>CM067852.1:19802318-22731141 GCA_034638295.1 Phortica okadai
AAAGTTGGTATGTAGACTCAGTATGAGTAACTCTACAAAACTGCATACCACAATTTTACCCCCTCCCCTTAATTTCCCCTCCCCTAGTATTTTTCTTAAAAAAGCTATATCTCCAAAACTAACAAAGGTATGAACCTGAAATTTTGTATACAAGCTCAGTGATAATACATCTTAAAAACTGCATACCACAAATTTCCCCTCTCTTTGATGGCTACCCCTCAAAGACCTACAAACTTAATTTTTTCGTAAAATCCACATTTTTTGACCGATTTTCTTGATATTTTGAACACTATTTGAATAGGCTACGTCAGATCAATACGTTTTTGTAGATTGAGGGTGTGACACCGCCCACCATGTGTGCAGGGTATTATATTGTCGAGTATACTCGACTATACCGCCCTTACTGGTTTTTTATTTAGTTATTTGCAATTTTAGCGTTTGTAACATGTGACTGTGAAAATGAGTAAAACTATATGAAAATGTACTTTTTGTTGTATGGAAGTATCGCAAACAATTATTTTGATCCATTTGACAATAGATTTCAACGAAAACAACACAATTTTATAGGCTTTTACTGTATTTTTATAAAATTCCAAATTCAACTTCTTCTTCTTATTCATCAACTTATTCAATAAAAGAAATTCAAACTTGCTAAAATCAACAAATTACGCTATCTACGAATTGTGTTTCACGCAAAAAGTTCGGTGTGCTATTCTACAAGACAGTGACACTGATTTCAATGAACTTAAATGTTTAGAATACATTTTAGCGTGATTTTTAAAGTTTGTTACAGTTATGTTACACGAGGCTTTAAAAGGTTAACATAGGAAGCTGAAATTTTATATTAAGGTTAAGTAAAGGATAATAAACAGAAAAAGCGGGAATGCGTTTTCAAAAAAAAAAAAATCGACCATATAAGGACGGGCTTCAACTTGTGAGGACGGGAATTGCAGATGAATTCGCGGCTCACGTATTATGATGCTGATTAGCGACGCGTCGTACAAAGGGGTCTTAGATACAATTAGCTTGCAAAAATCGTTTTCGAGTTATAAAGTATATACATATATTCTTGATCAGGACGACACTACGAATTGATATATCCATATCCGTCTGTCTGTATATATACAATCTCCTTCCACAGTTTTGAAGTTATCGAGCTGAAATTTCGCACAGAATCTTCTTTTTTGTGCGATCAATTCATTTGTCGAAACCGGCAATATCGGATACAGGGCTGAAATTTATATAAAATATAGTAGTTTTATGTTGTCCGACTAAATGTCTGAAAGTTTCATTGAGATGGGACAACTGGAACTTGTACCTGCCATACAAAATGAAGAAGAGGAAGAGAAGCAAGATCCTCGTGGTTATATGCCAAACTATTTGTTTCTTAATCAATTGACTTGAAACTTCACACTTATGTTCTTAAGGAAGCATGAAAACTATTTTGACCAAAAAATGGCCATGGCACAAGGGCGTGAAGAGTATAAAAGCTTCAGCCTTACTGAAGTTAGCGTCCTTACTGGTTTTTTTAAGTTGCAGATATCAAAAATATATAAAAAATTTGGATTTTTTTTTGTTCTCTTAATTGTTTTAAGTAGTGTGGTATTTCGTGATTCTATTTCGATAAAGAAATAATCCAACAACAAAAAGGGCATGAGGAGTATTAAATCTTCGGAAAGTCGACAGAGTTTTTTATTGAATCGAATAATGGAATTGTTATTAACATTTTTTATTACGTGATAAATTCATTTATTAGATTGAACAAATCCATGACACATCTATTCGCAGTCAATGCGAAAATTTCAAACTATTTCTGTAAAGTATTAATAATAAAGCTTAATGCTAATTTATACAAATAAAGTAGAATTATATTTGGCTCCATCTCTCGTTTTAACTGAAGTGTCTCTTCTGACTTCAGTTTAAACGTTTTAAAAATAATATTTAACAATTATAATCATATTGTGTTTCTTAAGCAAAATAAAAAAAAAAAAATCACAAATTTGTTTTTGAAGTACTTATTGTGGTTTTTTTACCAATAACTTTTTTATCAAATTGGCTTCTATGTTATCTGCACAATTCTTGTCAAATTCAAAATACAAATTACGATCTCGGGCATCTTTTAGCAAATAACTCCATATATTTACTTTCTGCAATCATTGGTTTGTAGAGTTTCATTATAAAGATAGTTGTCTATAATACTTTACCTCAAGATTTTGAAAATTTCCGCAGAGAATGAGATTTTTTTTGGGACGTGTAAGCGCTACATTTAATCGTTGATAATTTGCAAGGAATCCCACTCCGTGAGTTCGTGCATTAGATATTATGATTACATCGCGTTGAAGACCTTGATATGAGTCGACTGTGGACACTGTTATAAGCTGCCGCTCAGGGTTTCTATATGATAATGAAGGAATATGTATTTTTTTTAAATAGAAATGCGGGCTAAGTCTATTGTTGTCAATTAAAATTAAATGATAATAAAATTTATTTTTATCAACATATCACAAGAACTTGTCCTCTGTTTAGCAAGCAAGTCAGATCTGTTGATTGACCACCCACCCATTTTAACATCTTATTTGTATGCATTTCAGAATAACTGCTTGGGAGTCCTACAGATGCAATGTGTACATGATATTTCAGTCAACAATCGACGGAAAAATACTAACGGAGCGTCATTTATGCTGGAAATAACTACAAATAGAGTAGCATAGCATAGTTTTTTTTTGTAAAATTTACAGCTTTTTAAAGATGAAACTTCTTTTTCTTGATTTATTGAGTGTATAACTTTGGAAAGGGGCCCTTAATCAAAAAACCTTTAGTACATGATACATTGGGTTCCTAAGTATATCTTAGTTAAATTTCAACAAGATCGGTCATGTAGTTTCTGAGATATTTGTACACAAGTTTCAAAAACAGTAATTTCGTGTTTTTTAGAATTCAGTGAAATGCAAGAAATTGATGGGTGATACGATTTTATATCTACTATTTTCGGAATCAGCACACCAAAATATATAGGAATTAGTTGCAATTACTGAAAAAGTTTTTACAAACGATGTTTTTGTCGGCCTGTGTTATTGGTTATTCTAAGTGTTAATTTCTGGCTCAGGTTGGGGACAAACCGGGGTTTTGTTTTTGCATTGACTAATTCAATGTTTGTTGTGGGAGTTTTGTTTTTAATATGCGCAGTTTTGTCTTTGTATTAGCGTGGACCATTTAGCGTGGTTATTATAATTATTAAAACCATGTTTTTTTTTATTCATTTGAAAACAGTGATCTACTTACTTTAAAGCCGCTTTTAGAGTTTCACAGTGAAGCGCGTAAGGTGAAATTATGCCGTAAGTGTTACTTTCAATTGGTATGAATTTTCTCAATGAACTAATTAATTTCGAAACAAATTGTGCTTCCAATTTGTTCGTTATACTACCATTAGATCCCTGTTCACAGGTTGTGTATTTCAAATTGATCAAGCAGTAGGGCAGGATGGGAGAGTTAAGCGTTAACGTTGTTTCAGCATTTTTAAGTTGATTACGATAAAAGTATTGACTTGGCCATTTACAGATCTCTGGATGCATGCGATATTGTGTAGTCAAGTTGTATATTATGTCTTTTATAACTTCCGATTGCTTTTGTTCAAGACAGTTTTCTATGCGTGCAAACATCGACGTTGAAAGACCATAATCGTTAGCTTTCTGAAGGACAACAAATTATACAAATTTGAAAAATTTAAGGGTTGTTAGACTTACCTTTGATAAAACGGTTGCCGGCAGTTGTTGCGTGTCGCCAACAAGGACAAGAGATGGCATACCAAATTTAAGCGGTAGAAGGGTCCACGGTTCGGTGCATTGCGTCGCCTCATCGATAATACAGACATCAAAGTAATCAATATATTGCGCCAGCTTCACACAACTTGAAAGAGTCGTACAAATAACATTTGCATTTTCTAGTATACATTTTGTTATTTCTCGTTCATCGTTGATAGAAAATGTGTTATTCAAAAGATGGCGAATCTGCTCCAGTTGTTTATGCTTGGCCTCTAACTGTTGTTCGAGCGAAGTGCCTTGATAGTTTCGTCTCTTCAATGCCAGTATATCAGCTTCAAGCTGAATCTCCTGCTGCTTTAAATTGACTTGATTTTCCTCGCTTAAATTAGCTTGAACCTTATTTTTGCGGGCTTGCTCTACAAAATGTTGCAGCGAGATTGCTTTGGCCTTAGAACTCATTTTTTCTTGCATGCCAAAACGTACAACTCGAAATTTTGCACGCTGATTTTTCATGCTATCGGATATATTTTTGAATCGTACGCTAATATTATCAATGGCTGTATTGCTTTGTGAACAAATAAGAATTTTTCTATCCAGCCACCTCACTTCCGATCCATAGAGACATTGCAGGCTCAGATTTACAATTATCACCGATTTTCCCGTACCAGGTGGCCCTTTTATAAGTGTAATGTTCGGTTTACTTTCGTCGATGACTTTCAAATATGTCTTTAGTAACGTTTTCTTTTGCTCTTCGTCAAGTTTTCGAGCTTCAGCTTTATAATCTGGCAATTTCCTATTTAAAAGCATCCGGTTTGGTGAGCACAGTTCGTTTGGATGGATAACGTACTTGTACAAAGGAGTATTTTTTAATTGATATACCGAATTGAAGGCACCCAATTCAATACGTATATTGTCCACTACCGGCCTCACGGTAAGAAGTTTGTTGGCTAGCAAGTGATCCTGAGAATAGTTTTGAACTAATATTTCAAATATTAATTTGCACGAGGTACCTGTAAGTAATATAAATCTTTATAGCGCTCATTACTGAAATATTGATGAACATGAACTCACCATAGCCATTACGTAAGCATTGCAAATATGCAAATGTCGACTTAAAGTCTTGGCCAAATTTAATTGTTTGTAAATCAAATTTACAGGCATCCACTTTAAGTGCTGGAATAAGGAACAGAATATGACTATTGCATAATTAACTAATCTTTAAAGAAATTGTACTTGCCTTTTGTTTGAAGCAAATACCGATCATTGATTCTGGTAACAGTCTCTAACTCTGCTTTATAAGTTTTTGTTTGCAGTTTGAAGCTGCGTTCAATATTATTTTGAAAATCCAATTTCATAAGAGGAAAAAGTACACTGCAAGTTTTAAGTTTATATATGTAAGTTTGAGTCAGTTAGATTATAAGCACGGCTTACCTCTTATAGTGGTCAAATGTAACAAATTCGTAAGCCATAGGCATAATTAGCTCCTTCGCAGCAATTTCGTTAGCATTACCCACTTCTAACCATTGGTTACTCCAATATAATATGTCCGTTAGTATAGCATTTGTATAATCAACAAATTTATAACTATTGCGTACGGCATAACGACGTGTTTTATAAGTTGACATTGTCGTTCCTACAAAATCCTTAACTAGTCCAACTTTTCTAAATGCTCCGCGTACTGGTTCAATGTAGTAAATGATAGGTTCATCATTGAATCGGACCTTCTTTGCCGTTTTTAGTTTTTTAGTTGGCGTATTTTCCTTATTAACTTCGACTATTTGATTGCCATTTGGATTTGCAATTTTATTACGCATTTCATCTAGTCGCTTTTCCCTTTTATCTTTTTCTTTTAAAAAAATCTCCATTCCAGCAAATGTTATCTTATTTGTTGTGCGCATTGTCCTTGCGATCGCTGCATCCTTTCTCTCAGTTGGCAACTTTGTTTGGTGTGAGTTGCTTCGTTGATAAACTATTTTGTCAGGTGCAGCTATTTGTTGCGAAAATGTGTCTATGCTCATTGCACTCTGCATTCGACGTTGAAGTACATCATTTGATTTTGTAGGATACGCTGTTCCATCTTTTTGTGCAATACATGTTGCTTTGGGGTTTTCACGTAGTTTGGGGATCTTAAAAGGCTTTTTACTTGGTAGTAGTTCTATGTCCTGGGCTAGAAAAGCACCTCTATTAACACCTGTGACTTTCGCACTTACTTGCCCTGAGTTTAATTTTCTTTTTTTTGCATTCTCCTTTATCCTTTTTTCTAATGTTTCCTGATGGTCTGCTTCAGCAAGCTTCTTCAAGCGATCTTTTCTTTCTTCTTTCAAATCTTTGTTTTCATTTCTTTTTGTTTGTGCCTTTGTACACCATTTTTGTTTCAAATCCCTTACCGTACTTTCGAATCGGCTTCCTGCTCGAATTCGGTTCAAAACATTTGGAGCAGCGCTGACGCCTCTTAATTTACCACGGTGTTTAGGTAATTGAGGTGCATCTATTATTTGTAGTCCTCGGACTCGAGAGGAATTTTTAGCGGCTGTCTGATTTTGCGGCTCTTCAAAATCTGCCGGCTTAACGCAATTGTTTGAATTATTTTTAGACGTACTAGATATATCATCTGGACTGGATGGGACATCATCATCGGCACACAACTTGTTGAAATTCTTAGAAGGAGATGCACATATCGAATATCTCCGTTGCATCTTTTTCAGATTTGGCAAATTGTTTGAAACATGTATGCCATCATCGGTTTTTTTCTGATTATCAGAAGAGTAAACATTTTTGGGTTTATTTCTTGTTGATGTACTTGATTCATTATCTGAGCTGCAAGTGTGAGTACTTTTTTTCGGGTCGGTGCTCAATTCGCTTGAATTTTTAAAAGGAGACGTACATATTGAATATCGGCGATGTATTTGTTTATTAGTTTGGAAATTATTCTTGTCCTGAACATCTTTATCGACCTTCTTTTGGTTACCTACTGAATTTTTTATTGTTGAATCCTTAACGATTTCAGAAGTAGTTGGTATTTCTTCTATTCCTTTTGTCAACGTTTCAACAGAATTGTTGAGATTTTCGCAAATGTTTTCATTGTTTAGGGGCCTAGTAATTGGTTTTAATTCTACTGTGTTTAAATAATTATTTTCTATTTGTACTGATGACAGATTCTGTTTGTTTGGAGATGTAGCAAGATTAGAACTGTCTTCACGAGACGTTGTTGAAGGAAGTCTTGTTTGTTTTGTAAATGAAGTACCCTTGATCAAAGATGATTTATCGGAATCTGCGTTACCATTATTTGACGATGTAGATTCCAGTCTAGTAGGTTTATTTTTATAATTGATGACAGTAGGTGTGTCGTCATCAGTTTTGTTATCGACTTGGTTCGTATTTATATCTGATCCTTCGGTAACTTTGTTTTCAACGTGATCCCTTATCTCGTTGCAATCAGCTAAATCGTTATCAAAAATGTCGTCGAGTAACTGAAGAATTTTAATGTCTTCTGGTTCGTTAGCATCAAAACTTACATCAGTTCTTGGTTCGTAGGCTTGAGAGAAAAGTTTCATTGTCCAGCTATTTACTTTCAAATCAAGCTCTTCGTCTGATTCATACATAAAACATTCTCCAGATTCCGTTGGGGAAAATGTTGGTTCTCCTTGCTTTGTTGAATCAAGGCCGAATGGTTGATTCGAAATTATGTCTCGATTTTCATTCATATTATTTTCATCCATATCAGCTAATTCTTCTTTTATATCATTAAGCAACACTTGAGATTGAAGAAAATCTTCCTCTTCATCATCACCGTTCAACAAGACCTTTTCTGTTTCATTGTTTTTCAAGTTTTCATTTTCCTTAACCTGTTCCATATTTTTCGTTGTATCAAGGATGATGTCCAAAATTTGATTGTTTCTTTCTTTTTCAATTAAATCATTGTCATCTACATCGGCTAATTCTTCTTTAATATCATTTAGCAACGCTTGAGACTGAAGAAAGTATTCCTCTTCATCGTCACTATTTATAACTATTGTTGGAGACTTTCTGTTAATTTTGTTGTGATCCTTTGACTGTTTTACGTTCAGTTTTTCACAGTCATTACTGACGTCGATAAATTCACCACTGGCTAATGCATGTTTTATTTGAACAGTATTATTTGAACGCCGACTTAAGGTGTTGAAAATGTAAGGGTTTATGTCTTTGGTTTTTTCCAGAATGAAATCATCAACGTCGCCGAATACAACTTCAATTTGTTTACTGTCCATTTGCACCCGCTCCTCTTTAATCTTAGATATTTTTGGCATATGAAGTTCCGTCGGTTTTTGTGGGGACTGCAGCTCACAAGATCCTTGAGCTGTTTCATTACTCTTATTCGTATCAATTAATTCGTCTTTTATGTTAACTACTTCTAAAAGAGGTGGCTCAGTTGGCGGGGGTAAAACGATTTCCTGAGGCTCTTCGCTATCATCTACAACAATCAGATATTATTATGATTTCTTTTTATTTCAATAAGTTATTGTGAACCTTCATCATCGCTTATCATCACTATTTCACCCCTTTCCGGTAATCGTCTTTTGCGCAACAAAAATACTGTCTTGCGCGCACCAGTTACATTTTCAGAATCTGAAGGGCATAATCCAACGCTTATAACATCAAATTCAGCAAGTGACCTCTCTGTTCCATTTAAACGATCACCGTTAACATACACACCATTAATGGCATTCTGAAAAATTAAATTGTATGTAATAGGTACAATATATTGCCTTGAAGAATATCATACATTGCACAGCACACTTATTTCGTCATTGCTCCTTACATTGAACACGGCATGATGGCGAGACATGAAAGAGAATCGATATCGAAATGTGCACTGCGAATGACGTCCAATGGAATTTTTCCCGATAGAGAGATTCAATACTTCATGTGTACCCTGGTGTTCCAGCAGCCATCCAGGACTACTTCTTTGATCATCCATTTTGAAAACTGCGCACACATATATAAAAATCGCTGGGTACTTTGAATTTTGAAAGATTATTTAGAACCATATCAACTCATAATTCAGGATTGGAACAATTTAAAAAGAGAAGTGTCCATTTGCAAATCAAACTTAAACGGTGATACCCAATGCTGCATTTATTTTCAACTAAACGCGATGATGAGATTGAGTACTAATTACAAATTTGTTAAGGACTTAAAAAAAGCCGCTAAAAAAATAAAAATAAAATGAAAACAAACACAAAAAAGTACCGTGCCAGAGTTAAATGTTGACAAACTGTTGTTCAGTGTTACCAACTTTCAAAACTGTATCCCCCTAAACACAAATCAAAAACCCCTAAAAACCATACAATTTCTAGAAAATCAGTATCTGAATTATTTAATTTTTCTAAATTGGATACGTCTAAACAATTGAAAAAAATTTACGATGAGCGAACTATCTGTGGGAGCCACGGAACGACACAAGTCCAGTCAAACAAACGACAAAAATTGAAATAAAAAAAATGGTTAAAAAACCTTTTTCATCAAAAAACGAACACGCACACGAACAAAACCCGAACGTTTCGATAGCCGATGAGACTACCTTTAGTAATTGTATTATGGTTCAAGTGACGGGGTTCTATATAAAAACATAAGGCAAACAACGCGTTGGAAATCAGATTGAGAGCAAGAGATGATGTTCGCTCAATTGAGAGCGAGAGAGGATTCGAGTCATTTTTGTGTCACTGTATTATTTCTGCCATATTTCTCGATTGACAAAGCACATGTTGCGCTTCCACCACTGGCGATTTTAGCCACATCTCCAATCGGGGAGGTTTTCCGACCACGGTTTCATTTTTCTTGTTCTTCCACTTCTGCCGACACTCTGCCGACGTCGGCGACACTCTTGTGTCAAATGGCCCGTTTGCGTTTCTCAACCAATTGAAGGTGTACCACCTCATGCTACCTAAAATTTCAAGCGAACATGCGGCACTTGATTTTCATTATCGGTTTAACAGCGTTGTTACCCCCCTCTTTCAGAACTGAAAATCAACAAGATCTCACAATTCCACTCTTTAGCCCTGTTAAAATTCTGTTGCTCTCCGAGTGAAATTTGCAACGTTACCAGATGTTCTTTGCGATTTTATTAAAAAAAAATCGCCTTACCGTCAATTAAGTAATGCCTCGTTACTGAGTTGGTCGTGAACACCTTTATTATAATAATAACAAAGTTTAAAAAAAAACCCTAAAAATACCCCTAAAAACATAGCACCCTCAAAAAAAACCCATTCAACTCAAAAACACCCTAAATTTAGGGAGAAAACCCCCAAGTTGGCAACCCTGCTGTTGTTAGTAGTGATGAGCAATTTTACGTGAGCTGTGATTTTTTTAAGGGCCGTTCATTAATTACTAGAGCCTTGACGATACATCGATGTTTTACCGATGTATCGATGTTTGGACAAAAATACCCAACATCGATGTATAATTTTCAACATCGATGTTAACATCGATGTTTTTTATGAAATTTTCCCCATCAAATTTTCACATTCTGAAGAAGCGGGAAACGTGTAAGTACTTAGAATTATGTTTTAATTATTTCACATTAAATAGTTTATAGTCGTCGGATAACTGATGTTGATTTGTGGTGGTGTTGGGAGCGACATTGAAGCATAACAATGGCCAAATTTCTAAGAGGTAAGTTTTGATGAGTGCAACGTGCTTATTCGTATCACAAACAAATCACATTAATTACGTTCGCACATTACATTATTTCGTTTACTCTTTCTTTTATAGTTGTGACATATGAAAATGACGAGTCAAAAGGAAAGGCGGCCAAGAGGCAATATTTGCTGAAGGAAAATGCCGACGAGGATGTGAATCCTTTACATTTTTGGCAGGTAATGCCCCAATTTATTATTAGTAAATAAACATTAATTATTTGTTTCTTTTTAGTGTACTGACGAATAAATTTTAAAAGAAGTGGTTAAAAAACATATGTGCATTCCAGCAACCTCTTGCGAACCGGAACGCATGTTCAGCAAGGCTGGACAACTCATCTCAGACCGCAGGTGCTCGCTGAAGCCTGCGGTAGTTGACAAAATTCTCTTCATTAACCGAAACGTTGATCTCAATTTAAATTAATTGTTTCTTTCTAAGAGTCATAAAAATGTTTTGTTATTTTGTTTTAAATTTTTTCGATGTATCGACGATGTATCGATGTTTTCACTTCAAAACATCGGAAACATCGATGCTGGCAAAGATCGATGTTGAAAAACATCGATGTTTGAAAACTTCGATGTTTGCAAAGCTCTATTAATTACGTATGGTGTTTTAAGGGGGGAGGGGGTTCGAGCATGACTTATTTTTTCTTACATAGAGGGGGGAAGGTGTCTTGCTACATCTTACATAAGATCATAAAAATGCACTCAAAAGAAGAATTTTTGCAGTTTAATGACTCTACAATCGTCAATAACAACTTAGAAACGACACCTATTATCAGATATGTTCCATTGGCAGATCCACTTTCCGAGTGGATTTTGAGCCCTTGACAAAGAACAATTTTTAAATATAGTAAGAGTAGATTATCACTAAAAAGGAAACTTTATAGGTATAAACTCAGACTCACTGTGATTGAACTGTTCGCTAACGGTGATTGGAATCACGTTTCAGAAAGAACTGCTCTTTTACGCTGTGCACCATATGCCTTCACTTTCAGTTGTTCTTAACACTATGTACTCCTATGTCATATATATGTAAAAAAAACACTCCACTCAAAACAATTAAATATTCAGACACAGTTACCAAGTGCATTCAGTTAATGAATTGTTTAATGTAATGTGTAGGTCTAAGAATCATAGGAGTATGTACGGTACGGTTGTTTTGTTAAACGGCGCACATATGTAGGTCGATTTTAGGAATTTAGGTGGTCACAAATATTTTACTGTCTTTATCATTATTTTATTATTTAGTATTGTTTTTTGTATAATAAACATGTTTAACTGAAGAAAAATGCAAAAATAATATTTCCATATTTTTATTATATAAGAAATTATATCTCAAAATAATACAATAATATTGTATGTACTACAAATAAATAACGCTTTACGCATCAGGTATAGCAACGAATAATACTGAATTATATATTTATTCCTCACTTTCTTCCAATCTGGAAAACCCTTTAAGTTGGACATCTGCGGTCATCCGCATTTATGGAATGATTCGTACGGTAGCCGTATATGTAAAATATTTAAAACTAAAAAAGTTATTACGCGAGAGGAGGCGATAATATAACTAAATTATGTTTGAACAAGAAGATTAACAAAAAAAATATTATGCCTAAATACTCTCGTTTAAAACTGAACCGATGAACACACTTTAAAAACACTGAATATAACACCTCATACCTAAATTACTTGAATCCATCACAATTTTTTCGAAGTATCAAGTATCAATTTTACTTTAGTTATTTACTTTTTAACAATTAAAGCGAAGATCAAGTTTGAACTACCGGCGCTAGCAAACAGTGCAGGTTTGGTTGTTAAGGGGGGTAAATTCTTGTTACTAGTGTATTTCTCGTTCTGTTTCAGCTACTTTTGGTTGATAATCTAAATTTCTAGAAAAAAAACCTCACGTAATTTATGGACGTCCCCTTATGGCCGGCTAGTTTTTAATAATCGACTTATGTGCGGCGATCACAGTTACTTTGAATTTGTAAATTTCTGACAGTTATTTAAACAGTAACTTCAAATTTTTAAAATAATCACACATTTTGTTTACCAAAATAAAATAAAATACAAAGTTCCTTCCAAAAACATTTTAGTTTTATGCCCATGTTATGGTTTCTTAAATTATTATATGTTTTTAATCTTTTGCTTTAAATTGTCAATATGATATAATAATGGTGATTGCTTTGCGGACATTTCTCACTTTTCATAATATTCTGATTCAAACTGTGACTTTTTCACAATTACAAATCACAGAACAAATATCTTCGAAACATTGTTTTTCTAAACCACAATTTGGAATCACTGTGATTTGAAAAGAGCAATCAGAGTTTTCACCGACTCAAAATAGCTATTGAGGAAAGCTAGAAGTCACTTTCTAGACCACTCGAAAACTCGCTTATAAAGTGAGTAATAGCAATAGCACAGATTATCTGCGTGTTGGGTGTTGATTTCATTAATTAATTTCAAATTTAGAATGGCGCAAAACTTTTGAAACGCAAATTGAATCGAAGATGAGCTAAATTGGCGCTGAATTGTCACGCTCAAGCATGGCAGAAGAAGAAAAGTCCACATCTGAAAAAACCCCACAATGGGAATATTTCCCTTGTCAGGGGCAAACATACTGAGGCTTAGATTAACCGCCGTATTTTAGGAAATGTCTTAAGCAAGTTAAGACACTGTTAAGGCTTAACATTCTCTTAAATGCCAGTTGATAACTTTTTAATGAAATTGGTATTTTAGGAACAGAAAAATAAGCTCTTGTCGTCTTAACGAAGACTTATTCTAAGACCTGCTCGCGAGGACGTCATGACGAAGAAAAAAGGTTAGAACATAATTTGTTGGAAATTTCCTCTAGTTTAATTTAGTATAGAGATGTTTTTGCCGTAAAATGAGCCAAAATGGAGATATGGTCAAAAAAGTGATTTTGGACGCCATTTTTTCAAAATGGCGGCTCGAGCGGCGGTCGTAGAAGGTCGCAAAGTGGAAATTCGGAAAGAGCAGCCCAAAATCCATATAGATGCCAATTTTCAAAACTCCCGCAAAACTTTCCAGTTAAAACTACTTCCTTACTGAACTAATTTTGCAAAAATATAAATAAAAATAAATATAAATAGAAAGCACTGAATGTCTTTGTTAACGACATTATTGACATATGTACATCTGAAGGCGAGGAGACGAAGTCAAAGACTCAACCAAAATCAGCCGCTGAAAAAACGAAATAGAACTCAAACCGTGGTGCGGACCGAAACTGTGTATGAAACCCAAAACGCGAAGAATTCATTTTCCACTCTATACAATCATTACTCTATGAGGTAAACGAATAACATAAGTCATTTAATAATAAAATTATGTGGAAGTACAGCCACTTTTTGTTTCTTGAAGCAAGCTGGCCTTAAACTTACCACTTTATCACTTTACCGAATGGCATGGTTCGGGGTTAATGAAAACTCGGCAAACTTTGTCAATGCATTTTCTTTTTGTATTTTCATCAGTTACGACGATTACACGTTACCGAGCTGAGCGTGAGCACTGTTAATGTATTTTGTGTTTAGAATTTTATCAGATAAAACTCTCAATATTTTTTCTTAAAATGACTGTCGTGTATTTTAGTGATTTATCGATATTGGAAATAATATTCACTGCGTTGAGGATGCTCGAATTACTGAAAACAATATTCTGCGACGAGTTACAGAGTACTAGTGTGTTTAATCTTAATTTCTATTGGTGGATTAAGTCTTAGTTCTATCTTATTCTATTTTGTGGCCCGCTGCGTGGGTCGCGCTGGCACCAGTTACTTAGACCCGTTGGTCTTATCTGCTTGCCGCTACTACGTAGGTCGTAAGAAGAAATATCTGCGACCTTCGATCCGTTGATAAATGTGTTTATGCGTTTTCTTTTTACTAACTATAAAATTAATTATCTTCTAAGGCTGTGCTGTTAATTTTCCATGTTCATCCAAGAACACCGTAAGTTAAGTATTTGTGTGAAGAGCTCAATGGGCATCAAGCCGTGTTTGCTCGGTGCGTCAAATTACTTGCACACCAATTTAGCGTTCAAGATAACTTCAATATAAAAGTATCTTATGTTCGTGTGTAAGTTAAGTACGTATGCGTTCCTAATGTTAGATGTGTAGAATTTGGCAAATTAAATTGGGATCAGTGCTTGAGTAAAAAAAAATTGAACTTGAAGAAATCTAAAATGTTATAATCTAACTAATCATAACTCAATAAATATATGGTTGTAAATCATAACGATGTTGACGCATTTCTCGTTAATCTATAAATGTATAAAAATATGAACGTTAACAACGCAAATTGGTGATTTTTTTTTTACCGTCTCCTTAAAGTTGTGAGTTCTCTTCTTCTTATATAAATAAACGAAAAATTTTATTGCGCCAATTGAGCGAAATAATTTAAATATGTAAATTTAAAATGACACGAAAAAACGTTAAAAATCATTTGACTGAATATTAAATCAATTGGTTTATGTGCGTAATCCAATGACGAAGTCGAAGACACAAAATCTGTATTTTGATGCAAAAGTTGTATGTGTTGTGTGATTGTTTCTAACATAAGAGTATTCTTTACAATGGTAGTTATTTGGAGTGAAATTGGCAATGATTTGTGGTGGTGTTGGGAGCGACATTGAAGCATAACAATGGCCAAATTTCTAAGAGGTAAGTTTTGATGAGTGCAACGTGCTTATTCGTATCACAAACAAATCACATTAATTACGTTCGCACATTACATTATTTCGTTTACTCTTTCTTTTATAGTTGTGACATATGAAAATGACGAGTCAAAAGGAAAGGCGGCCAAGAGGCAATATTTGCTGAAGGAAAATGCCGACGAGGATGTGAATCCTTTACATTTTTGGCAGGTAATGCCCCAATTTATTATTAGTAAATAAACATTAATTATTTGTTTCTTTTTAGTGTACTGACGAATAAATTTTAAAAGAAGTGGTTAAAAAACATATGTGCATTCCAGCAACCTCTTGCGAACCGGAACGCATGTTCAGCAAGGCTGGACAACTCATCTCAGACCGCAGGTGCTCGCTGAAGCCTGCGGTAGTTGACAAAATTCTCTTCATTAACCGAAACGTTGATCTCAATTTAAATTAATTGTTTCTTTCTAAGAGTCATAAAAATGTTTTGTTATTTTGTTTTAAATTTTTTCGATGTATCGACGATGTATCGATGTTTTCACTTCAAAACATCGGAAACATCGATGCTGGCAAAGATCGATGTTGAAAAACATCGATGTTTGAAAACTTCGATGTTTGCAAAGCTCTATTAATTACGTATGGTGTTTTAAGGGGGGAGGGGGTTCGAGCATGACTTATTTTTTCTTACATAGAGGGGGGAAGGTGTCTTGCTACATCTTACATAAGATCATAAAAATGCACTCAAAAGAAGAATTTTTGCAGTTTAATGACTCTACAATCGTCAATAACAACTTAGAAACGACACCTATTATCAGATATGTTCCATTGGCAGATCCACTTTCCGAGTGGATTTTGAGCCCTTGACAAAGAACAATTTTTAAATATAGTAAGAGTAGATTATCACTAAAAAGGAAACTTTATAGGTATAAACTCAGACTCACTGTGATTGAACTGTTCGCTAACGGTGATTGGAATCACGTTTCAGAAAGAACTGCTCTTTTACGCTGTGCACCATATGCCTTCACTTTCAGTTGTTCTTAACACTATGTACTCCTATGTCATATATATGTAAAAAAAACACTCCACTCAAAACAATTAAATATTCAGACACAGTTACCAAGTGCATTCAGTTAATGAATTGTTTAATGTAATGTGTAGGTCTAAGAATCATAGGAGTATGTACGGTACGGTTGTTTTGTTAAACGGCGCACATATGTAGGTCGATTTTAGGAATTTAGGTGGTCACAAATATTTTACTGTCTTTATCATTATTTTATTATTTAGTATTGTTTTTTGTATAATAAACATGTTTAACTGAAGAAAAATGCAAAAATAATATTTCCATATTTTTATTATATAAGAAATTATATCTCAAAATAATACAATAATATTGTATGTACTACAAATAAATAACGCTTTACGCATCAGGTATAGCAACGAATAATACTGAATTATATATTTATTCCTCACTTTCTTCCAATCTGGAAAACCCTTTAAGTTGGACATCTGCGGTCATCCGCATTTATGGAATGATTCGTACGGTAGCCGTATATGTAAAATATTTAAAACTAAAAAAGTTATTACGCGAGAGGAGGCGATAATATAACTAAATTATGTTTGAACAAGAAGATTAACAAAAAAAATATTATGCCTAAATACTCTCGTTTAAAACTGAACCGATGAACACACTTTAAAAACACTGAATATAACACCTCATACCTAAATTACTTGAATCCATCACAATTTTTTCGAAGTATCAAGTATCAATTTTACTTTAGTTATTTACTTTTTAACAATTAAAGCGAAGATCAAGTTTGAACTACCGGCGCTAGCAAACAGTGCAGGTTTGGTTGTTAAGGGGGGTAAATTCTTGTTACTAGTGTATTTCTCGTTCTGTTTCAGCTACTTTTGGTTGATAATCTAAATTTCTAGAAAAAAAACCTCACGTAATTTATGGACGTCCCCTTATGGCCGGCTAGTTTTTAATAATCGACTTATGTGCGGCGATCACAGTTACTTTGAATTTGTAAATTTCTGACAGTTATTTAAACAGTAACTTCAAATTTTTAAAATAATCACACATTTTGTTTACCAAAATAAAATAAAATACAAAGTTCCTTCCAAAAACATTTTAGTTTTATGCCCATGTTATGGTTTCTTAAATTATTATATGTTTTTAATCTTTTGCTTTAAATTGTCAATATGATATAATAATGGTGATTGCTTTGCGGACATTTCTCACTTTTCATAATATTCTGATTCAAACTGTGACTTTTTCACAATTACAAATCACAGAACAAATATCTTCGAAACATTGTTTTTCTAAACCACAATTTGGAATCACTGTGATTTGAAAAGAGCAATCAGAGTTTTCACCGACTCAAAATAGCTATTGAGGAAAGCTAGAAGTCACTTTCTAGACCACTCGAAAACTCGCTTATAAAGTGAGTAATAGCAATAGCACAGATTATCTGCGTGTTGGGTGTTGATTTCATTAATTAATTTCAAATTTAGAATGGCGCAAAACTTTTGAAACGCAAATTGAATCGAAGATGAGCTAAATTGGCGCTGAATTGTCACGCTCAAGCATGGCAGAAGAAGAAAAGTCCACATCTGAAAAAACCCCACAATGGGAATATTTCCCTTGTCAGGGGCAAACATACTGAGGCTTAGATTAACCGCCGTATTTTAGGAAATGTCTTAAGCAAGTTAAGACACTGTTAAGGCTTAACATTCTCTTAAATGCCAGTTGATAACTTTTTAATGAAATTGGTATTTTAGGAACAGAAAAATAAGCTCTTGTCGTCTTAACGAAGACTTATTCTAAGACCTGCTCGCGAGGACGTCATGACGAAGAAAAAAGGTTAGAACATAATTTGTTGGAAATTTCCTCTAGTTTAATTTAGTATAGAGATGTTTTTGCCGTAAAATGAGCCAAAATGGAGATATGGTCAAAAAAGTGATTTTGGACGCCATTTTTTCAAAATGGCGGCTCGAGCGGCGGTCGTAGAAGGTCGCAAAGTGGAAATTCGGAAAGAGCAGCCCAAAATCCATATAGATGCCAATTTTCAAAACTCCCGCAAAACTTTCCAGTTAAAACTACTTCCTTACTGAACTAATTTTGCAAAAATATAAATAAAAATAAATATAAATAGAAAGCACTGAATGTCTTTGTTAACGACATTATTGACATATGTACATCTGAAGGCGAGGAGACGAAGTCAAAGACTCAACCAAAATCAGCCGCTGAAAAAACGAAATAGAACTCAAACCGTGGTGCGGACCGAAACTGTGTATGAAACCCAAAACGCGAAGAATTCATTTTCCACTCTATACAATCATTACTCTATGAGGTAAACGAATAACATAAGTCATTTAATAATAAAATTATGTGGAAGTACAGCCACTTTTTGTTTCTTGAAGCAAGCTGGCCTTAAACTTACCACTTTATCACTTTACCGAATGGCATGGTTCGGGGTTAATGAAAACTCGGCAAACTTTGTCAATGCATTTTCTTTTTGTATTTTCATCAGTTACGACGATTACACGTTACCGAGCTGAGCGTGAGCACTGTTAATGTATTTTGTGTTTAGAATTTTATCAGATAAAACTCTCAATATTTTTTCTTAAAATGACTGTCGTGTATTTTAGTGATTTATCGATATTGGAAATAATATTCACTGCGTTGAGGATGCTCGAATTACTGAAAACAATATTCTGCGACGAGTTACAGAGTACTAGTGTGTTTAATCTTAATTTCTATTGGTGGATTAAATCTTAGTTCTATCTTATTCTATTTTGTGGCCCGCTGCGTGGGTCGCGCTGGCACCAGTTACTTAGACCCGTTGGTCTTATCTGCTTGCCGCTACTACGTAGGTCGTAAGAAGAAATATCTGCGACCTTCGATCCGTTGATAAATGTGTTTATGCGTTTTCTTTTTACTAACTATAAAATTAATTATCTTCTAAGGCTGTGCTGTTAATTTTCCATGTTCATCCAAGAACACCGTAAGTTAAGTATTTGTGTGAAGAGCTCAATGGGCATCAAGCCGTGTTTGCTCGGTGCGTCAAATTACTTGCACACCAATTTAGCGTTCAAGATAACTTCAATATAAAAGTATCTTATGTTCGTGTGTAAGTTAAGTACGTATGCGTTCCTAATGTTAGATGTGTAGAATTTGGCAAATTAAATTGGGATCAGTGCTTGAGTAAAAAAAAATTGAACTTGAAGAAATCTAAAATGTTATAATCTAACTAATCATAACTCAATAAATATATGGTTGTAAATCATAACGATGTTGACGCATTTCTCGTTAATCTATAAATGTATAAAAATATGAACGTTAACAACGCAAATTGGTGATTTTTTTTTTACCGTCTCCTTAAAGTTGTGAGTTCTCTTCTTCTTATATAAATAAACGAAAAATTTTATTGCGCCAATTGAGCGAAATAATTTAAATATGTAAATTTAAAATGACACGAAAAAACGTTAAAAATCATTTGACTGAATATTAAATCAATTGGTTTATGTGCGTAATCCAATGACGAAGTCGAAGACACAAAATCTGTATTTTGATGCAAAAGTTGTATGTGTTGTGTGATTGTTTCTAACATAAGAGTATTCTTTACAATGGTAGTTATTTGGAGTGAAATTGGCAATGATTTGTGGTGGTGTTGGGAGCGACATTGAAGCATAACAATGGCCAAATTTCTAAGAGGTAAGTTTTGATGAGTGCAACGTGCTTATTCGTATCACAAACAAATCACATTAATTACGTTCGCACATTACATTATTTCGTTTACTCTTTCTTTTATAGTTGTGACATATGAAAATGACGAGTCAAAAGGAAAGGCGGCCAAGAGGCAATATTTGCTGAAGGAAAATGCCGACGAGGATGTGAATCCTTTACATTTTTGGCAGGTAATGCCCCAATTTATTATTAGTAAATAAACATTAATTATTTGTTTCTTTTTAGTGTACTGACGAATAAATTTTAAAAGAAGTGGTTAAAAAACATATGTGCATTCCAGCAACCTCTTGCGAACCGGAACGCATGTTCAGCAAGGCTGGACAACTCATCTCAGACCGCAGGTGCTCGCTGAAGCCTGCGGTAGTTGACAAAATTCTCTTCATTAACCGAAACGTTGATCTCAATTTAAATTAATTGTTTCTTTCTAAGAGTCATAAAAATGTTTTGTTATTTTGTTTTAAATTTTTTCGATGTATCGACGATGTATCGATGTTTTCACTTCAAAACATCGGAAACATCGATGCTGGCAAAGATCGATGTTGAAAAACATCGATGTTTGAAAACTTCGATGTTTGCAAAGCTCTATTAATTACGTATGGTGTTTTAAGGGGGGAGGGGGTTCGAGCATGACTTATTTTTTCTTACATAGAGGGGGGAAGGTGTCTTGCTACATCTTACATAAGATCATAAAAATGCACTCAAAAGAAGAATTTTTGCAGTTTAATGACTCTACAATCGTCAATAACAACTTAGAAACGACACCTATTATCAGATATGTTCCATTGGCAGATCCACTTTCCGAGTGGATTTTGAGCCCTTGACAAAGAACAATTTTTAAATATAGTAAGAGTAGATTATCACTAAAAAGGAAACTTTATAGGTATAAACTCAGACTCACTGTGATTGAACTGTTCGCTAACGGTGATTGGAATCACGTTTCAGAAAGAACTGCTCTTTTACGCTGTGCACCATATGCCTTCACTTTCAGCTGTTCTTAACACTATGTACTCCTATGTCATATATATGTAAAAAAAACACTCCACTCAAAACAATTAAATATTCAGACACAGTTACCAAGTGCATTCAGTTAATGAATTGTTTAATGTAATGTGTAGGTCTAAGAATCATAGGAGTATGTACGGTACGGTTGTTTTGTTAAACGGCGCACATATGTAGGTCGATTTTAGGAATTTAGGTGGTCACAAATATTTTACTGTCTTTATCATTATTTTATTATTTAGTATTGTTTTTTGTATAATAAACATGTTTAACTGAAGAAAAATGCAAAAATAATATTTCCATATTTTTATTATATAAGAAATTATATCTCAAAATAATACAATAATATTGTATGTACTACAAATAAATAACGCTTTACGCATCAGGTATAGCAACGAATAATACTGAATTATATATTTATTCCTCACTTTCTTCCAATCTGGAAAACCCTTTAAGTTGGACATCTGCGGTCATCCGCATTTATGGAATGATTCGTACGGTAGCCGTATATGTAAAATATTTAAAACTAAAAAAGTTATTACGCGAGAGGAGGCGATAATATAACTAAATTATGTTTGAACAAGAAGATTAACAAAAAAAATATTATGCCTAAATACTCTCGTTTAAAACTGAACCGATGAACACACTTTAAAAACACTGAATATAACACCTCATACCTAAATTACTTGAATCCATCACAATTTTTTCGAAGTATCAAGTATCAATTTTACTTTAGTTATTTACTTTTTAACAATTAAAGCGAAGATCAAGTTTGAACTACCGGCGCTAGCAAACAGTGCAGGTTTGGTTGTTAAGGGGGGTAAATTCTTGTTACTAGTGTATTTCTCGTTCTGTTTCAGCTACTTTTGGTTGATAATCTAAATTTCTAGAAAAAAAACCTCACGTAATTTATGGACGTCCCCTTATGGCCGGCTAGTTTTTAATAATCGACTTATGTGCGGCGATCACAGTTACTTTGAATTTGTAAATTTCTGACAGTTATTTAAACAGTAACTTCAAATTTTTAAAATAATCACACATTTTGTTTACCAAAATAAAATAAAATACAAAATTCCTTCCAAAAACATTTTAGTTTTATGCCCATGTTATGGTTTCTTAAATTATTATATGTTTTTAATCTTTTGCTTTAAATTGTCAATATGATATAATAATGGTGATTGCTTTGCGGACATTTCTCACTTTTCATAATATTCTGATTCAAACTGTGACTTTTTCACAATTACAAATCACAGAACAAATATCTTCGAAACATTGTTTTTCTAAACCACAATTTGGAATCACTGTGATTTGAAAAGAGCAATCAGAGTTTTCACCGACTCAAAATAGCTATTGAGGAAAGCTAGAAGTCACTTTCTAGACCACTCGAAAACTCGCTTATAAAGTGAGTAATAGCAATAGCACAGATTATCTGCGTGTTGGGTGTTGATTTCATTAATTAATTTCAAATTTAGAATGGCGCAAAACTTTTGAAACGCAAATTGAATCGAAGATGAGCTAAATTGGCGCTGAATTGTCACGCTCAAGCATGGCAGAAGAAGAAAAGTCCACATCTGAAAAAACCCCACAATGGGAATATTTCCCTTGTCAGGGGCAAACATACTGAGGCTTAGATTAACCGCCGTATTTTAGGAAATGTCTTAAGCAAGTTAAGACACTGTTAAGGCTTAACATTCTCTTAAATGCCAGTTGATAACTTTTTAATGAAATTGGTATTTTAGGAACAGAAAAATAAGCTCTTGTCGTCTTAACGAAGACTTATTCTAAGACCTGCTCGCGAGGACGTCATGACGAAGAAAAAAGGTTAGAACATAATTTGTTGGAAATTTCCTCTAGTTTAATTTAGTATAGAGATGTTTTTGCCGTAAAATGAGCCAAAATGGAGATATGGTCAAAAAAGTGATTTTGGACGCCATTTTTTCAAAATGGCGGCTCGAGCGGCGGTCGTAGAAGGTCGCAAAGTGGAAATTCGGAAAGAGCAGCCCAAAATCCATATAGATGCCAATTTTCAAAACTCCCGCAAAACTTTCCAGTTAAAACTACTTCCTTACTGAACTAATTTTGCAAAAATATAAATAAAAATAAATATAAATAGAAAGCACTGAATGTCTTTGTTAACGACATTATTGACATATGTACATCTGAAGGCGAGGAGACGAAGTCAAAGACTCAACCAAAATCAGCCGCTGAAAAAACGAAATAGAACTCAAACCGTGGTGCGGACTGAAACTGTGTATGAAACCCAAAACGCGAAGAATTCATTTTCCACTCTATACAATCATTACTCTATGAGGTAAACGAATAACATAAGTCATTTAATAATAAAATTATGTGGAAGTACAGCCACTTTTTGTTTCTTGAAGCAAGCTGGCCTTAAACTTACCACTTTATCACTTTACCGAATGGCATGGTTCGGGGTTAATGAAAACTCGGCAAACTTTGTCAATGCATTTTCTTTTTGTATTTTCATCAGTTACGACGATTACACGTTACCGAGCTGAGCGTGAGCACTGTTAATGTATTTTGTGTTTAGAATTTTATCAGATAAAACTCTCAATATTTTTTCTTAAAATGACTGTCGTGTATTTTAGTGATTTATCGATATTGGAAATAATATTCACTGCGTTGAGGATGCTCGAATTACTGAAAACAATATTCTGCGACGAGTTACAGAGTACTAGTGTGTTTAATCTTAATTTCTATTGGTGGATTAAATCTTAGTTCTATCTTATTCTATTTTGTGGCCCGCTGCGTGGGTCGCGCTGGCACCAGTTACTTAGACCCGTTGGTCTTATCTGCTTGCCGCTACTACGTAGGTCGTAAGAAGAAATATCTGCGACCTTCGATCCGTTGATAAATGTGTTTATGCGTTTTCTTTTTACTAACTATAAAATTAATTATCTTCTAAGGCTGTGCTGTTAATTTTCCATGTTCATCCAAGAACACCGTAAGTTAAGTATTTGTGTGAAGAGCTCAATGGGCATCAAGCCGTGTTTGCTCGGTGCGTCAAATTACTTGCACACCAATTTAGCGTTCAAGATAACTTCAATATAAAAGTATCTTATGTTCGTGTGTAAGTTAAGTACGTATGCGTTCCTAATGTTAGATGTGTAGAATTTGGCAAATTAAATTGGGATCAGTGCTTGAGTAAAAAAAAATTGAACTTGAAGAAATCTAAAATGTTATAATCTAACTAATCATAACTCAATAAATATATGGTTGTAAATCATAACGATGTTGACGCATTTCTCGTTAATCTATAAATGTATAAAAATATGAACGTTAACAACGCAAATTGGTGATTTTTTTTTTACCGTCTCCTTAAAGTTGTGAGTTCTCTTCTTCTTATATAAATAAACGAAAAATTTTATTGCGCCAATTGAGCGAAATAATTTAAATATGTAAATTTAAAATGACACGAAAAAACGTTAAAAATCATTTGACTGAATATTAAATCAATTGGTTTATGTGCGTAATCCAATGACGAAGTCGAAGACACAAAATCTGTATTTTGATGCAAAAGTTGTATGTGTTGTGTGATTGTTTCTAACATAAGAGTATTCTTTACAATGGTAGTTATTTGGAGTGAAATTGGCAATGATTTGTGGTGGTGTTGGGAGCGACATTGAAGCATAACAATGGCCAAATTTCTAAGAGGTAAGTTTTGATGAGTGCAACGTGCTTATTCGTATCACAAACAAATCACATTAATTACGTTCGCACATTACATTATTTCGTTTACTCTTTCTTTTATAGTTGTGACATATGAAAATGACGAGTCAAAAGGAAAGGCGGCCAAGAGGCAATATTTGCTGAAGGAAAATGCCGACGAGGATGTGAATCCTTTACATTTTTGGCAGGTAATGCCCCAATTTATTATTAGTAAATAAACATTAATTATTTGTTTCTTTTTAGTGTACTGACGAATAAATTTTAAAAGAAGTGGTTAAAAAACATATGTGCATTCCAGCAACCTCTTGCGAACCGGAACGCATGCTCAGCAAGGCTGGACAACTCATCTCAGACCGCAGGTGCTCGCTGAAGCCTGCGGTAGTTGACAAAATTCTCTTCATTAACCGAAACGTTGATCTCAATTTAAATTAATTGTTTCTTTCTAAGAGTCATAAAAATGTTTTGTTATTTTGTTTTAAATTTTTTCGATGTATCGACGATGTATCGATGTTTTCACTTCAAAACATCGGAAACATCGATGCTGGCAAAGATCGATGTTGAAAAACATCGATGTTTGAAAACTTCGATGTTTGCAAAGCTCTATTAATTACGTATGGTGTTTTAAGGGGGGAGGGGGTTCGAGCATGACTTATTTTTTCTTACATAGAGGGGGGAAGGTGTCTTGCTACATCTTACATAAGATCATAAAAATGCACTCAAAAGAAGAATTTTTGCAGTTTAATGACTCTACAATCGTCAATAACAACTTAGAAACGACACCTATTATCAGATATGTTCCATTGGCAGATCCACTTTCCGAGTGGATTTTGAGCCCTTGACAAAGAACAATTTTTAAATATAGTAAGAGTAGATTATCACTAAAAAGGAAACTTTATAGGTATAAACTCAGACTCACTGTGATTGAACTGTTCGCTAACGGTGATTGGAATCACGTTTCAGAAAGAACTGCTCTTTTACGCTGTGCACCATATGCCTTCACTTTCAGTTGTTCTTAACACTATGTACTCCTATGTCATATATATGTAAAAAAAACACTCCACTCAAAACAATTAAATATTCAGACACAGTTACCAAGTGCATTCAGTTAATGAATTGTTTAATGTAATGTGTAGGTCTAAGAATCATAGGAGTATGTACGGTACGGTTGTTTTGTTAAACGGCGCACATATGTAGGTCGATTTTAGGAATTTAGGTGGTCACAAATATTTTACTGTCTTTATCATTATTTTATTATTTAGTATTGTTTTTTGTATAATAAACATGTTTAACTGAAGAAAAATGCAAAAATAATATTTCCATATTTTTATTATATAAGAAATTATATCTCAAAATAATACAATAATATTGTATGTACTACAAATAAATAACGCTTTACGCATCAGGTATAGCAACGAATAATACTGAATTATATATTTATTCCTCACTTTCTTCCAATCTGGAAAACCCTTTAAGTTGGACATCTGCGGTCATCCGCATTTATGGAATGATTCGTACGGTAGCCGTATATGTAAAATATTTAAAACTAAAAAAGTTATTACGCGAGAGGAGGCGATAATATAACTAAATTATGTTTGAACAAGAAGATTAACAAAAAAAATATTATGCCTAAATACTCTCGTTTAAAACTGAACCGATGAACACACTTTAAAAACACTGAATATAACACCTCATACCTAAATTACTTGAATCCATCACAATTTTTTCGAAGTATCAAGTATCAATTTTACTTTAGTTATTTACTTTTTAACAATTAAAGCGAAGATCAAGTTTGAACTACCGGCGCTAGCAAACAGTGCAGGTTTGGTTGTTAAGGGGGGTAAATTCTTGTTACTAGTGTATTTCTCGTTCTGTTTCAGCTACTTTTGGTTGATAATCTAAATTTCTAGAAAAAAAACCTCACGTAATTTATGGACGTCCCCTTATGGCCGGCTAGTTTTTAATAATCGACTTATGTGCGGCGATCACAGTTACTTTGAATTTGTAAATTTCTGACAGTTATTTAAACAGTAACTTCAAATTTTTAAAATAATCACACATTTTGTTTACCAAAATAAAATAAAATACAAAGTTCCTTCCAAAAACATTTTAGTTTTATGCCCATGTTATGGTTTCTTAAATTATTATATGTTTTTAATCTTTTGCTTTAAATTGTCAATATGATATAATAATGGTGATTGCTTTGCGGACATTTCTCACTTTTCATAATATTCTGATTCAAACTGTGACTTTTTCACAATTACAAATCACAGAACAAATATCTTCGAAACATTGTTTTTCTAAACCACAATTTGGAATCACTGTGATTTGAAAAGAGCAATCAGAGTTTTCACCGACTCAAAATAGCTATTGAGGAAAGCTAGAAGTCACTTTCTAGACCACTCGAAAACTCGCTTATAAAGTGAGTAATAGCAATAGCACAGATTATCTGCGTGTTGGGTGTTGATTTCATTAATTAATTTCAAATTTAGAATGGCGCAAAACTTTTGAAACGCAAATTGAATCGAAGATGAGCTAAATTGGCGCTGAATTGTCACGCTCAAGCATGGCAGAAGAAGAAAAGTCCACATCTGAAAAAACCCCACAATGGGAATATTTCCCTTGTCAGGGGCAAACATACTGAGGCTTAGATTAACCGCCGTATTTTAGGAAATGTCTTAAGCAAGTTAAGACACTGTTAAGGCTTAACATTCTCTTAAATGCCAGTTGATAACTTTTTAATGAAATTGGTATTTTAGGAACAGAAAAATAAGCTCTTGTCGTCTTAACGAAGACTTATTCTAAGACCTGCTCGCGAGGACGTCATGACGAAGAAAAAAGGTTAGAACATAATTTGTTAAAATTAAAATGAGCCAAAATGAGCCAAAATGGAGATATGGTCAAAAAAGTGATTTTGGACGCCATTTTTTCAAAATGGCGGCTCGAGCGGCGGTCGTAGAAGGTCGCAAAGTGGAAATTCGGAAAGAGCAGCCCAAAATCCATATAGATGCCAATCTTCAAAACTCCCGCAAAACTTTCCAGTTAAAACTACTTCCTTACTGAACTAATTTTGCAAAAATATAAATAAAAATAAATATAAATAGAAAGCACTGAATGTCTTTGTTAACGACATTATTGACATATGTACATCTGAAGGCGAGGAGACGAAGTCAAAGACTCAACCAAAATCAGCCGCTGAAAAAACGAAATAGAACTCAAACCGTGGTGCGGACCGAAACTGTGTATGAAACCCAAAACGCGAAGAATTCATTTTCCACTCTATACAATCATTACTCTATGAGGTAAACGAATAACATAAGTCATTTAATAATAAAATTATGTGGAAGTACAGCCACTTTTTGTTTCTTGAAGCAAGCTGGCCTTAAACTTACCACTTTATCACTTTACCGAATGGCATGGTTCGGGGTTAATGAAAACTCGGCAAACTTTGTCAATGCATTTTCTTTTTGTATTTTCATCAGTTACGACGATTACACGTTACCGAGCTGAGCGTGAGCACTGTTAATGTATTTTGTGTTTAGAATTTTATCAGATAAAACTCTCAATATTTTTTCTTAAAATGACTGTCGTGTATTTTAGTGATTTATCGATATTGGAAATAATATTCACTGCGTTGAGGATGCTCGAATTACTGAAAACAATATTCTGCGACGAGTTACAGAGTACTAGTGTGTTTAATCTTAATTTCTATTGGTGGATTAAATCTTAGTTCTATCTTATTCTATTTTGTGGCCCGCTGCGTGGGTCGCGCTGGCACCAGTTACTTAGACCCGTTGGTCTTATCTGCTTGCCGCTACTACGTAGGTCGTAAGAAGAAATATCTGCGACCTTCGATCCGTTGATAAATGTGTTTATGCGTTTTCTTTTTACTAACTATAAAATTAATTATCTTCTAAGGCTGTGCTGTTAATTTTCCATGTTCATCCAAGAACACCGTAAGTTAAGTATTTGTGTGAAGAGCTCAATGGGCATCAAGCCGTGTTTGCTCGGTGCGTCAAATTACTTGCACACCAATTTAGCGTTCAAGATAACTTCAATATAAAAGTATCTTATGTTCGTGTGTAAGTTAAGTACGTATGCGTTCCTAATGTTAGATGTGTAGAATTTGGCAAATTAAATTGGGATCAGTGCTTGAGTAAAAAAAAATTGAACTTGAAGAAATCTAAAATGTTATAATCTAACTAATCATAACTCAATAAATATATGGTTGTAAATCATAACGATGTTGACGCATTTCTCGTTAATCTATAAATGTATAAAAATATGAACGTTAACAACGCAAATTGGTGATTTTTTTTTTACCGTCTCCTTAAAGTTGTGAGTTCTCTTCTTCTTATATAAATAAACGAAAAATTTTATTGCGCCAATTGAGCGAAATAATTTAAATATGTAAATTTAAAATGACACGAAAAAACGTTAAAAATCATTTGACTGAATATTAAATCAATTGGTTTATGTGCGTAATCCAATGACGAAGTCGAAGACACAAAATCTGTATTTTGATGCAAAAGTTGTATGTGTTGTGTGATTGTTTCTAACATAAGAGTATTCTTTACAATGGTAGTTATTTGGAGTGAAATTGGCAATGTAATGGTCTATGTTGAGTAAGGTGACAGAATAACGTACGTTGTTTTAAAATTAAATTCTTCCGAAAGTACAGCCACTTTTTCATAGAAAATAACTAAAAAATGCCATTTTCATACTTCCATACGTTAACTAACAACATGCCTCAGGGTCTATGAATCTCGTTAAAATTTGGCCTATGCATTTTGTTGTTGGCAATTTAACTTTTCATAGACTTATAGGTTAACGACAAATGAGTGAACACCGCAATTATTAAATTGTTAAATTTGTTAACAGTTAGCATGAATTTACATAATCATCGAACTTTATGTGCCATATTTTCTAAAGTGAAAGCCCGCAAGTTGCTGTTTTTTTTTTTTTTTAAACTACAGGTGCAAGACGTTGGGGTTGCGCACTCAACTGGACTTGCCACACCAGATCAGCCTATTCCGCAATTATAGACAAATGTCATCAGTCGCTTTACTACTTACTCTACGAACAATTAACTACTAACTAACTTGTTTACAACTTCCTTAAAACTACTATTAAGATAAACAATTAACGAATGGTGTTGAATACTCCGTTAATCGATAAACAATTGATTACTTATTCAAACACGTTTTATAAGGTTAGAAGAGGAACAGTTCTCCATTAAACTAAAGTATCTATTGTAATACATGCATAAAACACCAAAGGAGTCATGTTCTAAATATGGCGATCTGCAAGTGCTGAGACAGATAGGACTAAAATTCTTGGTTATTCTAGCAGGGACACTAAACTGTATATACGCCAACAATGAAGGCGACAATATTAAGCCATTAATGAGGTTATGTAAAAACAAAGTACCGAGCATAGTTCTACGACTAGACATTTTGGCAAATTAATAAGCTTCAAGCGACTACTACAGGGAGGAAGGTGAACACAGGGGTCCCAGTGTAGATTCCTAAGAACAATCAGAAGAAACTGTTTCTGAACGGTCTCCATTTGGTTCTAATACTTTTCACACTAAGGATCCCAAACACACGATGCATATTCCAAAATGAGCCGTACTAAAGAAGTGTAAAGCCATTTAGTTGTGTACGGGTCATTAAATTCCTTGGACCATCTTTTGATGAAACACAGTACGCCATTAGCCTTATTAACGGACAGCGAAATATAAGAAGCGAAATGAAGTTTTGGATCCATCAAAACACCAAGGTCATTAAAATGAGAGATATGGTCAAGGTACAAATTATTTAACTTGTACGTTCAAACAATTAGTTTTTTTTTCTATAAAATGACATTAGCTTGCATTTATCACTGTTTAACAGTAAATTGTTTAAAGCACACCATTGTGAGAGAGTCAAGATCAGATTGGAGCAGATTTTGCTGATCTATAGAATTGACAGTCAGACATAATTTCGTCATCAGCATACATTAAAACATGGCAGTGCTTAATCACAGTAGGCAAGTCATTGAGATGTTAGGCCACTCTAGAAATTTTTTTTTATTTTTTTTTTTTGTTTAAACTGTCCCTTAAGACCTTGAAATTGATGTGTCAAAAGATCAGAGCCGGGAATAATGTCTAAGTACACGATTTTTGATCCTAGTACAAGGCCTACTAGTACTAGTACATGTACACATAAAATTTCGAACGCGTTTATCTCAAAACTGTATTTTTTGAGTTGGCTGGAAGCATAACTCGTACAATTTTTATCCGATTTACTTGAAATTTTCAACATAACTTGGAAAAGCCATTGTCTAGAGAAGAACGTAGGATTTTTTTTTTTAAATGGCATAGTTCATTTGGTATTAACAATTATTTGATGATTTTTAAGGCAAATTTTGCACTTTTCACTTTGAAAGTGCGCCATTTTGCAGAAAATTAAAATATCAAAAAACCCCTACGTACTTCTCTAGCTGTGAGTGTATAGATATAGGTTATAATTTAAAAATTACAGGAGCTGATGATCCGGCCGTGGGCCTCTAAAAGTGAAAACGTTGTCAGAAAAAATTCTGTGCAGCCGCCATTTTTAAATTAATCACTCTAACAAACATTTTTCTAAATAGCTAATAAGACATACAATAAATGTTCATAATTGGAATTTCGATTTATTTTGTAGTTTTTCTTGAAAAAAAATTAAAAAACCAGCAAATTTTTTCCTGCTCTAGAGTGGTCTAACCCCTTAATAAATATATCAAACAATAAGGGACCAAGATGACTTGGAAGAAACAAAAATGCGTCTCGAAATTGATGTTTTAAAAAGAACATATCGAGTTCGAGATTAAAGGTAAGACGACAGCCAATGGACTAACGATGGTGGAAAACCATAAGTTTCGAGTTTTTTTAAAAGCAGAGAGTCAATGTCAAATGCTTTACTGAAATCTGTGTACACAACATCGGTTTGGCAGCCGGAAGAAAAATTTCGATTGACAATTGAAGTGAATTCTAATAAGTTAGTTACCGTTGACCGTTTCTTGAGCAAGCCATGCTGAGACAAATTTAGAAGTGATGGCACGAAGTGCTGTAGCTGTTCCGTAATGACCTGTTCAAATAGTTTTGGAATAGCACATAGATTACACAGGCCAACAAGGAAAAACTTTTTAAATAATTGCAACTAATTCCTATGTATTTTGGTGTGCTGATTCCGAAAATAGTAGACATAAAGTCGTATCACCCTCAAATTTCTTGCATTTTACGGAATTGTAAAAAACACGAAATTACTGTTTTTCAAACTTGTGTACAAGATATCTCAGAAACTACTGGACCGATCTTGTTGAAATTTAACTAAGATATTCTTAGGAGTCCAATATATCATGTACTAAAGGAGTTTTTTGATAGAGGGCCCCCTTCGAAAGTTATACACATTTAAACCTGATATCTCGGTCACCAATTGTCGGAATAGTACAAACGAACCGTCATTTCATGCAGGAAATAACTAAAAATAGAGTAGCATAGGGGAAAAAATTAAAAGTTTTTTTTTGTAAAGTTTACAGCTATTTAAAGATTAAACTTTTTTTTCTTCATTTATTGGGGTTTAAATGTGTATAACTTTCGAAGGGGGCCCTCTATCAAAAAACTCCTTTAGTACATGATATATTGGACTCCTAAGAATATCTTAGTTAAATTTCAACAAGATCGGTCCAGTACTTTCTGAGATATCTTGTACACAAGTTTGAAAAACAGTAATTTCGTGTTTTTTACAATTCCGTAAAATGCAAGAAATTGGAACTTTTGCATAGTTTGCATAATCGACAAGAGAACCGGTTCCCATATATTTTTTGAATTATCTATTTTTTAAGTTCTTTAGACGAGATAATTCTTTTGAAAACCACGGGGGTTTATTTTGTTGTGAAACAATAGCGGTCTTCGCGCCCAACTTGGTAACGCGTCAACGTCGTAACTGATGAAAGTCCAAAAACAAAATACATTGAAAAATTTTACCGAGTTTTCATCAACCCCGGCTCGTGATGTTCGGTAACGCGTTAACTCGTTAAAAAATCAAAGGGGATGGCTGTACTTTCACTTCATTTTATTATTAAAATAGCTTATGCTATATGTTAGCATTTTTCAACATAAGAAAAGAAAAGACATAAAGAAAATTAAAATTAAGCAATAACACAACACATACAACTAATGCATCAAAATGCAGATTTTGAATCTTTGATTTCGTCTTATCGCCAACCGATGTATGCGACAAATGTCGTCCACAAAGTCATCCAATGCTTCCTCTATTTCTCCATCCCAATCCTTAGCTGTACACTATTTTAAAACAATTAGTTAATTATTTGTATATTCATGCATTAATAAACATATAAACATTCCAGAAACTCATTCTCGACCAAAACTTGATTCACTCTATGTTCCATGAATTGATTTTCACGTTATTTTGCGGCATTTTAATTTTATTCGATTTATTTCGCACAATTCAGCTAAATTCGCTTTTTTGTTTGTTTATATAAGAATAAGAAAAATTAACGATTTTACGCAAACTTGTATATTTCGGTATTCACGCCCGACACTCGTTAAAATTAAAATTGTTAAAATTGCGACGTTACCGAGATGGGCGTGAAGATCGCTATTCTTAACTCTTGGTACGCACAATTTAAACAGTTGTCACAACCCTGGGTATCGTATAGTGTGAGTGTTGCCACGGCTAGCCTGCGGCTCAGGGTCAGAGTTTCGACCAAACACTCACACTATCGAGGGCTGGCATTTCAAAAATTTATATATTTTTGCCCACTTCACAGCAAAACAAATATCACGACTACTTACATTAGACGACGAATGATGGGGATCATTGGTGGAGAGATCCCTAGTGCTCCCACCCTCCATGGACTGCTCACGCTCTTAGTTTACATCGAGCAGTCCCCGTTAATGTTATTTGGCCAACGTCCTGTTGGACGTTGGCTCAAATGCCGCTCATGGCGTTTGAGCCATCATCCCCCCTTAAATTTTAAATTCCTAGCACATTTTTTTTAATTCTTATAAATAACAAAAACTTAACCACAAACAGCGAACATTAACACGATTAAATAAACCCAGGCCTTTAAGGAGCTGTCGGTGTCAAGGCAAAGCAGCACAACTTAAACACTAATCCTGCCAACCTACGAGCTCTTAGGAAGGGGTGGTCCTTTCGACCATGTAGTTTCCACTACGGCAGCAAAACAACAAAAAAAAAACAATTCTCCTTTCCGGCTTACACACAACAGTAATCTTAAACTATATTTTAAATTTTTTTGTTTTCACTTATATGTTTGCTTTATTTTCTGTTCCTTCCGTTTTTATGTTTTGTGCGTCTGTAGCGCTTTATGTATTTTGTTTATGTATTGTTTCTTGGTTTTGTTTTCAATCTTAATTTATTCGTTTTATGTATTGTATTTTTTTTTTTTTTATTTTATTTCAAAAAATTTGTTTATTTTATGTATCGTTTTTTTTTTTTTTATTCTTAACAATATTTCGCCCGCACTCGACTATCTCCAAAAATCGACTTCTTTTTTTCTTTCATCAGAACTCGTTTTTCGCCATCTGGCGACCTCCTTCCAAATTCTGGAATCTCTCCACCGAGGATCCCGTTGGTACAACAACCACCAGGACGATCGTCTAGCTGTCCCCTTCTAACGCCCCCTCGCTATCTTTCGGCAAAGCAGCTCTGGGATTGTTAAGAAGGTGACAACCCTGCGAGTTATCGATAGTGGAATTCTGTCGTTTTCGGCCTAAACTGCAACACAGTTTTTACATAGTTGCGTTAAAAAACGTTACTGCCTGTTCAATGTTGGACGTGTTATGAATGTATGACCAATCAGTGTTAGAAAGCTAAAGACCAAGTCGTTCAAAATTGGTTTTTCTAAAACAAAATACACGGTTAGGTTTGGCATCTAGAGGATTTTGACGAGGATATGTTAGTAAGTTTAGTGTAATTGTAAGCTCAAAAGTTAGGTGGTAAGAGTCTTCAGGTTGGGATACTGGAGGGGATCTGCAAAGCTATGCACTCTCAATGTTGTTTTTAAAAACAAGATCAAAAATTCGATCTTTAGAATTTTGTATACTGTTAATTTGGTTAAATGATGATTCGAGCAAAGAATCAATAAATTCATTACTAGACAAAGGAGATTCTATATTTGAATTGTCGGATGCAATCCAAGAAATGTGACGGAGATTGAAGTCTCCAAAGATCAATATCGAATCTGAATCCTTTACCAAGTCTAGAACAGATTGAATAGCGTTTATATGCGCTAAATATACTGATGGTTCTGATTGTGGTGGAATGTAGGAGCACGAAATGAAAACGTAAGTCTTAGCAAGAGCTATTTTAACGCATATTAGCTCAATATCGACAGTACTTTCAAACAAATTTGTTCCGATGTGTGTTGAACAGCAACAGAGATAAGAACTCCGAAAATTTTGCCAAGACGATCTTTACGAAAAGTAATAAAACTGTCACAGAAAAGTTCCGAGTTTAAAACATCACGGCGAAGTCATGTTTCAACAAAGACAATGATATCAGAAGATAATGAAAAACTTTTTAAATGAAGAGAAGTTAGTTTTGAGTTTAATCCTCTAATATTTTAAAAACTTATTATCAAAACTGAAGGGGTATTACGGGAAGTAATCAGTTTTTTGAGCCAGAAGACTTCACCGTATTTACCGTATTAGTACGGTCTTAAAACTTGAACAGCAATCGGAACAATAGGCGAAGGAAGCGAGGGAAAGAATACCATGGTTTCATCCGGAAGACAAAGAGTTGTTGGAATTGGAATTTTAAGCGCCGGATGGGGCCTTGTCTACTTAGGAGAAGGTTCAACTGACTTGAAACTGGATAGAGAATTATTAAACGACTTAAATTTTTGATTACGTCGCTCAAAATCTTTCGAAATATCCTTGTAAGCGTTATGCATGAGATTGACCCACTTAAGTAACTCAATCTCTGACGACCGACATTTTGGACAGCACATGTGAAGGCCGATATTTTTTTTCCAAAATGTCAGCAATCCAGCCATTAAGTTAACTTAACGGATTCTTAAGGCAAGTGACGGCACTTGTATCAAATTTCGAATGTTTAGCAGCTGAAGTAAGAGAAATACGACGAAAAAGCAACAAGCTGCTGCATGCTAGACTTTTTTAGTTATTATCAGCGTTGAGCATAAGAAACAATAGCGGTTTCACGCTCAACTCGGTAACGCGTCAACGTCGTAACTGATGAAAATCGAAAAACAAAATACGTTAGTGCTGTTCACTATGTGAGGCAAAAATGTAATTTAACTTTTGTGTAAAGAAAACGACAACAAAATACTCAGAACAAAAATTACACAACTTACTCTACCCCGACTTTTGACTAAAAAATTCAGAGTAATTTTGCACTAACAGTATTATTAACATAACAGAAAATACCGTTAGGTGACCATAAGTTTTATAGTATTTTTGGTATAATTCTGTGATAAAAGTGTGGAGTGTGAGTGAGACAGAAAGTTAAACAACTGGTTTTCAATTCAATATTTTTTAACCGCCAAAAGCTACTAAACTGCATTAGTTTAAAAAGATACTTTTCCTTTCTAGCTTTTCACCCCAAAAGACGCATTTAAATAGCATTTTGCTCATATCTATTTTTATCACAGAAAAAATAAATAAACAAAATTATAATACTATTCACTTACGCGTTCCTCTGATGCACTACTTCCAGAGGAACATTCAAAAATTTAAGCAAAAAAAAAAAAAAAATATTTTTTTATCAAATTTGTAGCAAAATCTCATGTGAGATACAGAGGGAGGGTTCGACAAAATCTCACTAAATCTCATCAAGAGGGGGGGAGGGATCAAAATTTCTAGAAAAAAAACCTCACGTAATTTATGGACTTCCCCAAAGTCTATGAAAAGTTGCCAACAACAAAATGCACAGGCCAAATTTTAACGAGATTCATAGACCCCAAGGCATGTTGTTAGTTAACGTATGGAAGTATAAAAATATGAAAATGACAATTTTTACTTTCGCAAGAATTTTATATTAAAATGTCGTACGTTATTTGGCCACCTTTCCAAAATAAACCATTGCATTACCAATTTCACTCCATATTACTATCTTTGTAACGATTACTTTGGCACAAAAGTGTCAATTGACACAAAAGTGTCGCAAAAGCGGAAGAAGAAGACAGCAAAAGCGGAAGAAGAAGACGAATACGTGTTCCGAAAATTGCCTTAAATTTAAGGCAGGTAACAAATCCGCAACAAATGCAAGGGATATACGCTAAACCAATACTGCACAGTCGTTTCATAATAGAGTCACATTGAAACTATCATTGCTATTTTCAACAACTTATTTTGGTTGTGAAATATGTCGAAGAGCTCGCGAAAAATAGATTGGGTTCCGGATAGTGCGCAAAAGAATCCAAAACGGCATTGCGTTCGTGATGTCAGTCATGAATATAAACAAGATAGTAACAGCGAACTGTGGCCGGAGAGTGATGAAAGCTTTTTTAACAATACAGAGTTGGACGATCTTATAAAGGGCGGAAAACTCCAAGGGAAGTCACATACTAAATTGGAAAGACAAGAAAGCAACAATTTTCACGACAGCGATTCAGATGATAATCTTTTTTGTGATATTAATGTCTCTCGAATTGAGAACCGTGAAGAGGTGCCTATCAGAAGGGAGTTGCTTTTTAGTGACATCGATTGCAACAATACAATATTTTCGGAAATCAACTTGGATTGTCTGTCTAGTCTTGATAAAGAAGATATATTTAAACAGGAGGATGATGACTCTGAAAGTAATGCGGGATCAGTGCAAAATACACAACGTTTTTTAGACGATGTAGCGACTTTTAAGGTGCCAAAACCACTTGCAAAACAAAATCAGCACGATGTATTGAAATTATCCAAAGACGACACGTTTTTGTCGACTTCAGTTATCGAAGGTATCGTACAGGGCACACAGTACGAAACATATGAGTCGATCCACAACAGCACATTAAAGAATGGTAATACCCAACTTATTGCAAGTGAAGAAATAGCAAACCTACCTAACTTTAATTGGGAGAGTCAAGAATTTACTGAGATAAACGATTTTCCGGTGAAAGGCAATTTTTACGGTCTACCAGACAAAGTTGGTGAATTGATTTTTGAGCACAAGGGTATTAAAAGTTTATACGGTATGAATTTAACTCTATCATAATATAAATTAAATTTGTAATAATATATTTTTTTTTGTATATAGAGTGGCAAGATGAATGCCTTCGGTTGCCAGCTATAAAGAAACGTAATAATCTTATCTACGCTTTACCCACAAGTGGTGGTAAAACACTTGTCGCGGAAATTTTGATGTTGAGAGAACTACTCTGCAACTCAAGAAATGTTGTCTTTGTTCTACCTTATGTATCCATTGTGCAGGAAAAAGTAAGCATAAAGTAAATTCATTGAGGTTCCGTTGAAAAATCATTGCCAATACTTATGCTCTTCACGTATGTGAATAGTATTATAACTTTGTCACGAAGTTTGTAACACCCAGAAGGAGACATATCCGACTATACGTATATTCTTGATCAGTTCGACAAGACGAGTTTATACAGCCATGTCCGTCTGTCTGTATGTCTGCTCCGTCTCTCCACAATTTTGGAGCTATCGACCTGAAATTTGCACAGATCCTCCAATTCTGAAATTTCATAACTAGTAATTTCTCATGCCTAGAGTACCTGGTACCTGTCATACGAAATGGGGGGGAGAAAGAATTTTACGTCTTTGTATGGAAAACTTTTTTGTTTCTAAACCAATTGAATGAATCTTTACACTTTGTTTTTTGTTCATGAAAACGATTTTGATCAAAATATGGGCTTTGCTACGCCCACTTATAGCAAAAATCCATAATTTTCCTATCTCCGGTACACAATAAGATGCAGTAAAAAAAAATGGGCGTGGCACAAAAAGGGCATGAGAAGTATATATTCTTCGGAAATGCCGAAGATAGCATTCTTACTGGTTTGTATGATAGGTTAGCGCAATGTCACCGTTTGCCATTGCAATGGATTTCCTTGTTGAGGAATATACTGCTGGAAAGGGTAGATGCCCTCCGGTGGAGCGACGAAAGCGTAAAAGTCTTTTCATCGCTTCAATTGAAAAGGGAGCCGTGTTAATGGACAGTCTTATTGAGGCTGATCGTGCGGCTGAAATTGGCTTAGTAGTAGTAGATGAGTTGCACTTAATTGGTGAACGTGGGCGAGGAGCCACGCTTGAGACTTTTCTTACAAAAGTCATGTTTTTAAAGGGTGAGCGTTCTAAAGGAAATGCAAGATAAAGAATATTCATATTATTATTTTTCCTTAGCAAACATTCAAATCGTGGGAATGAGTGCAACAATCGGCAATCTATCGGAGATTTCAGCATTCTTGAACGCCGATGTTTACACTCGTGGCTTTCGTCCTGTTGAGTTGAAAGAATATATTAAGTGTGGCCGGGACTTGTTAGAGATAAATTCTAGTGGCAATACTTTGGAAGAGATTTTCGTTTATAAACGCAGTGTGAACTTTAACGTAGGTGCCACTTGACACTTTTTGATATCCAATACGTGTTAATATTAATGTTTGCAGTACAGTGAAGCAGTCGCTCGTGCAGATCCTGATCACTTGGCTGGCTTAGTGACGGAGTGCGCACCGCAACATTGCTGTTTAATCTTCTGTTCATCGCGGAAAAACTGTGAAAATGTGTCTCTTCTATTGAGTCGTATCTTACCAAAAAGTAAATTTTTAGAGCACAGAAAAAGTGAAAAGGTTGATCTTATGGATGCACTTGAAAAGGTTTGTGGTATTTTGAGTCCAGTGCTGGCTATAACGATACCCTTTGGAATTGCGTACCATCACTCGGGCCTCACAACAGATGAAAGAAAATTTATAGAAACTGCATATCGTTTTGGCGTCATCTCAGTCATTTGTTGCACATCGACATTGGCTGCTGGCGTCAATTTACCAGCAAAACGAGTAATAATACGCGCTCCTTATGTGGGTGCCGAGTTTATGACACTTTGTAAATACAAACAAATGGTGGGCCGTGCAGGCCGTGCTGGTATGGGTGAGGCCGGTGAAAGCATACTGATTGCACCGACTCGAGATAATGTGCGGGTTGGAGAAATGCTTTTCTCTCCCATGGATAAGGCGCTAAGTTCAATGGATCAACAAGATGCCATTGGACTACAGGTGAGTCAATTTAAAAAACCTATAACTGGTTAGGTAACGAATACATCTTATTATCGCTAGGCACTTATTTTAAGCGCGATTGGTCTTGGTTTGGCAAAATGTCGTAAGGATTTAAATCGCTTAGTAAAAAGTACTTTGCTTGCGGTACAGGAAGAAAGCTTAGGTGTATGCTCTGACCAATTGGTCATGCATATCGTTCGCGCAATGTTCCAAAATAAAGTTTTGCAAGTCAGTAATAATGAGCGACAGCCGGAAATCTCAGAAATAGTTACCACACAAGACCTTGAAAAATCGAAGACTACCATACCAGATCGCCGCGTCTTTATTGGCACATCAACAAAATTTCAGCTAACAACTATTGGAAAAGCTGCTTTTAAGGCGGGAATTGACTATAAACGTGCTCATGTGGTTTACAAAGAATTACAGTCTGCTCAAAAACAACTCATACTGTCAAATTACGCACACTTGCTCTATTTGGTTGTTGCTTTTAACTCTAACGAGAAAGGTGATGAATTATTTGCAGCAAGTCCATCGATACTTTTTCGCGTTTACACGGACTTGGATGAACATACTCAAGCGTTATTTCATTTACTAGGATTCACAGAAGCCCAGGCGGCCAAAATTGCCACTAGTAGTTCTGTGCAGGGACCGCTTCAGCTAAAACTCAATAGACTTTTTAAAGTACTTGTACTTGTTGACATACTGAATGTATTACCCTTGCCGACGGTAGCCAACAAATACAGTGTGGAGCGTGGTCTGCTGCAAAATTTGATCAGTCAAAGCACTGCGGCTGCAAGTGCCATAGTGCGCCTTTGTGACCAAATAGACCAATTTTGGTGTTTTAAGCCGCTCTTTGAACGCATTATTGCAAAAATGGATCGCTGTGCGACCATTGAACTGGAACCATTATTAGAACTACCCGGAGTTAAAATAGTGAGCATTATTAAGGTTTTTTTTAATTTGATATGGTAAAGTAAATATTTATGTTATAGAATCGTGCGAAGCAACTCTTTTCTGCAGGATTTAAGACGATCGGGGATCTTGCGAAAGTACGACCGATCGAGTTGGTCAAATCTGTGGAACATATGCCGTTAAGAATCGCTAAGGAAATTGTTGCTGCGGCGAAGGTGATTTATATTCTTAGTTATATTTGTGGTTTTTTTAATAACACTTGTTTTAATTACCGTAACAGATCATTCTCATGAAGAAACTGGATCATTTGGAAGAAGAGACTGAAGCCTTAAAGGAGTGTTTGAGTGCCAATAGAGGCATCTGCTAAACATTGAATAAGCAATAATCAAACTGAGCACTACGTAGTTATCTAATTTACTTTTAGCATATTTTTATTTGTTGAGTGTTTGCTTACAAAGCTTAATTATCTCTAGAATTTGCGCACTTATTATTATTTTTTTTTTATTTAAAGCAATTTTTGGAATTTCAAATAATTGCGGTGAAATTTTTATTGTACAGTTTCTGTCAGCAGGACAGACTTTTAGGCTGCAAATATCTGTAGTGGTTTAAGGGGTTACGTCTCCTTAGAAACACGAAAAAACGAGTATTTTTGATATTTTTTTTTTTAATAGAATTTTTGTTAATTTAACAAAAGTAATAATGCAACTTTATTTCAAATTAAGTACATTTTATTTAAAAAAAAACATGAGAATAAAATATTCATAAATTAAGAAGTTACAGTTACTTAAATTGGCCCCTTTGAAAAAAATGGTACTTTGCGGTGACCACTCTCATTTGAAAACCGCTTAATGAATTTATATGAAATTTTGTATGCGCCTTTAAAATACATTAATTCAGGGCCCGATCGAAGGATTTGAGTTTTTTTTTTAAATTCGATTTTTTATAAGCAATTTACTGATTTTTTTTTTCTAAAAATCAAAAAATTGACTTTCTGAGGACGTCAATTTGTAAATTTTTAAAATAAATCAAAACCCTTCGATCGGGCCCTGAATTAATGTATTTTAAAGGCGCATACAAAATTTCATATAAATTCATTAAGCGGTTTTCAAATGAGAGTGGTCACCGCAAAGTACCATTTTTTTCAAAGGGGCCAATTTAAGTAGTTACAGTTACTTAATTTATGAATATTTTTTTCTCATGTTTTTTTTTAAATAAAATGTACTTAATTTGAAATAAAGTTGCATTATTACTTTTGTTAAATTAATAAAATTTCTATTAAAAAAAAAAATATCAAAAATACTCGTTTTTTTGTGTTTCTAAGGAGACGTAACCCCTTAACTAAATATACATAATATAATTTACAACAATTTCGATAAGCATTTTAATATTAAAGGAAAGTAAGTAAGGAGTGAAAGGCGCTACATTAACTTCATGTGGACAAATAAACATTGCCATCTTTACTATCACGACTTTTGAGTATTTTCAATTTAAATAACCGTTTATAAAAATATTTATATTAATTGCGAATTTAAAAAACCTTAAGGATTCTTAACCGGGAGTATATGGAAGCACACGTACACACACACACATACATACACTGCCTGTGTTAATAAAGAAGGGTGAAATTTCAACTGCAACTGCTCTGGTGATGTCCTGGTACTCACAACGAATGTTACTTACAGCTCTAGGGTTCGCCTTTGTTGGATGGAAGGACAAAATATTTATCAAAAAAATCTGGAATGATTGATGTAAATTTCTTACATTGTCTAATATTCAAAGTCGTCATAGAAATGCTGCGCTATTCTGCTACCGATTCCGCCGATGCCTCTGTAGTCGGTGCGGCTTGATCGCGAGGCTTGCGCCGGGACAATCGCCCTGCGGCGGATATCTGTCGAGGAGAAATATGAGTCACTATTGTAATTTTGCTGCTGAGATGATTGCGCTGATGCTGATGACTGATAATGATGAGTTTGTGGCTGATAAGCTTGTGGCTGCGATTGGAGATGCTGTGTATGTTGCGCCGGTTGATGAAAATGTGGCTGAACGGGTGATTGATTGCTATGAGCGAATGGTTTAAGCGCAGCAGAATTGGATGAACTCGCTGGTGCATACGCACTTGCGTAGTTGCGGTTGTAATGCTGATGTTGTGGCGTAAGCGGTTTAAGCGTGGGATCGAGTGCGTCGTTAAGCGTCACATCGTAGTCATTCTCGTAGAGCTCATCCAAATTGGCTTTGGGTTGTGGCTCGGAGCGAATTTGATTTGATACGGGAATGGCGCTTCGCGGTGGTAATGTGGTGCGTGAACCCTGTACCGCGGAAATGATTGATGGTGCGTTGCGTTCGTTGCTCCGCGCGTCATCATCATTGCCTTCATTACGTAAAATGGGAGGACCGTGCTCGAGTAGGCGTACACCAGATATTGTGGAGCCCATGTCGATTGGCGTGCTGTCTGTAGTGCGCGTATCGAACAATGGTTTCAGTGCAATTCCCACTGGTTGCAGACCACGGGGCAGATATGGACTGCCACCGCGTGAAGGTAAGAAAGGTCGTTTGACAACACGTACCGATGCGGGCCTGGACGAAAGAGTTTTACTTGGCGCTGCCGGCACGACGGAATCGTCCTCCTGTTCTGGATCTAGTTCCGCAGTGCTTTCCGGTTCATCTTCTTCTTCTTGCGTAACGTCAACAGGAGCTGGTGTTGTCTTCGTTTGTGCTGCCCGTGTGCGTGACTGCAAGACTGGCTTGTTGCGTCGAGGTTGATTCACTTGTTGACTTATTCGACCACGTTGTGGTCGTTCTGGCTCAAGGGGTTCCTGTACGTCATCGTCGTGTTCTTCGACTGGTTGTCTGGTTCGTGTTATACTTTTGCGTGCTGTTGGCTTAGTCCGCCCCCGACTGGTTGCTGATCTAGCTGCTGGGCGCTCTTCGTAATCATCGTCAACGAAGTCAACATCGTCTCCGCCACGTAATGCGGGACGTGATCGACTGGTCAAAGGACGCCTTCTGTTCGATGTTCCACGTGATGTTTCATAACGGTCGTTATCATAGTCATCCTCTTCAACCAGTGCCTTTTTATCGGTAACCGGTTTGCGCAGTGTGCTACGCGTGGGTTTGCGTGAGTTGTTTACCGCCTCGTTATTGTTGCGTCGTCTAACGGGAGTGTTCGATTCGTCTTCGGAACCAACCGTGCGCCTAAGTCCGGAATTGCGTGTGCGCGTGTCTTCGTATTCGTCTTCCTGTGGCTGTACGTAATAGTCATCATCATCACCGTCAACTGCGCCCTGAGGATTAGGTGTGGTCGCCGTAGCCTTCTGCACTGGATATTGATATTTCTTTTTCTCGTTGATAGGCACTGGTCGTGCAATTCGTGGTGGTGCCCGTGGCCGGGAATATACTGAAGCGGGCGCTGCTTTCGGTGTAATGAATTCCTCCAGCGGTTTCGGGGTTGTTTTCACCTTTTGTGGAGCCTCCTCTTCAGCAGCTTCTTCCTGGTCGGCGGCATGTGGGCGCTCGTAATCATCGAGATCGTCTAATGCTGCCGCCGTAGAGGGTGTTGTACGTTTCTCGTTGATGCGACGACGTCCAGCTAAACGTCTAGGATTACTATCAACAGCCGATTCAACCGATGTGTCATCAATTGTGCTCGGTTTTATTTTTTCTCGGCGGCTAACCGGTTGTCTATCATCGTTAAAACTGCGTCGCTCATCAGCACGGCCGGGTTTTCGACCTGAGCCCGTCTTACGTTTGTCAGCGACCGCTGTTGGTTTTCCCTGTCGACCTTTTGGTCGATTCATTCGGCGATCACTATCGTAGTCATCGACTTGGTCATCGTCATCACGGAATCGATTGTTGGGCCTACATAAAAATCATTTTCCATTAAAATACTTTTGATTTTCCAAATATAAAACTTATGATCTGACCTTGGCTTATCAACTTCGTCATCCTCGTCAAAGCCCCGTTTGTCATCATAATCATCCTCATAGTCAGCAATCGGCTTACGTTGTTTTGGTCGCGGTTTGCGTCTGCGGTTATAGCGCTCCACATAATAATCATCGTCTTCCTCTTCCTCATCGTAATAGTAATCATCTATAGGCCTACGATTGTACGGACGACGTAGCGGTCGTTGTGGTCGGGCCGGACGTCGGCTGCGTTGTGTCGGTGGTGGCTCAGTTGTGGTTGTTGTTGTTGAAGTTGTTGTTGTTGCCATGTAAAGCTCATCATTGCTAAAATGAGGTGGTTGTTAAAAAAAAAATGGTTTCTGAATGCAATAAACTTCTTCATACCGATTCCAATAGCGCTGTGAACCCGCGCAATCGACATCCGAGACAAAATGACAGATGAAAGTTTTCTGATCGAAAGCCGTAAAATTCGCGCAAAGAAAATCGTGCCGTATACCATATACACAGTGATGATAAACCTGCAAAATCGAAGCATTTACGATTACGCTTTTATTAAAGTTTGTAAATAAAATACATTTTATTACTGAAGGAAATTATTTTAACATGATTAGTTACCAAAAAATTTGAAAAGAAATACAATACAACGGTAACTTGTACAAAAAATGGTTAGTAAAAAATTGCCAAAAGACCATAAAAGCCGTAAAAAACATTGTTGAAAGCATCTATTTTGAGGTCAAGATCAACACGCAAACGTGTTTTTCTGCGCAAGAAACGTAATTTGTCGCTAATAAGTAAAATTACATGCAATGGGCTGTAGTTGTTTATTTAACTGACAGTCGCCATATTGCAAGCACGGCTAAATGCGTGGTGGTATGAAACGGGTCAAGGCTATAGCAGACAACACTCACCTGACATTTGTGCTCGATGGATGCATAGAAGCCATCATGCAAGCCATCGCACTTAAAGTGTATGTCCTCTTCGACCGGCACCGTCGACAAGAACGGATAGCTCGAAAGATTGTAACTGTAAGCAGTGGTCATCAGATATGTGTATGTAATTTGTAGGCCAAACAATTTCACTTTACTTACCCTCTTAACTCGCGTGGTAAATTAGGATCCCATATGTAATCGATCTGTGGTATACCAGTCAGTTTAGAGTTTTTCGTTGAGGTATTCTCAGCCTGAAATTGTACAATTAATAAAAATTCAATTGCCTGGACAGCATGCCAATGGTTACCTTATTCTCTCTTGTTTCGGTAACGGGTGATTCCTCTGGCGCTGACGGTGCTGCTTCGTCTTCTGAACCCGCTGTTGCTGTTGTTGAGGGAGTGCTTGTGCCAATTGAAACCTTTTTAAAAGGCAGCGCTGCTTCAGTTGATTGCAGCTCCAGAAGCACGAATAGTGCTGAATTGAGTTTGGAAAAACAAACAGAAATAAGTAAATATTTAAATTTAAAGTTTTCGATTATGCAAAAAGGAGTTTGGTAATTAATTTTCACGTCAGTCGCAAACAATTGCATAATGTGCCGTTTTGTCGTTCGTACTCCTAATTTATTTATTTTTTTTTAAAGCCGCAGTTTCTGTCTGCCATACACGATCGAATTATATCACGACCAATACGATCGTTTTTGTCGAAGTCTTTTTTTTTTGTTTTTGGTTTTTAGTTAATAATCCGGTTTTGAAAAACTTAAAATTATATTGCAAAACCCAAGTAAACAAAAAAAATCAAATTGTACCAACAACAACAACTCAGTTATTAAAAGGCGGCAAAAAAAGTGTAGCGAAGTGAAGTTAGCTGCGGTTTAGGGTCGTAATTGAAATGAACGGCGGTTTGTTCAGTTTGCTTACCCGCGGTCCATGACACAAGTAGCCAATGTCTGGCCTTTTTCATTTTGACACCTTCCCCGTCGTTTCTGGTGCTTTTAAACTGCAAGTAAAACAAATAACATTAAAATCAGTTGTTGTGCAATGTAAATAAATTGAAAAATTAATAATAGTTCATGTATATGCGAATAATTATCGTACGCCCGGGTATTCGAACGGTTTGCATTCAAGTCAATGGCCGCCGAAAAAGAACGCTTTTGCAAAAGTTAACAACAACAAAAATACTGGCGCACCCACTACATTGGAAATAATTGCCTTTCTTGATGGATTTCACGAAAGCACCCCGTTCTTTTACGGTGTTGTCCATTGTGTGTTTTTAACATTTTGGACACGCACAAGCGCAACTGCCGTATGTAGTGCTTTAGTGATTGATTCACCACTGACTGGCTGAATGAGTGAGTTGCATATGCGCCAAGCGGCGGTCAATGCTACCAATGCGGCATAATTTTTTTTTATGGCCAATCGATTGTCTTGGCCAACAAAGAACGATACTTTCACGTACTCGCTATGGCTGTAGAAAGTGTTCTTTGTTTGTGGTGTCGCTTTGTCATTTTTCTGTTGGTAAGTTTTATGTATTCGAAAATTTATAAAAACAATTTTGGAACAGCACTCTTGGCAGCAAAGAAGGGCTTTGATAAGTCAAACAGAAAAGGCATAGAGCGGGTGTGAGCGATACGGACAAATGATAAAAAATTGATGCTTTTGTTGTAAAGTTCATTGGAGCATTGTAATGCTGTCGTAGCATGCAATTGTCTGCTTTTTGTAAGTGTTGTTGCTGCTTTGCTGTATGAAAAATGCGTTGGCAAATATATATATACATATTTGCATTTATGAAATGTCAAGCACTCGGAAGATATCACAATTTATTTATTGAGTTAGTTTCATAGCTTTTGTTGGGTTATTTTCATGTATAGCGTGTTGGTTGTGCCAAAAGGAAGCAACTTCGACGCTTTTGTTGTTTGGGCGTTTTCGCTCTTTTGAATTCAAAGCACAATTTTATTTGCAGACGGTTTGTCTGTCTTTCTGTCAGTCAGTCAGCCAGTTATTCACTCAAGGTATACACAGTTGGCTTTTGTTTGATTACGTTGTTTTCGTTCATTTTTTTTTCGAGATCAGAGATCACTGTTGTTCACGCCTTTTTGCAAAAGTGTGCCGAGAATTTTAATGTTTATTGTGATTTAATCGTTCAACTATTGTTTAAATTGGTTGTGCAATAGACAATGATGAATCCAAACACAGACGTACTCATACATTCATACTTACATACATATGTTCAAATACATACTAAAGCGTTAGTGGTTAAATCTGAGCTTAAGAAACTTCTTGTCTAAAACCTTATTTGTTTTTTCAGCCAATATTATGTATTTTTTTTTCTGCACAATAAAAATGTTTTTTTTTTGTTAATATGTATGCCTGTTAAATTATAAAATATTAATGTCTTGTCAAAATTGTGTTGGCATTATTTATACCAAATTACCAAATTTGTTGCTGTGCACAACCCACAAACGATCAGATTTCGTTATTATAGCATTGTCTTAGCCAAGTTCAAAATCAAGGCTAACACGACGACATCTTACAAACAACAAATAAAAAAGCATGAAAGCATCAAATGCCGGTGTCGATGTTCGTTTTAGTTGCCGTTGTCGCTTTTGAGGTCTTCATTGTCATCGTTGTATCTTGTTTGTCTGTTTGCGCAACACAATTAAGACACTCATAACTGCTTGTCCATCAACGTTGTAGAACAGCAAACAAATAAAAAACAAAGTTCAACCTACGCCGATTGTATTTCTGTTATGGTTTATTTTCCACTTTTTTTCTTCAAATATTCTTGGAAGGAAGTCATTAAATTAATAAGTTCAGAAATAAATAAGAATTTCGTTTGTTTTACGCAAATATCAAACAAGTTGTAGGAAATGCCTTGAACGTGTTTTAAGTATTAGCAAAAAAAAAAATACAAAAAAAATCATAACTTCAGTCGATTTTTCTGTTTGACAACATTGAAAAAATGCAAAGCAACGTTGCCGACATCGCCGACATCTCTGCCGCCGCCACCGCAGACGTCATTGCTTGGGGTAAAAGAATACTTTTTTTTGCTGTTGTTTCACGGCGTTCACATAATTGAATAATAAATTCTTATTTTGCACATCGAAATTCAACTTAATAAAACACAATTTACAGCCCTATTCTGGCAACTATGACAATACTCAACACAGTGACAATTGTCATATCTATGACAATTGATACATTTTCGTATTCTGACAAAAATTTAAATGCTTAGAGTATGACAATTGATACAGAATCTGTGACTACTTGACTAGCAGGTCACAACCGAATCTATTGTAATTTAACAGCTGTAATGAGTAAAAAAGAAAATGTTAAATCCATTTTCGAATAAATTAAAAGCAACAATTAGAGGAATGTGTACGCGATGCATTTAAAAAATAAAAAGAAAATGTCTAAGAATGCGTTAAAAAAGTTTGACTGATAAGAATTGAAGACATTTTTTTTACTTAAGCGCTGTGTTTCTTAAAAATATAAATTATGTATTTTAGATAGAATGCATTTAAAATATTTGAGCTAAAAAGGGATTACACAAAACGGTAGATCCAGCCATTGGCGGAATTTGCCATTATCCGTATTTGACACATAGAAGACCTCAATACCAGCCTCCTTATGAAAGGGAGGGGTGATAAGTAATCGACATAAGCAGGAATGCGCAACCTAAGTTGTATGCAATATGTTTCTTGTATAGATGATCTATGCTTATATTTCGGTACTTTTTTTGCATTATCTATATTTTGAGATCTGCAAGTTCTCAACAACACATCAGATTGCATCCATTTAAATGGAATCAGATATGTCGTGTAGCACCCGATTTCTCAATGCGCTAATGCTTCTAAAGTATTGAATTATCCTGTTTTAAGAATTGTAGTAACTTCGTCGTTATTTGTTCAAACTTGCACTCTCTATTTGTAGAAACCAAAGCCGAATAGTCAAAATATTTAGTAAAATTGTATAATTTTTCAATTTTTGTTGACATTTCTCTCTGAAATGAAATAAAAAAAAATTTCACCTCGGTGTGGTGAAAGCTCTATCTGTTAAAAAAACTTTTTTCTTGTCACAGTTTAGTTAGAATACCAAATCAAAAAACAAATGACAAAATACATGACAAAATTTTCATGACAAAAAATTGTGACTGATTTGCCAGAATAGGGCTGTTAGTTAGAATCGTACACTGTTGACTAACAACAACAACAGCAGAATACACGCACACACTCATCTAAGGTCATTCGCACAATTAAATGTGACGTGTGTGAAAGATAGAGAGAGCAAGCTAATCATTGCCGATTTTTTGTCCTCTCGAGTTTGAGTTAATAACTAAGACATCATCTCTACTCTCGATTTCATTTAAATTTCTAATTGCTTTGCACAACTTCTTTGATTCATCCGCGGCGGTTGGACAAACAAATAAGATGCTAACAGGTTTGTTTTTTTCGTTAAGCTTTTTCACGCTAAAACAAATTTATGGCACGGCAACCGGTTAAAATGGCGGCGACGGTGGTGACAACAACAACGACAGCATTTAGAAGAAAACGAGAGTCGATCTTGTTGCTGCTGACGTCGTTGCTGTTGTATTGTTGATGGTTACTCAAAATATCGATTTTATTGATGTCGTTGTTTTCACTTTTGTTGCTGCTGTCATATGAAATTAGCATCTTTGTTAATATTTCAATAGTTAGTTCACTTTTTCAAGGTCGCTGAATAAGTATTGCTTTATTTTGTTGTTTTCTTTTTAAGCTTTTCAATGCCACAGCTTCTTCGGCATGGGCGCAACTCATTGAACTGTTGAGTGGTTTGCTTGGCTTTCATGTCTTTGCTGTGCACATAAGAAGACGTTCCATATGCTTTACTTGAGAGAAATTTCTTTTCATATATTTAGCTGCTCAATCACTCCATCATTCATTCATTCAGTCAGTCAGTTAGTCACTCAATCACTCATTCCAAGTTCGTTTTGTTTTTGCACTCACAACAATTGTATGGCAAATCAAATAAGTTGATCGTCAATTCCGGTTGCAAACTGTCATTTCGATTTATTGTCTTTTTATTTCGTTTAAGTTTATTTCAATTGTGTCTCTCTCTGTTTGCATTTTTGTATACGTTTCATAAAATTCACAGTCCGTTTTTATGGACGCTTTAAAACTTTGCCACTTGCGCACTTCATCAGCGAACATCATTTCTCAATTCTGTACGCATTTGTTGTTATTTGGTGTCTTTTTCAAGGCGCATTTTTGTAAAATTTTCCAAAACTGTTCAAGCGTTGCTAATTGTTTCTACGATCTCAACAAAACATAATTACTTGCATGAAAAATATGAAGCAAAACTGCAAAACTTATTTGTTGTTATTTTATAAAAATATTTAAGCAAATCGCATACAACATTGTGCTTGTTGGCTTGTTTGTTTCTTTGTTGGTTATTTGTGTTGTTGTTCAAATTCAATGCAATTCATAAAAAAAAAATTAGAGACATCTTATTTTTAGCGTGTTTTGCAATCACATGAACAAACTTCGAAACAACAACAACAGCAAAAACAAACTGAAACTTTTCGCTGATTTTACTTTCATCATGATTTTGGGTTTTTTTTTTAAATTTTTTTTTACAAAATTTTACTTTCATTGAAGACGCCAAAGCGCAGCCTCATCTCGTCTTATTTTCTTCTTTTCTCATTTTTTACTTATTATATTATGTATATATTTTTTTTATCTGACATTTTCACTGATGTATTCAAGTTTATTTTATATAACGTGCTCATTTTTCACACTTTAAAAATCATTAAATTTCATTTTGCATCATTTGAACATTCAAAATTGTAATTTTTTTTCTTGGGTTTTCTTTGTCTTGACTTTAGATAACAATAACAAAGCAAAATACTCCGAATAGGGTTGCAAATGTTGAGCTGTGTGCGGGGGAGTGCGTTGATGCGTCGAACGGCCGTTGTAATTGTGTAAATTGTTGCTGTTATGTGAGTTATTAAAAAATATTTTAAAGGCTTTATTAGCGTTCATGCACAAACAAATTTTTATACTCTTCACGCAGTGAATAGTATTATAAGTTTGTGCTGAAGTTTGTAACACATAGAAATATTCACTATATATAATATATGTAGTGTATAGTGATAAGGACGACAAGACGAGTTGATTTAGCCGTCTGTCTGTGTGTTCACGATTTGCTCCCACAGTTTTGAAGTTATCGAGCTGAAATTTTTCACTGACTTCTTTTTTGTGCGATCAACTAATTTGTCGGCGATATGCATATGACCACTGGAACTGGTACTTGCCATACAAAATGAAGAAGAGGAAGAGAAGCAGTATTGACGTCGTTGTATGTGCAAAACTTTGTTGTTTCTAAACCAATTGACTTGAAACTTCACACTTATGTTCTTAGGGAGGCATGAAAACTATTTTGACCAAAAAATGGCTACGCCCACTTATAGCAAAAATGTATAATTTGCATATCTCTGGTTTCTGATACACTATGTGTACAGGATACAATAATGGGCGTGGCGGGGAAAGGGTGTGAAGAGTATATAAGCTTCAGTCTTGCTGAAGTTAGCGTCCTTAGTGATTTTTATAACATTTTTAATGACTTTTGACTTGTGTGCATAAATTGCCGAAATAAAGAGACATACAGAAGTGTTTGTTTTTCTTATTACAATTTTAAAAGAAAAACTATATACTTCACCTTTAGATCTCAATACTGCTTTAGTATTATAGAATCTACAATTGAATGTTTTACTGCTTTGGTCTTGTTGTTACTTATTTTCACACTTGAACGCTTTAGCTTGAAAACAACAGTTTCATATAATTTTGATATAACAAACGGTAAATAAATTGTGTGAGATACAATTTTAAGGCGTTAAATAAAAGCAAACTAAAGTAAAAATGCAAAAATGCAAAAAGTTACAAACGATTGCAGGAAAACACGCCAGTAATAAATAAGAAGAAAAACACAAACAACAACAAAAAATAAAGACAGAAAAGAGAAAAAGAAAAACAACTGCACAAATACAGAAACAAAGCATTATAAAAAGCATAAATGGAGCCATTTATGCATTTTACTTTTGTTGTTTTGATCATTGCATTTTTCGTTGTGTGCAGCACCTGTCTGTATGTGTGTGTGTGTATGTGTCTCTATGCGTTTAAGCATTTTCCAAGCATGATTGCTGCATTTGTATGGATTTGTCTGTGGAAATTTGTTATTGCATTTAACGCTTGGATTATTGCATTTAAATATTTTTTTCGTTATTTACTGTTTGTTTCTTGCGTATATGTATAAGAAGTATTTTATGATTTATTTTCCAAACATTTTCAATTAATTTTCATAGCAAACGTTTTAATAACGACACTTTATTACTATTATTTATGCACGGAATTTCTTGTATTTAAACTTTTTTCTTTTATAATTAAAATACTTTTTTACCTTTTTTGGTTTGAAAAATTAATTAAAATTGCACAAAAATGGTAAAATTATTATTTTTTTTAAGTTTTATATAATTTGAAACACTTTTTATTCGCTCCAAACCGTAACAAAACGCGAACTCACGCATACACGTACGAACGTTTGTTGTTTTCACGCTCACACTCACGTCAACGCACGATTGTTTGATTTGAACGTTTTGCTTAGCAAAAAAAAAACGCTCCGTCAACTTGGCCGCTCGACTGCAGATTGAAATTGCAGATTGTTGGCCAACACGATTGTGCCTTGCGCGTAGTCTCAATTGCAAACGACGAGCTTTTCTGCTCGGCGCAGACGCGTAGGCTTCATATAATCTCTCTCACTCACGCGCTCGCTCGCTCATTAGCTGCGTTGCGCGTGCGGCAACGGCGTTCAAACAGGTTTAAATGAATTTTGGTTTTCGCATGCGCCGCACGTTTGTCAACGCCGTGAGCATAAAATCTCAGCTCAAAAGAGTTTTGCTTTGAGCTTTTCGTCTGCGCGCTCTTTTGTTTGGCCATCTTTTTTTGCCAACTCTGTTTTTGTTACAATTTTTCCGTTGTCGATACTATTCTGCAATACTTTTGTCTCTGTAAGTGTGTATGTGTTTTTCATTATTTTCTTTCGACGTTTTTCTCATTTGCCGCTCTGCTCTGTTATTGTCGCTCGTGTTCTGCAATGCGTTATAATCAGAAAGAGCCACCAACAGGTTTCATATTCAACTGTTTTGTTTTTTTCTTTATTTTGTTATTTTATTTGAAATATTTTAATGTTGTCTGTGAAACATTTTGTGTCTTTTGAATGTTTCATTTTGCTTTTGTTTTTGCTGCCAAATTCAAAATATGTTTTAAGTTGTTTAAATAAATGTTAACTGCCGGCATTAAAAAATAAGCACTCAAAGTGTTGGTGAACGTGTTTTATGGCCAAAGTACTGATTGCAAAAATTGGTTATAAATCATACGAGCCTAGAATTGGGTTAAAAGCGCCTTTACTTCATCTTGATAGCAAATAACACACATTTGCTTGTCGTTGTTTTAAAGTTGTTTTGCAGAAAATTGTTTTTTTTTTTAATTTATCTTCGTTTCATTGCTTTCTGTGATTATCAAGCAGATGATAATTTGTGTGGCTCGAACGACCGCAATGACATAATAATAATGCTGTAGCAAACAACAATGATTGCAATCACGCCAAACCATTGCCAATACAAGCTTTGCCAAGTCAATCCTCTTTCAATTACTCATACGAAGAAATGCCGTTTTGAAATTGTTTAAACGCTTCATGAATTATTGCGCATACGCAATGTGGTGCGTCGCCAATTATATACAATTTAACCTCTTTGAGTTTTTTCCATGTATCGATAAATCGAATTTAGTAATTTTCAATTATATTGCATGCAAAACATTATTAAATCAACTGTTTATCAGGAAATCAATCATTCAAAGCAGTTGTTGTTGATGCCGATGTCGCCACAGCTGCTGACGTCGTTACTCTGCATTTGCTGTTGTTGCTTTTACAATTGTTATTGTTATTGTTGTTGTTGTAATTGTTATTGCCATGAATTTTATGGCATATTTAGCTTATGTACGTTGGTGTGAGTTTTGTTGTCATTACGTCACAGTCAAAGTACACCATAGTATTGCACTCTAAAATACAAACAGTCGCGGCACATGTGAAAGTTGAATTTTTAGCCAGCTGTTGCTGCTGCTGCCACTTATTTGGTCTCTTGTCAGTGCATACTCCATGCAAGCGCAATGTATTCAAAGCGCTGTATTCAAATTGGAGCGATGCCAAACGTTAATAGAGCTAAGCTTAGTTGAGTTGTTGTAGAGCGTTGAGGTTGAATTGAACTATGCTGACGCATGCGGAATTGCACTATATGCGAGGCAAGTCAAAACATGTCGTATGAAGTCAATATTCGAGTGATAGTTGAAGTTATGTGAGAACGAGATTAGTGTGTGAGTAACGCGAACCGGTCCTTGGTCTCGCATCAGATACAGTTTTGCCTCTATGTGTCTCATTGCTGTGTATCTGTATCAATGCTGGCATGTATGTGTGTGTGTGCGCCAGTGTAGTTTAAAACGTGTGCTGAGTAACCTGTTTAATTGTTCATTATTGTTAAGTGATTGTTTATAAAGTAATTCAAGTAAACCGTATCGGTTTTGTCACAGGAATTTTATAGTTAGTTACTTTGCTGATAAAGCTAAGCAAAGACGATCAGACGAACAGAAATTTCATTGTAAAGCTTTTTCTTCAACTTTTGTAACATTCTCAAAGTATCAGTTCTACAAAGTTTTGCTCATGTTTTGAATCATTTTAGTTTGTTGGTGTTTTTTATTTTGTGTTGCCAATTCCGCACCTTACATTCAAAGCGATTTACAGTCTTTCGTTTGGGCTTTTGTATTTCCCCACGTATTTTTTGTATAATATTTCTTGTTGTTCTTACAAGCACAAAGACAACGACAACAAAGCAGTACAACTCGTTTTGTGTTTTGTTTTTTTTTTTATGATAGTTGTAAGAGGGAGTCAGCAGGACAGCGAAAAAAGAACATTTAAGAAGTTTTTCGTTTTTGTTATTTTAAAGTCATTGTTATTTTTGTTATTGTGGCTACCCAATCATTTACATTCTCTTCAGACCTTGATTGCTTCTCAGAACTGTCTGCGAATCCGCAACTGTAAACAAAGTTGCAAATAAATTTGGACTGAAGCTCAAATCAAGTCACAACAAATTCATATTCAGTGTGTGACTTCTGTTCGTTGCGTCGACCTTGCACTTCTCGCAAAGTAAACAAAGACAAATGTACTGCTCCAAAAAAATCAAAACAGTTCAATGATTTCTTTGCAATCAAACGAATGTTTTATTGAGCACAATTTAAACGAAAGCTATAAATAAATTATAAGTAAATCAAGTCAAATCATATAATAAAAAAGTTTCTTAAAAAACGAAAGACTTTATTGAGCGTAGCATTTGAAGGCGGCGGCGCTTGCAGTTTACCTTGTTCCGACCACTGGGCATCGAATTCGGCTTCGTATTGTAAAATGTACCACTCGAAGCAGAAATACATGACTAATGTGATGAGCGTCCATTTTAAGTAGATTTTGAAAATGTCATAGACATTAACGCATATCACGCGTATTATATCCATGATCAGCGCAGCAGGGTGGCAGCGTTGAATGACAACGAGGCGTATGCGTATTGAAGCCGTTGACTTTGCGTTGGCGGCGTTCGATTCTCAAACAAATGCTCCAAAGTTTAAATACCCGAATTTAAATAAAAAAGAAAAAAATTTTAATAAAATTTATTTATTTTATTTGCTGTGAATGCGAGTCGATTACGATTTTGCGTATTCGACTTGGTTCGACTTCTTCGTCGAAATGGACGTCGTTGTCAAAAACGTTGTTTCGGAAAAAATGAGGTCGCCTTCCGACTGCGTCGTCGCGCCGTTTCTGCTGCCATCGGCTTATGCAATTTTCTGTTGTTTGTTTGAGTTTGTGTTTGTTTTTTTTTCGTTGAGTGTCGAATACTTTTTTGGTTTGTTTTCGTATTGATTTTGAATTTTGATTAGTTTACAGCACAGCAAATCAAAGTGAGCTTCTTCTTTGGCCCATTGATCTCTATTACAGGCTTTATTGATATTTGTTGTTGTGGTTGTTATTGTTGTCGTTGCTGAGGTGAGTTTGCCTAATGTTGCTCAGCGGCTTTACGCTTTGTGCTGTTATTTGTTTTATTGCACGTTGTCATTCATTCATTGTGTGCGACTTAATTATGTACGCTTCATTTTTGTTATTGCTTTTGATGTTTTTTTTTTGTTTTGTTGGTTTTTTAATTGGTTGTATACTAATTAATTTACACAGACGCTGTAAAAAAATCATAAAAAAATTAATTAATATGTTAAAAAAAGTAATTCATAAAATTTAAGAGAATGTGAGATGTAAACATTTGATGAAGTTCAAAGTATATTTGAGACATAAGTTTGTCAGTGGCTGAGATAAACTCTGCGACTTTGCTTGATCTCTTGTCAAAGCAAACAACATTTTCGGACGCCAACATTGCAATTAATTAAAGCGCATTTCAATGGATTTCAGCGATGCGCACGATTTCAGATGTCGATCAATGCGATTAACTAAAAATAAAGCATCGTTTGGGCAATAAAAAAAACCCGGCTAAACCAGTTGATCAGTGGTCCCATACGAACACGTCCATTGTGGCTTTGAGCACATCTTGAAGTCGTTCGCCTTCGTCGCTAAATTTGCTGATTTTTCGCATTGCCTGCCTCAACATCAACAAATTGTGGAGTGTATACGATATTTCGACAAAGACGACAACGACTCCTTCAAAGCAAATGTAAATGCTGAAGTTGAATTGTTGCCATCAACGCATACAAGTGTATGTATATGTATATGTATATATACATATATATGTGTGTACTATATAGTATTTATGTATGTACATAAAAAGGCCGGTCTCACAGCAAGCAACGCAATCAGAGACAAGTGACAACTTTGCATTTTCAAGATGACCGCTGAGCGATTTCATAGAAGCGCGTTGTCTGTACGCCCAACCGTCCATCCGTATACTCGCCCATCGATCTGTCTGTCTGTTTTTCACAGTCAGTTTACCGGTTTTGAATACACATTAACATTAAGTCGGTTTCGCATTCGTCGTAGACCTTCTGACATTTTACCAATCAGTTGACAAAATACATACAACGTTAAATTGTATAAAATGAAAATAATATATTAATATTTTTTTAGTTTCATATTTTTTCCATTATTTATTAACATTTTATTCACTGAATAATGTGGTGTTGGCTGTTTTTTTTTATTAAAAATTAATTGTTTGCGATTCGCAACACAATCTAAATTATTTAGTGGCATATTAATTAGTGCCGGTAAAAGCAACACTTAAAGAAACAATAAGTGGCCCATACACGCACGCACAACAACAACGGCAACAACAACAATAAGCAATAAAGTTAACGTATTATAACGTTTACATAATTTGCTGTTGTGTTCGTGGTTGTTGTTATTGTGGTTGTTGTCGTTGCGCTTGGCAGTAACCCATTAAAATTGTGGGTGACCAACAGTGAATGCTGAAAATGACCGTTCGGTCGAGCAATTTCGAGTTCAAAGCTTGTTAACTATTTATCATTATTATTTGTAACTGAAACTCGCACAAAAACAAAGAAAAACTCAATTCAAACTCAACTTGACTCTTCGCTCACGGCAAGTGAAATGACAAAAACAAAAACCAAGAAAAAAAGCAACAAAAATGGTTGGCTTTTGATGATGAAGTGTATTGGGGCAGGTGTCTTGGCCTTTATGCACGTCGCGCTGGCGCAATTGTAACGCTTTGCATGGCAAATGACGAAAATGTTAAATAGACTTTTAATTGGGCCAAGTAAATGTGAGCCTAAATTTTGTCTTGTATTGTGATCGTCACATGCACGACACGCGGAAAAGAGAAAAAGAGCCAAAGCTTTGTCCCGAGTCTTTTGTTAACAATTTCAATTTAATATTCAATGTTTATGTGCTGATTTGCTTAACATCAAGTTTCAATTATTTTAACTATTATTACTCATATAACACTTTATTGTTGGTAAGGGCTTTATTATTAATACTTACCTATGTTTTTAGTTCTTTGAATAAGGCACAATTATAATTAATTTAAACTTTTACAACTTTTGTAGAATCTTGGCTAAAAATAATACGAAGTAATCACAGAAAGCTTTTTGTGTATTACAGTAGAAACTCGATAAGTTGTAAATTGTGGGAAAATTTGTTGAAATTGTTTATTTTTTGTTGACAATAACGTAAAACGTGGCATTTGCAAGGATGGAAGAAATCCATCAACATTCGTGCACACAACCATTCCCAACCATAGTCGCCCATCGACTGATGACAAAATTGATTTGCTTCAAGTTTCGCGGGGCCAGACTTGAAACTTGAAGCAAACATCCCAGACATGCGGCAAAATAAAGTTGAGGGTGTCTTGCATTCTTAAGAAACTGATGTAAAATTTAAGAGATTTTAAGCGGAAAAATGCGCTCTCTTTTTTACGATACTCAGAAAACTTGTTTTTTTTTTTGGACTTAAGTGCTCTATGTCCCCAGGCGTTATATGGCGACATCTACAGCCCGAATTCGACCAATGTTATCCTGCTGTTAACTGACATTTCTCCAATTATTTACTTTCGAACGGTACTTTCCTCTCAGGGAGCCGAAAAATTGGCTCAGTGACAAAATGCGGAAAGTGCAGCCATATTATATATATATATTTCGTATTGAATTAAAGATAACAAAACAGAAAATAAATGATAAAGTGTGAAAAAAGACACAATAACGAAGAAATTTGAGATTTGGGTGCAATGAGTTCGAAAAAGGACACAAACCTGATCAAAAAATAATCGGATTAAAGTGTCTTATGTGTTGTGTTGAGCTGCGTAATATAGGCGATCTTGCGCCGACCAATAAACACAAGGCGCAAGAATTCACCGTTTTGCGTAAGCGACTCCCAAACGTCGAAAAGTTAGAAGTTACACGAAGATTTTTCAGTCACTTCGCAAAATCGTTTAGGAAACGCTTCTTAAAAAACTTGTTGATTTTGTCAGCACTAAAGTGTTGTATTCGCTGTGTGCAAGAGTCTAACATTCGCATATGTCTGAGCAATTTAAACGCCGACCAATAACGAGCTGGTGTTGGTTTTTCGCACAAGGATCAGAAGCATTCGTGCTTCGGTGGTTGAAAGTTGTGTTTGCGCATGAAGTTAGTTCGATGTCAATAATTCGACGACGCGCTTTCACTTTTCTTCTTTGCTTTGAATTAAAATTGACTATTAAATCGATTATACGGAATACTCATGGGTTTAATTGATCCGGATAATCGAGTTTCTACTGTAATACACATAAAGCTTTTAGTAAACATTAAAAGTTGCCGCGCTGTATGTGGTATGTTACAAACACTCCATATTTCTGTTATTGACAGAGGCGAGAAAGAGACGGGACTTGAAAAAATGAGAGAAATAATAGAAAAACGATTGAGTAATAAATAAATACTACTTTATTTTCTTATTTTCATTTAAAATTCATCAATTATCCCCAAGTCGCCATTTGAATTTTAATTTGAAGATGGCGCAAAACCGACAGAAACGCAAAGAGTCGAAGAAGTGGCATATTGGCGCTGAAGTGTCGTTCTGAGCTAAGGAAGAAGAAGAAGCACCAAAATGAGAGTATCTCTTTTGTCAAGAGGGAACATACCACGACATAGGCCACACCAATGCAACAAAAAAGTGAAACAAGTTGCGAGAATTGGGTGCGCACTTGTCTGCAACGAATACATTGCGACATAGGGCAGACCTGGGGAGTCCATGCTTCTTCTTCCACTTTTGCGAAACTCTTACGTCAATTTGGGTCGTTTGCGTCGAATCATCAGGTGGATTCCGTTAGGTCACTGTTTTGATTTATGGTTCAAATTCCGTTCAAAATATCAAGAAAATCGGTCAAAAAATGTGGATTTTAGGAAAAATTTGAGTTTGTCTGTCTCTGAGGGATAACCATTAAAGAGAGGTCAAATTTTTGGTATGTAGTTTTAATAATAAATATTTACTGAGCTGTATACAAGCAAGGAAATATAGCAATTTAGAGAAAAGAACTGGGGGAGGGGAAATGAAAGAGAGGGGGAAAAATTGTGGTACATATGCAGTTTTGTGGAGCTACGCATACTAAGTCTACACACTGACTTTCATGTTTCTATCTCTTCGGGTGTTCGGGTTATAGCGTGGGGGGTGCTGGTTGGTCGGGAAGGAGTGGACGTGGCACAAAACCGTTTAAACTTGATCTGCTGCCGAGCATTACGAGTCTACCCACCAAATTTCAAGTCTCTAGTGGACGGACATGGCTTAATCAATTTCTCTTCTCGTCCTGATCACGAATATATATACTTTATGGGGTCCCCCTCCCCTCCTCCTGTGCGTTACATACATTGCTGTTTTGCATAAATACAATATACCCCGATTCACTATGTGTACAGGGTATAATAAGTTAAGCTTTCAATTGGAAATAACCGCCCTATTTTAGAAAATGTCTTAAAAAAGTCTTCGTTTTACCGCCCTATTTTAGGAAATGTCTTAAGCAAGTTAAGACACTGTTAAGCCATAACATTCTCTTAAATGCCAGTTGATAACTTTTTAAGAAAATTCGTATTTTAGGAACAGAAAAAAAAGCTCTTTTCGTATTAACGAAGACATTTTCTAATACCTGCTCGCGAAGATTTTAAACGCAAATGTTTGCGAAATTAATATAAATTGTAAAAGTATGAATTTTTTTCAAAATTAATAATTAAATAAATAATAATTTTCTTATTACATTACTATTTTGAATAATTATATTCACTTTTATTAATTTTGCAAACATTTTGTTTTCAAAAAATAATATAGCAATGAACCCACATAATCATGAGAACTCAATAATTGCATTTGATTAATCATTTGTTTATATTATTGCAGTTTTATATTTTTCAAACCAGAAAAACAAAAGCAATTGTAAACATGAATGAACATTAGGTAGGCCTATTTTTTTTTTAGATAACAGTTCGAAAACTTTATGTTAAGCGAATGTTAAGTTCGACATGAAATATTGAAACTGCTTATGTTCTTGTGTGTCTGAAATGACATGGGTGCAGTTAGCATTTTTCATCTGCGTCGTCTTCTTCCATTTTGAGGTGCAATTGCGCCACTCTTGACACTAACGCAATTGACACATCAATCGGTCGGCTGTCACAATCGCTTATGTGCCGTAGAGCTGTATCGCCAAAGTATTACATTTAAAATTGAATTTTATATGTTTAGTGAATATTAACATAAAAGTATGAAATAGTAGTATATAAACACTGTATTATTTTAACAGAAAATAAGATTTATTTCAATTTTAATTGCGGTGTTCACTCATTTTTCATTAACATATAAACGTATGAAAAGTTAAATTGCCAACAACAAAATGCGCTGGCCAAATTTTAACGAGATTCCCTGGGGCTGATGTTAGTTAATGTATGGAATTATGAAAATGGCAATTTTTAGTTATTTTCTATAGAAAAGTGGCTGTACTTTCGCAAGAATTTGATATTAAAATAACGCACGTTATTAGCCACCTTACTGAACATAAACCATTGCATTGCCAAGTGCACTCCGTATTACTACCTTTGTAAAGAATACTCTTATGTTAGAAGCAATCACACAACACATATAACTTTTGCATCAAAATGCAGATTTTGGCTCTTCGACTTCGTCACTCGATGGTACAATTGTATGTCAATATTGTCGTTCATAAATTCATGCAATTTTTACTCAATTTCTCCCTCAAGACCACACAATAATTAACTCTTTCTTTATCCATCCATATATTAACATTTTTACCTTCCAAAAACTTAATTTCACGCATAACTTAATTAATTCTGTATTCTATTAATTGATCTTTCACGTTATTTTGCTCCTTTTTATTTTTTTGTCGCACAATTGAGCTCAATTTAGTTTTTCGTTTGTTTATATAAGAAGAAGAGAACTCACAACTTTAACAAGACGGTCAAAAAAAGTGTTTACGCATTTGCGTCGTTAACGTTCATATTTTCATACATTTATAGGTTAACGAGAAATGCGTGAACAACGCAAATGTTGTGTTTATAATGTATATCACAAACTTAACATGTTTGATTTCTTCACAATCATATCACAAAACTCAAACTTTTGATTACTCTATAACCATAAAAAAAGGAATGAAAAACTTATTTATATATATATATACATGTACATGCAGCTAATCATGAAGGGAAAACACCTTTGAGATCCACATATTTAAACAAACGACAACATGTCCACATTTTTGGCTTTAAGTGACGCTCTCCTGGCTGAAATGATTTGCCCCGTTTTGCTAAACATTCTCTCAGACTCAGTCGAAGATGCTTGCACGCTAAAAATTCGTTTAGCAAGAGTTTTGAAATTTGAATCATCTGGAGCGCACTGAAAATAAGATCATGAGTTGAAATCGACATTTGAATTTATAAAGAAGAATTTACCTTCCAAAATTCGCATGTACTGCTGAAGTTCTACTACAGCATCGACTCGGTTTGTCCTCCCCATGTTGGCAATATTTTGACTTAAAAATTCGAACAGCGGCTGTTGCCCCGGAACTAGCTTTTTAGTTTGTGTTGGCGGTTCCAATGGCGAAACTTCTTTTAGATTTTGGGCGGCTAATTCATTTTCCAAAGCATGTAGACCATGATTGGCGTTGAATGGCGAATGAAGTCCTTGTTTCTGCAATCTGAAATTTTGTAGTAGACCAAAAGTCGTTTTTTGACACGCTCAACTAAGAACTTGTGAGCTTCAATCCCTTCAAGTGAATTCAATTTCAGTCTTAAGTTGTCCAAAATGTGCAATAACCCACAAATAATTGTCACTATCAAAGATACAGTAGCAGAAGAACTTGAAAAAACCTGTTTTGTAGCACTGTCAAAAGGTGAGAGATGCTTTTGAACTACTTAAGAGGAATTTCGCAATAGCCTCATTTGTAAGAAGTATTCTTTCTATCATCTGATAGGCACTGTTCCACCTTGTGGGCACTTCTTGAATCAAGCTAAACTTGATTTCTTTTTCTTACAACGCTTTGAACTTATTGAGTGCAATTGAGCTGCTCTTAAAGTATGTGACGATTCGCTTGCACTTTAATATAGTGTCTTTCAAGCAACCGAGCGCAAGATAGTCTTGAAAAACCAAGTTTATGGTGTGGGCTACACAAAGAATATGTTTCTTTTCTAATATTTCACAAGCTGTGATCATCGAGTTTGCGTTGTCAGTTGTAATGGCTGATATTTTACTAAAAATGTTCCATTTATGAAAAACGCTACGTAATGAAGAAGCTATGTTTTCAGACTAATGATTGGAGTCATCCAATAACGGTGTAATAATGTGGCAAGTGACGGTTACATAGGACTCGTTGGCCTTTGAAGTCCAAAGGTCTGTGGTTATAGCGAAACTCTTAACGCGGTCTAATATTGTAAACAGTTTGGACAGTTGTACAAGCACATGCTGCAGAGTCTTACGCGAGGGAACTCTATACCGTGGATCGAGAACTCTCACAAAATCGCGAAATCCAGAATCCTCTACTATTGTAAAAGGTTGCATATCGGCCGAAACAAGGATAGCCAAAGCATTGTCTATCATTTTTTTACGTTCAGAGCCTCGATCATATTGGCTTAGCAAAAAGGGAACGATCGTATTCGGGCCTTTAGGTAACACGTCCAATGAAATTTCTGGGTGCTGCCGCTGGTTTTGAAAATATTATTGCAGTGCATGCAACTGGCCGTCTTATCATCTTTGGATCGTTGGAAGTGGCCCCACACTTTCGACTTTCCAATGCGTACATTTGTAACAGGGATTTTGTCCTCCTCCTTGCTTAAATTTGAAGAAGAAATGAGTAATCATGCGTTACTAACGAAACATGGTCAGTCGGAAATCACTCGCTTTGGCTTAGAATTAAGTTTTTAATTTCTTGGAACCGCCGTCCCACCCAAGCTAGCCACGACACCAACAGCGCAAGACCATTTAACCGAAAGGATGCACTTTAACTAATACTTAAGACACATACTTACCATCATTGCTTTCGCGTCGCAAAATTTATTCATTATTCGCCACCAACACCAATTTAATTTCTTTTCTTTCTTTCATATGCTACTGGTTTGTTTGTGAGCGAAAATGATTCATTATGAACTTAAAACACTTTTTAATCACTTAATAGTAAAATAGTTATTAGAATTGAACAATGCACGAATAAAAAACAATCAAAATGCGAGTGTCAAGACAAAGTAAACAAAACGCGCGTCGAAAGTTTAATTGGCGGAACGTTAAAAGTTGCCGCGCTGCATACAGCATGTTCGTAACATTTAGTACTTCTGTTGTTAGCAGTCGCGAGAAAGAGACGGAACTTGAAAGAGCGAAAGAAAACATAGAAAAACGGATGTAAAAATGTTCCGCAAAACGGGCAATAACAGAGCTGTTAAGTTTTACAGCGGAAGTCACTTGACGTATGTTCGCTTAAAATATCAAGTGACATAAGTTGGTACACCTGCAAGTCTCTAGGCAGATTGACAATCTAAGTTACAGTATAATTTACTCATCTCTGATGATACGCCAAAAATAGTGACTATCGAAACTTAAAACTCGATAGTGGTTCGCAAACCCAAATATATCGAATATCGATCGATGCTATCGTGAGTGAACAACCCAGCGTATTTCTGGTTTGAAAAATATGAAACTGCAATAATTTAATCAAATAAATAATCAAATGCAATTGTAGAGTTTTCATGATTATGAGGATTCAATTGCTAGATTTTTTTGTATACCCTGTACCTTGTGGTACAAGGGTAGTTTAGTTTTGTGCGCATCGACAATATATGTAACACCTTAAAGGAGACATTTCCGACTATACAAAGTATATATGTATATTCTTGATCAGTATCGAAAGAGAAGTCGATTTAGCCATATCCGTCTGTCCGTCCGTCTGTATGAACGCGTCGATCTCGGAAACTATAGTAGATAGAACCAAAATCCTTTCGCAGTTCGATTCTGTTATTCATTACGCAGAAGTTTATTTTGTATCCCCCCTTTTTGACTTAGTTTAGGGGTGAGGGGCAAATGACTGAAGCAACCTCGGGAAAAAATGTACAAAAGTCGTTTTATCTCGGTTGTCTTTTGAAATAGGAACACCAATTTTAGAGTGTATATAGCTGACTCAAACCTCAAGAAGGTACATTAAAAAAATGGGCGTGGCCACTTTTGATAAGACATTTTCTAAAATAGGGAGGTAAATGTTATTTTTGAAAAGTAAATAATACTTTTACAATTTATATTAATTTCGCCAGTTGGCTTTGTAAAACTGGTCAACGGTGTTCAATTTGTGAAAACTAAAAACCTTTTTTTTGGTTGATTTTTAAATAAAATATTAATATCTTAAAATTAATTTTTATACTCTTGCAAGAGTATATTAACTTTGTCATGAAGTTTGCAATGCAGAGAAGGAGACATTTCCGACTATATAAAGTATAAATATTCTTGATCAGCACGACGAGACGAGTTCATATTAGCCATGTCCGTCTGTCTGTCTGTTTCAATGCGAACTCCTCCCAGAGTTTTGAAGTTAGCAAAAAAATTTAATCGCAGAAAATTTTCTTTTCCTTGCAGGCAGTTTATATGTAGAAACCAGCTTGATCAGAGTACTATAGCATATAGCTGCCATAGGAACGATCGGTTAAAATTGAGATTTTTGCTTCAAAAACGCTTGGATTTTAAAGCTATCGCCTCAATCGCATATTAATATTTTGGACGTCGACGTAAAGACACTGCAAATTTGGTGAAGATCGTTCAAAAATTCGGTTTTTGTTAGAAAAACGTTCTATTTCTTAACTATAAACAGTTGACCATAATAATAGAATCGGACATAAGGACGTGGCACCGCCCATATAGAGAAAAACTTTAAAATATGATTTCTCTGTAAGCCGACGAGATAAAAGATCGCAAAATGAAGTGTAGAATGAGTGCATTGTATTCTTAAAAAAAAAAAAAATAGAAAATGGGTGGTGTTACGCCCCTTTATCTTTATAAACTTATAAGATTCTTATTGGAAAAACTATAAAACGGATTTTCCAATAAGAATAATTGAGAAAATGCTTGCAAGAGTATATAAGTATCAGCAAAGCTGAAAATAGCTCCCTTACTGGTTTTCTGCACCAATATTAAATAAACGGCTCTAGTCATAATCTATATTACCAATTAAATTAAATAAAAATTTTGAAATTTCTAATCAAAACAAGAAAAACGGACCCTCGCGATTCTAAATCGAAATTCCTTAACCAACTTAGATGTGCCAAAATCTTTATTCAATCAATCTTGCGGCTTCAAATTTTTTGTGATGATCCAAACGCGCCTCTCGAAAATATATCTCCTTTTCTACTTCATGAAGTCATTGACGGCGTTTGCGGCAGGCCTGTGGAAGAAGTGAAACGTATTCGGAATGGTACTTGTCTTATTAAAACTAAAAATCTATCTCAAGCTGCTCGTCTAGTGCAACTTATCAACCTTGACAGAAAAACTGAAGCAACTTTTTACGCAACATAAGTGAAGAAGAAATAACATTGGAACTGAAACCGTAAAACATTATGGAATACAAAAAAATTCTAAAAAAAGTCGACAACCAACTTGTAGAAACTGGCCTAATTATCCTAACATTTTGAACATCAACTCTACCTGATAATATAACTATAGGCTATGAAAAGGTCCATGTCCGACATTATATTCCTCTACCAATCAGATGTAGAAACTGCGGACGCATAGGAAATCCTACAAAAGCTTGCAAATCTAACGATCTCGGCATGAATTGTGGTAACCCGAAACACCTGGTCCCTGAATCCTCTGATCTCAGATAAAATATTCAAAAATGTATTATCTGCAAGGAAGCCAATCTCTCCAGCATATATTATAGCATTTTCGACCGTAAATGCCCTACATTTTTAAAACAAAAAGAAATACAGTAAATCCGTACATTGGAAAAGACCGATACGAAGACAGCAATCAAATTATACATGGAACGTCACTAAAACAATAACATCCTTTTCTCAGACACTGTTCGTTCATCGTTACAACCATCATCAACCGATAGTACCTCATGGAATTTGATCTCTTACTTTGATTTGGACGATCCTGCTACCTCTAAGGTATCTTCCTCTGCCAGCCAAATTACCCTAATTCAGAAATCATAGCAGACACCAGAATAATGAAAATTTTCCCAAAAAACCCTAACTCTAAATCTCTTAAAAGTAACTTAAAAGAGAAAATTAATTATTCTAATTTAAAATCTAAAACTATTTCATTAAACCAAAAAAACATACCTCTCTTTAGCCATGACGATTTGTTAAATAATTTTCTATTTATATGGTGTGCTGTTCGAATAGCTGTCTCATACCCGGCGTTTTCTTATGGTGATTTTACTCACGGCAAAAGTAACTTCACCTTTCAGTAACGCCCTGCTTGGACTTCTTTTTCCTCAGCTATAGCAATCTTTATTACCATTCTAAGAATGCGGTTTGTATTATATCATACTGATCTAATTACTTTTTATCTTATTGTTTAAAAATATTTCTTTCTTTTACAATTTTTAGTCTTGCTTAAGATTTTGCAATGGAATATGAATGGTTATCGCAACAATTATGATCAGCCGATGATTCTTATTAAAACTCACAATCCAAAAATCATATCCATCCAAGAATCCCACCTAAACAATAGAATATTCCCATACCCATTAATTTTACTCCTCACTTCTACAACTCCTCGACATCTTCCTCGGGTGGTGTTATACTTCTTATACCTAATTCACTACAGCACAATACTCTACAACTTAATCATGATTTTGATTCAGTTGGAGTCTCAATTCATTCAAAACTAAAATTCAATATTATAGTTCTTACATTCCTCCTAACAAATACATTTCATTAAACAGTCTCAAAAACATATTCAACACCCTTTCCGACCGTACCTTAATTACTGGTGGCATCAATCTTGGGGAGCTCCCTCTAATAATCGTAGAGGTAATACAATATCTAAATTTATCAACCAATCCCTATTCTTGATCCTAAATGATGGTTCTTCGACTTATTTTAGTACCCATAGTACCCTCACCCATATTGACTTTACAATAGCCTCTCCTCCAATAGCCCTTCACGCATCATGAAACATCGAATCTGATTTACATAGTAGCGATCATTTTCCTATATTAACCCTCCCATTCGTTCTTAAAAATTTACTCCTAAGTTTAAAATAAATAATGCCAATTGGAATCTTTTTACAAAGTGTACACAATCACTACGCCTTGCAAAACCAATCAGTTCCAACATTAACAAAGAGTCTGCCATTCTAATTAAAAACCGTTTGTGGTATATTTTGAGACGCGACATTAATACAGCGAATATACTAATCTTCAAAAAAGCGAACGCTATTTTTAAACGTGAAATTAAAATATCGAAACGTGAATCCTTGAAAAACATCACAGCTGATATTAACCCAACTACATCCTCAACTAAAATCTGGTCAAAAATTGGATCCTTCTGCGGTACCAAACCCTATATACCTATCCACTGCATCATCTCCAATTATAATAGCTCTCCCTTAACTGATAAACAGTTCATTGCTAACGAATTTAGTAACCACTGGTTTTCGGAATCAGCAGAATCTAACTTCTCTCCTAATTTTCACCAACATAAATGTGGGATTGGTGTGTTGTGTGCACGCCGAACGGTCAGCTTGATCGTTACAAAGAAGAACCTAGACAACGAAGCAAGGATGAGAAGAGTAGTTAGAAGACGATGAACGAGAAACAACGCGAGACACAGAAGACGACGAACTGTGAAAGAGTGAAGACGTAGTAAGGACAGCCGGTCCGCAAACGACGATTATTCAATTTACTATATTCTTTATATTGTTAACCACCAAACTTACTTTAACTTTAAACATTAAATATAAACTTAAACTCAACAAAAACCCACATTTGGGCGCTCGTCCGAGAAAGTGAATAAGTTTTGAGTGAAATAAGGCTAGAGTGACGAAGTTTGGTAAAGAGTGAATAAACTAAATTGATTAACTAATCAAACGAGTACAAAAATAAAAGGAGAATAAAAACCCGCATAATTATTTTAAAGACGTAAGACGAAGACGGAAAAAACAAATATTTTTTTTCATCTATAATTGACAAAAGATGGCATGTTTAAACGACGTAATACCTAAAAAACTAAGAAGTGGTCCTAGAGTAAGCATTTGTGCTTTGCACAAATTCATATTCGAAGAAGACGGTGATCGTAATAATAGAAAACGCTTACGAGAATTCGCCGGTTTTAATTTCAATGAAAACGACGCAGATTACAAATCAAAAGACGAATATATACAGTCAAATTTAACGGATCGCGATTTTGTGTCTATATGCATATTGCTAGGCATAAGCTACGACGTAGAAGACGTACAGTTACATATTTTTCGGAATTTGATCGCCAACAGACTTCTACAAGCGAACGGCGACGATCCCAACGATGATGACGAAGCAGACGAAAGCGACGAGGAATACGAAAGTGTAACTACAAACAACGAGGCGCCAACGATGAGTCATGCAAATAAACCGTTACCAAAAAACACAAGACGAAACGAAGCAAAAGAAAACTTGCAAAACGATGACGCACGACGACAATACTTCGCATTAAGTTTTCGCGACATAGAAGACTCAATAAGATCATACGATGGAAACGACGCAAATTCTGTGGAATTGTGGCTAACGGAATTTGAGGAACAAGCATTTTTGATGAATTGGAACGAAATGCAAAAACTGATATACGCAAAGAAATCGCTCAAAGGTATTGCGAAATTATTTGTAATGAGCGAGAGAGGAATCAATTCGTGGAACAAACTCAAAAACGCGCTTTTAAGTGAGTTTCAAACGACGACAAGCAGTAAACAAATTCACGCACAGCTTTGTGAAAGTAAGCGTCGAATAAACGAGAATGTGTTCGAATATTTTTATCGCATGAAAGACATAGCAGCACGAGGAAAAATCGAAGATAATGCGCTGATACAATATATTATCGACGGTATAGATGAACAATCAGTGAATAAAACAGTTTTGTATGGTACGAAGAACTTGAGTGATTTTAAAACAAAATTAAAAGATTATGAGTTGATGAACAAAACAAAAGTTAAATACAGTGGACGAGAAAATAAAGATGAGAGTATAAGAGTGAAAGAGAAAAAAGATTTTGCGAGCATGAACAACAAAAATAATAGAAAAGAAACATATTGTTTTAATTGCGGACGGAAAGGACACATGTCAGGAAGTTGTGAAAATAAAGAGAAAGGCAAGAAGTGTTTTAAATGCAATCAGTTTGGACACATATCTAAAGAATGTAAAACGACTGAGAAGTCCAAAAGCGAAAACATTTCAAACGTGTGTAGTGTACAAACGAGACCAAATCTAACGAGTAAAGAGGTATTGCTACAAAATATGAAGTGTATAGCCTTATTCGATACTGGCAGCAAGTTCAACTTAATACGAAAAGACTTATTTAACGAATTGACACATATGCCGAAACTAAACGACTGCAATGTATTTTTGATCGGTATTGGAAACGACCGCAACATAAATAGAATCAAACCGATAGGTATTTTTGAACAATCGATACGTATAGATGACGAAGAATACGTTTTAAATTTTTACGTTGTTTCGGAAAACTGTTTGGACATAAAGCTAATCATTGGTGAAGAGTTGTGTAACTTCGCGGAAATTTCGTTCAACAGAGATGGTTTAAAAGTAAAAAAGATGTATGACAGCAAAGAAGAAGAAACAAATATTTTTAAAATTGACGCGATTTGTGATGAAAACGAGTTGAACATAAACGATGCAATCAGCTCAGACATTAAAGACGAAGTGAGAAATATGATTTTGAACTACAAGCCGAATAAAACTAAAACAACAAATGTCGAAATGAAAATCGTATTAAAAGATGAGTCGGCAATATTCTCACGCCCACGACGTTTTTCGTTTACTGAAACAAGCACAATCAATAACCAAATCGAAGAATGGTTAAATGACGGTATAATAGAAGAGTCTGATTACGAGTTTACGAGTCCAATAGTTCTTGTTAAGAAAAATGATGGTTCGCCCAGACTTTGCGTTGACTACAGGCGTATTAACAAAGAAATGGTAAAAGACCATTACCCATTGCCACTAATTGACGAACAACTAGACAGATTACAAGAAGCGACGATTTTTAGCACAATAGACTTAAAGAATGGATTTTTTCACGTACCAGTTTCTGAGTCTAGCAGAAAGTACACATCGTTCGTGACTCAAGACGGTCAATATCAGTTCCGGAAGGTCCCGTTTGGTCTTTCGAACTCACCAGGGGTATTCCAAAGACATATCAACGCTGTTTTTCGCCCATTGAATCGTAAAGGTATCGCATTGCCTTACGTTGATGACGTAATAATCCCCGCTAAAGACGAAAAAGAAGCACTGACGAATCTAAGAGAAGTAATAAACATCTGCAGCGAATATGGCCTAGAGCTAAACCTAAAGAAGTGCCATTTTCTGCAAACACGAATCAAGTTTTTAGGACATATCATCGAGCATCGGAAGCTGTATCCATCGCCAGAGAAAATTGACGCTGTTTCAAAATTTAAGACGCCACAGACCCTAAAACAGCTTGAGAGCTTTTTAGGTCTCACCGGATATTTCAGAAAGTTTATCGCACATTACGCAAGCATCACGAAGCCGTTAACAGACTTAACGAAAAACAATTCAAAGTTCAGAATTGGTCCTGAAGAAGAAAATGCGATAGAGGTTTTAAAGCAACGACTAACTTCGAATCCAGTACTAGCTATCTACAACCAACGCTACGAAACCGAACTGCACACTGACGCATCTATAGATGGATTTGGCGCAGTGCTAATGCAAAAATCACCAGATGACGACCAATGGCACCCTGTTTATTTTATGAGCAAAAAGACGAATGACGCTCAACGCAAATTCACGAGCTATGAATTAGAAATTCTTGCGATTATTGAGGCCATAACGAAGTTCAGAGTTTATCTGTTGGGCATCCATTTTAAAATCATCACCGACTGTAACGCGTTTACGAAGACTCTAGAGAAGCAAAACTTGTGTACGAGAGTTGCACGATGGGTTTTACTATTGCAGGAGTATGATTACGAAGTCGAGCATCGATCTGGATCCCGTATGAAGCACGTAGATGCACTTAGCCGTTACCCAGTGTTGCTTATTAGAGACGAAAACATCATGATTGGCATAGAGCAGGCACAAAAGCAAGACCAACATTTGAAAGCGATTAAGAAAATAATAGACGAAGATAAGCAAACGTTCGAAGACTATTTCACGAAATCTGGAATCCTATACAAATTAGTCAACGATGTCGAACTAATCGTGGTACCGAAGGATATGCAAAGACAGGTTATTAGTAATGCACACGACAGAGGTCATTTCGCGCTGAAGAAAACAAAAGAGCTAATATGTAAAGACTACTTCATTCCGAGCATCGACGAGAAAATACAAAAGTACATCAGCTGTTGCATACCGTGCATACTAGCCAACCGAAAACGAGGAAAACAGGAAGGTTTACTTCACCCGCTGGAAAAAGAAGAAGTACCCCTCCATACGTATCACATAGATTTTTTGGGTCCTTTAGAGTCAACAAACAAAAACTACAAGCACATCTTGGCAGTCATCGACGCGTTCACGAAGTTTTGTTGGCTTTACCCAACTAAGTCAACGACAGCAAATGAAGTCATCACGAAGCTACGCAACCAAAGTGTCACCTTTGGAAATCCTGCATGTATCATCAGTGACAGAGGATCTGCATTTACCTCACAAGATTTCATCAACTATTGCAACGACGAGAATATTAAACTAATTAAGACGACAACTGGCTTACCAAGAGTTAATGGTCAAGTCGAGAGACTCAACGCTACTATCATTGCCGTACTTTCGAAGCTCAGCATTGACGACCCAACTGCATGGTACAAATACGTCGAAAGAGTACAACAAGCAGTTAATTCAACGTTTTCGAGAAGCATCGACGCTACACCATTTGAGCTAATGATTGGAGTAAAACTGCGATCTAAAGATGACCAAAGACTAAAAGAATTGATAGACAAAGAGGCAATAGCAGTATATAACGAAAGACGTAATGACATCCGTGCGAAGGCCAAAGCGCAAATATTAAAGATACAAAAAGAGAACAAAACGACGTACAATAAACGACAAAAAGCCGCGAGACAATACAGCATTGGTGATCTAGTTGCCATAAAACGAACGCAATTTGGCAGCGGGCTCAAATTGAAGCCAAAGTTTTTAGGTCCCTACCGCATTGTTAAGGCGAAGCATAACGACTCTTATGATGTACAGAAGATCGGAGTTACTGAAGGCCCGAAGAACACAACAACCTGTGCAGAATACATGAAGCCATGGCACACCCACACAACCGATGATGATGACAACGGAGCATTCGAGGCGAATGCTTAGACAGGATGGCCGAATGTGGGATTGGTGTGTTGTGTGCACGCCGAACGGTCAGCTTGATCGTTACAAAGAAGAACCTAGACAACGAAGCAAGGATGAGAAGAGTAGTTAGAAGACGATGAACGAGAAACAACGCGAGACACAGAAGACGACGAACTGTGAAAGAGTGAAGACGTAGTAAGGACAGCCGGTCCGCAAACGACGATTATTCAATTTACTATATTCTTTATATTGTTAACCACCAAACTTACTTTAACTTTAAACATTAAATATAAACTTAAACTCAACAAAAACCCACATAAATATAATTCCTTCCCTCGTAATATTCAATACCCTCTCACTTTCGATACACTCAAACTTGAGGAACCATTCACCATTATGGAACTTCACACTGCACTCGATAAATTGAAGGGTAACATACAAAGCTTAGATAGAATATCCTACCCTATGATCTAAAACTTCATAGCTCCGTTTCTCTCCGCTTACTTAATTTATATAATAAAATTTTCTCTAGTTACATCCCACAACACTTTAAAGTAAGCAAAATTATCTCGCTTTTAAAACCCCTAGCGGATAAAACAATCATTTCCTCTTACAGATTACTTTCCTTGAATCCTTGTTGCTCAAAACTTCTCTATAAAATGTTAGCTAATCGCCTGTGGTGGTTTGTTTACAAAAAAAAAAAAAAAAAAAAAACAATTTAATAGACAAACTGCAAACTGGTTTCAGAAAGGGCAAATCAGTTTCTGATAATTTAGTAACTCTAGACTACCTAATATCATTCTCCCTATCTTCCAAAACCATACATCAAAGCTTTTGACAAAATACGTGTATCCTGCAAAGTTGATGAACTGAAAAGTTGGCACATTGGCCCTAAAATAATCAACTATGTTTTAAATTTTATGACAAATTATGGTTTGTGTCGGCAATTGCCATTCCAATATACAACCACTATACAACGGCATACCTCAAGACTCTCCGCTTTCAGTCATTTTATTTCTCATTGCTTTCAACAATCTTAACTAAACAATAGCTACTTACAATGAATTTGACTTCTGTGCTTATGCGAGTACCATATCATAAAATAAATTAATAAAGCTCACACTATCAATATTAGTCCTTTATTAACTGACATTCTTGCTTGGTGCTACACAGAGAAAAAATGTCCGGTCTGAGAACAGCACAGATTGTACTTGAATCAACAACAGACCAAATTAAGTTGTAATTGGTCTAAATGTTCTCGAAATAAGTAAGATTTGTACTTAACATCAAAATCGACACCAAAATGGATTTGAATCAACAACAAAATGTCAATTCATACACATTTTATACTTGAAAACAAAAGAAGAACACAAAAATTTAAACCGAAACCAAACAAACTTGAAATGAGAACGCTTTCTACTTATACCTTCTTTCTCCCTCACTCCTTTGAACAAAAATGTTAAACCAATTAAAATTTGTCAAATAGCATATGTTTCTATGATGCTTGCTGTAGCTCAGAGTTTAGTGTGTTTAACTATGATACCGAAGGTATGAGGTTCAATCCCTAGCAAGACCAGAGTTTTTTTTGTTTACTAAATATTTTTTGTTCTCTTGGAACAAAAATGTTTTCAATAAATAAAATTTATGAAATATCAAGTGGCTCAGAGCTTAGTGTGTTGTCCTACGAAACGGAAGGTAAGAGGTTCAAATCCCCTGGTGCACCAAAGTCTTACTGTTTATTGTATAAATAATCACCAACTACCATTTAATTAAAATATTTATATGTTGTTTAAATGTTTATTAAATCAACTGTTACAATTACTTATATAAAATAAAATTAATCAAATTGAGATAATAACCGAAGTAGTTTGCAAAACTAGTGAGCATTGATTCAAGAAAAATGTAAACTTACTTGAACGAAAAAGTGGTCGTGGTCTCGCAAAAATTTTTTTTAGTTATAATTTAAGTTTAGTCGGTTCTTGATTCCAGTACAATATTCACTTGTTTTAAGAACAAAAAGGTCTCGGTATTAGTTTTCTTTTGTTACAGTTTAAGTATGGTTGGTTCTTTATTCAAGTAAAATGTAAACTTATTTCTAAAACAACATTGACTCGGATTAAGTTTTGTTGGAATCATATTAAGCTTAAACTGTTCTTGAAAATGTAACAAAATTTACTCAATTCAAGATTTTTTGTACTTAAAAATAGTGCTTGAATTGAGAACATTTTACTTGATTTGACAACATTCGTGCTTGACGGACTTTCAACACCGAATTGTGTCAATTTAAGTACAATGTACTTGAATTTTTTTCTCTGTGTACCTTTGGAAATCCGGTATCAGTATGAGCTAGCTAAGCTTAATAAATCAGTACTTTTTGCTAATGATTCCCCTATGAACATTCCTGTTAAAAACTCTTTAAGATCAATTAAAAAACGTTTTAAAGTCACTTCCTCACTATACCGAGCAATTGAGCTGAACAAAAAACTTGGTCTGCCTTTTTATCCCATCCTCATCCCCAAAATTCCTTCCCCTCATGGGCATTTCAACCTCTCAACTGTTGACACTAGCCTTCACCTTCTTACCAAATCTGTAACCTCTCCAATCGTCTTCCAAAAAAAGTTTTTAGAACTTAAAAACAAACTTAGCTCACATACATTTCCCTTCACCGATGGCTCCAAATCTGAATGTGGAACTTCCTTCAGAATAACTTCAAGTAATTCTATTATTCAGCAATCCCTTCTTCCTCCGTACAGATCAATTTACTCCGCTGAGATAATAGCCATATTTAACGCCATTATCACCATATAAATCAAAAATAACTATATCACCATCTGTTCTGACTCACTCTCAGCTGTTGAATCAATCCGTAACCTCTCAAATAATTTTTGCTACGCTACTGCTATCAAAATTATCTGGGTACCTTGCCATTGTTATATTACAGGCAAAGAATCAGCCGACGAAGCAGCCAAAGATTCCTCACTTCTTCTACTAATCTATCACAACAACTTTAACTCCAAAGACATACATAAGCATATAAAAAATTATTTTAATGAAAACCAAACCATTATCTGGAACCTCACGAACCATCATTACAAATCGATCAACCCTCTCAAAAATAACCTATTCAACTATTGCCACTATAAAATTGACAGATCTTTCTGTCGTTCATATTTTTAAAAATTTATAATAATCGCGAGTAGCACATTACATGTGTTTGAAGTGAAACATTCTTTAAAAGAAACACAAAAACGGTAAGGTGGCTTTTTTCGGCCTTGCCATGCCCATTTTTATACTTTTCACGTATGTGAAATAGTATATTAACTTTGTCACGGAGTTTGTAACAGATCGAAATATTAATTTCCGACTATATAAAGTATATATATGCTTGATCAGGACGACAAGACGAGTTGATTTAGCCATGCCCGTCTCTCTGTCTGTCTGTATGTATGTATGCAAACTAGTCCCTTAGTTTTGAAGCTATCGAGCTGAAACTTTGCACAGAGTCTTAGAATTTATTACGATGAATCATTCGTCGGAACCAGCATGATCGGATTATTGGAACAGGTAGCTCCCATACGAAAAAAAGAAGAAAAGAAGAAAAGTGAACAAAACTTGAATCGTTGTATGGAAAACTTTTTTGTTTTGTACAATGAAATTTTAAACATAGTAGTTTTACATAGTCCGACTAACTGCCTGAAAGTTTCATTGAGATCGAGAAACTGGAACTGGTAGCTCCCATACAAAATGAAGAAGAGCAAGAGAAGCAATATTCACGTCGTTGTATGGACAACTTTTTTGTTTTTTAACCAATTGACTTGAAACTTTACAGTTATGTTCTTAGGGAGGAATGAAAACTATTTTAGCCTGTATAATTAAATTCTTTTAATTTGTATGTTCAAGAATACAAATTAAACATTGAGTGTTCAAATTACAGGAATGTTCAGAATATAGAGTGTTCAGATTATCAATGTTTTGCTGTGTTAGTAATCGAATAACAATATTGTTTTGCTAAATGTTAGTTTTTGGAAAAGAAGGGAGAAGAAGTGTGTCGAGGCAACGCACAGAAATCAAAAGCCAAGCAAAATTTTTCGGATCATAGTGACAAATTCACAACTTCGATTCAGCATCAATGGATGTAACACATTCATGGCTTACACTGAATGCGCCTCGGCATTTGAACTGGATGTTTATCGAAAAACAACATATTATGTTGGAAACATAGACATGAACTGGATGCTTGTCTGAAGGCAGATTGAATGCTTTTGTGTGTAAACGAAAAACAAAAAATTCTGTTCCCAACTTAGGCATGAACTGGATGTTAGTCTGAAGGCTAATTGAATGTTTTTGTGTAAAAACGAAAAACACACGAAGTCGGATCAACCAACTTCAAGGCTTCGTATTTGATATAACAGAAAAGCAAAAATGGACGGACGAAATATTTCTGCTTTGCTTTAATTTGAATATTAGGAATAATAATAACAACCCAGGTGTTAGATGTCATTTCAAATAAACAATAAATAATTCAATGATGCTGACGTAGGCAATGGAATGAAACTTCATAGACTTTGCTGGCTGGGTCACATCGCACGTATGGAAGAAGTCACTCCGGCTCGTGAGGTATTTGATGCGGAGATTGTCGGGAAGGGGAGGAGAGGACGATCCAGGATGCGTTGGCAAGACTATGTGATGGAAGCCCAGTCTACACTTGGTGTTTCCACCTGGCGAAGGCGAGCCCAAAACATAGACGCGTGGAGGAATTTGTGCTTCAGACTCCCAATAGGGAGTTGATGACCAAATAATAATAATACTTCATTTATGAATTAATAATTATTAAAATAATGTTATAATTATTAAAATAAAATTAATTTGAAAATATAAACATTTTTTTAATTGATTTGAAATTCGAACAGTACAGCAACAGCAGAGCTAAAAATACTGCAAATAACAGAATAGTAACAGCTGTGTTATAACAGTCAAACATTAACAGTCGAACAAATCGAATGTTCAACGTGTTTGTTTAACAACAAAAACGATGAAAAAATCGGCGCCCGATACGTGTTTTCGTATAGAAAAGAAGTTACATTCATGTGAATCCTATACCCTGAAAATGCTCGTCAAATGGGCATTTTATAAGCATAAAAGTTTTGCTGGGTGAGGACTACCACCCCACTCACACACCCTTCGATAAAAGCTACGATCTTGAATATTAGGATGCATAAATAAATACAAAACTACAAAATTTACTTACACACAAAGTATGCCCAAAGTTGTATGCGCATACAGCGCTTGTAAACTGCATTTATGAATTAGCCTTAACTGCACTACATACATATGACTTAAGAGAAAATAAAATGGCCTTGCGCAAAAGATGTTTCAACGAAACAGTCAATGAGCAACAGGTCAAAGCAACCTGCGCCGTGCCGTATTAAGCAGACGACGCTTGGTTTGTTTAATATTTGATATTGATTTTTGTTATTCATATCATGAATTGATAATTTGGCAACAAGGAATTGCACATTCATGCCCCCTCTTCACTTTTCGTCAATACTTTCATTAACTAACGCGACTAAAACAAGGAAGCAACAACAATATAATATGTGTAAACCATTTTTAAAAATGTCCGACACCTGGTTTTTTTTTTGTATTCCACTTGAACATTAATAATATTGCATCTTGTTATTTCATGTGAATTAAGCAAATCTAGAAGATATTTTCTTTACCGCTTCCACTCATGCCTTGTATACGCATTAGATTTTTATCAGTCTGTCCTTATTATACCCTGCACATACAGTGTGTCAGGGTATATTAAGTTTGTTTGAACGAAATGTATGTAGCGCATAGAAGGAGGGAAGGGGGACCCCATAAAGTATATATATTCTTGATCAGGATGACAAGAGAAACTGACTGAGCCCTGACCGTCCGGCCGTCTGTATTCACCAATGCACAGTGGTCGATGTTCTATGGGAGAGCGGCCATTAATACTTCCAGTTAAGATAGAGGCTTGAAACTTTGCACAAAATTTTCTTATTTTTATTGTAAAATTATATATAAAAATTAGCCAGATCAGACTATTATATCATATAGCTGCCATAGGAACGATCGGTCAAAAATTATTTTTTTGACCAAAAAGAGCTTTGATTTGAATGCTATCGTCTAAATTTTTTGCACAAGTACGTCTTAGATATCAATAAAGACACTTTGAAAGATCGGTGAAGATCGGAGAACTATAGCATATAGCTGCCATAGGAACGATCGATAAAAATTATGGAATTTACGAAAATTTTGAGTTTTTAGGTCTTTGAGAGGTAACAATCAAAGAGAGGGGAATTTTGTGGTATGCAGTTTTAAAGATATATATTTACTGAGTTTGTATACAAAATTTGAGAGTTGTACCTTCAATAGTTTTGGAGATACAGCAATTTATAGAAAACTACTGGGGGATGTGGTATGCAGTTTTGTAGGACTACTCATACTGACTCTAGATACTTTCATATTTCTATCTCTTTGGATGTTCAAGTTATAGCGTTTTGAAAAAGTTGGTGGTGCTGGATGGGCGGGAAGGAGTGGGCGTGGCACAAAACCGTTCAAACTTGATCTGCTGCCGAGCATCACGAGTCTACCCTCCAAATTTCAAGTCTCTAGCTTTTATAGTTTCTGAGAACCATTGGTGAATACAGACGGACATGGCTCAATAAATTTCTCTTGTCGTCCTGATTAAGAATTTATATACTTTAAAGGGTCCCCCTGACCTCCTTCTGTGCGTTACATACGTTTCGCTCAAACAAACACAATATACCCCGATACACAGTATGTGTACAGGGTATATAAAGTGCGTCCCTCATAGATAGATCCGCTGGAAAGTAAAAAAGGTTAGGTTACATTTTCCAATGGCACAAATGCAGCTGCAGACTGCTGCAGCTGAAGTTAACATTTTTATAATCTTGAAATATCAATAAATAGTAGGGCGTGTACTTCATTGGGGGGCAAGCGGGGGGAAACACTTAAAACTTTACCTAAACTTTGTAATACACAACAAATACGAACTAAAAAAGACGCACTTCTTTAAAAAAGATCTACACAAGACACAGCACAAATTATTTATGTATTTATCTGTATAAATAAAGTATATACCATTATGAACAATATTCATTGCAATCGTATTTGGATTACGCGTGTTTTATAATTTATTTTAAGTTTTTAAATTCGGTGTGTTGCACTGCACTGCTGTCAAATGGCAAATACGTAAACATGTGCTCACTTTTTATACCCTGTACACACACTGTGTATCAGGGTATATTAAGTTTGTTTGAGACGGTTTGTATGTAACGCATAGAAGGATGGGAGGAGGACCCTATAAAGTATATATATTCTTGATCAGGATGACAAGACGAATTGATATAGCCCTATCTGTCCGTCCGTCCTCACCAATGGTTCTCGAAAACTATAAGGGCTAGAGACTTGAAATTTGGAGGAATGACTCAAGAGGTCAAACGCTAGGTCAAGTTTGAAGGAATTTTCGGCACGCCCACTCCTTCCCGCCCAACATTTGAGCGTGATTTCCTCTCCGGTTATTTTAATACTCTCTGCAATAAGGGTGTTCAATTCCACCCAATTCGTTAACGTGTAAACGTGTTAACTGATAAAAATCCAACAACAACATAAATTGGTAAAATTTACCGAGTTTTCATCAATCCCGACTCATGTTGTTCGTTTACGCTTTAATTCTGAAAATTTAGGGCCAAATTGCTTAAAAAAAAACAGAATTCCTAATTATTTTTAATAAGAAAGTGGCTGTATTTTCACATAGTTTTATTATTAAAATGACTTGTGATACCTTTCTCAGCATTGCACAGTGGTCGCTGCCATAGGCCAAAAATAAAAAAAACTGATTTTGAGCTATTCCAGCGAAAACCGGGGTTTCGATCAGCGGATTGTTCAAACTTAATGAAACAATACCGATTTTTTGATAATTCTAACGGGATTTTCTAAAAATAGAATAAAACCAGTAAGGACGCTAACTTCAGCAGGGCTGAAGCTTAAATACTCTTCACGCTTATTTCTTGTGCCACGCCTATTTTTTTTACTGAATATATTTTTTTTTCATCTAATTAGCCTATATACAAATTTTCATTGTTTTTGCTCATTGGGTGTCGGAGATATGCAAATTATTGATTTTTGGTATTTGGTATATTTGATGTTTGAAATTTCAGCTCTCTATCTTTCAAAACAAAAAAGTTTTCCATATAACGATTAAAATTTGTTTTTCTTCTTCATTTCATATGGGAGCTACCAGTTCCAATAATCCGATATGGCCAGTTCCGACCAATGATTTGACCACATATTAGAGAAGACTCCCTGAAAAATTTCAGCTCGATATCTTCAAAACTGTGGGAGGAGATAGCATATTCACAGACAGACGGACAGACGGACATGGCTATATCAACTCGTCTTGTCGAGCTGATCAAGAATATATATACTTTATGGGGTCCCCCTCCCCTCCTTCTTGCTGTTACAAACTTCAGGACAAAGTTATAATACTATTCACTTGCGTGAAGAGTATAAAGAGTGAGCACATGTTTACGTATTTGCCATTTGACAGCAGTACAGTGCAACACACCGAATTTAAAAACTTAAAATAAATTATAAAACACGCGTAATCCAAATACGATTGCAATGAATATTGTTCATAATGGTATATACTTTATTTATACAGATAAATACATAAATAATTTGTGCTGTGTCTTGTGTAGATCTTTTTTAAAGAAGTGCGTCTTTTTTAGTTCGTATTTGTTGTGTATTACAAAGTTTAGGTAAAGTTTTAAGTGTTTCCCCCCGCTTGCCCCCCAATGAAGTACACGCCCTACTATTTATTGATATTTCAAGATTATAAAAATGTTAACTTCAGCTGCAGCAGTCTGCAGCTGCATTTGTGCCATTGGAAAATGTAACCTAACCTTTTTTACTTTCCAGCGGATCTATCTATGAGGGACGCACTTTATATACCCTGTACACATACTGTGTATCGGGGTATATTGTGTTTGTTTGAGCGAAACGTATGTAACGCACAGAAGGAGGTCAGGGGGACCCTTTAAAGTATATAAATTCTTAATCAGGACGACAAGAGAAATTTATTGAGCCATGTCCGTCTGTATTCACCAATGGTTCTCAGAAACTATAAAAGCTAGAGACTTGAAATTTGGAAATTCCCGCCCATCCAGCACCACCAACTTTTTCAAAACGCTATAACTTGAACATCCAAAGAGATAGAAATATGAAAGTATCTAGAGTCAGTATGAGTAGTCCTACAAAACTGCATACCACATCCCCCAGTAGTTTTCTATAAATTGCTGTATCTCCAAAACTATTGAAGGTACAACTCTCAAATTTTGTATACAAACTCAGTAAATATATATCTTTAAAACTGCATACCACAAAATTCCCCTCTCTTTGATTGTTACCTCTCAAAGACCTAAAAACTCAAAATTTTCGTAAATTCCATAATTTTTATCGATCGTTCCTATGGCAGCTATATGCTATAGTTCTCCGATCTTCACCGATCTTTCAAAGTGTCTTTATTGATATCTAAGACGTACTTGTGCAAAAAATTTAGACGATAGCATTCAAATCAAAGCTCTTTTTGGTCAAAAAATTAATTTTTGACCGATCGTTCCTATGGCAGCTATATGATATAATAGTCTGATCTGGCTAATTTTTATATATAATTTTACAATAAAAATAAGAAATTTTTGTGCAAAGTGTCAAGCCTCTATCTTAACTGGAAGTATTAATGGCCGCTCTCCCATAGAACATCGACCACTGTGCAAAATTAGTTCCAAAATTAGACCTATATCTGTGGACTATTTTAAAACAAATAGTTAATTATTATCCACGTATAAATAAACATATTTACTTTCCAGAAACTCAATTTCGCGCACAACTTCATTAATTTTATATGCCATTAATTGATTTTAACATTTTATTGCGGCATTTTTATTTTATTTGATTTATTGCGCACAATTAAGCTAATTTCACTTTTACACTTCACTTTCTTATGTAAACAAGAAGAAAAATTCACGAATTTAAACAAACTTGCAAATTTGGGTATTCAAGGTAAAATTAAAATCTCAGCGAGCATCGTAAAAGACTAATTTTTAAAACGACTAAGGGGACGTCCATAAACTACGTGAGGTTTTTTCTAGAAATTTAGACCACTCCCCCCTTCTTGGTGAGATTTAGTGAGATTTTGACGAACCCCTCCCTCTGAATCTCACATGATATTTTACTACAAATTTGATAAAAAAAATTAATTTTTTTTGCTGAAATTTAAAAAAAAAATGGTAAACAAGTGAACTAAAAAACTCACATGAGATGTCCGATGAACCCCCTCTCCCTAGGTGAGATTTGGTAAGATAAAGTCATCACTTAATTATCCTTGTTTATTCTTCCAAACAGTAAAGAACCTAAGTCAGCGTTTTCCGCTTCTGTTGACATTGGCAATAAAGCCTCGGCAGTCAAACGTTGCATGTTTTGATAAAAAATTCTGAATAATGTTTCGTTTATAAATGAACCAAAAAAAATATTTATTTATTTCTTGTTTTATTTTTCTAACATAAATGAAAAACAATTGAAAACTATTTACAAATGAGTTTCTTACTAAATAAAGTAATTTGTGATAGATTTGCATGTGCAAGACGACAACAATAACTACAAAGCATTCGATCTCGTTCTTTCGCAATTCGAAATTTATTCAATGGCCTCAATTATTTCATATTCTTCATCTAAAGAATGATCATAATCGATGTTGTACTTATTTTTGATTTTACTCTTGTAATCCTTTAATTCATCATCATCGAGATTATTTGCATTTGTAGTTGTTGTTTTGTTACGTTGCTTCGTAGTTTTGTTGCTTTTGTTGTTGTTGTGTCGACTTTTACTTCTCGCATTGCTGCTATTGTTGTTGTTGTTCCTTAAGTTATTTGGATGTGTGACGCCTACGTTATAACGGTATTTATTGCTATCCTCCTTATTTCTTCTATGATTTTCACTATTTGTCGATTTGGTCAAAGGTGACGTTACTCCTGCTGATGATGATGAGGTCGATTGAGACTTATTAATGTTGTTGTTGTTGCTGGTTGAGCTTGAGTATTTTGCATTGCCTCTAAAACTATTTTTGGTGTGTGTTGTTGTTGTTGTTTGTTCATGTTGTGACTGTTTAGTGTAACTGTTTGTGATTTCATTTCGTTCATATTGTTTTTGTGCTAAATATTGTCGTTGCCTGCCACGCCCTCTGCCGCTCATCGCCACTGTACTGCCAATCAACGACTCATCATCGGCCTTATATCAAATATCACCTTCGTCGGCGCTCCTGGCCGGCACGCGATACAATTCAGCATTGTTTTGATAGAGTTGCTCGGAGCCGGGACAATTGACATTCGACCACCAGTCGCAGACACGCACCGCCTGATTGAACACGGTACCGTTGGGGCAGAGGAAGGAGTACTGATGGCCCGAGTGGAGGCACCAATGCCAGACCTGAGCATGAGGTGTTCAAAAACGATCGTTAAATTATAAAAGTGGAGGAGGAGTTAAATCGTCTTACCTGACAACGCGTCTCAGTGTCCGCGTAGTAGCCCGGCTGCCTGCCCTGACACTTGAATGAGAGCCCTTTCGGCACTGCCTCATAAGCGGGATAGTCCACATTGGCGGTGTAGCCATCGATTTGCTTAGAGCGCAGAAGAGTAAATAAATAAGTAAATAAATAAAAGAACAAACTAATTAATGTGTGTGATTGCCACAAATATTTGCACGCAATGAGCGTAACGATGACCTTCATGCCTTCCAATTACAAAGCAATTTGTGTGGGCGCCAAATTCCTCAAATTATTGCAACACTTTGGTTATTTGAAACAATTGCGCCACAAAACAAAAAACAACTCATTTCAAATGCAAATATGATTAAAAAATAAAACAATAACTAAAACAATTTTCATTTAGTTGTGAACAAAAGAACAAACATTTGTCGACATGCATTTGCAACACGATCAGTCAAAGTGTGTGCATGTGTTTGTCTGTGTGTGACAAAAATAACAAAAAGCGAGAAAAACAACAAACCGTCGATCTCATGCGTATGAAGCCATGAAATAATTTGCACAAATATGCATGAGCAACAATAACACAAGAACAATAAGCAAAGCCACAGGCAAAGTGCGAAGGGAGGTGAGGAGTGTGAGGCGTCAAAAAACATTAAATATAAGCGGACACTTTTCGTTGTTTTATTGTTGTGTTTAGAGGTGTTGTTGTTGTTGCCGTCACCACATGCGTTCATCCATCAGCCATGCCCGTTGTTGCTGCATGCAACCGCGCTTCCCTTGGCTCATATCGTATCTTGATCTTGTACTAAATGTGTTGTAACTGCTTGCGTCATGCCACAATGATTTTGCATTTACATTCGCATCGAAATCCGTCGAAACATTCATGGCTCTTTCTAAATGATCCTTAATTGTACAAATGCCAACTGAAATATGTGTAACATACACTAATATTTCTCTCAGTGTATGTGCACGTTGCATCAACAGTTTCAACCGAAATGAATCGACACATTTTTCACACAAATAACTTTCAAGAGGTTTTAACATTTTGAACCTTTCTTCATTAAATGCTTCTTTGCCCTGCGCCAAAATGGCGGTTGTTTATTGCAGTTGTTTTTGTTGTAGTTCGCTAATGTTTGCGCCACAAACCGAAAGACCCATTTTTCTGCCACAAATTTTGTTTAAATACCATTTTCCCCATTTTCCCATAGCGTTGCCCCGCCAGCCATCGTCGACCATCGGGGGGGCGTTTGCAATGCAACAATTTTCCTTTTCTTCATTTCATTTATTGCCTTTTGTTGTGGCATTTCTCGATGCAGAGCAACGAAGTTGTTATTGTTATTGCAATTGTTGTTATTGCTTTTGGTGTTGTTGTATTGTGTTGTTGTTGCAATAATAGCACCAAGGCTAATTGATAAAAATGCATACAAGCATACAAGCGAGTCTAACGAAGAAGAGTCAGAAGAAGAGTCAGAGGCAGAAGACTGAGTGTAGATGCGAGGCGGCAGCGCAGATTGTGACACCTCGTGATGAAGCGGTGGGTCGGTAAAGTGGTGTTTGTGTGTGTATGTGTCTTTCATATACTTTTGTTGTTGTTTTAGTTGGCAGTGTTGTGGCAGATGTGAGAAGCATTCAACACTTTGCCACAGACATGGTGTCGTCTTACTGGCTGACTCTCGCAGCACTCTCTGTCTTTCTGTCTGGCTGTCTGACTGTCCGATTGTTGCTGCTGCACTTTGCATTGCAAATGCAACAATAACAACAACAACAACAAACACAACTGCAGCAATAAAATTCGACTGTTTTTTTGGGTTTTCTGTTTTTTTGGCTGTGGCAATGCTTTGTTTTTGTGGTTGCAATTTTGCGTGGGAGTCTTTTATTGTTGTTGTTGGCTGGTTGTTGTTACTATTGTCGCACGTTGTTGCTGCTGCTTTTGCTACTGTTGATCGCAATCAGACAAGAGACAAATGTGTGTGCAATCTTTTACTTAACATTTTCATTCATTGAGCGTGTTGAATGAGTGTACGAATTATCAGAGATGACACTTTTGTGTTGTCTTTTTCTTGTCGTTCTTGTTGTTGTTGTAGTTGGCGTTGTGTGATTGTTAATTGTAATTATTGCATGTAAACAACAAATAAAGTTGTCAAAACAAACACCAATGTTGCATTTTGCCATTTTGAGGCGGTTAAGCAATTTAATGTTCATTAATATTCATGCATTTTTTCAGAAGCTGAGAAAATTTTCAATTTCAAAATGCCTCAAGTCAAATAATATGCAATAAATTAATGAATTTGCCATCAAATTGACAAAACACACAAACATAACAAAAGCAAACGAAGAATTCCCAAGCAAATAAAATTTTATAAACGAAATAAAATTGAAGCATTCAAAATCGCAGCTTTAAGTCAAGCCACTGAGCGAATGTACGAACGAGATAAATGAACGATAATTGACAAAGCAATAAATACAAATCGGCAACAAATGAAGCGACGCGAAGGGATTCAACATAAACAACAACAATAACAACAAAATGCAATTGTACAATAATAAAACTGAAACGCAAAGCGAATGTTGCAGTGCCACAACAGCCACAACAGATTCCCGCGGCAAATGTTATATGCAACTTACCCCACTGACACAGTTTCCTGCGAGAAGTAATCCGAAAATAACGAAGGCAACTGCCGCAGTGGCAGCGCCGATCAAGGAGAGCGGCGACGCTGACGAGCGCAGATGAAGATGCTGCATGGTACGGCGATGTGCTTGTCGCTGTTGCTGTTGATGTTGTTGTTGCTGTTGCTGTGGTGATTTGTTTCTTGGCGATTTCATTGTAACCGTCATGTTGTTGTCTGTGATTTTCTAGGCTTTGGCTTAAACGTCGCGTATACGTAATTTAAATGTGATTGTATTTTTGTATTTTTTTAATGTTTGCTTATTTTTCTAAATATTAAACGAGAAAAAAATATAATGAAGACAATCAACTTCTTTGATTTTTTTTAGAAAGGAATCTGTCAACATGCAACGTAATGTTGCATTTATGAAAATATTTAAAAGCACAAAATTATTTCATTACATTTAAATAATATTCTTTTAGAGTTTCCTTTCTAAAAGTATTTTTTTTATTTTGAAATAAAATACACGCACGCACTTCACACGCGGATCGAAGCTCTGTCAGTTGTTTTTAATGAAACGCGCGTTTAAAAATGGTGCTGAGGAGCGCGAACACGTCTGCTTGCGCGGCTGGAGTTGATGCAAAAGTTAGAAAAAATTCGCATCACTTTTAGTTTTATACGCCGAAAAGTCAAGCTCAAAAAGACCGTTGGCGAACGGCGCAAAGAGCGCAGCGTCATCGTCATCGTCATCGTTATTGTCGTCGTCATCATCATCATCAGCAACATCATATCGTTAGCGGCGGCAACAGCAACAATCATGTATTTGCCAAAGAGCAAACTCATCGTCTAATATCGCTTGTGAGCGCGCACTCATGCCGCAATTTCTGTTCGTTAGTTGATTGGCTTGAATTGAATTGAATTCAACTCGACTCAGCTGAGCGCCGTTCGTTGAGCTCTTCATGCAAGAGAGACTCAATCGTTGGCCACAATGAAGATGCTGTTCGGTACTTTTGCCTTGATGCCGCTTATTATTTATCGTTTTGTTTATTGTTGTTGTTGTTGCTGTTATCTATTGTTTAATGTTTTATTTGCGCGAAAAATGTCGCAAAATGCGACAACAAAATTAGTGCAAAACAAATTTTCTGCTTTTTTCATTGAATTAAATGAGTCAATTTGAAATCGATTTGAAAAGTGTGCAATTTTGTGCAATAAATTTTGATTGCCAATACAATTTAAGGTCATGCAAAAGAAATGAAAAAGTCGAGGCAACATAGACCAAACAAAAGACTTAAGCAACAAACTAGCATGCATTGTGTGTTGCATGTCTTTGGCTTTCTAGCAAATGAAGTGACTTTTGGTGTACAAATACATGTGTTGGCTTTTTTAGTTATTGCATTAGAAGTATTGAAAGTTACTTCCTGCATAAAAGGTCACATGCAAGCGCTGCCAACATAAAAGTAACTTTGATTGCCCAATCAGCCATGTGGCTTAGCGTACTTTACATAAATTAAAAATAACTGAATCCGGCATAAAATATATGCGATGCGCATTTAGAATGAACGAACGAACGAACGAATGAACGAACGAACGCGTTGAGACACTTTCAAAATGCGATTCAATAAGATAATTCGAGTGCAGTAAACATCATCAACGATTCATCCGTCTGTCCGTTGAACGGTTAGCTTGTGGACTATTCGGTCAAGCTGCAAATCTTGACGACATGCGGACTTATTCTCGTTCACCTTCGCGAAAGAGTGTTTTATGTCGTTTGCGCTGCCAACTGGCAACTATCAGCAAACAACTTATATACAGACGTTGGTCCAGTTAGTAGTTAGTTTAGTCAGTTAGTCCGTTTGTTTGTTTGTTGTCGTCGTTGTTGTTGTTGTTGGTCAGTGACTTGTTTACTCGCAATTGTGAGAAATTCCCTTAATCAGCAGCTGAGCGCGCATTGGCTGAGTCAAAGACAAGGAATAATAACAATAATATCAGTTTAGTTGTTGACAAGACTTTAAAGGCGCTCAAATTGTGAAAATATTTCGTTGTAAAATTGTAACTGAAAATGGCATTCATTGTGGTTGTTGTTGTTCTCGTTTGTCTTAGCATTGTTTTTTAGCCTCATTGCAGGCAGCGAGTCTTTGGCGGCCGTAACGCATTCTAAGTAACATTACTCACAGTCGGCTTTATCAACATTAACAGGCAACGAAAGACTTAAGACACGAACTTGTTGTTGCTGTCGAGATTTGCCACGCCGTTTGCTGACGCATGATGAGCAAATAACGATGAACGTTCGCTTAGACCTTTACGCATATTAATGTGCTTTTCTTATCGCCGTTGTTGTTGTTGTTGCTGTCTCACGTTTCTTTGGCAGTACTTATGTCGCTTGTGGCATTATTTTTAATCGCTTTATGTCAAATGCCATTCGAAATCCGAGTACTTTTCAAGTTGACACATGCCCTTGATTTGCATTTGAAACGGTTTGAGTGAAGTGCGTGCCCCAAAGCAAGAGCATCATCATCATCAGCGACGTCGTCGTTATTATCGTCATTAACATTAGCGGCGCCAACAACATTTTGCTAACCTTGACTTTCAACTGAAATTTGAGATTAATTTTTTCAACTGAAAACGCGGCGACGTTAATTGAGTAATTAAGACATGCTTATGACAAAGGCTGTGAACGCTGAAATTATTAACACATAATTTGACATTAATTTGTTAATTGATATAAACAAGAAAAAAGAAGAAAACCAAAAATGTTTACCAAAGTTTCTTTATTTTTTGATTCTGGCGGAAAACCTTCTATGAATCGAAACAGAGAGCGAACGTGAAATGCGCACAAACATAAAAGAACATTAATTTTTGCATTTGTCTGCTTGCGTATTGTGCAAATAAAATTCTAATGAATCGACTGAAAAGCACAAAAAAAGAATAATAAAAAAAGGCAGCAATTCATGCCAACATTTCATTAACAACAATCAGAATGTGGCAATTAAACGCAGCGCAGTGCAACAGAGTGAAAATTAACATTTATCGCGGCTTTGCAATCAGCAATGAATATGCTAAATAGCGTCAACATTGGTGGCATGCAACACATTAGTAGAACACACTTGGTCAGTCAGTCAGGCAGCCAGTCGGTTAGACAGTCGGTTAGTCCAGCGCATCCTACAATAGAATAACATCCGCTCACTCATCATCAGCAGCAGCCATCATTACCATCATCAGCATCATCGTCAACAGCAACAACAGCAACAACAGCTACATCAGCAACATCAGCAACAACAACAACAACATCATTATCATAATCAACATCTACAACGGCAACGGCAGTGGCAGCGACGACTTAGAATTTGCGCAATTCACATTTTGGCTTTTAAACGCGTTTCTTTCTACGCTTTGTTCCTTTCAAGTCAAATGAAGAAAAAAAAAGCAACAAATCAAAATCATACATCATCGCAAAGGTTGCCAAATGGAAATGGATAGTTTTACCGCTCTTCCCTTCACCGCACTCTGCAGCACATCTTCAGACAAAGCACGGCCGTCGACTTGATTTGCTTTGCTTTGCTTTTGTGTGCATTAACTCTTTAAATTGAAGCAAATTGTCGAAGTTTTGTAATCACGACGCTGCAACTTCAACCACCCGCACGAAGTAAATGTGCTGCTGCTGCCTGTTGCCTTAATAGCGCAGCACTTCACTCAACCGCTTGCACCGCACCACCGCCCACCGCCCTCACCCAGCACAATGCATATATGTTGCTCATCGCTTGTGCTTGAAAAATCTTCAACGTCATTTCGATTTCGATTTGGTTTTCGTTTTTGCTTTTGATTTTTTTTCTTTGCCTTTTGTTGTGCAAATTTTTGCAATCTAATTTCACACATGTTGATTTTTGGTGGCTTTTAACTTGAAAATTGGTTTTCTTTCATTACTTCATTTGAGTGGCGCATCTTTATTTGCTTTGCTGTTGTTTTTTTATTGCCAGTCATCAAACTCAGTCCTCAGTAAGACATTCAATTGGGTCACAAATTCATTTTATGTTTTGGTGAATTTTTTTTCTGAGCTCTTCTTTTTGTTGACACTCATTTAATTTTTTCGCAATAAATTGTCAAAGATTAGTGCGAATCATAGAAGGATGAAGATCGTTATATTGCTTGCTTCATTGATTGATTGATTGATCACTAGCAATCGCCTTTGGTCATTAGTTTCAGTGAGTTTTGTTGTTTGTCGTGAGTTAAGTGCGACATTTGAATTATGTGTGACTTTGCATTCGTTGGCGGCATTATGTGCCCACAAAAACACTCATTGTTGAATTCTTGAATAAAAAATATTTTCAGAAAAATAAAGTATGACTGCCAAATTGAATTTATGTCAGCGATGCAAAAACAACAAATAACAAATTTGCCTTTGGAGAGGCTGTCAGCTGCAGCAGTGAGCGATGAATTGCTGCTGCTGGCGAGCTTGCTTGTTGTGCCAATGAAGCGTCGATAAAAGCGGGAATGACTGAATTTAATAATAGTCAAAAGCAACAGAATCAAATCAGAAGGTCAAATAACAACAAAAACAAAACAATTATTGAAATTGAAGCAAAAGTTCAAATGCGAAGCAACTAAAAAAAAGTTTAATCATGCAAACTTTTCGCAGATGATTCGAAAAAATGAAAAAAAAAAAAAGTTGGTAGAACTCAGACGAAAAACAAAACTATAAATAATACAGAAAGTATAAAAAAAGCGGCAAATGAAAAAAATTGGCGTGAAGAGGGTCACAAGCGCAGCGCGTTGTTTGGCCAACTAAAAAAAATAACAATAATAAAAATACTGCAGAAATAACAACAACACTTCATAACTAAATGTTGTGTTGGTGGCACAAAAGTTGTCCAAGTCAATGCAGGATGGACGGACAATCGAGCCAAGAGTCAATGGCAAGTGGCGATGCTTTTGGTGACTGTTTTTTGTTGTTTGTTGCATGCCATGGTGTCCGTTGTTGTTGTCTTGTCTGTTTGCCGGTTACCTGCAGAAGGAAAAAAAGTCGTTTCTGTGTTAAGCATGCGACATGTTGATCGTCATTAACTGATGTGCGCATGCTGAATATTTTGTAAAAATACGAGTATATATATTTTGGTTGTTGCTTTCATTGGCATTTAGCATTTAAATTGATTTTGCTGTTAACTGTTGCAAGGCCGTGCGTTGACAAGTGCGGCGCCGTGGCAGGCAAAGTGTTTTGCAACAGATGTTTTTTTCAATTTTTTTTTTGTTTTATAGAATTTTTTCTATTGCCAGACTCATTAAAATTAGCTTCATCAAGTCTGCTTGCATTTTTTCAGACTTCAAACTTGTTTTGAGCTATTTTTGTTTGCGGTTTCCTTGGCTCGCTAAACGCTTCAACACGTTCGTGTCGTCTCAGTTCACTCTAGCGACCTTTGTCCGATTGTGCGCTCTTGGTGCGTTCAGTTGATTGAAGATGACACCGTCCAACACCGTCGCTGCATGACTCAGCCAAAGTGTTCGTCATGCTATTTTAGCGTGACGTTGATCCATGCCCTCTCCGCCACCCACAAAATTCTCCTATGAACGGAACTGGTTTTATTGTTGCGCTTTTTTTCATTTGAGTTTGCTAAATTTATTTTATGAGCTTTTAAAAACATTTGGCTAAAGTTTTAATTGTGTTCAATAATAAATTTGTGTTTTATTAACGTGGGAATCTATTTTTTCACGTAACGACAAAAAAATTCGACAAAAGTGAAATGAGCATGAAAGATGTAAACGATCTGAAAAACCAAAAAAAAATGAAGTTTAATGTTTTCATTATATTTGAAAAATTCTCGGCAATTGACGAGATGTTACCTCATTAAGGGCACGCGTACATAGAGAGATGAAAGCTAAACTAATTACTGAAATTAAAACTGAGCTCAAAGTTCAGCTTACAAAAGCAAGCGGATCTTTTTTAAGGTGCGCATACTAAGCTGTGCTGAATTCTGTTCGATTTGTAGGTCAAGAACTCGTACTTGGGTCTTGAATTATTATATTTAGCCCCTAGCTAAAATATTGATCGGTAATGTCCTTCTCAAGAATTTTATCTAAGAATTGTAATATTTTGTCTGTTGCAAAATATTAAAATTTTAGTTCTGGCAGGAGTTTTAAGGGTAACATTAATAAGATTTAGTATATCATAATACCTCATGGCTTCTTCCTTTCCCTGGGTACCGTTCAAACTTGATCTGCTGTCGAGTATTACGAGTCTATAGTACAAATTTCAGCTATTTCCAGCTCTTTTAGTCTCCGAGAACCATTAGTGAATGCGGACGGACGGACGGTCAGATGGACATAGCTTTATCAACTCGTCTTGTTATCCTGATCAAGAATCTAAGTACTTTATGGAGTCCCCCTCCACTCCTTCTTTGCGGTCAATACATTTGGTCTTTATATACCCTGACACACTGTGTATCCAGGGTATAAAAGGAGAAACATCTTATTCATGCGGTTTTTCGAATTTACTTTTCAAATCGGCAACTCAAACGTGATCTGTTTTAAATCGTATAAAAACAATTTCGTTTTACGATTATCGAAGCGCCTACTTTTACGAATTTAAGTCAAAAACATAGTTTATTGTACTTGCGAAAGTATGCCGGAGCATGCCAGTGTATTAACTTAGACCCCAAATTTTAAGAGAATATATTCAGAAAGAGAGTAATTTAAGGCTCAAGTCAACAATATGGGTCGCACCAAAGATAAGAATCGCGAAGTTGCTATTTGTAAGGAGAAGTTGAGTACCTGCGAAATAAAAACGGTTGAATATTCTAAGAAAGTTGATGACGTTGCGTGCACAGCATGATCTCATGTGGATAAAATGGTTAGCACGATTGTATCGGCGACAAATACAAATCTTTTACAGATGAAGATGTCTGAATTTTTTCAATTACAATTGCTCAAGATAAGCGACTTTAAAGCTTCAGATGAAACGTTAATATATGGATTCGGGTCACAATCCCTTTGCAATACAACAGTGCTATCTGTCAACCGCAATGATGAAGGTTGCCTTACAGGTGACAGCTCGACAATTGGCGGCGTCTAGGCGGTGACAACACATACCGGTACTTCTTGTGGCAGCTGTACTACAACTATGAATTCATTACGATCGTCTCGACCGAAGTGCACGCATGAGTCATTGCTGTCAGCACACATACGCCGTGGTCGTCGCAGTCGTTACTCTTCACGTTGCGGTAGTTCACGTTGAAAAATCCGCACTCGAACTGGTTCACGTTCAAAGGCTTTAAGTGCCGATAGGACACCAAAATTGTCTAATAAGGAAACATTACCTTGCACGCATGAGATAAAAAGATTAAATACCAATTTATATATGATTGTAAGCATGGCCGACAAAGTAGGTCTCTCAGTTTTGAAAAACACAATTAAAATTAATATCTTATTGTATTCATGTTATTGATAGCAAATTGTCTCAGAGAAGGAGACATCTTCGACTATATAAAATCAGCCCGACGAGACGAAATAATATAGCCATGTTCGTCTGTCTCTTTCAGCGCAAATTCCTTCTAGAGTTTTAAACATATAAAAAAAAAAAAATAAAAGCAGAAATTATTTATATAAAAGAATTTACTGAATATTTCGCATAACAACTTGTTTGACTTCCTTAAGAATAATTGGGAAATACTTGCAAGAGTACATAAGTTTCGACAAAGTCGAAAAAAGCTCTATTTCCAACCGACTTTCTAAGGCAATGGAGAATCTATAGAATGAAAAAAAAAGATCATACAGTTTTAATTATGTCGTTTACAATGCCTTAGTCCTGTTTATTTAGCAAATGAGTGTGTGTTTGAAAAGAACAAAACTTTGTATAAAATAAAAAATATAGAAAGAAACTAATAAGAACGGTATAGTCGAGTATCGTACGGTAGGTCGTGCCACGCCTTAAATCTAGAAAACTGTACATTTGACATCGCTAATTTAAACAGTGTTCAAAATATCAAGAAAATCAGTCAAAAAACGTGAGTTTGAGATTGGTATGTATTTTTATTGAAAATTTTAGGTTCACACCGTTATTATTAATTGGGAGATATAGCAAATGTAGTATGCAGTTTTGTATGGCTATAAATACTGAGTCTACAAACCAACTTTCATGTTTCTAAAGCTTACGGTAGAAATCAAAAAAAAAAAATGCAATCATACTGATACTCTGCCTTAACGATAAATCAGTTACCTTTCCATTAGCTTTTACGAGTTTTCTGTCGTAAATTATTATCCTTTTAATTCTGGCAGGCGTTCTATGGACATCCGTAATGAAAATCTGATGAGATAAATATTTAATTTTTTGTTTAAATCATAGTTTTTTACAATATAGAAACAGAAATCATTCAGAAACGTCTCAAAACTAAAGCAAAAGCAATAAAATAATGTAATCTGTCAATATTAATAATGGCCGACAAAAGTTGGAATATATGGCATTAGTTTTCTTATTTTAGCATTTTCAAAATAACCTAATAATCGCACAGAATGTTTCTCAATGACATTTTTTTTCAAGAGCAGTTTTATACTTCTTGGTTATGTGAATTAAAATTTATAAATCTACAATTTGGTATTTTGCCCTACAGATGTCGTTAAATCTCATTTTCTAAAACATCGAATTAAATGAAATGTAAGTATGTTCGTTCATCCAAATGTAATGTTTCTATGTTTCAAAGTAATATATGTACACTTAAGACATTTGGGTTTTTATCACTTTTAAACCTTTCGCTGATCTAAATGTACTTCGAAACGTTTCTGATGATGTAAAGCGCCATCTAGTAGTGAAATTAATTTATGGCATCTAGCGCCACAAAGCAACGTAGCGTCTGATAGCTGCGTAACGCGTAACTTTTAGTTTAGCCTACAGATGTCGCACTGGTATATTTGTCAGCTCAAACTATTTTTATTCAAAGCAAAAAAGAAAACTGAAAGCGTGTCGGCGAGATAGTGAAATGAAACTAACTCATGCGCAAACACACCTTTTCGCCTTCGAACGCATTAAGCTAGGGGAGAGGTGGAATCAGCGATCGATGTGGTATTAGGCCAACATCCTGACAACACATCCTGAAAAAAGACCCATCACGTATTGCCAATAAATCTCAAGCAAACATTTCTGTAATTTTGCTAGCAAATAGTTAAGTAAAATGGCTATTGTGAAAAGACAGAAGAGCTGAAAAAGCTCACTAAAAAATTTCAAATAAAAATACACGAAAAAGCAGTAAAAATCACAAAACAATACAAAATTTACGCTGAACGGTGATTGGAAACCAGCGTCGTGAGAGCAGAGAGAGAGAAAATTCTTACTTTCCCGTGTCATTTTTTTGTGTCACGACTCTGAGATATTGAATAAGCGTATGTTGCGCTGCATCTGCTGGCGATTTTTCCCGAACCTCCAATTACGGGTAATTCCAAACGGGGTTTCGATGCTTCTTCTTCCACTTCTGCCGACACTTGTGCGTCAATTTGGCCCGTTTGCGTTTCGCACTAAACTACTGATCCTTGTGGTGAAAAACAGTCCAACTCGTTATTGGACGTCGTTTTAAATGATAAGGTCGCATATGTTAGACACTTGCACACAGCACATACAACACTTTAGTGCTGACAAAAATAAATTAATTTTTAAAGAAGCGTTTCTTTAATCTTCCCAACAATCCATTCAACATAAATATATGAAGTTGAATGCGTTATAAAGAGTCTTAAGCCTAACAAGGCCCGTGGTCATGATCTGGTCTGCAATAGAACATTGAAAGCACTTCCCGATAATTCTCTACTTTCCTCACGATGGTGTTCAACGCGATTGTAAGAATACAGCACTGCTTGGATATTTGCTATTATTTCAATAATCTGGAAACCTTGAGAGCCGAAGAATGATCCCGCTTCCTACCGTCCGATCAGCCTTCTGCCATCGATTTCAAAGGCTTGGGAGCGATTGGTTATTTCTAGGTTGTCCTGCGTCATTGACTTCCGTGAAATTATACCTAATCACCAATTTGGAGTTCGCCTCATACGCTGATGACGTTGGCATTCTTTATAGCTTGTGTTGCGAGTATGACGCGGCTGATGGTATCCAAGAATATCTTCACGTTGTTGGGACATGGGCTAAGCGCTGGAATATTTAAATTAATAGTTCCAAATGCTCAAACGTGTGCTTTTCCCTTAGAAGACGTCTCCCGCCAGCGGTTTTTCTTGATGGTAACACCCTTACCCAGTCTAATAAAACCAAATATTTGAGTCTTACTTTAGACCAACGATTAACATTTAGACCGCTTCTCACGAAAGTGATACAGAGTTGTCGTTCCAAGGTGTATAAACTAGACTGGTTTTTTAACAAATCAAGCAAACTCTCGTTCAAAATTACTCCAAAATTCCAAATTACTTTTTTTCGTTTGCAATAAGTGGGCGTAACCATGCCAATTTTTGTCAAAATAGTTTTAATGCCTCCCCAAGAACATAAGTGTGACGTTTCTTTATTATTATTTCTTTATTATTATATTCTTGATTAAGAAACAAAAAAGTTTTTCATACAACGACTCAAATTTGTTTTTCTTCTTCATTTCGTACGGGAGCTACCAGTTCCAGTAATCCGATATGGCTGGATTCGAACAATGATTCATCGTAATAAATTCTAAGACTCTGTGCAAAATTTCAGCTCGATAGTTTCAAAACTGAGGGACTAGTTTGCATACAGACAAACGGACAGACGGACATGGCTAAATCAACTCGTCTTGTCGTCCTGATCAAGAATATATATACTTTTTATAGTCGGTATTCATTTCCGATCTGTTAGAAACTCCGTGACAAAGTTAATATACTTTTCACATACATGAACAGTATAAAAAGAATTTCAACAAATTTGCCCGGAATTTGAAATTTATACATATAAAAATTGCGGTGAAATGGGTGAGGAGGTGGATGTTTCGGTGCAGGGAATGAGTCCGGATAATCGAAGATCCGAATATTCGAGGTCTGGAAAATCGTCTACTGTATTTGTTAGCTCAAACTAGCCTTTGTGTTTATGTAGTTGTAGCAAACTTAAGACAAACTGAAGTTTAAATGCAATTTATCGTTTGTATGTCAGAAAAAGTTTGCTTTAGATTTTCTCTTATTCAATGTAGAAATTTCTTAATGATTTTTTTTATAACAAAAAGGAAAACTCACTCAAGCATCGACTGTGACATTTTCTTCCCCGCAAGCCGCAAATTTATTTTGAACTTTTGTCTGTAAGATTGAAATTGTATTTGTGGAAAATAACTTTTTTTAGTTTCATTTATTTAAGCTATAATTTTCGTAAGAGACTTATGATTTTGTAAGTACAAATGATGCCTCAGTTCACACAACAATACATTCGCCCAAGAAAATTCATTGTCATTTCGGGATATTGCGGCAAAATGCATTTAAATGCAACAACATATTTTCCATTTAATGTTTAACAATGCCGCAGGCGAACAACAAAGGGTCAAATGAGTGGTGGGCGGAAGCTGCTAGTGGGGGGCGAATGTGAAAAACTGCAGTTGTAATTAGTCAGTCGTTGCGTTGGTTGAAGAAAACAATTATTTTTGTGCTAGTTGTTTCTGGCGTTGTTTGTGCCCTGCTCTGTTGCCTTCATCGCCTTCACCATTCGACTTCGCTTGCTTGGCTGGCAATTGAATGCGTTGCAGTTGAGACGCAAGCATAACTTTCAATTAATGTGCACTGCCTGGCAGGCCACCAACAAGGCACACACACCAACACTCACACATGCAATGCACATATTGCAGCTTTTACATAATGACGGCCAAGTCCAACTCAGTTGACGAACGAAGTTGTTCAGACTTGTGGCACATTTTTGACATTGCCCCACAAACGCAGTGAAAGTGACCATTCTGTGGGGAAGGAGTGTGTCTGTGTGTGTGTGTGTGTGTGTATGTGCGGGTGTGTGTACTATTTTGAAGAGTGCCTGAAGTTAAGCTAAGATTTGCGCTTTTCACATTCACATTTTCTATCGCTTTCACATAAGTTTTGCCTCTCCCTCTCTCTCTCGCTCTCTATCTCTCTTGCACTTACTTACACACACAATATGTGCTTGTGTTGCTGCGACGTGTTGAATGTGATTAATGAAATGGACGCTGGCGGGCCTCAGCTGACTTAGTAAGTGGGCGTGCACAAGCTCTGTTTGTGTGTGTGTGTGTGTGTGTTTGCGGTCCTTGTTGTTGCATTGGGGACAACCTGTGTGCATGAGTGATTTAGCTGTGTTAAATAGAGTTCACTCGCTTCCTTGTCGTTTCTCTTGTTGGTTCCTGTTATTCTGAATAGAGTTGACTTTGGTTTCGTACACTTGATTAATTTTACTGCATGGCAAAATATAATTAATTTCGTATTTACATTGGTTGGCAACACGCATACTTACACACACCCACTCATATAGAGAGTCTGCTCTGCTCTGCTCTGTTTAGTAGCGAGCAATTGCAGCACGTCGACCAGTCACGCTACAACAGCAACAGCAACAACAACAAGGGTAACAAAAACAAACTCGTTTACCTGTTTGGCAAGTCGAAGTCATTAGTGAAATTGTTTAAGTAATGCGGTGACAGTTGGGGAGGTCGTAGGTTAAGCCCTTTGCGCTGTACTTGACATTTTTCGTACAGCAACAACAGCAGCAGCAACAACAACTGTAAAATGGCATTCACTTAACTCATTTAAATTCATTCGAGAATGGGTCTGCAAAAAATAAAAAAGAAAGAAAATAATAAAATAGCATAAAAATAATTGACCACGAAGCTTAGCTTATTTTTTTTTTTGTTTTTTTTTTTGTTCGTTCGTCCTTTTGTATGCTTTTGTGTTACTGTTAATCTTTTTTGTCCTTTTTTCTTATTCGACTATCATTTTGGAATTTGCAACGTTCTTTGTTGCCTTCATGAATTTTTCACTCAATACAAACGCACACACACACACACACGCACACAATGAAGATAATGACAATGAAGGACATTTCGTTGGCTGTTGTCCGTGTAAAATAGTTGCTGTCGTCGTTGTGGTTCAAGTGCTGTTGTTGTTGCTGCATTAAATTCTTTGCCGTGCGACGTCGACATTGAAATCCTTTCATTGTTGCGCGTACAGGAAATGGCATCCTGAACGCAAAATAAACAGAGGAGACAGACAGAGAGACAGACAGCCAGAAAGACAAACTGGCAAGAATGTTCGTCAGTGTCAGCATCATCAAATTGAAAAGTAAATGTTTGCGCCGCGAAGTATGCAATTAGTTAAAAGAAACGACATTTTTAAGAGGTTTCCTAAAATAGGGCGGTTAATCTGTTTTAAGCCATTTCCAAAATTATTTCAAATAATTTAATAAATAATGAATGAATGAATTTTGTTATTCAGAAATAATCAGTTTTAAGCGCAGCCCAAAAATATGGAATAATAAATTACATGCTCTTTTGGCTTTTTGAGAGAGCAATACATTTTTAACAGGGAAAACGAAAAAAAAAAGAGTGTAGTAGTAGCTTAACATGAATCAACAGAGTATTAGCAGCTCTTTTGAAATGAAGTGCCGTATGTTCGGTTCAAATTTAGAATGCCATGAGTTGGTTATTTCAATTATGGCCAAAAGCATGTTAAACTGTAGCATTTAGCATTTCAATTTAAAAATTTTTGGGGCATGTGTTCGGTCGAAGTGTCAAGTGCCTGTGCGCCCATTGCAGAATAGATGTAGACATAGTTTAGAAAGTGTCGTTAGTCAGTTCAATCGAAAATTTTTAATTTCAGAGCTAGCAGAGGTTTTACAGATCTTAGAAAATCGCTTTCAAAGCTCGGTCAAGATGTAAACGTTCTCTCACTCGGTGGTTTTGCAGCATGCGCCGAATTTTATTGATGTTTAGACGAAGCCAAGTTAGAAAAATGAAATTTAAAAATGTAGTTCGAAGTGGAAATAAATTCGGAGAAAATTCGGTATTGTTGTGTAAAACTACAACGCACCATTTTCAAATTGGGAACACTAGCTTTCAACAAGCTAAATACGCTGTCGGGCTCTCCAGTATTTACGTAGGCGTTATCTGTGCGAATTCAACAGTTGGGTACTTGTTTGCTAATAGAAGTATTCTATATAATTTGATATTAGTGCTGTTCACTAGTAAGGCAAAAATGTAAAAATGTAATTTTCCTTGACTGTTATCGTGAACAGACTTTTGTACTTGTAAAAGTGTAAGAGTGTAAGATTATAACAATTTATACAAACAGCCCTATTCTGGTAAATCAGTCACAATTTTGTCATGTATTTTGTCATTTGTTTTTTGATTTGGTATTCTAACTAAACTGTGAGAAGAAAAAAGTTTTTTTAACAGATAGAGCTTTCACCACACCGAGGTGAAATTTTTTTATTTCATTTCAGAGAGAAATGTCAACAAAAATTAAAAATTTATACAATTTTACTAAATATTTTGACATTCGTCTTTGGTTTCTACAAATAGAGCGTGCAAGTTTGAACAAATAACGACGAAGTTATTACAATTCTTACAGGATAATTCAATACTTTGGAAGCATTAGCGCATTAAGAAATCGGGTACTACACGACATATCTGATTCCATCTAAATGGATGTAATCTGATGTGTTGTTGAGAACTTGCAGATCTCAAAATATAGATAATGCAAAAAAAAGTACCGAAATATAAGCATAGATCATCAACTTAGGTTGCGCCTTCCTGCTTATGTGGATTACTTATCACCCCTCCCTTGCATAAGGAGGCTGGTATTGAGGTCTTCTATGTGTCAAATGCGGATAATGGCAAATTCCGCCAATGGCTGGATCTACCGTTTTGTGTAATCCCTTTTTAGCTCAAATATTTTAAATGCATTCTATCTAAAATACATAATTTATATTTTTAAGAAACACAGCGCTTAAGTAAAAAAAATGTCTTCAATTCTTATCAGTCAAACTTTTTTAAAGCATTCTTAGACATTTTCTTTTTATTTTTTAAATGCATCGCGTACACATTCCTCTAATTGTTGCTTGTAATTTATTCGAAAATGGATTTAACATTTTCTTTTTTACTCATTACAGCTGTTAAACTACAACAGATTCGGTTGTGACCTGCTAGTCAAGTAGTCACAGATTCTGTATCAATTGTCATACTCTAACCTTTTAAATTTTTGTCAGAATACGAAAATGTATCAATTGTCATAGATATGACAATTGTCACTGTGTTGGGTATTGTCATAGTTGCCAGAATAGGGCTGTAAGTAAGCTGTTCTTAACTTTGAACTTTTGAACTTTTCTGTAATGTTAATAATACTGGTAGTGCAAAATTACTCTGAATTTTTTAGTCAAGGGTCGGGGTAGAGTAAGTTGTGTAATTTTTGTTCTGAGTATTTTGTTGTTGTTTGCTTTACACAAAAGTAAAATTACATTTTTGCCTCTCACAGTGAACAGCACTATTGTCTAAATTCTATCCTAAATTCGATAGTTGAGAAATAGTTTAGACTATCGAGAAGGAGACAATTGTCACAACGAGAACTGCTGGGAAACGACATTGCCGTTTTGCGTTGCGTGCGCTTATGCTAACCCTTGGTTAGGGGTGTTTGGGCATCCAGTGTGTCTGTGCGTGTGGTTGTTGTATTAAAGATACAAATACATATAATTGTTGTCATTTTATGGAAAGTGTGTTAATAGAGTAGTAATAAAATAGAGCTTCAACTCGGCCGAGGAACGTTGAATTCTGCTCCGATGTCATAATCTAGAGATTGACAGAGGTCTCAAGAGAGCTGAGCTTCGAACCTGACCAAGGTGAAGCAGCGGCTCCGTCAACGGTACTTCATTTATTAATAGTAGTACTTACTCCTGCGTGGCAGCTTAGTGTATGAGGGATAGCTTTATAAGATAGTATAAGACTTCTATAAAGAGCCGCGCGTATAGGTCAGCCCATTGGTTTTGTAAAAAGTGTGCGGGATTAACATAAGTATCCATTTCGCTAATCTAATATTTTGAGTGGGATGTAAAGGAGTGCAAGGGTTACAAACTGGCAAAATCCGTCAACCGTCAAAATTAGTTACTCCTGCGCGTCAGATTTTCCTTATGACGTTCAACTCACCGCTAAATGACAATATTTCGTGGAACATTTTTGTCTTTATTCTATTGGATCTTCAAACTGCAACCATTCCCATCGATGCAGGAGTAAAAAAAAATTTAGCATCGTCGGTTCCCCGATTGTACTTGATTGTCGCCTGGTTCATTTAATTCCATTCTATTAGCTTTCAATCCATGTACCGTGGTTGTAAATCATCTCGGTGATCGTGTGATGAATCGTTATTGAAACCGTGAAACAAGAGACAAGAAAAAAGCAACAAAAACAACAAAAAAACCATCAGATTTAAGTCAACTTACAAAGTCGCTCAATAATTCAGCAGCAAAAGCAAATCGGCAATGATTGACTTACTGACTGACTAAGGGATTATGATGATTATGATGATAATGATGATGATGCTGACATTGCTGAATGATGATAAAGAGGAGACGATTATGCGATAAAAATATGCCGCTGACAACAATGATGATGATGAATATGATGACTGTGATGATGGCGATGAGGATGATGAGATTAGTGCTGGAATGAACGATGTTGATGATGACGAGGATGATGAGGCGTTGATAGACTTAAGCATTGCATTTCCAACGCACATAAAGTAAATTCCACTCATGCCGGCAGTTCATCACTCAGTCAGTTGTCAGTGTGTCATTCAGCCGTTTAGTCATTAAGTCAGCTGCAGCTGCAGTTGCCGTTGCCGTTGCCGCTGGAGTTGCATTTGCAAATGTTGCGAATTTTACGCGAATTACGCCTAATTAGCATTTTTGCAAAGCTGATTATGCGCGTGATTTCATATGCAAAGCTCAAGTGTAGTCGCTGCATTTGGCTTGTTGGCGCTCCGGGGGCGTGCAAAGTTCACATAGGCAAAAAATTGCTTTTATTGTTTTTGTTGTTGTCGTTCACGATGCATCGCTCGGGAGCTCATTAGTTTGCTGGCTGCCAAGCTGACGCTGGCAACAAAGTCACTGTTATTGTTTTTGTTGTTGTTACTGTCGGCCCCCCAATGCTTGAAGCGGCAATTGGTTGCCTTTTGTGCATATGCACCATGCCTAATGTAATTATACGCAGTATTCAGCAACAACAACAAACAACAAAATGGCATAAGCAAAGGCACATAAAAAATGCAACAACAGCCACAAAATAAAAGAATTGCGAGTCAGTCAGTCATCGACTCAACATGCGTAGGCAAAAGTGCAGCTGGAGACTCATGCATGCACTCATACATGCATGAATACACACACACACACACACACTCGCAAATGCATGCATGTAGTTGTCAGTTGAGTGAAAGCAGTGCCAGAGGGCAGCCAACTTCGACAACATGAGCGCCGCCGAGGGCAAAACGGTCGCGCCCGCTCATCAACTCAACAGCGACGGCAACAGTGACGCTGTGCTTCTTCTTCCGCTACTGTTGATGTTGTCGTTCGCATACAAGGCAGTGTGGAATGCACAAAATTGTAGCGGATATTGTGCTCCTTTTCGTCGTGTTGGTGTCGTTGTTGTTATTATTTTTATTGCCTGTCAGCAGCAACTTCATTTGGCTGCCTACTTTAGTATTTTCGTTTTTCAGTTGCTTCTTCTTCTTCAAGCCGCCTCGCCCTTGTTTGCTTTGTTGTTATTATACCCTGTAAACATACTGTGTATCGGGGTATATTAAGTTTGTTTGAAAGAAATTAATGTAACGCACAGAAGGAGGGGAGGGGGACCCTTTGAAGTATATATATTCTCGATCAGGACGACAAGAGAAATTGTTTGAACCATGTCCGTCCGTCCATCCGTCCGCCTGTATTCACCAATGGTTCTTGGAAACTGTAAGAGCTAGAGACTTGAATTTTGGAGGGTAGACTCGAGATGCTTGGCAGCAGATGAAGTTTTTTTTTTTTGTGCAACGACCACTACCTACCGCCCAACCATCACCGACCACTTTTTTAAGACGCTATAACTCAAACACCCGAAGAGGTAGACAGATGAAAGTCCGTTTATAGACTATATTAGTAGCCGCACAAGACTACATACCACAATTTATCCCTCTCTCCTGAATTTCCCCCTCACCAGTTGTTTTCTTAATATTGCCATATCTCCAAAATTATAAAAGGTACGAACGTAAAGTTTTGTGTACAAGCTCTGTAAATATACACCTTCAAAACTGCGTACCACCAACAAACAAATCAACCAACAAACTCAATTTTTTCGAAAACTCCTCGTTTTTTGACCGACTTTTTCGATATTTTGAATCTTTGGGGTGTGGCACCGCCTGCCGTGTGTGCAGAGTATTATATAGTCGAGTATACTCGACTTTAGCGTCTTTAATGGTTTTTCCCTTTTTTTGTTTTTTTTTGTTGTTTTTTTACATAGTATATTTGGCATAATAAATAGGCGCATTGCATGTGCTCATATGAAGAGTGCCGGCAAGTGAGCGGAGGGAGAGTGGTAGGCAACTGCAAATCAACAGTTGCAAATGCTCAAGTGAGTAAATGCGTGTGTGCATGTGTGTACGCCTCTGCGCTAAGTGCCTCTCTTTGGCCGCCCGCATCAGCGGCAATTGAGTGCATTCACTTACATACATACATGCTCAACCATTAATGCTCCTTACGCACTCAGTCTCTCACTCTCCTCTCTCTACTGCGGAGCGTTCATTTGCTGCTTCATACATATAGTATTTATGTATATGTACATATGTATAGGCATATGAAGCTTACTGCACTTTGTGCTTCATTGCTGCTATCGTTGCTGTTGTTGTTGTTGTTTGAGTTGCCGACGCTGTGTTGCTTCAAAGGAATTCAATTCGTAATTGCGTAGCTTGTTGTTTGCGTCGATCTGGTCTGGTCTTGTTGTTGTTGTTTTGCTTCCTTAACTTTTTTATTGCAATGATTAATTTGAAATGCTGCGCGCCACCCTATAAAAATTGCTTCGTTATTGTTGTCGGCGAAATGTGGCATTTTATTGATTGCATAATGATGTAGAAATTGTGTTGCGGTTCTTTTTAATGAGTTTGAACTCGTTGCGGCAATTACGTGTGTACATTAAGCAGTTCATGCTAACCAATTCCTCTACAGTCGATCTAATAAACTGCGATCGTGCTTAGACGACAAGTTTTCGCGCCAATCTCGTAATTATGTGCTTAGTTGGCATGATTGAGCCGGCATTAAGTGGATATTCAAAGGCTCAATGAAATATTAAGCGAGCGTGAGCGAAAGCATGTTAAGCCGCTTTCCAATGTCACACTTTCATGGCAAATCCAAGTCGCACATCCAACAATTCCCATGAATATTTGTTGCGCTTGTTTTTCACTCACTCATTCATGTATTGCAATTTTGAAAATGCTCTTTTTGCAGGCAAGTGAAACACTTTGAAAAATGAAACAGAAAACAATTTCTTGTTCTCTTACTTTACGCCATGGAATTGCGTATCATGTTTCATGCCCATACATTCCGTTTCGAACTTTCGACGCTCTTCTGTTTCTCTTACATTCGCGTCAACACAAAGTTTTCTTTTTTTTGTTTTCGTTTGGCAGTCCTACACCAACACCAATACCAACAATGCTTTTGCTCATGCCACCAACGCCGCGCACTGCGCCTACACGACACCGACACCGATTCCGACAACAACGACGGCAACGATGTCGACAACGAGGATGATGACGACGACGGCAACGAAAACAACAACAGCGTGGTTGGCGGCGGCTTCTCGTCGTAGGGTCGGTTCGGCAAACAGTTTTACTTAGCGCTGCTTTTTGGCCTGGCACAGAATCAGAATCAGTCGGAGTCAGTCGTCAGTTTGTCTTAAGCGAATTGAGTCGAACGCGTTGTTTCATTTGTTTTGCCAAACAGTGTTGAGTGTCACAAAAAAAAGCACGTACTTTTTTCGTCGTTGTCGTCGTTGTTGTCGTTCGTACAAAATACTCATTTGGCATACATTTTCGTATGGCTGTGTGTGTTTGTGCGCTTTATGAAATTAAATAAAAATTCGTGTGAAATTTTTGTATGTTTGAGCTTTGAAATGTTTGCGCGTTTTTTCGCTTTAAAGTAAACTTGTTGTTGCCGTGAACATTTTACGCTTGGCATAGGTCACGTTTAACACGTGTGCGGTGCAAAGTGCGCGCTTGAGAGTTACTTTTACCGTTACCGTTGTCGTTGTCGTTGTCGTTGCCGTTACCGCTGCTCTACACAGTGTACGTACTTTCTGATTGTGTTAGGTGTCTAACGAAATATCAAGTATACGCCGTGAGTTCAACACAGCCCAGCACAGTTCAGCTCAGCTCAATTTCGCTTCAATATTGCCAAGGCGGAAACATTCAGGTGTAGCATACTCTGTGGCGCTCTTCGTCCGTCTGTCTCTCCGCATTCTCTCTGTCTGCTTTTATTTATGTGACTGACTTGTTTGATTTTCGTGCATAAATTAAAAACGTCACACCTGTGTGTGTGTTTGTGCAAGTGCTGTGTGCGTGCGTGCTTGCGGGAGGAACGCAGTGGCGCAAGTAAAATATTTTAATGAGATTTTAATATGCTGCGACTTGAACAGTGATATTTGCATTTGCCACGTCGCTTCATTCGAACTCAGTTTCTGTTGAGTGGTTTCATGTTGAATTAATTGAGTTCATTACACTTAAAGCGAATTTGTACTTTAAACACAGCACAACAACACAACGAATTGAGTTAATTCATTGAAATACAACAACAAGAACAAGACTTTGTATAACAATACAAAATCGCAGTCGTCTAAAGAAGCTGTCTTGGCCATTATTTTGCGTAAGTCTTTTTAAATATTTATGTTGTTGAACAATTAACTGGCAAAAATTTTTAGTGCTTTGTATTTAAGCCTTTAGCAAAACTGTGTGAATTCCTTAATACAAACAAAATACATGTTGCTTTTTTAATTGTTCTTCAGTTTGCCTTTAATTAGTTTTTGCATACATTAAAATTTACTGAGTAGAAGTGTGTGTTGTTGTTGTAGAATAATTGTTATTTTATTGACTTGTGCTTTATGCTCAGTTGACCAAAAATGCTTTAAGCCAATTTAATGCTTACGTATAAAAACATTTTCGCATAACAAATTTGAAGGTGATCTGCATGTCAAACACACACCCACACACACACACACAGGCCATACACAGAGAGCAAACATGCTGCAAAGAAAGAGTTTTTTTGACCAGCTGACATTTTAAGCTAAATATGAGCTTTGCATTATTTATTACTTGTATTACATACAAAACACACGCACACACCATCCCAATGTAATCGTATCTGTGTCTGAATGCCAAAAACGAACAGTTAATTAGTCCTGACAGTTCGTTTTCAATTCAGTTTAGTTTCATACAAGTATGAATAAATGCATGAATATATTTCAACTTTGATTGCATTGAATTTTGTTAAATTGGAATTATTAATGCAAATTATTAATTTATGTGTGTGAGCGTGTCAATGAGTATGAGTGTATAAGTGAATAAAAGAGTTGACTAGCATAGTACTGAGGGAGAGGAAGAGGCAGTGGACGAGAGCGAGAGCGAGAAAGAGAGCAAGTCGGGCAGATCAGATCAGAGCAGGCGGCAATTATAACTACAAGTTGATTTTCATAATATGAAATATGCAAATCAAGCAGATACAAACAAATACACAGAATAACACACACTCACCCACACACGCACACACATGAGCTTAAACAGATACACTGCAGGCATAAATATTATTGAGAATTGGCTTCTCATGTTTGTTTTTTGCACAAGCAAGTGAGCTAATGGGCATGGGTGAAAGAGAGAGAGAGAGGGGGAGGGGGAGTCTGAGCGAATAATGTAATGGTAGCTGTGTGTTTGTGTGTGCGTGTAGTAAAGCGTGAGGAGTTTGCGTAAAATTTATGCAAAAATTTTAATTAAAAAATAAAATAAATACTTGAAAAAAAAAAATACGAAATTATTTTATTATTTGGTCTAAGCGTTAACAAAGTTGATTTGATGTTTTGTGATGTGCAAATAATACTTTAAATAAACAAAAAAAAAAAAAAAAAAATAAAATAAAATTCCATTCAGCATTTATTATTATTATTATTTCAAAACAATTTAAATACTTATTGCAACATGTTGAAACGCTTATAAATTATTAAAATATGCAACAAAATAATTTCAAGTTTAATCCTTGTATTTTTGAGCATGTGTCCAAAAAAGGGTATTTTGCTGCTTTGCCGAATTTATGAAACATGTAGAAGACGTACATTTCTAAAAATCTGTCTGGTTGTCTATATAAACTATAGAACTCAAAGATTTATGCTTAAGGTTTAATAACTTTGATTTGATTCACTTAGACGAAATGTCCTACTAGCTGCTAGCCTATGTTTATTAGAAGAACTCATCATAATTTGGTTTTATTTCATGATCAATTGTCGCTACCACAACTATATGTCCGAGTTCTTATATGTATCTACAAAATGAAATAACTCCGATGGACAGACTCATCACGAGCTCTCCGAAACTAAATGGAAATTTTGTATAGACGAAGAGGACACGCACTTATAACGAAATTCCCAAGAGCCCTCTCCGTTCGTCAATCGAATTTGTCTCTGTATAGTTCTGAGACAAAAAACTTGAAAAATGGTGTGCTGGTGGGCATAAATACAAAGTCTCATATACTTTGCTCAGTAAAAGTTCATTATGACAATAGTTCAACAATACAAGCAATAAAGTCAAACTGCCTTCGTGTTATATCATAGGGCGTAGTGCTGTCATGCACGCCCGACTTCTGTAGTCTGATTAAGCTTTTTCAATTTTCACACTTCAAGCGCATTTATTATTAATTTCATTTATGCGAAATATCATGCATAGATTAAGTTCTTTATATTTTGATTTTCTTCTCAAAGCATTAAAAAAAAAAATAACAAAAAAATAAAACCAATCATTTTTGTTTGCTTTGCGTTGATTGATTTTATGCGATTTGTTGTTGTTTAGTTGACAGATTTGAAATGCAAAAAGCTGAGTTGAGCAAACATTAATTAAAATTGCATTATTTGACGATTTGATAGAATAATTTTTATTCCATACTGATTTGATTTTTATTAATAGAGGACATAATTCTGTGGAAAAAGTCCCAATTACATGAAAGTTTGTGAAATGGCTCACAAAAACATATTTGATAGAAATGAAGACCGGAAATATTAAAATGTCACGCACATTTTAAAGCAAATTAAAGTGATTAAGAGTGATTGTCCATGCATCCGTTCCTCCGTCCGTTCCTCCGTCCGTTCGACCGTCTGTCTGACCGAATACAAGCGATTGCAAACAGTCAAAAATGCATTTTGGAGCGCCAAAAAGGTGGCGTAGTATTAGCTGTGCACAAAATTTGTTTCAAATTTCATAATTTTTGTTTGTATTTCTTTTTAGTATATGTTTTTGTATTGACTTTTCCGCCATTTTAATTGAAATTCATGAGATTATTGCATAAAACCACAAATGCTCATACAAATGACGTTGGCGAAGGCAAAATAAAAATCTAATTAAAAAAAAAAATTTGAAAAAAATAAAAACACAAGAAGAAATAAACAAAGTGATTGAAAGTAAAAATAAAATAAAATTTCACGTCGCCTCGGACATGAATGAATGAAACAATCAATGAGCGTCAGTGGCATTTTTAATTGCTTCGCATGGGTCTATGTGTGTGTGTGTTTGCGTATGAGTGTGCATTTTTCTTTTTGGTTTTTCCAGTTTTTGAAATTTATTTTCGTTGCTCGGCATTGTTGGCATTTTTCGTACATTTTTCTGAACCATTTTTTTCGCCTCATTTTTTTTTATTGGTTTGCTTTTGTTGCCTTTTGTGGCGCAACAATTGCAGGTCATATAAAAGAGTGTAAGAGCATCTGCACAAGCTCTGACCCACACACACATACACATGCGTGTGTATAGACTTAAATGACGTCTGTTTTTTTTTTTTGTTTTGTCGAGTAGAACAATGATGGCGGTTATCAACCTTTAACTGTCAGCGGAAGTGTAAATGTTCAAGCGAATGCGGCAATGATTCAAGTATCCACATACATGCACTGGCATGCCAAAAAGTAAAAAGGAAATATGAAGTAAAATAGTTTCAAGTGTTGGTTTTGCAACACTTTCACACTGACGCACATACACATACACGTTAAAGTGTCCAGCGTTGGTTACGTGCGAGCTTTAACTTTGCAATCCACCACAGTCGCCGCAGTCTCATTGTTGTGCCTCCTTCCCCGCTCGCTCGTTGCTTGTATGGTTTTTGAACATTTTTGGTTTTTTTTGCAGTTTGCATCAAATACAATAGCATGCAAGTTGTTGTTGTTGATGATTTTTCATTCGTTTTTTATTTGTTTTTCATTTGTTGCAAAACCAACCATGAAAAATAATTCCCATTCGCTTTCATTTGTTCGCTCGCTCTCCTGCTCGTTCACACACACGCTCGCTCGGATGCATGCATACATTCCGAATACATGTAGCATACCTTTGGCCACAATTGCTCGAGCAGCATTTTATAAATAAAAGCATTTTTAACGAATGAAATTTTACTTAAAGTGCAAATTGTTGTACGCGCAAATTGATAATAATTATTTTTTAATTGTTGCTACTTAAATAACAACTCTTTGCATTTATGTAATACAATAAAATTGTCATGACAATGCTGCATGAAATGCCGACTTTCATGTACATTTTTTTTTATTACAAAAACATTTCTGTGCCATGTTCGGACATATCTAAACTAATTTCGTATTTATGTATGTCATTTTTAATTGCATTTTCTGTTTGTTATAAATTAAAATTGAAAGAAAAAGAAAAATAAAGAAAATAATAAAACAAAAACCAAAAAATGTCCATCGTGTGAAAATAATGAATGCGACCGAATGTCAAATGACTTAAAATTCCGACGACTATTTAAAATTCATTGGCCACAATTTTTGTTGTTTGTCGCGCTGGTGGTTCAGTTGTTGTTGCTGTTGTTGTCTCTAAGTTGTTGGTTCTGGCACTTACGCTTTCCAGTAATCATTGTCCTGCTGCCTTGGCATCATCAGCTCTATTCTTCCGTGCTTCATTTCCTGTCCGTCTGTTCGTCCGTACATCTGTCTGCCTGTGTGCCTGTCCGCTTGCCATCATTCACGAGCAATTATCGCGCTCCAAAGGTTTATGTAAATCACTTCTTAATAAACTTGACGCGTCAATTTTTTCATTTACTTTGCCCACGCAACGCTAAACAAATCCTAATTAAATTTAAATTAACTGCCGCACTGAGGCGTGTTGAGTCATGTTGATTTTTTAGCTTTTTGCGTTTTTTAAATGATTTTTTATTTTTCAACTTTTATTTTTTATGAATTTTTTTTCTATTATAGCTAATTAAAATTACTGAATTCCAGCATATTTTCGCTTTTTTGTATTTTGCTCACGCAAATTTTATAAAATTTAAGAACTTAAAATACACGAATGGTTGAGGGAAGAGCGGATGGTCAGGCAGTGGCGTAGAATCATGTAAAAAATACGTAAAATATTTGAATTCTCTATCTCTATCTATCAATAAAAATTGAAGTTCAAGTTTTTTAAAAATGAAACAGAAGAAGAAACAATATATACGACAGTTTAGCATTCGATTTTGATTTTGACGAATTCAAATTGATGATTGATGAATTAAAATCGTTTGTTCAATTGAGTAAATCTTATATGAAAACGACATGTCTTAAAAAACGAATAGAAAAAGATATAAAAATTATAAAAGATCTGCGTAAAAGGCAAGTGATTTATTTTGCTTCTTAAATGGACACGTACCAATCGTCTTTCCTTGGCGAAAATATATGTACATATATGTTTTATATATATTTTATATTTAGAAAAAAAAATAAATAAATGCTGAAAATTGTCATTTATAACTACTTAAAAAGTATTGGGAGATAAGTGCGGAGTCATCTTTGTAGAAGTCAATTGAGAATGATCGACAAACAGAACTTGAACATGCAAGAACGACAAGTAGCGGCAATAAATTAACTGCCAAGTAGTTTGATTGCTTAATCAGCTAAGGAAACGAGGCAAAAGAAAGAGCGAGCGAGTGTCGGAGCGTATAAGTTTAAACGTGGTTTAAATGTTTCAACGAGTCAGCGAAAAATGTTCATACAAAGTGCTCACTGACAGGCGGCGGGTGGGGTGGAAATGAGGGAAAACAAGTTCAAAGTAGTAACAAGTGAGGGGGTGAGGTGTGTGCTAAGACGTTGCAGCACTGTAAACTTAATTGAAATTGAAAGCACTTGAGTGTCCTTTGCGCGCAGCATTGCTGCTTTTGCTTTGGCTGTGTTCCTTTTACAGTTGTTGCTATTGCATGCAACTAATTTGTGCCACTAATGAATTTATTTGCCACTTGTATGCTGGCTGGCTCACTTGCTAGCTAGCTGCCTGGCTGACGTGGGCGTGTGTAAAAAGCGCAAATTGAAATTGAAGAAGAAAATAAAAGCAAAAGAAATGTGAACTGTGGAAAAGACGCTGCGACACTTTTGAGGGCGACGTCGTCGTCGCTAAGAAATGCACATGAAAGGCACTTGCAAGTGGCACCGAACCGAACCGAATCGAGTCGAATCGACCCAGCAGGCACAGCGGGAGTGGCAGGAACAGCGCAGCAGCAGCGACATCTCATTGCTGCAACGACAAGCGTTTGCAAAATTAATTTTCAATTTCAATGCAGAGGCAGAGGCAGCAACAGCAGCAATACGAAGGCGTTGCATGTGTCGACGACAACGATTGAAAGCATTTTTCACAAAGTGCCGAATTACAATTTATTGGCTGCTAAGTGTTGCTGCCATTGCCATATCCATTGCCGATGTCGATGCTGACGCCGACGGCATTGAAGGCACACAGTTTGTATTATTGAACATGTTGAAGTAAGTTTAAAATTGATGCTGCCACTGCCTTTGTTGCACTCACGTGTGGCAGTTAAAATTTTATTACATTCTTTTTTTACTTATATTTCCTTTGTTAAGTAATGAATCGTTCTTCTTTATTTTTTTTTGTTTTCTTGCTGTTTTAATTAAACATTTACGGGCTAAGCTTTAAATGAAAATATTGCCACCTTTGTGCGTGCATTTGGTGGCATGTGTGCGTTTTATAAATTTGCCACTCACATACATATGTACATACAGTGCGTCAGGCAAGCTCCGTACAAGTCTTATTTATTTTTAGACTCATTACCGACACTACACCGCGACCTCGATATCCCCCACTGTATTGGAGTAAATCAATTTTCATTGGAGTCTCTACAACAATAGACTCTAGCAAGTATTTGCCCAATTATTATTATTGAAAAATCCTTCTGATAGTTTTTCCAATAAGAATCATATGAGTTATAAAGATAAAGGCCGATTTTTGTAATTTGTTCTAAATAAAGCAACATTTTGCCATCTGCTATCTCATCGCCTTACAAAGAAGTCCCTTTTTTATATCGCATCTGTGGCTATGGAAATGGCTATATCAACTGATCAATAATACAAATCTATTCTATATAGTCGGTGGTATCTCCTTCCATTTTGTTGGTCAAAATACAAAATAGTTTTCGTGCCTCCCTTAAGTGTGAAGTTTAAAGTCAATTGATTAAGAAACAAAACAACAAAGCATACAACGACATGAATCTTGCTTCTCTTTCTCTTCTTCATTTTTTATGGCAGGTACCAGTTCCAGTCGTCCGTTCCAATGAAGCCTTCAGGTATTTAGTCGGGCTACGTAAAACTACTATGTCTGAAATTTCAGCCCTCAATGTTCCATACAACGTTTCATGTTTCTTCTTCTTTTCGTAAGGGGGCTGCCAGTTCCATTTACCAGACAGGCAGACATGGCTATATCAACTCGGAAACGTCGGATACGAATATTGCTATCTGTTACAAACTTCAGCACAAAGTTATAATACTACTCACTGCGTGAAGAGTATAAAAAGTAAAGCAAATCATAAAATTGCATTCAAAATATATAACATTTCTTTTATTTGAATACTTTAACTCGAAAAATATGTTTACAAACTTGAAATATGTCTGTAAACCACACTGCATATACGGCAGTTAAGCAATCGATCTTGTTTAACGTGCTTCAGGTTAAAGTGTTGTAGGTCTTGTGGCGCTCTATTTTTGAATCGCTTCTTAAATATCCTGAACTTTCAGTTTTGGCTCTTACTTAATTATTTCATTGGCAGATTTTTGGATGTCTGCTTTTTAGGACACCCTTTTGTAGTTATCATAGCCTTTGAAATGTTTTTTTTTGTTGCCAAGAGACGTCAACTTTTGTGACTCACTGTATGTGATTATTGTTAAACGGCTGTTTGCTTTTAATGTTTGTTGTTGGCTTATTTTTGCACGCTTTAAAATATATAGCATACAAACGCACATGCACAGACATGCACATGTATTTACATATATTATGCAACAAAATTAATTTAATTAAAGGTAAACAAGTAAAAGCACGAATTGCAGCATGTTTGCTCGTGGCAAATGGCGTGTGGCATGCGTCAATGGTCGTTAAATGCTTTAATTGTTGCAATTTGAGTTGCTGTTTTTGTTGTTGTTGTCGTTGTTGTTGTTTTATAATCAGCGTTTTACTATTTGTTTGTTGGTTCCTTTTTTTTTTTTTGGAATTTTGTCAATATTCGTTGCACAAAAATTGTGCCAAAAATCTCTTAATTTTCACACAAACACAACCACGCACACACACATAAATACTCACACATGCAATAAGCCCACCAACCGAAGCGCTTCAATATCAAAGCTTCAAACTGTCATTTGCTCAACACATGATTCTTCTATGCTCATCGACCAAAATTTCAATGCGAAATTCCACATTGCTTTTGGGCTTTGAAAATAAAAAATGTTTTTAACAAAAATTTAGTGCAAATCTGCACAAGGACGACAACAATAAAAACAAAAACCAAAACCAAAATCAAATAAAAAAAAAGAATTTGTGATATTTGTTTGTGCACTTTTTGGTATTCTGTGGCAACAAAATTGAGTGTCATGAACACATATGCTATGCATGCTCATCTATTGACAGACACTAACACCAATGCACACATAGGCATGCATTTAGAAATGCTCATGCATTCAGGCGCAGTTTGTTTGGTTGACCGACGTTTGTTATTATTGGACGAGAAGATGAAGAAGAAGAAGAGAGGTCGCACTTAATTTCCGCTTCGGCTCACAGGCGCGCACATGTGCAAAAAAGGTGTTGCATACTTTTGGCTCCTGTCGAATTGTCGCAGATGCGTTCATGTTGCAGTTGCTGTTGTTCGTTGCCTCTGAGCGTTCACTTCCGCTCTTCATATCACAATTGTTCGTTTGCTGTTTTTGTTGTTGTTGTTGTTGGTGTTGTGTGCGACATCTGTTGATTATTTTTGTTGTCATTTTTTCAGTTCACATCTTGTTTCTGATTTTTTTTTGTTCTCTACGCTCGCAACTGACATTGCATTTCCTTTTGCGCATTGAAAATGTTGGTCTGATTTTTTGTAAGCCTTTTTGGAATTTTTTTTTTGTATTTTTTTGTTGTTTCAGTCGTTTGCTTATGCGCCTTGTTTAATGCACACGGTTTATTGCTGTCGCTATCGTCGTTTGTTGTTGTTGTTGCCTTTGGCATTTTGTTGTTGTTGTTTTTGTTTCTTTTTGCTTTTGCTTTTATCCTTTTCGTTACTCATACGAAAATGTCAACAGAAAATTGATTATAAAATGATTTATTGGCCTCAAAAACTGCTTCAATATTGATAAAAGTTTGTTTGTCAGTGTGTGTGTGTTTTTTTACACATTTCATCCTTTTTTTACTTTGCTCATCGTAGGTTGTACAAATATTGTTTTCATGGCAAGCGCGGTCGCGTTTTGTTGTTGTAATACAAAAAAAAGGAGAAAGGAAATAAATGCTCGAATTTTATTGTTTGACTTTTGCTTGAAGTGTCGTTGTTGTTGTTGTTGTCTGTATTGTTTTATTTTTACCAAGTTTGAAAGTTCATTTGGCCTGTCATAAATTTCATTTACTTCTGTTGTGTTGGCATGCTTTTTAATTTGATTTTTTGTGCATGTCGCACGTGTCGTATACGTAATGTGTCTTGTTTTGATTGAATTATTATTTTAATGGAAATGCAAAGTTTTTAAAAGTCTAACACTTTTAAGAAACATTAATGGAGACAAGTTTTCTTCTTTTAATAAGTTTAGAAAATACAACAAATATATACATATGTGTAAAAAAAATACGAAATTTAGTTAAAAGTTTTTGATATTTTAACTCATGTTTGTCTTCTTTTCACAATACGTTTGTTGTGTTGTTGTATGTGCCATTGTTGTTGCTGTCAGCACATGTCACTGAAAAAAAGATGCACGCAAATATTTTCATTTGCCTTTTTGGGTGTTTTTGTGTGCGTGTGTGTTGCATTTGTGAAAATAAAAACATTTTTGTTTCGGCATTTTTTTTGTTCTTGCTATTTTCCTAATGTTGTTGTTGCTTTTGCTCTTGTTGTTGTTGCCTTTGTTGTTGTCGCATGCAGTAAATCATTCACATTGATTTAATTATTTTTCGCTGTTGTTTTAAATAGATTTTTATTTGATTTATCTATTTGTATTGTCCACGACCAAAAATACACACACACAAACACGCACGCACACATATACAAATTTACAAGTATTTATTTTAATTCATTTATATAGTGATTGAAAGTGACATTTTATATGATTGTGTATTTTACTCACAATTCATTTTTTTGTTTTTTTTGTTTCGTTTTGTTTTTCAAACGATTCAATTACGACTTCAGTTTGTTAACTTTCAACAAGTTTAAGCATTATGAAATGTTTTTGTTTTCTCTGCTCTGGTCAAATCATTAAAAACGATTGCTATTCGTGGCAACAGCTTCTTCAAAGCGTTGTTGACTTGTTTTTTGTCTCTTTGTATGTCGCAATGAGAAAACAAGTTCTTTCACGATGTTGGACTTGCACTTTGCTTTTGCATTTGCATGCGCAGTTGCTACTTAAAGCGGCACCAGCACCAGCAGCGGCAGCGGCAGAAGGGCATATTTGTCTAGCATAGAAATAAGTTGGCGAGTGTTTGAGTGTGTGTGTGAGGAAAAGGGCACACATGCATTTGGCAAATATCGCACAAAAGTTGTTGTTTTTGCTATTTCTATGAGTGGCACTTCTACAACAACAACAAAAAAAAAGAAACTGAAAAAAAACACTATTTATATCTCAAACGCTCAGAGTTGCTCATCATGGTGACAACGACGGCGACCTCCGTTGGTTTGCCACTGTTGTTTTTATTGTTGTTGTTGGACGGCAGTTGAAAGTTGGCTTAACTTGTGTTGGCAAATTTTTTCACTAAAACACACACACACGCAGACACACACATAGTAATAAAAATAAACATTTCCATAAGTGACAGCAACATATCATTGTGGAAATTGTTGTTGTTATTGTTGCATTTCGTAAACGTTCGTTGAGTGAAAAACGTCGAGTTAAGTATGTGTGTGTTTATAATATTTTATGTTTTACTTATTTTAAGGTGAGGCTTGAAAAAAAACGAAAATGTTGATCAACAAATACACAAACACACAGACATGTGTATGTGCATGCAGACGGGGCTTTAGTGTAGAGGCGAACAAGTGTAGTAAGACATGAGCCACTCATGTGTGGCAGAAGCGTTGGCAGAAGCGTTGGCAACGTTGACGTTGATGATGAGGAGCGTCTATGAGCGCAAAAGAGTGATGGAGTGAACAAGAGATAGACAGCAGGCTCTGAGAGTGGGAGGGACAGAGAGAGCGAGTGGCAACAAGCGCGGCGGTGTGTGTCACATACTTGTACCCAAAAGTATGCAGCATGTTTGGTTAGTTTTTCAAGTATTTGCAGGTTAAGCTGTGTTGTGTGCATTTGTGACTGTGTGCGTGTGTGTGTGTGTTTGTAACACTGTGTAATTGTCTGCATATGTTTGCGTTTTTATACCTTCTCTATATGTATATATTTTTGTTGTTGTTCTGCTTTGTTTTGTTTTCTTCTTTCCTTTAAATGAAATGTAAATGTTTGGTTACACTCGTTTCTGTGTCTCTCATAATTAAAAAACAAAAAAAAAAAAAAAATAGTAATAATAATACTAAAAAGAAATGTCTTTCGCTTTGAGCGCTCTTTTGCTTATTTGCCATGAAATTCATCTTTGCTGTGCAAGCGTTCGCCTAATGAGTGCCGCTGTTTTAATATTCAAACAGTATGCTGAGCATTTGAAAATGTCTTTAGAAGCGTACAAATGTTTGACACTTCGCTATTCAAAGATGTTGTTGAGCAAATCAAAATAGGACAGCAAATAAAATGCATGTCTTAATTTACTTAAGGGGTTATCCTCATGTAAACGCATCAATTTTACAAGTTTTTAGAACCATTTTTTTATAACATAATAAAATTATATCAAATTAGTTTTTTTATATGTTTTTAATGGACCTTAATATTAATATATTTTTTTTTAAATTAAACTAGACACCAAAACAAACAAAAAAATCACTGGTCATGGTGATAGCGGCTGTTCATGTTGTCCGAAATGAAAAACCCGAATGGATTATTATTCTGGAGGTCTGTCGCTATCGTCCGTACCAAAGACAATGAATTTCATTGAAAAATTGAGAAATGGCGGACTGTCACAAAAAAAAAAAAAAAATACGAAAATCGCGTTTTTTTTTTTTGTTCAAAATTGCTCTAAAAAAATAGGGTAATATTTTCGAAAAAAAAAAAAACGGTTTTGGTACGGACGATAGCCATTAATGTGTAGAAGAACTCTGCCAAATTTCGAAGCCTTCGGGTCGAATAGTTCTTTCTCTAGGACCATGACCGTTTTAGAAAATGACGGTTCGAGAAAAACGAGTAGTTTCAAAAGCAGTAGACGATCGCTTATGACGCGTCTGCGATTATAAGCAGTATCTTCTTTATTGAAAGGAATTTCGATCTGAAAATTTCACAGCAAATTTTTTTAATAGGTTCTAAATACTATCGAAATATAAAAAAAAAATTATTTTTGAAGTCGTCACATGAGAATAGCCCCTTAACTGAAACTGAGAAAAAAATCGCAGCCTTTGACCAAACTAAACTTGTTTAGTGCTTAGATTTCATTGGGCAAATGCTCAGTTCTGTTTTAGCTAAAAGCAAGCAATGCAAAAAGAAAACAAAATTTGTAGCATACTTTTGTGCGAAAGCGCCAAAAAAGTAACACAAATTTGTTGCTAGGCTGCAATTGGTGATGTTGAGTCGATGAGTTGAGCAAGCAGAACTCAAAAAAGAAAACAAGTTTGTTGGTAGCAAGAATGAAAAAGATACATTTGTATTTACGAACGATTTTATGTTGCTTTGTTTGTTGAAAGCAAAAATACTTTTTGCAGTTTGAAATGTAATGAAATAAAGTTTGAGCTTGTATCGCATAGGTGTAGAAATCGAGACGTATGTGTGAGTGTGTCTGTGTGTGTGCGTTAGCGCAAACTTCAATTCGCTCTCTGCCCATTTATTGCTTTTAACGCGCTTGTCGACATCATAAAAATGACCCCATTGAGTGTTCCGGCGGATTTTGTTTACAAGCAACGCGTTCGCATCGCTTCGCATTTGATGTAAAAACAAATTGGAAATATGGCAAAACGCGCCATGCATGACAATATGAAACAAACAAACAAACATGCCAACTAGCCAACTAGCCAACAAGCCAACGAAACCAAACGAAACAAGAGCCAAGTGTAACAAGAGCAACATCAACCAACTTGGCCAACTGGTGTCATTTTCATTGTTACTGTTACTGTTGCTGTTGTTACTTTCGTTGTTGTTGGCGCGTTTATGCACGCCACGCGTTTCAAATTTATTATGTTGCTCATATGCGCTTTGGCCGTGTTACTTTGTCAACAACAACAACAAGAACAGCAACAATAGCAACAACAACGACAACTAAGGCGAGGGTATTTGTAGGCGACCACAAAATGTTTTTCATCATCATCTTCATCGACATCATCAGAGATGTACTGACTCACATTTTCCTCTCTTCCCCTCTCTTCTCTACGCTGTGTTGTTGCACTTATGTAAAACACACACACACACACATAGCGACACATACACGCAACGCAGAGCCACTCAATGCTGCTGTTGATGATGACTTTTCGTCCGATTCGCCGTTCAACCAATGAGAGAATATTTCATTTCCGCTTAGTTTTTGGTCATGGCAAGGAAGTCGTTTATTGACAGTGCGCTTTGGCGACACAAACCCATAAAAACAGTAAACAGTAGCGAACTGAAGTGAGGCAGTGAGATGAGAAGAAGAAGAAGTAGAAGAAGTAGAAAAAGTAGAAGAAGAATGCGTTGAACAGTTGCCAGAGTTGCCAAAAGAATTGTGGCAACTATGTTGAATATTTCCGACTTGAGCAACTTTAGTGACCCAACTAAAAGCAACAACAACAACAACAACAACAACAATAGACACAAGAGCAACAACAATGGCAGCAATGACGGCATGTTTGTCGTTGTTTGCTTGCTTGTTTGCATCTCGCTTTCGCTTTGTGTGTCTGTTTATATTTGCCAACAAGTCTTCGTTTTATTTTGCATGTGTGTGTGTGTGTGTAGGTGGCAACAAGCGGCAATAAATATTCGCCCAAATATGCTGGCCAGCAGCCTAAAGCAGATATCTGTCTTAATATGCTGTCATGCCAGCAAATGTGTGTGAGTGTGTGTTTCTTGTGACCATGTTTGCTTACTTGTGTGTGTGTGTGTGTGTGTGTGGGATTTATGTTTGCCAAAGTTGTAAGCGTCAATGTTTTTTCGCACTTCTTGCCTCATCTTTGCCGCCATTGTATAACTTAAAGCTTGAGATGATGATTTCTTTCAGACATGCTTTGCAGCTGCTTTTGAGACTATTTTTTGTTTTTTCCTCGGCTTCTGCTTCTTCTTCGTCGTTTCTTGGTATTTTGCTACTTGATCTTCTACTTATATTTCCGCTTTTGTTTTTTGTTTTTGTTGTTACACTTTAAGTTTACTTTTGGCACGCTTGAGGACATTCAACTTGGTATGTGTGTAAGATTATTTTTTTTTTAGATTTTTTTTTTCTGTTTTGCGTTTTATGGTCAGTTTAAGTTCTTTGCCATAAACTTGGTCAAATACATACATACAGAGACGTGCATATACAAAAACAAAATCTTAGTGTTTGAGGTTTTTGTTTTTTGCTGCTTTGCGTACTTCATGTTAATAAACTTAAGCAAAATATTATCTTTGACACTTTAAGCACGCATACGAAATAAAAGTGACATAATAAATCTGATTAATCATTGCTTTCATTGCGGCGCATGTGTTAAGTATTATGTATGTGACTGTGTGTGTGTGTGTTTATGTTATTGTTGTCGCCATTTTGTTGTGTACTCATATTTGTTAAGTTTGGATTACTTCTTCAGACGAAATTTTTATGATAAAGTGAGGTTAGGATTTGATTAACCACACAATTACTGTAATGATCTATAGCATTATTGAAAATTACAGTTGAACGACAACAAAGCACCATGATGATAAGAAAAAACTAGTAAGCGCGGTATACTCTTGACAATACAATACCCAGTACACACGGCAGGCGGTGCCACGCTCAAAATCTAAAAAAATTTATATTTGAGATTGTCCATTTATATATTGGCCACAGTTTCAAGAAAATGGTGAAAAAATGAAGATTTTTAAAAACTTCAGTTTGATTGTTGTTTTGTAGGGCTATGCTTCCTGAGTCTATCAACCGCTTCTGGCGATCGAGCTATAGCTGCAGGTCGTGGTCAAAGATTAACTATAGTAGAAAACTAACTCATTTAAATTTAGCGTTACTTTATGGTTTTTTCAAGTAAAGGGCGAATTCTTGTGTGTACATACAACACTTAACAACATGCGCTACGTAGCCAACAAGAGACCAAGAACAATCGAACTCATATCGTCCTTGAAACAACCATTGAGCCGTTAAATAGCAGAGTAAATTTGCTCTACTTTAGCCTTATATTATTGCATTTATACCAGAATTTTTTATAATATGTTTAATGATTTTATTTAATATTATATAAAACATTGAACAAAAACATGATTTCTTGTTTCTTATTCTCTTTGCAGTGACCAGCATTTATTTTGGGTAAGTGCTTAAAGGAACTTTATTATTTTCAAACTTATTACATATTCGTGGTTTTATTATAATTGTTTTAGTTTTAGTTTTCAAGCTAAAACAAAAAAAGAGTTCGTTAAATCGTTTTGGCGTTGTTAATACGCATTAAATTTGATTTGCCCCTTCATTACATAAACTTTACTTCCACTTGGCTTCGTCTCAGTGGCGTGACCTGCTTTGGCAAAGACTTGCTCACACCCAGAGGGCGCTAGTGTTATTTCAATGTAGGCGTTATGGATTTTTGTGCATTTCATTAAAAGCGATGAAGTCATGCTGAGCGCGTTTTGTATTGCATTTCGGCATAATTGGCACAATCAGCGGCAACAACGATAAATTTTGAAAAGCGAACTCGTTGAATTCATTTTCCTTTCGCCCCTTTCGATTGTGCGCCGGGCCATTCATGCCCACGTCGCGGATGGCGCATTCAAGCTGAAGTTGAGTTGAATACGAGTTCTTTGCGCATTTGTTGTGATTTTCAACGTGATATTTTCTTTTTCCCTTGGTTTTGTTTTTGTTTTGCATTTTAATTAAGTGACAGTTTTGGCATATATTCAGTTTGCATTAATAAGACGAGACAAAGCTTATCGCTGAGTCAACGCAGACAGCTCGGAGGAGCGCGCGGCACTGAAGACACAATAATGACTCCTTCGTGTGGCGCAAAGCAAATAAGCAAACAAATAATGCGCGACGATCGGGGCAATCTGGCGAGGCGGAAGTCTGGTTATCAACAGACAAACAAGGCAGTCAGATAGTCAGACAGCAGACAGACAGACAGACAGTTAGAGACAGACGAAATTGCTAAACAACTTGTTTCGCTGCAAGAAGCGACAATCATGGCAAGCCAACTGTGCGACAAAGTGTCTGTCTGACTGTCAGTCTGTCTCTCTGTCCGTTCGTCTGGTTGTCAGTCCTTCGGCGCGTTTCAGTCTGTGGCATTCACTTCACACCTGTTGTGGTGCAATACGGCGTAAGCGAGCGGCTTCGTGTCGCCCTGCGCTCATTAAAATGCAAGCATGTGCGAACGAATAGAAAAAAACCTCTAACTGAATTTTCAAGCATGCACAAGTTTATTCCTGCATCGAGCTGGAAAAACAAAAATAAACGTTGAATGGCAAAAAATAGTATAAAAAAACGTAAAATAATGGAATAAAAATGCAAGCAAAGAGACAAGCAAAAACAACAACAAGAATGAAAAAACAAAAAAAATAAATGAAAATAAAAATAAATAGAAAATTGTAAGGGAGGATGATGTTAAAGAAAAACAAATGAGGCTGTGGCAGAGGCTTAAGCTGAGGCAGAGTCACTGGTTGTGGCACGGGTTGTGGCAAGTGAGCAATGCAACAAAATCAGGATACGAACATGGCAGCAAAGTCAACACAGGCGTCGATGTCAGCCAACGTTACACACACATACACACACATATGCCAGAAGTGTGTGTGAGTGCTTAGATTTTATATGAATAAGCGCAGCTTATGCCATGGTTGCTCGTGTTGCCACCACTGTTGTTGTTCTTGTTATTGCTGCTGCGATGACGTCTGCACAGCTCTTGTAGCAAATGACTTTTTACGCTGTCGCCTGTCCTACTTAACTAAGGTTTAAAGCAAGTGTTTGTCAAATGTAATATTTCTGTGTAAACGCAAAAAAACTGCACACAATTTCATTTCTGCTTTAATTCAACGATTCTGAAAATTTCTTTCAACATTGCAATAAATTATTCACATACTCACATTTGTGTTCATGGCATTTTACTGCAATAGATCAAAGTTTTGTAACGCAAAAAGCCCTCTGACTGACAACAATGTTGCGTATACGCACAGTAGTCATGCCGCAACGCAGGCAATTATTGAAGGTATAAAAAAGTCGGCGTAATATTTTAAGCGCGAACTTTGACTTTGATAAGCATTAAATGGGAACAAAGCGAAAAACAATAATAACAATAACAACAATAATAATCATAATAATAACAACAAACAAAGCATCACAAAAGGGTGTGAGAAATAATTAGCTTTTGTTATTTCTCATGCACCTCTTCCTTTCATTTTTTTCTCGATTTTAATATATAATCTTTTCCATTTTTTTTTTTTGTTTTGAAAAATAATTTATTCTCATCTGTTCGTTGGCATTTAAGTTCGTTGGCTGCTTTGCCTTTGGCGTTTCAAATTTCAGGCTTGACTGCCGGCTGTGAAAAACATAATCATAATCATCGGCAGAGTCGAGCGTCGAGTGTCGCACAAAAAAAAAAAAAGGAAAAACACAAAGAAATTAAACAAAAAGAAAATGCGCGTGAATAAAAAACGGAACAACAAAAACAAAGTCTACAGTGAGCAGAGTATTAAAAGAGCATGAGCCGAGCTGAACTAAGCCAAGCACAACTTGTCAGGCAATTCCCAACGACAGCGGTGGCGTGGCGGGAGGACGCCAACGTGGCTTTGAGCGCATCGCGATTTACTTTAGAAGTCAAAGCCAACCAAATGAACGAACGTTCGATGACTGAGCAGCGAGAAAGGAAGAATTCCATTATAAAAATTATTATTATAAAAGAAAAGATTGCAAGCATAAATTCAAAGTAAAGCTTAAAAGAAAAATCGAGCGTATCAATTGGCTGTGAACCGAGGCTGAGGCAGCGTCAATTTTCCCTTATTTCATCCATTTTACTACACTAATAAGCGACTTGATTGGCAAAAGGCGAAAGCGAAAGCACAAAATCCTTTGAATTGTATTGAATGTAAGAATGTAGGCAGGCGAGGCAGTATGAAGGCCACTCAGCTTGTGGCTACAAATGCCTGTTGGGTCAGACAAGCATCAATAAATTAGAAAATGAATAAATAAATAAGCTGTAAGCACACAGCGTTGTTGTATAAGAAACAAAGAAAGAAAGAAATATATAGAAAGCATAGTGCTATGAGTAGATGATGTGGGAGCGGGGGAGAGCGAGAGAGATAGGAAGAGTGTTAGACCAAATGCGAAGTACGAAAATAAATCACAACGATAAATCTTTTGGGCGCAGTTGCTTTTGGTTTGAGTAGTTTGTTGTGCTTTACTGTGTTGTTGTTGTTTAGCAACTACTTGTAGTTGTTGTTGCAGCTTGTTGTTGTGGCAGTAGTGCGTCTGTAGAAGAAGGGACGGGGCATGCAAGCTGGTGTTGGTCGTTGCTTGTATAGAATATTTTCGACATTTATTAAGTTTGAGTGTTTTTTGCCAAGTGCATAAATATCGAAAAGCATAAATAAATACATATAAACATCTTTGTTTATATATGCAAGAAAGCTTTACGTTTATTTTAAAGTGTGTAAAATACAATTATTAAAATCATTTTCAAGTTTTTGGATAGAAAGATTAATATTTATGTATTGTTTGACTTGGCTGAGCAGTTGAAGCTGCTACAGAAGAATAAAAAAACTAAGCAAATTAAATTCAATTTTAAGCATTTTACTGCGTTAAATAGGATGTACTGACAAACTTTTGACTTTGCCGACTAAAGCAGAAAAAAAAGTAGAACAAAGAAAAGTTTTACAAGCAAGACGAGGCGAGCACGCAGTGAATGAGTGAATGACTGACTGACTGACTAACCTAGTGACTTACTTACGCCCAATTAAACAACAAAATGAAGACGCGCGCAACGAAATGATGTTTAAAACTTTGATTGTAACGCGAGATAGACAAACTGAGAGACAGACAGACAGACAGACATACTGACTGATAGACCGACTGACTGATAGACCGACTGACTGAGAAGCAGCATAAAAAAGACTGAGTCAAACAGTCGCGTCGAAGCGCGGCAAAGTCACTTAATCAATGGCACCAAATTGTATTAATTTCTCAAATTAAAAGAAAACTTTGCGCCACCATCGTTTAAAACTTAAATACCAACAAAATACAAAACACAAGGCAAAAAAAAATAGGACACTGAAAAAAAATATACTTTCAAGGCACGCACAGAGCAAAGCGCAAGCATATGTGCGATGGCGGTTTGTTTCAAGTATCTTTTGCTTCCTGTCTTCCTCTGTGTTGTCTTTCTCGCACACGTACACTAACAACGTGTGTGTATGTGTGTGCGCGTTGAACTGTAAGCGCGAAGTAAAGTAGCAAAAGTCAGTGGCATGATTTTATCTTAAAACTTTCTCACTTTCATTTTGGCGTAACTTGAGTGATTTTTCTACTTTAACTTGTTGGTTGCTCTTTCTTGTGCTCGCTTCTTGTTGTTCTTGCTGTTGTTGTTGGTTTAGTCATTAGCAGAATTGGTTAATTGATGAATTGCGTAAATTTGCGCATTTTGTTGTTGGTTGTTTGCTTACTTAGCTTGTATTCACTTTGAAAGGAAACGCTTGAATAAAGTCAAAAGTTTTGTATTTTTTTTACGTCGGCAAATTTTGTACATACCTTCTATGTTCGTTGCGAAAATGGAAAATAGCGAAAATCATTTAAAAATGTATTTATTTTGTTCGACATGTTGATTTTTGTGAAACTTTTGTGTGTTTTTCAAGAAGAATAAACAAAATGCTTCGTATTAATCATACGCACTGTTGGCGCAAAAACCAATAAACGTTAAAAGGCGGCTTATTTAAACTCACACTCACATGCACACACCCTTACACATACGCATACATAAGTCTGAACATTGTCGCATTCTAATCAGCAACTGCTTTCAAAAATATTCTACACCAAAGTATATAAATTCATATTTCAAGTTGGCAATATGCACTCAATTGGAATTTATGTGATTTGTGTGCATGAGGACCTGCGTAGGTTATCAGCAAAGGACAAAGTCCTGCTGTTGCTACTGCTGCTTCTGCTGTTGTTGTTGTCGTTGTCGTTGTCGTTGCTGTTGCCAACAACAAGTCTTAGGCGCGGGAGTCGTGTGAGGCATGGTTTGCGGTTTGGCGTAAATTCGATGTTCATGACTTTGGGCTTTTCTATGTGTGTGTGTGTGTTTGTGTGTGCAACGAATTCAACAAACATTTTTGTGTGCTTTAATTTGAGAAATAAATTTCCAGCAAACTTCCACTTAACACACAACTTGGCATAACTCGGACTCGTACACGGACTCCACCTCAGTCTCAGTCGAACCGCTCCGATTTGGCCTCAGACTTTGTCTCTTAACTCAACTAAAGTCGTTACAATGTAACTTGTCTTTGCTGAGCTTGGCTTGGCTTGGCTTGGCCAAGGCTCAGTTTGCCACTTACCACTTGCTACTTGCTACTTGCCACTTGGCATTCCTTGTGCGTCCCGGACCCGACTGACTACGTTTTGCAGATGATGTGAGTAAAGCCAAGCAAAAGTTTGTCAACAAGTTCATTGAATTTTTGGCATCGTTGCACAATAAAGTTACAACAATTTTAATATTGTAACAATAATAATAATCAAAAATGTTTTATGGCTAACAAAAGTATGCGTTGTCGGCTGTCTGTCCGCGGTCCGTTTCTATGCAAGTGCTTTTTTTTTTTTTGTTGACCACCATCTACTTCAGTTGTGAACCTTTCAACCTTTCACCTTTGTGGCTTTCTTTTTTGGTTTGCGTTGCCGTTTGGTTTTTGGGTTCTCATTCATGAATGTTGCCTTTTTTGTTTTATTTTTTTTGTATTTGTAAGCGGCTTAGCTCAATTTCTGTGTGTGTATTGGCCAACATTTGCTTTTGATTTCTCATTGGTGCTTAGGCTTGTCAGCGTACCTTTGTTTGACGAAGTCCTTGTCATTGCGCTGCTGTCCATTAGACGGGGTTTGCGGTCGTTTTTAGTCAGCGGCATTTTATGTTGTAAAGCGAGTATATTTTTTTAATTATCCTGCCTGAGTTGGCGTTATAAAGTTGTGCCTTGTAATGACTATTAAGTCACTTTAAGCCGTCGCACACGACGTATCGAAAAAAGACAACAACAAAAAAAAATTGTGTGCGTTGTGAAGTAAAGGCAATAAACTTGAAGGGGGGATTGTCTTCTGTATTGTAAAATAGATTTAATTTGCTTTGGTTTGGAAATGTTTTTGACCCAGAGAGAGATTCTAAAATCTAAAAATAGGCGTGACAAGTCGAAGCGCTCAAGTTTTTTCATATACTGCTTAATGGCGCCGCTAAATAAAGTTAAATGTTATGTATAAATAGACACACACGCACACACACGCACACACACAATGATTCAGCGAGATACAGAGTTAACTGCAAAAAACAACCGCAAATAAACACATGAACGCACTTAACTTTTGTAGTATTTCCGCATGAATTAATGACCAAGTCTGATATAAAGTGAAGCTAAGCCGTAGCCGAAGCCGTGGGTGCGGAATAAGGCAGCGATTGCGGCCTGGCGGTGCCTCCCCCGTCAACACACGCTGCCAAAAGCCAAGACACCTTTGTGTACTTGTGAAAACTTTTCCGTTTGGTTATAAAAAGAAGCTGAAATGAGTGAAGGAAGATGCATACGAAGATGGCAAAGTAAAGTTATATTAAATAAAAACGACACCAGCAACAATAAGCGGAAGTAAATGCAGACACCGCAGATGATGAGCAAGAAAAAAATTTAAGAAAAAAAAAACATAAATAAGAGAAGACAGAACAAAAGAAACGCGTGTTGCGCGTGCGATAATCGCTTTAGCTGTCTGTGTCGCCGATGTTGTTGGTGTTGTTCTTGTTGTTCTTGTTGGTATCCAACATCCTTTAACTTCTGTTGTCAGATGGCGTGAGTGTGTCTGTGTGTTGCGAGTGCTTGTGGGCGCTTAATTAATTGCCACCACGTTGAAAATATTATTTTTAATTGTGTGTTTATGTTCGAAGGCACTCTGCGGGCTTGTGTGCTCCCACATCCATTCATTGCTCCCCCACCCCCGCAGTTATAACAGGCTAAGCTGTAGTTGTTGTTGACGCTGCTGTATTTGCCATAAGCAAGTAAATATGCCGTACGCATACGTGTACACATAACCAACCAACCAACGCACACATACACCCACGCTTACACATGGTAACAAGAACACACATACACATGTCGTATAGTACAGGAATTGCTGGCGTTGTTGTGGATGAGTTAAGTCGCCACCACCACCACCACCACCGCCAACAACAACAAGAACAACAACAATGTCAGCAACGATCTCCTCGTTCTCGGCGTCGTCTTTGTCGCTGCCACAACCCTAATATTTATGAAAATTATCCTTTCGCTGTGGCTTTTTAAGATGCTCATAATTTATATTTAAGTTGAGTTTAGTGTGTCGCCATATTTACAAAAGCAACAACCATGAGGTTAAGCAACCAACAGCAGCAACAACGCGCATATCGCTGCTTGGCTGCTGGCACACATATTCGTGGCTTTGGTCGCTGTTAAATATATGTATAAGTATTTATAGTGCGTTATGCATGACTTATGTGCATAAATATATGTATAAGCATGTATGTATGTACGTACGATATACCATGTCTATGCAAGTACCTTTAAAAATGCGTACGCATATGTGTGTATGTGTGTGCTTCTGCTCATTTTATGGCGGCAACTGTTTACAGCAATGACTGCCAACATAAATCAGCTTTTAGCGCCACGGCGCCCACTCATGAAGCTTGTTTAATGCAACCGAATTTTTCAGCTCAAAACTATTTACATTTTTAAGGCAAACCAAACAACAACTTTGCGCAGTTTAGGTTTTTGTTGTGTTCGCAGGTGTGCATTTTTGGTACCTTGATTTTGTTGCACACACACACACATATAGATAGAGAATTGTTGGCAAAGCGGTGACATTAAAGCGACATTTTGGTTGTCATGTGTGAACACACAAATGCATGCGTCAACCAACAGAGACTGAGACAGCAACAAAGACCACAACAGAGACACCAACAGACACAGCAACAGCAACAGCATCAGCGACATTTGCGGCTAACAAGCGCAAATTAATACGTGCCACTTTGGCTTACCGAAGCTGAAGGCAACCGAGCTGGTCAACCAAACGCTTTCGGCACTTTCCTTTAAGTTGAAGGTTGATTTGCTTAAATTTCAAGACCCAAACACCCTGTATCTACCGTAAAGTTTGTTTCAGATGAAGAGTGTGTAATGCATACAAGTAGGGGAGTAAGACCCCATAAAGTATATATGTATGTACATAAATTACGATTAAGAACGACAATTTATTGAGCTATGTTCGTTCATCTGTCCGAATGTTCGTCCGTCTGTCCGGTTTGGGAAATAGACTCGTGTTGGTCGGCAGCAGGTCAAGTTTGAATGGTTTTGTGCCACGCCCACTCCTCTCGGCTAATGAGTACCACTCATTTTATAAAAAGGCTATAACTCCAACGGCAGAAGCGGTGGAAACAAAGAAGGTGCATATTTTTTACCTTTCCCTCATTTCTCCTCAAACAGTATTTTTCTTTCAAATGCTATATCTCCAAGACGAACCTGAAACTTAATATGGAGGTTCAATAAATGTACCTCTTTAAAAATACATACCACAAAATACACCCGCTCCTCATTGTTGCTTCGTAACGAGCATCATTTTACGATCGGTTTCATTAAATTTTTGGAGGTTTTGCATTACTTCGGTTGACTTTGATTAGCTTTGCTTTGAATACTCATAAGATACAAATGACAATATGCTTCATACGGTAAGCTAGCGTTCACTTTGACTTGACGATCAGTTTTCTTTCAAAGTTCACTTATAATGCAATAAATAGTCATATGTAACAATAATATGGTCTCGGATCTCTCCAAATTTTATTTAACGTTGTGTACCTGTTATAAGGTTTACTACCACGGCACCCTAATGTTAAGCATGTGGTGCGTGGACTTGAATCTATGCCAAGTCAGCATCCCCATTTCCCCATTTGACATAAGCCAAACAGGTACCTATTCGAAATTGTGCTGCACCTGGTCACAATTTCTCCTTAGGTGGAGGGCGAAGTGCATCTAGACACCTCTGTTGCTCTCTGGATCGCAGCGAGAACGATGCAACACACACATCAAGCCGAAGACTTTACTCGCTTGAGTATTAACCACCATATACATGGTCCTCACCAATAAGTAGCCAGACCATAGACTACCGAAGCAGTCCATGATCCGGCGCAGCTACTTCCCGCTGTACCAAATAAACCTTTCGTCCGGTTTGGTGTTGTTAGTAGATAATAGTGTATTGATAGTTGGGAGTGTGATAAGTAATAGCAACAACACTACCAAGTTCGAGTCCAAGTGACTCCAAGCATTGGTGAGCTTTTGCACCTCTCTGATCTGCTACATAGCAAAGCTACGCATTGCTCATCTAGCAGGACGTGAACCTTCAGAGTTGGATGACTGGCCACATTGACCCAAGCCGCGGAGTTGGTGTTTGTGTATTGTGTTTCCAAGCCCGTTCCCTTGGCTGTGGTTTCGCTAGATAGTCATATGTAATCAATAAAGATTTGACAAATACGTCTGTTCGGCATTCATTTGCTCTTTATCGACGTTCTTCTGTGAATGCTTAACAGTTCTTTGTGCGCCATGTGACGCTTTGTAACATAAGAGTATTAATACATAATTGAAGCTTATTTTGTTTACTGTTTTTTTCTTGAATGTTTCAATTTATGCTTGTTTTATTATTTTTCTAAATTGCTGTGTTAAATGTTGGCAATTTTTGTTGTTATTGTTGTGACGTAAAAACACTTTCGTCTCACATTTCACTTAATGCACACTTTAGTTACATCAAAAGGATTTGTGAATCCGTCGACTCGTTGCGCAAATCCAAACCCAAACTCAAACCAAAGTTAAACCAATCAATGCCGGTCGGTCGATGTTTATTGTCGATAGTTGTTGCCGACGCCTCTTAAATGAAATTCAAGCAATCAACACTAAGCGGATCAATTCGTACAATTCCTACTCGTATATCATCAACCGACAGACGACTCTGGCAGCAAGTGCACACGCGCGACAGAGACAGACTGAGACTGATTGAGTGAGTGAGTGAATGGTCGGCAGAAGGAAAGAGTTTTTGTTTGTATATACATATAAGTATGTGTGTATTTGAATTGAGTACTTTGGTTATTTTGTGCTTATTCATTTTGTTTTTGTATAACTGTTATTTTTCTTGCTTTGTTTTTGTGTTTGTTTTTCGTTCATTGCTTTGTTTTGCCGTTCTTGGCAAGGCTTTTTGTGCCAATGCCGCTCTTCACAACAAAACTTTGTTTAATGAATTAAGTAATCGATTTTCGTGGTGTTGTATAAAAGCCATTCATGATTGTTCTAACTGTTGTTCTTGTTCCTGTTGTTGTTGTTAATTGTTGTTGTGCTAATTGTTGTGCTGTTGTTGTGGCTGATGCTATTTGCAAAAACCAGAAACTTAAGCAATTCGATTGCTTCATTATTTGTGCTCAAGTGGCACAAAGACGAGCTCAACTTCTCCTTCAATCGTTCATTCATTCGTTCGTTCGATTAAAGCATGAAGTGTTTTGTGGTTTGTTGCTCAAAATGCAATTTAATTAATTATGTGCTAGTTTTGTGGTAATTTCTGTTTGCCGTGGTTAAGTGTTACTGAATCTTAAATGCTCTTGAATATTAATCTTGAAATGTTTAGAAAAAACCTCAATACTTTGTAGGTAAAGTAGGTCATGTCAGCTAAGCATTAATACATGCTTCATGTACGAAACCTACAAAATGATTAATGAAGTCGCCATATGTGTGAAAACAACACAGACCAACACAAAATAACGAGAAACGGCCACATAAAAGAAAAGAAAATAGAAGTGAAAAGCAGAAAAACACCTGTCAATACCAAAAAGATTTTCCCAACCGGATAACAAATTAAAAACACATTCAAATTCGGACAACAAATCATTACCGGTCGACATAAACTATTCATTTGTATTACTAACTTATGCAACAAAAACAACACAACTTTTTCTTTTGGTATATAAAGTTCTTTTGCGTCTCACCTGCCGTCGCCTTTTGGCAGTTGTCAACAAACTGTTGATTGCGCTTAGCCGTCAGCGTCAGCCTCGCCGTGCTCCTTTTTGTTGTTGTTGTTGTCCACGTCGTGCGTTTGTCATAGGATGTGTGTGTGTGCTTTGTATTAGACTTGTTGTCTGTCGGCATATGTTGGCACATTAAAAAAGGTTGAGATTTATGTGCATTGATGAGAAATCCATTAAGTCAAAGTGAGCTTTGAGTAACTCAACTCAAAGCTTTTTGGTGTCTAACCTTTTCACTTTTATTGAAGTTTATTGACGTTCAAGTCCGTCGAGCTCATTCAGTCTGTTATCATTTCGTATGAGTCATTATTCAATGCCCAACTCACACACGCAAACGCACATGCACACGCACAGCGACAACTCACCTTCAGAGGCATAATGTTTATTGGCATTTCCTGGAAGCGAGTGAGTGTACAAGCGTTCGTGCGTGCTTATCCTTTTCATTTGACCAAATGTCCGTGTGGCCATTCAAAGTGATAAACGCACGCATTGACAAGCGGACATATTGTCAACAAATTAATCAATGTTTATTTGCTAAGTAAGTTCGCCTTGAGCGTCCGGCTATGCGAACCAAGTCTATATGTGAGCGAATGAGTGAGCGAGAGAGAGGGAGTGGGAGATATTGTTGCCTTTGCGTTGCTTTGCTTGGGTTTGTCTTCACTTTTAGCACGGCTCGTCTTTGGCTTTGGCTTTGCCATTGCCAATAGTATTGTGTTCTGTCCGTTGTTGTATTTGTGTAACTAATCGCGTTAATAGAGTGGATAATACGCTTCAGGTGTTGGTCGTTTAATATTGAACCGGAATCATCGAATGCTTTGAGCAAAGTTCTAGGCAAGGCAACGGATTATATGTATGTGTATGTACATATATTTACATGCACATATGTTTATGTTATTAGTGTTTGTTAATGTTGGAGGAAAAGGCTGAGAAACAAATGCTTAAAGTGTTTCATTAAAGAAAGAGTCGTGTGCTACAAACGAATTTGAAGACGCAAATGTACGGAAATATAAATCTTGCAACCTCATTTTTCAAGCTGTTGTTTTAAACTCTTTTGACCATTTTTTATCTGAATAGATCTTCTTGACGGTGAGTTTTTATGTACTTCTTTTGTAAAAATTATCTCTCTTGCTCTTAAGATTCAAAATATTGTAAAATCTTCACGCACAGTCCTAAATCACTAAGGAATTGCAGCATTGAGTGCTCGACTTCGACATACTCTGAGCTTTCAACTTGTAACGGATGTTCCGCCCACTTTGCAGTCGATGTATTTTCCATTCAATACCATACATACAAATTTTTACTGTTCCAGACCAATTTCTTTCAGAGATACAACGTATTTCTAATTTGACTATATGTGGGCGAAGCCAAGCCCATTTTCTGATTTCATTTTGTTATCCTTCATCCCAATAGCATACATGCAAAGTTTCAATCTTGTCTCTTAACATATGGTTCCAGAGATATAAGGGTTTTAAACATTTACTATATGTAGGCGTAGCTATCGTAATCTTTCTCAAAAGACAACCTAGAAAAACGAATTTATAATTTTTTTATCCGATTCAATAATTTCCCTTCGTACACTAAAGTAAGAGCTGGAGGGAACTCAAACAAACTTAATCTGCCTAATGAATATCAGAACAGACCTGGAAAGGATTTTGGAAAATTGTTTTTGAAAATCGTCGAATCATTATCAGAGAAGTTGCTGAGGATGTGGGTATATCACTTGGCACGTGCCATGAAATTTTATATTTATGATGTTGAAAATGCAAATCCTTTGATCCATATTTTTCGATAGCAAAAAATCGTCGAGCACGCAAAACACTTATAACCTTTACGCCTCTCACAACCAAACAAAAAATGCTATACACTTGAAACTTGGTACAGATGTTCGGGAAGAGTGCACCAACATAACAAAACAAAAAAATCGATAATCGAAAGTACGTTGCCCGCGAAATTTGAAAAGTCACTTTACTTTTTGAACACACCTCGTATATTGAATTAAAACCAGTAAGGACGCTATCTTCAGCAAGGCTAAAGCTTTTATACTCTTCACGCACTTTCTTGTGCCACGCCCATTTTTTTGACTGAATCTATTTTCTCTTCATCTAACTAGCATGTATACCAATTTTCATTGTTTTTTTTCTGCATTTCGTATGGGGACTACCAGTTCCAGTAATCCGATATGGCCGGTTCCGACAAATGAGTTGATCGCACAAAAAAGAAGACTGTGTGCAAAATTTCAGCTCGATATCTTCAAAACTGTAGGAGGAGATTGTATATATACAGACAGACGGACGGACGGACGGTCAGACGGACATGGCTAAATCAACTCATCTTGTCGTTCTGATCCAGAATATATATACTTTATACAGTCGCAAGTGAATATTTCTTTGTGTTACAGACGTCAGCACAAAGTTATAATACACAGAGAAAAAAAGTCCGGTCTGAGAACAGCACAGATTGTACTTGAATCAACAACAGACCAAATTAAGTTGTAATTGGTCTAAATGTTCTCGAAACAAGTAAGATTTGTACTTAACATCAAAATCGACACCAAAATGGATTTGAATCAACAACAAAATGTCAATTCATACACATTTTATACTTGAAAACAAAAGAAGAACACAAAAATTTAAACCGAAACCAAACAAACTTGAAATGAGAACGCTTTCTACTTATACCTTCTTTCTCTCTCACTCCTTTGAACAAAAATGTTAAACCAATTAAAATTGGTCAAATAGCATATGTTTCTATGATGCTTGCTGAAGCTCAGAGTTTAGTGTGTTTAACTATGATACCGAAGGTATGAGGTTCAATCCCCAGCAAGACCAGAGTTTTTTTGTTTACTAAATATTTTTTCTTCTCTTGGAACAAAAATGTTTTCAATAAATAAAATTTATGAAATATCAAGTGGCTCAGAGCTTAGTGTGTTGTCCTACGAAACGGAAGGTTAGAGGTTCAAATCCCCTGGTGCACCAAAGTCTTACTGTTTATTGTATAAATAATCACCAACTACCATTTAATTAAAATATTTATATGTTGTTTAAATGTTTATTAAATCAACTGTTACAATTACTTATATAAAATAAAATTAATCAAATTGAGATAATAACCGAAGTAGTTTGCAAAACTAGTGAGCATTGATTCAAGAAAAATGTAAACTTACTTGAACGAAAAAGTGGTCGTGGTCTCGCAAAAATTTTTTTTAGTTATAATTTAAGTTTAGTCGGTTCTTGATTCCAGTACAATATTCACTTGTTTTAAGAACAAAAAGGTCTCGGTATAAGTTTTTTTTGTTACAGTTTAAGTATGGTTGGATCTTGATTCAAGTAAAATGTAAACTTATTACAATTGAGAATTGGTTCGGATTAAGTTTTGTTGGTATCATATTAAAGCTTAAACTTTTTGTACTTGAAAATAGTGCTTGAATTGAGAACATTTTACTTGATTTGACAACATTTGTGCTTGACGGACTTTCAACACCGAATTGTGTCAATTTAAGTACAATGTACTTGGATTTGTTTCTCTGTGTACTATTCACATGCGTGAGGAGTATAAAAATGCATTAAGAGCAACAATCGCCTTCAAAAGTGGTGTACCCGCTTAAGCAATCAAAAAAATTATGTTTATATTTGCATTTTCACTTGTGCTGCCAAAACACGTTTAAATACTTAAACGTTTTTAATAATTTGCATTTTGTTGTGCTTTATAACAAAAAATTCATACAAAATACAGAAGCAGCACACAGGAAGAGCTCAAAAATGATATGAAAAGGCAAACAACTGAAATGCATTTAAATACACTAACCAATAAAATGTTGTATGTATTTCAAGTGCATATGCATAAAAATACATGACTATACGAATTCATATATTCATTTTATTTTATTTTTCTTTTATATTTTTTTTGCTTTTTGATAAATTGTATATGTTTCGCACGCCTCGACCCAGAAACAAAAGGCGATATTTCAGACAAGTTCTCACATATGAAATGCTGAGTAGATCAGATGCAAATAGAGCTTGCATGCATATATGTATGCTTTGTGTTGAAGGAAGGGGACGAGGCTTATACAGTGGCAAAAAATGAAATGAAAAGTCGAAATCAAGTTAAAGAGTGAAAGCAGTTGGGTGTGTGTCTAAAATACAAGAGAGAGATAGGGGAAAGGGTGAGGATGAGGATGAGATAAAGATGTAGTGCGAAAAATAAATGAAAGCACGAAAGAGCACTGAAACTGATGAAATGCATTCGAAAGTGTTAAATGACTTGGGAACGTCATGGTTCCGGACATGATTCAACCCAACTTGACTCAGTTCAGTTCGGCGTTGCACGACTTGGCTCGATTTTAGTTGCTTTACATCTTGCATTATGCATGTGTGCAAGAATAATAACAAGAAGAAGAAGAATCAAGACAGACATTTATTTTATAAAGAATATTTTCACTATAAACTGTTGTGGTCTGCTTCATCATATGTGTGTCAGTATGAACATGTGTGAGTGTGTGAGTGTGTGTGTGTGTAGATTGTGGCCTTTGATATTTCGTTGACAGAATTGGGTCATTGCCTGGCAGCGTTTAAGTTGTGGCTTAGTTTATTATGCAAACTCAAAGACAAGTAACTGGAGAAGAAGAAGAGGCGAAGTTCGAATCCAACGAGATAGACAAACAGATAACTTAAAGCGTTTAACAAAATTTAATAAGACATTTTGTCTGAAAAATATTGCTAACCACATGTAAATCCAGCAAACTGTAAAATTTAATTTTATTTAAGTCCCAAAATTTGTGAAATTATAGCAAACATGACATTTCAGTTTCACTTGTACAAATATTTTTGCATAATTTTAACCAATTTGCGGTTAGTTTTTTGTATGTTTGTGATGTGCATCACTCAAAAGTGACAGCAACAACATGAAATTGTTTACCTTTGCTAGCTAAATAAAAAAAAAAAAAACAGTAAGGGAGCTATTTTTAGCTTTGCTGAAGCTTATATACTCTTACAAGCATTTTCTCAATTATTCTGATTGGAAATTCCGTCTTATAGTTTTTCCAAAAAGAATCATATAAGTTTATAAAGATAAAAGGGCGTAATCCCGCCCATTTTATTTTTTTTTTTTTTTTGAAGAATACAATGCAATCATTCTACACTTCATTTTGTGATCTTCTATCTCGTTGGCTTACAAAGAAATCACATTTTTAAGTTTTTCTCTATATGGGCGCCCCGCCCTTATGCCCGATTCTTATGAAACTTTGGAATATGGTGAAGGATATAATTGCAAGGATTCATCTGTTTATATATAAGAAAAAAAAAGTTTTTGTAACAAAAAGCGAATTTCTGACCGATTGTTTCCATGGGAGCTATATGATATAGTTGTCCGAGCTTCACTAAATTTGAAGTGTGTCTTCATTGATTTCCAAAATGTTATTATGTAACAATTTCGGGACTAGCTCTAAATTCAAATCGTTTTTTAAGCAAAAACCTAATTTTTATTCGATCGTTCATATGGCAGCTACATACATATATGCTATAGTGTTCCGAACAAGCTAGTTTCTACATAAAAACTGCCTGCAATGAAAAGAAAATTTTCTGCGTTTAATTTTTTTTTGCTAACTTCAAAACTCTGGGAGGAATTCGCATTGAAACAGACAGACGAACACACGGACATGACTATATGCTGATCAAGAATATATGTACTTTATATTGTCGGAGATGTCTCCTTCTCTGCGTTGCAAACTTCATGACAAATTTATAGTACTGTTGCAAGGGTATAAAAAAATATTTAAAAATACAAAAAACAATTAACAAAAAAAACAAATTTTCTTGTCACATCAGCCATGTGTGTATGAGTCCCAAAATTGGGTCAAAGGGATAGAAGAAATGACATTGACGGATAAAAAGGCATGTGAAATTTAAGCTCATGTGCTTATTCCTCTTCTTTTGCAACAGTTTGTATTTCTTTAATGAGTGCGATTTGAATCAGATTTAAAAAGCGACAAAGAACAAAACAGTGAAAGCGAACAAAAGCTTCTGCTTGATGAAGAGACCCAACGACATGATCATATTTCCGCTACGCCATAAATTCCCACGCATACACACTCACGCACACATGCACAGATACTCTGCTACATCGCTGTTGTCGTTTTTGTTGCTGTTGTTGTTGGTGCTTATTACTTGGCAGATCAAATGGCAGCGTCGAGAATGATGTTGGCGTATGTTGCAGCTCTGTCGACTGCAGCTCGGCTTTGGCGTCTCATGTGAACCGTGTCAGTGTGCTCTTCCAGCCGACTTCGTACATATTGCACACATAAAACTCGATGCCAACACATTTCATATTAATAATGTTGCAACTTGTAACTGGCAGCAGCAACTGCAGCAGCGGCAGCGGCGGCAATACCAACAGCAATTGCAACAACCGTAATTGCAACTGTAAAAGGAGCACCACGCGCGGCAGCGGCAGCGGCAGCGGCAGCAGCGAAGACGACGACAGCATAGGCGGAAATGTGCGCTAATATCCTTAGCCCAGTTCAGATTTCATGCTTGAGTTGAATAAACAGCAACAACAGCAACAAAAATGAGTGAAGGAGTGTGCAAAGCAGCGCATATAAAATGAAATCAAAAGGAGCAACAGCAACAACAGCAACAGCAGTAACAACAACAATAGTAACAACATCGTTGAGTTCATTTGTTGTGATTGCTTTGACAACACAGGAGCAGCAGAAGCAGAAGCAGTAGCAGCAGCATTGCAGCATTTGATATCCATTTGACTTGTGCGCGACGAGAGTGGAGAGAGGAGCGGTGAGAGATGGTGGAGCGGTGCGCAAACTGCTGCAACGAAGCATGAAAGCCATTCGAGGTTAAGCCAGTCCTTGGCTAAAAGTCAAGCATGCGTGCATCGTGTTTTTCTTCTTCTTCTTTTTGTTTGTTTTTTTCTGTTTCAAGCGTGAACGAAACATATTAAATTGCTTGCATTCGAACTTTGAAGGTTTCAACACGTTGTTATTGTCGTTGTCGTTGTCCAACATACGTCTCGAAACAAAGTCGACTGACTCACTGTCTGACTGTGTTTTCAATGAGAAAAAATTCGACTCAGAAATATATTCAAATGTATGCCAAAGTAAACAGACTGAAAACTGTTATTAAAAATCTTTGAAACGAGTTGAATGCACAAACTGCTCAACCATTGCATATTTAGAGGCGCAACACACAAAGTTACAACGGCATACGGTGTGTTCATTGCCATTGATCTGTTAGGCAACACGAACAACAACAACGACGACAAGTGAAGCTTCATTTGTGACAGCTAAAAGAGCAAAAGTGCTCATACTTAGCTTGATTTACACGCTTACGGTTAGAAGATGCAGCAACAAAAAACAGGTAACACACACATGTATGCATGCAGAAAGCTTTGTGGCATGAAAAAGTAACTGTGCACGCCCACACACACAAAGTCGTTGTTGGTGTTGATGGCGGTGGCGGTGGCGGCAGCAACAAATTTGCATCACAAATGTGTCTTTTTCAGGTTGCTTGACTTTGCATAACCCTTTCAAAAGATTCATTCTTCTTTTTTTTGCTCCTATTTCAACGAATATTGCTGTCGCTGATCTGCTGCATGCAAGTGGTGAGTCTGAGCAACGTGACTGCAGCAGCCAACAACATAAGGCGTGGCATTGCAGACAGTGTCTGTCTGTGTGTGTGACTCATACATATTTTCATATAATTTACATGACAAAGCATTGTACTTTTTCTGTTCTGGGCAAAAAAAAAAAAATAAAATTTAAATACTAACAACAAAAACGTTTGGAAGAGCGTGGCACTGAAAACGAACTGTAAAGATTTTAGCTTAAAGTACATAGGAGAAACACTTATCAATGTTAGAGGTCTCCTTAGTCATCAGAAATTTTATATTTAAAGCATTTTGCTTTGATATAAAAATAAAAGCACAAATAAGTAAAAGCGGTATAGTTGAGTATACTCATTAATATAATACCATGCTCACATGGTGGGCATTGCCAACCCATGTTGCAGTTCGGATATTGCTCAGTTGAGATTTACTATATTTTTAGTTTGTTGGCCTTTGAGGGATAACAATTAACTTTTAAGGTATGTATTGGTCTTATGTTACTGTTTGTTATAGTTTACGAGATATGCACGAGGCGCGTTATTTTGTACAGATATGTTTACCGATTCTTTAATCCAATTTTCATGTTTTTATTATTATCTGCGTTACAGCCTTTTACATCAGTGGGCGGTACGGGCGAATGGGAAATTCCTTCTTTAGCCCTTTTTAGTTCCGACGATCATTGGTGAATATGGACAGATAGACTTCGTCTCAATAGATTCTATTTGTCGTTGCTATGATTTAATTACACACTTTATGGGATCTTATTTCCCCATTCTTCTAGATTCTATATACCAAATTTTTGGTCTACGACAAGCTTGATACACCGTAATACATTATATGTGCAGGGTATAAAACAGTTTTTTTCTTAATTGAAAGCAAAAATACTAAAATTTTGCGTTGCTCTTAAGTACTAAGCAAAGTTTCTTGCTTGCAAAGATGTCAAGAAGCTTAAGTGAGCATGTGATTTTAAAATCAGCTTAAGTTTGCTAATTTTTGGCAAAATCTGGCGTGTGTAAGCGATCCGACCGACTCACCGACCGACCGGGCGCTTAAGCCATAAAGCAGCATGTGCAAATCTTTGAGGTCAAAGCGTAAAAGTGCACTCAAACTATAATGACTTTTTCACTTGACACATAAATATTGTTAAATGAATTTACTCTAAGCGAGAAAGATTTTTCTTATTAATAACTTTTGACAAATATTGAGAACATCAATATTGCATTGCACAAAAGCTCTTTTGCTTTCAACTCTAATCAAATATTTTCTTATATTGAATGCTGTCCGTGCAACAATAGTAAAAATGGTTGACTGAAGGAGCATGAGAGTGAAAGAGATAGCAAGTGAATTTGTTAGCTAGAAGAATGGCACTTTTGTGTGTGTCACATAAAGTCAACTTTTTCTGCAGACGAAATGGCAAAATATAAATAAGAAAATATCTATTTATATATGTGACATTTATGTTGGACTTTGCGGCTATGAAGTGCAAACACAACAAAGGCTTGGTCAATTATTTATTAAAAATATTCTAGCAGATTGCTTTGCTTTACTTTGCTCTTATCCGCAAGCTTCAAATTATAGACGCAATAACTAATAAGTTCAATTGAGTTGCTTTTGTGCAAATATTTGTTAGAAAATCTCAAAATGCTTTATACATTTTATTAAATTCTTTCTTTATAGTTTCTCTATTTTCCTGATCATTTGTTGCTTGTTTGTAGACAAAAATTGTGTAAATAATGTGCTGAAATGCTTTCGGCCTTACTTTGCATCAACTAAATTTAAATTAGTGCACTAAACAAGTTAAATTTGTTCATTAGTGAGTGTAAACCGTTGGCGTGTCTAATTGTTTCTACATACATATTTGTATCTGTGCTTACAACGGTGCTCATTTGCGTTCGTGTTGGCTTTTATTAGTATCATTGGCATGTGTGTGTGTTGTGTGTGTGTACACAAACTCGCGCTTAATTGTTAGTCAAATTATGCTTAGCATTATTTTTGTTTAAACACTTTGCTTGTATCCGCCACTTGTCTGTTCTGTTGCACCGCTCTCTGTCTTCCTCACTCTTCTCGCTGCTTGGCTTATTCGCCGCTGTGGCATGAAGTTGTCGTCTGAGTTCTGGACATGAATCGATAATTGTATAGTTAATGTGTGTTTAGGTGTTGTTGTTGTTATTGTCGCTGTCGTTGTCATTGGAATTCAGTGCTGCATGTCACTAAACTCATTAAGCGTACGTCTCCGTTTTTGGAACAACAGTAACAACAACAACAACTGCAGCAATTTCGGTAACAACTTTCAGGCTGCCATAGTCACACACACTCTCTAACACTCACACACACACATGCAAAAAGCTTAAGTAGACTTTGAGCGCTTGTTTTTGACAGCTAATTCCAACTGCTTTAACGACAATTGACATTTTGTAAATACAAACAGAAGCACACTGTGACAGTTCCCTAGAATACTACGCATGTGTGTGCGTGTGTGTATGCGATTATATCTGTATTCGTTCAACGTTAAGCAACGCAATCAATTCGTTTTTGCTTAAATAAAAACTGTATAAATATATAAATATTTGTTTATACATCTATGTATTTTTTTATTTGCAAATTGGCATTTTTAATTGCTTTGGTAAAAGGTCTTTTACATTTGCCATCAATGTTCATTTGCCCACACGGCGTTTTGCTTTTCGATTGTAAATATTAGTAATTAAGTTTGACTTTTGCATATAATACTGTAAAAACAGTCGGCAACAGCAACAACAGCAACAACAACAACTGTGACTAACAGGATATCAGCATACAAATACATGTTAAGCTCGTTTATTGCATTGCAGACAAACTCGGTAGATATGAATGAATATATGTATGAGTCTGTTTTTTTTTTTTTGAGCTTTTTAGTTAGTTTGCTGCCATTTGGCATTAAATAATTTTCAATTTCGAAAATTTAATTAAGCGCATTGTTCGCCTGACTGAGCATATCCTTTTAATACTTTTACACATCATTTAAGCGCAACGCCTGTCAAAAAACATTTCACTCTCGCGTGGCTACGCACCGGGCGTCATCTCCAACCCCAACCCCATCCACAACCTCACCCACACCCTCATCGTACCCTCGTCGTCACTGTCGCCTTCGTCCAAACAAACGTGCCGCAACGTTGTACACCTTTAACAATGCTGTGCGCACCTGTTTGCGAGTTGTTCTCGTTGAATTAATGAAAACGTTACGTCAACGCGTATAAAATAACGAATCAACAATAACAACGAATAGAAGTGGGTGGGGTGGGGCAGGCGGGGCAGCAGGCATCAGCTGACAAAAACAACAAGAGCAGAGCGACAAAAACAACCTTAAACAACAGGAAAAAAAATGTTATGCCTAAAATGTATTTATGACAGCAAAGCGCGACGAACAAACGAGCGTAGGAAAAAAAGAAAGGAGAAAGAAAGAAGAAAAAGGATGCGCCAGTAAACAAAGACGAAACTTTTGTTGTCGTTGTTGTTGTTGTTGGTTTTTTTTATGCCAATTAAAAGTTAAACTATTCTATTTTGATTTTTTCAAATTGACTTTTGACATGCAAAGTTTGACAGGCAACACCGAGAACAGGAACAGAAACAGAAACAATGATGAGCCGAACATTGGCTTGGCACATGTATCTGTGTGAGAGGAGCGTAGCGCGCGTTGAACACGCCTTGGCGTCGCATATGAACATTTCATTTCATTTCGCTTCGTTTTGTTTCGCTTTTGTGTGTTTTTATTACGTTTTCGTTTCTATTTCCATTTCGAATGTTTGTTGTTGGTGCCTTTTTTTAATATCATTCTTTTTTTTTAGCTCGTTTGTTTATATTATTGCTGTTGTTGTTTATGTTGTTATAATATTTTTCGTTTCGTTTCCGGTTTTGCATGTCATATTCGGTTATAAATATGAAATTTTTTCTATTATGTTTTCTGTTTGTATTCAAGTGGGTGGGTGAGTGAGGGGCAGTGGGGAAACGGGTGTAGATTTCGAGTGGTGTTGGTTAAATGAAACATCTGTTGTCTCATGTTCAATCGCTGAGTTGTCAATGAACTTGTTTTTGCTTATGCTTTGTCATGGCATCGACTTTGAAGTGATTTGTTTATTTTGTTTTTGTAGAAAGTTTTTTTTTCTTCAGCTATCAAGGACTATAAACAGTGTTGAAGTGTAAGCGGGTAAGCAGCAAAAATATTAGTGTTAAAGCTTTTGTAAAAACTTCTGTTATATTGTCTGAAAGTCTTCTTTTTTAGTATGAACATTTTGCTATAAAAACAATTTGCCAAAAATTGTTTTTTCACAACTTTTCTTCATTAAGCATGCAATGTATATAAATTACTTACAGCTTCCTTTACATGTCTCACACACACACACACACACAACTTCACGCTGAAGAACATAATACCTACTTTAATAGCCTTTCCCGACAATAACGATAACAACAACAACAACAACAGCTGCAGCAGCAGCAGCAACAATGACAACAACACTTACGACAATGTTTATTCCTTCACGTAAGTGCTTTAAACGAAAACAATTTTTTATTGATTTCCAAACTAAATGCAAACAAATAAATTTTCGGTGCCCAAGTCCTTGATACGCTTAATGGGTAACCACTCCTCCAAGTAGGAGAGAGAGGGTGGGGGAGGGGCAGATGGAGATGGAGAGAGCTGCCACTATTGAAAAGAATGACACGCACACAATCACACACACGTCGATGTTGTTGAATACACGCACGTACATGGTTACTAAATGCTTGTCTGGCTGTCTGATTTCCTGTCATGTACACTCGCACACACACACACACACACTCGCCCACTGAGACGCACTCACCCAAAGCCGAGGCACATCTACATAGACCGGAAAGGCAAATAAATATAATAATGAACTGTTGCTGTTGCCATTGTTTGGTGTTAGTTTTTATTGTTTTGTTGTTATTGTTGTACTTTAGTGTTGTTGAACAAGTTCGTTGTCGAGGCATGAGTTTTACGCATTGTTGTTGTTGCTGTAGTTGTTGTATTGCCTATTTCCGTTATTGCTGTTTGGTTTTTTATATATACATACATTGTAAATATGTATATGTTTATATATGTATGTATCTTGTGCCTTTTAGCCATTATTATTATACCGATTGTTGTTGCTGTTTTTGTTGCTGTGTTGGTGCTACAAATGCAATTTGTCTCCATTTTTATCATTAAAATAACAATTAAAGCTTTATTGAAGAGTATTTGTTCGCTTGTACATTTGATTCTTTCAGCTTATTGTTGTTGTTATAAGATTGAACATGTGTGTGTGAGAGTGTGTGAGTGCGGTCGGCTTAGTGTCTATATTAGTTGTACTTTATTTGTATTGGTATTTTATGGTTTGTAAACATTTATTTCTATTGTTTGCTATTTGTAGAAGCATCAAAGTACTTAAGCACACTCACACGCACACACACAAGGGCACAGTGTACGCATAATTACAAGTTTTGTTCCGCAGTGGAAACGCAACAATTAAACAAATAAACAAAGTGAAAATATAACGAAAAAACAAAAACAAAATTTAAGGAAATTATGTTAATTATCGCAATTGTTTTATGTAAATCGTTGTTGTATGAGCGCTCATACACACATACACATTTACGATAATTTTTGTGTGTATTTGCGTCATTAAACGTTACTCTTATTTGTTTTTGTTTTTGTTGTCGTTGTTGTTGTTGTTGTTGTCGTGGCAATAGCATTGATTCCTTCACAAATAAACATTCGACATTACGTATACGTCGTTTTGTATTTCGTTCCTTTTGCATTTTGTTAATAATAAAGGAATTGGTTTGCTGTTTTTTGTTGCTTTTTCATTTGAATGTCTCACTTTGTTAATGCAAATATTCAAATCCACTTAAAACAATGTCCCACGATATGTACATTGCCTGGTTCGCCTCCTATTTTGTGAGACCCTTTGCAAACCATTTTGTTTTTCCAAATGCATTGCGTTGCGTTAAATTATTTTATTAAATTTGCATTAAAAACGTAAAACTTTCGACGTTATTTTTCGTTGCATATTTCTACTTAATAAAGCTTGAGTTGATTTCATTGCTAAGGGATTCTGTTTTTCACATTTTCATATTATTTAATTTTTTATTTTATAATTTGCATTTTATTTTTGCAATTTTATGCCAATTTGCAAATATTGCATTTAAAGTAAATTCACTAATTATTATTTAAATTTGTTGTGCAGTGAAAATGATTGGATTATTCAATCGAATGAATGAGATACAAAAACGAAAAAAAATAATCAACAAAAAAGTCAACAACAAAATTGGATTGGTGCATTGAGACGGCGCTCAGAATGTTGTCAAATGAATAACAGTTTGCAATGAGTTTAATAGGCTATAACAACAATAAGTACGATGAAAAAAAGGAATATAAAAATGTAAATAAAAACGTTGAAAAAAGCAAATCATGAGCTACGAAAAGCGTGAGTGGTTTGAGTGGTTGATTTGCATATGTGTTGCACTGAAAAGGAATTTCAGGCGGTAAAAGTCCGCCAGTGAGGAAATATTTTGTTTCTGAGAATGTCGTTTTACTCTCACGTGATCGTAGTCGGCACGCTTCATTGAGCGATAGAACTCTTGAAAAGCCGCAAGTGAAGTCGAATTCAGACACTGAAGTAAATCGCTTGAACTTCTGGATTGTAATATCTTCATACAAATGTGACTAGAAAGAAAGAAGGATTTGTCCTCCTATACTCGGCTTTTTTACATATACTGTGCCCTTTTTGCATGGAAGTGGGCTTAAGGGGTTACATCCAGTTTAAAATAATTAATAACAAATATTGAAAGTAGAAGCAAAAAAAAAATTTTTATACACAAAAATGGATATTAAAAAATGAATGTGACACTATAAATTTCGTAAGGTCTAACAGAAAAAAGTTTTTTGCAGTGATCACTCCTCCTTTTCACAGGTTCATTAGAAATTAATCAAAGTTTGGAAATCATTAGTTAATAATAGAAAGGTTTTGAAAAATATTGAATCTTTACAAAATGGTTGATGTTCAAATATTAAGTTATGTATTTTACAACAAAATATCGTCCTTCATTAGTCCATTATTATATATAGAATTAACGAACAAAAATGCCAGCCATCCTTAAGTGACAGTAATCACCGACTTTATTTTTACCTCCCTACTGGTGAGCGTCAGAGAAGCCGCCATTTATTGTTGACAACCCCTTGTCTTGAAATTATCAGAGAATATATTCAAGATCTCAAACTTTCAGCAAATGCAAGAAAAGATTTTTCAATTATAACTGAATCTAATCCCTAAAGTTAATCTTGAACTACAATATGAAATTTGGATTCCAGAGCAGGTAGTTTTTCAATCTTCAAGAGCAGTTGATAGAGACAGACTATCTGATGTGGCAAGATCTTTTATTATTAAGTTGGTATTTACCTTATCAAGGCTCCTACTAATAATACTCGGTGTTGTATAACCTTGTATACTTTTTTCAATGAAATGAAAATGATTGGTAGTCATTGTCAAACGGTCCGAATTTCTGGAATCCTTTTTTGTTGTTTGCTCCAAAGCCAATTAAGTCAACAATTAGTCATGCATGTCGTTGCATAGCAATTATAAATCGTACAAATACATAAATGAATATATTTTTTCGCTCTGTTTTTTTAACTGTTGCCATTTTATTGCAACATAAGTTTAACTCTTTTTGTGCTCCAATAGTTTATAAACTCATTTTGCGTTTTAATCCGCATGAATTGGCGAACTGTCATGCGTTCTTAGCGCGTGCAACATATTACAATGTAATTACAAACACATTTTAATGAGCATACGTGTGTGTGTGCGAGTGTGGAGGCGACATTGTATGGCTGGGAAAATGTATATTACTAATACGCCAACGACAGCGTGAGAACAAGCAACATCACCATTTATTTTCTTACTTTGTTGCAATAAAAATTATCTGTGTGAGTGCGTGTGTGTGTGTGTAATGAAATACGCGTGTGTTTCACAGTTACAAACAGACAGCAATAGCAGCAGCAATACAATTTTATCAGGGCACACCAGCAGCGAATAAGTTTGGTGGCAACTTTGGTTGCACAGCAATAATAACGAACGAAGTGAATTTGTTGCAAAAAGTAACTCATGGAATTAGTCGCATTGCTCGCTGCTCCTCCGCACACACAGACACGCACACTAAGACGCTTTCTTGTGCGACGCCCACACCCATCTCAGTTGCATTCCACAAAAAAATAAAACAGAAATGAAACATGCCAAAAAAACCAAATGCAAAAAGAAACCAAAGAAACAAAAATAAAACAACAAATTGAATGAGTAAAAAAAATATACATATAAATAAAAAATACAAAATTAAAACATCTTTTTACGCAGTAGCAACAGCAACAACAACGAGAGGAACGGCAGCAACGACGGCAACGACGGCGTAGAACAGAGCAGACAAATGAGTCTGCATCAATCTTAATTAATTATTTAAGCGCACAAAAGCGCGCAACAGGAATGAAATGGCGCGTAGCTCAGTGTAGCTTGCAAGCAGGGCCGCCCGCACTTCACCTCACCGCTCCCAACGCTACCGCCCATTGAGAACGCTGCGAGTGCGACAAGAGGCGATCGAGCTGCCGCCAACTGTGCTCATTGCAAGCATTTGCTTCGTCGACGCGTAATTAAAATGAAAGCCTTTTGATATTTAAATTATTTTTCATAAATTGCATTGCATTTCGCTTTGCTCAAGGCATTTATTTCAAAATTTCCATTGCTGCGCTTTTGCTCTTCTTCGCGTTGCTTTTTTTGGTCTGATATTTTATTAAAACTGCTGCTGTTGTTGTTGTTGTCGTTGTTCTGGATGTTATTAAAGTTTTAAAAGTCAATGGTTCACTTACAGTTCAACTTTTGACTTTTGTGTTTGAGTTGTTCTTGCGACATTAAACTTAAGTTAAGTTAAGTTTGCATATAAATTATTGAAAATCATTTGGCAGCGCAAACTTAACATTTCAATTAAGTTTTGAGAAGTTTCATTAAATGTTTGTTGCAGATTAACCTAATTAAAGATTAAAGAAAGGTAAAAATAACAACTTGGCTTACTTTCACTTTTTTTTTTTTTATTTTTTATAGAAAATAAAACACTCAAAATACAAGCCATTGCCATTAGCCGCTATTTTCTAAGCCATAATTGTTTGGGGACAGGGGAAAAATATATCCAGAGAAATGGTAATCGCTTGTGGAACTAAAGCAAAATTCCGCTACACCCTAATTATGATTAATCTCATTTAAATTAAATGACTTAATTGTGTAGCGACTGACTACTGTCATTAAATGATTTTTATCAACACAAAAATATATTTTCTCATTAAGCGCCAAAGCGGCCGAGGCACCTTCGCGTCACTTGAAAACGGACTAATGCTGGAACGCAGGCAGGTGACGGCGTTCATAAATGAGTGTGGGCCGGAGTGAGAGTGAAACACTGTATTCAGCAACAAAACATTTCGTGGCTTATTACGCAAAACGGAGAGAGGAAGAGGGACAGAGAGGGAGAGAGAGAGAAGCACACCTGATGTTATTCTGTGCTTGGTTTATTTTGACAACAAGCGATTCTATCGTTTGCTCTTTCTCACTGCTAATGAATAGTCAACTGTGAATAGACAATAACAACAGCAACAATGACAAAATCAACAACAACGACAACGACAGGCAAAACAACGTTGTTGTTGCCGACCGTCCAACCGAACGACCGAGCGACCACAAAGCAAAATATTTCGAATAAATATTTTTCCAAAGTTGCAAACTTGCGCAACTCATGAGCCAGCAAACGAATGGAGGAGTGAATGAATGAAAATCCCAACTTAATGTAAATCGAAATGACATTTGTAGAGATTAAATTCATGCTTTTAGCACTTAATCCCTTTATCACTCTACACTTTCTCCCTTCAGCTCAGCTCAACTCAACTCAATTCAACTCGACTCGACTCAAGTTAACTAAATTCAAAACGAGTTGACTCAACTCCAACTAAAACTTCAGCTATTTGAATGCTGCTCTGGTTGCTTCGACATTTAGTTACAGTTACAGTTGTAGTTGTTATTGTTTTTTTGTTAAGGATAATGCAGGCGTGCTTGGGCGTCGTGGTTAGGTTAGCAAATGAAGCTGTTTGGTCCGCAGACATGACATTTGGGAGCATTTTGTTGTTGAAAATGAATCAAAACTGAAGTATTGCAATTCGCACTAAAGAGAGTTTCAGTTGGATTTAGTAAAATGAAGCCATTAGCATGGTAAATATTATTTTATAAAATCGCAATGCAAAATTTTACTTACGAAATACAATCATTTCGTTTTCGCCATCGCTTTTATACATGAAGCACTTTTGTTGTATTTGTTTGCATACTTTAGGGCTATTAATGCGACTGCTTGTTAACAACATGCACAAGCATGTCATCATAACTTTCAACAAGCATTCAAAACAACACCGAATTAAAAAAAAAAGAACAGAAAATCTTTTTTGTCTGCCAACGAAAAATAAAATGACCGCAACATAGATGTTCGTATAATATACAACGGTAGACAACAATAACAAAAAACGACAAGTAACATTCAGTGTGGCTGAAATTTAACTGCAATAAAACAACAACAACAACAACCCCGATTACAATAAGAAACACAATCGCATAACGGTAATTTTGATGTCATCGACCGAAATTTTCAAACGTTTCTATTATTTTGATTTCGCGCTTAATACCTTTTTGGCAAACCCACCATGAAATGTTAGTCAATAACGTGCAAAAATTTCCATCTCCCTGTCTCTCGCTCTCCTCCTCACTCATTCTGAGGCAGTTGCACTATTTTGAATATAAAAACAATTTGGCATAAAGCTGCTTAGGCCGGCAGACCGCAAGCAGACGGTATTGTATTATTTCTGGCAGCTCGACATGCCCCACTACACGAGCATTTAAAGCTAAATACGAGTTAAAAAATTGCCAATTGACCGGCCACTTGGACTGTGTCTGTGTGTGTGTGTGTGTGCAATCGCAATGCGATGACTTCGACGCTGACGAAGGTTTTTGGTGTTGGTGTCGACGACAACGACAACGACAACGGCGACGACGACGACGATTGTCGATTCTCGATTGTGCAAAAGTGTATAATATGTGAATATTTTTGGTCACGTTTGAATTTATTTGATTGCAAGCACTTTTAGCAATTGTTGGTTCGCGGTTGGTTGTGCTTGTTCTAGTCGTTGACTTCTGTTTGCCGTTTGTTGCTTTTTATCTGCAAACGGCTTTGTTGTTGCCAAGAACGCAAAGTTGCCACTTTTTTTTGTTAGATAAAAACATGTTGGCTCACTGGCCAACCAAGCAACCGAACACTCAACCGTCCTACCGACCGCTCGCCCGCCTTGCAGTCTGACTGACTGTCTGACGGGCTGATCAGTCATTTGGGCGTTTGTACACGCCAGCCCGACAAACGAACTTGGAAATTGCTCAGGAAACGTAAAATTTATTTGAATTCATTTCTATTTGGCGCTTCGACAATGTCGCTCTGTCCGTCGCTCGGTTACGTCGTCGAGCCTTGGCTCCGATTCAGCGTTGCCCAGTTTCGTTTGGGGCATGTCGTAGCGCGGCAGTCATTGGTGAGGGTGTCTGATGGTCATGTTGCACAGTTTGCTTGTCTATTGTTAGCATTCTTGGTTGTGCTTCCTTGAACCGAAAGAGTGAGAAAGAGTGAGAGAGGAGAGTCGCGCAACGAGTCAACGTGTTATTTGCCATTGTCTGGCGGCATAATTTTGCACAGCGTACAAAAATGAAGAGAAACAGACAAGAAAAAAATAAATTTCTGAAAAAGTTTTACTAGATTTTTTCCGCTATTTGTCGTTTAATAACGCCGAAGTCATTGTAGGCAACGGGCGAGACTCAGGTTCGGTTGTCGGGTCGGCTTGTTGATCATGTTTGCCAAAGTGTAACTATTGACTTGTTTTTTTCTTGTTTGTACTCCATCTTGGGTATTTCTCTTGCCTTGCCACAACACACCGTTTGACTTCGTGCAATTGTTTGTGTGTTCGTGTGTGTGCCAAAATTGCTTATTTAGTTAAAAGCGTTGGCAGTGGCAATGCCGTGCTGCCCCACAACACCCAAAGCGACCCGACCCGAACCGATTGCCGTTTCATGTTCCTTCTTTGGCATAACTTGTCTTGTTGGCTTTTGTTTTTGTTTCCTTTGTTTTTGATTGTTTTTATTTGGGGTTCTTGTTTTTGTTGTGGCTGTTGTTGTTGTTGTTGTTGTTTTGGCAGGCGCGCATGTTGTGCCAAAAAATATGGCAGCTTAATATTTCCGCTACGCGCTTTGTTGATGTCCTCATTGTGTTTGCTTTCAACATGCTCGTCATGGGCGTCGTGTCTTCGAACGCCCCAAGCTCTTCTCAACTCAACTCAACTCAACTCAACTCAACTGAACTCAACCCAACTCAACTGCTGTGTTCTATAGCACTTCGTCTATTCGAGCTTTGCAGCACTTTATTGGTGTGTTTGGCTCATTTGGTCGTGGTTTGCGTCTTTTCTGCTCGTTCGTGACAAAACTAAATAAATTGTGGACCATTATTTGCATAAAAATGTTTCAATGTGTGTATGCGTGTGTGGGTGTGTGTGCGAGTGACAATGAAATTTAAATATTTATGCTATACGCTTAATATTATTATTATTTTTATATACGAAAGCATAGAAAACTTGCTATGTCAAAGTTTTTCGCTATCTTTGATGGCATTTCGCTCGTGGGGTCTTCGAAGGTATTTTCAAACTTTTATTAAAACATATTTTGTTGTTTTTGTCGTTTTTGTTGTCAAAAGCGCACTTAAATTATGTCATATCCATAATAATAGCGAAAATACAGACTCGTAAATTAAAATGCAGTAAAATGTTTGTTTGCATTAAAGAAGAGTTTCAAAGTCCAATCGCACAACAAAGAGTTATTTAAACAACTTATTTCTTAAGAGAAAAAATGTTTAAAAAACCGTTAATTTTATAAACAACCAGCAAGCGCGGTATAGTCGAAACATTTTTTTTCGTCTTCAATCAACTGTCAATAACATAGCATGACAGCAACAGCATTGTTAACACAATATGAATTCTGTTGTATAAATTCTGTTACTGTGTAAAATTGTCAGTAAGGTAAGCAGGGCTTACAGTGTTTCCATTTGCTACCACTAGGTGTCGCTTAAGTACGGTTTTTGTAACAAAGCATTGCTGCTGTTGTTTAAAATAGGATGAACAAGTGTTGAAAGCGCAATTTATGCCAAATTTCAATTTGCTTGTCTTTGCGGGGACAAACAGCGGGGAAAATGATAGTTTGTATCATGCAGTTTTAAACAGGTTTTTTTACTGAGTTTTCATACAAAATTTCAGCATTGTATCTTTTATAGGGGAACGAAGGCGAGAGGGAAAAAATGTCGTACGCAGTTTTGTAGAGCTATACATACTGAGTCTACATACTAGTTTTCATGTTTCAAACTCATCAGGTTTTCGAGCTACAGCCCTTTGAAAAAATGGGTGGTGTGCGATGGGCGGGAAGGAGGGGGCGTGGCAAAAATTCCTTCAAACTTGATCTATCGTTTGACCACACAGTCTATTTTCCAAATTTCAAGTCTCTAGCTCTTATAGTTTTCGAGAACTATTGGTGAGGACGGACGGACAGATATGCTATATCAATTCGTTTTGTCGTCCTGATCAACAATATATATACTTTATAGGGTCCCCCTCCCCTCCTTCTATGCGTTACACAAAAACCGTCTCAAACAAACTTAATATTCCCTCTTACACAGTATGTGCTGAGTCCAAGCTATCACTCGATTGCTATTTGTGGTTTGTAATTTTATATGACATATGACTATTTAAACTTTTCACGTATGTGAAATAGTATATTAACTTTTTCACGGAGTTTGTAACAGATCGAAATATTCATTTCCGACTATATAAAGTATATATATTCTTGATCAGGACGACAAGACGAGTTGATTTAGCCATGTCCGTCCGTCTGTCTGTATACATACAATCTCCTCCCACAGTTTTGAAGATATGAAGCTGAAATTTTGCACAGAGTCTTAGAATTTATTACGATTAATCATTCGTCGGAACCAGCATGATCGGATTATTGGAACAGGTAGCTCCCATAAAAAAAGAAAAAAACTTGAATCGTTGTATGGAAAACTTTTTTGTTTTGTATGATAGAGTGCTGAAATTTTAAGATGAGATCGGGCAACTGGAACTGATACCCGCCATACAAAATGAAGAAGAGGATGAGAAACAAGATTCACGTCATTGTAAGCAAAACTTTTTTGTTTCTTAATCAATTGACTTAAAATTTCACACTTATGTTCATGAGAAGGCACTAAAACTATTTTGACAAAAAAGGGCATGGTTACGCCCATTTTTAGCCCAAGTCAAAAATTTGCGTTACTCCGGTACCCAATGAGCAAAAACAATGAAAACTGGTAAATAACAAGCTAATAACATGAATAGAAAGTATATTCAGTCAAAAAAGTGGGCGTGGCACAAGAAAGTGCGTGAAAAGTATATAAGCTTCAGCCTTGCTGAAGATAGCGCCCTTACTGGTTGTTATTTAAATTATCGCCAATTCTAATCACAGAGCAAACGAAAAACTTTGCCACGTTTTGATTCGACTTTAATTCTTCTTGTAATCTGAATACGACACAGAGGCATTAATGCTGCCAATCAACTGTTTGCGCATGTAGTAATTTGAGTGTATTGCATAATCGCCAACATCCAGTGGAATACGCTGCAAGATCCAGTCCAGATCGAAGGGTATCTCCTTCAATATGATTTCCTCACCAGCCTGCAAAGACTGGTTCTGTAATGAGACGCAATATATCAATACGTTCTACTTACATTGAATGGACATGTGTGATTGATATTGGTATATCTTTTACCGTATTGCCAGCCGATTGCCGCTATGGGATAACGGTTTGGATGTTTAATAAAATCGCACGCCGCCAATGTTACATTATAGAGAAATGGATGCCAAATGTTCAATGAATTGCGTTTCAAGATTTGCCAATTTATCTAAAAAGGATTTTTCATTAATGTTTAACATGCAAATGGAATAGAAAGTCGAAAAACGCACATAGAACTTATCCATTGTTTTTTCCAAAACCAAGTGCAAGCTTAACACATTCGATGTGTGACTGATGGCTTTGATGCCACAGAACTTGAAGTAGCCAATACTCGGATCATAAATTTTACACGTTAGACTGCCAAACTTAGCATAGCAATCGACCTGAAGAGAGAACCATTGGCCAAAGTATTTCTTTACACAACGACAAGCCACTCAAACCTCTTTGCTCAGCACAAGAAGTGCGAAAAGTGTTAATCCGATTTTATTGCTGCCACACATCTTCATGTTTTCAACCGAACTGAACAAGTTCGCTTTTTTCAATTAAATATTTAATATTTTTTTAATTATTTACAAATCTGCTATTAGCACAATTTAATGATGATGATAATGAGTCACGTTTAAAAAATCATTAAATGTTATTTAATGTGTACAAAAAATAACTTTCTGACAATCTTAGTTTGGTAAATTGGCGATGAAAATGATGCAAGTGGCTTGAACTGATTGCGCTTTACACACACATATATATATATGTGTATATATCAACACTAACACTTGCAAACATATTCACCTTTATAACGTTTCTCAGAGAAGTCAAGAAGTGGCATAGTAATGAATCACTGAAGCATTTTCATTGCTTTGCACTTTCACCGGACCGTCTCGCCGACCCCGCCGTGTCCCTTAAAGAGCACTCGAACTTGCCACGTACTGAGCAACTGCGCAAGTGACTTCAACTTAAACTCGAAAGTGAACTCGTTGACTTCAAGTTGACTTTTGACCGTCAAACATGGCGGCGGCATTGCAGGGTGCAGCGTGCGGCATGACGACGACGACGATGACGCCGTCGCTTATTGAATGTGGCCGAGAAAACTTTGTGTAGCAAATAACCGAAAGTGTGCCACAACTCGTTCCGCGTTGCTTGCTGCTTGCTGTTCTATTTGCCCATCGTTAGTTGCAGTTTCATTTGTAGTTGCGACTTGTTTGACTACAAAAGTTTGCTGGCAACCGTATCCGATAGCATAGTTTAATAAATCGCGCATTGACATCGACTCGACTCGACTACGCCAACGACAACGACGACAAACAACGTGCGAAAAAGAAAAGGTATCGCAGCACAATTACGCGCACGCCCCACAGGGCCAATGCATGTACGTGTGTGAGTGTGCAGGATGCATAAGCAATTGTATCTCAGCGCCTTTGGGTCTGCTTGACTTGCAGGCAGCTTTGTAAGTCGCAATGAAAACGTCTTTAACACGTGAAGGAATTCTTTAAACAAGACTTCGTCATTAGTTCATTTTTTGTTCACGAACGTGAGTTTTTCTCTATCAGACTTTAAAAAGTGCCCTGCTCTAAATTTCCTGAACTTCCCTAAATAAAAAACGAGACAAAAAGTTATTTATGCACTTAACTCTTTTTCGCTTTTGCTGCTCTCCATCTCTCTCTGACGCTCTGTCCCTTTGGTCTAATTAAGCGCGTCACTTACGTGCTGTTCATTTGTCATGCTGATTGTGCTCGACTCCCTTGCTACTTCGCACCCGTTCGCCCGTAACCGCTTTGCGCCCAAGTGACGTTAGGCGCATAACATTATATTCAGTGGAGCAGTCATAGCTTTGCTACCCTATTGCGCACACTATGCTAATGTCATGTATAAATTATTTTAAAAAATAAAAAAAATTGCAACAAACACGGCAAAGTATTATTTGTAACTCCTTCTTACCCCTCGCTGCCCATCATTGCATATCCAAAGTAAGCTTTGTTGAGCGCCGACGCGCTTACATATTTTAATTAGAAAAAGTTGTCTCGACTCACTTTATATCCGTTATTTTTTTTTCTGCCCTCACTCACGCCTCGCCCCTGCACAGCCATAACAAAGCGGATTGTTCTGCTGTGTTCAGCATTTTGTAGCTGATTTTTATGCATTTTACTCAACTAGTTTTATGCTAAAAAGTTTAACAACATTAACAGTTTTAAAATTTTTTTCGCTTTGCTACTGAGTTATTCTTGTTCTTGTTTTTCGTGCTGTAGTTGTTGTTGTCAGTAAAAGTTTTTGTTTTTTTTTTTTAATTTTTTATTTTTTAATGTGCCTGGAAGTTTGTTTGCGCTGCTCCAGCGGTCTGTATAGGCATGATATATGTAATTTTTAATACTTAACTTTTTACTAATTATATAACAAAAGTGCCTCAGACAGTAATGGCCTGAGGCATTTGTGGCATGCCAACAAAGTTACGGTATCTCTAGCAAAGCAACTTCTTTTCATTGACTTAAATTTCACATATGTGAATAGCGATTCGATACGGTTTACTTTCGTCAGTAAATCTATAGTTTATTGCCCTTCATCTAACAACTTGTAACTTAAAGTTGGCCAAAAATTTGCTGACAAAGTCAAAGTCAGTTCCTTGTTGATGTCGGAGTCGTAGTCGAGAAGTCTTCTTTACTTTTCAGTTTGTTTTAGTTTGTTTCAGCATTTTTGCTTTGCTGCTTATTTATGACTGGTTAACTTTTTATCCACTGTGATGGACATGTGTGCACATAAAATCTTCGCTTGTTTGTCTGCAAAACTTGAGGACAAAATTCACGGCAATGCACGTGCGTGCAAGTGAGATGGCAACAAAGTTTTGTTTAAACTTACGTCGTCTGCTTTCAGTAAGTGATACATGCCTGCGTCTTCAACATCTGGATCTTGTTTTTTTTGTATCTACTTTGACAATACTTTGAAAATTATTTATTGGATTAGCCATTTTCGTCATTTCTTCATTTTGCTTTTGCTTGTTTGTTTGTTTGTGTGTGTTGTTTTTTGTATCTTACGCTTTGTTTCGCTTGTTGTGTGTTTTTCGATTTGTGCCACCAAAGCAAATCCGTCTTGCTATGTTTTGCTACAATGTCAGCAGCAACTGCTGCCAATCTTGTCTTTGCCACTACGTGTCTCGAATGCGAATTGTCGGCTTTGGCCTCATTTCGTTTGTCCTGCCAAGGCCGGTTTCTGGATGCCTGCCACGCTTTTGACAAATACAAAGTTGTCATGCCTGCCAATGATGATGATGATGCTGCTGATGATGATGATAATGATAATTTTAATAATGATGAACTTTCATGACAAGTATTGTATTTTGAGTATTTGACATAAATTTAAGTTTATTTAACAACAAAAAAACATATATGTACAAAAACAGAAATCATGTAGAAATGAGCCCGAGCGCTTTGATTGACATTTCACATTACACATTTGAGCTTAATTAATTTAACAAACAAACATAATTAATTTTCATCAATTAATTAAATCAAAATTGCATAATTTTAACACGTTTTAATTGGCTCTTGTTTTTCTCATTTTTTTATTATTTCCATTTTGATTGATAAATTAAATAAATAACTCTTAAATCGCTCAAATTAATCTGTTTGAAAATATGAGTTGAAATCTAAAACGAAAATTTTTAAATTATACAAATAAAAAAGTAGGGGTGCAAATACCTTAGAAATTTAGTTTGTATTGTAGTTAGAGTGGCATAAACACACACACACACACACACAACTGCAGGCAGGCAAGAAACAAAAGAAAAAAGTATGAACAAAAAAGAAAAAAAGCACAAAAATGCTTTTAGGTTTTAGTAATGTCAAAGCGAATACATGAAATAAAGAAGTGAAGGTAGTCAAAGGTAGAAGTCGCTTCACAAAACACACGCACAAAGTAAGTGAATGTGTGTGGGTGTGGCAAAGGGTAAGGCAGTGAGATAGAGCGAGAGAGAGAGTGAGAAAGGGAGTTGGAGCTCCCAACACAAAGTGCTAAAAGTACTTGTCGTGGGTTCTGCGATGCTCAAAGTGCTAATCAAAAATCGTTTGACTTTCCTTTTGAGCGCGAACTTTCGTACATTTGTTTATGAATGCATCCGAGGTGCATTGCCCGCTTGGCTTTGTGCCTTCATTATTACGAAATTACTCATTGTTTGAGCAAGCGTAGTGCGTTTGTGAAAAGTTTGCCGCGCATTAGTTTTCAATGAACTTTGTTTGACTTGTTGCACAGCATAAAAATAATTGCATTTAACTAATACACAAAGGCGGCAAGCCCGTCATTTGTTGTGGCAAGCCACGGGGCTAATAGCCACGCAGAAGCCTCAGTGCAACACGAGGCAACTTGGGTGTCACTTAAATGAACTGCAAGCGCGTTGATGGCTGAGACGTTCAGACATGTTGATGAGCGCGTTGAGATACTTTTTCAACTCTTTTCGCATTTTTTTTCTGCTGCGCAACACTTTGGTTTCGTTTTTTTTTTTTTCTTCCAGCTTGTTGTGGTTGCATTTCAGTTTGTTTGTTGCTCTTTTTTTGCAATATTTTGTGAAGGCAACTGACGCGACAGGCAAACCGAAGCCGAAGCTGAAGCTGACACAAAAAATGAGCAAAAATTATGCATGCAACGTTGAAGACGAAGGCAACTGACTAAAGACTGAACCGAACTGCTCTTGCTAGCGACGATGACAGAGATGATGATGATGACGAAAATAATGTAAGCAACGATGATGCTGTTGCTGATGATGACGTTGATGAAGCTGTTGTTGTTGCTCGTTCGCGTGTCGTGAATAATTTTGGGTCACTTGACGGCAGTTACTCATTTGCATTGTTTTTGAGCACGGTTCTTGCCTTGTCTTGTCACGTCCCTCGCGGCACTTGCGGTCGCTCTCACTCACACACACACACACACACACAACTGACTTATTTTCATTTTAACTTTTGTTTTTGCGGTTGTCGCGTTTTTCATTGTCGGCGTGTCTGTGCGGCATTTTTCATCGCTCAGCGTTGTTGTTGTCATCGTTGTCGGCGTCGACGTCGGCGTCCTTACCCGCTCATTTGCGTGCTTATTTGGCAACGCTTTGTTATTGTTTTTGTTGGCTTTATCTTAAACGCTTTTAAACTGAAAAGCGTCGCCATTAATTAAGCAGAGTCGCCGCCGCCGCGAACCTTTCTTCGTATCCTTTTTGTTTTTTTTTATTTTCGTATTTTTTATTTTGTGTTATTTTTTTGCCTTAGCTCACGTCTATTGTTATGCAACAGAATTTGGCCGGCGCAAAAAAAGAAAGTAATTTAGTTGTCACTAATTTCAAAATGAAAATTCCATTAAAATGGCCTCGTTTCTTTGTGGTTTCATTTTTTTTTTGTTTGTTTTTTTTTTATTGTGTTTTTAAGTGCTGCATACTTTTCGGCTGACTTGCTCGTTTTGGGGCAGCCGCATAAATATTAAACGACTACGACTCAAAAAGACTCACTTTGCGCTGCATAATAATTTAATAATGTGCCTTGATGTTGATGCGAAAAGTTTTCAAATGTTTTTTTGGCTGTTGGGCAGGGCGGGTATGGAAGGGTAGTCAGTCAGTCAGTGGGGCGATTTGGCCCGCCAATTTACGATGAGTACATGTTCATACATGTATGAACATGCATATTTATATTTGTTTGCCAACTTTTTGACTGAAAAAACCGGAAGTGCGCTTCGGTTAAGCTTTTGTATGTGTGCCCTTCTGACTCTGTATGTGTACATGAGTGTAATATGTGTGTGTGTGTGGATTTAGGTACATAGTAGTTTTCGTTGCCATCTGTGTGAGTGGCATGCTTGAAATATGTGCTCGTTCATTTCTGTTGCCTACATATAGGCGCATTTAAATGCGCGCTTACAAAAGCACATGGCGCGCATAATTTTTTTGGACACGAAAGTCCATTGGCTTTTCGGTTGCATTGCATTCAAATGCCATTCATTGCGCCAATGCTGCCAACTAATTACAAAACTTGACCAAAGCGAAAAAAATCTACAAAAAATGGTCCACTGAAAGTATTCGACGAACTTTCGGTGGAACAGTGCATTGACCAAAGCGTCAGAGGAGATGCGTAATGAATGAGCACGCGCATTCACCTAAAAATGCTAATGACTTTTTTACGAGAATTTTGTAATTTCAGGTTTTTTTCAGAGCTTTTTTGTTGTACATTATAAGCTGTGTGAAAATTGAAAAATATTTAATAAAGTTACTTAATAGTTATTTAAAGTGTAACATGATATGCCATTGGGAAATGTAAAAATTATTGTTTTATATTTTCCATTTTTTTTTCTGTTTATCGATAATAATGAAAATTGCTTACATATTTTTTTGTAGCAAGCCAAAAAAAAAAACAAAAAAAAACACTTAATTAATACCTTTTTGCATAAAATAAACTCATTTGTAATTTACATAATTTTATGTTTCGTCTCGTTTCAGTTACAACAATAACAACAAAAAAAGGACATCTCTAAAGGTAATGGAAACTTCATCAGTTTTAAGCAATTCATAGAAAAAATGTGTATTAATGAGATTTTTGAATAAATTGGTCGGTTATAAGCACATTTATATAAAGTACAAGACCAACAAAAAAGCAAGGCTGAAGATAAAATACTTTTCACGTTGTGTCACTATAAAACAAAACTAAATGAATAGTTTTCATGCCTCCCTAACAACATAACTGTAATGTTTCAAGTCAATTGGTTAAAATCCAAAAAAGTTTTCCATACAACGGTTCAAGTTTCGCTATAAATGGGCGTAGCCATGCCCACTTTTGATCAAAATAGTTTTCATTCCTCCCTAAGAACATAACTGTGAAGTTTCAAGTCAATTCGTTAAAAAACAAAAAAGTTTTCCATACAACGACGTGAATATTGCTTCTCTTCCTCTTCTTCATTTTGTATTGAAGCTACTAGTTCCAGATGTCCAATCTCAATGAAACTTTCAGGCATATAGTCGGACTATGTAGAACTATTATATTTAAAATTTCAGTACTCTATCATACAAAACAAAAAAGTTTTCCATACAACGATTCAAGTTTTGTTCATTTCTCTTCTTCTTTTCGTATGGGGGCTACCAGTTCCAGTGGTCCAATATGACTGGATCCGACAAATGAGTTCATCGCACAAATAAGAAGTCTCTGTGCAAAATTTCAGCTCGCTGTCTTCAAAACTGTGGGAGGAGATTGTATATACACAGACAGACGGACGGACAGACAGACGGACATGGCTAAATCAACTCGACTTGTCGTCCTGATCAAGAATATATATACTTTATATAGTCGCAAGTGAATATTTCTGTGTGTTACAAACTTCAGCACAAAGTTAATATACTATTTAACATACGTGAAAAGTATAAAAAAAAAATCATAATAATTTCAGTCGATTTTACACATTTCATAAATGTTCTTCAGGCGATATTTTTTTTTTTTGCTCCTGTTACATGCTCGTTATTTATATTTAATATAACATTTGCATGTTATTATACACACTGTGAGTTAGGGTTGGTAGTCTCAGTGAGCATATTCCTACATGAATGACTTACCAAAATTGGGGAAACAATTTCCCCCAATTCCCCTTAAAATATTTATTCCTTTAAATTGGAGTATCTCCTAAACCTTAGGAAGTACAAACCTGAAACTTCGTTTGAAGGTCAATTAAATCTCATCAAGGCAAACTCATTTTTTCAAGATTTTCTTGAAATTTTGGACAACATATACATACAACCGTCGACCATATCTTCCTTAGTGATTTTTTAAAGGAATTGTTCATACTTCTTGTTTATGTTACTTTCTCGAACTACTTTTTCCTACTAGCTATTCATACTACTCATATTCCTCAAACTTTTTCTATGCACGACTCTTTCATTCTATTGTACTTTCCCATACCTTTATGCCCCTCTATTTCGTTTTTACACTCAATTTCAGGGAACTTTTACTTTGACTTGCATTGAGTCTCTAAATAGGATTTTATAAGCTTTTAAATTACCTTCATCAAAACTTCAAATAAGTCTTTGTTTCTCCCTTAGACAAATGTTGGAATTCAATTTAAAATATGCTCAATTAAATTTCATTTTCTCTTCAATGCATTATCCTTGAAATATTTTCGCCGCTCGACTGTCGACTACCCGAAGTATAAAAATTAATTGCTTTTTTGTTAATTATATGCGAGAGTATTTTCATTTTCGTCTTGCTTTATTTTATTTATTTATTTATTTTTTTTTTGTATACATATATTACGTAATACAATATTTGCTGCTGTCAATAGCAATGTTTATTGTTGTTGTTATAGGTCGTTATCGTTGCGCATACTCATTGCTCTCTGTATTTCTTTCCCACTCCGCCATTGTCCTTGTCTGTAATACTGTTGTTGTTATTATTGCTGTTGTTTCCGTTGGTGTCTGTCGTTGTCGCCACCGTCGCCGCAAGTCGATTCAATTACGCTTACGATGAACGTGCGTTGCACAGCGTCCCGATTTAACATGCACTGACAGCACTTGTCATATATTATATCGATCGATATACATGTACATATGTGAGTGTTTATGTGTGTGCTTACGCGTGTGTTTGCGTGTATTTTAAATGGACAAAAAAATAATATTACTTGCCCCAAACGTTTTCTTGCCACTGAAGCTGCTTCGCTACCACTGAAGCTGCCGTGACCGCTGTCAGTCACACGCTTACTCACTCGCTCACTCACTGACGCACTTATTCACTCACTCAATTGCACACTGAACTATTTGCGTTTGTATATTAATTGAATAAATTAAGTGAAAATCCATGCTTGTTATATACTTTAGGGTTTTCATGCGATTTACGCGGCGTATGCTTAATATTATTAATTGTATTGCCAATGTAAATACTTCCATATGATGTATTGTGATCTGCTTCCATCTGGCATGCTGTGCTGTCTTGTTCTGCCTGTCCTGTACTGAGCAGTGTCAATGTCATTATCGTTGTTGTCTTTTGTTTGCTCATGTGTAAAAAGCGATGATAGGCCTACAAACAGTAAAACATTTGTATTGCATTTTAAAAAAAACTTCTGTTGCTGATGATGAGTACATGATATATACCTATTTTATAATGACAGGTGTTAATTGAGGTGGAAATAAAAACTAAAAAATAAAAAGTTAAAACAAAATAAACATTTTAATGCTCAAATCCGCCTAAAGAAAAGTGAAAAGAAAACTTGTAAATGTGCAAATAATTATCTAAATAATTGAAAAGGATACTAAAAGGATACAAAGCGTAAATAGACTGTCAACAGTTTGCTATGCTTTCATCTCTCCGTCTCCCTTTCCCTCTCCCATTCTCTCTCTTTCTCTTTGCTTCACTGCTTTCGCTGCCATTGCTTTTGTTATTGTTGTCTTTGGCTTGATTTCTTGCACGCGACGAAGCTTTTACACGAAAAGCGAAAGCAAATGCTTAAATGCGTTAGTGTGAGTGTAAACCAGAAAAGGAGCTACTTTCGGCTTTTCCGAAATTTATTTACTCTTGCAAACGTTTTTCCAATTAGAATAATTGAAAGCCTTTATTATAGTTTTTCCAATAAGAATATTGTAAGTTTTTAAAAATAAAGAGGTGTAGGCTTTTCAACCGATCATTCCTAAGGCAGCTATATGGTATAGTGATCCGATCTAAATCTAAGATCATATTCGAAGTACTTCTGCGTTAACATTTTTTCGATATTTTTAAAACTCTAGGAGCAGTTTGCACTGAAATAGACGTCTGACGGACAGACGGACTCGTCTCATTGTGCTGATAAGAATATGTATACTTTATACAGTCGGAGATGTCTCCTCCTCTGTGTTGCAAACTTCATGACAAAGTTAATATACTCTTTTTGCAAGAGTATGAAAAGGAGTGTGAGCAAGAGTGTGCAAGAGTGAGAAAGAAAAAGAAAAATAAGAAGAAGGTGTATTTGTTAAGTAGTCGGCATGAAGACAACCATCAAGGAATGACCAGCTTAGCAAGAATGTATTTACCGAACTTAATTCGCTACTTTGTCGATCCTTTGGCGCGTGTTCAACTTTAACTTTTGCTGCCTTTCTTACTCTTGCTTGTTGTTGTCTTTTCTTTTTAATTATTTCTAACAACAATGATGTTGTAAGGAAGAAGGAAAAAAAATATAAAACAAAAACTGTATTGAACTTGGCGTGAAGCGAAGAGCGGACAAGATAGGCAGGCAAGCAGGCAGGCTAGCAGGCGACAATACGACAGTAGAAGTGGCGGAAGAAAAAGAATAAGAAAAGGATAACGGCAGCAAAACTTTTCAACTCAAGCTGTGAGCGCACTCAAGACAAACGCTTTATGTGCAATGCTTGGCCATTTTGCTTACGCTTTGTTGTTTTTCTTATTTGCTCAACTTTTCTTAATTTTTTATTTTTTTGTTTTCCTGTTTTTTTTTATGATTATTTTTGCGCTTTGTTGCCAACAAACCTTTTATATTCGCGCACTTTCACAAAGTTGTGCATTTAGCATCTTTTTCTACGCTTCTTCATTTTAATCTTCCTCCTCCGCTTCTTCTTCATCTCCCGTCTGCCGCTGCTACTGCTCATCTCATTTACCAGCGCATTGTTTCGTCTCTATGAACGCCTTTAATTTTAATATGTAATTTTTAATTTTCGTTCTTTAACTCGAAACTTTTCTTTCATTATTTCGGCGCAAGCGTTGTAAAGAAATTGTGCACCAAACATGGCAGCTCTTTGACCATGTCACGTTGCTTTGACCATCGTCGTTCAACACTCACCGAGACCCTTTGCCTTGCATTGTTTTAATGCTTGCTTAAGGTTGTGTAAGCCAATTAGTTGTTAATTTGCAATTTGTTTTGGTGCTGCAACAGTGAAGATGAAAAAACAAAACCAACGAAAAAAGAAGACAAAGGAACGAAAATTGTTTGTGAACATACTAAAAATAAAGACAAACAGTTGAAGAAGGAGGAAGTAAATTTATATAGATAAACACAGCTGCGGCCAAAATAATAGTAATGGCATATTTCTAATTGTCTATTAAGGGACACTTGTTTCTTAACGTCGCACATCAAATTCTCAACTATTTTGAGATCTGGAAACTTGTAGGTCATTTAAATAAATTTGTTGGTCATTTGAATAGATTTGTTAGTCATTTGAATATATTTATACTTATGGCTCTCTGAGAACCTTGCGTGAGTACTATGCATTGACCTATTGAAAGGCCCAAGTTAGTGCCACATAATTATTCGAATATATCAACAGAATGACTCACTACAAATCTTTTGTACAAATTTCGTATAAGCGGAGATGCCCAAAGCTTGATTTCAAGTCGGTTAACCTACAATATGGACGGACATTTTTGCTAAGCAGTCATCGTGTAAACTATGAATACGAACCTAAAACAGGCCATCCCCGACGAATATATTCGGACAAACGTTTGAACTATCAACTTAGAAATATGCCAGAGAAACGGAAACTTCTCAAGCTCCCTCAGTTTTAAAGCTATCGAGCTGAAATTTTGCACAAAGTCTTGAAATTTATTACGATGAATGATTCGTCGGAACTGGCTAGATCGAATCATTGGAACTGGTAGCTCCCATACGAAAAGAAAAAGAAGATAGAGGGCTGAAATTTCGTTCATAGTAGTTTTGAAGCCCGACTAAATGCCTCAAAGTTTCATAGAGATCGGACGACTGGAACTGGTACCTGCCACACAAAATCGTTGTTGTATGAAAAACTTTTTTGTTTCTTAATCAATTGATTGAATTAAAAAAAGGGCATGGCTACGCCCACTAATAGCCAAAATAGCCATTAAGCAAAAACAATGAAAATTGGGGTGTAGGCTATTAAGACAACGAGAAATAATATTCAATCAAAAAAGTAGGCTTGGCACAAAAAAGGGCGTGAAGAGTACACAATCTTCAGCCTGGCTGAAGATAGCGTCTTTACTGGTTTTTTATTCGCTTTTTATTACTCACAACGCGGGGTCACTCTTAAAAACAATAATTAGCTCTCACATATCCGGCTTAGCAGCCAAGGCTCCATGACTTGCTATGTTCGCTTGTAATTTTCGTTATATAAATAAATAAATTAACTCTCTTAAAACTACTTAGACATTTTCGTATATTTATTATAATTAATACTACGATGTTAACTCTACGAATGTTTTTGGATTTGATTTCCTACGATTTATTTATATATGGTATATTAATTTTGCATGGCCTGCGTAAGTTACAAGCCAGAGCAAATTTTTAACAGTTTCGATTATGAAAAATATTAGGAAAAACAAAGGGTTATATATCATTCCTATTTTTTTGACCGCAATTGTACATGTACAAAGGATAAGCCCACAGTGTGCAAGGAAGGAACAGACGAGCATATTTAAAAACTTTTGTTCGCAACTTTTCCTTCCTTTTTTTCTTCTTTTTTTGCTGTTTTTCGAATCGCTCTCAGTTCTCAATTCAGTTGAGTTTGACTTAGCTCGACGCGGCAAAAGTTTTGACTTTTTTGTATTAATTTTTCGTTATTTTTTTCATTTTAAGTGAAACTTTTAACTGGATTAATTCGCTTTTAGACGGCTTTCGGTTCTCGCTTCTGATGCTGCTGCTGCTCATTTATCTCGTTCGAAAGTGCGCTTAGTGTAGAAATTTGTACGTGGCACGTTCTTTTTTGGCCTGCAATTTTATTTTATTTCTTTTTTGTATGCGATTTTTCATTTGGCGCATTGAGTTGATTTTGTGCTAATTGCGAACGTATTGTAGACGAATCAATAACGAAATTATCTGTTTTGGCATATTGTGTCATCGGGGATGCTGTCAATTTATTTGTATAAATGATATTTGCCAAATGACATTCGAATCGCTTTTCGTTTGCATTTATTTCATTTTGTTTAGTGTTGTACAAATATGTATATCATATATAATAATATTGTATGATATCATCATAAATCATGCAATAGCATTTGTGCGTGCACCACATTGCGTATGCGCAATAAAATAGCAAATTAATATTTCATTTGGCGTTTTGTCTTGTTTTTTTTTTTATTTTATAAATGTAATATGCATAAAACACACGCACACATACACATGTGTATGTCATGTGTCTAAGCGAGAAATCCAAAGAAGACGCAAATTTTTTCAAGCAATAAGACGAAAAACCTGTCATAAAAGTGAATGTCATAAAACGTCATGTTGGGAATATGTAAACGCATGCAAAATACATAAATACATATGTACATGTGTATATGCCATAAAATACAAAAACGACAAAAAAAAAAACAACAATACTGACAAAGGCGTAAAGGCAAAGGCATGGACGCTTGATGACGGTGTTGGTTCGTTTGTGTGTGTGTGAGCTAAGGTGGCCACACTTGCTGCTTGTCTGAGCAAAAGAGATGCGCTTTGCACAAGCAGAGTTTATCAGTGGCACTCAAATGTCAGAGAAAGTGAAATGTACCAAAGTAAATAAAATACGAGCCAGCAACGTAAAACAAAGCCCCCAAGCAACAACAAACGAATGTTGGAGGAAGCGAGCGAGCGAGCGAGTAAAGTGAAACAAAACGTTTATAAATAAGAAAACGAGCATGAAAGAAATAAAAGCGGCAAAGCAAACAAACATGACATAAACATGACATTTGACTTTTGTTTTTCTTCTTTCACTTTTTTGTTGTTTTTTTCTTATTTGCTTTTTTTCATAGATTTTACACTGAGTTGGGTGCAAGCACCTTCAGCTTCCTAGTAAGCTTGCCACTTGTGGCATGCAAAATCCCCCATTTGCACGTGACTGAATGCCGATTGTTTTAACCTTTTTGTGTTGTTGGTGTAGTTGTTGTTGTTGTTTGTTAGCTTTTAAGGGCTTACCAATGAACGCCGCCAGGCTCAACAGCACCTTTGTCAAGAAATTATAAGCTGTCGACGCGACTTTACACGCGATTCATGGCGAAAACATAAAAAAATGAACTGAAAAGGGGTACAAAAAAAGGGAAATGGGCAAATTATGACGTCCGACAAACAAAAGTTGCAAACAGCAAAAGTGTGGAATTTATTAATTTAAAAGCCTTTCAAAATAATTCACGCTCCAATTTCACAAATTGCACACGCTCGACAAATGTTATTAAAATGTCTGTGTATGTGCACAAGTCATGGCAAATGCGAATATATTATTTTTGTTCTTTTTTTGTTTCTATAATCGCTTGGATGTTGACTGTTGTTTGTGCGCTATTTTGTCGACTTAATTACAAAATGCTTTTAAAGCGCAAATGTGTGCACACACACACACAAAGTACGCTGCTACCTCCACTCATGGCTGTCCGTTAGTTCTATAATTTTCTCAATGGTCATTTGCCTACAGGTGGAAATTTTATCGTTGCATTATTATGAAATTATTACTTGTGACATGACTAAGAAGAGTTCAATGTGCTTGAAACAATAAAATATCAATATTTCTGAGTGTCAATCATTTTTAAGTTTTAAAATTTGTATTTTTTATACCCTGTACCTTATGGAACAAGGGTATATTACTTAGTTTTGTGCACGTCGACAAACTATATATATTCTTGATCAGTATCGAAAGAGAAATCGATTTAGCCATGTCCGCCTCTCCGTCCGTCTGTCTGTATGAACGCGTCGATCTCGGAAACTATACTAGATAGAACTAATTCGATTCTGTTATTCATTACGCAGATCAATTTTATTTTGTTCTCCCCCTTTCTGACTTGGTTTAAGGGTGAGGGGAGACTCACTATCTGTAGCCCTACAAAACTGCAGACTATATTTTTTACCCCACCCCTTCATTTCCCTTCCCCAGTTGTTTTATATAAATTGCTATATCTCCAAAACCAATAAAATTATTAACCTGAAATTTTGTATAAAAGCTCAGTAAATATGCAGACATAACCAGTGCAGTTTTTGGAGTTTGATAAGAAAATCACTCCCAAACAAAAAGAGTGTGTATCGGAACCGATGATAACATGAGTAAGGCCACTTGTTAAGCACAAGAATTGCCAGTCGGAGTATAAAATTTGAAAACAAACGATCAGAAACATAGTTTTTTTTTTTTTAAGAGTTCTAAATAAGCTGTGACTCTTTATTGGACTATTTCATTCACTTGGTTAAAAAACGGCGTTTTTACTTTTTTGATATCTTCTTTCATTTAGAAGTTATAGTCACTTAAATTTCAAAACTATGGGTGTTCCATTTAAGTTGTGCTTTACTGTATATCTTTAAAACTACGTACCACAAAATTCCCCTCTTTTTGATGGTTACCCCTCAAAGACCCACAAACTCGAATTTTTCGTAAATTCAACATTTTTTGACCGTTTTTCTTGATACTCTGAACACTATTTGAATATGCGATGCCAATTCAATATTTTTTTGTTGATTTAGGGAGTGACGCCGCCTACCGTGTGTACAGCCCTTACTGGTTCAAAATTATGTTGATCGGACTTTATCATATAGCTGCCATATGATAAGGTTTTTGCTTATGTTTTTGGAGTTACCAACTCGAAATTTTGCACAAAAGACGTAAGGGTGTGGCACCGCCCCTGCATTTAAAAATGCGTTTTCTCTGCAAGCCGACAAGATAGGAGATCGAAAAATGAAGTGTTATATGATTTCATTGCTTTCTTTAAAACAAATTAGAAAATGGGCGTGGCTTCGCTCCTACCGAAAGTAGCTCTCTTAGTGGTTTTATTTGCATATTGGATGATCACCGCCGTAAAATATTTTTTTCTGAGGCGTCATTTACGAATTGCTGCCATTGCCTCATACTTATAATACATTCTCAGGATATCAGGATTTTTTAGAACACGTTTTTTTAGAACACGTTTCATTAACATTTTGAGATGTTCAACATCACTAATTTCACAAGGGCAGCAGACCAATAATTGAGTCTTTGGCAAATATTTGCGCTTTGTAGCACACACATTTGGTCGATCAGAAAAGCAAGAGCTTAAATGTGGCAAAGCCAATCAAAGCCAACCAAAGTGAAGCCAAATGAACGCGCCTCACCTTCGTTGTAGCGCACACCTAAGCACTCCTTTTGTTTGCCAACATTGGCGAAAGGATTAGTTTGTCTATGCCTTAATATATTAATCAATTGTGCGCCAACAAGTCGTGTAGATGGAAATATATTTATGTACAACTTTGTTCTGTTTGCTTAAACAAACTAACTACCCGACTGACTTACTGACTGACTACTTTGTCTGGTCTAAGTGAAAGCCATAAATCAACAGAGGGTTTTCTGATTAGACTTCAGTTTGAAAATGAAAGCTTTCAAAATTTTAGTCAATAAATTGAAAAATAAAGAAATAAAATACATTTTTTTTCAAATGCTAAAAGCGAAAATAAAAATAAAACAAAACAAATTCATGAATAAAATCAAATTTGTGTCGAGTGAAAGACCAATTGTAATACAAATACAGAAAATCATAAAATTTTCATGAGTTTTAAGCGTTGTTGCTGTTGTCGGATAGCGACTTGATGAGGAGCTCTTAGCTGGTGTTGGTGGTGTTGGTGTTGGTTTAAGTGAGCGGCGCCTTTCGTCTTTCCAATTTGCGCTATTAATAACGGTATTCAGATTATATACAAAATAATATTTCATGAGTGTATTTCAAGGTGAACGTGGGCACTGAATGAATGAATGAACGAATGAATGTAAGCAAGAAAGTACGAAAGAAAAGAAATTGAAATGAAATGAAATCGGTATTAAAATTCAGTCCGGCAAGGGATTGGGGTGCGTGGGGTGCCTTCTTGGTGGAGCAGGCACCCTTATTGCAATTTGACGTAGCAAAATTAATTTTAAATTATGCATGACCTGCAATGAACGAATGGCAAGCAAGTAGCATCGGCCAAGAGGAAGCAGTAGAAGTATCTAGATGAAGAAGTCGCCGATGACGAAGGCATTCAGTCGCCGCTTGGGATTTGCTTATTTCCACTACTGTGCCGTGTGCCATTAACCCAGAAATTTTTTGGTAGCGAAGCGGCGCACAGCAAGGCGAAGTAATGCAGAGCGGCAAATGTAAGCAGTTGTTGGTTGGCGTTGCTGTTGATGAGGCGGGTGAGGTGAGGTGAAGTGTTGGCGAAAAAAATGCTTGTTTCCGGTGTCGTTGATGGTTTTCTACGCTTTTAAATTGGCGCGAAAATTTCGCGAACTTCGCTCAGTAAATTTAATAAATTTTAGTTGGTCCTTTTTCGCTTGTATTTAAGCACTTTTGAATGTTCCTTAAGTAATGGACGAAGGCGAAAGGTAGCACAAAATGCTGCAACAGTTTTGAAATTGCCTCAGAGTCAAGCTGCTGACTGTAACACTTGCTTGCAAGTTTTTCACTGCTTCTGCTTATACTTCCTCGTTTTCCATTTATTGAGCATAAAATCGTAAATTTTTTGCACAACGCTCTGCCATGGGCATTGCATTAAGCACAGCAACCGACATTTTAGCCTTTAACAAGCAACAAAATACTTTTATCGCTTTGTTGGTCTGCTTCGTGCAACTTGCTACTTGCAACTTGTGCTGTGCACGCCCCTTTTCTACAGGTGCGTGCTCAATGCAGCAAAATGCGCTAAATTTAACCAAAATTATAGTTTACTTTAAAACACAATATGCCCATAGCACACCGTAGCACTCTTGCACATAGCACACGGCGCATAGCACACTGTTCTCGCCCACACTAATTTCACACTAACGAGGGATGGCAGCCCACTTGACGCTTGGGCACTCAAATTTGCTCACTCACTGACTCGTTCGTTCGTTCGTTCGTTCGCTCACCCATTCACTTACTCATGACCGCCGCTCGCTGCGCTTGTCGCATTTGAAAGTGGATTCCTTTGTGTGCCATTGTCGAAAATTGAATTTCAAATTATTTTCACACCGCACCGCGCCTCGACAAAGGCTGCGCCTGAATCTCGCTTCGCTGCGTCTGCTTATCGTCAGCTAAAGATTTTTGACATTGCGTCGTCGTCATCATCGCCCTTGTCGTCGTCATCTTCGTGCCTTTTTCGCGTATCTTTGCTCTTTAAGCCACCTGCGTACCGCCGAGTCGTTTTGTAATCGCAGCTTTATTAATTTTTTATCGCCTACTTGTGCGGCCATTTTTTGAATTTTTATTGGAAATTAAAAATGCTAATGTCTCCTTTCGTTCGTTCGTTCGTTGGGTTTCGTTTCGCTTTCATTGCTTCAGATTTCTTCGACTCAAACGTTGACTTTGCTATTTTCCAAGTTGCGTGAACTTCTCGCTTAGGTTTATTAACTTCGCTTTGATCTTTCGCCCTCAGCTCAGTGGCTCGTTTTATGACGCACTTATACACGACGTTTCTGATTTTTTTTTACTCACTGAGGTGTTAATGATCTGGCAAATTATTATTTGACTTGTTCTGTTTTGTACTTTGAAATCGTTTTCAATTGGTTTTCTCTTGCTCCTACCTCTTCTTCCTCTGTTGATGGTGCAACTGTGACCCAATGGCAATCACAAAGTCGTTTTAGTTCGAGCGAAAAAAACCATTAAATTTATTTAAGCGGAATTTCACTGAGCATAGAAAACTACTTCGAAATGTGTCAATTTTTATTGCATTTCGAGGAAATCACTGAAAATGGCATGCTTGATAACCAATTAAACCGAAAACTGTGCGCAAACATACTGAGAATAAAAGAAGAAGCATTCCATAGAAGCTTCAGAGTATACGCAAAATAATATAAAAAGTGGAAAAGAGAAGAGTTCTTAAAATGAAATGAAAATGAGAAGTACTAAAATGAAATCTTAAATTTTTATGTAGTTTGCTATGAGCTCGTTTTTTGTGTGTTTTGTTGTTTTCTTTGCACGTTGCGCTGCGCATAAGAATAGAGCCGCAGTTGGCGCGCAGCAACACTTTCAAATTGTTTATAAATTGGCAAAAGATTGCGCTGAAATTATTATATGGCACAGTTTAGCAATGAATTCTTACGACTTTTAATTGTTTCGTGCAGCAATGCAACGCAACGCAGCGCAAAATGACGGCAGCAGAGAACAGAACAGTAAGTAAAATGTGCGCCAAGAAGTATGCAACAAAATAATTATGGCGCCTGTCGCTGGTCCAGAATCTCTGTGTGTGTGTGTGTGTGTGTGTTCTGTTTTCGGAGGTTTTCTTGCGCGTACTTGCCTCTGTGACTCTGAGTTGGAGCAAAAATTAAAACGAAGTATAAATGAAACAGCTGCCGGGCAAAAATGTGTGCGTGAATGAATAACACAAGGGGGCTGAAGGGGGAGGGGAGGTCGGCTGAATGAGAATGAAGCATTGCGATTGCGATTGCGAATGCACTTAAAAACTTTTTACCAAAAATTAACAACAAACAAAACTCAAACGCAACAATGCAGTGAAAGTGCCAACAACAACAACAACAACAATAACGACAACAGCAACAATAATACAGACAACGTTAGTCGATAACAAAGGCATAATGTTGATGGCATTGGAAGGGCACTGCCGGGTTGTATGTGTTCTTATGTGTCTGTGCGTGTGTGTGTGTGTGTGTGTGTAAGCAACGAAGAACGGCAAACGGCGAGCGAAGCTTCCTCGGGAAATTAGTAATCAATAGTTTAGTACTTTTTAAGTGAATTTGTGTGAAAATCTTGCAAAACTCTTAAAGTAATTTCGTAAGTGCAGAAGACGGAGGCAGAGAAGTCGTTCGAGTCGTCGTAGTGACTTGATGAGCTCAAATAACGGGGCGGTGGCGCAGCATTGTTAGCAGCTAAGCCGTTACAGGTTAGTCAAAGATTTGTGTGCTCTTCTAGACTTTGTTTTGCGTCTTTCCGTCCGTCCGTCCGTCCGTCTGTACGTCCGACCGTGGGTTTTGCTGGCAATTTATAATGGAGCAAAATGGCAAACATGGCAAATGTACGAGAGCGAAACGTTGAAACGTTGAAAGTGTTTGTGGCAAAAAGCTGATGCTGATGCAACGTAAAATCTTTCATTTTAGTGCTTTGCTGCAAACACTTTGTGCTTGTTATTGCAGTTGTTGTTGGTTGTTAAAATATATTTTTCGTACTTATTTTGTTTGTTTTTTTTTTGTTTTTGTATTTTATTTTGCCTCAACTAACGCGAAGTGTTGAACAAGTTTTTAGGTTATTTCACTTTTTTTTTTTTTGGTTTACTTATTTGAGTTGATTTTGTTGTTGTTGTATTTTGTTTGTGTTTTATTTTGTTTTTGTGCTCCAACCGCTTTGGTCGTCGAGCCAGAATTTTACGTATGTATATATATTGAAACAATAGAAAAGTGTTTTAGTGCTCGAGCATTGAGTGTCGACAGTAGCTCTTGTTGCCTCGGCCATTGTGGTGATGGGCTGCCGCCGCCTCGCTTCCCAGTTTGAGTTGGAATGCGGCAGCAGTGGCAGCAGTTGAAATGCACTTCATATCGTTAAACTTTTGCCGTTGCTTGCAATATTTTCTTGCTTACTTAAATATTTTCTTCGGCTTGTTTTCCTTTTCCTTTCTTCAACTCTTTGCGTTGCTTGCGATTTAATGTTTTGCCACTTTTGGTCTGAAGTTGAGAAACCACAAGAAAACTTAAAAACAAACCGGGCAAAATGAGTGCTAAAGCTGTTCTAGCAAACGTTCCTTCCCTAATGACGTTGCAGTTGATGATGAGGATGTTGTAGTTCTGGTTGCTGTACTTCACTGCTGATTAAATTGAAAGTTTTACTTTTTTTGTACTTAAAAGTTGAGTTTGTTACAAACGACACATGCACTAAACGCACATTTTGCTTAAAGAGCATGTACTCTACCCCAGTCGCATAGTCATCGTCATCATCATCACCATCAACATCGTCGTCGTCGGCGGCGGCGGCGTCAACTCAATTTGAAATGTTTGCGTGTCGTTATTCAAGCGAAATAAATTACGTGATCTTATTAACTCGGCTAGGCTTCGCTTCACTTGGCAGCCAGGCGGGGCGGGAGGTGAGACAAGTTGCGTCCTTGCCAACGCCATTTGACCAACTTTGTTTGCCTGCCACTGTAACAAAGATTAACTGTTGCGCATATAAGAAGACGCGAATTCGCTCTTTTCTTTCAAATGAGCCTACAAATGTTTGTGTGTGCGCTTGTGTGTGTGTGTGTGTGTGTGTGTGTGTGCAAAACACACCTTTGTAAGTTCAGCAATAAAGCGAAAACGAAATTAAGTGTGCTGCCGAAAATTTATACGAAATGTAAGTGTTGCCAACTCACGCACACCAACAAACACAAGCACACACACACACGCATGTGTGTAAGTGTACCCCAACCAATACAATTAACTACACAACATACTTTCTCATTTGTTTTATAAGCTGCGAGCAAGCCTCGCTTCGACTAAACCTCTCTCTCTCTCTCTCACTCACTCTCACTCTCTTCCCCTCTGTGGCGTTCTACGCGATGGCTGCTTTACCTTTCCATCGGTCTTAGTTAGCTTAAATGTTCATTTTGTTGTTGTTGTTGTTGTTGTTGGCTGTGTCTGCCCAGTTTGGCTCTGTACGGCTTATAAATCTTGCGCCGGTTTTATTTGGCTTAATGACCAGACGTGCGCTCGTCCATAATTTACAAGCGGCGGCAACGCTAAGCAAGTCGTAGCAGCGTCGTAGACAATTGTGGTAAGCAGCAGTATGTGTGTGAGTGAGTATTAGAGCATGTAGCGTTGCTCAGCTTTTGTTGAACAACATGTTGCGCGCTTAAAGCGATTCACTTCGACTCAACTCAACTCTGCTCGAGTCGACTCGATTCAACTTGCCTTCATACTTTATCTTACTTTGTGTGCGTGTGTGCGTGTGTGTGTGAGTTGGGTTTTTATGGAAATCCTTTGGGGTCTTGACTGTGTTGCGTACACGTCGCGAAATGTTCAACTCGAATGTTTTGCGTTTGTTGGCCGTCATTAAAACAGCTTCCGAACGCTGAGCCTGCCAACTTTGTTGCGCTTTGAATTTATGCTTGTTGTTGTTGTTGTTGTTGTTGTCCTTGCAGAACATTTATTTCGCAGTGTGTTTTTATGACTGCTTCTTTATAAAACGATTTATAGTAATTATGCAGCTGCGACGACGGACGCCGGACGCCGGACGACGGACATGTCAAAGTCCAGTCGAGCACGGCGCGCCAAGTGAGAAATATTAATAAACAAATGTATTATGAGAAATGTGTGTGCGTCTTGTGCCTGAACAGAATAAAAGTCAAAAATAGGAAGGAAAAAGAAAAAAAAAACAACAAATAAAAATCTGCTAAATATTATCTCCATGCAAGGAATTTAGGCAAAGCGAAATGGCAGTAAGAAATCTTATAATTTATTTAATTATTTTAGCATGTGCAATAAATTTCGATTAATGTCGCATGCTGTGAAAGGGAAACCCGTATTTGGGATGACCGCACTCATGGTGGCAAAACCGTCCAAAAATTGCATGAGCGAGTTGTCGACCATATATGTGTGTGTGTGTGTGTGCCGGAATACACAAAGGCACAGTGTTGCGGAAAATATACGCAAACGTTGAAAGGCACATGAAGAATTCGGGTAGTCAAGGCAGCAGCGAGCGTGCGAACAAGGACAATGACTGACCAAATATTGACATAAATGTCAAACTCAAATTGGAGCTCAGGGTCAAGGGTCGCCAAAATACACACGCCAATCACACCAGCGGCAGCGAGAGACAACACCGCAGGCACTGTGAGTATGTGCGTGTGCGTGTGTGTGAGGGTTGAAAAGGAAAATGTTAAGCAAAACCAAAAGTAAATACGAATTGAGTAAATGAAAGAATGAATGAACGAGTATCTTTACACGTCCGTCCGTCCGTTGTGTTCCCGTCTGTCTGTCTGTATGTCTGTCCGTTGGTGGATCTGTATGTCTGTGAGCTGCACTAATCCTAAGTAAACAGACCAATGAACGAGTCTTCGGACAGAGCGACACACATACAGATACAGCTGAATGAACAGACAAGCACACTTCAACTATTATGGAACAAAACAATGCAGAAGTACACACACACACTGGCAACGCTTTGAGATTAAAGTCTATAAGCATATTGAAATTGTTTGATAAACAAATGCCGCCTCGGCTTTTGAGTGCTTCCGATGTGCGGGGCAGGGGTATCATTTTCACTGCCATTGCATTCGGGCTTAATGTTAAGTGATGCACAAAGGCTCTGCCCCTTTTTCGCTCGCTGCTCGGCAGCTTAGATAGCGCGTGTTGAATGCCGGGGAGTGCCTTAATAAAAGCAGATAAACGTACTTGTACAAAATGAGCAAATTGCACGCTAATGCAAGGCAAACGTTATATTTCAAACCGTTGCACAAAGCTCCCTCTTTTGTGCTGCGTTGTTCACCACTAATCCCCACAAATACATGCACACACTCACAGTCATACATACATGTATATATTTTCATAGATTTATTCATTAAAGGTCGACACGACTTTCGCAAAAGGTACTAAAACATTTGCTCATTGCGCTGCCAAGCTCATGCAGTCTCAACTCAACTCAACTCATACCGATCCAATACCAACCGACAGAACAACTGACCGACCGACCGACCGACCGATCGACTGACAAACACAAAGCAAAGCAACGAGCGAGAACCGAGCAAACCAATGAAACTCAATCCAATCTAATGCGGAACGCGTTTGCTTTATAGCGCCAGCAGTTGTTGTTGTTCAGTTTCACTTTGTTGGTCGCCGCTGAGCTCCGAATGTTTGCCAGCGAAGTCAAGTGAAGTGAAGTCAAGCAACCCTCATTTTATGCGCTCTGCGGTTGCACTTAGCGTGTGTTCCTCTGCCACTGACACTGACTTTGACTCTGCCACTGGCACTGACACTGCCCAAGCACTTAGGGGTGCTGTTGTCTGCCCCTCGTTGTCATTAATTTATGGCACTGTGCTTGCTTCTTTGTTGCTCTTGTTACTGCTGTTGCTGTTGCTGTTGTTATTGTTGTTGCTGTGCATTGCTTAACTTCAATTAATTAATTTATTAAGGCAAAAATATTTGCAATTTAAAAATAGAATGGCAAAACGCACGAATGCAAAATGTTGTTTGAAAACTTCATTGATTCTAAGGGTGCCATGGTTGTTGTTGTGTTTGGTGTTGTTGTTGTTTTTATTGCCACATTGGCGTTAATTGAATTAAGTTGACATTCTTGCGTACGGGTTAAGGTCATACGGATAACCCGCTGTGCTCGGTCAGTAGTTTTTTGCCGGCTTTCAGTCTGCCTGTCAGTCTGTCTGTCAGCCGCCCGTTGCTTGTGCGCAAATTCAGGGTGGGACGGCAAGCATTATGAGTATAGATTTCATTTTACTTGTGGTCAACACATGTGAGATTTTGTCATTTCATACTTTAATACAAATAGTAAGTAGCGTCGTTGAAGATACATATGTATCTGGCTTAGTGCACGGCCGTGCGCTACAGGATATGCCATCCGCCATCAGCTCATTTGCTCATTGCGTACGGTAATCTTAATTATTGTTCTGCAACGAATTCGCATATTCATAATTAGATTAATGAACACGCGTAACCATGCGAACCAATTCAAGTGTAGTCATCGCTGTTGTTCGTTGTCCAATTAAGTGGTTATGAATATGCCTTCATATATATATCAGATCAGCGCCTGTGCATATACGTATGTATTTACATACATATGAGTAAATTAATGCCCATAATCAACACTCGAGTGCTTGTAGGTCTTTAATGCTGCTGCAGACACTACTTCATTAAATTTTATGTCTATCTGTTTGTCTACGTGTGTGTGCTTATGTTACACACCACAGGTACACTACTCTAATGCGCTACACTTTGAACTCGTACAACATACATTCATCTTTGTTGCTTTTTTTTTAAGTGCATAAACTATAAAATATTTTAAAATAAATATTTTTCGCTTTTTTATTTGCTTATTTATTTGCTGTTTCTATTTTTTTATTATTCTGAACATGATGCTAAAATATTACACGCATTAATTTTTCAACTTTGACATTTGCATGGTTATTAAATAATGCCGAGCACGAATTACATGCATTTCCAATACAAAGGCAAACAAAAAAAAAAAAAACAAAAAAAACAGAAGAAGTAAAACACAAATTTTATGCAATGCACATAATTAAAATTGTTGCGGTTTCATTCGCACTTACAACAACAACAACAACGCGGCGACGGCCATGCCATCATAATGCAATGTGCAAACATACACAGTTATAGTTGCAGTTACAGACATAGACACAGACATAAATACAAATACAAATACAAATACACAGTAACAGATACATTGTACAACATGTGCAATAGATACATGACGCATTCAGCGCTTAGCTGCGTTTTGGCAATGTTGCATTCAATTTTATTTCACATTGCTATTGTTGGTGTTGTTGCTCTGCTATGCCTCGAAAATCGAATAGAAAATTGTTCGAAAATGTTTTGAGCGCATTAAATTTTGGGTGCAAATGGCCTTCTGTTCTGTGCCGTGCCGTGCCGTTCAATTCAGTTTAGTTCAGCTGAGTAGAGTTGAGCAGAGTTGTTTGAGTTTAAAATGCAACAGATGCGCCAAATTAATGCGAACATTAAATTGTATTAGCGCCGCGTGCATCAATTTGCCGCCGCCGAACGCCGAACGTACAAGTGGCCTGAGTAGGTGTGCGTCTGCAACTGTGTGAGTGTGAGTATGTGTGTGTGTGTGTTTAATGCTTTTCAAATACTTACCAACGTGTTGTTTTCTATATTCTCTATATACCGTTATTAATGACCGGGTTGAGGCATTTCACTGTGAAATCTCCTTGGCCGCATTACGAAAGTGAAATTGCACGCAAACAAAAACTGTTGTTCATCTCGGTTAGTTTTCACTGTATGCAACAACGCTTTGCCCATTTTAATGGTTTTGTGCTTTTGATAAATACATAGAAAGAGCAAAAAGGAGCGTTCGTAACGCAAAGCAGATTCAACAAAATATCGCTCATGTTGCCTTAGAGTAAATGCGGTTTGCCACAAACGGAAGCAGATTGTTGGCCGCAGCCGCAGTCGCAGTCGCCGCCGACGCTAACCCATGTTGCTGTTCGAATATTATTTTCGTTGTTGTTGTTGTCGTTGGTGTCGTTTGGTAAATTTTTATTTGTGCATTTTTCCAATATGGCAAATGCGCGCCAACAACAACAATTGATATTAATACGCTTGTATGTATGAAGAGCTGTCTTTGCCGAGCGCCGCCATGCTCTGCCGCATGAAGGCTTCTGTTCGCCACAGCTAGAGTCCCTGTATAAGCTGGCCGTGGGTGGGATCGGGTTCGTTGCCACAACCGCTACGCTTTGTCTGCATTTGTTCATTAGTCGTCGCTGCCTGCCAGTGTTCTATAATAATTTGCTACGTTGGCCTAAAGGCTCAAATTTGTTGTGAAATTAGTGCATTTTAGTGCAATGAAGGCTCCAACAACATCAACATCAGCAACAACATTAACATTAGCAATGCAGACAGACATTTAATATTAGCTGTTCCACTCACTGGCGCTCTTTTAGCCCAGTGCTGAGATATGTATGAGCATGCTCTGCGTCTGTGTATCTGCCATAGAAAAGATACTTTTGTCTTTCTTATTTGTCTGAACATATTATACACAATTCCTTTTTTTTATTTTTAATTATTTCGGTATTTGCCAAAAGCAGATTTCTTGCCTTGATTGTTGTTTGTTTGTTTGTCTGCTGTTTATTATTGCAGCCTATGTGTGAAGCAATTAGAAATTTGGGTTAGTTGCAGATTAAAGTCTGGCGGCGAAAATAAAAGGAAATTTTTGTGCATATTTTGTTGGAGCCAAAGTGACTAAATTGTGGGTTAATGAACTATAGTAGCGTAAAGCAAATTTATTTGCTTAAATGGGTATTCCTTTTAAGAGTTTCGAACAAATCCATTATTTTAATGTATGTATCATATGTATATTTTTAAAGTTAAGACCTTGAAGAATATGAGCCTATGAGATTTCTCGAATTTTGAATTTTCAGAATTACAGTTTTTTTTTGTAATGTAAATTACTTTTATCTAAGCACGTTGCCTAAAACTTTAAAGGCGATTTTTTTAACCTAATTTTTTCGATCTAGTTGACCTGGTTTTTATCTCCTTTGGTATATAGCAGGGAAAAGGGATAGCAAAAAAAAATTGTATTAGTATTTTTAAAAAATTCGTGAAAGTAAAAAGAGGCTGAAAACATATTTTTAAAACATCATCATTTTGCGTAAAAGTAAAAAAAATAAATTTTTTTAGTTCGGACCTCTCGTTAGAGTATATCAGAGTATATCAACTTTGCCATAAAGTTTGCAACGCAGACAATTAGACATTTCCGATTATTTAAAATAAATATATTTTTGAACAGAGATAAGGGCGTGCCACCGCCCACTTTTTTTTTACAAACTACAGGTGCTCGACGTTGGGGTAGCGCACTACCCTCAAGTGGACTTGCGCCTCTTGGTCAGCCAGTTCCACGACTACAGACAAAAGTCATCATTCGCTTTACTACTTACTCTATAAACAATTAATAGGACTAACTAGGCACTAATTTACAACTTCCTTAAAACTACTAATAATTAACAAAAAGGGCTGGATACTCCGTTGATCGTTAGTACACTACCGAGCATAGTTCTACGACTAGACAATGTTGGCAAATTAATAAGCATCACCCGACTACTATAAGGAGGAAGGCGAACACAGGGGTCCCACGGGTAAATTAGGCTTCTAAACTACAAGCTTAAAAGTAAGTTTAATACTTCACACATGCCAACAAAGAAAAGCCTCGATTATGTTCTAAAGCAATGCAAACAAACATGCGACATTTGCATTTGGAAAGAAATGAGAAATAACTTGTTGTGAGATTGTCAACAGATTTTCTATCTTCGAGCGATAATATTTGTGTATATTAAGAAACACGTTATAAGCATGTGCTAATTTTAAAGTGATAAGTGACTTACATTTTTCTCCGGTCATAAATAAACATTACTTGATTTAATTCATTTGGAAAACATATGTTTATCGTTTGTACATGACTGTACTATTGCACAGCAAATTAATGCAAGTGGCATTCGAGGCAACGAAGATAATTTGCTTTTTTATACACGAATTATCTGTAATATTCACATATTCACACAATCAAGCACACGTACACACAGACTCTGATACACACATTTGAATATTTATCTGGAAAAGTCCTTGATAAAGATTTTTCAATTAATTTTTGTATTTGCTGTTGACGACATTTTCCTCTTTTTGAGCATTTTATTTGTAGCTGCGCCACGTCTTTGCCATTTTTATCTTGTTTTTCACTTTTTTTTCGATATTTTTTTCACTTTTATTCGATTTTTCACTTGTGTCTTGTGTTATGAGTCTTCATACATTGTCATATGCACAAGAACATGATTCAAAGATATACTCAGTTAAAACAGACAGACAGACAGACACAAACAGACGGACAGGCAGGCGTACAGCAAGTGAGACAAACAGCCATAAGGAACCATTAATGCATGACGCTCTTTCGTTCATGGCCAAGTTTTAAATAAGTGCAGAAGAAAATCCAAATTCAAAAAAAAACATCCAAAAATAAGAAAAACATGCAGAAATATTTATTAAATGTACGCATTTGCCACTGCTTCCTGTGTCTTGTCCTTGCAACGCAGGACTGTTCGTTCGTTCATTCGTTCGTTCGTTCGTTTGATAAACAACAACAGGTCGTCGAAAAGTGTTTGCGCGTTGGCAGAACGGCACAACGACTGAGTTGACGTTGAGACAGATGCAGACACAGACGCTGACGCCGACGCCGACGCCGACGCTGATTATGACTCTCGTTGGCAACCACAGCACATATCCTTGCATCCTTTGCGTATATGAAGAAAATTGAATTTAATGCTTTTCAGTCAAAACCAACAACAACTACAATGAGGAGCAAATAAAATGAAAGAAATAATAATATGAGAAAAATGTAAGAAGCGCAAAAGAACGAAATACTCGCAATGACAAACGCATAAATTTAAATTATTTTTCGTGGTTTGCTTGTTGAATTCGCTGATGTTTCGTCTCCTCTTCCTTTTTCTGCTTCACTTTTTTCGTTTTTGTTTTGGCTTTTCTTTTTTGTTTTTCTTTTTTTTTGCTTTGTGGCGTTTGTCTTCGTTGTCTTTTAGTTCAGTTAAGCTTGTATATTTTGCTTCTTTCACGGTTTGTTGTTTGGCTTTGTCATGCGTTTTAACATGACAGTCGCTCTGATGCTCGTTCTCTCTGTCAGACCGTCTGACTGTCTGCCTGTCTGACAGTTTGTCTGTCTGTCTCACTGTTGCCAAACCACATCGAATGGTATGAAGTCAAAGGCTGCGTGCGTTTCTTTTTAGTTTTTGGTTCGTTGGTTCGTTGCTCCAGTTTCTTTTTTGGAGCTGCTCCTGCTGCCGCTGACGCTGACGCTGACGCTGACGCTGCTGCTCTTGATGCTACAGCAACCGAAATCCTCAGCTGAAACGCAATCCAATCAGTACTTTGACTAAGTGGGTGTAAGTGTGTGCGTGTGTGTGTTTATGGGTTGTTAGTGCGTCGCATTCACTCTTAGCTTCACTTCCACTTGTCGTCTTCGTTGTTGTTTTCATTTTTTTTTTTTTTTGTTTATTTGTTTGCTTGCTTCTACTGCTCGTGACATCGAGCAGCTCGTTCGGGCAGTTTCTCTTCTTTGCTCACCTCTTTTCCCATCTCTCTCACTTCTTCACTGTTTTTTGTCTGCCTTGTACTGCTCACCTCTGCGTCTTGTCATTGTCGCCTCCTCTGCCTCGCGCCTTATCAGTTTTTCACTCGTTTGTCACTGTATACTCTTGAGCGTATGTATAAAGCATGTTAACTGGGATTTGACAGCTCGTAAATAATATTTCGCTCCTTTCAGGCTCGTCTTTACATTTACATTTCTCTTTGCGCTCAGTTGTCTCACAGAAATCTCAAATAAAAAAATAACAAAAACAAAAAACGCATTTAATTTTTCGTTTCAGTTTCGGTCCTTGCTTATATTATACATACTTGTTTTTTTGTTTATGTTTATGTTTATATTCTTGTATTTCGTTTATCTTTTTATCTTGTCACACACACACATGCTTACACTTTAACTCATGAGCAGCACATGCCATTATCCGTGTAAGATCTTTTTGTTCTACAAGGCAACTTTGGGCAAAAGCAACGTGCATTAAATATTTGTAGAATTGTAAGTAAATCATTAGCATATATTAAGGCGCGCTTAGGACACACTTAGTTGATGTCAGTGCAAATTTCTTAACATTAAGTATACGTTGTGATCCATTACGTATACGTAATATTTTCAACTTTTACTCCTTCATGTAAAAAAAAATGTTATAAATTTACTTACTGTTTTTAGCCTCATTTTCCTTTTAGTAAATAACCAATGTGACATGAATTAAACGTCATTGAAATCTTGGCAGAAAGCTTGTTAAATAAAAAGCAACACAACGCAGACGTCTACTAAACGACGGGGCGGTGGCTAACGGACAGACGGACGGACTGATAAAAGTGACTCTGAAGTGCAAAGAATGAAAATATGAAACCACAAAAGATTTGGCAGACGCTCTCAAGTGGAAGACTGTAACACGATAGCGGCTCAAGGTCGAGTGACATTCTGTTTTGGGAGCGCTGAAGGTGCGACGTTGTCTCGTCTTGAGTTGAGTCAAGTCATGTCGAGTCGTGGCAAGTCACAAGTCAAGTCTTGATAGCACACAGCTTGTGCAGAGTAAACGATTCGATAAAAAACAAAACAAACAAAGACAGCAAAAAATACAAAAATATATAAAGAAATACGGGGCGGATGGCAATCAAGCACAAGACGTAATCTCGTTTTATTGACAGGTGCTTGAATTTATTGAAACATTAAACTTCAAATTCGGCTAAACGAGTTGGCGGGTATGACTTTGTGCTGTGACTTTGCCGCATGACATGTGCAAAAATAATATAAACGAAATAAGGTTCTAAATTACGCAATGCTTTATGGAGCCTTAAGGCATATATTGTGCCAGCTTGATTTATAAATGGATGGCTTACCTGAGCACATTTGCCGTTTGCCATTTGTCGTTTCGGAAGCTCTTAAATTGGCGCGCTTAACAACAATTAGAATATTTTGCTATTTAGTCATGACAAATACACGTTCCGTTTGCATTTCCGCGCATCACAATCCAACACACACTCACGTACCCACACACACACACACTCACGTGCATACGCATTTATAATAAGGCTGCTGTGCGTACATGTGCGGTGCGTACGACAGGAATAGAAGGTTGCCTTTTAGCAAAGGCCGACAATAGTTAATCTAATATCTCTATAAATGTGTGCATGTGGGAGCGAGTTCGGTGTGGCGCGGGTTAAGCGAATGGCACGTGTACAACAGAGCATATACGAAAAAAACGAAAACATATTCATTTCTGTAGTCATTTTCATGTGTCCCTTTTGGTCGTTTCTATCAATGGGCACATTATTTAATAATGAAAATTGAATAGCTTCAAACTTGCACAGTTGGCAAACGGGGCGACATTTGCAAGGACAAACAGTCGTTTGCTGCCAGCAAGCGAGTGAATCACTCCCAGGAGCATAGTGAAATAGGCCGGCGATGCTATTGAATAGTTTTGCTGCTATTTATATGGTTTTGTATCATAGCCGAGCGTGTGTGTTTGCCTTGTATGCACTCTTTCACTCTCATTATACCTTACTCACGTTATTCGGCTGCTTTATGCTCGCTCACTAACTTTTTCTCAGTCTGCCACTGTGCAATTGTGGTTTTCCTATTGTCGCTTCCTTTTCCGCATAATTTTTCTACTTTTCATTTTTAACGGAAATCTTCTAAAAAGGCAACACACAATTTTATCTAAAGCGACTGACTTGGTGCTCTGTTGGGCGAGAGAGGCGCGCCCGAGCGGGACGCTGTTGCAGCTAACAAAAACATTTGTTAAGCGGAAGTTGACAAACACGGCATTGAGCACCGACTCCGACAACGACTCCGAGGACAACTCTGATTCCGCCAACGCTAAACTGACTTTTAAGGTTACATAATTTAAGACTTAAACAAGTCGGCGTATTATAGTCAGACGCGCCTTCTGCACGTTCGTAAAGGAAATATTCTTCAGTAGGTGTGTGTGGTTGTGTGTGTGTGAGGTGGCCAGCCTCTATTCTTGAAATATTCTTGGTGTTTTTTGTACCTCAAAAGGGTTTTCTTGTGTGTGTTTTCTTTCAGTGTTATGTATCTGTCTGTGTAATAGCAATGTAAAAATGCTCTACGAATTGAGGGACTACCGCCTTTGGTGCTGCCATCGCCTTACCATTGAGAGCAAGCGCATATCACATAATGTCAGGCGGCTGTTTTCACCCACAAGGCAGCAAACGAGATTCACGACAATAAAACATTTTTCGGGTCATAAAAGGTGTGCAGTCTCTCGACATGGCAGAGGACACACAGACCGACACACGTGAGGGTTTTGATACCAAAAGCTCATTGCCAACGACATTTTTAGTGAATTGTGCCTTACAGCTTCTTCTTCGTTTTTCAGCAACTGCTTATTATGCTCTCCTATGTATGTGTGTGTGTATCTGTGTATGTCTGCATACAATTTCTTTCTTTGTTTCGTCTTTTTGGACTTTTTCTTTTGTCTTTCCTTTTGTCTTTCCTTTTTCCTTTCCATTTTTTTTTTCCTTTTTTGTTCACATGCCAGGCACGCAATGTAATTTCACAAAGGCAAAAGATAATGTGCCGCAATGTCCTTTTATGTAGCTGCTTTCAGCCTTTCTTGCTTTCAGTCTTGCTGCCTGCCACTCACCATACACACTTCCTGCATCAGATGCCGGCTTGGCCTGACTCGCTGGCTGCGCTTCGAGTTAAATCAACAACGCGGTTGACTTGTAAATGAAGCAGGCGGCGTTGGCGCGTTGTCGGGACATAATTTACTTTTGATTTTAAGTTCATTTAAAAGGATTACCCAGCCAACGGCAGCATCTTCATAGGTGGCCGACCGCCTGACTGCTTGGCTGACTGGCAACGACTTTCAACAGTAATGACAGCGGCAGCAATGCATTAAAATTCATTAACGCAACGACTGATGTTCCACTTTGGCGGCCATTGTGCTCAAGACAATTATGCAACGGCAATTGTAAGGACATGTCATGTGGCCAAGTCAGACAAGACAGTCCGGGTCACTTTGATATTGTCAATTGCTGCAGAATTTCGTAACGATTTAAATCGTCGTTGCACAATAAATGAGCGCATGATTATCATGAAAACGTATATCTTAAATGAAGTTGTCCTGAGCTTTGAGCAAACATATTTGGCCACTTGCCAATCAACATTGTTTAGTTGAACTTTTTCAGTGAAAAAACTTTAAGTTATAATGCGTTATTCATGCACAACTCAATGGAAAAGTTGAAGTCGTTGCATGCGTTTTTTGTGTAAATCACACTTGTTGGCTGGCGGAGGAGGCGACAGCGTGCTGTGTCATTACTATGATGCAATCAAATTAAAATTTATGACAAAACCATTAACAAACTTGGCGCTGTTGCATTGAAGACGACGTGTGCGACGGCAGCATGATTGTGTAGGCGTGCCACATTGTCAGCCATGGCAAGCTGATAGAAGGGGCTGTCAGAAGGGCTGACAGAAGGGCGATAGAATCGCCTCGCTGTCTTTTCGGTCTGGCATGGTCTTGACTAACAAACTAGCAGACAATCAAGCACATGCATGAACCGACAACAACAACAACAACAAGTAGTAGTAGAAGAAGAAGAACAACAAAAAGCTGCTGCGGCTTTGGCAATGTCTGAGACTATCTGATGGAGTCATTGCCATAGGGGCTTTGTTGGCTTCACTCTCTGGCAGGCAACTTGGCTTGGCTGGGCTTGGTTAGGCAGGCAGACAGGCAGTGGGCGAGGCGGCGGGCAGGCAAACAGCCAAGTGCTGCAACGAACTTAACGAGGTCACATGCAAAACTTAAGCTTGAGCTTGCTTCGCTTTGCTTCGTCACGCTTCCCTTCCCCATCACCGTCACCATCACCCGCACACAGATCGTGGCGCTTTTGTAAGTACTTTTTAAGTTTTTGCGGCACAACTTCGCCCTCAACGCGCCTCGCCGCCAACCGACGACCAACGACGACATCACTTGCTCGCTTGAGTCAGTTAAGTTTTCTACATTTATCGATGCCCGCAACGATTTAAACGTCAGTGGCAATTAGTGCGACTGAGTCGTTGTGAGTCCTTGAATAGAGGGCGTAGAGTAGTCGAGGATAGGGGGGCTTCCAGGGGTGTGGATGTGGTGAGAAGCAAGCTCTTAAAGGTGTTGCGGTTTGCTTTTGATACAGTTTCTTTGTTCCTTAGCAGACATCGACATGTTGCAGTTGTTGTTGCACGGTGTTGCTGCTATACTGAAAAGTTACTGAAGTGGCAGTGGCAGCACTTCATTGCTACAAAGCGTGTTGCAAGTTGTGTGTTCGACGTTTTAGATGTGACGCACATCAAATCGAAAGTTTGTTCGTGATAAATGAAATCGTTTGTCTTTTTGTTGCTTTTTTGCAAAAGCGCGTTTTCTTTTCAGATTGCTGCGCTGCACTCTTGCGGCATGTCACTAACGAATGTGTCTTAACTTAGCGCAATTTGAGCTTTTGATTGCTTTTGTTTTTGTTTTGGCCCACAGTACTTTTTCTGACGCGTAGCGTGCAATCTCATTCAATTGCTTATGTATAAATGCACAGCATGAAGCATCCTTGGAGACAAGACGTTCAAGTGCGTAATAAATTCAATAAATTTTTAATGGTTTAATGTTCTTTCGCTATTTCTCGCATACCATAAACGTCGACGCTTTACTCTAAAGTGGTCGAAAAAATGAACAGGACAAAAAAAATTTTACAAAAAGCGAAGAATACACGAGTATTCTTATTTATTTTTTTTTTTTTTTTGGTTTTTATGTATTTTCTTCTCTTTTGGGTTGCTTCAATGCCAAGTTTCAAGTCGTAAGAGGCAACGTCGACGGCGATGGCGGCAAAAACAAACTCAAAGCGTGTGAAGGCATTCGTCGAGTGTCCTTTCATGCGCATTTCCAATGCCTTGGCAGCGGTTTCATGCCGGCAACCAAACCAATTGGTCTGCCGCCTGGGCTGCTGTCAGACCGTTATGTCCGTATATATGTGTGTTAGTCGCTTTGTACGTCCGTCTGTCTGTCCGGCTGTCTCTGTCTTTGTCCAACTGTCTTTGCAGATAAAATACTTAAATGTTCTTTTATTGGCTGAGCGTGAGGAATTTTTATATTAATTTATTACTTAGACTGCGTCGCAGCCAACGAGCTGCAGTGAGTCTCAGAGACAACAACAACAGCAGCAGCAGCAATATCACTATCAACACATACAACAACAGCAACAACAAGAATGCTTCAATGGCAACGACTTTTGCGGCAGCATTTTGAATTATGAATTGTATGACTTACTAAGGCATGGTCTGCCAAAGGAGGGGGCGGTGCGGCATAGCTCAGCATGAGCCCTCAACAAAGTTGGTTGTTTAAAAAGTTGTTAAAGTCCTTTTTATACCACTCGGTCGGTCGGCCGGTCGGATTCGATTTTAATGGGCCTTTAAATGCCAACTGATAAATGGCCAACTGCATGACAAATGAGAATCGCCCTGATTCTATTTTTATATAAATACTCATTTTATTTTCAATTTTTTTATGGTCTTTAATTAAGTTGTTATTGTGCGCCTCGCATACGCACAGCAAGTATTTAAAATATATATAAGTTAGAAATTTTAAAATCGCTCCCCGTCGTAAAAACCAACTTGTATCGTAAGTTGAATAATACATTGACGCATGTGGCATGTAATCCTATATAACATAAGATTATACATTATTAAAAATATGTTCTTAATTAATAGCTTAAAAAATGCCTACAAATTCTTAACTCGCTCGTCATCGCTTTGTTTATCTAAAATAAGTCTAATTGCGCATACGTCATGTGTGATCATTGCTCAGGAGTAAACTTCTTTAAAGAACTTGTTGTGAAAAATAAACGTTGGTTTTTAGATTGCACCTGCTGCTGCGTTCACTATTGTTTTTTAAATTAATTTTCGATCACCGCAAAATGAAATTGTTTTCACACAATTGTGATTATTGCCGAGCGATTGTGCATAACTGTTGGTGTATGTTGAATTGACGGAAATAATGGAAAAAACTATTTAATTAAAAGATAAATTGTGCAAAGGCCACGCTCACACAAACACAAACACACACTCACACTCACACATATACACACATACACCCAGCGACATCTGTGTTGAATTGCGCTGCGGCACGTTGCGGTTGAACTCGCATTTGTTTTCAATTCCATGTCATTTCAAATGCAAGTTGCATGCGATTGCAATGTGAAATGCTACGAAAATATTGAAAAATGGGAAAAAATAAAAAAACAGAAAAAAGAAATCGTAAGGCGTTCATTTTACGTGATCTCTTTGCGAAATGCGTATGCGGTGACGATGAATGCGACAACGACGACGATGAGAACATTTCAATTGTCTTGGCCAAGTCAGGCAAACTTTACTCTACTTCACTTCCCACCACTTCACCATTTCTGTTATTTGTTTTCGTTCGCTTCTTGTTGTTGCTCTTGCTTTCTGCTTTTGTCTTCCGGCTGCAGCACGGTTTTTGGCTTATGCCACCGATTGGAGCCAAAATGACGTGACTTTTATATTGGGCGCGCTGCGCAGCGCATGTTCAATGCAAACATATACGACAGCAACTTACCGCCGCGCCACCCGCTCAACCGTCTGCCCGTGTGCACCGCTAACGCCACCGCGACGCGTCAAGCCAAGCGCGTAAATATAATCTCCGCAGCTATTGTTGGCGCTCTGGAGTCACGACAAACGACGCAAAATCTTCGCGCATTTTGAACATTTTTGTGAACGAAAAATACCAAAAAAAAAAAAAACAAAATAGCATAAATAATAAAAAAAGAAGAAGAAAAAATAAATCAAAAAAGAAAAAATTATTGCTGTAAAATAAACGAGGTTAGCAAAGCCAAAGTGCGAGCGAGCGAGCGAGCGAGTGAGCAAATGCGCGAACAAAACGCAACACAACATATCGATAAATCAACACAAACAAAATGGCGCAACGGAAGTGGAAACGAAGAAGCAGCAGCAGCAGCAGCAAGAGCACTGGGACGGACGGGCGGCAGTTGGTAGCGGGTGTATTTCAGTATGAGTGTGTGTGTGTCTGTCTGTTTGCTTGTTTGTTTGTATTTGTGTGGAAAAATCGGTTAGGAAATAGATTTAAAATTTATAAATTATGAGGATTTGCAGTAAATTGAAATGTTACTTTTCCGCTTTTCCCTCTTCTCTCTCTTTCTCTGTCACTTTTCCACACTCCCCTTGCACTTCACGCCACTTGCACGCTTGTAAGCATCATGATATTTATTTTGGCAAAGCTTTTGCGCCACACAATATTTGAGGTTATGTTGCTTTAATGCATTTACACTGCGTGAACAATGGCGTTAGTTATGAGATACTCTTTGCTTTTTTATTTTTTTCGCTTTGGCCTTTTAGTTGAATTTATTGAATTATCAAAATGAACTCAACGTGTTGAGCTTGAACGCAATTTCGAAATGTATAACTATCATGGACGGTGCCGACTGACTGACTGACTGACTGACAACTCTATTGATTTTTATTACTTCTTCACTTTTTATTTGTTAGTTTTTGATTATTTTTCTTTGTCCCGTCGCACGCCTTTCCATCTCTACTGTCCATCTCTACATTGAAGCTCATCTCTCTCTTTTTATACGTTGTACCTTATGGTACAAGGGTATATTAGTGTTGTGCACATCGAAAATGTATGTAACATCCAAAAGGGGACATCTTCGACTATACAAATTCTATTCTATTCTTCAGCAGTATCGAAAAAGAAATCGATCTAGCCATGTACGTTTGTAGAAAACGGGCGTGGCCACGCCCACATACAGTACAAATTTAAAATGCTTATATCGTGAACCATATAACTTACAGGAATGACATTTGGTGTTAATGTGTATGATATTGGGATAGAGTGTAACAAGATTCAATCATAATATGGGCGTGGTCACGCTGACATATTGACAAAATAGGAGTAAAAATTGGCATGTTTGATATTGAAGAGAAATTGAATCTATTTCGATTGAAAAGTAGGTAGGGCAACGCCCTCAAACAGCCGTTACAAATTGAAGGTACAGGGTATGGCGATGTCGAGAACTCTTGACTGTAATTCCTTACTGTTTTTTTTTTGCTTTTATTATTATTTCTTTTTCGATTTGCCATTTGAAGAACGTCAGTTTCGTTACGATTGCAATTCATATGGAAAATATTTCTGAAACAGCTTCAACAAATAAATAAATCATCGTTTGGTTTTAGTTTTTATTTGAAATAAACTATTTGAACATTTATTGCTCTCTATGCATTTTCATTTGAATGCTCAACACTGTTTGCTCTGCTCTGTTCTAATACCAAGCCAGCATGCCGGCATGCCATAAAGGACTCGTTACGGCACAATTCAATGCAGGATAATAAAATGCAGGCAGCGGCAATCAAGCGCAATATTTCAAATCTTCGTTTCTCTATGATTTTGTTTAGAGTTTTCAAATACATCAGTTTTGTTTTGCACTTCTTTCCAAATATTTTTTTATGTTCTATTTTTTGTAGTAACTAATAGTGTGTGTGCGTGCGTATATGTATGTTTGGTAGGCAAATAGTCAAGCCTTTGGGCAAATGGCCGAAAAATATCATTTTTAAATATTTAAAAATATTTTTGTTTCATTGAGAACTTAAAACTTAAATTTGCCATAAATTTAGAGCTATTAAAATGTAATGGAACATAAAATAAAGTTGTCTAAACGTTGACCAACTTTCAATAAATGCTCGCTGATTCTGCCAAGCACTTGTGTTTGTGTTTGTTGTTGTTGTTTATTGCAAGCGTTCATTAATAACCTGTTTTGCATAATTTGGACATTTGTTTTCGAACATATTTCAAACCAAAATGACGCCATAAAACACAACAAAACTTCGACGGTATTTAAAATTTATTACAAATACAATGACTGCGAACGCGCACGGAGCGAAAAAGCAGCGAAAACCGACGATTTCAAACTTCATTTAATTCAATTTATATATGTACTTCACTGACAGTGAAATTTATGCGCTAAAACTCTGAAAAAAAAGCAGCAAAAAAAGATACAAAAACTTTGTTGGTGTCATTGCAAAACTTAAATAAATAAAATTTAAATACATGCCGACACACAACAATACAAAATGGCACCAGCAGCACATCCGCTGAATACATGCTGTAAATACATACCTGTAAGGCAGCTCGATTCTCGTGTCCTGTGTCCTCTGCTGTGCTCTGTGGTCCTGTCCAGTTCAGTTGAGTCGTGTCCTGTGCGCTGTTTATTTAAGCTGCTCAATAAAAAGAAAAGGACATATGATATGCGTATAATAAATTGCGCCTTGATGACTCTCTCGAATAAGCATACAATATCATCGTCAGCAGCGTCATCATCATCAGCAGTGAACGGAAACGGATACATCGAAAATCGTATCAGCAAATGAAGTTCTATGCTAAACGCATTTTGTTGTTATAAAAGTTTTGTGTCTTGTTTGATTTTGAGATTGTTTTTTTCAGCTTTCCTTCATTCCTCTCTCTTTTTTTATGTTAAATAAATTATTCAGCGTTCAACTATAAAAATGGCTAACAGTTTTCGGTACACTTGATTTTGTGTGTGTGTGTGTCCGTCTGTTTGGCGCCGTCTGTGCGCGCCTTCGTGTTGGCGACTCCTGTTGACTGACCTCGAAAAGCGCCATGACTAACGGTATCGGTAACGGTATAGGCAACGGCATCGCCAGCTTCCATCACTGACCTTGTATCCTTAGCAAATAGACAATTTGCCTTTTTTACGCACTATTGTTTGTTCGTTAAAGTTGTTGTTGTTGTTGTTGTTGCTGCCAAAGCACAAATAGAAAATGGCAAAGTAGAAATCAGTTTAGTTCTCCAATGTTGCTTTATTTGTGAGTCCCTCAACATGCGAATGTACATATGTATATGCGAGTGTGTGTGTGTGTGAGTTTGTTGATTTTATGTGTGCTCAAGTTGGAGCATAGATCGTTATAGAAAATGACTTTTAGTTTTGTTGCTGCTACAGTTGTTGTTGTTGTCTTTTAGCTAAATTGTTTCGTCTTCCGTTCTCTGACCGTTTTCATAAAAGTCAGAAATGCTTTTTTTTCTCTTTTCTCTTTTTTTTTTTTTTTATTATTATCGTTTGTGTCTGTCGCTATGCTTTGTCATTGTTTGCTTTACTTTGGGTGTGCGTGAGCGTGTGTGTGAGGCTTAAGACCGAAGACAAAAGCCAAAGTTGGAGTCAGCAAGCCAACAATGAATACAAATAAACATGATTGTGCAATATTCTCTTATGCACTTGAGTTGTTATTTTGTAGTTGTTTTTGTTGTTTTTGTAAAATCGCTGCCATACAATGAAACTTCATTTATGTGGGATCAATCACTTTTATTGTCTACGAATGATTTTAAAGCGTTTTATATTGTATCAACTCAATTCCACACCACACCCACACACACACAACATACACAACAACTCAATGAAAGGCACAAACGAAGGAAGAAAGTGTTTATGGTTATTTGTCGAAGAAAAGTTTGTCTTAAAGAAAAAGGTTGAAGGAAATGTCTTTAGGCAGAAACCATGTTGTTTATCTTATAGCAAGAAAATAATATTGAATAAAAACATGTTTTTGTTGTATTGTTTTTGCTTTTTTTGTTCTTTATGAACTCAAAGTTTGTTTGTCGCTTGCATTTTATTACCATTTTGTTACTATTTTATGCTTAATACACATTTTCTCACAAACTTCACAAAGACGACAAACAACAAATGACTTAAAAAGAGGCTCGACAACAACAAAGCACACATTTTTTTGCTGTTGTTTATTTTCATGGCATTTATTTTTCGCTTTAGTAATTTTTGTGTTTTATAGAAAACTTTTCGCTTTGCTTTTGTGCTAATTAAATTCACAAGAATTAATTTTCATCATTCGTACTAATAAAACAAAATCCTGACCTTAGGCAAATTAATGAGCTGGGCGTGCAAGCGTGCGAGCGAGAGGGCGTAAGTGAGTGACTGAAAGAGAGATTGACGGGTATTTAAGCATGAAAGAATCATAAACAACAACAAAAAAGCGAAAAAGTACAAACAAAACAAAGTACAAAGAAATAAAACAAAAACAATCAACATGCTTAACAACAAGAAAGAAGAAGATGAAGTTTAAGGAGAAGAAGAAGAAGAACAAGTAGCAAAGCAAGCGAAAAAGGTTCAAAAACGCAAATATTGAATTTGAAGAATTTTTTAACGACAAAACAAAGAAGGAAAAAAAACATGGCGCCCTTTGCGCACTTTTTGCGGTGCACCCTTCGACAAGTGCTGCACGCCTACCAATGCTGCTACTGTTTATAAAAATAATTAAGAAATATTTTTCATGTTTTATAACTTTTCCATAAATGAAACATGGGGGAGGGAAAAACAACAATAACATAACAAGGAGGAAAACTCTTCGCTTCGACGAAGAACGCTAAAACTTTTTAAATAGACAAACTTTTGTTGTTGTTGCCATTGCTACTTGTTTACTTAAAAAATATTTTATAAGCAAAACAAGCAAAGTACATGTGCGGGAGTGCGAGTGCGAGCGAGAGGGAGTGAATGGTTCGACTTCGTTGTTGATGTTGTTGTTGCCATATTCGAAATCTCGAAACAGAACACTAACAACATTTAACATACTTCATTATAATATTTTCACTTTCAACTTGTACAAGCTTGCCGCTGCCATCATGTCCTTAGCTCAATAATATGCTTGCAGACGCCAAGCGGCGACGACGACGGCCGCTGCCACTGTCACCGACGCGCTTGTGTCTCAAACTTGTTATTTGTTTGCAAGCTGTAAGCATTCTGTTTTGCGTTGTGTTGTGTTTAACAAAAGAAAAAGGCAAAGGCAAAGGCAAAGCGAGCAAGAACGACAAAGGCGGCTGCCCTAGGGGAGCTTTGCAGCAGCACTGGCTGTGTGGGTGCGCTGGCTGCCGGCAGAGGGCGAGGTGAGTGCTCCCTTGACAAAATGTCTAATTTCCGTGCAGGAAAGCAAGAAATTACTTTATGGTTTGTTAATAGCAAAGGCACAACTTTCGCTTCTTATTTTTTTGAATTTCTATTCTGCTATTCAACACCCCCAACACCGTTTATTCATATTTTGTTTTTACAAAGCACACACACACACACACACACACACTCAGAAATACAAGTTGTTTGTGGCTCGAGCGGTGTGAGTGCATTGTGTCATTGCTCTGCCGCCGTGTTATATGTTGTCTGAAATTGGGCTTAAATGTTTTGACATATTTTTTTATGCACACTTTTCGCTCGCTCGCTCGTTCAGCCCCCCGAGGTGTTTTGCGAGCTTCGACAAGTTTTGCTATTTAATGGAAATTTAAACGGTAACAATTACAAACAACTAGACAAAGCTGCCGGCGGGGTGGGAGGCAACGCAACGCGGCTGAGTGATTGTCTTTTTTTGTTTAAACTTTCTTAAGGGAAACTCAAAAAATGAAGGTATTTTGTTATGCGTTAGGCATATATTCAAATGACATTCTCAGCGTCTGTTTGTACAAGCCATGGCTGTATCTTTATAAATCTCACCATTACGCCACCACCAACAGCAACAACAACAGCAACAGCCTTTATTGAAATACTGGGCCACCATCGACAACAACAACACCTGAAACGCACAACAACTATGAAACACATTGAACATTTCTAACTACACGTGGCAAGCAACACGCCTGCGGCAAAACGACGCCATGCCGCACGTCCAACAACAACAACAAAGACAAGGCCAAGTCAAGCTATGTAGTACAGTCGAGAAGAGTACATGTGCTCAAGTATCAAATGTTGCTGTGAGCGTTGAAAAGCTTCCTTCAATTTGATTTTCCTCTTCTTAGTGCTTTGTCGCTTTTTTCCATTTGTATTTTGCATTTTGCTTTTTATTCATAACAAAATTTTGCATTGCTTAACATTTTCCATATTCATAAGGCACACAGCCGCACAAACGGATGTGCCACAAGATACTCGTACTGTTTGTCTGTCTGTATGTGTCTGTGTGTTTATTTAAACAATGTGTGTAGGCATGTGAGTGTGTGATGATAATGGCGGTGGCGTTGGCGTTGGTGTTGGTGTGCACATGTTTTAACAATTATCAGTCATTGTTAGAAGCGCAAGATTAAAAAACAACAAAAGACGAACTTGTCGAAGTGGAAAGCAACAACTGAAGCTGCCAACTTGGTGCGACATGATATGACTGGCACGATTAGGGAGGGGGAGGGCGAGGATAAGTTATCAATGGCTGAAGACAAGAAGAAGAAGAAAACAAAAAGAAAAAGCGGAAAATGAAAATTATTCAATATTTTTTTCTTTTATTCTTGTTTTGTACAAATTGCTGCGTTATTTGCTTTCACACACACACATGAACACACAGCGCGGCAACGCATACAGTGGCGCAAAAAAATAGGAACATTGTGACATCGTCACGGAGGTTCGTTGTTTGTGAGACATGAGCGTTTGCTCAAGTGTGTTTATTGAATAAATATTTACTTATTTGTGTATTTTTTGCGTGTGTTTATTTGTGTATTGTGTGAGCATTTAAAGCTGTTCTGCGGTAATTTAGATGCAAATTGTGCGTTTAATACTCTGACGAAAATATTCTCTGAAATTCCTCAATTCGAGTTCCTCATTTTTTGCCAAGCTTTAAAGTTAAACGCGAATGTGCTTCTTTTTGTGTTGTTGATATAAACGGAAGTGAAATGAGGCTTGCTAAATGAAAATAGGACAAGTCATCATGGCAGCAAAACAAACATAAAAAATGAAGTGCATGCGGTGCAAGCGGAATTTGTGACTTAGCCAACGCTCTCTCTCTCTCTCTCTCTGGCTCTTTTGCTCGTTTTCCTTTTGCCTCTTCAACAGTCAGCATCCTTGTTAGCCGAGTGCGTTGTGTCAAAGTTCCTGTGGCATTCGAAACGCAAAATATTTTGCATTTCATTTACTTTAGTTTGTTGTATTTATGCCGACAAGTCTTCTTCTTTCTTCCTTCCTTTTTTTTTTTCTGTTCTAATTTTTTTGGTTTTTATAACATTTTTTTTGTTTTTGTTTTTTAGCAATTTTGTTTTGTCTGTGAAATGAAATTGCGACTACATTTTCTTTTATTTTATTTACATTTTTTCGCCCATTTTTTTTTTTATTTTGTTTTTTTGCAACAACTTGTTTTTGTTGTTTTGTATTTTTTGTTAGGAATTTAGGACTAAAACATTTATACATCTTAAATTGTTGTTGTTGCTGCTATTGTTGTTTTCGTGTTGAACTGTCCGTCATTGAACCCGCTCTTCACTTTCACTCGCTCGCTCACTCACTCATTCATTCATTCACACTCAACCTCTCTCTCTGTCTCGCTGTCTTTGTTGCTTCAGCACTACTCAAGCCTGCCGTGCTCTGCTCTGCAGTGCGTTCGTTCGTTTTTCTTTCTTCCTTCCTTCCTTCCGTTAGCTTGAGGCTACAGCGGAGGCAACTCTGTGTTTCGTTCTCATTTTTTTTCATTTGTTCAGAAGTGACGCTTTTTTGTGTTTGTTGTTGCCGTTATTGTTGTTGTTGTTGTTGCCGCGTTCCTTTTCTTTCTATAGTAGTTGATGTTGTTCATCTTCTTGTTTCGTGTTGTTGTCTTGTTAACATTCCGTTTGTTAAACTTTTTACACAACGGTATTTCTGCGTCCTTTTTTTCAGATGTTTTTCTTTATACTCCTCTTGGTCCTTTTTTCTATTTTTTGCATTATTTCGCTTCGAGCAGAATATTTAAATTATTTCAGTTTTTTGTTGCTCCCAAAAAACAACAAAAAGGCAACAAATTGTTGCTAGCTGATTTTGCAACAAATTTGATTTGAGTTGAAGCAACATTTGATTTCTCATTGCTTAAATGGATAACCAAATTGTTTTAAAGCGCAACACACCTGCGCGATTCTCACACACACACACACACACAAACATACAGCACACGTGTCTGAAGTTTTGTGCATTTGAATACCTTTTTAATTTGTTTTTTTTTATTCAAAAATAGAAAATATTCGAAATAATTTCTTCTTAATTAGTTGCAGTCATGTTGTTAGGCATTTGTATTTATGTATGCTTTTGTATCTGCATCTGTAAAAGTATCTGTAGCGGTTATGGTGGATAATTTATGGCATATGCATTCACTCATTCCATCGCTGCTGCTGCTCTTCCTATGGCAGACCGTCAGAGTTATTCAATATAATCATGTACATTCAATTTTGAGTTTGCCACAGACACGCATTTGCCCGCAAGCGCCACATGTGTGCAGCATTCATGCGTGCCACATCAGCAGCCTTCATGCAACGCACAGGCGTTGAACTCGCACACACACACACACACACGGTTGCCTCGACGACTGTGTCTATGATGATGACTGTGGGTGCGGATGACGATAATGATGTTGATTGTGATGATAATGATGTTGCTGTTGGTGCCGCTGTTGCCACACAAAACGCCGCAATGCCAACCATAAATGAACAGTGCATCATCTGGATAGTCAACTCTATGCATTTGGCCAGCACCCTTGTCAGAGAAGTTGCTCCTGTTCATTCACTTTGTTTGTTCCCATCGTCATCGCCATCGTCATCGACATCGACATCAGCCTCGACGTAGTTGTCGTTTTAGTTGTTGTTGTCGTTGTAGTTGTAGTCTCTGTTGGCGTTGGCGTTGCTGTGTAAACAAAACATCCATCAAATTCCAACCATAAAACACATAATAAATACACTCAACATATGACTTTTGATTGATATGCACAAAGTTTTGTTATTGCATGCCGCATTCTAAGCTGCAGACAACCCCTGCTCTCCCTCCTCCGACTTCACATGCTTTACTTTTAGATTTTAGTGTGGGTTTTTTTAGAATCATTCCTTTCTAGTTAATTTTTCAGTGCGTCTTTTGGTTGTTTTAGTGTTTAATGTGCCTTGAAAAATCACAACTAATTAACTTTCTTCTGCATTTCAATAATTATCGTCCTCATGATTTATGGGCCTTTATACAATAAACACTTGGGGTGCAACAGTGCGGTTTGTTTGTTTATGACATCTGGGAAATTCGTTGAAAATGTGGTTGCTTGAGGCAAAATGATGCATGTTGCATGTCATGGCCGCGCTCACCTGACAAACAAGCATAAAGCCGAGCGGTTCATGACAAACTGAAATCGATTTTTGGCTTCCAATGACAGATGAATAAACTTTTTAAACTCTTACCAAAAAAGTATATCAACTTTGTCATGAAGTTAGCAATGCAGGAGTCAATTCGCATTATATTTAGTATATATGTTCTCGATCAGCATGACGAGACGAGTTATATCTGTCTGTCTGTTTCAGTGTTGTATGTTCAACTATCTCAATCGCACCACATAGCATTAAGCACCAATAAGAATGATCAAATTAAGGTTTATGTTTGGAGTTACTAACTCAATACATTGCATAAAGGCTGTTCAACGTAAATGTATAAATGAGATTGGTGAAGATCAGGCGGTCATATCATATTGCTGCCATAGAAACGATCGGTCAAAAATAAAGTTTTTGTTATAGAAGCATGTTTGCTCTTGAATATAAAAAGTCGAAACTTTGGAACTTTGTGTTTTTAAAAAGGTTGAAATACATTGCAAACTTTTATAACATCACACATTGGGGCGTGGCACTGTCCATATGGAGAACAACTTACAAATTGTATTGGAGAAAGAAGTAGTATAAGTGCAACGGCCTTATTTCAGGCAAATTAGAAAACGAGCGTGGCTTGCTCCTTTATCATTAAAAACTTATATGCATCCTATTAGGAAAAACATAGAAAGGGTTTTCTAATAGGAATAGTTTCTCAAATGCTCCCAATAGTATACAAAAGTTTCAGCAAGGCCGAAAATAGCTCCTTTTCTGGCTATTATTACTTACTTTTTTGCGCATTACAATTCGATTTGAAATTTGTTGTTGTTTCACAAATGTTTTCATTATTTTTGACAAATTTTTGCCCGCAACCAAATCACTGGCATTGACAGCTTTAAGTGCAGCAGGGAATAATAAAAGTAAAAAAAAAGAAAGGAAGGAAGGAAGGAAAATATTTGAATATATTTTTATTGAAAATTAAAAAGTTGAAAGTTTTAAAAGTTGCACTAAAAGTGTTTTTCTTTGTTTTTTTTTCGATCAACAACTTTGCAAATTTTCAATGTGCAACAAAAGTCAAAAGTCCGCGGGGCATGCCGCGTGTCAGTTGCACGTGGCTGAAGTGATGATGTCAGTTTGAAGGCATATGCATGTCAGTTACTTTCACCATTAACTTGCGAGATTTTCGCCTGCAGTTCGTCAACAACAAGAGCTGCAACAACAAAGGGTAATGCGAACATTGCGCGTGTCCTCTTTGTTCGCTTCATGCTTAATGCATTCTCAGTCGCTCTTGCTCACTCACCCACTCTCTCACTTGCTCACTCTTATTGACGCTAAGAGGCGCTTTCAGCGTGACCTGCCCCGCTATTCAATAACACAATGCAAGTATTTACTAAAACAAACTTTTGTTGACGGCGGCCGCAGCGACTGCCCGCTCAAGCTTTGCTTGTGTAATCTGCAAGCAAACTTTGACTGTAAGTTACTCAAACAAAACTGAATGCCGCTCCCCCTCCCGGGCTCCTCCCGCTGACACTTCCGCTTCGCCTCTGAAGCGCATAAAAGTCACTTACGCGGTCGCCGAGTTCAAGACTCGCACTCAACGCCGAACTGTCCGACATTCGTCTCACTATATGCGTGCGTGCATGTGTGTGTGTGTGTGTGTGTGTGTGTGTGTGTGAGTGAGTGTGTGAGTGAGAGTACGAAGAAATTTCGCCAGTGACAATTCCGACAGCGACGAATTGACACAAGACAAGTGCAAATTTGGTTTAGTTTAATTTCGTGCGCTTTTGCAAGAAAGTCGTTGCTTTGGCTTGGTTGGTTGATGGCTGGCGAGAGTGAGGGCATACCCGAAGACGCTCATTGTCCAAACACTGTCAACATTGTCACCGTCAGCTGTGAGCTTTATTAAGTTTTCACTTACTTACTTTGAGGTGTTGGCAAAAGTTTCTACACTCTGTGCAAGTTTTTCACTTTCAAAAAAAATAAACAAAACAGAAAACAGAAAATGGGAAAAGCATCTTTTGTCTTGTTTTGACTTGAATGCTTCGACTTGTCTTCAATGTTGCTGCAGCAGAAAAACTAAGTTGACATTGGCATTTTTTCCTTCGCTTTCTGTTCGTGCAATTGCTCCGATGGACGCGGAGAGAGTGGGTGGAGTGAGTGAGCAGAAATAAAAGAAGAAATACGAATGAAAAGTGGACAGATGAAGGAGCTGATTTTTATTTGTAGAAGAGCAAATATGCTCGATTGCATTTGAGTTATTGTTTGTGGCGCAAGCATGAGCAAATGTCACACACACACACACACACACACACGCACACTCACATGATTGCATATTTGCATTTCGGTAGCAATGCAAGGAACATGTGGCATATGAATGTGGCAAATAGAGCAAAATTCTACCATAAACTGTAAGTAAGCAAGCTTGAAGTGAAGTGCGCTCTGGCGTTGGCATGGTCCAGCGACGGTATGGCATGCGTATTTCTCGTAAATATTGAATATTTTGGTATTTATCTTGTCAGACAATAAAATAAAGCACAATTGCAGCGCTTTGTAGTTGCATGTGTTCAGCATGCCTGCCTGTCTAACTGTCTGTCCGTCTGTATGTCGCTCTGCACTTGTACTTGAGCATCTGCCAGCGCAACGAAATGCATAGCAATGAAAACGGGTCAACTGGAAGAAGGTTCATTGAAGCTTTACGTGCTTTAAGTTAAGCTTGAACAATGTCAAAGGATATTCTTTCCTACAAATTGTTTAACATGTGCGCAGGCAATTAGGTGCTCAACCTTCCTCTGTTGCTATGCTGTGCACAACTTCATTTAAAACTTTAATAAATGCAATAAAACGTTGGTTTGTTGGCGTTGGCGGCTTTGGGGGAGCGGTGATGGTGATGGCATTGGTGGCAACGACAACCGTTAACCGTTGCGGCGCCTTTGGCTGGCGTACAACAAAACGCGACCGCGCATGATTCACTCAAAGTGACAAAAACCACAAATTAAATCGTTTTACCAAACAAATATATTCATTTCACGGCCTGAACTTGCATTGCCGTGTCGGACACACACACACATAGACCACACAAATATATGTATGTATGTGTGTGAGCTTTATTTATAACCATTTTAACGTTGAAAAACGCACATGGTCAAACACAATCGCTCGAAATTAGATCACACATGACTCCTTCCCCTTCCCCTTCGCCCGTGCAACGCCATTTTGACCGCACGTCCTTAGCGTTCAATGCCCTTGTTTGACGCCCTCCGCCCCTCCCTCTTTTGGCAAACAATGCCCAAAATCACAGTCATAATTATTATTTGTACTCTGTTGACAATTGCGTTGTACGTTGCAACACGAAGCGCTAGTTGCACGTTGTGTGCTCTGCACCGCGGCTCACGACTCATCGCAGGACCCTCTTTCGCCTTGCTGGACCATAAAGAAGTCTTATACGCATTTTATGAGCGCTACAATTCCGTTTTATATGTTTATATTTGCCTCGATTCTTTTACGTCTTCATTGGCGTTGCGTTGGTTTCATTGCCGAGTGGAAATAAAATGTTCACGCATATAATTAAAGTGCGACGGCGTCCTCTATGTGGCACTCCCACTTTATTCTTGAGCGGCCTTAACTCTCCTTTGGCCTACACAAGATGCAAATCCAAATGCCAACAAATCATCACTCCCACCTTACGCAATTATCTCTCTCTCCCTCTCCCCCATCTCTCTCTCTAATTACTACATGCGTCCACACGTTGCCTCACCTCACCTCGCCTTTCCCCCTCTACCGTTGCCTGCCTTCTACATCCCACACTTGAGTCAATTGTGTCTGATTGTCGGCTGTCGTTGACTTCTCCGACAATGACGGTTTTTTACGATTTGGCTCGGACTATCATCAACGCTTGAGAAGCTGCTTATTTTATGTGTCTGGCATCAACAGCAGACATCAGCTCATAAAACCAACTCATGAACTCATGTTCCGTCTGTCTAACCAACTGACGTGTTAAAAACAAAAACAACAAAAACCAGTAAGGGAGCTATTTTCAGCTTTGCTGAAACTTATATACTCTTGCAAGCATTTTCTCAATTATTCTTATTGGAAAATCCGTTTTATCGTTTTTTCAATAAGAATCGTATAAGTTTATAAAGACGTAACCACGCTCATTTTCTAATTTTTTTTAAAGAACATACTTCATCATGCGATCTTTTATCTCGTCAGCTTACAGAGAAATTACATTTTTAAGTTTTTCTCTATATGGGCGGTGCCACGCCCTTATGTTTGATTCTTTTGAAACTTTTGAACATGGTCAAGGATGTTTAAAAACGCGTAACTGTAAAGTTTCATTTGTTTATACTTAAGAACAAAAAGTTTTTCTAACGAAAACCGAATTTTTGACCGATTGTTCCTGTGGGAGCTATATAATATAGTTTTCTTAATTACAAAATTTATTTACGTCCAAAATGTTATTGTGTAAAAAATTGAGGTGGCAGCTATATGCTAAAGTATTCCGATCAAGCTGGTTTCTACAATCAAAAGAAAATTTTATGCGTTTAAATTTTTGTGCTAACTTCAAAACTCTGGGAAAAGTTCGCATTGAAACAGACAGCCAGACAGACGGATATGGCTATATGAACTCGTCTCGTCGTGCTGATGAAGAATATATATACTTTATATAGTCGGAGATGTCTCCTTCTCTGCGTTGCAAACTTCATGACAAAGTTAATATACTCTTGCAAGAGTATAAAAATGGGGGGTGCAAGTATTAGGTGAGGTGAAGTGAGTTGTTGTTGTTGTTGTTGTTGTATGGCCAACTTTATGCGTCGGCAGCTTCAACATTTTATGAGTTTTTTTTTGGATTTTTTTTCCCTCTACTAATTTGAGGCACGCATGAAAAGCTCTTAATTAAGGCGCGAGGACAAAAACAGAATACACAAAAAAGGACAGCTAACAATTCTCTGTGTAAAATGTCTTTCCCGTTATCATTTCCTGTTTGTGCTTGTTATTGTTGTTGTTTACTTCGACTTCCCACGAATGTGTGTTACTGCGTACGTTACGTGCGCAGCAACGCATCGAATTTGATTAGGCGCTAATTATGACGGCCCAACGGCAACGACGGCAGCGAAACTAAAACAAGAGTGCGCAACAAAGCCAAACACTGATTTCAGACATTCGATACGCTATTTTTAGCAAAGCGTTGAGCGTGCGAAAGAGTGAGTGAGTAAGTGAGAGGGGACATGCATTGAATGGAACGGCTTTGGGATTCGAATTGCATTTACAAATGCGACGCTCCGCCACACGCCAAGCAAAGTGAAGTGAACCAAAGGGAATAAAGTGGAATGAAATAAAATGAGTGACGGCGCATTGTTGTTATTTTTAGCGCTGCTTTGTTGCTTTGCATATCCCTGGCTATAAATTAAGTCGCTTCAACATTTCGCTTGCGTTTAATGTTATGTGAATCAGTGTTGGTGGTCCAGAAATGTATTCAAAGCGCGTTTCCTGCCAATCAATCTAACCTTTTGCCTATGCACTCATAGTTTACACTTCTTCATGCATTCATGCGTTCACCCTCCCCTCTGTGCGTCTGTTTATAACGAAATTTGAATGTCTTTTGTTTTTTTGTTTTCAATGAAAAACACACGTGACTTTAAATCAATAAAGGTAAATCAAACAAATGAAAAATGCAGTCAGAAGTAAATATTTATATATTTATTTGCTTATCAAATGGTGAGAAAAATCGTCGACACTAAATCAATGAAAATGAGTTTCGTTCATTTAAAAATAAGAATAAAAACAAATCATTTACAAATTTTATTGGTGAACGTTGAGTAAATAAAAAATTTAATTAGAATTTTGACGTTTCTGTTTAGAATTTTTTTGTTGTTGTTTTTGTTTTTTTTTTTTTGTTTTGTGTGCAAATCACAAAAAATGTGTGGTTTCAAATATATTTGACCCAAACTAAAACATAAAACAAATTAAAATAAGAAAAAAATAAAGCGAAAAACTTCAAAGCAAACACAAAATTGAATTTTTACCATTAAAATAAAAAAGAAAAAAAGAAAAAAAATGTGAAATAAATAAAATAAATCAGAGTTGGAATTTTTTCATTATTTATTTTTAACATTTTTATTTCATTTTTGCCAAGTTCGTCCACAGAAATGCTTCATGTAAAAATGCTAGAAAAAAAGGAAAACCAAAATAAAAAGAGGAAATAAAGCGCAGGAAATTTACTCAGGTATTTTAAATGTTTTCAAATGTGGTTTTGTGGTCAGCTGCAGCAACAACAGCAACAACAATGAGTCTGACTGTAGCAGAGAAATTTTTATTAATAAAAAACAGAAAAAATGTGTGCGTTTCATTCATTTTCGAGCATCGCAAACATGCCGAAGCATGAGTCAAGTCAAGAAGAGTCTAGTACTTGACTCGAATGTTGTGTTGATCATGGAGCGCTTTGCTTGTTACCTAACTTTTTTATAACCTGCACATACTGTGACTCAGGGTGTATTAAGTAGTATGCAACGCAAGGAAGGAGTTGATTTAGACCATATAAAGCAGATGTGTACAGGAGGAATCAGAAAACCAAAGGAAATAGATTGGATCAAGTAAATTCATATGTCCATACTCAGCAAAGGTTTTTGGAAATTATGAGTGCTAGAGACTTTACATTTAGGGTGGAAAATCCTTAGGCTAGGCAATGAATTTGTGCCACGCCCACTCCTTTCCAATCAATAAAACGATATAGTTCGAACATGTGATGGAAACATGCAAATCGGTTGGTAGATTCATTGATCGTTGCCCTACAAAATGATATATCACAATTTGTGCGCCTACCCGTAATTTTCGCACATAGAGAGGTCTTTTTAAAATTGCCATATTTCCTAAATTATAAAAAGTGCTAGCCTTTAACCTTATAGGCCGGCTCAGTATACTTACGTCTCTAAAACCGCATACCAAAAAATATCAGTCTACCCCTTAAAGAACATTAGACTTAATTTTTTTTTTTTTAATTTTAAATTTTTGTTCGATTTTCTTGAAGTTTTGAACAATATGTAAACATACAATATTAGACGTACAATTATTGTTTAGACTTAGAGCCTGGCATTCCTCACCTCGCGTGCAAGGTATAATATTGTCGAGTATACACGACTTTACCGCCCTTACTAGTCTTTTCCTTATTTTGTATTTTGTTACATTTGTGTGCTTTGCAGAATGTTTATAACAAGTCAGATAAAAACATGAGGTTGTTGATGTTGTTGACGATGCCATCATCCATGGACAAATGCTTGTTGAGATAACATTTTAAGCTGTAAACTGACATTAAATGAGACTTTTCAAAGCATTTGCGTCTGCTTAAATCAACTGAACGCCAGACTTGCCAAAGACTTTTTAAGCTGAAACTAAAACGAAGCAATTATTTCAAGTTTATTTTCAGCAAGCAAGTCAACCAGATACAATCACAGCGTTTACAACGACAAAACAAGATTGATTGGTTTACCTTTTTGCCGCCGCCATCACAAGTTAATCAAAAAGTGCACAAAATTGTTTGGAGGTATTTGCATGCACTGCCAGGGCAAAACTTCTAACAAATAAATTTTAAAAACACATGCACAAAACTTGTCAGAGTTTCATTATTTATGAGGAGGAGAACGTCGTTGACAATTATGAGCCAATCAAATGCGTCGACTGTGGCTGAGTATCCTCCGAGCGTCGCTTTGCCGTTGGCTACAGAACCAGTGTTGTTCGTGACGACGACGAGTCAAGCAAAGTGACAGATAAATGTAACTAAGAGCAATTCTGGACACACATGTACATGTGAGCTACCCAAAAGCGCATTGATTTTTGTTATTTGCATGAATTATATGAGAATTCGAACTTCTGCATTGCAGCGATGGTGAGGGTGAAACGGTGAAGGCACTGCAATGCCGCTCGTGTTGAAATTCTGTGTTCAATATAAATTTTAATATGAATTTTTCGATTGTGTACAGAATTGACAAAATATTACGACAAACGGCAGACAGACGGAGAGACAAACTTGGCAACTCTTGCCGGCATTAGCATGTCTTTTATAAAGTGTTCTGTGAGACTTTGTATGCGAAGAGCGGAGGTTCGGTAAATCACACCATCTCTCAATTGTTGGCATTCCATTGACTCTGCAATTATTTGTTTTATTTTGCTGTATGTGTGTGCGCGTGTGTGTGAAATGATTGTGTGTTGAACATGACTTTGATTTAATTGCGTATAAATGCAATACTGATCCTCAAAAACAAACCGACAAACAAATCGCCAGCAACTTATCAACGTTTTATGTATATACAAAAAATATGAACAAAATTCCATACATAAAAATGAAGAAGCTAATCAGCCAGAGATGACATAGCAAAGCGAATCGTAATTGCAAAGTCATAATTTCGTGACTTTTCTTGTGGCAACATTTTTTTGAAGGCAAGAAAAACGCTTAGACTGAATGGTGGCGAAGAAGGTTATGAGAAGAGGGAAAGGGTGATGCAATGAGCAACCAATCATGGTTGTCGTCCTCTGCAAGTGCAGGACTTGAGGCAATAATTTTCTTAGTTGCTTTTATTTGATTGCTTTGCTCGAAGGCCAAGAAGAACTTCTTGTTCTGCACTGAAGTCCGAAGAGGAAGGAGCAGTAGAGCACTCTGCAATTTTTCTGGCTGAGTTGAGCAACGCAGCTGTATAGAAGTTCGTGTGTTTGTTCAATGCTCTGTTCCAATTCCAAAATGTTTAATGAAAACACCATGGGCTCAACACACGTTACTCTTGCTGACACGCCTTTCCTCTCTTTCGTACTTCTCAACGTTTTCATTTCATTTTTGAAGCACATGCAAAAGCTCAAATAGAAAAAAAACAGAAAATAGATGAAGAAGAAGAAATTAAATTAGCTGCCTGAGTAGTGTTTGTGAATGATTTTTAAAGCAATTTGCGAAATGAATTTTTCGAAGATTGAATTTGCCGAATTAAAACAAATACAAAAACAACAAATAGTATATTTGCAAGAAGAGCCAGTTAGGATTGGAGTCGACAGTACTCGACTTCGACATACCCTGTACCTTCAATTTGTAACGGCTGTAATAGGGCGTTTCCCCGCCCACTTTTCAATCAAAACAGGCTTTATTTCCATTCAATGCCATACATCAAATTTTTGTTTTTCTAGATCAATTGGTTTCGGAGACATAACCTTTTCATTTTAGCTATATGTGGGCGTGGTCACGCTCATTTTATATTTAAATCTTAATATATTCCATCCCAATATCATATGTTCATGCACAGTTCCGTTTTTGTAGGTGATATGGTTCACGAGATATAAGCATTTTAAATTTGTACCATATGTGGGTGTGGCCACGCCCCTTTTTCTTTTCTATCTTGTACGGGTTCAGGTCAGCTAAATACACTCCAAATTTGGTGTTCCAATCTCAAAAGACAACCGAGAAAATACGGCTTTTGTACATTTTTCACCCGAGGTTGCTCCTGTCCCAGGGGAAAACCCATTTAAACTTGATCTGCTTAAGGAATGCCAGAATCGACCTGCGAAAAGACTATAGCTTCCGAGATCTAGGCGTTCATACAGATGTATGGACTTGCCTAAATCAATTTCTCTTTCGATACTGATCAAGAATATGTGTTTATACTTTGTATAGTCGGAGATGCTAAAAAAACTAATATACCCTTGTACCATAAGGTACAGGGTATAAAAAGAATATAAATATTTATCAGTATTAATACAAAAAAATAAATAAATAAAAGGTTATTTTCATTTCAATTTATTTCATTTCTTAAAATGTTGCTTTTAAGCTCTCTGAAGAATGTTAATAAATAATAGTTTTTAATACGTCAAGTGTCTTAATCAAAATTGCAAAGAGGCATTCAAACATTCATTTAAAAACTCACACACACACACGCACACACGAACATATACTGGATTTCAAGCTGAGAAAAATCACGGCTTTTGACTCGACTACTTTTTGAAGCTCGTGATTTCTGCATGAGCCGAAAAAAAGCAGAGATGCGCGTAAAAAGCAAAGCAACACATTGTGTATATGAAAGAAAGGCAAAAAACAAAATTGGAATGAATGAAAAAACATTAAATATAGAAAAACACAACTTGGGTTATTTTTTTTTAAGGAAATAATATGTGTGTAAAATCTTATATAAAGTAATACACGAGTGCCATGGTGAAAATGCAACTGTGCGAACATTTTCATTTTCAATGCAAAACTCACAAAAAAATATATGAAATATAAAAAAGCAACACGAAACAGACAACTTAAAGTCAAAAATTCAACGAGGGACAAAAACTAAATCAAAGATCAGACGAAAGCTGATAAAAGAAGGGTTGGCGAACGAGTCAGCATCAGAGTGATAGTGTGAGAGAGAGAGGAGAGGGAGGGAGACATTCAGTGAGGCGAGTGAATGAAATGAACGTTTCTTTTAGTTCGCCGGCATTCTTTGTTACTTTGCCCTATTTTTGTGCATTGTCGGTATGAGAGTGACGTCACACACACACACACACACACACACACACACACACACACACACACACTTACACTTACAAACAAATGATGCACGTTCAACGACAACAACAAAAACCAAAAGTATAATTCTTTTTTTTTCATACAGACAAGTCAGCAAAACAGGAAGGATTACTAAAGTTTATGCTCAAGTTGAGCTTCTTCTTCGACGCCTGTGTGCACACATGCATATGTTTATGCATGTGTGTGTGTACTTGTTTCGTAGAGCGACATAGCCTAGATGAAAATTATTTTTCTATATCGGCTTAGTGATTATGGCGGAGCATATAAAGTAACAACTCATGGTTAAATAAATACTTCTTCTTTTTTCCTTCAACATTTTTAATAATATTTTTCTAAGCGCGTTCTATTCATGTGTAAACAGGCAAACAAATACACACACAGACACACACACAAAAGCATGAGATCTTGTTAATATCTCAGAGCACAAAATGAAAGATGCACAAATGAATAAGTCTGAATGAATGAAGATAAAATATAAAGCAAAGCATATCAAAGAAAAAATTGGGATTATGTCAAGGTGACTGTGAGTGTGTGTGTGTTTTTTTTTAATTTTCTTGCTGACGCGTGTGTAAAAGCAAATCTTAAACTGCTGTCAAATTGTTCAGATAAAAGTTGAAATTTATTTAATTAAATGGCATGAAATTAATCTCATGTCGGCTGTTTTCTCAAACAACGCTCTCTTTCACACACTGTCGCGCTCTCTCGCCCTGTTTCCTGTGCTCTATAATGTTACCCATACATATCTTTTATCTTCGCTCGGCAATTATAATTTACAAATTTCAATTAGCCTGGCTGTCGAAAACAGCTCATCATGCCACAGTGACCACTAACTGTATGCCGCCACCGCCACCGCCAATTGTTAGCCAGACAGGTGAAAACTTATCAACGAAATAAACTTTTTGCTCCAAAAAACATTCCGAGTGAACCCAACAATAACAAGATATGTATATGGATGTGTGTATATAGGAAGCCTTTAATAAAGCCACACAAATTTAGCTAGCAGAACATTTGATGGTGTTGGTTTAATGGTGGTTGCGGCAGTGGCAGTGGCAGCACTCATAGAAGTGCCAATGCCAGTGGCAGTTATGGAGATAATGGCGGTGGTGATGGGTGGGGAAGGGTAAGTTGGCGGCGACTCTATTACAGAAACTTTGCGCAAAATGTTGTCGAAATTAAATGAATTGTTGTCTTACCTGGCTAACGCTCACACACACACATATACATGCACGCATACATTGACATTTGGCTCGTGTACCACTTTTCTATACACTTGTTGGGTTCACTCAACAGTTTTACTTTGAAACACATTTAAAAAGTTTTAGAAAATTCATTTTTCTAAAAAATTACATACTGAAATGAACGACAAAAAAACAACAACAACACCAACTACAGAATAGATATTTAGACAGATAGATAGATAAAAGTTGTTAAAAGTTGTTTAACTAAATTTAACAACAAATACGCTCATGAAACACGAAATTGGCTCAGAACCGGTAAGGCTTGAGTTTCTCACTTCGTTCTGTTACGAAAACAAAGTTGAAAAGCTTCTGAAAAAATAAATTTAAAAAAAAAAAAATTAATTTGTTATTTAACATACTGCGTGGTTGAATTTAAAAGTATTTAAAATTTGCCATGAACACTTTGGCGCTTCAAATATTAAAGTTTGTGGTTTAAAAAACTCTCAAACCAAGGCAAACAACAGTAAACTCCTATGTTACAGAGCGTTGTAAAGCACATACAGCTGTTTACCATTAAGCTCCACAACGACGATCAAGTGGTCAGCTGCCGTATGTGCTCTGTGGTCTTGTGCAACATAAGCGGATAAGTATTGTTTTCTTTTATTACTTAGTTTCCTAAGCTTAATTTAGTTACATATATTTTGTTTCTGTTTTACTTATTAATAATTGTGTATTTTATTTACTGTTCTCACATCTTTTCAGTGTGCACGTCGCGGCTCCTTTAACATTTGGTGGTAAGTTTGAAGTTCTCGCTTCCTTTGCTATGCAAACAAGCAATGTTGGAACAAAAACGAACTTAAACTGCTAATTATTTAATTAGAAATTGTATTAACACACCACCGAAATAGGTGAACCTTAGCCGAGCTGAGCATCATCTGCGACCCACATAGGCTTACATATATTCAAATTGGTTTTATTTTATTAACTTGAGACGCGCCCAAACCAATGTTTCTACCAACCCACCACTCCGGCTGAGCCCAAGACTTCAGCTCAACTTGACTGCACAGACAAACAACTGACTTCGAGTAGCGGTGTGTGTGTGTGTGTGTGAGTGAGTGTGAGTATGTGTGGGTGTTAGGCCAAATATGAGCGCATTGCTCATTATTTAATGAAAATTTTCCATAGCTGCTCAACTCAAGCAGAAACTCAATTTTTGTTGTCTGTGCAAAGGTTTTTCTTCTTTTTTTTTACTTTTATTTTCTTTGCTTTATTTATTTATTTTGTTTTGTTATTTATTTTGTTGTTGTTGCTGTTGCTGTTTATTTGTAAGTTGTGCGGGTAAATCAAGTATGGGAACATTTTGAGATTTTGCAGGTGTTTTCGCAAATGGACTTTGCATTCAACTCGCCTTAAGTTCCCTTCCTCTCTCTCCCAGATCATTGCCACCGCCTCGCCACGCCTCGCTAGACACACTTTAAGTCGTTTGGTTGGTTGTCTTCCATGACTGACATTAATATTCATTACGTTTGATTTTAAGGTTGCTCGAATTCTGAGCTTTCTTTCACTGTTTCTGTAATGTATTTGCATAAAATTGTTCTAAAATAATATTTAGAAAAACCAAAAAGAACTTTCATCAGCGCTTGTTTAATGTTTATTGTTTTTTGATGAACTTTGTTGAAAAATTAATTAACTCTTGTATAAATTAGCAGCAAAAGTCATTGTCAGTGAATGTGTGTGTGTGTGTGCGAGTGTGTGGCATGCGCCAAATTGTTTGCTCAATTTCGGTTTGGCAAAAAGTGAAAAGGATTTTCAATTATCTGCAAGAATACAGAGTATTGTGCAATACAGAGAAATACACACACACACACACATATATATGCATATGTAAGCACATGCACTGACATACAATTGCACAAAGTTGTTGGGCGTGAGTAAGTAATGATTGAATGGCAGACAAGTTGTGCCATACACACTCACACACACACAAAATTGCAGCAATTTTCCTTTGAATGCGCATATCCTTTCAATTTTTATCTTGCCGCACATGTGCCATCGTCAAAAGGCATCACTATGCTGCACTCTGCCTTCCTTCATCACCATCACCATCACCATCGCCGTCTCGCTCTTTCCGTTGCTCACTTTGATTTTTTTCATGTGCTCTTCCAAGTGCTTGCAACCAATGGACTTCTTTAGTGTTTGACTGCTCCTCTTGCGCCATTTTGCCAATCGAGTTTCGTTTATTCAACAAAACTTTCGAAAAGAGACGAGTATGAACACACACACACACACACACACACGCACGTACGGTGTTGAGATTGAGCCTGTTCCTTTTCAAATAACCAATTGCAATATTTTTTGACGCATTCAATAACGTTCCAAAGGCAGTCTGACAGACGCACGGACCGGCAGACAGAGAGACATACATTTTCAAGTGTCGATAAGCGCTAAATGTATGTGTGTGTGTGTGTGTGAAGAATCAATGCAGCAACGGCATGTGTGAGGACTTTGGCAAGTTGCATGAGGCAGCGTTGGGCATGGCTTTGCATTTGTGTGTGTGTGTGTGTGTGATAAAGTCGATATGGCACAGCAAATGTATATTTTTAGCAAAAAGTAAGAACGACGACAACAACCACAGAGAACGCTAAGTGTAAAAAGCAAAAAAGAAGCTTGTGAATAAAACAGCTGCCTCGGCTACACTGCACTACAAGAAATTGTATGCTTTTAAAACTACAACAAAAACAAACAAAAAAACAAAACAAAAAATTACAAACAAAAAACGATTTAAATATAGAAGGTCCTTTGGGCTTCAAGCCGTTTTTTTTTTTTTGCAGTGTGCCTTCACGGCTGTTGACATAAACTCAAAGCAAAGCAAAGCCGAGCAAAATTCATTCATTCATTTGCGTCTTTTTTTTTTTTTTTGAGTCGACTCATCTCTCTTGAATGAAACAAAAGTCGTTCATTGTGAAAATCGTTGGAAAATCTCATAGAAGTACCGTATTATGAACACTTTTACGCCAACGTTAGAAAGGACTTCAACGACTTTGATATGATCGTGGATGTCCTCGTCGTCCTCGTCGTTGTCGTCGTCATAGCGGCAACGCTAAAAGTATGTTGGCTGAAGTTGAGTGAATAGTGCAACAAATAATGTTTATAGACAGAGAAGCAGAAAGAAAAAAGAAAAAAAAGATAAATAAATGAAAACTCCTTGCAACAACAGCAATAACAAGGACACGCTCATCAATGATATTAAGCGTACTTAATCCTTTTACATGCTTTACTTGCTTCACTTCATTTAGCCTCGACAAGCGCGACTTGAATTTAACGGAAGAGTTGAATGTGATTGCGATTCACAGTCTGTATGTGTGAGTGTGTGTGTGTGTGTCTGAGAGCGTGTGCACTTGCAGCACACACATAGATATAAACGCACACACTCACTCACAGAGAGCTTCATTTATAAAATGCTGGCGCGGCTCTTGCAGCTTTGGCATTTGCTTCTGTCCTGGTCTCGCTTTGGCAACGTCTCTTTTGTCTGTCTGTCTCTCGAGTCTGTCTGCTTGTCGCAGAGTCGCTTGAAAAAGTTTGTACAACTTTAAGCCGCTTACAAGATTTTCGCTCAAATGCCCGAAAGACATTTTCTCATATAATAATAGGAAAATGTTTTTGCACGCGAACGCATTAAATTTCATGATACTTCTTCAATACCTCTCATTTTCAAGGTTCAAAGTTTAAACACAAAGTTTGCTTTCATTTTTATGAATTTTATTGAATTGTATTGCCAACAAATATAAATCAACACAAATACAAGAAAACAAATCGTTTCGGGTCGAACATAAGCACCAGAAGCCGTAGAATGTGTTGGCCGAAGCTGTGGAGGAGGAGTAGGAAGAGGTGGCGGTGGCGGTGGCGGTGGCGGTGTTGTTGGTGGAGGAGCAGAAGAAGAAGTAAGCAAAAAATAAGTCATATGTGAAAAAATTCAATTATGTGCGCAACACACATGAAAAATAACAAACATGTTTCCTGTTTGCTGTTTTTTTTATTTGTGTGGTCTGCTTTTAGGCTTTGGAGTGGCCTTCTTTCTTTTCGGACTTGGCTGTTCGTTCGTTTTAGTCGCTCAGCTTACACTTTGAGCCTATTTGCTGTGTGGGAGTGTGTGTGTGTGAGCTTGATTTGTTTTCATTTTTTTTTTGCGAACAAGTGAGCCAAAAATCCCGCAGCTAACAACATTTTACAGTTCGACAAGTGTGCCGAGCCGGTCAAAAAATGTGTTGGCGTTGTTACGACGAGGAACGGCATGAGGCATGTGTATGACAGCGCCCTCTGTCGGTATGCCAATACATACCAAGCATTGTTGTAGACCTTTTTTGCGCTTTGATTTATTGGCATCCTTAGGCCAACGCCTTAAATATTTTGCTAACCTCGACACACGGAAATACCGAAGGCGGCGACCAAAAGGCATTGTGGATGCGTCCTCCGTGCTTGAGGGAAGTGTGTGAGGTGAGGCGGCAACAAAAGGAAGCTACAACAAACAAGGCATCAGCGCAGCACAGATGCCGTCAGACGATAGAAGAAAGACGATGGGATTGGAGGGGACACATGACCAGGCGGGCAGTCGTAACTTGTCGCCGCTCAACCGCCGTACACACTGACTGGCCCACCCCACCCTTTTGCCCTTCATTTGCGCTAACACTTTCTTTAGAGTTGTATTGAATTTTATGTGCGATTTTCTTGCTTTTTGTTGCTTTTATTAATATGCCAAAATAAGCTCGAAGCACGAAGAAATACATGTACATGTATTGGAGAGTGTGAGGGCAAATGTGGTGTTGCTGTGTTGCTGTGTTTCTGTACCTTTGTCAGAGCTTCTTTTTTGACTAAGTGCCCATAACATTTTCGCTGCTGACGGAGAATATTTTAAATCATTTCTTTCGTTTTTTTTTTGCACAAGACAGCGATTCTTTTATTCGCCCACTGCAGAACGACCGTCGACGATTGAACGCCGGCTGGGACGGACACACACTTTCGGCAATAAATCCGGTCTCGACTCATCTATAATAATAATGTTAGGCCTTTGTGTGTGAGTGTGTGTGTGGGCAGATGTGTTTTATTAAATATTTTTATGATAAAGAACTTCAAACGTGTCGATTTTGTAACATATTTCTTTTTGCACTCGCTGTTGTTGTTGTTGTGATTGTGAGTGAGCTTCGCTGTACTGAGCTGCGCTGTTGTTGTTATTGTGTAACGAATGCGCGTTTTAAATTCAATTTTAGTTTAACAAATGGAAAAATCTCTTTGCGCATAAATAATTCAATAAACTTTAAGCGAAATTCGCTTAAAATGTCATCAGCAAATTCAGTTTGTGCGCGCAATTAAAAGCGCAACAGGTGCGCATAAAGTGCAACACGGTGGCGCCACCGGGCAAATGTGCCCATGGCATGCAAAATGCGTGGCGCGTCCACAGGATTGCCTTCTCCTTTTTTCTTATTTTGCCTTTCCTTTTCCTTTTTTGCCTTCGCGTTTTATTTCACTTTGTTTGCTCAAGGTGAGGCTTACTTTCAGCACATGTTGGTGTGAGTGTTGGGCACATGGTGTACCCTACACATACTTGGCATGTTGCGACGCTAATGAAATATGTTACAAGAAGTTAACATTACAAAAATACACTAAAACTAATTCTTGGTTGCCGTATGTTACCTGCGACGCTGTTCATCATACGCCAATTCATTATTGAAAATATTTGCTTGAAAATTGCACAGAAGACTTTCGATTTCGGTACTTCATATGAGATCGTTCAATTATTGACGCTAATAAAAAATGCCCTTTGAAGTGCATTGCGCCTTCGTTATGGTCGCTGTAGCACTTTTTTACTTATTCCATGCTTGAATCGCCATTTTTTTCGCCATGGAAAAAATAAACAAATGGAATTTGCTTCAACATAAGGCCGCACACTCAGCTGAGCCTTAAGAAAATGCGCAAATAAAAACGCAACTCACACACACAAGCGCGCATATGACGGACGTCGAATTGGTTGCGTTAGAGCGGTGAGGGTGGCTGTGAGTGTGAGTGTGGGAGAGAGAGAGAGAGGGAGGGCGCTTGTGAGCAGCATTCGCATACAAATGTACACGTTGATGACTCTGAAAAGTCATTAAGTACAAATGACGTAGCCAACTGCCAAAGCCGCCTCGATATGACTTGACTTGAATCATTTGCCGCGGTATGAAGATGGGCCTCTGTGAGCTGCGCTGCCTCTGCCGCTGCCACTGGCACTGTACTCGAGCAATAATTGCAGCACGTTGCCTGTTATCCTTGCGATGCAGCAATGCAGGCAAGCTTCATATTGACTGACTCACACACACAAATGTGCCTCAGTCGCTTGCTCAGTTTGTGTTTTTTGTTGGTTGCGTGTGCCGTGCCGGGGGGAGGGGTGTGTGAGGTGGCGACGAGGCTGCTCAGTTTGCATTATTTATGACTAAGTGAGCCCGATTAATCTGTACTCAGTCGTCAGTGAGTGCGCGAAGTTGAAGGCAAAGGCGCTGAATGCGCTGTACAAATGTGTAGTTGGCTTTTAGGCGCATGCATGCGCTTACCAATATAGCGCGCTATATGACTGTGTGTCAGCTTGCCTGTGTGTGTGATTGTGTACATGCATTTGGGTTTGTGCAATTGGGTTTTATTTACTCGTGCGCAATTTAATATAATACATCATGCACTCGAAGCCAAAACACACACACATACACACATGTACAATATTGATATACACGCCATACACACAGACAGACAGATAGACAGACCGATGCACGTCTGCACTAACGGCATAAATAATCTGTTGAATACATCTAGGCGCATGCGATTTCTGCCCTCGTATCTTTTGCTGCACATGCACAAACAAAGTTACTACATTTACTCGACGATAAAATTATTGTTGTTGCTTCCTCTTCCTCTTCCTCTTTCTTTTATATTTTTATTTTTGTTTTTTTAATGAATTTATATTTAAGCAACATGGGCGATAATTTCTTAATGAAAACTTACTTCGCTTTGCCATGCAATCTCATCGCAAGACATATTTATGTGCCGCAAACGCATTAACGGTTTATTTTGCTTCTGCCGTGTGCTTCTGGGAGTGTGTGTGTGCGGTTGTGCTCGACTGCTTGTTGAGGATGCGTGGGTGTGTTTTTTCGACATAACTTGGTTGATGTTGTCAGCGATAACGTTCGACTCGACTGAAGGTGTGCTTCGACGTGCCCTTTTATTTTCGCCATCACTGTACTTTATGTCTTCATTTTGTTTTGGATTTCGATACCAATTTGTGCTCACAGTCGGTTCGACTGCTTTCGCACAGACATGCCTTCGCTTTGCGTACACAGTGAAAGCTTACATGGGTGGACAGCGGCGATTGAAAAGATTCTGCTATTGCATATTGCTTGGTCTTGCTCTCACTTGAAGAGAGCAGTAGCAGAAGCCACAAAATGTACACTTCATTGCTGTGACTCTGCTTCATGCTATGATCGGTTGGAGCGCGAAGGAAAAATCAAAAGAAATATCATTTGTGGTCGTGCAAACAAATTCGGTAGCAATCGAGCTATGGCTTCGACTATCACTACTGCTACAGCTCTCGTTGTTAAAGCTTTTGTTGCTTTCAGTACTCAAACTACACATTTATTTAAAAATATGTGGCAGTCACAGCAGAGTAATGTTCGAATGCCAAACAAATCGGAATCACACGAGTGGGAGTGGGAGCTGAGGCTAAAACAAAGAAACTCCTTCGTTACTATTGCTGCTGTGGAGTCAGCAATATGAACACTAGTGTAAACAATCATGTCAGTGATTTTTTTGTCACGAGCGATGTTCAACTGTGGAAGTTATCGCCGCTTTAGAGAAGATTTGTAGGGAGCCGTCTGCGAGTCGAGTTTTCACTGTACATGCTATCATGGCCAAGCAATTTTCGGCGTTGACAATCACCTAACTCAAATGGCAAAATTTATCTGTAAAAATCAATTAGCAACCTTAAATGTTAATAGCCTCATATATCTTTCACTGTTCGAGCTGGATGGGTTTTGGCGCCTTTGTCAAGGCTGAAGTGTGAAAGCGCGATAAAAAGATTAAAACTCAAAGCCAGAATGAGATTCACACACACAGACACACACACTCACACTCACGCACTCATATCATGAGCAGACAACATCAACAACAATAACAGCGACAACAACAACAAGAATCGAACGCGAATTGAACAAAAGACGGTCGGCGGAGTGAGGTGAGTGAGGGAGCGAGGAAGTGAGCCATAAAACAGCGGGTGGCGGTGCACATTAGCCGTGATGATGGGTATGTGTGCGTCGAGGGCGGCCGGGGGGGCGGGGGCGTTGTGCTTAAGCACATACGCGACGTGAAGGCAATCGAAATCGCATGCGAAATCGGATCAGATTAGACTTAATGCAGAGCTGCTAATTTTGGGTGATTTTTCATAGGCGAAAAACTTCCTTTACTTTCGTTTTTCCTTTTTTTTCGTGTTTTTTCGACGTTATTTCTTTGGCCACGTTCACTTTCGTCGAAACAATTCGTTTGGCAGACGGACGCATGTTGTTCGTTGTCTACGTGTATTTGTTTCTATGTGTGTGTGTGTGTGTGTGTGTGTGTTTTTGCGTGGGTGTTTTGGTTGTTGTTGTTGGTTTTAGGCGCATGGTATATTTATTTATTTTTAGCAAAATAGAACAAGCGTCAGACGACAGGCGCCTCGACGCCTGACGTCGCCGTTTTGTGCCAGAAAAGTGTCAGAAAAAAGTGACAGTCGTTGAAGGCGCGAAGTTTGTTGGCAAAGCAGTAAACCGAAGGAGAAGAGAAGGAAGAAGAAGGAGGAAACGCAGAAATAAACAAGCGCAATGACAGCTAAACAAATGACAGGACACAAAACTCACAGTCACACACACACAGACAAACATTGACATATTCACACTCACACACTCGAGTGCACACACACACACATACGCACATCAACTTAAGCAACAGCCAACGAGCACTGAGCTGAGCTGAACATAGCTGAGCTAAGCTAAGCATTTCCGCTTCCGGCTACTTATGCGGCATCGCTGATGATCCTTGCCATTTGTGCACCCTATGATTTTGCAACGCATTCATGTCATGCCACTCGCCAAACACACACACACTTGCTTCACTGTCGCCGTCGCCCGCTGTCTTCGACTCCAACTCATGCTCGGGCCTCATTGTTGGCTCTCAGCCTAATTACAATATAAGCAAGCGTATGTCATCCGGCGTTTCCGTCCGACAAACGTCTTCGCCTTCTTTCCTCATCACTGCTGCTAAGTTGTTTATTTTTATTCCTTCTTCTTGCTCACTCACTCACTCACTCACTCACTCACTCACTCACGACTCGCTTTCTTTCACTTTCTCTTTCTCGTCTGTCGTCAGTTGAATTTTCATTTGCATGATGACATATAAATAATTATTTTTCCCCTCACACACACATCCCCCTCTGTCGTCGTATGTTGTCTGATGTCTGTCGTCCTCTGTCGTCTTCGTTTGAGCGAATCGCTTTTATCGCCCGCTTATTTTTCTCGATATTTAATTTGATGTTTTTGTTATCATTTTTACGTCAAAGTTTTGTTCTGCTCATGTTTTGTTTTCGTTCTTATTTCACAACTTTCCTCTTTTTCCTTCTTTCACATTTCTGCAGAGCTGTTTATGCTTCCTTGTTGTTGTTTGTTTCATAGAAATTCCATCTTTTTATTACTTGATGTTATTCAACATATTTATGAGCCAAGGGCGCACAATGTGTGTACGTAAGTGAGTCAGGGTTGCTTATGAATGAGCTCACTTTTATCTTCTTTTTTCGCCTTTGCTTCCAATAACTTTTCTGATTCCAAGAATACTGTTTTCAGTTCACTTAATGTTGTTTCATTTCTGTCACATTTCCATTAGTTTTATTGATCTGTTCATATCAGCGCTATAAAGTACTTGCTATTTTGGCCGAAGGACGGTTTTTTTTGCGCGACTTTCGCCTTCCAATTTGAACACAAATTTACTCAAATCTCATAAAAGTAATTACGCAACACTTGAGTAATAAAACGCGCTCGTTCGCTCTCACAGCCTTCGCCGACTAAGTTTGCTGCCTTGCCTGTCGGCTGTCCGTCTGTCCGACTGCAACTTCTGCACGCTATAATTAGTGCAAACTGAGTGAGTATTTACTTCTGGCCACACAATCTGTGTGTGCCAATTTGGCGCATAATATTAAAGTGTAATTTCATGGCGCCAAACTATGAGAGAGTATATCAAAAACTAATCAGAACTTCATTACCAGCCAACCAAACTGGCTTAGCCGGAAACGGTGTTGCCCCGCACCCCCACCCTCCAACGCCGCCACAACATAACCAAGCAAATCAAAATATACAAAATTCACCACCTGAGACAAAAAAACCTCACCAAAACAACAATAACAACGACAACAACAAGCGCGACTTGGCCGAACTCTCCTAATTAGCTTACAATGAATTATGCTCGAAACTTAAATTTGTGCGCTTCAAGGAACTTTAAATGCAAACATAAAAAAAAGAAAAACACAAAAACAAAAAAAGAAAAGAAACTAAAATGAAAAGAAGAAGAGCAGAAGCAGAAATCTCTAAGGCAACGACGCCAACTACAAACGAGCATGATGACGATAAGCTTATCTATCCTGTGGCGGCAGCATTTGTAGTCAAGAGCAGTGCGAAGAAGAGGAGTGCGGAGCAGGGGAGAGGAGAGCAGGGTAGAAGAAGCAATGAAAACAAACTATGCTAAGCGTAGAAAGCAAAGCAGCTGCTAATCATTAAGCAAACTGAGTTGCTGGCTGAGAAACTGTCACCAACATGCTTCTAGTGGGTGGGCGGTTGGTCAAAGTTTTGCGGGGCGCGCGGCAGAGGGTCATGGGTGGCCATGGATCGTTGCTTAAATTAGTGTCGTTGGCGTTTGTCACTAGTCATCTCTCTGTCTGTCTGATTGTCTGTGCATGAAGGTGATAATAATCATTTTGGTAATTCAGCTGGCGCACACACTCAAACAAACACACAGTTACATACATACATAGGTAAGCCTTAAAACCGTCTGAAATCAAACACTCATACAGTTTTGTGTACTTGAGACGTTCTAAGTAGTTACTTGGCAACATTTAACAAAACGACAATGAAGAGACAACAACAACAACAGCAGCAGCAGCAGCAACAGCAACAGCAACAAATATGTCAAAATAAGATGTTGAAATGCTTGTTGTTATTGTCGTTGCTGTTGTTGTATCGTCACGGCATTGGTGATGAGTTGAGTTGCGCTGCGTTGCTTTGTGACGAGAGATGAGCTGCGATGGTGTTTGTAATAGTTGACAGCGCTGAAATAAATCCAAGAAAAATATACACTTTACTTTTGCCGAGCTCTGTTCTGCTCTGTTCTGCTCTGTTCTGCTCTGCTCCGCCGTGCTGTGCTCGCCACTTGACGCGATGTGTTGCCATTGGTATAATTATCCTGCAGCTTATCCTGCAAGTTGGACATTTGTGTTGACAAGCAACCGACTTCTCTTCTCTCTCTCTCCCACTCACGCTCCTTGCTTCGTACTTACTTTTTTGTGTGTGTCTTTTGGTGTTACTAACTCAGTTGGTCTTCAACTTCGTTCAAAGAAGATTTCTGATTTATATTTGTCCTTGTTATTCGTGTTTTTTCGAGTCCTTTGCCTGTGCAAGACTTAGTTTGCTGTCATTTTGCGCTTTCACATAAAGCTGACAGAGCCATACAAAGCATCATACAAGTATATATGAACATTATGCTATCGGTTTGTATCTGCAAATGTATTTGTGAGTGTATGTGTGTGTGTGCCTGTGTATGATTCATTCACGCATACAGACACTCATCTGTTACGGCTCCTGCTGCTCTGGGCCGCTTGGATCGCTTGGCCTGTTGGCTACAAATTGCTGGCCGACTGTGCGCTGTTGGCGACTGAAAGCACTTTTAGTAAATGATTTATCTCGCCTGCCCATGCTTTGTTACATTTCGCTTTGCATCAACGTCAGTCACAACATCATCATCATCCTCATCATCGTCATTCTCGTCGTCATCACCACCATCATAATGATCAGCATGTTGCTGCTGTTGTTGTTGCTCTTGATATGTCACTAGCAATCAGGCACAGCATCAGCAGCACACAAACTGCAGCATAATGATGTCCTGTGGGCTGTTGAATTGTTTCGCACAAATGCTGAAAAGAAAACTACAAACTACAAACTTCGACTTCAACTTCGACTTCAACTATGACACTAAAATGAGCATGAATGCAGAACAAAAACTGATTGTTATTCGATATACAAACAGGACTAAGCTTAACTTGAGGGCGAAAATGATTAAAAAACTTTTAATATGTCGAATGTTTCTGATTGTTGATTGGCGAATGAAAAGAAGGAAATCACAGCATTAATGCTCTACAAACATTCATCCACACGCATACACACCAACTGACATGGCAAGCGGCACTCATAGCATGCACTGAATACGACAGCCAACGAATGGAAGAGTGTGTGAATGAGTGAGTGAGCGAATGAATGGCTGAATGAAATGAACAAAAAATCCTTTCACATTGACATTAATCCCCGAAATAGCCGTTGAGAGGCTGACGTCGACAACGTCTGACAGCACATTAGGATAAAAGGCAATGCCAAGCGAAGAGTAACAGAACAGCAAGGCACGCAAGCAAGAAGAGCACGATGGAAAACCAGAAGTAAATCCGTATAATATACAAGAGCAGCGCACGACTCCTGTTGCTTTGATAGGGAGTCAGTTGGAGTGTGAGTGGCGGGGCGTGGCAGCGTGGGGTGGGCCGCGGTTGGGCGGGAAGTGCCACTGAAGTGGCGTATTGAATAATGCACGTGTAAGGATTTTGCTATTTTTCGCGTTTGTTCATGTCTGCTCATAGAAATGGCAAGAAAAAAAACGAAGGGATAATAAAACTACAACAGCAACAACAACAAATTATGTGTAAAAGCAAAACATGGCAAAAATAATAAATAAGCTGTCTGCACAACACGTTTATAGTGATTATATAAGTCCATGTGAGTAACGTTCGTGCGGAGTAAGAAGTGCCGGCATTACGTCAAATGTATGGCAACGTTCGTCCTTTACATCGAATATGAGCACAAGAAAAAATGGAAAGGGATCTATTTTCGGCCTTGTCGAACCTTACATACTCTTGCAAGCATTTGACTAACTATTCTTATTGAAAAATCCTTCTTATAGTTTTTTTTTTCAATTATAATCATATAAACTTTTAGAATTAAAAGGGAGAAGCCACGCCCATTTCCCCATTTGTCTCAAAGAAAGCAATTTCATCATAGCAATCAATCATTTTATAACCATCATCTCGTCTCCCATTTTTAACCTTTTCTCATTATGGGCGGTGGGACGCCTTTATGTCCAATTTTTATAAGACTTGATCAAGCATTAAAAAAAAAGCTTTGTTTTTGTTTTTTTTTTTCAAGAACAAAAATAAATTCTAATAAGATCTTTATTTTTGACCGATCATTCCTATGGGAGCAATTGACTATAGTCGCCCGATTTTCATCAATCTCACACACGGTCATCATAAATGTATGTACGTTCATATACAGCAAGAGTTTGCTCTGAAGTAGACAGACAGACAGACGGACATTACTACATGAACTCATCTTGTCGTGCTTATCCAGAATATATATACTTTATATGGTCGGATATGTCTCCCATTCTGCGTTGCAAACTTCTTGGCAAAGTTAATATGCTCTTTTTGCTAGCGTGTAAAAACGAAAAGAAAGAAAGTACCGGAAACTGAGGTAAGCATAATTTTGGATTATGGATTTAGTGCGCAGCATTTCGATTCGACTCTGATTTGATTGAAGTGAATCTGATTTACTTTGTTTTGTTTTTTTTTTTTTGTTTGCATAGATTTTTATTTGGACCAACATTTAAATGAATAAAGGAATGATTGAGTGACTGGCTGACTGACTGACTGACTGGCAGAATGAATTGAATGAAGCGTTGTTGAGTGCTAAAGATATTTTGCTTTTGAGCAAAGAGTTCTGCGCCATTAAAATGCATTGCGAGGTGCTAAATCAATAAAGCACTTCAGCACGCACAAAACGTGTTCTTGTCCTTACTTAGCTTTGTTGAATTCACTTTGCTTTTGTTGTTGTTTTGCGCTTTTGGATAATCTTAAAGAAACGATATTTAAAATGCCAGCAAGCAACTTCTTTCTCAGCAAATATTGCCATTTTTATTGCCAAGTAAATCCATTTTGATGTCTGATTTGCGTTTGAAGTTAAAAACCAATAAAATCAATTAAAAAGTATTCAACACAATTCTATGCAAATAAATAAATTCACACACAGCAAACAGACAAATACTCACACCATCATTCACAAGCACACACACACAGGCACAGCCATGGCAACATGCAGATCGAAGCAAAACGATTTTCTATTTGCACTTCGGCAAATAAAAGAAGAAGAAGAGGCGAAGGAAGAGTGTGCAAAAAAACAAATAGTGAAAAGCGGAAAACGAACATGCCAAAGGAAATAAATGAATAAATAAAATACATGCAAATAAAGACATGTAAAGAACATGCAAAAACATAACAGAAAAAAAAAGAAGTTCTGTTACAACGAAAATAAATCGACAAAAAATCAGAAGCAAAAGCAAACTGAATGGCGAACCTGTTGCTTTGGCAGCTAACGAATGGCAGAGTGAGCGAACGAATGTACGAATAAACAAGCAACAATACCAACACCAACACCAACAGCAAAGTGAGTGAGTGAATGAAGTTGAAGCCAGGCAGGCAAACAAACAAATACAATGGAACGTTGAAAGCTCAAAAGACTACGCACACAGCCATGCCTGTACAGCAGGATTCATATTGGCATACGGACTCACTTTGACAGCTTTAAAATTGAAAGCACACTGCAACAACAACAAGAACAATTCAAAAGGACAATGAGCAGCAAACAACGCAAACAGCAAAGCAACAACCGAAAAGGAACAATATGAAAATGAAATTCAGTTGAGATGTGCTTCGACGGCAATTGCATAAATTGAAAAATTACTCTTTATAAGCTAAGGACAAAGAGGACTTTATAGCCATTGAAATCCTTAGTAACTGAAATTGTTGTTGTTGCACAAAAAAAGAACTAATAAAATACATTAAATTTATAATAGTTTAAATAATTTTAATGCAATTTTTTAATAATATTACTAAACTAATCCATTATTGAGCACACTCACGCACAAATTGAATGACTTTGTTTCAATTACAACTGAACAACGATTTGGTTGAACGCTGCATTCAGCATTGCAATGAGAGAGCACCAACAAAAGAGAGCAAAGGAACGAACTGATAGTGAAATGTATCAAAGAAGCAAATGTAAGAGAACGGAACGAGTGAAAGCGCATAGAACTCAGCGCTTTTAGAGGCAAGAAACCACTAAGACGATAATGGAACGCAGCGAAAGTGAAACATGTGGCCGGAAACTGAAAGTGAAACGCAAACTGAGAGAGACAAAGAGAGATGGACAACACGGCATCCAAACTGAGGCTCATTCACGATAGACAATTGTCAATCGGCAAACGAAGTGCTTTGCTTGTTTGTTGACAACTCAATTGACGCTCACGTGAACGCTGCTCTGTAGCTCGGTCGCGCGCTCTCTCTCCCACTCTCCCACTGAGTTGCGTTGCTCTCACCGTGCATTTGTTGTGTGTTTCAGTTCCGTTTGTTTGCTGTTGCTGCTTGCCGACGCTGTCGCTGCCGCCGTCGCTGTCTCTGCCACAGCTGACGCCACGTCGTTGAACTCGTTACCAGTTCGTGTGCGCTGTGCTGTGCTCTGCTGTCCTTTCGTTTCGTTGTTTTCCTGTCAGCGTCCTGGCGTTGGCTTGTGTTGTGTGCTGTTCGTGGCTCGTGGCTCGTGTTCGGTGCTTTGCTTTTACTGTCATTAGTCTTCGTTAGGCGGTCTTTGTGTCAACAACGTGTTGCTCTCGCGTTCATTTCCCAGCAACATTAACAAAGCAACAGAAACCGAACCCGAACAAACGTTTTCTGAACTTTGGCAATTGTACGCTTTAACACAAAACAAAAAAATAACGTATAACGGTAATTAACGACACAAGTGCGTGCCAGCAAAAAATAATCACATAAAATAGAAGCAACAACAAATTTAAATATAAAACTTGCAATAAACAATATTTCAACAGTGACAAGCATAAAATTAAATTACTTAACATTTATTTGTTTATATCGTGCGCTTATTTGTCGAGCAGGGCGTCCTTTGCACCATTTGTTATTGGCGTGCAACAATCGCAAGCGACGTTGTGAGTCAGTCAAACTGTCAGTGTGCAACATTTAAGTGCAACAAGTAACGCTTTTCGTGCTCAGCCAACAACAACAGCAACAACAGCAACAGCAAAGTGCACTCGTTGTTGTTATTATCCTTGTGGTTGCCGCTTCGCTTAGTTGGAAAAACGACCGTTTGCGCATAAAAAGTAAAAGTTTAATTGTGCAAAAAGTTACAAGCAACAACAACAAATTGCAACAATTTATCTCACAAACTATGCAAAGTGCAAGCAAAGAATTCAACTAAAAAAACTTGTATTAAAAGTTGAATTACTCAGAATTATTTGTATAAATTATTGACTTTTAAATGCAAAATTGCTGTGCGTAAAAACAGAAAAAATAAACAACAAAAACATCAAACAAACTTTCCTCCAGTGCCGCTTAAATAAAGTGCGAAGTCGGATTATTTTTGCTAAAAACTTCAACAAGTAAGTCAGTCAAACTAACTAACTGTAAATGCGTGTGTGTCTGCGCGCAAAAGAGACGGAAATAGTTTGTGGAAAACTTGAATTCTGTTGATTTGCAAATGCAAACAAGTTCATTCAACTTTTGTTTGCATAAATGCAAAATTTTGCACAAGTTTTTTTTATATAAAAGAATATTATTATTCCAGGTTTTTCTTTCTGACTTTTGTTCAGAAACTTTATTTCATTTTGTTTGACAGCAGGCTTTTAAGCAAAATTTAAGCCAATCAAATTAAGACAAGCGTACAAAATCTTGGTAAAAACATAAAATAATAAATAAAGCGATTAAAGCGAAAGAGAAACAAAAAAATATACTAAAATTCTGGAATTGAAGTCACGTCTGAAGCGCTCAGAAAGCGAATTCTTTGAGTTGAATTCAATAAAATCGCCTTTTGTGTCGACTGCCGTCACATTATTCAAGTCTTAGCGCGGGTGTGTCGGTGTGTTTGTGTGTGTGTGCTTATTTGTTTGCAACAAAAACCCAGCTGAGCCAAGGTTTCTAAACAAAAACTGATTTGGGCGCAGAATTAATTTAATTTTAAAACGAATTTTTACTTTTTGTTTCAATTTTTTATCTTAGCAACTTTTAATTAAATGGCATTGTATCTCACAATAAGACAAGCAAACTATTATTAGCGCACAGCTCTTTTAACGACTTTGTTATTTAGCTTCACGCTAGCTTGACAACGACTCAGCGACTTTTATCCTTTTGCAACACCATCAGACAGACAGACAGGCAGACGAACATGAACATGAAATTCACAAATGTGAAAATGAAAGAAAATGAAAGACTTTGCATGGCGAATGAGCACGAATCAAAGTCGTTGCGCCTCGTCCGCCGTCCGTCGCTAAATTAAACATCTCATGCGAAACTTGCTGCAAGTTCTTGGTTCTCGGTTCTTGTTGAAGTTGGCGCGCAAACCGGAAAAGACTTTTCACTCGCGTACAACCAGAAACTTCCGATGATATTTGAACATTGACTGCTGCGCTGACAGCGCAAAAAGTTTCTCTGCCAACAAGTTGAACGTCGCCGCACTAACATGTTCATTTCGCAAGTTGCAAGTTGATGTCGTGGCGGTCATTTTTCGACAACTTTGCGACTTTGCACGCAAGACAACAACAGCAGCAACAACAGCAGAAACAACAGCAGCAACAACAGCAGCAACAGCAAGCAAGAGCACAACTTCATAATCAAAAGTTAAAGTATAAATTCATATTTGCTCCTCACTTTAAACATACAACGTTTCGAACGCTTATGTTACCTGCAACGACACGTGACATAGCACAATTTGCCATCAACTACTATGCCCTCCATAAGTGTCATGTCTGTTGTGCGAGCGTTAATTAAGGTGAGGTGTGCAGAGTGGAACGATGGAATGGGGTGGGCTAGAGAGTCAACAGCGCAAATGTGATGCGGTTAACCTTCTGACTGTTGCGAGAAGGGAACAATTATATTTTTGATTTTTGTAAAAAGTTTCATATTCGCTTTGTTGTTGCTTTGCTCACTGGTTTGGCAGTGTCGCCATTTTTTTTGTGTTCTGTGTTGTTTTTAAAGTCTTACAAGAATCTGTAATCTGCAAACTTTTATTGTTTGTGCACGCTTGACTTACATTGAGTTACTTTTGCGCACATTTCGCATTTCTGTGTTTGTTTGTAATTGTGTGCAATTTTCTCAAAGATGTGCAATTCACTGCAGCAGCAACAAACACAAGCAAACAAGTAAATGAACACACACATACACACACAAATGAACTAGCAGGCAGGCAAGCAAATAAACAAATGCAAGAAGGAGAAATGCACAAAAGCACGAATGAGAGCACAAATGCTTGAGTAAACGATTTGGCACACGCACACATACACACATAAAATGCAGCATTTACATACAGACAGACATATGTTTATATGTGTACATACGTGTAGCTTGCAACGTTTACAGATACAGACACTCCTCACACTTGCCAAGATACTTAGATACTTGCGCACTTGTCTGTCTTGCGGTCCGTCCATGCTTCTTTCTCTCCGTCCGTCCGTCCGTCCGTCCGTCCGCCCGACTGTCTTTCTGTCGGTTTGTCCGTGTGCCGCATAGTTTAGTATTCAAACTGTTGCTACTGTTTGTTTTTGTTGTTGTTTCTGTTGTTTTTATTTCTTCTTTTACACATGATGCTTGAAAATGAAGCGAAAAACAAAAAAAAATTAGAAAAAGAAATACAAAAATTTGCGAATAAAAGAGTAGGAAAATCCAATCGTAACGGCAACAGAAATGACAGCAATTGCAGTGAGCTTGAGATACACTCGCCCCCAATTCGGTATCCATGTATCTTTTAAGCTACCTATGTTTGTGTGTGTGTGTGTGTGTGTGTGTGTAACTATGCATTTGCGGTTATGCTGGCAGCGCTCGACTTGCCTTCGTTCGGTGTGTGTGTTGTGCTATGTGCGTACGAGTGTGTGTGTGTGTGTTGGTGTATGTGTGTGCTACACATACTCATACAAAGCGCAGCCTTTGCGTTCTATTTCACTTACATTCATGCTTTTTTTCACTTCTTATTTTTGTTTTTGCTAATGTTTTTGTTGTTCTTTTTGTGTGTGTGTGTGTGTGTGTGTGTGAGTGTGTGTGTGTGTGTGTTTTTTTTTTTTTTTTGTTGTTAACCGCGCTTTTCACTGTATCTATGTCACTGTATCTGCAACTATTGTCGATCTCTATGGCTGTTCTACAACTGTAAATGTATCTTTGTGTGTATGTTTGTTTGTACATGCCTTTTTATTTGTATTTACAATTGTTGTTGTTATTGCTGCTGCTGTTGTTGTTGTTTCCTGTTTGTTTCTGCGGTTGTAAAATGCATTTTTCAAACAAATTGCAAATCATTGCCTAACAACAGTTTTTAGCTTGCCAAACAACAGCAACAACAGCAACAACAGCAACAACAACAGGAACAGGAATGCCGACAATAACGTCGAATATGAACTGCAAGTGGGAATGATTTGTTTCTTTCTCTAACCCGTTGTCCCTCTCTCACTCGCACACACACGATCTCTTCATCAAACTATCTCACTCTTTTGCTCTTTGGGGGCACCTCTCACATTTTTTTAACGATGCATTTCCCAGTTGCTTTGGCATTTCTTGTCTAACTGTGATTTGAGAAACCCGTGTGTGTGTTTCTGTGTGCATGTATTAGTATGTGTGTTTGTCTGCTTGTATGTATTTGTTGGTTTAGCAGCGTATGAAATCTCAACCGCAATGACAGTGATTTACTCTTATGTCATGCTCAGTCAAGGATATTTTCATCTGTTCGCTTGCGGTTTTCTGCTGGCGGTGGCCATGATGAACATAATAATGATGTTGATAATGATGATGATGATGATGACGATGGCGATGATGAAGCGATAAGAGCAATAGAGCGTGTGGGCGTTTGATAGTTGGTGGGCGTGCATGTTTCATATACAAATTGCCTCAAGCGACATGTGTGTGAGTGTGTGTGAGTGTGTGTGAGTGTCGCTTTGCAAATGAAACTGTTTAAAGCGCTCTGTACTCAAATAAACAATACTCACCAAAGACTCACCAATTTGTGCTTCTTTCGTACTTCAACGATTTTGCTTTTATGCCATTTTTCAAACAAGATTAAAATCTTTGCCTTTGCATACATGATCATTTCAGTAGAATTCACCGAACGAAGCACCGAACGAACTAAGCGCAATTACAAAGCAATTATCTTTAACTACCTAAGTGAAAATAGCAACAAAAAAGCAAACGAGAAATACAAATAAACTATCTTTAAACTAAGATCTTAACGCCGCCTAAATGAAATGTCACGCGAGCGAAACAAGCATGAGTTGACGTTTGGTGATAATGTCAGACAAGCAAACGAACGAACGAACGAATGTCTGTGAGGTTGTTCTGTGTTGTGTGTTCTGTGTTGTGGGTTCGGTTTGAGGTTTAGTTGGGAAAAGGACAGGAAACTATTAAATCTACATAAATGCCACCTACGTCAACGTATAAGATGAGAGAGCAACAAGAATGAAAACAACAATAACAACAAAAAACAGGGCCAACTTGGCATGTTAAGCAATTACAGCTCAATGCCAGCGGACGAATTACATAGACAAACATGCACAAAGCTCACACTCACACACACAAAGCGCACAATGCATACAATGATAGACGAAAAGCGCTGAAACGGAAGGGAACACGGCTCAAAGCTGCCTGACTGACTGACTGGCTGTCTGAATATCTTCAGCGCGCGGACACTTCTTTTTTGCCTTTTTTGTTGTATTATTTCATATAAGAGCAACAAAATGACATGCTCATAATGTGTCTGCGTGTGTGTGTGTGTGTCTCTGTTGGTGTTTAAAGGTGTTTGTAGTGGTTGTTGTCGTTGTTGATGTCGTTGCTGGCGTGTTCGCCATTGTGTATGCATGCAGGCGCGTAAAGTGCTTGATTACAAGAGTCAGTCTAAGAGTCGTTGCAAAATTGCACTTGCCGTGGTCGTCGACAAGAAAATATGAAAAAAAACCAACAACAACAATAATAATAACAGCCAAAGCAACATGAATGAGTAGAAAAGCATTGAAGAACAAGTTGGGTGCAAAGAAAAAAAGGAAAAAATGGGCGTGTGAAAAAAATTAAAGTCAAGTGAGCGCACTGAGACTGAATATATTTGAGTATAATGGTCTACATGCACACACACGCACACACACGCACACACACGCACTTGAGCGGTAATGGCGGCAACACGCTCACATGCACCCAAATGGTTATCGTGTTAGAAAACAAAACGTCGGAAAAAATCTCAACCAAATCAAAATGAATAAAAAAATACGAGTGAAAGGACCAAAAAAAATGGAAGAAAAATGAGAACAAGCAACTGAATCATGATTCATGAAACACGAAACGAAAAACATTAATGCCACAGAAGAATGTATAAAAAATGTTTAAAGGTATAATTTTTGGCGCGACATATGACGGCAACGGAAGCGATGCCGACGCCGCCACTGCCGCCATTTTGGACTTGTTCAACATGTTACTTGCAGCTGGCCAAAAAATACGCAAACCGTTTTCATTGGCGACGCCAACATTTATTTATTTGCTTTCTTTATTTTCAGCAATTATTTTGAGTGATTTTTAGGCCGAGGCAAATTACTTTGTTCCACTCCTTTCTGCACGCGCCTATAAAAGGCTATCATATAAAAAAAGGAAAATATTTTAAATATTTTGATTTGCTGCAGGCACAAGTTAACCTTCATTGCTCTGCTGTGTGGTGTGTGTGTGCATTGGCCATGCCCCACGCCCCACGCCCCAAGCCCCTCCTAACGCCCACCAACCAACCACCGATACCGAAAATTGCTGATCGATTTTGGGCAACTTTCAATGGCATTGACGAAAATTAATGTGCTTGTGTTAATTTACTAAAAATAGATGATTTTTGTTGTTATTATTAGTTGTTGCTGTTGTTGTTGTGTGTGAAAAACATCTTTTTTGGCATGTCTGTGCAAAAATTTTGGGTGTGTGTGTTTGTGTATTTATGCATAATACATGTTGGCCAAACATTGCCCAAAACATTTTTTAAAAGCCTTGGGTCAAATATGTTCTGCAACGAAATTAATTAGCATAAAATGCTTTGAGCGTTTTCATGTTATTTTTTGTTGAGATTTTAACCCAAGTTGTTAAAGCAAAATTAAATAGAAGGGAATTTAAAAAGAAACGAGAAAATTCTATAAAGAAAAACATGTGAAAGTTCGTTGAGCTTCAAGTCGCCACAGCTCAGGATTGGTTCTATGATTGGGGTTAAAATCACCCTTACATTGAGTAGAAATGAGTTGCAGTTCAAACTGAGTATTTGAGTACACTTTAGTACGAGGTCTTATTGCAACACCTCGTAAAAATGTCATCTAATACTAGTAAACTTGGCCTATCAAGTCGAAATTCTCCATATATCATATTCGATTGCTTGATTGTTAGTCTGCAGCGTGCATACTATTGAAAAAAAAATATGTATATGCCAATACCCGAATTTTAACACATACAAATATCCGTGTAAAATGCTAATTAAATTATTTCAGTTTTTTCTACATACTTAGTTATATTTGTAGTCAATATAGGACATTAATTTGGTTCTATTAATTGTTCCGAAAGAAAATTGACCCTCTTCTGACCCTGGCTGGAAAAGAAACTGCTCTCTTTAAGCTGATGGCCACAGTAAGTCGAAGCCCTTGGCATTTTTTTGCAGTCTGCGCGTCGGTAGCTTGAATTGCCTTTTACTCCGCTTGAATACGCAAATGATTGAAAGAAATATTGGTCAACAAGCAACACAGAGAAAATGTCTTGGTCAGTTGAGGTAGTAAAACGAAAAGGCCTTGAATTTGCACACATAACCCAAACCCCAACAAAAAGGGTTTGCCGTGTGGGGGGCAAAGCCAAACACTCAAGTTTGAATATGAATTTGAACTGGTTGGCTGCTCTGGTCATGGCATTGGTTTCATTTACTTATTAGAAATAAACCACATTGAATGCCAAATTTAATTGCTCAATAAATCAACAACCTCAACTGTTAAGTAGACAAAAACGTAGATATCTCTGTTCTTCGTCTCTCCCTCTCGCCCTCTCTCTTTCTGGGCCACACTTCATTATGCGCCACAAATTGAATATAAAATATTCATTTACCATTTTCAAATAAAACTTTTCACAACTAAATGCTTCTTCTTGTCTGCCGTCCTGCTGCAACCGCCAACGCCGCCTTCGCCGCTGCCAATTTCATATCTTTAAACTGACACAATTATTGCACAAAAGTTGATAAACTTTTTACCTTACAGCAAATCCTTTTCAATTTGACCGCAAACCATTGAAAAACAAAATGAAATGATGTTGGCAAACGCAAAAGGACGGAAAAACCTTTTTCATTCGCATTTTGATTCGAGCATTTCCATGGCGTTGTGCCTTCACTTGGCTTGGCTTGTCGTATCTTCACTTTACGTACACTTTGCTTGGAGTTTCACGTTTTGTGCGTGTGTGTGTGTGTGTATGATGGAGTGTGTACGTTGCTCTGAGTTAACCGTTAGTTTAATTTGTTAGATTAGTAAACAAATGAAAATTAATTGAAGCAAACGAAACTTGACGAACAGCAAAGTGAAGTGTGGTGCAGTGAGCTAAGGTGAGGTGGAGCAAAGTTAAGTGAAAGAAATGAGAAAGGAGCACCGAAAGCAAAGGAAAAGGAACATAAAACTTTCCTGCATAGATAAATTAGCAATCGCCACCTGAAGAGCAAGTTGGTCTACAGGTGTGAGCTTGGGTGTGTGTCTCGGCTGGGTGTCTTGGGTGAATGTATGGGCAGGCGTGTGGGAGGTGCGGGAAAAATCAGCAAAAGCTAAAGAGAAAATGCTGAAAATTCTGTGCATGGTAAAAGTTTTATGGCGAGCGAAGGCTTTAATGTAATTCAAGTTGCCGCCAGAGCGAAAAAAAATAAAACAAATAAAAAGCAAAAAGTTCTGTAACAACAAAAAACAATAACAGCAAAGAGGAACTTTTTTCCATAAACGTATGTGAAATTTTGTAATTGTTTTTGTTGCACCAGTAATTGTTATTGTTTTTGTAGCTCACAACAGCAATAACAACAAAAACGGCGACGATGTTGAAAATAAAAGATTTGATTAACTTAATTGTTTGGCAAAAAATCTTCGATTTCTTCAACAGACATCCTTTTCCACGTTTGCTTGTTGTTTTCGTTTCACTTTTTTCCCTTTTTTCGCTTTCTGGCAATAATTGAGTTTGCCCTGCTTAGGCTTAGTTTTTATGACGCTGCTGACTGTGTGTGTGTGTGTGTGTGAGTGTGCGTGCGTGCCTCCGTGTATGTTATTTGGCCTTAATGTTAAATAACGATTAAAGCGCATAAAAGTGGCAGGCGCACACACAATATTAAAGGTTCTAAGCCGATTTTAATGGCGTTTTTCAGCAGAGATTTAAAAGGGCGCAAGGACTTAAAAAAGTATTAACGCAGTGAATAGACAAAGGGCGACTGAAAATGTGAAAAAGTAAACAAAAAACGCAACGCCGGCAAAAAAGAAAGAAAAACAAAAAGAAAGCAAAGCGGAATACGGCACGAGAAAGTCGAAAGAAAATGTCGAAAATTATAAAATAACAAAAGGCGCTAAAATCGATGGCATATGATGATGGCATACAACAACATCAGCAACAGCAGCAACAACATCTCCATGCATAACATAAGCAAGAACAGTAAAGACAACAACGACGGCTACAATAACAACAACTTTGAACAATGCATAAACAATGCGAAACAGAACACGTCACGTATTGTCAATAAAAAAATAATAATAAGACACAATAAATTTTTACCTTTAACGAGTGGCATGAGTGAATGGTTGCGTCGCCGGCGCCTCCTGCGGGCTGCCGGCGTAATGGCTTGTGTAAAAAGGACTAGCACAGCACAACAACAACAAGAACACAGGAGCACACACACAGGCACGCACGCACGCTTGAGTGAAAGTGGTAGCCAAGTGGTGGCGGCAGAAGGAGTGAAGAAGGACACAGCCGACGCCGCCGTGCATAAAAAACCAAAGCGTTGGCAGTTGGAGCAGAAGAAGAAGCCGCAGCAGGAACAGAAGAAGAAGATAGCGTAAAAATATAATATAAAAATAAAAACGAAAATAAACATGAGAATACAACAAGAAAAACCAACAAAATAACAAAAGAAATGACACAAAAACTGTAAAAAAGGAGAAAAAAACAATAACAACGCCAACGACAACGACAACAACAACAATAATACCAATAACAACAGCAACAAACAAGGCGGAGAAAGGCAAATAAAAAAGGCGCAACAATTGCGTACGAAAGAGGTTGAATGACACACACACACACACACACAGACACAGACACACACACAAATGAAATGAGCAAAGAGTGGAGCAGCAAGTGGAGCACGGCGCAAAGTGCTGATGACGAAGAAGAAGCAGCAGCAGCAGAAGATGAATAAAGTGGGCGTGAGAGCGAGAATTTGTAATTGGAACCCGACGGCGGCGACGACGACGACGACGACGACAACGACAGCGGCTCTGTTAGGGTTAAAGCCTTTCACTCACTCACTCGCTCGCTCGCTCGCTCGCTGGTACGCTTCAATAATGATAACAATGCGAATGGCGGTGAGCTTCCCGATTCCAACAAACCGTTTGTGTTATGTGCTGAGCCGAGGCTTTGTTGCTTTAATGACGACAGCAAAAAGAGTTGACAACTTTGCTTCTCTTTTTTTTGTTTCAGTAAATTATAAGCCAAAAGCTTTTACCAGAATGCTTGCTTGTAAGCTGCTTTCTTACTGCTGGCGCAGCGTGCGCCATTGGCGTTGTAGCGCATTGTAGCGCAAGAGCAACGCTGACAGGACAAGCATAACTAAGCGTGCAAATGTACGACAGAAAATATGCAAAAAACGCAATATTTGTGAGTGAAAAACAAAAACAATAACAAGAACAAGAAAAACAAGAATAAATGAGGACTACAGACAATTTGCCTTTAAATAGAGCATGGTATACGCGACATGACGACAGGCCAGTCATGAGCGCCACTGTACAGGCCTGGCGAAAAAAACAACACAGCGCAACTAAAAAGGAGCAAAGCAAATCAAAAGCAAGAAAATGAAAAGAAAATAAAATAACGAGCGCATATTAAAGTGGGTTTATTTGCACAGCACTCATGATGGCACTACTTGTTTTTTTGCCGATTCAACCGCCTCACCCGCCCTCGCCCTCCGCACAACTCAATGACTTGAAATTAGTAAGAGGAGCAGTTCGTTTGACGCTCAAGAAAAATAATAATAAACCAAATAAGCGTTTAAGAAACGGAAAAAGAGTAAAAAAAGGAAGGAAGCATGAAGAAAGCTGAAAAAAATGAAGGCAAATGAAAGCAGGCAAGCGAAAAGCGAAAGTGAGAGTGAGAGTGAAAATGAAAGGCTTTTTTGGCACAATTTGCTTTTTTGCTGTTGTTGTTTTTTCTTCTGCTTGTTGGTGTTTATTAAAAATGAATTTTCACGCTTAACTTGACACCGACTGTGACGTTGACGCCGACTTTCGCATATCCTGTGTGACAGACTTAATGCTGATTTGCTTTGTTTATTCGAGCGAATGAGCGTGCAAGTGACTCAAGTTTACATTTCAAACAAACAATAACAATCAAAGCAAAAACAAAAAAAAAAAAGATAAATTCAATAATAAGTTTACTTTTGCTGAAACAGACACACACACACACATCAGCCTACGCGCCCTTTGCCTTTTTTATGGCAACACTAAATTATTCGGGAAAAATGTAAATCTGTGAGTTTAATGCGTTTCCCAACTGTAAACATAAACCCAAATATTACAAAACTTATGCAAACAAGGCGATCATAAAAAAAGGAAAAACGGAAGGCGACAACTGCAGAGCGCTGACGGGGTGGGGGAGAAGTGGGAGACGGACAGACAAACAGAGCATATCCTGCACGCAGGAAACAAAGCAAGTGACAGACGGACGGTCGGACGGACGGACAGCGAAATGAAACCAAACTTGAAGCAAACAGAAGCCGAAACGAGTCGAAAAGGAAATGAATACGAATGCGCGTATGTCAATTTAATGGGCGGAAACTGTATAATATCTGAAATCGTCCTTGTCGTCCTTGCTGACGTCGTCGACGTCGTTATTGTCGCTGTCGCTGTCGTTGTCGCTTTCCTTACGTTGAGTGAAAAGTCTGCGCTGTTGTCATTGTTGTTATTGTTATTGTTGTGGCTGTGCTGTTGTTACCGTTGTCGCGTTGTCCTTGTGTAGTCCTTTTTGAAGCAAGACGCAGCAGCATGTGATATGAAATATTTATATGAAATTTTCATTTATTGTGCGTAGCAAATGTGAAAAGTATAAAGTTGAAGGCTAACCAAGTCGCTCAGTCGTTGGCAACGGCAAAACAACACCTTCCATCACACACACGCACGCACACACTCATGCTGTTGCTGACACATTGTGTACGTATTACTTTGCTTTGCATTGCGGCGTGTTTGTGGGCGCAGCTCCATGCGTGCGTGTGTGTGTGTGTGTCTGCCCACACCGCTGCCACCGCCATTGACATAATGCGCTCGAACACGCTCCGAACTTTTGTCGAATGCCACGCTGAATGTCATGTCGACCCTTGAGAAGTTTATGTTTTATTTTTGACGAAATTGTGTTTTAATTACATATTCGTAATGAAAACGTAACCAAATATATGCAAGCAAGCACAGAAGAGAAAGCGAGAAAAAAGAAAACATAAATTGAACTGAAAATGTTAATGAAAATGGCGTGAAAAATCAGTTTCATGGCTTTTTATGGCAGTGATTATTACCTTTTGTGTGGTTGGGCGTGCTGTTGCCGGTAGCTGAAAATAAGGAAGTTGTTATGGCAGTTTAGCATTGCTTTTAATGCCGCCCGAACACACGATTATTATTTGCTTGTAAATTAGCGAGGAGGCCAAGCATTGCATAAGCGGCAGTTAATTCGGCATTAGCTAAGCATTCGTTGGCTTAGGTGATTGTTTTTTTTTTTTTTTTTTGATTGAAAGATTTTGTGTTAAACATTTTATGGTTTTAGTTTCTTTCTTTTCGTGGATAACCGCAAAATGCTTGAACAGAAAACAATTGCCATCATAAAATTGCAACTTATCTATGTTGCTTAGCCCCTTCACTCCTTTCACGGCCGTCTCTCTGTTCAACTGGCATCGGTGGCTTCTAGAATTTAATAAAAATACAAAACTGTCTCGTGTCTCGTATTCTCAAATCCACTCAAATTTCAAGAAACCAAGAGCACAATAAAAATTTAATATAATTATATCCAATTTCAAGTTGAACTTTATTGCACACAAAGAGCACTTGACGCAAGTCAACTTGACTCCAAAGCAAACACACAAACACACAAGCAGGCACTCACATACAAGCCCAACCCAAAGTGATTCGACATGATGCGTCTTAGCAGAAGTTTGCAGCAACTCTGCTCAAAGTCGCGAATCGCGAGTGGCATCAGTTACCAAGAGTTTATGAGCCTGAATTGTTGCCACGCTCAACCGAACCGAACTAAACTCAACTGAGCTGAGCAGAACTCCTTTGAGCGCTTGGCTTCGAATACTTGCCAAGACAAATATAAACACTTATGACGCTGCGCGCGTGTGTGTGTGTGTGTGTGTGTGTGTGTTTTATGTTTTCTACATGTTTGTATAGACTTCGCTCAGCACAGTAGCAGGAGCAGGAGCAGCAGCGGCAGCGGCAGCGCCAAAACAGATTTCATAAGCGAAGTTGAAGCACCAACAACGACAACAACAACCAACAACAACAAAACTAGAAAAATATAAAATGAAAGTACCAAGACAAGTCAGTTATGCGATAAAGTCGAATGATTTTCTCTTAACTTCACTTGTGGGGGCGTTGTCGTTGAGGCTGATGGGCAGAGGGGCTGAGGGGGTGGGAAGCACTGCTCAAACACCCAAGAGTTAAATATTTGCTTCATTGTGCTTGTTCTTGTTGTTGTTGATGTTGTTGCTGCTGATATTACTGCTGTTTCTGTTGCTGTTGCTGCTTCTGTTTGCAATGAAGACCCCAAAAAGGGAAGTTCGCAACTTTGCCTTTTGCTGTTGTTGCTGTTGCTGTTACAAACATGCTCAACTTCGCGCTTCAACTATATTTGCCCGCCGGAAGTTGTTATTTCTTAATATCGAGTGGAGTGAAAACGCGTCGCGACTCCCGAATGACTTAACCTTTGACTGGCGGCCTGGCCTGCTTTTGACTAACTTCTGATTGCGTCGCCGTCTAAACAAGACCAAATGCAAAAACAACAGCAACGACAATCAAAATCAGTCAACAGAATTGGCTTACGTTTCATATCTCTTCTTGTTCACACTTTCGCTTCAACGCTGCCTTGTTTTGCCGCACTCAACTTTTTTTTTATGCTCATAAATTGAGTTGAGCGTTTGCATTGAAATGATTTTTGCCTTCCGCTTTGCTTCTTTCACTTAATGACATTAGACATTCTTTTATTATAAGTATATAACATAATACTATTTTTAGCTCGAATAAAATATATTATAAATATGTAAGTACTTATTTACCTTTCATTGTGTTGTTGTTGGCATTTTCTGCATAAATAATTAAGCCGTTAATGACCATAATCAATCAATGTTTAAACAATAGGCCATGTACATTTGTTGCCAGCTTGATTTCATGCAACAACAGCACGTGTCGAAATCAATTGGGCTCACTTGCAAGCCGACGCTGCCTGAACGCACGACCCTCGCCCATCTATCGTATAAAAGTTATGAAGTTAATCATAGAGCGTTGAGAACAAGGGTTAAATGACTGCTGTGTTGAGTTGTGTATTTATCGTGTAATTTGCGTAATTATTTGTGCATATAATTGTTGTTGTTGCTGCTGTTGTTGTTTGCTCTTTGCTTTAATGCTATTATGCAGATAAGCTGCGCTTCCAAAGAGTGGCAACTTCTGTGCTTAACCTGAGGACATGTCTGCATGAATGTGCCTGTCAGTGGACGAAGTTGTTAGGTGTAACTGGCTCGAAAGTGCTGGAAATAACGTATGATCTCATGGCACTGCTTGCTTTTTGAAGGGTTAATTTTGCATATGAATGACGGAAAGTAGGAAGGTCGTCGCTGTTGACAAATGCTGACGGCCACAAGTGAACAAACATTAGTGACGAATAAATAAACAAAGTCACGAAAAAAATTATACATTACTTTGACAAAACAAAAAAAAATATATATAAATTGAAAGAAGAAGAAAGCAATAAAAGAAAGCAGAAAAAAGTGGAACTCGCACAACAATGGTTAAAAATATGGTCGTAAGGCGTCTAATTGCGTTAATTTCAGCGTAATTGCAAAGGAGCGCGTTGGTTGGCGCCGTGGCAATGGCAATGACGATGGCGATGGCGTCAGTGGTGGCACACGTACGAATCGCACAAAAGTCCTCTGCGCATATATCAGCAAAATATCAACAAAAACAACAATAACAACAATAGCACAATGAGCAACACACACGAGCACGCTCGACGACAACTATTCGAATAGTTTTACTTGACGCACTCATTTGTTTATTGGTATTGGTACACATGTGCATATGTGTGTGTGTGTGTGTTTTTGTGTTCATTTCTTCTACTCCTCCAGTACAACAGCAATAACAACAACTACAACACCAGCAATAAACACCCGCTCGACCGCCTCTTTACAACAATAATTCCCTAATGTTCTTCCCTCGTTCCTCCGTTCGTTCCTTCATTCATTTGCCACTTCGTTCCATTGCTCGTTTGTTCCGCGCTCTTTGGGTGTGTAACGTACATGTGGGACATTACCACACATGCCTATTGTTATATAAAATTAAATAATTGCATTTGTTTGCCGGCCCCTTTCGACGAACTCACCTTCTCAACGCCTCAGCCTCAGCCCCAGACGGCAACGACGCATTTACGACGCTCACACACACACACACACATCCTCACCCACAACAACACGTGCCCGCACTAAATATGTTTTTTTTCTTTGAAAATATGTGCGGCTCTTTTTATTTATTTATTTATTTTTGTTCCTTTTTTGTACTAAGCGATATAATCATATGTGTATGTATGACAATTGTTGTTGTTGTTGCCGCCTTTACGGCATTCATTCATGTATGCTGGCAACATATTATTTTATCGTTGTGCTTGTTGTTGTTCCTTTTTTTTTTTTTTTTGTGAACTAAAAAGAATTTACATATTTTTACGTACAGTGTATTTGATTTGAACATTTCTTCGTCTAAGCTGCAATTATATTTACTTATGTTGATTTTAGTTTTTTGCTTTTTTTGTTGGCTCATTCGCCCTTCGAATTCACTGGAATTATGTCTATTGTTTATATGAGTCGATTAGTAGATATTTTTTATAGTTTTTGTGTTTGAGTCATAGCCGTTTATTGAGCCCGCACCATGTGCACTTAACGCGTTATTATTTTGCCCCTTTTGATCTCTCGGTAATGTGTAATTTTACTTGCTTATTTAAATATTTGATGACTTTCCTCTTGGCAGGCGTACTTTATTAACTGAACATTAATGCAAGTCTTTTAATGCTCACAGTCATTGCACAAAATGCTCTAAAGCACATTGTATATATACATATATGTGTGTGTGTTTATGTGTCTATAACATAAAATATTTACTTTTTTTTTTAATAGAAATTCAGCTTTATCCTTTTATGTTGCGCACGGTAAAATTTTCCGCTTGAATAATTCATGCAACGCAAGCTCAACTAATTAACTTGAAAAGGTGAAGCGCTCAAGAAGGTAAAACGCATTGCAAAAACAATAAGTCATACACTTTCACCCCGCCTCGTGTCTCAAACGTCGGCGAAAAGCATAAATTCCATATTCACTTTCAACTTTGCTTTCATGATATTTTATGTAAAATTGTTAAAATATTGCATGATGAGCTAAGTGAGATACTTGTTTACTTGTGTTTGTCCTTGATTCCCGTTGCCTGATCCCTTCTGACTTAACTGACGACTAAAAGAATTCACTGAAAACTAAAAGAATTTATTATTATATCAACGAAAAACAACAGTCGACAGCAACAACAACAAGAATAAAGACAAGCTAAAATATGACAAATTTGCACTCAAAAAAGTTGCAAAGCAACAAAAACAACGATGAGAAAAAATAAATTAAATGCAGTCGTTTTCGACTCCGAAATACCCTGTACCATGCACCTATGTGTGATGATCTAATCTCACTTTCCTTCTACATCATACATACATCATAATTTTTACACAAATGTACGTGGGTTATAAGTATGTGAGCCTATCCAAGCCTAAACTAAAGAATCCACTAGTTAAACATTGAAGCACAGTTGACAAATTAAGGGGTTCTCACACTGTGACGACCGAAAAAATGAGTGACTTTGGGATTTTTTTTGACCGAGCACCTGAAACAATTTTATGTTCGTTGTTTTTTGTTTCATAGAGTGTACAACCAAGATTATCGGCACAAATTTGTATGAAGCCAGTAAGAACGCTATCTTCTACAAGGCTGAAGATTGAATACTCTTCACGCCTCTTGTTGTGCCACGCCCATTTTTTGACTGAATCTATTTTCTATTCATCTTATTAGCCTATATACCAATTTTCATTGTTTTTGCTCATTGGGTATTTTATTGATTTATTATTGATTTTCGCTATAGGTGGACGTAGCCATGCCCATTTTTGGTCAATTGATTAAGAAACAAAAAAGATTTCCATACAACGACGTGAAGCTTGCTTCTCTTCCTCTTCTTCATTTTGTATGGCAGGTACCAGTTCCAGTTGTCCGACCTCAATGAAACTTTCAGGCATTTAGTCAGACTATGTAAAACTACTATGTTTGAAATTTCAGCCCTCTGTCTTCCAAAAAAATCATATTCCACACAACGATTTAAGTCTTGTTCATTTTTCGTCATGCCGGTTCCAACGAATGATTCAGAGAAACAAATTCCAAGACTGTGTGCAAAATTTCAGCTCGATAGCTTCGATTATTAACCAATCTTCAATCTTTTTTGTGTTGTTCGTATTAACAACCAATTGAAAAAATTTTTAATTTTTAGGAATCTGTATACAAACTCAGTAACTCTTTCAAGGTTACCCATGCATTGATAATACAAGTTCACATTTTGATAGGTAGATGGCCTTGTGACTATTGGTTGGTTGTATTATCAATACATTTGCTACAATCCTGAAGCTGTTTTTCAGAAATACATGAATACAAATAGATATTGAAATGGGTTGGTGGTAAAGCAAAAGATTGCTGATGAAGGAGATTGGCGTCTCTCGAAACAGCTGTGATCTGACTACTGCATGCTAAAGAGAGAGCAAGTTCTTGTGACATTGTGAAAAATAAATTTGATAGTTATTTCCCAATCAAATCGTCCATATTAGCCCGCATTACTTTTACAATAAAAACATTTTTAGTCGTTTCTCATGACTGGCCCAAATATCTGAAACGTATGGTACCTGCAAACGTATTTACGTTGTCTTGGCTTACGAGTACATTGTGATAAAGGATTTTCAATATTGGCTATAGACATGGCCACAGTACGAATACCCAAGACGCAGACTAATAAACCCACTAACTGAACATTGAAACACTGCAATTCATTTGAGATATTAAAGAATGTTTACAGATGACAATTTAAACCGCAGGATTGGTGAAATGGAATTCTATGAGCAAGTGGTTAACTTCCAAAGCTTTTTTCGAACGACGATGTTGCACGCCAGAGTGCATAAGATAATAAATAAGCCATCGATTGGCTCAAAGTGATTTGCGCCACCAAAAGTTGAATTTCCGTTGCATCCTTTTTCATAGCATTGCTTACAATCAATTATCTTTGTCCCATCCTCGTCTGGAGGAACATCTTTTAAGTCTTTGCATACGTCTTTCCCTTTTATGCCGCACATGCGTCCATAGCTAATATCAGCATTTACTATAAACAAAAAAAGTTTTATTATAAATTAATAAAATTGAATATTTAGGTTTAGAAAGTTACATTTCTCAACAGTAAGTATGCAACTCTGGAGTCCAGGTTCGCATTCTTTAAGGTACGATTCAACAACTTTCTTGTCACAGTTCTTGACTTGCTTACTTCTACAATCGTAACATTCCAAGTTCAATGCTATTTTACATACAACACTGGCCAAGATCAAGTACATGAAAGTAGTTATCATTTTCCAAAGTTATTAAATAAATTTTGCCTGCAAATAATTTGTATATTTTTTTATTTTTATGACAAGTGTGAAGAAGTGTTCTGGATGTAAACTTAGAGTTGAATACAGATAATAATAGATAAATCATTTTCGTTTGAACGTATTTCGATATATAAACGTAAAACACAGTAAGGGTGGTGTAGTCGAGTATACTAGTCAAAATTGATTACGCTTTCGATGCTGATCATGAATATTTATACTTTAAAGGATCTGTCACGCCTAGCAAATCTAATATACTCTTGCATAAAAGGTACAGGGTATAAATATGCATGCCAAAACGTTGAAATAAATAAAAAATGGGGTAACGGATGAGCGCCAACGGGAAAAACAATAATTTTTGCCAAAGCACAGACAAAAATAATACTTATCTCAGTGTAAGAAGTTGAGCGAGTTGACAGGACAGACAAACAAAGTGCAGATACTTTCACTAGTGTCTCGACGTCGTTGAGGCAGTTGAACTCGATAGGAGAACTTTGGGCAGGTGCCGTGTCAATTGGATGGCACACTAAATGCTTAGGCGCGTTGGTTGAGTCGGCAGACGTGGTAGAAGGCAAGCTAGACAAACAAATTGTGCAGCAAAAGTTAAAGCTTTCACTTAGCCTGGTCGCATAGCACAAAAAAAAAAAAAAACCTTAAAACAAAGAAGTAAAAATACTAAAGAGAAAAATTGTGAAAACAAAAAATTTATATGACGAAAATTTAGCCAAATGCAGATCAAGAGTTGAGTTAAGTTGTGTTGGCTTTGGTGGCTGTAATGTGTTATGCTGTGGGGTATTGAGGGTGGCCAGTAGCACAGGGGGGATTGATGAAAATAAGGATGCTCGGCATTTCAACGCATATAACTTTTAACGAAAATATGTGTCAACAATATGGCGATGAGCGAAAGTTTGTTCGACTGCTGCTTTTCATTTTGCCGTCGCTTGCTTCAGCCATCTTAGCCTCGCTGCCACACTGTGGCTGTGGCAGAGAATGCGGCAGAGGCAGAGGCTGACAGGTACGGTAAAAGCCAAAAAAGAAAAACAGTCAACAAAAAATGTCACAGAAATATATAGCAAGAAAAAGCAAAAGAAAAACATTCACACACACTGATAGAGAGCGAAAAAAACAGTCGGTAGAAAAGGGCAGAGAAAGGGCTGGAAACAGAAAGCAAACACATGCTGCAAAGTCGAAGCACTGCCTTGACAAAGTGCGCTGTCGTTGTCCTCTTGTACTGTTGTACTGTTGTATATGAAGCAGAATTGACTTGACTTGTGTTGAGTTGAGTTGAGTTGCCAGTGTGGAACTATAGAGTGTAGCCAAGCAGCTGTGAGAGAGAGAGAGGTGGCACAGCATTGGATGCCAACAGATGGCAATGACTTTTCTCGTATGATAATGATGTCTCTCGAAAGGGTTAAGCTCAAGTCAAAGTAACAGCTTTCAGAAGTCAAAGTAAATGGCAAATAATTTTTGAAATATTTATTGAGTGACATCTCCATTGGCGAAAATGAAAACAAAAACAACATTTCGAACTAAAATGGAGCAAAGCGAAAAGTAATGCAGCGCAAAAACGCAGCAATAATAAAAAGCAAAGTAATTTTTATTGACTGACAGCTAAAAATGACAATCAATTCATGAATTTTTTATGCTACAGCAAACGGTTTGGTTTGTATGTGTGTGAGTGCGTCTGTGTTTGTTTGTGTAAGTCACAGCTTACAAAATGGCGTGCTTAATAAAGTCAAAGTCGTACAAAAACGCGCACACACACACATCATAAATTATGGCGAGCGCAGTTGATTGATACGTTCGCCTGGCAGCCATTGAGACTAGTCAGGGTTGCCTCTGACCAAAGCAGCGATAGATATATTTTTTTGTTACTTATTCATTAGTTTTTTTTTTTTTTTTTTTGTAAGCTACTCACCACAATGAAGGCATGCAGTTGACAGCATGAAGCGTCATCTTGAGTGCTGTGTATAATGATGGGCATGAGCAGTGTGTGTGTGTCACAAACAAGCTTTGTGAACTGGCACGCTGTTAGAGGAGCTTGGAGTAGAAAAAATATCAGCGTGTGTTGGCTGCATTTGTTGTTGTTGTTGACAGTGTTTTTTTTTTTGCCACCACTGTCACCATTATCATCATCATCATCATCGTCATGACTGCTGTTGATGACAGCGCGCTTCTGCTGCTTGTGCAGTCACTCAAGCAATCAGCCAGTCCGTCAGTCAGTGTGTCACTCGGTGAGTTCGTCAGTAGCTCAGTTGCTAAAAATTCACACTATTCATTTTTTTTTTTGTTAACCAAAAAAGTACGAATAAAAATGGAGAAACGTAAAAAAGCTCAGTGAAGTCAGCAGTCATGAGCTTGCACACATATTGTTATTGTCTCTGCTGCCGCTGCTGCTGCTGCTATGCCACAGAGGAAGTGTCACCATTTGTCAAATAACGAAAATTGAAAACAATTTTCGCATGAAGATTTCTATTTTTTTCTTTGCCGCTTTTAGTGTTCCCACTCCTTCACATGATTCACTCCCTTCACCGCATCTTTCTATTGTCACTGCTTCACCTGCTCCCCATATTATTTCAGCTGCATTTGTTCTTACTTTTCATTTGTTTCAATGTGCAAATGCTTCTTTCAACTATTCTTTTTTTCGTTCTTCATTATGAAAAACCAACTCAGCATTGCTGCAAATCAAAACTTAGCACAACAACAACAACGTTTATCATACATTACAGCAATGATGTGACGTCGTTTCATCGAGCAACGCTTAAAGTTAAAGTCTGAAAAAATTCCTAATGCAACTTGTGGGAGTTGAAGATTCGACAAGGAACCCAATGGAAATTTCATACTCAAAGTATATATTACAGCTTAAAAAGGTTTCGAAAGTTTTGAGTGCGTATTTCATAAACCAAATTCCTTTATGTGTGTGAGCGTATGTGTTTGTGTGTGAGTTCGGTGACTTTCTAGTGGGTTCTAAGCCACCAAGTCGTAAACTTTCTGCTCGTAGTAGGTTAGGCGTGCTAAGCGTCTTGTTCCGTTACAAGTTTTACAGACGCTTTTCTGTTTGTCTGTCTCTCTCTAACGCCCTCTTTCGCTCACTTGTATTACGCATTTTTTGTCTCACTCCGTGTTTTTACTGTCATGGTTGTTGTTGCTGTTCACGGCAACTTTGTTTGTTAGGGCGCGGATACAAAGATACATTTGTACATGTGCGTGTGATTGCAGTTAAAATGTACGCTCGTGTTTTTCACTCACTTCAAAAGTTTAATCGAAATTATAAGCAGCAAGACAAATTGCTTCTTGTTGCAATTTTCTTACCATGTCAACGTCGTCGTCCTTGTTGTTGTTGTTTTCGTTGTCGTTCCTAACACAAATTCACATATTATACAATATTATTTTTTTTATTTTTCCCTTTCTGCTTTTATTTTTGTTCTTCAAGTTCTGCATGCCTTTTCCTTTTGAGTTGTTTCCCCTTGCTGTTTTTTTATTTTTTATTTTTTATTTGTTTTATTTTTTTGGTTGTTGTTTGTTTGTTCCTTGCGCTACTGACACAGAAAACTTTCTTCGTTTGATGATAAATGACTTATGAATGCTGTAAAACTCGCATAAATCTCATGATTTATGCATAATCAACAAATTGATTTTTCATTTGCCTTGCGAATGTATTTATTTGCGTATCTGTGTAGGCACATGTATCTCTTGTCTGCTTATTTGCTGATGTCGCTTTGAATATTAGGTGTATTGTATATAATTGCATGTGCTTGTCATCTGTGCAAAAAATCTGTGCTTGCATGAAAATCTTATTAGGTGCTTTTTTCCTGACGAGCGCATCAAGTACACGATAATGACGAGGAACTGAAAGCAGCATGTAGATGTGTGTGTGTGTGTGTATGTTGGGTTTTGTATCTGTATGGATTAAAGTGAATTTGTGCAGAATCATGGATTTATTTTATACACAAAGCTGTGTAGTTTGTGGTTCTTCTTTTGGGGTTACTTTGTTGCTGTTGCAAAATTAATTTTGTAGCGCTTTTGCAAGTTAAGACTCACGGACTTAATGAGCTTTTTGAAAATTGTGCGACTGTGAAAAGTTAAAGGCGAAATCAAAAAGAAGCTGTCATTGGTGTTAATCTCATAAATTAATTACAGAGCTCATTTTTAGGCCTTGCCATATGCCACACACACTCACACAAATGAAAATGTCACAAAAGAAGTCTTCAATTAAGTTGCCTGTCGACATTTTGTTTATTATTAATGACAAAAATCAATTCAATGAAGCATGGCAGAGTCAATCATTGCACAAGAATCAACGACAACAACAACAGCCACAACAACAAAAACAACAGCTCAACAGCATTAAATCTGTACAATATTTTATGTAAATCATGAATGATGAACATTTTTGTATGCTTTTTAAGGACTTTCAATAACTCACTTGAGAACTTCAATAACTTATTTACACTTCATTATTTTATTAGAGCGAATCTATAACGATAAATAAACTGTACGCCGCTCTCCGCGCCCCCTTAAAGCACACAACGTCAACCCCAAAACTGTTGTTGGCGCCGAGTGTAAGCGGAGAAGTCAAGTTGAAATATATGTAAATACTTCTGTGTGTAAAAATATTAAATATGATCATAATTAGAGACCACTTTGGCAAATGACACTTGAAATAAAATTTTGCATGCGCACTCGAGCGTGCGAGCGCACAGTAGCCTCGGAGCGATGATGGGGTGGTGTGGGTTGCGGGGAGAGGGCGGGAGACATGAACTAAAATGAAGTTGTTATTGCTGTTGACGACGCAGCAAAAGTTGCTGTCGTTGACTGTTGGCTGTTGTTGTTTGCCTTATGCGTGGCATCAGCGACAGTGTTGCAATTATTTATGAGGGCAATAAATCTGGGCTGGACGAGCAACGTAAGAAGCGTGGCGGTGACGGTGGCGAAGCAACAGAGCGAACAAATGAATGAACGCCGGCAAATGTCAGAGGGATACAAAACACGGGCGAGCGAACGAACGAGAGATCGCAAACTGTGCGCAAATGACAGGAAGCAACGAAAAGTGGCAAAAGCAGCGCGTCTTTTATGCCTCAAACGCAACCGATATTTTATTGTCACTTCATTGAAAGAATAAAGAAACAAAAATATGCATATATAGCCAGAAAAGAAGCTATTTTCGGCTTTGCCGAAACTTATGTACTCTTGCAAGCATTTTCCAATTATTCTTGTTGGAAAATCCTGCTAATAGATTTTTAAATAAGAAACATACAAGTTTGTAACGAGGAAAGAGCATAGCCTTTTCTAATTTATCTTAAAGAAATCCCATGATTGAGATCATACTGCACTACACTTTACAATCTTCTATCGTGACTACTTACGGAGTTATCCCATTTTATTATTATAAAACTTTAAAATGCAGTCAAGCAACAATTAAAACATGCAATTGCCAACTTTCATCTGTTTATATTTAAGAACAAACAATTTTTTCTAACAAATACTTATTTATTTTTATATATCGTCGTTCTGATCAAGAATATACTCTTTATATATGTACTTTGTATGGACGTAGATTTCTCCATCTCTGCGCTGAAAATTTCATTACAAAGTTAAAATAGTCTTTATGCAAGAGTATAAAAACGAAAAGTAAGAGCATAAAGGTTTGAGAAGTTCTTGAATTATGCGCGGAAAAGAGAAGAAGAATACAAACGAAACGAAATAATGTATGAGTTATGGCCAAAAAGTAAAAAGTTAACAACATTAATTAGCATTTTTATGAAGCTGCTTAAATTTTATGCCGCTTTTCATATCATTTTCATTCACTCATTCATTCATTCATTCAGTCTTAACTTTTATTGACCTGAATGACTTCGCATACACAATTGCATTTGCGCACTCTTTCTATAATTCACTCTCTGTCTCTTTTTGTCGTTTCTTTGCAGCAATTGAAGCCAGCCAGCCATCCGGGAGGACAGACAGTGAAACAGCATCTGAAATAAAGTAGACGAAATGCTACCGCATCATAATCAACGCCATAAAATGGCCTTCATCGCCATGATTTTATTGTGTTGCAGCCTCATGACGCCGTCAGCGGAGGCAGCGCGGCAACGCGATAAAGCCAATCGCCGTGAACGCAACAATGCAGGCTCAACTGGCAACGGCGCCAACGCCGGCGCCGGCGCATCCTCATCACTTGTCTATGGCAACTCGTACGGCGGCGGCGGCAGTCTCGTCGGCAGCAGTTCATTCACCGGCAGCAGCAGCGGCGGTAATGTCGCCTACAATGGACCAATTGACTCCACTGGCTTCTGCACGCGTCGCCGTGAGATGAAACTGATGTGTTACTGCACGCCCGATGAGAACCATGTGCCCGTGCAGAAGGCCGAATGTTGGATCTTCTCCGAGGGCCTGCTCCAGAACGACACGACCTGGACACGTTTCTATCAGCAAAAGCGACTGCGTGAACTCAAGTTCGTTATACAGAACAATGCGCGCTTGGATTATATACCGACAATGATCATCGAACCGTTGAAGAATCTGAGCAGCGTCAGCATCGAATACTCACAGGTGGAGATCATCAAGAGTTATGCCTTCGCTAATCTACAATATTTGGAGCGCATCATCTTGAACAACAACCACATTATGGCTTTGGATCAGGATGCCTTTGCCAACCATATACGCTTGCGTGAATTGAATTTGGCGCACAATCAGATCTTTGAGATCGATCGTTATGCCTTCAAGAATTTGCCCCTGTGCGAGCGTCTCTACTTGGACAACAATAACATAACGAATCTGCATGAAGGTCTCTTCAACGACATGACACGTCTGACAGAGCTCAATTTGGCGCACAATCAAATCTCTGTGCTGACCAGCGAGATCTTCAAGGGTCTGGGCAATCTCAACATACTCAAGCTGACCAAGAACAATCTCAACTTTATTGGCGACACTGTCTTCGCTGAGCTGTGGAGTTTGATGGAGCTGGAGCTGGACGACAATCGCATTGAGGTGAGTCAAGCACATTCGCTCTTATTCAAGTTAATTAAATTAATGCTTGCCTCGCGGTTAAAGTTCAATGCCATATGCGTGCACTTAGCTTAAGTAAGACAGCCACTTATGCGTGTCCTCACTCCTCACTCCTCACTATGAAACGTGGTGAGTTGTGGTAAGGCAAGGCAAGGCAAGAGAAGAGAAGGCGCTGTGAGGTCGCTGCGTTCAAACGCCCTCGTTAAGATGCTCATCGTTGTGGCGCATGCAGACACAATTTTATGATCATAAATTTCCAATAACCATAAGAAACACTGCGGTCATAAATACGACCACGCACTCACAGACACTTTCATGTTAAGTATGCTTAGGTCGTCTTTCTGTCTGTCTGTCTGCCTGTCTGTCTGTTTGCCCGAGCATCTTTTGGGCAGTTCTGTTGTCCGAGTGTCATAAATTGAATTGGAATTGTGTTTTTGTGTGTGTGCTGATTTAAGTGGTCACTCAACGCGTCGCTGCTGAGGCGCAAATATGATAAATAGATTTCGAAATTATGTGCTTTTGGTATTTTCTGCCACTTTTTTTGTTTTATTGTTACATAACTCAATTCGCGCTGTCACTAGCAATGCCACAGCCAGCGGCTAGGGACATGCTGACATTATCCTTTCTACTTTTTTGTTTCCGTTCTACTTTTCGTTTTCACTTTCACTTTTTCACATTATACAAACAAATGTTTGCTTCAAGTTAATCTACTTACAAAATATTGAATAACAAATCATTGAATAATAGATTTATGGCACTCCTTTGGCATCAGATATAAAAACACACAAATAAACTCACGCTGCGAACAAGCGTCAGAAAAAAAATATAGTAATAAGAAAATGTGCAGGACAAAGTCGCAGGACGCAACGCCTCGAGTATCCACACGCGCACGCCAATCTTTCACGACCATTAGATACAAACAGATAGGAAGAAGAACAAAAAAAATAGAAGAAGATGAAGAAGAAAAAAGAAAGAGTAATCTGTGTCGAAAGTGAGTCTGTCGGCGCTCAAGAAAAATTGTGTAAATAGAAAATGTCCTTTAAGGCAGCCCAGCATAAGAATTGTCGACGACGACAACAACAACGTCGTAGCAAACTGACGACACATAGATAAGCGGAAAATCCTGCATAACCCAAGCGCACACTCACACACACACGCAGACTTATACATATGCACAAGGCAGACTGTGTGAACGGCTTTTATTTTATACATTTGCCAACATTGTCAGCTAAAATATGAAAAGCTTCTTTTACGTCGGTGTGCGTCACGCCAACCAACCAGCTAGGCAGACGGACGGACAGACAGACAGACAGGCAGGCAGACAGCGAGCCATCAGTCATGTGTGTGTAACATTTTTTCTTTTGTGTAATTTTCATTTCCTTTTTCTGTCTCTTGGTTGTTTTTCTTTATGGCATTTTACAAAGTGGTCGCATATCATGTCACTCTCAGAAAGCACGCATATGTGTCAGCGTCAAGCATACATATGTGCGTGTGTGCATGTGTGTGTCTGTGTAAGAAACCTGCTTTGGCTTTACTCAAGTGTTTGGTTTGGTTTAGTTGCCGCACATTTTCTTTGCGAACTCATCATTGTCAACGTAATGATCGAGTCGGTTAACGTCGATGCTGACATTGTCAACGTCGACAGCGACAGCGACAGCGACCGCGGCGTTGGCATCGGCAAAGTTGTCAAGTCTTTGTTTCAAGCAGTCATGTTGGCAGATTGTGTAAAATACTTTACTTACTTTTGGTGAGTAAGTTGTTGTTGTTGTTTATATTTTTTCATGTCTTGTCTTGTCAGTCGTTCATATGCTAAATAAAGCCTAAAAAGCACGCCAAACTCAACTCATATCGATGCCTTTGGTGCTTTGGTGCTTTGCTCTTCGCAATTGAATGTTTTCGTGCGTATTGAGTTGAAAAAATTCAGGAAAAGTGTTCTCGTTTTTCTTATTTGCTGTTTGATTTTTCTGTCATTTTTGATTTTCGCAAAAAAAAAAAAAAAAACTCAGCCTTTGCCGAAGCACGTGAAGCAGTCATACGTTAAAAGTTGTATTGTACAAACAACATGGCGTATGAGTATTTCGTATGCTCTGTCGTTATTTAATATTCGATATGCTTTTGTCTGGGGAAATGACAAAATTATGCATATTTAACGTAACAAACAAGAAATTGAAAATAAAAAAAAAATAAATAAAAAGGAATGAAATAAAACGACAACAAATTTGGCATCAAGTTACTTTATTTACTTTGAGCTCAACTCAACTGAGCTCAGTTGCGTTCTTTGATATTATCTCTCTCTTTCGTTCGCTTTATTTTTGTGCCTTCATTGTTTGCGTAAAAGTTTGATTGGCATAAAATGTATTTTTATGACTTTATTTCATAGTTGATTTTTATGCATATTTGACCATTTTATTAGCATAAATTTGTTGAATGCAAATCAAATATAATAAAATACGAACCTATATAAAAATACATTTTTATGCGTTTATCGAAGCTGAAAGAGATCTACAAAACAAATTTGCTTGTTTGTTTGCCATTCAAACAGTGAATTGACTACGCAAATGATTTGTTAGTTTGCCAAATTGATAAATAAGAGTTTGCTTGGCCATCAAACGGGATCTGTTGTTAAAGCTTATTCATACGAACTTCTTATGTTCTGCCAATTGAGTCATTATGCCAAAGTTTCATTAGAACATGTAACAACAGGTAAATATGATGCGCAAGGAGCCATTAAAGCTTTACAACATTAATAAGCCACACAACTTGTTTGCTTTTATTGATTTATTGCTCATATTGTTTCCCTCTCTCTCGCACATACAGCGCATATCGGAACGTGCATTGGACGGTTTGAACAATCTGAAAACGCTTAATTTGCGCAATAATTTCCTCAAGAAAATCGACAATGGCCTACTGCGAGGCACGCCGGCACTCCAGTCGATCAATGTGCAAAGCAATGAGCTGGAAACTTTGACATTCTACACGTTCCAGCCAATTATGGATAATTTGGTCAACAGCACCAGTGAACTTTTGTTGTCAGGTGAGTCCCACTGAACCGTGCCGTTACATTACCGTCACCGTTGCGGACCGAAGTGAACGCAGCTGAGCTGCTCGTTTGTGTCAAGTGTGTGTGCGCTTTAAAATTGACAGCATGTTAAGAGAGAAGTTGCCGATGGGGCCGGTTGCGGGCAGGGGCAGAGGTGCTTAAACAGACATAAAAGTGCCAAATGACACTTTGAAGTGAAGCGGAGAGACGACGCTTGCGAAAAGTTCTATTATAATTACACAAACGTCATGTACGAGTGTGTGTGTGTGTGTGTGTGTGTGTGCAACATGACGAACTTTTGCCAGCATAGAGAACATGCTCGTGAGCAATCAAATGGTCAACTGGTCATTACACACACACACAGACGCATACATGAGCATGCTGAGTACGCGCGACGCGCTCTTTTGACAGACATAAACATTTCTCACTTCCTCTGAACATTGTAAACTTTTTTGTACCTTCATGTGTACGTATGTCCGTGTACATGTATTGGTGAACAATTAGCTTTATACAAGACACGAACGCACACACACACACACGTGAAGAGAGTTATACAAACACTTGCACAGAAGCATTCATTAAGGAAATGTCGTATCGTCATTGCTCAAGTGTTCGCTTCCGTTGACACTTACATTTTGTTGATAATTGCATACGCTTCATTGAAGGACCAGAGGTGTGGACAGCACGGGCGGTGCGGCGGTGGCGGCAGTAAAGCTACTAACGATGCGACTGTAATAATAACAACAACAACTAAATTAGTCATTAAAGCGCCGTTAGAGTGCTTACAAAAGCACTGAAAAAAGAGTGGAAAAATAAAATAATATAAATAGCAACAAATAACAATAAAATGTGTCACGTACAAAGTGGAGGCAGAGACCGAGCGAGTGCGGAGCGGCGCGAAAAATTAGTTGAGTTATATAATGAGTATGTGTGTGTGAGTGAGTGAGTGTTGGGCGTTGCCAAGGGGAGGAGGGGGCGTACACAACCAATCACTGTGTGTGCATTAGCAAGTTGATTAGCGCAATTAAAGGTAAATAAAAATAATGAATTATTGTGAACACAATTGAGTGGCGTTGAATGCCACAAAACAGGCGAAGGACACTAATGTCCTCAATGGTTTTAATTAATTAAAGCCACCATGACTGTGACTAATCTATCGGCCTACTTACGCTCGAAAAACATTTTGCGATTTAAATTATAAGAATAATGATTGTTTTTTCATACATGCTTTGGTCCTTCGAGCCTTATGTGCTGTGCACTTTCACTAAATGGCACTAATTGTGCCCATTGCTGCCAAAAATAATAAAAAAGTTATAAAATGCACTTTTTTGTTTTTGTCGGGCAAAACTTCAACCTTCAAATGACTGCGCTGCGCTAATTTAATGGCAGTCTAAAATTACAGTCGCATATGAAAGCGCAAATGCAACTTAATTATCACACACACACACACACACACACATGTATGGCTATGCATGTAGGAAGACAGAAATAGCAAATGGCACGAAAAATTTACACAACTTTGTGTCAATGTATTTGTGTGAAAAGTGAAGTGAAAATTTTGCTAATGGCGAACCATTAGCATGACTCATTTATACAACATAGACACGAGCACACACACACGCACACATGCATGCATGCATTGGCAAGTATTTTCACAGCTGTAATTGCATTGGAACACATACAAACCCAAGCACACAGTCGTGAGGGGCGTGAGGGGCGAGGGCTTCGCAAATAAAAAATGTGCTGCGCACATGTAGAAGGAAAATTGTAAATTGGCTACAAATGACTTCAAATTGCTTTAAACTGCAAAATATTTTCGCATGCAGCAAAGTTTTTAATTCATATGCCGTGATTATATAACAGCACACACACAAACGCATACACATGCTGACGTGCACTTACATATGTATAGACATGCCTGAAGACAGACACAGAACGTTTATTTGTAAATTTCAAAAACGCTTGATTAGTGCATTAAGGCTTGTATTTATGAGTGCGCTCCATCATCATCATCATCAACAACAACATCATGAGGATGCATGATGCATGATGCCTGCAGGATGCGGGATGCGTGCTGCCACGAGAACGTGTGGCCGGCAGGAGCAGCTTATCACATGTCTGCCACGTCTGACGTCAAGCTGACAAGTTACTGCTGCTCAAACTCCTTCTGATGCTGTTGTTGTTGTTGTTGCTGTTGCCTGCCACTGTGCGTGTCTAGCTTAAAAACTTGTGCTGTCTGAATACAATTTTATTACATTCATTTTTCACTTTTTTCACTTTTTGTTTTTGGGTCTTTTTTGTTTTATTTTTTTTTTTTTTGTTGGTCTCGTAAAAGTTTTTGTTTTAATAAACTTATAAACAATAAACAAAAATTTGCGCACAAATTTTTCACACAAAATGAACTCATAAAAAAACATAAAAATAATAAATTGTTGTTGTTGTTTTTGTTGCTGCTGAGTCGCCGCATAGAAAATTTGACTGCAATTCACACGTGCGCCTAAAAGTTCTAACAAATATTTGGACAAACGCACACACACACACACACACGCAGACATATGTGAAAGCATTGCTCAATAGTTGACTGTCAATTTAAGCCAAGACATGAAAATTGCAGCTTAAATTTGCTGCGCAAACACTTGAAAATATTTGTGATGTAACAGCGTGCGATGCTGGGATAGAGAGAGGACGTCAGCTACTTTGCAACAATAAAACGTGTGAAATTTACTTTTTCAGCTTGCCGAACATTTCACGCTTTTGCAACCTCCCTCCCACGCCGTCTGACGACCACTCTTCGTGCTGCTTAAACACACATCACTTGAATGCATTGCCATCAATTTTGGTGAGTGCAGAAGCTGCTCTCGTCGATGCTTAAGAATTGCGCTACACTTGTCAAACATTGCAAATAGTCACAGACCCAAAGTAGTCAAAGAAGCAGAACAAGAAGAACAAGAACCTGACAAGGCAGGAGGCAAAGAGTAGTAAAAAAAACGAAATCCTTGAAATATCTGTCGTAGATACATGTATGTACATGTACGTCAAGAATGGAAAGTGTGAAAATGTCAACAGCAAATAGTGAAAGATAGTAACGTCGATTGTTTGTGTGTGTGTGTGTGCCAAAGATAGTGCGGTAGCGCATGTGTGTGTGTGTCGTGTGCATATAATGATGAGTGTAGATTTTGCTAAAATGTATTTGACAAAATGTGTTGTGCAATAAAGTGAAGTGAAAGGATTTCCATTAGGTTCATCAGTTTGAATGTTGTCGACGTCGTTGTCGTCGTCAGCCTTAGACAGCTGGTCTGACACATCAGCCCGGGATGCTTCGGCAGGCATTGTTGCCTGCATGCATCCATCTGAAGTTGCGAACATTTTGCCATGGCTAATTGTTATTGACATGGCATGTGTGACAAAATACTGAAAACATTTCACACAGTTAGCAAAGACTAAGACTGCAAATTTAAAACAACTTTGGTCTTGCAACAACCCAAATGTGCTTAAAAGCATTCAAGTGCGTTATTTTATGACGTAACCCATGTGGCTTCCAACTCAATAAAAATTGACAGTTTTATGATACAATAGCAAATGATTCGCAGCAGCCAAAAACAAAAAAGGGTATAACGAATCCTAGAGCTGGTCACGCATATCAAAGCGAAACGAATCTGGCGGCCATAAGAGTATGCTGGCATGGAAATTTTGCTTGTTGAAGAGCATTTCCATCTTGTTTGCAACAGCGAAAAGTGTAGACAAAAAACACGATGACTGAACTGTTGCACCTGCCACAAGCGCCGTCGATGGCACGTTAGATTCATGTGTGTGTGTGTGTGTGTGTGTGTAGGCAACTTGGACAAGTAACGAATTTTCATTCGTCATTGTTGCTTATTTGTTTCGTTGCGAATTTTCGCCATTTTTTGTTTTTCTTTCAAGCTTGGCTGACAATTTTTCGTCACCGTGCACTCTTTCCAACCAGATGGACGGACGGGCGGACGGACAGACAACCAGACAGACAGTGTAGCGTTGTTTTTCCTTTTTGTTTTTGCTTGGAACGCTTTGTTGTAGTTGTTGCTCATTTCAATACGCTGACCATTGAGGCAATCAAGCAATGTTGCAGCTGGGCAATGAACAATGGCCAGCCGACAACGACAAGCCACACCAGACAACAACAACAGCAATAGAAGGAGAAAAAAGTGGCGCCCTCAGCAAAGTCCCAACCACTGTCATGCTGTCATGTGTGTGTGTGTTTGTGTTTATATGCGAGGCACGTTTTGTTTGTGTCGCGCCTGTGGCCTGCAGTTCGTTCGCATAGGAACAGCTCGATTTGGGCGCCGCTACCGTTTTCTTCCTGCTCCTTTTCTATGCTGTTGTTGTTGTTGCCAATTTCTATTTTGGCAACAGCAACGGGCAATAAATTCGATGGCACAGGTTCGGACAACATTTTGATGTGTTTTTCATAGAAAGAAAAACGTTACTGTTCTTGTTCTTGTTGCTGTCGTTATTGTTGTTGTTGTTGTTGTTGCAATTGCCCCACACTGTTTGTTTGTGTAACATTGCCGGCCTCACTTCACCTCTTCTCGGCTAAACCAAAGTGAACTCTTCCCGTTCATTGCTCATATCGTTTTTGTTGTTGTTGTTGCTGTTCTTTTTTTAGCTTGGCTCGTAATGCGTCCATCGGTCGTTAGTTCGAATTGAATGGTTATTGTTTCGTTATAAATCGCTCCATGTTGTTTTCTATATTCTCTTTTTGGTTGTTTTTGTGTTTTTTTTTTTTACTTATTTTTTGTGTTTTATTTGAATTGTTTGCGATTTGTGATTTTTCGTCTGTTTTATTTGGCTTTGTTGATGCTTTGTTGCTCTCTGTGGAAAATCGTTCGCGTGTCGTTGACATAAAATGTTATTGGATTATTTGCATCGCAAGTATTTTTCTTCGGCTTATGAATAAATATGTCAAATCCACAATGCTCCAAAATTAAATTGAATAAAATGGCAAACTAAACGTTTTCAACAAAAAAAAAAAAAAACACACAAAAAAAAAAAAATAAACAAAATGAATGCATTGGGATTTTTCATAAATATTTGCAATATAAAGTAAACAACTTTCTTGTTGATTAAAATTTTTCGTTGTATTTTTCTCTATTTTATTTTTTTTTTATTTTTATTGTTGTTGTTATTGTTGTTGTGCTGTCGTACTTTGATCTTTCAAAAACAGGCATTCGTTGCATTCAACTTTTGTTTATGAAAACAAAAAAGATTTTCTCAAATTTAATTGCTGTTGACCCCACAGACGCCCCCCAGATCCAACAAAGACTTATTGTTGATTGTATGAAATCTATACGACGTTGCTTATGGTTTTCTGCATGAATGTATGTGTGTATATATGAATGTGTTTAAATGCTCATGTTTATTGTGCTTGAAAATGAATTTTCCATGTTTTTGAGAACAATTGCACTTTGAACTTTATCTGTAAATTTATTTGCCTATAATTTGTTGAAGCTTCATCTTTTGTAAGTAATTCAATTATGGTTTTCATTGCCCCGCCCCTACCCCTGTTGTCAAACATGACAAGGTAATCTAAGTAAAACGAGCTTAAATAAGCGCTGCATTAATAAAATCAACAATTCAGACAATATGCTCTGTAAACACACACACACACAGACAGACGGACAGAGACGGACAGGTGCAATATCTTTGGTTTTATAGGCGACATGCACAGCCCTTAGGACAGCATTTAACTGCACATTCAAACCACAGACACAAGCACTGGCAGATACAAAGATGCACAGATACTCATACTCATACTCATACTCAGACAAATACATTCGTTTCATTTTATTTAACTTGGCAAAAAATAAAACGCAAATTTATAACCAAGACAAATGTGCGCTCTCAACAGTTGATTATGGGCCTAAGACTGCCTTAGCACATCTCTTCAGCGCCCTTCCTCCCCCCGCAAGCACCGCATTAGTCAGCTCATTTATTAAACATATTCAACAGTACTTTGACTGAGAAGCCGACGAAGGAATATTACAGTTACACCGACCGACCGGCAGGCCTGACTGACTGACTCATGTACTTCAGAAGTATGCTTTTTGTTGTTGTTGTTGCGGTTGTTGCTCATACGCAGCGTGTGCAACAATAAACAGGTATTAAAAGTTGAGCACCAAAATTTATTGAAACATATAAAAAGCCAAAAACCCTCAAACCAGAGTTGTGAAAATGTTGTCCGTCCGTCCGTGTGTCCGTGCGTCGGCTCGACATCCTGTGGCATTCATTTAGTCTGTCATTCGTTTATTTTGTACTGAAACAACAAATGATGTTGGCCATAAAATGGACAAATGAGCACATGGCACGCACCCAGAATTGACTTTCGATATTCAACCTTGTTGCATTGATGCCATGCTTGTCTGTGTGAGTGCGTGTGTGTTGCGTGAGTGGCTTTAAATCCTTGGTGATTGTACGTAATAAATCTATAGTTGAACATTGTGTAACATGTGTTAAAAGCAAATCCCAACACAAAGTTCTTGTTGTTGTCCATCGATAAATACCATACATAGTACATGCTTACTTTTATATGCATAGATACGTAGATAGATGGTTAGATTGATCGGTATTTGTTGCGCCACGTGGGCAGCTCACAAAGCTATTGACATATTGATGAGCAAAGCATTTTATCATTTGTAAACAGCATGGGTTCGAGACCGGCGTCAAATACTTTTCATTTCACACAACGCATAAATCAGCAAACTCACAAAAGTATGCAATAATCTTTTTTGTACCTTTTTTTCGTCATTTACCCACACACACAAAATAAACGACAGACGGATAGAAAGACAATTCAAAGGTCATTCCAGACATTTTTCAATTTCCGTTATTTTTAGTCACATGTATATTTACAGCCAATTTTTATTTATTATTAAAGCTTTCGAATTTTCGCTCTTCTGCTCTGCTCTGCTTTGCCCTTCGATGATCTGCTCTGCTGTGCTGTGCTGTGCTATTAATATGCATCATAATTTTTATGCGCTTTTCATAAACTGATGTGCAATTATTTTAATTATTTTGTGAAAAGTTCGCTCATTACACGAAGCACTTAAATGCGTACAATGACTTTTAAATCGAGCAATATGCGACATTATCAACTTTAACTGTGCGTTAATTACACAATGTGAAAAATCAACCGAAATATAATAAAATAGCTCAGAACAGCAACAGCAACAACAATAAAAAGTATTTCAGCCATTGGCATTCATTCATCATTATCCACAGTGTTGATCATTGTCCTGTCGCTGTTGTCTGTCTGTCTGTCTGTCCGTCTGCCAGTCTGCTTGTTCGTGCATTCGTTCGTTCATTTGTTCATGCGCTTGTTTGTTTGTTTGTTGTGTCGCTCATTAAGTAGTTTAATTTAAAAAATGCATGCATGCATTAATGAGTTTTTATTGTTGATTGAACGCGACTTTAGTACACTTATTATGTTATTGTTGTTGTTGTTGTTGCTTTTTTTGTGGCTTATGCCACAAAGCCTAATGTGTTGCCATTTTAAAATTCATATAGAACGTTTGAAGATCTCAAATTGCGCTTAATTAATTTGAAATTGAAATCGAAAGCAAAACGAAGCGAGTTTCATGATTTCCTCCCTCCTCTCTGTCTGCTTCACTAACTGTATCACTGTGTCGTGCATTGGCTTACTTTACTGTTTATGCATGTTCATTATACAACAACTGCCGCTCCTCAAGTATCGCGCAACCAATTAAAGATACTTACATACCTAAATATCAAATTAGTTGGAAAGACAAACGCGGCGAGCAACAATAACTGTTTGCCATTTAATCCCTGACGTTGGCGCTGCTTTAAGCGCGCAAAGGAAGCGAGCAAGCTTTAATGCTGGCAAAGGGATAACGCGCCTGAATGGCTTTTGTGCCTTTGTCACTTTAACTGATGACAATCATTAAAGCGCTTTATTAGTTAAATTTATTATAATCAGTCGAGCCGTGCCACATTTCAGTTAAGTTACGTTTAGCTGAGTGGCGAATTCATAAGCTAAAACAGAAGTCGGAGGAGCAGTAACAAAAACAACAACAACAACAACAGCAACAGCAGCAGCCATTATTGTTGTCATGGCGATGATGATGGCTATGATGCTACTGATGATGATGATGACGCTGCTGCTGTTGTTGATGATGATGAGAACGTTTATGATGTTAATAATGACTTTTGGCTTTATGGTTTGCGTTTTGGTGTGTTTAATTTTTCGTCAAAAGCCGCGATGTGCTTACCGTTCACACGGCTTCAACAGCACTCCGCTCACTGACTAACTGAGTGAGGAACTGATTGACAATGTGACTGCCGCGCTGGCGGAGTGTCAGAGTGGCTGCAGTGAGTGATTGCCGTGACTGTTGGGCTGGTAATATTTTAAGGCTTTCGAACTTGAGCGTTTGCTTAGCCTTAAAGTGGGCGTATGTGTGTGTGTGAGTGAAGGCGTGTGCGCGCATTTGCTATAAGTTTTTGTGGCTGCTAATAAGGCTTGTTTATAATTTATTCATGTTAAAAGCGTTGTATATACTATGCAAACACACACACACACACTCACATGCACACATACATAAACTCACAGACATGTACTTAGCTATCTAGTATGCGACATACTAACGCATTAACAGGCTTAATTTCATATGTAATCCCAACCACCGCTAATATGTACACACACACACACACACACACACACACACACATATGCATGCATACCTATATAAATTTTGCAGTGTGTAAATTACAAGCGACATGTGTATTTGTGGCAATCGCTCTTAATATATGCAAAACTAAGCATAAGTTCATATAAGCGCGCATGTGTGTGTGTGTGGGTTTGTCTTTCGCCGTTACTCCTTAAATTCACGCACCTATGCCTCTTGCCACTTTCTACTTTCTACTTTCCATGCCATTTCAACATCAATGGCGGCGACATTCACATAGTTTATATTTACTTGCGGTTTTGGTTTCATGTACACATGCATACAAACACACACATACATACCTGAGAATATCTTAAGTACTTAATTTCTTTGCTATATGTTTTGATGTGTGTGTGTGAGTATGCTTGAGTGTATCTTGTTAGTTTTTAGGTATTCGGTTTGCGGTTTACTTAACACCTTCATCAATATTCGTTTGGTGTTGACATCATTACGCAAAGTACTCAAACGAGTTCAGCGCTTTCAACAGTTAAAAAACACACAAATCAACACAAAAAAATATAACAAGAAGAAGAAGGTGTAACGAAGACATGTCAACAGCTGCCAACTGGGAAATTCGACAGCAGCGAAAGTTGTTTAAATCGAAATAGCACATGTTTTTAAGGAGCGCCTTAAGTTATGCTACAATATTTATATACAGCATGTATCGTACATATACATATGCGAAGAATGCTTATCTGCTTTCTGCTTGGCAATTCAAACTGTATTCCACCTCAGTTCATTGCTTGCCATATCATTGATAATTGTGCTAAATTAATTTCTAAAAGCCAATCAACCAAAACGATTGATGCAATATTGAATGCCTCGGGAAGCATACAAACACACTCACACACTCATACTCAATTGAAAATATATTAACTGTGCGATATATTATCGACAGAAGACAGACGACAGACAATTCGGCAAACAGCTTAACAATAATTTAAATTTGCATTATTTGACATTTTGCTCACCGCCCGCCACCGCCCGCCACCTCAGCTCCCCAACTCTTCACCCACACATAGGTTGCTTGTTATGGGACATTGATCGATGTGCTTTGGCAAGTGTTGCATAAATTTGGCAGCAAAGCTTGCACACGGTTCATTTGTGTCAGAGTGAGTGATATATTAACGCACCTACTGCACAACAACAACAACTATAAGGGATATTAGCATATATCAAAGCCGGAAGAGTTCATATACAAACAGTTGAATTTGACGCAACCAAAATAAAAAATGTACAAACAAATATATTTATGTAATGTGTTTCTTTCATCTGCCAACGCATGCCATCATTTGTAGTTGAATGACAATTCATTCCGCTTGAATAACAACACGCATAAAAACAATGCTCATTGCTTATTTATGCTTTCAATGCGAGACCGTCTACGTGAATCCGCCCCTGTAACTGAGCACTTGCATTGCCGTTAGTGATTCCTTCATTCAATCACTGGCTCGCATATTTTATTAACAGCAATTCAATAATAATGCAAAAAAAAATTCAACAACATTCGGCCGACCAACGATTTGCGAAAATATTTTGGGTATGTCCAACATTGCGGGTTGGGGTGCATTGATAAATAGATAAATAAATAGTTGAGCAAACATGTATGAGTGTATTTTTTATGCGATTTAACATATAACAAACACATTAAAGTACCCCGAATGAAGTCAAGGAGTACTTGCTTTGACTCTGCCCTTGCCTCAAGTGGTTGCGCCCGTCGACGAGGGTAGCTGACGGCGAGGGTGCGGCAAATTTTAGCAAACGACAGACAGGCCGACAGACGGAGCATTTTTGCTAAAACTTTTTCCGCGGTTGAGTGGTCATATTAGATCGCAGCAATGATTTTTACTTTTACAACATTTTCCCCATTCGTTTTAGTGCGCTCGGGGTTTGCTTTCTTTTTGCTTATTTCATTTTTCTTGCGCTCATTTTTTTGCCTTTGCTTTTGCTTAGCTTTGATTCAACTTTGATTTGTTTATGTGATTTCATAAAATATTTAGCCTGAAGCGTTGTTTTTCTTGTTTTCGTCGACGGCGACGCCAAAGCCGACGTTGTCGTCATTATGGCTGTTGCTGTTGCTGCTGTTGTTGTCGTTGTCGTTATATTTACTCAAGCGTCGATGATGATGTTGATGATGATTCAACGATTCCACGTTGCTCATCTTCATGATTTCAATGAATGACGATGAAGTTGTTAAATCGTTTGCAATGACTTTCCCTTTTCGTACTTTGTTGACTTGCCGTTTTTTCGCATGCCTCTCGTCGACGACGATTTTCATAAGGGGGTGTAAATGTATGCGTGCGTGTGTGTGTGTGTGTGAGGCGGGGTTGCAACGTCCTTTGGTGCCTTGCATTCTGCTTCGTTCATCTGCTTGCTTTTGCCCATTTTGGCATTCCGTGTTTGTTTATTTTTATTTATTTCTTTTGTTGTTGTTGTTGTTTTTTCAGCCTGATTGCGTAACTCATACGAAGTCGGCAGTTGGCAAAAAAATGTTGTTTGATCTTTTTCCTTTACGCTCGATTGCAAAAATAATTTGATATGAAAGAAATAAACTGTAATTGTTTGTTGATTGAAAATCGTCTTATTTGGGAAATCGTTTCGTGTTTTTTTTCTTCTGTATTGCGCTGTGAATTTATTGCATTTTTATTAGATTTATTTGACAGCGTCTTTCGCTACATTACCATCAACACACCCCACACACCCCGACCCCTTTTTCGCATCCACCATATCCATATAGTATTTATGCATGTACTTTTTGCATAAATTGTTGCTATACAAGAATCGCATTTGATATCATTTTTGCTTTTGGAAATTCGTTCAAGATTTTCATCAAATTTAAATTACAAAATGGCTAACAAAGCAAAGCGCACACATTAAATTAACTAAAATTAAATCACTGCGCTGCAAGCAAATAATAAAAAACGGGAAAAACAACAAAGCAAAAAAGCGTTGATATATTTTTACGGCTTCATTTACAAGCAAACAGCAAATTCAATGGCCAAAAACAAAAGGGAAAAAGGCAAATTATACTTGCACGTTCTATTTATTCATTTACTGTAATAAAAACCTTCAATGAGCAAAGCAGCAACAGCAACAGCAACAGCAACGACAGCAACAACAAACAAAATAAAAATAAAATCCACAAAAACGACAAAAAAAGAAAGTGGTTCAGTGGAAAATAAAGAAAATTGGCGAGAAAAGCGCCATTGAAATGGTTATTTGAATGGCTTCAGTGCAGCACTTCATTTTCATTTGGTACGCGTTGGGGTCGGGCCGAGCAGGACTGGCATGGGCTGAGGCCGAGGCTGGGCAGTGGGGCTGTGAGGCTGGGAGGCGGAGGGCACTAACGCCAGTGTAATGCTTGGGGGCGTGTCAGGTCAAGTGGCTATTGACGCGAGTCATGCAGAAAAACAAACCATTTGATTTTTTTTCCTTTTTCGTGATTTTTTTTTTTTTTTTTTATAAAAACTTGAGTGAAAATTGCAAAACTCTATTTTATGTACTAGTGCGTGCAAGTGAGATAGCATGATTGGCATGAAAATAAAGGACACAGCAAATGGCATTCTTGTTGCTTGTTCGGTTAATAAAAACGCAAAAAAAAAAACAAAAATAAAAAAAACATGCAGAAGAAGAAGAAACTGAAACTTTGCAGAGCTTCACGCTGAACAAACAAAAATACGAAAAGTTGAAAGCAAGAAATCACTAAAATAACAAACCAAAGGGCAAAAAATACAAAAAATAACACAAAACCAACAGCAACAACAACAATAGTAGCAGCGCCAGCAGCAAGAAGAAGCAGAAGAAGTCGTGGCAGAAAAAACCTAAAGCAGTAATGAGCACATTACAACAAGAAAAAAATAAAAAGGGCAACATGGAAAAATGGCACAAAATGGTCAAAAAAAAAAAAACCAAATCAAGAAACTGCTGCTGATGAAGAAGAAGAAGAAGCAGAAGAGTAAAGAAAAGTCAAAAGCGGACCACAAACGGCAAACTAACTTTTACCTACAATACTACGCACACACACAAGCAGTTATGCAGGCAGCAGCAGCGGCAGAGCAGCAACAACCGCGCCCACCACACGCCCACACACACAGACAAAGCGTTGACTACAAAAGGAAACTTTCGACTTCATTTGCATACATAGCGCTCTCGAGAAATGTAATAAAAATGATAAAATTCTCGAGAGTAAGAGAGAAGGGGAGAGAGTGAGTGAGATTGAGTAAGCGGGTTAGCGTGTAAGTTGGACGCCACAGTGTCAGTCAGTTGGATGGGCGTCCGTGCGTACCCGCAGCCAGCGCCAGATCTGGCGAACCGCGGCGCATCAGTGGATCTCAATCCCTTGGCGCAGAGTGCGAGAGGACACACGGCGGTGCTGGGCAAGGCAAGGCAAACTAGCTGCGTTCTGTAAGACCAATGAGCGAACGAATGAATGAACACCGACGGCGACGACGACGTCGACCACTAACGTTTTTCGTACCAAAAATGAGCTCAGCTTAAACGAAAGGCGTGAGCGCGTAGGTGCCGAGGCGACAGAGGAGTTCTGCTCTGCTCTGCTCTGCTGTGCTGTGCCGCTTGAGTGTTTACATAGTCAAAAAGTGTGTGCGCACATTTCATTGTGCTACTCAAAACAAAAGCCAAACTAGGCCAGCAGAAAGGCAGCTGCTTGGCTTCAATGTGCCCGCAACGACTGACGAACTCCTCAGTGTGTGTGTGTGTGCGGGAATGTGAGAGTGTTGCAAGCCGCATGGGAAGCAATTTCGGCTTGATTTCGTATTTTATATTTGTTGTTTTTTCCTTTTTTTGTTTTGGCGCTCGTCATCAGAGTACCAAACTTTGCTGATGATATTTTATACAACAGTTTTTGGCTTTCGTTTTTCTTTTTTTCGCATTTTTTTCGTGTTTTTGCACTCTATTGTACAAGTTAATGTTGCCTTGCACCTAAAATACACACAGAAACGCACACACGCACACGGACAGACGGACAGATGGAAGCAGCGATGCGTTGAATCTAACGCTCAGAACTTAGACGCTTTTTGCTCGCCTGCTTGCTAACCAATTAACTTTGCAGTGTTTGCTTATAAAGGGTGTCCCAAGCAAGAAGACAAAGCGCGAATGTTAGACTGCCGCATGTGCCCTCTGGCGCAGTGTAACATGGGAGAGTGCGTTATGCTTATTGCCTGCTTTAAAACTCTTTTCGTTACATTCTTATAAACAGAGTTTCTCTAATGTAAGGCTTTTAAGACATCTTTTACAAGGCCTTCAGTCCTCCAACATATTATCCTGAATTATGAGTTGGCAATGAATTAAATTTGACTTGCCTTTCTATCGAAATCAACGCGTGTCAGTTAAAGCAGAGTAAAGTTCAATTGTTTTTGCTATTTTTAGACATATTTTGCGTCGCAAATGTGACTATGTACGCTTATAACGTGCGCATAAATTGCTGAATACATTTTAATTTTAATTAATTTATATTACAACTACAGGCCGAACTTTGTGCCCTAACTAATTATGAATATGTTTCGGTCGCACATAAAAGCTTTATAAAGTGAGCGGGTGTGCGACGCACAGAGAAACACACGTTTGCATTAAAACTGACCGAACTAAGTTTCGGGCGTCTCATTTAGGCCACACAAACACACACACACACACACACAGGCACAGACATGCACAGACGGACAAGCAGCCACATTTAGATAAGCAACGATACACACACGCACTCATCTATGTATATGTATGTATATGCAAATGTGTATGCAAACATGTTGTGTAGAGGCAAGGATCGAATGTCGAGTGTTGAGCATAGAGCATAGAGCGCTCTTCTGCTTTCATAGTTGAGTGTCGAGTGAGTTTGCGAGTTAAACAAAATGATAATAATAAAATTTAATGCGCATATGTTCTTTCATACTACTTCAACTATCTCTGTCTACTTGCCCGACCGTCTGTCCATTCGACCGTCTCGACCGCTTGAACGACCAACCGACAATTTCTGTCGCATGTGCTTTGACTGCAAGTACATGACTTGGTTTTTGGTTTTGGCATTTGCTTTGGTTTTGTCTCTAGCTCTAGCTCTGTCTCTGGCTCTGTCTCTGGTCCTGGCTCTTTCAACATGTTCTCAACTGTTGGTGCCACCGTCGAAGTTCATTGCATTTAAAATGCCCACAAGTAAATGTAGTTTTGTGCAGTAGACCAAACACTTCCTGACGCTTGCTCGCTCACCCACGCTCACGCTCGCTCGCTTGCCAAGTATCATTAAAAATATGAACACACTAACGTATTTATATCCTTTATAGTATATTTTGTGCATATGTATGTGAAGAGTGTGTGTGCTGTATGGTCCTTAAGTTCTTTCAATGCTTTTTAGTAATTTTTGTCAGTTTGTTTTTCCCCACTTTTTTTGTGGTGTTTAATTTTTTTTTTTTGTATGACATTTTCTATTTTATATAATATAATTTTTTGAGCAATGCATAGCGTACATTGTCAGGCCAGGCTCGTTACATTGCTGACTAACTGCCTTCCTGCAGCTGCTTGACTTGGCTTAACTGTCATAGCAGTTACTCACACAAACACAAACACAGACACACACACACACACGCACGCGTGTATACATTCTTATATTTGGATGCAGAAACGACAGTCAGACAACGAGACATGCTGTTCACTGTCCTCTGTTCATTATCATGTTAATTTTGTCGTAATTTGCGTGCTAAATGTTGCCAAGTTGTAGTTTTCCTTTGTCCTTCCTTTCGTTTGTCTGCATGTCCGTCCACTCATTTGTCCGTCCCACTTTCGGGCTTCCTTTCGTTTGTTTTTTTCTGCTCTGTTCTGTTTTGTTGTTGCTGCTTCCCTTTTGCTACTCTGACATATTTATTTAGGTTCATGCCCTGCAGACAGATAAAGTTTAACTTGTACTTGTATTACAAAAACAGCGCCAAGAAGTATTCAAAGAAAAATCGCATGTAGGGTATGACATCCACATGGCAAATTATAATTTGTGCTTAGCGCTTGCCGCTTATACGTGTGTGTATGTGTACATTGTCTGCTTGCGGCCTGCGCTGCCAATTACGTCTGCTAATTTGGCAACTACAACACATCTTTTTTTCTCTGTTAAAAAGTTACTCTTTAAGAACATTTCTGCTATAAACCACATCCTTGCCTTGGTTGTTATGACTATTACATAAGCATAAGCGACATCTGTCCACAGCTTCAATATACTGCTCAAAACGAAGAAGAGAAAAACTACAAACAATAAAAAGTAAAAGACAGAAAAGGTCTAAGCAAAAGCAAGAGCAAAGAAAAAGCCAACTAACTTTTGTGCTGCGCTTGAGTTGCCATCAAAAGACATATCAGGCCATCAATTTTTCAGTCTATGAATCAGTAACTTGAGTAGAAGTTATATAAACGAGTTGTGTTGCGCCAGCGGAACCTTTTGTGTCACATTGACATATCCCCAGAAGGCAATCGCTCAACAGGCCGCCCACTATGCCGCCACTATGCCACTGAGCTATCATTCTTTCTCATTTTTATGTAACAAGACAAACTTGTCGTTGTCATCATTGTGCATTCTTTTGTTGTGCGTGCGTGTTTGGCTTCAACTCATACACGTTTTTCCAATCTAACCATCTATCTCTCTTTATTTCTTTCTTTCTTTCTTCACATGCAACGTCACCGTCGACGTCGACGTCGTACTCTCTGTCAATATTGCGAACGCATTTATGACAATATTCTGAGGCTGTGTGTGTCTTACGTTATGTTTGTGTTAGACTAATATGTGTGTCATTACTGTAGTTATGTTTGATATACGTTTGAACGCACGTTAATTAAACCTTGGGGAACAGAAGCTGCATGCCACTGCATAATCCCATTGAGCAGCTCAACTGCACATAGAATTCAGTACTCTTTGCTCGGCTTTTAGCCAATAAGCCTTTCAAAAATGTGTCCTGTTGTAAGTGCCAAACTCTGACAGATGTTCGAAATAATTGACAAGCACATATGTTCGTTCAGTCAGTCAGTCAGTCAGTCAGTCAGTCAGTTAATCTGTCACTGCAACGAATTGCTTCGACTGTGTCTGAGTTGCTCGTTGAGCGTTTAAATTGGAAACGTCATTGAAGCATTTAACTTGCACTGACGGCGCCATTTAACAAAAAATCATTTAAAATATCTATAGCAAGCAGAATTTGCTCGAAAGTAAACCAAAGTCAGCTCACATTGCTTGCCGCAGGTCACTAAAGGCGAAGCACAAAAGTTTAATCTATCGGAAAACAAAGCGAACAATGAGCTCACAGCAGCCTAAAAGTAGGCAATGACATTTTAACTTGACAAGAAAAAAGGAAAAAGAAGCTATCCAATTTTATTGCACACATACACACACACACACACATGTCAATCTGTGCCACACCACAACTCATGCTTCTTCCGTTTTCTCATCTCTCTGTCTGTGCTTTCTTCTTTACAGATAACAACTTTATCTGCGATTGTCGGCTGCAATGGATATACGAATTGAAAAATCGTACACGTCACCTGCAATTGCGTGATTCGCTTGAGGAATTCGTTTGCACATTGCAGGAACCGAAATTGGGCAATTTTGTGGAGCCGGTGCCGAATCATATACTCGATCTTCTTAACATTGGCGGCTACAGCAGCATATCGAGTGGCAGCAACAGCAACATTGGCAACAGTCTCTCGGCCGGTCTTGGCGGTGGCAACAACATGGACGAGCTGTCAAATGCAGGTCTCAACACCGGCACCAACATGAACGGACGCAAACATGCGAACAAGTCGAGAACTGGTCTACGTGGCCAACGTCAGTTTGCGACCGAAAATGGCGTTGAACTCAAGAAGAAGAAGAAACGCTCACTGGCACTGTACAATGGCGGCAGTGTTGGTGAATTGGACACGGCTGCGCTGACCTCGACAGTTACACAGAAACGGTACGATTACTATGACGATTTAAGTGCGGCCGCTGCTGCTGCCGCTGTCAGTGGCATGGACGACAACCTGGAACTGCGCAACAATCAGAAGACACCGATGCTTTACAGTGCACAGCAGCAACACAACGATGTCGTACTGACGCACCATCTCGTCAACAACAATGACCTCGGTGACGCGGTCGGCACTGATACACTGTCCGCAAAGCATTCGCTCGGCTTTAAGGTGCGCCTCTTTACGCTCAAGCCCGAAATGTTGCCCTGCCACGATGAACTAAGCGACCCCACTGAGTTGCCGCTGTCGCGTGATCTCATGGATGTGCGCACTAGCGTACAGGAGGGCCAGGCGGGTGCTGCTGGCAACGCCTGGACGTGTGCGAGTTCACTTGTCTTTGCTAGCATACTTTTAGGCTTGTTTGCTCAACGTTTGGGTTGAGCGTACTAATTGTGCCGCTAAACGATGCGAATGAGCTGAGAATGATTGACATTCGATGCTGATGCTTCGTCATTGTAGCGCAAACAATTTTCTGTCTTTCTGTTTTCAAAAGGCAATTTTCAGCATCAAGTAAATGGTCGTTGGTTTGCTGAGCGGGGTGCGAGGAGAGTTAGTGGGCCGTGCTATGTGCGGCCGGAGTATGAGTCTGTTTGTGATTGATTATTGGTTCGATAAATTTGAGTTTGAGTTTTGCCGTGCTCTGGCAATAAGTATCTATGCTTGTGTATGCGTGTGTGTGTATAAATGTTTGTGTCTGTGCGCGTATGTGTGTTCTGTGTGCTTGAATGTAAATATCGCCTAAAAGTATGTTTTTAATTAGTGCAAGGTATATGCATATTTTATACGTCGAAAATAGTAGGTTTTTATACAGCAGCGCAACAGCACCAAAATTCCGAAATTTCATTCTTCTCTCGTACAATTTGTAAATCTCAAAAATATTTGCCAATTGTACAAGCAAAAAACTCCTACGCTGACTACACACTCTTTCTATGGTATGACGAAACCTTGGTTGTCCTAAAATCTAGTTTAAGTGCAAAACAAAAAAGGAAGCAAAAAAAGAAGTCGGTTGGTTAGAATTCATTGTACATATAATTATGCTAGAGTAGCTAGTCCAAGATGTCGAAAGTGCGGGTAGGCAACAAAAGTGGGCGAACTTAATACGCGGCTTAGGCGTTTAGATGTATTCTTCAAAGCGAGCTTCTACTGTATGCAGTGGATTATTAAAAACTGAAAATAATAATTTAAAGAAAACAAAATGAACTAATAATAATAACAAATAAAAGCTCTTAGAATTTAAGTTATGTTTAGAAATATTGTAGCATAAGGGGACTCAAAGACGTTTGCAAATCATTTAATGCTTATGTGCAGCCACATGTGTAAATATGTAAAATACAAAAACCAACATGAATACTAATTCAAAATAGACACTAAGCAAACTATATATTTTAGCAAACTATACGAAAATGTCACGTAACTCTTTCTATGATTTCTCTTGAAGTGAAAGTAAGCAAGCAAAAAAACCTCCGAAAAACTGGCGTTTCATTTTTATTTTTCAAATATAAAATAATCAACTACAAAAATTGGTTAAAATAGCATAAAAAGAACACTTACACACACACATAAAACAAGTAATGCGAATTTAAGTCAATATACTGCAAAGCATAAAATAGCGTGAAATAAATGGTAATAAAAGAAAGGAAACAAAAACAACAAACAACATTTTAAATAAAGGAAAAATAATAAAATAGTTGCATGTAAAAATGCCAGCGCTGATGTTTGTATCTCGTAGGTTAATCTTAGTGTGCGTTTGTTTAGAAAAGAGCATAAATGCTTAACACATTTCTAGTTGTTTAAACAAACGAATAAACGAGAAACTCAATTCAACTCAATTTGTTGCCCAATTTGCCAACGTTACAGAACGCAACACTTTCTTTGCACTTTTTTGCGATTTAGCAATTTTCAATTTGTATCTTTTTGTTTTTGCTTTTTTGTGTTAAAGGGAATTTTTAGCATTTTATGCATAAATGCATAAAGCAAATAAGACACCGAATTTATTTTATTCGCCAACAAGTAATACGCATAGAATCATTATTCAAAATACAATTAAATATTTTTTTAGCTTAAGACTGAATAAATTATAAATGGAAGAAAAAGCAAGAAAAAAAAAAAAACAAAAAAAAAAAATGTGTATGTTTCCAAACAAACATGAAAAAGGGGAAAGGGTAATGCAAATTATAAAAATATTAAGCAGAAAAAATAAACAAAAATTGAAAATGAAAAAATAAATAATACGGAAATTGCAAAATTATGCAAGCATTTTATTTTTAAATAAAAGATACGCAAAGCAGACTCAAAATATTTATTGTAATGCAGCACACTCATTTCTGAACATTTAATGTGTAATTAAAATTAACTACAATAACAAAAAACAAAAAAATAAATAATTAATAAACAAATTAATAAGTAAATAACTTTTAATAAGCGAAAGCTGAGCAAACATAATACAAATAAAATTCAATAAAATGTGAAAATATTTATGCATAGTTATGCAAAATACGGAAAGTGTGCAAAATGGCAAAGAAGAAGCAGAACAAAACAAAAAAGAATATAGATTTAGTGGACAATCAACAGCAGCAAAGAAAAATGTGAAAATTGTTTAATGAACAAAAAAAAAACAAAAGAACAAGTAAAGAAACCATAAAAAACAATTAATGGCATTTTAATAGCGAAAAGCTCAGAAAATAATAATTGAATGAAAACTCAATAAATGAAAAAATTCAATAAATATTTTTACAAACCCAAAAAAGTTGACAGCAAAGTTGTCGACGACAAACAAAAATAGTCGCGTGAAAAAAAAATAATGAATGAACAAAACAAAAAAACAAAAACAAAGAATTATTTCTCAAGCCAAGTAATTTAAATGAGGCGTTAAATAGAAAGGCAAAAAATAAAAATGAAAGAATAAAATAACATTAAGTAAGCTTAAAAAATTTAGTCTTGGTTAAAAAATTAGTTAATAAGTTCAACGTATGCAAAAAAAAAAAATAAAAAAATAAACGAAAAACCAAACTCTAAGTACGTAAATGTGTAAGCACTTCAAAACTACTTTAAGCATCTTTTCTTCAATTCTTTGAAAGCAAACAAAAAAGTAGAATACTATGCGTTCCGAGGGGCCACGGTTGGACAATCATTTTAATTAATTGATTCAATACAACACGAAAAAAACTATAAGTTTTCAAGTTTCTCTATTTTAGAGATGCTTAGAAAAGTAGTTAAATTCAAGAGGCAGCACTGTTTACCCTTACTGTTTTAATGACAATTCTATGTTAAAACTTTCAGGGCGAATATCATTAATACTAAACGAAACCTTGAAAATGAACTCTCAATACTTTCGTCTTACATTAGAGCAATTAATCTGAAATTATTATCCTTTCGTGGCGCCTCGGAAACCAGAATCTTGCCAAGGAATGCGTAAAAATTGCAATGAACTTTGTGGCTTTATTATATATTTAAAGCAAATTTAAGCTTTTTGTGCGAAATATCTTGCTCTTTATTTCGTTTTTTTTTTTTAACTGATTCAACAACACTAAAAGGCATTTAATGCTTAAAAAAGAAAACAATGCTTTCTTCAACTTGTGTTATTTTCTTAATTATTAAATTAAAAATATAGATTTTGTTCCTAATTAGTTGCATTTTATTTTTTGTATTAAGTAATTAAACTGTCGATGCGCGAAAGAGAATAAAGAAAAATCAGAATATAGTTAAATATTTTAAGTGTAGTTTGTCTCAAGTCAAAAACAAAACAGAAACCAAATAAATGTAAAAATAAAAATATAAAAGTAATAATAAGAAGAAAGAAAACGTCAGAAGACATGAGGTATTTAGCGATGAAAGCAGAGAAGGACATAATGAACATGAAAATGTGCGAGATGTCATGCAAATGATGAATAAAAATAACCAAATATGTTATATGTGGGCAAAATTTAAATTGAATAAAGAAATTATTTGAAACGATATACTTACATAAAAAAGGAAAAATAAAAATTGTCGACAAAAAGAACAAAGAAAGTGAAAAGCAACAATGAGCGTAAATATTTATTATGACCTCCCGAAAAGTAAACAAAAACATAACCAACAACAAAAACAAGATAACATAAACAAAGAACGCAAAGCACAGAAAAGACGCAAAGAAAAACAACAAAATATGAAGCGTGTTGAAGAACGAGCAAGAGATGGAAGATACGAAATAAACACGAAAGTAAAACCATTCCATGGCTGAACTAAATAAGTAAATAATTGAGAGAATAAAACGATATAAAATGAATGAAGTAAGAAAATAATAAATAAAAGAAAACAAAAATGCATACATATATATATTTATTAGTCTATATGAATATGTCTCGTGTATGTTGTACAATACTCTTGTAATAACCACCAATGACGTAATAGTACAGACGCTCATTGCGCGTTTTTCGCCAGCAAAACTTTGAGCCTAACTTATACATTCAAATATATTTAATGTAAAAAAACCAAACCTGTTTTTTTATTGAAGGCAACAGAAAAAACAAACACACATACAAACGGACAGACTGACAGACAAACAGATGATATGACGGCGTGCAGACAACTGAGATATGCGCGCTTGAAAGTATGCTACAGGTTTATAAATATACGCAAATTCAATTTTGTTATAAAAGCAACGCTCGCGCACTCAACATTTGCGCTTAAGGCGCTTTCATGTTTATCATTTCCGCGGCTTAAACACGCACAAAGCATATTCACATATACACACACACACACACATATGCTCACACATACAACAAGCGCGCATAATAATGATTTGCAAAAAAGCATACGATATTTGCACAGCAAAGCTTTGCCTTGCTACTTGATGAAGAATGAGATTCTTGTTTTCCTTTCCTTAAGCGCAGATTTTTTTCACTAAATTTTATTATTGAGCGCATTGAACGCTCGCGTAAGTTTGGGCGCGCTTTGACACAAGGCAAAATACGACAGCAGCAAAATCGCAGCGAATCGCCTGTTTGAGGTGAACTCATGCAGCATAATTTGATGACAATGGCGGTGACAAAGGCGACAACATTTTTTCTTTCAAATTTATTCTAAATAAATGCATTTTAACGCGCCCAATATGGCATAAATAAAAGGCAAAAAACTCAAAACAAACAGTGAGAGGCGTCGTTGGGCCAACGGAACGTATGTGTTATGTAATGCTTCGTCGTTAGCCTTTGAGCTGTCGAATGGCGAAAAGTGTCCTGCGGCAATGCGCTCCGCTTATGCTAATATTTTCATAATGTATGCTTGAGTAAGCGTTAAAGCAGCGTGATGTGTGTTATTTGAGGCGTGAAAGCACAGATTGAAGAAGAAGAAAACGCCTTAACATAACTCACCAGAGATTGAAGCTGCGGCGACTTTAGTATATTTAATATTTTGTTAAGTTTTCGTTCGTTTATTGTATTGCAGAAAGTTCCTTTTGTATCAGCAAATAGCAAATAAATTTAGCTGCAAGCCACGCATTGAACGCGCTTCTACATAATGCCTCATGGAAATTGCCTTATTGCATAAGCTGCCATCAACAGTGACAGCAACAGCATGATGGCGGCAACGATGATGATGATGATGAGTGGAAAATATGAAAAATCTGTAAAGTGATAAATTGGATTCAAACATTGGCGCAGATTTATTGATTTCAACGTTGGGCGTGTGAGAAAACGTCAGCATCAAAAATCAAAGGCACTCTTCTCACACAAATACGCGCATACACAGACAAACATACCATACATGCTGATTTTGTGTGTGAGTAAGAGACAGAGAGAGAGACTCATATGATGATGTGATGGAGTCGCAGACAGTGACAAGCACTAAATGCAAGCGGAAAATGCTGTGCTGTGCGCATTTTGCTTGCGTGTAAAAATGTTGTAAACTTATTATGCCAAAGGCGTCAACACATGAGCGTACGAGCATTACCCCTCCCAGCCTTACTCACACTCACTCATACACACACACACACACTTACATACAACGGTGTGAGCCAGACGCGTCACTAGACGATGTTATCGAACAAAGCAAAACATTTGTGGGCGTAAGAGACGGCGGGTGGGCTCAGGTGAGACAACAGCATGTTCAATTGCCTGATACGAAGCGGCAACAAACGGTACACTGCCAACTCCTGTGCCGGCACCGGAATAAAATCAATCAACCGCCGGCTTTTGACGTGCGTTTTTTATCATTGATTTTGTTCTTGTACTTGTTTTATTTTTTGCTCACTGCCAGCATTTTGTCTGCCTTGCATGCCACAAAGTGAGCTTGTGGTCTGCCGTCATTCCAACCGCCTCTCCTCCTTACCGACTCACTCTGTTAATGTTTCTTTTGTACATATTTGTGTCTAGCTGGTCTAGCTTACCTTGATTGACATCTGTCTACGGCTGCTGATAACAACAAATATGAAAAGCACAATGACAACTTGAGCAAAGTGCACGATTCTCATTTTGCTATGTCATTGTTAAGGCGCTTGCTCAGGTGCAACTATTAAAAAAAGAAACTGCAATGCATTAAACGAACGACAATTTGCTCTAACAAGCATGTGAATTAATAGTCAAGTTAATGTGTCCTTAAAATTGCTATGTGCAATGCAAGTAATCACTTACATATGTCATGCTACGCCGCCCTGCTGCTTGTGTACGGTCAAACGGCATATAAAAAATTTAAAAGACAGGCAGAGATGGTGGTGGTAGCGAAGATGGCGGCAGTGGCAACAGCAGCAACAACAACAACAGCATTAATGGCCAACGCAGCAGCAGCGAAGTTGCCAGGTCATAAAATGACTTTAAAAGGTCATAAATATAAATTGAAATTGCGCTGGCGACAAAAAACTTTATCAGGGAGTGCAACGCACACCAAAAAAGGGGGTCGACACAGCATACGATAAAGAAGTCGACGGCATTGACAAGCTTCAAAAAAAAAAAGAAAAACTTTCCAAAATAAAACTCAAATAGTAAAACTAATTTTATTGGCGACTAACAAAAAATAAAAAGCTAACACAAAAAATACAAAAAACAAAAAAGTAAATAAAAAATAAATATAATAGAAAGTAAACAAAGTGTCTAAAAATAGTTGATAGTGTATATTTTTTAAACATAAATAAATTACGACCAAGAGGCCTTTGAACTGACGGACACCCGCTGCTCTTTCGCTCAAAGGGATAACACAACAACAACAGCAACAATGAAAGTCACTGATTTCAAAACGCGTTGAACGTTTTTTTTGGTCTGGCTTTGCCTTTGCTGCGATAGCGATTTGCTTTTTATGATTTTGTATGCTGCGCATAGACACCACACTCTTATGCAGTTTAATTTTATTTCAACAATAACAAACAAGGACTTCCGGCCTGGGGCTAAACGAAGTTAACACAACACCCACCTGAGCAGCCACACCCACGCCTGGTCAATGTTTAGAATCAGCAGCAGAAGCAGCAGCAGCGTTAGTCAGCCTTTAAATTGGAATTTTTGCGTTTGGCTTTTCTTTTTCTTTTGCTTTTGCTTTTCCTTTTTATTTAATTTCCTTTTTTCCTTTTTTGTTTGCTTCATGCGCATTTCTATAGACGAGACTCGGTTCGCTTTGGCTTGGTTAGAGTTTAGTTTTTATTTTTATTATTTTGTTTGTTGTTCGTTAGTGTGCTTCGTATGTTTTTATGTTTGAAGCCAACGCGCCATTAAAATGTGTTGCAGCAGAGCGACGCCACGCACAAGCCAACACTTACACACACCCACAAGCCTTCTGCTATCATGGCGAATAAGAGCTTACCTTAGATAACCTCCTCTCTCCTTTGCTCAGCAGCAGCAACGGCATATAAACGCAATAAAATGCCAGTCCTGGAATATATTGCCCAGTGTTCAATATTTGCACAATATGGCGTGGGTTGGTTGTGTTAAAGCGTAGAGTGCTGATGATTAGGTAAGGCATGGCGGTAGTGTTGTTGCAGAGCTATTCTACAATACATATAGACTCTAAGTCGATCGTTAAGATTACGGCAGGCACAGAGCCGAGCTTATGTTCATTATTTATTTTATTTTATTAGAAATTATTTAGAGCAGCAATGCTGCCGCAGGAGCTTGTTGGCGCCTCAGCCTCAACCTCTTCGGCCTACTGCAACATTATTTAACATTATTTTGCTGATGATGTGCCTATGATCCTTGGCCTGCTGTATTGTTTGGTCATCGCACAATATATTTTCACATTCTTTGTCTTATTCTTATGTCCAAGTTATTGCAGTAAAGCATGCTTACGCTACCGGCATCTGTTTTCGGTACTTAATCACTTCAAGCTTAAAAATTGTTTTGAGCGCTGAACCAAACAAACAGATCAGTTTAATAGATAAACGCACATGGCTGGAAAAACGCAACGAAATTGCGCCAATAAAATTGTGAAATATTCTTGTTATAAACTCTGGCTGACATTTATGCATGCAAGCATTCGTACATACATACATACTGTATGCTGAATCGTGCTGTCATGGTAGCCTGGCAAATAAATGAATCAATGAATGCATGAATGACTGAATAAATGACTGAGCGAAAGCGCACACGAAACAAAATCGAAATCGAAATGAAATGTAATGCTATAAACATAAAAATATATCAATCAACTTATAATGCCAATGTTCGACGGCAAAGCAAAGCATCAAGCGTTGTATGTAGACTGAGGCGTTGTCACAGTGGGCGGCGTCAAGTTGAACTGAGCTAAGCTGAACTGAATGGAGTCGACATGCCAAAAGCAACAGGAAGTGGCTGTGAATTGCAGCAACACGAACGCACTCGCGTACTCATACACTTTTCTACACCGACGCACACATACATATATACACACACACGCGCGAATCCACCTGCTTGTCGCTTGTTGCAGTGGCGTGAGTGGGTTCAATTGACTGAGCATGAGTGACTCTGTAAGAAATTGAAGCCTGAGGGTCAACAGTTATGGCGGCCGGAAGTGTAACATGTGCGCTTTAATAACTTTTTACATCTTTTATGCAACAAACAACCAGTTTTGCCAAAATATTACGTATACGCAGCTTATAAACATTCCGACATGATGACAAAATTGGCAGGATTTTTCACAACCTATCCAATGGTGCTTTCTACCCCGACGCCCACCATTTGAACTTTTTCATTCAGTGATCGTTGTCATTTCCGTCGCCGGTAAATTTGTGCGTCAATTGTTTTCACGCTGTTGCCAAATTGCCTCATTGCACTTTTAGCTGCGATTGCCATTGATAGCGCATTATGTATATCCGCCTCCGCCTCCGCCAGCGCCTATGCCGACGCCAACATCATGTACACCCACGCACGGCGGCTGTATACGGAACCGGAAACGGCGTTCAATAGGCCGGTTACGGCCTCAGCCACTGATTTTGATGACAATGATGCCGACGCCGGCATTTGTTTTAATTCCATTCATACATAAAGGCGATTTGGTTTGCATTCAATTTGCATGCAACGCATTTTGTGAATTGTTCGTAGTTCGATTGCGCTGACTCACACACCCATGATGTGAGCTTTGATGCAACGCATACAACCCACGAAAGTGTGCAGCAGTCAATGTGGCGACAACGACGACAACCGAAAAGCATGGTATTCGTTACTTAGCTGGCCATGTTGATAATGACAACTACAATATCGATGAAGACGATGGCGGTGATGATGATGATGATGATGAAGATGACGATGATGAAACGACGATACTTATGCTGATTGTTGATAATGACGCTGGAGTGGCCATGACGGTCAATGTGGCGCCGACGCGAGCCAATACTCGCTGCCGTTGCCTCCGTTGGGCACCTGTAAATGACCGTAATTAATTGCATGTTCCTGCAGCAGTGTCGCCACCGGCCATACCATGAACAATTGCAGTCGTCGTCGTTATTGCATTTTTTGTTGCATTCTTTTTGCTGCATTGTTGTCAATTAGCGCATATCTGTGGGAGCGAAATCAGGTGCCAATGCAGGAATGCGTCTTCACCGAGCGGTTTTGCCGCATGAAGCCATCAATAAAATATTGTTCACTACTTTCAGTTTGTTTTTGTGTCTGATTTTTTTGTTGTTTTATTATGTATTATTTTTTTTATTTAACGCTTTGTGACTTAATAACAGCTTGCACACATTTTTATGACAAGTTTTTCATGTTAAGCTAACATGCAACTGTCCGTCGGGCACTCAACACACTCACACACTCACACACACACACTTACCTCCCTTGGCGGCAACATTCAGCACACATATGTATATGTATATTGTTTGCCATTATAATCGCTGCAAATCGGTTTCATATGAAACAACGCAATTGTCTATAATTACATTATCCAAACTATCAATTAAACCAAATTGTCTGATGGCAGACACCGGAGCTGAGCTGAGCTGAGTGGAGTTGAGTTGAGTTGAGTTTTGCTGTGCACAGCAGAGTGCTGATTCGACCAAGCCATGAAGCAGTGAGGGAGGAGTGGAGTGCAGAAAACATCCGGAACTTACACACAAACATTTATACATAAGCAAATATACAAAGCCATGAAAGGATAATGCTTTTGTATGTGCTTGTATGGCTCCATGCGTGCGTACGTGTGTGTGTGTAATGTGATTGTATAACAATGTCCTGACTGTTGTAATCCCACACGCATACAAACATAATAGCTTTTAAATAATTTTACTGCCGTTGATATGCGTTTACATTCATTTTTTAAGTAATTGCTACGCTCAAAAAAACTTTCACACACACACACACGCACATATATATAAACGGCGTATTTATATGTGAAGCTCAATTACATTTAGGCGAATACTTTTGGGTTTTCGATTTTCTTTTTTTTTGTCGCTCTTTGTTTTGTTTTTAGTTGAACAATAAAGGACAAAAAATGAATTCGTTGAAAATTTGTTTTGCTTTCATATTTAATTGAAATTTACAACGTTTGTCGCGGCACGTAATTTCAATATTTCTGGACGCATTGGCGTCGTTCGCTTTATCATTTCGGGGCGGCTCCGTGCTGGCTGGAGCCAAGTCGGCGCGCTGCTCGAAGTGTAAGCGGTGTTGTTGTAGTGTTGTTGAGCAAAGGCAACGCTGATAAATTAAGTGCATTTGAAAAAAGTTCAGTTCGGCGCTACTTAATGGCCAGCCTAAGTGTATGGAAGGACATGCGTATGAGCGCTGTTTGCGTGAATGTGAAAAGTTTATTTTGTGTGCTCTGCGTAATTGCAAAAGTGCGCTGAGTCATGTTATTTGCAACTGCTTTTCAACAGTGCTCTGTTCAACTTTCGTTTTGGCAGACGAAAGCAAAATAAAACTTACTGTGACAAATAGCAAACAAAAATACAATTTTTAATTAATTAAAGCATGTTGAATGAAAAACGAAAAAAAAATAAAACAAAAACCTAAAACCAAAATCAAAATCGAAATCGAAAAATTCAAATTTTACCTTTGTGCTTGTGACAAATATTTACACAAATGGAGAAATAGAGAAAATATGCTTTCATTAGGACAAACCTAAAAGTATGCAACGAATATTTTTCCATAACCACAAAGTAGAAAACAAAAAAATCGTATGAAGCAATACACTTGCACACACATATGCATGAGAATACCCCAAGGACCTCAGCTTGCACGCATGCATGGTTAGCTTAAGCCAGCCATCGATGCGTTTATGAGTGAACAAACCGAAAACGAAAAGGCATGCCAATGACGAGGAAGACCAAAGCCAAGGCAGGCTGTGCCTGGCTGTGTGTGGCTGTCAGGCAAAGCAGCTATCTGGGCAGCAGGCCTTGGTCGCACAGCGTTGCCAAAGCAATAAGCACAGTGCAGACAAACAGAGGAATAGACAAGCGAAACAGACAAAGCGAAAAGCAATTTTTAGCTATTTATTTGCACATTTACGCCGACATGGGCAGGCCAATAAGGATATATGACCAGGATATGAAACAGCCCTTTGAACACACTCACACACACACACACACACACACACACAGTTATTTGACTGTTCGCATGGCAGCGAATTCACCGATCACATTTTGCCCTCACTATCGCTTACTTTAAGCAACGCTCAGTTTATACTTTTCACTGTGTGCGTCTGCTTAGTTTATTAGCTCAACACAACACACTCACACATACATGCATGGGTTCCCCTTTGGAATTTCGTTTGTTTGAATTTTTGTTGTTTTATGCGTTTTCATTAAATAAGCACAGAAACATTCCTTCATTCGTTCGTTCAAGCATTCATTTGCCCTTTCCTTACTTCCTTACTTCCGTCTTCATTTTGTTTTTTGCGCTTTTGTTTTTATGGTCGATTCAATTCCTTTTTTGCCGGGTTACTTTTCATTGCGTTCAGTCAGGCCTGCGTCGCTTCTTGCTTTCGTTTTTCGCAATATTTATTGTTTTTAACTTGTTGCCTGTTGTTGTTTTTAATTTACATGGCATTGTATAAATATTTAAACAAGTGGCAGCTGCAAAACGCGCCCAAAAAACAAGCAAGTACAAAAGTTACGATTGTGACGACAATTTTGTGCGCTTCAGCGGCTTTAACCATGCAAAGCACATAAAACATTCTAGCATTAAGCCCGCATGCCAAGATTAAGTGCTAAACTGTCCTATGTGCTGTGTGACGTTGGATAGCACAAGATTGTTCATTTGGGAAGACAGTGAACTCATGTCTACTTTTCACTTCACTGACATGTCTTCATCGCATATAAGTATAACGCAGAATTAACAGTTGCTGTTCTCAATCGTGACTTTGCATAAGATTAGATCAACTCACAAAGTCAGTATTACTGTTGAAGAACACTAACTTTATGCCTCAGTGCATTGCATACATCATGGCAAAATGATATAACTTTTTGCTAAGTGAAGTGGATTGAGCAAAGGTAACAAATATGTAAATACAGCACGCATCTCTCGTCGACAATTTCAAAATACGTTGATTTCCAGCTCAGTAACTCTTTGCATGTTTCGCTTGTTTTGTATATTTTTTGTTGGCTTACAGGTTCTTCGTGCCTAACCAGCCCAGCATTTTTGCCCTTTGTTGTGTTGTGTTTTGTTGATCTTCTTGCGCACAATTCAATTAAAAAGAAACTAAAACCGCTTGCGAACGAATTAATACCAAAAAATATTTGCACAAGCGCTACTTAGCAAAAGCCACAAAAACAAAAAATCAAGCAAAAGAAATGATCACAAAAGAAAAATAAATGAATGAACGCATGCATGTGAACGGGCATAACATTATTCAGCATAATGACTGCACATATGCTTATTTGCATTTGAGCTTCTACTGCGCACAGAACGCGCTACTGAAGAGGGATGGAGACTGAAGGGGCATGCAAGAAATTAAATGAAATTATCTGCGTGTTTTTCTATTTAGCATTCTTCTTCTTCTGTCCTTCTTTTTTTGTGCAAATGCTAAGCCGTCATGTACAAAACATTAAAAAACAGTTACAATTGCCTAGAGTTCGAGCAGGGAGTGATAAAGAGTGAGGGAGGGAGAACGATAGAGGAGATAGATAGATGAATGCACGCACGCACAACCAAACGAAGCAAGTGAATTTGCAGAGTACGTCTGTGTGTGTGTGTATGTGTGTGTGTTTGTACAGAAGGGCAACTCTCAGTTGAGTCAGTGGCGTTGGTAACGAAGCTGTTTGTACTGCCCAAACCGCTGCATAATTGCGAAACCTCAAATTAGTTTTATGCACAGTCTAACCGATGTATCTGCACGACTACACGTGAAACTACTGGCATGCTCGTTGGCTTCGTTGACTTAATATACATTGCGTTTGCATGTGTGAGTGTGTGTGTTTCGGGGGTGTGTAAAGATGGGCTTGTTTGTATTTGCCCCAAAGGATATTAACTACTTTGCTGCCTAAGCTAAGCGATGCGCTGTCGACTGTCGACTGATGTGCCGCTTTCCGCCTTGCCACACCGCGCTGTGTGAGAGTGAGTGTGTGTGTGTGCGTGTGTGTTCACATCGTTTGTCTGTGTTTGTATTACCAATAACCTGTGAGCCCCAACTCACACACACACAACTGCTCGCCACGCTCATGAATGTTTGAACAGTGTTGAAGCATGTTGCTTTTTTTGTTTTGTTGAGTTTTTTTTTGTTGTTGTTTTTGCAAAGGCATTGTTTTTTATTTGGCATATGCGTGAGTGTGTGTGTGTATGCGCAACATATAAGAGCCCTTTCCGGCTTAGCGTTACCACTATCTCCTGCAGCACTCGAGCTTCATGACGCTCGTTGCGTGTACACCAGGTGCATGAGTTTTTAGTTGACTAGCCCCCAGCCCCCCAACTCAACGCCAACCCCGGCACCGCACACTCTTACATGCTCACTAAAACACAACCACGTCAACTCAAGTGTGCATGTGTTCAAATTCTCTTTCCACTTGCTTTTCGTTGTTTTTGTTGTGTTCTTTTTTGGTTTTTCCGTGTGTGCATATTAATTGGATTATCTAAGCTGTTATCACATACAATGCCAGTCACGATAATCTCGCGGGATAAGTTCCCAGGAATGCAATTGTTTGAAAGTATTTTTACAGCGTGAGTTGTTATTGTTGTTGTTGTTGTTGCTTTTGCTTTCACTGTTTTCTGTTCGTTGGTTTCTACATATTTTCATGTTAGTAAAACCTAAAATGCTTCTGTTTTTCTACTTGTGGCATAAAAAAAGTCGCTCATTGTTAGCTCAGCTTGTGCGTTTCACAGAAATATTTAAAAATTTATACAGCACATACACAGTAATGTGAAAATAGTGAAACATGTAAAAGTATTCGCATTGCCCAAAAACTGTTGTTGTTGTTGTTGCTGTTACTGCAAATAACACAAATTTCGCTGCTACTCCCTTAGCCACAAATGTCACAGTTACGTGTTGGAATGGGAGAAAAAGAGAAAATACCAAAAACATCGACTCATTCGATAACCACGCCCCACTCAAAAAAAATGAAAAGACGTATGAACTTTTGCTATTACAAAACGCACGCAAGTTAAATGCGACAGAGGTTAGCATTATCAACTAAGACTCACAAGTAGGCATCGCACGTATTAAGAAACTTTTTACGAGCGACTCAAACATATTCGCACATCGCACATCGAACACTGAAACTTAGAGGCAGCGGCAGCGGCAGCGACAGAGACAGAGCAGGGGGAGCGACACACGCTGCGTATGATTAATATGCAGGCAGTGTCGCCAGCATAAAATATTGATTTTTAAATAAGAGCAGCAGCGGCAGCGGCAAAGCAAAAACTTTGACACTAAAAATCAACACAAGAATTATATAATTTGCAATATAATCAGAAAACTTTAAATGGGCACCAACTGAGCGTTGAGCTGAGATGTGCTGAACTGTGCTTTGCCGTACTTTGCCGTGCCGAGCCAAGCCGTGCCGTGATTTTATTTAGTACCGAAAGTTGATGGAAAGAGTATCGAATGACAAGTACTTCGACTCGACTTTGTGCAAAGATTTCGACACACAAAAATTACTCATACGTAAAAGCCACAAAATAGCAAAAGCAGCACTGACAGTGGCAGTGGCAGTGGCAGCGGCAGTAGCAACATCAAAATGACAGTCATTTAACGAGTAACTGGCATGAGTGGCATGAGTGGGCGGGCGTCTTGTGGGCGTTGAAGCTGACGTTGACGTTGACGTTGCAAATATCGGTAGTCGCTAGCACTTTGCCAAATGAAACAGACATGTGAGGTGAGCTGTGTTGTGTTGTGTTGTGTTGTGTTGTGTTGTGTTGAAGTCGAGGAAGAAGTACAAGTAGAAGCTAAAGCCGTTCGCAGCGCTGGTTTAATGCCATTGATGGCTTATTTCACTTTTACGACTTTATTTTTTGCTTATGCCGCGTTAGCTGAAATAACTTCCAAGTCAAAGGCCTATCAGCCGCTTGAGTGGTTTTAGCTATTTTTACTTATTTCATGTTATTTGTGCTCGCCTTTTGCGGCACCTTGTTGCTATAATAATTTTGTGCAGCCAACAGCAACAACACCAACAACAGCACATTGCATGCAACATGTTGTTGCACAATCATGTCGTGCCGCAGCAGACGAGCGCAATGTTTTATTGTCAGCATAATTTTTTATGCATGCATGATGCCTCTTTTTCTAGCTCTTTTTTGTGTACTTTGATGTTGGCCAACTGAAGTGACTGAGTGAACTTGCCCATTTGCCTTGCCTACCTTGAAACCAACATTGCACATTTCGGCCATTTGTCTGTCGCTGTGGGCGTTAAATAAAAAATAACGTTCAATAAAAAAACCAACGCCGCCGCCATTTTGCCATATGTCGATTAACTTTGTCTACGCTATTTTGACAAGGGCACCCCTTTCGTCGCACTCGCATTGCAACCTTTTCCTTATTACTATTTTTTTTGTTACTATTATTTCTGTGCACGTGTTAGTCCACTTAGCAAAAATTGCTAAGGAAGATTTCATGCTTTAAATAGAATTTTTGACAAAAACATCTTCCAAATTGCAGCTACGCATGTTAAAGCATTTGCTGTAAGTCGTTGGCGGAAGCGATATTAAATTTACACACTCATGATGTTTTTGAGATCATAAAAGGGACACGCGTGCTCAGCATTTGCGCAATGACCCTCTCTGTACGCACCAAGTTACTTTTGCCTTAATGCATTCTTGTTCGATTTCATTTCATTTTCAATATTTATTGTACACTCCTCTAACGCAGAGTATTCTTAGCATTGCAATAACAACTCAAAGGAAAGATGCTTTAAGCAAAGTGCTGCAAGTATTCTTGATGTGTTGTCAAAAAGCCATGACTGCTGCTGCTGCTGTTGCCGCTTTGACTATGTAGCAGAGTAACACAAGTTCATTGCGACTGAAGTGTGCCTCTTTTGCTTGTTCTTCAACCCATATATACACAGAGAAAAAAAGTCCAGTCTGAGAACAGCACAGATTGTACTTTAATGAACAACACACCAAATTAAGTTGTAATTGGTCTTAATTAGGGATGTCAATTTTTACCAATCCCGGGATTTTCGGGATTGCAAACTGAAATCCCGGGATCCCGGGATTAGTCCCAGGACTAGTTAAAACGTAGTAAATAATTTATAAATTTATTATAATTTTATTCCTTTTTATTATTTAAACAAACAAAATACGAAGCAACAAACAAAAATATACTATTTCATACAGTCTTAGGACCAGTTTCACAGTCTAGGGTTAACCCAGAGTAAAGTTAACTCGAATTTAACCCTTACCCGGAGTTAACTCTGACTTACAGTTCCACAGTGACGAGTTAACTCTAGTTATATAAGTATGGCAACATTCAATTCTTTGAGAATAATGTTTTACAACATTGAACATCTACTTACCAAACACTGTTTATTTGTTCAGTTATTTTAAAAATCACCTTCAATTAGTAATGGATAGGTGAAGAGAATCCAATATAACAAGCGGTGAAATGTTGACTCGATTATGTCTAATTGTATAGTTTACCATTACAAAGGGGCGGGCAGGTACTATGCACAACGGAAGTAAACCGCACTCTTCAAATGGTACAATAGTACGTAGTTATGTTAGTTTATTGTAAAACACAACATGGGTGCAATACACATAGCAATCACACAAGGAAACTTTGTATAAATGATGCATATTTTCTCCCAATGAAAAGTAAACGACTTCCGATGTCAGTAATTCCATATGATGTGAGACTACCAGGTTGAATGCTGCTATACAAGCTCATTTATCAAATTCATTTCTATTGATTGGGACATATTTAATTTTTATTTTTTTGACCGACAAATTTAGTTCTGTTTTGACAATAAAAAACATAAATAGAAAAAATTAAAACAGAGTAGTTAACTCGGGGTTAACCCTAGAATGTAGTAGGGTTAATTCAGGGGTTAACTACTAAGTGTGAAACTGAACAATTGTTACTCGGAGTTAACCCTGGGTTAAAATGAGTTAACAAATATTTTTTAAGCTTAAACGTTTAACATATTATTTTAGTTAAAGCGTTTTACAGATCATGTTGGTTAAAATACTAGTATAACCTTAAAAGTAGTAAAGAATTGAAGGATGTATTCTTCAAACCTGCTGACGAAAAACACCTTTCACCTTTAAAATTTGTTGGTTGGACGGTTAGAATAGAATTAAAGAGTTTATGAAGACAGTAACCATTACAAAAAAAATGGTTTTAGAGAAAGACTCAGAAAAGCCGCTTGCTAACTTAATGATCAATAGAAATAATTCACATCAGAATAAAAAAATCGAAGACCCGAAATACCGGGATTGGGCAAGTTAAATCCCGGGATTTCGGGATCCCGGGCTTGACATCCCTAGTCTATATGTTCTCGAAATAAGTAAGATTTGTACTTAATGTCGAAATCGACACCAAAATGGATTGTAAACAATTTATATTTGAAAACATAACAAGAACACAAAAATTTAAACCGAAACCAAACAAACTTGAAATGACAACGCTCTCTTCTTATTCCTAACTCCTTTGAACAAAAATGTTCAGAGTTTAGTGTGTTTGACTATGATACCAAAGGTATGAGGTTTAATTCTCTGTAAGACCAGATCTTTTTTGTTTACCAAATATTTTTTGTTCTCTTGGAACCCAAAGTCTTCAATAAACAAAATTTATGAAATATCAAGTGTTCCTATGTCGCCTCCTGTGGCTCAGAGTTTAGTGTGTCGTCCTATGAAACAGAAGGTAAGAGGTTCAAGTCCCCTGGGACACAAAAGTCTTTCTGTTTAGTATGTAAATAATCGCGAATTATAATGTTAATATGTTGTTTAAATGCTTATTAAATTAATAGTAACAAATATATAAAATAAAGTTAATAAAATTGCGAAATAGTTTGTAAAACTACTGGGCCTTGTTTCAAGAACCATGTAAACTTACTTGAACGAAAAAGTGGTCGTGGTCACTCAAAAATTTTTTGGAATTGTAATTTAAGTTTAGTCGGTTCTTGATTCCAGTACGATATTCTATTGTTTTAAAAACAAAAAGGTCGCGGTATAAGTTTTTTTTTATAATTACGTTTGGTTGGTTCTTGATTCAAGTAAAATCTAAACTTATTTCCAGAACAACATTCACTCGGATTAAGGTTTGTTGGTGTCATATTAAACTTAAACTGTTCTTGAAAATGCAACAAGAGTTACTCAATTTCAGATTTTTTGTACTTTAAAATAGTGCTTGAATTGAGAATAATTTACTGGATTTAATAACATTTGTGCTTGACGGAATTGAATTTTTTTTCTCTGTGTACAAGTATAAATTTGTTGGTGTGTTGGATGACAAAATGCTTCAAGCGGCTATATCGTTGAACTGTGCAAAGGGGGGATCGGTTGGTTAGAAGTACGAAAGGATGAACATTCCACACTCAATGTAGCAAATGCATTTTATGTGCTGCATGTTTTATTCAAATTTTCAAAACAGACGGGCACCAAAGCGCCATTACCTGATGTGCTCTCCACTTTGCACACACACACAAGCTGACTATATCAGTCTAAAGTGGGTCATTAAAGCGCGTTACGACTCAAAAAAAAAAACAAGAATAAACGACAACAACAACATACAACAAATGCAAATATACGAGAATAAAAGCAAAAAAAAATGCTGCAACTTGTACAATTTTTATAAACTAAATGATAAAGCGGCACAGATTTATGTAAAATAGTGAGCCATTGAAGCACACAGAGATACACATTCAGAAACAGATACATTTACAAATTCACTAAAAATCAATGCTGAGCGACACAGTAGCGCAAAAAAAGCAAAAAAATAAAATAAAGTAGGGTGTATTCATGCCTAAGCACTGTAGAACTAAAATTTAATTTAAGCCAGCTCAACTTTGAGGCAATCCCAGCGCTGTTTGAGTCCCAAGACACACAACTCAGTTCGCTCGCAGATGCATGTTTCGACAACGTAAATTATGTTATAAAATTTATTTAATTTCGCTCGCATTTTATTTGCACTACACGCACACACTTACACACTTGCACAGAGCAGCCACGATGTGACCTTTAACCCTCGTTGGCCCGCGCACACAAACACACGCACATACACACAAGACATATGCAAAGGTAAGCATGCCAAATTTGCCAAAAGACTCAACGCATTTCTTGCGCATCCTTTTTATTGCTGCGGCCGATGCTTGTATCTTTTGCTCTGCTTTTTAGTTGCTTTTCTTTTCTTCTTTTTTGACAACCCCGAAAATTGTTGGCGGACATGCGAACGAGAACGAAAACTCGAATATTTACCTTGCGTACCTCCATTGAGTCCGTCGCACTTCCAAGTGTGCGAAGTGACAGGGACAGCCCTTGCCGTGAGCAAGGCATGCATGTCCTTCGAGCGCTGTTTCTTTCCCTGTGCTACTGCATGTTTGAGTGCATGCGTGTGTGTGTGTTGACGCTTCGCATAGTGATATGCCATAGTCGCAGTTGCCGAAAGTTCCCTGGAGTGTTGCAAATTGTGTGCACTGAAACGCAGCCCCCTCACCCCACACGCGCTGCTCCACCCTTGCCCAGCCGTTGCTGCATTTATGTCGCAAGACAATTGCGTGCAATCGGCGCATTCATGTTACGTGGACCAAAGAAAGAAAGAAAACAGCTTCGAATGAAATTGAAATTCGCACAGGGTGCATTAAATAAAGTGAAAAAAGAAAGCAGACGAAAAAAAGGGAACAAAGAAAGACAAGACAAGAGCAGCGGCCGCTTAACTGAGCTCAAGTCTCATTTGTGGTAGTCAAAGTAACTTGCAATGTGACAAACGAAAGAAGCAAGCAATCGTGCAATTGTATAAATTATTCAGCCTGAATGACACTTTAACGTAAATCATGAATATTGAATGTGTAGCCATGAATGTTGCGCTTCAAGGCAGACTGAGTCAAAGTATTTCTATAAAGTAATTATGTCTGTTGGTAACAACTAAAATGGCAGACAACAAGAGAAATGATGTCATGCAACGTGTTGAAGCAATAAAACTGTCAAATAATTTACTTTATTAGGCAGTTGCACACACACACACACACAAAGTGCTTTCAATTTGCAAATTGATTGCAGTAACTATCAACAGCATTACACCTCTTGAAGCGCTCAGTCGACTTACATGCAGACAACAACAATATACATAAATGCTATGAAAATTAATAAAATGACAAAATATCCTTAACCCTTTTTTCGGTTTGTTCAGCCTGACTGAGCGTGCCTTCTCAGTGCTCTGCTCAGTTGTACATGTCCGAAACGGTTAATGGACAAAGTCGCCGGTCAAGCGACATAAGCGGAAACAAGAAGCCGAAAAATTACTACCAAAAAACTGTCTTTGTGTGTGTGTCCGTTTGTGCAGGAGTTTTGGAAGTTGTATTTCGTGTCGACTGCGACGACTGTTAAACGGAAGTCACTGACGTCATCATCAATTGTTGCAACAAATTTACAATGTGCAACATACACACACACAAACTTGTACTTGCATACAATTTGCCGACATTATTACTTTAGAAACATTGCTGAATGACTGTAAAAGGCAGACGGCAGACGGCAGACGACAAATGACGACAACGACAGCGATGTTCTTGGAGAGGGCAAAGTCAGTGTCATGTACAGAGTTGTCAGCATCTCACTCATATGCATGCACATTACATTGTTGTTATTGTTGTAATTGTTGTTGCGCTTGCATTTGCTGTTGCTATTGTTTGCATATATTGTTGTATTCTTTAGTTGCTGCTGTCGACACAACGTCGACAACGTCAACAGTGACGACAACGCCAACGTCGACTTTACAACAATTTTCTTTTGCGGCTTGTTGTCGTCATCATCGTCATCATCATCATCATCAGCCTTCTCGACATTGTCGACAACGTCGTCGTCGTCGTCGTCGTCGTCGTCGTCGTCGTCGCCCTTTGTTGCCTGTCATTGCCGTGTGCCGCCGCCAGCAATGCATGCATAAAATATGTTGCATACTTTGGGGAGCCGGCTTTGCTGCAGGATGTTAATTATTATTATAGACGTGTGTCTTATGTCAAGCGAATAACACCGTCAGCAAGCCGTATATATTTACAGACACACACACACACACAAACATATAAACGTATAAACCATAAAAAGAGCCAACTACGCTGCACAGCACATGAAAATATGCAGACTGCCAGACGACGACGGTGCAAGAGCACACACGACATTTGTACTCACAGCCAAATAAAACAGCACTTAGCCATTTTCATAGTCACAGTTACCGTTGTTGTTGATGTTGCCATTGATGTTAACGCCGCCACGTCGACGTCAGCGTCTGACCAACGCTTTTACACAAGGGAATACTTTAGTCAAATTAAGGCACAAGGAGGCGGGCAAACAAATAGACGGAAAAACGATACGAAACGAAACGAAATGGTTCAGACAACAATGTCAGCTAAGCTCAAAATCTAGATTGTTGCAACCGACGCCGCCAATGCGATCCATGCTGACGATGCTGACATTGATGATAATGTTCGTCGTTCAGTCGTTGATGATGCTACCTGGCTGAATCGTAGCCATGACAACAACTCATCTGCAAATCGAGCAAAATTTCACTTTGACTGTGTGTGCATAAAAAATAGAATGCTTTGTGGGGAATCGTGCCAAAGCAGTCAAGTTGTATTTGTATGTTTGTTTATTTTACTTCGCTGGCGCTTCCAATAATTCATGAGGGGCAACGTCAACATACTTTCTGAATTTTTATGTACATATATAAAATATATATTCTTGATCAGCATGACAAGACGAGTTCATGTAACCATATCCGTGCGTCCGTCTGTCTGTTTCAGAGCAAACTCCTGCCAGAATTTTTAAGAAATCGAAGCAATTTAAACGCAGAATTTCTGTGTATATGTCCAGACATTGTATGAATATCTTTGAATTATTGTGATCGGACGCTATGTCCTAAAGCTGCCATAGCAATGTTACCAACTCGAAATTCAGTAATTTCTCGCTCGTACTTATATATAGATCGTGTGTGAGATAGGTGAAGATCGGTTAAAAATGTGTTTTTTGTTAGAAAAACTTTTTAGTTCTTGATAAACGGACAAAACTTTGCAGTTGTGTGTTTTTATTGGTGCCTAGAGTCGCCCATAAGACAAAAACTTAAAATTGGAATTTCTATTTAAGCAGTCGAGATAAAAGGTTGCAAAATGAATGATGATTCTTATTGGAAAAAGTATAAGAAAGACTCGACAATAAGAATAATTAGGTAAATGCTTGCAAGAGTATATTGGTTTCGCCAAAGCCGAAAATATCTCCCTTTCTGGTTTCTATTTACTCTCGCCACATGTCACAAAGTGCCCCAGGCAAGGCAGGCAGCTGCCAGCTGTGGTCAACGTACGAGTATTTTATATCCGGCGGACATGCAAGTTATTTTGCTTTTGTGTATTTCAGTGAATGTGCGACTATTGAAACTTGTTGGACTTTAATTGTTGCTTTTGATGTTATCATTTCTTGTCTGCCATAGACGCCTAAATAAATAAGTAGCAAAATGTTTGCGAATGCGGCACTTGGGACCTATAAAATACCTATCAGGTACTTTTTATAATTTGTTGGAGCGCAAAGAACGTACGACGACGATGAGTAACATTTCCGAGTTGTAGAAACTAAGAGCGACATTTGAAAACGATATCAGCTTTTCTTCAAGTCGAAGCCGATGGCGACATAAATTGTTCAACGTCTTAGCCATGTGTGAGGTGTGCTAATCGCCGTCTAAGCGCAGCTTAAGCTCAGCCCAAAGCAAACGAGCGTGGCAACTTGAAGGCACTTTATGCAACTTGACGTCGTCGGAGACATGCAACAACAGTGTCGCCATGTTGGCGCTAATTAGTTGACACTTTGATTCTCTCGTGCACTTAATTAAGACTTATATACATACATATATATTTTTTATTTTCGTTACAAAGTTTATAACAAACAATCTTTTGATTATTTTAAGTAATGCTTACAGGTCAACTGTTTGTTTTTGTGTTTTGGCAACTATCTGAGCGCACCGCGCACATACAGATTGTTCGCAGGCACGACTGTGTTCCAGTTGCGTAGCAAAAACGGGCGCCAATTAAAATTGAGCACAGCGAAATTAGCTGCGTCAACGTTGCCGCTGACGGCGTCGCCGCACACTTCAGCATTGCCAGTCAGAATGGCCGCGATTGCTTCAAAACTTTTGCAGAGTTTTTATTTTCATTTCGTGTTTTTGTATTTAATTTCCATCGAAAACGCAGCATGAGCAAAAAAATTAAAACGAAAATATTATTTTTTTTGTTTTGCAACTATCGTACAAAGTGTAATAAAACAAACTTTTAATTAATTGCGACATGATGTATGCAAATCAAAATTATAATGAAATAAAATTTCATTTAAGAACTAAAAAGCATACACATTATATATGTATTCGACATGGCATTGTAAAAACTACAACAATAATAATAATATAATAATAAAAAATAAGACAAAAAGCCAAAAAGCCAAAAGCAAAAGAAAAAAGAGACGCAAAACATTCGAGGCTTTTACGCAGTTTGGCACTTAACTATTCTTCTTTGGGCTCGGGCACCTCCCAATAGAGTTCGTCCTGATGTTGCTCGTCCTTTTGCAGCTTACGGAAGCTGGTGTATTTCAAAACAGCGCCTGCAATGAATTGGTTAATATTAAAAAAGGAGGACAAACAAAAAAAAGCGAAAGACGGAAACCGCAACTCACCCGCTAAAATGCCGCCCACAATGGCCACCAAGATGGTCAAAGCAATGCCGAAGAGTTGATAGCCAGCCTGTGCCTGAGCAGTACGCTCGTAGCCCTGAGAGAAATAAAATAATATACGCGTCATTCTTCACACAACACTTGCAACAACTTACGCCCATTATGTTGGTCGTATTGCCGCTGCCACCACCCATGGCCGGAAAGATTTCGTTGAGCTCCGATTTGTACTTGTCCTTGGTCACAAGTGCGGCACAGATCGCCGACGCAATTGCCGAGAGCACCGCCGGCATGCCGTGCAAATTGTGTACGCCGCAAGTATCATGTAAACGTAAATTTGCCGTCAACCAGGGCTGCATAAAACGATTGTAAATACAAAAAAAATCACATGCACTTGAGTAAATATAATTTTAAATAATTATTATTAAATGTGCTAAATAAACTTGATTGCATGCATGAAAAACTTTGACTAATTTCACAATTTTTCCTAATTAGTTTGCATTCGCTCAAAGTACTTTGACCAAAGCGGCAAACGATCACAAAACGGTCGCTTACAAAACACCCCCCACTGTTGGCAACGATAGCAACAACAGCAACAACAGCAACAACGACAACTCATGCCTCGTGTTGACTTTAGCAGCACAGCTTTATTGATAGCATGTAATATGTGTGGTGGGGAGCGTTAGAAAATTGAATATCAAACACTCATGTGCGAATGCCTGTGTGCGTGTGTGTGTGCGTGTGTGTATGCGTGTGTTTGTGTTGTGTTTGTATATGCAAAAGTTTATAAAACTCAAAGCAAAACGAAACGCTTTTGGTGCCTTTCATGTGTGCAAGCCAAAGCAGCCCTAAGTGCTCTTTAGTGACTAATTTGCATTTTAAATTAAATTTAATAAAATTACAAACACACTCTTACACACACATGCACACACAAGCACATCTACATTTAGAAAATGCTTAAAAAATCAAATTTATTTAGACGCATTCATACTCCCACGGCAACCAAGCAGACAAGCACTTCAATCAGTAAAAAATTATCGCATGCGATAATTTGTGATTTTAAAGCATTTACCGCCGTTGGCTAATCAATCAAGCTCAAGAATTTAAGAGCAAGAAAAAATATGTCTGACTATAAGAAAATTGAAAAAAAAACGGTAAAATTGAAGCACAAAAAAATACACGTTCAAACTTTGCTCATTAGCAGCGATTTGTAGCTGCTTTTTGCACCTGTAGGAGTTCGGTTGCGCTAATTAAGGCAACTGCACGAACAAAAAAATAGTTCTACGTTGAAGAACAACAGCAAATGCTGCAACAGCATATCTTCTTCTCCATGTATTCATGCTATCATTCTTCAATTCATACACTCGCTCATACATTCAGTCATTCATTAAACTCAACTTGCCCGTCTAGGCGCAACTGCCATTTCAATGCCAACACCGCAGATGCTCTCATTATGGCGCGCCTAGTTGCAAGTTGCCCCTTCTGTCATTCAGCTGCTGATGCTGCTACTGCCGATAGTGTTGTGTTGAGCCATTCACAGTTGCCGCTTGTATGGGCTCGCAACGTTGTGTTTATATGTACTTACAGATAAATAACGATAGCCGAGCACCGAAACTGTGCCTGCGATAATGCCAATTAAGACAGCACCATGCGATCCAAGCAGCAAATTGCAAACTGTGCCCACGGCAACACCGCCAGCCAACGTCGAGTTCTGCACGTGCACCATATCCAGTTTGTTCTCATGGCTAACGATTGCGGATAAAACGAACGTGGTAACTGCGAACGGAACGAAACGAAATGTTACAAGCAAGCTTGAAAAAAAAATTTCAAATTTCATTCAATGTTCAAAAATATTGTATGTTTAATTAATTTTTGTAAAGGTGAAGTACATTCATATAGCTACACTCATTATAAATACGCAGAGCCCTAATAAATAAAAAAGAGAACGTTTTCAGAATCCTGCGCTTTAATTAGCGATAAAATATGAGTTTGGCTTATGTCGTTGGTTAAGTTTATTTGATGTTATAATAAGGAATACGAAGGCAAGCGCTTCCCACGACGCGGACGTACGAAAGATGGCGCTTTTTATGTACCCTGCATATACAGTGTAAGAAAGAGAGAAGTAAGATCCTTCTATCCGTTCTTCCGCTTCAATAATTCTCGAAAACTATACGAGCTAGAGACATGGAATTCGGTAGCTGGATTCGTGTGGTCATGGGCTATTTCAAGTTTCATGGTACTTTCGCAACGCCCACTTCTCCATGCCCAACCAGTATCGCCCACCTTTTTACAAGGCCATAGCTAAAATTTGAATTGTAGATGCAGTAAATAAGGCCCTACAAAACAATGCCCCACAATTTTTCCCTTTTCCTTAATTTACCCTCAAATAGTCTCTTCACAAAAATTTTATATCTTCTAAACTACAAGAGATACGAACCTGAAACATCGTATACAGGATCAGAATTTATACCGTTAAAATCAAACAAACTAAAAATTTTAAGAAAATGCCATTTAAGCTCTGCTTTATCATTATTTTGCGTAATTGCAGCACTCCCTTATATTTATAATTAAAGCACTGCTTTATAAATTGTGCCAACACCGTCTAACCAACGGTTTTTAAGAATATTTAAATTTCAATGTGAGATGTACAATATTTTTTTAGATTTGGAGTGTACAGGGTATTATTTTGTCGAATATACTCGACAATACAGCTCTTGCCGGTTGTAAACAACTCTTGCAGAAATTAGGTGCCTTTTTCTATATTTAAAGTTCAATTTCAAATTGGGAAAAGATTTTTAAAAACAAACAAAATGAAGTTCAAGAATAGATTTAGCCATTGATATGGCTGCCGTACTGGAAATGTTGCATGTTTTGATGCTTTTGTCAACAGTTTCACATTAAACTACAATTTTTGAAGAAACAAAAACAAGAAAAAACATGTAACATAAAATAAAAAAGCAACCAGGGTCGCTGAACCAACAACGCTGTGAGTTAAGCAAACTGAAATAAACTAATAAAAACCTGAAACCAAACAAAGCCGAAACAAAGTACATTTCCTACTCGGTTCCAACGCATAAATCGCATAAAACGCAACTGAAAAATCTCTCGCACTTTATGACCAAAACATATGTTTCGACACTAATAATTTGCATAAATTAGTTGCAAAAGAGCTCTGGCTTTCGCATAAAATGCTGTGGGGGAGGTGGACAAATGGCAGGGACAAACGCAATCAGAAGCTTTGTTGGTTTTAACGAAAAATCACGTCATGAAAATATTTTTGCATACACAAAAAACCACAACAATTTCAAACTGTTGTTCAGTGTGTGTCCAGTGGCAGCAACACCAACAACAACAGCAACAACAACAGCAGCAGCAGGCACCACTCGACCAACATCATCATCAACAACAAGAACAACAGCAACAGCAACAATGAGCAAGAAAATTACGAGCCACAAATATATTAAGACCTTTATGTGCAATACTCATGTTGGGCTTTAAGTTTGAACAAGTAACAAGCTGAGACCGGCATTGAGAACAGAACCAGAGTAGAACGAGAACGATTTGGCTTAAAAATCAATTAAACAACATTTTTTAGTGCACGTCGCACAAGTAGAACAAAAGCTAACACCAGCAACACCAACAACACCAACAACAACAATAACAACAAGAACAACGAACATGAACGCAAATCCGACACTCAACTCGATTTTGGGCTTTTGTTGTTGTTGTTTCTGGTGTTGCTCTTGTTTTGCATTAAACAATTTAAATTAACGCCACTGGTGTCACTTTCGACTATAAACACTACGACAAAGCTACATATACATATAGACGTATATATATGGTATATCTGTGTGTATGTATGTCTTTCAGCTGTGCGTTGCCCACTTTTGGCCAAAAAGACCGTAAGAGTTAAAGCGTCGCCTCGTCCGCTCTGTCAATGGCGTGAAAACAATGATTGGGGCGTGTTGCGCGTTTGCTGGCGCCATGTTTGACATTAAATGGCGTCCACAAACGCCCTCGATAACCATGCCGAGCCAATTCGTGTCGAACTGTGTCGGACCAACGGATCCACACAGCCGACCAAAAGGACGTCCATGAGCACGTCAGTGTTAGTGGCGGGGGGCGGTGTTGGTACGCTCATGGCCTCATACAATGTTTCTAATTTCAACTAAAATCCAGATTTAGTTTAATTACGACAACTATGGGGCCGCCGCCTACTGTACGTAACGCCAACGCCCAAAGACTTGCTAATATTTCGCCCGCTTGCGCACGATTGCCCGCCAGCCAAACTGCTCTGCTCTGCTCTCTGCTTTGGCGCCGGCAGCATAGACGTTCGCTGCACGCTGCCATCGACGTTCAAAATACTTACGCTTGTAGGTGTTATTTCCGGTGTTACATTAAGGTCTTAATGCTCGACTATTGCCGCCCAAAATACAGACAAGCTACAGAGATGGTCGCGGGTGCAGTGGCGGGGCTTTGGTCAGCATGTGTCCTGCATGGCGGTGGCTTATCTCGGCCATAGTACGTTGTTGTTTTCGTTAGCATCGTTGTTGTAGTTATTGTTGCTATTGCCTTACTGTGTACATTTAATTTGTGTTTTGTTATTTACATTAACCGAGCGCAAATGTGTCTAAGTGTGTGTGTGTGAGTGTGTGTGTGCGTGTGGTTGGCTATGCTTGTTGTTCTTGCTTTTAGCGCACATTGACATTATTTTTTCGTAGCTTTTTGTGTTGTCTACACAAGTGTCCTTACAAAAAGTTAAGCTTCGGTCAGTTGTAGGTCGCAAGTGTAGTTGTTTTTGTTGTTGTTGGTCATCGCTCGTTTTTGGTTGTTCGTTGTTGGCTGTTAGCTGTTGGTCGTTCCGGTCGCGCTCAGCCTGCTTTTTATGTTTACTACGTGTTCGAAATAAATTTTCAAATGTGTTAACGAAACTATTTGACATTTAATTAGTTTGTGAGTCGCATACATAAAGAGTTGAGTTAAATTGTTGGTTGGGTTTCGCTGATACGAATTAAGGAGCATTCGACATGAGGTTTTACTATCCAATCTGCTTGCGTTCAGCTAACACATTGACTGACTGAGTGACTTTGGTTGGGCGTTTTTCAATTAAACACAATAGAAAATGAAAGCGTCGACTCTGATCAGAAAAATGAAAATTCAAAGCTGTGCAAAACATAAACGTCATAATTACACAAGCAATTTACAACTTGATAATTGGCATGTATTTATTAAAATTTGTGTGGCTCGTGTCTATTCAGGTTCTTTATATAGACACACATTACACAAACTGACGCACTAACTAACTGCAAATATTTGCTGTGCTTGTGTGGCACAACCAAACAGTTTGAGAAGTGCCCGTTGCGTTTGAAGAACGTCTGTGTGCACAAGTGAAGCAGCCGAGATGATGAGAAACTATTGAAACTGCCCGTGTGCTATGTACACACCTGCTCAAGTAGGGCAACAAGCAGCCTGCATACGACTGGTAAGCCACCCTGAAGGCAACATGCAACAACAGTCGCTCTCACACACTCACGCACAAAGCAAGAATACACTTAAGTTAAGCCTATTGCAGTCATATACATGCTGCAAGTCTGTCTCTCCACACAAGTGTCTCTCTGTCTCTTTATCTGTGCATGTCCTTAATGGGCTTTTCTGCTTAAACAGATGCTACGATATGCTATGCTACGTTCGGCTATTCTACGTGCTTACCTGTTGCAGCGGCTAATGATAGAAACGTGTTCAGAATGGCACGTTCTTGGCCAGCAGCGCTCTCGGCCAGCACTGAATTAAAGCTCGGCCAATAGACCCAAAGGAACGTTGTGCCAATCATTGCGAATATATCGGATGTGTAATTGGCGCCCTCGTATTTACCCGCCTCATTCTGATCTTTGCTCGGACGCAACATTAGGCTTACGGCCAAACCAAAGTAAGCACCGAACGCATGCACTGTGATTGAACCGCCGCAATCACAAATCTGCAGGCAACACGACATGTTGCACAATCATTGAAGAAAAAGGAAATTAAGTTAATTTGTTAATGCTTCGACTCCGACGACGATGACGACGACGACGCTTGATTACTCACGCTGAGTATGTTGAGTGCAACATATTCGTTTGCTGCAAAGAGTGCCACCTCGAAAAGCGCCATAAAAAGCAATTGTATGGGCGTGGCTCGACCCAGCAATGCACCCATGCTGATTAGTGGCACGGCAGCGGCAATGTCCGCATCGATAATGTTCTCCAGCGAGAGACTGTGAAAGGAATTAAAAAAACAAAAAGAACAAATGAATGGAAAACGTAACTTAACTTAAAATAAAAAGAAATTTCCTCACAAAAAAGTTCAATTGTTTTAATATAATTGCAAGTCAGCTTTTGTTCGAGCCAAGCTTGCGACTTTTCCACTTGTTTCACGCAGCTTTGTCGCCATTTCATTTAAAGTAATTGCTTAAATACATTTCACCTTGCGGATATTATTCTTAATTTCTTAAACTTATTTATTTCTTGTTCTTTGTTCAGTCTTTTTTCCTCCATTCGCCACTTATATCTTCATTTATTCATTTATTCAGTCAGTCATTTTTGTGCTTTCGTTCGCATTCGTTGCTTGTTGCCTTTGATTCCTTGCTTACTTTCTCATGTACTTGACTCACTTCTTGCTCACTTGGCATTTGGCATTCATTGTTTGTGTGTTTGTCCTTGTGTGTGTGTGCGAGTGTTTTTGTATGCCAAATGCAATTAATTAATTGCTATAAAGCAATTATTTATATTGACATACGCAATTTTTATTCCACTACAGTTCCTTTTGAATTATTTTTTGTTCTTTTAGTTCTTTGTATATTTGTTTTGAATTTCATTTCTTTTCCATTTGTACGACATCAATTATTTTATCTATTTTGTTTATCTACCCCAAGGCTCAACACAATTGCATAAAATAATATTCTAAACTGTTCTTAAAACTTTCAAATAAAATGTATAACTAAAATCTAAACGAAGTTTCTTTGCTTTGGAGTCCTGCCATTTACCTGATTGTGCCGTCTTCCATGTGCAAGAAACCCTTCATCAGCACCGCCCACTGTACGACAAGCGATGCCAGAAAGAGCGAAAAGCCAGTTGAGCTGTAACCATATTTACGCAGGAAGGTCATCAGAAAGCCGAAGCCAATAAAGATCATAACCTGAATGTCCTGGAATTCTGCAAAAGAAAGTTCCACAAGTAAATAAACAAATTTACAAAGAGAAAGCCAACCAAAAAAAAAACAAATAAACAAATAAATCCACAAACGAAGCCATGCAGGATAAATCAAAATTAAAAATAGCACGCGCATAAAATTTAACGAGAGGCGTCGAAAGGCTTTGGGGATTAATTTAAAAAGGCAATAAATTTCTTAATAATTTGCTAATTGCTATTTATGTATGTCAGACAGAGTCTGTCGCCGTCTAACCATGACTTGTAATTCGACTGTGTAAAATGTGCTTGGGTTATTTGCATATTATATATGAATATGATTATAGATGTCTGTATATGCGTATGTATCTATGTCTGTACATATGCATGTGAGAGTATTGGTGTGTGTTTGTGTGTGAACGCTTATTAATTGAGTCAAGTCGTTTCAATTAGATGCACAATTGTGCTGCCAAAAGTCAATTGCATTGAGATTGATGTCACCATGGAGTCAGACTTGTGCCTTTGTCAGTGTATGCTTCTACATGAGCATATACATATGTGTATGTGTGTATTGGTGTGTGTGTATATCAATGCACATTTAATGAATGCATATTTGTGCCCTTATATACATACATACATTTATCAAACGTATGTACATGTGGGTGTACGTGAGTGTCGGTTGGTGTGCGTGAGTTTGTGTGCAATTAGTGTGAAATGCTATTTAATTTATTTATTATGAATTGCAACAAGTTGTTTACAGACGCATTTGCATAAATTGAAATTAATGACTTTAATTATTCATTTGTGAGCGCGCTCGCTCGCTCACACACACGCATTTGACTAGTGCTACGCGCCAGCGGACTTTCCGTTTGACATTTGTAAATAAACGAAAAGCAATTATTGAAATTGGTGCCACGAGACAATAAAAAAAAAACATTCTTGGCATCGAAAATGACGTTAACTTCTTTCGACTGATTCCAGCCAGTTAAGGGTATAAATTAAACTGATAGCGTCGACTGTGATTGGCAGGTTTTAAAAATATGTATTAAATATTTGACTCCCTGCTTTTATCAAATGCTGTTTTTTGTGTGAATCATTATCAAAAAATGATTTGTTTATTGTTATTGATTTTGTGACTTTTTCATTAACTTTTTTCCGCTAATTGAAAGAATTTAAAAAAAAAAAATGTTACTATTTTTAAATTTAAAATTTTTTCAAGTCGAACGCTTTTAAACAAGTCTCTTTTGATGACTGAACAAATGTCATTGCGCTTTAAACTGTTCGAAATTCGGCAACTGTTTAGTAGCACGAGCGCCAAGCCTGACAACTTAATTTGAGCTGTTCAATTTTTCATTGACACGAGATATAGAAATATGCACCACCAGCAGGTCATGAGAAAAGTGGGTCCAAGACAGCCTTTTCTGAACTTTTAAGAGAAGTACAGTGCTACCCAACGGACAGAAAAACATCAACTAAACTTGAACAAAAACAACTAAAGGCGGTATACTCGACACATACGCCCCATTCAAATAGAGTTCAAAATATCATCAAACTCGGTTAAAAAAATTTGGAATTCACGAAAATTTGAAGTTTGCTAGTCTTAGAAGGCTGACAATCAAAGAGAAGGACATTTTGTGGTACATGTATGATCTGCCCGCTGCTAGCTTTTGAGCTAGTTCTGGCAATATTGTTTTTAAAACAGTCAAAACTTTTGTTTACAAAGACTTGTAATCAGAATTAACCTCGAGCCTGCTATTCGTTGAATTGAATTTTTTGTAAATATCTACCTACTTTTCAAACTTGATCTTCTAACCCTTAAATTTGAGTATCTAGCTCTTACAGTTTTCGAGAACCATTGGTGAATACGGACGGACGGACATGGCTCAATCGATTTCTCTTGTCATCCTAATCAAGAATTACGTATTTACTTTATGGGTCCCCCTCCCCTCCTTCTATGCATTACAAACTTTTCGTCTCAATCAAACTTAATGTACCTTACTCACTGTATGTGCAGAGTTTAAAAATGATAACTTACGCGGATACTTCGAAACGTGTTCGCCTGCTGATCCAACGTCTTCAACACCATCATTCTTGATGGGCAACGGTTGCGCTTCCTTGCCATAACGCACGAATAGCCAGAATAGTATCAGGAAAATTATTTGCACAATCATCAATGTAACGAATCCCGACACTTTGCCACCCGGCGAATGCATCTTGACAACAAAGCAATGGCAACCAACAACAAGCGAAGAACAAGAGCCAAAGCACGAATGCACGGGTTACAAAAACACAGCAAGAGAAGTGACGGCGATGTGATGGCGTTGTCGATGTTGATGTTGATGTTGATGGCAACAGCAGCAACACAAAACTTAAATTGAAACGTACGTTGAAGCGTTTGTGTGGCACGAGTCAAAGTTGTTGTGAGGTTAAATCCGTACACGAGACGCAGCAGCACGCATGGATTCAAAGAGGAATTATCAGCATAAGTGGCTGTTTGCCAGTGCTTTTAACAAGAGACAGAGACAAATTCCTGGTTGGTCGTCCTCGTCGTTGTGGTCCTTGGCATCGATTCTGTTGCTCCTGGCAGGAAGTACAAATATTTGCACGGTTTTTAGTTTAGTTCACACACTCCCAATTACACGCACATACATAGAAATATACAAACACAGACGTCGTTGTCGTGGCAAACGCAAACGTCAGTCGATTTTTTCCGATGCGCTAACAGACGATTCGAATTTCGATTCCGTTGAGCGTTGTGCTCTAACTGATAGTCGAGTCGCGTTCGCAGTGCGCGTTTAGTTTCGATCGATTTAAGTATTGCGATGCCATGCGTTGCGAAATGATGGCATGGCGTTGCCTGTAGCCCGCTTTGCTTTAGCTTTGAGCGTTGGTCAACGAGACGTATGTGTGATATTCAGCGCTAGCAACAAACGCTGCCTGCCATGTCATCACCATCATCTATTTATTTGCGACGCTGTGACGACTGTGTGCGATTTATTCGCATGATATAACTATTTGATTTAATTTGTAGCCACACGCAGACACAAACAAACACATAAACACACACACAGATACAGCCGCAGTGGCAGACACACTTATTCCGTTGTTGTTAGCTCTGCATTGGGTATCAGCTTTCGGTCTCTTGTGGTTGTTGAATTATTTACGATTCGAAATAGACTCTGCCGCACACACACAGGCACACATGCAGACCGAGAAATACACAGTCAACTTCACACCATAAACAGAACGAACAGATACTTTTTTTGTCGTCTTTTAAATTTACAATTGGGGGGTGTTGACTGCATTAAGCTTTTCGATTTATTTAAATTGTTTTGTTTCACTTGAATTCAATTGCAATTTCAAATCGTTTTTTTTATTCTTTTACAACACAAAACAACACACCCTCGCCTCCACATGACCTTCTCGCCAACAACATTCTGTCAGACCATTCATGCTCGGTTTCGGTTTACAACGCTTATCTGGGTTATTTTGTATTGCTGTTGTTGCTTGTTTGTTTCTTGGTCAATTGATTGGTAATTCGTTACAAATTTATGCTAAAGAGCGTAACGCAAGACAACAAATTAACTCAACTCAACTTAACTCAAATCAACTTGCCTTGCATTGCATTGTGCTTAAGATGCAAGCAAGCGAAGTTGTTTTTTTACGAACGTTTTGGAAACCTTTAGCATTGCTTGCATTTTACATAAGTCGATTAGATTCGATTCGATTTTTTTTTTTTTTATAACAATTTAAATCGTATTATCTGATTAAAGTTTTATATCTGTTTTTATTTGATGTAACTGTTTGACATGTTAAAACCTTGTGTGACAGTCGGCACTCGTCTAATGTCCGATGTTATATGACACTACTTAGATAAATATCTAATAGTCGGTTTTAAATTACATTACAGTCATAAAGTTTATAATTTTGTTGATGATTTTATCTAAAAAAAAACTAACGACTAATAAAAACGATCAAAAATCACACTTGACAGAAACTTGACGCACAGAAAGTAATAATAATGCAAAACCGCTTTTCATTTTATTAAAAAACCAAATCGATGTGATTTAAGTGTTCGTTGTACTGAGTAACCAGGCTGAGTTTCTGTTAACTGTTTTTAAAGTTGTATATAGCAATAAACAAACAGTTCGACAATAAACAAAAACAAGGCAACAAAAACATTGCTATGACAATTCGCAACGGGCTTATAAATCTCAACTCATTTGAGCACAGCAATAAAAAAAAAACAAGTAGGGGCAGTATAGTCGAGTATACTCAACAATATAATACCCTGCACACAAGGAAGACAGCGCCACACCCCAAATCTACAAAAAAATATTTATCTGGCAGTGTTCAAAATATCAAGAAAAATGTTGAATTCACGAAAAATTTGAGTTTGATGGTGCTTGAGGGGCATCCAAGTATTATGTCGTGTTAGTATTTTAAAGAGGTATATCTGAGGAGTCTGCATACAAAGTTTCAGGTTCGTACCTCTTATTGTCAAGAGACATATGTAAAAATTTTAAGAAAGCTACTTTTAGAGGGGAAATTAGGGAAAGGGTCTTCGAGCTACAGCCTTTTAAAAAAAAGTGGGCGGTGAAAGTTGGGTAGGAAGAAGTGGGCGTGGCAACAATTCCTTTAAACTTGAAGAAGCCCAAATTTCACCATATTTCAAAGTCTCTAGCTATTATAGTTTCCGAGAACTATTGTTGACGACAAAAGGCCGGACTGACAGGGCTATGTCATTTCATCTTGTCGTCCTGATCAAGAATATATGTACTTTATAGGGTCCCCTCCCCTTATTCTGTACGTTACATACATTTCGTCTCAAACAAACTTAATATACCCTGATACACTGAGTGTAAAGTGTATAAATATAAGTATTAATAATAATTAACAACAAGCACATTTTGAAAAACGTGTGAAAACATTGAAGTCGCGGCGACTACCAACTACGCTACAACAGAAGCCTCTAAACAAAAACCGAAACAACAAAAACGGGATCATAAAAAAATCAGCTTTTGTCTGATAAACTTAACCGTTAGTTATAATAGTCTCCCACACTTGGTCTTCTAATACTTATATCAAGATCAAATACTCTATATCGTGAATATTTTTGAGTTCTATTTGGCTGAAAAATGTACGCCAGCCTCATGTGGCTCTTTCACCACTGACCATAGAGCAGTTGCTAACTCAGCACAATTTTTTTGTGCCATACAACGATCATCACAAACAAACACTTTAACAACGATACAATTAACACTGTTTTCATGTTAATATGTTTGCTTTGAAAAAAAAAATAGTAATAAATATCAGTTTAAAAAATCATTAACATATTTTCAGTTGTTGAGTGCGAAATAAATTAATGAAAATAACCCCAAGAAAAAATCGTGAAATGTAAAACTAATTTTTTCAACAAACATTTAACCAAGTAAATATTTACCACTTAAGTTCAATGAAGGCAAAAGTTATTGGCGCATATGATTGGGTTTTTTATTCATATTGAATAACTCATATTGGCGCTTTGGCATACCGTGGCATGGCAACAGAGCACCTGTTGCCGAATAAAATTCAGCAACCGAAATAACATGCAAAAGGGCTCAACGACTCTTTGTAAAAACCACAAATTTCAAACTGTCGCCACTCATTGCTGTGGCATTTTCCTGACTCGGTTTGTCAGCAAGAGAAAAAAAAGAAAACAAAACTGAAAATAATAAAACGAGAATAAATAAAATAAGAGGAAGGAAAGAATTTTTTGCATCCGCAATCACTTTAAATGTTTCCGTTTGAATAAGCAAATAAATCGAAAGGGATTTTTCAACCGAATTGAAGTGTTGTAAATAAATATGTACACAGACATGGCTGACAGACAGTCGGAGCGACGGACGAACAGACCGGAGGTTGAAGCGCTAAGTAAGGACGGGACGATAAGCGGAGATACAAGCCAGGCTTAGTAGTGTTGTTGAATTTGTTTTTGTTATTGCCGTTATTGCTATTGTTGCTACTATACAAACAGAGCGATGAATAGATTACAGTGTACAAAATGACTGCACGAGCACAAACAAGGACCTCACTGACCGAAATGTGTAGACAGAAATAAGAAATATAATAACAAAAAGCTGACAGACACTTGAGGTATTACCAAAAGAAGTGAAATTTACAAAAATATATATCTCGATGTTGCAACACGTTTTTCGTCTATTCGAGTAACAAGCAACAATAGCACAACAACAACAGCAACAACCATAACTACAACGACAAATAGAGTCAAGTAAATGACAATATGTTGATAAACTTTAATGCACACAAAACAGACACAACAAAGTTGTACCAACACAATGCAAGTGTGTGTGTGTCACAAACTGAGCGGCAACTTGCCCACTTATTTTTCATCTTTTACGTCTTTGGTGGCTTTAGTTTTGCTCTGTCGCATACTAATACTAACAATTGAAGCAACAACTTTGAACGTCTTTGTTGCACATTCGCCACATTATCCATAGAGGCGCACACATACAGATGCATACACGCAAATACAATGACATGAGCGTAAAGTATCCTTGAGCGCAGCACTGCTTGGGCATGGCTTTAGTGGTATTTTGCGTGGCAGATATTTTGCAAGGATATGTACAAATTTAGCCACAACAGAGACAGACAGCCATACATACACAACACAAAGCTCACACACACACACAAATAAACATAATACAAAATACAAACACACTCAGAGACACTTGAAGTGCGCTCAAGTGAGCTCCTTCCGGGATACGAATTGGTTTCTCTTTATGTCAATTTGTATGTTTGTTTGTCTGTGTCGCCTTCTATATGTGTGTAAACACGCCTAAACGTTTACTTTACTCGCTGCTGCATGTTCGCTATTCGCTTTGTCAGTTTTGTGTCAATGCTAAATCCGCTTTACTGATGCCAGACAATAACGCAGCAACGCAGCATCTCAGCCTCAGCAGCTCGTGCGCTAAGCGGCGAAGCGCCAATGCTCATGATCACTCGTTCTCCATTTCTTTGGCATTTTTCAATTGCGTTTATAATAAATTTCGATTTGTCAGCTTTCGCATGAAACGATTTTCAAGTGCGCACTTCAGCAAAAGTGCTGCTGGCTTTGAGTACATCGAATTGTAGCGACTTTAAGCGACTTTATCGTTGTTGTATTTGTTGTCAGTCAGTTTTACCAAATCCGTGTTTTCCTTGGCAGCTGTTATTATATTGTGCTGATAAATATTAAATTGAATACTTTTTTCGAGAACTCTAAAATTTTTTACTTTTCTGGCTGACTGTTTTACGTTTTGTATAACCTGCGAACGTACGCCACTTTAATGTTGAACTCATATTACTGTTAATTTGCAATATAAACTCGATTATCCGGATCTTCGATTATCCATACTCATTTGCTGTTTTTTATGGGAATTCTCTCATGTCAATTGGGTAGATAACTAGTAAGGGGCCATTCATTAATTACCTAAGATAATTAATTCTTTATTTAATTTTTCTAAGTTTGTTTCTTCTAAACATCATCAAAAGACGCCGCATGGTTCAACAGCGTTGAGTTAGAAAATGTCGACGATCCGGCGCAGCATCAAGTCGATTAAATTTTTTACATTTTGATCGCGCTTTTTATACGATTTTCTAAAATCTGTAAAACCTTTGCTAGTTTTGAAAATAAGAACCTTCGATTGAACTGACTCACAACACTAGCCATTTCAAACGAACACACGATAAACTATATCCATATGCGACATAGAAACATTTGATATTTGATAAATTTTATTTATTTGATATTGTTTAGATCAGGCTGGTGCCTTTATGCTTAACTCTGTCTGGTTCAAATATTAGTCTTCAAATCTCCTTTAGAAATAACTGCGCTGATACATTTTAATCAACGAAGTCATTTTTAAGAGATATCCTTTATCTATTTTAAGCCATTTTCAAAATAATTTCAAATAATTTATTTATGAATGAATGAGTTTTGTTGTTGAAAAATAATCAATTTTAAGCGCAGCCCAAAAATATGGAATAATAAATTACATGCACTCCATAGTGGTCCGGCTTGTATGGGGAGAGCGGCCAAAAATACTTCTAGTTGAGGTAGGGACTTGAAACTTGGCACAAAATTTTTTTATATTTATCCTAAAATAATATATAAAAATCAGCCAGATCGGGCAACTATATCATATAGCTGCCATATGAACAATCGGTCTGATATTCAGTTTTTATATGAAAAACTTTTGTTTTTCATTTTATCTGGATACTATAGGTTATAGCTGCGAGTTATTGCCGGAAAACCCCTTGAAATTTTCCGCGTTTGGTTTAGCCTAAATAATTTAATGTCTTTATTTTTTGCCTCTGTAACTTCCTCAGAAAGCTCTCAAATTGAGACTAAACAATTTTTTATAATGGCAGGACCATGCAATAACACTTTATGGACCGATGCAGGAAGGTAGTACCACGGATATTTAATGATAAGAAGTTTTGCACGTGTTTTTTTTAAATTGAGGTAAGGTTACCTTTTCGTATATTGCAAGCCGCACGGCACCTTACGGCACTTGAATTAAACTTTCTTATATTCTTAAAATGCTTAAGAATATTATACAAAAAGATTTGTTCAACCCCAAGATCCCTTTCACAACTGAAACTCTAACCAAACACAGAAAAGACAAACTAAGAACGTTCACAATTATTTACTAAATATAATAATGATTTACACAAAACACAACACATACTACATATACTTTTTGTTGTAAAAAGAAAGTTAATACCTTTTTTTATAATGTTAATCACTTCCATTGCACAAAAACTTGTTTTAAATAAGTTTAACAAATTTTTGAATGAATATCATGCTCTCTCTTTCGATGCTATTCTTGAAGAGGACAGATAGAGTAATATAAAAAGATGAATAAATTCAAATAGCTAGACCAATTATAAATAAGAATTGGTACATTTAAAGTCAAAATTTTGACTTTGGTTTTTTTATTTTTGGCCTACGGGCGGGACCACTGTGCACTCGCGAGTTTTTGAGAGAGCAACAGAATTTTAACAGGGCTAAAGAGAGGAATTGAGAGACCCTGAATTAAAACGGGTGGTAACATTGTGGTAACAGTGTGGTAACAGCGCTGTTAAACACCGATGGAAATGAAGTGCCGTATGTTCGCTTGAAATGAGTCAATTATGCCCAAAAGCATGCTAAATTTTGGCATTTAGCATTTTCACATTTTGGGTCATGCGTCCAGTCGAAGTGTCATGTGCCTGTGTGCCGTTGCAGAATAGATGTAGAGATAGTTTAGCAAGTGTCGTCAGTCAGTTCAATCGAAAATTTGTAATTTCAGAGCTAGCAGACGATTTACAGATTTCAGAAAATAGCTTTTAAAGCGCGGCATGCGCCAAATTTTATTGATGTTTAGACGAAACGAACTTAGCAAAATTAAATTTAAAAATAAAAATGTAGTTCGAATTGAAAATAGACTCGGCGTAAGCATGGTCTTGTTGTATTAAAATACAACGCACCATTTTCAAATTGGGAACACTGGCTTTCAACAAGCTATATATGCTTTCATGCTATCCAGTCACTACGTTGGTGTTATCTGTACGAATACGACATTTGGGTACTAGTTTGCTAATAGAAGTACTCTATATAATTTGATACTGTCTAAATTCTGTCCTAAATTCGATAGTTGAGATATAGTCTAGACTATCGAAAAGTGGACAATTGACACAACGAGAACTGCTGGGTCCATTTTCGTACGCATAGTGGGCCGGAATTGTAATTTATTTGGAACTGAACTTCAAAAATGCAAAATCTAATTGTTTCTAATAATAAATTAAACTACGCACATTTTTTAAAATAATTAAATTTCTACTTTCTTGATTCTGACCCACAGTGCATCAAGGTTGTTGTCAAAAACTAAATTTGATTGTTATTTCCCATTCAAATCGACCTTGATAGCCCGCATCAATATTATGAAACATACGTAACTTCAAAATAATAACGCAATTGGTCCACGCTAATAAAACAAATATAAAAAAAGTTATTTAAATTTACAATTATAATTAATAGTAAAAATAAATAATTACTCAGTCCATTACGATGGATCCATTTTATTTTTTTAGTATGTCCCAAACTGGTCCAGTAGGACTAGTTCGGTAACTAGACTGTAGTCGTAGAATTGTGACAACTGGACCCTGCCTATGACACCCCCTAGGAAAACTCACCAGTTGCGTAACCCAAATTTTGAAGCGAACATGCGGCACTTCATTTCCAATGGTCTTTTAACAGCGCTGTTACCAGACTGATCTCTCACTGTCAACCAGCTGCTAACACTCTGTACGTGCAGGTTATCATAGAAAATCACACACTTTTTCGTAAGCACAATGCTAAATTTAAAAGAATTCTGCATGGTAAAATTTGCTACGTTGACTGGAAAGAATTCTTTGAATAAAAAAAATTTAACAGCCAGTCAAATTGACAGATTCAAAATGCAAAAATCGTCTTATGTAATTAATGAATGTGCCCCAACTTGTTGCAAATATGTAGTGTACGGTCTTTACGACATAATTTGACTATGAAATCGATTACCCGGATTTTCGATTATACGGAATACATCTGGTTTTAATTAATCTGGATAATCGAGTTTGTAAAACTGATATTAGTACCTTATTTTGTATTGCATATTCGTCTGCTAAGAGCTTAGAGCTTTCTTTTCAAGCTAAATTTAAAATTTAGCTTGCTTAAAATTCCGGTTTCGTTAGTTGATTCGATGCGCCCGTCGCACACGTCATTTGGCACCTATTAACTCATCAAACTGGATCAATTTCTTAGACGCCGCCATAAAAATACCGAAACACATTTAATGAAACACAATGAGATCTGCTATGACGCCAAGTGAACCTTCATCAAGACCGCGGCTCGTACGATCACGAAATGAGCAAAAATTTGAAACAAACAAAACAAAATTCAACAAAAGAATTAAAATAGTCTTTATTTATTCGATTTTTTCTATTAGCAGGCGAGAAATTTAAATAAACTAATGTTAGTAGGGGAGCCCAAGCGGGGATTTTCGTAGTTACTCCTGCGTGGCAGATTAGAATATGGGAGATAGCTTATACTCTATTGAGTAGATTCCCCAAGTATAAGATTACTAAGTGGTGACGCGCGTGTACGGCAGACCATTGATTCTGTAAAATCGGTTGATTTACTCCTGCGTGGCAGATTAAGATAAGGTAGGTTTATTACATGCTTATTAGTCCCCATTTCGCTAATCAGCCATTTTGAGAAAGACGTAAGGGAATGGGAGGGTTTCAATCTTGCAAACTAAAACCGTCAAATTTAGTTAGTTCTGTGCGTCAGTTTTTCTTACAGGTGGCTCAGCATGATCTCCTAGTCGTACTATTTTATAATCTAACAGTTATATGGAGGAACATTCTTTATTCCGCGGTATACAATATAAAACACCTTGTGGCGGTCGAACCCACCGCTAAATGAAAAAATTTTATAGAATCTTTTCCCCTTTAAATTATTAAATCTTCAAAATGCAACCACTCCCAACGACGCAGGAGTAAATCACGTTTTAGCATCGTCGGCTCCCCGACTATGTGTAAATGTAAAAAAATTACTTAAGAAAAGAAAAAGGCGGAATTATAAGATCAAAACAGAACAGAATCGAAAAATGTTTAACTTGTCTATTTGAAAAGTGAAAAAAATAGAGTTATGTAATATTATACAAGAGGCGAGACGCCTCTTCAAGCAATGGTTGTAGCATGCGCTGCTGGCACCGGCGATGTTGATGTGTCATGCTGCGGTGCCGGCACGTAAGTCGATGTATGATCCGTGTCCTTACTTATTATGACTTTGTATAAGATAAAGTACAGAGCAGCGCCCACGATGAGCTCAGCAATGGCAACGCATAATATGAGTGCCCAGGCGGGTATGGCTAAGCCAGCTGTTTGTTAAGAAACGAGAGGAAATACATTTTTTTAATGACTTGACACATCAGCACATCATTAACAATATTATTCATGTTAACTCACAAAAGTATCTGCGTGTCAGCGTGCGCCGACCACGATTAACACGACGTGTCGCCTCAGTTTCCTGCATGCAACAAGCGCTGAAAACTGCAATGAAAGAAAACGAAAAATCACAGTTTATAATAAAAATCATCAAGTGTGTAGTTTATTTCATTTTGAAAACAAACAAATTAATAAAAAAAAATAAACTGCGAGTTGTGTGGCCAAAAATGCAGTCACAATACGCTAGGTAAATCAAATAAAAAGCTTAACCATCAATCAGACACAATATTGACGCCAAACGGAACTGATTGAGAAGAGATATAAATACAAACAAAAACACTAAACTTGTTCTTCAACACCGCCATCTTGTTGTTTTTGTGTTTTATATTATTGTATTCGTTGTTGTTGCTCGCAAAGCTGTTGAAATATTAACAATTAATTAAAAAAAAAGAAGCAGATCGCACAAGCAATAACAACGACAACAACCAGACTACCGCAAGCGCGCGAGCCAAATTCGGCAATCATAAATCGATTGTGGCGCTGCCTGCTGTGTGCTGCTGCCAGCATCAATTTGGTTTCGTTCGACGACACGTCGCCGCGGCTCATCACAACACGAATTGAATGACGAACTACATTGCGGATGTCAAACTATCAAGTGTCAATTTCATTTTAATTAAGTTTAAATTTATTCTTTCTTGTTTAATAAATCGAAAAGGTATATCTTTATTGTTTGTTGACTGCACATTAGCGGAGTGTGAGTAGCTGAGGCACTACTAATACCCTACCCAACAAGGGTAAAAAAGTCAGCACAACTATTACTGGGCATGAAACTCACTTCTCGTTCGTCACCTTTTAAAATCGCATGCCAAATAATCATTTTTAATTGCAACTGGCAATAAAGGGAACAAATTATCGAAGCCGACCAAAAAATCAATGGCGGCTCATTTATTTTAAAATAAATGATGTTCAAAGCCACTTCCGCTTTAGCAAAATCTTGTGGAATTAGAACAATGAATACATAATGAAGTGATTAAGCGGTCAAACTTATTCAGGGACGAAATTGTTCATTAACTCAAATAATTTGAGAAGTTGATTGAAATAAAAGCAAAATTAATAAGCTTTGTTAGCTGGCTTCAAATATGTGAAGACTGATGTTTCCAACGTTTAAAATTCTCTTTGTGGACTCACTAATCATTTTCTTAATATTCACACTGATTCATTTGTCGGCGATGAGTAAACACCCTTATCAACATAACGCAACAAAATACAAATAAATATTGATAAGCGCACGTTCATGGAGACTACTCCACGTCTATTTACTTTGTAGAGTTGATTATGTGTCATTATTTTCAAAGTACGAGTATCTACCATGCAAATGGAATAGTGTAATGAAGTTAATGAACACGCAATGTGTTTCTTTAGTTTTTAGTACTTTTGTATTGGGACATATATTTGAATAATGTTCAATCACACACAGAATTCTAAACTTTACCCAAGAAGATCACCAAACAGGTGGCGTAACTCTTCGACAATTTCATTTTGATCGTTTTTGGTTCGTTCGTTAGTTCGTTTAAAAGGTAATTTTTAGCGCGCACTTCTTCGAGTTGAAAATTAAACTAAAATTCTAACAATGACTTCACTATTAACACGCCCAAGCCACATTTGCCACACAAAAATATCAATATCTTATCACAAGAGCGCATATTGCGATAAGATAAGCGAAAACAGGGTGCTGCATCACAAAGGTTGTTAGGCAGCAAAAGCTACTTGAGATATGTATTATTTAAATAAAATTGTTGTAAACTTTTTTAATAAAATTATTTCTGTTTATTTTTGTACTCGGATTATTCGTAATCGTTTCTTGACTATCACGCTCAACCTAAAATTATTCATTATGATATAGTTTTTTGGGCTTTGTCAATTTCAATTTCGATGCGTTTGTCTTTATATGTAATTTAGTGGCGACGGAGCTTCAGGCGACGCACGGTCTTGTAACGGTAGCCATCATCGGCCAAGATGGTCTCTGGGGCTTGGACTGGGACATCGAGGATTTGAGAGGCGGCCTCAACTGGGGGCAAGTATTCGTTAGCAAGTTCGGAAACATCACGACGGTGACGGAGCTTCAACCGACGGACGGTCTTGTAACGGTAACCATCATCAGCAAGAAGGGCACCCTGTTCAGCGGGTACTTCGATGACTTGGCTGGCTTCCTCAACTGGGGGCAAGTATTCGTTGGCGAGTTCGGAAACATCACGACGGTGACGGAGCTTCAAGCGACGGACGGTCTTGTAACGGTAACCATCATCAGCAAGAAGGGCACCCTGTTCAGCGGGTACTTCGATGACTTGGCTGGCTTCCTCAACTGGGGGCAAGTATTCGTTGGCGAGTTCAGAAACATCACGACGACGACGGAGCTTCAAGCGACGGACGGTCTTGTAACGGTAACCATCATCGGCGAGAACGGCACCCTGTTCAGCGGGAACTTCGATGACTTGGCTGGCTTCCTCAACTGGGGGCAAGTATTCGTTGGCGAGTTCAGAAACATCACGACGACGACGGAGCTTCAAGCGACGGACGGTCTTGTAACGGTAACCATCATCGGCGAGAACGGCACCCTGTTCAGCGGGAACTTCGATGACTTGGCTGGCTTCCTCAATTGGGGGCAAGTATTCGTTGGCGAGTTCAGAAACATCACGACGACGACGGAGCTTCAAGCGACGGACGGTCTTGTAACGGTAACCGTCATCAGCGAGAACGGCACCCTGTTCAGCAGGAACTTCGATGACTTGACTGGCTTCCTCAACTGGAGGCAAGTATTCGTTGGCAAGTTCGGAAACATCGCGACGGTGGCGGAGCTTCAAGCGACGAACAGTCTTGTAGCGGTAACCATCATCAGCCAAAACACCCTGATCAACAATCAGAGGTTCTGCGATTTCGGAAGCCTCCAAGTTGTTGTCAACTGGTGGCAAGTATTCGTTGGCAATTGATGCAGCCGATGCAGCTGCGATCACAGCGAAAGCAATGACAAAGAATTTCTGAAAAGCAAATTATATAATTTGTTGTTTTATTATAATCCAAAACGTCAGAGAAGATGTTGTTTTTGATGTTGTTATGGAAATTGCCTGAGAGGACTATTAAGCAAATCCAGTTGAATTTCAAACTAACCATTTTGTTTTCGTCCAAGTCCAATTGAATTAACTGTTGATTAGATTAATCCAAATTTGATTCTGATTTGCTTGTCGAACTCCTCACACTATTTATACCCAAAAAATCGACAAATCTGCGAAAAAGTTCTTTCGGTAACGATGGCCGACAAACGAGATGATGAGCTCTGCTCTGCTTTACTCTGCTCTGCTGGCCCATCACACTATCCATTCACTTTGAGCCGCAGCAACAATGAAACCGGTTAAGCGGCGGCAACTACCGCATCGACGCTTCTTCTTTAACGACAACTTAAATTTTAGCTTGTTCATTGAGTAGCTAAACTCAGCGACGAGTATTCGCGTGCTATTGTCAAAAGTATCTCAAAAAAAACTAATCAATTGTATCTATTGGCATATGTTGCTGTTATTTCTATAACCATATATTCAGCCCCGATATATTATTTTGACAATAATCATAATAAAGCATTTATAAGCATTCAAGTCAAGACAAAACGAAAGTTAACAATAAGAAAATAGATTCATTCTGCTTTTGTAGGCAGACACAAGCAGAACAATGAGCTCAATGGCCGAGCGGGTCGAGGCAAGTTGAGGGTTTTTTTTGTTTTTTTTTTTTTTCTTTTCGGCATTCAAAAAGATTTTCTTATTTGTATCAATTTGGTTTTGAATGCTGATACTGAAGACGATGGTGGTAATTGCAAGCGGAAGTCTTTTTCTTTTTTACTAGTTTCGTTAGCGTTGATGACGACTCCGTTGAGGCATCTTGAGTGTGCGCACATGTTAAGGCCAAGTTCATAAATGTTGGCATGTTGAACGTGCCGACAAGTGGTCGATCGCATACTTAGTCACTCATTCACTCGATCAATCAAACAATCGTTCATATAAGTGAACGCTCGAGTGCTTCTATTTTTGGCAACATCATTTATGTTATTAATAGCCGCTAAAATAACTTCATGTTTTTAAATTTTTTTATTTTATGTAAAGTAGTATTCAGTTCGATTTTTAATTGTAATGATGCTCCAATTGTGCGCATCGCCGAAAATAGCTCACAATCAGAATCAATACTTAACTCGGATGTCGAGTGTGTAGCATAATCAGACACGTGGGCTCGCGTGTTATGAGAACAACGCAATTAAATTGGTTTTGAATTCGATTGAATTTGAGTTATGTTCGACAACAGTTCGTTCGAAGCACTTGAGAACAGGCTTCTTGCCATTTAAAGCCCCAATTTTAACACAACATTTTACACACACGTATTTTAGATTTTATTTCGTACCTCTTCCAGACACAAGTCTGATTTTTTTATGTATACATAAAACCAGGAATTTGTTGTTGTTTTGCTGCTTATTTAAAAGCATGCTTTCTATGCAAACCTGAAATCGGCGTAGATAAGAACAACTTAATAACCTTAATTGACAGTCAAATGGAATAAATTTTCTTTTGCAAACGATCATTTTTATTTTTTGCTAATTTCAATAAAAAGTTCGCTTTAGCCACTCACTTTATAAATTTAAATTTATTCACCTGTAAACGGTTCACATAAAAAATATATTATTTATAACTTGCTATTAACATGATTACCAATTCAACTTCGTCTGCACTCACACACACACAGATATAAACACATCCAACAACACAACAAATTTAAGCTGGACGACAGCACAAAAGTGATAGCAAGGACATGAAAAAAATACAGCTTTCTACGTTGTAATCCACCAGTGAGATCAGACTAGTCAAAGAAGCACGGTCTCTCTCCTCTTCCCGCACCAGCCGTGCATTAATCATCAAGCTGGCAGAGACAAGCCGTACCGCGATTAATCCAATGCATTGGCGTCTTTGTGCAACGCAGTTGCATGTACATAACAAAATTGGTTGAGTGTCCCGTGGTAGAGAGTACGCCACGCCGCTCACTCGTCTTGTATACCGGGCAGTCGTAGATCTGTTGCACCTCGACAACAACGGGCGCTGGTTCTTCGTCCTTGCCCGGTGCAGCACCGCCGCTAGCGCGTGGTGCATCCAATTGCTTCAGCACAGGACGCAGATACACCACTGGCAGCGTGTCGAACAGAATTTTCGAATAAGACTCGTCCAACTGTTTGATACTGCGATTCCAGCGCGCTCCCTCAATGAAGATGCCCTGGTGACGAGGTAACAAAATAAAATTTATTTTTGTTGAAATGTAAAGAGAATGACGAATGTGGTAGTTGTTGGAAAGAGGAAAAAATGCATTGATTAAAGTATTGGGAATTTATGTTTTTTTTTTTTGTCCTTACTTGTATGAACTTTGTCTCATCGTTGATGGACTTTTGTTCCTTTTTTTACCGTATGGAAGAGCATGTTTATTGTACAAAAAGTTATTAAGTAATGTCTTTGTTTGCTTGTTTTTATTATAATAATAAGTAGTCATAAATCAGTAAAGCTTTAATGTGCTCACCCTTATGTAGGCACCCATTTCCGGTGTTTGACCCGACTCTGTTTCAAATTTAGTAACAGCAAATTCTATGTCAATCATATCGATTTGAAATCGATTCTTCCGTGAATAGTTCTGTAATACGCCTGTAATGAACGATTGTGTGAAATAGAAGCCTGAAATCCAATAGACATTTGGTTCGCCGACATCAATCCAGGATTGGAAGAAGGCCAAACTGCAATTGGTAGCAAACATTGAAAACTACATTCTGTCAACCAGTTTATAAAAGCAACTTACCGTAATAGAAAATCGTTAATGTAGCTGCCCAACGGCTTTAGTGATGGATAACTTTTCTTAAGCCAATCGGCTGGTAACTTTCCTATTACCATTGAGGAATGTGTGCGTTCCAGCTCAGGAATCATGGCAATCTGGCCCATGACTGCCTTTCGTACATTAACGAGACTCTTGCGTACATAACTTAACAGACGATTAAATCGTATGAGCTCTTGACGGAGTACAGTATTCATCGAATTTGTGTAGATTACAGGATATGTCTTCGAAACCTCTTCCAAATCGAATTCCTCAGGTAGACGTGCAAGTATTTCCTTGCAAATAGCAATGGCGGGGTCCTCTTTGGCACCACCGGCTGAGCTTGCCTTCACCGAGGCCATAAGATCAGTTTGTGTCAGCAAAACACCGCTTATAAGCTGACCGTTCGCAAAATTAAAAGAAGGAAAGTGGGTAATCAAGATTACAGACACTAATATTTTTCAAAATTTCGACTCAATTATTGCTTACTGCATTAGTTTCTTTCACATTGCGATTGATGTCCGCATTTTGATGTAAGCCGTACACCTCTGGCTCTGGACTGAGTGGAAAAGTGCTTATGTACTCAACAGAATTAAGGCGTGTGGGATTAAGAGGCACACAATATCTCCCAGATTGTGAAAGTTGATAGCTGAAAGTTTGTATTTAAATAAAATAAATTTTACACACAATGATTAAATACTTACTTATCTCTATCAATGGTTTGAGGATTATAAATCATATTGAGTAGAGAGAGTATCAAACGGCGATCCTTATCATCTGTCACACGTCCACCGTAGTTGCACTCTCCAGTCAGATAGACATGACCCCGGAAGGGAATCGAATGACTCTGAGCAATAAACATTTTCAGCTGAAGCAGTGAGATTCTAAAAAATGTAACACGATATTTTAAATTCAAGCGTTTATGAAATCTCATTTGATTACGCACTTTAAATCCGATTCATTGAACTCATACGGTATATTCCAACCAAGCGGTCCAAATTCTCGACGTTCTTGCACAACCGCATGAAAGAAAACTAACGCAAATACGCCGCGTAGCCAACATTTGTTGGCTGCATCCGAAAAGAGGAAGGCATTCGTAAAAAACTTGTCACGCATAAGCGGATCCGATTGGAATGACCGCTGCATGTTGGCGCGCAAACCTTTCGGTGGTTCATTGGTCATCTTCACAGAGTTCTGCAATACTGAGACTGGAAATACAGAACTCGGATAAGAAGTGCACCACAGACGATAATCCACATGAGCGCCATCCGTGAGCGAAGTGTCATTGCAGATTCGCTCCAAATCACCCATCCAACTGAAAGCAACATGACAATTCTGAAGCACAACCCATTGGCCATGCTTCACAGCATCAACAATCATTTTTTCGGCGCGTGGTCCTTGGCCTTGACCCAACGATATAGTCTTCAATCTAGCAATGACAAGATTTCATCTTTAGTATTAAAGTAAACTAACACTTTAAAGTGTTGGAACTCAGTTGACAGGCAGAAATATGCAAATACCATGCAACCAGTCAATGATGCAGTCGTTAATCAAACAAGCAACGACATAATAACTCAACGAAAACATCAAGCGTCAATCAACTAACCAAACTAAACAGCCAGTCAGCACACGACACCCAACCAACCATCGGTGACGACGGCTTACAGACAAGCTTACCATGAATGAAATATGAGTATCACACGCCGTTAATTAACTTACTTGTCGTACATGTTGCGTTGTTTGGCAAACATGAATAAACTAGCCATGGGATCAGAACCGGGTGACAGCAAAAACACTAATGGTATCCTTGGCGAACTATCCGTGAATGAAGCGCTCAAATCAAAAGGCGGTGGCTCCACGAATGAGCGATCCAAATTGCGTGTGATGAAAGCCTATGTGAGTATCAGAGCATTTGCCATCAAACAGAAAACATAATAAAGAGACAAAATACAAAAATAAATAGCATTGTACATAGAAACTTACACGAACAGCAGGCACGACCTTATCCGGGCGCAAACTTTGGAGCACTATTAAATACAACATGTCTTCAATGTTATCATACGGTTTCGGCATTGGATGCTGATCAGGATCGGGCAGATCGTAGTATTTTTGCCACTCGCTAATGTCCTTCTCAAAATGTTTATAGAAATTTTGCAAACTACAATGCAGTATAAGAAATAAAGTCGTTTAGGTAAGTAACATTTATGACCACTTACCCGTTTAAATCACTGGCACGAAATATTTGCAACCAAGCTTTTTCAGGCAGCCAACCAGATGTGGGATTCGGCGGTGGGCTCTTGAAACCAATGCCACCAGTTAAAAAAAACAACAAATGCTCCTTGTCGACTTTGCCCTGGGTAAAATTTGGTTGTTATTGTTTTTAGCAAACAAATAAATTATTAAAAGCAAATTTCATTGCACAACGATTCAAATCAACTCACCCGTGAAACTAAAATACCTAGGCACATCACTAACGATATCACTAGCTTGTCCTTCTCAAACAACGAACGACAGACATTCGTGTAGATGGATTTCGTGAAATAATCATTCAAATTATTCAAACGTTCAGCGAGCACATTCGACTTGGGCGCCTTAAGTATCGCATTGACGAACAAATTGAGAAACCATGCCAACGAGTACTGATACATAGGATCAACGTTCGCCAGCTCGCTGATGCAGAAAAACAGAATCGCCGAGTGTTTGGATACCGGAATGTATTGTTGACGTGCAGCATCGATTTCTGTCTCAGTAGCAACGGCAATTATTTGCTTCTCTTGAATGTCTTCCGATAGGATTTTACTCGATGAGAGTATGTTGATGGCATTCTCATCCTCTAATACATTGCCCTCAGAGGTGGAGAGTACCTGACAAAATGAGAATCAAATAAACCATTGGTAGTAGAGATGTGAGATGAAAGATAAGGGCGAAGATGAAGACGAAGAAACTCGATTTAAGTAGGTGAAATCAATTTTAAAGTACAAATACCAGAAAGCAACAGCAAAAAAAAAAAAAATTAAATAAAAAACAAAACAGAAGAAAAAGCACTCTAGACTATAAATTTGAAATTTCTTCCGGATAATTGAATTGTCACTGGCAGCCACTTTTGCCGCAATTGCACAAAGCATAAATTGCATGTTTAATTGAATTTGTAAAACTAACAAAACTCGTAAGAAAAGCTTTCTTTGCTTTTCATGCTTTTTCTATTCTCATGCTACTTTCATGCTTTTTCACCGCTTTGATGCTGGCATTGCTTTGCTTAGTTTGCTTTTAGTTCATTTCTTGTATGTGTTGTATGTTTTTATACCCTGTACACATACTGTGTATCAGGGTATATTATGTTTGTGAAGGAGGGGAGGGGGACCCCATAAAGTATATATATTCTTGATCGGGACGACTAGAGGAATTGATTAAGCCATGTCCGTCCGTCCTCACCAATGGTTTTGGGAAACTATAAGAGCTAGACCCTTGAAATTTGGAGGGTAGACTCGTGATGCTCGGCAGCAGATCAAGGTTGAACGGTTTTGTTCCACGCCCACTCCTTCCCGCCCAACCAGCACCGCCCACTTTTTTAAAACGTTATAACTCGAACATCCAAAGAGATAAAGCATTAAAGTCAGTAGGTAGACTCAATGCAACTAGCTCTAAAAAACTGCAATTTTTCCGCCTCCCCTTCATTTCCCCTCCCCCAGTTGTTTTCTGAAAATTACTGTATCTCGAAAATTATTGAAGGTATTCAAATTAACTAAGAATGTAACCTGAAAACTGCATACCACAAAATTCCCCTCTCTTTGGTGGTTACCCCTCAAAGACTTACAAACTCAAATCTTTCGAAAATTTAACATTTTCTGTATGTTTTGAACCCTATTTGATTAGACGACGTCAGATCAATATTTTATTCTAGATTTGGGGTGTGGCACCGCATACTGTGTGTGCAGGGTATTATATTGTCGAGTATACTCGACTATACCGCCCTTACTGGTTTATATGTATGTGAGTGAGTATATGTAAATATCTGACTGCTCTTGCTTTGCATTTGCTCAGTTAAGCAGCAGTTTCGCTTACCTCCAGTATTTTCGATTCAATGGTGTACAAAGCATCGCGATTCCTGGCCGATTCAATAATCAATTGTTCCTTTTTCTCCTGCAGATCAGGTCGCTCATGCGCTACCACAATCGCAAGCAATTGTTCGCGTAATCCTTGTTCCGTTATCATGAAATTTAATACTGTTACCTAAACAAAACGAATGTACAGCAAAAAAAAATTTGTAAAAAGTATGGCTAAAATAAACACACAACGTCGAGCAAAAAATGCTGACAATGCTCAAAAAGCGAGCGAGCTAGCAAAAAAAGGCACATTGAACGAAATTTCTAAAAAAAGAAACATAAAAAATTCTATAAACACAATGTGAAATGGTCGTTATCCTTGCTAGTTATAGCGCCAGGCGACGTTCACTTTCTCGTCTTCGTTGTCATCAGCATCGCCATCACCATCGTCGTTGTCATTGGAAATTTGCATATTCCGAACGCTAGCTTGTGTCTGATTGTGTATCTGCGCTATTCAACGCTTCGTGTCCTGCCTGTGGTATAACACAGCTCCTGCTGCTCAGACAGACGTCAATTTAAGTTTTCGTTTATTATACAACTAACGTCATCATTGTTTGAAACTCACTCAATTCTCATGTTGTTTGTCTACTTATATTGTATAAAAAAAATAAAAATAATAATAATTTTATTCACTCACCATGACCATAACTTCCGGTGGATAATGCGGATTACGCAGACATGTTGTTATATAAAGCCGAAAGTCTGGATTATATTCTATCATCTGATCTCCACTCTTTATGAACAGGCCACCCTTATGCTTTATGATATTCTTTTCGAGTATGGGCGTCAGATTTGAGTCAAGTTTCTCCCCTTAGATGCGATAACGTTTAAAAATTAAATTTCACATTAACAAAATTGGTAACGAAAATCAATCTAAGTAAAAAATATACGACGCAACATTTCTTTTACGTCTCAATGTTTCAAGGCGAAAATCATTATTTTCAATCAGTTATGCCTCGTTTGGTGATGTCATTAATCTCCTTTATGTAATACGCTGAAGCAGCTAATACAATTTTTTTTGTTTTATTTAAGCCGTCAAACAGAATCAAAGCAAAGAGAAACTTATGACGTATTTTAACGACTCACCGACATTCTCAATGAGCACGGGCGTGCCGTAAGTAATGGCAATCTCAACGATTTGCATGTAATTGGCATCGCTCTGCTTAACTACCTTAAGGCCATTGTTCTTTTCCATGTTCTTAATCCATTTATTGGCTTGCACTGTGTTGTACAATGAAGATGTTTACCAAATTAGAAGCCAATTAAATAAGTTGTCTTGAACGGCAATGCAAGTACCACTCACCCTGCGGATCAATGAGCAACGAATAACGGCTTGAATTGGTCACGATGATGCCGTTCTCTACCGAGAAGTTGTCAGCAGGCAAACCGGCCAACGACCAAGCACGTATTGTCATTGGATTGCCGAGTGTCGACGCAAGCGAGAAGGTCTCGGAGCAGGGAATATTTCGGCGCAGGCAAAGCGCATTCCAATCATTCAGCACATTTACGCGATACTGATGAAGAAGCAAAGTGGACCGGAATAAGAGATTTCTATTTTTAAAAACTGAATTTGGTGAAAGCTCGAATATTTATTAATATGTAAGCATTTAAATGTGTCACGTCAAGCGCATGAACAAATGAACGCAAAAAGAGCGAAGCGAAATGAAAATGAAAAATCAATGCAACGTGCTCATGCATATTAAAATCCTTTATGGAATAAAGCGTGTGCTACGGAAAAATCCATGCCATTAGTTTAAACGCGCACGAAACAAGCGAAAACAAAACGTAAAATAAAAGAGCATATGCAAATATGCGCAAAATATACTAAAAAAATCAAAAAACAAAAAGAGATTCTAAAAAAACAAAAACGAACTGTGTGTTTGGTGAAACTTGCATAAAGTGAGTGAACATGAAATACTAAAGTGAAGAAAAAAAATATCAAGAACTCACTTCGGTTGTGAAAAATCCCAGGTAAGCGGTGCAACCGCCCGCGAGCAACACATCACCGACAATGTTGCTAATGGATTTGTGCAGATTGTGAGCTGCTTCAGACCAACGGGTCTTCTCGCCACCCAGACCTCCCAGTAGTTTCTCAGCTCTGTGATGGAAAAGTTTTTAGAAAATGCCTCAGTTTTTCAACACAATCCGGTTGCTCACCTGTTCAACTTCTTTTCGCAATTGTCGATTTCATCCTCGAGGCGTTTCTTTTCTCGCGATTTCTCAGCAAAGAAGTCGTTCAGCTTTTGCAATTTGTCTAAAATAACCTGCAGTTCAGCACGCTTTGCATTAAGCTTTTCCATTTGCTGCGAAAGATCCGATTCAGCCTCTGCCAACGCAGCTTTTTTTGGCATAACAATACGCGCCACTTTATCATAGACGTCCATGGCACGCACCCAACTGCAGATGCCCTCACAAGCCGTTGAAGCAGCCTTAATCTTCTCTGGCACAAAGTCGCGATCTGCAATGTATCTACGGAAACCAGCTATCAAGCTGAAGAATGTACATATAATCGAGCTGTTATCTTACTTTTCACGAACTTTTTTTATTATTGCCGGCGGTATATTGTCTTTGTCGAATGTCTTCAAAGACTCAAGGAACTTCATGTCGCTAAGCATACGCATCGATGGACCCCAATAATCCTCGACCATGTGACCACCAGGATCTGGTTTGCGGTCCGGCTTGATTCCTTTTAACACACACACTACCTCCAGTGTCAATTTGACACCATATGGTGGGTTCTTCATTGATTTCACCACGAATACGTCAGCTGGCTTAAGTGTATTTAACGCATCAAGTGCTGCTTCCATGGCAGGTATCGCTTCCGCCAAGTCAGTCTCACAATCATCTTTAATCGCCTGCGCTGCAGCGGCAGCTTCATTCGCCGCTGCCTCATCGGCGCCTACCACTTCCTTCTTTTTCTCAGCCTCTGCTGTCTCACGTTCAATATTAACCATTATCTTATCTGTCTCCTCGGATAAAACTTTCAATTGCGGCTGCAATTCGTATAAATTTGCTTGCATTTCGCCGACTTGACCTGCAGCAAAGTCAAGTTTGTCAAGACCCGTCGTATAACGATCACGCAGCCGGGTAATCTCGAGTAATTTTCGTGTATAGAAAGTACGAAAAGCTTTGAGCAGTTCCAAATAAGCCGATGGCGTGACGTAGTTTCTTCGACCTAACTCTAAATAACATTTCTCACTTGCGTCGACGACAGACTGGTGGAAGTACTTCACACAGTAGATTAAGTCTAACTCAAGTTGTGTCGGTTCATGAAGATCTTCTTCGTAACTAGGTTTTCGAGAGCCAGCTTGCGTTGACTCTCTATATGCCTCATCCTTTTCCTCAATCGCCTTAGTATCGGACTCTTCCATCTCGTGCAATTTCATGGAGCCCACAAAATAAGTTGCCACGCGATCAAGCGCTTCCTCTGGCCAAGGCATATACCTTGAATGTTAAACATGATACAGATGTGTATTTCAGTACCAATTAAGCCGACTGTAAGAGTCTTACCAGTCAATTGTACAACAGTTAATCAATGATGGATAAACGCGGATGCGTTCCTTAAACGAATCGCCAATGGGCGAAAATGCTAACGCAACATGCAGTTGCTCACGAATCCGGTCGATGTAAAAGGCATAAACTTCACTTGGTAACGTATCAAGTTGTTTACCCTGCATAATGAAAAAAAGCCATTATTTCAAACGTGCTCATGCAACTTCATCGCATCAAACAACGCTTCACCTACCAGTTGCTTGGCAACGGAAGACATATTCTCCATGATAGCTGCCTTATCTTCGATTTGATAGAGATTTGGCAAATCACCTGTATTAAGTATGCCATTGATATCCTCCACATAGCCTTCGTCCGTTGCCTAACCATCGAATCATAAAAAAAGGAACAAACAGCATACAGTGTTCGTAAAGATTACAAGCTTTTGCGTTTAAAGCGCATAAGGCTAAATAGGTTTAAAGTACTTTGGTTCACATTGCTTTTAAATAAGTGCAATTTAACTTTAATTCTTTTCATTATGCGTAAATGACAAATCAATCTTTAATTAATATTACTCAAGTTGTTCTGCTTTGCAATTACTTTGAAGCACAAGTGACGAATACTTAAACATTTTGCATATGCATAATATTAAATGGAATTCATTTTAGTTCATGCACGAGCTAATAACTATGAATAAGACTTGTGTAAAGTTCATTCTCATAGACCACTTATACTATTATATATGTTGCCGGAGTACGTGTGCGCTTTTCAACATTCCAAAATAGAGTTGTTGGTGTTTTTCATCGAAATAAGCTTCAACCAAAAACACTTGTTTAATGAATATGTATTTGTAATTAGGTTAATTGTTGGGTACTGAACGCTCATGCAGTACCGAACAAATGATGCTTGAACATTTCATTGAATATAATTTCATTGTTTGATTTATATAATTCTGAAATCGAATATCTAGACTATTAACCATAACTCGTATTTCGTCATTAACAATATTCACTTTAGAGTGATTTGTTTATGGCGAACATTCATCGTGCATGAATTATGAGGTTTGATTTCCAAATATCAACTTAGCTCAATTTATGTATTTTGTCATCGCTTAATTCTAAAATGAAGCTCACCTGAGCATCGCTGAAAAGGAACACGGTGTGATTTAAATTAAAGCTCGATGCCATTAGTATTTTCTTCAGATCATCACGCCAATCGTTCATTGTGTACGTCTTAGTGACTTGTACTGTCATCAGACGACATTCGGCAATGTGTGCAGCCAGTCGACATGAACTGCGACGACCGGAACCGCCCATGCCGACCATGAGTATGTTACCGCGTGGCATTTGCAAAATACGAGACACTCTGTTCGACGACAGAGAATTATTGTAAATATTTGTTATACACAGTTCGCTATGCTAATATGCTAATTTACCGGGAAACATGTTCAATGGCAAATCGGAACATGACCAAATCCATAGGCGTACTGGAAAATGAATTGTATTCACGCAAATAGTACTTCATTAGTACCTCCAGTTTCTCATAGTTTTCGCCTTCGTCATAGTACTTTGGCTCAGCATCAGGTTCCATATAATTGCCAAAGAAAAGATTACGCATATCGTTGTCTCCCAGCTTTTCACCAGGTTCAATACGATCCTGAAACGCGGACTCAAGCGAAAAGCGCAAACAGTTCTTGCACGCATCAACGGTCATATCAAGCAAACGTTCGCGATCCTTCTGATCGATGAGCCTTTGTTGAAGAGCAGCGTTCAAGTAATGGGCATAAAGTTAATTAAGATTAAATTATACACAAAGCCAACTACTCAAAGGCACACAGGCACAATAATCCCATTAAATAATGTCCTGACTATAAATAGCAGCAGACACACAGCAAATACGGCAAACGTAATTCAAAGCAATTGTGTGACCAAGGTAAACACAATGGCGCAAATAGACAGACAAATTAATGTACAGACAGACGGATGCATAGACAGTTACTCGGCAGCTGCTTTAATTCTCGCCTGCAGATTAATACCAAATCCAGCAGGCTCACACTTATACGTACCGGTCATAAAAAACTCGATAAGTTTCATGAGCCCACAGACGACCAAGTTTTTCTTGATCTTGCAAACGTTTTGCTGGCACCATGACAATTCCCTGAAAGACACGCGTAATGTCACGTAACGAAAATGTGTAATGAGATTTCGCCGGTGTCGGAAGAAAAACTCTAATCGCCTCACGATAAACGCTGACCATTGCCTCGGCCAAGCCCTGCAAAGAAGTCGTGTTTCAGATGAGATACCAGAAATATGTGAAATAAAATTAGAGGCAGAGTGAAAATTCTTCGCAATACCCCAGCAATGTAAATACAGGTGTTGACTGGCAAGTGCAAGAGCGTTGGGGTTATATAACGGGCTACAGTAAAAGTTTTCAAATGGAGTTATAAAATACGCCATTTTAATTTTATTATTTTGCGCGTTTTTCAGTCATGTTTCGTGCTGTCCTGTGCGCCTCTGTGGCGTTGTCGTTGTTGTCTTTTACGGTCACTTTTACCGATTCCCATTCCGAAAAGCATTTCGCCTACACAAATATATGCGGCAGACATACAAAAATGTGCCCCTGCCTTTCAATGCACGCCCGTCTACGAATTTGCTGGAGTATTGCAAAAACAAACAAAAAAAAAAAACAAAACAAAACAAAACGACGCAAGTCGATGGGGAGTACATACACGCGATAGCAATGCCAATTTTTCAGTATAACCCTTGGCGAAATGCCAATCACCGATTGCCGTGAATATCCTTATTATTGTGGCATCCTCAAATGAATCGACAGCGACGACGAACATGTGCCGATACAGACGTGGAAAGATAAAGTTACTGCCGCCGAGTGTGCCCATGGCGCACATGAGTGTCTGTTGGTGTACAGCATGGGGAACGGAAGCAGAGAAGCGAGAATGAGTAAAATAAAAAACACAACAATGAAATGAATAAATGAATGCCCAAACCTACCATATCGATGAGCTCAATTTTGGTTGTATCAATCAAGTCTGACCAGTAGCCATGATCCATCCAAGTGCGTAGTAACTCTAATGGTGGCTGCGAACCATAGGTGTCCTTGCTTGGCATGGCAACGTCATCACAAAAGACAACACACTGAAAGAAGAAGGTATAAGAAGAAGCGTTACTCAATCATAACCTTACAATACCTTCTTGCCGAGCGCTGGACCGAAGACGCCTTTACGTCGTCTATCCAACTTTGACATGATCGTGTCCTGCACCATCTGTGCGGAAGTGCGTGCCGAGAAGTTGATTACATTGACAAGGTTCGCAAACTTTGGTAGTGCAAGTAAATTGCTTGTAATAATAGCACTCTTGCCGGTACCAGTTGGACCGACGACTAGCATGGCGTATGACTTCGATATACAAAAGTCTTGCCAGTATGAAATGTATCCAGTCTCTTTAGTAGGCACAATCAACTCACTGATCTGTGCACGTTCAGGGAAATTGGATTGGGCTGCCGTAGGATCATCACTGGACTTCTGCCATGTCCACCAGTTTTCAACCTCATCGAAACGATAGTCCAAGAAGCACTGTTTCTCTGGAAACATTTGACCACGATTTAATGCAAAGTATTTCGGCCTGGGATAGTCGTCATTAGAGCCATATAGCACCTTACGGAGCATTGCATCAAACTTTCGCTGCCCATCGCCAGTCAGCGCTGAACAGTAGGCCCAGGCGTAGCAGAAAAGGAACATTTGCTGAAACCATGTCTGATTGAAAGCCTTATTCTTCTCTAGAAAATGCAAAAAGAATCGTGAAAACATCTGATACTGATACAAGTTCGACACTTCCAGCATCTGCTTGCATTGTGGCAGAAATTCGAGTGCCGCCGGTATCAGCCATTCGACCATGTCCTCAAATAACGTCATATAGATATCATTCAAACCGATCTTATTTACGAGTATATTGACAAAACTCTTGTGAAAGGCCCGCCAGCCCAGCTGTGAGGGTTCCATATAAATCATGCCACAACGCGAAACCGTTGCCGGCGAGGCCTGCTCCAAATCGGCTGGCTCGAACATCATGTTCATCAGCTTTGTCATTTGCATAATTTCGCCGGACATAAGACACAGTTTCTTATTGTCATCCAATACGGTATTTAAATTCTCGATCCAGACTGCATCGACGGGGCCATCAAAGAACACCCAGAAACGCTCAGACTTTGGGCCCTGCACCATTTCACGGAATGTTTTGGCCAGCACACCGTCGGACCACTCGTGCGAGATCGGATCGAAGCGTCCGTACAGTTGACCCATAGTAATGGCTTTTGGATTTATGATGCGATACGTGACGGGATACTCTTTAAGCGTGGCATTTGGATCAGCACTCACGTTGCGCAATGTTGTTGCCAATGTCTGCCGGGAAGGTAAAAGGCGCGTAAGCATGTTCATTTTATTTATGTCATTTGTTAATTTATTAATTCCGCGCCATTTAATTGACTCAACGGTCATAAAAAAATGTTCACTTTTAATATGAACTGAACGCATACCTGATATGCCTGCGTCTTGCCGCCCATTGCTGCGCCAACAATCATCAAGCCATGACGCACCAAAAGCATTTCGTAAATCTGTAAAATCTTCTCCACATACCAGTCGGTGGCCTGCAGATTTTTTTCCTTCAGATTCACGTACAGCCACTTGAGTATGTCATCGCGTTGAGGCTGTGCGTAAAAATTTATTATCGCATAAATGCGAATGTATATGTTAATAAATAAATAAATGAAATATTTCTGTTGTAATTGGTTGTGCGTCAGCTCAGCTTCCGTTTCATTACACGACGTTTAATTAAAGGCTTTTATGGCGCCAAAGCCAATGCCAACACAAAAGTTAACGTAAACGCCAATGACAACGGGCGGACACCGGTCGGAATCAAACGGGCGTTTTACGCAAATATAATTGGAATTTATAGTGCAAGACTGAAAAATATTATTTGTATATTTTACCATGGGCAATTCAACTCCAGGGAATAGATCCATGTAAATGCCAATGAAAAGTGAAATATCTTGTTCCAGGAATTTCGGCAGATTAACATCAACAATGGCGCGCAACACAATCTCCGGCTCCGGTAGATCGACATACAGACGACGCAGCGATGCGGATGCGAGCAACACTGACTTCACGGCGCGCATACCTTTCCGAAAGAGTTCCAGAGAAAGAGTCAGCAAAGGTAATTACAAAAACAAATAAAAGTAGATAGAATAAGGCACAATGCAGACATAAATGGCAAATAACTCATAATAAAATTCCAAAACTCAAGAAATTTTGTCCATCAAATTTACACCTTACGAGGGTGAGGTCGCCTACTTTTTAAAATAACATAATATCTTCAAGTTATGCTCATGTTAAATGTCTCAAATTTCACACAGAAATCAGCGCTACAACTCTACAAAACAACAAAATTGATTTTGCACGTACAACTCGTACATCCGAACCTCGTTGTACGTCCTTACAGTCGTCCTGCTTAGTTCATTACAAGCGCATAAAAGTTTTGTATACAAACACAATCACGCACACACGCACATACACAAAATAAACTTTAACTGGACAACAACTAAATGTACAAATAGTTTTTATTATTACTTGTTAAAACAACATGAACACGACTCCCACGCATACACACAAGCAAACAAACAGCAAAGACATTTGTCTATCAAAGCAGAGCATAACATAGCATAGCAAAACAGACGATGACGACAGACAACGAAGCAACAGCAGCAACACCACAAAAGCGTAGCAAACTCATAAGAAAGTTTTTCAATTTAAACTCAAAATAAGATACTGATCAAATGTACTTTTCACATAAACTTGTGCGCCCCGCCTCCTTTACGCTAACCTCTCCCGCACTTCCACAAGCAATTGAAGACGCTCGTTCGCTCATACAGTTTGGACTATGTGAGTGTGTGTGTAGACAAATGTCTAATGTCATATGACACGTTGCTTGCTCTGTTTTTTATTTTCTTGTCTTTCATACTTTCACTGAAGCTCAGAACGCTCGTCGTAGAACACAGAAACAAACAAAAATAGAATCTCGACAATGGCTTAAAAAAGTTTTCGACATGCGCGCGTGTTTTGTAAAGGACATGCCGGTAAATGTGCAAAAAAGCATGTGTTTTTAATAGTTTATAGTTTTAGTTTTAATAAAATTATAACTCTTTTCTCTTGTTTTGTTGTACCAACTTGGACTTACCATAATCATAATGCGACTGCGATGAGAGCTGTTCAGAGCAAAGCTTGTAGGCCTGTACGATTTTTTGGGCCAGATGACGAGCCTGGTCAAAACCATTCGAATAGAGCGTAATCTCACCAATCATTGCATAATCAGGCACCATCATGGCTACGGTGCGGAAAAGTACTTTTAAATTATCCGGTAGCTCAGTTCGGCCAGCATAGCTATAATTAAAGATTTTATAAACAGAATTCATATCATAACATAAACACTCAAAAAGAGCAAACATTAAATTGGCATGTGTCGTAAACCACAACTAAGCCACAACTTTAGTGTTTTATAGCTAATTTAAGGATGGCAATTTTTCAATAAACTTGGCAATATGGCAAACAAACTAACAACAAACAAATGCACGTAAATTCTGACATTTATGCACAAGCCAATCAATCGACAAGCCAGTCAAGCAGGCAATTCAATGTTGGCTCAACGAAACAGAGTGCTAATGGCATAAAATGCTCAAAACAAAACTAATAACGAGGAATATGAGTTGACGTTGAATGATGTAAACTCGCATATGACTGCCCATCAAACCAGATGAGTTGAGTTGAGCTGAGTTACAAGGCAAGTGTGCAGGCAGTCTGTCTAAAGCTGAAGTGTTTTCCAAACCCAAGCGTCTTTTTGACGAATTCTCAAAAACCTTTCAAAAAACAATGCAGCAAAAAAGAAGGACACATAAGTTTTTTGCCTTACACAGAAGCAATGTTGTAAACAAGTGAAAAGTTAGGAACAAAAAAAAAATATTGAATTTAAGTCATTTTGTATATGTGTATGCGTGAAGACAACTCTGGCCTCGATTGCGTATACGCAATGTTGCACTAATATGCAAGTTTGTCGCAGCTGCTGCACAAGCATACTAAAGCAATAAATATTCCAATAGAGATATCTCCAATAACGCCAATAACGACCAATATATGAATGCTCATGCTCTAAGAGTATTCGTTTATGTACATACATATGTATGTGTGACAGAGTGTGCGTGTATATGTGCATTTGTGTCGTGCAATGTATACCGTGTAATCAACGCTAGCAACCGCCAAGGCTTTTCAGTTCCTCTGTATTTCTTGCTAGGTTTTTTTTATAAATTTCTTTTTTTGTGTTGGTCTTTCAAATGTTTCTTTCATTTGCAACCAGCGCATACAAACGACAAAAGGTAATGGCAAGCGGGCAAAGGCTTTTTGCCTATTAGCCGTAGAGTCTGGTCGTGGCCAACATTGCAACTGGCAGCAAAGGCTTAGCAAATGCGCACACAAAGTAACTAAAATACATTTAACAGTGCCGACGTCGTTGGGGTTGTTGTCGTTGTTCTTGTACTTGTTGTTTTCACTTGTTTTCGGCAAGCAAAACGTTGTAACAAAAACCGTGGCAAACCATGAGCATGTTTCTTGTGACCGCAGGCCGCAGAGTCGCAGACTAACCAGTCTAGGACAGGCAATGGCATTGCACCTTACTCACCCTGGATTCATCGTTATGAATATGGAACAAGTTGGATCCAAACGTAACATTGTATCCTCGAAAAAGAATTTAACCACTTTCCGTCCGATGGCCCGTTGTATGGTCAATATCTGTTGCGCCACAACCGACAATACTTCCAATTCGATACGATTGAACTCATCGAAGCACGCCCAGGCGCCAGATTGTGCTAAGCCCTGGAATCATATAGGAAAATAAAAGAACGTGCATAGAGTAACGTATAAGGCATAAATAAAGGCATCGTGAAAAAAAGTGCAAAACGAAAGTAAAAGTAAAAAAAATATTGCTTAGTATACAACAGATGTGTCAGAATAGACTGACAATTAGATGCCCTGCTTTAAGTAATGTTTAAATTCACGCGTTTTTTATCTTCTCACCCAAAAAGAAATCATTAATAGACGAAAAGTTATGGAATGTCAAAAGAAGAGTTACTTCTTCAGGATTACTTTGAGCAGGAAAATCTACAACTTCTACAAGCCTATATCCCTCCTACATCAGCAGAATAGCCAATGTGCTCTGCTTAACTCAAGTAGAGCATAAATAGCAGAAAAACCATTCAATGTTCGATAGAAGTTTACAAATATGTAGCTACATACAAAATGGCATGGCGCATTGTAAGTGCAGGCCAACAAAGGCAAAGAGCAAAAAAGAATGCTGCTTGCTTTTTGTGTTACTTTCTTTTGCATGTTGCAATAAATATGCTGCTTTATCCTGCAGCAACAGCGTGAGTAACAACAACAGCAATAATAACAACAGCAACAAGAACGACATCAGCAACGATGAATCGACATGTGTATGTATGTAAGTGTGTTGGTTCTCCATAACCTTTTTCCGCCCCCTCCCACACACTTTGCCTGCTGGTCTCTGTAGTATGTGTACAGACTTTTCGCTGCTATTGGCTTAACATTGCGTTTGTTGCACACTCTTGTTAGACATGCTCTTGCGCTTCAGCAACACACTTTTTTCAATGCTTTATTTTTGTTGTTGTTGTTGTTGTATTTACTGTTTTTGTTTTTAAAGCATCAATGCCGCTGCTACAATTAGTTTGTAGCATTGTGGCTTATATCACTTTTTTTCACACACCAACTCAAATTCCTTCGTTTGCCTTTGCCATGATGCAGACACCCTTGTCTGCGGCACGTAAGCGCATTTGCAGATGCACTCAATTATTGACAAAAATGTACACTTCTATTTTAGACAGCTACATTGCTAAGCATACAATTTGTTGTATATTTTAAAGTTGTTAGACAACTTTTAAAAGTAATCAATATATCAGCAACAGCATTTCCGGCTTAATTGAAAGGGTATCCATATTCGTCTTCATTAATTTGAGACTTCCTTAATACAATCTATAAGATAAACATGTCTACATACATACATATGTTATATATGTATATGTATTTTTTTCAATGAGAGCTAATAACAAATGTTTCGCACATAAAATTAATATTTAAGTATAACGTGGTTCGGCACGTTTATGACTCAACTTGTGTAGACTACTTTCTAAAAATAAAAAATAAAAATCCAAAACCAAAAACTAAAGCCAAAGCCAAAGCCAAAACATGTGTAGGCAACTTTAAAAGAAAAAATAATAAGAACAACAAAAATTAGAACAACAATAAAGCATATTAATTTGTATTTAACACAGGCCACTTAAGTTGATCCACACCACGAGCGTGCGTCTCTATTTTTTTGTGATTTTGCTTATTTTATTTTTGGCAACAAATACAGATTTAATGCAAATGAACACGTTCCCTCAGTTAAAGACTATGATGCAATTAATAAGAATATGTTAAGCGTTTCGAGCGCAGCAACAGCGACAGCGACAGTTCGAATAAGTGGGAAAAAAGAGCTCATAAATTTTATTGAAGACATTCTAATTTTCAGCACCTTGTGAACAGAGACATGCTGGAGACGATATCAAACTTAACTAAACTTAAACTAAACAAAAAAAAAATAAAAAATATAAAGAAGAAGTTAGCTAAGTAAGCGTGTAAAGCCGGTTAACGACCCAAGCCAAAAGGAGAATTGTACTTAAGTTCGGGCCACCGAACCGAGTCAAATCACAGGAATCATTTGCATAGTCAATTCTAAAGCAAACGTTTTTGCTTTGTTGGTGGTCATTACTTTCACAAATTGATTAATTAGTCGTCGAAATGTTATACACATTGTGTGTATTTACTTCTACAAAAGCAAACACAGGTTTATTGAACAGCTTGCAAGAGATGGCTTGGCGTTGGTGTTATTGGTGATGATCACGATGTTGTTGATTTTATTACTGATGATAATGATGATGATATAAGCAAGTTGCTGCATACATTTCAAAGACTACTTGTTTCGAGTGGCTCCAGAGTGTCTCTTAATAGCGGAGCAGCAACGCACCGATTTAGCAAACGAGTGAGAGGTTTGAGCGTCAAAGTCAAAAGCTAGAGGCCAACTACAATACACAACAGTAACAACAACAAAAACAATGATGGCAAGCGGCAGAAGAAGGTTGTTGATTAATGTTGTTGACAACGTTATGTAATCAATTAAGTGGACAAACAGACGGACACGAACACTTTGTATCACTATTTTGCTTTGAATTGTTGCGTGCCACGAAAATCATTGAAATTGTGTTCGCAAAATAATAAATAAGTGGACAAAAGCTAAAATTTAACTAAAATATCAGACAACCATTTAAATTTGATGTAGGACTTTCGTCTTCGGCATTGACACTCATTTCAAAGTGCTTAAAATTAAATACAAAAAAAACAACCATGCTTACTTTGAAAAACTTGCCCAAAGCTTTGTAATCCAAGCCATCGGAGCAATTGAAGACGACACATTTCTTAGCGACCGCTTTGGCTAAATCCTTGCAGGTTTCCGTTTTGCCAGTACCGGCAGGACCTTCAGGTGCGCCACCCAGACACAACTTCAAAGCGCCCATTAGCGTTCTATCAAAAAGGTATTAAAAAAAAACCAAATATAAATGAAAAAATTTTTGTCAAAAGTATTTTGCACATATCCAAAACATAGAAAAACACTAAAATAGACAGGAACGATTCATAAATCCCAAAGTAAACAACAAAAAAAAGAGAAAATATATGCTTTTAATATCTATGAAAGTTGCCGTTATTTCTTTCCCTTCGTTCCACTTCTCTCTCGATCACTCTTAAATTTTAAAAAACTGTCATTTAGTAGGTTCATATTTTTTATCGTGCTTGCGCGCCGGCAACTCGAGTATATATTTTTTTGGCTTTGCCGCCAATATTTTTAACAGCAACCTCACTTTGTTTGCTTGTGAATGTCCACACAAATTGTGTGTGTGTTTGTGTTTGAGTTTGAGGATGTCAGTGTATGTGTGCATACAACCAAACATTGATTTATTTATTTAATATAAAAGTTTTATCGGAAACCCCATTAAAATGTCCTTTTCAACCATGCACTTGTTTTTGCCACTCCTGTTTGCTTAAAAAAATTGTGTATTATTTTGCCTGTTGTGATTTTTTAACACTTTGTTGGCGGCGGCGGCTTAAACATCAAAGACAGGTTTTTTATGTTTTAAAAGATTATAAATTTACAAAAAAACAAATAGTTTAAATAAATGTAACAGTGGATTGGCTTTAAGGGGGTTATAAAGCCATTACAAACTTACCTGTAACAACGATCCGTCAGCGGCGTCACAACCAAACGGGGCAAATTGCCCAAGTACTCCATGCCATATTTAACATCAGTCACAACCATGCTGACGCACACCCAATCTTCTCCCTCTGTTTATTTAAGGAACATTTAATCATATAAGATTTTAGACAACCCTTACATACAGACAAGCTTACTTTCATCGGTTTTCCAATAGTAACGCAACTGGGAGATCCAATCAAAGTCGGTGATTGTGGCAACACGCATATCCGTCAAATACTTGACAGTGTCGCGGGCTAATCAAAAAGAATTTGAAAAAAATGTAAACATAAACCGATTTCCAATTAGGAGACATACCATGCACATCGAGTACAATGAGCGCTTCCACGGTGATTCTGACACCCGCCTGCAAGTCTTTGCGTACCAATTGCACCAAATCGGCAATTTGAGCATTCGACTTTTCCAAATATTGCGGCAGCTCCTTATTCTCGATAGCCTCCTCCACCTGACCGACAAGACAACACAGACAGCAATGAAAATACAAAACATACAAAAGTTAATGCCCAAGCGAAAAGGCGTAAAAAATATGATAAAAAGTTACACATAAAAATGACAAAAATATTTTGCTCCCCCACCCCTTGTCAAGCTAATCGCACGCTTTGAGACTTAGAATGTGCGCGACCGGAGTCCTTGGTCACACTCTTATTCATCTACAGATTAGTATTTGGGGAAAAAACAGTTGAGTATCTAGAAAATGTCATAGTTTGTGGTCTGCTCGCTTGGGAAATTTGTGTAAAATGTTTTGCATACTTTTGGGTCACAGTACGCGGTGTCAAGTAACATGAACAAAAAAAAGTCAAATAAGAAATTAAAAAATAAAGTAACCTCATAAGTCCACGCCATGCAGGAGATGCCCTGAACAACTTGTCCAGGCCATGAGGTGACCCAAGCAATTCGATCGACAATAACATAATCTTCCCAAGCTTCACGCATTTGCTGTTTAACGCTATCCAGCATTGTGGTTTCCACTTCCTTTAACCAGATTTCAACAAGGCCCTACAATTGTAAACCGAATTAATGGTTTCGTTTTATAAAAGGCAGTATTATTATTATTTACATTTGCAGCTTGTGGATTGATTTTTCGAACGAGTCGCACGTTTTCATTTTCATCGGAAATCATTTCGGTAATTTCCATTTGGTCATCGAATGTAAGCATAGCAATCTGTGGCGAAATGATGGGCATGATAAAAAAAAATAACAATCAAAGCATCAGAGAGATACCCCCAACTTACGCCTTCGAAACATTTGCGCAAATGCGGCTGCACACGCAACGGATCCTTTGTCTCCGATAATATTTCAAGTAGTTCATCGTTCGACAAGAAGAAGAAACGCGCAAAGAACAAACGCTTCTGTTCCAAATACGTATTTAAGCCCTTTTGCACGGTTTCCAAATCTTCTATGGCTTTTAGAAATATCTCTAGCATGTCTGGATACAGTGTGGCCGCCATGACGTGAGTATCGTTTAGCGTGTGCTTCATAATGCGTCGCCAAGTCTTATCGACAGCCTTGAAATTACGACCCTCGAGTGGCATCTGACGCATAATGTCTTCAGAACTGAAAATTGGTTCTAAATACATCCAAGTGACCTGAACCTGTGTCCATGCATCGATAATATTCTGGACGAGAAGCAAACGGTCTTCCCAATCATCAGCCTTTGAGCCAAGTGCCACAATGAAGGGTGAACGCTTCATGGCCTGTGTGCGCATAATGTGATCATCCAACAGCGTTTGAATATCATCGATGGAAGACAGTATATGCGTATCTGAATCACGATACTGTAACACCTCGAAAACGACATCCCTCCAGTCAGCTTCCATATTTTTAAGCGCCATATTCAGATCGTACTCTTTACCGGCGGCATTCGCAATCTCCTCTAACTGAGGTAATATACTCATAATGTCTGCATCTATCATATCTTTAAGGGTCGGGAATAACTGTGGATTACATTCGCGGCCCAAATGTTTGGATATCTGCTTCCAATGACGTGCCTCCAAGCCATGTCGACAAATCGAGTCGAGTATGGGCAAATATACGCGGAACTTTTCGATTTTCATGCGCATTTGTTCGGCAGCTCGCTTCGCAATCGGATTGTAGGCTAATTGCCGTGACAGTTTGTACATAATCTATATGTATTCAAATGAAAGAGATAGAGATAGCAGAAGAGATATTAATTTCAATTTTCGACATAAGAAAAGACAGCAGAAAGCTTTGCTGAAAGTCAACAAATTAAATCCAGCATTAACTTTCAAGCATTCCACTGGGCATTCAACTCAGTGCTAAGCCAACTAAGCGTGTTCTCTGCTCGGCTGGGCTTGACCCAGCTTGCTTGGCTTGGTTTGGTTTCGCTTCGGCTTCTGCTTTTTTTTCATTGCTGTGCAACTGTGCCGAAAAATGCAATTCTGCTATCAGTTTTTCCATATGCGCCTTTGTGCTCGACTAAATTTTACCCTCTTCGGTTTACTTTTTATGTGGCAGTTTAACTATTTTCATTGCTACTGCTTCTTGAGGTTTTTCAGTGACAAAGTCTCTGTGGCAGTGACACACAGCATCGTGAAAAAATGGAAGAAACTTAGCACAAAACGAAACCAAATGCAGAATGCTGCTGAAATCCGACAACAACTCAAACTTTGTCGCTCTTTAATACCAAGCAGGCGGTGGCAGCCGAGTGAGCAGGCAATGACTTCCGACTACTTACCTTGTGCATATTCTCGACTTCCTCTCTTACGCCATCCGCATTTAAGCATTCGAAACGGTCGAACATCCTGTAACGATGCAATAGTACAAAAAAAGAAAAAAAAAAAGAAAAAAAAAAAGAAAAAATAGAAAAACAAAATATAGGAAAAAGAAAATCAGCGAAAAATCCAATGAGAAGCCAAGTTGTGAAAATGTCAGAAAAATAGACAAAATACAAGAAAGATACAAAAACGAACTGCAAACGACGAAATCGCTAGGAGAATAGACAAATCTGGCTATTTTCCGTCAGCTTTGCATGATGCACTTCAAGTACGCTGCTTCAATGGTCTCTCCTTCAACATTATCATTCTCCTTCCTCACTCAACGCCACTTGAGTTTTTTTGCCCGTTGCGCCCCGTTAGGCATTGCCAAGTGTCCTCAGCTTTCGTTTATTCGCTCACAAATAATTGCTTTTAAATGTTTGTTTGTTGGAACGGCAACTTACCAAATTAGATAATCCTTTTCGAATTCGTACGATGTCTTCCATAGTTTCTCGATTGGCTCCATTTTCTCGATGATCTCGGCAAGCAACGGGAACTGCGAAATATCAATCTGTAGCAGACCCTCCTCAACGTTAATTGCCTTTGCCTCACGACTGAGATTCTGTTGGCAAAATGATTTGAAACATGATTAAAGGTAGTGACATGTTGATGAGATTGATTTGAATTTGGTTACACAAAATACCACTCACCTCAATGGTATTAAAAAGCATGTCGACAGTCTCAACGCGTTCCTTGAGTTCATCCAGCGTAAGTACATCGCGTATCTCTTTGATGCGGAAACCATCCATAGTACGTTTCTCTTGCTGTAGCAGCTTGTCGAACTGTGCTCGTCTTTCGCTGATTTTGTAATGTTTAACTTAAATCGATCTTTTTGAACAGATTATCGTCCAACACTTACCGCAATGCAGCCTCTAGGTTATCACGTATGACGGCCAAACGCGCAGCGCTCAAATCGAGCACTTCTTCCAACTCGCCGGGCAACACAAAGGTACGTGAATTCAAATGTATCTCATCGTCTTGAATACCATGTACAGCAAATATTGAATTATGAAAGAAAACTCAGTAACATTTACATATAAATCTTTAAATCTTTAATGTCTTAAGTCACTGCTAAATCAACTTCAACACTAATTAAGTTTTAATTAATTGGCTATACAAGTACGCAATTTTTCTATATAAAAGCAGACAACATGTCTGATAGCGGGCAAACTAATTAATTGCACACAAACCAAAAACAGACAGCTGAGCAGTAACAGAACAAAAGGATGAAACTGTATGTCACACAAACAGAAACTGTGAAGTTCTTCATGTCACTCCTTCATTGTCACTGTCAGTGGGAATTTATACGTACGTCTGTAGGTCTGTTTGTGTGTGTGTGAATGTCTGCAATAATGTAACATGGCATTTGGTGTGACAAATACGCAACACCGCAATAGCAAAACCCAAACAACGCCAAAACTTATACAAAGGAACAAACATTTCATGATAATTGACAATAGAAACACACACACAAAATACTCAAATGTTACAAATACGTTATTGTGTTGCTATGTGTAAATGTGTGTATTATGCCATTGTAAGTGTGAGTATGAGTGAGTATGAGCATGTCTCTGCAGTTGTCGGTTGTCAAAGTAACTTTCACACATTCATGAATTTGTTAAGCTCATTATTAAGTTGCATTTCGGGCTTTTCATCGTTTTAACAAGCTTAATGTTTGGTATGCTTTACCGCAAGTAATTATAAAACCAATTAGTCGACTCAGCTTGTTAGTTGAGGTTAATTATGTTGAGACTCGCCACTAAAATCTCTAAAATCAGCACGCTGACACCAGCAATGGCACCATATATGCACATTCAAATACAAATATATACCATACGGTGGCATAGCCGCATGTTAAACAAACTTATTTTAAGCAAGTGCAGAATTGCACCTGTCTAAGCACTGGACGTGTCACTATGGCAAAAACGAAAAGCAGCATGTATCTATGACACCTTGCGACCACCCCACAATGACATTTACTCACTGGTCAACGTTGAATGTGTCAGCAGGAATATGACACGTTTCAGCACATTCTTGATTTCATCTTTTATCGCAAAAATGCGCATCTCTCGGCACTCGCTGATGTAGTTTTGCAGTGCGACCACCTCAGGCGTCTCTTCTGGCCGTTCTCCAGCCTTCATTGACATTTCTTCTAACTCCTCGCAGATGCTATTAAATGAAAAGAGAAATATAAATAAAGAGAGGGGGTCATGAAAAAAAGCAAACACATTAAAGCAGCTTATTAGTTTTGCCAACTCAAAATTTTTAATATTTTGCAGGAAACAAATTTTCATGAAAAATATAAAAGAAACAAAAAACTTACGCTCGGTTCTCATTAAGATTCATAGCTTTGTAGAAATCAATTATGAAGTCATAGATATTTTGTACATACAACCGGATTGCCTCTTTGACATGACGATTATCCAGCATGAACATATTGAGCGGTATAAAATCGCGCAGATAATACGTGCTATCGCTGATTGCACGCAGTTGTTTCATAACTGTCTCCACCACCTGTGAAAAATTCAAATTCACATTTCATAAATTTCATATTATTATGCTTGTCAATTTGCTTTTTCCAAATTAATTACTGTTATTTAATATTATGCATTTGTAAAATATCACAAATTGCACAAAAATGTTCGCCCCCTATCTTTTGAGAGTTGCATTCAGCAACAATTGAAATGTATTTAATATTAATGTCAAATAAATTTCAAAATTAATTTTACTCAAAACCAATAATAGACGAAATAACTAAACTAAATACCTTTACCAAAGTATCAAATATGATTTCTAAATTAAATTAAACATTATGCAGTAATATTAACAAATATCGAACAACAAAAACTCAACACAAGCCCACCAGCTCAAACCATATAGGCAGACTGAAAGACATCGCTGTCGCTCTGCTGACTACTAGAAGAGAGCCTAAAAGCAGTGCATTACTTTACTGTCGCCTTGTATAACCTTGGCAACGGAACTCAACTTAAGCTTGTTAAAAGTTTGGCCAACTTTGGTACAGTTGCAGTCTGATTGCTTCCCAATCAATTACATGCGACTCCTTTCTCCTTTGCCACCAAGCCATTACTACTTATTACTCTTCAACTGTCGGTCGGTGTGCGTATCCACTCGTCTCTCTGATTTTCTGTCTGTATACCTGTCTATCTGTCAGCAGTTTATTAATATTGCATAATGAAATTTAATGTTAATTCTACGCATCATTGCGTATAATCAAATCGAAATAAATAATTAAATGTTAAATAATTTCACGAAACGGCCTACAGCAAAATATTCAAAATGTTGTTGACGCTGACGTCAACGATGATGACGGTGATAATGATGAGAAAATTGTTTGTGGTATTGGTGAATGTAATGGTGTTGTTGATGGCGTTTATAACAGCATTAATAATTTGAAATCGTCATGCAACTTTATAACTGCTTGACATTTTTACTCTTAGTTGTCAGATTCGTTAACTATTTATTTACTCTTCTCTACATACCGGTAATTCCGGCAAAATATCTTCGGTATAGATTTTTTCAACCATTGGTATAATCTGCTTCTTGAAGAGACCATGATAGTATTTGTAAATGGGAAATAAATACATTTTGGGACCACGCCAGTTGTCCCTGACGATTTCTTGTATTTCGGCATAGAGCTTCATCATATCTTCGTGATCGTCGGGTATATTGTGCAAGAAGCCATGAGTCGATGGATCTGTGCAAAATTATTTTTAATGAATGCTTGTGTGAAATAAAAATAAATGTAAAGTGAATACACACCATTTGACATAACGAATTCAAGTCGTGGTATATAATAGCCCACTCGTAAAATGTCTTTAAATATATTCGTGAAAAAAGTAGGCAACTCATCCATGTAGGGGTAAACATACAATTGATATTCATGATCAATTAGAAAATGCGCTACCGGATCCGTATCTGGTGTCTTAGTTTTGAACACAACCATTAATATCATATTACCTTGTAGAAGCCCTAAGCATATTTAATAATTACTCACTGTATCAATGAAGACATTCACAAGTGGCGCTTGAAACGGATCAGCATCCTCTTCTGTAAAAGTATAGATATTTGGTTCTATACGCTGACCGGGCGGCAATTCAATTCGTTCGTTGTCAAAATGCGCACCAATTACAGCCGCTGTGAGAGTCATAAGCGGACGATGATTGAGTCTGGAGTCATCAATGCTGTAGTGGGTAAAAGTATTGCCTTCCTACATATTAAAAAAATGAATTAAATTACGTTCATTTTTATCTTAACAACTTCTAAGCAACCTCATAGGCACATATCAACTTGTAAACATGTGTCAGGCTACGTCTGATCAACTTATTCAAATGACTTGACATTAACGCGTGTACGCAACGAAATAGCAACGCTGCTCGACCGCCGTACTTGCCACGCATGGGCACAAAATCCTTCCATGTCTTACGCATAATATTCATGAGATCCGCACAGCGTGGTAGCCAATCGTTCAAAAGCAGCTAAATATTATATTAAATATTTTTACAACATTAAAAATGTTTAAATTTTTGGTTGAAAAGATTCTACGCACATCACGAATTGTCATACAACTCTCTGTCACAAAATTCAAAAGCTCATCGGCAATTAGTGGCTTATCATCATTAACAATACGCGACAAGTCCACAATGATGAGATCATTGTACAACTGATGCCACATCAGATTCAATGCCTGCACCGTAGGATGAGTTATCATAAGCACCTGATCAATGCGATTAGTCGCCAATTGTATGTTACACTTCCAAGGCATCGGTGAACGTATTGTCTGTATGGGAAACTCTGGCGGCTCTTCTGTTAGCTGAAAACGTTTGCGTTCAAGCTTTGATCTGTCATTAACATTGAATAATAAAATAGAATGAAGACGATTTACTAAATTAGCATTAATCAAAGTTACTCTTGACATTAACGCACTTGAGTAAATAACGCAAAAAGGCACGTCTGACTTGGTACCGAAAATCCTCTTGCAGATCCATCAAACATACACTAACTAGAATGGCAATATCCTGCCGAACTCCGCGGTCGGGGTCAAAAAGAAAGTCCATTAGGATAATTTCGGCCGGCAGATGTGGCCAGAATTTCTGTAATGAGTCGTTGTTAGTCGTTAGGGTTAAATAGACTTTCATAAAAACTGTAATGTTAAAGCAGTAAAATATATATTTTGCTTATTAACTTTGCTGCCGAGATTACGCTTGGCAGCATTTAACTACTTAGTACTTATTTAGCTAAACAGACGAACGTCGCTACCAAACGTCATCATAAAGGCAGCGAAAGTTTTTCGAGCACATCAAGTTGGCAACGCTTAAACGACGCAGTGTTTTAGTAAACACATACGTGTATTTAATATGCTCAACACACAGATGCTTTGGGAAAAAGTTTGTTTGTTAAGCAAGTTCATTATCCCATTAGATACACATGCACGCACTCACGCCCACACGGGCGTACCTTTTCTTTCTGAATGAATTTAATTGCTTGGTCAAAAAAATCAAATTTATTTTGCACTTGACCCAAAGCCTTAGTTATCAGTTTCGATGGATAATGTTCAACTTGCAAGACAGACATCTGAAAAGAGAGAAAATATGAGTAACAATTGATATAATTAATTGCAAAGCTTTCAAAGTCTACTATTACAGAGTATCGTCCAACGTGACGTATACACAATAACATTTATTTTACAGCATTTTTGCTCATTTTTAAGTACATGCTTCACACAACTACATAATCACGTTATTCAAAACTTTTTCGCACATGCACAACATAAATTTTACGATGTACGAATTATGATTTCATACGCACGTTCTTTAACACATTTATTTGTTATATTTTTTACGTTATTTGTTAATGGCAACAATACATAATTTAACAACACGCACACACACATGGACACACACACACAGACAACGAACAGTTGCTCTTTATGATTATCACTTCACATTTTTTTTTAATATAATCGCGCGACCTCGTAAAAAATTATATACTCATATATTTTTTGATGTGCTTTTTATGATTTGGTCAAAATCGTTAAGTTGAAATGTTTTTAAAATTTTCAAAATTAGCATGGGTCATTTGAGCCTCAGTAAATTTATTGTTGTCTGTCTGGCAGACTAACCATTTGCAAATCTGTATGTTTGCCAGTCTGTCTGAGCATGTTTGTATCTTTCTCTTCGCTCCCGTATGTGCGTGTGTGAAAAAAGATAAACTCATAAATTAAAGTTTTTTTTTTGACTATGTGTTGACCAAACCGAAATCACTAGACCGGAAGGACGTGCATGACCTATTTAGTTTGGTGGTTTATTACTAGAGATTAGTTGCGATTTAACTGAGCTTATGTCTAGATTTTTTACATATAAATATTTTCAGAATGTGTGGTGCTTTTTAGATAAATTGTCATTGCTAAGGCAACACAAAGTCATAGATATACATTTTATTTTAAACTAGTTTAGAAATTTGGTGTTAAAATATGACTTACACAGTTCATTAAGCATTTGTAGCGTTTTTCAATTTCAATTGTGAATTGTGGCTGAATCTTGCGACACTCAATTTCCCATTGCAATAGCGTAAATGCTTTTTGCTCATCTATACCGATGGGCTGCAAGCCCTCCAAATAACGAAAGTTGCTATTAAAAACGAAATCGCATAAAGACATAATTTTAATTATTTTATATTTCTCACATAGCCTCCATGGTTTTGATACAGCGCAAAAACTCTTCGTCACTTTTGAAGTATTCACGTTTGATTTCCGGTGTGTGTCGATTGCAACCAATCGGATGTATCTGTAAGGGATGTAAATGTCTCGTAAATCAATTCAAAAAAAATCATGTAGCTTGAGACAACCTTTCGAAGTAACTCCTTTTGTCTTTTTAAACAATTTGGCTTTTCATTTCCGCCAACACGGCCATGCCATATATTCTCCTGTGCTTCTTTGATATGCGGCTCGATAAGTTTGTCAATGATTTTGCCCATACGTATGAGTTCATTACGGCATTCTACAAAAGTAACAATGTCAAATATTTTGTACTTTTAATTTGTATTAGAAGCAACATTCACACACAGACCTTGTGGTGTACGTAGCGCATAGTGATCGCCCGGTACGAATTTGTTCGACTGTTTTTTTTTTTGCAGTGACCTCAAGCGCAGATGTCGTGCGGGTTGTGTATTGTAAGCGGCTGAAAGTAAGCAAATTTAAAATATATGTCACATATAGTAGTATATAGATATCAACCGATCACATCCGAGGGTCCACCATGCAAAGGCCTTAAACGGTTTGCAAACATGGCCGATCTCGTTCCGGAATCGAAATCAAAAACGCGTACACGACGCTGACAATACAAACGTATCATTTCGGAGGTCATTTCAAACACATCATCTTCGCTGGGTCTCTCTAGTAGTGTTAAAAAAATTGTTTCACTTAAACAAAATACTTTAATCAAATAGTCATTATGCAATTTACCGCCTGCCATGAAACGATCAAGCCATGGAAATTGATTGCAAGCTGCAAATGAGATGAAAAATCATTAGAGCCAACCAACAAAAACAATCATTTGTTGTGTTAATTGGTACGATGCACGCAATTTCATGCAATTTATTAAAATATGTAGTTTGAACAAAATTAATAAATAAAGCAATAAAATTAAATGAAAATTTCAAAGTCTCGCAAATGCAAATGTAGAAAGCTAGTAGCATTTTCAAATTAAATACATTATTTTTATATTTATCTTTTTTTATGTTAATACTGCATTCAAATAAAATGTTTTTATACAGATTGTGTCCTTTGGTCGACGGTGATCCCGATGGTAATTCTGCCAATGAAGCCGTACAATGAACAAATAATATGGAAAACATTTTTATGTTAATGTTTATCGACGACAAGGTCCTTTTATTTTTCATTTATACACATTTGGCCACATTATTAGCCAACACAAGCACATGCAACCACCACTCACGTAGTTATTGCGCTCGCATTAAATATTAAAAACTACGCAAATGAAACATTTTATCATACAAAAACAAAACAAAAGCAAAGCCAAAACCAATAAGGATTGGCGTCGACAGTACTCGACTTCGATATACCCTGCACCTTCAATTACTAACGGCTGTAAAAGGCCGTTATCCCGCCCACTTTTCAGTCAAAACCGATCTCATTTCCATTTAATGTCATACATACCAATTTTTACTCTTCTAGACCAATTGGTTCCAAAGACTTAACGTTGTTCTATTTTGGCAATATGTGGGCATGGTTCTATCTATTATAGTTTCTGAGATCGACGCGTTCATACAGACAGGTGGATGGACGGACAGACGGACATGGCTAGATCGATTACTCTTTCGATTCTGATCAAGTATATATATACTTTGTATAGTCCGAAGTGGGTGTTCCATACATTGTCAATGTGCACAAAACTAATATACCCTTGTACCATAAGGTACAGGATATGAAAAGCTATCAAAAAAACAACAGTATGTATGAATTGCTAGTCTCTGCACCTGTCCTTTTTCCTATACTCCCCCCGATGCTCATGCTCACAGCTCCCAAAGGATATTCAAATAAATGTCATACGAATTTGTTTTTCGTTTCGGTTTTGTTGTTGTGTTGTTTTTTTAACATTTGATGTTATAAAATTTTATGTTAAAAGCATAATGTTACGAGTTTTTATGTTTGCAAAGGTAAAAAAAATAAATAAAATAAAATATCAATTCATGCTTGTTTCGTCGCATTTAATAAAGTATTAAGCATGATGTTCTGTGGTAGTGTTTTTCCTTTCCCTCATCACCGCGCGTACCGCTTTGTATTGCTCGGCGGCTTGCAATTTGTTTATGCATTTGAAGGTTTTTAAAATAAAGTAATTTGTTTCTATATAAACAAAAGTATGTAGTTTTTTAAATTGGTATACTTTTTTTTTGTTCTTTTGTGCAATGTCTGAAATTATTAAATGAGTTTTACAATGCCTCGAGCAATTTTTGAAATGACAATTTATTGGGAAAGCTGATAAACGAAAAAAAAAATCATTAACTTACCCATTGGATCAAAGTTGTATTTATGTTCCTTTTTATCACGCAGCATCTCAAATTTATCCGGCATTACAATGTCCTCTATTTTCAGCTCTTTTAAACTATCATCATCACAGTCGACATACGGATATTGCGACATTTCCAAATCATATATGAAAAAGTTAAACTGTACATTCCAATGTCCAAGAATTTTATCAGTTTGCAAATGTGCTAAAAAAAATGTGAATAGGTTTTCGAAAACTCCAAGATTTCAAGCGCAACGCAACACTCACAAATCTTCTCCTTCAAAAATTCTTTCATTGGATCGAGTGGCAGATCATCGAATTTGTACTTGAATTGGTAAAAAGGACAGTCGGGCAGCTGACGCATATCCGGGTCATGTGGCTTCTGTTCCGGCCGTTTGATACGCAATGTACGTTTGTGTAACTCCTTTTTATCATCATATTTTTTTGTGCAAAACGGACGTTTCTCGGGCTGAACTTTCCTCATAATAGCAAAGTTATATTATATCAAAGTCAATCTTCTTTTCAAAGTTTTCTTCAATAATAAATATTTCGTAATGTTCAATAACATAAAAAAATTTAAGAAAAAAAATAGATTACACTATTTGACAATATTTTCAGTCGTACATACGACAAAGAATATTCAGTTATGAGTGATGAAAAAAATAAGATAAACTGTAATCATAAAACTTTCACGACACCAGAAGGTAGACAGAATTGCTAACTGGTAGGAAAAAAAACCTGACTGCACGAGGACAGCAAACACAATGTTTATAAACAAAGTCTGTGATGAGCGACGAAGCGCGGCAAGAATGGCAGAGAGCGCCAGGCAACGTGGCTACGAATGGCAATAATATCAACAAAAACAACAACAATAACAATAACGAAAGAAGAACAGCGAAGGCGGTTGCATTGGCAACCGGTAAACATGTGCCTCAACGATGTTTTCTGTGTTGTGTTGGTTGACAGGTGGGAGTATGTTTGGGTTATGGTTGTGAGCGTTTTGAAAAAGTAGCGGCAGCTTGAATTACAGTTGCCTTTATGAACAACAACAACGGCAAAGGCAATGGCAATGGCAACGACAACGGCTCAAACAGTTACAAGAACAGCTGAAATTGCGTTTTATGTTGGTTTAGTTACACAGTCAAAATATTACAATAAATCGGAGAAAATCTAAATCACATTTTTTCATTGCAAAAATTTCTGTTTAAATTTTCAAAAAGCTATAAAAACTTAACGCTAACGGATTTGAGAAATCAAATCAAATTGAATATATTTTATTTATATGTTTATAATTTACTTGGATCCATTTAGAGCTTTCAGTGTATAAATCCTGCATTCAGACTAACAATATGCGCTTTTCTTTTCAAGTATATTTTTTTTATTTTTTGTTGTTGTCCCTTTTTGTACGTTTGTTGCTCGTTTTCAACTTGCTGCAACTTGCTATCGCTCATTCAATAATATTTGATATTTGTGCTAGCGCGCGAGCTTTTCATCTTTTCACCTTTAGGCGACGTTGAGGCAGCTCCACTGTCGAACAGTTGTATTGTTGGCAAGCGGTACGAAGAGTTTGGGCACCACATGCGATGAAAGGCATCCATAACAACATTGCTCGAATCGCACACATTTTTATATTAATCAAGCAGCAATAAGGCAACATGTACTATACAGTCTCTCTCTCTCACTCTCTCTCTGTCTCCCTCTCTCTCGACATACATGTTCGTTGTAAAGGAAAGTGCAACATATTCATGTATGTGGCGCTGACAGTAACTGCAGTTACTCTCATACAAACACACGAACATCCATACCTACAATACAGAGACAGAGAGGCAAACATACAATATTTATTATCCTATCAGACTTATTCAAGTATTGCACAAACTACATGGCAAGCACTCATCATTGAACTGATTATATGATGATGTTGTTTTCGAGCTCAAAAGCAGTAATGATGTTCACGATAATAATATCAATGCTGATGATGACGATGGCGCTGTTGTCGTCGGCAACGTCAGCAAGGCATAAGCAACAAGTACATGTAAGCATTTTATTAAATTTACAAAGTGAGACCAACAATTTTAACACTTTAATAAAAAGAACAAACTTTGAAAGAAGAAACTTGCACGGTCATAAATTTAAATTATTATTTATGTGCAATATGACAAAGCAAAGGAAGTCAAACGGAACGAATATGAATAATCATGCAAGGTATGCATTATTTTTATTAAAAATAAAGGACAAAAAAAATTAAAATAAAAAAGAAAAATGATTTAGGTTTGTGGCAGTAACAACAACAGCAACAACAGTTGACCACAAGTGACTGGTCAACCACACATGTAAACAAACTCACACACACACACACACACATACGCAATCATACAAATCAATTGACTCACGCAATACAAACACAGTTATTACAACAATTAATTGTGGCAAATTAATTGGAAATTTGATTAATGGTCACATGAATAACTGTGTCAACGAAGCATGAGGTTGCTCAAAGCCTGCCGCAGCAACCACCGGTACAGGTATTCACCTTTGACCCAAAAGGAAAATGTCACTATGTCGTACAAATTCTATTGAATTCGGACACAACGTGAATGTCTGACAATGCGTGAGAATGCACAAATTGCCGAACGAGACCTCTTCGCGAACCACATGCCGTCTTTGCAGTTGTATGGCACGTGTCATCATCATTGTCTCCGTCTTGGTTGCATAGGCCATGGGTACGTGAACTGTAATGTGAACAGGTGCCACGTGCGGCATGCAGTACCTGACTTCATATATCTAGTTACTTTCAAATCCATGCGTGACAAATATTTACGCAATGCTGACGAAGGCGTTTCTTATTTTATTGTATTTGCAAATTGTTGGGCGTACGTATTGTTTCTGCAACATTACACCGTCAGTGGGGTCTGATATCTGATGTGTGATTGATTAGAAGTTGAATGCAATTGTCAAATAAGCAATTTTTCTTCGCTCCTTACGGAACTCGAAAGTCATGATTAGCGATTGGCATCAAATTGCATTTAGTTTGTCATCTTTGCGCAATGAAAATAGAAAACAATAAGTTGTCTTTGGGGGGTTGACGAGTAAAAAAGCCGTGTGGCCGACACGTGACCTCAAACTGACTGAATCGATTCATATATGCATGTTTACTTAGACTTTGTCTACGTCATCAGCAGCAACATCATCGACATCGACATAAAGAACAATATTATAGACATGGTGGCTTTAACGGAGATACTGAAACTAACGATGAATATATAACAATAAGATTTGAAAATAGGAAAAACTGTAGAAGAGGCGAGCGATGCGACGCTGCCAGATGAATGACAAATTAGTGATAGAAGAACTTTTCAACACAATTGCTCAACAAGCACATGTTTAAGGATACAAGCCATAGACCACTATTATTATACTGTCAACAATCTGGCAACGCCAATGGCTTTACACTTATTTTCCACAACAATTATGTATATGCGCGCCAGCGCCTTCAACAGCGGCTTGATTAATGACCAGTAAAGATGTCGACTTGAAAAATTGCAAATAAACCGGCCGCCATGCTTAGAGCGCAACTGTCACAAGAAAAAGTGCGCCCACATGCCGGCTAAACGCTAACGAGATGGGCGTGGAGTTGATGATAGCCACACGAAAAGCACAAAATGCAAAAGTTGTATGAAAATAAAGCAATATAACGGCTGACGTGGCATGCCTTGACATGGCGTAGCATTGCATGCAACAGTAGCGACTTGAACGCTTGCATAGGATTAACACGCAGACACGAAGCTGACTAGGGTTGGAGCGGGTTGGAAGCTGCTGCACGTCTTTATTTGAATGAGGCAAAGGCAAATTAAGGGTTGACGGACTAACTGACTGACTGAATGAATGTGTCCGCTGTTGCTGCTGTTGCGTTGCTGCTGTCAATTGAAAACGTGCCAACAATTTGCAACGACGATTAATCGTTTTGCTATGCCAAAAGACTAACAACATGCCTGCATGGCCAATGGAGTCGTTCGACAGGCGGGCAGTCAGGCAGCAAGAAGTCGAGCGGTGGCATGTGAAAGGAGTCATGAAGCAAGCGTCGTGACATTTTGTATCGTGTGCATTTAGCGTATTTTATTTACGACGTTATGGCCTTTTTTAGATTTTATTCGAGCAAAATATACACTTGGTCATGTATTTATCACAATTTTCTCACGCTACCATGACGAATCTACGTATGTGTGCGTGTGTATGTTATTTAAGATAATTACCATGTTATAACAACATAATTTACTCATGATTCACTAAAAGTCAAAGGATTGCAAACAAACTATGCAAGAGAAACATTTTTTGTTTGTTTATTTTTTGGCTTGCTTACCAAAACATCGCTTAATTGAAAAACTTTCGTAAGCAACAAGCGAAAATGAAAAATATCTTCAAGTCAAATTTTGATATTGCAATCTTAGCATCGCACACAATTAAAATTTAATTTCAACTTTGTGCAACATGCATGAAACATTCTTTAGCCAACTTATGGCTTGTTGCTTTTTATTGGCAACATCAGCGCATCTGCTCTTAATTCATGACTCTTTGCTTATCTCAAAGTCACTTTCAGTATTATGCATGTACGTATTTGTATGTTTGTATGTCTTGAGACTACAATTTAAAGCGTAATTTGTGTAATGAAATGAAGCGCGTTGCTAATTACAAAAAACCACACAAACACAAACATATACAAACAGTTATCCGATTAGTATCTATTGCAGTTTAAGAGCAAGTCTTAACTACAAAATTTTGGTGCGTTACGCTTAAGTGATATCTTGCTTCGTTTGTGGCATTATGGCTTTGAACAATTCGTTCCATCGTTCGTTTGTTCGTTTGTTTATTCGTCTGTTTGTTTATTTGCTTGTTTCTCCATTGTTGTTTGACTTGAAGGTATTAGAAACTAATTTGTACAACAACAAGCAACCAGCGTTGTCATCCTATTTCCGACCCTACCAACTGACATACTCTGTTCTGCACACGATATTGTGCCAAAAATACGTAAATGCAAAATCCTTCAAAGAAAAGCAAAGCCTGACGCACACATCACATTGTCTGTCTTTTTGTCTACACCGACTGGTTCTGTTTCCTTCTGCCTGTCTGTCTATATAGATCTCACACTCTCCCATTTACTATTTATCACTGTTAGAGTTGCCTTTTTAACAACATTCACATCGCTTTGTTCATTTCCTCAATTGTTAGCTACTTCAGATGTATCTTTGTGGCTTAAATGTTACTTTACACACAAATACTTATATTCGCACACACAAGCACACTCACACTAATGTACGCCCACAAGAAAGTGGCTTCAACTATGCCAAGTTTTTACGGTTTTAACTAAATAATCTCTTGAGTAAATATTTTTTGGCATATTTTTGAGACAAATACCCATGCAGATACACACAAGCACATCGACACTTACAAGCTTTGATGTGCCTTTACTAGTGTTTGTGTGCATGTGTGTGTATGTCTATTTTTGTTATTGCGTGTGTAAACTAAACTAAATAGAAAATGGCGCAAGGCGGCGCTGCAAATGCTTCAAAAATGCGCTTTTAGAAATTTTCCGTCTAAATTTATGCACGAAAATATTTTGTATTACAAAATGCCTGCAGATTCTCGTCTGAACTCGCAAAATAAGCAACATTTTGAGTGTATCTGAGCGACTACTTTTGTTTTAGTTGTTGCTATTTATACGCTGTACCTTATGGTACAAGGGTATATTAGTTTTGTGCGCATCGACAATGTACATATGTAACACCCAAAAGGAGACATCTCCGACTTGATGAGTATCGAAAGAGTAATCGATCTAGCCATGTCCGTCTGTCCGTCTGTCTATATGAACGCGTCGATTTCGGAAACTATAATGGATAGAACCAAAATCGACGACTCTGTTACGACGATTCTGTTATTCATTAAGCAGATCAAGTTTATTTTGTTTTTCCCCTTTTTGACATAGTTTAGGCGTGAGGGGCAAATAACTGGAGCAACCTTGGGTAAAAACTTACAAAATTTGGAGAGTATATAACTGATTCAAACTCCAAGAAGATAGAATAGAAAAGTGGGCGTCGCCACGCCCTTATATACATAGTAAAAATTTGAAACGCTTATATCTCAAGAACCATAAAACCTACAATAATGAAACTTTGTATGTATGCTATTGGGATGGACAATAATAAGATTCAATCATAAAATGACGCCCAGGCCCACATGTTGCCAAAATAAAGAAACATTATATCTCTGGAGCCAATTGGTTTAGAAGAGCAAAAATCCGTTACAAATTGAAGGTACAGGGTATGTCGGAGTCGAGTACTTTCGACTCCAATCGTTAATGGTTGTTTTTGTTGTTGTCGTTGGCAAACCCTTTCTTCTTTACGTTCGCGTACTGAAATGCTTGCAAATACTTCAGTTGCCGTCTAAGAATTTGTTATAAAATTGCGTAAATTTCTTTTTATTTAATTTTTTAATATTAAATATTCGAAATTTTATTATTATTGTTTGTGTTCATTAAATTACACAAACCGAAAATTGACTTTAATTTTATTTTTCATACATAAATCATTTATTATTGCCTTTATTTACAGCACAAAGAAACAAAAAATTTACATTGATGACTGTTGACATTAATAACAAATAGTCGAGCTTAATATATGTATGTACAAAAAAAAATGGCTGCAAATTAAAAACACATAAATATGCCTTTGTAAATGTTTAATTTAATTTATTTTTTATTTTATTTTATACAATATTATTATTTTTCTTTTTTAATTTAATTTTTGTCAAGCCTTCTTGCTTTCAATTTATTTGAAAGCTCATTTATCATTGTAAAATTACAAAAGTAACAAAACCAAAAAAGAGAATTGAATAAAATGCAAAAAATATAAAATATCAAAAACCAATTAAAAGAAGGCTTTAATGACAGTTTGACTTTGTGTAAAAAATAATTATACATTTTTATTATTTTTTTTCTGTCTTTCATGCCTACCAAACAGTTAATTATGACATTGCGTAGAATGCAAAACTAATAAAAAATTCGTTTATTTGCCATGACAGTTTTAGCATGGCTGACCTTGAATGTTTAATAAACGCCAAAAATAGAATTATGGCACAACAATAATAATATTTTTTTTTTTTTTTTGGTTATTTATTTTGCATAATTTGTTGTGTAACATTATACAAGTATTCATTGAAGCAAATTCGGCATTTATTCGTTAGCTTATGCTGCGCGCATGATTTGCATAACATTGCCAACTACTTCATACAATTCAACTCAATACGGTTCAATTCAATACCGTACAGTACAACAAATCGTACAAAGAGTTGTCGAATGAAACACTTACAGTACGCAAAGTACGCGCCGAAGAGTCGTTGCGTCGAAACTGCCTCAACGACATGTGCAAACATTTAAAATTGAAAAGTATAAAAAAATCAAATATATTTTTTTTTTTATTATTCGTTTGTCTTCTTTTGCTTCATCGTCATTTGTTGTTATTGCCAAAGAAGCACAAAATTATGCAAATTGCTAATAAATTATAGCAGAGCATAACCATGTTAATAAGAAGTCAGAGGAAGTAAGGCAGCTGAATGAATTGAAACTATGGCAAGGAATTGGCTGAAAAATTACAACAACAACTGTAATGGCAAAAATAAGTTTGCATTGAATTTCAAATTAACATTTTTTCGTCGTATTATTGTATAATACAACAGAATACAACACAACAGAGCACAACAAGGAAACGAATAAACAAACAAGAGCAGCAGAGGACAAGCGACAGGACAGCAAACGCCATGAAAAAGTATTGAAAAGAGATGGCGTAGCATCATTAAAATAATAATGCCATGATTTTGCAATACACGCGCTAGTGTGTGTGTGTATGAATGAGTGTAGCTGACATGTATATATTAACGCACTATGACGATGTCAATGACTGCGTTATGAATTCGCGTTACAAAAGCGTAACGCGATTTATGGCTCACATTCGTTCGGCGTTGTTTATTGTTAGCAGTTAAAGGCCTGGAAAACAGGATATCGCAAAAAATCACATAGCATAGTTCGATGCGACTTATTAGCGACTTACAAGTTGTTCATGGCTTTGATGTCAACATCCAATGTGTTTTACTTTTATATGAAACTATGCAATATATGTAATATGTCGCAAATATTGTACAATACAATGTCATAAGATTAATATCAATAAAGCAATATACCCTTCAACTATTGCCAGTGTAGGGTGCCCAATATCAAAATATCAACAATAACACATATATTGACGATAATCAGAACTGTAACTTTTGACATTTAATGTGTTTGTGTCGAATGTTTATTTATGATTTCATATGCGAATTCGAAATTTTCGCTTCGCTCTTAATGCGTAACCGAGACGCATAAAACAACTACACATATCCGCGACCAAAAGCGAAAAAGTGTGTTCACAGCACGAGTACTTGTAATAATAATATGGCGAGCATTTACTTATTGGATTTACATTACAATAAGCATAACTAACGATTGACAAGTCAAGTGTCGCTGAGTGTGAGCGTCGACTCAGTTGTGGTTGTTGTTGTCCTTGTTGCTGGTGTTATTTGTTATGCGTATTAAATTAATGATCCTTCTAGTTCATAAAATTTGCGATGAACAAACATACAAACACGAAACGGAAATGTGTGTTGTATGTGTGTGTGCATCGGAAGGGAAATCAAGTCAAAACCAAATAAAACACAAAAAAAAAAAAAAAAAACAACAAAAACAAATAAATAATCAAAAAAAGGACGCACATAATCACATAAATGAATGAGCATGAAGTGTGTACAGTTGAGCACAAAACATGCTTCGAACTATTGAATCGTAACAAATTGATTGTCATAAAAAAACAGTTTATATACATTATAATGTGTCATATATGATGACAATGAGCCATCAGCCATGAGCCATGAGCAGTGGCGACGACAGCGACAAAAACGTCGACTAGCAATGGCAGTGAGCCGAAGCGAATATGATGTGCTGCTTATGATTTCACAAGTTGTGATAAAGTTCGCCGCTGCTCGCTCATCACTTTTGGGCTATGAGTTGTGGGTACCCGCATTGGCTGCGCTCGAGTGTGTACCCCCTCCCCGGTTGGGCATATCGACGTCAATGCTTATGCTTTCTTTCTATACAGTTTTTCAAGTGGTTCCCTAAACTTGAAACAGCAAAATTTATAGCTGTTTTTGTTACAGATTGCACACTCCATTTGTTTTATTTTCACACACCCGCTTTGTTTGCCCCCTTGCGTAGTCCCTTCGAGTAGCAACTCCTTTTACGCACTCTTACATCTCATATTCACACATGATTTGTGTTCTGGTATGAGTGTCAGCTTGTAACTGTGTGTTAGTGTTGGTGTCTTCATATGTCCCTATCTGCCACGTCTTCGCCTTTTGTACTCGTCGACGTTCTTGTTTTTATCTTGTCGAGTGAAAGTGCCAGAGAGATTTTATGTCATGACATCATGCATGATTTGTGAAAAGTTTTATCTTTATTCTTGGTTGATTGTTTTTTCCTCAGTTTTTTTTTTTTCTCTTTATAATTCTGCTGCCAAGCTTAGAAGCATCTTTGAAAAGTTTTTCATCTTTCATATTCGGTTAGTTAGCTGAAAGACAAATTTTATATTTTTTTCTGTTGCTGTTTAGACAACATTGTCTTTATTATTAAATACTTTCGAAAAGAGTTTTGTATAGCAATAAAACTGTTGAAATATGCTATGGCTTTGTTTATTCAAGCTTAAATTGTTACCAGAAAGTTGTGCCATTAAGTTGCTAAGACAAAGTGCCCTCTCTATCTCCCTCTCTCTGTGCTCAATGCTCTCAAGCACTTCAAAGGTGAAATGCGTATTACTAAAACCAACAAACACTTCCAATACAAAAACCAAATACACGTCCTACAATCTTCAATTTCTGGTTTTACATCTGCTAACAAGAAACGTGTCAGAAATTGTAAGCTGTCAAACGATTAAACGACCTTTACTTGTAAATTTGAGGTTCGTTGAACTGACGTCGCGGCCAAACATCAGCTGGTTGCCTCAACTACTTTTTGTCGCTCGATCGTTGTACGCAAATTACCGATAGCCGCTCAAAAATTAATTAAATGAGAAAAAAATCAAAACAAAACAAAACTATATACTTTAGCTATCAATAGCATCGTCATGGCGCACACAAATAAACATCAAACATTTATGCATTAAAAATCTTATTAGAGTAAAGTATTTGCACTTGACCGTGAAATTGTCTCGCTGCGAACGTGATTACCGCAACAAAGTCGCAACCGAAATAATTCACAATTCTCAGAGTAAAGTTTAGTTCCGCAATGCGTAGCTGATTCCATCCGTTAGTTCGTCTGACCGTACGTCAATCAGAATGTCCGTCCATATATTTGTCGTTGCCGTGCAACTCGCTTAGCCCCCCAACACGTTCGCCCACGTTATTGGGAGGCGCTAACATTGTCGGGTAAAGTACTTGACGGCTTAAGTGGCGCATGTTTCTGCTTTGGCTTTGTGTGGAGTTGTGAATGCAAATGTGTTTGACTGAACGAACAGCTACATTGAAGCACTGTTTGATGTTGCTTAAGCTAAGCTGAGCTGTTATTGTCGTTGTTGTTGCTGCTGCTGCCATTTGTTGGCAAACAAAATTGTTGTATTTTGGTTGTGTTTGCTTTGTATAATATGCTGAAGTGGTAAAACATTAAACCGTATAAATATACCGACAAATTGACGTTATTAACCATTCGACTAATAGATTTCATCAATAACACAATTAGCGAGGAGATCTATTTAAAATGGTAGGACAGGATACAAATAAATATATACTTTGGCTTACGGCTTTGATGTTTTTTTTTGCAGAAACTGATATTTGCGTGCATGTTTATTGCCGCCGCGACGGCTGCAGTTATTCCGGTCGATGAAGCTAGGCACCGTCGTGATGTCTCCGAAATCGTGAATGAATATTTGCCACCTGCTGATGTGGCTATTACCGAAGCCTCCATTGATCAACCAGCCGAAAATGATCAAGATTCCGCTCAAGATTCCGCAGTACTCGCCGATGATGGATACCAATACAAGACCGTTCGTCGTCTGAAACTCCGTCATCGTCGTGATGTCTCAGAGATTGCCAACGAATACTTGCCACCAGCAGAAGAAGTTGCCACCGAAGCTCCAGTTGAGGAAGTTGCTCAAGATTCCGCTGTTCTCGCCGATGATGGATACCAATACAAGACCGTTCGTCGTCTGAAACTCCGTCACCGTCGTGATGTCTCAGAGATTGCCAACGAATACTTGCCACCAGCAGAAGAAGTTGCCACCGAAGCTCCAGTTGAGGAAGTTGCTCAAGATTCCGCTGTTCTCGCCGAAGATGGATACCAATACAAGACCGTTCGTCGTCTGAAACTCCGTCACCGTCGTGATGTCTCAGAGGTTGCCAACGAATACTTGCCACCAGCAGAAGAAGTTGCCACCGATGCTCCAGTTGAGGAAGTTGCTCAAGATTCCGCTGTTCTCGCCGAAGATGGATACCAATACAAGACCGTTCGTCGTCTGAAACTCCGTCACCGTCGTGATGTCTCAGAGGTTGCCAACGAATACTTGCCACCAGCAGAAGAAGTTGCCACCGATGCTCCAGTTGAGGAAGTTGCTCAAGATTCCGCTGTTCTCGCCGATGATGGATACCAATACCAGACCGTTCGTCGTCTGAAACTCCGTCACCGTCGTGATGTCTCAGAGATTGCCAACGAATACTTGCCACCAGCAGAAAAAGTTGCCACCGAAGCTCCAGTTGAGGAAGTTGCTCAAGATTCCGCTGTTCTCGCCGAAGATGGATACCAATACAAGACCGTTCGTCGTCTGAAACTCCGTCACCGTCGTGATGTCTCAGAGGTTGCCAACGAATACTTGCCACCAGCAGAAGAAGTTGCCACCGAAGCTCCAGTTGAGGAAGTTGCTCAAGATTCCGCAGTACTCGCCGATGATGGATACCAATACAAGACCATTCGTCGTCTGAAACTCCGTCACCGTCGTGATGTCTCAGAGATTGCCAACGAATACTTGCCCCCAGCAGAAGAAGTTGTCACCGAAGCTCCAGTTGAGGAAGTTGCTCAAGATTCCGCAGTACTCGCCGATGATGGATACCAATACAAGACCGTTCGTCGTCTGAAACTCCGTCACCGTCGTGATGTCACAGAGATTGCCAACGAATACTTGCCACCAGCAGAAGAAGTTGCCACCGAAGCCCCAGTTGAGGAAGTTGCTCAAGATTCCGCAGTACTCGCCGATGATGGATACCAATACAAGACCATTCGTCGTCTGAAACTCCGTCACCGTCGTGATGTCTCAGAGATTGCCAACGAATACTTGCCACCAGCTGAAGAAGTTGCCACCGAAGCCCCAGTTGAGGAAGTTGCTCAAGATTCCGCAGTACTCGCCGATGATGGATACCAATACAAGACCATTCGTCGTCTGAAACTCCGTCACCGTCGTGATATCTCAGAGGTTGCCAACGAATACTTGCCACCAGCAGAAGAAGTTGCCACCGAAGCTCCAGTTGAGGAAGTTGCTCAAGATTCCGCAGTACTCGCCGATGATGGATACCAATACAAGACCATTCGTCGTCTGAAACTCCGTCACCGTCGTGATGTCTCAGAGGTTGCCAACGAATACTTGCCACCAGCTGAAGAAGTTGCCACCGAAGCTCCAGTTGAAGAAGTTGCTCAAGATTCCGCAGTACTCGCCGATGATGGATACCAATACAAGACCGTTCGTCGTCTGAAACTCCGTCACCGTCGTGATGTCTCAGAGGTTGCCAACGAATACTTGCCACCAGCTGAAGAAGTTGCCACCGAAGCTCCAGTTGAGGAAGTTGCTCAAGATTCCGCAGTACTCGCCGATGATGGATACCAATACAAGACCGTTCGTCGTCTGAAACTCCGTCACCGTCGTGATGTCTCAGAGGTTGCCAACGAATACTTGCCACCAGCAGAAGAAGTTGCCACCGAAGCTCCAGTTGAAGAAGTTGCTCAAGATTCCGCAGTACTCGCCGATGATGGATACCAATACAAGACCGTTCGTCGTCTGAAACTCCGTCATCGTCAATAAGCACTGAATGTATAGTAAGAGCTTTCGCTGGTCTCTACTTTCCATGCTATATTTGACACATATTTGTTCACGATTTAGAAGAATTTTACCTATTAGTTTATAAGAAATTTTAAGTTTGTCATTGTTTAACGAAGAAAACGAAATGCAACCAATAAAGTTGTTACAATATACATATATGTTTGACTTTTTCTTGTTGTCCACTCTACTTAATGATCATTTCATAAATATCCCTTTTGGATACTTATGACAGCAACAGTTAAGCTCATGGCTCAGTGCACAAAAACGCAATTACCCAAACGACTTCCAAAAGCTTCATCTTCACACATACAAACATAAGCAAGTAAATTCAGGAGTGCCTCAAGCCCTCCACTAACAAATATTTTAAGCTATGCTTTTGAAGATGTTAATCTCATGTCAAGTCCACTTTGTTCTTAAAGTTAAGGGTTCGTGTGGCACGGTTCACTTATTACACTCTTAAATCCAACCTAAACCAACTAGCGACTTATTTGGACTTTTCCAAAAAGTTGTTAAGTTAAAAGGCATTTGAACTGTTTGCACGTTGTTCTAAAGAAAACGTTGCAAAAAGGTGAACAAATGCTCCGCCAACCAAACGCGTCCACAATCGTTTTGTTAGAGTATGGACGGAAAGTCAGGATAACAACTTCCGTTAAATGCGCACACGATTCTCGAGGTAACTAATAATAATTTATCGATATTGTGGCCAAAGTAGTCACACAAGGCAGGCGTCGGTCCGGACCTACTTTGCTCAACGAAAAGGCAGCGTTGGCGCTCCTATGATTTATAGCGACTTGGGACAATGAAGTGTGTAGGCGTTGCCAGCGCCAAAAAAAAGAAATAAACACACAACAAAAAAACGCTGCAAAATAGGGTTTAATGTGTGGTTAAACAACTTATTTCAAAGTGGTTATCCCCATTTTTTTCCAGTAGTGAGCAGAGGCAGAAAACTTATGGGGATTGCGCCGACATAAATCATAATGGTCGTTATTTATTTCTGTTTGAGTTGAGACATTCGAAAGGGTTATTTGGGACACATGTTTTTTTCTTGCCTATCTGCCAACTGAAAATTTATATATGTATGTAAGTGTAAATTCCTATTTTTAACTCTTTTTAGCTTTGTATTGAGAAAATCACTTTTCCAACAACTTAATTGGAAACCGTCAGCAATGCTAGTTTTGTGTCCTCACGCTTTCTTTATTTGTTTTTAACTATTTGATTACGCATGCCGCATAAATCAAACATACTTTATAGATTTGTGAAGCCATTCTAAAAAAATTATGACATCATTAAAACAATTATCTTAGTATATTTTTTACGAGCTGATAACTCAATAAACAACGTCAGCTCTCCCTTGTATTGTCCATAAACTACCCGCAACAACTATCGCCATTACCATGAAAAGTGCGTTAAAAAGTCGACTTAAAATAAAAAAAAATAAAGTATTCACATAAAATTTTATGAATTATTTGAAATATTTTCAATTACAATAGCAGCAACCCCAAATGTGTAGCAGTCACGACTTGGTGAATTGTAGTAATGACAGTCGAACCAATTTGGGCAACCAACCCACATAAAATGAAGACCACATAAAAAGATTTATGAACAATTCATGCGTAAAACATTAACACATCCTAAAGCCGCTCAAGCCGAGCAAAGAACGCAAACAAGTACAACTAACGAAAGTGAAAGAATACGAAGACAATTAACATAGCCATCATAAAGAATGCAGAACAATTTTCGACATTTCATAAAATTTATAGTTAAAAGTTCCAAAAATCGCAGTTCAAAGTCATAATTTGCCATTTATGAGCTCATTAAGTGTAAATAAAAGTATATATTTGGCAACAACAATGTGTGACTCAGCAAATATTTAAATATTATTACAATTTGCCAACAAAACGGGTTTGTGTAATACCAAAATATTGAGGAAAACAAAACGATTTGGGAGACTTTCTGATGGAAGTCTAGACATATGAAGGTATTGAGTCGCAGCGTTGAAAGTATGTAACTAAAATCACACAATGTTGCTGGCCAGGGAAAGATAGCAGAAAGCAACTTGTTTTGCAAAATGATATCCTCTCCCACGCCATTCGTTAAAACCATCCATAAACGAAATCACAATTTACAAGCCACTTTTATACATATATAAAACAAACATAAAAAATCAGCACCATGTTCAATTCGTTATACGAACATGTAAATGTCAAGTTTGTATTATGTCTTCAAATCAGCCAATAAAACCAAACGAAAGCCAACGAAATGAATAATTGAGACTTATTAGCGAATTCCGGCGTGCGGATATGAATAAACATATGCATACATGTGCCATATATAGCTTGATCTAGCCAACTATCAACGTCAATAAGCAAAAGCTGAACGAGTACGCGAGCGAATGTGACTGTGTGTATGTGTTGTTGCATTGTGGGTTCCTGCATGTCGTAGTAAGCATGTTGCTTAACTTTATCGTCCAAAAATAATTTATGCAATGTGGTTTGGTGTGGTTTTGTCTTGTCTCGTTTCGTCTCAACTTGTCCCGTCGCATTGCTCGCTTGGTTGCAACGCGTTAGTTCCGTTTTATATCGTCTCGACTCGTCAACATCTCCACATGGTACATGAAGCGAGAACATGACAAGCAATTGACATTTCTCTGACTTTTGAAAACTATAAAATGTGCAGCAGCAACAAACGAGAATAATGATGACGACGTCAACGATGACAACAACAACAACAACAAAGACAACAACTATAACGGAACAACAGGACAACGAGGCGGACATGTTCGACAAATGGCGGCAGCATTTATGTTGTATTTGCTTCTCTGTGTTGCTGATTTTATTTTCTCTGTTGTTTATTGTTGTTATCCTCATTGACGTTGCTGCCGCCATTTGTCGAACATGTCTGCTATATAGCACGAAATTCGAATGTTCTGTTTTTTTGAGAATGTATGTGTATGTGAGTGTATATATTCTACGGGTGCTCAGCTCAGAATCAACATGAGTCGTTGTTCGCCTCATATCGAAATAATAATAATAAAGTTGCGATGATTATATAAATGTGTGGGTATGCGGTCGCCATAAAGAAGTGTACACAAACAACAACAAAAACGACAGTAGCAACAACAACAACAGCAAAAATATCAGAATAACAACTGAACTAAAAATGTCAATGAAATACTTCTGTCGCCGCTACGCCTTACAATCCGTGAGGACAACTTTCACTGGTCATAGACACGCCCACATCACAGCCAACACACTCTTTTATACACTTATCTCTCCGGCACGTAGCTACGCTGCAGAGGAGGGGAGCTTAGAGATTGTTGTCTAGCTGATATTTGTCGTCGACGTCATTGTCGTCATGGTCCTAGCCGTGGTCGCCGATGATGACGTTGTCCAAGTCGTTGTGTGTTGATGACACAAATTGCTCACTGTCCGGGTCCCGGATATCCTTTTTGACATGTCATTAAATTTTATATACACAATAATTTTTCACAATTTTCTTTATTGCCATTTTAAGAGTTTGTGAGTTGAATAATATCTGACATAGATAAAGCAACGAGTGCAACATAGACCGACTTTTAAACTAGCAGCCAAGAGCCAACAGAACAGCAGCGAAATTTTTAATTGACTTGTACATGCGCTTTCCAATAATGATGTCATTCTGAGTTGAGTCGCGTTTGCTGTCATTTGCAATAATTGTGTAATAAAACGTTTACAACTTTGATGGCAAACTAAATGAGAATGCAAACGAAAAATGAAAAATTTGTGTTCATACACTGTCTACAAATGAAACGATTTAGAATTGTGTTTGCTTTGCGGCTGTGAATCAAGTTCAAAGGCTCATTGTTTATAGTCCGATGAAACTGAGTTCAGCTCAGTCGGCCTTCAGACAAGCTGTGTGCCATGTATTCAATTCTCAACTCTAGTTAAACATTTCCTTATCAAAATTGTGGCACGTGGCCAAGCATCACTTCGACAGAAGAGTACAAAAGGAATGAATAAAATAAGAGAGTGCACACAACGAAAGCTCAGTCGAAAACTAAATCCTTTTTTGATTAAATTCAATGTTTTATATCCGTTTGGTCATGTTAACATTTTTCTGGACTTTTTTTATTTGGCCTTTTTTTTTGTTTCAAACCAATTTGTCTTGTTTTATTTTTCTGTTGGTTTTTATCGCACTCACATTTAACCGCAAACAAGGAATCCAAAAGGACCATTCGATTGTACAAACGAATGTGTGACAGTCAAAAAAAAAGATAGGAAAGGAAAAAGAGATAGAGATGGAGAAAGAGGCTAAGAAGAAGGAAATTTCATGCACAAAAGTCACTTAAGTTGAAAAATAGATTGAAGTGTAATCATGGATTTGAACTGTTTGGTCATACATTTAATCCCAGAGAAAATGAGTAGTCGCACGAATAAAACAAAGGGACATTCTTAGAAACGCACATGCCGTGTTGCTTAGCATTGGGCGTAGTTGGGCGTGAAGTAGCTTAGCGGCTTGATGTGGCTTGGCAGGCGGTCGATTGGTCGGGCGAGCGGGAGTTCGACAATGCTCAAGCTCGCTTACTGACGACGTCTTCTGCAAAAGCTCTCATGTTTCGTCCTTATTCCACATGAGTGATTGAGCCCCTTTTGTCTCATATTCTTATCTAAGTTTGTTTGAATAAACTTAAACGAATGTTTTGTAAGAAGATTTCCTTTATTACCACCAACTGGTAACTCATTCGTACTCAGCTTTAGCAACGACTTCGTCTTTGGTTTGCTCGCTTGCTTGGCTTGAATTCCTGTGTAGACATGCGGCATGAGGGCGTAAGTTTCGATGCCACTGGTTCTATATGTATGTACATACGATATGTATGTGTGTATGTTTATGTGTAAGCTGGTCTACTTCAAAGCCCTGTGCTATGCTATACTCTAATTCAACATGCAAACGTTTGAGCAGCAGCAGCAGCAAGAACGATTGTCCTTTTTCTTGTTGTTCGTCTCGTCTAAGTTCAACTGAATTCAACTCGTTTCATGTTCGGTTGTTGAGTGCTGTAAGTTTGACTATGACTCTAATGCATGTATCATTGCCTTGACTTTGTTTGTGCGACTTTTGTGTCTGTCATACGTTCACCATGCAGTCTTCCCTTCATACTTCTGCCACCTGTTTTCTTCAATCGTTGTCTGTGTTTCAAGTTCACTTGTACACTCCTTTCTGTTCTGTTCTGTTCTATTCTGTTCTGTACGATTCCATACTCTTCTGCATATCGGTTTGCCTTGACTTGTTGTAACTCAATAACTTCGCCTTACTGTCTTTTTGTTTGTTTACTGTATCGATGTTTGTTTGCTTGTGTATATTCGGCATGTCTATAATGCCACATAATGCCAATTCGTTTGTAAACCATTGCAGCACTTAAGGAAAAATCACTGTATCAAAATAAACCGAATAATTTCAACAATTGTTACCGGACAAACTACTCATGACAAGGCTTAGTATTAGTTCGTGTTCGGTTCATACGTACATAAGTATATCGTTCGTCGTACTGTTTTGTTGAATGGCAACGCGCAACACAAGTAAGTCAGAGAGACAAGACTGTGAAAAGGCAGTACGACTGGGTTGTTTAACTGAGTGTATTGAAATAATACTTAATGACCGTAAAATTATAGTTTTGTATAGTTTCTTTACTGCAAAAAGTATTAAACAATTTGATCCTAACAGCTTTCTCTTTTTATCTCCTTTTCCGTCTCCCTCTGACGCACACAGCATAAATTTTGTATCTATGCTTTTATGACTAGTAATACATATGAGCATGAATTGAAAGAGTTTTGATTATGGGTGAAAGCATGCATGGTAGGCAGAAGCTTAAATTGCTTTTGATATTTGTTTACTGATAAAAAGGCAAATTTCGTTTTGTATTTAAGTAAGTAGAAATATGTAAAGACATATTATTGCTGGTGCACCGGTAGTCTCTTGATTGACAACTTAATCTGTATCCGAAAACATACATTTCATTTTTTTAATTAACATTTCAGTACGCCACTAAACAGCTTTAAAATTGCCGAAATTGTTTCAGTATATCATAGACTTCGATATGGCGAAGGCTTACTGGTGACAAAGATAATTGAGTTTTCGCAAAAAGTGTCCGACACAACTGTCACCGACAGCGATGCCACAAAACACCATAACAAATGCAACAACAACATAAGCGACAGTTTGAAGGATAAATAAAAAATACATATGCATGTACATATGTATATATTTGTATATAGAAAGAACATTTATGCCAAACATGCGAGTGTGAAAATTGCACACTTTCTCATTCAACTTAACTCAATTCAATTCAATTGACTGCACTGCAGCGGCAACAACATGAGTGGATGGTATGTGTGCCGATAAAAATTACAACAGCAGCTTGATTAATTTGTGGGCGTTGACGATTCGAAAATTTGTGGGCGTGCACGCAATGGAAACACCATTTTCAAAATGACATGCCATGAAAAACAACAGGGAAGAAACATGCAAAACCAAAACAAAAAAAAAGATAAATGAGTAAAACAAATACAAAAAACATGATGAATGCAAATGCAAAGGCAGATCGAATGAGCGACAACTGGCCAACAAAGCTACTCATTTCAGCTTCGTGTGGGTGTGCGTATAATTATATGAGTGTGTGTGTGTGTGTGTGTGTGTGTGTGTGTAAGTGTGTGTACGCAAAGTACTGTTCGCAAACCCATTATCTGAAAAACAAACCGGAGATTAACTTGGCTGTCTGCATGCACACACACACACACATGCACACAACCAGATAGACAGGCACACACAGACACAAAGTGTCACGCAAATGCCCAAAAAAAAGGAGCTGCAAGAGAGCAAGTCATACTCGAAAATCCACTACAAGCAGATGTTGAATAAAATATGAGCAGTAAACGCATACAAAAACAAACCTAGACTCGCAGACACACACACACAGGCACACTCGTGAAGAGATGCCAACAGAAATCGCAGGCAACAGACAGACACTGGCATATGTATGCATGTATTAGTGCACAAAATGACACATGAGCATAATAACAGCTAAGACTCTGTTAAGCGCCGTCAACCACTTACTTGCCGGCCAGTGCAACCAATGCCGCCGCCATCGTCCGCCACCGCTTCCCGTCTGCCGCCCAACGCCGGATTCTACTCTCGAACGCCGCTGTTGCTTCCTGTGTACTCAGCATGATTACAAATTATAGTGTTGCAACAGAACGGGGCAACGGATAGCGGGAAGCGGTAACGCGTGCATAAATACCGCCCATAGACGGAAATATAATTCCACAGATTTTCAAGGGTTCAACGCACAACGCACAACACACACACACACACACTTACAAATACACATACCAGGGCATTGCTGACGCAGCCGCCGGCAGCTTGGGTACCGTTTGCGAAAATCTATTTATGTTTGTATGTGTGAGGTTTTTTTTCAAATGGCGCAACAGCTACATTCAGAGATTACAACAACAAATTGTACGACTTTGGTGGTTGCTCTGAAGCGCTAGACTTGGTTGGCCGGCCGGTCGTTTATTTGGTTAGCTAAATGTAACAAGGCTCCTCAACGACACAACCCCGACTCCGCTGCGCCCGCACCAAACTCTAAGACTTTTTTGTCGTTTTTGAGTCAGGTTGACTTGACTTATGCTGTGTTTTGGCTTAATTTATTATGTCTTTGCTTTATTTTGCTGCCATTTTGAGACAATTTAATTATGCATTGGCGTGAAACAAGAAGAAATTAAGTGTTTTCCTAAACCAACTAAAAAAACCTAATTAAATGCCTAAGCCTGTAGGTAGGCAATTGTTATTTACCTACAAAGTATGCAACAGTTTGCAATTGGAAGAATTTTCAAGCGGAAAACGATTCGCTCTTGCGACGCCCTGGTTTACATGACTGCAAAACAGGGTGACATATCCCACCTGAGCAAAAACGATGAAAATTCGTATATAGGCTATTAAAATAAAGAGAAGTAATATCAAATCGAAAAAATACGCATGGCACAAAAAAGGGCGAAGCTGAAAATAGCTTCCTTACTCCACTTACCTAACTAAGAAGAATAAAGCACGTGCATTTGAATTACGTCGATCCGACAATGAAACCTTTATTCATGAAAAATAATCACGCCGTACCAGGCTTAAAGACAAAGCTACCAGGTGGTAGATATTAAAATTTTAATTTTGTGCATCATGTGCGACGACAGTGCTTCTTGCGTTTCCTTGCCAAAGTCAAAGCCAAAGCCGATGTCGATGCTGAAGGCTTCCAGAATGAACAACAACAGCAACATGATTATGTTGATGCGTTAGCTCGTTCACTTGTTGGCAGCGTTAATACGATCAATTCAATTTGCATATTCGAATCGTTCATTGAAGCAAGCAACAACTTCATGCATGAAAAGTGCAGCACAACTACTCAACGCCACTTGATGCAAGCAAGCTGAGTTTTTGAAAAACCTTACTTGCACACAGAAGGAGTCAAGCAACCAACCAGCCATGTTAAGATGAGCCAAGTCAAGTTGAATCAACAGCAACACCAACAACAACAACAGCAAGCATATATGACCAAACGGTGTTGCCCCGCCGCCACTGTTGCATTTTCATTATACACACGGCCACACACACAAACACGATTATCATCTCATGAGATGAGTCGGAAGTGGCTGGTGAAGAGCGACGTGGGTGTAAAGGACATGCGGCATTTACTGTATGTGTAAAGGCGCTCTATTTATGTACCTTGTGCTGCTTTTATCACCTTTATTGCAACTTGTTTACGCGAGCAAGCGCGCGCTGCAAAGCCATCAGCAGCAACATTGTTACAATCTTCGCAGGCAGCGCGCCGTGTCGGAGGCTTAAAGTGGATGCGCTCACCGCAATCTGTTCGGAAAAGTTGCAATTAACGTAAAGTTTTTATTACAAACTGCTTGTAGTAAGACTGTGCCATGGTTGCAAGCTGTCGGGAAGAACCAAGCTCTGGATCTGTGCCAGTTGTCAAAACAAGCTTTTGGATTGCGGCAAATTGAGCGTGTTGGATTCAATGCAGCCAATTGTGTAACGTGAGCAATTAAAGCCTTTCGAACGAACAAAATTTGTTGAAATAGAAAAAAAAAAGTACTTATGATAAAACGAACAAACAAATTCCAAATATGATAAGCTTTTAAGCATGTTCGAGCGTGAGTACCTGATAAACAAGAGCGTAACTGAGCGCAAAAGTATCTGAGTATTTTGTGATGAGGTTGACAGAGCGCTAATTGATAAACAACGACAACAAAACAAGAATGAGTAGAAAGAACACTCAGTTGTTGTACTCAATCACAGGCCGGCAGTAGTGCGATAGCTGCACACACGCCGGAAAAGCGCGCACGGCTCATGTACGGTAAATTACGGAAAAGAAAAAATCGAAAAACGAAAAATTTCCAACTAATTATGTACAAATCAAAAATATCCAGTGTCAAATAAACGGTAAATTTGCGGCGGACACGAATATGTCGGCAATGATGACGGTGAATTCGATTGCAACGCCAACAACAACAGCAACAACGCAGACTCACGCAATCAACTCGGCCGTGCAACGTCGTCGAAATCTGTTAATGACTGTCGAAAAATTACGACTTCGCGTACGTCAAGTGCTAAAATGTGTTATTAATTTGCATATCGAATTTTTGGTAATTATTTCTGATGTTTTTTTTCTGTCTCTCGCTTTACAATTAAAATTAAAGCCGCAAAGCCAACAAACAACAACAAATTTACATTAAGCTAGAACAGTGCTGCATAATATTCATTAAAGTACTAATAATAATTGACATACTGTTAAAAGTTATCCATGTGTGCAATTTAAATAAATGATATCAATTCCACGCTTGACGCGCTCGCACTCATTGCCACTCACCTGCAACTCAACAATTTTTAGCAAACGCTGCACACCGAGCCCGCGTACAAACAACCTTATAACTGTGCGAATATAATGCATTATTATTTTCTTTCTTTCTTTTTACCGTATCTTTTATACGCAATTCGCTGTCATGCTCATTCTTTCTTCTATTTCTTATCACAACGCATACTGCACCGGAGACGCGTATGAGTGTGAAGGGTTAAGCAAGACTCACGCGCGTGTTGTCACATACAGCAAGTGCTTCAATAACAGACACAATGACATTATAATTTTATTGGTGTGTGTGTGTGTGTGTGTGTGTGCAAGCTAAATTGGTGCGATTGAAGCGTGACACTGATTACAAGTGGCCAACTAATTAGAACGCAGTCGCAACCTCCCATTCTCTATTTGTCTTTCACGCACTTACTCACTCATCTTTTGTTTACTATCTAACAATGTCAAGCTCTAGTCAATCACAGTGGAGCACAAGCGCTGATGTGACGAATTTTATGCTCAACAATTTGCTAATTTGCAACAATCACAAGCGTTCTGTTTTTATTGTTGTTTACTTGCGCCGCTCATATTGAAAAGCATGAGCGTCGCGAAGGGGTTCATGAATAATGCAATTGTTGTTTTTTTTTAATGTTGACACCACATGTTGCCTCTGTTTTACTTATTGCTGTTCTCGTCTGCCACTTTGTTACTCGCGTTTAGCGTTTCTTCTCTCTGCAAATGCGCTCAAACAACAATACAACAAAATCAAAGCTTAACCTGTGCACCTCTACACGGCTCGGTAGCATTGCTCTTGTTCTTGCTGTCTTAGTTGTTGTTATTCTTGCTTATTATGTACGCCGGTTTAGGCTAAGCATTTCTCAGGCATCCCATCCGTTAACAATTATTTAAGCCAATTGATTTTTAGACGCCTTTTGTTTTTGCTTGCAGGTACTCGAGTCGAATGTCTCACAACTGTTGGATGAGGTTAAATGCCTAAACGATGAGCTCCTCGAGGTGGAACGTCTTGACACACTCATCGCAACGCTGCGTGACTATGATGGGCCAACAATCTGTCACGAGTGGCCGTATCCTCTGATCTTTAAGGGCACAATTGACGAAGCGAAAGTTGCACAAATACTCAATACAAACATCGAAATGGTGGAGGGCGCGGCGGTAGACACTGAGCCAACGTAGCAACCATTAAACTCATACCATTACATTAGTGTTTGTGTGAATGGGTGCATGAGTACACATATGTAACTGTTTATATCTTATAACTTTATCCATTATTAGTGTCGGCACGTGTGAATCTGTCATGTATCATTATTTTACTATTTCAAACCAATAAATATTATTGAACTTTCAATCATTGGTATTATAATATTTGTGGTTTTGCTCCCGTTTATTGTTAGTTTCGCTGCGGGTGTTGACCGCAAAACCTCAGCATTGATCTTGGCGGCATCGTCAAGCATGGCCGATTATTGATTCTAACAGTGTTACCTAAGCTGTGTGACTAAACTTGAAATAACAGCAAAATGGCTTTAAATAATTAAATGAAATTAACTAACGATTGCCGTCATTGCGTCCACCGACATCAACAAAAGTGAAAACAGTTCCCTGCTGGCGCACAATGAACCACACAGTGACGCTCAAAACCATATGCACGAAATAATGTTATGCGACGGATTTTAATTATTCATAAAAGGGCTTATCAGCTTTAGTGTCGCGTCTGATTAAATTGTTGCGCAGCACTGTGCGAGTCCAAAACAGCCAACACCCAAAGCTCACGATGATAATAATTTTGAAGTATATGGAAGACACAGACACACACACACACTCAACGCGTCGCTAAGCCAAGCCGTAGTTGTTGCATCTGTTTACTGATAAAATGCATTCACTCTCTTTCTACATTACTTCTTGTCTTTGTCGCCTTGGCGTAATTTATCAACGTGAATGTGGTCAGGGACAATAACAACAATGACAGCGCCATTAACAACTGTGATAGTGAAAACAAAAACGACGCGACGTTTAATAAAAGAGTAAAACTACAACAAAAAAGATTAAAAACAACAACAAGAACAACACAATAGTAAACGTCAACTATGGTGAAAGTAAAAGTCTCAAAAATAACAACAAAGGCTCTAATTAGTCGCAAGAGAACGGAAACAGAAGCGCATAAAAAATGAACTATGTACATATGTATGTACATACATATGTATGTATATTGCAGCAGCACTGGAAGAAATATTTCTTTGTTACACATTTGTTAAACAATTAACGAAAATAAAGAATTTGTTCTTTGTGCATATTTCTGTTTATTTAAAGCTGAATTGAAAAAGATAATGAATTGAAAATGACCTGACACTTTACCCAAATAAATACGCTTGTCAATCCCTGACCCGAGCGCATGAATGATTTACACAGACAAAATCATTGCACATTTTATTTAAATTAAATCGCGCAATTCAGACCATGACTGACCGCAACAACAACAACAAACGCATACTGATGGGCTGCAAGGACGTTGTGCACACAGGACAATGACTTCAAACCAATGTTGAAAAACGCTGGTTTGCCATCGAATCAATTTGCAATAAAAAAACTGCTTGAATAAAACATTTAAAATAAGAAGATTTCCTTTTACGGCAGAAATTTTCGCTTTTTGTGGCACAACTGAACCACAACACACGTTGCCAATTTAAACTTTCCCCAACCCCCTCCCCTACACAATATTGCTCTATCATTCTTATTCATTTTGTTGAGCTTCAAAGTTAATTGTTTGAGTGATTTTTGTCATTCTATTAACTTTTTGCATTTACTTATGCCGAGTCTTATGTATGTATGTACATATGTATGTATGTATTATGTAGATTACAATAACAGCAACAACAGCCATAGTAATGCTCATTGTGGCAATTATGCACGGCGCACACATAACTGTAAATGCGTGTCTATCAAACAAATGTTTTACGTTTGTACTAATCAAATTTTTGAACACCAAACTCGGTTAAATGACTGGCATTGTAAGTAGCGACGTGCGCTTAGATTCCGTCTCCACGACTTACAGTACGCTACCACACCAATTGAGCGGCTCATATACGACTACGGAGTGTTCCGCAATGCCAGCCATTTGCGAATGTAGCGTACATTGATGAGTAGGCATGCTGTTTTGGCACGTCGGCGCTTTGAAACGCAACGGGACGCGAAGGTGGCAATGGTAACGCCAAATCATATAGACACACACGTTCGCGCTCATACACAGAGTATTCAATTCCATAACGCTCAGAGTAAACAAACTAATAACAAAATCACGAAGGAAGCAGCAGCGGTTGGTTGATAGGCGTTTGGTGGAGCACGTTTGGCGCCAGCGACGGCGGATACATGTGCATATATTGGGCTGACTATAGCAACCGCGCACATAACCCGAATAAACAAACTAATAAAACATCGACGAACTGAACCGAATAGCAAATAGCAAACAACCAAAAAATGTACATACATGTACGAAAAATACCTCAAAAGCCTGAAAACCACGAAGACAACGAGTTGCATGGAACAACTGCGAACGGAGCGGAATTGGCGCTGTTAGACAAATAGAAAGGCGGACGGACAGACAAACGGATAATAGATCATTGGATTTGGCTGTTGTCGTTGTTGTTGCTATAATGGAAAATTAAGCCAACGCGCGTCGAACTTTTCTAATAAACTGTTTTGCAATTGTCAGTTTTGGACCTGAGGTAATAATTAAGCTGATGAAACAAAAAAAAAAAAATCAATTTTCGCTGAAAATGTATCAATATTTACAGAGCAAAGCATTTGCGTGCTTCCTGTTAGAGCGATTATGCAACAACGGATTGGCAGCAGATAGGAAGCGCATTTGAAAATCATGTATCATACCCGGGCAATAGAGCAGCGTTGGGAGCTATTATGAAAGGCCAAGGTGACCGAAAGGCAGGCCAAGACGACGACAACTACGTCGACGACGACGACGGCGGCGACTGTCACTGCGAACGCGACGTATGCACGTCGGAGTGTTATGTCCAATGTGAAATATCGTGCCAAGTCTGTGGCAGGCCAAAATGGTGACACGTCGCTAGCGAAAAATGTCGTCATCGTCGCGAATCCCAAAGTGGTTGCGACGCCACCGTCGCAGGATGCAGAATCCATTGTGAATGACAGCGCAACAACGTTGAATGCAGAGGCGATAGCAACAACAAATACAACAACAACAAACACTCCGCAAACACAGCAGCTACTGCAACAACAACTACAACGAACCTACTTACCTCAAACATCTTTGCTGAAAATCGAACCATTTGTTCCTAGTTTTAATCAACGACTACGTCGGCGGCCTATTGGTCGCTCCTATAGTACATTAAGTTCCACAGTCATACATAAACGCAACACGAGCGGCGGTGGCGGTGGCACTGGTGGCTCTGGCAAGATGATACTACTTCAACAGCCTAAAGCGGAACTAATCATCGGAGCTGCTGTTGATGGCACAATATCGCCTCAGCAACTGAAGCGTAACTATGCTGCTGCACATCAGTTGCGACAACGGCAACGTTTGCCAGCACAAGCACGTGGCGTCGTCAGTAGACAACGTTCAAAGTCGACCTCATCATCGGCTGCGTCAAATTCATGCCGACCGGCAACCGGCGTAGCGCTCAATATAGCAAATGGACCAACATCGGCGCCAAACAACATGAGCGGCGGCAGTGGAGGTGCCATTGTACATGCTCAACCGAATGGCATCTGTCGCATAACACGTTTGGTGAAGGAACGCGAAGATCTGCCTGATCGCATCAATTACGATCGACGCGGCCTGACCGCGGTGCCAATATTCGAACAAGAGCCGCATTTGCGTTTGCTTTCGCTGCAACACAATCTCATTAATATATTTCACATACCCAAGGAGAACACGCAACCGTTGTCATCGACAGCGACACAACCAAACAAAGAAACAAAAAATGAGGACCAAATTCATACACACTCCCACAATGGCTACATGGGCAAAACGAAAGCGCTGGTCAACGGTCATCTAAGCCGACAGCGTTACAACAACAATAATCGAATTACGATGAACACATCTTCACCAAAATCAACTAGTCCCACACCGAGTCCATTGAACCCGTTGGCCATCAATAGCGGCATTGGTGGCGTCAACAACAGACCAAAGCTGCTCAAACGGCACAGTCTGCTGCAGAAGAACTTTAACTTCAACAACGCACAATTGCCGCCGGCCACAACCACACAACAGCAGCAGCAACAACAGCAGCGGCCGCTCTTGCAACGTTTCACGCTAGAGAAGTCCAAGAGCTTCGTGACGAACTACACGCGTCACTTGCAGTCCATGAAGCAACAACAGCAGCATCTCAGTCAAAGACGTGCGCTGCTATTGCAGGCCAAAGCACGTGACGGCAGTAAATTGAAGAGCTTTGATTCGGGCGCCAGTAGTGGCATGACCATTACAACAGAACCCGCCACTGCTGTTAGTGATATGTGCGAGGAACCAGAGACGGCATTAGCCCTGGAGGAGCTCTCCATTAAAAACAAGCAATTGAGTTTGAGCGCCTCCTATGGCAACATCTTTCAGCATCTCGTCTTTCTCGATCTCTACGACAATCAAATCGAACGAATCGCCTGCTTGGATGGCCTGCCGACACTTACAGTCCTGCTACTAGGCAAAAACCGCATTACGGATATCAGCGGTTTGAGCTCACTGCGGCACACACTACGAGTTCTCGATTTACATGGCAATAAAATAACCACCATCAGCAATAAGATCAATTGCCTGCAAGAGCTGAAATCGCTTAATCTTGCAGGCAATCAGATACGACAGATCAATCACAACGACTTCAGCGGTCTCCGTTGTCTGAAGGAACTCAATTTAAAGCGTAATAAACTGAAACGTATCAACGGTTTTCAGCATTTAACGGCGCTGGAGCGTCTTTGGTTGTGCCACAACGAGCTGCACAAAGTTGACGATATGGCGACCATCGCCAAGGCGACGCGCTTGCAAGAAGTTACTATCGAAAATAATCCTGTATCGCTGGCAGGCGACTGTGTATCGTTTCTGGTCAGCTATTTGCCGCTTCTGCAGATGCTCAGCCAAATGCCGATCACGGACCAGGTTAGACGTGCGGCTTTAGCCTGGCGGCAACACAAAGAGCTGGCGGAGGCGCAAACAGCGCATCCGACTTCGGAAGCATTCAGCAGTATACGACGCGAAGAGGTCATCTCGAATGCACGCACCAATTGGGAACTGTTGCGCTCGCAGCAAACGGTACAGACTACATTACGGGCGCAACGCAGCCCCAAAAAGCTGACAAGTGAACTGGCAAAGATAAGCGAGTCTAACGAGAATGTTACGGGCGTGGAAGCGAGCAGCAGCAGTGTTTTGGAAGAGCTGCAGGCATTAATCAAACTGCCACCCATTGAGCAGCAACAAAAGCGTAAGGAACAAACGGATGATGGTGGGTCGTCTGATGCGTCTAGCTTGGGTCCGAATGTCGACTCCAGCTCGAGTTGCTACAGCACAGATAATGAAGAGGGAGGCATCAATAACACCGACGGTGGCAAGCGTGAGAACAAACAAAACAATGCCACAAATGCAGCCACCGACGAGAACTCAAACAAACTTTTGAAGCCAACTACTAATGGTCAGACGTTGCTTGGTGAGTGTGACGAGCAATCGAAGAATACGACGAATAATTTGCCACAGTCAACAGCAGAGAAACAGAACGCAACAAATGCGGCAAATGGTAGTGGCAGCAGTGGTGGCAGTGGCTGTGGCATTGCGGCAACGACAACTATCACCTTGCCGCTGCCGCAAACGTCACAACACTTAGAGCGGCCCAGCAGCGCCAGACAACGTTCCGGTGCGACGACACGTGCGACATTGAATACGCCCACAACGCCAATTAACGGAAGCGCAAGCAGTTTGGGGTTTCACTATAATAAGCTGACAGCAACAAACAATGGAACGACTAACGTCAATGCCGCCAACAACAACAACGCCACATGCAAGCGTTATACGCCGGGTAGCTTAATGAGAGCGCAAACAGTTGCATGCAATGGTGGCGGCAGTGGCCGGGGCTCGTCGTCATGCCTCGCTAATAGAGGCACAGCAGCAGCAGCGGCAGCAACGAGTGCACACCAAAATGCGTCCACAAACGGTAATCAAACAACGACGACGCTGACAACGGCGTCGGCAAACGTTGTTTCAATTGTGGCGCCAATTGGCACAAATGCTGTAGCACCAACAACAACGACGACGGCGTCTACAACAATATCGACGACAATAGGTTTGCCAACACCCACAAGCACAAATGTCAGCAACTCGTCAGCAACGATGACGACAACAACGTCAGCATCGACAACAATAGTTGGTAAAAATACAACAACAACAACGACGACTCCATCAGTGTCCAGTTCACCCATACCTTCAGCAAATTCAACAGCCGTCGTTGCCGTCACGGTCACCAAGCCGACAGCAGCAGAGCGAGAACGGGAACAGGGTGGCGATTACCTGATCGAGATTTGTGGTCGTTACCTAAACATCTATGGGCAAGGCGCTTTACGGTTCATCGACAAACAATGGAATCCAGCAAAGGCCAACGACGTGCACACGCTCAACTTTAGTTACATCAACTTTAACAACATCACTGCCGTGCTTGGCCGCATCAAGGTGCGTTTTCCGCATGCTGAGAATTTTGTCTTTCGCGAGACGAACATCAGTTGCCTTGGTCAGTTGAATGCGCTGGCTGAATTGCAAGGTATCACAACGCTGTTTATTGACGTTGAGGGCAATGCTATAACGACAAAGGACATGTGGCGTTCATATGCTATCTACCGACTCTCTCACTGGGGTCTAAAACAACTGAACGGCATCGAAGTGACCGCGGAGGAGGTTGAGGCTGCAAACATTACGTACACGGGTCTCTCGGATTTGGTACTGTGGTCGATGCCGGATGTCATGCTGCAGCCGCTGTTGGCACGTTTACGTTTGGATGAAACGTGCACGGCAAGCAAAATGTCGCCAAAGGAATGGTTAATGCGCACAGACAACAAATCGTTACGTCTCGTCGTCGGAAAGGAAGCGCTGCAATGGAAAAAAGCCTCAGCAAGTAGTGTCAGTGGTGGTAGTAGTGTAAGTATCGGTGGTGGCTTTATTGAGCTTGCCTCGTCTTCTGCAAATGCGCCATTGAGCACACGCGAACGTGGTCGTCAGCACTTTGCGCTTATGATGGAGCACACCTGTAATGCCGTTGAAAAGCTACACAAGCTGGAGACGCTTTGGCCTAGCATGCTGTTGGATATCGTTCGCAATACGCTACTAGACTATGCCCAGTTGGATGTCTATTTGCGTAGTCTTATGTGCGAACTTATGAAATAACATAGCAATGGACAAAGATAAGTTTAATTATGATGACTAAAAATATTTTTGTAGCGGTTTCGTTTTCATATAGAAGAATTAGAATTACTGCCTGCCCGACTGTCGGCACACTTTTGTCATATCTGACGATATTCGGATACGTAATTAGACTTGTAAAGCAATAACGGTGAACCAAATAGTCCAATTTTTATATATATATTATTGATTTGATATTATTAACTAATTAACAAATAAATAGCAAACTACTTTAAAACAAAATGCACTTTTTACATATCTTAACTTAGTGTAAGTACCAAATGACTTAAATTAATTCTATGCAACGTGTTCGTCCTTGTCATCCGATTTTGCGGGCTTAGGTGTTCGAATCTTATCCACATAGATATTCAAAATAGCCTCAATGCCTGGATAAATCATGAAATTCGTATTGCGTATCTTTTTGTCAATCAAATAGGAAGTAACGGAGTTCGTGTTAAAGGCTATGTCCAAGGCATCGCTATGCGTAAACTTGTCCATTCGATCGCGAGGCACTTTAATGGCACAATTCTCGAAACCATTTATTCTTATGCTTAAGTCGACTTTATACCTGGCATCAATTTCTGGCCAGCGCTGTTCGAGCACATCGCGTTCCCATTGAAGTTCTTCACTCGATGCGTTCAAACGGCCCGGAACAGCAACGAACTTGGACCACAATTCCGAGGCAAAGTGCGGCGCCATAGGGGCCAACATGATTATTTGGCTAGCAAGCGCGCGCTCATACTGGGGCCCATGTCGCATAACATGTTTAGGCGTGCGCTACGCATGATAATAAAAAAGAAACATGTATTGGTAATTTACAAACTAATAAATGAAGATGTATACCCGTATTGAATTGGTCAGTCCTTGCATTTTTGATATGGCGACGCTCAACTGATGCGCATGTCGGTAGTTGAAAGTAGCTCCTTTCACATAAAAGTTGCGCGCATCAAAAAGCTTTTCATCTTCCGCCAGAAATTCAGAGCTGTTTGTGTCCACTGGCTCAGTTTCCGGTGCAGTGCGTGCGGCAATGAAGTCGTTAAGTGTCAACCAAAGACGTTTCTGCCAGTTTAGAATACCAGGAAAAGCTGTGAGGATCGCATATGAGATAAGTATAAGTAAATAATTTTAAATCATAAAAAAAATTTATTTTACTGACTTGCATTCGACCAATTGCGATGAGAAGTGGGCGCCACATCGGCAAGTATAATCAGTCTGGTTGTGTCTGTGCCGTATTCGCTAAACATTTCGCCTGGGTCGACTCCATTCAATTTTGATTTGGACATTTTCTCCCATGACATAACCACTGGTTCTTTGGTATCTTTTAGGACTGCTTGATTTTTCTTTGCATTTGTGATTTCTACCTCATGTTTTTGAACATAGCGACCGCTGCCTTTCACTCTAAAAGACTGGCCCATGACCATGCCCTGCACCAGCAGTCGTGAAAAAGGTTCTGTGCTACTTGTTAAACCACAACTATGCAGGAAATGATTCATGAAGCGTGCGTAATATAAATGGAGCACAGCATGCTCCTTGCCGCCTATGTAGAGATCAACAGGCGTACATTTCTTTATCAATGCCTCATCGAAAATTTTTGCTTCATTGTGCGGATCCAGAAAACGTAGATAGTACCAAGAACTGTCCACGAATGTGTCCATTGTATCAGTTTCACGTTGGGCATTTGGATTGCCACACGTGGGGCAAGAACAACGTAGCGCTTCCTCTCGATTCTCGGCCAGAGCTTCCTTGGTTGGCAGTACGACTGGCAGCTGGTCGCTGGGTACCGGCACAGCTCCGCATTTATCACAGTGTATAATAGGTATGGGCGTACCCCAGTATCGCTGTCGTGATATTAACCAATCTTGAAGTTTCGATGAAACACGATATCCGCCATTATTCAATCGTTTTGCAGTCTTGAGTACTTCTTTGCGCATCACCTCTGCATCCGCGTCTCGTGGTTTTTCGACATGTTCTGTGAAAAATGACATGCCAAATGATTCCAACAATTGTTTATCTGTTTCATTAAAACTTGGTGCGGCCAGGTAGACTTCAGTGTGTTCTGAAAAGACAGGCATGTCACTGAACACCACAGGCAGCGTGGTACTTGCGAAAGGATTCTCGATAGTTAGACGGTCGGCCGATTTTAATTTAGATAGGAAATGTTTGGTACTAAGTACAACAAATGCATTTGGATCCTTCAAATATTCGGGATTAGTGGTCCAAATACGAAGTAAATTTTGTGCCGATGTTAGTAAATGGAAGGCGTAACCGTTGCACTCGCCAATCCAGTGACGCTGCAAATTTATTATGTCACGCCAGTCACGCAGAGTGGGATCCTCCAAGCCGTCTAATAACTGTTTTGCAAATGCAGTTGTTCGAATAAACCACTGCTTCAGCATTTTTTTCTCTACTTTTGCACCAGAGCGCCATGAACAGCCGTTGGCATCAACTTGCTCGTCTGCGAGAACAGTCCTATCGATGGGATCCCAATTGACTAGTGCTTCATTTTGGTAAGCTAAGCCACGTTCATGCAACATTAAAAATAAATGTTGTGTCCATTTATAATACTGAGGAGTGCACGTTGACATTTCATGAGGCCAATCGAAAGAGCAGCTAAGCGCTTCCAACTGTGATTTCATTTGGGCTATATTTTGCTGTGTCCATTCCGCGGGTTCAACGCCCCGCTGAATAGCCGCGTTTTCTGCGGGCAGACCAAAGGCATCCCAGCCAATGGGTTGAAAGACATTTTTACCGCACATTCGTTGGAAACGTGCAACAGAATCACTGATGGTGTATACTCGCACATGGCCCATGTGCAGATTGCCCGATGGATAGGGAAACATTGAGAGCACATAGTACTTGTTGTCTACCACTTCCACATCGAAATTCCCACTGGTGAGTGAGTCGCGCCAATGTGATTCTATTTTGTGTTTTACTTTGTTTGATAACTCTATTGGCTGAAAGTATACTTAGTAACGTAACGTTGGAGTAGGAAATATATCCGATAAATACCTCACTTCCCGTGCAGCTCTGTGTGATAAGACGCCTTCCCCATGTACCACCAAGTCTGTGCAAACCCCGCGCTTGTCGCAGGATGTGCATTTTGAAAACTATAAAGTAAAAATTGTGTAAGCTAAAAATGCGTGCCGGTCGCCAGTGTTACCAGCTCTCAAAAATTTGCCCAAAAATTGGACGATTTCGCCAGTTGCGACAATTTGTTGACGCAAGTGCCTCTTCGACGCAAAAACGCCTCTTTCGACGACACGGTGTCGAATCATCAAATTTTGACTATTCAAATTAATTACCCGACGAAAACGATGCAACTTTGCTAGTTAGTTAAGTAAAACGGGAGTTGTAAAAAGCCAGAAAAACTGAAGAAAAGCTGACTAAAAACATTTCCAAACAAAAATTCACGGAAAAACACGTAAAAATTCTTAAAACATTGTTTACATTTACGGTGTTCGGCGACTTGTCAGCCATGTTGTTTCATGAAACGACAGTGCAGTATTGGCTTGGCGTATGTTGCGCTGCGTTCGTTGGGAATGAGTCATATTCCTCCAAAATTTTTAAATTTAATTAAATTTTTTAAAGTATCATTGCGAATTTATTTAGGTATTTTCATTTTATTTGTCATGTCTCGTATTAATATGCATGAGTGGGCTGTTAACGACCCTGTGACAAATTTAATATCTTGAATGTTTGCAATAAGATCATGAAGGGATCTCTACACGATCATTTGAGAGCATAATTTTGTCCATGAGGATATTCATACGGCTGCAAAAAGTAAAATAGCACCACTACGATACTTCATCTTTCTGACCAAAAACATAAAAAGATGAAGTACCGTAGTGGTGCTATTTTATTTTTCGTAACTGTACATAAACAAGGAAAATCTTCGAAACTTCCCAAAATAGGTCTGAGTACCCAGGGAACGTACCCAAATTCCGTGACCCATTTTTGACACTTTTTAATCTCCCTCCCCCTCTCGGTGACCACATTTGTATAAGAAAAGATACTAAATTTGCCTAAGCATAGTAAATTTCTAGAAAAAAAGCTAACGTAATTTATGGCCGTCCCCTAATTTTATTTCCGGCCACCTATAGCGTTCAAAGAATATTGAATTGCTGCTGCATTCGCTTGATAGGTTGTTTTAGCAAACTATATACCACTTCTTCGGTATTGTTTAATTTTCTCATTGAGTTGATAACATTGTTTAAATGTATTATTGTCAAGGTACCAACGTCATGATGAGCAGTTTTAATATTTGTTCACAATTTCACAAAAGCCCCTCGCAGTTTTTTATTGTAGCCCTCGTAGCGAATTTCCGATAGTGTTGTACACACGCATGCAAAGAAACATGCCACATTTTGTGAACTTAAAAATAACTTTTCTGATAAGAAACTCATTAATCTCACTTTATTAATAAAAAATGTGGGTCATTTATAATACTCCTAATTCTTATTACTAATACAATGTTTGCAAATTTGTAGATTTAAAAGAAACACAGGTTTGTCTTTTTGGCCTACTCAGACCACAATACGTTAGCAACACTTTTTTTCACTCACAAAATTTTTGCATTTTAGACTTGAGACGCGTCAATTTTTGCTTATGAAAATTGTATTTTGTGAATTTTGTGAAAACCGTAAAAAGATTTTAACTTATGGGCGATTCACTGGAAAACGCCGACACTTCGGTGGAACCGGTGGGTCCTACATGGACGATTGTGGAGTATGGCCAATTTGCAAACTACATTCGCAAAGCCGTGACAATTTTGTTGCCTGAAGAAGATGTAGTGCCTCCAGCGTTGAATGTGGCACTCGAAGATCCTGAAAATCAGGAGCGTGTCAAGAAGTTTCTTTCTGATCCGCAAATTCAAGCGCTTTATATCCAACGCAACTGTTTAAAAGGTAAGTCCAATTCTTGATTGGGGACGACGCCCATTGCATAAATTCGCAAAATGGCGTCATCTGTCTATAGTAGCGCAAAGAATTTGGGAGAAAAGGTTTTTTTTTTTTTGATTTTCAAGCATTTGTATTTAATTTTATCTAATTAATGACACTATATTTTAAATACCAGAACATTTCTTATATGATGGTGAGTCTAATAAGAAAAAGTTAAAAATCAATAGAGAAAGTCTAATATGAAAAATCAAAACACACACACACAGGTGGCGTTGCATGACATCATCAGTGCTGCCGAATGATATACATATGAATCATGAACTAGCAAAACATGTTTTGCATCTTTTCTTGCTTGTCAACAAAAAACAGATGGTTTAGCCGGCCGGCTGGTATACAGCTGATTCCGTGCTACGATTTCCCTTCCGTGTTGAATGATTGTCAGCCGCTACCAGCTGGTAAACGATAACAAAACTGTCGAGTATTGCTCGACCTTGCGCCGATTGATGGTGTAGCGCGTCTTTGAGGTTGACATTGGCGTCATTGCCAAAACTGTTGAGAGCAACGAACGCAATACACACAATGTTCTTGGTCAAGGTTCGACCTTGGACTTACGAAATTTGAAGGCTGTCACCTTGGGTTGCTTATTTTTCTAAGGTTCTCACCTTGTTGTGTCCTCAATGTGAATGGCGCGTTATTGAATTTTGCCGTTCGAATGATTTGTTTGCGTTGAGCTTTTTTAATTAATTCTTTTCAATTTGTCTTACAGAGGATGACAGTGAGCAACCCGCAGAGGGGGAAGAAGAGAAAGAACTTGTCACTTATCAGATTAGCAACGATGTGCATTTCACCAATAGCCGCATGGCATCGTTGGCTTGTATTAAGCGTGGCGCAGTCGTAGAGGCCGACAAGTCGATTCACTCGCAGCTGCGATTGATCAATTTCTCTGATGGCTCGCCGTATGAGACGTTGCATGCCTTCATTAGCAAGTCACTCGCTCCTTATTTCAAGTCGTATGTGAAAGAGTCAGGACGTGCTGATCGTGATGGCGACAAAATGGCACCTTCCGTTGAAAAAAAATTGGCCGAGTTGGAGATGGGATTATTGCACTTACAACAAAATATTGATATACCGGAGATTACGCTCACGGCTCACCAAACTGTGAACAACGTTATACGAAAGTGCGCGGATGAGAATCGAAAAGCAAAGGTTGCTGATTTTGGAGATAGGGTTGAGGATTCGTCGTTCCTTAATCAACTACAGAATGGTGTCAACCGATGGATTAAGGAGATTAAAAAGGTCACTAAGTTGGATCGTGATCCCTCGTCAGGCACAGCTTTGCAGGTATGTTCGTTGATTCTTAACTGATGAATTGTTTAAAATGAAACATTTTGATAACTTTTTTTTATTGTAGGAAATATCTTTCTGGCTTAATTTAGAGCGTGCGCTCTATCGTATACAGGAAAAGCGCGAGTCACCGGAGGTCGCATTAACCCTTGACATTCTCAAGCATGGAAAGCGTTTCCATGCAACAGTTTCCTTCGATACGGACACCGGGCTAAAGCAGGCCTTGGCCATGGTTGCTGATTACAACCCGTTGATGAAGGACTTCCCTATTAATGATCTACTCTCAGCCACGGAATTAGAGAAAATACGCCCAGCAGTGCAGCAAATTTTCTCGCATCTGCGTAAGGTGCGCAATACTAAGTATCCAATACAGCGTTGCCTTAAGCTCATCGAGGCTATCTCACGTGATTTGTCTCAACAATTGCTCAAAGTGCTTGGCACGCGTCGTCTCATGCACATACCATTCGACGAATTCGAGCGTGTTATGAATCAGTGCTTTGAAATTTTTAGTTGCTGGGACGATGAGTACGATAAACTCCAGGGGTTGCTTCGAGATATTGTAAAAAAGAAGCGTGACGAACATCTTAAAATGGTTTGGCGTGTTTCGCCTGCACATAAAAAGCTTCAGACTCGCATGGAGCATATGCGCAAGTTCCGTAGACAGCACGAACAATTGCGGACTGTTATCCTTCGTGTTCTCAGGCCGAACAAAACGTCGCAGAATGATGATGGAAGCTCAGTAGAAACGAAGCAGCCGTATAGCTTGGAAGCAGCCGATGCAAATGCGATTGAAGAGGTTAACTTGGCCTATGAAAATGTCAAGGAAGTCGATTGCCTTGATATTACTAAGGAGGGCTCAGAGGCTTGGGAGGCTGCTGTTAAACGATATGAGGAGAGAATTGGTATTTGATTCAGTGAATGTTTTTAATATTTTCTCTTATCTAATTTGTATCCTTTCAGATCGCGTTGAAACTCGCATTACGGCGCATTTGCGTGACCAACTGGGCACTGCCAAAAATGCCAACGAAATGTTCCGTATCTTTTCGCGATTCAATGCATTATTTGTACGTCCGCACATTCGTGGCGCTATTCGTGAATATCAGACTCAACTCATACAACGTGTCAAGGACGATATTGAAGCACTACATGAGAAATTCAAGGTTCAATATCCGCAAAGCAAGAGCTGTCGCCTGTCCTCTGTGCGCGATTTGCCACCTGTAGCTGGCTCTATAATTTGGGCACGCCAGATCGATAATCAACTGACGATGTACCTAAAACGTGTCGAAGACGTACTTGGAAAAGGATGGGAATCTCATATTGAAGGCCAGAAGCTTAAAGCTGACGGCGATAGTTTCCGTGCAAAACTTTCCATTTCAGAAGTGTTCCAAGAATGGGCACGCAAGGTGCAAGAGCGTAACTTCGGCAGTACTGGACGCATATTCACCATTGAATCGACTCGTTCACGTTTTGGCCGCGGTAATGTTTTGCGTTTGCGAGTGAATTTCTTGCCGGAGATAATTACTTTAGCAAAAGAAGTACGAAATATAAAAAATTTGGGCTTCAGGTAAACAAACTTTTATGAAATTTTATGACAAAAAATGGTTACTATTGATTATTCTATTATTTCAGAGTACCATTAACCATCGTCAATAAGGCACATCAAGCTAATCAGATATACCCATATGCTATTTCCTTGATCGAGAGCGTACGCACCTATGAACGTACACTTGAAAAGGTTAGTCATGCGTAATCAGTTTGAAGTCAATTGTCTACCTTTTTCTATATTACGCTCAACTCCATATCAAACACTCTTCCATGTATCTCTTTTACACTTTTTGTTTTGGTAATGCATTTTTTATTGTACACGCGTGCAGCTTCGGTTTAATTACTTTACACTCATACACCACAAACACATGTACTCGAATAGATCAAAACCTCAATGTTAAACGAACTTAAACGTAAATCAAACCAACCAACCTCTTTTTCATGCAGCTTAACAATAGGAGTCTAGCACAAAATTCTGTATTCAAGGTAGTGATGTCCTTAAAGCTAATACCGAATACTTGTTTTTTAAACACTATATGCAATAATAAATGTTTGTGTATTCAACTAGTTGCATGCTTATTCGTCATAGGTTTAGTGTCATATTATGTTGCCATTGAAATAATATTTATCTTCTCAATTAAAACAGATCGAAGATCGTGCTAGTATTGTTCCGCTGGTCGCTGGACTGCGCAAAGAGGTGCTCAATTTGGTCTCTGAAGGCATTGGACTTGTCTGGGAATCCTATAAGCTTGATCCATACGTATTGCGTTTATCGGAATGTGTTACACAATTTCAGGAGAAGGTAAAAAAAACCATGAGTGCACATTAAGGTTTCGAATTAATAAAATTAACTTTTGCAGGTTGATGATTTACTTGTTGTCGAAGAACAACTCGATGTGGACGTACGTTCCTTGGAGACTTGTCCTTATAGTGCAGCAACTTTTGTGGAGATACTTTCAAAGATACAACATGCAGTTGACGATCTCTCATTGCGGCAATATTCCAATTTGAGTGTTTGGGTTACGCGATTAGACGAAGAAGTTGAAAAGAAACTTGCTGGACGTTTGCAAGCCGGCGTGCAGGCATGGACTGATGCACTTACTGGCAGCAAAAAAGAGGTTGACACCTCCATGGACACTGACGCTCCGGCTCAACCAACACATAAGCTGGGTGGCGAGCCGCAAATTCAGAATGCTATACACGAGATACGCATTACTAATCAGCAAATGTATCTATATCCTTCAATTGAGGAGGCACGTTTCCAGATTATGCAACAATTCTTTGCTTGGCAAGCAATTGTCACTTCGCAGGTGCGCTTACAGAGTACGCGCTACCAAGTCGGTCTGGAGAAACCTGTCTCGCAGACTTATCGCAATCTTCTAACCAAGTTGCCTGACGGCAAAGTGTTGGAGAACGCCTATGATGCTATTGAGAATAAGGTCGGCGAAGTACGTAATTATGTAGACGAATGGTTGCGTTACCAAAGCTTGTGGGACTTGCAAGCGGACACTCTCTACGGCAGACTTGGCGAAGATGTCAACTTGTGGATTAAATGCCTTAATGACATCAAGCAATCACGCACTACTTTCGATACATCTGATACGAGACGAGCATATGGACCCATTATCATCGACTATGCTAAGGTGCAAGCGAAGGTCACGTTGAAATATGATTCTTGGCATAAAGAGGCACTTGGTAAATTTGGTTCATTGCTAGGTAATGAGATGACTACTTTCCATTCTAAAGTGTCTAAATCTCGTACTGACTTGGAAATGCAAAGCATTGGTATGTATGTCTCATTAAATGTTTTACAATAATTATAAATTTTTTTTCTTAAATCCGAAGAGGCTGCTAGTACATCAGACGCTGTCAGTTTTATCACTTATGTGCAGTCGCTAAAGAAAGACATGCTTGCCTGGGATAAGCAAGTTGAAGTATTTCGTGAGGCACAACGTATACTGGAACGTCAGCGATTCCAGTTTCCTAACAACTGGTTGCATGTCGATAACATCGAAGGCGAGTGGTCTGCCTTCAATGAAATCATCAAACGAAAGGATACTGCTATACAGACACAAGTGGCCAGCTTGCAGGCTAAGATTGTTGCCGAAGATAAGGCAGTCGAAACACGCACAGTCGATTTCTTGAATGACTGGGAGAAGAACAAACCAACTGGTGGCAAGATCAGACCGGATGATGCCCTTCAACACTTGCAGATATTCGAGAGCAAATACTCGCGTTTGAAAGAGGAACGCGACAATGTCGCAAAGGCTAAGGAAGCGCTTGAACTACAGGAATCTGCTGTTCCTAACAACAGTTCTGAGCGCATGAACGTTGCCTTGGAAGAGTTACAAGATTTGCGAGGCGTTTGGAGCGAGTTATCTAAGGTTTGGACACAAATTGATGAGACACGTGAGAAGCCATGGTTGTCTGTGCAACCACGAAAATTGCGTCAGCAACTTGAGGCGATGATGTCGCAATTGAAGGAATTACCGGCACGCTTGCGCATGTATGAGTCCTATGAATACGTGAAGAAACTTATACAGAGCTACATAAAAGTCAACATGCTTATTGTTGAGCTTAAGTCGGATGCACTGAAGGAGCGTCACTGGAAACAATTGACTAAGCAGTTGCGAGTCAACTGGATAATTTCTGATCTTACACTCGGTCAAGTTTGGGATGTCAATCTCCAAAAGAACGAAGGCGTTGTGAAGGACATAATACTTGTTGCGCAAGGTGAAATGGCTTTAGAGGAGTTCTTGAAACAAGTTCGAGAATCCTGGCAGAACTATGAACTGGATTTAATTAACTACCAAAACAAATGTCGCATTATACGTGGCTGGGATGATCTCTTCAATAAGGTGAAGGAACATATAAACTCTGTTGCTGCAATGAAATTATCGCCCTATTATAAAGTATTCGAAGAGGAAGCACTCACATGGGAAGAAAAACTGAACCGCATAAATGCTCTTTTTGATGTATGGATCGATGTGCAACGTCGTTGGGTCTACTTGGAAGGCATCTTTTCCGGAAGTGCTGATATAAAAACTCTTTTGCCGGTGGAGACTTCTCGGTTCCAGAGCATCAGCTCAGAATTTTTGGGTTTAATGAAAAAGGTCACCAAATCGCCCAAAGTAATGGACGTATTAAACATACCAGCTGTGCAGCGTTCGCTGGAACGGCTTGCTGATCTGTTGGGCAAAATCCAAAAGGCTTTGGGTGAATACTTGGAACGTGAGCGTACTTCTTTCCCACGTTTCTATTTTGTTGGTGATGAAGATTTGCTCGAAATCATTGGTAACAGTAAAAATATTCCACGGTTGCAAAAACACTTCAAGAAAATGTTTGCTGGCGTTACCGCTATACTGTTGAACGAGGAGAACAATGTTATTTTGGGTATTTCATCGCGTGAAGGTGAAGAAGTTAAATTTATCAATCCTGTTTCTACCGTGGAGCATCCAAAAATCAATGAGTGGCTTTCGCTGGTTGAGAAACAAATGCGATTCACTTTAGCTTCCCTTCTGGCACAAGCCGTGCAAGATATTAAGCAGTTCCGCGATGGCAAGATTGATCCACAGAAATACATGGAATGGTGTGATAAATATCAAGCACAGATTGTAGTTCTAGCTGCCCAGATCCTTTGGTCAGAAGACGTTGAAGCTGCACTTCAACAGGCTTCTGAAACAAATACTGCAAAGCCTATTCAACGTGTATTAGGAAGTGTTGAAGACACGTTGAATGTTTTGGCAGACTCTGTTCTCCAGGAGCAGCCACCATTGCGTAGACGTAAATTGGAGCACTTGGTAAGTTTGTTTAATGAATTTAATTTATCAGTATTGACTAATACATTATATCATCTGTTTTCAGATCAATGAATTCGTGCATAAGCGTACTGTAACTCGTCGCTTGATCAATAATGGCGTCACATCTCCTAAATCATTCCAATGGCTCTGTGAAATGCGTTTCTATTTTGATCCACGTCAAACGGAGGTGTTGCAACAGCTCACAATACACATGGCTAATGCGCGTTTCTTCTATGGCTTTGAGTATCTCGGCGTACAGGATCGTCTTGTACAGACACCGCTTACTGATCGTTGCTATTTGACTATGACTCAAGCTCTTGAGTCACGTCTGGGTGGTTCACCTTTCGGTCCCGCTGGTACTGGTAAAACCGAATCCGTGAAGGCGCTCGGCAACCAACTGGGTCGTTTTGTGTTGGTATTCAATTGTGACGAAACATTTGATTTCCAGGCCATGGGACGTATCTTTGTTGGTCTCTGTCAAGTTGGTGCTTGGGGTTGTTTTGATGAGTTCAATCGTTTGGAAGAACGTATGTTGTCAGCTTGTTCACAACAAATTCAAACTATACAGGAAGCTCTCAAATATGAAATGGACAGCAACAAGGAAAGCATTACTGTTGAACTCGTGGGCAAACAAGTGCGTGTATCACCTGATATGGCTATTTTCATTACCATGAATCCTGGATATGCTGGCCGTTCTAATTTACCAGACAATTTGAAGAAACTTTTCCGTTCGTTGGCCATGACCACGCCAGATCGTCAGCTTATTGCTGAGGTTATGTTGTTCTCTCAAGGTTTTCGTTCCGCTGAGAAGTTGGCCTGCAAGATTGTACCCTTCTTTAAGCTTTGCGATGAGCAACTCTCCAATCAGAGCCACTACGATTTCGGATTACGTGCTCTGAAATCTGTGCTAATCTCAGCCGGTAATGTTAAACGCGATCGAATAATGAAGATAAAAGAGACTCTACGACAGCGTGGTGAGGAAAATATTGATGAGGCTTCAGTGGCTGAAAATTTGCCCGAACAAGAGATACTTATTCAATCGGTTTGTGAGACAATGGTGCCGAAACTGGTGGCCGAGGACATTCCGCTGCTCTTCTCGTTGTTGAGCGATGTTTTCCCCAATGTTGGTTATACACGTGCTGAAATGAAGGGTCTTAAGGAGGAAATACGTAAGGTCTGCCAAGAAGACTATCTGGTTTGCGGCGAAGGCGATGAACAAGGTTCTGCTTGGATGGAGAAGGTAAGTAACTTGGGGGTTTTTAATATATGAAGTTCATAACTTTTCTTCTCATGCTTAACAATTAAAAGGGCCTTGGCTCGACTTGGGTTGAGAAAGTAAGCACTGATAAAATAATATCTAACCTAAACTGATAAAATAATGAGAAATACCACTTAATTAATAAAATATTCTCTCAAGGTATTACAACTTTATCAAATCTCCAATCTTAATCATGGCCTCATGATGGTTGGTCCCTCGGGCTCTGGTAAATCGACTGCTTGGCGAACGTTGCTCAAAGCGCTTGAACGATTCGAGGGCACTGAAGGTGTCGCACATGTTATCGATCCCAAGGCTATTTCGAAGGAGGCACTTTATGGTGTCTTGGATCCCAATACTCGAGAGTGGACTGATGGTCTCTTTACACATATTTTACGGAAGATAATTGACAACGTGCGTGGTGAAATTAACAAACGTCAATGGATTATTTTCGATGGTGATGTCGACCCTGAGTGGGTTGAGAACTTGAACTCCGTGCTCGATGACAACAAACTGTTGACGCTACCCAATGGTGAACGTCTTTCTTTGCCGCCTAATGTGCGCATTATGTTTGAAGTTCAGGATTTGAAATTTGCCACACTCGCAACGGTGTCACGTTGTGGCATGGTTTGGTTCTCCGAGGACGTGTTATCCACTGAAATGATCTTTGAGAATTATTTGTCACGTTTACGTAGCATTCCATTGGAAGATGGCGATGATGATTTTGTGGGAGTTATTAAGCCCGCCACCAAGGATAAAGACGATGAGGTATCTCCGTCATTGCAAGTCCAACGCGATATTGCGTTGTTATTGCAGCCCTTCTTCTCGGCCGACGGTATTGTTGTGCGCTCCCTGGAATATGCCATGGATCAAGAGCACATCATGGATTTCACTCGCCTACGTGCTTTGAGTTCGCTGTTCTCCATGCTGAATCAAGCAGCTAGAAATGTGTTGAACTTCAATTCACAGCATCCTGATTTCCCATGTTCTGCAGATCAATTGGAACACTATATTCCAAAAGCTTTGGTCTACTCTGTTCTTTGGTCATTTGCTGGCGACGCTAAGCTCAAAGTTCGCACTGATTTAGGTGACTTTGTGCGTAGTGTGACTACCATACCGTTGCCAGGCGCTGCTGGTGCACCAATTATCGATTACGAAGTCAGCATGAATGGAGAATGGGTACCATGGTCAAACAAGGTGCCTGTTATTGAAGTAGAAACACATAAGGTCGCGTCTCCTGATATTGTTGTGCCGACTTTGGATACAGTACGACATGAATCGCTGCTTTATACTTGGCTGGCGGAACACAAACCTTTGGGTAGGTTGACATAAGCCATATAGATAAAATGATTTTTATTGGTGTACTCTGATTTCAGTGCTTTGCGGCCCACCTGGTTCCGGTAAGACTATGACATTGTTCTCAGCTCTACGCGCTTTACCCGACATGGAAGTTGTGGGCTTGAATTTCTCATCAGCCACCACCCCAGAATTACTCCTTAAAACATTTGATCATTATTGTGAATATCGCAAGACACCAAACGGCGTTGTACTTTCTCCCGTCCAGATTGGCAAGTGGCTTGTGCTTTTCTGCGATGAAATCAATTTACCCGACATGGACACTTATGGCACTCAGCGCGTTATATCGTTCCTTAGACAGTTGGTCGAACATAAAGGCTTCTATCGTGCTAGCGATCAAGCGTGGGTTTCACTCGAGCGCATACAATTCGTCGGCGCTTGTAACCCGCCAACTGATCCAGGACGTAAGCCACTTTCACATCGCTTCTTGCGCCATGTTCCCATCATATATGTGGATTACCCTGGGGAAACATCTCTTAAACAAATTTATGGCACATTCTCGCGTGCTATGTTGCGGCTGATGCCAACACTTCGTGGTTATGCTGAGCCGCTTACAAACGCTATGGTGGAGTTCTACTTAGTCTCACAAGATCGCTTTACTCAGGATATGCAGCCTCATTATGTCTACTCACCACGTGAAATGACTCGTTGGGTGCGAGGCATTTGTGAAGCCATTCGTCCTTTAGACTCGCTGCCTGTCGAAGGTTTAGTGCGACTCTGGGCACATGAGGCATTACGTCTATTCCAGGATCGTCTAGTCGAAGACTCCGAGCGTCGCTGGACCAACGAAAATATCGATTTGGTTGCACACAAACACTTCCCTGGTATTAATCAAGAGGAGGCACTTCTTCGACCCATACTTTACAGCAACTGGTTGTCAAAAGACTATATGCCAGTTAACCGTGAGGAACTACGTGACTATGTACGAGCGCGTCTTAAGGTTTTCTATGAAGAAGAACTCGATGTACCACTTGTGCTATTTGACGAAGTCCTGGACCATGTGCTGCGTATCGATCGTATTTTCCGTCAACCACAAGGTCATTTACTTTTGATTGGTGTTTCTGGCGCTGGCAAAACGACACTTTCACGCTTCGTCGCTTGGATGAATGGTCTGTCGATCTTCCAGATTAAGGTGCACAACAAGTACACCAGTGAAGACTTTGATGAGGATTTGCGTTGTGTGCTGAGACGTTCCGGTTGCAAAGACGAGAAGATAGCTTTTATTTTGGATGAATCGAATGTCTTGGATTCAGGTTTCTTAGAACGCATGAACACCCTGTTGGCCAACGGCGAAGTGCCCGGTCTATTTGAAGGCGATGAATACACTACACTGATGACTCAGTGTAAAGAAGGAGCACAGCGTGAGGGTCTTATGCTAGACTCCAGTGATGAGCTTTACAAATGGTTCACACAACAGGTTATGCGTAATTTGCATGTTGTATTTACTATGAATCCATCCACTGATGGTTTGAAGGATCGTGCAGCAACATCACCTGCGCTCTTCAATCGTTGTGTGCTGAATTGGTTCGGTGATTGGTCTGACTCAGCGCTGTTCCAAGTGGGCAAGGAATTTACAACACGTGTCGATTTGGACAAACCAAGCTGGTCATCACCAGACTTCTTCCCCTCTGTGTGCCCACTCGTACCGGCAAATCCCACGCATCGCGATGCTGTCATCAATTCATGTGTCTACGTACACCAAACTCTGCATCAAGCCAACGCACGTTTGGCCAAGCGTGGTGGACGCACTATGGCTGTGACACCGCGTCACTATCTTGACTTCATACACCACTTTGTCAAGTTGTACAATGAGAAACGTAGTGATTTGGAAGAGCAGCAGCTGCACTTGAATGTCGGTCTAAATAAGATCGCTGAAACTTTGGAACAGGTTGAGGAGATGCAGAAATCGCTTGCTGTCAAGAAGCAAGAGTTGCAAGCAAAGAACGAAGCTGCCAATGCTAAGCTTAAGCAGATGTTTAAGGATCAACAAGAGGCTGAGAAGAAGAAGATACAATCTCAGGAAATTCAAATACAACTGGCGGATCAGACGGTGAAGATTGATGAGAAGCGTAAATACGTTATGGCCGATTTGGCACAAGTTGAACCAGCAGTTATTGAAGCACAACAAGGTAAACTCTTCAGGGGTCGAACTCGCTTATTACATACTGTTTTTATATATTCTTAAGCGGGGGGATTTTTAAAAGTTAACAGTTCAGCGTTAGGTTTTTATTAACACTACATAAAAAAATTCGTTCATTTCATCATAAAAAAAAGTACATTACATAAAGAAATTATTTTTTATGAATGATATGATTTACTTGACAATTAATCACAAACGAAAATGATGCGATCATCTGCAGCTGTTAGCTCCATTAAAAAGAAACACTTGGCCGAGGTACGCTCAATGGCCAATCCGCCGGCGGTGGTCAAATTAGCGCTGGAATCGGTTTGTGAGCTGCTTAATGAGAGTGTAACCGATTGGAAGGCAATACGTGGCATCATCGTTAAAGATGGTTTTATATCGTCAATTGTTAATTTGGAAACTGATAAAATCACGTACGACAATATTCTTTTCTTACACAATACTTTTTTTTCTTTCTAAATATATCACGTTATAATCCCAGTACATAACACCGGAAACATGCTACGCCGTACGAAATCTAAAATTCAATCATTCATCAAATGCTAACCAATTGGCTTCGAGTACTTTTGTAACGCGTACATGTGTCGCATATAACATTCTTTTTTTAACATACGAAAGACTTCTTATAAATATACCATAAATACGTCCATCACCGATTCACACTTCACAATATCAACACTTATTCATATACACCCAACAAACACTCGCATACGCAATGCACCAGCCAACTTTTTATAATCGAATATGATTATCTAATATTATAAAACGTGTAAGGTGTTTAACTCTCGTAACTCTCTATGTCTATTACAATATACATAAGCTTTGAGTTGGGGGAATATGTTTAAAAATTATAGTTTCGATCCAAATCGAAACCAATATGAGTAACTCGATTTTTTCTCGAAATAGTTTTCTATGAAAAATACGTATTTTTGTATTTTACTTAAAGGATATTTCTACGCCGTTGTAAGTCAGTCAGTCAGTCAGTTTGATTAGTCTGTACATTAGTGAATAACCGTTTAACCTAATTAACTTAAACTAATTATTCGCCATGTAAATTATTGTTTACGTTGATTGATTGTGTACTGACCAACTACTTAATTAATTTAGCCGTTAAATCGATACGCAAACAGCAACTTGTTGAGGTGAGAACGATGGCAAATCCACCATCTGTGGTTAAGTTGGCGCTCGAATCGATCTGTTTGCTACTGGGCGAGAATGCAACCGATTGGAAATCGATTCGTGCCGTTATTATGCGTGAAAATTTTATAAATTCAATTGTATCTAACTTCGGTACTGAACACATAACGTAAGCATGACCATTTATTGGAAATTTTTCTAAATATTCAAATACTTTTGTTAATAGTTCAAGTTTTGTTTGATTTTTGCGTTTCTTTTATAGTTTTTGAATCAAGTAGTAATTGAGTAATTTTCATTTAATCTCTTTAATTATTGGTAATTGGCATAACTTAAATATATTATTAATTTTTTTTAATTATTGGTTTTGGTTAAATTCTGTTAATACTAAACTTTGCTTTGCTTGCTTTATTCATTCAATGATGACTTTACCGTTAACTCATTCAAAACGAAACTAATTTTTAAACATAATTTCTCAAAATAAACCAGCGATGAGGTGCGTGAGAAGATGAAGTCTAAATATTTGAGTAATCCGGACTACAACTTCGAGAAGGTAAACCGCGCCAGTATGGCTTGTGGTCCTATGGTAAAATGGGCCATTGCACAGGTACGAGCATTGTTTTTAATCCTTTTTTTTTTTGTTTAATTACTAAAACTTCTTGATGTTTGTGACAGATTGAATACGCCGACATGTTGAAACGCGTCGAACCATTGCGAGAGGAGTTGCGTTCATTGGAGGAGCAAGCAGAAGTCAATAAGAATAATGCTAAGGAGACTAAGGATCTCGTGGAACAGTTAGAACGCAGTATTGCTGCCTACAAAGAGGAATACGCACAACTCATCTCACAGGCACAGGCAATTAAAACTGATTTGGAGAATGTCCAAGCGAAAGTTGACCGTTCGATTGCATTGCTGAAGAGCTTGAATATCGAACGCGAGCGTTGGGAGTCGACGAGTGAGACTTTCAAGTCGCAGATGTCCACCATAATTGGTGATGTACTATTGTCAGCTGCTTTTATCGCTTATGGCGGTTACTTTGATCAGCACTACCGTTTGAATCTTTTCACTACTTGGTCGCATCACTTGCAGTCCGCAAATATACAATATCGTGCGGACATTGCACGTACCGAGTATCTGTCAAATCCTGATGAGCGTCTACGATGGCAGGCAAATGCATTGCCCTCTGATGATTTGTGCACGGAGAATGCTATTATGCTGAAGCGTTTCAACCGGTATCCGCTAATCATTGATCCATCTGGCCAGGCTACGACATTCTTGCTCAACGAATATGCTGGCAAGAAGATCACAAAGACCTCTTTCTTGGATGATTCATTCCGTAAGAATCTGGAGTCTGCGTTGCGTTTCGGCAATCCGCTGTTGGTACAGGATGTTGAGAATTATGATCCAATATTGAACCCTGTGCTTAATCGCGAATTGCGTCGAACTGGTGGACGTGTACTTATAACGCTAGGTGATCAGGATATCGATTTGTCGCCCTCATTCGTCATATTTTTGTCAACGCGTGATCCAACTGTGGAGTTCCCGCCCGACATATGTTCGCGTGTGACTTTTGTCAACTTTACAGTTACTCGCAGCTCGCTGCAATCACAGTGTTTGAATCAAGTGCTTAAAGCTGAACGCCCAGATATCGATGAAAAACGATCGGATTTGCTCAAATTACAAGGCGAGTTCCGTTTACGTTTACGTCAACTGGAGAAGAGTTTGTTGCAGGCGCTGAACGATGCCAAGGGCAAGATTCTAGACGACGATTCAGTTATTACAACACTGGAAACACTGAAGAAAGAGGCCTACGATATCAATCAGAAGGTCGACGAAACGGATAAGGTTATTGCTGAGATCGAGACTGTCTCGCAGCAGTATTTGCCACTGTCGGTTGCTTGCAGCAATATCTACTTTACTATGGACAGCTTGAACCAAGTGCATTTCCTCTATCAGTACTCTTTGAAAATGTTCTTGGACATATTTTCAACTGTACTTTCCAACAATTCTCGCCTGGATGGCAAAACCGATCATTCCGAGCGTTTAGGAATTGTTACCAAAGATTTGTTCCAAGTTTGCTATGAACGCGTTGCTCGAGGGATGCTGCATAATGATCGTTTGACATTTGCCTTGCTTATGTGCAAGATTCATTTGAAGGGTACTTCAGAAGCAAACCTGGATGCTGAATTCAACTTCTTTTTGCGCAGTCGGGAGGGTCTGCTCGCTAATCCCACACACGTTGAAGGCCTTACACATGAACAAATTGAGAGCGTTAACCGCTTGGCTTCACGTTTGCCTATATTCCGTAAACTGATTGAAAAACTCAAATCCATGCCCGAAATTGGTGCATGGTTGCAGCAGAGTTCGCCAGAACAGTGCGTGCCGCAACTGTGGGACGAGTCGAAGGCACTATCACCCGTCGCCAGCTCCGTGCATCAGTTGCTATTAATTCAGGCCTTCCGACCGGATCGCGTTATTGCGGCGGCACATAATGTGGTGAACACCATTTTGGGCGTGGACTTCATGCCTAACGCAGAGCAAGAATTGGACTTTACCGCCGTTGTGGAGAAACAATTGAATTGCAATACACCAGCGCTGCTTTGCTCCGTGCCTGGTTTCGATGCTTCCGGACGTGTCGATGATTTGGCTGCTGAACTTAACAAGCAAATTTCAAGCATCGCCATTGGTTCTGCTGAAGGCTTCAATCAAGCTGAGCGTGCCATAAACATGGCTTGCAAGAGTGGTCGTTGGGTATTGCTCAAGAACGTCCACTTGGCTCCACAGTGGTTGGTGCAATTGGAAAAGAAAATGCATTCACTCCAGCCACATTCCGGCTTCCGTCTATATCTGACCATGGAGATCAATCCAAAGGTACCAGTCAATCTGCTTCGCGCTGGTCGTATCTTTGTCTTTGAGCCGCCGCCAGGCATACGCGCAAACTTGCTGCGTACGTTCTCAACTGTGCCAGCCACACGTATGATGAAAGCACCAAGTGAACGCGCACGTCTCTATTTCTTGCTTGCTTGGTTCCATGCTATCGTGCAAGAACGTTTGCGTTACGTGCCATTGGGCTGGGCTAAGAAATACGAGTTTAATGAGTCCGATTTGCGTGTGGCTTGCGACACACTGGACACTTGGATTGACTCTACAGCCATGGGTCGCACAAATCTGCCACCAGAGAAGGTTCCATGGGATGCTATAGTGACGCTTTTGTCGCAATCAATTTACGGTGGCAAGATCGACAACGATTTCGATCAACGCTTGTTGACGTCTTTCTTGAAGAAATTATTCACCGCTCGCAGTTTCGAAGGCGACTTTGCGCTAGTCGCTAATGTAGATGGCGCTGCTGCTGATTTACGTCATATTACCATGCCTGATGGTACGCGACGTGATCACTTCTTAAAGTGGATTGAAAATTTAACGGCTCGTCAGACACCATCCTGGCTGGGTTTGCCGAACAATGCAGAGAAGGTTTTGCTCACGACACGCGGCACAGATTTGGTCAGCAAATTATTGAAGATGCAACAGCTCGAGGACGATGATGAACTTGCTTACAGTGTTGAGGAGAACGCAGAGAGTGCAGCCGCCGCAGCGGCAGTTCTTCGAAGTGAAGATGGTCGCCCGTCATGGATGAAGACGTTGCATAATTCGGCAACAGCATGGCTTGAACTTTTACCCAAGAATTTACAAGTGCTCAAGCGTACTGTGGAAAACATCAAGGACCCGCTTTACCGTTACTTTGAACGTGAAGTTACATCGGGAGCCAAATTACTGCAGACTGTCATATCGGATCTGCAGGATGTTGTGTTAATCTGCCAGGGTGAGAAGAAGCAGACCAACCATCATCGTTCGATGTTGTCGGAATTGGTACGTGGCATCATACCCAAGGGCTGGAAACGTTACACTGTGCCCATTGGTTGCACAGTCATACAGTGGATTACCGATTTCAGTAATCGAGTACAACAATTGCAGAAGGTCTCGCAGCTGGTTTCGCAAGCAGGCGCTAAGGAGTTGCAAGTAAGATTCAAAGAAGCTTATAAAATTGTTGGAAACATTAAAAGTGATATTTTTTTGTAGGGCTTCCCCGTGTGGTTGGGTGGCTTGTTGAATCCTGAGGCTTACATTACAGCAACGCGTCAGTGCGTGGCGCAGGCCAATAGTTGGTCATTGGAGGAACTTGCTTTGGAGGTGACCATTACCGATTCGGGTCCCAATGCCGACCAGAAAGATAGCAGTTTTGGAGTTACAGGTCTTAAATTACAAGGCGCCCAATGCAAGAACAACGAACTCTTGCTTGCCTCGACGATTATGATGGACTTGCCGCTCACCATACTGAAATGGGTCAAGTGCGTATTGAGAACGCGTTATCCTTTAATTGTTTCAATTTTGTGTGCTTTTTTTCAGGCTCACCAACGAAACGCGTATCAGCAAGTTGACTTTGCCGGTCTACTTGAATTCGACTCGAACCGAGTTACTTTTCACTGTCGACTTGGCTGTAGCTGCTGGTCAGGACTCGCACAGCTTCTATGAGCGCGGCGTGGCCGTACTCACTTCAACCGCTTTGAACTAAAATAGCATGGCCCAGCATGTATAGGGCATTAAAGTATTTTAATCAATATTTAAACACACAATTAAACAAGCTTAAAGTTTGATTTGAATTCCAAACATAAAAGCATATTAAATAAATTATTCAATTAACATGGCATTCTTTTTTAAACTTCGACATTTTATTCATTGTATTTTGTTACACAATTTTCATAAAAACAAAGACATAGTTTACCAAAATCTGTAATGGTTGCCTATACTGGAGGCTTAATCCTTATCAAAAAAAGTTTCGTTTCAACAATTCGGTCTCCACTTTGGAAAAGAAAGTTTATTATTCGGCCAGCTGTTCGTCATGTCAGCTTTAAACTACCGCAGAGCTTCAAACAAGAATGGCAGAATACGTCACTCGTCCAAGTCGAGGAGTGTCGTCGTTTTATGATGGACTGTCTGCAGAAGTTGGGAGTTTCATGCGTTAAGTCCCGCTGCATTGCAGACGTTATGGTGGCCGCGGATTACCGAGGCCTCTTTAACTGTGGCTTACATCGCTTGGAATTATATCTAACCGACATATACAAGAAGTTCGTTGATATCCATGCGGTGCCCAGCATCATTAGTGAAACAGTTTGTTCGGCATTCGTGGACGGAAAATGTGCGCCCGGACCGCTTGTCGCTAATTTTTGTATGGATCTAGCCGTACGCAAGGTTCGACAATCTGGTATTGGCATGGTTGTGACGAAGCGCTCTCATTACTACGGCATGGGTGCTTGGTATGCTTTTCGCGCGATGCAATATGGTTATCTGGGTATTGTCATGTCGAATGGTTGGCCGTTGTTGGTGCCACCGCGAGCGCGTCACGCTTGCATTGGCAGCAATTGCTTGTCAATGGGAGCGAAAGCACTGAATGGTCACTTCATGCTGGACATGGCTACTACGGTCAAGGAGATCGGCTGGATTGACTTTGCATTTCTACGAAACGATTTCCTGCCAAACGACATTGGCACCGATGAACGTGGCTGTTCCACTCCCTTTCCAAGCATATTGCTCAACAGTCAAAATCTCTGCCCGGCGGGCGGGCACAAAGGTTATTGTTTGTCTGTGCTCATTGATATTCTCTGCGGCGTATTGTCGGGCGCCAATTATGGCATGCTTGTACCCAACTTCATGCAGATGAGTCGGAATTCTCGCTCAAACTTGGGTCAAATGTTTATTGCCATAGATCCGCGCTTCTTCTTGCCGAACTTCACTGAGCGACTGGAAGATTTTCTTTGGCGTTTGCTGCAATCGAAGTCCACCGATGAGAATAAAAGTGTAATGGTGCCGGGAGAACCGGAACGGTCCCATATGAGCTATGTGGCGGATTTGAAAGCAATTCCCATGCCGAATGTGCTGCTGGCGAAGTACCAGACAATAGCGCGGATGCTCTGCGTTAAGCCCATACAAACGGGATTTGTATAAGCAGTGGCGTATCTATACTATCTGTGAACCGTGGCAAATTTATTAGATAGGGCGCCATTGTGTAAAAGAGTAGTTTGCTTTAATTATAAATGATGAGTGCATTTTAGATACTATTACGAATAAACGAATCAAAATACATACAGTGACTGTCAGCTTAATGTTGAATAAAAGTCCTCTAACTTCTCATCCAAAGTAGATACCGAAAAATGGAAGATGTCATTCGAGAGATTGTAGTTTTTATACTTTTCACGTATGTGAAATAGTATATTAACTTTGTGCTGTAGCCACGCTCACTTATAGCGAAACTTGACCCGTTGTATGGAGAATTTTTTTGTTTTTTAACCAATTGACTTTAAACTTTACAGTTATGTTCTTAGGGAGGAATGAAAACTATTTTGATCAAAAATGGGCATGGCTACGCCCACTTGTCGCAAAACTTTTATCGTTGTATGGAAAACTTTTTTTGTTTTTTAACCAATTGACTTGAAACCTTACAGTTATGTTGTTAGGGAGGCATGAAAACTATTTTGATCAAAAATGGGCATGGCTACGCCCACTTATCGAAAAACTTGAACCGTTGTATGGAAAACTTTTTTTGTTTTTTAACCAATTGACTTGAAACCTTACAGCTATATTGTTAGGGAGGCATGAAAACTATTCATTTACTTCTTTTTTTATAGTGACACAACGTGAAAAGTATTATAGCTTCAGCCTTGCTGAAGATAGCGTCCTTTCTGGTTTCTTTTAAATTAGTTATTCATAAATTTCATATTTTATTATTTGACCTCAAATTACATAAAAAAGCTTTTTTGATGCAGACAGTTTAACGGGAGTTGATACCGTTACGTCGCCAAAAAATATGATATTTGCTTTGCTGTGTGTTTCGCAAGACTGTTTGACAAAATTTTATGCAGTTTTAGTGTAATCGAGCAAGTCTTAGGGTGAAGAAGTACCAATTTTTAAGAATGGCCAGACGCACATCTATTGAGCAAAGAGAATTAATAAATCACCATTTCAAAAATGGGAAAAGCCAGCGTTCAATAGCTGAAACTGTTAATATATCGTCATCTACAGTTCAACATATCATTGAACGATACGTAAAAGAAAATAGGTTGAAAGACAAAGGTAGAAAAGCGACAAATAAAATTTTTAACTCGAGCAACGAAAGGTGAATCATTCGCAAAATAAAAGAAAACCCAAGATTGTCTGCTCAAAAACCTTGGCAAAGCTTGCAGTGCTTCGACAATTCGCCGTTTATAGCGATTATATGACTTTCATGGTCGTGAACCACTTAAAAAACCATTCATCAATCAAAAAAACAAGAAAAGTCGGTTAACCTTTGCCAATAACCATTTCCAAGGATTCGGATTTCTGGAATACTGTAATTTTTGCTGATGAATCAAAATTCAACATCTTTGGCTTGGATGGAAGGTCGCTTGTATGGCGGAAGCCTAATACACAGTTGCAATTAAAAAATTTGCGTGCGACTGTAAAACACGGTGGCGGTAGTGTCATGGTTTGGGCTTGAATGGCAGCGACTGGAGTCGGCAACTTAGTTTTTATAGAAGGGAATATGGACAAAAACATGTACCTTAGAATATTGAAAGCAAATCTGATACAAAGTGCCGAGAATCTGGGTCTGCGCCGAAACTTTCTTTTTTACCAGGATAATGACCCCAAACATAAGTCGGGAGTGGTGCAGACCTGGCTTATATGGAAGTGTCCTCATCTCATGAAACCACCGGCGCAGTCTCCCGACTTAAATGTCATAGAAAATTTATTGCATAAAATAAGCTGCACACTTTGAAAAGTCTGTTAATTTGTTTTTATATAATTTGAGGTCAAATAATAAAATATGAAATGTATGAATAACTAATTTGAAAGAAAAAACTACACTCTTTCGAATGACGTCTCCCATTTTTCGATATCTACCTTCAATTAAGCTGACAGTCACTGTACATATATTCTTCCAGGCACGCATGATCTTCAACAAGTATTGAGGCAAATTTGTTGGAATTTTTTTTATTTTTATACTCTTCACGCAGTGAATATTATTATAAGTTTGTGCTGAAGTTTGTAACACATAGAAATATTCGTTTCCGACTATATAAAGTGTATATATTCTTGATCAGGACGACATGAATTGATTGAGCCATGTCCGTTTGTTCGTCGGTTTGTTTCATAAGAAGACAAACCTACAAATCGAGCAACTCGTCCTCGAAAGGCGACACACAGTGGGGCCTTCTGAGTTTTTGCATTGCAAAAATCATATCTTCTGAACGAATAAAGATAATTGCATAAAATAAGTTTTGTTTAAAAGTGAATTCCTTAAGCTTTAAAACGTTCATCGTTCAATACTCTACGATATCTGGGAGCGGCATAGTAAGTTGTCAAAGCCAGAATTTGTTTCCAGTGCAGCTTTAGTATCAGAAAATGGCTAGTTTTCCATTTTTTATAAACTTAGAAATTTGCGACTGTACACAGTAATAATAATAAAGATAAATATGAACACGTGGCGGAATGCAATTTTGAGCATTTTTGTTTTTGTCCACCAAAGTTGAAAAATACCCAAAAAATAGATATTTGGAAATACAGCTCCCGCCAGAAAAATACACATGCAAAAAACTTGTTAAAAAAAAACTTAGTTTGGAAGATATGCGCACTCAAAGTTGACTTTTTTCCAACATTCAATAACATACTCATTTTTTTTTTTTTAAATTCGGCATCTTTGAGTTGGAATAACAACGCAATTAAAACACGTATCATTATCGAAATGATTTTTATTCTTAGGTAGTCATATTATAGTGTTAAATCGAAAATATCAAGTCTTTTGCATGTGTAGTTTTCTAGAGGGAGTTGTTTTTCGAACTAACTATTTTTAGGGTATTTTTCAACTTTGGTGGACAATAAAAAAAAATATACCTAAGCTTAAAATTACACATCCCACTTCGTCCGGATTCGGTTTTTATAGTCAAAACACGGTCGCAATCTCGCACAAAAATCAACAAAAAAGGCGTTGCCACGGCTATAAAAAGAAGAATGCTTAGTAGATAGATTCGCTGTTACAGCTTTAATATTTTAATAAAGTGAAAAAATTTTGGGTAAAATTGATTGTAGGCGGTGTAAAGGGGGGTAAAATGTCTTAATTTCCTACACTTTGTATGACAGGTGTCAGTTCCTGTGGTTCGATCTCAATGATATTTATAGCCAATTTGGCTTAGTACGAAGGAAGACTACCTTTTTAATTTCAGCCTTCTATGATTCCATACAACGACTTAAATTTGGTTCTCTTTCTCTTCTTCATTTCGTATGGCAGGTACCATTCCGAGTAGTTCGATCTCAATGAAACTTTCAGACATTTGGTCTGGAATTTCAGCCCTCTATCTTGAAAAACAAAAAAAGTTTTTCATGCAACGATTTAAATTTTCGTCATTTCTCTTCTTCATTTCGTATGGAAGCTACCAGTTCCAGTAGTCCGATCATGACGGTTCCGACTTGTGAGTTGATTGCACAGAAAAGAAGTCTTTGTGCAAAATTTCAGGTCGATATTTTCAGAATTGTAGGAGAGGTTTTTTAAATACAGATAGACGGTCAGTCGGACGTACAGACATGGCTATATCAACTCATCTTGTCACACTGATCAAAAATATATATACTTTTGTGAGAGCTCGCCTCCCTGAGAATAAATCCCCCAGTGGCAACACTGTTCCCCAAACCGAAGGACTAGCAACACTGTGCTAGAAAGAGCGACTTCTACGTGAAGCAGCGATCAGAACAGACGTGTTCTGCGGACGATAGTAACTTCGTGTTACTTTAAACGGACTTCTTCGTGAGGTCAACGAATTAAACGTGTGTGCGACGGACAACGCAACTCCGTACACTATATATATATTTCGTTTTCATTAACTTTATACTCTTATTAATTTTGTAATATAATAAACTACACTATATCTTTTAAACCACGCCTAACGCTCGGAAAAACCATCGCCTCTCACTTTGTACAGTAGCAAATTTCTAAGTTTGTAAAAAATGGAAAACTAGTGATTTTCGGACGCTTATACTGCTCCGGAAACAAATTCTAACTTTGACAACATCCAGACATCGTTGCGTATTTAACGATGGCCTAAAGCTTTAAAGCTCTAGGAATTCTCTTTTAAACAAAACTTATTTCATGCAATTATCTTTATTCGTTCAGAAGATATGATTTTTGCAATGGAAAAACTCAGAAGGCCCCACTGTGCGTCGTTATATAGAACAATTATCTACATCCTCTACAAAACACTCACTTTGGAGAGCTCACCCATTTCTAAACTCACCGATAGAAACCGTAACGCCTATAAGAAACTCCGCAGGCAGCTGGGCTCTCAGTGGTGACAATAGAGCAAGATTTGCCGCTCATCTTAAAAACGTATTCAAACTGTGATGGGCATGGGCTGTGTTTTCTTCGTGTCACATCGGAAGGCAGCCACTTGTGTGAGTTGAAAATTTGAATTTTGTCCATGGGCGTGTTGGTTCGTGCAGAGCAAAATCGGCACGAAGAAACACGAAGAAAAAAAACCAAAGGTTCGGATTTTTTAGTGCGCTTTAAAAATGAAAATGAACTAAAAAATCACAAAAACTGCGTAACCGATCATTTTGTATGGATAGCTGGATTCTTTTGTAAACCGTCGTCGCTTTACTTTTTAAATATTTTTATAAAATGGAAAAAGTCCAAATCCAAGGATGGATTCGAAAAAAGAACCCGAGGTTTACATTTACAAAACCGGAAAACGCTAAGAGCAGTGTGTGGGAGACATTTTTGCTATAATAATGGAACAGGGATCTGCACGAACAAATCATGTCATATTTAGATCCGTCTAACGCACACAAACGCATACACACCAATTTTTCACATAACCACAGATCTTGGAAAAGCTACTGCAAAACACTCTTCATTCAAGATATTTATTTACATTTAAAGGAACTGGTGCGCTGGAGCTTGTTAACATTGGAGCAACGCGTTGACGACCTGATTGTATCAAGGAGAAGTCTTACAAGGCAAACTTTGTACAACGAGTACGCTAAAACAAAATCGAAATTTGTAAAGTGCCTTGAAAATTAGGATATTTCTTATACAACAGAAGTATGGACGGATTCGCATATCTAAAAAAGTTTTATATCCGTAAGCGCTCATTACATTACTGATTGTTTTAATTTAGGGGTAGCCATTCTTATTAACGATAGAAAAACTGCTTCTAATATAGTAGCTCAATTTAATTTCATTCTTGATGAATTCAACTTACAACTTAAGAGTTCTAGTAGTAAGTAGTAGTAACAGGTAATAGAGCCAATGAAGTTTCTGCTTTTAGCTCCTACAAACGTCTATCATGTGCTTGTCACAACCTTAACTTAGTTATGGACGATGTTTAAGGAAAAATTCAAATTGATCACATACATTCACTTATTGAAAATTGTAAGAAGCTAGTAAAATATGTTGAACACTAGTTGCATGATTGTATTTGAAACCAAGTACTTCCAAATAAATTTGAAAATTCATTTCATTTGTGTTTGACAAAAACAAAGCAAACGAATGAAACAAATGGTTGTCACTTTTAAGTTTCTAGAACTCTTTTCATTTGCTATATGCTATATTTATCCGATCATCACCAATTTTGCTGTGTGCCTTAATTTACGTCCAAGATGTTCTTGTGGCAAAAATTGAGGCGATAGCTTGAAAACCAAAGAGTTTATTGAGCAAAAATCTCATTTTTGACCGATCGTTCCTATGGCAGCTATATGCTGTAGTTATCCGATCATGCTGGATTTTACATACAAACTGCGTGCAAGGAAAAGAAAATTTTCTGCATTTAAATTTTTTTGATATCTTTAAAACTCTAGGAGGAGTTCGCATCGCAACAGACAGACAGATATACAGACGGACAGACGGACATGGCTATATGAACTCGTCTCGTCGAGCTGATCAAGAATATATATACTTTATATAGTCGGAGATGTCTCCTTCTCTGCATTGCAAACTTCACGACAAAGTTAATATACTCTTGCAAGAGTATAAAAATCAATTGAAAACGTAATTTAGCATTGCATAAATATATGGGAGTGAGGGGAAGGAGAAAAATCGGGGGAAGTCATTTTGTAGAACTGTGTTTACTGTAACTTCCATCCAATTTTTATGTTTATATCTAATCTGATGTTCGAGCAATGGCCTTTCTCAAAAGTGGCTGGATGGCGAGGGCGTAGCAAAAATTTCATCAAACTTGAAGTAACGACTAATCACACTCACCTATCTTTCCAATTTCAAGTCTCTAGCTCTTATAGTTTCCGAGAACCATTGGTGAGGTCAGACTGAAGGATAGACATAACTATATCTATTTATTTTGGCGCCCTGATGAAGAATATTATCACACTTTGAGCAACGCAGAGCAATTGTCGATATAAACATTAAATACTATGCAAAACAATATAAACAAATAAAAATGAGTTTTTTATTGAGAACAGAAAAAGAAGAAGAACATAATTTACAAGTACCCGAATGATTTCCATTCATTCATTTGGTTTGAAACTCATTCCATTTGTATTTAGTAGGCATTTGAAACAAAACATTTGCATATGTGAACAAGTACTTGGAATTTGTAAATGATGACGTAAAACTCAATTCATTCGATTTAGTTGATCGAATACTCGAAACTTGCTTTACTTACAATAAAGCTAAAGCCTTGTTTGTCGTTTCAAATGTATTCATGCAACACTCTATTGAACACTCGGAGTTAAGTAATAAATTATCAAAAACTTTGAAACAAGATGTCACAACTCGTTGGAACTCGAAATATATAATGCTTAGCGGCATAAACGAGATGCAACATGAAATTCTAGCTTCTTCAAAAAAATGAGCTGAAAAGAGTGTCTGAAATTGATTTTCATGTAATTGGTTCACTTTTAGAATTTTTGAAGCCATTTAAAGATTGGTCAGAGCAGCTAAGTTCTGATAAAAAGCCAACTTTTCACATATATGTACGAGAAATTAAAAAAGCATTGCCAATTGGATGATATCGATTCAGGTATTATGTCTACACTTAAAGGTATTACGTTAAAATCTTTATAAAAACGTTTTCAGCCATCAACAGCGCATTATGTAGGGCTTATTCGTAGTCGTCCATTTAAACAGCTTAATATTTTAAGCGCAGAAAAAAAGAGCAAGTTTTGGCCACTGCCAAAGCAATGCTTACGGACTGTACGCAGTCAATTTCAGACAAGATAGACTCCCCCATAAAAGCTGTCCACCTACTAGTCAAGATTTCGCAGAGTTTCTTGATATCCATCAAAACAGAAAAATGAATCTAGAAAAAAAAGATGTAGACAGGGAGTTAGAACTTTATTATGCGACAGTTTCATTACCAGATACAAATGTACTAAAATTTTGGAAGAATGCTAATAACATGAAATGCTACTGCTTTTAGCTAAAAAATATTAAGTATTCCTGCCAGCTCGGCTACAAGCGAGAGGGTGTTTTCTACCTCTGGACAAATGTTAAATCACCGCCGTACTCGCTTGTTAAGTTCTAACCTTGATAAATTGTTATTTTATATAAAAAAATGTAAACACAATCGAACACATATGTATGATTAATATGAAATAAAGGATCGTGTTCGAAAAATTTTTAGCCGTGCGTGTTGAAAATTTTGATTTTCGTGCTGTGTTGGGTCGTGTCGAAAAATTGTAGTCAAACATTAACAAATGACGCTGAGCTTCAACATGATCCAATCGAGTTTCGACCAAACCAAATCGCTAATATCATCCAAAAGGAACTGAGTCCAAAAAAAAAAACACCGGGCAGCGACCTAATAGCCCCAAAAATGATTATTGAGCTCCCTTTTTGCGAGAACTAAAGTCATACCTCTACGACAGGAAATTTGCAGTGAGATGTAACATCGATATGTCCAACGACCACACCATTGGAGCCGGAGTTCCTCAAGGCAGCGTAATTGGACCTCTACACAGCAAACATCCCAACAAGCAGATAGCTTACAACATCAACCTTTGCTGACGATACAGTTATTTTCAGCCGCTCCAGATGCCCAATGCAAGCAACAGCGCAGTTCAACGCAGAAAAATCGTTATCTGACTGGCAAATAAAAGTTAATGAACAAAAATACAAGCACGTTACGTTCACTCTAAGGCCCAGTTTCACAGTCTAGGGTTAACCCAGAGTAAAGTTATCTCGAATTTAACCCTTACCCAGAGTTAACTCTGACTTACAGTTCCACAGTGACGAGTTAACTCTAGTTATATAAGTATGGCAACATTCTATTTTTTGAGAATAATGTTTTACAACATTGAACATCTACTTACCAAACACTGTTTATTTTTTCAGTTATTTTAAAAATCACCTTCAATTAGTAATGGATAGGTGAAGAGAATCCAATATAACAAGCGGTGAAATGTTGACTCGATTATGTCTGATTGTATAGTTTACCATTACAAAGGGGCGGGCAGTTACTCTGCACAACGGAAGTAAACCGCACTCTTCAAATGGTACAATAGTACGTAGTTATGTTAGTTTCGTGTAAAACACAACATGGGTACAATACACATAGCAATCACACAAGGAAACTTTGTATAAATGATGCATATCTTCTCCCAATGAAAAGTAAACGACTTCCGATGTCAGTAATTCCATATGATGTGAGACTACCTGGTGGACTGCTGCTATACAAGCTCATTTATCAAATTCATTTCTATTGATTGGGACATATTTAATTTTAATTTTTTTGACATATTGACGATATTGTCCAGAGAACGCAGCCAAAGATATTGAGAACCATCACCGGGGCACCGTGGTATGTTCGAAACGAAAATATAAAGAGTGACTTAAATATTCAAGCAGTCAGAGTGGTAATAGCAGAAATCAAGAAAAAATACTTCAGCAAGCTTTCCACGCACTCTAACCACCTCGCCAGAGGTCTAACAAGGTTGTGCAGACGATCCCGTCTTCGTCAAAATGATCGTCCAACCCAGCGATAGACCCTAGGGTCCCGCGAGCAGTCCAAAAGAACTGTGAGTTAATGTTAAGTCATAAGATCTGCAAATTAATTGTTATTCTCATTTTAAAAAGAAGATCCAATAAATAATAGCAAAGTTAAATAAAACCAGTAAGGGCGGTGTAGTCGAGTATACTCGACAATATGATACCCTACACACATGGTAGGCCGTGCCACACCCCAAATCTACAAAAACATATTGATCTGACATCGGCCGTTCAAATATTGTTCAAAATATCACGAAAATCGGTCAAAAAAGGAGATTTTACGAAAAAATTTGAGTTTGTAGGTCTCTGAGGGGTAACCATCAAAAGGAGGGGAAATTAGTGGTATGCAGTTTTAGATATGCATACTTATTGAGCTCGTATTCAAATTTCATTTCGTACCTTCAATAGTTTTGGAGATATAGCGTTTTTAAGAAAACTACAACGGAAATTGTAATATGCAGTTTTGTAGAGCTACACATACTGAGTCTACATACCGACTTTCATGTTTCTATCTCTTTGGATGTTTCAGTTATAGCGATTTAAAAAAGTGGGTGGTGCTGGTTGGGCGGGAAGGAGTGGGCGTGGCACAAAAAAAAAATAAGCTTGATCTGCTGCCGAGCTTCACGAGTTTACCCTTCAAATTTCAAGTCTCTAGCTCTTATAGTTTTCGAGAACCGTTGGTGGAGACGGACGGACAGACGGACGAACATGGCTCAATTAATTTGTCTTATCGTCCTGATCAAGAATATAGAAATACTCTATGAGGTCCCCGATAATGTTTTAAGAAATATGAGAGCATGGTTTATTTTTTCATTGAAAATAAATGTGGCCCGTTTTGTGTGCGTGTTGTTTCTAGTAATTTTTCACAATGCGCAGCCAATTAACTTCGTTTTTCGCTGCTTACTCGCACAACAAAATGTTTAATTGTATGAGTTTTGCCCGTCACTGGCCTAATACCTTCGATGTTTTCAAAACTTGTTTCGTGCTTTGGTGTGTTCGATGATGAAACTTGTGTTTGCACATTAAGTTAGTTCAATTTGTCTATTCAATTTTTCTGTCCCTTTCCTATTGAGCTGGGGGCCCCTTTGACACGGTGATATGTGCCATTTTGCGCACCCTGCCACTCTATTGTTTCGCTACTGTGTATAGGCTATGTTTGTGTTGTCCAAGTTATTTTAAATAAATTTGCGATATCTACATTTGCTCTTGCTCTTATCACAAAAGTTGGTTTAAATTTATGCTAGCAAAAATGGGAATGATAATATTGGTGGATTATAGCGGGTAGAAGAACACCAGCGACAGTCAAACAGCGGGGTTAGTTGGTAGGTGTTGTGGTTTTGAAAAAAGTGGTGGATTGATAGCGGGAAAAAGAATACCAGCGACAATCAAACAGTGGGGTTAGTTAATAGGGGTTGAAGGAACAATAATACTGGTTGTTTTTATTCTGACACCGTAAGAAGAGAATACGAAAAAACTAATCATCAAAAAAAATGGGAAGAAATAGCATTTAAGGGATGTTGTATTTGCTCTGAGGGGTTGTTGAGTTTGATGTTGAAAAGACTTTGATGTAAAGATGTCACTAGTGTGAAGTTATTTAACAAAATCAAACAGTAGTCAACTTTGAAAAACTTTTCGAAAAAAATAGAATTAAGCATGAAAATAATCTTATATTTAATGCTGATAATTCACATTACTCTGCAAATCCGCTTTGTGCATGCAAACGAACTGGGGGCGTCAGTGCCCGCCTACAGCTGGCTAGCACGTTTACGCACTTTGCAGCGAGCCAAGGAAACAGAGTTCCAAGTGCCGGAAATAAGTATGTCGGCCATGAGAAAGGATCAGACTGAGTCGAAGTTGTCGAAAAGAGATAAATCCAATACAGACTCGGCCATAAATTCGTTAAATAAACAAGTAGATGAAAACAATCATCGTAAGGAAGGCGACATAATGAGTTGTATTGATGAATTCGCACGGGAATTCGAACGCAAATGGCACATGGATCCGAAAAGGGGCATTAAGAAAGGCAGAGACACCATGTCAGAGGAGGAGATTTGGAATCGTTTGCCAAGAAGTGATGGTAAAACGGCAGAAAACAATGAAGGCGGTGCATCTGATGATGTGGCCTCGTTGGAGAACATAACAAAGATGTTAAGTTTCAGTGATGGTGATGCTTTTGAGACCGAAAAAGCTGCTAAAGAATATGATATATCGTGGAAATCTAATAAACTCCACACACGAGAAGAACGCAGAAGGCCAGTAAAGGTAAAGGACTCTACCGATAACAATGTAGGACGTGCGCAATTTGTTAGAAAAAATCATGAAGATTTTGATGATGATAAACCTGTTAAGAATGATTATGAACATGAAAAAGATGTCAAATTATTAGATAATGGAAGAGTCAAAACTGACTCAAGAGTCATGGGGGAAGAAGAAACGAAAAATCAAATTACGCATGAAGAAATCAAACGTGTAATGAGTGAGCTTGAAGAGCAAGATGAGCAGCGTGGCACAGCCAAAGATGCTCATGAATCTGCACAATTTGTGGAAAACACAAAGTCAAAGACCAAGAAGTACATTACGCCTGCCAGTGAGCGTCGGAATAGTGATTTTCTCGAGAGTAACATGCGTGATCCGCCGCGTTATGTAATCAAAGTTGATGGCAATGGCTACATTACCAGCGATAATGAACGTTATCTCCAGAAATTGACCGATGACCGGGCAAATAGTGAGTTGTTGCTTAGTTTGAATGAACTGCGTCAGGAACAGCGTAGCCCAAAAGTAAAGTCACTCGAAGAGAATCTTCGCTGCAAACGTGAATTCAAGCAGTTTAATGATGACAACAGCGAGAATACGCAGAACAGAGACTATCTGAAACAGCTGGAGGATTCGTTTCCACGCGATCAAGGTGATTATGGTGATCAAGTGCTGAAGGAGCTCAAAGAGCATGTACGTGTAAAGCGTGTGATGTTCATTTAGAATAAGTTATTTGCGATTTCAAATTGTTCTGTTACTTTTTCATGTCTATTTTGTTTTCTATATAAACCAAATTTATTTTTGGCATAATGCAAAATAAAATATATTTTTATCGAGTATACTCGACAATATAATACCTACACGGTAGGCGGGGTCACACAAAAATACTTAATATATCCTGACAAACTGTATGTGCAGGGTATAAAAAGATGGCAATAGCAAAGGTAAAAATGTTTTGTCGAATGTCTCAGCAAGAACCATTCATACTTGAAGTCATTTAATATTAATACTAGTCCAGTCATTTTTTAATTTTGTCTGGAAAGCTTTGAAGGTGTATCTTTATGTATTTCAGGGTGCTCTTTCTGAATTTAAACTTTCCACCTTCTCTCACTCATCAGCGGTATCAGCCGGGTGTTGCGACATGATTCATGCCATGAATGATCCACAGTATACGAGCCCCGACCACTATTAATTCGTACGGCGTGCTTTTTTGTGTGCAATGTTTAGCATACTCTATTTCCAATGCTAATGCAGATATCACACTCAAATATATTTTTTTCTGATATATAATTTTATTCTCTTTACAATAGAAAAAAAAAAACTTGCTGTAATTTCAACAACAACAATAACATTAAGGGGTTACGCCACACTGGCACTCGAAAAAATAGTCACATAAGTAATATATTTTTTTTTGACACAAATATTCATTTTTTTAATATGTTTAAATGTGCATATGTACACATTAAGATGTTGGTTAAAAAAAAAAAACCGTATACAACAAAATTAAATATAACCGAAGATATGAGCCAACAAGTAGAGCCCTTTTTTGAAAATCCATTTTGTTGGTGTACACGATATCTCGATCTGCAATCATCTTAAAAATGTGGAATATATTTTATTTCATTAAGAAATTAAATATCTAGGGCGATACAAGAGGAAAAAAAACTAACAATTTTTTTGTGAAAATTACAGGTGTTTAAAAAAAAAAAATATTATTTCCGTGATATTTTTTTATAATCTATACAATAACTTTTGAACAAAGTCCTGAATTCAAAAACCCCCTCGTATCGCCTTAGGTATTGTCTCTAAGAATATCTCCTCCAAATTTCAGCCAGATCGGTCAAGTAGTTTTTGAGATATGATGTACCAGTTTGAAAAAAGTAGTTTCGAGAAAAACGCAAAAGAAGAATCAATACGCCGTATGGGCACTACTGTGTGTCGGGCTTATGATTGCTTCTGAAAAAATTCGGATTTTAAAACTGGTAATGGCTTAATATGTTCTTCAAAGCGTAAACAATTTATTAAGCCAAAAAAAAAATTGATTTTTGGAAAATCTCAGGGTGGCCCTTAATTTAGAGAAGTGCCTTGCTTAACGAGAAGTAATGTTTTTTGTACCTTCTGCATTGTTTATAATTTCTCGATTATAACTAGATACTGATTATGTTACCCTATTTGCTTTTGTTTTGATTTTCTTACGAATTAAAGCTAAGCTTACGCAGCGTACGAATTAATAGTGGTCACATATACATATTTTATCAGTTATTATATTGCACTTCTCTAAATTAATGTTATTGTTGTTGAAATTACAACAAGTTGATTTTTTTTCTATAGTAAAGAGAATAAAATTATATATCAGAAAAAAATATATTTAAGTGTGATATCTGCATTAGCATTGGAAATAGAGTATGTTAAACATTGTACACGCGTAAAAAAGCATGCCGTACGAATTAATAGTGGTCGGGGCTCGTAGAGGTATAAAAAAAAATTTCGAACGAGTAGTCAAGTCGTCGACCTTAAACTCGAGCACATCAACTTGACGGGTGTGAATCAAAACTACCCCCTAGGACCTTTAAGGCCTTCTAATTTGGTTCCGCATGTCTGATGAGTAAGCACAAAAGTGCTTCTTATACCTTACGATTCAAATGGATTTTGCCATATGAGTGATCGCTTTTCCCTTGATAGTTCCCTTACACGCCCCTTTCAAAAAGAAGGCGAATGATATGATAGTCCCCTTACATACTACTGTAAAAAAAAACTGAACGGAAGGGTCTTTGTTGTAACACGAAGTGTGTACGAACAATTTTGCTTTATCATACATGATGTACTGTTCTAAATCTGTACAGTTCTTTCATTAAAATTCTGTTAATATGTTAACTAACAGCTTGCTTTTTATCAGCCAGACTTCGTGGGTTCAAATCCCACTCAAGAAGAAAAAAAAAAACATTTAAAAAAGTATTGTAAAAAACAGATTTATTCTGTTCAGCTGAGAACCAGCGCAATCTTCATGAGTCATCTTCATTGCATATGCAACAGTAATATTAAGTCTATCCTATCTTCGTCTATCTCTTTACTATTTTACTATTAAATTTAAAACTACAAATTAATTTTATATGATATACCCCGGCTTTTGTAGGATTCGATCCCAGAGTCTTTGGATTGAAAGCCGGCACTCAACCAACTAAAGATATCATTGAAATTTCGTAAATACTATTTTATATGAGCTACAATTTAGCTAGATTACATTTTAGTCTCCTACGAACTCAAGCCCAAAAACAAAGATTCTTTGTGTTTTACATCATCGGCTACTCCTTCCCATCTCGCTTCACAAACCCTCCTAAATCAGGTTACCCTTCTCTTCCTGCTTCTAAATGAAGCATTATGGAATGATCTGGTTTGAAGTAATATTTCCGAATACCGAGTCTAACTTCGTGTTTTTCAGTCATCGGCTATTTCTTCTCAACTCGCTTCTCAAACTTTCCAAAATCAGGTGTCCCTTCCCTTCTCTCTTCTAAAAAAGCTGAAGGGAAGGTGCTTAAAGTTCGTTATAAAAATTGGCGTTTTAGAAGGGTTTGGTTCAAATTAAAATTGTTTGGCTCAAACTTGATGACGTAAAAGCCCTTCCATGTTTCTTTTAAAACGCCTTCCAATTCAAAATAAAATAAGGCGTTTGAAACGCTTTTTTGTCAGTATTTTCTTTTTACCTGTTGGGAAGGTGATTTGGAAAGCCTTCTTCGTTCATTCTGGGTAGTAACTACTTCAAAATACTACCTTAAATTTAAAATTTTTATAACTATTACTACGTTTATACGATACATTAAAACGTTTTGACTGGAAACGAAATGAATCAAAACACTTAGCATTTGTTCGTTTCTGCTTGCGACTTTATAATTGTTCTGACTCAATAAACTTTAAAAATCTTAATATATATATTTCTTCTGTGCGTGTGTTTGTCACTGAACTCCTCCTAAACGGCTGGACCGATTTTGATGAAATTTTTTCTGAATATTCAAGGGGAAAAAGTTTTTTTAATTAATTTTTCATTTGTAAGTAGTTGTTAATTTCGCAAGCACAAAACGTACAAAAACGTAACATGCTTTGCTTTTTGTTTATTTACATAGTTTAAACATTAAATGAGATTAAAAAAAGTACACAAAAAAAAGCGGTGATATTAAAGTTAAGTTTAGTGAAATAAAGAGCAGAAAAATGCCTCGTATTCGTGGAAGAGCAAAAAATATTGGTCGACGTACTCAGAATGCGCAATTGGTCCATGATCGTCGATTAAATAGAACAGTTCAAGAACACTCGGCTGATAATGCAAATTCGAGAGATCAAATGGAAAGTACACGTGCAAATGAAAATTCTCAGCAACGCACTCAACGTCTTCGTGCTAATACAATAAGACAACGAGAGGCACGTCAACGAGCGACGAATGCAAATAGAGAAAGTAACCAACGGCGAATGCAAGATGTTCGAACATTGACAAGAGCATCACTCAATCGTCTCGCGTTTGAATATGATCCTGAAATAAACTATTCGTCCAATGCATTAATCACGATTGGTAGTATGGACAAAGAGTGTCAACAATGTCATGCTTTCAAGTACAAAGGTGAAACAGCTGGTTTATGTTGCGCATCTGGAAAAATTTCACTGCCACCGCTAAATCAACCGCCGGAACCTTTAAAAACACTTTTATCTGACACCACATCTCAATCAAAATTGTTTTTGCGAAAAATTCGTAAATTCAATTCATGCTTCCAAATGACATCATTTGGAGCAACAAAAATTGTTCATAATGAAGATGGTCGTAATTTCGAATCTACATTCAAGATTCAAGGTCAAGAGTACCACCGAATTGGTTCATTGTTTTTATTTACGATGCTGCTATTGCCACACTCCACAGATTATATGCCTGCCAGTAATCAATCGTTTCATTTCGAATTTTTTATATACTCACACGCTACCAAGGGCGAAGCAAAGCGCGCCGGGTCAACTAGTTAAATATATTTTTGTTGAAATGGACAACAACTCAATGTATCATTAAAAAAGTCCTTGCTGAAAACGAACCATAATAGAACATGCAACCTTAGGGACAATATTACATGTATAGAGGAGGTCATGCAATATCTCATTTAAGCTCACTAAGGACGAGAGGTGGTCATTTTGAATCTCGTTGTAATTTTAAGTCCCTTAATATACTTGTAAAGAAAAGCTTTCGTTAGATAGATGGTTTTGTGTGTCTTTTTCAAGGACTAAACTTCACTAAATTATGGATGTCCCTTTGGATAGACGGCATATGCACATATATATATTTCATATTGTTTGTGAAATTCGCTTCGTAGGGATGTCATACGTCTAGTAAACGAATAACATGTTCTAACCCTTTGAGCAAAAGTTGTATGCATAATAGTATATAAACCAATCATTTCGATTTGCGGAAAGTTTTGAAGACAGCTCCAAATAATTAAGAACAGTCACTACATATATTTAAAATATACACAGAGAAAAAAAATCAAGCACATTGTACTTAAATCGACACAATTCGGTGTTGAAAGTCCGTCAACCACGAATGTTGTCAAATCAAGTAAAATATTCTCAATTCAAGCACTATTTTTAAGTACAAAAAATCTTGAATTGAGTAAATTTCGTTACATTTTCAAGAACAGTTTAAGCTTAATATGACACCAACAAAACTTAATCCGAGTCAATGTTGTTCTGGAAATAAGTTTACATTTTACTTGAATCAATAACCAACCAAACTTAAATTATAACAAAAAAAGACTTATACCGAGACCATTTTGATCTTAAAACAAGTATAGGCAAAAAAGAAAGCAATAATTTTAAATGTCCTTAATTTCTTGTCACATATAATAAATTATTTTTACTATACATCAGTCTATTTGTTTATTTTGTTTTTAATTTGATACACTTCTATCAAAATGAATTAAATAATTAAAAACTAATCATATTACGATATCAGGAATTAAAGAGCTGATTCCATTATGAACCATAAGGACGGTATAGTCCAGTATACTCGACAATATAATATTCTGCCCATTTGTGGTATTCAGTTTTAACGATTTATTTTAATTAAGCTAGTAAAATTTCAGATTCGTACCTTCCATAGTTTTGGAGATATAGCCATTTTAAGAAACCAACTGGGGGAGGGGAAATGAAGGGGAACGGCGGATTTTGTGGTAGACAATTTTGTAGGGCGATACATACTGAGTCTACTTACTTGTTTCTAATTCTGGTCGGTGCTGGTTGGGAGGGAAGGAAAGGGCATGGCCAAAAATCCTTCAACTTGAAGTAGTTGATGGCCACATGAGTCTATATTTCAAATTTTAAGTGTCATATGTATATACTTTGTGGGGTCCTCCTCCCCTCATTCTTGGTGTTACATACAATTACTGTGGAAGAAACTTAATACACCCTGACACACAGAGTTTACACATACTGTGTATCAGGGTATATTGTGTTTGTTTGAGCGAAATGTATGTAACGCACAGAAGGAGGGGAGGGGGACCCCATAAAGTATATATATTCTTGATCAGGACGACAAGAGAAATTGATTGAGCCATGACCGTCCGTCTGTCCGTCCGTCCTCTCCAACGGTTCTCGGAAACTACAACAGCTAGAGACTTGAAATTTGGAGGGTAGACTCGTGATACTCGGCAGCAGATCAAGTTTAATTTGTTTTTTTGCCACGCCCACTCCTTCCCGCCCATCCAGCCCCAACCACTTTTTCAAATCGCTATAACTCAAACATCCAAAGAGATAGAAACGTGAAAGTCGGTATGTAGACTCAGTATGTATAGCCCTACAAAACTGCATACCACAAAATCCCCCCCCTCATTTTCATTTCCCCTCCCCCAGTTATTTTCTGTAAATTGCTATATCTCCAAAGTTAACAAAGGTACGACCCTGAAAATTTTATTAAGCTGTTGGTTTATTTTGTTCTATCGTCAAATTTGTGCTTTTGGGTATAATTTTTGGCGATCTCTGTCTCATCAACATATTTCCTCTTATTCGATTTTGGAGATTCTAGTTCGACTCATTTTCCTACATCAATTCTAGCAAACCTTTTTCTCCGTCTTTTAAGTTTTTTGGTTTTTTATCCTTTGCACGCATATCTGTTTTGTTTTGTACCTTATTCCGCATATTTTGTTTTTTTCCAGTTGGGAAATTTTTATTTATTTTTTAGATATTCTTCGTGGAGTGAAGACTTTATTTTCTGCCACTCTTACTGACGGCACTTGGGACTTTAAAAAAAAAAAACTTTTAATTTTGGAGAATACCAAAAAATTTTGATCGCCAATCTTGTCGCCAGTAAAAATATTTAAGAATAAAAATATAAACAATTTTTCTTTAAAAAAACTAAATGAGTTACCATGGGGACGTCCAAAAATTAAGTGAGGATTTTTGCTGGTATTAAGAGCCCTCTTCATGAGATTTTGTGAGATTTCGAGGAACTCCTCCCAATGTATCTCACATGAAATTTTGATTAAGATTTAAAAAAAATAGTGAATTAAGAGACTAAAAAATTTGGTGAGATTTTGTTAATCTCCCTCCCCTAATTTTATCCCACGTAATTTATGTAGGACCCTTAAGCTGTTTTATCATCCATATTAGTAAGGGGACGTCCATAAATTTAAACGCAGAAAATTTTCGTTTCCTTGCAGGTAGGCAGAAACCAGCCTGATCGGAATACTATAGCATATAGCTGCCATAGGAACGATCGGTTAAAAATGAGGTTTTTGTTCAATAAACTCTTTAATTTTAAAGCTATCGCCTCGATTTTTTGCACAAGAACATCTTGGACGTAAATTGAGGCTCACTGCAAAATTGGTGAAGATCGGATAAATATAGCATATAGCTCCCATAGGAATAATCGGTTAAAAATTCGGTTTTTGTTAGAAAAACTTTTTTGTTTTCAACTATAAACAGATGAAACCTTGCAGTTGCGCGTTTTTAGGAATCCTTGACCATAATACAAAGTTTCATAAGAATCGGACATAAGGGCGTGGCACCGCCCATATATAGAAAAACTTAAAAATGTGATTTATCTATAAGAAGACGAGATAGAAAATCGTAAAATGAAAAGTAGAATGATTGCATTGTATTCTTTAAAAAAAATTAGAAAATGGGCGGGGTTACACCCTTTTATCTTTATAAACTTAAAGTATTCTTATTGAAAAAACTAAAAACCGGATTTTCCAAATGGTTGCAAGAGTATATAAGTATCAGCAAAGCTGAAAATAGCTCCCCTACTGTTTTTTTTTTAAATAACTTGAAATGTCAATCCGTCCTATTTGTGCGTTATATGGTCCTTTATATGGTCGATTTGAAAACGATTTTTGAAAACGCATACCCGTTATTTCTGTTTATTATCCTTTACTTTACCTAAATATAAAATTTCAGCTTCCTATGTTAATTTTAACACGTGCTGACTGAGCCCCTAAGTTTTATAAAAGAAGATTTTAGATGTTTTTTTTTTAAATACAATTGGGGGACAGAAAATAATTAAATTTTAATTAAATATTATTGAAAAGGCAAATTTAAGTGTTGCGTTTTATTACCAAAAAGATAAACTTTATATAATACTAATCAGGATACTTCTTTTTGAAGATATCTTTTTTACAATTTGATTTGAGCTTTAACTCATTTAATTTCACTACGCGGATATTAAAAAATAAAACTGCGAGAAATAACACCCGTTATTTGGTGGTTTATCTCAACAATCAAAAATATAGTTTTTGTATTGCTTTTAAGTTCCACAGAAATTGTGCGTAGTGTTTGTCCAACAAATTCGAATCGAAATGACAACAAAATGAAGTACACGTATGTTACACCATATGTACTGATGTAACTTGCATGTTTTGAACGCAAGTCGGCACGTGTTCCTGTGCTCCAAAAAAAAAAAAAAATAAAATCATGGGAGTGTTTTAGAGTAGACTGAACAAAACTAGCCCATATGCGTTAAAAAATAAGAACCTTGCAAAATAAAGGACACAGTTGTAACATTGCCTAAGCCATGCAACATCGAGCTGCATATTTGTAATTCGACGTTATTTAGTTTTTTGAAGATGCTGTGCTTAATAACCGTCACATCCGACCCTGTGTCGACTAAGCCTACAACCTCAATATCATTCAGCGTAATACTTTTAAAACGTTTGACGTCTCTCACTACTTGTACCGATTTTGAATTTTGTTTGCAGTCTTTTGATACGTGTCCAAAATTGTTACATTTTAAGCATTTTGTGTCAGTTTTGCAGTCTTTTCTTAAATGTTCGACAGAGCCACAGTTAAAACAACGATTTTGTTTTTCATTTGATACATTTTTTCTGTCGCCACTGTACCGCTTCTGATTGTAAGATGCCTCGCTTTTGCGCACCCGTTCATATATGTCATACTGACTTTGGAGTTCACGATATGTTTTACATCCGTACATATTGAATTTGTACTCATTCTTTGCATTTAAACCGTCTACTATATAGCGAATAACCGATCTTGTTTCAATGTCACCCAACACAGCGTTTTTTTTTCATCTGTAGCACGTATTCATGGAAACTTTCTTTGTCTTTTTTCTTTCTGTTGGCTAGCTTCTGATGTATATCTGCGCTTTCAAACATGCGTTCGAATTCATCCAATAATGTGTTTTTAAGCTCCTCGTAGGTGTTAACCACAACTGACTCTAAGAACAGTTTCGCAGTACCTGTCATTTTTCCACGCGCTTGCACGTATTTCTGTTTTTCATTCAATTCATATGCAGCCGCGTTTTGTTCAAAATTTAAGAACCAGTGCTCCACAGGTATGGTTTCACCATTAAAATCCGGCACTATTTTAGCAAAACTTTCTGCGCTTATTTTTGGTTCATTTTGACGAAATTCATCTGTTTGCACTTTCAACGTAAACAACTGAATTAGATTCTGCAAGTTTTGGCTATTTTCAGCAATCTGGATTTTAATTTCTGCGGCGTCTGTTTCATTTGCATTAATAACGCTATGTCGTCCACTTCCACCAGTTGCTTCTTCCATCGCTGATCGACTTGATTTTATTGCAGCCTTCTTGACTGCCGGCGAATTTACATTACTTTTTTGTATAGGTTGTTTAACCTCACTTTTCTTCATTTTTCCTTATTGTCTTGTGCACACGTGTTTCAACTTTCTGGACTTTTCTATTTCACAACTGCGTAATTTATAAATCAGTTTCTTAGGTTGAGCCCCCAAATGTAGAGTTAGGTTATGTTTATTTGGAATAATATAAAATATAGTTTGATGATAATATGAGAAATAGTTTGAAAAAGGTTGACAATGTCAACGATAAGACTTTAACAGCTTTTAGCAACAATGTTTATAATCAACTTAGCAACTTTAACTACTTTTAACAACGTGTATTAATCTATCGAAGTTTTCGCTTTCTACTGCTCAGGCGAACTTCTTTCTTCTGAATCCCCGTCTTAACTTCTTCTTCTTCTGCCATTCACAAGGAATAATGTGTCCAGCTGTTCTATGACTTTCCACTCGTTACATATATATATTATATTTTTTATACGAAAACAATTTATTTGCAACAAGGCAGCTGATAATAACACGGAATTGACAACGCCTTCAACAATATGCCAACAGCAATCAGTTCATAGCAGTCAACGGGCAATTTGGTTATTTAAATACAAAAACTGAAACAGTTAAAAAAATGATAATACTATTATTTGGTAATTTACAATTATGTGTTATCATTACTACATGAAAAATTTGTCTTAAGTCGAGGGATTGCAGTAATCTGCTGTAAAAGGTGCTGATGAAATTCAAAATCCTCACATTTGCCTTAAAAGTTACTTAATGTGCAAAATTGAATCCACTGTTTGGGCTAGTAGTTTATTTTTTTATACATCATTAACTTAGCTAAAGAGGTTTTTAACAGCCGAGTTAGCTGATCGAAAAACCAATGACAAAATGACAAATTTTGCCAATAATTCGAATAAATTTTTTCTCGCTGGGTTTTTATAATGATTAACCATTATTATTCCATCGCGTATTTTGTATAGTTTAAAACTGATTGTATATTTGCCTTGAAGCTCGTAGAGTGTTTTAAACCGAATTTATTTGGATTCTTTCATTGGACAATACGCGAATTTACTGATATTAAGATCACAGACATAGTTGAGCTTCAATGAGACCAATTATCGAATCTAGCATTTTGAATTTTTCCCTCGAAAGTTACTGTTAAATCTTTTATTTCTTTATTTGATTTGTGTATGTTGAATATAATTTATTTAGTTTTTTTGAGTACATATTACTCAGAGAATTCGAGGTGGAACACTCTTCGTATCTCTTTGCATAACCAAAGTACAAGGATTTGTGGCACTATTTTTGACAATGATAGCCACCTGTTTGTTGAAAGTTTTCATTTTTTCACAGGTACCTTACAATTAATTTTAAATTCCACAACTCAGTTGTATGGTTACAAAGAAATTGCTACCTTATTATTCATTCGATTCACATCCTGTCGTTTGTATTCCGACGTATGAATTGGATGCCTATAAACCATTCGGTGGTTTATTGAATAATGTAGTCAACTTCCAACGTAAAAATGTCCACACTGCTTTTGTTTATGGCTACTTTAAAAGTATGACAGAAACATCGCACAAGAACGACGCTGGAACTTTTTCTTTCATCAATTGATAAACACTAAGGATACATCCTAATATAACGTGTGGTCTGTCAGATCCAATTCCGAAAGATCTGCCAAATCCAAATCCACTTTGTGTGTTCTGAAGTGATTATGTCTTAGTGAATATGTGCAAATAAAATTAATACAAATTACTATTAACACTAAATACGGCGTTGGGTAACCGTTTTTGTTAATTACCAAGTAACCAACAAAGTCAAATCTTAGCGATTAATCGTACAATTTCTGCTAAAAATGTTTGTTAAAGAAACACGCCATCTGTCTTATAATCCCCTTTTTTGCGGTTCTGGCTACGTCCTTCAAAGAGAATTAAACGTAATTGTTCTTGCTCTGGTTCTCTTGCCTTTGACAGGATATTCACCATACAAAGCTTAAAGCTTTGCTGGTTTCGCAAATTTTTGCCGGTATTCATTTAGATGGCGCTTTTCGTGACGTTGAGTGAAATTCATCACAAATCACCCAATTTATTTATTTATTTGTTTAATTTAATAATAACAATAATCTGTTGTTTAAAAAGAACTTAAAACAATTATAACAAGAAATTAAAATAAATATATACTACATACATAAACATATTTACATACATATATGCATTATTTATGAAACAAAAGAAAAATACTTACATATATGTAAAATAAAATAAATATGGGATTAAACCAGTAAGGATTGGAGCCTACAGTACTCGACTTTGACATACCATGTACCTTCAACTTGTACCGACTGTTTGAAGGCGTTGCCCCGCCCACTTTTTAATCGAAACAGATTTCACTTCCAATATCATACATACCAATTTTTACACTTTTCGCGTTGATATAGACGGACGGACAGACAGACGGACATGGCTAAATCTACTTCTCTTTCGATACTGATCAAGATTATATATATGGTACTATGTATAGTCGGAGATGTCTTCTTTAAGGTGTTACATACATTGTCGATGTGCACAAAACTAATATACCCTTTTACCATAAGGTACAGGGTATCAAAATAACATAATAATTATTTTGTATTTGCGTTGTTGTTGTTTATTGGATGCAAAAACAATTTTCGGTTTATTAACAGGACATAAAGATATGTTTAGAACAATTGACTTTTAGCAAACAAAGTGCACACAGCTCAGATCAGCATGCAACAGGCCATGAGAAGTACGCTTCTTGTAAAAAAATAGAATTTAACAACATAAGCTTACATAAGAACCCAAGAGAATGATATCGACATGGGGACCTCATTCATGAAAAGAGTGAACAATTGTTGACTAAGATGACTGCCTTGAAGGATACCAGAAGCGGAAAACCTTGTAGGGTCAATTTCAATGAAAGCAAATCATGATTAACCCAGTAAAAAATCGAGTCATGATTGATCGAATCAGTATATATGACATTGAGTCGTTTGAGACTGTCCAACTCTTCTTGTTACTCTTGAGCAATTGAGTAGTTGTTTGCACTCTTAAAGAAGTTTTTAATGCGACTGCGTTTCATTTTATTCAGCAGAGCGTCGTTCGAGAGAGAAAGGCACACGAGACCTTTTGACACACTGAACTTACTCGTCATTGACGAGTATCGAGAAACTATGTGTTGCGAAGGATGTTTGCCGATGGCATCGATTCAGTGCTCAATGAACGCAAAGGCTGCGCGTTGTACGTTGACGATGATCTGAGCCTTCAATCAAAGGGAATGAATGATATGGCGGCACGAGTTGCGCTGCTTTGGTGTGCCTGACCTAACACAATCCAAAAAATTTAAATGTGCCTGAGATTTCGTAAACATTGTTTTGGTGGGATGTTGCATATGCATGTTTGGGGTGTGTGTGAGTTTGTTTGCTTATTACTTGAGACTTTAATACGCAGTTTTTAGACCAAGTCACTCGTTGGCTCACAGACTGACAAAGTGTCTAACTGTCAAATTCACTATGTGTTTGTGGGCGTTTGTGTGTGGGTATCTCGTTGCTTTTTCTAGGTTGGCATAGTATCGTACGCAGCGGTTTTTGGTCCCATTTGACGCGCCATGATGCATGAAATGTGCTTGGCAAAATCATTCCAATTAGAAAGACTACTTTCAGTGAGTAGTTGGTTTTAGTGTTTCTAATGGCAGCGTTTAGTGCTTTAATGGGTTAAGCATGTTTGTCAGACCAATGATACTCTCTGCATGAATTTGTGTCATGTTTGATTTGCATACAAGTTAAAATTTACATATTATTACAGACTTATCTAATAGTTCTGTATCCAAAAAAAAAAAAAAACAAAAAAAAAAAAATTGCGTGCAACACAGTACACGTGTTTGAAGTGAAAGAACCTGTAAGGACGATATCTTTTAATCCCCATTTTCTGGATTGAATTTCTTTTTATCCTAATATCTTGAATACTAATTTCATTGTTTTAGCTCATTGCATCCTGAGATATGCAAATTATCTATTTTTGCTATAAGTAAGCATTGCCATGCCCAATTTTTGATCAAAATAGTTTTTATGTTTTATGTTTCAAGTCAATTGATTAAAAAACAAAAAACGTTTTCATTATAATGACGTAAATTTGCTTTTTTTCCTCTAATCAATGATTTATAGTCATAAAATTGTTTTGCGTGCTCGGCGATTTTTTGCTATCGAAAAATATGGATCAAAGGACTTGCATCAAATTTTGTGTAAAAAATAAAATAAAGTGCTCTGAAACACTTGAAATGTTCAGAAATACGGTGAAACTGTTCTGAGTAAAAAAAATGTTTACAAGTGGTACAAGCTCTTCGAAGATGACCGGGAAGATGCCAATGACGAGCCTCGCTCTGGACGCCCAAGCACGTCAATAACTGATGAAAACGTTCAAGCAGTGAAGAAAATTGTTTTTGAAAATCACTATCAGAGAAGTTGCTGAGGATGTTGGTATATAGCTTGGCTTGTGCCATGAAATTTTTTTTAACGTTTCGGGCATGTGACGGGTGTCAGCGAAGTTTGTTCCGAAATTGCTAAATTTTGACCAAAAGAACCGTCGCATGAGCATCGCTCAAGAACTGTTGAATGACGTCAACGACGACCCAGATTTACTCAAAGAGTCATAACTGGTGACGAATCATGGGTTATGATGTTGAAAATGCAAATCCTTTGATCCATATTTTTCAATAGCAAAAAATCGCCGCACGCAAAACATTTATAACCTTTACGCCTCTCACAACCAAACAAAATATGCTATACACTTGAAACTTGGTACAGATGTTCGGGAAGAGTGTACCAATATAACGAAACAAAAAAAAATCGATAATCGAAAGTACGTTGCCCGCGAAATTTGAAAACACACCTTACTTTTTGAACACACCTCGTACTACTCAGAAGAATTAAAGGATACAATGAAATGTTTAGAAAAATAAATTGTAGCTCTGAGTCTCTTGTTTCTGAATCGTAGCAAGAAATTTTTGATTTTTAATTGCTTAACTGTTTTATTATTTAAAAAAATAACAACTTTTGTTTTGTTATCTTATGGTTGTCTAAACGTCATGAGGCCATAAATCAAGGTTGTAGCCAGATTTCCATGAAGAAGGGGCCAATATCGATGACCCGAAAAAAAATCGATATGTATCGCTTTTCATGGAAAATATCAACAAGCCAAACAAACTAAGTTTTTAAGAGAATACATGTACATGTAAGTAAGTATATTCTTCCACGATTTTTTATACGAACTCCGGTTGTATATTGACGACATTCCATCTGTGTGCACTTAGTAAACCTTAGCCTTTAAGGAAAATCCGAATTTATATGATTATTATTATTTGAAAGCCATTACTTATCATTGAGATGAAATCTATGTCTCCCCTCTTCTTAACAGCTGAACGACCGTTCTACTATACCTAGTGAACATGATATTTTCTTCCGAAAATGTTTAAGTTGTCGATGGTACTCAAGGGCGAAGTCAGGTTTTCATGAAAGGGTGCCAATATCGAATGACCAAAAAACGTATCGATATTTTTCAAAATAACAACAAGCCAAACCACTTAACCAAACAATTAAGGGAACAAAAAAAATCAATATCCTAAGTCCTCATCATACCGATTTGTGTTTGCTAAGATGCAGCCAAATAACGAAAACAAGTGAAAAAGCCACTTTTTTGTAATTTTTTCAACTTCAAATTGAAAACGTTAATTTTGTTCTTCAAATGTCTTAACTTTTTCTTTTAGGAAATTTTTACTAGTTTCCAAACCTGTGCGTTCATTCATTGTTGAGATATCGATGGTTAAAATCAAAAGAATCTTTTTTGGTTCAATCTCGAAAATCTCCTCGATCGGAAAAATGCAAATTAACGCTGAGTAAACAGGCTTTCTGGTCGATATAATTGTTTATAATCATGGAGATCGGAAAAATGCAAATTAACGCTGAGTAAACAGGCTTTCTGGTCGATATAATTGTTTATAATCATGGAGCAAATCAGAAAAGGAAATTATAATTATTATATGTTATTTCATTTGTGTTTAAAATTTAAAAGACAGCATTCAAATTGTTTGCGACCGATTATAAACTTTTTGGAATGCTTCCAGATTTTCTGCAAACTCTTCCATACATTGTTGAACATCCGTGATAAAGTAATCCAAGACATTTAGCAGTTTTTTTTTTAATTCTCATTATCAACAGGCTCTGAAGTATTCACATAGATGTGATAAATTCTAATAATTATTTATTATCTAAAATTGATCACAAGATCAAATTCAAATATTTAGATGCTAAGATTCAGATTGTTCGACTGGTTGAACACGTCGATCTTGGAAACTACAAAAGATAAAATCAAAATTTATTTTGAGCGGTAAATAACTGAAGCTACCTCGGGTAAACAAATTACAAAATTCGTTTTCACAAATCACAAATTTAGAAGTGTCTATCGCTGACATGCACTTCGACAAAATACAATAAAAAAGGGACATAACTACGTATAGTAAAAATTAAAAACTTAACGATTTGCACATGAATACATCGATTTGTTCAGGATCTTCTTGGGTTTGAATCAAAATGAAAAACCGCGTATCTCCGAATTCGCGTAAAACGGGGTAGCGTAAGTCGGGGTATTACAGTATATGGAAAATTAATCTGTTTTTTTCGATTGGAAAATGGGCGTTGTAAAGGCTTAAACCAGTTGTTCAAATTAAAGGTACAAGGTATTTCGAAATCGGGCACTCGACGGGAGTTTTTTGTCGAGAACACTCATCTATACCACCTTTAATGGTTTCGATATTCTGGTATATATAGGTATGAAACCTGCTTTATGCCACTTAAACTCCTTACTATTTATACTGGCTACTTTTTTGGTTTTGGTTTCGACTTTTATGGCGAATATTTTTTTTGCCACACAATTTTATTGGTTTAAAGAGAAATCTTTATTGCCTGCGCAAAGTCGAAAATAGGGACGATGATACTTCACTTGTGCACAGCCCAAGTTTAGTTTGGTTTTGCTTGCTGATTGTTTGGTTGTCTGTCTGACTGAGTAGGTGCCCGACTTTAACTGACAAAGTGACTGACTTAAGCAACTCGCACACTTCTGGCTGTCTGCCAAGACATGTCAGTGTTTGTGGCAAATTCTGTTTAAATACCGTAATGAAGTCTGCTTATACAATATAATGTACCGTGTTTGTGGTACGTGCCTTGGATATGTTATTTCAGAGTTGATCCGCTCACTCCTTTCTTTGTCTACGTTTTTCTCAACCTTTCCGTGGCGCTTATCGTCGTTATCCTTTTCTTGTTTTTGCTGCTTTTTTATTATTGTTTTGTATGTTTTAGAAAAATTTTAAACTTATTTTACTGCTTATAAGTGTTGGTTGGAAGTTGACATTGTTCTTGTATTCACGTTGCTCAGTCACAGTCTTGCGCATCGTTGTATGCCACCTTCTGGTTGGACGGCTTCACGTGCGCGTACTGAGCTTGGTTGATTGCTGTGGCACGTTCATGTTGTGCCGCCTTTTTATGTTAGCGCCTTATGTTTGGCATGTCAAGCTGCTTTGTCAATGTGGCAGTAAAGTGTTCAACACACTGTTTTCCCGTTTCAGCATCTATACTTAACTCAACTTTGATGGTCAATGTTTGTCTTGTATAATTGCGCACAGCGGTCTGTTTTCCCTCCCCTTTACTTCCAAGCTCTTATTGGTTATTTTCTCTTTGTTTTGTAAGGATATTCTTCTATCTGTTACTCGGCAAGTTCTTTTCGTTTACATGCTTGGCGCTTGTTAGTAATATGAATTGGTAAAGATTTTTCTTTTGTTCCTTCAAACATGTTCAACGATTGAATTGATATTGTCGTTAGATACGGCAAGTGCTTAAAGCGAATGAGAAGTACAAATGGATTTGATATCGTTACAAGTAATATCAGTTAAACGGATTTGATTTTCCGCATGGAGTATGCGCAATAAATATGCCTATAATTCTTATACGTTGGCACACCTGCAGATAATCATCGTCAATACGGCACATATCCGAATTTGATGTGTTTCTCATTAGGCTTAAGGGCAAACGATCTAATTATGTTTTAATTGTACATCTTAAGCTCAGCCCAAACGTATGCAACAGTCCAACATGCATTTTTCAATTCTATTAAAAAATATAAAAATATAACTTTGCTTGTTTAATGCTTTTATTTATTTGTTTATTTATTTTAATAATTAAATTTTATCCATAATTAATATTTTAAACGAATCAGTTTTTTTCCCACACATTATTTTCGTAATTTTCGTCATCATGTCAATTACAATAATATTCATTCCTCACATTTCAACAGAAATATTTAAATTTTAGCACTAACTACCGTTTTTCATTTGTTTCTTTTTTATGTTTTTGAATATATATATATTTATAATTTTGTATATAACTTAGTACTAAATATTTAATTGCGTGGATTAGTTTGTTTATATATTTTTCTTGAATTTTTTTGCTATAAATACAAAAATTGTTTTTACTTTATGTTTTTCACTTATTTGAAATTTTTATATTGCCGTAAATGCAGGCAAACTATTATTGCCTTTGTCTTAAACAAAAATGGGCTCTGTTTGTGTTCATGTTGACGACTTGTTCTTTACATTCGTTCGGTCGTTCAACTACGAGTCAGCATGCCGTTGATCATGATATTGGCCAAGGCGTTGCGACGCTTACGCCAGGCGCCCATGCCCTGAGCGTGGTACTGCAGCTGTGTGTACCATTGCTTAGTGCGGACGCCATCCTCGGCCTGAAAGGAGAGAAGAAAAAAAAATTATAAAAAGGAATAAAAGCGAAAACGAAAATGCTTAAAGATAGTTTTGTGCCTCATAAAGTTTAAAACAGATACAAGTTAAGCGCATTAATAGGCACATTTGCTGGTATTTGTTCAGTGCTTAGTGAGCGTAACAAAGTGTCCTTTTTTGTCTTTTCTATTTTTGCTCATAAATGTCATGCGTTACATGCACAGAAAACAAGTGAAACAATCTGACTTGACTGGTTTGCGCGTTGCGTTGATGTTCGCTGCTTGGCTTAACTTAACTAAATTCACTTGCGACAATTTTAAGCTTTTTATTTCCGATTGTTAGTTTTTTTGTACAAAGCAGCTGTCTTTGTTACTGTCGCATAGTCATAGTAGATGGCTTCATGCCTGAGTTAAATTGAGTGTAAGTCATTTAAAGGCAAAAAATCCGATTAATTTTCCGTTTGGTGCTCTCAAGTGAATCTTGTCTAATGAAATAAAGGCTTGAAAGTAATAACTTAAAGGAAAATTAATGACAACTTGAATTTCATGAACATTAAAGTTGAACACATGTGAGCAAAGTCGCAAATTTAAAACAAAATGATACCTATTTCTTTTTATTACTTCAATTTGAATCGTTTGGCCAGTTGAAGGGATAACCATGTCAATACGATATGTAGTAGGCGACTGGCTGACTGCCTAACTGGCTTTTGTCTTTCGATTTCACATAGTTTGGATTTGTACTCACTTTGAATATGAATGTGTCCTTCGATGAAATTTCCTGCACTTCGAAATAATCATCCCAATCCGCTTCACTGCACACAACGCATCTATCCAAATACAATGGCTCACGTATCAGCGTGTATCGGCCGCACTTCTCCTTCACAACGAGCAGCGAGGCCTCACGGATTCCGGTATGCTTCGGGAAATTCAGTTTATCTGACATGACTTTCTCTGCCTTATAATTGGCACTTGGCTGTTGTAAATGGTTCAGTTTAGTTCAGTTCCGTTTTAGATTGGTTCAGTTCGGTTCGGTTGAGTTGAGCAGTGTTGAGAACGTAGCGTAGACAACGGAATAGCACATAAAAAAAATAAGCGAGAAAAGTTTGTAAAAACTTTGGAAAATTCAAACAAAATATACACAAACAAAGCCTGTCAAACTAAGAAAAATGACAAGTGTGTTGGTTGAGGGAGGATATCTTCTTGAATTGAACTATTGTCGGTTAAGGCTTTTGAACAAATTCACATTTACGCACACACACACACCCACGCACAAACGATTGCTTTTTTGCTCGTCAATTTTACTTATTTTTTTTGCTCCCTTTTCAACAACGTAAAACTCTCAGTTGAATATTGCCGTATTCGTTATCGATATACATAGCTTTGCTTTGAGCTGTTGTGTTTTTTTTTTTTTGTAATCACAGTTTTTTTTTTTTTGCATAAAAACGAATAGCTGTTGATAGTGCCACTTTTCAGTAGAAGATAAAAGGAAGTGATGTGAAGAGTTTCGTTAATTTTCGGAAATCTTCCATCAGTTGTCATTTTTTGACATTCGAATAGGCAAGATTCATCTAATGGTTTCAAGCAAAATCTGACTTTTTTTTTCGTTTGTACATATTTCGGCATCAATTAGCGCGTTGCTGATTAGAAACGGGAATTCAAACACGAGCTAAAAGAGGTCATCAAAGTGCCTTTGCATCCAAAGCAGCGGAGCCATGACCATAAGTCTAAATATCACAAAGGATTTTTGTGAAACCACTAATTTTCGACACATGCATACAGAATCACACTGATACATGCAAACTCTTTAGAAATTCTATGATATGCCAAGTCAAGCCCACTCACCTTGCCGTTTGTAACGAGCAAAGCGTTAACCGGCGTCAATTTGATGGTGCGAGCCTTTTTCCAATTGCTGTCAGTCGGCTGTGTATAGAGCAACTTGCCTTCCATAGCGAAGCGCACTTCATCGTGATTCCATTCGAGTATGTCGATAGCCATTTTACGTAGTTTGATATTTATCATATCAATTTCGCAGGAAGCACGTCGATTCGGACTTGATGAGGAGATACGACGCCAGAGTTTAGTGGGCACATCTTTGGCTTCCTGATTGATGTGATTTAGATGCAATTCGATTTTCTCTTGAGCTTGTTTGAGTAGGTCACGTCCGTCGAGGTGTGAAGGCGTTACCTTATAAAGGCGTGCCAATAGCAATGGATATTTGGTCACGCGTTGTACTGGCACCTAAGTGTATAAAGAGAAACATGGGTGAGTGAGATCGCAACAGGGAAAGAAAGAGTTCAGTAGTCATATTGTTTGTATACAAACCATAAGAAACGAATTGAGATTCATGCGACGCAGTACGGCATTCTCCATTTGTGAGACCTTGAGAAAGATGCGCAACAATTCCTTCTCCTTTTCAAGGTTGGCCAATAGTAGGCTGGCGCCCGCCTGTCGTACACAATAACTTTCGAAGGCATGTAGCATTTGAGTGAAGTCGAGAAAGATGCGTCCAATGTTTACCGTCAGCAAATCATCGTCGCCCTGTTCGAGTGCAATATCGAGTGCGTCGCGCATACGTTCGGCCAGTGTCTGATTGTTCTCGAGCAATTCTTCGGTATTCAAGAAGATTGCGGAGAGCTGCTCCTGCGTTAGTAGACCCGCCACGAGCATTGGATGGCAGAACTCTTCCAATATGATTTGCAGATCACGACCGTACTTCTCCTCTGTCTCGACAATCTCTGTTATTATTTCTTTGCGTTCGACACGTTTCTTGCCACACTTGCGACAAACCAGCGGCACAAACATGACACCCGAATCGGATAGTTGTGTTTCAACAGCTCCATCACAGTCCTCACACAAGTGCAATGGACTGTTCTTCGAGTTCGAATTTAGTGGTTGGGCGGTTTGATTAGTGACAATTGTTGCCATTGAGTGCTGCTGGAAACGGCTACGTGATGTTTTACTTGTTTCGGAACCAACGCCCGAGTCATTACGTTCAATATCACTTGCCGCACCTTTGCCCAATGAGCCGCCACACATGAAGTTGTGCGGTGGTGGTGACAGCGAACTCATCGTGCTCTGATTATCCTCACTAGAATCGCTTAAAACCGAGGCACGTGAACAACGATCTTGTTGATGTTTACGTTTGTCAAGATCGCTTAGCGTATCGGCAGCCTCCTCTTCGATAATAATCGGATTTGTCGAGTTCTGCGGATATTCGAAGGCCTCTTCACGTACCAAGCCGCGTTCTTTGGCGTCTACAAGATACGATAGTATATCATACTTTGAGGCGCCTTCGAAAATTGAACGTGCCGCTTTTTTCTCCAGCTCGGGGTCGTTTAATGGAGGTGCGGAGAGTGGCAAAGGTGGCGGTACATCACCGATTTCTTCATAGATAGGATCACCACTATGACGTATTGATTCGTAATGATGATCGACATCGGCGTCGTTGTGTGTTGAGTGCTCGATTTCGGCAAGAGTGGCATCGACGAGCATTTGATAGAATTTGGAGCGTGTTGCCGAGAAGCTGGTAGAGTCGTCGTCATCGTCTTCCTCATCTCGCTCCTCTAGAATGCCCGAGGTGGTCAAATCGCTGGAGCAGCTCTGGTAGCAATCAGATTCATTCGCATCAAAATCGAACATTTCGTAATTGTGCGCAGAGGCAAAACTATTGGCGGAGCTTATGCTGCCGCGATTCGAAAGGCGGTCGTCTTCTTTGGTCGTTGGTGTTGTTGCTGAAGTCGCTGATGGGACGGCAAGCAATTGGCCGACATTGGTGCTGGCCGTGTTTGCATTGGCAGTGGGTGTCGAAGTTGTTGATGGTCTCGACAGCGCAGTCGTTGCCTGACGCTCCTCCCTTATCTTTTGCAGCGATATATTAATCAGTCGATTCATGTCGTCGTTATCTTTGGTGCCTGTTATATCGATCGCCTGACGTGAAGTCTGCAAACGCTTAAGTGAGTTCTCAATAAGCTCAGCGACTGTATCGGCCTCTAAGCCATCGGCCACTTGCCCAAGCGTTGGATCTTCGAGAAGCTTAGCTATAAAAGAATTCGTTTCGATGGGCTTTGTGCTACTCTGTGGGGACGCTTCCACTTTAGAAATGCTATCCTTCATTTTCTTGGAGCGAACGTTACCCTTAGCGGACTCATTACGTCCACAGACATGCGGTACTAGATTGTGTTTGACGGCTTCGACAGGATTACGTAAGATTTTCAAAAGCTCAGCCTCATGAGAGACCAAATCTGGGCAAGTGTTTGGCTGTGGAGTCGGCGTCGGCGACTGCACCAACTTGGCAGTGGGTGAGTTTAATGTCGTCATGCTGGTCCTATTACTGTTAACAGCAATCGATGGTGGCTGTTGTTGTTGAGGCTGTTGCAGCTTCTCTTTTTCATAATCCAATCTAATCAGCGTCCGTCCGCGCTTTGGCACACAACCAGAGCCAGTACCACTGCCGCTGCCACTACTGCTTGTGCTCGCCATCGAGCTAGTTGATGTCGATGATGTCGATGATGCAGAACGTTGTAGATTAATTTCACTACTGTTGCTGCCCCTAATTGGTATAATGGCGCGCTTTACACTCCCGATACCGCCAGCATCAACGATTGCCTGACGACTAAGTAGCGTATTGATTTTATTATGCTGATAGATTAATTCCTCCTCACTGCTGCGTTGCTGTTGGTGTTGCTGATGCTGCTGCTGCTGCGGTGTGTGCGGACTGCACACGTTAATGGTCACTGTGTTGCTGGTATTTGTACGCACGCTGAGGCCCTCATAGACGACGCTGCCATTGCTCGCATCCGCAACGACCACAGAGGATTGATAGAGAGGCTGAGCGGTGTCCGAGCTCAAATTCATTGTCGAATAACAATCGTCACCGTTAATTAAAATTGAAGTTTTTTTCTGTTGGTCCGCGGAAATGGCGTCCGAGTCGCCGTGTGGATCAACAAGAATGTGGGCAGTGTGTCCAGCAGGTGACAACAGCTGACGTCGGTTATTGACATCTGTGTCCGTGTGACTGATTTTTAGGCGATGAACTTCCGACGAAGTCTTGTTAAAAGGCGCAACGCGTACCACTGTTCGTTGTTGTTTCGACTTTGTATGCTTTAAATGTGAGGACAAACCATCACCCGGTTTCGCATTCGAGTCAAAGTTTACGCCGTTGATTTCATTTGTGGCTTCAGCTGTTTTGGCACCAATGGAATGCCTTTGCGATTGGCTTGTCGTTCGACAAGCGCCTTCGTTCACTTCAGCCTGTTTGCGGTCTAATCCGTTTGTGGTCGCCACAACTTGCTGCTTGTCAGCTGACGCCGTCGTCGTCGTTATCGGCATCACCATCGCCGTATCTACTTGTTGTTGTTGCCCCTGAGGTGTTGGTGCTTTCATTTCTTCTGTTGACTTTATATTCTCGTTCGTTGCTATCGCTGGTCTCACAGCATTTGCCAGCGGCTCAGTCGTCGGCGTTGCTGGCGTGGGTGGCGGCGGCGGAGGCGGTTCTTTAGGTCGCTGAAATAAATCTCTAGAGTCGTTTCGGTTGCTTTTCACGCGCAGCGCCATTGTGTCCTTAAAATTTAAAATGACATTCTGTTGCGATTTGCCGTTGTTAGTGTTGGTCCCGCTGCCTTGTAGTTCATGCTGCTTGCCGGTTTCGTATGAAGCTGATGCGGATGGTGCTGACAAGTGCCTTTCACTGTGCGCCCGTCTGACGAGATTTCGTGAATGCGGCGTTTGTGTTGTTGCTGTAGCTTGTACCAAGTTGGCAGATGATTTTCTAGTCCTTTCCACTGGCAGTAGCTCTGTTAGCTTCTGCTTTGCCACGATATCATCATAAACGCTACGATTTAAACCATCTTTCGTCGTACTTTGATCACTGCTGAGCACTGTCGACGTGTCCTTGCCTGCGAGATAGCGTAAAAGAGCAAAAAAAAAAACAGATGAGAGTAAAGTTTTTGGTCGGTTTTATGCTTGGTTGTTTAGCTTCTATTTATGTTATTTATGAGTATTTAGGTATATGTATGTGTATTTGTTTATGTATCTCACAAACTACACTGAAATGTTTTCTTTCATTTATTTTTTTTATTTTCGACAAAGTCTGCTTCTAAGTCATGTTTTTTGCTTAATTCTTTCTTATGTGGTTGTCTTGCCATCACTGTATATAAACTACTGTGGCTGCCCGACTCCCCATACCACTTGTTCATTGAAAAAAGCATCTTCTTTAACGTTGAATGGCTTTGCTGACAGCCACTTGAAGATGTGCTCGACGCGATAAGGTGTTCTCACTTGCCTTTTGTCCTTTTCAGCATTTACATGCATACAGAAATAGTATCTTTATTTATGTTAAATTGGGTGATTTACGTTGCGGTCGATAAGCGTCGCTCTCAGCGGTTTTAAGTTTCATTCCTTGCCATTGTCATCGTGCTTATTTGTCCGTAAAGGGCTCTGGTTCTTCTTAGCCTGAGTTCAAAGACATTTTTTTGTTTTTGTCATTTTATTTGTGGTAATTCCACGGCGGCAAACAATTTGTGTTGGAATTAAGATAATAGCTCTGCATTTAAGCGTTTTCATAGAAAAAGAAGGGTTGACATCAAATTTCATTTGGGCAATTCTTAATGGAAATGCTTAAGATAAACTGAGGCCTCATTTAAACACCGCAATATTTGTGTATTTCAAATGACTCAGATAAGCGACTTCGACAGTGCCATAATACGATAAGATTTTATTTTCGTTTTAATTTTTTTGCCATTTCCTTATCATCTTTCAATTCATTTGCGCAGTGCCAAACAACATGCAATGACAATGAAGCTAATGAAGACAATCTGAAGGACAAAAGCAAAAACGGATAATACAATTAATTGTCATCAGCTTGAATTTCAATAAACTACGAATTTTATTTGCTTCCAATTTTGAAGTGCTAACTCTTCTCCTTTCACCACCCTCCATTTGCGACAAACGCCTTGGGACCACTTTTTAAGGCAATACGAAGAAGCAAAAAAACGTTCACGCTTTTGTCGACGCTCTGTCTATAATGCATTTAGCAAAATGTAATCGAATTAAATGCGCTCGAAGTAAGTTGAACATGCAAAATAGCTTCAAATTGCAACAACAATAATAACGCTCAACTGTTGTTGTTGTTGCGTTAGAAAAAGTAGTAATACAAAAAAAAAAAAGTAAAAAAGTGAATCGTTGCAATTAACTAAATTTTTTCTCAAACAAATTTTCGTTTCCCTATTTTTAATGTCTGTTTTGAATGAGTTTCGTTTAACTGTTATTTGCTTGTAATTGTCGTTGTAATTTTTGTTTAAATTTTTGTTGTTGTTTGTTATTTGCAGCATTGTTGCTTTTGTTGTTGTAATCATTGCCGTCTTTGCTGTTAGTTTGGTTAAAAAAAATATATATAACATTTAATTAAAGCATTCGATTTGCAATTGGCACATAAACGTTTTGTACGAAAATCGAAATGAAATTGTTGTAGAATTGGCGTTTAAAATCGAACTAGAAATGGGTTAACTGTCTATGTTAAGCGGCCATTGGCTGAGCGAACGCAATGAGACCGCTTTACAACAAAGTAATTAAAAGCCGAACTTGTCTTTCGATATTGCGAGAATTTTCATTACAGTTTTTGGTTTGATCATTTTTTAACAACGTTGCTTTTTTGTACTTAAGCAGCTTCTTGTCTTCGTAGCAAACCGAAATGAGCAAAAAATGGCGAAAATGGGTCAATAAATACGAAACTTAATTTTATTGCGAACGTTTGTCAAATAAATCGTAATGGCAAACAAATCAGAATAAATGAGTAGCAAATTCAAATAAGAATCTCAGTCACTCTATTGCATATTGTAGTAGACAAGAGCGAGAGATGAGTGGCGATGTGAAAGCCATGCAAAAATGTACAATTTTGTTCGTTTGCCATTGTAGTTGAAATATTAAGAAAGCGAAGCCGAAGCGAGAAATAAGGAAGTACAACAAACAAGCGTGTACAGCATTAAAACAAGAACTAAGTGCATGTCGATGTCCATGTTCATGTCTCAGTCGACGAAAACAGCAATGTCGAAGCGAAAACGAAAACGAAGAGTTCGAGGATGTTTTCTTGATGAAAATTCCAAGATAAAACATATAAATTCGCATTAGAAATGCACGAGTTGAGTTGAGTTTCATTTTGGCAATGTGGCACTAGCAAGCAGCAGTCGTGAGAGAATGGGATAATGACAAGGAGTCGTGAGGCTGGTGGCAGTTAAAAGGGAAGTTGCAGCACGTTGGCCGAAACTGTCCAAAATGTATGCCGACGTTCGTTTTCTTAATGCATGCTGTTGCCAAAATGAGGCGAAATGTATTCTTGTAAAAAAACATACTGAACTACATAATTTTTATTCGTTGTCCTTTGTACCTCAAGTCTTCATTTTGCAGTTCGCCTGATGCTGTTTATTTGGTTTACTTTTAAATGCGCGTAAACTACTTAAGGCACATCATTTCGCGTAACAGCGACCTCGCATTTCCAATTGTACTTACAAAAAATTAAAATCGGCGAAAAAAAGAAAAACCAGTAAGGGTTTGCTGAAACTTTTATACTCTTGCAAGCATTTTCTCAAGTATTCTTATTGGAAAATCTGTCTTACAGTTTTTCCAATAAGAATCATATACTTTTATAAAGATAAAGGGGCGTAGCCCTACCCATTTTCTCATTTTTTTAACAAATACATTGCAATCATTGTACACTTCATTATGTGATCTTATATCTCGTTGGCATACAGAGAAATCACATTTTTAAGTTTATATAAACTGCCTGCAAGGAAAAGAAAATTTTCTGCGTTAAAATTTTTTTGCTAACTTCAAAACTGTGGGAGGAATTCGCATTGAAACAAACAGACAGACGGACAGACAGACAAGAAGACATGGCTATATGAACTCGTCTCGTCGTGCTGATCAAGAATATATCAACTTCATATAGTCGAAGATGTCTCCTTCTCTGCGTTGCAAACTTCACGACAAAGTTAGTATACTCTTGCAAGAGTATAAAAACTCTTGCATACACTAAGGCGCAGCTACATAATGGCAAAAAAATACAGTAAGGGCGGTATAGTCGAGTATACTCGACAATATAATACCCTGCACACAGGGTATGCGGTGCCACTCCCAAAATCTACAAAAAAAATGTTGATTTGACTTAGCCCGATCAAATAATGTTCAAAATATCAAGTAAATTGGTCGAAAGTAATTTACGAAAAATTTGAGTTTGTAGGTCATTGAGGGGTTACTATGAAAGAGAGGGGAATTTTGTGGTATGCAGTTTTAAAGGTACATATTTACTGAGATTGTATACAAAATTTCAGGTTCATACCTCTGTTAGTTTTGGAGTTATGGCGTTTTATAGAAAACTACTGGGGGAGGGGAAATAAAGGGGAGGGAGAAAAATTGTTGTATGCAGTTTTGTAGAGCTACTCATATTGAGTCTATATACCGACATTCATGTTTCTATCTCTTTGGATGTTTGAGTTATAGCGTCTTAAAAAAGTAGACGGTGCTGGTTGGGCGGGAAGGAGTGGGCGTGGCACAAAACCGTTCAAATTTGATCTGCTGCCAAGCATCACGAGTATACCCTCCAAATTTCAAGGGTCTAGCTCTTATAGTTTCCGAGAACCATTGGTGAGGACGGACGGACATGGCTTTATCAATTCCTCTTGTTGTCCCGAACAAGAATATTCACTTTATGGGGTCCCCCTGCTTCTGTGCGTTACATACATTTGGCTTTTGCACAAACACAATATACCCTGATGCACAGTATGTGTACAGGGTATAAAAACTCGACACGGAGGAAGAGAATTTTGTAAAACATATTGCGAAAGCACAAACAGAGACCATATGATTCCTTGGGATTCTTTTATCGGGCGAAATTACTTTGAGAGCAAGTAAAACCAAAACCAGTAAGGACGCTATCTTCAGCAAGGCTGAAGCTTATATACTCTTCACGCCCTTGTTTTGTGCCACGCCCACTTTTTTGATTGAATCTTATTTCTCTTTAACTTAAGAGCCTATACCAGTTTTCATTGTTTTTGCTCAATGCGTACCGGAGATATGCAAATTATTGATTTTTGCTATAAGTGGGCGTAGCCATGCCTAAGAACATAGGTGTGAAATTTCAAGTCAATTGATGGTGCGATATTGTCGGTTCCGACCAATGATTTGACCACACATTAGAGAAGACTAACTGCAAAATTTCAGCTCGATATCTTTAAAACTGTGGGAGGAGATAGCATATACACAGACAGACGGAGATGGCTATATAAACTCGTTTTGTCGAACTGATCAAGAATATATGTATATACTTTATGGGATGCCCCTCCCCTCCTTCTTGGTGTTGCAAACTTCAGGACAAAGTTATAATACTATTCTCTTACGTGAAGAGTATAAAAAAGGCATACTATTAAAAAACTAGGATAAGAGCAAAGTAAACGGCAATTGTACCACCAGAACCAAGAAGAAGAAAACCTGACTAACTGAATGAAAAAATTTAAAAGTAGAAAAGAAGAAGAAAAAACAGGAAATGTCGGAAATGACAAAGAAGAAGGCAAAGAAGCTAAATGAGTTCTCCTTTCTTGGCAAGTGCTTGCAATGAAGTGTGCTTTGACAGGTTTTAAGCAATCAAAGGAGACTTGTAACATTTTGGCTGTTGCCAAATGTAGCAAATATAACTGACAAACGCAACCGAAACCTTTTGTATACACACACATATATATAGATATGTATATATGTATATATAGAAAAGTATCGTGTCATTTTATTTAAACCGGCAATGTGCTGCATTATTTAGTGCCAAGTCGCAATGCAACTGCAAAAATGCAATTAAAGTGCAGCAGTTTTCTACTTTTCTTTTATCTTCTCGGCTGCAAATTTCCGACAGAAAATATTTTCTTGTGTTGTTCACGTTTTGCCACACATACTCTGACACACTCACTAATATACAGAAACATATAACGAATTTGAAAAATACTTTGTGTCTACTCTTATGTGCTTCTATGCCCTTTGCCTATTTTCAGAAGCAACTGTAAACGAAAGGTTCTTCGGAAATGTTTATATGTGTTGGTTATAACAATCGGATATTAAACACGATAGTCACGTCTTACAGGTGAAATTTAATTTTATGCTATTAAAAAAAATAAAAAAATTATTGTCACACAAAATAAAATGATCAGTGCATAAAAGTCAAAAAGTCAACGTCGTTGTGACTATGAACTTATGTGTCCTTATGATGTTTGTGCGTATAACATGTAGTATGGACAATTAAAAGTAGGACAGTTGTGTAACAGTTTGAAATGTGAAAAACGCAAATTTGTTGTCTCTCCTCATGTCTTATTATACCCTGTACACATACTGTGTATCGGGGTATATTGTGTTTGTTTGAGCGAAATGTATGTAACGCACAGAAATATGCACTTGCGACTATATAAAGTATATATATTCTTGATCAGGATGACAAGAGAAATTGATTAAGCCATGTCCGTCCGTCTGTCCGTCCGTCTGTCCGTCCGTCTGTCCGTCCGTCTGTCCGTCCGTCTGTCCGTCCGTCCGTCCGTCCGTATTCACCAATGGTTCTCAGAAACTATAATAGCTAGAGACTTGAAATTTGGAGGGTAGACTCGTGATGCTCGGCAGCAGATCAAGTTTGAACGGTTTTGTGCCACGCCCACTCCTTCCCGCCCATCCAGCACCGCCCACTTTTTTAAAACGCTATAACTCGAACATCCAAAGAGATAGAAACATTAAAATCGGTATGTAGACTCAGTATAAGTAGCACTACAAAACTGCATACCACAATTTTTCCCCCTCCTCTTCATTTCCCCTCCCCCGGTTGTTTTCTTAAAATTGCTGTATCTTCAAAACTATTAGAGATACGAACCTGAAATTTTGTAGACAAGCTCAGTATGTACGTATCTTAAAAACTGCATACCACAAAATTCCCCTCTTTTTGATAGTTACCCCTCAATGACCTACAAACTCAAATTTTTCGTGAATTACACATTTTTTGACCGATTTACTTGATATTTTGAACACTATTTGAATATGCGACGTCAGATCAATATGTTTTTGTAGACTGAGGGTGTTGCACCGGCTACTGTGTGTGCAGGGTATTATATTGTCGAGTATACTCGACTATAGCGTCCTTACTGGTTTTTCACTTGTATTATTGTTTTGGTAGGAAATCTTCTCAACTAAATAAAGATTGGGTAACCTTAAAATAGAAGATGACAGTTTAATTCTGAACAGTTATGTTATATAATAACGAAGGAGTGGCATGGAAATAAAGACGTAATGTCTTTCAATGGTTCCATGCCCCGCCTTCGCCCATGCAACTCCTCTTTGAGCGCCTCGTGCCCGTGAATGTGCTGGCAACAGGAAATGTTAAGTGAAGACGCCTTATTTTCTACTCCTTTTTATACCCTGCACACATACTGTGTATCAGGGTATATTGTGTTTGTTTGAGCGAAATGTATGTAACTCACAGAAGGAGGGCAGGGGGACCCTATAAAGTATATATATTCTTGATCAGGACGACAAGAGAAATTGATTAAGCTATGTCCGTCCGTCTGTCCGTCTGTCCGTCCGTCCGTCCGTCCGTATTCACCAATGGTTCTCAGAAACTATAATAGCTAGAGACTTGAAATTTGGAGTGTAGACTCGTGATGCTCGGCAGCAGATCAAGTTTGAATGGTTTTGTGCCACGCCCACTCCTTCCCGCCGATCCAGCACCGCCCACTTTTTTAAAACGCTATAACTCGAACACCGAATGAGATAGAAACATGAAAGTCGGTATGTAGACTCAGTATATGTAGCTTTACAAATCTGCATACCACAATTTTTCCCCCTCCCCTTCATTTCCCCTCCACCGGTTGTTTTCTTAAAATTGCTGTATCTTCAAAACTATTAAAGATACGAACCTGAAATTTTGTAGACAAGCTCAGTAAATACGTATCTTTAAAACTGCATACCACAAAATTCCCCTCTTTTTGATAGTTACCCCTCAATGACCTACAAACTCAAATTTTTCGTGAATTCCACATTTTTTGACCGATTTACTTGATATTTTGAACACTATTTGAATATGCGACGTCAGATTAATATGTTTTTGTAGATTGAGGGTGTGGCACCGCCTACCATGTGTGCAGGGTTTTATATTGTCGAGTATACTCGACTATAGCGTCCTTACTGGTTTGTTTTGGTCTTATTTTTATTACGACTTAATAGCTTCTTCCGCCCACAATTCATTGAATCAACTTCGTATTCGTTTAGAAAAGAGATAAAGAATATTTGTCTTAAAATTTAACGACAAACAATAACGCGTCGAAAAAGCATAAATTCGCGTCAATTAATAAGAATACATATGTGTTGCGTGCAATGCTAAGAACAAAAACAAAAACACGGCAGTGAGTGTGTGCCTCAAAGTGTCATGTGTGTGTGTGTAACTTTAATTGTTCGCTAAAGATGAAGGCACGTATGCTTTGCTCTGCTTAAAGCACGGACTCGTCCTCTTGCGTCTTGAATAACTGGCTTCAAGAAGCGTTGAGAACTGAGTTCAGTTTAGTTCAGTGGCTTCCTATGTATGTATATGCATCCATTCATTCATTTATTCACTTGCCCCACTGCGCTGCTCTGCATCTAAATAACGACGTATTTAATTGCTCGGATTTACCGCACAGATTTATGTACCGGGCGCCACTAAGTGGCATGCTTAAGGTTAAATGGACGGCGCGAGCAGCGCCGCAAGGACGCGCCACCTTCAAGTGTTTTCAACGGTTGCCCATATGTGAGCCATGAGTAGAACAACTAATACACAGGGAGACACACACACGCAATCATATATTGTATGAGTGTGCACACGAGCTTTGGTGAAGTTACATGTGGCAACGTTTTGCGGCTAGTGGCCAACATCGTCGTCAGTCGCCAGTCGCCTGTAGTCATCGTCAACATTGACGCTGTGTTTTTGCGGCAAGTTGAGGCGACCACGCAAACAGTTTGCCACCTGTGTTTGTCTGCGCGTTGGCTGCCATGGCGCGAGCACTAATATGTTGTTAGCCTTTATTCAGTTCAGTTGAACGTGTATGCATGTGTGTGCGTTTGTGTTGTCTGGCGTGCACTAATTGTACGTGCGTGTTGGCAAAATTGCTATAAGTGCGACATCATTTTATTTTAATTTAATAATATTTGTCATTTTCAATGTTGGCTCTTGTGTGCTGCGCATTGCAATGCGTTTTTTTCCGTTGAGCAAATAAAAAGATCTCTAATTCAATTTAGATAAACTTTTACTGTTAAAAATAACTCACAAAACACTATTTAAATATTTTGTTCACCACGTTTTATATTTATTTGCGTATTTACGTATTTAACCAAGACTGATTTAGTATTTTTAGCAGCATCAAAGCTTCAAATAATTTTTAAGCAAATAGTGCACAACACGGTATGCCAACATTGCGTATACGTCATGTGTGTGAAAGTGCGTTGGTGCTTAAGAAAGTTGAGGAAACTCAGCTAATTTGAACAATTTAACAAAAATAGAAAGCCACAAAACTTTTCTCTTCTACTGCCCCAAAGTGAAACTAAACGAAATACTTAAATAAATAAATGCCAAAAATAAACACATGAAATTCTTGCGAGCGTTAAAATAAACCAAGAAAATTGTAATGCTTGAACAAATGTAGTTTTGTTTAGTTTTAAATTCTACAAGCAATGCAAATTCAATTTAAATAGTGAAAAAACAAAAACAACTTGTTTTGGAAGAGCCTTAATATGCAGAAAATAAAGGGTGGGATGTGAATCAGCAAATGGCAGCAAGTACAAGTTGAAGCAAATTCAAGTAAAATATTTGCAAGACAAATACGCCGAGCAAAAAATTAAAAAACAGTGAAAAGAACAGCAGCAATTAATTTCAGTTAGCGACTGTGCTTGTGTATGCATACCAACAACACCAAATAGTCAAGTTCTTAAGTAGTTGAGGGACTATTTTCAGACTTAAATGTCGAAAGTTGTATGCTTACAACTGCCAAGGCGAAGCTTTACTTTGCCTATGCGTCGCTCGTTGTTGTTGTTGTTGTTTGTGTGGTTTGGCTTGCTAAATGCTTCTATACAACTTCTAAGCAAGAAAGTTTAAAACCACGACAAACTGTGAAACAACTAAGCAAAGCGACACAAATACAACATGTACAATTAAAGCGAATTTAGGCGCCAAGAGATTTTCAAAGACGATAAACGCACGTGAGTGTGAGTGTGTGAAACAAATTCAAATTTATCAGCGAAAAAAATAAATAAACAATTAATTTTGCATAGACAAAGTTGCTCCCTTTTTTTGCCGTATTGTCTTATTTTAAATCGTTCAATGATCGTTCTACCCTATGTGATATATGTGATCCAGTGGAACATAAGAAAACCAGTGGATCATAAAACCTCTTTAATTAACAGATCTATACTTATGCGACTCAACTGTTGCGCCTTTAATGTAAACATATTGCAATTATTTGTTAAGTTGTTGGTCAATTTGGCAGTGAATTAAAATTGTATAAAGCAAAAACCGAGTGGATTAACAAAGTGTATTTTTTCTGCAAAAAAATACAAATCGCTTTTATTTACCATGCTGTCTTAGCTGTATATATCGTGCTGCGTCTGAGCAAAAGATTAAATGACAACATTATTCATAACTAAGACATGAAGCAATGAAATAGCGACGTCATCGTCTTCATAATCATCTTCGTCAGCATGGTCGTACTATTCATCGTTGTCCTAATCCAGAGCGAAATATTGCATTAACATATATACATTCGCACATTGACACAGACACACACACACACTTACAGTCGCTTGACAGCAATATATCGCAATATCCGTTTCCTCTTTTACGGCAGATGCTTCTTCTTGCTACTTTTTTCATCTGCTGCTGCCACGCTTGATTCATGTGGCTATGATTTAATGCTTTATTATTACTTTAACACCGCAAGACTCATTTATTCAGAACTACCTCTCATGCACATTCATATTACGGTACATATCGGTACAGTCAACGACCGCTTGTCCCGCCCCTTTTTTCTCTGTCATCAGAGTACAGCAATAGGCGTAACACACTCATACATGCTTCATCAATTATTCTTAAGTATAAAATATTTGTCACTTTTAGTAAATTTATTGTGACAAGTTGTACACACATGCATACACACACAGATAGACACCTTGTGCGTATATCACGTGCCTTGCTGGATGCTTTGAGTCACGGTGTCGTTACTCAGCAGTATTTGCTACTGCTCAGTCTTCAAGTGGTCACCATTTTGTTTTACGTTTCGCACATTATTTGTTCTATTCATGAAGCAAATGCTCGAGCCTTTGTTGGTGTTAGTGTTGTTGTGTTACGCCTACTGTGTGCGTGCGTCCTGGTAGTGATCATATGAAGTGGCACAGTTGAGTCTGCATGTCTGCAACTTTACACGCATTTGTGTACGAATAACGATTTGCACGTTTAACAAATGAAACTCAGCGGGCAAGCAGTCAGTAGGGCAGCATGCGTACACGCCTCATCTAAGCTAGATAAATGTTGAGCAGGCATACAGGAAGAACCGTCTGGAATACAAATGTTGGATGTTCGCAATCGCCCTACAGCATTTTTTTGGGCTTCATAACATGTCTCTCAGGTGTTGAAATAAGTTCATCAAATACAGAACGAATGAAATGAAAATGTCTGGAGTAATATGCACGAGACAATTGGTTGTTGGAGAGTCTCTTGTGGAAAATCTCGGTGGGACAAGTAAAAGTAGAGCATATTATTTGTTTTTTTTTTAAGAGATGTTTTGAATACTTTACTCTTATCATAAGCAAGATTTTTATATTAAATTTATTTTATTGATTTTTTTCACCGTTCGTAATATGAACTTCTGCTATGTTACGTAGAGACATATGCAACATACGATAGTGTACGATTTGCACGTAATGTTTTAATCTGAGTACTAAACTATCGTATGTGTAATGTCCCTCAATGAAACATAAGACTGCTACATGACACAAAAAAAGGTGGTAAACAATCTTCTAAGTTGCTAAACGCTTTTAGATAAAAGTCCTTAAAGAGCAAATTTTGGTTTTGTTTTCTACATATGTACGACATATCAGAAATCTACTGTAATAAACTCTTCTAGTCTCTCGCTTATTGGGGGAATACAGTGGTGTAAACTTCTGACATTTCCTGCGTTGCAATATGATACGCAATACCAAACACAAAAACAACATCTATGCTGAAATGTCTCTCCCCCTGTTGTTGTTCAACACTAAACAGTGTAGTCGTGTTTATGTTTGTACAACACCTTCAGAAACACACACTCAAACACACACACACATGCACAGCTGCTCATGACCCTAACGGCACTGCCGAGTGCATGTTTGTGTGCATAAATGTCGGCAAACTGCAGTTCAACTCATGTCGAACTCAACATCAAGTGCTCTTCCACTTGCCTCACTACGATTTTTTAGCAACTTTTTGGTGCTGCGAAGCTTAAAAAAGGCGATTTATTTTCTAAAATTTAATTTGAAACAGCAAATAAAAACCTTGTTTAAAATTCATTTAAACAACAATCTATTTTCATGAAAACTTTCGTTGTGAGTTCGCGGCCTTTGTTTTTGTTTTTGTCGTTGTTGCATTTGCTTTGCGAAAATTGACCGCAACATTTCAATGTGAATTATTTGATTTTCCAGTTCAGCGCCGAACATTCACACACACTCCAATGCTCATGCACTGAAACTTTGTTTCTGTTTTGTTTCAAACATGTATCACTCTATTGTCGCCATCACTTGTTTGTGGTATTGTTGTCGTCAGCGCTTCAACATAAATTTCGGGAATTTTAATCTTCAGCTAGCCAACCAACCTGGTTAAATGGATGGTTTAAAGAACGGTGCGGTTACGCGCAGGCTTAAATAATAATGAAACAAGCGTGACCCAAAAATATGCACAAAATGGCTCAATATACACACACATCTGTATGAGATGAATGAATGTATTACTATATTTTGTGACGCGTGCTCTTTCGATACACCATTTAAAGCGAAATATTTTCTGGTGGCAACACATGTTGCCAACATGATTTGCAGCTGCAACATATTGTTGTCAAAAAAATGTAAAAAACCAAAAAAACAAAATGTGACAAAAAAGTGCAACAATATGAATGTGCGCGATGTTGTCGACGGCAGCGGATGTGCGCAGACTGCATGAATAAATGAATGAATGAATGAAAAAAGTGACTGACTGATAGACTCATGGTCTGTCAGACATACAAAAAGCAAAAGCAATTGTAATAAAAAACAGTCGACAGACTGATGGCTGACAACTTAGATTTGCATGTCGCTCCGGTGGCTGACAATGATGATGATGATGTTTCTATTATTGGCGAAATTTTATACTAAACCGACAAAAATTCAAAACAAAATAAAAAATACCACACAAATTTCATATACAATAGAATAATAGTTCTCAACTTGTATTATTGCAATCTTTGATTGTACTTTTAGTTATTGTCTGCAAGCCCTTTCCCAGTCAACTTTTGCGGTTTCCTTTTAACAACAATTCACTGCCGAAAGTAACGAAATGCTCGCTTTGAGTCTTTCCCAGCCAGTTCCCAGCGGCGCAACTTCAATTGCCAATTGCAGATTTTGTTTCTGCTAACAAAAAAATATTTGACTTATAAGCAAAAGTTAGTCGTCGACATAATCATCATCACTGCAAACGGCAACGTGAACATCATCATTTTCCTGGTTTCGTTCAATACGTGCTTTCATTGATTTGTTGTCCTTTATATATATATAAAACAATAACAACAACAATTCAAGCGGTGATGTTATTACCTTGTGGTTGTGATTTCTGGCGATGACTAGCAACCAATCGCTCTCTGCCTTACTGCTTACAAGAACAACCGACAGACAATAAATGCAAAAATTCTCGAGAGATGCGGAAAATTTCATTGTGTTTCAAATAATAAAAAAAAAACATAAAAAAAGGTCAATCCAGAACCAAACAAATAATATATAAGAAATAAAAGTGTTGTTGTAATCGGAAATTGCAATAAAGCTACGTTGTTATTGTTGTTGTTAAGGGTGATCCAAAATATACTACACGATAAATATATATGCATATTAGTAGCTCTATTTAAAAAAATGTTAAGGATTGTCAATAGTAAATTAAATATCTCGGTCCCTTATTCCAGCCACTTTGCATTCCAATTCCATCGTTCCTAGAAATTGTTATTCCTTATGTTACGTCGAGGTTCGAGATAACATAAGAATTCCGATTACTAGCAAAATGAAATGCAAAGCAACAGAAATTTAATATGGCCACAAAAGCTGCTATTCAAAATCTATTTGCTAATGGAGGCAAAAATAACTGTCCTAAATATGATATGCTGTTAAATTCCTATTTAGATGGCATTTAACACAATGCTCCTATTAATAGAGCTTAAAAGAGTAGCCACAATATTTACACAGAGTTTAAATTTCTTAGTGGTTTTTGGGACACCCTTTATATGTTGATGCTTTCTGCTGTTGCAAGTTTTGTTTGAGTGCACTATTGATGGTTTTCATTTCTATGCTTTGTTGTTATTGTTGTTGCCACAAACTCTTGACCATATTTTCTTTATGCTTTTGTTTTTCTGGACAAAGATATGTGTTTATGGCTTCGCTCGGTGCAATACAACATGCAATCTCTAAAAAACTTTGTACAATTTAACAATTTGAAGAGTACACAATGTATCTATTTTTAACATACGACAATGTTGGCGGTTTTGTTTGTTATTATAGCAAAGAATTTCATTAAACAAATGCAGTAAGATTCTATGACTGACAAACAACAACCACAGAATGTTTTCGAATTGGCAAAGTGAAATATTTCTATTTGCAAAGTTTTGCAGCTAATGAAGCTTTTCAAATGAAATGTCTTCATTTTATTACCTTTCACTGCAGCTTTTTTTTCTTTTCTGTTATTTATTAGTTTTGTTTATGCACTTCAGACAGCCATGACATGCATAAGGCAGCAAGCAGATGGTTTTATGATTGCATGTTTATTATACCGACTTGCTTGCTGAGGTTGTATAATTTTAAAATTTGCATTAAACCATAAGAAATTGACATTTAAAACGTAAACGTAAAGGGGACGGAAGTTGAGCCAACGCGAGCATGAATGCATACATAAAGAGAGTCACGACGTTACAGTTAACCAAAATTATGACACGGCAGCGCCGAGGAAACGAGCAGAAACAATAAAAGGATTTGAGTGTCAACAGAGTCGAAGTCATGACCAAATTGCCAAAGCCGAGTGTAAAATATGCGCAAATTGCTTCAAAATAAGCAATTTATGTACATGCATGAAAAAGTACTTTATGTAAAAAAGCGGTGAAAAAAATAGAAATGTGCAAAAAAAAAAAACATGCTGCAGCAAAGCAAAAACGAAAGTACATTTTGCACTTAGACAATACAAGCATACTAGAAAATTCGGAAAACAGGATCTATTATGTTTGATATATGAGACAACAGCGGCAACGATGGTTTGTTTACGTTTCCTATGCACTTTTGGTGGGTCGCATGAGTACAAATGTCGACGCAATACTAGAGGAACGCACACCGGGAACAGCAAATCATAAATTACGATTATAGAGTTCTAATAAAGCCGAAAATTTTTGATTTATAACAGAAATATGAAGCAATATTTTTTGTTCAATAAATAAATGAGAAAGTGATGAAAGTTCAAGTGTATGAATTTTTCAATTGCCAACTGACAATGAACACTTTTCGCCATGCTGGACAAGACAAATTTCATTTATTAACAATATCCCAAAAAAAAGTCGCATGCGATATTTTATTTTCGCCAAACGGTGCACTAAGAGGCAAATGCAAATTCACGCATTCTGGCAATAATGGCACTTGAAGACCTTTCACTCCGACACCGTGTGGCAAACAAATGAACGAATCCGGCACACGAAGCGCAACACGTGTGCCATAAATCATCACGGTGCAAGCGTCGCGCCTGCCGCTGTCACAAACAAAGCGCTGCGCTCCAAGTGAAAGGTGGCGCGACGTGCTGAGGTGCTGTTGGCGGCGACGCCGTCAGAGTTGCAGGCGGCACATGGCGGCGCACGAATTTCTAAAATCAAATCAAAAATAGTTTGAAAAGTTCCAAGTGCTTAACTCTTCAACAAACGACTGAAAGCATACACCAGGCACCATTTACTCGTACCCTAGAAACTGAAAACACATGCGGGCGACAAACAATGCAACAAATTGCCGTTTGGCGAAAAGGAGCAACTTTGTAATAGTCTCAGACATCAAATTTCGTGGCTGCAACGCCAACACGTTGTGGCACGTGGGCGCTGGCAATGCAGGCAAATGTTGACATCGAATGGGAAGTAACAATGCTTGGCCTCTGATATTGGTGCGCTGTTGTGGCAGAGGTAAATCACCACATGAATTTTGGTAAAAATACAAAACAAGAGCAATGAAGAAAATGCATACATTTCGCTGTCATGGTGAGAATACCATTTAGCAAACAGTCATAACGATAAATAGTGAAAAGTTCAGTACCTCTCAAACTGTGACACCCGCCCACTGGCGACGAATTTATTGTTGTTTTTGCCTTTGTAACTGCACGTAAATTTAATTGAATCAAAAGTTTATTGTGCCCCTTAATTTGCTTTAAATAAAGTCTTCGCTTTTCGTTCAAATTGTCACGTTGGGTTAACTTTGTCTTTTGAAAATTGTTATGTTGGCACCAAAATGCCATTGTCGTTGAGTGTGTGTGTTCATGTGAGCGAGCATTAAGTATTGCTAGCCTTTGAACTTGCACAGGTGCAGCGGAAAATGGGAGAATCCATAGTCTATGTGTCTGCCTGCCCGCCTGGTAATGCATTCTCTTGCCATTTTGCGCCCACACGGCGTGTGAGTAATACTTATGTCTTTTCAGTTGGAACGCTTGACAAAGGTGGGCGTGCCTGAGTGTCAGCGCAAACAATGAAACGGAAATGTCACATGGCTTTTTTTGTTTTTTTTTACAACTTTTAAGCCAACTTGCTAATTCGGCTATTTGTCGCGCATTCGACAACGAACACTAAAGTGGACGTCATGGAAATTCGCGAACAAATGACTTTTAGCCATAATTAAAAACCAACAAAAGCCAAAAATGTAGAGTAGAAATGCAAACTTCACAAATGAACTTACCATGCAATACAGTTGGCTGTTGTTGTTGGCGCTCAGCAATATCGCCAGCGGCGGTGGCGGCGGCGACATCATCAACGTCATCATCAACAACAAAGTCGACAATTCGTGTAACGAGCGCCGTCGTTGGCATTGATGTTGCGGCACATTTTGAGGGGGTTGTTGTTGCTGTCGCCGTTGCTGTCGGGGTCGTTGCTGGTGACATTTTAGCGCCAGCACTTTCAGAGTTGTTAAATATTTGCTGCGTTGTTGTGTTAGAGTCTTGTGGATGCAACACATCTTCATAATGCAAACTTTCTGCTTTAATATTTGTCGTTGTTATTGTTGCTGTTGCTGTTAACTTGTTCTCTTCATCAGCATTTGCTGCATTGATTTCTTGCGTTGCATTTTGGCTGTTGTTGCCACCAAGTGAATTTGCCTCAAGCTCATCAGCAGTAGCAGCAAAAGTATCTGCATTATCATCAGTGCCTTCAACATGACAGTTTGTTGATTTTTCGTTGGAATTAACAGTAGCTATTTTTGTTGCTTGTTGCTCTTGTTGTTGTAGTAATTTGTGTTGTCCGCGCTTGCGTTTATAGTATTCATAGTTTGTACCACGTGTGGCATACTTCACTTGATCATCATGCCCTTCATCCATGTCACTGTCATTGTCGTCCTGCCGCACATCAGTGACACCATCACCATCATGATCATGCTCATCATCATTATTGTCAACTTTGCCGTCATTATGCACAATGTCAGCAGATTTTTCATTGGCGTCAACCAGTGCGTTGGCATTGTCATTTGCCGAGTAGTTGTTGCTTTTGTCAGTTTGTTTAGAACTGGCAGCACTGCTATCAGCAGTTGGACTTGTTGTTGTTGTTGCTGCTGTCGTAGCTGCTACTTGTGATGTCGCTGATGCTTGTATGATTTTATCCTCGACCATAAATTGCACTTTTTTACGTGTCGTTGTCGTCGACGTTGGTGTTGTTGCTGGCATTGCTGTTGCACCCGCTGCTGCTGTGGGCGTTGGCTGAGGCAGTGGTATATAGAATTGTGATTTTGTTGTAGGTGTCAACGTAGCGGGCGTCAATGGTGTTGAGGCAGAAGTCAACGGCGTAGTTGGCGTTGCGATTGGCGCAACTTTATCGGCTGTTGACGTTGCTGCTGTCGCTGGCAAGTTCTGACCAATTTCGAGCGTTGTAGGTCGCTTTAGTATGGATTTGATGCTTTGAGTGGGCGTGACTGTTAGCACTGTAAAAGTTTCCTCTTCATCTGACGAGGTCTCCGATGCCATTGTCTTTGCTGTTGTTGTTGCAGATGGCGGTGTTGTTGTTAGTGCGCCATCTAACGTTGAGTTATCACTGCCATTATCAGTTTTCTTTGTTTGACGTGGTGGTCGTTTCGGTTGTTGCTGCTGCTGCTGCTGTTGTTGTTGTTTCTTCAATATTTGCTGTTGTTGGTGTTGCTTTTGTAACTGTTGATTGTTGTTCGCTGATTTTAGCTTAATCGTCTCCGGTTTGCGTTTCTCGCCCGTCACGCCCGTTGCGATAACAATGCTCTCGTAACTACGCCCATCGGTGCTTTGCTTTATAAACGATTTCTTTGTCGCTCTTTGGTCGCCCAGACTTATGCGCTGCCCAGCGATTGCTTGCACATTGCTCGTATAGAATTTGCGCTCCTGCTCGGTGAGCGTGTTTTTGTTGTTTGTTGCAAAGGGTGGCTCATCTTCATTGAGCGCTGCATCGGCGACGTTAAACTCATCTTTGTCAGACGCGTGGAACTCATGAATTTGCGCGGCTGCTGCAGCGGTCGCAGTAGCCGAGGTTGATGTGGATGCGGCTGACGACGCATTGGATTTGGATGCTGAAGGATTTGTCGAAGTTGCCAAGTTGGTGGACTTCGTTGGAGTTTCGATTGAGATCAGGTCATAGGGATTCACATTGCAGCGCAATATAGAGCGACGTGAGTGACCGGACTGAGGCGTCAGACTGCCACTGAGCAGCGATTCATTGTCCTCGACCAGCCAACCGTCGTCGTCGTTTTCGATTGTGCGTTCCGGCGGCTTGGGCGCCTCCTTCTTCGCTGACGACAGCTTTGGTGCTGGCAAATTTGTTCGTGTACGACTGCGGCCACGCTGCGGGCTGACACTCTTGCCGCGATTACGTGACTTGATGTCGTTGGCCGCGCTTGAGCCTGCGCCACCACCACTGCCGGCACTTAATGGCGCGCCGCCCGGTTCGGGCGAGAGCAAACGCGTGCGACGCATTAAATCATACGGATCCTTTTGCGGATCCAATATCGTCGGACGTGACTTCTTTGTTGAGCTTACCACACGCATTGTGGCCGCACCGCGTAACTTCGTGCCGGCTGCGAGCGCTGCTGCCGCTGACGGCAAGCGCACAGTGCCGCCGCCCGTGCCAGCAATCGTTGCCAGGGGCAGGCGTGAACCTTTGCACTTCTTGCACACGCTCGCCTTCTTCACGTCACGTTTTGTGCCGTTAAGATACTCCGGACACGAGCAGATGACCACAGCCAACGCATGTTCGGCACTGGCCAGCGGATGTGAGCCAGCGGTCGCGGCAAATATTGCAGCGGCGTGTGGATGATGATGACCGTGATAACCGCCAACGCTGGCCAGTTGATGATGGTGGTAGGGACGTGACGGTATGCCACGCACCGTGCCATATATCCAGGGCTCGGCGTATTTCATGGAACGCGAAAGCGCGCTGGGCAGGAATTCGTAGCCGGGTGGGGGCCCGACAACGACGCCGCTGCCCGACGCATGATATTCGCTGAGATTGAGTTGTTGTTGCTGCATTTGCAGCGCCTGTAGGTGCATGGCTTGCATATTTCTTGTGCTGCTTGAACCTGCCTGACTGGCATTCTGCGTCGTCGTTAGTCCGATGCCGCCGATGCCGTTGCCGTTGCCAGTGCCAACGCCTGCCACGCCCTGCGTTTGTTCGCCTGCTACCGTTGATTTTTCGTTTTTGCTAATTTTGAGCCGCTGACTCCAAGTCTTCTTTGATTTGTCGTACATCGGCGTTTGCTGCAATCAAAAGAAGCAGAGAGAGAGAGAGAGACAGAAAGAGAGAGGAGTTCGTTAAGTCTAAATTATTGTTCGTAATTTGCTTGTTTGTTTGTAAATTATTTGCAACGCTTGCAATTTTTTACGTGTCGAAAGGTTTAGCACGTGTATACCTTTCCCTTTCTTGCCAACGCTCACTCACAATAAAAATGGGAAAGTTTAGCTGCTCAGCCGGCGCGCATAGGGAAAGGCAAACGAACACGACACTTTGACACGTAAAAGTAAAATTGAAAAGTTTCTGCACACGGCACTCGGCACTCACCTTTCAATTCTGATTGTTGTTTTCCTTGCTGTTGTTGCTTCTGTTGCTGTTGTTGTTGACGACGTTGTTGCACACATAATCCCAATTTAAATTAATGTTTGCCACTTTTTTTTTTACTCATCTGCTTTGTTTCTTTGTTTGTGCTTTTAATGTTGCCAAGGTTGCGTACAAGATCTGCAAATAGAAACATACATATATGAATAACCTTTTGTCATTATAACAATCGATACGATTGTTGTTGCTGTTAGCTAGTTCGTTGAAGTAGTAAAGTGTTAGCAGAAAGTGCAGTCTGGAAAACTTTATTATTGAAAAAGTTTAAAATGCGATTATCCATAATATTGCTTCCGTGTTGAGTTGCGTTTAATGAGTTTATTGGTCGTTGTGTTCTAAGCTGCATGACGGTCCCAACGTCAGCTCAAGTACTGAGATAAGATCAGCACATTGTTTTTTTGTTGGACTAAGCCATTTTGTTTTGTAAGTTTAATAAACTTTAACAACGCTTACTGATAACAAAAACTTAATTTATGCATGTAAAACTTTGCTGCTTATTTTCAGCTAATTATTCACAATTTGTTCCTTTCATTTGTTTTTTGTTTTTTTTTTTTGCTTTTGAAAGCCTTTGGCGCAGCTAATCAAGTGTTTTACGCTTAATATTTTCGTAGCATTTTTGAAGCAGCGCTAATAAACCAAAATACGAACAATTCCTCGCAATTAAATGAAGCGCTAACAAGCAGAAGGAAGAGATAGCAAAAGAATCGCATTGTAATAACAGGACTGTAAAGGAGTGAGCGAGGGGAGACTAGTTTGGAGAAAGTTTGTGTTGATTCTCTTTCTTCACGCTCTATGCCGCGCACCACGAATCATTATAGATTTTTGGTTCTTTTTTTACCCGCCATTTTTTCGCTGTGTTGTGTCATGAACATTTAACGAAATAAACTCGAACGCTAGTGGGCGCCACTGGTCGAACGGTTCTAGCACGGCATGGCATGGCATGACATGTTGTTTGTTGTTTGTTGTTGTTTTTATAGTTGTGCCAAGTTGTTGTTGTTGTTGTTGCGGCTGTTGTTGTTGTAAGCAGTGCTAGTCCACTTTACTTGCCGCTCACGCTTTCACATGGCAAGCGTTGCGGATATTAATCAAAATGCAGGATACGCAACATTTTTTGTTTTCGCCCTCAGTTGCCAAAACCAACTTTCTTTCACTACTCTTGCTATAACAATGATGTTTGTTCTTGCTTTGTGCTTTGCTGTTGTTCTTGGTTGGTTGGCCGTTTTGAACTGCAAGACAACAACAACAACAGCAACAGCAAGAGCGTGTAAGGTAAAGGCGCTATCGCATACAATGTCTCGAGCGCGTTGAAAAATGCTGATAAATGTTGACAATTCTTCCGGCAACCACTCGTGATAAATCTAATTTTTCTTCGTTGTGTTTGTTTTTATTTTAATGCCACCATTGTTGTTGTTGAGTTGTTGTGACTGTTGCTTTCATAGTTTTGATTGCACGCTTGTGTTTTGTTTATCTGCAGGTGTTGTTGTTGTTTTTGTTGCTGTTGCTGTTGCTGTCATGTTTTGTAGTTGTGTTTGTGGGTGTGAAGTAAAATTAAAAACGTGTCATTTTTCATAAAGGTAGAAAAGGAAAAGCTGCACTGACACACAGCTCCAGGACGTTTCTCTTGCGCTCACTCAAGCTCGTTCCTCACGCCGGCGATTTGTGCCAATGTGTGCACGCAACAAGATGACTGTTAATTGCATTTTTTAACTGTTTTTTGTTGTTGTTGTCTTGCATGTTTTGATTTTGATAACTGAAAGTGTTTACATTTGAATTCTTCAAAGCATTACGTATACGCCAGATGGGCGCGTAATCGGGATTCCAATGTGACGTTTGGCGAAGGTCAACGTTGATAAGTCTAACAGCATTTTTTATTTTGAAGCGTAAATGATTCTCAGTGACTTTGCTGAGTAAATAAAATGCACAACTTTTAAGCCTATTTTAATGCAGGCTGACACTTTAATCACTTTCTGCCAACTTCTGTTAGTCGCTTCATGCACAATTGCACTGAATGCAATTTGTCATTATAAATTTACGTTAGCTTAACTTGGCAGACAGATAAAAAAAAAGCAAATCTTAGCAAAGCAAAACTTTGTGTAAAGAATTTTTGCTAACTTGTTTTTTCTTTTAATTTGGCATGGCGTTGCAACTTGACTCATTGAAAGTTACGCAGTCGCTTGCCACAACAACTTTCTGATTATTGTTCGTTGGCTATGAGCGTAAGAACACCTTTGATACGCAGATTGATTGCCTTATAAATGAGTGCTTAATGTAACTCAAAGGGCGAGTTTGGCAGCTGGCAACGTCAGCACAAATTAAATGTAACTCACTGACTGAGACGGAGACAGAGGGAGAGAAGAGAAAGAAAGAGAAGGTGTGAGTTGCGGCTTAGTGCGAAATTCAAACAAAATCATTTGGCAATTTACTGTTTTGATATAGTTTTCAATTCAACGAATCCTTGTAGAGACAAAATTAAAACATTTAAAATGCAATCAAGAACGTGGTAAGCCATAAAAATTGAAAATAAGTATAAAACATGCTGTTCCTGCAACGATGAGTATTAGAATTTCTTAAAACTGTAATCCGCTTAAGATGATGTGAAAAGTATGAATGAACCGAGGTGAATCAAAATCCGAGACAGCAACATGAAATGAAGTTGTAGCAGCTGAGCTGAGCTATGCTGTGCTACGTTGAGTAGAGTTGTGTCGAGTCGAGTCGAATTGCGTCGAGTTAAGTTTGAGTTAAGCTGAGCCAAATGATAGAAGTTGTAATTGCTTGAGTAGGAAGCAGTTTGTTATATGATTTTTTTTAATTAAAAAAAGAATTTATCGAATGTCAAGTAGCGCACGCTACAAAGTATCTAACAATGTTGTGAACGAAATATTTTGAAAAGCTCTTAGTACTTCAGCAAACTTAATTCAATGTAGGTTATCGGTACTAATTCCATTTCAATCTATCTTGTCATAGAATGGCGACAATTATCACTATTCGACCACATTGGATTACTAACCGTACTAGTTTTACCACATAACACACTAACCTCCGAGTCTCAGCTGGCTGCATGAAGGCTCCTGATGTCTAGTTGTCCGGAATTCGACAGTTTCCAAATAACGAAAATGGATCAAACCAGTACTTTTTTGTTTTTAAGACTAGAACCGAATTCATCAGTTGAGAACTAGTTCTCAATCATCGGAAAATTCATACAAAATGGACTACTGGGTATTTAAAAATTTTATGTTGAAACACTTTTAACTTTTTTTTTACTTTTAGACTTTTCTATGCTTTGTATAAATATTCCCAGCGGGATAATTTGTCAAATTTTACTTTAATATAAAATATATTTTAGATTTTCCAACACATTTATATTATTTTCTCCAATGCGTTACGGCTTTGTTTTGTTTACCTTCTGCAAGTCTGAATTTACCATTTATAAATTACTTACATAAGATTTGTCAAAAACCACACACCACAAACGGCATTAAGGCCAAGATTGCAGTATGAGGTCACATTTACTTTTTCATTATTAACGGAATTTTTTTAAAAGACTTTTTTAAAAGTATATCCGTTTGAGAGTTATGACGCCACAGACAAATACATATGTAGATAAATAGACACACACACGATAATTTTATTGCATTTTACCATTAAATGTTAAAAACAACGCCTCAATAGTTCGATAGAGTTACTTGGAGGGTCATCTAAAACAATTTTCCAACTTTCAGTTTCCGTCAACTTGTGCGGTTCATTATGATAATCATCTTTGACAATATGTGGCAAGCAACTTTTACTACTGAATATTCTCTTTCAACTTTGTCTCAATTTAATGCAATAAATAATCTAAAACTGCTTTGCGTAAACATTTTGCTGATCGTGACATCATCGTGCCTGGCCTGCGTCCATGAAACTACCCGAGAAGAAATTTCAAGGAAAACTCATCTGATGTTCTACTCAGTGTGAGAATTGCTAATGGTTTTTGTGTGAAGTTCTATGCTAAATGAGCAACAAAGCTTTGGCAAGGATAAGGCAGACGCAACTTTAATGTGAATGCATAAGAACAAGACGACAACAAAAGACAACAACATGCATAAATTAGAGCCTGCTGTTGTCATCCAACGTGTACTGTCAGCTCCTGTACACCATGTCCTGTTGACTGCTGCAATTCCTTTTTAATGTTTCTTTGCTGGAATTTACTCAACTCATTTATGCCCTTTTGCCAGTCTGACTTTCTTTGAATTTTGCAATTTTTTTTATTTATTTATTTTTGTATTTGTATTTGTTGTTGTTTTTGTTTCTTTTTATGCAAACTTTTCATATTTATGTGAGACGTACATGCACTTTAATTAGTTGAGTTTCAACTTGCCAAGCAAGTTTACCGCCTACGCACAACTTCAGCTAAGCGGGGCAGAGCAAAATGACTCAAGGAAGAGCCGCAGGCGTTTTATTAAAACCATCAGTCGTTCGTTCGTCATTCCTTTGGTCTACCAGGTTAATTGTGTAAATTTAATGGTGTTAGTATTTGTTATTGTTGTTGTTCCTGGGACTTTTGCTTCTTCATTGGCATTTGTCAAGCAGCGACAAACATGCATATAAATACAAATGTATGTTTCTGTGTGTTTGTGTGTGTGTGTGTGTGCATTGCACTTTAATGTTAGTTTGTAATTGTTTATATGCATGAATGTCGGTTTACTTGTTAAGTTTGTGCATCTTGTTAGTTTCATGTGCGGAGTTTTAACCGTTCTTCATACAACGCCCGCAACATGTTTGTTGTTTGCTGTCAGTTTGCTTCCTTGCTTGTCTGCTCGCTCGCTTGCTGGCAAACTCGTTAACATTTTCACATTCAAAGTGGAAAATTCAATTAGTTTGAGGCATCAACATCAACATTTCGCAACTAAATTACTTTAATGTATAACAGATGTACTTATCGTTCGAGTAAAACTTGTGCGTAATTTACTTGACGTAATTCAACAACATATGTGAAAATATTTATTATGCGATACATCGTAAAGCATTCGTTTGCTACTTGTTTTGACGCTGTGGCAGTGCAGCAGTGTGGCATGTGAATGTGTGGCATGTGAATGTGCCTTTGACTGCTTGAACGTATGCTACAAACGGATTTAGTACGCATACAATTTTGCGTGTAAACAGGATATTCGAGCTCATAAATTTCTACGTAATTTTTGAATTATATGAAAATGAAATATTTTGTTTAATGCACGAGAAATAATGTTTGTATGCAATATCGTTGAAATTATTCATAAACAAATGTTTGCGGAACGCGCATTTAAAACAATTTCAGTTATAAATATTACAAACAACATTTAAATACAAAATATTAAAATGGTTCTCAAAAGCTATTAAATTGTTTTTATTATTTATTATATATTTTATAAAATGTTCATTTTATTCAACATAGTCATATTCGTTGTAATACGCATGGTAATGATTCAATCAAACTAATTGAATATCTTCTTCTTCTTTTAGCTTGCCTACAGTTGCCTGCACTACTCCGCTACCTAACAAACAAATGAAAAGCATTTTTTGCTTAGCGCGTTGTAACTCATTGCTTCCTAATCTGGTTGATCATAAAATTGAGTCTTTGAGCTATAAAATGAGGATCAGCGTAAGATGGAGAGCTTGTTTGCTTCTAACAAGTGTTGCTGAGGCGTATGAACGATCTTGAACAATATCAAAAATAGAAACATATGGAATTGTGTATCTGTGTGTGAGTGCGGGTGAGATACATATATATCCGAGACCCATAAATACTCTGGCTTTCGTAACCACTGAAAGTCATTACTTTTCTTTATGTAAGCAAAAAAATTAATAAATAATTTTTATTATGATATAAAAAATTGATTGAGTGGAAAATTTAATGTCGACAATATGTAATATTGCATATTTTAAGTGTTTTAAAATTGCATGATTTAACACACACTCACAACATGTACGTGTCGGAATCTTTGCGTATGTGTGTGCACATACTTGGTCCTTTTAATTCATTGGCTGTGTGCGTGTGCATGAGTTTGTCGTGGATGTGTGCGCAATTAAAATGAGTTTCTCAATCAATTTGCTCATAAATACCTTTTTGATATAATTTATCTTTTCTTTCCTTTCGATTATTTTTTTGTGCTCTGTTTCGAGTAATTATGCTGGCGTTAAGTTAAGCGGAAGCACTTTGTAAAGTAATTTGTAATTAAATGCATTGGAAATCAATGTATGCTCGCTTGTACTCAGCTTAATCAGTTGGACATCAAGCGTACTCATAATGGCCTCAGGCATGTCTTTTATCAATGAATCAATCAGTGTGCATTCAAAAACGCAAATTGATTTTATTGTCTTTGGCTGTGTTGCATATTTTACGACAATATCGACTTTAAGTCTGCATTAAAGCGGAGTGTATCTCGTCTATTTGATTTGCGGCGGCATCGGTTTGTTTAACGACAAAGCAAAGCTGTCAGTTCTTTAATGCAATCAATCATGCATGCAATTTCGTGTACACATGAACACTCATACACACACTCACCCGCAGTCAACCTTTCATTCATGCATGTGCAGGGGATTTACGCAAAGAGCGAGGGAGCGCGGGGAGTGTCGAATGCAGTAGAAAAATGCTTGGCAAATGAATTGAATGCCGCCTCTACGTGCGATGACACTTGCTGTGCAAATAAATAAGAAATCGAGTTTCATTGGATGTGTGACAGACGGGCGAGCTGTCTGTGGACTGCATTTGAAGACAATGCAAAGAGTGATTGAGCGCACAACAAATTCACTCATAACATCGATAAAACCGATGCTGAGACTGAGACATACAAATGAACGAACAAGAGAATAAGCGAACGTATAAACAAGTCTGTGGCTTGAAAGTTCGTTGCTCCTCTACAAATTTTGCATAAATTAATGAATAACAAATGTAAGCGTAAGCACAAGCAAAGAAAAAACAATAACATAATATAGCAGCAACAACAACAGCTCATAAACAATACTGAGTGTCGCTGCCATTGTGGTCGTGCCGCTGTTGCCACTGGCTCTGCTAATGCTTAGAGTGCTTAAAGCGCCATCTCTGTAAAAATGACAGTTTTTGACTTTCATTTGACAGATGTCAAAATCAAAATTGTTGTAGAACTCAGTTAGTGTGTAAACGAGTATGAGATGTATGTAAATGAGTGATTCTAACTCATTTATCGTAAACAAATGATAGTTAATGAAGCTTAAAAGACGGGATTTATGATTAGATAATATGCTATAATATATATTTTTTTGTATTTTATTACATTTACTGTTATAATTAATCTTTTGTTATAAAATAAACGATTGCTTAATGAGATGAATTATTCAAATTAAAGAAACTTTTGTTACATTAATCACTGTTTATCAAAATTCGTTGTAATTGACTAGCGGCCTTGCCACATATACTTAGGTACACGCACACGCCCACTCATGAAGCTGTGCTTTCAGTATGCCTTTAGATGTTGACTCGAGCATTGGTTGAGGCTCCTTTGCGTCACTCCCTTCTGTCGCTCCCTTGTGTCATTTCCTGGCGTCACTCCTTTAGAGCTCCGTGCTCTCCATATTGGGATGCGCATTCTTGATGCCCAATTTGGCCAATTTACGCAAGCGATGAATTTGACTTTTTAGTTTGTTCTTGAATTGGAGCTGATGATTGACCGTTTTTAGATCATCGATGCTGCATGCTTTGATATTGCGTACTGACTTTGCAATCAGTTCGTCCGTGATGAAATACTTCGCCTTCGATAGTCGTATGTACTCCACATTGCGCCGTGAAAGTTGTTCGCGGTACAAGAACACTTGATAGCTGACGGTGGGCTTCTTAAAGGTTGTGCTGCGATTTTGTGCCATTTTGTGTATTTTCCAAAAATTTTACAAATGTACTTCTTTAATTGAGAATGAGTTCACTTTGTGTGCGCTGTCTTGCGTTTGATGCTCTCTAACGATTTGCAACACGCTTTTATACCCATTAGCCTGTTGACGACCCACCCCCGATTTACACGCATACACGCACACCCTCACATACACGTGTTACAAGGTGTCTAGTCAACTTGTGATCTGCCTACCTGACTAGCTGCCTGTTGGTATTACCTGTGCGCACTATTGACTTTTGCAGCAGCGAACACACCAGACGGCAGTCATTGCTGGTGCTATAAAAAACATTCATTCTTAATCTCCTTGGATGCAATAAAATATTTAACAAACACTTTCATTCTTAATCCGTGCGCTAATCCGTCATTTTATTAAGACACTTGAGCATTTTGCATTGCTTCTTAAAAAAAGGAGGCATTTACACTAAAAAGATTAAGTGACATTACACAACGTATTTTCCCGTGCAGATGCGTCTTTACACATGTAATGAGTCATTATTGGCTTTGCTACTATGCGTGTGTCTTCAGCGCCGTTCCTTTCAAGATCTTAATACGCTGTATCTTTCAGGACCTTAATACGATGTACCCTTCGCATCTACATTGCCGTTAGCGATTTGTGTGAACATGTTCGCGAAAAACGGGTTGAGTGGCAAGCAGCGGATTAGCAGTTTAGCAAGAGCAGCTGCTATTGAGAGCCGTTACAGTGCCTGAACTTTCGAGAGCCGGAAGGCTCTTCTCATTCCTACGATAAGTCAATATTAATTGATATCATTTTAATATATATCCGTTTTGAACTTCCCCATTTAATTGGTTTGCGTATTAGGATATGGATTAATTTGGCTTAACCTTGGGATTTTGGCTCCGCTTTTTATTAAACTGCGGATCAAGATCATTAACCTCTTTATATGTATTAATTTGCTTTTTAATCAATGAAACTGATACGAATTTAGTGAACAATAAACATTTCCATATCAATCTTAAAAAAATGGGTGCTTCACGCGATTACCAAAAACAAGCGCATCAAGTGAAAAGTATAAAAATCGTAAATCCGATTTAATGAAGTATTTTTGTTATCATAAAATATGAAAGAAAAATATAAAAACTTTTCAACTTTAACAAACTTTGCCAAGTTGAATGTACAAATAAGCAATTTTCGCGTTAAAGAAAGCAAGGAAAAGAATAACGAAAAGCATAACAGAAAGATGAGCAAAAGAGATTGAAAAGTAATTGCATTTATACTTGTGTAGTTAAATATTTATAGCAAAAAGATAAAGAAAAAAATTCTAGGTATGAAAATTGTTAAGGAAAAAGCAGCTGTTAAACTTAGACAGGCAAAAATAAAAAATACAAGTGGAGCAAAGTAATGAAAAATGTACTTGCAACTGTTTCTCCACCCAATAAAGCATCCCGGCCAACTGAGAAGTCACGAAGGCAAAAGTGCAGGCAACAAAATCGAATGATCCTAGGGATACATGCATGTAAGTATATGTGTGTGTATGTGTAATGTAAGTAAATTCAATGAAAAATGAAATTGCATTCAGCACATTGCTTTATTTGCTTGTATCTTAACTCAACTCCACTCAACACAACATAGCAGAGCGCAACTTATATTTGAACCCATGCCAATTCACAGCAATTAAACTGTGCATGATGCACACACAGGATGCAGATACTTCAGACAGTAGCGCTAAAAGCGCAATTAGCCAGTTGAGAGCTCATGAATTATTACCAGCTTATATAACGCTAAGCATTCGTTTAGTATACTTCGTTCCTTCCTGCTGTCTCTTGTATATGCACAAACACACGTTAACACATACAAGTTGTTAACATAAATTGCTACATTCACAGTCAAATGGATAAAATTATGCCATAATATCTGCGCTCATATTGAATTATAATTAATTTTTATTTTCTTGGAACTTTTGCTTTGCTTAATTGACTTCAATTGAGACAGCTGGGAATAACAATAACACTGGTCTACTTCCACTTGCTGTTGTGCTCTGTTGGCACAACTTCAAGCATTTGTCTTTATTATTTTGATATGTGCTTCCATTTGCATTAGAAAAATCATAGAAACTTTATTTTTGCATTTATTTTATGCGCACTGAAGTGCAATTTACAAACTCATAGGCAGCAAAGCACAATAAAACGTTCATTAATTGCCAGAAACGTTATAAAAGTTAAGGGAATAATTCGCTTTTATTTGTTTCTGAGTATGAAACGTTTTTTGTTTTATTTTTAATGAAATTTTTGATAACTATGTGATTTGTTTGAACGATTTAAAATGCATGTTGTGGCAGAAGCTCATTAAATTTAAGTAAATCACAATTTCCATGGATGCATTCATTCATTCATTTGTGTTAAAGCGTGTGGGCGTAAATGGCACAGCAGCAATAATTATATTAGCGCCCGCAGCGCCAAACAATTAAACAGTAATTAAAGCGTAATGAAAAATTACATACTCACGTGGAACAAATGTAAGCGGAAAGTGTGCTAGATAAATGTAACGCGACTGTGAAGGAGTAAAACAAAATTGACAAATGCTTAAAGAGTCAAATTAAAACTTTTGCAATTTTTCGTTTACATTTCTCACTTGATGGCAATTAATTAAAACGCAACCGCAGTTAACTAATAGTAACAAAAACAACAACAACAACAAGAACAACGATTACAACTTTGGCACAAGCAGCCAAAGTAACCTCAATGACAAACAACATCAGCGACGCCAAAAAGTATGCAACACACGAACCATGAAAGAATGAAATATTGCAATCAGCAAAAGAATTGAAAGCAAACCACTAAATGCAACACATGCAAGCACCAAGCTATCACCAACAACAAAAACACCAACAACAACACCAACAACAACACGGCACATTCAACAAACGCGGCACATACACTTTTTCTACTTTTTGATCCAACCCTCGATCCAACCAACCGACCGCATACAAACTAACCACAAAAACTTGTACCGCGTGCACGCTGAAAGAGTCAAACAAATGCCAACGCTTTCCGTCCTCCGCTTGGCAACGACATCATCAACGGCGTCGTTAAGGACAGATAGACACTCTCAGGCACAAGTCGAAATTAGTTTCTGTGTCAAAAGTTTTCAGTGCACAAAACAGAAAGGAGTAAAAAAGACAAGCGCAAAGAAAGTCAACTTCGCAGAAACGCAGCAGACAAACTTTCGTTGGTGCAATAAGAAGGCATTGATAGTGAAGGCGGTGGGGCAGCGTTGTTGAGGCGTCGGTAATGCCAGTCATGGCATAAGAATTGGCAGCAAATGCTCCTTAATTTTAAATGTAGACAGCGGAGAACTTTTGCGCGTTTGGCATGCTGCATGCGTTGCAAGCAAGCTGTGGTCTTCATTTGGGCGCACATTCAATCGTTGAGTGATTCAGTCACTAAGTCACTCATTCAGCGTTCGTTTTTCGGTCACTTGTAAACTGATTGAAAAATTAATAAGCTTTTCAGCTGTGTGTGTGCAGCGAGGAAAACCAATCATGAAGCGCCTTGGCCAACTTTATGTAGTTTAGTATCATGATCGTGTGTAGCATGGAGAAAAGAAGACGAAATGTCATTTGGCAAACTTGCCAGTCAAACGTTGCATTCAACTGCTCTGCTGGTAGCTTTAAAATTTTTCTGCCGTGTCATATCCGCTAAGCGGCACGTTTGTTTATACTCTAACTTCCGTTTCCGGTGCAATTTTGCCGATGAAGAAGCTGTGTGTTCGTTAGAAAAGAGTTAAGCACTCCATGGTGGCATTATTAGTATGATTAGTTGTGCGAACAGCAAAGAAAGTTAGCACTGTAAGCCGTGATTAACGTTATAGTTTACCTCATGAAATGTGGCATATTTGGTATTTACCTGAAAGTGAAAGAAATTAAACAAAAATTATTAAATGTTAAACAATTACGTATGCCATAAAAATCAAATTGTATGCAAAAGTGTTAAATATTATTTTTATCTTTGCAGTTCACTTAATCGTTCAAACAATTTAAACATTTGCGCACAAAACATACATGTACACGTTATAGATACAGATATAAAATATATGAGTGTCTAACCATATAAGTCTGCAGGCTATTCTTCGCACTTGCTCACCTACTTGTTTGACTTTTTTTCTTTTTGTTCAATATCGCCAATTTTGCAAAAAAAATAATACGATTTCATGCCTGTCAGCGATACACGAAATGATTATCATTGCACAAAAAGCGTGGCAGGCATTTGAACGAACAAAAATGTATAATTTCAAGCAAAATATTTCCGCCTCTTGTCGAAACGCGCCAAATCGCTTCGTTTCGCATTGGATCGGATCGCATCGACAGCGAATGCGTTCGTGTGTGAAAATGATTTCGAAATAGGCGCCAAAAGACTCAAGCATTCGATTTTCTGCTACTCTGTTTTTGTAGGCGGAAAAGCATTTTTCATAGATTTTAATTGTTCGACGATGCGTGATTCTCTAATTGCATGATAGCGACTGAGAGCAGTCCGTTTTGCAGTTATAACTCATGTTGACATATTTTTTTTATATCAATAATGGTTTTATTTTTATCTTAATAGAACATCAGTTTTATAGCGCAATGAGTTCTATTAAACTGATGTTGTGATTGTTTAAGATTTCGAAATGTAATAATGCTTATACTCATTGATGCCAAATGAGAGTAAAAGAGAGTGAAAAAGGCAAATTTTCTATCTTAATAGAGTGAAAGAGAAAACTTCTAATATTTGTATCCGCTATTAAAACTTCCCTAATGTCACGACGACGTGAGTTGCTTTTTTAAGGTTTTAGGCTATTTTTAGCAATTATTTGCTTGACTCATGTTTTGTTTTTTTTATTTTTTTATTATGACATGCAGCGCTGCTAGCAGTCATTAAGTATGCAGTCACATGTGCAGTCATGCATGGGAAAGTCAATAGATTTTTTTGTCTTTCTGTAGAAGCCTTGAGCTGCAGGCGATTTGTGCATTTATTACACTTTCATTAAAGTTGATTAAATGCTTTGGCAAATTGTTAACCATTTCCTAATGAAAGTTACAGACCAACGGACAGACGTAAAACTATTGCAAAATAGCTTGAAAACTTAATTAAATGAAATTAAAATGTTTTTTTTTTTTTGTTTTTGCGAATTTTTTATGTAAATGTGTTTTCAGATTTTTTTTATCGCCGAGTGATAAATTTATGTGCGCAAGTTTGCAATATGTTGGCTGGAGTGATGGACGGCATGCATCTGCAGCTTGATTTTGCTTTTGAACTATAAAAGTAACGAAGCATAAATCTTAAGCAGAGTTGTGGACTGGCAATGCGAAGATTTGAAGGCGGCTGCAATATCTTTATAAGCTACAATCAAATGCAATCAAACTAAATTCAACTTTATGACCGAAATGAACAAATAGAGACAAAGAGAAAAAACGAAGATAAGGAAGCCAATGAAGATGAACAAAAAATACGTTCAAACGATGCCAATTTATGTTGAAATATAAACTAAAGCAAAGCGAAGTGCTTAAAGTCAAGAAATGCTGAAGTGCTTTCAACGCGAAATATAAAAGAGGAAAAATATGCAAAGCTAACAGCGAACGTGCAATAAAATTCAATGATGTATCTCGACGAGAGTTCAACAACAAATACAGATAACTTTGATAGTATATAAGACACGGGGGTGGTGGGTGTGCAACGAGAAAATTAGCGAACGAATACGCGTTGAAAAGTCAACGAAATGGAACGTTGCCGGCATTTGACTTGCTGTTACACAGACTGAGTGCTCTGTCAGCGACAATGACGGCAAGCGGTGACCGTGGTGGTGGTAAGACAATTATGGCGTCGGAGACGGCGACGGTGAAGTGACTGCGAAGCTTGTGTCAATGTTTGGAGCCAGCTGTAGATACAGATACCAATGCTGAGGTTTCATTGCATCCGTAGCAACTTCAGTTTCAGTAGCGGCAGCAATTCATGCGGAACGAAAACATTTACTACAAGCAACTGTAAGATTCACTTTGGGTATACGCGGGAAGTGTGTAATCGCAGCAACAATGCAACGGGACCTCAGCGACGACGTTTGCCGTCAGCATTTATTAATTTTTTTTTTGATTTTTTTTGCAAGCGGAAAAGTCGCTTCGTCGATTTTGTCAATTTTTATTATTGTTTTTATTTTTTGTGTTGAATTTGCTTACAATGTTCCACATAATTTTGTTTTTTTTTTTTTGCCTGGTTTTTGGTTTGACGTTATTTAACTGCAATTTCGATTTTCCGGCAATTTACACAAAAATATGTGACGAAATTTCAATTGAAGTATTTTTATGTTTATTATTGCCTCACAAAAGTTGCTCCCTTTTGTTGCTAGCAACTCTTTACCAAAATGAAATCGATGGTGACGATGTGAAATTTGCAAAGGAAAATGCATCCCACGCTTTTCACTTTGACTGCGACTTTTGCTTTTACTTTTTTTCAGTTAAACGTCAATTGAAAGGCGCTTCAGGTGTGCCATGAAAACCATAGTCAAAGTCATTAGAATTATTTGCCATTTGTATATATAAGTATTTAATTTTTCTATACTTCAATTGGCAAAAGAGAGTAAACAAGTTAAAAAGAAAGAAAAAAAGTTGAAGAAATGCCTAAAGCAACGCGTCTGGTTTTGCGCATTCAACTTGAACTCGGCTATTAGGCAAACAAGATTTTTGTATCTTTCGTACTGCTTAACGCCTTCCGCCTCCTTCTACTCTCAACTATACAAACGCGTTGCGTTGCGGCACGAGGCAATGAACGCATGCGCGCAAACGTAATTGCTAAAAATTTTTACTCGAATTTTAACATTTATTATTTGTTATTTTTGTTTTGCAAAAAAATCGAAAACAACTTCAAGAAATCAACAAATTCGAGTTCGTAAATGGACAAAGCGGCAAAAGCTGTCAGACGGCGTCACCGCTGACGTTGGCGTTGCCGTTGCCGTTGCCGTCGTCAACGACGCATGTTCATAATGATAATTGTACAAAATGGCGACGATTAGTATTAATCAATTTTTAAATTGATTTTTTTTTATTTTGACTTTTTCAGGCTTTTTGTTTATTTATTTCAACTTTTATTACAGTATGCGATTTTTTGCTGTCGAAAACTGGCACAAGGTCTGGTTTCGTACAGCGCATTGAAAAGTATCTTTCAGTTACATGTTCGCTCCCTCACACGTTCAATCGTCTCTGAAGCAGATCAACTGCTTTTAATAGCGTTTGACTTGACTTTGATTTTAATGGAAAATACAACAACAACGTCATCCCAATAACAAAAAAGAGAGAAAAGAAATCTTTTTTTTTTTTTGTTTAAAAAAAGTTCATATCAACAAATTAACTCAACTGAACTCGAAACCTCAAAGCGGTTTTTGGTGAAAAGTATCTTTGTGACTTGCAGCAAGAGCGGCAAAAAAAACATGTTGAGCGACTTATGAAAGTTGTTGTTGATGTTGATCTCGTTGTTGTTGTTGTTTTTTTATATTGTTTTTGTTGTTGCTGTTGTTATCAAGCTGTTACTGCCACAGTTAGTCACTAATTTAGAAGCTGGTTTGTCTCTATCGGTCAGTAGCATCGCACCAGTTTATGTTTTTTTGTTTCGCTTTTTGGCATGTTGTGGTACACACCATCTTCAACATTAACGTCAGTGTCGATGTCGGTGCCGGTGTCATTGCCATCATCGTCATCGTCATCGTTCTCATCATCATCATCATCGTCGTCTTCGTCGTTGTCATCGTTATCAACTTGATGGTTGGTAAGATTTTTACGTTGCCAACGCAATTTCGGTTGTCCGGGATCCAATAACGTTGAGCGTTGCTCACTGGTCACTGTCAGACTTCTGTGCTGATGTCGCTCGTAAAATGTATCACCATAATTATTTCTGTCGTTTTGTTTTTGCTGCTACTACTTTTTTCCTCCTAAGTTGCTTGCGGTTTGCCTGACTTTTAGCTGAGTTCGTCTTGCTGCTTGAACGCGGTCATCGTCATCGTCATCAAATACGACGTGTGCGTGCTTGCGTGCATGGATGCCTGTCTTTGTGCCGCCCTGCCCAATAACCATGACAGCCAAACTGGCGATATTCCTCACCTACTCTCAGATTTTCATAGTCATACAAAAAAAGTCATTTTTTGTTTACGTTTCTTAAAAAAACAAAAAAAAAACCATAAATGAAAAGTATCAAAAGTCTCTTCAATTTGCTTTCCGCATGTGCCTTCGTTTCTACTTTTATGGCATTCATTATTTTGAAGTTTCATTTCATCATATTTTCTCTTTTGCTTAATGTTTACTTTTAATTATCAAATCATCACATGATCATTATCATTATCATGCCTGACAGCCAGACGTTTTCGATATCTGTGTATCTCTGTATATGTTTAAATGCATTTGCTTTACGGGTTTCTCGGGTTTTTTTTATTTCCATTTTACCCTTTTGTAAATTATTATTTGTCATTTCTCGCTTTTGAGTGTTTGTGTTTAACACTTTTCTCAGTCATACAACAAATTGAAATATAAATTTATTTAAATAATGAAACTTTCATTTAAAAAATATTGTAAATTAATTTTTAAATAATTTTAATTTTTTTTATCGCTTTTAGTTATTAGAATATAATTTTTCAGCATTTATTTATAAAGAAGAAAAAAATTGGTTAATCGAACACTTAAAACTTGAAAGTCGTTCAAAGCGAATTTAAACTCAATTTCAGTTTCACTTTCGAACGTATGAAAAACTTATCATTTATCATTTTTTTTTTTTGCGTATTGAGGCATGCTATTGAACCGTTGTTGGCTGAGCTATACAACAAGCTCAACAGTAACTTTTAATGAAAGTGAATTTTCATAGCTTAAATGTCGTTAACCTAATTTGGAGCAAACTGCCAACTATCAATAAAAAATAAAAGAAAATCAAAGATAGAAAAAGAAAAAAAACCATATTCAACTACATTGGGCAACGATTTTGCTGACCAAAGCAACGAGGGTTGCAAGTCGTTGCTCGTTAGTTGCCTGTCAGGCCGCAGACTAAGCCCCAGTCTCAGCCGCTGCCTCAGACTCAGCCTCAGCTTCATTGGGCTGTAAGACAGGTGGCAACTTTTCCTTTCGCTGATGCTGAAACCAGTTCAAATTGGCTTCTTTTTTTTTGTTTTCGGTGTTATTTTTTTGCGATTAGTTTTTCTTTTAAAGCGTTTGTTGATTTTGCAATAACGCAAAATTGTGCAGCGACACTGACGCTCCAAGCGCTTCGCATGTGCGCTGCAGCAACGTCAAGTCCTGGTTGGCTTATGCTATAACCGAAACGACTTTTTGTTTGCATTTTGTTATTGTTGAAACTCTTTTTTTGGTTCAAGACTTTGGCTGTCATCTATTACAACGCTACTGTTTAATGAATACGTGCTTTTTTCTGTTCGTTGAATTAGCCACGTTGCTCATATTGCACCAATTATGAAAGCGCCTTGCAACATGTTATTGTTGTTGTTACTTTTGTTGTATGAGTCAGACAGGCCTAGCAAACCAGACTAGACCAGACGAGGCCATGCCAGCCGGCTGGCTGACTCGCTGACTGGCTGACTGGCTGGCGATGACTTGACTTGACCATTTACGTAGATGGAATATATTTTTATTAATTCGTTAAAAAAAATAATCTGCTACACCAAGTATTATTGTTATTGTTATTGCTGTTGTTGTTGATTTGCAACTTTTGAGTGAAACTTTGTTTCGACTTATGGCCAAGTTGGTGCAATTAAGTTTGTAATTTTATCATAAACTTTGTATCTCTTTGGTCAAGTGTAGCTTTGGGTGCACTTTTGTATTGTACACAAAGTCTCCAAACGCACACACACATACACACCACTTAACAAAATATTGCATATTTGCAAGTTATATATATTTTAATTGTCGACGCTCTGACTTTGTGAGTTTTCATAGTTGGTATGCAATTACAAATGCTTGTGTGAGTATGTGTGTGTACGACAAGTGCAATTTGTTGTAAATTGTGTTGTGTACGCTTGCATTTAATAAAATTTAAATCTCTCGAATACAGCATTAGCATCAGCCCTTTTGTCTGGTTATGATTTAAAATTTAGTACAAAAATCGTGATTAGTGCTTTGCTAGAGAGTTGCAAATGTATCTCTTGAAAGTGAATAAATGATACACATAATAATAGGCGGTTAGTTCAGTCTTATCCTTTGCCAAAAAAGCAAGGAAAAAATTAACGTTTCTCAACTAACTCAACACGTTTGCCCGCTGCGTAATTGATGACACCGCGGCTACAGCATTTTTTCACATTGTAAGTATTTAAATATTATATGCAATAAAATATGAAAATAACAGCGCCGAAAGAAATAAATATCAATTGAAATAACCAAAACGAGTCGCCGATGATGATGATGTCGTTGGCGATGTCATTGGCGGACACTCGCCTGAAATCGAGTCGAATAAGCTGAGTGCACATAGAAGAAATGTTTGCTTTTTGCATACTTTTTTCTATTTACTACTTGCCTTCGACTTGGTTTTTTTTTTTTTTGTGGCTTAATGCGCACATGACCATTATTGGGTATAGTTTTATTGGCTATGACTCCTTACCGCGGGCAAGACGTGTTTTTTTCATTTTGCTTTCTTTATTATTTTATGTTATTTTGCTTATTTCTTATTTCTGCTTTGGTTGCAAGCCGAACATAGCCAAATGTCAAAAAGTCAGTTCAATGTTTGCTTAAATCACTAAGCACTGGCAATAAATTCTGTCTCAATCAATAAGGCAATTCAAGTGTGTGCAGATCGGATGCGTTGTATTGGCTGTGTATGTGTGTGTTGAGCGCCTTACGCACACACATGTATTGCAAATGAAAGAGATGCTGCAGGCAACCAACATTTGGCATAGAAGAGCATATCGTAGTTGGCGCCTGACTTTGAATTTGTGTGTCTGTGTTCAAGTTTGCGTTTGACTGACGGCAATATCTATTTAGTTATGCTGCTGTGCTCTTGTCCTCTGTTCTCTTCTCCTTCTGCTTGCCAATTTACACAAGTATTTTCTACACACCACACACACAGAGACATGCACTTAGATGCGTGCATTGGTGTCTGCCCATGTGTGTTAGCATCTTATCTTCATTTTCTATCTGCCGCATTGAAGCATTTCTCAATGTTCATTCTAAGTGAAAAATGCTGGTTATATTTGCAACACTAACAACTTTTGCTTTGGAATTTTTTCTTGCACTTGTGCTATCTCTTTTACACACACTCACACACATGTATGCCGTTTCCTGAGTTGCTGTCCAAAATCATTTGGGCTATTTAACTTTTAAGACTAATTAATTACGAAACGTCGTAACGAACTGAGGAATTACTGCAACAGCAGCAACAACAATAATAGCTGTGTATAAAAGACTACAAAAACAACAACAATTACTCCAATAGAAATATCTTCAAGTCGATAACAATTTTTGTTGTTTGTTTCTACGCTTTTTCTTGAAAGCATTTTATATGTTCTATTGAAAGCATTTTATATGTTCTATTGAAAATTTAACGTTAAAAAGTTCTTTTAGTGAACTTTAATTTAGTCGCAACGTTTTGTTAGCTCAATTTTGCCATTTTTGTTTTCTAAGAAAAATAGTTCTTAAATCATTCTGGCCCACACTTTGGCAAACTTTCTCAAGACAATTACTACAACCGTTAACTGTCATTTATGCTTGTGATATATGACCACAAATTACAAGCACATTTACTGCTAAACTAAATTTCGCATAATTAAGCGCAAAGTCAAAGCAGTGCATTTAGCAGCAGTAACACACACACTCACACACACACAGTGTATACTTTAGAGTGAAACCATAATGTCGCATAAAGTATTTGCACGCAAAGGTAAAGTTCTATAAGCTTCGTCTATGTTGCCGTTATTGCTTTTGTCTCTGTCGCTGTCGCTGATGATGATCATTATGTAATGTGCTTACGTGCAAAGACAAAAGCACAGAGCAGAAAGCAAAAAGAACAAACTGTTGTCTGAATGGATGCCTTTAATATGCTCGGTTCGTTAGCTATTTTGTTCTTGTTGTTGCTGAGTGAGTTAGTCAAAGAACTCTCGATTCACATGTCTCGTAGACATAAAGCGATATTAAATGAGCGAAAAAGTACAAAAATCCGTAAAGAGATAACATGGCTTGCTATGCGCTATGGTTATAGATACATATACGCCGGTATGTGTGCATGTAATAAGCAGTTCTTTGACAATATTACAGAGTCAAGTCAACTCAACTGCACTAAAGTGAACTTAATGCAGCACAAGAACTAAAGAAGTAAGAAGGAAGTAAGTGCTTGAACTTACCACAGTGCAAAGGCAATGAAGCTTAAAAGTAAAGCCGCATAATTATCCATTTTTTCCATAGAGACATTGTCAGTGTGCGCGAGAGGCGTGGAGAAGGAATTGTTGTGGTTGAGCAACAAAAAGAAGCCAACGTTTGGCAGCTTGTCAAAGACGCGCTTTAGAGGCATGCTTTTCAACTGAACTGAACTGAACTAACCTGAACTGAACTACACTCAACTCCACTCAATTCAGCGCGTCTCGTCTCATCTCGTCTTCTTCACTGTTATGCATGTCAATGCAGTTTAAACTTTTATTTTCACATTTGACTTTAATGACGGCGACAAGCAGACAGCGAACAGCACAACATCAGTGATGAGTATTATGCATATTAGCTCTTCCAGTGTAGCTATTTTTTTATGGCGCGCTATTTGCATGTGCTAATTTGGAAAAAAAGTACGAGAGAAAAAATTGAAATAAATAAAGGCAAAGAAAAGAAAAGCACAACTGATAATTATCACCAGGGCAGCAACATTGGCAATTTAACATCAAATGGTTTCTTTCACTAACGTCTTTCTAACATTGAAAATGCCGAAGTCATTCAACTTGTGGTAGCCCTTCGTGCTCGCCCTTTGCCCAACAGTCAGACAGTCGCAGGTACTATGCGCCCCTCTTCTCATTCCTCGCACATTGCAAGCTCTTGAAGGCAATGCTGGGATCATGATGTGTGACAACTTCCCAGTGTTGCGACTTGACTTTGGCATATTTCGCGTTGTTCATACACGTCTGTCTCATATCTGCACATCAATGTCGTTTGCCCACAGATGCGAGTTGACATTCAAGTGTCGATAAACGTTAAGCGTTCGCCTGTAAATTAGTTGCGTTTACGTTAGCCTTTTAATGCGTAAGTAATGTGACAGTTAAATGTTCTGCTTGGCCATACCGAAGGCATTCAACGTTGCGCAATGACCAATGGATATTTTGCAACACTTTGTTTGTTAGTTAGTGGGATTGCTTCACTGCATGATTTCTACAATAAAATACAACTTAAATTGATTTGAAAATTTGTATAATATTTCAAATTTTGTTCTTGACAAAGTAACTACTTTGGCTTTAATGTGCAATCACTGTCATAATTTTCTGCTATTAATGCGTGCTATTGAAGTACAACATGTGTTGGCCGACACTGCGTATGCGTTATTTATGCACAAATATGCACAAACTGAAGGCGTAAACGTTCACTTTGTTGGTTTGTTTATTAAATTATATACTTCTCAGCCATTTTATACTTAAAAATTACGCATTATCGTAAAAAAAATGCACATGCAAAATTTTAACATGCCACATGCTTTAAGGCAGTACATCAATGCAGCAGCAGCAACAAGAACAACAACTTTTAAAACATTTAGTCGACAACTTAATTGTTACTTTTGTTGTTGTCTGAAATTACGTGTTGTCATGGCAATAATGAGTAGTTATGTACAAAAAAAAGTAGTTCTGTGATATATGACAATGTTGATTATTCAATTTTAATGCATACATACACATGTATATATACATAAATGTATCTGTAAGTAAGCGCAGTGAAAGTCAAACTATGAAAGTAATTTGTTGAGCGCATCGCTTCAGGCGCTAAAGGACTTGTCAGCTACAAATAACTGCAAATTAGTAAAGAAACTTATTTGCTGTTTAAGCATTTTCATAAGTTTTGTTGGTAACTCATGGTTACACAACTTATGCTTTACTGTACATGTGCATGCAAGGCCAACAAGTGTGAAGCGCTGTTGAGCCTTAAAATAATGCACACGCAGCTTAAAGCGTTTGGACAACGTAATTAAAGTTATCCACATGCACAAACACAAACACAGACACACTCACACATTCGTACAGAAAATCATGCGTCAATAAATTGTTAGTAGCATGCTGCTGATGTTGATGACGGCGTTGGATTTGCTGTTGCTGCTGTGGTTGATGATTATGTTGCTGATGATGATGATGTTGAGTCTCATTCACACACAACATAATTTAAAGGCAGGACTCGAACGTGAGCGTATTTATGTGCGTATATATTTGTGTATGTGTGTGCGTGTAAGTGTTTGTGTGATGCCATATTGCAATCAATAACGAGAAAAAAAAATTGCGGCACGCTCAAATGCGCCGGATATGTTACGTTAATTTTGCGGTGTCGCCGCATTATGAAAGATTGAAAATTACATGAGTTTTTCAAGCATGAAATAACATTTTAATGTAAAAGCAAACAAAATACAATAAAAAACAAACTGATATTTACATATTTGTGTGTGCGTGTGTGCAGAATTAATTATTGGCATTTAAAGGATAATTGCCTTAAGCATTTATTTGATTAAATTTCCATGCAACCGCCACACGTGTTCAGCTGCATTGAAGTCAGTCGGTATTGATTTTCTCCTTTTTTGATTGTTTGTATGCTCTTTTTAAATAATTCTCTTTATGCATTCAATTTGTCACAAAGACCCAATTCCGCGACAAAGTCGTCTGTTTTGGTCAGCAATTTGGCTACGCAGACAGTTTGCAGCTAATTTAGATAATTAAATTTGCTCTTTTCGTTACGTGACACGACTGCCTGATTCTGGTCGCACTTTTGCTTTGGCTACGCTTTGTCGCCACTTGCCTATCGGCAATACAAGAGTGATAACTCAATTCATGCTGTTTTTGTGTGTCCACTGTGTGATGTCGGTTATTAAAATGTGTTTTTGTTTACTTGTCGACGGCGTTCGGTTGGCGCATACTTATGACATTAATCGCCGCCGCGCTATGAATTTCAATCAGGCATCATGCATTGTGCTCCTCACTCAGTTGGCGCAGAGTTCATTAATAAAGCAATTAGTTCGCTTTTGTTTGTTCTTATTTGGTTAGTGACACGTGTTCATGTTCGATGTGTTGAATTTATTACAGTTAATTTGTTGTAATATTTTTTATGCTAGTTTGAATAAAATTTCTCAGTGTAGCCAATCGTCTTTTCAACTACGGACGCAAAAGCTACCAAATGGATGAACTGATTTAAATTTTGTTTTATGTAAAGGTGACTTAATTGAATGAGTTTCTAGGTACACATGTTTCAAGAACAGTTTTTCAATAATGAATAGTCACATGTGTCATAAGGCTATATGTGGCATAAGATATTGACTTTTCTTAATACTACAAATAAAAGTATTACAATGTTAATGTTTTTTGTGTCGAGGGTTAGTTTTTTTATTGTATAATTTATTTTTGTTTTATGTTACTCTTGATCTAGATGGAAATCTTCGTGATTACAACACAATGAATTACAATAATTTTCCAATGATAAAAATATAATAATTTTTTCATAATGTTTGCATTTGGCTTGAATAAAAAAGACATCAAGAAGCAGAAAAAGATGATTGCGTGCTCATTTGCAGTGTAATGTTTGCATTTAATATAAAATTTCACACTTATTGTTAGATAACAGTTTGCCCTTCAAGCACGTGAATTTTATGATGTCTGTATGACTGACTGACTCAATCGCTACGACTGACAGTTGACGATTGCAGCAATAGCACGAACAAAAACAACAACAATAACAACAACAATAATTGCAATTTCCGCACGATTGTTTAACAGATCCGGCCTGCAAGCAAGACACACTCGTCAACTACTCAACTGTGCTTGATAAAAATCTGTTAAGTAAAAAACAAAAACACAAACAAAACAAAATAAAAAGCAACAATAAAGCAAGACAATGTTGCAACAACGCCTGAATGAAGTTATTAGCACTGTTAACTGTCGCACGAATTGTTCATGACGTTCGGCAAAGCGGATGAGCGGCAAGCGGCGAACGATAAAGGCGAGTCTGAAGACGATGTCTGCGAATGCAATTTCCATTTTAATTAGTTGCGCAGATCAACTGCTGAGCCAGTGGCAGACGTTCAACAGACGTTCAGCCATGTCAGCAGCGACGTCAACAGCGACGTCAACAGCGACGTCAACAGCGACGTCAACAGCGACGTCGACGGCTATGGCAACGCTTGCGCTTTTGGCTACTGACAAAAAAAAGCAAAAGAAAAAACGACAACTGAAATTTGTCGCACAAAACTTAAAATTTAACAAAATAAAAAAAATTTAAAAAAAAATCAAATTAAAATATGTGAAAAATGCTATTGAAACACGAATTAAAAACTTCGCGTGTTATATGCGCAAAGCATGCAAGTTGTTTTTGTTGTTGTGGTGTGACAACTTGCGACAATTGTTGCCGTTGCACTTGTTGTTGTATTGTTTTTGCTGTTGTTGAGGTGTCTGCTGCATAAATATTTCAACACTTTCGCTTTTGTTTCGTTGCAATAAAAGTTGTTTAATTATTCCCTTTGTCATTGATGCACAAAACACTATCAACGCGACACGCCTCCATCCCACCACCTCTGCCGCCTCGACATTAAGGCATGTGCGCGCTTGTTTGGCTTTGGTTTTGGCTTTGCGTGCATGCCTCATCCTCTCCCGACCTCTCTTTCTCTCTTCTACACTTGCGCACAATTTGTTGAATAATAATTATTATTTTTTGTGTGCATTCGTTTCGTTGTTGTTGCCTCTGCTCATTGCTACTGTGCTGGTTTCGTTGACAAAATTAAAAAAAATATAAAAGACATAAGATAAGCTACAAATTTCTTCCCACGCATATTAATTCATTCATTCAATTATACAATTTTTATGTGTTGATTTGTTTGCGCAATTTCAGAAAGTTGTATGAAAAAAAAAAACAAAAACCAAAAAAAAATAGCAAAACAAAAAACTTGTCGAAAGACAAACATTTCGTAATTTATTTTATTTTGGCGATTTTTTTTTACTTTGTACATTTGCTAATTTATTATGCCACTTTGATTCACAGGCAATTTCATCGAACGCTTTTGTTTCGCTTCCGTTAAGCTTGGCTTTGATGCAGCCTTTGCGGCTGCGCAATTCTTCTGACCTAATTTCCATTTTATGTTGTTTTATTTTGTGTCTTTTCTATTTCTTTTTTTGTTTTGCTGTCTTTGGCTTTGATTTACATGCGAGTTGTGGGCGTTTGTATTGTCATTTGACTACAAATTATTAGCGAAACGTGCAAATTATTGGCTCAATTTGAAATTAGCTTACCATGCAGGCTGGAAATTCTTTGTTCAAAGACGGAAGTATAAAACATGCCAAATAGTCTTATTTTTGGCACGTGCTGTTCTGCAAATTCCACAACATTTTATTAACAATCAAACAACTTCACTTATTACATAATCTTACGAGTATCTGCATAAAAAACACAATTAATAAAACGACAAAGCGTAAAATTATCATAAATTAATTAAAATGCTATCAAATCAGTGCATCAGAACAACTACGACAACATCATTATTAAACATGACAAGAGCAGCAACAGCAGCAGCAACAACATCAACATGAGCTTAGAACAACGCTGCCAAGTTGTTGTGGCATCGACAAATCAACCAAATCGCATAACAGTAAGAAATAATTATCTTGTAAACTAAAAGTCATCATTAATAACGAGTGGCGGGCGAGCGTGCATGGCATACGTAACCGCAATACACCCTTTAGCTCTTCTCGAGCCTTAACTGGTCACCCGCAATGCGAAGCGACCGAGCAGCAACGCCCCATCATAAGCAAAAGACTCCGCACAGCGTCACATCGACATAAACGTCAACATAATTAAGACCAACAAAGTTCTTATACGCCAACACAGTCTGGGAGCTCAGCGAAGAAGAAGATGGTGAAGAAGCGTGTGAGTAACAAAGATAGGGAGAGTGAGAGTGGCAAAAGAATCGAACTGACTGCGATTTATTTCGCATTAACATTTAATACTTCGCGCGCTAATTAACCGCAAGCAATATGCCAACAACAACAACAGCGGCAGCAACAACAGCAATGACGATGCTGGTGCTGATGTTGTTGATGATGACGATGCTGGGGAGGATAATGATCACGCGTTGGCGTTACTGCTGCGGCTGCTCTACAACTGACGATGACGTTGCGGCATTTGCGGCACAACGCCAAATAAAAAACGCTTGCCATCTTCTGCTAATTAGCGGCAACATTCGGCAGCGAACTTTAACGATTTTTTTCTATTTGTTTTCTGTTTTTGTTTTTGTTTTTGGTTTCTTGCTTCATTTTGGTCTTCTGCGTTAAGAGCATTGAACTTATTTGCGATGAAAAATCACTGACTGAAAGCTAAAGAAGATGAACAATCAAAAAAATGACAGATTTGATAGATTTAACTGTCCATCTTCTGTGTTAAATACAGTTTTGCGTGCAAAATTTGTGTACAGTTATAATTGCAGGGCCAACATTAAAGCGTCTTCTTTAACCGTTCTTCTTTTTTTGAACAGCCGACTGGCGACTCTGCAACTCAGCTCGACCTGAGCTACTTTAATGCGTGCCACTCGCTCGCATAGCTCTTCAATTAAGCCTAATGACTCTACATGTTTGCATATTTCATATAATTTGCATACATTGACCGCTGACCAACATAAATAAGCGCATAAAATATGAGCACAATTCATATTTTGTAACTTCAGTCCATGTGGCAGTCGGTTATGGCTTCTTATAGTTGCTACGATTGCTTATTCTCCATTTGCATGGCATGAGAGACAAAAGGTTAGGTTGTGTGCAACGCCCAAGCTTGTGTCCGCTGAGTGCTGATTGTGCATATTTTTTTATGTTGATGTTATTGCAGTTAAAACACTAAAATGAAAAACAACAACAATTGAGAGGCGAACGAAGACGCAGAAAAAATGCAGTACAATATAATAAAAACAACAAGAACAATAGCAATAGCAATAGCAACGGGGGGCGTGTGATAATAAACATCGTGCAATTTCATGACTATTCTGGACATACACTGAAATGTCACAAAAGGAGAAAAAAAAAAAAGAAAAATGAGTAAATCAATAAAAAAAAATACACCCAAAAAAAGCTTCTTTTCGTATACGCAATTTTTATATTCATATTAAGTATACGTTTCATTAGAATTGTCTTTTTAAAAAAAATAAGTAATTTTTTTAATGTTAACATTTTTAATTTCACACAAATTTCTCGCAGTGTTTTATGGTATTGTAAATTTCGCTCCTGTTGCATTCATAACATGCTCAACTTTATCCTCTCTCTTTCACTCGCACTCTTGCAGACGAGGCAAGACCAACGACGACAACCGTTGCATATCATTTGCGCGCATCTTTATACAGCGCAAAGATAAGCAAATAAACTTCAACGCAAAGGAGTCAGCCTGCAAAAAGAACCAGCGGCAGCAACGACAATGACAACAACGACAGCAACTACAGCAACAACAGCTGCAGCAGCAAAAACAGCAACAGTCATGCAATAACAGCAACAATTGAACTTGTCTGTCTGTCGGACTGTCACAATGTTGTTGTTGTTGTGTGCACTTTGTCATTGCCTTATGCGCTCTCCGTGCCACCGTCGATATTTCCACTATGACTTTAGGGCAAGTTAAGTGCACTGCAATGAAGTACACAGATACAAGACACACACACACACACGTTCGCATATGTACAATAGTTGTTGTGCTTAAGTTAGTGAGCTGCTGTGTCGTTGTTCCTTTTGTTGTTGTTGTTGTTGTTATTTTTTGTACTTATCGCAGTTACTTTTCGTGTTCCCCGCCGTGACTCGTAAATAAGTTTTATTGTGTGTCATCAGCGTTGCTCACACTCACACTCGCACACACACTCACACTCACACTGAAGCTGTGCTTTTCTTTCGTCCTGCGCCTGCCCCGCCCCTTCCCCTTGTTTGTATAAACTTTTAAGCGATCTTCTACATCCTACTCAACTGTCTCAGACCACCGCCCACTTTCATTTCCTTTTGTTTTGGAAATTACCAGCGAGCGGCAGCATTTTGAACTGGTCTATGCTCATTGTTGTTATTGTTGCTGTTATTGTTGTTATATTAAACTTTTCCCCCTTGTTGTTGTTGTTGCCATTTTGGACTGTGAGTGCATGCAAATTGTTTCATGATGTATAAATTTGTTGCACACATATTGCCAGCTCTCCTGACTCTGGACTGTTTATACCCTGTACCTTATGGTACAAGGGTATATTAGTTTTGTGCGCATCGACAATGTATGTAACACCTTAAAGGAGACATTTCCGACTATACAAAGTATATATATTCTTGATCAGTATCGAAAGAGAAGTCAATTTAACCATGTCCGTCTGTCCGTCTGTCCGTCTGTCCGTCTGTCCGTCCGTCCGTCCGTCTGTATGAACGCGTCGATCTCGGAAACTATAATAGATAGGACCAAAAGCTCTTCGCAGTTCGATTCTGTTATTCCTTCAGCAGATCAAGTTTATTTTGTTTCCCCCTTTTTTGACTTAGTTTAGGGGTGAGGGGCAAATGACTGGAGCGACCTCGGGAAAAAACTTACAAAAATCGTTTTATCTCGGTTGTCTTTTGAGATAAGAACACCAAATTTGGAGTGTATATAGCTGACTCAAGCCGCAAGAAGATACATTAAAAAAATGGGCGTAGCCACGCCCATATATAGTAATAATTTGAACGCTTATATCTCAAGAACTATGAAACCTACAAGAATGAAACTTTGCATATATGATATTGGAAAGGAGTATAACAAGATTCAATTGTGAAATGGGCGTGACCACGCCCACATATAGCCATGGTAGAATTCCGTTATATCTCTTGAACAAATTGGTCTAAAACAGTAAAAATTGGTATATATGAAATTGAATGAAAATGAAATCTGTTTCGATTAAACAGTGGGCGGGGCAACGCTTTCAAACAGTTGGTACAAATTGAAGGTACAGGGTATGTCGGAGTCGAGTACTGTCGACTCCAATCCTTACTGGTTTTACTTCTACCCCGACTTCCCCCGAACGACGAAGTCATAGTAATATGCACACACACACATTGCATTTACTGTACCTGGAAGTTAGTTGCTTGCTGCAGTTGTTGTTGCTATGCTGATGCTGTCAGTTGAATTATTTTCTAATGTGTTCGAGCCTCATGTTGTGCACTGCCGTTGAGGCGATGCATCCTTCTGTTGTTCTATTTAATACGTGCGCGGCCGCCGCGTGGGCTCAAGTCATCGTATGTCATAGATTACGGGCAGTCATGGTTGACGCCTAACGCAAAGTAACGCCTTATCAAAAATTAGCCAAACGAATTGTGAATTTGACATTTGTCTGCGCTTTTATCTCAGACCACGTCCACGTTCGCTCTCTGGGTGTGACTCCTGCGGGCAATGCGAACTTTGCAGTCAACAATTTATGGCCGCTGCCGTTGGCACTGCTATAATTGCTGGCATATTGCCGGCAGACGTTGAAGCATGTAACGTGCTGTGCGCTCGCGCGCGCTGACATTAAATGATGCTATAATTAAGCGCGTGTGCAACTCGAAACAGATTATAAGAAGTGCTTTCGACTCAACGGAGCTCTGCGCTTTCGTGCAGTCTATGCAGCCTTGCTGACATTTGATCTTGGCAGTGAAGGCGCGAATTATGGGCAATGCTGAGCTGATTTGCGTATCGCATGCATTCAGGCAGACAAGCATATCATTTACATAACATGTACGCTACGCTACGCTGTGCCATGCTACGTCATGCCACGCCCCAACTACCAAACTGAAGTTGGAGTTGTTGCTAGGTTGCTATGTTGCAGCTTGAGGCGCAATATTTTAGAATGTGCCACTGCAATTCTGCGGGCTGTGGGCCAATATGTGTTGCACACATGCATACACACACAAGAACATGCGAAAAAGGTTCTCTCAGGTGAGGCAGCGGGCAGGCATGTTCATGCCTTTCAGCTTTGCGTATTATGTGCAACATTGAACAAAAGAAAAGAAAAAAAAAGACAACAACAACAATAAAACAGGCATGGCAACTGTTTTGCATCTCATGTAGGGCTTCATGTGCTTCTTCTTTTTTGCTTGTATTTTTATTTGTCTTTATCTAGCGCACGCAACTGCCATCTGCCCCACTGGCATTGCCCCATTGCCAGCTGCTTGAATTTTTTTTTCTTCACTTTGCCGCATTCTGTTCTGTCACATTCGACGCTGCACCGTCAACTTGCAGTCAGTCAAGACACTCACTTTGGCTGACATTCATTTTGTTCTACTGGCAGCGCGATTGCTGTCGCTACAATTGTTGTTGTTGTTGTTGCTGTTGTTGCCATTTGATGTTGCAATTTTTGTGGTATTTGTGGCGTTAAATTTGCGAAATAAAATGAGAACAATCTCATTTGATTGCAACATCGCATCAACAACAACAACAGCAGCAACCAACACAATGATAGTTCGAGTGAAGTCGTATTGAATTTAATGCTGTATTAGATGGCAACCGCTCAGCATAAACTTGAGCTGTTGCAGCGACGATAGCAATACCTTGAGGTGTTCATTTTCGTTTGCATGGCGGCAGCAGCAGCAGCAGCAGCAGCAGCAGCAGCATGTTAATTATGCACCTTTGTCTGTGGCTCGTACGCTGTCATGCAACGCATGAAGGCCATTAGAGTGAACGCGTCTCAAAATGTCTTCAAGTGTAATGAGGTTGTGCATGGAAATTGTATGCCTTGATGTTCATTTCAGCAGCTTCGTTTCATTTGTTATTGTTCTTCTTATGTTCTCTAAAGAATTTCAATTTGTCGTTAATGACACACATGTGTGTGTGTGTGTGTGTATGTGTGTGTGTTCGTTTGTCGCTAATAAAATGTTTCATAATGTTTTTAGTTTGTAAATTATACTTTTTATTTTCATATGCAACTTCACCCACACGAAGAATGGTCATTGTTACTTTAAAAAATAGCAAGTACAATAGCAACAATTGTTGTTGTAGTTGTTGTTGCTGCAAATGTTGCAAATGCCATTTTGGTCGCTTAAGTCGGTAAACCCGTTTTGCTGCTACACAAGCTGTGTTGTTGTTGTCCGAGCTACGAGAAGCTTTCCCACAACTCGCTTTGTAACAAGAAAAACGAAAAGACACAAAGAAAAACAGTAATAATAAAGTAAAACAACGAAAGAAAAACGAACGCAGTCCAAAACGAAAATGACCCGTCGAAAACAACAACAACAACACGAGTAACAACGACAACAACAGCAATAGCAACAATAGCAATAACGTGTTCTTTCGTTTGTTGTTGCTGTTTGTTGTTGCACAGTCAATTGACAATTCAAATTGCATTTTGTAGCGCAAAAATGCTGCAAAACTCAAGTTAGGCCACCCCCGCACCCCGGGGTCTGTCATACAGTACGAGTTGTACGAGCACGATTTCTTATAAATGGTGTTGCAACAACTGCAAGTACAACAACAACAATACCAACGATGACAACAACAAAAGCAACATGCGCTCTATGACTCATTCGTTTGCAACAGGAGCTGTAATAGCAACAACAACAACAACAACAACTTAGGCAACAACAACGGCAGCAGATTTGTTGGTATTCACATTTTTGGTCAACCAATAACATCAACTCGAACAACAACAACAACAACAACAGCAACAACAATAGCAACAGCAACAGCCTATTTATATTTTGTCATTGCTGAACGTTTTGCTCGTTTGTGGCATGTAATTAGCATGTTGCATGCTTCTAGACAGATTCAACTTCAACTTCTTCTTCCTGTTTTTCGTTCTGTCCTGCCTCGAAGTTGACCACCAGCCACAGACCTCAAAGCAAAATTTTCTCATTTTTAATTATTAAAAAGTTTATTTCTGAAAACAACTCAAAATTTTACTCTCAATTATCTCAAGTTTCAAGATTTTATTTTCGTGGCTTGTTTGTTTTTATGGATTTCATTTTGATTTTTTTCTTGTTGCTTTATTTACTTGCTTTTTTTTTGCGCATTTTTTCAAGATTTATTTAAATGCATTAAACTTTAGAGGTCAACTTCCTTTCACTTATGAGACCGAATGTGCGTGGCGCCGTTTAAGTTGAGTACAGACTGACTGAGACTGATTGAAATTGAGTCGCTCATCCGACAGACACTTGTCTGTGTGTTTGTATATACATATACGTATATTCTATAGCATCGATACTGACTCAAAGTCAAAGTGAGGTACTCGACAACGTGCGGGCGATTGTGTCTGACAGCAACGAAAAAAGCGATATAAAAAAGTAATCATCAGACACAAAATGTGACATGTGACAAGTTGTATTTCAATGTCGTTTTTCCGGTAAAGTCGTTTTTTGTATCCATATTTTGGCTTAAGTCACGGTCTGAGGCTCACATTGTTCATTATTTTCGGTTACTCATGGCAAAAGAAATACTTAAAAAATCCTCTTTTTGGCAGTAACGGCTTGTAAAAGTAAGATATTTATTGTAGGAAACATTGTTGAAGTTCATATAAATTGAAATCCGCCTTCGCAGTTGATTTTTTTTTATGAACCAACAGGAAACTGAAACTGCAAGAGCAGATTAAACAGCAAGAAAGGTCAAAATGAGACAACAACAAAAAAAACCGATGCTTGTAAATTTAATAAGCTTTTTTATATGGATATGAATATGTGTCTGTGCGTGTGCGTGTGTGTGTTGGTGCGATTTTAGCAGTTAAAAGCTTTTGTGAAAGAAAATACATTAGCTTCTTCTTTCTATCTGTCGGCCGGCCTGCCTCGCCGGCTTTCTACTTCTTACCCTACTTGAGACATTTCATTGCTGTCGTTCGTGTTGTCTGCAATCATGTGATTACTCCATGGGGTGCACTTTGGCTGGCACACACACACACTCACATACACACGCATACACAAAGAAAGCCAGACAACAACAATAAGAGAAACAGGAAAAAAAAGAATTCACAATTTTATTATATGCGATTTCAGTGTCAGAAGTTTCGCTTTTCTGTGCTGTTTCATTTTTTTAACTCTTCAGTTGAGATTGCATTGCTTTCTATACGTGTGTGTATCGGAGATTGTTGCACACAAGCGAAAGTGATTTATACCTCTGCACTTGAGTTCTTCATTGCATTTGACAGACCTGTTGTCTGCGCCAAGTCATGAAAAGTAAATCCGTCAACAAACTTCACCCGCTGACAAACTTTAATCGTTGCTCACTTGAACACTTCCAAGTAAATGCTGCAAATACTGAATGGAATTTCTTTTGGGCATTTTCCATTGATTATTTGCGTTTGGTTTTCCAGCAGATTAACTGTTTAAGCCGTGCTTAAATAGTGCGAGATTAAGCAAGAGTTTGATTTAGTGTAGCTTATTCTTGCTTTGCTAATCTCGTGTTATTGTTCTAAAGCCAAACACGGCGCTAAGCATGCTCATGCATAAGCCAAAGCCGCTGCAAAGGTTTGTGAATGTTTGGAAAATCCATGAGATTTTAATATTCGCTAATCTCTAAGCCAAAATCGATCAAGGCCAATACGATTCGCGGCGATTCAATTGCATTAATAATTGTCATTTGAATATTGCCAATCGCCATTCTCTTTGCTCGCAGCGTTGTCGGAGAGCCTTCGAAACCGCACAACAAGTGACAAATCCCACTCAATGTGCAAACACTCATTCATTAAACAATATTTTTTGATTTTTTGATTTTTTCTTTTTTTCCTTTGATTGACAGTTCGAGTGGCATTTGGTCTAAATCAGCAAAAAACAAGCACAGAGTGTACAATAGAAGACCGCAGCACTTTTATTTCAACATTGATGACAATTAACAAGCAAAAAAATAGCAGACTTCGTCGAGTTGTTTTTTTGTTGGTTATTGAAAACCGATGTCGGGGCGTTAATTGCTGCACTAATTGTGCCAAAATCACACTCACACACAGAGAGCATTACGAAATATGCTTGAAATGAAAGATGTCTGAAATATGATTCAATTTTCAGTTTCATTACGTTGCTTAAGTAACTTGATAGGCTTTTAAAAAGTTGGCAAAAGTGAAAAAATAAACTTTATTAAATGATTGTTTTTTGTTTATGCTTCTTTGTTTTAAGTTTTAAAATGATGTCATTGCGGAAGTTGCTCAATCTTATGGCTTCCTTTGCGATACGTTCGGCTGATAAGCACAAGAGAAGACTAAATGGAAAAGTAGCCAAGAAGAATAATGTTTTTTTTTTGGGTGCTTGTTAGACAAGGTCAAATGTGGTTCTTTTGGCGAACAGCTGCGCACGTTTGATATTTCCGCCAGCGTGCGAATGAATGTAAAGTATCGCATAACAGGCCAAGGCCAAACGCTCTGCTATCTGTTGATGACGGTGGTCATCAATTCGCTGCTTGAACAATGGCGAAAACGTTGTAAAATAAAATGAAAATAAAAATGAAAAAACAAACAAAAAGTGTTGCCATTTTAATTATGACAAATTTATAATTAGTTACAACAGCGAAATTTATGGAATTTAAAAAAGAGACAAAAAATACAAAAAATTAAACAAATTTGTTTTTAACTGTGCAAATTTTTGTGTTTATTGTTGTTTTTAATGAGGCGTTTTTATGTTAAAGTAAACACATTTTTGCTGTAATTTTAATGAGCTACGCGTCGCTCATCAGTTGTCGTTTAATGACCTGCCCATCAAGGGGTGAGAATTAAAGGGCACGGAAGACGCCACAGGGAGGGGTGTGGCGCGCCAGTGCTCAATATCGATTTGATTGCCGCCATTATTATTAGTCAATTCGAAGTACAATTAAAGTGAATTTTCATATGTTTTTATGCGCATAAATTAAAAAATAATAATTTGCTTCGCAAATTGCAAAAAAATTTAAAATGAAAGAAATTTAAAACGCGTTCGAAAATTAACGGAAATGATTTATGCATTAATTATATGTAAAAAAAAATGAATATTTAAAATTATGTTGTTGTTTAATGTTACTTTTTTTAATGGCAATAATTAAAAAGTCTACGCAAAAACACGCAAATAAACAAGAGCCGCGCAGTTAGGCTTAGTCGACATAAGCATACTCTGCGGATGACGGATTCATCGGAAAATTGGGCGACGTCATGCCCTTATACACCCTTCCAAAAGGTGAGAATTTGGCCAATTTAAAAACAATGGACTTCATTCGAGCCCCAAATTTGTGCTCTTCTGGTCTTCTAGAACAATGTGTCGCTCAAAATTATTTACCCATTCCTATACACGCTTCATATCAGTTTACTCTAATCCTTTGATCTAACAACATAAGCTCTTTGGGCGTGTAGGGTGCATTAAATGCGCTACAAAGAGTTTAATTTTCTGAATTGTTTTACTTTATTGTTGCCTTTTGTTTTAAATGTCTTTGGCAACGTTTACAAATATTTGAGTTATTATTATAGTCAATAATTTCAGTTGAGCGCGTTTAATAAACAATTGAAATAAAGACCTGTGATTGCCAATGTACATAAATCATATATTTTTTGTTATTCATATATGATTTATTATAAAAAAGTCAAAATGTAGCAACACTTCTTCATTGTTCGCTAAATTTTTATACATACATTTTTTTGTTTTTATTACTATTTTTGTCTACAAAGTATATTTTTAGAAAGTGAGTTAAACTTATATATAATATTTTTTTGGCTACCGCAATCAGCACTTGATGAAGTTATGCGCACAAGAATACTTTGTGGCTTGAAAAGTGAAACAAAATAGGAAAAAAAGAAGGAAAAAAACGATAACAAAACTACGCTCGAAGTTATTTATTTATAGCCAAATTTGCCTAATCATCAAGCTGAACGAACACTCGATACATTTTCGACCTTCCGCACTTCAGCGCGCCGCCTGTCATACTTGAGACGAACAAACATTTTACTTTCATTTCTAATTATTATAATATTCAATAAGTGATCTTTATCTCATGGCTCATAAATGCCAATCGAATGTTGCCGTCGGCCAAAAAAAAAAAAAAATCAAAATCAACAAAAACAACAAACATCAAAAATACTTTCTGTTTAAAGTTTTGTTGTTGTTATTTTTTTTTTTTAATTAATTTTTTTTACCAGAATTTCATTTATTTAATGTAATAATGAAAAAAAGAGCAGTAAAACTATTACCTTTTAGGCTGTCGACGAAAGACTTTCCATTGTTCGCTGCAAGATAAGAAAAAGAAAAGTTGTGAAAATTAATAACTGTTTTAGGGCTCGGAAATTAACTTAAACAAGTGTAAAACGAACGCTTTTCACTGCAATTATTTATATAATGAATGCATTCTTTGTTATTTCTTTCACTCATCCACAATGATCAACTGCGCTGAGATCAACTTGACTTGGCTCGAGGCCTCACGTGACTTGACTTACCGCAATAAACCATCTTAAGCGTAGAAAATTCTTAATCGTTATACTTGTCGTCGGAGAGGTTGTGAGCAATTTCACAGCAAATCAAATTGTTCAGCATAATTTGATCGAGCGCTTACAGAAAATGTACAATTTGTCGAGTAAACGAAGCGTTTGATTGTTGAGGCATATTGAACTGAACGAATGAACACCCAACACGCTAATTGGCAGCCTACTAACCTAAAAAATAGTAAGCGTTGATGCGAACTGCAAGAATTAGCAACGAAGACGCCGCTTTATAACAAAACCCACCACAATACAACTCAACAAAAACATAAAGTCGACCAAACAAAATTTAACACAAAGACGCGAATTAACAGCAATTTTCATCAAAACCCGAGTTGAGCTAACAGCCTGAGCCTGAGCCACCGTCACCGCCGCCGCTGACATGACTCAATGTATGCCTAAACTTGTTTTCAAGCTCGTTTATGACTTTCAACTGCTGAGCTGCTCAACTGCTCGGCTGCTCAATTTCGCAGCCATTCAGCTTCTCCCTTGGCATTATTTACCGGTTTAAGTGCGCGTGACTTTTTTAAAGACGATACGAGAAATAAGTATAGCCATTTCGATTCTTATAGAAACTAAGGCAAATTTCTTTTATTTACAAACGTTGATGCGTCACCAACAATTGTCGCTAACAACAGTAACACAATATGGGCCACCATGTCGGAACTTCTGCTCACTCATATTGCTTAAATATGATTATCAATGCATTTCTTATTTGTTAACTGTTTGCCATAAGTTTTCACTATTAACACAATTACGAATGTTGAACGCTTGCTGATTATCGATTGATTGCTCTGCTCTACTGTGCTGTGCTGTGTTGTATCTCATGATGATGCCAACTATTGTAAACATTTAGCGGCAATTATTTCAAAAAGTAAACCGTTCTCATCCGGTTGGCACCCAAAGCGTACTTTTGTGTGTGTGTGTATGTGTGTGTGTGTGTGTGTGTGAACGTAACAACAAATTGCGGCTCGCTCGTTCAGTCAGCCAGGCAGGAAGGCAGGCGGGAAGACCAGGCCAAGTCGAGACACATAACCAAGCTGTATCTCATGGCAATTCATTATCGCTCCATATACTTAAAGCAAAGCAAAAATCAAACTGTAAGACAAAAAAAAAAAGAAACAACCACAATAACAACAACCAAATGTAAATCATGTCCGTATGTAAAACTTGAGTAAAGCAAAGAAAAAGTTGCCGTGCCAGTTTTGTAATGCTGTGCAACAACCTCGACGCCACACACACATACACACACACACACACGCACACTTTGTTCGAAGCTTAACTCAGCTCAGCACCGCTCAGCTCCGCTCAGCGCAGTCAACAGAGCTCTGCATTCGAGTTGAAAAGTCATTCGTGCAGCGAGTGGTGAAGTCTGTTGGCTTTGCACGCTTGCAATACTTTAATTATTTAATTCTTTATTGCCTTAATGTTGGTCGTTTGCTCTTTAAGCGCATTTGAATAACAACAGCGACAGTTGTTATTGTTGGCATTGTTGTTGCTGTTGGCATTGTTGTTACTGTTGGCACTGTTGGGTTGCACTGCATTTGAGTTGAAGTCATTTTGAGTTGTTCACTGGTCACGACACTTTGTCACAAGTCGTGCTGGTCGAAACTTAAACGTTACAAAAGCGCAACGAAACTTGATACGCCTACGCGCATTTATTGGCAAATGTGCTGAAAATTGTTACGATTGATTTGTCCAAAGCGATTTCAGTTGGAAAACAACTCATTAAAATCGTTTAAAAAAAACCCAAAAAAAAACAACATGCATTTTATAAATAGTCAAGTTTCGTGAAAAGTTGTTTGCCAACAAACAAACAATAGCAACAACAACAACAGCACTTGAGCTTATTTCTATTGAAAGTCGCCCACGTTACTGCTTCCCTTTCATGAACGTCTTGCGATGAAAGATACAAAATTTCTATGAATCACCCGAAAATGCGTGACTATGCGCACATGTCCGTCCGTCTGCCTTACAGTCTGCCCAACGCTGAGTGTGTCAGTAAATGAATTTATAACGCGTTGGTCTATTTTATTTTTTTTTTTTTGCTACTTGAAATATTTAATCTTTATGCGTGGGCAAATAGACAAGGCGACAATGCTTATACATAAATACAAGCAAATGTTCAAAATTAATGAATACGCCAACAAAAAAAAAATAAGCAACAACCAACAACAACAAGCAGTAGGTCAGCCATAAATAAAAGAAAAAGAAAAAAAAAAACAAATCAAGTCAAACATTTAAAGACCAAGCCAAGCAAAATGCAGTTGACCAAATATGCGCAAATGTTCAAAATACAATAAAAAAAAGCAAAAAAAAAACCAACAACAAAAGCAAAAGAAACGATGACAGACAAAACAACATAAAAATACAAAAGCATAAGTAGAAGTCGCCTAAGCAGAAGACCAAGAAGAGCAAGAAGAAGAAGCGGCTAAAGCAGAAGTTACCAACTTGAAAACTTGATGTAGGTCAAATATACATTTTGTTGTTGTTGTCGTCTTTGCTTTTTACAGCTTGGCTTGTTCCCAGTTTTGCTTTGGTGTCGCTGTCACCGTCGCCGTTGCAGAGCTTTCTGCTTCTGCTTTTGACTTTGACTTTGACTTTGTTGTTGTTGCTGTGATTTGTTTTTGTATTTTTAATATCTTTTTTCATTTCTGCTACGCAATTCTGGCTTTTAACGCTTTAAAAGCATCTTGTATCTTGTGCTTATTTAGCTTGCCAAAGCGGCAATCTGCGTCAGGTTATAAGGCTTTAAGGCCTATGAAATCATTTCATTGTTCTATGAGCTAAGCCATAAAGCATACCTTGACTCCTCGAACTTCGGCTCAATTTGTCAAGATGTGTGTAAAAATAACAATAAAACTACAACGAAACAATGAAAAAGAACAACAATAAAAATTACTAAATTGTGCAGAATCCACTTAGGCACGCCAACAGCAAGAGCACGACACAAGCAAACCAATTGAATCGAACCGAACTGAACTGAATTATTATTGTGCCACAAATATGAAACCTCAAATTAGACCATGAACGTGATCAATTCTTGTCTTTGTGTGAACGCGTATTCGATACCATTAAAAACAAACTCAATAACAAAAGGCGAAGGCGCACGAAGAATCAAGATACAAAAAAAACCAAAACACAAAACAACAAAAATCAAATGTACATGCATACATGTTGGAAAAAGACTTCAGAGTCAAGGTTGCACAGACCCGTAGAGAAATGAACTCAAAGCAATAAACAATTATGTATTATGAACAATTATAATGAAGGAAACAGCGAAGCCTTAAGCTGAGAGAAAAACAACAAAAATCAATGCCATCAATGTCAATTCGCTTTTAATTGTTACCTAAAATAAGTAAGCCAAATTTCAAAGCGCTCTGAACACGACTACTGCGACAATCATGAGCATCATCATCATGTCTACAAAAGAAGTTGTCGTTATAAACAATACAAGACAAAACGATTCATTGCGGCTGTTGGCTTAAAATCGTTTCAGCGAGAAAATGATGCTGACCAATGGACGATGATGATGCTTTTGCGGCCGCTTAAAGTTTGCGTTGTCATGTACCGTTGTACGTTGTACATTGTACGCCATTGAAATTCACTGAAACGCCGTGAAGTTCGCTTCGCTTCATGCCAATGGCGGTTGCAGGCAATGCAGACTTCCGCTTTGCTCGGCCCGGTTGTTTTGATCTTTGGCGGTGAGTTCGTCAAACTCGTCATTGATTTATAAGCTTTTATTTTTATAGCACAAGTGCTAACTTCAAATTATTTTATTTTTAATTTACCGTTTCACTCCTTTCTTAAGTAAAAAATGCCAAGCTTGATTCTATCTTTAACACGGCTCGCGATTATTGAAAGTTGCACTTAAAATTTTATTGTTTAATTTTATTATTGCATTTTCAATGCTTTTGTGTTCTTTCATATAGATTTTTTTAGTTTTTTTTTTTTCCGAACTGCATTTTTAATTTGCTAAGCAATAATATTCTTTTATAGTCATCAGTCGACACTTGAAGTTGCATTTCCATTTGAGACTCGTTTGGTCATTTAATTTGACTGTGCAAAGTCATTTTACAGCTTTCAATTAGTTTATAATTGTGCGCCAACCCGCAGATGAGCTCACCTTGTGCACAATTTTCTCTGTATGATATCACTTTTCCTCCTATTATTCCTCCTTAGCTGATTTACAACATTAAATTTTAACAAACGTCAATTGATTTTCATTTCCATAATGAGCATTCGAACTTGTTCCAATGGCTTTGCGATTGTTTTTCGGGACGCACAGCGTGTGCAACAGTTCATTAGTGGAATAATTATAGAGGCTCAGTGACCCAAAAAAATAATGCCAAATGTAAGTAAGAAAGACACAAATGAATGCCAAACGAAATATTAATGATAAAATACACTTTTGTACGTATTTGTATACAAAAGCTTCAGCAGTTTAATTAAAGACAAAAAAGGGAAAATTAAAGACATAATTGCTGTGCTCGCTTTTCGGGCTTTCACGCCCGTAAATACAATAAAGCAGCAACTGCTAGCAAATCTATGGCGTGAGCATTGAACTCTTGTAACTTTACAAGCCAAGAGTCAAAGTCACACAAACAAAAGTTAAAGATACAATTTCATTTACACAAAAACAAAAGCACACACACTCGCCCTGAAACTCACACTCACACAGAAAGTCACAGACACTCAAAGAAGGCATTTCCTTTCACGAGTATAAGCGCGTTGAATGTGCTTTTATTTTATTGTGTCTAAAGACATGAATTGTGAAGCATTGAAAGAGCAAAGCAACAAATAAAAAAAAAAAAAATTAGGTATCAAAAGGAGCGTCAGAGTAGCGGAAGTGTAAAGTATATGTTAAAACCATGTTTATACATTATGCCTTATGGCAACACCCAGAAGGACGCGAGACCGACTGTGCAGAGTGCATACATTCCTGAAGCATTGAAAGAGACAATTAAGCCATGGCCGACTGTATAACTGAAGGAACGCTTTGAGCAGAAAAACAATAAGAGTTAGGCCATGAAACACTTGAATTCGGATTACTTTATATGAAAAGCTCATAGGAATACGCTTCATTAAAGCAATAAGCGATAGAACAGAATTGAAACTATCTTACGTTTTTAGTTTAGTGCTATACTGCCGTATGTGCGCTTTAATAATGATGTTATTCTTGAATCAAGCGAAAAAGAATCTTCTCAGGCTTATTATTTTTTCATTGGCAGACCATTAATGCATGCAAAATTGCAATTTTTCGAACATGAAGGGTATTTGGAAGTCGAGTACTCTTGACTACAGTATTTTTACTTATTTATTTCTGCATTTGTGGTTTTGTTTTTGTGTACTTTCTCATTTGGGTTTCATGTGCAGCAGCGGCAAAAAGACGAATGACACCGCATTCAGTGGCATGTTTTTCTAGCATGCCACTTTGTGCAACAACAAAATATCGGTGGGGTTAAAACTCTGCAAAAAAAATTGCTGCGCAGTGCATAGAAATGCGAACCCTTCGAATTCAGCATGACAAATTTATATGACACTTACAGAATAACGCGTCGTTGTCAAAGGCGCGACTTTTTCAGCGCTAATTCGCTGAGCGCCGTCGGAAGTCGCGTATGTATCTTTGAAGTCGCACTAGTGACATTTGTGGATACTTTCACACTTTTTTAAGTAAATAATGTCCAACAAATATAATTACGAAAAATTTTCTTTTCTTGACTTGATAAGCAAAAAACTGTTGGCGCTGCGAAGAAGCAAAATAATTAAACAAAATTATTTAATTTTTGTTTTTACTTTTGTTGTATGCATAAATTAACGTGTTGTCTTTGAGCGACTGCACCCATTTGTGTTTGTTATTTAAAGGGTGTCCCAAAAGACTAAAGAGAATTCAATTGTACAACACTTACGTATGTGGCAATGTTATGTCAATGAAGAAAAAAAAACCTGTGGAAATTTTGAAGTTTCGGGCTATTTAAAAGATATAATAAGGCGACCTCCACATATTGCGTAATATTTGTTTTTTGAAAATTAGACGCCTCCTATTGGTGTGTTTAGTTGAGTCGAACCCCCCTTTGCATCTCACGGGGGACTTTGCTTTTGGGCCAAAATATTGACATGAGATTTGCTATTACCTACTTTCCCTTTATGAGTCTTGGGAAACACCACCCCTAACTAAGCAAAATAATGAGTAATTAAAACAAATAACAGTTTTGTGTTACTCAGAGCCACAGCGCACATACGATATTATAGCATTCGAAATTTGACTTATAGCTTTATGACGCAAAATTCAAAACGTTCGTGTCTGTTTGGAACACCCTTTATCTATTTACTTTTTTTTGTCTGTAATTTGAATTTTGCTTTTATTTTTTGTTTACTAAATAAACTTATCAGAAATTTGTTGTAGCATGTTGTTGTTGTTGTTGTTGTTATTGTTGTTGTCATTGCTGTCGACTTTCGCGCGTTCGTACGAAGCACGCTTTGGTCACGATACCAACAACGCTTCATAGGCACGCATTCAAATGAGTTGTAGGCGTTTTTAAGCCAACTTAGTTTGGTCTTTTTTCCAACTACTTTTTCATGTTTTTCAAACATTTCTACTTGCCTTTTATGTTGCTTTGCTTGCTACTTTTTAATTGTGCACTTTCGAGTCATGCGCTGCAGGGGCAATGGGCAGGGCGCGGGCTTTGGTGCTATCACGTTGTCTTGGGCTCTGTGCCGTTTTCACTGCTGCACGCACATAAATCTCAAACTATGTCAATCGCATCAAAGTCACGTAATCTGTGTGACATTTTCACTGAATCGTTGAAATTGAAAAATTTATATGCCAAAGTCGATGGACTGCAATCGCACTCACACACTCACGCACACTCCTTCATTCAGTCACTTACTTACTTTGTCAGTCAGTCAGTCAGCATGTCAATATGCTTTCAATCAATTTGTCAGTACAACTATTCGCACAGACGACGCGTCGCGTCGGTTTGTTTGGTCATTTTCAGCTGCTGGCGTTGGCGTTGGCTTTGGCCCATGTACTTTTGCGCATTTGAATAAAGACTTTTATTTTCGATTTGAGTGTGTAAATGTCAATGCTTTTAAATTCGCTTGGTCTCGCGGTGTTGTAATTAAGTCAAGGCCTGCCAGACATCAAGCAACTTGTACAATTTGTTGCTTCTGTTTTTTATTATTTTGATTTTCGGCAAAATCGCAACAGGTTCAACAAGTTCAACTAACTAAAAGAAAAACAAAAATGCGATTAATTAATTGCCTGGCAAGCGCTTAATCCGAAGCGAGGCGACCAACAATATTTTTTATCTTCTTGTTTGTATTTGCTGAACAGATTTCTTCACGTCGTCTATTAACACCAACGCCCAACGTCAAACATGCCATAAATGTATTTAGATACAATCAGATTGCAGTAATTCATCAAACAAAACAAACGTGAGCTTAGCGCAGAAGTGATTAATGTCAAAGTCAAAGTTTGATCCATCAGCTTCGGTTTGTGTAATATGAACAAACTTGCAACACGCAATTTTTCCTCAAATTTACTTAATATTTTTTCTTTCTTTGTTGTCTTCTGATAATTATCAACACAAATAGCCAACATATTACATAAAACTCAATTAATAGCAGCAAATTCCCACAATTAAAAGCGAAGCGTGGCCATCATTTGAGGCCATTAAAGGGCGACGAAGTCAAGAGCAACGAAAGATTAATAAACAACAACACTTTCAACGACAATGGCCAAAGGTGACCGTGCAGCAGTCTCGCGAACTTGTCTTGTATCCATGACTGACCCCAACACACATCTGAACTTCATTGAAAAAGAAAGAGAATCACATGAAATGATGCTTGTTGTTTGTTGTAATCGAAAGTCGTACAAGTGGCAAAAGGCGCCCAAAAAAACACTTTCAACACAGTTACGGCACACGGCGCACATATTTTTCCGACAACAAAAACAACAGCACAACAATAACAATAACATTTGAGTTTTTCTCGCTTGTCTTGAAACAAATTCAAAATTAAAAACTTTCTGTTGCATATTTCCGCTCTTCATTTGTGCTTTGATGCGATGACTTATCGCATTTGAGTTGGGTTGCAAAAGCTCAGCCAAGGCGAATCCGATTTTCCTCTGACTTGTTTGGTTTTTCTTCTTTAAATGATTTTTTTCTTTCTGTTGTTTGTTTGTTTGTCTGTCGTTTTTTCGCATTAATGTTGTTTACGTTTTGTCATGATTTTTTATTGTTTGCCGACGATGTTTTTTGCAGTTGGTGTCATCGCTGTTGTTGCTGTCGTTGTTGTTGTTTAACATTCACCTACTTTTCACCTTGTTTGCTACGACTTTTATTTCATTTTCTGCTGCTGCTGTTGTTGTTGCTGCTGCTGTTGTTGTTGTTGCTGCTGTTGCAGATGAAACCTGCATGCGAAAGCTCAATTGACGACCATGGCTGACATAAGGCGAAGAACAACTAACAGAAGAAGATACAATAACAACAATAATAAAGCAGCATCAGCAGCAGCAACATTTGTTGCCACTAGAAGCGGAAACAGCAACAAAAAAGGGAAAAAATAATGAAGCCAACAAAGCGGCAAAGAAACAATGTTTGCAATTCAGCAAGCAATTGAAAAAGAAGATACTCTCTCACACACACGCGCACACACACATACACACACGCACATGGCAAATAAAATGCAGAGAAAAAGCTAAGAAGAAAGTTAATTAGGCTTAAAAAGCGAATAAGCGCGTCAAGTTAAAACCAAAGTAAGTCGTGTTACTTTAAGCAGCGTTAAATTGAAAAAGACCAACAATAACAACAACAACAACAACAAGCATGCTTAGCATTATTGGTCGAAGCAGCAAACTAAGCGAACAACTGAGTTGCTCGCACAAACAGAAGAAGAAGAGTCATCATGAAGCAGAAGAAGATGAAGAGGAAGAAGAAGAACTGACAACAGAAATAGCCAACATAGTTTAAAGGGAAAACTTGGCAAGAAGCCAATTAAAAATTCTTATACGCTCTTCATTTTGTCACAAGCTTCCTTAAGCACAAGTTGTTACACGCTCCACACACACACATGCCTCCTCACTCACTCTTTTGGGCTCTTGTGCTGTACAAGTTTTAATTTAAGCCAGAATAAAATCAACGAGTTGAGTATTAATTAAGTTTATGCATTTATTAAGCGAAGCCGATAAGTTACGCAAAGCGTAGGATTTTCGACCAAATTTGTCTTTTGTCGTAATTCGCTGAAGTTGCAAGCCAAAAACTTTTGCATAAGCAAAAGATTAAGTTGACAAATGCAAAGCAGAACTTACAATTCCATTTTGAAGTTCATTTTGAAAAAAAAAAACAAAAACAGTTTTGAACTTTGAACTTTTCTCCATGTCGAATATAATGAAAATCCTAAAGCAAATCTTAGTCGACATTAATTGCATGTATCAGACAGGCGCTAATAAGTTGTTGTTGTTGCTGTTGCTGTTGTTCTATGACTTTGCTCTAATCTCTGGGTTGTTAACGTTAAAATCAAGTCATTAACACGTTGATTGTTTATTAGCATGCCAGCATTAATGACGGCTGAAGTTAATGCGCTACGACGCCATTGACGCGCTCAACAAGCTGAGAGTGCCAACTAATTTTAGACTTATCCTCAATCAATGCCAAATGCGTGCACAACAGTGGTTTTAGACGGGAGGGCGTGAAGAGTGGGAGGGAGGAAAGGAGGCGGATTGGGTTTATTGCAAGAGATCACAACTACACAAATGCCACAATTTAATTGCCAACTAGTGCAGTGAGCGGTCATGTTGGCCACAGAATATACTCCATGCACACGCACACACACACACACACACACAGATACAAACATGGCAATGACCACAAAAGCCAACGGTTAAAAACACCCACAGCCACTAACACACAGACACGCACAAACACACACACACAGACTATGAGTGATGCAGCCCAGGATTTATGTTCATCTGCTGACGCTCGCTCGCAGTCATGCCAAAAACTTTACTTATTTATGCCATTTAAATATGCACATAGCCAACGACTTTGGCTTTTAGTTTGCGAGTGTGTGTGTGTGCAATTGTAGTTGTTGTTTAATTCAGGTTTTTGAAATTAATTTCATAATTTTGCAGAGATTTTTTGTTTTTTTTTTATTTTAAATTATTTTGAAAATTGCATTCATGTATTTATGATTTTTCATTTATTTATTTTGATTTTGTTTGGCTTTATTTTTGAGGATTTTTGGTAGATTTTTGTGTACGTGACTTTTTGCGTGCGTGAGTTAGCAATCAGCAACAGCAACCAAAAAAGAAAAAAAAATCACGTGATTTCATTTTGGGGCGATTAGCACAATTGAAGTCTAATTAACAGCTCAGCGAGCATGTTCTAATTGTGGCATCAAAAACGCGCTTCGGCACGAATATTTTGATTATGTATTCTTCTTGTTGCCTGTTGTTGTTGTTGTTGTTGCTTCAAGTCAAAAAGATAAAAGCGGCATTGTGCATTGTTGCGTATTTGAGTTATTTTGCATGTAAAAATTTTTCAATTAAAAGAAGGCAATAAAAATGTGAAGAAAAGAGACAACTGCAAACATTGAACAACACTTTCCGCAATGTTCAACCGACTTTATATAAAATTCAGTTCCGTTGTTACAACCATGCCAGCCCCCCTACCCCCTACACATGCCCTTAGCCGTGGCCAATGCTCAATGATATATCACCATATCGCATGTATGTAAGCACAAAACAAAGTAAAACACGAAACAATAACAACACAAATGAAAACCAACGAACCAAAATGGTTAACCAAAATGCGTTTATTTGCCTTTGTGTGTGTGTGTGTGTGAGTGTGTGTGCTGAAGCCGAAGCCGAAGCTGAAGCGCCCATGGGGTTATATAACATTTAGCCAAACCAACTGCTAAATGCGCATATAAAATTGAGCATTGTTTGTAAATTTGTAACAATTATATTTGCAGCGCGTAACTCACACCATAAACACACACGCACACGCTCACAACCACACACACAGCGAACTAAAAAAGAAATCATTTTTAAACTAAATAATAACAACAAAAACAAGACGCCTGTCATAAAATAAAAGCAATTTCTAATTTTCTTAGGTTTTATTGCTTTGTGCTTTGACTGAGTGCATTTTATGGTGCGTCTGTTGTTGTTATTGTTGCTGCTGCTGCTCCAAATGTATAAATTACTGTGTGTGTGATTATGCAATACAGCCGAAGTGCGCATGCGTAAAATTTGCGCTCTCGCAACATCAAAGCCGCAATCAGAGCACTCATAATGGTATTTAAGAGCCGACAAGTTGAGAAGACAACAACAACAGCACTTATTCCTTTTTGGTTTCGTTTCTTTACTTCTTTTTTCTTCTTTTAGTTAGTTAAAATTTCATGGCTTGATTTGCATATAGACGCCGACATAAGCTTAAAAGCATAACGGACAGCACAGCAACAGAGCGGCCATTAATCATGCAACAGCTTCAACTCCAACTCAGCAACTTCAACATAGGCAAAGAACTCAATTTGTGTTCTGTTTGCTGAATTGTTGCAACTGGTATATGACGGAGGCAGCAAATGCAGTAACCATCAAGTGGATCGCACACCGATGCGTGTTCAACTGAGGCGGTAACTGCGACTGCATGCATGCAACAAACGGTCGACAACAGTTGCCAATTAGCAGCAACATGCGAAATACATTTGCAAACGTGCAGCAGCGCCCATGGCCATGGTCGCGGCAAAATTCATTGATTAGCAATTGTTGTTTATCGGCAATAGAACGATTCAGTGGAAGAGCGTCGGCGACGATGATGATGATAGTGCTAATGATGATGTAGGTCGTTGATGCGCTCGAAGTGTGTGGGTGAAGCGTTCCACACGACGAAAGTACATATGTCGATGAGCCGTGCATTGTAGTTGCTTCAATAGCGTCTTTGTTGTAATAAAAATGTTCAAATGCAATTGAAAGTAAGCAGGTGTGAAAGAGAAAGCGTGATTAGGTCAATAAAACACGTGCCATTTTCTTAACTCCAGCACTTTTATTGCAGGTAGCAACATGCCGAAAGAAGGGATGGCCATAAAAATGAGGTCACATCAAATGACATTTGGTAAATATAACTAAATGACCTGCTTACGTATACATAGGGCTTAGCTATGCTATACCTGCCTAAGCTCCAGCTCAGCTTCTGTTGCCGTTGCAATATAAGGACACAGCCCGTCAAGCCTTGCAACATTTGCCTTCAAGCAACGTCACGAGTGACAACTAACACAGCAAACGCATTTGAAAAGATATTCAATTATCGTTTTCACAAGTCTTATTTTTTTGAATAAAATCAAAATGTCTTGCAAATACGAAACGGCATCGAACGACAACAAGAACAACAACGACAACGACTTGCATAGTCAGCGGCTGACCTATGCGCTTTATTTGCACTGTGAGCAACTGCGCCGCCGGAAGCGCCAAGTAATGCGCATTGCAACAACAAAATTACGGCTAACCGACGAACTAATATCGCAAACGAAGCGCAACGTCGATCATTGCAGCTTTCAGGATCTGAGCGCGCTCGATCGTGAGGTCAGATTCAGGAATCATCTGCAAAACAACATGAAAAAGCATTGGCTGCGCAAGTCGCGTAAGCAAATCGAACAGCTGCAAACGCTCAAGGGTATTTAGGGCGCCAGTGAGGGCAATGGAGGACGCCAGCCGATAGACAACAGCCACAAGTGATCCACCTATCTTTAGCTTAGCTCTAAGTTGTATTTAGTAACCTTTTTTGTTTCCCTTTTTTAGTTTAAGGTTTATCAGATTAAAAATTGCAAATCAAATGCAGTTTGACTTTTTGTTTGTTTGTCCATCTCTTTTTTTTGGTTTGTCGCTCCAAGTGTTTGAAGTGTTGCACAACAACACTTACACTTGAGCGCACTTTTCCGCTTTTCTCAACGGGCTTAGCAAATAAGAAGAAGAAGCCTGGCGGCGCAACTCATTTTCATTCGATTTTCTTCTTTGTTTTCAATTTTGTTTCGTTTTGTTTTGGTGTTGAAACAAAAGAAAGCAATGGCGGCAAGAAAAAAGTGTGCAGCGTTCAATTTCCGTCGGCCATTATGCATTTTCAGCACTCAACTTCTGTGTGTGTATGTGTGTGTATTGTGTTCTTGCTTGGCTTCGGCTTCGGCTTCACACGCTTGCTTAAATTCTACTGTCGTTGACACTGACTGACTGACTGTGTGTGTGTGTGACGGTGTTTTTGCTGTGTGCCATGCAAGGCTTGATTTGTCACAGTCCCAACGGAAAAATAAACCTGTCTGCTGATAAACCGGTATCAGTTTCTGTTGCGGCACGCTCTTCTTCCGTTCCGTTCCGTTCTGTTGTTGTCTTCTTGGCTTGTGTTGTGTTCTGCAATACATTTGCGTGTGTCTGTGTGTGTGTGTGCCACAGCGCTTGACTTTCTTCTATCTCAGCCTGTCTGACTCAAATGTGCTTAGCTCGTTTTTATTTAGCTTTGCTTTTTTGTTGTTCTTGTTGTTGTTGTTGCTGACTGACTGACTGACTGGTGTTGAGTGCTGAGTGAATCGCAGAATGAGCGCACTTGCATTTAGTTGCAAGTTGCTTTTTTTTATTTTGTATTTTTCCTTCATTTTGGGTTTTTTTTTTTTTTTGTTTTTGTTGTGCCGAGGCGCTGAGGTGCGGTAGCGTTGCTTTGGCAAGCTTGTTGGACAGCCGATTGTCCGATATGTCTTCAGTCTTCACACGCCAAGCGAAACCGGCACTGGACACTGGACACTGGACATAGAGTCTTGTCTTGTTTACTATTCTAAGTGCTTGAACATGTTGTTGTTGTTGTTGCTGTTTTTTCTGCCGTTGCTGTGTTGCATGTCTGTTATTTATGCGTCTTGTTGTCCCAATTCTTGAAATACATATACTGCATGCAGCAAGCAAGACTGCGTCCAGACTCCAGCAACAACAATTGAGCAACAACAACATCGATACCAGAGCGTTTCTTTCGCATGCGGTTTTCAATTTTAAAGTGCTTTTCAATTAAATAAGCAGCAATGCAACAACAACTAAAACCAATAACAGCCACGCAAAAACTTCAGATAAAACTTGGCAGCAACAAAAAAGAGTCAAGTTGCTACGCACATTTATGCCATTCAGCATTTTTTTGCGCTTAACCATAAATAGGTTTTTGTGTTGTTGTATCTTTCATGTATTCCTCCTTATTTTGTTTTTGCTTTTGTTGCTATTTGTATTTTCATTTTTTATTTTTGTAATTTATCGCTGACATAGCCAAACATAATCGAAATGTGAAACGTAGATCAGTAAAACTTCATTAAAAAATGTTGTATGATTTGAAATTTTGATAACGAACCAAAAAAAAAATGTTTTTGACTTTAATTTTGTTTTTGCGCCATGAGTTTTTAAAGTCATTCAATTTGTGTAACGAATGTTTGGCATTTTTGCAAGCAAATTTACTTAGAAAGCGATTGCGCACTTTAAACAAGCCCAAGACAGCAAACAACGGCGAAGGTGAAAAGCGCAACACGCATACGACGTGTTGCACAGCAAACAACAACAACAACAGCAAGAATGCACAATGCGAAGCATAGATTGTTGTATTATGGCATACGCACATAAATCGGCATTTGTAAACAGTTTTCTTTATAGCCATTTATATACAGTGTTGCTGCTGTTGCTGCTGTTGTTGTTGTTGTGATCTTTTGCTCATTATTGATTTACACGCCAGACTCATCGGTATACAACGTCCGTTTTCTATTTTCTGCATTAACAGACTTGTTTGCACATTTTGCACACTTTTTTTTTTGGTGTTTTGTTTGTGTTGTCTCTGTCGTTGTTGTTGTCGTTGTTGTTGTTGTCAACATGGTTGTCGTCTATTGTCCATAATAATGCAAAGAAATGGAAATAATAAAAGTCAACGAAGCGTTCAATAAGAGGCTCACGTTGTCGCTATTACAGTTAAAAGCATTTTCCAGCTTCATTAGGAAAATGTTATCTAGAAAGAAATTGTTTACTACTCTGACTAGTTGGAGGACCGTCCGTCCATCCGTCTGTCTGTCTGTTTGGCCGTCCATCTAACTGCGACAAAATCGTGAGCAATTGTGGTTATAAGACGCGCGTCAACTTTTCCACAATTGTTTGTCAAAGTGACTTTGATCGTATGTCAGCAAGCTTGGCGCTCCAACCATCTGTCCGTTTGTCTGTCTGTCTGTCTGGCCAACCAACTGTCCACCTCCGTTGGCTGACATTTATGGCATATTTTCTTCGCCACATTGTTGTTGTTTTTGTTGCTGTTGGCAGTTAATGATGGCCAATAATGCTGTTGTTTGTTGGCATTTTGTATTTAATTGTACAAATTACAGTGCTGCCAACACACGCACACCTGTAATAGGACAAACGAAGAAAAAGACAAGTGACAACACTGAAAACGACAACAAAGCCTACAAGTAAAAGATGAGCAACAGAATTTTATGAAACAAAAATAACAAGAAAAGGCAGAGAGTGAAAGAGAAGGATGCAAAAAAATTATATGCTGGAAATGCAATCGATTTTTTATGGTAAAATTGTAAAAATTAGTAAACATGTGTTTATGGTCATTATCATCATTATGTTCCATGCATGAAGCGCTTTTTTGGTTTTGTTTGATTTTCTTTCTACGCTTTTTACAATAATTTCCTTTCGTTTAAGTTTTATGGCAAATTTTTAATTGCTTGAACGCCTTTCATGGCTTTTGGCATGAGGTAAAAAAATATACATTGTTTTACAAAAACAAACAAACCAGCAAACAATTAATGATTGAAAATATTTGTAATCACAGAATGTCGAAACAAAAGTCAACAAAATGCCACACACATGCACACACACGACAGTGGCGGCAAAAAAAGTGAGCATGCCAAAGCGGCATTTAAATATTATTGTTTATGTTGCAAATGTAAGTAAATGTTTGTTGTATTTTGTTGTTGTTTAACTGTCGTTGGCGGTAATAATTATGGCAAAAATGCAGCACACATTTTATTGCATTTAACATAAAAAGCATGCATGCAAAAAAGGCTCCGCTTTGCTATCTCTTCGACTACTTTGTTTTTGTATTTTGTGTCTTTTTTTGCTCCGTTGTTGTTGCATTTTTTACTGCGCTTTTTTCATTCATTACTTTTGCATTTCTGCTGTTACGATTTTGATTTCTTTTTTCTTTGATATTTGCAATTTTTGCATGCCAACGCTCGTAACGAAAAGGGCGTGGTAAGCTTTGCTGTTTCTGTTTCTGTTACTGTTGCTGTTGTTGTACTTGTTTTTATCATTCCATTTTGAGTTTTTGTTGTTTCACTTAACTAGCAAACATTTATTCACAGTCGTATATCATTTTACATATGTACATATACATACATATATGTACGTTTGTTGGCGCGTTTGCCTTCAGTGCAGTTGTACTTTCACTCACAAAACGCTCAAACATGACGCTGGAAAAAATACATATGTACAATGTTTGCTTTTTTCAAACAAATTCATTGTTTTAATGGCATTTTGTAAGTTGCAAAACGTTTGCGTTCATTTGCTTTTTTTAATTTGCTTAATTTTTTTTTGTTTTGAACATATTCGAACAATGAAATTAATCAAAATTGCGTTTGTGTAAAAAACGATTTGCGTTATGTAAAGTCAATGAAAAATGTGTAATTTCGCGAATTTCAATCATAAAATTAAGTGACTTTACTTGTTTGTTTTTTCTGTTTTTTATCCTTGCCAACAAAAATACACAAATGTATCTCAAATAAAAAAAAAAAAAACAAAACCAAAGTTCGCCTTTGAAGTGTTCCATTAATGTGCAACAAATGTGCAAAAAGAAAAAAATAGCTATTGTTGTTGTTGCGGCTGCCACTGTTGGCCAACAATGACGAGCATATCATTTTCGCATTTTGTTGCTTGTGATTGCAATCAAAAGGTTGCAACAACAGACGCTAACAAAAGAACAACTATTATGACAGCAAATAAGCACAGAGCCAACAACAACAACAACAAATTAGTGTTTGCTGCTGCGGTCATTGTATGGATAATGGCAAGAAAAACAGCAACAACAATATCGCAACAACAACAACAACAACAACAAAAGTAACATGCAGTTGTAAGTTAACTTGTCTAGTATGAAAAATGGATCTGCTCCAGAAGATTTCAGTAATCTCGTTCGTCACACTTGGTTGCTCAAGTACGAATTTATGAATCCAACCAACGATGGCTACATTATTGTTGCTGTTGTTGCTATTGTTGCTGCTGCTGCTGCCGCTTCAGTTGTTGTTGTTGGTATATGTTGGCCATGTATGGTCGCTCCTTGCTCATTTGAGAAGCCATAAGTTTTATTAACTCGTAACGCTTTGTTAAAGTTCTTTTTCTCTTCTCTTCTCTTCTTTTTTTTTTTTGACTTGAGCTTTGAACACTTCATTTGAAATATGATGGCAAAAAATGTATTGCGTACATATGTGTGCGTAATAGCTTGCGAGCGAAAGAGAAAGGGCAAAAATACAAATAAGGGCGAGAAAACTTGTAATGAATGTAAACCGCTCAAGAATGTTACGGCAGAGTGAGCAAAGTGTGACTGATATGTGTGCAGCAGTGTCTGTCTGTTGTGATTGTTGCTAATGATTTAATACGCAACACAACAACAACAATGACTAAGAAAGGCGTTTTGGGGTTACACTTTGTATTTTTATTTGACGAAACAAACAAGCTACTTTGGTTACAAAAACAGCAAATGCATCGCTTGCCTGCCTTTGCTGGTCATGGCGATCCAATTGTCAGTCAGCAACATCAAGCCAGGCTATCAGTCACTTTGATATCACTTTGCCAACAACAACAACAACGGCAACAACAATTCAATGCACTCTGGTTATATTATGTGTAATAATATTGCATATTTCACAAATCTCATCTGATTGAGTGCACCGTTTGATGGTTGTTTGTGGCTTTTGTTATTTGTTTGCTGTTGCTGCTGCTGCTGCTGTGGCGGCAACAATTGTAATTAAACTGATTTGCATAGCAAATGATATGCTGTGTGCAAGAAATGAGAGCGTCACCAACGATTTCAAAATGGGCGTTGACTTTTGCAAAATCCGAATGCTGTAAATTATTTCTTCAGCGAGTGTTATGAACTCTTTGTAATGTGAACAAATTTTTGGTTGCAAAAGCAGTGCAAATTGTTCGTGAGAAATTGAAAATGATGACAAAAGTAACAAAACTGTTATTTGGTGTGATAATTTTGTATGGGTTATGCAAGATGGCCGCCTTGAAGAAGGCCCGTTTGTTGATTGGAGAGAAATCGACATTGCAGAGGTCTCCGGGTAGTAAACTATCATGTGTCATTAAACTCGAGGTCACAGATCATGTGCTAGGCTGACGTATCAGTTTTCGGTGCGTAATATTTAATATTAATATAATCGTTTAATGTTTAATTGAGTAAGGTTTGCTTAAGTAAAGTTTAACAATATACAAGAATAGAAATACAAGGACCGCCTGTCCGTTAGCTTCGTTATTTGTAGAGAACCGTCTGTTCTTTACCTCTTTACATATAATAACGAGTGTCCCATTAATCCAAGTTCCTGTCTTACTGTTATACATTTTATATGCCAAAGTTGATCGGAAGAGTCTTGATTCCTACCAACATTAACATATTGAATTGACTTCATATAAAACTCACTTTTGATCACATTTTGCATAAATTCTTAGCAACAATAAAGCACAGCAAATGTTAATTCGAATAAAAAACTTTTTATCACTTTTTTTTTTTTTATAACAAACAGAAACAATTGTCTCATCTATAAAAATAGTGTATCACGTAACTGCAATAAATACGCGTAGCAACCTCGCGAGTCGCGACTGAGGCTTTGCGCAACAACAAAAAAAACGATGGCCGCCACAATTGTTTAAAACAATACAAAAACAAAAAAAAAAATAAACAAAAAATAAACTAAGCATAAACAAAGTCAAATAACAACAAACGTTGCAACAAACAAAGTGTAATATATGCAAGCATGCGTGTGATGATGATGATGATGATGATTTGATGTATCATGTAAGAAGCTGTCGGATGTCCTTGGGCGCTGTAAAAAGAGTTATTTGCAGCGAAAATACGAAAATCAAAACCAAAAACGCAACGTACCGCGAAGATGATATCATGTGTGTGTATGTATGTGTGTGTGTGTGTGTGTGTGCAAAACACAGAAAAACGACACCACATATTTTGAGAGTGTATAATGAAGCTGCAAAAACAAAGCGTTAATATTGCTGCAACATGAAGCAAATGCGACGTTGTCGTTGACGTAGCTCTGGTATGTTGCCAATAACAACGACACACAACAACGGAAACGGCATGAAGAGCGAAGTAGAGGCCGCATCGTAGCATCGGCAGCCGCAACATTATTACAAACCAGCAACGAAATGCAAGTGTGGCAAAAGAGCAAAAGTATTTGTAACAATTTCAATATTGCGGCTGCTGGAACAACAACAACAATATTAATAACAACAGCAGCGATGGATAAATCTTCATTGAATGTCGCAATTGTTGTTGTGATTGTCGCCTCTGTCATGCCAAAGTGAAGCGCCTTCATAGTCGTCATAAAACATAAAGGCAACTTCTACACTCACACACACACACACACGCGCACACACATATCAACAATATGCGGTGATAGCAGTGGCAAAGGCAACATGCTCGCTGTATGTTGCATGTTGTCAATTGTATAATTCCCAGCCGCAACAACAACAGGAACAACTTTAGTAACGGCAGCCTTAAGTGTATTCATTTGCGGCTTGTGACAATTTTTTTCTTCAAGTTTTTCATTTTGAAAAAATATGAAAAATAACTAAATTAAATTTGTTGCACACACAAGCAAAACGTTTCTTGTGAAAAAGACAAAAGTGACAAAAAAATAAATAAATACAAAAATGATTTTTTAAATCAGCACATGATACTCCTGCTTGCTTGCAGACGTGCACGTTTGTCTCAAGCAGCGACCTGCGTGCTCTATGACATTTTAGTGGCCACGAGCTTGCAAGTAAATGCCAATTGCGATGGGCGGAAAAAACAATTGCAGACTGACTCGTTGGTGAGAGAGGACTGCGGTGCACATATACAATGCACAACGCCCACGCGCGCTTGGCTGAAGGCTCTAGAAAAGTTATCAGCAGAGTTGCATGCACGGAAACAAAATGAAATAAGTAACGCTCGAAGCTGCCAGGCCGCACCCAAAAACAACAACAACGCATACGCTTGGCTGTCTTTGACAGCCTTCGATTTTGCAACAACATAAATGAACACCATTTTTTTTCATTTCATTAAGGTGAAAGGTGACCGAATTGAGTTGGTATTGTAGCACAGGCAGACGGGCAGATCTACCTTTGAGGCCTAAAACAGGTTGAATTTGCCGCCCCCGCGCAGAGAAAAAACAAGTGACTCAACTCAACTCAATTAACTTTCTAAAAATAAACCAGAAGTCAAACAAGTTGAATGCTCATTTTCATGCTTTGTGGCTAATAAAATAAATTAAACAATTTTCAAGATTTTAATTGACGACAACACCTTGAAAACTAAAACGAATGCAGAGAAAAGTGAGAATATTTTAATTGCAAACAAGTTTCATTATGGCAAAAACAGCTTCAGAAACAACATTGGACTGAACAAAATGATAGTGGTCGTTGTGGTTGTTGCTGATGTTGTTGGACAGAATGCACAGAGTCCAGCGAGCAAAAAAAATATACAAAAATAAAACAGATGTAAATGTAATTGCAGTTAAATGTCAAAGCGACAATTGTTGCTGCTGAGCTCTCCGGCTCTCCAACGACGCCGCCCGATGTCTTGAACTCGTGCAAACCGCCTCAAGTGAACGGTACAAAGTCATAGTTATAGCGACAACAGCAACAATGATAGCGATACAAACTTAAAGATCTTAAGTCAGTTTGCAAAATTTGCATACACAACCACAATGTGATTGTATATGTGTGTGTGGTAGTCTGTGCGTGAGTGGTAGAGCATGACGTTGTTGTTTGACAAACCGAAGCGCAACAAAGCAATGCAACTCAAGTCTCCGAGACATATAATCATGCTAATTATGCGTTAATAAGCCAGTTCGACTAAACTGCATGCCTGCCTAACGTCAGCATTCCTAGCCGCTCGGATGCAAATACTCAGTCGGCCTTTAGCCTGTGATCAACGCTCAGTTGGCCACGTTATGATAAAGTACGCATAGATATTCGCTTGAAGTAGCGAATGTCGCCGAGTCTCAAGTGCTGATAGCAACACTGCACGCCATAATTGTAAACCTCAAACGACTTTCAATGACTTTTATTTGCTTTGCTTCACTTTGCTTAATTATTATTTTTTAACTTCTTTTTTCAACTTAGTTTTTTTCAACTCAATTTTTTATCGCCAATTTTTTTGCGAATGTCAGTCATTTTTCGTGAGCCGTGATTTGCTATTTTATATAATTCTTCGGTTTTTATATTTTTTGATCTTTTTTTATAGATTTTTCGTTAATTTCATTGCTAAAGTCATTTGTCAGCTTTGCAAAAGTATCATTTTTTATTTTTTCAAGTAGAACGCGGCGTCAAAGTAAAACATTAAGTTTCGTTGTTGGACGTCCTTCAACTGTAGCTTTGTGCAGTGTTTCTTAGATGTGAATTTGCGCTCGCAAAGCAAAACTTATTGATAAACCATTTGATTTGAAAAGGAACTGCAATTCGCTTGTGAACTTTTGCAGTTCGATCATTTTTTACTTCTTCAGATTCTTGGCGCAACTGTTTTGTTATTTGTCTCTTTTTGTTGTTTTTGTCTTTGTCTTACATAGCAAAGGTTCGTTTTATTACAAAATTCGCTCATAAATCGTACAATGTCACGTTATAAATTTTGCACAGAAACAAAACAATAAAATATAGAAAAAAAAACCAGTAAGGGAGCTATTTTCAGCTTTGCTGAAACTTATATACTCTTGCAAGCAGTTGGAAAATACGTTTTATAGTTTTGCCAATAAGAATCTTATAAGTTTATAAAGATAAAGGGGCGTAACCCCGCCCATTTTCTATTTTTTTTAAAGAATACAATGCAATCATTCTACACTTCATTTTACGATTTTCTATCTCGTCTGCTTATAGATACATCACATTTTTAAGTTTTTCTCTATATGGGCGGTGCCACGCCCTTATGTCCGATTTTTACGAAACTTTGGAATATGGTCAAGTATTCATAAAAATGCGTAACTGCAAAGTTTTATCCGTTTATATTTAAGAACAAAAAAGTTTTTCTAACAAAAACCGAATTTTTGACCGATTGTTCCTATGGGAGCTATATGCTATATTTATCCGATCATCGCCAATTTTGCTGTGTGCCTTAAATTATGTCCAAGATGTTCTTGTCCAAAAAATTGAGGCGATATCTTGAAAAACAAAGAGTTTATTAAGAAAAAACCTCGTTTTTGACCGATCGTTCCTATGGCAGCTATATGCTATAGTATTCCGATCAGGCTGGTTTCTACATATAAACTGCCTGCAAGGAAAAGAAAAATTTCTGCATTTAAATTTTTTTGTTAACTTCAAAACTGTGGGAGGAGTTCGCATTGAAACAGACAGACGGACAGACGGACAGACAGACAGACGGACATGGCTATCTGAACTCGTCTCGTCGAGCTGATCAAGAATATATATACTTTATATAGTCGGAGATGTCTCCTTCTCTGCGTTGCAAACTTCACGACAAAGTTAATATACTCTTGCAAGAGTATAAAAAAAGGGCGATATAGTCGACTATTCGCGACAATTTAATGCCCTGTACACATGGTGGGCGATATCACGTCCCAAATCTATAAAATATACATATATTACATCCGAAGTTGCCCATTTAAATACTGTTCAACATTTTCGGTCAAAATATGTGGATATTTCAATTTGCACGATTTTAAGGAGTAGCAATGAGTGGAGAGGGGTATTTTCTGGTATGTACTTTTTAGGGCGGTAGGTTTTCATACGAAATTTGAAATGGTAGTTTCCATCTCGTATAATTTACGAGATATTATATAAGCTATGGCCTTTTAAAAAATCTAGACGGTAGTTGGTGGGTGCATTAGGATCAAATTTGCATAAACGCATGAACATTGATTTTTCTTGTCGTCCTGGTCATGTCTTCTTATACTTTATGGAGTCTTACTGCCCTCGTTCTAGGTCTTACATAGTTTTGGTCTGAGTCAAACATAATATGCCCCGAAATATTGTGTGTGCAGGGTATAAAATATATATACTTTTTTTGCTTTTTGTGTTTTTCTGTTGCTCAGTTTTATTTATTTCTTAACTTCTGCAAGCAGACATTTTAAAAAACTTATTTTTTACTCTGTTGCCTTTGACTTGAGTTTCTTTCTTTTAAAAATAAAATAAAAGAGAAAAAAAATTATTTTGTTTTTTAGGTTTTTGTTAATTTATGCAACGAACCAGTTTCATGGCTCAGTCATTGTCAGCGTATGATTTTTTGTTTTTCTTTTAATTTCTGTATTTTAATTCCTTTATTTCGTTAATTTTTATATATTTTTTTTTCTAAAAATTTGTATTTTTATGTATCTTTATTTTTATTTGTACATTTATATATTGTTGCGCGTTTTAATTAGTACTTTTCTCTTCTGTATTTATTTAGTTAGAATGACTTTTTCTTTATGCTTTTTATACTTTTTGTAAATTGCTTCTGATGGTGAAATTTTATAGCCTTTTGTTGTGTTCTAACTGGTTGACAGCGGTTTCTAGTAGCCGCGTCAATGCTTAATTATAGCTTATCTGGCTTTTATCGGTATACTGTATTGTGTTCAATACACATGTGTGTATCCGTGTATCTGTGGTTTTGCTTTGCCGTTAATTTTGTATTTGAATAATTTGTTTGCCAAGTCTGTTCAGCACAGCTCAGCTCAGCTGTTTGACTTTTGCTTTTGCTCAATGCAAACAACTTTTGCAAGTTTCAATATAAAATATATTTGTTGTATATAAATATACATATATATATTTTTTTCAAATAGATTGCGCTTTTAGATGTTCATCTTTACTTTAAAGGCAAACAAGTGACGCTGAAGCGTAAAATTAAAAAAAAAAATCGCATAAAATTTCAATTAAATTTTCTGTTTTTTATTAACTTAAAGTAATTAATTTAATAAAATATAAGATTTTAATAGATTCTATTTACATATATCTTAATCTAGCATAGTATCTTAATATCTCTTTGTCTAACTAACTAACTGTCGTCTGATGCTGTTTCGAGCGCTGCTTTTGCCGCCGCCTTCTGCGACGCCGCATTTGCCCGCCTCGCTCGCCGCGCTTTGTTCAACTGCGAGATTTGATTGCGCAGCTTCCGCTTGAAAATGAGCTCCCGGTTGACTGCATTCAGGTCGTCCATACTGCACGTTTTTAGATTCTTTACCGTTTTCGAGATCAATTCATCCGTGATTTCGATTTTCGTGCGACTCAACTGAATCTGTCGTGCATTTCGTCTTTGCAATTCAGCGCGATACAAGAACAAATGATATGAAACTGTTGGCTTGATAAATCTCTCCGACTCCATTTCGAATTTAATGTATTTGTTAATTTTGTTTGTCTGTATTTATAAGGAAATCAAGACGTGTAGCTTTGTCGCTCGTGAGTTTGTTATGCTCGGATTGGTTGCCAAAGCTGGAATGTAGCTCTCTGCCACCGTACTCTAGTATTTATCCACAATCAGGCCTACGGACAGGTAGTGAAAGAGTTGTGGTGCCGTTGCACATGTTGACTGCAGGTAAATTGCGAATAAGTCACAATATTTGTTGCAAATATTTCAGCGCTTAATCCGCGCCACGCTAATCCGTTTCCACACGGTGTCCCTTCTTCTTTCTTTGGGTTGAAAGTCATAATGTGTACAAATAATCGATGTGGAAGAAATAGATTATTGCCGTTTTGTTGGTACACAAGTGCTTTGCAAACTTACACCTGCCGTGCGAGCCGTGTGCCAATCGAGACATGAAGTTGCTTGCTTGATGATATTTTAATGGACTAATTCAATAGAAGGCAAAGTACACACTTCATTCTGAGTGCTTGTATTTCATTGTTCTTCAATTTGCGACGATAAATTTTTGCAACACAAGCAAGACAAGCCGCTGAAGTTTAGAATGTTCTAGCTTCCTTTGTATCTCAACACGTGACAACACCGGACGTGCTACTTTACCAAAACTGTACAAGCGGCTTAATTAACACCTCAAAGGTACACTTCCAGATAATTCATTAAGCAAAATAAACCAAGAGCAATATGTCCGAAGCGCAAGTGCGGCAACGCAACTGCAGTTATTGTTGTTGTTGTTGTTGTTGCTGCTGCCTTATACTTTTACGACTGTGCGAAAATTTAGAAAAACAAAAGGATTAAGAATCGGATTAAGAAGTGGAAAAGCCCACGTGCCACAAAGCGTATGAAATACGTTTTTTATTGCGGTCAAAAAGGGATGAAGGAAGGCATTTGGTGGTGGGCACTAGTCAGCGGTCAGACAGGTAGGTGAGATAGGCTGGCAGCCAACTTGTCAACGCTGCCGCAGCACATGCCAGACACGGCAGCAAGTGGGCATGTAGGTAAACAGCTAACGGCGCTGTAATCTAAATAATTTGGTCTATTAAGCGCCTTTAATATTAAACAACTGTGCCGTTGTTTCTTTTTTAAGCCTCTCAAATCAGTTTCCCTTTCATGCAACATGCACAGTCTTTGACCTTTTGTTCAACATGAACACTTTCGCATTTTCTTCACACGACTTTGACTTTTTAATCGTTCGCATTTTTTTCGATTCATTCAAATGCCACTGCATTCAACATGCTTATGAACTCGCATCGATAACTAAACACATGTTGAGGCAATTTTTTGTATTTACAGTCAAGCATGCGTTTATGGCCATTATGCACGCAAAGACCTTCGGCCAACCAAAAGCGTAAATTAACATAAGAAATGTTTAAAAAAAATGAAGCTTTAGTAACTTTCACTGAAATGTTTATTACGATTTTTCGCTTTTTTTCTTCTTCTTCTTCTTCTACTGTTTCACCTTTATTCAAGCTCTACAGTTGACTTTTGTTTAACACTAAAGAATTTTTGTGTTTTTTTATGACCATATCCGTACACAAAAAACACTTCAATTTGAAATAATGTGCAGCTTAGGCGTTTTGGATCTTTTGTCAGCATGTTTTCACTTTTGTATTTAAACGATTATGTTTCGTTTTTTGTTGTTGTCTGAGCTTTGCCTTCAATAAAAACGACTTCATCAGAAATTCTAGCTTAGCTACTTACTTCAATTAACATTTCAATTTAAACAAAAGTTCAATGGTGTCTGCATTCGTCGCCACTTTTGGCGCCGCCGCTGGACAGACAAGCGGCATGGTAGGCAAATCGACACCATTGTTGAATAATTGCCGCTGGTTTTGTTGTCTTTTTTCATTACTATTTATTTTTTTTGTGGCACCCACTATTGAAGCTATAATTTATTCAAAATAATGCCATAATTAATTGGCTTCGCGCTTTGTGCAATTATTTTTAATTTATTAATAAAGGAAATCATTCAGATCGTTGGATTGTATGAGACTTGATAGCTGCCATGATCGGTAGATAAAAAAAAGAGAATACATTTTGCCGTTAATGCATTTCAGTGTTAATTATTTTTGCCATATAAATCAAAAGATTGCAACGGTTCCAGTTTCTTAATTGGTGTGCATAAATTATGGACGAGTAGAAAAACGACATATTTATGGTTCACATTGAGGTTCTGCACATTGTACATGGTGCACTCTAATTATTATATACAAGCATATGTACATGCATGACTCATACACACGCACAACACACTGACTTGCCTATCAATATTGACAGGTAGCTGCAGGATTATGCAAAGGTGCAGGTACAATCGACATATCCTCGTCGTGCGTATAAATAAGCCTGTCGGAATAACCGAGTACATCACTCACGGTCTGCACAGCCTAACTAGCGGTGGTGGTGAGCTAACATACAAGCTGCGCAAATTACCAAAAATAAAAAAACCAAAACGCTGCAAATATTTTCAAGTACATTTCCATAAACCAACTTTAAGCAGAGTCAAGATGGATCAACAACACCGTCGCAATAAGCCAACCGTCGGCTATCAACTCTTTCTCTACAAGAACGAACTGGCGCGCAGCAATGCGAAAAAATCGCTGCTCTCACGTACAAAGTTACGCATTACCGATGCGCTTGTCTCACGCACAATCAAGCGTTTGAAACACTGTGACGTTGAGGAGCTGCAGGCATGCAAGCGCGGTCTGCACTACAAGGAGCAACTGAAGGCGCAATTGTCGCATCCCAGTCGCAATGCACGCAACATGACAACTGTGAAGGCATCACCGAAGGCAATACGACGCACTACCGTGCCATCGAAGGCGATGATTGTGGGCAAGGAGATATTTGTGTAGCTTAGAAGTAAAATTTAGTATTTAAACAAAGGTAAATTCATTATTAATTATTTGTAAGTTTGTTGACATTAAAGAAAACCATTCGTTCGAATAAAGTTCATTAGAATATAAACGCTTGTCTTGTGTCTTGTCTGACGTTCTGTTTGAAGTTAACAAACCAATTTAGCTCTGAGCTTGGCACGAATAAAACCTTTGCAGCAAACGGCTTCGAACATGTAGGAGTGGAAATTCCTGTTCTTTGCTGAGCAGACTTGCGCTTAAAGTCACTTACTGAAACACAAAAAATCCATCAACAGCAGCAGCAGCAGCAAGCAAGCAAAGCCTGTTTGTATAAACTTTGGCAAAGCGCGAGCAACTTTAGTTGTGTTTTTTTTGCTTTTTAGTGCAGACCAGCAACGAACTAAGCAAATGTGTGCCGCCGCCGCAGTCGAAGTTGAAATCGTGGTCTTCTAAAATGCCTGTTTGCGTCAATCACACTCCACCCCCCACTTGGCGACGACTGCTGCCATCGTCAAGATATTGACAGCGACGGCAACGACTGCGGCGGCAGCAACAAAGTCTGTTCGCTAAATTGAAGCTGCTGCAAATGCCAGCGCATAATTCCCACGAAGCATTGTGCTTACCTGTGTTGTTGTTGTTATTGTTTTTGTGGTTGGTTTGATTTTTTTTTTATCTTTGCGAAACAAGCACTTTGCTATTTCCAGTCGGGTTTGCTCGTGTTGATAGACGAGTCCAAGCGCTGCTTTGCCAAAGTAGGCAAAGAATGCGGTTTAAAGTTCAAACGCAGAGCAAGTAATTTTAACCCTCTTGGTTTTGGTTTTTTTTTCGCTACACTTCGTTTGCAATACGAAATACCAAAGCAATCGCTGTTTAATAATGTTTTTATAAAAAACAATTCAAGTCTGACATTTTCGTTTCAGCACAAAGCGCAACCATCAAATTTAAAGCTGTGATATCAACAGCAGGCCTCGGGTGCTTTCTAACGTTTTTCTTCTTTTGACCATATATGTATGTTTATGTGTATGTGTGTGTGTTGTGTGTAAATTATGAGCCACTGATATGCAAATTGACAGCTACGCACGGTCTAAACATCAGCAACAGCAACAACAACGCTTGGAGAAATGTATTAATGAATATATTAACGAAGAATTTTATAGCCTTAAACGTCAGTTAGTCAGTCAGTCAGACCGACAGCAGTCGTCGGCCTGAACAATTTAGCTCATTAGCAAAGCGTTGCTTTTTATACCAAGTCAAGTCAAATCAAATCCAAGCCAAGCAAAGGCCAAAAGTTCGTCTCGGGCTTTGTTGTGCGTACAAGTGAGTGAGCACAGCTTGAAAGTGTTTTGATAGCGCTTTTCAACGCGGCATTTGAAGAGGGTCTAAAATTCGGACAGGTGCATTGAGCAGTGATGTTGTCAGCGTCAATTGTGGTAAAAGTTATGATGCATCATTGAGCATCATCGAGCATCATCATCTCCATCATAGCCGACATTCTGAGTCGTGAGAATCGTGCTTTTGTCAAACAGTGTTAATCGAATTGTTTATATTTATTTATTTAGTTAAAAGATTTTCCATTTACCTTGGTTAGCGTGGTGTATATATCCGTAACGTTTCTCAATTTGTGTGCCCAGCTCTTTTATTATTTTCATATAAAATTACCATTTAATACTTTTTAGTTAAATACGAATACGTTTGAAGTATTTCTATGAATAACACACATGTGGAATCACTACAAATAGAACAAAATATTTCATCACTGTTGCCCTCGCACACTCGCTTGCGCTTACTCAATGCGCATTTGCATTTCGTAAGGCCAAATTTTTCTGTTGGGCTTTAATTTTTTCGTATACACAAAGAAACACAAAATGCGCCAATTTATTTTATTATATTTTTTTTATTTATTTTTTGAAAAAAATTGCTTGATCTGCGCTTTATTGAGGGTCTCTTGCGCTTTTTCGTTTCGTGAAGCACTTTTTTGTTGCTTTTTTTCTTAAGTTATTTTTCGTTAACTGAAAATTTGTTGCCACTAAAAAGTAATTATTTTAAATGCTTTTTTTAAGCCAAGTTTACACGCGTACACTCACTGCTCCACTGCTCGCACGCTCAATTGCCGACTGCACTCGTTTGCTGGCAACCATCAGACACAAACACAAACGAATGTATACAATATCACTTATTCAGCGCACTCAAATGTCAAACAACTAAATTGGAGCAGAAGAAGTAACGAGTCAAAGCAGAAAGAGCAAACAGTTTGTTCTGCTTCTGCGGCTGCTGACGGTCTGTCTGACTGACTAACTCGCTGGCAGGCTGATCGGCCAAAATGCACGTTTGCTTCGAAGAGCAACGCTTAATACCAACACTGAGTAGCGTATGCGCGACGCGATTTCAAGTCGCGTACGAACTCAACAACGGTTCACTAACGAATGCTTTTGTCATGGTAAGTTTGGCTTTCTTGGCTTGGTGCTTGCTCGCTTGCTTGTGCTGACCAACTCATGTTCGCCATGTTCGAAAGCCGTCATGAAATTCGAATTCGAAATCTTGTTGGAGCATATAAACAAATGCGCTCTTTCTTTTGCATCTCTCTCTCCCTGTCGCTCTGCTCTCTTTTAGTTAGAGATCGCGTGAACTTGCATTGGCTCAAGTTTGTTGTTTAAGTCGTTTGTTTGTGATGTACTTTTCTGAGTCTGTGTGAATGTGTGAGTTGTTGTGCTTGTGAGAAAGAGCATAAGTTGTATGTTGAGAGTACGTATGAAGCAGTTTCTATACATAGAACAAGCTATTGATTTATTGTTTAAAAATAACTGTTTTACTTCATTTCATCATTTCGTGTCATTTGTGCTTTTCTTTAAGAGTGATGAATAAAGCGTAATCATTTTCAAATGTGCTTCATTACTAACTCAGCTCTGTTGTTGCAGTAAATTGTTTGTGTATTTCAAAGATTTTCATCTTATGCGCTTCTTTGTGAAACTTTCGCTCATGTTCCTGTTCTACAAAATGCTTGCAACTTTTACTCTTAGGCGCAGCGAAATTGATTTTTTTAATAACTTCTTTTTTGATAATGTATTAAAGTACTAAGCAAAATTTAAGTGCAGTGTTGTTCACTTAACACGAGAAACAACTTTTTTATCGTTCTTTGTACTCTTCTTCTACTTCAATTTCTTCACTTAACAAGTCTTTTTGCCAAATTTCAGCTGCTGCTGCTGCTGCCTCTGCTGCCTCTGCTGCTTTGCCATCAACTGCAGCTGCTGTTGTCATTCTTTTTGCTGCCACGAAGTTTCGTTTCTTTCTGGGCTCTGTTGTGCGAAGCTCTCAAGCGTAAATTTCTGCGGCTTTCATGTGCTTTTTCTTTTTTCGTCTTCTGCCGCATGTTGTCTTCTTTGTTTTCTTTTAGCATTTAGTTTGTTGTTTTTGTTTCTATGCATCTCTTTTTCCGTGTTTTTCATGCTCGCTTGTAGGGCTTTTCTTCTTGCTTCGGTTGAGCTTACACACCAATATGAAATGTGTATCGGTTTGACTCGTTTCGCTTCGACGTCAAAGTCGAATTCTGTGTCTCGCCTCTGACGTACAATAGCCACAGTAACCGCAAAGCAGCTGCCGATATGATCTGATTTATAGTCATTGTTGCATTTGTTGTTTGTGTTGCTTTGGTGGCAATCATCGTTGTTGCTGTTTAAATATTTTATTTACAATTTTCACAATTGACATTTTAGTTGTGTGTTCTCGTTATTGTTGGCTTTTGTTTGTCGTTATTCGCTGCTGTCTCTTTTCTCAATGATTTTGTTGTTGTTGTTGTTTTTATATTATATAGTTTAATATTTGTGCTGATCGGTTTGTTTGTTTGTGTATTGTCTCGTTGATTGTTTGTTTATTGATTTGTCCTACTTTTACTTTAATAATTATTAACATATGCTTATCATTTATTGATTTTTTGCTTTCTTACTTCTAAAGACAAGTAACTAATATATTTTTTTTTTGTTTGAATAAATCAATAAATGAGCTTTTTAATAGAAAAGTGTCTATGTTTTGCATCTCAAAACCAGTAAGGACGCTATAGTCGAGTATACTCGATAGTATAGTGCCCTGCACACACGGCAGGCGGTGTCACACCCCAAATCTATAAAAAGTTCAAAATATCAAGAAAATCGATCGGAATTGTATACAAAATTTCAGGTTCGCACCTTTAATAATACAGCAATTTTAAGAAAACAATTGGGGGAGGGGGAGATAGAGCTACTAATACTGAGTCTACATATATATCTGTCTCTATCTCTTCGGGTGTTCGAGTTATAGCGGTTGGGCGGGAAGGAGTGGGCGTGGCACAAAAACGTTCAAACTTGATCTGCTGCCGAGCATCACGAGTCTACACTCCGAATCTCGGAAGTATCTAGCTTTTATAGTTTCCGAGAACCATTTGTGAATACGGACGGACAGACGGACGGACATGGCTCAATCAATTTCTCTTGTCGTCCTGATCAAGAATATATATATGTACTTTATATGTGTCCCCTCCCCTCCTTCTGTGCGATACATACATTTCGTTCAAACAAACTTACACAGTATGTGTGCAGGATATAAAAATAATCGAATGTCGAATGATTTATTCATCTTACGAATATTTTTGAAGTTGATCAATTTTATTTTCGTTTTATACTTTCTTATATTGGTTGGCAACAAACTCCATTTCAATGCTAACAATGTTCAATCGTGCATGAAAAGAGTTTATTTCTACTGCATACTTTTAGGCTCACCAGATTTGCTTATATGCTACCTACCGGTAATAACGTAAACTATAGATGCTGGTTTAAAATCAAATGCATTGACGAATGGCACACACAAGATCTCATAACTTGAGACGTAACAATATTGAAATATTCTTCAATATAGGACTTCTTCACAAATGCAAAATACTCAACAAAAAACATCGTACAGTAGAAACTCGATTATCCGGATCAATTAAAACCAGGGGTGTTTCCGGATAATTCATCAATTTTTATTCAAAGCGTCGTCGACTTAGTGACACCGAACTAACTTCATGCGCAAACACAACTTTCCACCACCAAACGCACTAAGCTTACGTGAATTCACCGGCAAACAGAGACTGATTTTTCGATTTGATTGATCTCATTAATATACAAAATTCAAAAATATTTTTAAATTTTAGTCAGTTTATTTTGCCAATTCTTCACACACATATACTCACACACTCACTCACTCTAAGTGCTGGTGGCCTCTCAGAGAGGCAGCATGGGTTCCGAAAAGGTCACTCCACAATGGACGCCATCCAAACAGTAATGGATATAGCAAGTAGAGCCATCCAAGGTAAGCGATGGAAAGGTGGTGACAAAAAATACTGCCTAGTCGTGACATTGGACATCAAAAATGCATTTAACACCGCAAACTGGAACTGCATTAGCTCTTCAGCAGTTCAATGTGCCGCCCTACCTACAGCGAGTCATTGCAAGCTATTTTAAAGACCGTATACTATGCTACGACGATGATGAAGGCACAAAACAATACAAAGTGACAGCAGGAGTCCCACAAGGATCTGTACTTGGTCCAAAACTATGGAACATTATGTACGACGGCATTTTGAGAGTTCCCTTGCCAGGCGAAAGCACTCTAGTAGGATTTGCGGATGACGTTGCTCTCATCACAGTCGCCAAACAGATTCACGAGGTAGAAAGCTACGCAAACGATGCAATAGTGTGCATACAGAATTGGCTCACCTCTGTAGGGCTAGCACTAGCCAGCCAAAAAACAGAAGCAGTACTGATCAGCAGCCGCAAAGTTGTCGAAGTGGCCAGAGTTAAGATCAACGGAGCTACAATTACATCGAAAAGAGCTATTAAATATCTCGGCGTTATGATCGACACCAGATTATCCTTTCGAGAACACATGCAGTACACAAATACCAAGGCAGCAAAAGCATGCCGAGCGCTAAGCAGAATCATGGTGAACACAAGAGGTCCTAAGCAAACACGCAGGAAGCTCATCTTTACGGTGGTCAAATCCATCATCATGTATGCTGCCCCGATATGGTCAAAGAGCTTCAAAAAGCGGTCATATAGGCGAGGCATAGAGGCAACCTATAGACTAGGTGCACTCCGGGTCTGCTGTGCATACCGAACAGTGTCACGAGAAGCGGCAGTAATAATTGCTGGCTGCATTCCTATCGACATCCTGGCCAAAGAAGCGGCTGAAGTAAACAACGACTAGGCAACTGCAGGCACAAGAAAAGAACGCCAAAAAGAAGCGAGAGAAAGAAGTCTAAGTCTCTGGCAGTCCAGGTGGGAGAGTGCCCATACGGGCAGGTGGACTCACGAGCTGATCCCGAACATCAAACCCTGGATTGAGAGAAAGCACGGCGAGATGAATTTTTATCTTACTCAATTCTTCAGTGGCCACGGATGCTTTCGCTCGTACCTGCATCGGTACCATCACGACGATGCGCCAAATTGCCCGAACTGCGGACATGACGAGACTGAAGACGCACGACATGTTTTCTTCGACTGTCCGAGATTCGCCATAGAGCGAAGGGAGCTAAGCGAAAGGTTGGGCGGGAGTCCGAACGTAAGCAATTTAGTGGGGTACATGTTAGAGAGCTCAGAAAAGTGGGAGGCTGTCAGTATATTTTCAAAGACAGTGTTGGTGACTTTACGTCAATTAGAAAGAGCACGTAGGACAGTGTCCGTTGAAAGAGTTGGCCAATAAGGCAATAACCCCCTCTACGAAGTAATGCTTAGCGGCAGTTCCGTGGGGGGCGTAATTAAGTTCGATGCGAAGGTTAGGTTTAGTGGGTAGGAATCCCACACTCCTTCCTGCACGGAAGGGTCTTATGTAAGATTCCCCCTTCGCGAAAGAAAAAAAAAAAAAAAAAAAAAAAACACTCACTCACTCTCATAATCCCATAATCGAAGTCAAACATCTCGGTCAAAATCAGATAGTGAGCAAGAGACGATGTTCGCTCAATTGAGAGCGAGACAGGATTCGTGTCACTTTTGTGTCACGGACACATTTGACTATTGATAAAGCGCATGCTGCGCTACCTCCGCGATTTAGCCACATCTCCAATCGGCGAGGTTTTCCGACCTCTTCTTCCAGTTCTGCCGACGTTGGCGACACTTTTGCGTCAATTGGCCCGTTTGCGTTTCTCATCCAATGTTAAAGTAATGTTAATTCAAATTATCAATTGCGATTTTTAACGTACGGTTTCATTCATTTTATTTATCAAGTCGACGAAAGTACCTCTAAAAGTACTCTTGAAACCACTAAATTAGGCGGAAACCCCTTCGCAACAGAGGCTGACTAACGCGATAGCAGTGCTGCCACGCCTTTTATCGAATTCAGTCAGGTTACAGAATTATGTAAACTGGCTGTTAAAAATCTGTTGGTGTATGTTAACGAACCACAGACTCTCTATTTAACTGAGCATTTAACAGAATATGTTCAATTTAACAGTCGATTTCCCTCTCTGTTATCCTTATAGGCTAAAAGAGACGACAACTGCTATAATTCTCTCTTTTCTTGTCGCTTCTTCTCATTTCCAAATAAAACACACAAAAGTTAAGAAAAAAAATTCTGATTTTATCGAAAATTATCGAAAACGAGAAATTTTAATTTGAGTCGAGCGCGAGCTGGAAAAGGTTGTGCACGGATGTTGCCGGATTTGGTCCGTCTGTCATTCACCACGTTTCACGTAATTGTCAACAAAAAATAAACAATTTCAACAAATTTTCCCACAATTTACAGTTTATACATATAAAAACCGCGGTGATAATTCGTATAGGGAATGAGTCCGGATATTCGAGTTTCCACTGTATTTATAAAAAATAAAAAACTACTTAACTTGATTACTCGCAAAGTTTACGTAAACTAGCAGTAAAATGAAAATGATAATTTGATTTAATTAAGATAATTACACTTAACTGGGCGGTACTGCGAAAGCATTGGAGCGCATATTGCTGCAAACTCACTTTTTATGTTTGGTAAAACCTCATACAAACGTAGTAATATTCAATATTGAAATTAATAATTAATTAACTATATCTGTCCTAAATACTGATCTTGAAAAACAGACATTCAGCAGATTACAACAAAAATTCAACAACAAAAAAATCAGTTCACATTTAAAGTACATCTGTGGTTAACACCTTGGCAGAGGCACTTTTTGGATCTTTCGAGTGCAATGGTGATAACCCAAAAGGTGCTGCCGCACGTCAGATCATAATTGATATGTAAAATTTCACTGTACTCTGTGAGTTTCAATTGCAAACCGTGAAATTCGACGTCGAAATCAAATACGTCTAAACTTAATAATGTTGTAGGTTTTTTTCGACATCGTGCGAACTGTGAATTAGGCCCTAATTTTTTCAAGTTTATTACATTTTTGACACAATCAATTATATTCAAATACTTATGTTTATATTTGACTTAGGTTATCGAAAGCGTTCGTAAGTCTGTGTTTTGGCTCAACATCCGTTTGTAGTTGAATCTTTTAATTGTACTTTAAAGTACATAATATTTTGCTAATTGTCAAATATGGCGTAATGAAGTTAGTGGCACAGCATGTGAGAACACAGAAACCTTTGTATTTCAACTCATTTTGTATTCCAGTCGTCATAGAGTCTATATTTTTATGAATAATCGTCGCTCAGACGCATAAACGTGTTTAATAAATATATATTTTTTGTTTTGTATACGATAAGTACAAATTTAATTTCATCTTAAGTAAAGTAGAGTATCTTAGAAGCGAAATGGCTTCAGCAACAAGTCTTGTGGTGGAAGTTGAAGCCAAAACAATACCCAATTACATGAAGTATGTCTTGGGTGGCCTGGCGGGCATGATGGGCACGTGCGTCGTGCAGCCAATGGACTTGGTAAAAACCCGAATGCAGGTGGACGCGGGTGCCGCCACAAAGGAGTACAAAAGCAATTTAGACTGCATAATGAAGGTATTAAAGAATGAGGGTATATTGGAGTTCTACAACGGCTTGGGCGCGGGCCTGTTGCGGCAGGCCACCTACACTACGACGCGGATGGGTGTCTATCAGAGCGAGATACAATTCTACCGAGATAAATATCAAAAGGCTCCGCCGATATTGATGAGCGCCCTCATGGGTATCATGGCGGGCGCCTGTGGTGCGTTCGTCGGCAATCCAGCCGAGGTGGCACTCATACGCATGATGTCCGATAAGAAGGCACCGGCCGATGAGCGACGCAACTACAAGCACGTGGGCGACGCGCTGTTCCGCATCACGAAGGAGGAGGGCCTTTTTGGCTTATGGCGTGGCTGTATGCCAACTGTGACGCGAGCAATGGTCGTCAATATGGTGCAATTGGCTTCATATTCACAGCTCAAAGCCTTCTATATGGAATACATGAACGACGGTTTGCCATTGCAAATTTGCGCAAGCATGACGTCAGGCTTTCTAACTGCCATTGCATCGATGCCATTGGATATGGCTAAGACGCGTATACAGAACCAAAAGGGGACCGAGTTCAAGGGTACATTCGATGTGATCATGAAGGTGGCGCAAGCGGATGGCGTCTTAGCGCTCTGGAAGGGCTTCATACCATATTTCTGCCGCTGTGGACCGCACACCGTATTCTCGTTCGTGTTTCTCGAACAACTCAATCGTGCCTACTATAAGTTTGTGCTTGGCGAGGAGGGCAAATCGAATCTTTAACAGTTCAATGAACGAAATTTTAAAGTGCAAAAGGATCTGAGTTGCCACAGCAAATTTATTCAGCGTCCTTAGTCGTCGCCCACTTAATGTTTTGTTCATTAAACAACAGCAAAATAAATTTCAAGTTGCGCTCTCTCGCATGCGATAAATTTTGTGTACATTACTTTCTGCAGTACAAAACGTTCTACAGAACGCTCGTTCGGCTGTAGAGCTTCATGACAATCACGCTTAGCGTTGCTTATCAGTTGCGTTTTAGCGACGCGATCGTGCGGTTCAGTTGTCGTCAATGCGCGGTAACTTAGATTTCGCTTCAAGTTCAAGTTGTGTGCGGTTTCAGTCGTTTGCGTGTGGCACCTCCGCCCACTTCAACAAGGCTAAACAGCGCTTGCCTCGTTGTGTTTGTGTGTGTCTGTTTGTACATGTGTGCCATTCTGTGCTTTTTCATATCCTTGTTAGTTTGATATTGTTACAAAGAATTGTCGCCTTCAGCGCATCCAAGTCAAGTTTAAAGTCGTCAAAGCATCTTTTGTATAAATCAAATCTCATTGCGGAAGTGTTAATTTAAAAAATAAATCATTTTAAGTCTCACACGAGAAAAGTGCACTTCAATTCATCACTGTGTGCGACAAAAAATACATATTTTTATATAGATACATTACTTTGTTGAGTGTATCTTCTTAGTACTGTGTTCGCTTGCGCGATTTGCAACGCGCGCTAATTCACTTATTTGGTGTGAAATTGCAATGAACTAAAAATATCTAAATACTTAAAAGTCTTACATAATAAATTTAATAAATTACTTATAACAAATTTAAATGATAATTACCTATTTGGTGTTTTTGGCATAAATCTTGTTCATAAAATATAAACGAGTGTGTTAAATATAAAAAAAACAGTTAAGGAGGGGCAGGAGGAGCGCAGAAGTGGAAGTCAGTGCAGAATTTTCGTTGCTGGTAAGAGAAAAACGCAAGTCTGTTTTTGACGCTAATCTAAAGTTTTATGTTTTTATGGCACAGTTGGTTTACCTTTGCGGCACTTGAATTATCGCCACTTGGCCGGCCGGCCGCTTGTCTGATGAAGTGCATGAGTGTTTGCTTGGCAAGATTATTACTTGATTTTGATTGATTGTTTGCTGCGATGGCAGCGATTGTTTTCAATTGCTTGCGATTGTCGGCGATAAAATTGATTTAGAGTTTTATGTAAATATCACTTGGTTATGAGTTCTACACGTTCTCCCGACATCTTAGCACATTAATTGAATTGTCTTTCAACAAATATTTGAAACGCTCTGTTAATGAACGCTCGCTTCGGGGGGTGGGTGGTGGTGCTGCTTACCTGCGTTGGCGAAGCTGTGACCAAATCGTGTGTTTATCGCGCTTATTAGAAGAGTTTGCTGATAATCAAACAAAGCCGCCAACACTTGACAAGCATCTTGACAAATTGTAGATAAGCGTAACGGCGCTACGTTCTTCTTCTTATTAAAGCGGCTTGTTTGCAATTTAATTAAATTAACAAATAATAATAAACATGCTGAAGGCAGCTGGCTTGGCAACGCGCTTATCTCGGCGACCTCAACCAACACGACGCGACGTTTGTCTTTGTCAGATGTATCTTATATCTTTCTGTTTTTGTTTTTTTTTTTTTTTTTTTTGGCGAATGTGTCGGTTAAGAATTTACATGCTGTGCGCCAGTCATGTTATATGCCGACATCAATTTAATTATATAATTCGCCAGAAAAACGGCAACCGTATAACGAATCAAATATTTAATACGCCAAAGTCAAAGCTGAACCGCAAATAAATACTTAATTTAATTAAATGTTACTTGACTGCTTGGTTTTTTTTTTTTTTGTTTTGTCATCATTCACATTTGTAGGCGTCAAAAAATTGTTTTGTGTTTTGTTTTAATTTTTTGTGAAATTTTTTATTCAAAATTTTTATAACCTGTTGCGTTGTTGTTGTTTTTATAGTTATTAACTGAATACTTGACACGTGTTGCGATTAAAATTGTATGCATTTAAATAGTATTGAAATAAACAAATGATTACTGAGAAAAATTCCCCTTTTTTTCGTAAAATAATTACATCTCAAATTGAACAATGAAAACAAATCGTCAAAGCATTTCACGTTTGAAAGCGCACTCTGCGTACTTATAAGTGCGTTAGGAAGCGTAAGATTGAACTGAATTTGCAACTGATAATGCACACAAATGACAGCTAACACAACAACTCAGCTCAAGTTGTCTCAATTGAAGCAACGCAGGCCTTTCAACGTATTTAAAGTAATCGTGCACGTGATGCGCTCAGACCGCAATAGCCACTTGAAAAGCATATTTATAATGCAAAAAACCGCAGTTTCAATGACGCTCGACATGAACCGCCCACTTCTGTTTAAAATCACATGGAAAACCAACGACAGCATCAACAACAACTACAACAACCATCATTCGTTGACTTAGACAACAGTGTCGTTTGCTTTGAATCAACTGCTTCAATAAGATTCGCGTTTGTTATCTCTTAAATGCTGCCGAAAGTCACATGATTTGCACAAAGGTGTGCCGAAAAAAAAACGAAACAAAAAAAAAAAACAAGTAGTAAAATAATAAAAAATAAAAACCAAATAAATGACAACAGACAAAAATCTGTTTGAGCGCAAAATATCTGTACACACATTGCGCTCAATTAAGCTTAATTATTTTTTTAATTATTTTTTTTTTATTGCTTTTATTTCATGAACAATAATAAGTCAATTAAACGTTTTATAATTCATTTTGCTCTTTTTTTATTAATTTTGCGCGCTTAGTCAGCATGCGAACTCAAAATGATTTCGAGTGCAAAGTTCAGGCGGCATTCCTCGTTGTTGCTTTTGTTTGCTATTTTTGTCGTCGTTCGAGTCGTTATACTTATTATTACAGTCTTTGCTACTCGTCTTAATGAAACTATTTTGTGTAATAAAATCTTCTCAAATATTTGCTCGTCAAACACTCATCGTCTTCATCATTATCATCATCATAATAATAACGCTCATTATTGTAGTTTGTTGAACGCAAATTCCGTTCGAGGCATGTTTTTGCTCATTATCATTGCCAGTTGCGTGCTGCTGCCTATGAGTTTCAACGGATGATAAAACAAGAGCAAGAACAACAACAACAAACACAAAATGCTGCAACGCAATTTTCAAATTAAGACAATCAAGAAGCAACAAGTGGAAAATAAGTTGTCTTTCAGTTCTTAAAGCATTGTTAATTTCTTACTAATAAAATTACGTATACGTCGCGTGTTTCGAAGAAAGTCTTGTGGTTTTCGTTTTGTTCATAAAACAATGCTTTAGCACAATAACAAATACATGCAAAACACGCACATGCAGCGAATTATTTCGACACAATGCTTAAAACGTCAATGAAACTCGCATTTTGGTGTAATTTTCCAATTGACGCCTATTATGGTTAATCGTAGCAGTGACCCAAGTCCAGACAGCGCTTAAACTAATAAAGCCGACGCCGACTAAACGGCAGCAGACGGTACAAAAAATAATAAGCTTAACTAAATACACAAATCCACCTACACAAATACACACGCACACACGCACACAGACAAGCCGATAGTGTAAAACTGTTGATGACCGCACATGTCGGCTAAGTCGGCGTCTATTTTTTGTCTTTGCGTGTATTGGTGCCAAGCACGACAACAAGTGCCAAAGCTAACGTCGCCGTTGCGATTGCCGTCAACGTAGCAGTCGCAGTCGCAGTCGGCGGCTAATTCAGCATCGGCAGTTGAAGCAGCCGCGACTAATGGCAACAGTTTAGCGCTTTAGTCACTTCAGTTGCACGTCAGAGGTCAAACAAAACGAACGAACGAACGAGCGAGTGGGTGAATGAGTGTGTAAGCGGAACGGAATACAAAGTCTGATATGACAAGTGAAATATTTCATTATCGTGACACAAAAGGATACACGTGTACGCGCACTTAAAGCAATTAGTGACTCGACACCAACGGAACCCAACGCAACGCAGTTGAAAACGAAGGATTAATGAAAGCGTTGATTGGCAAATTCTTAATGAAGACGTAACAATAAAAGTTGATTCAGTTTCATTCGTTGTTGGCTGTGTCCTTTGGAAAATTGCTTATACGCCGCGTGTGCAAATGAGTTTCAATGTTAAAGTTTTTGCTGAATTTCATGTTGCTTGTGATTCTCCTGAAGCGTTTTCTGGTTAATAAAACGCGTTAAGGTTGCAAAATCACAAAGTGCACAAAAATAAGAGCAGAAAACGCGTAAAGGAATTGTTGGTGGTACTCGTGACTTGACTTTACTTGTAAAGCGTTGGCTTGGCGCTTGCAACGTTCGAGTTTCGCGAGTGAAATTTGCCAAAGGATATAAGCAGACTTCGCATGTGTGTCTGTGTGTGTGTGTTTGAATCTGCGGCGTAAATATAACAAGACTGTGTGTAACGTTAGTGTGTGAAAAGGCAGGTGTATATGTATTATATGCTTATATGTGTATGTACACATACATGCATATACATATAAGCCATTTAAGGTTTGTCAGCTCAAAGGCAACGTAAAAAACGCAACAAAAGCAAAGTATATCCTTGAAGCTCGTGTTTTAATGTACAGCAACAACAACAGCAACAAGTACAAAAACGAAACAGCTACAACAAGCAAATAGAACAACAACATATGTATATGAAGTAGCGTGTAGTCCCGCAAAAACCGTTGTGCACTTTGACCTCATTTACACTTATGTTACGCGAGTCCTTCTTCCAAACGTGCTCTCTTGCCGTCTGCCACTAGTGTATGTGTGCGTGTGTGTGCGCGTTTGTATGGGTGTGTTTGCCTTATTTAATCAATATGATATCAAAATATTAATCTGCGTCGCGTTTGGTTTATTATATTAAACCAGTTTCGAATTAATAAGAATTCATTGTAGTTTAATAAATAAATATATGATCTTTTTTTGAATAATACTTAGCAAAAGAGCAAAAAAAATGTTTTTAATAATATTGAAATAAAAGTTAATACGCTGCTAAAAACGTACGATTTGTGTTGCTTTGTTAATGCAAATTAAATTTTTCAAGCATCTGAATGTGTTAATCAATTCAAAGCGAATGTTAATCAATGGCAAATTAATCAATGTGCATAACTAATTTGTATTATTTGTGAAAAACATTTTTTCAAATTCCTTACAGTAAAAAAATCATATTTATGTAATTTAGTCAATAAATGCTGCAAATAATTTAAATAATACAAATTTAATTCAATTTAAACGTTTACATAAAAAGTTAACACAAAGTGCGCCAAAGCCGTCGTTGTGAAAAATTATTGCAACAATTTCAATTTAATGAAAAATGCAATAATAAAAAGCTTATGCAATAAAACACATGCCGGCAGGGCAGTGCAGATACAAATGCATACTTAATTAGTTTTTGTTGTTTGAGTGTTTAATTTAAACAAATAAAATTAACAAAAAGTAATGCAAAATTTTTACAACAAAGGTGATTTTTATTTGGCTTGCACACAAAGTCATACAGAAAGGGTAAGGAAAAGAAAAATAATTTTAAAAATTATAAAAAAAATAATTATAAAAAAAAAAAAAAAAAATGTGTTTACAAAAATATGCAAAACAAAAAAAATTTTCAACAAATTATAGAAAAAAAATATTGTAAAAAAAATCACATAACAAAAAATGTTATGAAATAACTAGTAGCGTAGTCGAGTGTACTCGACAATATAATACCCTGTATACATTGTAGACGGTGACACGTCCAGAATCTTTAAAAAATTGTGTGTTTGACATAGCCTATTTATACACAGTGAAAGCTCCCTTTACACACAGCTCAGATAACTGGACTATACCCACAACCGGACAAATATCTTTGACGCAATTTTTTCATACAATATATCTTCCAATAACCGGAAACTCCAATAAGCGGACAAAAGCACCTCTGTATGTCCCGTTATGGGACCGTTGACAGTTTTGTCTAAAATTCCAAGAAACTCGGACCAAAAATGTTGAATTTATTAAAAATTTCAGATTGATTGTGTTTGAAGGGCAACAATTTGGAGATCGAGTTTTTTGATATGTATTTTTTCCATTTTCTGGTTCGTACCTCATATAGCTTAGGAGATGCAATATGTTTTAGATAAACATTATTTGTGGGAAGTAAGGGGAAGGTGAAAACTGTAGGCTATGCTTATTGAGTCTACCGTATTCATATTTCCTTCTGGTGGTTAGGTAAGAAGGATTAAGCAACGCACAATCCCATTATACTTGATGTCACGATTTTACCCTGCAAATTTAAAATCTCTTGCTCTTAAAGTTTAAGAGAACCACTGGTGAGACATGACGGTCAGACTTTTGCTGAAAATTTAACTCAATATACCTTATCACAGAGTGAACAGGGTATAAAAATCCAACAAAATGTTATAAAAAATCAGTAAGGGAGCTATTTCCAGCTTTGCTGAAAATTATATACTCTTGCAAGCATTTACCCAATTAATCTTATTTGAAAATCCGTCATATAGTTTTTCCAATAAGAATCATTAATTTTATAAAGATTAAGGGGCGTTGCCACGCCCTTTTCCCAATTAGTTTTAAAGAAAGGAATTCTATCATTCTATACTTCATTTTTCGATCGTCTATCTCGTTGGCTTACAGAGAAATCGCGAAATTGAGACGATAGCTTTAAAATAAAAGCGTTTAGTGAGCAAAAACCTCATTTTTAACAGATCGTTCCTATGGCAGCTATGTGCTATAATTATCCGATCATGCTAGATTTTACATAGAAACTGCGTGGAAGGCTAAGAAAATTTTCTGCATTTAAATCTTTTGGATATCTTTAAAACTCTAGGAGGAGTTCGCATCGCATCAGACAGACTGACAGACATACAGACGGACATTACTATATGAACTCATCTCGTCGAGCTGATCAAGAATACATATACTGTATATAGTCGGAAGTGTCTCCTTCTCTGCGTTGCAAACTTCATGACTAAGTTAATATACTCTTGCAAGAGTATAATAACATAACAACAAATTATAAGGAAAAAAAACGTTAAAAAATGTATTTTTAACAAAAAGAATTGTTAATGCGAAAGTCATTGAACCGCAGCGCGTTGTGATGTATGAGCAATTATTTTGTTTAAATAATTGTTGTGAACACGCACAACAGCACACAAAAAGTGAAGCAAAGATTTGCAGCTGCAAACAAACACACACACTGGCACATACACACATACATATAAAGACAAAATGCAAATTTCAATTAATATTCACAACACAAATAAATTATATCAACTGTTTATGGCAAATGCAAATATTAAATAAAGCAAACAATGCCGAAAGTGATCAGAAGACAAGCGCGACATAACAGGAAGTCAAGGCGACGACGACAAGAAACGAAAGCAGCAACGGCGGAGAAGGCGGCATAACAAGAAGAAGAATAAGAACAAGGCAATAAAACTTTCGCTTAAGTGCATAAAATGTGTAATGACAAAATATTTGAATGCCTGAAAACACAGCCAGGATCAAGGATATGCATAAACAAGTGTGAGTGTGAGTTTGTGTGTGAGTGTGAGTGTGTGTGTGTGTTTCATGTGAGAAATGAAGACAGCTGCAATGAGCAGACGACAAAGCAACAACATTAAATCATTTTTAAAGTGATTCAAATAATTTAATTTGTTAGTGCAAATGTTCACACAAATCTTTGCAAATAAAATTTTGCCGTCGCCTTCGCCGCCTTCATTTGTTTGCGCGCCAACAGCCATGAAAGTCGTCGTCATCAACACCATCATCATGATCATCAGGCAGCTTGTTTGTGTAAATGATGGTGTTCTTATTGTTGTTGACGTTGTTGTTGTTGTTTATAGTCATATACCTAACTGAAGCAAACTTGCCTGACAACCTCATTCGCAGCAGGCGAGTCGACTTTAAATTTACTTAAGCTTGAGGTTTGAGTGTCGAGGCTGTTGCGGCTGCTGCTTCTTCTTCTTCAATGGCGGGTGTTGACGATGCGACGTTTTCATCATCTTAATTCATTCATGCATGCAAGCAGTGTGACTTCTATGACATATACACATATGTACATACACTCACTCACTCACTCACACAGGCACACACACACTCACACAGTTGCACTTCATATGACACTTTCGTTGATGCCGACAACCGACAATGACAAAGACTGCGACGACGACGACGCCTAAGTACAATAACAACAACAATAAGCGAGAAAAAAAATGCCTGTCGACGTCGTACTGTGAATGGCTTCACATGCATGCATAGTTTAACGTACAGTAAATATTTGCTTTACAGCACACACACACACACATAGATACTCATTTACATATGTACACACACACACGCACACACATGTATAGCGCAGCGTTGCTTGCATGTCAGTTCATTTGTCTGACAGCAATGCAATTTCTGTCTTTCTTACACATCCACTCCCCCTCTCTCTCTCTCTCACACTCTTTCTCTTTTCTCGCTGTCTCGCTTTTGCTTGCCCACGGCAACAATTCGTTCAATTTCATGCAATCTAGTTATTTTAATTCATTACGCTTTCGCGGGCTCTTGGGAGTCATGTGCTCAAGTGTATGTGTATGTGTGTATGAGTGTGAGTGTGTGTGTTCCACTGACATTTAGTTATGTGTGTGTGAGTGTCTGTGTGCATTTCAATGTATAACCCACTACACACACACACACACACACAAGACCAGCTGTGTGTCAGTTATCTGTCATTTAATTTAATTTGACTTTTCTTGCTTTCATTTTCAACGGCTGCAAATGCTACCGTTTTATTACGTGTGTGTGTGCATGTGTGTATCTAGATACACACATTTGTAAATTAGTTCTTTTATAAATTATTATACTGATATGAAAATTTACTTTCACAAAATCTTTTTAGCGAATTTAATTTTTTAATTAACTTAATGCAAAAAGAATGAAATCCTTTTGGTCTTCAACAAGAATGATCAGCGAACCCAAAAAGAAGTGCTGTTTTGAATGAAGATGACTTGATTTATCATCAACTTTATTTGGCATTGCCTTTAGCAAAGATTTACTTTGACCTTAGTTGGACGTTTGTCTTTTTGAAAGAAGTCTCCCTCACTGCCACAATTGTGAATCTGTGAAGATATTCACATTATCAACATCGTCATCATCATCAGTCAATGTCGTTCAGTTGCTGAACGCGCAGAATGAGTTGAATTTCAACCATTCAACGCTTCGCACAACTACAAGTTGTCTTGAGCCACGCACAAGCTTCTTCCTTAAGCGTTCACTTCAAGCGTTAACGCTTCGTGGCATTTAACTAACTTTTGAGTTCAACACTTCCGCCGGAAATCGCTTACATTATGTGATGTATGTGGCTGTGTTGTGTGTAGTTGTCTGTGCGATGATTTTGAAATTCTCAAGTTTGATGTTTGTATAAGTCAACGGAAAAAGCGTTAAGCGTAAATGCAATTTAAATGGGGAGAAAAGAAGTGTCAAAAACTCACAAATAATGATGTACGAATTTTTGGTTTACCATATATTGATGAAGCTGCTGATGATGCTGTCGCTAATGCTGATGAGACCCCAGCGAAGCAGCAGCAAAATAATATCAAATTAGTATTGGCTCTGTGTGTATTTTGTATCTTGTATCTAACAAGCACAAAAACCAACACAGCAAAGTCATTTTTAATTGGATGGTGAAAGGTTGGCAAGCAAAAAGGAAGCAGACAAATGAAGCTTTTTGCGCGTGAATATGCAACTTGCGGCACAAAGCACCTAAAATTGCTGCCAAATTTTCTTGCCAAAGAAACTTAAAACGTTTTCGAATTTATTGATGCGCGATGCATAAACTAACCAAGCCAAACAAAAGATCCAACAATATCTTGGTCTTCGTGCAGCTTTTAAAGGGTGTTCCAAATCACACGAAAGATTTAAGTGCGGTATCAAGCTGGCAAGGAACAACTAAATCAACCGAGAGTGCTGAAAACTCAGAGTTTTATAAAATTAAATAAGTTGGTTTGCATTGTTTTCCGAAATCACATCAATATTTTATAGCCTTTCAGGCTGATCAATGTCCATCATCAAATTAATCAAACAAAAAAAAAAATTTAATAACAAAAATAAACATCATATACGCCTATGTTATACAGAGACACACAACACATATGACAGTCTAGCAGTCGAACTTCTAGAACTCGATAATTCATGTTATTCGGGCCTTTTGGTACACCCTTTTTTTGCTCGTCTTATTTTAAGCGAAAGCAAAGTTTATCTATTGACGTATTTTTGTGTTTATGTTTTTGTTGTTGTTATAACTTTCGTTATATTACTTAAGGCAAAGTTGATGCAAGCGCGCTCTCCTTAACGCCTTCATGCTTAGCAATGCACTTTTCGTCGGAAATATCCTTTGTCATGGCGCCATTCCGATACTGTACGAGTGCATGTCGTAGTGGATATGCCTGAGAGGGTTTCCTAAATTTTGCATTATAATGTACGTACAAGTTGTCAACGGAAACTTTACTTGCTTTATGTGACGTCGTCATTTACGGCGAGGTCGTTGAAGACCGCCGCCATCACCATCAGCAGCAGCAGCAGCAGCTGCATTGAATGTCATGTTGCCTGTTTTGTGTCATCAATTTTCCGCAAGCCCTAAGCCGTTATACAAGTGTAAAAGAGATGCAACATGTATTGTTGTACAGGTTGACGAGTTATCAAAAGCGGGAAAACTCAATGGTGCCGATGCTGAAATATGGCAACCAACAAAATCACCACCACCGAAATCTCAGCAAAACAAGGCATGTTCGGTCATTACATAAGCGAAAAAGGTCATAAAATGTCAAGTTTTTATTGCACCGAACGGATTAAGAATGAACAGCATGTAAAAAAGGTACATCAAGTAAACATATGTCATGACCGCCTACCTGTGTGCAAAAAAAGGTGCGCGGTAATTAGCAGAAGTGACCTGGACGCGTGCCCGGCCATTGTTCTAGGTAAGCAATCTAAGCATATAAAAACAGGAGCATTTCCTCAAACCGCATCAAACGCAGATAAACCGTCAAGCAGTTCAGTTCTAAGCACAACGACTCAAAGAGTTAATCTATTTCTGAAACACGGAAAAACCAAAGAAAAGTAGCAAAAATGAAGCCACAAAGCCAGCAGACGACCGCATCAGTCAAGAAGCCAACCACGGAGTATGCGCTCTACATGCACCGCGAGGAGCTCCGGCGACGCAAACTTCATTTCCAACGCATCTTTCACACCAAGATACAGTTGACACATGAACTCATCACACGTCGGCAGCGCAACATTGGCTATTGCAGTTTTGAGGACTTGCAGATTATCAATCGTGAGAAGGCATTCCAGCAGAATTTACAACGCAATCTTTATCAACGACGCCAGCAAATACAACAAGCGGTGCAAGTGCAACGACATGAGATGATGCAAAAGCATAAACAGCACATTATGCAAAAGCACCAGCAATCTGTCATTCAGCAACAACAACGCCAGCAACAACAGCATCAGTCGGAGTCCAAAGGATGTCAACAGCTAGCGAAAATACCAAAACTGTCATTTGCACCAATGTTGTACACACAGCAGCAGCCGTCAGTGCAACAACAGCAACAAAGAGTGGCAATATTGCCAATGCAGCATTCGATCGTGCAGATTGCAGGTCCCGTGATAATACAAAATGTCCAATTCGTGCAACAACAGCAGCATCAACAGCAGCCGCAGCAGCGACAACAGCAGCAGCAGCAACCTTTCCACCATCAGCAGTTGATGAATCAAAAACTTGTAGTGCAGAATCAGCTTTTGATGCACAAACACCAACAAGCTAAGCAACTGCCCCAAAGATACTTGTTGTCACTCAAACTGAAGCCACTGAAGCGTTTGCAGAAGTAGAAAGACCTGATAAAAAAATACTCCTTTGACTGAAGATTGTAACAAATTTGACTAGTTTTATTTTATTTTTTTTTTAAGTGTTGTAATTTTAAGTTAAATATCTATTCAGCAATAAAACTAAGAAAAACCAAAAACAAACAATTTGTTCTCATTTTCATAAAAACAAAAACATCATAAACTTGAATTTTTCAAAGTGCTTATGGTACAACAACAGTTTAACAACAACAGTTTAATATTCGAACACTCTTCTCGAGTTTATTTGTGACTTCCGTATTAGCTCTTGCCCACTAACCAATCAAATATATTCTATTTACTACTAAGCAACTCCGCAATACTCATGCCGAAACGTTGCGCTTTTATCTATTCAGTAACGCAGACCAAGCTAACTGCAAGAACGACTACGGCCGCGAAGGACGCACAGAGCCACAGCCACAATGAGGCGCCGCCATGTCGCACTACGGCCGCCGACGACACTTTGCCTACTGACGTTGTTACTCAGCAGCAGCTGTTGCTGGGCATTGCCGGCGGCCACAAATTCACAGCTGCTAATGCCCCTGGTCAACAACACACTCGGTGGCAATGTGGCCGGTGGCTTGGATGTCACAGCGAACAACGCAAATCTGCTCAGTAGCAGTGGCGCCAACAGCGGCTTGGCGAGCAGCGGCAGCGGGCTGAACAATGGCAGCAGTAATATTGCCACGGGCATTGCCGGTAGCAACAACGATTTGCTGCTCAGTGGTGGCAGCATCGGCGGCGGCTTAGGCGCTGGCGTCGGCACGAGTGCTAATCATAGCAACATTGTTGCACTGCCCAAGGAGAAAATCTACGACAAGTGCAACGGGCACGGCGATCCGGGCCCTTGCAAGCAGTACATTTACAAGTGGCGCTATGACCCCGCGACCAACGAGTGCACGAGCTTCATCTGGGGCGGCTGTGAGGGCAACCCATACAACCGCTTCAGCACCGAGGCCGAGTGTCTGTTTCACTGCATCGGCGGACCGCGTAAGTTTTTAATTATGTTGTAAATTCTTGTTTGTACTTTCATGGACAATGTTCTCCACACAATAGACACGTTGCCGCCATTTTTGCAATCGACAACGCGCGAGCCAAGCACCACAGAGACGGCACTCGCTGTGCCCGTCTACACGCCGCTGCCACCTTATATCGGCGCAGTTGGTGGTGGTGGTGGTGGCGGCCCAGGCGCTGTTGGCAGCAGTGGCGGCGGTGGTAGTGGTGGCAGCGCCAGCTATGGCGGCGGCGGCGAAGGCGAAGGCACGACACCGGTGCCCATCGAACAACGTGGTCCCGAGCTGACGTTCGCCGAAACAGGTCAAGAGAAAACATTTGTCTTCGCCAAGAATAATACTTTCATACAAATGGACGGCGAGATCATACAGACTTTTCAATTAAGGTAAGTGTCACGCCAAAGCAGCATAAATACATACAAGTGTGTGTGTGTGTGTGTTAGTCGGGCATTGAAAATGCGCTTGTGTGCGCTTCATTGCGGTTGAGATTGAAGTTTCTGTCGCCTTTCAATCTCGGCGGATTTCACGACCTCAGCTTAACCTCAATGTGCACTTTGTGTGCTTTGTGCATTTTTCCTGTCGCTTGATTGCAATTTTTCTGATTGCAGTTGAAATTTTGCGGCAAAACTTAGCTTAATATGTTTCAATGCTTTCTTGTCATATACAAGACTGAACATGTTCTTTATAAAATTGCTTAAGAATCTTTACTAAAAACTTTTCGAAAAACTGAAATGAAATTCACAAAATTCAAGTTGAGCAAACATTTGCCATATTGCAGACGTAATTGAATTTTAAAAAGATTATTTAAATGCAAAACAAATAACTTTTGAGCTTGCAAAGTTGAGCAAAGGCTAAAAGGCTCACAAATGGGTTCAAGTTTTATTTAATTGTTTTGGCCAACAAATAAATTTATTAGCTTCAGGACCAAAAAAGACACACGCACACGCACACAAACACACACAGATATCAAATATCTTTTTAGCTTAGAAATAACACAAATGCATACTTGAAACATTCACATTCCTATTTGTCCTTCTGCTTCTTACATTCAGACTCTGTCGTGAGATTTCATTTCAATTTCGCACAAGACTGCCGCACGGTCTGCTCGTCTATCACAATGTCAAAAATCCGGATCGCATTAATTTGGACCCGTATGCCTTATATGTGATTGTCGAGAAGGGTCAACTGAAGGTGGTACATGTCTTTGGCAAACATTCAACGAGTGTCACAGTCGGCGAGAGTTTAAATCGAGATGAATGGCACAGCGTCATGGTGAGTGAGCGAGCTGCTCTTTATCTAAGCTACAATACCGCATGTGTAACTAACGCAGTTCAAAGATCACAAAGGAACACCCACACACAGACACTGCAGCAGCAGTAATTAGTAAGATTGCAAGCTTGTTGTTGACTAACTGGAGCTTCATATCCTCGCATACCTGCGCAACCATCATGCTGCCTGACAAGTCGTTGCTTCATCAAATGAGTTTTTGCTTTTTTATTTTAACAAAGCCGTGTTGATTTATGTTCGCTTGCATGCAAACTGACATCCGCACAGCTTAGCATGTGAATTTTAGCAACTTGCAGCGGTGGCATTAACAAGTGCAAGTGGCGCAACATCATCATCATCAATAACATCTGACAGCGCTCTGCTCATCATCATCGTAATCTGCTTCATACTCAATGTCATCATCATCATCATGAGCAAGTGCCACATGCAACTCGACTGGTTGTATCTTTTGTATGATCTAATCCTCTTAAAATGAACTTTGTGTCGCATGCACTTACACACACATCACAAAAGATACAGACACACATACACTCAGACCTGCCACCACACCTTACAGCAATAAATATTCTCATAAATTACATGAAAACTCATAATGAATTTCAGCTGATCTCAATTATTTTTTCCGCTCTAGAACTTGCAAGCTACTAATTCATTGTAAAATTCTATCGCATGTACACACTCCCACTCACTCACACTTATACACTCAGCCACGCATAAATAACGTACATGAAAAAGCACATATTTCATTCTTCATAAATTCAGTTATATTTCTTTCTTTTCTGCTTTGTTGTCCTTGTCATGCTTATTGCCAACATTTTAGACATTTTTTTTGCTCCTTATTTATTTCTCACTTCTTCTGTTTCTTCCATGCTACGATTCTGGCATTGTCGCTGCACAGGTGCGCATCGACGTCCATGGTGCAAGATTAATAGCACGCGTCGATAGTAGCCAAGAGGAGGTCTATCTAAAGGGTCTCAATCATGAGTTCAATTACGGTGTCTCCACGAATCTGCCATCGGTGGTGTTAGTGGGAGGTGAGTATTCCGTGTGTGTGTGCGTGTTAAGTGCATGACTTAAAGCGTTGACAGTTGAAGTTGAAAGTTTGCTGGCGATGCTGCTGTCATTGAGACTGTTTACAGACAAACCGCACTTCGTTTGCCGTCAAACGTATCAAAGTGCTTAGCAGCAAAGCACGCCCGACGCTCGGACGTTTCAAAGTCATTTCAGTTAGCGTGAGCGTGCAACCTACAAGCTATAATCGAAAGGCAACAAATCAGTGCAACGGGCGCTGCAAATCAGTCAGCAACACTAAGCAAACTCGAAGGCTTAATTGAAATAGCGTAGCGTAGTTGGCAATTCTTTCTCTTCCATCCTTCTTCCCGCCTTCACACACGAACGAATTGAATAGCAAATCAAACGCTCATTGAACTGGTTGCCCTTTGAAATTTGCAACTCCGTTTGTTGCAGCTGTGTGAGCAGCAGGACTCACGCACACACACTCATACACACAAAATGTAGTTGCTTGGCAGTTGTATAAAACAAGCGCATATTAATTTGCAACTTCACTGTTGAAAAAAGAATATTTCACTAAAAACTTTTATAATTAAAACATTTTTGCTAAGTATAAACCAATAAAACTTACTTATACAAAAGTTTCGTTTTTAATTAAAATTTTACTTTTTATTATTTTTTTCCAATTTTACTTTTCATGTTAATTAATCTTCATTAAAATGGTACATGTGCTGACGCCGTTCAACATTGACAATCGACCAACAAAACCGAAAACAAACAATGCCCGAAAACTAACAAAAACCAACAAACAAACAAACTCAAACGGAAACGGAAACGGAAATGGAAACGCGCCGCCCATTTTGCACAATGGCCAGGCCTCTCGTCGGAGGAGAAACTGCACGGCGTCAAGTATATCATTGAATCCTTTGTCGGCTGCATACGCAACGTTGTACTCAGCTCGGGCAAGGCGGCCTCCGATTTGCTGCCCATAGCGCCGTTGGTCGCCACCAAGCATGAGAATGTAAATGAGGGCTGCCTGGATAAGTGCGATTCACGGCATAATCTTTGCTTTGTTGGCTCCCATTGCATAAATCACTATTCGGGCATATCGTGCGATTGCTTTGGCACACACTATGAAGGCGAACACTGCGATATCTACAGTGAGTATTGAGACTATTTATAGAGTACAACCACACGACCACTGAACCGCTCAACCACAAAATATACGCCAACAGGACGGGAGAGGACAGGATAGGACATACGCTTTGCGAACTCTAATGACCTGTCGTAAATTATGCAAAGTGTATATTTGACTTTTCGACTTAGCAACATTGCAGCGCAAAATTAGTTTGTTCTGCTTAAAATATTCGCAAATATATTAAAACACGTACACACACACACACACACACACATGCGCTCATATGTACATATATAAAATATTTAGTTAATGACATGACGCCAATTTTTGGCTGCTATAAACTCAATTAAGTCACGCGTGGCCATTAAATATGCAAACCCATTAAAAATTGAGCATCTCATTTACGTTTTTGACATTAGACAATTAAGCGTTGAAGTAGGCAGGGACTTAGAGCCCAACAACAAGCCAACGGCTGTGGCCATGTCAGCTGATGTCACATAAAAGTGCTGTTGATGCCGACCACAGACATGTGGTCTGCTTACCATATATATATGTACATATGTATGTATGAGTGTACGTGAGCTTATGCTTGTCTATGTTTATGGTTAGTTTGGCAGGAAATTTGCATGCAAGTGATGTCCAAAAGTTTATTCATTGCAAATGAAATGAAAGCTGAAACGATGCAATGCACTCATTGCACCAACACCGCAAAAGGGTCCAAGACACGCGTGCGTGCTTATTGATATTTTAGACAAGTGCAATTGCACAAATTTCAAAAGTTCTTTACAAAATTGTGCCCAGTTAGTTGCAATCGCAGATACACAGATACAAAAATACTTTTTATAAACGAGTCAGACTGCGTCAATTATGAGCACGATAATTTGCAGCGTCTCATTGTGCGTGTTGCATGAATGCGGTTGCAGCTGCAAGCGAAAACATGATGTCAGCCATCAAAAACGGAAGTTTGTCGGCACTTTTGATACAATCAAGTGTAGACACTTCAAAAATCACGACGTCTGCAGCAACAAAAACAACAACAAAATAAATGATAATAATTTGATGCAGCAATAATTTTCAGTCGTTGAGCAATGAACGTCATCTATGCACTCAGGCTATCATTAAGCCGTCCTCCCGCACCCTCTCTCTATCGCTCTCTCTCTTTCACTCACTCTCTCTCTATTTTGATTTGTTCAGTACGCTTGACGCGTGCCCAGCTTGCCATATTTATGCTTTACTTGACATTCTTTTATTCTTACAATGCTTTGGTATTTATCGCATGCGATATTTTTTGTTTGCTCAGCAAATGCCAATATTTTTCAAACGACATAAAGTTTATTCCTATACTAATGATTTAAATTTGACTTATCACTCAAAGTGTTCATTTTCTATGAAAATTTTAAATAAATATTTATTTTTACGCAATCAATTCGCGATTTACCAAAATTCTCAATTGCAAAAATTCAATTTGTGCATATCAATACAAAGATGAGCTTCTCGTCAATTGCATTTCGCCATGTTAATCAAAGAGGTCTCACCTCATATGCAAAATGTCTGCAGCAACAAATTCGCTTGGGCGACGAACGTTGGATCAAAAGCGCGCGCAGTCGCATCAACATGGATCCGCCAAAGATACAACTGGGCGGCTTTGTGAAAACGAGCAAGATTGCCGCTGAGTTAGCCTCAAAGCAACAAGTCCTGCGACAGAATATGGAGCTGATGACGCGCATAAGTGGCATACAACGTGTCATGGGCTCCTTCGATTCATTCAATCGTGTGTCGGCGTACAACTCACGCATGAACGCGATGCGCGCGTATTGGCGTGAAGTTGAACATCAGAACCACTTCATGGGCTGTCGATTGCTGCGGACGAAATCAGTAGTGGATACGCGCAACAAACGCGTGCCGCCGCCAGCTAAGCCGAATGTCATCAGATCGGATCTGCACAACCGCTCAACATTGAAGATATACGAGAATAGTCTGGCGTCAATGCATGTGAGTCATCGGCTGGCCAGGAAATTATTGCGACCGCTGATCTTCTTCGATTACGGCGTTAGGAACATACGTACTCTGGGTCGCATCATCATACAACTGTACACGGAGGCCAGTCCGGAAGTTGTGCTCGAGTTAGTGCGTGCCTGCACGTTCAACGAACGGCAGCGCATTAAAACGATACGCATATTTCCGGACCTCTGGCTGGAAACGGAGTTGAATACGATCGGTAATGATGCCACGGAGAATCACTATCAACGTCATCTGCTCAATGCCCACGGCGGTCCCGGCGTACTATCCTATTCGATGGACTATCGGCATAGCTTTCCGCAGGGTCTCATTAATTTTGCCATCAGCTTTCGACAGCTCAGTCCCTCACAACTCAAGCGCATTGCATTCGGTTATGTACGCAGCGGCTTGGGTGTGTTGCGTTCGGTCATGGATTATGGCACAAAGTTTGGCAAGACGAAAAAGATTATCGAGGTGCTCGAATGTGGCTTGCTCTAGGCCGAGCAACAACTCTGTTGGTGGCTGCTGTTTCTGCTGTTTGGTTACTTTGAAAGTTTCATTTTCCCTTAAATGAAAATAAATATAGCATACTTTTGGGGCGTATATGTCCTCATTCCATGTGTATGTGTGTGTTTAATAAAAACATATTTTACGACAACCGTGCCGCGGCTATCGGCTGATGTGCCCACGTGTGCGGCACGTCAGATAAGCGCTAAGCACTTTTGCCGCTACTTTCGCTACTTTCACTGCTCGTAGCCACGAGCAAAAAGCGAGGGAAACTTTACATACTTTGCACATTTTCCGACGCTCGTTGCACTTTGCGTGAGTTTGTATGTTTATTCACAGCTTGGGCAGCTTCAGTCGTGTGTAACTTTGCTGCCGCTCGACAATTCAAACAAAATATTCTTCTATTTTTTCGTTGTTTGCCAGCGCGCTCAGTGCCGCCGAGATAATGCTTGTCGCCGCACAAGGACAACGAACACGAAAACGAGAGCGTACAACCAAAATAACAAGAAAAAGTGCTACGCATGGCAAAAACTTGTTCAAATGGCTTGGTTTGGCAAACACACACAAAAAGCTTATGGCAAAGCAAAGTTGCTGCAGAAAAAGCGTCCAAGTGCCAAAAGCCGCAATGCAAGCGACGAAAAAATGCGCAAATATTACAGCACGGCGCCCCATATGACAATAGTGTGGCATTAAAGTTGACTTTTAGTTTAAAAGGTTAGCGATGTTGATATTAATTTTGACTTTTTTTGGTGTTTTCTTCTGATCTTCAAAAGCTGCCACAACGATCACGCTGCGCGGCGCCAGTTACGTCTCGTACCGCATCTACGACTGGAAGGATCGCGTACATTCGTCCACGACACGCATCAGTCTCATGTTTCGCACACAGTTCGACGACTCAGCGCTGTTCTATGCCAGCGGCGAGTCCTTAAAGCACCAATATATTGCCGCCTCCCTGAAGAATCAGTCGATTTATGTGGAAATCGACTTTGGCGATAGTGTCATGTCCACCGTGCTGACCGATGAGTTGACGCGCAACTATTGGCACAATCTGACCATCTACCATGAGCAGCGCACGGTGCGCATTACGCTCGATCAACAGATGAAGATACTCGAACTGCCGCCCACCGCCAGCCTCAATCTGCTCTTCGATCCGGAAATTTACTTCGGCGGTGGACCCGACTTGCACAAGAAGAAGGGACTTGCCTCGCACAACAATTTCGTTGGCAGTTTGAAATATGTTTACTACAATGACATTTCAATACTCTATGAGTTGCAACGAGGCAATCCCAAGATGCATTATCACGGTGAGTTGTGTGTGCTCTTATGTGTCTGTGTGTATGTAGAACTCATTCAAATAACACTTCTCCTTGCAGGCGTACTTGAAGCAGAATTCCGTGAGAACGATGTAAATGTCATACCCATCACATATCCCTTTGCGACATCACACATTTGGTGGCCCATAAATCATGCCGCTGAATTCAATATTAAATTCGATTTCCGCAGCAGTCGCCCCGGCGCTGTGCTCGCCTACAGTGATGTCACAACTTCTGCCGGAAATGGCTTCTGGGAGGTAAGCAATCAAACAGCCAAAAGTCGAAAGGCAAAAGTTCTATCAAGTGGCCTACATAGGCAAGTGCAACAAATATTTGTTGTCAGCGACTGAAGTAAATATCATGCGATACAGAATTCAACAAGCCAAACTCGCATGCAACAAATTATTATTATTTACTATTTTATGGTATTTCATATTTTGAAATTAAATGATTTCGAGTCTACGATGCCGCAAGTGATGGCAATACGAATTGCTCTTGACATGAAATGCCCTTGAGACTTGACACTTTGGCTTTTGTGTGTGCACATGTGCTTACACTACATCTGTGTGTGTGAGTTTGTACAACTGTTTATTACATGTAAATAATGTCGTCGGCACAGTTATTGTCCAAACAGTTGACAGTTCAGTTATATTATGGTTGTTTGTGTTGAATAAACCATTTTCGATCAAATAATTTATCCGTTTTCTTTTCAGTTTAACGCACAAAAATAACATTTTCATATGTTAAAAAACCAACGTTATTTTTTAGCTTGGAAAAATATTTAATAAAAATCGCATATTTTAAACCATCTTTTGGTTTGGTTGAGAAAAATTTATTGCTATAAAAATGCACGAAATTGGCTGTTAAAAGTTAACTTAAAGTTCGCCATAAAGGCAAAATGAAATGCTTCAATTTCACGGCAAACTCACCAAAATATTTCATTTCATTGGCGTAACGTTTTCTTTTTTTTATGTCAAAACAATTTCGTAAAAATTACACGGGAATTGAATTTATCGCCATCGATAAGTAACAAATGCAAATAACAGCAACAAATAAAAATAATTTTGAATTGCACTTTTAGCGCGTTCATAACAAGAATTGCGATTATTTTTAATCAACGCACGCACACACATACACACACACAGATGGGCTGAAAAATCTAATGAAATATGCAATAAAATGGCAACGCAAAAGTGAAATGAGCAACGTTATTTATTTTAACTTTGCCAATAATTGTCGAATATGAGTGAACCGAAAAATTTAAACATGCATTTTATCATGACCTGCAAGCCATCCAATATACATACATTCAAAAATGCTACAAAAGCAAAAAGCACAAATCGATATGGAACATAAACTTACTTGTATGTGTGTGTGTGTTAATAATAAATTCTAACTGTGCCGCCCAAAATGTATGCCGAACAGTAAACGATTGACAAAGTGATTATATCGTTGATAATTTTACGTGACGTATGCGCAATATTTGTAGTAGCGTGTTACCGTGTGCTCGAGGCTTATGTGTGTTACATTTGTTACATTTTGACCAAAATTTTATGACTTGTACGTAGTAATAAATTTCGTTAAACTAATATTTTGTTTTTCCTCTTTTTTGCATGTGCCCCCCAAAATATGCAACACACAAACAAACAAAATCGAATTTCGTACACGAAATATGACCGAAAATTTGAAAACAAACAAATGTCGGTGACGTCGTTGAATGATAACGAAAACGCCGCAAATACGTACGGAACTATCAAACGCCGAACGGAAACGTAAAACAAACGGAAATTACAAAATGACGCATATGCACAACAACAACTACAACCAATGCAGATACGTTTGACATCCGATAAGTTAAGCTTCGATTTGATGCCCGACATGCACAACAACGTCACACATTCGACCGTGATCAAAATCAACCGTGCAACCTCATGGCACTCTGTCGAGTTGGACTACAAAAATGGCGAAATCAAATTCACCGTTGACTATCGGCACACGCTCAGCCAGATGTTCGGCCTGACCTTTAACATTGGCGACAAGCTGATTATCGGCAGCAGCTTGAAGTCGGCCGCACATGGCCTTGTTGGCTGCATACGCGACATTGAGATCAATGGCCATCTGATTGAGCCGCGTCACGTCGTCAAAACGGAACGCGTTGTCGGCGAAGTCGCGCTGGACAATTGTAATTACATTGATCCTTGCAAGCGGCCAAACACATGCGAACATGATGGCAAATGCTTTGTCAAGGACGACCGCGTCACTTGTGACTGCAAGCACACGGGTTACATTGGCAAGAATTGCCATTTCACAAAGTATCGCAAGACGTGCGAGGAGTTGGCGCTGTTGGGCTTCACCAAATCGGATGTCTATCTGATCGACATCGATGGCAATGGCGTCTTTCCGCCAGCACACGTCAAATGTGACTTCCAGAGCCTGGAGAATGCGACCAAAACGATTGTCGAACATAACCTGCCCAGTCAGGTGGATGTGCGCAGCGCACGAGAAACCGATTTTAGCTTCAATATACGCTACCGCGAATTCTCGCCCGACATGCTGCAGGAGCTCATCTCGCACTCACTCTACTGCACACAGTACATCAAGTATGATTGCTACAAGGCACAGTTGGAGTTGCATTCGGCCACTTGGTTTACATCGTCGGCTAAAAACCTCACAGTTGACTTTCTGGGCAACGTAAAGCGGTAAGTAAAGGGAATGCAGAGTCGTAAGTGAAGTTAGTTAAAAGGCACAAATGTGTGGGCTCAGTGGTTGAACTACATTTCATGTCCAGACAATAATTTCCGCACAGAGTCGCTTGAGTTTCAACTTCGCATTGACTTTTGCGGCCATCTTGTACAGTTTTGTGCAAACAATTAATGTTTGAATCTATTTGGCTAACAATGTTGGTCAAAGTGACATGTATTGTGTCGGCATGTGTGTGTGTCTAATGCAGCAATAAATCCTTGTAGCATGTCTATTGTACTTAAATATGCCAACTCTCTGCCACCTTCACTTCAAAGTAATTCTTGCATGCCACACTAACACAAATGCATATCTATGCAGCACAATAAGTGACATATTTACCAACAAATGACATTCATAATGCTTCGCAACGCTTTGCTTTGCTTTGCTTCGCTTCGCTACAATACTCCACCATCGATAGAATCGACTCAGAAACATTTCTGTCACAGACTTGTTTGGCATATCCTTGCGCTGCATTGATCAATGTTGTTTTGCATGTGGCACAATGATGAAGTCGAAGTGTTGGCCACATAAATTATTTGTCAGCTCTGGAGCCAAGACACAACAACAATGAATTGTTGTTGTACGTTTGTGGCTGACTATGAAGTTGAACGAAAGCAATTGCAATCAGCTCAGCGTACTTCATTCAATTGACATTTGTCAGTTAGCAACAACTCATTGAATAACGGTTGGCTTGGTTGGGTTTGGTTTGGCTTGGCTTGTTGGGGTTTTGGCTGCTTGTGAGACAACAAATAGTAAATCTTCGGTTCTAGTTCCAGCTCATTGGTGCATAAAACTTTATTGTGCTTGAATAGAACAAACATGCTGTTTCTTTTTTCAAGCTAAGCCTCAACAATAGCAAAGAGCCTAAAATGGACAACAACATCTGTCGTCGATTTATGTAAGCAAAAGATGTTGTTGCAAAAACAAAAAATAAAAGGGAACAAAATAAGCGCAATATTTATGTATAAAGTTTGTGTTTTTGTTAAAAAAAATTTGCAATATTTTTGGGAAGTTTTCATTCTTTACGCCTAATTTCATTTTGCAATGTTAAATGCTTTCGTTAAATAATTCATCATGCAGCAGGCCGACAAAGAAGCATCAGGCAAGGCAACCAACAGCGAATGGCACAGGTGGCGTCGGCAATTTAAAAATGTTGCTCGAAAGGCGTCGCAGTTGTGATTTTGAGACACGCACGATTGACTACAAAACCCTTTTGCCACTCACACTCACACACACACAAATTGCTTTTGCACTAAATCAATTCAGTTGTTGACCCCCCTCAATTCAGGCTCACTCAGTGTGCGAATTTTTTCAAGCCGAGAAAATGATTTTAACAAAGCGATTTGAAGCAAAAGCTAGAACAGAAGAAGATAACGATATAATAACACAGCAATGAGTGTGCGCGTCATTCATTCATTCACTTAGTCCGTCACTCATGCCACACAATGCTATGCATGCAGCGAAGCAGTCATCCATCATTGGTTCATATAGTTTGGTCTTTACTCATTCAAAATTTGACAGCTTCGTTTGTTTGTTTGTTTGTTTGTTTTAGCTTTGCTTGATTTTTTGTTGCTGTTGCTGTTGTTTTTGTTAGCTTAGAAAACAGACAAAAACGAATGCGTATTTGGAAACAAGCACAAACGGCAACGAAAGTGCACACAGGCATGCAAAAACACTTACACCCATACACGGTGTATGAGTAATTTAAAAAAAGGGAGAAGAATCAGAAAAGCAAAGTGTGTAAGAAAAATATGAACGTTAGATTCAAAAAGAAATCAGTCGTCAGCAAAGAATTTAGGAAAGCAAAAACAAACACACACAGACACATAAATGCAGTGCTCCCATGTTGGCTTGCGTGTGTAAACGCCTCAGTGTGCGAATATAACCGTTAGTTATTTAAACAGCACAAATACGAGAAAGAATGAAAAAAATAAAAACAGAACTCAAATGCAAATTTGTGTAAAATGCTTTTTTAATACGATTTTTTTCTCTCCTCTTCCTTTGTTATGTTCTCATAGAGGCTCTTGTCCATGTTCGGTACAAAAAACATGCGTGGACCCAAATCAATCATGCAATTGTGATGATGTTACAGAGAACAAATGGAACTCGGACGAAGGTTACTATCAGGAGCCAAACAGTTTGGGCATCACAAACATGTATTTCCTGCAACAGAAGGACCTCGATGATGAAGCACAAGGGCGCATCACACTCGGACCACTTGAATGTGTTGAAACAAGTGAGTAGAAATAACAAACAATTGAAAGCGTAAAACATTTGCAAAAATACTCACGCACACTCATGCTTTGTTGTATATTTTTAGATACACAAAAATACGTGGTGACATTTACGACCTCACAGTCGTACATTGAGGTGCCCGGCTGGCGTAAGGGCGACATTGCCTTCTCGTTTCGCACAACGGGCGAGAAGGCCATATTGCTGTTCCAGCCGCCAATACGACCGCACTATCCATCGTTTATGGTCGCACTGACCGGCGATTACCAGCTGACGTTCAATTTCACTCTGAGCACGGGCACGACGCGCGAATTGGTGATTAACTCGCACCGCAGATTGAACGGCGGCGAATGGCATAAAATATGGATCGACTACAACGAGTATCATGTGCGTTTCATGATAAATACCGATTACCAAATGGTCGATTTGTTGCCGGAAGAGGAGTTCGGACCGTTTGAGGGCAGCATGTACATTGGCGGCGCAACGGCGTAAGTGTTTGAATGAGCCACTGCAGTAGTGCGGGGGGTGGGCAAAAGCCGCCAAAAAAATAAGACAACAAGCGACAACTGCGCAAAGTTTTTATTGTCATGGCTCTGACTGGCTCTGAGCTTTGCAGCTGCGCTTGCTGTTCGGTCATTGCGGTTTGTCAAATTTATTGCAGCAATTATTATTTAATTATAACAAACGAAGGATTTTTTTAAAGCTTTTACATAAGCCAAAACCTACAAAAGCATTTCAAGTGTCTGCTTAGCAGTTGTCGTTGCGAGGGGTATGTCTTTTTTAGCGCAAAGTGCCGCTGAGCACACTTAATTCGCATGCCTGAGTGGCGTAATTTATAGAACGGAATGAATATACAACGCAAGCACTTAATGCATTTCAGAATGTTCATTCATTAATGTGTCTGTCTGTAAGTCTTGCCTATCAGAAAGTATTGCAACGAAATTTCAGATTAAACCACAGAAACCGCCGGCAGCTCATAAAGTATCGAAACGCGTGTTAAGCACGTCAAGTAATTAAGACAGAAGCACTTCACTTTGTCTGTCTGTATGTGTGTTTGTGTGTGTGTGTGTTTGCGCAACTCAACACTTGCCACTGCCTCAGCCCCAGCCCCAGCCAACGTGCAATTTATCCTGTCGGTGGTGCACTTAATGAGTTCGATTTATTGTAAAAAGAAAGAGAAAAAAAAAAAAACATAAAAAACTAATTACTGGAAGTTGCCATATTACTCATGCCGACACATTAAGCACACACACACTCACGTATGCGAAGACAATTTTAAGACAAGAAAGCAGCAGAAATACATAAGTGCGGCTTCATAATTATGTGAGATAATCAATATATTGATTGAATTCCAATTTATCGGCCTCAATGTCGCCACATGTGCACACCTCTCTCTCTTTCTTTACTGAACGTTTGCTCCCTTACTCTTATTATACTTGCGACCGAATTGGCCATAAGTAATAAATTCGATTATCATTGGCAACGACAACTGATTTACCGTTATTAAGAGCATGCCGTTTAATGCATGCAATGCAAGCATCACCAGTGTCGCCTTACGGTATGCAACGAAATATTTTGCAATGCACTGAATATGCAAATTCCAGCACAGCGCGCTGTGCATCGAAATGCAAGGCGACAACAATGCAACAAAAAAAAACAACAAAAATTCGATTGTAATGTCATTGTATTGTAAATTGAATCGGCAGCATGTGCACAAGAGTTTAACAATTTATTTGAGCGCAGTTGGTGGCGACCGCTGACGCTGAGGCTGAGGCTGCCGATGCTGCTCGTGCCCATGCAAACGCTGATGTGTGCGAAAGCGCACAAATACTAATGATGCCACTCATGCTGTAATGCATTCATGTTAACAAGTCTATGGCAAACGTTGGTCACCATCAGCATCACCATCAGCATCGCCAGCATCATCATTATGACGATCGTGAGTGAAAATAGCGAAAGCGACATTAGTGACATTCATTTGAATGCCAACAGGATGTGAAAGACCAACGAATTTCCATAGCGGAAAATGTAAAATCTGAGGGCAATATGTGAAGGCGAAATATGCTTTATTTTTTTGTTGTAAATGTTGTTGCTGTTGTTGCAATAGAGCATGTCACTATGCAACACCGCATACACACTCACACTCACACTCATAGACACACACACACAAATAGCTGGCTGGTTGGCGTGCATAATCGGCCTCAGCGTTGTTGCGCTGAGTTGGCCAACAGCGTCGACTGATTCGCTGCACATTGAATGGACGCGCGGCGCCTCCATGAATGAATGAAAAGTGCTTAATTGCTTGTGACGGCGTTAAATAAATTTTTAATTGCTTCGCACTTTTCACGTTTGTAAGCTTAATAGGATTTTGTACGTAACATTTTTTTTCAACGCTCGCTTGACTCACGTCTCATCTTCCCCACTGCCTTCGCTCAACCCCACTCTCGCCCTCGCCCTCCATCTCTATCATTCACTTTTATTCGTTAATTTTTTGTCGCTTAACGTACAGTGGCTGTTGGCAAAGTTGGCAATGTGTGTGCATGCGTGCACAAATGCGCTTTCAAGTCTCTGTTGTCATTGTGCGACTGTTCAACCGTTCAACCGTTAGTCCTTTGCCATCAAGCAAGTCTCATCAGTCCGCCTCTGTCATCAGCGCCACATCATTTGCAAAGCAAAGCATAGAGAAAATTCATTTTGCCATTTAAAGACAACACACACGTCACATACATCATACGACCCGTGGGACGTGTGAGCGTCAGGTTTTCTCTTACTCAGCACGCATTTTGTTGCAAAGCAATGCCATTAAAGCGGCTCAAGCAATTGTGTATTTTTTACAAATATATGTAGTCGAATATACTTCAATTACAAAACAATTTTGGAACTTTGCGAACAATCACAATAAACTCATTAAAAATACAATAATGAAACGACCTTGAGAAGTTAATTTAAAAACTTTTTGTCAGCAAAGACAGACAGAACGACATCGAAAAAGTGTAGCAAAGTATAGCGAAAAAGTAATAAAAATTTACATAATTTAGCAAAGATTTTTTTTGTGGCATTTTTTTAAACTTGTATAAGAACGAAAGGCAATGCGATTTGCGAAGCATATAAGAAGAAGCAAACTGACGAACAAACAAATAAGCTATTTTCACTGCCTTAATTTTCAAAAGCTTTGTCGCTTGAGATTTTTATTGACCAATTCATTGTTAGCTTAAAACAAAATCTGCACTGAAAAAAACGAAGCGCCAACTGAGTAAGAAGTGTAGCAGAAAGAGACAACAAAAAACGAAAAACAAAAGGCAAGCAAACAAAGTGCAGCAAAATCAACTTTAAGCGAAAACTAACAGACGTTAAAAAAGCAAACTATGGCCAAAGTAAGCGCATGTTGGCAAAAGTTGCGTCCTGCTGACGCACTTCCGCCGCCAGACTGACTGACTGGCAGGCAAGCGGAAGTGCCGGCAACCGCTCAACGAGCTGCCATTTTAGTTTAGCATAAAGTCAGCACAAAAGTTGAGCGAACTTTCTTTTTTTATAAACATTTTACATTGTCTGTCGAACGTTGGCCGCCGACTGACATGGCAATATGACCGACGTGCCATGACATGAACTCGAGTTTAAAACTGCTTTATGATTTGATTAAATCTCTCTTCTTGCCATACTTTTTTCCCATGCAGCGATTTGCTGAAGAAGCTGTCGGTTAAAGCGGGCCTGATTGGCTGCTTCCGCGGGCTGGTCGTCAACGGGGAAATACTTGACATTTACAGTTATATGTCCGTGCACCTTTCGGAGATTATCAAAGACTGCCGACCGTCATGTGTGCCATCGCCATGCAAAAACGGCGCACAGTGCAAGGAGCTTTGGAGCACATTCAAGTGCGTCTGCAATAATCCATGGGCGCACATCGGCGAATTCTGTGAGATAAGTAAGTGACATTTGAGAAACCACAAAATGGCGCAGCTTTTCATTCAGTCTATTCAAATGCTTAGACATCAACGAGAAGGCGCTGACTTTCATCAACCGCGAATCATTTCTGATGCGTAATTATCTAAGTGCCACAGCCACGCCGGCAATGCTGATGCATGCCATGGAAATGGAACGTGAAATGCTCAAGGGCATACTCAGCCAGGACATACTCATTAATCTGCGCACTTATGACACAAATGCACTTGTCCTCTATGCCAACGATCATTACAACAATTTCGTGCACTTGTATGTGAGCGCTGCACGTGAGATTGTCTTTCTGTACAACTACGGTGATGAGATTGTCAACCTGACGTTGACGGATGAGTCTGTCAGCAGTTTGAATAGCATTCAGGTGGCCATCATACGCGGCGACCAGGAGACACGCATGCATGTGAACGAGCGCAGCATCAGCATTGAGCGCGGCACATTGCTGTTGGACGAGTATGCGAATAAGCCATGGAGCAATCCCGAAAAAGGTAACAAACAAAATGCACACATCTCACACACATACATACGTACGTACGCATACATGAGCGCACTAACAATTTAGCTAAATTTATTAAAAGTTAATTATACTAAACAATTGCAAACGCCATTTGACACTCACTTCCAACGACTACTGACGGCGCCCTTTGCTTTGGCATTCGTTTGTGTGTTGTTCTGTGCCTCTTCCTGCGCCGCCAGTTCCTCGTCTATGAGCAGCTCGAAGTTGCCCAATGCATCGGCGCTGGGTACTTTATTCCAACGCACGTCAGGCACGCCATCTGGCGGCAATACCACGCTCAGTATATTATCAATCAGCTTATACTTGAGTATACGATCATTGACCGTCGTCGATGTGAGCGAAGGCGATGCATTGACCTCCACCAGCCAAGGCTTCAGATTGTTGTCAATGATGATGTCGTAGCCGTAGCACTCGAAGCAATGCCGGTCGCTGGCCATGACAGGCGCAACAGCGCGCAGCGAGTGCACAATCAGCCACGAAATGGCGCCGAACAGACGCTCGGTCACCTCCTTGCCGCGCGTGCCCTCCAGATATAGCGCGAGGTTCTGCACGGACCATTTGCCGCCGTGCAGCGTATTGTATTCGCCACCGTGCTTCTGCACGCTCACGTTCGTCAAATGCACATACATGTTGTCGAGCTCCGTGACGCTTGTGTCGTACTTGACGGTGCAGAAGCGACAGAAGCCCTGCTTGAAGAGATAAGCCTTTAGTGGCCGGAATGAGGTGACGAGCACATACAAGCGCAAATCGAACTTTTTGCCACCAATGAGCAGCGGATTGTCGATGTAGCGCGATATGACGTAACTCTCTTTAGCAATTTGCGGATGAAACGGACCCTTTGCTTCGCGTGACCATTTCTTTAGCTTTGACAGTTTGTTGATGAGAAAGATGCCCGCGCCTTGTGATTTGCCACACGGTTTCATAATCCATGTACTTAAGGGAAACTTGCGATATTCCTCAACGAACATATTATAGTCGGCTGGCAGCACAAAAGTCGTCGGCACAAAGTCCAAGTACGCATACCTTGTGCCAGCCGTGCCGTTGGCGTCCGTTTTCTCCGCCAGCGGATTGCCATCACGTTCAAGATCTTTGCGATAACGTTTAATATTCTTCACGAGCAAATCCTTGCGTGACAGCTCATAGTGATTGGGAAAGTGATTGATCATTTGATTGTCATGCATGCGATAGCCGCTGTCGACGCTGAAGATGTTGCGACACGTCTGTATGCCGGCCCAATAGAAGTGCCAATCCTCATCGCCGTTCACCTGATGCCAACCTCGCTTCTCAAAGTTATTCACCAACACGGACTTGTCCAAGTCCGTGCAGAAGCCAATCTTCATTTTCTCATGTCCATTGCTCGTGCCGCCGCCCGCAGCGCCCGCGGCTGTGCTTGTTGCCGTCGGCAGACGTCCGTACATGGTGCTGCTCAAGAAGAGCGTATTACGCGACTGTTTCCGGTGCTCGTTAGACTCATTGACTACGTGCGAAGGCGTCGACCACACGGCTGTTGAATCGCCTGCAAACAATGGCAAAAAAGTGCAAATTTGGAGCATTTATTGAACCAACAAGTGCGTAAAGTTTGTTTTCGTTCGCTACCAAAATAATACATGCTGGCCCAAAAGGAAAGCTTTCGTTTTACGTTGCTTAGCAATGAGAAAGTTGTTTGTTGCGCTTTACAAAAACTTATAAACGTTTGTTGTGTTTATTAGAAACACAAGAAAAAGAACTGAAAAAATTAAATTTATTGTAAAAAAATCGATACGAAAATGTTATGTTTTGAAATGCTTAAATCTAAGCAAACTTGTTCTACTGCAGTGCCGTTGATTGATTGCAGTAAGCCGGCAGCAGTAACCAAATTAGCCCAAAATTTGCATTATTGCCAATGAAAGCACACACACTCAACTTGGCATTAGCGACGTACGAAACCAAAGCAAATACGAGCACAAATCATGGCGCAGCACTCATGTAATTAAATGCAAAGCAATAAACGCGCGCAACTATGCAGGACAGCACACAAACATACACACACACACACATGGCCGAGCTGCTAATACAACTATAGTTATATTGATATGCAGAGGCTCACTTTATCAAACATTTCAATTTAGCAAACTTAAAATCGAAATTGTTCAACTGCCATGACAAAACAATCGCCCCTCAGCTCAGCTCAGCTCAGCTCAATTCAACTCAGCAAAGCAAATCAAAGTGAAACTCACCAAGCCAAAGCTAACCAAGGCCGGCATCCAGCAACGCACAACACGCAACTCATGACCAAATCACTCGCATATTCGCACTGTATACTCACACACACACATATAAACATACACACAGGCACACATACACCAAATGCGCAACATCGTCATGCATGCATACATGAATATTTCGTTTTTGGTTTTGTTAGCCTACTTGAATTTTTGCATTCGCAGAGGTTCTTTCGCCGCATCGACCGCCCGCGCCGCCCACTGAATACTTTCAATTCCATGTCGGCGGCTACGATCCGGCAAATTTACTGCGTCCGAACACGGATGCACCCGCTTTGGAGGGTTACATTGGCTGTGTGCGTGGCCTGAAAATCGGCGTGCAGTTGATCGACTTGGCGGAAATCAATGAAAGGAATATAGCGCCGAGTAAGTACACAGATACTCACACACACTCATGCATATAGATAGACGCTTGATATGTAATTGAAAATATGAAAGATACAAGCGTAAATGGTTTAATGTCTCCGCTCGCATGCAATTTCCTTTGAGTGCGCTTCAATATTGGGAAATGAAACTTAATCGCTTTTTGGGCGACACTGACAGAAGTACACGGCAAGAAGAAAATGTTGCACTAAAATTTTATCAGAACCAGAGGCAAGTATGAATTTAAAATATGGAAAAATCCTCTACACAAAACACATTTCATTGAATCTTTGTTAATCTTATGTAACAATTTCTCATACAACCCATACAACAGTCTTGAATTCGAACGAGATCGACACCAAAACCAAGACAACGCTGGACTATCGTATGTGACATGTAGCCATTCATAACATACGACTGTTTGACATTAAATAAATGTTCTCGAAACAATATCGATCGTTCAATTAGTTTTGAAAACCAAGTCAAACAGGCTCATCTATTTAGACAGCTCTTTGAGCAAATTAGTAAAAGAAAACATTTTTTTGCCGTGTACAACAGAAGGTTGCTTGTGGTCACTTTGCGGAAAGTTTAATGTCAATCCGATAAGAAATTTTTTGTATGCAAAAATTGAAAATGCTGTTGAGAGCAGCAGAAGTGCAAAGTGCAAAGTTATGGCGGCCAATTTTATGGCACGTTGGCGTGCGTGATTTGATTTATGCTTTGCTCGCTGCGTCATAAAGCTTCAATGCAGCATTAAAGGAAATTGCAAGCGATTCATATCGATAGAAAAAACTCAATTTCCCGAATCCTTTTCATCACTTTTTTTGTTCTTGCAGCACAAGAGGGCGTGTTGCCCAACTGTCAGATCAAGTGCGATGCCGAGCCATGCAAGAATGGCGGCATCTGCAAGGAGAACTTCGCCAAGCAGCTGTCGACGTGCGATTGCGAGCACACCAGCTTCCTCGGCGAGTTCTGCATGGAGGAGAAGGGCGCCGACTTTAGCGGTGAGTCAACATTGCAGCGCAAATTTGAGCTCACCGGTCGCGTCGACTACGTGCGTCTGCAGCTTGCCTTCTCCTCGTTCGATTTGCGTCGCGCCAATCGCATCATGTTGCTGCTACAGTCGGCCGCCGAGCGCAGCTACTACCTGATGGTGGCCATCACCGTCGATGGTTACCTGCTCTTCGAAGAGGATCGCGAGGGTGGCACATCGGTGGGCGCGCGTCTCGATCGCAACTTCCTGAACAGCGCTCGTCATTCCGTCTACTACATGCGCAATGGCTCACAAGCACAGCTCTTTATCGACCGTGAGCAAGTGTTGTTGGCGGACATAGCGGGCCGTGTGCTGAACACCGGCGGCGACATGGACGCCAATCGTGCACAAATCGGCGGCATTAATACGACCGATACACGATTTGCGGTCTTCAAGAGCTACAGTGGTTGTCTTTCAAGTGAGTATGGCTTCAGATTGCACTTCACCCGTCTCAATCCTCAGCACACAGCCTTGGTGGTGCTGTCGTGTGTGCCGCCATAAATTCAAAAGCATTGCGCTATTAATTCTTGTAGCTTCGCTATTCTGCTGACGAGGGTCATGGCAGCTCATTCGTTCATGCGTTGTTCGTTGTTTGTGCTTGTGTGCGTTTGCGTTTGCGTTTGCCATTGTTGGGCGTCGGAACTTGCCAACTGCCACTGTGCTTCGTACATGCAGAGTCTCTTGTTTCCGATTTCCGCTCGCTTGAGCTCCACATTGCTCTTTGTCATCTTTGTTTGCTGATGAATCCTGCCATGAAGGCGTCACCGTTGCCAAAGCTTGGCGCATCAACACTTTCATAAAAGAAAAAAAAAAAAAAACAACAGGCACCCACTCCCTTTCTCTCTCTCTCTTCCTTCCATTGTGCTTTCACACTTTGCTGCTGCGTGTGCCTTTGCACTGTGGGCGTGTCTGTGTAAACAAAATGTTGCGCGCGTTTATGAACTATCGCGCAACGGCAACAACAATTTCCACACTCAACGCAACGTCAACGATAACGACAACAACAACTTTTTGCAATAAAAAAGTATACTACTTGATGGTTAAGCGCGACTCCCGACGCATAGATGCGTGCACGAACTTTCTATAGTGTTGTGTAGTGGTGCGCAGCGGGGGGAGGAGCAACAACAAACTCGGCAACATTGTTGACCAAAAATTAAATTTATTTTCCGCGTTGAAAAGTCATTTCCGAAAAATTTACTATAAATTTGCACAGTTTTTTCTTCTCCTTCGCCTTCATTGTGCACACAGCAGATTGTGATGTGCGTTAAGATAAATTGTCGTTGTTGGCGCACTTTGTGCATACATGTTTTTTAAGCGCTTGCATTTTGATTAAAATTCAAAAAGTTTAATCAATGTGCTTACCATAATATTTCACAATGGCAAAGTGCATGTGCAGTTACGAAAAAAGGAGCGCTAAGATACAATTTTGTATCTATAATACGCATGAACAAGGCCACACATGCAATTATGTCTTATAACGACGGTCAAAGTGCTAGAAAATCACTCACAAATCCCAGATGGTACATAATCACGCACTCACACACTAACACACCCGGAGAGTCCACGAAATATTAACAAATTTGCATTTGAATGTTGAATTAATAGTGAACTGCATTATCAAATTTGCGCACATTCACCTCACAGATATATATATACAAGTGAACGGACAAATCATGAAGCCGCTGGAGGAATACATGCTCTTCACAAAGTCAGGCGCCGACAACATAACGGTCATAAATCCACAAGGAGTGCGCAGCGCACAATGCAATGCCAAATTCGATGTGCTTGAGCAACCGTCACAGGAGCCAATGGCCAACGTGAGCACGGTGAGTATGTCTGTCTGTCTGTCAGTCGGACGTTCGAACGTTCGGTCGGTCGATTCTACAGAATGTCCTTATTGTATACGAAGTTGAAGTCGATATGTGCCTGAAGCGTCCAATCAGCCTTCACAACAATGTCTCTACTAAAATTTCATGGCAAATTGTATTAATTAAAATCATTTGTTGTATAAACGCATAGAATGCCGAAGCATGGGTAGAGGAGCCGCCACAACGTGTGCCGTACATATCGAAGTATGTCTACGATGTGGACAAGAAGGAGGACTCAACGCAGGTTGTTTTCTTAACGTTGACGGCAATTTTTGTTGTCATTGTCATTTGTTGTCTGCTTGAGGTGTATCGCAGCCATTTGGCATACAAGAAACGCATCGAGCGTGAAACGGACGAGCACATAATCTGGTCGAAGGAGCAGGCCACCAAGATGCATGAGTCGCCGGGCGTGGTCGGTGGCGTGAAGCCAAGCTATGCGTACAAAGCGGTTAGTATGCGTTTGGCACAAAATATATCAAATTAATTTTTAATTAATTGCTTGTGTTGAACATGGCATTGTTGTCATCATCGCCGCCATCATCATCATCATCATCGTGCTTATTGTTATTTTTGTGCGAACATTACAGTTGCCACAAGAGGACAAGAAGCCAGGCAACGGCACAGCACCTTTGGTGAGCATCTTGAAGAATGGCAATACGGCAAAGGAGAATGGCGCACAAAAGAACGGCGACATTGCGTTGGGACAGATTGACGGACGCATCGATGAGGAGAGCGAGCACAGCGACGAAGAAGAGCACGTGCAGCTACAAAAACAAAATGATGTGAATGAGCCTGAGCCTGAGGAGAGCACGGGCGACGAAAAAGGCAACGTGGCCGTTGTCAATGGCGACGATGACAAAGATACGGTAAAGGTGCATGATGTTGAGGCGTCGTCGGCAGTGGAAGTGACTGCAAATTCAGCTGAGAAGGCAACGGCGGGCGCACAAGAGTCCGAAACAGCCAAAGAGGCAACGGCTGCCAGCGGTGAGTGCGCCAATGATCAACTTTAATCAAGTGTTTGAATTTGGAAAATTGTTACTAATCCATGTTATTTCTTTCAATGATAGTGGAAGCAGCAACACCGCCGAATGCGCTGCCGATCAATGAAAACGGCGTGCCGGCGACAAGCGGAAACGGAAGTGCCAGCGGTGGCAGCGGTGGCAGCGTCGACAGACCGGTAAGCAGAGCAAACTTTGAAATAACAAACAGATTGGCGCCTTTGAGCACGATTAGCGAAACGAATTTGCATGAAATGTGAACAAAAACAAAACAAAAAAAAACATTTTCATCGTCAATAATACAACACAAACAAACACTTAACGAAGAACAACAATTGTAAATTATTGTATATTTTATTTGCCGTTAATTGTATTTTGTATATAATAATTGTGTTCACTCATCGCATTTTAATTGAAAGGCATGCGACAAAAAAACAAAAACAAAAGTCATCAATACACAAGCACCGACAACAAAAACAACAACGTAAACAAGCATGTATTACAACAAAGTTGTTCAGTTAAACAATATTTAATAACGCTTTAAAGTTAATTTAACGAAACCACATGATTTTTCACACACACACACAAACACACACACGTATTTTTAATTACTTTTCTAGTAATTACGCAAGTATGTGTGCGTGGCAATGTAAACCAAAACCAAAAAAATTAAACATAAAATAAAAAACAAAAAAAAAAAAACTGAAAAAAATCAACTCATTTAAATATTCATTAATTTATTATTGATTACTTTGAGCATGATTTTCGTTTTAACATTTACATAATTTAAGCAACGTACTTAATTATTAATTAATCTAATAAAAAAATATGTATCTATATGTACATACATATATAAACACCCAGATATAATTACGTATATAAAAGTAGTTGTATATAACTTTTTAATTAGTGCAAATAATTTAAATGAAAACACATTGAATCGGCGGTGAGGGGCAAGAGTAGGAGGCACTGCGGCATTGCTACGTGCCAAGACTACGCGAAAGATACTTTTTGTTTCTGTTTTTTGTTTAAACATTTGCAGATTATCTGAATTGTTATTTAATAGAAATAAGCCAAATTCGCTGTTGTGCGGCAAATTAACAAAATGAATATGCAATTGAGCAAATTTGCAATGCTGAGCGCACACAAAAGACCTTGAGTGAGTGAGAGAGAGGAGTGAGAATGAAAGAGATGGCGGGCATTGCGATTATTTGCTGCATTGCAGCAACTTCTCTTTCGACCAATAAGTTTAAATACAACGCAAATGAGAAACTCAATTGTTTTTTTTTTTGGTTCGCATTGTTTTGCTTATTATGCCGCGAGTTGAAAACAAAAACAACAACAGCAACGACAACGACAACAGTGCACATTTAACATTTAACAACACAAAGAGAGAAACAAACAGGAAACAAACAATGAAACAAAGCCAAGCAAAGCCAGTGAAAGCGCTTTGAAGGCCAACATTTTCTGGCGATCCGAATCGAGTACGCGCATAAAGTTGGCTAAGCGCAAAGCACAACTTCCAGCCAAGCAACACAAACAAAAAGCCGAGCTAAGACAAAACAATAGTCTGAACTTATTGGCTTTTCAGTTCGAGCTACCGCTTGTGCGTGTGTGTGTGATTGGACTTGCCTCGAGCCAAGCCAAAACAACTTGGGAAATTCAATTTTCCGGCGCACACACACACATACAACAGCCCAAATCTATCGCATGCATTATATTCGCGTATGCCGAGAACAAAGCGATCTCCTCAAGTGGCGCGGCTTCTTTTTTCAGCCAAAGAATTTGCAAAACTTTCTTTTTAAAAAGAAAAGTCGCCAAAGAAGCAAAAAACTTAAACAAAACCAAAAAAATGTTGACTTCGATTGCACTTCATATTGAAGTTGTTCAAAAGAAAGTTGTGAGTGTGTTAAAGGGGAGGGAAGTTCGGTTAAAGGAAGTAGTTTCGACTCGGCTTGTGATTTTGCCAGTTTGTCGACGCAATCGAACGACATTGTTCAGCTTCTTTACTTGATTGCAACACAAACATTAAAAAAGCGAGCTTTTTCACACATAAACAAATTCCAAGGAAATCAAACAGTTGGATTTTTGAGCGACTTCACTGAACAAGTGCAATAAAAGTTCACCTGACGTGCGGCACTTCAATATTGACATTTATCAAAAGAGCACGCTATCTTCCTCTCGAGCACTTTGAATGAAATACTTTCAAATGCCAACAAAAACTCACACATCTTGTGCAATTTTGGAAACTCTTAGCAGCACAAAACGCCTTCAGGCAACATTATGCTCGGCTTCCTCCTCCTTCTTCTTCTTCCGACAAGCAAATTCAACTTTTATTGAAAAACACATTCAATGAATGAAAAACCAAAAGCACTTTCAAAAGCCATTGATTGAGCTTGTCCGCAGCTCAACCACCCTATCTTCCACCCACCGTCCCTCTGTCACTCGACACCTTCTCACTTTAACAAACCCCGTCTGGTTTCCGAAAACTTTGGAGAAACTCATTATGAGCGCACAGATTGAAGCAAATGAAATGTGCATGTGCGAAAGAGATAAACTGATATGCATTTTCGGCATGTTTTTATGCACGTTCAAACATACATATATGTAAATATTCATATGTATTAGTATTTGTTTAGACTGTTGGATAACTAATGAACTCCTTTGGCGTGCGTTATGTAAATAAATCGGAATTGAAGGCAACTCATGTTGTTTATATAAAAAAAAGTGATAAAAATTTGTTGTAAATGAAATTAAAGTGTTATGTAAATAATAAAAAAAAATTATAAAATACATATGATTAATTAAACACAAGTGAAAAATGCATGTGAAAAAATTGTGTTAATTTGGCCACAAATTTCAATTTTATTTTAAAATTAAAACGAAAGTTGAAATGAAAGTTTCACCGAAAAAAGCATGTTAATTAAAAAATAAAACAGCATGGCAACTCTTACGAGGAAACAAGCAACTCCAAAATGAAGAATTTCCACACTCGCACACACACACACATGTACACGCTAAGCAAACAGATAGAAGGCGCCAAATGGAAGAAGAAGAAGAAGAATGCATGCCAAAGCAGCGAAACTAATTAAAGAACATATTTTTGTTGTTAACGAAATTTTTCCCCTTTTTTTAATAACGGAAAAAATGAAATGACAACAACAACTTTGACAGCGAAACGAAAATCAAAAGCAGCAACAACAACAACAGCCAATAACATCAAAGCAACAACAACCGCAGCAAAGACAAGCAGCGCTGCAGCAGCAACAACAACAACAACAGCAAAGCATAAAACGACGAAAACCGTCAGTCAGACGACAAGTGTCATGGGGCCCGCCAACAGTTGCGGAAACGGATGTGGATCTGGTTGGCAGTGGTGGGGGTGGGGCCAAGCCGGCGGCTGCAACCGCAACGCGCGCCAACAAACAAAATGGCTACCATGGCATCAACAGACGTGCAACGTCAGCTAAAAACTAGCAAAGGCAAAAAAGGCGTCGGCGTCGGTGGACGTGGCTGGTGGTTAATATACGAAAATTATAATGAAACGGTAACATTTTTTCGTTTTTGTTTATTCGCATATTTCGAATAATAAAGTGGAAACAGGAAAGTTTTGAAATATTCAAAACGACGTTAAATGACAACAACGACGAAAATGGGAAAAAAAAGTAAATAACATATAGAGTACGAATAATTTTTGTTTGTGAATGCAAAAGTTTTATATATACACTTTTTTTTTTGGTTCAGAAGTGAAACTTTTTGGTTTATATGTAATTTTGTACGATATGAGCTCTCTTCATGTGTAAATAATTTTGTGTGATATTTGGTAATAAAGTTTAGAAAACAATTTTTCATTTAACGCATGTCTCTTATTTTGCAACTGTACACAACAATTGGGGAGTTATACATACAGACATATGTTTCAGGTGAATGTATCTGTATATCAATGTATCTTATGGTATCAACCAAAAAATGTAACTTTTTCGTGAGAATTATCTGCTATTCTTGAAAAAAACATGCTTCGTACAATATAAAGGCATATTTAAATAAGGATAGTATGTTATTTAAAGGAAATCTAACTAGAGTACATAATTAAAAAAAATCGCCATAAAATAGTTGTTTTCTAATTTTGGTTCAAATAAGCTGTGACTCATTTTTTATGACCCTTTGATAGTTCTATAACCACAACTTTGTTAAAAATTACTTTTAATAATAATATTGCACACCATTTTAAAGGTAAAACTTCAGTCTAAAAATCTGCATTTATACTTTTCCGATTTTTATTTTGCTTTGGAAGTTGGAGCCATTCAAATGCCAAAATAAGCTTAAAAAATAAGTGGTTCTTTTAAGATGGGAGCCACTGTATGTTACTTACCGTCATACAAGACATACGGCAGTCTAGCGTTGTTTTTATGCCATTTTGTTGCTGTGCAAAATTTTGTCTTTTTTCTTCGTTTGCAAAAATTTTGTAACAAAAATTATCTTCTTTTTAGAATTGACAAGCCAAAGCGAAGTTACTTTTATGGTTGACCTCTATTGAGTTGAGTTTAAAACTTGAGGAAACTTTACTTTGTTGAAAAACAGAGTCAAGTAACACTTCATTCAAGCTCTACTTCACTTGACACTGTAGGGTATTGAGCTATTGAGCAAAGCATCAAGTACTGCTCAACGAATATGTGTACGTGTGTGTGTGTGTGTGTATGTGTGTTTTAAGAGCATTTTGCTCCTTATGCTAGAACGACCAACAGCTTGTTAGTGGCTTTGTTGGTCAGTAATTTAACTGAAATATTTTGTAAAGCATCGACAGAGTGCACACACACACATACACAAACACACACTCGCATATACATTTGCTTATTTATTTACTTAGCACATTCGCTTTTGGGGATTTTTTGCTGAGAGAAATGAGAAGCAGAAAAAACTAATAGTTGTTGAAAAGCAACCGCAACTTGTACAACAACAGCAACAACAACAAGACAAGGACATCACATCAGCACATTGGACGAGGTTAAAGGGTTCTGCTGCGGCGTCGGTGGTCGACGGGATTGGCCATGACTGGTTGTAGCATAAAATAGCCGCATAAAATGCCGTTAAGTATAACGAAATTGAGTCTCGTCATAAATTCAGATCATAAGATTAAAATGTTGTGATTTTCACTCCCGCACACACACTCATGTGCACACTAAGAGTGACACATATGTATGTACATGTATGCATGTGTAATAACATAAAATTTCATAAGTTTCCATAATGAAACCAAAAATGTGCAAAGCAAATCACTTCTTTCATGCGCATATTTTCAATATTTTGATATTATGAGGACAGCTTGTAGGCCACAAGGATTTGTGCAAACGATTTATATTGCTGTATTGAAACGGTACTCAAGGCGGTGAAGCACGGCACCGGCCAAAGGGTTCAGGCTGCATTTGCTATCTGGCATTAATTGATTGCCGATGGCAATGCGCAAACTTTCCCACTTCTTCAGCTGTTCGATAATTAAGGCATATAATGCTGGCCAAAGGCGCAACAGGCAGAAAGGATTAACTGCAATACGGCACACGTATTAAGATCTCCTTTTTGACTTAATCCGCTCATATATGTCCGGATTAGCGTACGTAATGCAACACGGCTGTAACAGCAACAACAACAAAGTTGTGCCTTCTCCTTTTTTCGTTTTGCTCAACATTGGGTAATGAATGGCTTATTTTTATTTGATTTGTTGTTTTTTAATCTACTTGCATAAAGAGTTTTCCAAGAATTGAATGCTTTTATGACCGCGCAAAAAAACGCCATAAAAAATTACCTGTCGCACTTCGTCGCCGCGCTGCAATCGTGTCTTACCTGACTTATGAATGGCAGGTCAGGCCAAAGTGCGCGAAAACGCGTATAAATAGGCTGCACGGCGCCCAATTCAGCATCAAACTCACGACAACGTTCGAAGCAACAGCATCACCAGTGATAAACAGTAACTCAGGAGTCAAGAGACAAAAGAGAAAACGCAAAAATGTCTTCAATTGTGGAAATCAATAGCGCAAATGCTAAGGAGCTTACGACAACAACAGCGATGGCGACCAACAGCTCGGCAGAGCAACAGCAGGCGGCATCAAAGCAACCGCAGCCGCCATCGCCGAACACAGCGTATGCATTGTATTTACACCGCGGAGAGTTGAGTCGCCGCAAGGTGCACTTTGGCCGCGCCTCAGAGACGAAAATCAAGCTGACCGACGAGCTCATTATGCAAACGAAGCAGAATATACGCCGATGCAGTTTCGAGGATCTGGAGACAATGGCACGTGAGGTGCTCTTCAAGAAGAATCTCCAGCGCCGCTTGCACTATCGTCGCATGGAAGTGCGAAACATGATGAAGGCCAAACGCAAGGACATTGCCTGCAAGCAGTTGGTAAAGTGAGTGAGAGCGCAGGCGACGGAGGGAAAGTGACTTTGTATAGATATATATGTATTTCAACAGCCCATTTTGTGATTGTTTATAAGAATTAATAATTTATGCGATAATAGTTTTAAATGACAATAAAATAATTTTAATTTTAATAACTTCGCTTATATAATTAAGAAGGATTTATTGGCAGTTAATACCTTACCCTCAATCATCTTGTGGGCTCCATCTTGCATACAATTATTTGATTCCCTCTGTTGAATCTTTTTGTGCTTTTATTGAAAACAACTTTATAAAGTTGTCCAACATGAAAAATCCTTGTTAACAATTACACTTAACTGTTAACCTTTCACAGTAACTTTTCGCATTAAGCAAAACTTTCTTTCAACACGCCATTTATTTATTTTATTTATGCTTTTCCAATTTTGGTGTTGGTTCCGCTTAAGTTTGTTTAATGTGAGAATTAATAACAAATTGCCTTAACTTTCAAAATCGCACTTTTTGGCAATGTGCACTGAAGAAGAATAAGAAGAAGCCAAAATGGCCTTGGCGCGTTGAGTCGAATGTTTTGAACTTGTCCTCTTCTTACATTCACTTTTGGCTGCTAAAGTTCGAATAAAAAGTTTTGCTTTTGTTGCGCTAAAAGTTCTTTTTTTTGCAAATACATTTAACAATAAACACTTCATTGCTCAGTTGAGTTCATTTATCAAGGACATGAAAAATATGCGCCGAAAACTTTTACTTTACTGCGAAGCCAGAAAATGGCGACAAGTCGCCACAAGAAGTCATGTTTAGATACATTTTCGGTTTGTAAATTAATATAGAAGCATTTACACATTTTGTTGGCCTTTAAAATTATATTTCTTGGGGTCCCTTCTTGAAAAATTTAAAAATGCGAGTGCTATATAAAAGTGGAGCGCATCAATTAAGTGATAGCGGGTTCAGCATAGATCTTTATATCTGCTAACGCATTTATGTATGAATAGCGTATTACGAGACTTTTCGAATTTTAAGCTATTCAATGAGGAGTACTTCGTTTCACTTTTCTGAGCCCATTCATTTGTGTGAGTTCAACAAATGCAAAGGAGTTGAACTTGGCGTATGAGTGACATTTAATTAAAATTTATGTTGTCTAAAACCGAAAATGTTTTCGTGCAGCAACACAAATTGTGACGCTCCTTGCTGCGAATAATGGAAGTTCAAGTCAAATTGGCACTTCAACATGACCAATTTGCCTTCCATGCGTGTATCTCCTTTTCTTTCTCTCTCTCTCTCTCTCTCCCTCGCACTGCGCCTCTGTCGGTCTTGCATTGTTTGCATTCCTTGTTTTTTTCCTTCTTGTCGTCTATGGAAATAAAATTTATGCGTGTACATTTGCATTAAGTTTATTACTCGTGCTTGTAGAATAATGTGTAAATTTGTTTTAACACTATTGCACTTTTTAAGTTTTATCTTTTGCACAAAAGTAGACAACTCTCCGTTTGTGATGTGTCTTGGTGTGGCGTTAACATTACGGCAATTCGTATCACCGGATGTGTAAAATGTCTGCGAAACTTTCTTGTATGAATTTTTTTTTAATTCAAAACTTAATGAATAGATATTGTTTTGTTAAGCGTAGTACAGATGCGAGCTTCTTCTTAACTCTTTTACTTCTATAAACATTCTACTCTATGGAAATAATTATTTTAAAGTTCAACTTATTTTCTAATTTTTTTCAAACTCTTCTACATACTAACTGACCACATCAACCCAACCATGCGCTCACACTTACACGCAAAAAACATATCGTATCGTCGCCCTTTCAGCCCAATAGAATTAAGGCTTAAAACACGAAAACGCTTTATTAATAGTTTTTCCCCCTAACCAATGCAAAAAACATGCCCGCTTCCTATTCATAAACAGGTTAGAAGACGTCGTAAGACTTTGGATCTGCAGACTTCATCACCGGAGTCGCCACCAGTTGTTGCTAAGGCGTTAACGCCGGCGCTGCCCACCGTTCATCTAGAGTCATCGTTGCAACGCCAATTTGCGAATCCAATCAGTTACTTGGGCGGTCCACGGCTGCAAACGCGTAATCGTCACAGCATAGAGTCGATATTATCACTGGATTGATGACAATAGACAATCTTTTGAAACTAAGCACAACAAATTCCTCCTAGTCTACGTTTAACAAAATTAATCTTGTTTGGATTACTTACATGCTATTTTTGTGGCTTTAATGAGTGTTCCTTAATCGATAAATTGGTCTACTTCCAGCTTAGTTGTACCCACCTTTTACATGAGTCTCTGTTATGGCCAGTTATCTTACAATTATTTTAATCTAAATATAAGTTAGCTAAATGTTCATTAAATCTACCGTTATAATTTGTCTTCTGAAGCGATTAATAAACAAATGTATTATAATCTTTATTCATACATACTATGTAGATATGTATTTTTTAATTATTTAAACTCAGAAGTGCAGCAATCTACATTGAAGAGGGTTGAACGCACAAATTGGATGCAATAAAGGTACTTATAAGTATAAAATATAAAAAATATTTTTATTTCGAACAATTAACATTTTCTGATTAGTTGATACAACTAACATATGCATGTATAAAATGAAATTTGTAGATTTTCTATGGGACACATTTAGTAGGTTTGTTAAGAGAAAAATAAATAGACGATTTATCTCTTACACTTTGCACTCCAATGTAATCTTTTCTAGCAATTATAATTCCTTGTTATGTCAAACCTCAAAGTGATATAAGGAATTACGATTGCAAGCAACGATGTAAATTAGAATTCATAACCAAAAGAGCATCTATTAGAAAGATATTTGCTAGTAGAGGCAACATCTGTCCTGAATATGACACGTTGGATAGAATCAATAGGATTTTCAGCCATTTAATAGAATGTTCGTCATAACAGTAACTAAGAGTTGCCGAATTATGGGGGGTTAATTAAACAAAAACTGTCAGCAACCTTATCTAAATAACTAATAATATTTAAATGATAAGCCCTAACATAACAACAAAGTCTGCTGCAACGCAAATGCATCGACGAAACCCGTTAAGTATTCAGGTTTAAGCGCATGTTTAGCACGCTCGTACAATTTGGGAACTTGCTTGCAGTCTCCGTGTTCGCGCTCGAACTTAATAATGTCCAACCAAACTTCGGAGCTGGTGGCGCCAAAAAAAACTGTCATATACTCGTGAACTTGACGCCAATGTTTAATGTCTTCAGGCTTCTGCAATATAAGAGAAAATAATTTTAACTTCTCACATATTTTCAAGTAAGTTTGTCAAAAGCTTACGTGCTCCTCAAGTGTGGCCTCCAGCTCAGCCATTTTTTTGTGAACTGCCAAATTGAATGGCGGCATATTCATGACTTCAGCGTATACTTTTCGCGCGAGTGCAATACTATCAACAAGCATGCAAAACTGGAGATAATCACAACGGAGTGCAACAAAATCCTGACTCTGAATTTCACAGCCTTCACGGTAAAGAGCGAGAACTCTCTGGTTGCCTTCATTACTGTTATCCAATTTGTAGAAGCTAATTACGCGTGTCCAAATTGGATGTGCCTTAGTACCAAAGTCTTTTTTGGCTCTTACAAAGAGTTTATCGACTTCATCTTCGTTATTGTCGGCAATATAGACCTCTAGGAGTTGTTCACAGAGTTCAATACAGTGATTGTGTTCGAATGCTTCAGTCAGCATGCGTGCGGCTGTCTTTGTACCATCGGGTGTTGCCAGCAACATATTGCGATAGGCCAAATAGTGTTTCACGTCCATTAGATGAGAGTTGTGGCCATCCTTAAAAGCTGTGGCAAGACATTTTCGTTTGAGATTTGCTTGTACGGACATGTCTTGATTGAGTTGCAGCATAGAGTTGATATATAAACTCCACATGCGTGTCGTGTTAAGCTATTGAAGGCAACTATTTATATTTTATAAACAGCAGAAAAATTCAACACACTCACTGTCGTAACTGCCACCTGATATATTTTACAGCCCTGCTCGATCCGTTGCTTCAAAGTTCGCTGCTTCCAGGGACTGCTACCTTCCACTTTATTTTCATCTGCTGTTTCTTCATTTTTATCTTCAACTCCTAGCATCTCCAAGTCGGTTATACTCAGTCCACGAAACTCGCGTTGTGCAAGAACATGCCATAGCGCCTCACTGCGTGGACATCTCGTTTGTAAATCTCTGAGTATTGTCATCTGCAATTTAGCTGTAATGTCAACAAATTTTGGATCTTCACAACAAGCCAACAGTTCCAGAAAGAATTCGACTTCTTTTATTTGAGATTTGGCATTGCGATAGAGCGCCTCAACACGCTCCATGCCGATGTCCTGTTCGGAAATTGTGTTTTCAGCCAAATTTCGTTCATTTTTCATTTTTATCGCTTCATTGAGCATTATTAAAAAGAAAGATTTATATATACGTTCCGAAGCCGGATGGCGTTGAAGGGCACGCAGAAAGATTTCTTTAACTCGCGGCACGTTTTTGCTATATTCGTAGGTCCATATAGCGGCATCGCACCAATAATTAGGTTTGTCTCCATGAAACTATCGGTAATAAAGACAACTATGACTACTGGATTAAAACTCTTGTTGTTGAACTCTTTCTTACCGTCAGCATTTTCTCGTAGGCACCTGTTGCCTCATTCGGCACCGATTTCTTTAAGAATTCCAAATAGTTAGACCAGAAACGATCATCATGAGGAAATCTTTGTAACGCTTCACGATAAAGTCGTATAATGCGTGTCGCCATCGATGCTTTGAGGCCGGCTAAGTTGACGTTCAGCAACTTTTCTTTTTCCGCAATAAGCTTGTGTAGCTGCTTTTCGTATATAATAAACTCCATATATGATTTGATGGTTCTTTTGTTTTGGGTTATCTTAAATCCCAGGTTTACACGTTTACGAACGCATTCCCTGTTAAATTAAGAAAATGTTTGGAAAATCACAAATTGGTACATCGCGTCCTTACGCGGTACCTACCTGATCTGGTCGTCGTCCAACACCTGGTGTTTTTTCATCTGTTCATACTCAGGGAGCATTCGCTCCTGCATTTCCGATACAACCTCAGCCATTTTTCTGCCTGGATTTTATTGATAATTGAAAAGAAATCTGTAAACACAATTGTAAACTCAAATTCCACGTGCGGACGTGCAGTAATTGTAAAAAGTGTCAAAATTGGCACAAGAGCGTCCACGACCACAAGAAATAAATCACAGGGTGACAGAAAACTTCCGCGAAATGGAAGGTAACGAAATATCCGCATGGAACTCACCGCGACATACGCCAAAACAATACTCATATGCAGAGTCAATTAGACCAGAAGAAGAAGCAGTTTGTTTACATTTTTGACCCAGCGTTGCATTCGTGGGGCTGAGCTTGTCAGTGTTACCAACTCTCATCAATTTTTCTCCCTAAATTCCAACCAAAAATCCCTAAAATCCCAATTACTAGGAAATTATTTATTTTGTGTGATTATTATCGTGGTTTTACTCTTTGAATTTCAGCCCTATTTTAGGAAATGTCTTCGTTGATACAAATGAATCAGCGAAGATATTTCTAAAGGAGATTTGAAGCCTTTTGGTATTTTAGGCAACAATGTCTTAAATCGAAAGCTCTTCTATAATCCAAAGCTGTTTTTGAGATAACAGTACGAAAAATTTATGTTAAGCGTGTGTTAAGTTCGACATGAAATATTGAAACTGCTTATGTTCTAGCGTGTCTCAAATGAACATGTGTGCAGCTAGCACTTTCCCACTGTCTCGTCTTCTTCTTCCATCTTGAGACGCAAGTGCACCACTTTTGACACTGACATCATTGCACAGCAATCGGTCAGCTGACACAATCTCGTGTATCGTGATGCAACATAGACCTACCTAATGTTCATTAATGTTTACAATTGCTTTCGCAATTACAGACGCATCTCGATAATTCGTAACAGCAAGGGGATCACATTTTTTACGAATTTCTCAGGAATTCGACTTATCGAGATTTCCATTTAGCGAGGCTCATAAAATAAAATTTCGAATAAACGGGTTTTTCATATTTCACATTACATTTTAACTTTATTGAAATTTAACAAGTAATATAAGTACATTCATTTGTACGTTTTACAAATAAAAGAAAAATTATATACAAAGATAAAATTATAATAACCGGCGCTCTTTAATAGCGCTTCTTTTAATAACTTCCAGCCAATGGGAACATTACTTTGACGGCATTGTGTATTGAGTAGAGACTTTTGTGCATTCAGGTATTCAGCAAGCATAGCTCGCAAATAACTGTTGACTGATTCTGTTGAGCAAAAAATCTGAGAGCAATCGATTGAATTGTTCATTTAAAAATTTTGCTCGGTCGACGAGAAATTTTTTCTGTTCTTTTTTGATCGGCTCATTCCCGGACCGTTTGCTCTTAAACGTCGCACAGTGGGGCCTTCTGAGTTTTTCCGTTGCAAAAATCATATCTTCTGAACGAATAAGGATAATGGCATGAAATAAGTTTAATTTAAAAGGGAATTCCTTAAGCTTTAAAACGAGCTACGATACGATATCTGGGAGCGGCATAGTAGGTTGTCAAAGTCAGAATTTGATTGCGGTGCAGTATTAGCATCAGAAAATCACTGGTTTTTCATTTTTTACAAAGTTAGAAATTTACGACTGTACACAGTATATATATTCTTGATCAGTATGACATGACGAGTTGATATAGCCATGTCCGTCCGTCCGTCTATATGCCGATCAGAATTTATATAATATATCCCACAATTTTGAAGTTATCGACCTGAAATTTTGCACAGAGTCTTCATTTCTGTGCGATCAACTCATATGTCGGAATCGGGATGATCGGACTATTGGAACTGGTAGCCCCCATACGAAATTAAGAAGAATAACAAAAAAAACTTGTTTCATTGTATGGAAAACTTTTTTGTTTTGAAAGATAGAGGGCTGAAATTTCAAAGATAGTATTTTTACGTAGTCCGACTAAATGCCTCAAAGTTTCATTGAGATCGGATCACTGGAACTGGTACCTGCCATATGAAATGAAGAAGAGGAAGAGAAGCAAAGATAAATCGCTGTATTGAAAACTTTTTGGTTTTCAAAATAGAGGGCAGAAATTTAATAGGTAGTATTCTTTCATACTCAGGCCAATTGTTTATAAGTTTCATTGAGATCGGACCACTAAAAACGGTACCTGCCATACAAAATGAACAAAATCAAGACATTTTACCCCCTTCACACCGCCTACGATAAATTTTAGCCACCACCTGTATTGCAAATATGACATGTTTCTTCCTATAACAAAATTTGTTCACTTTATTAACATATTAAAGCTGTCACAGCAAATTTACCCACTATTCATTCTTCTTCTTATACCCGTAGCTGCGCCTTTTTCACTGATTTTTTGTGTGAGGAAGCGGCCGTTTTTTTTTTTTTTATTTAAAAACCAAACAGGCTAATAAAGGCAGCTGAAATTTTGAACATAGGTTAAGGAATGTTCAATAAACATAATTGCAAAATTTGGCGGTTGTCGTATTTTAACGTTTTTTTTAATTGTCCACCAAAGTTGAAAAATACCCAACAAATAGATAGTTCGAAAAACAGCCTCCTCTAGTAAACTATAAATGCTAAAGACTTGGTATTTATAGTATAACACTATAATATGGCTACCTAAGAATAGAAATCAATTCGATATTGATTCGAGTTATAATTTTGTTTTTATTTCAACTCAAAGATGCCAAATTTTCAAAAAAAAAGAGTATGTCATTGAAAGTTGAAAAAAAGGTCAACTTTGACTGTGCATATCTTCCAAACTATAATTCCGATTTCGTTAAGGTATTTCCTTAATCTCTGGAAAATTCTCTATCGGGCACATATACTTGTTTTGTCGAGAGCGTTTATGAAATTTTTGGTTTTTGCAAGCTGAATGTATCTAAGGCCCCTCTGTGCGGCGATTCAAAGGTCTTTTGCGCATGTATGTGTGTATGTGAAGTTTCGTGGTTCGTTCGTGTCACTTAGCTTTGTGAATTTCGCGAGTGAACAGTGCCCTAATTGATTTTCAGCTTTACATTTTATTAAATTCGCAAAACTTAAACGCACTATTAATTGTTAAGCTTAATTCAAAATAAATTAATTAAAAGAAAACTTCCTTTTTTTATTAAATAAATTAGTTTGAAATATGAAAAATTCATGTTTAAAATTTCATGTTACAATGCTTGTCAACGTACCACTGTGCACTTAAAAGAGAACAAATTATTGAAAAGACCGTTCGCGTTGACTTCTTCAGTCAATCGGTCTTTTAGTGAGACTCGCAGTGTGAGCGTCACTCGTATCTCACATTGTGCGATGTTCAGTAATAAACCGTTTCACGAACAGCTCAACGTAAAACGCTCAACAGAAAACCGAAACGAAAAGAAACGAAGTCTGCTGCTCTGAGAAAGAACGAGGGTGCATGTTGTTTCGGTTGTTCTCGCGAGCAGACCGTAATGAAAAAAACGGTCAACTGTTATTTGAGAGTTATGTCAGCAAGTTTCTGACATTTTGCTATAAGTGGGCGTGGCCCATTTTTTGGTCAAAATAATTTGCATGCCTCCCTAAGAACATAGGTGTAAAGTTTCAAGTTAATTGATTAAGAAACAAAAAAGTTTTCCACACATAGCTTGCTGTTAGACGAATATGTCGATGTCTCCGACAATAGAGCGCTCGGTAAGTGAAACCAATTCCTGATATTCGTTATTTCATCAAATTTTATTCGTTATGGCCCCGTTGTGGTTCAACATAAATTCAAGGCAGCCTTATAAGGAATTTTTACGAGGCCAGAACCAACACAATCACAAGGTAAGTCTTTGCTTTGCAACCGAAATAAACATATTCTGATTATTATTTATTATCAGGATCCGTTAGTTATATCGAGTATCGCGAGAACGAGGTGGCTGACCATAGCGAAGGGAAGAACGAATCGACGACGTCTTGGGCCTAATGATTCGAACATATTTAAATGACGCCGCGAACTACGCATTGTTTTGGTGCCAATATTAAATGTCATGGCAAAACAAGCGAAGATATTGGCAAAGACGGAAGCAACAGTTCAAAGTTTATAAACAATCAATTGCATTCCTCAGAAATCAGATCAACATAAATGCACGGAATCAAGTAGAGATTATTGCCATTGGTTATGTAAAATCAATGAATAATAATCTCGGTTTAACTCTAGAATTAGAAAATTCAATTTCCGACCTTCCATTGAACGACGAAACGATTCTTCCCATTCACGAAATCTGTGTGAACTTAATCGTCACTTAGAGTAGGTAAGAATAATAAATTTTATATAAATTTTTTTAATTAGTTAAATTAAAATTTTCTTTACAGGCACACCGCAAACAACGCCAAGTTGGTTGAAAAATTATCCACAAAGCCAGGTCCCCAATATTGAGGACTCACTTAATCATTTTGGTGTCGACATAGTATTGGGAATTGTGATAAAGGAGCAACTCATGGAAATTTCAAAAATGTGATGGGAGCATGCAGAGAATGATGGCATATTTTGGTCCGAAGTTGGCAACTGTCAAAATGAGTTAGGCACGAAATCTTTTTTATGAATTGGCCGAAGTCGGGAAAAGTATGCTTTGTGTGCCAATGTCGAACAACACGTTAGAGGGAGCATTCAGCGTTATGAACGCAACTAAAACCAAATGGAGGAACAGAATGCAAAACGATATTCTCAACGCCCTCATGCACATTAAGTATGCTAAAATTTTAATAATTAAATATCCCTTTCTTGCAGATATGGATTAAAAAAAACTTGGTATTAGCGTTAGTTACAAAATGCCAAATGATGTTTTAGAATCAATAAAGAAAAACTATAGAGAAAAAGACGATGATGTGTATTACGATGGACATGTCAAATGTCGAAAGCATCAAATTTGTCGATGAAGGTCGTAAGATTAATCTAACATTTACATAATCCCCATTGAATATTAATCTATCGTTGTAGGTAGACAAAGACTACAACTACTGATGTCGTGTTGAAGCGTTAAAATGCAACTTCGGGTTACAACAGCGGTGACGAACACTCACTTTAAAAGAAAAGCAATATAACCATGAAAAGATGGCAAACACCAGACAAGAAGTTTGTCAAGTGTATGCAAGAACAAGGCTATGATTAAAACTGTAGCGGGGGATGGTGCCTGTTTATTTCGATCAATCTCATTACAGATTTACGGAAATGAAGAGACGCATGGCATTGTACAACAACATAGAATGGAATACATAATAAGTTGATCAATTTGCGTAATTTACAACATTTTAATTACAATTATGCCAATTACATGAAAATAATCGCGAAAAATTCAAGACATTAATAAATACATAGCGCGTAAACGTCGCAAGAATACGCAGGGTAATCATATAGAAAATCTATAGCCGACCTGTTGAAATATATTGGTTTGAGTAAGTAAGTGAATGTTACTATTTTGAGCATTTACTATGTGAATGTATGAATATGAACTTTTACAATTTAATTTATAGCACCGATTAACTTGTTCAATTCGGGAAAAATACTCTTAATTCCCACCACTAAGATTATCCTATCACCGTCGATCACACTACAATGCCATTCTGCTTCGCCAGAATAACAAGTCGCAAAGAAGTGCATCTTATATAATATACAGCTTTTTTTGTTTACTTATATTTTGATCTCACTTCATATTTGTTTGATTTCACTTCAGTGCAAATTGAGAATCTTATATTACAGAATTGTCATGCGCTTTTAAGGGGTTACATACAGTTAGAAGGCCGAAAAAAAGCGAATTTTCCAAAATTTTCCCTGAGAAAACTTGTAGGTTTATTGATTTAAAAATTTGTACACATATTATGGTATCTTTTAACTGTATTTTAAAATTTATTACCACTAAAAATATTTTTTTGGAAAGGAGCTACAGCTGATCTCCGGGAGCTCCACTCAAAAAAGACGTTTTGCGGTGACCACTGTATCTGTGAACTGGATCACTTTAAATTAAAAACCCAAACGGATTTTGTTAAACAATTGTTAAATCTAGTGATTAATCGAAGGAATAAGCAAAATAAATTTTTTTGACAAAATGGCGGCTTCTCAAAAAAAAAAATCGATTTTGACCAAAATTTCGGACTTAAATTGTTTATAAAAAAAAAAAATATTTATCGGAGGGAAAAAAGCTTCGATTAATTACTAGCAAATATATTTAAGAAGATCGTGTCAAAATTTGAGATTGATCGGTTGAGCCGTTTCCGAGTTATGGTGGTCACCGACTTTGAAGACACCATTTTGAGAAAAACGCGTTTAAAGTTTGAAAAGTACTTTGAAGCACTCTGAAACGCCTTTCCAAATTTGCGTGTAACTTCGAAAATATTTACCGGAACGACATGAAATTTTCTGTGTGTATTCTTAAATATATGTACAATAAGAAAATAAAATAAAAAAAAAATTAATTTTTTGAAAATTCTAACTGTATGTAACCCCTTAAATATACCGAACACTGTTGCTTTTGTTTGATGTATATTTCATTTTGCTCATTACGCTATTTGCATTTCAAATTTGTTGATGAAAATTTGTAACTATATTTCAATACCACTACAGCCTCAAACGACTTAAAGTTGCTCTTTATTGTGTTATTGCTTCTATAACATCTGGTTGGAATTAAATGACCACCACGCCAGGTTTAGCGTCGATAGTACTCGACTTTGACATAGCCTGTACCTTCAATTTGTAACGACTAGAGTTTGGCATGGGCTGTGTTTTCCTCGTGTCCATAGGCGTGTTGGTTCGTGCAAAACACAATCGGTACGAAGAAACACGAATAAAAAAAAATCTAAAGGTTTGGATTTTTTAGTGCGTTTTAGAAGTGAAAATGAACTAAAAAATCGCAGAAACTGCGTAACCGATCATTTTATATGGGTATTTATTACCACCATCACTACTCATTTATAAGCCGGCGTCGTTTTTTTTAAATATTTTTTTCCCCCTTTTTTTTAACACCTTGAACTCAAAATATTGATTTCGAAAAAAAAATCACGATTTAAGCTGCGGTAAAAAATACTTAAAACTAAAAACCTCGCCGTCAGGACACGGCTAATTATGTCTAGATAATGTCTGTTAAATTTCAAAACAATCCGTTTATGCGCTATACGCCGCATAGGCGTACTAAAGGCCACTAAAATTGAAATCGCTCTATCTGCGCCAGTTTTTATCGGATCACGCTGAAACTTCTACACAATAGTCTCGTAATATGGTACTTTCATCCCACAAATTTAAAAAAAAAAAACGTAAAAAAAAATTTGGGTTGGGCGTTATAATAGAGCATTTTCTTCCTTTCGTCGCAAAATATAACGTCGTCCCAGTACTCATCGGGATATTGGATGTGCTCCCTGGCAAACGACAAACGTTTTTCAACATGTTGCTTCGAAAGCAAAGGCTTTTTCCTTGCAACTCTCGATGTGTAAAGATTCTTGTTGAGTGTTTTCCGAATCGTTTCGTGGCTGACTTGTCCACCACATTCCTCCTACATCTGAGTTGCTAAAGATCTAAGCGAAACATGAGGATTTTCTTCAATTTTCGAACTAAATGCCGTTCGTTTCGATTAGACATCTTCTTTGACCTGTCATTTGTTGCAACATTTTCCAGTCTATTTTCATTTTCAGCTCTTGAAACTATGTTGTAGACCGTTTTTCTGGACAAACTAAACATCTCAGCTAATTCCTGAGCACTTTTCCCTTTATAATAGTTATAATAAACTAATTGTTTAATATTTATTAAAAAATTGATGATGAATTGCGACAAAAACTTCCAAATTACACTAAAAGACTTTTAGTATACTGGAATGGTTACTGTTACCTTTGTGAAAGCTGTCAGGAATGGAAAACTAATATCAGGGAATCTTTAACATCAAATGTTACATTTTTTTTTTTCAGATTTTGTTGTATTATTTCGGATTGAATGATATTAAATAAACTTCTGAAAAGGCTATGTGTTCGTATAACCTATGTGCACAAATGTGCATAAAAAAAATATTAAAAAAATAATTTAGACTATCGTAATTTACAACATGAAATCATATTTTGTACTTTTTCACTTTGTGTAAAGACTTTCTTGACAAATTGTATGTACATCAAATAAAATAATTTGAACAGTAAAAATTAAACGAATAACTGATGTTCAGTAGTGTATAGCACTAGTTGTCAATCTTAGAAATATGGATTTCCAAAATAAAGAAAATAACTCTGACGCATTGAATGTTCTGAAAAATGTTTTTTGTGGTAGTTATTGACTTAGATAGTTCATCTAATGTAATGTTGAAATCAGGATTTGTCGTTAGATGCCACCATCGTAGATTCTTCTTATAGAGAGAAACCGCAGTTACATAAACTATTAAAAGGCGAACTAAAATTATCAAAAAAAAAAAAAAAATTTAAATAAATAATTATTAATAAACAAAGCGTCTTATTAAACTAACATTCACTGTACAGTGAGTAAACTGTACTTTAAATCATTGTACTAAAAATTTTCTGTACATTCTCTGTGTGAATACTGTTCAGTACTTAACATTACAGATAAACTACAATGTTCATTCATATTTATTCAACGAAGTTCAGCGAAACAAACATTCATTTTTAGAGTGAATGATTCATTTGCCGTTTTGAATGCATTCATGCAGACCTCTAATGTAAATACAAACAAATACATATGTAAGGTTAATGATGAATGTTAGAAAATTTTGGGCCGTGCGTGTTGCAAATTTGGATTTTCGTGCCGTGTTGGGTCGTGTCTAAAAATTATGGCCCGTGCCCATCTCTAGTAACGACTGTTGAAGCCTACTTTTTTACAGGTCATTTTAATTCAATTTCATACATATATACCAATTTTTACTATTTTAGACCAATTCGTTCCAGAGATATAACGGTTGCCTATTTTGGTTTTGGTCTAAAAGTGTAAAAAAAAAGGTATGTGTGATATTAAATGGAAATTAAATCTATTTTGATTAAAAAGTGGGCGGGGCCACGCCTTCAAACAGTCGTTACTAATTGAAGGTACAGGGTATGTCGAAGTCGATTACTGTCGACTCCAATCCTTACTGGTTTATTCTAAATTCTTGAGGTTAAAGTTGTTACTATCACAAAAGACAAAAGAGTAATACGACTTTTGTAATTTTTTTTAACCGAGGTAGCTTCAGTTATTTGCCCCTCACCGCTAAACTAATTCAAAAAGGTGAACATCCAAATAACCTTGATCTGCGTATTGAATAACAGAATCGACCTGTGAAAGAATTTTGGTTCTATCTATTATAGTTTCCAAGATCTACGCGTTCACACAGCCAGACGAACGGACAGACGGACATAGCTAAATCAACTTCTCTTTCAATACTGATCAAGAATATATAGTATACTTTTCATAGTCGGAGATGTCTCCTTTAAGGTGTTACATACATTTTCAACGTGCACAAAACTAATATACAGGGTACCCTGTTTTTTGACTGTTATCGTGAACATACTTTTGTACTTGGAAAAGTGTAAGTGTGTAAGGTTGTAACAATTTAAGCTTAGTAAGCTGTTCTTAACTTTGACACATTGCTTGTTTTGTTTATTATTATTGTGAGGCCAAATTGAAAAAAAAACCAAAACAAAAATTATTTTGGCAGAATGGCATTTAAAAGCTTTAAAGACATTTTTTTGGAGTGGAAAGCATACGAAACAATTCATGAAATAGATTTGATTGAAGGTGTGTAAACTGCAATGAAAATTTACATAAATTACTTTGTTTCAAATTGTAGATAGTATCGGTAATCAAATAGACAAAGTTGATTCAGCAATTGATAAACTGATGGATAACTTCATAGAGGATGTTATTATGATTTATTTTAGCCGTCAAGGACACTGCATTGAAGTGCCCAAATCTATAATTTGGCGGAATAATATTTTAAGCTCATTCGACGATCAACGATTTAAGCAAATGTTGCGAGTCTCTAAAAGACAATTTGGCAAATTGCTGGACTTAATAAGAGAGGACGAAGTTTTCAAAACTGATTTCAAAAGGCAAATACCTTTTGACTTGCAACAGTGTTGTTTAGATTGGGTTCCTCTGAAAGCAGTGCATCAGTTAGAAAAATTTGCACGATGTTTGGAATCGGTGATGGTGGCACTTTGTATAAAATAAATAGAAGGGTGTTTACAGCATTTTTGCGTCTAATGCCACGGTTATATATTGGCCTAACGTAGCTGAGCGCAAACAAATTGTGGAACGCACGTTAAATGAGTTGCCATATTGTTTTGGATACATTGATGCCACCGAATTGAAGCTTTTTGAAAAACCATTTAAAAAGCACAAAGTATATTTTTCTCGCCATCGAATATATTCGGTAAAGCTTCAAATTGTATGTGATTACAAACTACGCATACGAGATGTCGTAGTAGGAAACCCAGGCAGTGACCATGATTCAAAAATCTTTAAAAACTCCACAATTGGGAAGCACAGTGCACGTTTTTTTACTGGGGAGGAGTGGATTGCAGGAGATTCTGCTAACCTCCAGTCAATGTTTGTAATTACGCCGTTTCGTAGCAATTCTCGTATAATGGACTTAGAAAGGCAACTACAATTTAACAAAAGACAGTAAATACCGTGTTAGAGTTGAGCATTGCTTCGGAATCCTCAAAGGAAAGTTTCCTAGTCTCAGAGAGTTGCGAATTCGTCTGAAAGATATAAACTGCCAATCATTTCTTTGTAATTGGGCTCTTATGTGCTGTATAGTTCAAAACATTTTTTTGGAAGAGAGTGACATGCAACAAGGATTAAAAACAAAATGCACTGGAGATACTGAGGTTGAACTGAGTCATATTGATGATTTTGCATCTGAAAATAAGAAAGAATTTCTTTACAACCTAATTTTCCCATAGTTGGGGGTACTAAGAGGTGTAGAACAACCTTAAGGTATCCTCCTTCCAATTACTGGTTCCTAAGATGTAGTCAAATAACGATAACAAGTCAAAAAGGCACTTTTTTGACCTTTTTTCAACTTGAAATTAAAAATGTTAAAAAATTTTGTTCTCCATATGTCTTAATTGGTTCTTTTGGGACATTTCTTCTTGTTTTCAAAACTGTATTCCCCATTCCTGTATCTTTATTATTTGCGGAGATATGGATGTTCAAAAGGACCTTTTTGGTTCAAATTTGAATATCTCAGCGACAAAAAATCGTTGCAAGGATCGGAAAAATGCAAATTAAAGCTGAATTAACAGACTATTTGATCAATTCAGTCAAAAAAGACAAAAAATTTTGCAATTTTCTTTTTCTCTTTACTTTTAACATTTTTCGGGCAAAAGATTCAAAAACTAGAAGCTACAAGCTATAAAATCTTCTTTCAGAGTTTGTCGATAGAACTAATACCTACAAAGTTACAGACTGCCAAAAATAGGTCCAAAATCAAAATTTTTTAAGGTCCGTTAATTTTTTTGCTTAGTGTATTTTGACAAAAATGGGCATGGTTACGCCCACTTTTAGCCCAAATCAAAAATTTGCATATCTCCGGTACCCAATGAGCAAAAACAATGAAAATTGGTATATAGGCTAATAAGTTAAAAAGAAAATATATTCAGTCAAAAAACCGGGCGTGGCACAAGAAAGTGCCTGAAAGGTATATTTATTTATTTATTTAATTTAAAAATATGACAAATTACTGTCAACTTAAAGATTATATATAAAAGAAAAAAAAAAACAATAAAAAAAATAAGAAAAGGTATAAATTAACTTAGAAATATTTAAATCTAGCTCTTATAATTAGATGTCTCTGACCCGTTGGGGGTATTTTATTTGCAAACAGCTAGCTATGCCCCTTCTCACAGCCATGAGTGGTCAGAGATATGTAAAAAGACAGGTTGAAGGTAGCTAGAAGAATCCTGTCTAGACGGTGTCCTGTTAGTCCCTCTTGTAAGAAGTTCATTCATCACGCAGATGACGAGGAATGGTGGTATTGATCGAAGCGGGATAGATCTCAGGCGAGAGTACGTTCCAAAGCTTATTATAATTATCGCATAAAACTCTAAGAGGATCATGTAAAGCATAGTTAGTTTCTGGTAACATGTCTAGGAATGCAGAACCTTAGCTGATATAAAAGATTAGGAGAGTCTATAGCCCCACAAATCAGTTTATGGAGAAAAGAAGCCCCGAGAGCAATCCTGCAATGTCCTAATGATGGAAGGTTTATGAGAAGCAGCCTAGCTGAGTAAGATGGAAGGCGCGAATTAATGTCCCAATTTAGTCCACGAAGGGCAAACAAAAGGAATTGCTTTTGAACAGATTCAATACGGTCTTGATGCTTTTTATATTGTGGGGACCAAACACAAGAACAATATTCAAGCAGTGGACGCACAAGAGATCTAAACGAAATCTTTGTAGTATAGAGGTCATTGAATTCTTTAGACCAACGTTTAATGAAACCAAAAACACCCTTTGCTTTATTGACGACCCTAGAAACGTGCTGATTGAAGCAAAGCTTTGAATGAAAAAGAACACCGAGGTCGTTAAATGTGGATACACGCTCTAATAGGACATTATCTATCGTGTAAGTAAACAAAAGTGGTTTACTTCGATGATATGTCATAAATTTACATTTAGAGCTATTATGATATAATAGATTTATTGTGCACCAAGAATGCATTGCATTAAGATCACTTTGAAGCCTAAAATGATCAGTAGCGTCGTTAAGCGAGAGACAGAGCTTCACATCATCAGCATACATAACCACACGAGCATATGAGATACTGAGAGGAAGATCATTTATAAAAAGATTGAAAAACAGTGGACCTAAATTGCTGCCCTGAGGAACACCAGAGGTGACATGCACTGGTTTCGACAATGAAAGCTTGAACAACACACTTTGAGATCTATTTTTTAAATACGATTCAATCCAAACATAGAGTATTCGGTGGAAAACCCATAAGGCCTAACTTATACAACAGCAACTCATGGTTCACAGAGTCAAAGGCCTTACTAAAGTCAGTGTAAATAACGTCAGTTTGAGAGTGATTTAGAAAACCGTGACCAACTAACGAAGTAAATTCGAGGAGGTAAGTGGTGGCAGGCCTCATTTTCATAAAGCCATGCTGCGATGGAGATATAATAGATTTACAGTAGTGCTGCAAGTTCGAAACCACTATTTTTTCAAATAATTTTGGAATGGCAGATAATTTTGATATACCCCTATAGTTCGAGATGTCAGACTTATTTCCTTTCTTATGAAGAGGGATAATGAATGATTCCTTCCAGATAGTTGGGAATGATGCTTGGTGAAGAGATAAGTTAAAAAGTTTTAACAACGGTTTGCACAATGAAGTAGCACAACGAATTAAAATACATCTAGGTACATTATCAGGACCTGGAGAATAGCATAACTTCAAAGATTTTAGCTTCAGAAGAAGGTCATCCTGATCAATATCAAAAGAGCCGAAATGATTAATTGAACTAACTTTATAGGGGTATCCGCCACCTGAAAAGTTACCTGAAGAATACGTTGCTTGGAAGAAATTAGCGAATGGATCGACTATACCAGAAAGAAACCTGGAGGGAGCTACACAATATCTTTCAAAATAATGGGCAGATCTGCTTGTTTTATATTTTTATGTAATCAGGACATTACATTCTTCACGTTGCACAGTGGTCGCTGCCATAGGCCAAAAATAAAAAAAATTGATTTTGAGCTATTCCAGCGAAAACCGGGGTTTCGATCAGCGGATTGTTCAAACTTAATGACACAATACCGATTTTTTGGGATTTTCTAAAAATAGAATGAAAAGAGTGAGCACATGTTTACGTATTTGCAATTTAACAGCAGTCCAGTGCAACACACCGAATTTAAAAACGTAAAATAAATTATAAAACACGGGTAAACCAAATTCGATTGCAATGAATATTGTCCATAGTGGTATATACTTTATTTATACAGATAAATACATAAATAATTTGTCCTGTGTCTTGTGTAGATCTTTTTTAAAGAAGTGCGTCTTTTTTAGTACGTATTCGTTGTGTATTACAAAGTTTAGATAAAGTTTTAAGTGTTTCCCCCCGGTTGCTCCCCAATGAAGTACACACCCTATTATTTATTGATATTTCAAGATTATAAAAATGTTTACTTCAGTTGCAGCAGCCTGCAGCTGCACTTGTGCCATTGGAAAAAGCAACCTAACCTTATTTACTTTCCAGCAGCTCTACCTAGGAGCGACGCACTTTTTTTTTGAGCGAAATGTATGTAACGCACAGAAGGAGGGCAGGGGGACCCTATAAAGTATGTATTTTCTTAATCAGGACGACAAGAGAAATTGATTGAGCCATCTCCGTTTGTATTCACCAATGGTTGTCGGAAACTATAAAAGCTAGAGACTTGAGATTTTGAGGGTAGACTCGTGATGCTCGGCAGCAGATCAAGTTTGAACGGTTTTGTGACACGCCCACTCCTACCCGCCCATCCAGCACTATAACTCGAACATCCAAAGAGATAGAAACATGAAAGTTAGTATCTAGAGTCAGTATGAGTAGACCTACAAAACTGCATACCACATTTTCCCCCCCTCTACTTCCTTTCCGCTCCCCCAGTTGTTTTCTATAAATTGCTGTATCTCCAAAACTATTGAAGGTACAATTCTCAAGTTTTGTATACAAACTCAGTAAATATATATCTTTAAAACTGCATACCACAAAATTCCCCTCTCTTTGATTGTTACCTCTCAAAGACCTATAAACTCAAAATTGTCGTAAATTCCACATTTTTTATCGATCGTTCTTATGGCAGCTATATGCTGTAGTTGTCCGATCATCACCAAATTTTCAAAGTGTCTTTATTGATATCTAAGATGTATTTGTGCAAAATATTGCACAACGATTGCATTAAAATCAAAGCTTCGTTCCTATGGCAGCCATATGATATAGTAGTCTGATCTGGATTTTGATATATCATTTTACAATAAAAATAAGAAAATTTTGTGCAAAGTTTCAAGCCTCTGTGCGTTGGAGAGTTGACAAGTAAACCAGGTAGCTTTATAAGCCGATTTTACAGTCTCTTTAAAAGGGATGCATTCAGAAAAGAGTGATTTCAAAGAATCATAGAAAAAATTGGTAGCGACAGTAATATTATTACAACCATACAAAAAAGACCAGTCATATTGAGAAATTAAGGTATCGAGAAGAACGAAGTTTGCCTTCCTAAACCAAAGACAGCGAAGAGGAGATAAAGACCTTGTCGAAGGAGATGTCATAAGGCAGAGACATACATCTAAAGTAGGATGGTACAAATCTTCAGGTGAAGATAATGGGTTGGTTCTTGAAACCACTGTCGAACAATAATCATTCGTCCACACTAAATCCAAGGACTTGTGAAGATAGTTGGCAATAGGATTTACTTGGAAGATAGGTTTATCAAGTAAATTATCGAGGTATATCAAGTAAATTATCGATGACCAGAAGGCACAAGATAATTTAAATTTCCATGACCAGACCAAGAAATGTTAAGCAAGTTAAAATCGCCTAGCACAACCAGAATATCACGAGGACGAACAAGGTTAGAAACGGATGCGATAGCTTCCAAATGCTGCATGTAAATTACCATACTAGACCCCGGAGGAATGTAGGAACAGGTAACAAATATCGACTGATGGGGAAAACTTACTCTAACACTCATGAATTCAATGCCGGCTGGCAAGACCGTTCGAGTAACCTCAGAGCGCCAACATTCGTCTACCGCAATACACCACCACCACGACGCATCTGACGATCTAGTCTGTATGTCATGAATTTATTACAGAGGACTTCGTTATCGAGAATCAATGGTGTTAGCCATGTCTCGGAAAACACAATAATACCAGCTTCAAAAGAAAAACTGTCCCTATACAGTCTATTAAGTTTGGACAGAAGCCCTTCTACGTTTTGATAAAGTATAGAGACATGCTCCGGATTAGAAGCTAGTTTTTTGAAGCCGTGCTGGTAGAGGAAGCCTGGTTGTTATGTGACAACTGTAATTTCTAATCGAATTCTGTCTAGACCTATTATTAGGTTTGAATTTATGCACAATCATATTGTCTGGCCAAGATTCAGCATTGCACACCTTATGAAATACTTCAGAAGGAACACTCAATTTGAATGAGGCAATATCTCTAGGTTTTGCAAAAGTGAATTTTTGCACGTCAACTTTACCTTCACACCTATGGGAAATATATTTAATAATATCCTCGCAGGTAGTATCAGAAGACATTTTGGAAATAAATACCTGTCTCCGAGGTGCCACAACAGACAAAGACGGCGGCGGCTTGTTATTACTGGCCACGCATAGATTATCGTTCAGTGATACCGTAGGTAGTGGAAGCGACCGTGGAGGGGTAATTGACGACGGTGCAGACGCACGCTCAGATGTGGGTGATGTCCGTTTCGACCGTTTAGGTACCGACGAAGTAGGCGGTGACGCACAATTGGTGGCAACATTGGCTATATTGTCATCAATCGTGTTTGACGAGGGAGGTGAGGGCTGTCGAGATCGCTTTGATGAAATACTTCCTGTAAAACATGAGGGGCAGGAGCAGTTACGGGAACTACTGGAGGGATAGGTGGTGTAGGAACGGTGGGGATAGCAGCATTAACTACCTGTAAAACAGGGGGAGCGGGAGTAGTGGGATGATTAGGGTGAGGGGCAGTGATTGATGTAGGAGCAGGTGGGGTGGAAAGGTTAGTAACCGGCAAAGGCGACAACAAAAGAAGGGGTGTGGGCGGCCCAAGGTCGTAATTGCTCAGCAAGTCCACGCCCGACTCGAAGTCCACTGATAGTTGCTTAACATCTCTATTCAGTTTAAGGAACGCGTCACGGATTCTACCGTACATTGACGAAAAGTGAAACTGACGCTTATAGCATGACGTACAAGACCACGTATAGTTGCCACAGACGGTTTTTGACCGACTGTTTAACCTATCATGGTCACGCCCATTAATTCCCGCACATTTCATGTGGCAGATGTTATCACACAACCAGCAACAAACTGCTCGTTGTGAGTCCACATCAAATTTTGTTTTATTTTTACATGCCTCATATCAGCACTTCATTTTGAAAAAATACGCAGTCAAAGATGTTAAATAAAAATATAAATCAAAGTATTAATAAGGCTATAAAAAACGAATTTATTGTAAACACCGGGTGCGAAAATACTATTGTTATTTACAAAACAACAACTGATTCCAAAGTGACGAAAGACAACCAGAGCAAAAACAAAAAGCGTTGTCTCAACTAAAGAACAAAAACTAAAACAGATGTTCGCGCAAAAACAAAAACGATAGGCGACTGAACACAGGTCGAACAATTTAAATACACTGTTGTTATTACACGAACAAAAAAAAAGTATTCCAAAGAGAAAACCAAATAAAATAAAAAAAAAAAACAAAAAACGATATCTCACCAAAATGAAGAGAAATATGCAATTATTCTTTTGAAAATAATTTAATAAACACACTAATTATGCACAACCAACTATGCCATACAAATCAGCAGTTAAATAAAGCACTTAGATACAGGTATATTAAATCACACTTCTGATTAGAACTTGTTAAGAAAAAATTAAAAAAAGTATAAACAAAATTTACACAGAGCTATGCAGAAATGTGACTTGCTCTCTTGAGATCTCACCATCGAATGAATATAAGCTTCAGCCTTGCTGAAGATAGCGTCCTTACTGGTTTTTTTTTTTTTACTTTTCACGTATGTGAAATAGTATATTAACTTTGTCACGAAGTTTGTAACAGATCGAAATATTCATTTCCGACTATATAAAGTATATACATACATATATTCTTGATCAGGACGACAAGACGAGTTGATTTAGTCATGTTCGTCTGTCTGTATATATACGATCTCCTCCCACAGTTTTGATGATATCGAGCTGAGACTTTTTATTTGTGCGATCAACTCATTTGTCCATATCGGACCATGGGAACTGGTAGGCCCCATACTTCCTTCGTCCACATAAACTTTTCATTCTCCAAATTGAGAATGCTTTCACGATGATGACTTCTTTTCTCATCCATCGCAACCAGTTCGGTGTTTCCTGCGAAAGAAATGTCGGATGAATCATCATTCCGATCCTGTTGAAACTGGTGTCTGCTACTCTTCCATATTAGCAGGAGCTACCTGCGGCTCACACACAACAGTGTCTTTTTCTTTTTCAACAGCAAAAATGTCGCTGAGTTGCTCGTAATGAGGCCACATTTTTATCATTTTTGCTGTAATATATTGACATATCAATACCACTATGCATTGAAATATATAACTATACCTTGGACGGTTGTTTCAACATCGCCTTCCTCGATTCCAGCACCAGTTGAATTAACCATCGCCTCCGCCTTTTTTATATAAATTCTTTAAATATCGCACTTTAAACTTTACCATACTCCAGTTGGACTCTATTTTCGTCTCCTCCAACAACTTTTTATAATATAGCTGGGCAGTTGGCTTCTATAAGTTAATTAATATCCAAATCAAATAATAAAAAAATAACGACATTTTTTACCTCTATATTTCTGTTCACTTGCATGTAAGTTAAAATGTCAACAACTTCCCTATCTGACCATTTTTTCTGCTCTCCATTACATTTGCACTTGCAAATCTGATTCTGGGCCACTGCAATAGTGAAGCACGAATCCTACATTTATTGGATCCGGATCTTTCGAATCCGAATCCAAATAGATTCGAGTACTTAATGACGATTCCGAATCCGTAAGAGCAAAAAAAAAAAAACCCTCCTGGTATTTCTGTGCGCCTAGTTAGCTGAATCAATTTAGAGAAATTATATAGTTTCTTAAAAACACCACTCTTGGTTACTGGGGCGGGGGAGGGTCTTAGAGTTTTGTCACGTGGTTAATATCATCTATTGAATTTGTTGAATTTGAATTTTTAAATGTTTTGAACTATGTTCAAATATAGTGCTTTTTTAACTGTCTGTTTGCAAAGATTTACTTAAACCATATTTATAAACTACTACGTGAAAAGTAGTAGGGAGGGAGGGGGTCTTGGCATATACTACGGATGGTCACCGAGGGGGGAAGGGGGTTAAAAAAGTGTCAAGAATGGGTTACGTAATTTGGGTACGTTCCCTTACTTTAAATGACGGCTACCACGCAAAAAGTGGTTTAAGTGGTTCACATCGGTAAAAATACCTTCCAATTTTTTAAAAATCGAGGAACAGCAAAGTGCAGCGGAAAGCGTTGATCCATCGGAATCATGTATTCCTATTTCTCAGACTCATGGTACATCAATAAAAGAGTGAGCGCCAAAATCAATTATATATGATTATTATTTTCGCAAAAAAAAATTATTTTTCCATATAAACATATGTTAAAATGTTTCTGTAAAAAGGGTTTTGTTATTGCTAAATTTTGTGGTTCATGTTATTTTTTACAAAGTTTCTTGTTAGGAAAATATTATTTTCAGAGCGAAAGAATCAAGTAGTGACGAAAATGTCAGTGATAATGATTTGCTACCTTTAAAATGTTTCATATGTGAAAAGCAACGGACGTGAAGTTCCATTGGCTGTTAATAGATTGCGAACGATTGAACAGTTAAAAAGTGCAGCCACGGAATATAACGATATTCAAATACTAGAAAAACTCAGTTCTTTCCCAGACGATACCCTAATACCTTGCCACAAATCTTGTAAGGATCAATATTTAATAAACGTTTCGAAATTAGGAAGCAGTTAACTTCTTGATAAGAGAAAGACTTTAAATAAAGCTTATTAATAGCTGTCTATGCGAAATTTGGAAGACCGCATAATTAAAAATAATGAATGCCTATTTTTTGATTACGTAAAGAGAGAATATAATCAATTAAGGGAAACGTCCCAGTCATGGATTAGCTAAAGAAAAATTTTATTTCAATTCGTCACTTTAACCTGAAAAAACGTACATTCAAAGTGTTTGTTTTTTTTATTTGGACAATTAGTCTTTTAAGAACAATATACACATTCAACTTTATTAATTATTATTCGTTTAATAAACAAATTTCGATTATTAATAATTCATGACTCTTTGTCCCAGTGATTGATCACTTGTCCCAGTAATGAATCGTCTTGGCCTAGTAATGGATCAGGTTGGCAAAATAATGTAATTATTGCTTGCTTATAAATTTAAGTTGATATTTAATGATTATATATTAAAAAGTGAGCTATGAAGACGATAAAAATTGGAAAACATTATGAAAAACAATTATCGAAATGCTTTTTCTTTTATTAATTTACATAAATCAAATGCCGCTGTGAAACAAATTATAACAAAATGACACCATGACACAATGTGACACATATCTGTCAATAAGATCCCGTTTGTAAAAGAATATGAAACTTTTTATTGTACGATATACTGATTTAAACTGGGACATGATTCATTACTGGGACGTTTACCTTATTAGTAGAGGTATCCAAAGAATTTTCTATAACGAGTACATCATTTTCCGACATATGTATATTTGGAAAGAAAATTGATGATTGCTTTCAATCAAAAAATCAAAATTATTACTGCTGAAAAGAAATAGTTTCTCGCTCCACACTTCGCTAATATTATTACATTTAATGACTTGTTTAAATCAATGGCATTGAAAGAATCGATCCGGTCAGTTGCAGTACAGCTTCGAAGCGAAATTTTCAACTCCACCAGATCAACTTTGCCAGAAGAATGTACTGCAGAAGACTTGATGACAGGAGAGGGCGATTAAGTTCCAGAGCTTTTAATATGCTTTTTAGAAACATGAAGATGTGCAAAATTATATAATTGATGCCCAAATAGAACGAGAACTTCTTGATGAAGATTATTCGAGTGATGAAGATGAAGACGAAGATTAATTTCAAAATAATTTTTTTTTTTTTTTGGAAAAATGTAAATAACATGATTTTTTGTCAAAACTAAAATACAATCTTTTTGTAAAAATGTAAATAACATTTTTTTCTTTGACCGTCCGTTTAAAAAAATCCCTCCATATAATTGTCAGATTTTGGAACAGCGCGATCAGCACATCATGTTTAACCATCTGTATGAAAATTTGACACGCAGGAGTAACTAAAAATGACGATTTTTCTTGCAATTTCATGAAGCCACCACAAGCTTGCCTCACAACAAAATTATAAATTTTTCGAAATGCAGCTTCATTTGAAAGAGTATATTAACTTTGTCATGAAGTTTGCTACGCAGAGAAGGAGACGTTTCCGACTATATAAAGTATATATATTAGGGTGTCCCTTATTTTGCAAGGTTCTTATTTTTTAACGCATATGGGCTAGTTTTGTTCAGTCTACACTAAAACACTTTTTTATTTTTTTTTTTTTTGGAGCACAGGAACACGTGCCGACTTGCGTTCAAAACATGCAAGTTACATCAGTACATATGGTGTAACATACGAGTACTTCATTTTGTTGTCATTTCGATTCGAATTTGTTGGACAAACAATACGCAGAATGTCTGTGGAACTTAAAAGCAATACAAAAACTATATTTTTGATTGGTGAGATAAATCACCAAATAACGGGTGTTAAGTTACCACCTATCCGCCAAGTTATCGTAGTTTCATTTTTAAATATCCGCGAAGTGAAATTAAATGAGTTAAAGCTCAAATCAAAATGTAAAAAAGAACCCATGAAAAGGAAGTTTCCTGATTAGTATTATATAAAGTTTATCTTTTTGGAAATAAAGCCCAATACTTAAATTTGTCTTTTCAATAATATTCAATAAAAACTTAATTATTTGGCGTCCCCCAGTCGTATTTAAAAAAACATCTAAAATCTTCTTTCATAAATCTTCAGGGCTCAGTCGGCACGGGTTAGAATTAACTTAGGAAGCTGAAATTTTGTATTTAGGTTAAGTAAAGCATAATAAAGAACCAGTAAGGGAGCTATTTTCAGCTTTGCTGAAATTTATATACTCTTGCAAGCATCTGGAAAATCCGTTTTATAGTTTTTCCAAAAAGAATCTTATAAGTTTATAAAAATAAAGCGGCGTAACACCGCCCATTTTCAAATTTTTTTTATTTATTTATTTATTTATTTATTTATTTAATAACAAATATCTGTTATTTAAGTAATAATTAGATCAAAATACAAAAAAAAAATTTATAAAAAAAACAAAAAATAATAAAATAATATATATCAATAAAATATAAAAATAATATAAAAATTACAAAATAAATATAAAATTGGGAAAAAAAAACTTCATTAATGGAGAAGAGAAAAAAAAAGCAAAATAATAATATAATATAAAGAAAAATACATATAATATAACAAATACAAAATAATTAATTGAAAAAAAAAACTTCATTAATAAGAAGATAAAAAAAAAGCAAAATGATAAATTAATTCTAAGAAGTCTCTGACCCGGTGGGGGAAATTTATTTGCATAATGCAGGCTGTGCCCCTACTCACAGCCATTTGTGGTCAGAGACTTAAATTCTGAAGAGCGCAATCCGACCATCCAGAACGACTATCCAAGCCGATGTACGTTCTCAGTTCCATGTAGGTAGTGCAGAATGTTTGAGATAAAGGTCGAGAGAGAAATTTCAGGTGAGAGGACGTGATAAAGATTATTATAATAAGTACATAATACACGAAACGGATCATGAAGTGCATAGTTAGTTGTGCATCTATGCAAAGTTAAAGGGACATAGTTTCTGGTAGTACGTCGTGGTACACTAAAACAAATCCGATTGAGTAGGTCTGAAGAGTCAATTAAACCAACAACAAGCTTATGAAGAAAAACCGTCCCTAAAACAATCCTGCGTTGGGACAGAGATGGAAGGTCAATAAGTGCGAGCCTATCATGGTATGACGGTAGTCTGACATTACGATTCCAATTCAGGCCACGAAGCGCAAAGAGGAGAAATTGCTTCTGAACTGATTCAATGCGATCTTGATATTTCTTGTATTGTGGAGACCATACGCAACAGCAGTATTCGAGAAGAGGACGTACAAGTGACGTGAAAAGAAGTTTGGTGATATAAGGGTCATTGAATTCTTTAGACCAGCGTTTAATGAATCCAAAAACACCTTTCGCCTTATTAACGACAGTAGAGATATGTTGAATGAAACAGAGTTTAGGATCGAAAAGAACACCTAGGTCGTTAAAAAGTGAGACACGTTCTAATTGGACGTTATCAATCGAGTAAGTAAACAAATGAGGTTTACTACGATGAAAAGTCATAAACTTACATTTAGAACAATTGAGCAAAAGCAAATTCAGCAAACACCAAGACTGTAGTGAGTTCAGATCAGCCTGTAATAGGTCATGACAGGTAGGCTCATTATAAGAAAGACACAATTTAACATCATCGGCGTACATAAGTACCCGAGAGTATGAAATCGATGAGGGGAGATCATTTATGAAAAGAATGAACAAAAGAGGACCAATATGACTGCCTTGGGGGACACCAGAAGAAACTTGAATAAGATCGGACCTAGAAGATTTAAACAAGACCCGCTGAGTTCTATTTGTTAAATACGACTTAATCCAAAGAAGAAGACTCGTCGGAAAACCCATTAGATTCAGTTTGAACAAGAGCAGATTGTGGTTAACCGAGTCAAAGGCTTTACTAAAGTCAGTATAAATGACATCGGTTTGAGAGTGTTTCACAAAACCATGATTAACTAAGCAAGTAAATTCTAGAAGATTAGTACAAGCTGATCTCTTTTTTAAAAATCCATGCTGAGAAGGTGCCAAAATTGATCTACAAAAATGTTGCATGCTTGCAATAATAATTTTCTCAAAGAGCTTTGGAATCGCTGATAGTTTAGCTATGCCCCTATAATTGGTGACATCTGACTTATTTCCTTTTTTATGCAGAGGAATAATAAATGATTCCTTCCAAATAGGGGGAAATGATGAAGTGAGAAGTGATAACTTAAAAAGCTTCAATAAAGGCTTGCACAGAGAATTTGCACACCCTATAAGCACACAGCTAGGAACATTATCAGGACCTGGAGAAAAAGAATTTTTTAGAGCAAGCAAATTATTTAGAACAGAATCTTCAGTCAATACAGGAGAAACAAAGCCATTGATTGAATTAATCGGATATGGATATGAGGAACCCGAAAATGTTGTTGTAGAATATGTCGTTTTGAAGAACCTAGCGAAAAGATTTGCAACTCCAGAATCATCACAAGCCTCAACACCATCAAGGAAAAATGACGAAGGGTACAAATCCGTTCTGCGCTTTGAATTGACAAATCTAAAAAACGTTTTAGGGTCACGCGAGAATTGACTTTTACATCGACTCAGGTAATTATTATAACAGACATTATTAAGTGAAAGAAAATTAGATCGAGCAACTGAGTATCTGGAAAAGTCAGACAACGAACCCGAAAATTTAAATTTTTTGTAGAGTCTAGACTTTATATTTTTTAGGTTCGACAACTGGCGGGAAAACCACGGCGGTTTTAGAGACATCGAAGGTGAGGTACAAGCTGGGACACACGTATTCAGAATACCATATATTGACTCATAAAAGAAGGTGGTGGCATATGATATGTCAGTACAACGATATAAAATAGACCAGTCAATCTGATCAATTAAGGAATTTAGCCGATCAAAATTAGTTTTACGAAAACAAAGACGACGCTGAGGAGAGGTGTTACGCGAGATGGAGGAACGAAAGGGAAGAGAAAGGATAATTTCCAACGTAGGATGAAAAGAATCTTCCGGCACCGATAGAGGGTCACATCGAGATACAACTATGCCATTCGAATCGTTTGCCAATACAAGATCAAGAGTTCTGTTAATTGAGTTCACGACCGAATTTTTCTGAAATAAAGGAATATCCAGGAGATTATCAAGAAATTCATGATCTCCGGAGGGTACTAAAAAATTTGGGTTATCGAAATAAGACCAAGAAATATGGGGAAGGTTAAAATCCCCAAGAACGATAAGAAAATCACGATCATGTGTAAGATCACAGGTCAGTTTTATAGCGTCAGAGTGCTTCATATAGACCTCTTGTCCAGAACCAGGTGGAATATATGAATACGTAACAAACACAGCCATCTGAGCCAAAGTAATCTTTACACAGATAAATTCAATATCGTCGGCTATATTCAATTGAACAAGATCAGAACGAAGGGATAAACCTATTGCAATGAGAACCCCTCCCCCCCGACGAGAAGGACGGTCACGTCTGTAACAAACGAATTTATTACATAACACTTCATTGCTTAGAACAGTTGGATTTAGCCAGGTTTCAGAAAAGATGATAATATCCACATCGAAAAAAAAACTGTCCCTATGTAAACTGCTTAGCTTCGACAAAAGACCCCTTACATTTTGATAAACAAAAGTAAGGCGTTCAGAACCCAGACCTAGTTTTTTGGGGCCGTAATTGAAGTGGACAAAGACGAGCCAGTAACTGAAGCCGTAGGACTGGACCTTATTTTAGGCTTAAACTCATGGACGATCATGTGAGCAGGCCAAAATGATGGGTTACACACTAGGCTGAATGCATCATTTGGTACAGTCAATTTGAATGATGCAATCTCTCTCGGCTGAGAGAAGGAGAACTTGTGAATTTGAGCCCCGAGTATCCTCTTTGATCTCAGATATTCGCTAATAGCATCACAAGTTGTGTTAGCGGACAGACGAGAAATAAAAATATGTCTCCGAGGAACAACAACAATAAGGGGTTGAGGAGGGGGAACCTCAATATTAACAGTGGGTTGCATTACTGCAAACACTGTTTCAGAGGTGGATCTCACAGTATGGGATGACGAAAGTGAGGAGGAAGGAGGTATAGGCGATGAAAGTGTGGGTGCAGGAGTGGAAGGTTCCTGTACCGGAGAAGTCGGAGGGCGAGATAAAACCTTCGCCTTCGACTTCTTACGTTTGGAGGATGGAGAGGAAGTAGTCTTGGATCGCTTGACGGCAACGACAGACTGACAACCTTCATTGGGTGGAATTAAATCCACCGATGAGGTAGTAGGAGGTTCGGGGATAGGGTGAGGTGGGGTGGTAAGGGAATTAACGGGAGCCAGAGGAGGAGGAAGTGAGAGTTGAGGAAGAGCAAGATTGGAAAAGGGAGACGGCGATAAGGATAATAAAGGCGGTTCAAAGTCGTAATTCCCAAGTAAATCGGAACACGACTCGAACTCAGCATCCAATTCCTTAACCAATTTCTTCAACTTGATATATTTGTTACGCACACGTCGATACATTGCCGAGAAGTCAGTTTGCCGCTTAAAACAGACCGGGCATGACCATTTGTAACCTCCACAGGCTGAATTAGAGTCATTATAAAGCCTATCGAAATCACGTCCGGTGATGCCAGCACAATTAAAGTGGCAAATGTTCTCGCACAACCAACAGTGAATGGCGCGTTTTTTGTCACCATCAAATAAAAGTTTATCCTTGCAAGAAATGTTGCAACAACTCATTGTGGATGACATAAATAAACAAGTTAAAGTAAAAAATAAGAAAACAAAGCAATGATGTGCAGTACTGAAAAATAAAAGTTCAACTGGGTCTGCAAAATAAAAGTTCTACTGGGTATGCAGAAAGCAAGCGTAGATGTATGTAAAAACAACAAATACACTTGTTACCGAGCAAAAGTTGACAAAAACAAACACTTACTGAAAAGAAGCACAGCAGATGTTCAAAATTTTGCAAAAAAAAAAAAAAAAAAAAAGAAAGGGCAAAAAGCGTATGAGAATACAATGCAATTATTCTACACTTCATTTTACGATTTTCTATCTCGTCTGCTTATAGATAAATCACATTTTTAAGTTTTTCTCTATATGGGCGGTGCCACGCCCTTATGTTTCTTATGAAACTTTGTAATATGGCCAAGGATTCTTAAAAACGCGTAACTGCAAGGTGTCATCTGTTTATAGTTGAAAACAAAAAAGTTTTTCTAACAAAAACCGAACCTGGGAGGAGTTCGCATTGAAACAGACCGACGGACAGACAGACAAACGGACATGGCCTAGTATACATATATGCACATTTAAACATATTAAAAAAAATTAATATTTGTGTCAAAAAAAATGTATTACTTATGTGACTATTTTTTCGAGTGCCAGGGTGGCGTAACCCCTTAATGTTATTGTTGAAATTACAACAACTTGTTTTTTATTCTATAGTAAAGAGAATAAAATTTTACATCAGAAAACAATATATTTGAGTGTGATATCTGCATTAGCATTGGCTATATCGGATTACTGGAACTGGTAGCTCCGATATGAAGTAAAGAAGAAAAACAAATTTGAATCGTTGTATGGAAAACTTTTTTGTTTTGGAAGATAGAGGGCATATTAGTTTTACGCGGTCCGACAAGATGCCAGAAAGTTTCATTGAGATCAGACGATTGGAACTGGTACCTGCCATACAAAATGAAGAAGAGTAGCAAGATGCACGTCGTTGCATGGAAAACTTTTTTGTTTCTTAATCAATTGACTTGAAACTTCACACTTATGTTCTTAGGGAGGCATGAAAACTATTTTGAGAAATAAATTTGCATGACTACGCCCACTTTTAGCCAAAATCAATTGTTTGCATAGCTCCGGTACCTAGTGAGCATGGCACAAGAAAGTGCGGAAAGAGTATATAAGCTTCAGCCTTGCTGAAGATAGCGTCCTTACTGGTTTAAGAATGTCCTGGTCAAATATTAATATATTGTTGATTTTGGTTACAACATACATATATTCAAAACCAGTAAGGGCGGTATAGTCGAGTATACTCGACAATATAATACCCTGCACACATGGTCGGTGGTGCCACACCCTCAATCTACAAAAACATATTGATCTGACGTCGCATATTCAAATAGTGTTCAAAATATCAAGAAAATCGGTCAAAAAATGTGGATTTTACGAAAAATTTAAGTTTGTCGGCCTCTGAGGGGTAGCCATCAAAGAGAGGGGAAGTTTGTGGTATGCAGTTTTTAAGATGTATTATCACTGAGCTTGTATACTAAATTTCAGGTTCATACCTTTGTTAGTTTTGGAGATATAGCTTTTTTAAGAAAAATACTAGGGGAGGGGGACGTGGCACAAAACCATTCAAACTTGATCTGCTGCCGAGCATCACGAGTCTACCCACCAAATTTCAAGTCCCTAGCTATTATAGTTTCTGAGAACCATTGGTGAATACGGACGGACAGACGGACGGACGGACATGGCTTTATCAATTTCTCTTGTCGTCCTGATCAAGAATATATATACTTTATAGAGTCCCCCTGCCCTCCTTCTGTGCGTTACATACATTTCGCTCAAACAAACACAATATACCCCAATACACAGTATGTGTACAGGGTATAATAAGTACCGACAGTGTTGTTCGGGCAAGTTGGCATGTGAACATTTTTGAATGAACAAATGCGAAGAAGAAAAGCTAATTTAAAAGTGTAGTGCGTCTCCCTTACAACAAAAACTAGTTAGTTAGCAATGCTGTAGTGTGGTATAATCTTCATAACTTTATTTACTAGTACAGAGCTCGTAAAATACGGTCAATCAATTTTTTCAAAGCTGTCTTGTGACGACGAAAACAGAAAAACATGAAGTAGGCTTGCTCACTCTCAGAACAGAACACTTTTTTTTGTTTCGTTCGTGTTCTCTGTCTAGTGTTTTTGATTGAGCAAAACACACGAAAGTGTCTTGCTATGACAGCTCAAACAAAGACACATTGTCTTGCTTTCATGAAATATGTGTTTTTTAATGAGCAAAACGACTAAAGTGTTAACAAAAAGTGTCTTTCTATATATAATGTTAAATAAGAGTATGCAGGAGGTGGAAAGAAAGTTAGTGTGTTTCATTTTGAATGTATTTTTATTTTCTAAATACGCATTTATGAATTAAGTTTGACAATTAGTAATGAGTTTATATTTTCTGGGCTTAGAGAGCTTCGTCTCTCTGTTAATATAAAATTAAGCGCCGAAAACGATCTTTCTACCGACACCTGAGTTGCCGGTATGGCCAGCACAACATGTGCGAGCTCACACAGGTGGGGTGACTTGAACTTCATCGCTTGAAAAAATTTTATAATGTCGTAATTTAATGGCAAACGACCGTTAACCTCTTTGAAATTTTCAATTTCAATAAATATTTTATTTAAAATATCCGATGCAGGCTCATTTTTATTTTGGTGAAGCGGCTGCATGTCATCCAAATATGATGAAAATAACGACGTTTCTCCTGAAGCACTGTTACTATTTGAGGAAAATAGATCTTCTGTTGGAGAAGTGGCTTCTGCTTCCAAGTTCGATACAACATTTAGCTTAAAAGATAAAACAATGACGTTATTTAAAAAACACAAACATAGAAACTATATCCAACAATATAACTTTAAAATCAAATTGCGTGTCTTACCTGCATTATTTCAAACATACGGTATAATATTTTTTTTAAATTTTGCTTAGCCAACATTTTTTGGTGATCATTTAAAATTAAATTGATGCGCGGGTCCATGTAAATTGCCGATAATAATGCTTCATTTTCAAGCAATTTGCTTTCCCTAATTTTAAGCTGTGTTAATAATTTTTTTGAAAAATAATTTTGGTTTTTTTCACATTTGAGCTTCAGCTCCATCCATAGGATGAAAAAATCAGTATAAACCAATTGCTCCCTTTGCAGTTTTAAGGTGGCTTCATATGGATCCTTAAATGCTTCAACGTACAATTTGACCCAATCCCAGTCAATACCATGTTTTACAGCTAGCTGTGTGCCAATATACTCCTTCAATTCTAATAATTTTACCAACATACTGTACGTGGAATTCCATCTTGTGATTACGTCAAGTGTTGGTATATTTATATTTTGCTCAATCAAGGAACGTCTGCGCAAATTCGATTTTTGTATAACGTGTGTGTACTGACATTTGACAAAAAAAGCGAAAAACCTTTAACACACTAACTTACCTATGTTTTCCAGTACGCAAAGCTTTGCACAATTGGCGGCAAGTGTTGATTTTTTCGCTGATATCTCTTTGTTTATTTACGTCGTTCACGCATAATTGAAGAGTGTGCGCTGCGCACCGTACCAAATGAATATTGGGAAAGTCAATCGATTCCACCTTCTCTATTAAATTATCGCCACTATTATCTTCATCCACCATGGCTTCCTCTGTAGCATTATCATTTAATAACTCAACGGCCTTGATCATGTTCTTGCCATTATCAGATGTAACGCTGAATATGTGTTATTTTTTAATATTAAAGAAAAGTATAGTCAAATTGGCTGTAGATTTACTCATACCTAAAAATTTGATCAAGCTCTATGCCATACTCCTTTACGATTTCCAATATTTTTTCTTTTATATAAGTACCAGTATGAGACTGAAATAGTTGAACCATCCCAAGGGTTTTTACAATGATCTCCGATTTAAGTATTGTTGAGTGGATTATTTGTAAATTAACTCCTAAAATTGCCTTTTCCATCCTAGTGGCCACATCAATTTTTAAAGACAGAAGCTTTCCTTTTACGATAGCTTTTATTTCGTTTTTAATGGTTTCCTCACGAATTTTCACATGACTCATTGCGTTTCGGGATGTGATTGGAGTCATTGCCAATGCATTATAAATTGGACTTACAATTTCGCGAAACCCCTCGCTATCCAAAAGCTTAAATGGCCTACCGTCTGTAGTTACCATTTTGACTATCGATGAAACTACCGACTCTTCGTTAGTTTCATAAGAAATTTTTTTTTTTTTAGGTGTTTGTTTGGTGGTATCAACACTCTTGAGCCCTTCAAATATTTCGCGGTGTTTGGCCGTTAAATGGCGCCTCTTATTAGTAATGTGCTTGCCGGTCAACTCCACATCACATACGTTGCATACAGAAATGTTTTTATCAGCGTCGTATTTAAAAAATACGTGTACTTTTTTATTGCTGTCCCGATTCATATCGTACAATCTTTTATATTTGCTCCAAATGAAAACGTATTGCTTGTTAGTAGTATAATTTTAGTTTTAGTTTTCACATAAAAACACACATACACAGGCAAAAGACACTTTTTCTGTTTGAGATTTGAAAATCTGTCTTTGGAAGACATGAGAAAAATGAAAATAAAACAAAGTGTTAATGCTTGATCATTCCACTCATGAATCAAAAACAGAATTGAGTGTGTTTTCTCTCTCCCTTTTTTCATAGTGTCCGAATGAAACAGTTTTTTTTCTGACAGTTTGAAAATGTTGACAGTTTTTTACATGCTCTGATTAGGACTGTCAAAACATTTGCAAAATTTGGCGAGCTGCAATATAATTGTGTGTAAATTTACAGTTAATACTTTTATAACATTCTAATTTTTTTTTTATTAAATGAAATTCGAGCAGATGCATGCCAAATGTTAAAAGTGTGTTGCGCTGTGTTTGGCATTGGACTCCTATATGGTGTCAATAAATACGGCTTGAGATGGTAGCCAGAATCTGCCAAAAGCCAGTTGCCACGGTTTCCTGCTTCATATTTGCGTTTAAAAAAATCATAAGCATTGCTTCTGTTCCACACGAAAGAGTCGTGGCTTGCCCCAGGCATTGTTGCTTCAATTTACAATATATGCAACTCATAATCACATATCTTAAGGGGTTATATACAGTTAGAAGGCCGAAAAAAAGGGAATTTTTCGAAATTTTTCCTGAGAAAACTTTTAGGTTTATTGATTTAAAAATTTGTACACATATTATGGTATCTTTTAACTGTATTTTAAAATTTATTACCAGTAAAAATATTTATTTGGAAAGGAGCTACAGCTGATCTCCGGGAGCTCCACTCAAAAAAGACGTTTTGCGGTGACTGTATCTGTGAACTGGATCACTTTAAATTAAAAACCCAAACGGATTTTGTTAAAGAATTGTTAAATCTAGTGATTAATCGAAGGAATAAGCAAAATAAATTTTTTTGACAAAATGGCGACTTTTAAAAAAAAAAAATCGATTTTTGACCAAAATTTCGGCCTTAAATTGTTTATAAAAAAAAATATTTATCGGTGAGAAAAAAGCTTCGATTAATTACTAGCAAATATATTTAAGAAGATCGTGTCAAAATTTGAGATTAATCGGTTGAGCCGTTTTCGAGTTATGGTGGTCACCGACTTTGAAAACACCATTTTGAGAAAAACGCGTTTAAAGTTTGAAAAGCACTCTGAAACGCCTTTCCAAATTTGCCTGTAACTTCGAAAATATTCACCGGAACGACATGAAATGTTCTGTGTGTATTCTTAAATATATGTACAATACGAAAATAAAATAAAAAAAAAATTAATTTTTTGAAAATTCTAACTGTATGTAACCCCTTAAGAGTCTTATAGATAATACATTATATTAATGGTAAATATAGCATTGCACTCATAATCATTGCTTTTACACTAAAGTACCCTTTGCGGTTCAAAAATTAGCTTTCTTTAGAAGGAGGCTTGAAAATTTTTGTATGCGTACCATCAACGCATCCAATGACACCAGGAATACCAAACTTCGTATGAAAATGACACTTCGATTCAAATATTCTTTGGGCTTTTTGATCTAATTTGATGAACCGCGGACAAAGCTCTCTTTGCAACAGGGGAATTATTTTCCATAAAATTTTGCACACTCTTGTTCGAGATAGACCTAATTACGCATCATTACCAACGACTCTTTGGTAAGAGCCAACTCCTAAAAATTTTAACGCCGTAGCAAGTTGTAAAATTGGCAATAATGAGGTATATTATCCTTTATTAAGTTTAACACTATTATTAATGAATTTTTTTCTAAGCGGAAATTACACTGAAATCATTATCAATAAAGGCAGTATTACATTTTTTAGCGGATGTAAAAAAAATTATAATTCATACGTGGAATCTGTTTGCGTCAAAGGCGCCTACGCGCAGTCTTTTCTAATGATAATAGACGTTTTCTATCTATTTCAAGAGCTATTATCGATGCAAGAGGCATGTCGTCAGATTTCAACAAATTTTCTTCGATCTTATTGTACAGTGGCGGACTAAAGTCTACATACGACCCCTTTTTTTGGAATTTAACCAGTCCTATAACTTTTACAGGAAAAGTAATGATGCAGGCTTGTTTTAAATTAAATTATAAGATAAAAACAAAAAAAATATTTTTTATTCAACATTAAATTTCGAAGTTATTAACAAAAAACTGAAAAAAGGCACTGACAAAAGTGAACATACGTTTCGTTACTTAGAGCTTCTATGAAATGATATTTAAATATTTAACAATGTTAGTATTTAGTTGGGCCACCACCGGCATCGATCACTGCTTGCAAGCGTCTGGGCATTGAAAACACCAAATTTTCCAGCTCTGCTCCTGTTATTTTTTGCCACTCTTCTTGAAGCTTCTCTCGTAGCATTGGAGCTTTACTTATACGGTGTTTTCGAATTTTCCGTTCCAAAATTTCCCAAACGTGCTCTATTATATTCAAGTCCGGACTTTGCGGTGGCGAATATAATTGCCGTGGAGCATAAAACAGCAGCCAATCCTTCACTATCTTCGCTGTGTGCTTAGGATCATTATCTTGTTGGAAGATCCAGCTCGGGCCAAGGCATAATTTGTCCACGGATGCCTGTAAATTGCTTTCCAATATGGTCTTATATTGGAAGCGATCCATGTTTCCCTCAATGAAGACCAAATTACCTACTCCCGACGCTGCAACTGCTCCCCAAACCATGACATTCCCACCGCCATGCTTTACGGTCGGAATTAGGTGCTTAGGATCCATAGCAGTGTTGGGTTTTCTCCAAACTTTAGCTTTCCCATCGTATCCAAATATGTTATACTTGGACTCATCCGTAAATAACACCTTTTTCCAGAACTCCATATCTTTGTTTAGATGCTTTTTTGCGAACTCCAAACGAAGTGCACGGTTTTTCTCGCTTATGAGGGGCTTCTTGCGAGGAATTCTGCTATGGAATCCTTCAATGTTGAGAGTTCTTGTTATTGTGCGTGGGTGCACAACAATTTTGGATCGTTCAGCTAGCTCCTGTGCCAAGTTGGTAGCATGTACCTTGGGGTTTTGGCTTATTTCATTGCGGATGAAGGAAATGTCCCTACGGGTAAGTTTCTTTGGACGGCCACTGCGCGGCTTACTTTCGAATGAGCTCGATTTGTCAAAGTTTTTATAAATGGTTTGCACCGTCGCTTTGCTTAAATTTAACAATTTCGCAATTTCGCCGAATGATTTTTTATCTTTTCTGTGTTTTACAACTAATTTTCGCACAGCCACAGGAATTTCCTTTCGAGGAGACATTTTCGCGATTGTAGCGTTTTTCAAATAATGAAATACAATAAAACTAAAGCCAAATATCAAGTAAAGCATAAAACGAAAAAAACGTTACTTTACCGTTAGGTCTAACTTAAAAGGAATAGCAGAAACAGTTGGCCAACGAATCGTATGTTCACTTTTGTCAGTGCCTTTTTTCAGTTTTTTGTTAATAACTTCGAAATTTAATGTTGAATAAAAAATATTTTTTTTGTTTTTATCTTATAATTTAATTTAAAACAAGCCTGCATCATTACTTTTCCTGTAAAAGTTATAGGACTGGTTAAATTCCAAAAAAAGGGGTCGTATGTAGACTTTAGTCCGCCACTGTATAATATTATTCTCTATACTATCAGGGGTGCGCTGGAAAACAACTGTTGTTTTTGAAGTGAATTGTTTTCAAATCAATCGTTGGAGTGCCAGAAAACTCCCAGATTTTGTGATTTCGAAAATTAGTCTTCGAAAAAGACAGAGTTGCACACAGAAAAAAAAACGTTGGGTATTTAGGTAACTACTCGAATTTGATTATTCTTCTCAAAATATAAAACAATAATGCACCTACACTCACAAATATAAACAACTTGAATGTCATTTAGGTATTCATTTTTAATTTAGACACAAATATTTATAAATTGTGCAGCGCGCCAAATTATACAAGTATTAGGACAATCATACTCTTTCCTATGATGTGTGATTGCCAAACAAATGACAATTGTCAAAAAATAATTTACTACCGAATTAGAAATTGGAAAAAAGCAAAGAAAACAGAATGAAATCTGTCGAATCAAAAATATGCCTCTTGCGTCGATAATTGACTTGCATTAAGAAAGGAAACGACTATTATTCTTAGAAAAGCCTGCGCGTAGACGCGTTAGATGTATATCGTCTTCTCTGTCGCAATAATTTACTTATAGTTGGGCACGACAATGCTAAAATATGACTTACTCCTTTGTCATTGGAAATAGTTGCCCTCCATATAATTATTAGATTATGAAATAACGTGGTTAGGGCATCATGCTGAATCAATTGTCTAAATATTTGGTGCGCAGGAGAAACTAAATTTGAATGTTTTTGTTTACATATTTGAGACCCTCCCATTTCATTAAGTCTCACTCAAAATAGCTGATTATTGAAATGCAGACTTATAAGCATGTAATGAATCCATTTTATCTTAATCTACCACGCAGGAGTAAATGACCAACTTTTACAAAGTCAATGGTCTGCCCTATACGGGGAATCTACTCAGCAAGGTATCCGCTATCCCCATATACTAATTTGCCATACAGTAGTAACAATGATAATCCCTCCTTCGGCTGCCATACTATTACGTAATCCAATCCAAGTTCAAAACAAATTGAGAATTTGAACTTAATTTTTTTTTGACAGTTGACTCTTCTTCTTTACATTTATGTATAAATTAAATAATAATATAATTTAAATGTTCACATGCCAACTTGCACTAATAAGACTGTTGATACACATATTCATTAAAATTAAATATTTATACTGACTTTCCAATCATTTCAAATACTACTGCATATTAATAAGCATTTTTAGATTGTTTTGACAATTCAACTAATAAAATCGAAACCTACTTTTTAATCTTCGAAAATATATGCAAGCAGGTTGGTATAGAAACACAATCGTTGATTTGCCTGGATGGGCGATTTTACTTTAAATGAAAATTTATTAATTCTTCAAATGCACATTGCTTTGGCGCACAAAAAATTTTAATGATTGACTCATATTTATCTATAATAACTTTGGATTAGGCTAAAATCAACCAAATCAACCAAGGAGAAAGACATTTTCTGGCACACCTACATTTTAAAAAGGGTTGTTTTCAGAGCTAGAAGTTTTCCAGCACACCCCTGATAATCTAGAAATTATAAACAATGCAGAAGGTACAAAAAAGATTTCTTTTCGTTAAGCAATGCACTTCTTTAAATTAAGGGCCACACTGAGATTTTCCAAAAATCAATTTTTTTTTGGCTTAATAAATTTTTTACGTTTTGAAGAACATATTAAGCCTTTACCAGTTTTAAAATTCGAATTCTTTGCAGAAGCAATCATAAGCCCGACACACAGTAGGGCCCATAAGGCATATTGATTCTTCTTTTGCGTTTTTCTCGAAACTACTTTTTTCAAACTGGAGTACATCACATCTCAAAAACTACTTGATCAATCTTGCTGAAATTTGGAGGTGATATTCTTAGAGACAATACCTAAGGCGATACGAGGGGGTTTTTCAATTCAGGACTTTGTTCAAAAGTTATTATATAGATTATAAAAAAAATATCACGAAAATATTACATCGAAGAATAACAAGTTTCATATTCTTTCACAAACGTGATATTTTTGACAGATATGTGTCACTTTGTGTCATTATACTCTTTCAAGAGTATATTAACTTTGTTTTGTTATAATTTGCTTCACTGCGGAGTTTGATTTAAATTAATAGAAGAAAAAACATTTCAATAATTGTTTTTCATAAAGTTTTCCAATTAGTATCGTAATCATAGCTCACTTTTTAATATTCAATCAATAAATATTAACTTAAATTGATAATCAAGCAATAATTACGTTATTTTGTCAACCTGATCCATTACCAGGACAAGACGATTCATTACTGGGACAAGTGATCAATCACTGGGACATAGAGTCATGAATTATTAATATTCAAAATTTGTTTATTAAACGGATAATAATTAATATAGTTGAATGTTCTTAAAAGACTAAATGTCCAAATAAAAACCAGTAAGGGCGGTATAGTCGAGTATACTCGACAATATAATACCCTGCACACATGGTAGGTGGTGCCACACCCTCAATCTACAAAAACATATTGATCTGACGTCGCATATTCAAATAGTGTTCAAAATATCAAGAAAATCGGTCAAAAAATGTGGATTTTACGAAAAATTTAAGTTTGTCGGCCTCTGAGGGGTAGCCATCAAAGAGAGGGGAAGTTTGTGGTATGCAGTTTTTAAGATGTATTATCACTGAGCTTGTATACAAAATTTCAGGTTCATACCTTTGTTAGTTTTGGAGATATGGCTTTTTTAAGAAAAATACTAGGGGAGGGGAAGTTAAGGGGAGGGGGACAAATTGTGGTATGCAGTTTTGTAGAGTTACTCATACTGAGTCTACATACCGACTTTCATGTTTCTATCTCTTTGTTCAAAACATTTTGAAAGCGGTGAAGAAATTCCGGGCAGATGGCGGTCTGAGTACCAAGAACACTTTGTGCTGTTCAAACTGTGAAGAAACATTGGACAGCGTTATTCGAGGAAATATTGTCAAACGATTTTTGTGTTTTTCCTCGTTACTTGTCACCTTTCCCTGTTAACCCACGCTACTAACACGGGATTCTTTGATAATCTCAACATGCCCGTAATTTGAATCATCAATGTTTTATTTGTCTTCCTAAACATACAAATTGAAAGAATTTGACTATTAAAAACAAATACTTCAATTGGTCGTATTTATAAAACCAGTAAGGGCGGTATAGTTAAGTATTCTCAACTATATAATACCTTGTACACTTTCGCCGACAGCAAAAGCAGTGTACCACGATATGAACTCTGTATTTGAATTGTGCTATATTATACGAATTCTGTTATACGAATCTGTTGGTAAGGTAAGGCAGGGCTCAGAGTGCAATGTTGCCATTAGATGGCGCTTTAGTACGGATTTTGTTACAAAGCATTGCTGCAAAATTTTAGTTTGTTCGTCTTTGCGGTGAAAGTGGTAGTTTGTTGTATGCAGTTTTAAAAAGGTATGTTAACTGAGTTTGCATACAAAAATTCAGCATTGTATCTTATATACTTTAGGAGATACAGCAATTTGACCTTTGGTTATGCTTGGTGGGCGGGAAGGAATGGGCGTGGCAAAAATTCATTCAAACTTGATCTAGTGCTCGACCACCCGAGCCTATCTTCCAAATTTCAAGTCTCTAGCTCTAGGGAAAAAAATGTGGAATACAGTTTTGTAGAGCTATACATACTGAGTCTAGCTCCAATAGTTTTCGAGAACCGTTAGTGAGGACGGACGGACAGACAGGGCTTTATAGGGTCCACCTCCCCTCCTTCTATGCGTTATATACAAATTGTCTCAAGCAAACTTAATATACCCTGATACACAGTGTGTGTATAGGGTATAAAAATAGTCAATACTTAAAAAGATTTACAATACGTAGTGTTCGCAGAAATATTGGACAACGCTATAGGATAGATTACTATTAACACAAAAACGAAACAAAGTAAAATGTTTTCTTATATTTCGTATGCCTTTGTGTCTTCTCCCTTCTTGTAAATAACAATAATGTCTTGCTGCACAAATATATGATATGCAATTAGCAACATTATTAAAAACAAATTTGATGACTATGTTCATATAATCATAACTAATATTGGTAAAAAACCAATAACGGCGGTATAGTCGAGTATACTCGACGATATAATACCCTTCACATGGTAGGCAGTGCCACACCCTCAAGCTGCAAAAACATATTGATCTGACGTCGCATATTCAAATAGTGTTCAAAATATTAAGAAAATCGGTCAAAAAATGTGGATTTTTACAAAGAATTGAAGTTTGTAGGCCTCTGAGGTGTAGCCATCAAAGAGGGGGAAGTTTGTGGTAGGCAGTTTTTAATTGTATTGTCACTGAGCTTGTATACAAATATTCAGGGTCGTACCTTTATTAATTTTGGAGATATAGCAATTCAAAGAAAATAAAAATTTACAGAAAATAAAAAAAATTCTCTTGTCGTCCTGATCAAGAATATATATACTTTATGGGGTCCCCCTTCCCTCCTTCTGTGCGTTACATACATTTCGCTCAAACAAACACAATATACCCCGATACACAGTATGTGTACAGGGTATAAAATGCACAACTTTTGCTTGTAAAAAATTGAATTTCAAAAATTTAACGATTGGCATGTTCGTAGAAATGCGTAGAAAAAATCAGAATTAAAAAAAAAAACTTATAATTCTCTGCAAAATCATAATTTTTACAAAACATTAAATTTTGCTGAAATAGAAAAAAAAAAAAGAAAAAGAAATTCGACAACGTCTCAATAACAAAAACAAACCAGTAAGGATTGGAGTCGACAGCACAAGAAGAATGGTGTAACTGTTGAGGAATTGATTCCCAATAATTTCTTCTTTATTGATCTGGCTCGTGATGCAAGCAATAAGGATGCTCTGAAAGTCAACCAAGTCAGGCGTCAGAGGGTAATTGTGCAAATTCCCAAGAAAAATACGAATGCTATACTATGCCACAGATGCCAAGGTTTTGGCCACACCAAAAACTATTGTTGGAGGCCATACATATGTGGTAAGTGTGCTCAAGATCATTCAACAGCTCATTGCCCGGAAACTTCAGATGATAATTTCTGCTGCATCAATTGCGGAGAAAACCATGCAGCATGGTATAGGGGTTGTCGTGTGTATAAAACTGAGAAGAACGTAGGCCCAAAATCAACACGTCTATTAAAATTAAACGCTCTGCCAATTATTAGAATAATAGCGTTCATTATGTTCCGGCAGCTATGGTTTGTGGAGGTGTTTAACTAAAATAAATCATAACAATCAAAACAATGACGTATTCTCCACTAGAAATACTATGATCCATCATCAGGACAAGCGTTGTTTAGACATGGGTCAATGTTTGCCCCCAAACACAAACTCTTGGATTGAGACGGCTATTGAAGCACTCTCGGCTATAATTGATTCCTTTCAAGCAAGGTTCAAAGAACTTGAAGAGATTATGGAATGCCCGTTGGATTTCTGGGCATGTTGAGGAGCTTAAGCAATTCCTTTCTGATCAAAATATTGATGTAATGTTAATCATTGAAACATGGCTTCAAACGGCAGTCCAGATTTTTATACCTGACTATAATATTCATAAGGCAGACCATCCCAGTAAAAATGCCAGAGGAGGTGCTGCTATTCCTATTAAACAAGACATTTGTTACTGGTATACACGAACCAGTGAGAACAACTAAACTACAAATGGCCTCCATCCAGATCGTAACCAGTAAGGGTGAGTTATTAGTGTCTACATTATACCTTCCTCCGTATCTTAATTGGACATCAAGAGACTTTTTTCGTTAATAATGGGTTGCGTTCAGTTGATTTAACTATCAGAAATGAATTTCAGCTTTCCGCTTTGGATTCTGCCCCAATAAATTCCGCCAGATATTGAGGCGCTACTGCTCATCAAGAGAAGATTAAAGAGACAGTTTTGTCGCACTCGTGATCCCATTGTGGACAGAGTTTTTCTTAGAGCGTCGAATAGAGTTAAAAAGGTGCTGGCGCTTCACAAACAGAATGAAACTGATCAATTTTTGTCTAAGGTCTCCCCTAATGACAACACAAAGCACTCCCTGAGGAAATTGAAGAGAAGATACAAGCAACAGGTGACCCCTAAACTTCCAATAAAGAAGAATGACGGATCCTGGGCTAGATCTTCAAAAGACTCAGCCCAGGCTTTTGCTGAGGGCTTAGAAGCTAGGTTTCAGCAATTTGATACCAGCTCAGAACACAGGGTTCGACAAATACAATTGACGCTAGATTCTGCTAGCCAGTTATGCCCTCCAGTTGCACCTATTACTCCTGAGGAAGTTTCAGCACACATAAAAAAGCTAAACATTTAAAAGGCTCCAGGTGAAGTTGGTTTGTTTAACCATACTCTAAAAGCGTCGCCGATTAAAGCAGTATTGTTTCTAGTCCTCGTTTTTAACGCGGTACTAAGATTGGGACATATTTCAAAGCAGTGGAAGAAGGCGAGAATCTGTATGATTCATAAGGCTGGCAAAAGTCCTTACAACTTAGACTCATACAGGCCAATCAGTCTGTTGTCCACTATAGCAAAGCTGTTTCAACGTTGTCTGCTGTCATGAATTCTGCAGGTAAAGCAAGTTGTTCCACCTTTTCAATTCGGATTCCGTAAGTCCCATGGAACTCCTGAGCAACTTATTAGAGTAGTCAACTTTATCCTCGAAGGATTTGAGGCCAAGGAGTATGTGGTGGGAGCTTTCCTCGACATCAGACAGGCATTCGACCGAGTATGGCATGATGGGCTGCTCTGCAAGCTAAAGAGTCTTTTATCACCCCAACTTTGGTTATTAGTGCGCAGCTGTCTTCATAACAGGACCTTCTCAGTCGTAATAGATGGTGAGGAATCCTTGTACCAAGACGATTTGTGCTGGTGTCCCTCAGGGAAGCGTTTTGGTTCCAACTCTCTATACACTATTCACTCATGACATGCCTAATGTGTCAGATATTCCACTTGAAGATCCACAAGATTTTATCATTGCCAGAAACAAGTGTATCTATGACGCAACGGACTCATTGCAGGAATACTTACACCTATTACCTACCTATTAGTACAGATAAAAATAAATGTGCTAATGTTACATACGCCCTTCGGCGGGATGTTTGTCCAGGAGTTTTTATAGACAACCAATTAATTCAACACTATGTAGGTTACAAATACCTGGGTGTCTATTTGGACAGGCGGCTAACTTTTAGAACACACATAAACAACATAACAAAATCACTTAGTCTGAGAATCCGCAAATTAAGTTGGCTGCTAAATTGTAGGAGCAAAGTACCGCTTAATAATAAAGTCCTCATTTACAAAACCATAATTGCTCCCGTTTGGCAGTACGGTCTACCGTTTATGGCATAGCAGCGAAATCAAATTTAAGAAAAATTACAGTACTCCAGGCCAAGACGTTGCGCATGATATCTGGTGCCCCATGGTACATTGACTTGAAAGTTCCCAAAATTGGCGATATTATAAATGTGCAGGCCAAAAAATACATGGACAGATTAGATAATCATCCCAACCATTTAGCCAGGCGGCTGTTAAGGCGCCGCAGAGCGGAAAGACGACTAAAAAGATCGCATCCAGGAGATCTGGCAACCAGATAATTTTAAGTTTTATTTAAATTTAATTTCCATTCAGTTACATATTTGTTTAAGATTCCTTTCACACTTATTTTTATTATTTTAAGTTGTTGTGTAATTTTTCTTTGTACATAGTTTAATTTAAGTTGTTTTTTATAATAACAGAAAAATTAAATAATCTAAAGTGACAAAAAAAAAATAAAAATCAATCGAAAAAGAAATTCGACAACGTTTCAACACCAAAAAAAAAAAAAACAGTAAGGACGCTATCTTCAGCAAGACTGAAGCTATAATACTTTTCACTTTGTGTCACTAAAAAACTAAATGAATAGTTTTCATGCCTCCCTAACAACATAACTGTAAGGTTTCAAGTCAATTGGTTAAAAAACAAAAAAGTTTTCCATACAACGGGTCAAGTTCAGCTATAAGTGGGCGTGGCTACACCCACTTTTGGTCAAAATAGTTTTCATTCCTCCCTAAGAACATAGCTGTGAAGTTTCAAGTCAATTGGTTAAAAAACAAAAAAGTTTTCCATACAACGGGTCAAGTTTAGCTATAAGTGGGCGTGGCCATGCCCACTTTTGGTCAAAATAGTTTTCATTCCTCCCTAAGAACATAACTGTAAAGTTTCAAGTCAATTGGTTAAAAAACAAAAAAGTTTTCCATACAACGGGTCAAGTTTAGCTATAAGTGGGCGTGGCCATGCCCACTTTTGGTCAAAATTGTTTTCATTCCTCCCTAAGAACATAACTGTAAAGTTTCAAGTTAATTGGTTAAAAAACAAAAAAGTTTTTCATACAACGGGTCAAGTTTAGCTATAAGTGGGCGTGGCCATGCCCACTTTTGGTCAAAATTGTTTTCATTCCTCCCTAAGAACATAGCTGTGAAGTTTCAAGTCAATTGGTTAGAAAACAAAAAAGTTTTCCATACAACGGGTCAAGTTTAGCTATAAGTAGGCGTGGCCATGCCCACTTTTGGTCAAAATAGTTTTCATTCCTCCCTAAGAACATAACTGTAAAGTTTCAAGTCAATTGGTTGAAAAACAAGAAAGTTTTCCATACAACTACGTGAATATTGCTTCTCTTCCTCTTCTTCATTTTGTATGGGAGCTACCAGTTCCAGATGTCCAATCTCAATGAAAGTTTCAGGCATGTAGTCGGACTATGTAGAACTACTATGTTTAAAATTTCAGCACTCTATCATACAAAACAAAAAAGTTTTCCATACAACGATTCAAGTTTTGTTCACTTTTCTGCTTCTTTTCGTATGGGGGCTACCAGTTCCAGTGGTCCGATATGGCTGGATCCGACAAATGAGTTGATCGCACAAATAAAAAGTCTCTGTGCAAAATTTCAGCTCGTTATCTTCAAAACTGTGGGAGGAGATTGTATATATACTGACAGACGGACATGGCTAAATCAACTCGTCTTGTCGTCCTGATCAAGAATATATATACTTTATATAGTCGGTAATGAATATTTCGATGTGTTACAAACTTCAGCACAAAGTTAATATACTATTTCACATACGTGAAAAGTATAAAAAACCATAAACTACTAGTAATGGCTAACAAAAGTTAGAGTATGTGCCTTTTATTATTTGTCTTTTTTCACAAGTGTGCTTAAGTTTATGCAGAATGTTATCGAAAATTTAACAGTTGAGCGTGATTTCCTTTCTGGTTATTTTAATACTCTCTGCTGTGACACTGTCTAAGCGTATGCATTGTATTGTTGTCCGCTACTTAGCGTGACTAATCAATATCATAATCATAATATATGAGTCGCGAATTCATCTGCAATTATGTTGAAGCCCATTCAATTTTGTAATTGACAACAATACCCTTTCCTTTTCCTGTGATTAGCAAATGAAAACAATTAACTTACAAATTCAAAATATTCCAAAGGTGAACACTAATAATAAATTATATATGCAATAAACAGAGTCAAGTAGATTCCACACATTGAATCATTGGTATTTAACTTTACTCTGTTCTTCGGGAGACACTCTGCACATTTGAATTAATTTTTCTTCTTCGCAAAACTGTACACATTCCAACTTACCCAAATGACATAGTTGATACATACATATTTAGGTAAAATTTACTATTTTTTACGAGTTTTTTTAACCATTTCAAATGCAACTTCACATTAATTATAATTTGAAGATTATTTAAACAATTTAATTCGAATGTACTTCTCAATCTTCGAAAATAGATACAAGCAGATTGATTGTTTTCTAGCTCAAACAATTTGGTTGATTTGGGAAGGGTTTTTTAAACGCAGATTTATTAATGAAAATATGTAGAATATTGAATTGTTTTAATGCAGATTAATGAGAAAACCATTAAGATTATTTCTTAGTACATAATTATTTATAACAACTTAAAAGAAGACTGAATAGATACCTATTACTACCATTACCATTCATTTATAAACTCTCATAAAAATGGAAAAAGTGAATATTCAAGAAGGGATTCGGAAAAACAAATTGATAAATTGTAATTTTTATAAAAAAATATGTAAATACATACGTAAGATTAATGTTAATAAAGTTTTAAAACCAGTAAGGATGCTACTTTGTGCTTTGCTGAAACTTAAATACTCTTGCAAGCATTTTTATACACTGTACCTTATGGTACAAAGGTATATTAGTTTTATGCAGTGCCGGATTAGCCATGTAGCAAGAGAAGCAAATGCTACGGGACCCGCGCTCCAACGCTTATCTGACCGTAATTAAATCCAGGAAGGACGCTAACTTCAGCAAGGCTGAAGCTTATATACTCTTCACGCCCTTTCTTGTGTCACGCCCATTTTTTTGACTGAATCTACTTTCTGTTCATCTTATTAGCTATATACCAATTTTTATTGTTTTTGCTCATTGGATACCAAATTATTGATTTTTGATTTTTGCTATAAGTGGGCGTAACCATGCCAAAGGAACCAGTTCCAGTTGTCCAATCTCAATGAAGCTTTGAGGCATTTAGTCGGACTATTACTACGTTTATACGTTGACTTAAAACGTTTCGACTGAAAACGAAGTGACTCAAAAAGTGTTCTGATACGTTTTGAAAATATAAATTAATCTGTTTTGACTTATATGTCAAAATAAATAAGAAACATCAAAAATAAACTTCAAATTGATCAAAATGGACAACGAAGCAAAAAAACGTTTGACTTTACAATTGTTTATAAAGGCAATGCTGAGAAAACGAACGGTAATAACACAGTAACTTTTGGTGGAAGGTATATTCCAATCTTTAAATGGAAGAAATAATCAAATAAAACAACTGTGTATGTTCCAAAATGCATCATTGCCGAGAATGGTATTTTCAACAAATGAGCCACGGATTCGAAGTTGCAACCCAAATTACTGGTGGACACTGCAACAGGCAGGCAACGTCGATCTTTATTTTCATACTTTCCGCATGCGCAAAGAATCTTTTTTACTTTTGTCCGAAAAACTTTAATCCTTCTTGGCTAATGACAGCGAAATGTTTGTTAGGCTTCCTCTCACAGTTGACAAACAAATTGCAATTTGTATATACAAATTGGCATCATGTGCAGAATACAGAGTAATAGATGATGTATTCGAAGTACATAAGAGTACAGTGCATAAGTATTTTCACAAAGTTGTAAATGCCATAGAAAACCTTGAAAAGGAGTTTATCAAATTTCCAAATTTGGATGAAGCTTTAATAATTGCAAATGAATTTGAGAAAAAATCTCGTATTCCAAATATTATTGGAGCTATAGATGGTAACAAATTAATAAATTTCCTATCTTTTTATTTCAATGCTCTGTATTCATTTGTTAAGGCACACATATTCCTATTTCACCGCCCAAAGAAGGTTTTTTGGATGCAACGGTCTTTAAATAATCGGGTTTGTTCAAAAACACTGATAACATTATTTCCAAGCATATGACATTGGTGAATGGTATGGAAACCCCACTTTTTATCGTAGGAGATCCAGCGTATCCACTTCTTCCGTGGTTAATGAAACCATATGTTGGAAGTTTAAAATCCGACGAAGAATCTTTCAACTGTCATTTAAGCTCTGCAAGAATTTTAGTAGAAAACGCGTTTGGAAGATTGAAAGGTCGTTGGAGGTGCTTATCAAAAAAAAATTGATATCCGTCTCGACTTCGTTCCAAATGTGGTTTTGGCCTGCTCAATTTTGCATAATTTTGTGGAGCAGCAAAAAGAAGGATATTTAGATGTTTGGGGTCAGTCTGCCCAAACTAGCTTAGACCAGCAGCCTCAAGATGTGATTTCCAAAGAAAGAATAAGTGAAGGAAACTTTCAACCGAAAGATATAAGAAACAATATAAAAGATTATTTGAAAGACAATTTTGATCTGCGTAAATCTCATAATTATTGATTTTCATTTATTAAAAAAAAAATTAAAAATACCATTTAACTCTTAAACATCTCCGTTTTTTGTCTTCTACTTCACTTCTATCACTCAATGAGAAGGAGGAATTACTGTTTTCCGACGTATTGGTTGATATATTAGACAAAAACGACATCTGCTGAGGATTCTAATAATTGATTGGATAATGTGTTGGTGTTTGCAGTGTACTCAAAAGAGCCGAAAACATTTCTCCAGTTTCCCTACGATCTTCTTCCATTACTTTTTTGGTTTCTTGCCGATTTTTTTCGAGAAGAACCTCCATATTGTGCATATGTTTTTGCTCCTGCTGCTCCAGAGCGTTTATTACAGTTTGTTGAGTGTTCTTCCACTCCTTCGTAAATGTTTCCATCACTTTTTGGTATGTTTTTTTTTCTGCAATTGTGAAAGTCAATTATTATTTTTTTATGGAACTACAGTTTGATATTTATACTTACTTGAAGGCTCAACGGGTATTAAATTGTACAATGTTTGTTTTGTTCAGAGCATGTAAAAAACTGTCAACATTTTCAAACTGTCAGAAAAAAAACTGTTTCATTCGGACACTATGAAAAGAGGGAGAGAGAAAACACACTCAATTCTGTTTTTGATTAATGAGTTGAATGATCAAGCATTAACACTTTGTTTTATTTTAATTTTTCTCGTGTCTTCCAAAGACAGACACAAACAAAAAAAGTGTCTTTTGCCTGTGTATGTGTGTTTTTGTGTGAAAACTGAAAATAAATTATACTAACAAGCAATACGTTTTCGTTTGGATCAAATATAAAATATTGTGTGATATGAATCGGGACTGCAATGAAAAAGTGCATGTATTTTTTAAATTCGACGTAGATAGAAACATGTCGGTATGCAACGTATGTGGTGTGGAGTTGACCGGCAAGCATATTACAAATAAGAGGCGCCATTTGACGGTCAAACACCTTTTATAGCTGCATACACTTGTTTTACATTATATATAGAAAGACACTTTTTGTTAACACTTTAGTCGTTTTGCACATTAAAAAACACATATTTCATGAAAGCAAGACAATGTGTCTTTGTTTGAGCTGTCATAGCAAGACACTTTCGTGTGTTTTGCTCAATCAAAAACACTAGACAGAGAACACGAACGAAACAAAAAAAAGTGTTCTGTTCTGAGAGAGAGCAAGCCTACTTCATGTTTCTCTGTTTTCGTCGTCACAAGACAGCTTTGAAAAAATTGATTGACCGTATTTTACGAGCTCTGGTTTTGTTACATTTGAACTGAAGGCACATTCGCTTATGTCTGCTTCATTCGAGGTTTCATCCAAATTGATGTCATCCATCACATTAGAGGGTGTTTCTTTAGAAATTACATTAGATGTGTCGAGTCCTTCGCTTGATACTGCAGGGGGACTGCTTAGAAGTTCGTCTAACAAATCGAAGTGTTCGCAAATTTGTCGTCCAGCGCCGCTAGTACTATTATGTATTTCTTTTAACTTTATAGTACTCACACTTCATAGATTTAAATTTGGTTCGTACTTGCACGGCGTTTTTATTTACACCTTTCGCAGCTAATTCTCGCGCAACTTCTTCAAAAATATTTTTATTTCTCTTTATTTTGCAGTCGAGCAATTTCACGATATAGGCTTTTTTGACGACCGAAAGCATTTCTATTATTTCAAATTCTCGCCACGTATTTCTTTTTTTCGTTTTTATTTCCATTTTTCGTTCTTCAAGTTGACTTCAAAACTGCAATTATTTTTAGGCTTCCCTTCGTATGATTGTCATACAATTATAACCTAAATATAAGTGTAAGCATGATCCGAGTCGGGTGGGTTTATGTGCATGTATATTTGATATTTTAAAGTGTATTATAATGTAAAGTATGAATATTAACTTAAATGTTTAATGTTTAAATATATGAAATGAATAGCGTTTCGGAGCGTCTATTTCGTCACGTTGCGTATCGTTTCGTTCTTCGTTGGCGACTCCCTTCTTCTTCTGCTTCGCGAATAGTGTTGGGTTTGCCTTTTCAAGGCAAGGGTAGTCGAGTCGCTTACAGTCGGCTATCCTGTCTTTCCGTCGACCTCGCCGGATTCGTCGTCATCCGAAGATTCTGTATAACATGTTTGCGGTAGTTGACACCATGGTTTCATCTTGTCCGATGAATAAACTGATGTATAGTGTCGTTGCGTTCGGTGCGCATTATTAAGGTCTTCAATCACATAACGATCCTTCGGAAGAACTTTAGTTATAATAAAGGGTCCTTTATAACGCGGTTGTAATTTTCGAGAGGTACCAGTGCTAACTGGTTCGTTTTCGACCATGACGATATCTCCTTCTTTGTATATAGTTGGCGTAGCGTGTCGGGAGTCGTATCGTTCTTTAGCTTTGGCACGTTGGTCATCAACGTTTTCCGCAGCTTTATTTCGCAAATCATGAAGTTCTTCAGTAGTCAAAACATCGTATTTGTCATATTGCAGCGTCTGAATTAACTGGTTTTGGAGTATATCCCGTGCCTCGAATCCGTACAAAAGTTGGTTTGGGGTACATCTGGTGGTTTTATTTGTCATAGAAATTGATGCTCCATTGAATTTGGCGAAGATTATCGTCCCATCGTTTTTCGTTCTCATTCGTTGGCAACAGCATTGATAATATTATTCGATTCGTTCGTTCAGCATGGCTATTGGCTCTAGGAGTTCGCACAGCGCACAGAGGAGTATTTTGCCTCAAAAGCTGCTCAAAATTATTTTGTTATTTTAAACAGTTCTATGTGCAACAAAAGACAGTTTAAATTATTTATTTTGTATTTAAGACCATCGAAAACACATAAAATGAAAGAAAAAAAAAATATCATTACTCAAAATTTAATTCATTTTCACTTGAAGCATCTCCATCTTCAAAATTAGATTTTATTAGGTCGTCATTGCACGTTTCCGGAAGTAATAGTTTTACTGCCTCACTGGAGAATGGTCAATTTTTTTTTCTTAATCTTTTTCTTAAGCTACTCAGAAAAGGGTCAGACGTTAGCAGAAGTCTGTTCAACACATCTCTGTTACAGCTTTCTCTGGAAAACTTTCTTGCGTAGTTCTGTCTATAAGCTCGAAAGTGTTTATTACGGGCCTCAGCAGCCTCTTCGGAGAGTTGACCAATAGGTAATATAGCGTGCTCAATAATAGTAGCACCATGTCTTAAAATCTTGTGCATTGTTGGGGACATTGGGTACCACCCATATAAATCGACATAAAGCTCTGCTGTCTCTTTGGCAAAGTTTTCAAATTTTTCAGTATCAATTTTGTGACCACTAGATAAAGTCTCTAAAATGATACTGTTTTTTTTTTATTATACGTATATCTACTCCAGTGATAGAAGAAGAAGTTTGGGGATCTGAAAAGAATCTTCTAGAGGTATTCCCGTCATTAGTATTCCCAAATCCAGCCTTAGGGATATCCACTAAGAGCCCCATTTGTTCGCGAAATGCATTTTGTATTTTCTCTTTTGTGTCAGCCACAATTATTTTATCTTGTGGTCCCCTCGCCTGCCATTTTTTTATAGGTATTTTATATGACAAGTGAAGTAAAGTTTCGAAAAATCGAATCCTAGCGTGTAAAACTGATAAACCAAACCTAAGGGCATCAAAGTTTTCTATGATTGGATCATTCAAGTTGTTGAAGTCCTTGGATGTTTTCCCGCATAAATAACACCTCATTGTCGATGAAGTATTTGTCGCAGCATTACAAACTTTTGCGTCGATCATTGTCAACGCCAATGTATGTTGTATTTCAATGACACCACTGGAAGCTTTCGGTATATTAGTTTTCCTTAATTTTTTTGTTTGATCTTCAATGAAGTGTATTTCTTCATTTGTGATATCATTGGATTCTCGGACGAAGCGAATTCTTATCGGTCTACAAAACCTTGTCGATTAAGGAGCTGGATTTTGCCAAATAAGTTTCTTTTGATTACCAATGTGGCATATTAGTCGTAACGGAACAAAAGAACTTTGGAAGATGTTTGCGTCACTGTCAGCACTATTTTCTAATTTTTGTTTGAATGTTTGCTGTTGGGAGCCATCACATCCCCATTTCGATAATAGCTGTAAATTTCTTCTTTGTTCTTCATTTAAAGTATCCAATACTTCATCCAAATATTCGCATAACCGTGTAGACGTATGATCTAGAAGATCTTGCAGATTTATTTCGGCACTCGTTTCTGTCACTCTTATCGACTCTTGCGGCGGATAACAGTCCTGTTTTGCTTTTGATAAAAGGGAATAACAGGGATAGATATTCTTATTGGCAGCATGGATTATTTCGTATTGCTTTCTTGTCATATCAGCTTCTACGAAAATGTATAATGCTTGTTCTGGGGTGTGCTTTTTGATATTTTCTTTTAGAGTATCACTTTTTATATAGTTTTTAGCCTTTGCCGGTTCAACAAGAATATTTTTTATAACTTTCGAAGCATCAATATGTCCTGCTGATCGCTGACTCATTTGGGCAGCATAAGTTAGCTGATCGTAAGGAACAGATTCTCTTAAATCTTTTGTTTTGCGCCTCTTTGTAGGCGAACTTGATTCATTAAAATCTTTTGATGGCCTACCTGCTCTTTTAACTTTCCACCTTGGAAATGCAAGAATGTTATTGAACCATTGTTCATTTTTCATCAAAAATCTTTTTTCATTACGACAAGCAGCTTTCCATTTTTGAGTAAATTGAAACTTAAAAGCCATTAAGGAATTTCTTATTAAAGCTTGTTCACTTTCAGGGCATTTGGTCACAAATCGAATATGATTTTCTAAAAACGCAAATTTTTCATTGATTTTCTTGGATGAACATTGCTTTAGAACTTCGAAGAGTGATTTTCTACTCATTTCTATCTCTGCTTCTTCATAATCTGCAATAAAAATTGCAAAATAATGTATCTCGAAAAAACAAGTGTTTGTGACTTGTTAGTTAAATTAAATTACCAAAAAAAAAGGAGCAAATATGAGCAACATTTTTTTAATAACAATTAATCTTGAATATCTATATTTTATGATAAAATTAACATCAAAGCTTAATTCGGCTTAAGTCATAAAGAAAAACACTATTGAATTTTAAATTTAAACAAAAACCAGTAAGGGCGGTATAGTTGAGTATTCTCAACTATATAATACCCTGTACACACACCTATGTTGATAACACGTTAAACATTCGCCGACAGCAAAAGCAGTGTACCACGATATGGTTTGAGTATTTGCTAATAGTGAGGCAGGGCTCACAGTGCAATGTTGCCATTAGATGGCGCTTTAGTACGGATTTTGTTACAAAGCATTGCTGCAAAATTTTAGTGTGTTGGTCTTTGCGGGGAAAGTGGTAGTTTGTTGTATGCAGTTTTAAAAAGGTATGTTATCTGAGTTTGCATACAAAATTTCAGCATTGTATCTATTATAGTTTAGGAGATACAGCAATTTTAAGAAAACAACTTTTTGAGGGGAAACGAAAGGGAGGGGGAAAAAATGTGGTATGCAGTTTTGTAGAGCTATACATACTGAGTCTACATACTCATTTTCATGTTTCTAACTCATCAGGTTTTCGAGCTACAGCCTTTTGAAAAAATGGGTGGTGCTCGATGGGCGGGAAGGAGTGGGCGTGGCAAAAAATCCTTCAAACTTGATCTAGCGTTTGACCTCACGAGTCTATCCACCAAATTTCAAGTCTCTAGCTCTTATAGTTTTCGAGAACCATTGGTGAGGACGGACGGACGGACGGACAGACAGGGCTATATCAATTCGTCTTGTCATCCTGATCAAGAATATATATACTTTATAGGGTCCCCCTCCCCTCCTTCTATGCGTTACATACAAACCGTCTCAAACAAACTTAATATACCCTGATACACAGTGTGTGTACAGGGTATAAAAAAATCACATTTATAGTTTCAAACGTTTGCCATCATAAATGGCACTTTATAATGTTAAACACTTTCAACAAACATTCTGTTTTATTTTACATACCTTCCTTTTCAAAATCCATTCTTGGGTTTTGTAATATTTTGCTTTATAACCACTCAAAAATTGAATCAAAATGTTGTGTTTTTATTATCATGTTGAGAACAAAGATAAGTAGAAATGTGTTTGCTGAGTTTCAACAGCTATTTCGATGGGAAAAAATGATCAGAAGTGAAAATAATTCACGATTTATGATGTACCCATTATTAAGCTTTAAAAATACATAGGTAACAACCGACTTAGACCAATTTTTTTAAATCGACTTTTGAGCAGCTTTTGAGGTGAAATATTCCTCTGTGCAGCGTTCAAAATGTGTTTTATATTGTGAGCTTTGCAGAATTTTTCGAAATCTTTGGCAGTGAAAGCCGTTCCTCGATCCGTGACGATTCGCTTTGGCATACCAATGTAGCTAGTTACATCCATCAATACATTGATTACGTGCTTCGAGGCGGTGCTTTTAACTGCTCGTAATATGTTAAACTTTGTGAACGAATCGACTAAAACTAACATATGTTCGTTTCGTTTTGAAGATTTAGGAAACGGTCCTAAATGATCCAAATGAATAGTTGCAAACGGTACTGGGTCCATTTTGTCGAAGTGGTATTGGTACATTCCAACAAAACTTTACACCGTAGCGCTTTTGGTACAACCCACAGTAATTTATCAGCGTGTTTTCTATATAATCGCTGGTGTTGCAGTACGTATTGTGTAGTTTCGGTTTTCTTCTCAGATTCCATTTCGCTTACGATTTGTTGTATCTTCTGATCCTGTAGTTGCATACTTAATAACCAATCGGCTTCGTCGACAAGAGTTTTGGAGATTTTCATATGGGCCGTATCGATATCGTGAGGATCTTCGGTAGGAGCTCGGCTCAGAGCGTCGACATGCTCCATTCGAGTAGATGATCGGTGTATCACTTCGATGTCGAATTCTTGAATTCTTAACCACCAACGTGCAATTCGTGGCATTAACTCTCGCTTCTCCATCGTTGACTTCAACGAGCTGCAATCAGTAATAACCTTTATTTTCTTTCCGTCAATATAATATTTAAATCTTTCAAGAGATTCCACAACAGCCAAAGCTTCCAATTCGTAACTGTGGTATTTCGCTTCATTTTTGTTCGTTGACCGGCTGAAGTATGCGATCGGTTTAAGTTCTTCATTTTCGTGCTGAAGTAGCACACCTGCTAACCCCACTGCACTGGCGTCAGTATGTAATTCTTGCTCTGCTTCTACGCGATATGACGTAAGGATTGGTTCTGATATCAATTATAGTTTTAATTCGTTACAACTGGCTTGCTGAGGTTGCTTCCATTGGAATTTCTGATTTTTACGCAGCAATCTTCGTAAAGGTTCGGATATAACAGAGTATCCAGCAACGAATTTCCGAAAATACCCGCTCAAACCCAAAAATCTTCGTATTTCAGTTGCGTTATTTGGTTTTGGAAATTTCGAAATGGCAAGCGTTTTGATGTCACCTGGGCTAATACCATTGGGATGCAATTTGTGGCCAAGAAAGTTTATATTCTCTTTAAAAAATTCACATTTTTCCGGATTTATTGTGAGGCTATTTATATTCAAAGTATATAAGATACGCGCGAGTTTGTCGAACATCTCGTCAAATGAATTGCTTCCGATTAATATGTCATCCATATAATGAATCATATCATTTTTATGAACACGTTTATTTATTTCTGCCATGAGACGATTGAACACTGCTGGAGCGTTCTTCAGACCAAACGGCATGCGTTGAAAATCGTATAATCCGTCTGTCGTGATAAATGCTGTATATTTACGGCTTTCCGGTTCAATTTGTATTTGATAATATCCACTGTTGAGGTCTAATATTGAAAAGTATTTATACTTCTTCGCTTCTTGCAATCTTTCTTCTATATTCGGAACAGGGAAAACTTCTTTTTTTATTAACTTATTTAATCGTCGGTAGTCTGCGCATAAGCGGTCACCACCATTCTTCTTCTTGATTATAACCAATGGTCTCGCATATTCGGTTTCAGATTTTACAATAATACCACGTTCGAGCATTTCATTTATCATTTTGTTGACTAAATCTTGAAAAATCGAATTTATGTTGCGTCACCGTTTGTACCATACGTTTACTTTCAACCGTAGTCTGACCGTTTTCTATTTTAAATGTTACATCGGAGTTTATAAGGAGATCTTGCCCTAATAAAAAGTCATACTGCAAAATGTGATCGTCGACGATGTATGCTTGAACCGTGATGATTTTATCATCGATCTCCATCTCAATTTCGATGGCTTCGTTTACGTTTTTACTACCTCCGCATATGCCTTTTATTAGCAGACAGCATCCTAATCGCTTTTCATTTAACTGCTTTGCCACCGTTTCACGTACGATACTGCACTGACTACCTGAATCGAGAAAAATTGTATATGGTTTTGATTTAATCAGAACAATTTTTGTAAAACACTCATCGTAATTCATTTTTTATACCCTGCACATACAGTGTGTCAGGGTATATTAAGTTTGTTTGAACGAAATGTATGTAACGCACAGAAGGAAGGGAGGGGGACCCCATAAAGTATATATATTCTTGATCAGGATGACAAAAAAAATCGATTGAGCCCTGTCCGTCCGTCTGTATTCACCAATGGTTCTCGGAAACTGTAAAAGCTGGAGACTTGAAATATGGTGGGTAGACTCGTGATGCTTGGCACTACATCAAGTTTAAACGGTTTTGTGCAACGTTGTAACTCGAACACCCGAAGAGATAGAAACATGAAAGTCGGTATGTAGACTCAGCATGAAGAGCTCTACAAAACTGCATACCACAATTTTTCCCCCTCCCCTTGATTTCCCCTCCCCGAGTTGTTTTCTCTAAAAAGCAATATCTCCAAAACTAATAAAGATATGAACATGAAATTTTGTATACAAGCTCAGTAAATATATATCTTTAAAACTGCATACCACAAAATTCCCCTCTGTTCGAAAGTTACCCCTCAGTGACCAACAAACTCAAATTTTTCGTAAATTCCACTTTTTTGACCAATTTACTTGATATTTTGAACACTATTCGATCGGGCGATGTCAAATCAACATTTTTGAAGTGAAACTTCTTTAGCATGGGTGTGATTTGAAACTCGATGAAACGACATGAAAAAGAGACAGACTATACATTTATATGATTTAGCCTGCGAGAGAATGAAACAGAATATAGAATGATGGTCTGTAGTCATAAAGTGAGTAATCATAAAAAAAAGTAACAACAACCACATGCTTTGTTGTAATTTTGGCATTCCTCTTCAACCGTCACTTTCGCCATCTGGCGCATATGCAACAACAACTAAACTGGCACATTTACTCCAAATATTACAACAACTCTTGTTGTTGTTATTTTCGTCATAAGCATTCTCCGTTATGTCGGACAGGGTGGTTGTTGCTACCTATGACACTGTCTGAGCGTATGCATTGTGCTTGTTGTTGCCCGCTACTTAACGTTGCTAATCAACGTCGCTAATCGGCTTCATAATATACATATGAGCCGCGAAATCATCTGCAGTTAATAATGTTGAAGCCCGTTCAATTTTGCAATTGACAATTATACCCTTTCCATTGCTGTGATTAGCAAATAAAAACAATTAATTATACCCTGCACATACAGTGTGTCAGGGTATATTAAGTTTGTTTGAACGAAATGTATGTAACGCACAGAAGGAGGGAAGGGGGACCCCATAAAGTATATTTATTCTTGATCAGGATGACAAGAGAAATCGATTGAGCCCTGTCCGTCTGTCCGTCCGTCCGTCTGTATTCACCAATGGTTCTCGGAAACTGTAAAAGCTAGAGACTTGAAATTTGGAGGGTAGACACGTGATGCTGTAGTATGTAGACTCAGCATGAAGAGCTCTACAAAACTGCATACCACAATTTTTCCCCCTCCCCTTGATTTTCCCTCCCCGAGTTGTTTTCTCTAAAAAGCCATATCTCCAAAACTAATAAAGGTATGAACATTAAATTTTGTATACAAGCTCAGTAAATATATATCTTTAAGACTGCATACAACAAAATTCAATGACCAACAAACTCAAATTTTTCGTAAATTCCGCTTTTTTTTGGCCAATTTAATTGATATTTTGAACACTATTCGATCGGGCGATGTCAAATCAACATTTTTTTTGTAGATTTAGGGTGTTGCACCACCTACTGTGTGTGCAGGGTATTATATTGTCGAGTATACTCGACTATAGCGTCCTTACTGGTTTACAAATTCAAAAAATTCCGAAAGTGAACACTAATAATAAATTATATATGCAATGAATAAAGTCAAGTAGATTCCACATATTGGTGCATTGGTAGTTAACTTGACTCTGTTCTTCGGGAGACACTCTGCACATTTGAATTGATTCTTCTTCTTCGCATTTATGTTTCTCCAATTTTATTACCATAAACCATTAATAAGAGGATAAAAAGCAAATTTACGTCGTTGTATGGCAAACTTTTTTGTTTCTTGACCAATTGACTTGAAACTTCACACTTATTGTCTTAGAGAGCCATAAAAAATATTTTCATATAAAATTGGGTAAGGCAACGCCCACTTATAGCAAAAATTTATAATTTGCATATCTCAGGTACGCAATGAGCTAAAATAATGAAAATTAGTGTATAGGATACTAGGATAAAGAGGAATTATATCCAGAAAATGGGCGTGGCAAGGCTGAAGATAGCGTCCTTACTGGTTTTTTGCTTGTTTTAAAGAAAGTTTCACTTCGAACACGTGTACTGTGCTGCACGCGATTTTTTTTTTTTTTTTGTAGATTTAGGGTGTTGCACCACCTACTGTGTGTGCAGGGTATTATATTGTCGAGTATACTCGACTATAGCGTCCTTACTGGTTTAATCTGGCGTACGTCTGGATTCGATTTTTGACATTCTTCCGATTCTCCTTTTGGATGAACTTTATTGCATTTAGAGCAACGATGACGTCTTTGTGGTTTCAAACATTCGTGAGAGATATGGCCAATATCTCCGCAATTGTAGCACTTTACTTGTGATTTGACGTTCGTTTAATTGCTTCATTTCGCTTACTGTTTGGATCAGATTTGAATTCGGTGATCTTGCTTCGGTTAACAAAATAATCCTGTATAGCCTCTCGCATTTCTTTCATCGTTTTAAAACGCGTAGCTGCAATTGTTAATTGTAGCTCTCGATGTTTCAATCCAGCACGTGCATATTTGATAACTACCGTTTCACTGATATTGTATCGATTGCCCAACGTTGACATCCGAAAACAATATTCGCTCGCAGTCTCCTTTGGTCGTCTTGTTGCATTTGCCATTGCGTAATGAATGTGCGCTTCGTCATATGTGCATCCAAACTCATCACGCAAAGCTTGCGCAAAACTTGTCCATGTCGAATGAAGTGTTGGCGCTGAGTCCAACCACATTTTAGCAACGCCTTTTAATTTCGAGTGTAGTGCCAATAGGACTCGCTTTTCATTCCAATAGTACGCTTCTATAACTTTATCTACCCGATCGATAAATTGCTCCACCGCTAGCGATTCCTCATTTGTTGGATCAAAATCCGGTAACGTATTTGCGATTTCTTGAACCGATCCGTTCGACATAGACGTATTTGATATCGCTGAATATCTATCTACATTCGAACGTATTGGTTCACTGGTGCCGTTGATTTCGTTGACGTTGTTGCCGCTAATTCCGTTGATGTTGTTGACGTTGTTGCCGTTGACTTCGTTGACGTTGTTCCTATTTGCCGATTGAGCGTTCACTTCTTGGAGTCTTGCCGTTTGTAATTGAATGAATTGCGTCATCAACTCTCTTAAATCATCGATTTGTTGTTGAACTGTTAATTGCGAAGGAAATTCAATATCATCGCTGTCCTCGTATTCACTCAAACGCAGTACCATTTCCACTTTAGTACCAGACGTTTGCAGTTCTCGTTCGCGTAACAAGGATTTCAATTGATCCGTCTTTAATTCGCTAATTTTCGGCATTTTAATTTTATTTCTACTCACATGTTTACCTTAACCTCACTTTTTTCTGCGTTTCTTTATACGTTGTTGTTGTTGGTGCGTGTCACCTTCGTGGCGTTTTTGTCTAATATATGTATGTGAATTGGCAATTTCGTTTTATTACCGTTAAATATCGTTATTTCGTTTGTTGCATTTAATTGATCAATTTATCCATACATCTTTACATTTATACGTTTGTTGTAGGTTATGTCTGAACATATTCACGCACGTCGATCTCACTTCTGAAGTTGTAAGCATGATCCGAGTCGGGTGGGTTTATGTGCATGTATATTTGATATTTTATGTAAAGTATGAATATTAAGTTCATTCGGACACTATGAAAAGAGGGAGAGAGAAAACACACTCAACTCTGTTTTTGATTAATGAGTTGAATGATCAAGCATTAACACTTTGTTTTATTTTAATTTTTCTCGTGTCTTCCAAAGACAGATTTTCTTAGCACAAACAAAAAAAGTGTCTTTTGCCTGTGTATGTGTGTTTTTGTGTGAAAACTGAAAATAAATTATACTAACAAGCAATACGTTTTTGTTTGGATCAAATATAAAATATTGTGTGATATGAATCGGGACTGCAATGAAAAAGTGCATGTATTTTTTAAATTCGACGTAGATAGAAACATGTCGGTATGCAACGTATGTGGTGTGGAGTTGACCGGCAAGCATATTACAAATAAGAGGCGCCATTTGACGGTCAAACACCTTTTATAGCTGCATACACTTGTTTTACATTATATATAGAAAGACACTTTTTGTTAACACTTTAGTCGTTTTGCTCATTAAAAAACACATATTTCATGAAAGCAAGACAATGTGTCTTTGTTTGAGCTGTCATAGCAACACACTTTCGTGTGTTTTGCTCAATCAAAAACACTAGACAGAGAACACGAACGAAACAAAAAAAAGTGTTCTGTTCTGAGAGAGAGCAAGCCTACTTCATGTTTCTCTGTTTTCGTCGTCACAAGACAGCTTTGAAAAAATTGATTGACCGTATTTTACGAGCTCTGGTTTTGTTACATTTGAACTGAAGGCACATTCGCTTATGTCTGCTTCATTCGAGGTTTCATCCAAATTGATGTCATCCATCACATTAGAGGGTGTTTCTTTAGAAATTACATTAGATGTGTCGAGTCCTTCGCTTGATACTGCAGGGGGACTGCTTAGAAGTTCGTCTAACAAATCGAAGTGTTCGCAAATTTGTCGTCCAGCGCCGCTAGTACTATTATGTATTTCTTTTAACTTTATAGTACTCACACTTCATAGATTTAAATTTGGTTCGTACTTGCACGGCGTTTTTATTTACACCTTTCGCAGCTAATTCTCGCGCAACTTCTTCAAAAATATTTTTATTTCTCTTTATTTTGCAGTCGAGCAATTTCACGATATAGGCTTTTTTGACGACCGAAAGCATTTCTATTATTTCAAATTCTCGCCACGTATTTCTTTTTTTCGTTTTTATTTCCATTTTTCGTTCTTCAAGTTGACTTCAAAACTGCAATTATTTTTAGGCTTCCCTTCGTATGATTGTCATACAATTATAACCTAAATATAAGTGTAAGCATGATCCGAGTCGGGTGGGTTTATGTGCATGTATATTTGATATTTTAAAGTGTATTATAATGTAAAGTATGAATATTAACTTAAATGTTTAATGTTTAAATATATGAAATGAATAGCGTTTCGGAGCGTCTATTTCGTCACGTTGCGTATCATTTCGTTTGTTGCAGTTTAGGCCGAAAACGACAGAATTCCACTATCGATAACTCGCAGGGTTGTCACCTTCTTAACAATCCCAGAGCTGCTTTGCCGAAAGATAGCGAGGGGGGGCGTTAGAAGGGGACAGCTAGACGATCGTCCTGGTGGTTGTTGTACCAACGGGATCCTCGATGGAGAGATTCCAGAATTTGGAAGGAGGTCGCCAGATGGCTAAAAAAACAGTTAGGAAGAAAAAAAGGGAGTTGGATTTTGGAGATAGTCGAGTGCGGGCGAATTATTGTGAAAATTAAGAAAAACGATACATAAAATAAAAACATTTTTTGAAATAAAATAAAAAAAAAAAAAAAATAAAAAAATACAATACATAAAACGAACAAATTAAAATTGAAAACAAAGCCCGAAAACAATATATAGACAAAAAACATAAAAGCGGAACAAAAAAAAAAAAAAATAAAATAAACATATAATAAAAAATTAAAATATATTATTAGTATAAGTTATTGTATTAAGCTATTGTTTAGTGTAAGCCGGTAAGGAGAAGTTCACATTATTTTGTTTGTCCTCAACGGTATGGTCGAAAGGACCTCCCCTTCTCATGAGCTCATCAGTAGGTAGGTATAAAATTAAAATAGCGCGATTTGGCTTTCCATCAACTTCTCCTTGAAGGTAAAATTGAATTCGTTTACGGTTGAGTTTTTTTTGTTATTTATTTGTGTAAAAATGTGTTAAGTTTAAAATTATAAGGGGGGGGTGACTGCTCGGACATTATGGCCGGCACTTAAATTGGCGTCGAGCGGACGCCAATAGCTTCAAATATGGGGACTGCTCGACAAACATGAGCCGGAGCAGTCCATGGAGGGTGGGCGCACAATGGGATCTGTCCATCAAGGATCCCACATCATTTGTCGTCAAAAAAATGTAAGTAGTTTGATTTTTTTTTTGTGCTTTAGTTGTTTTGCTGTGAAGTGGGCAAAAAAATATAAATTTTTGAAGTGCCAGCCCTCGATAGTGTGAGTGTTTGGTCGGAACTCTGACCCTGAGCCGCAGGCTAGCCGTGGCAACACTCACACTATACGACACCCAGGGTTGTGACATTTAATGGCGCCCAATTTAAAACTCACTGAGCAGCAAAGTGTTGTCAGGGCCGACTCCAATGTCGAATGTGGCATGGCTGTCTTATCCGTCAGTAATATGACGAATAATTGCGCCTGTCATATTCGATATCGGATTCGAACCCTGATTTGTCCAGTGTTACATGTTGTATACAGTGTGTTTAATATAAAGATATTGTGTACAAAGTGTAATGTTTAAGTAAAATGTAAAGTAAAGTTTGTAATTCTATGTGGTGTGGTTGTGTTGTGTCCATGCGTTCACGTCAGAACGTAGTGTGTTGCACAGCACAACGATGCTCATAGCTGTTGTAGTTTCCGTGAGCATGTCCCTGAATGTGGTGTCACGTTCAGTGTTGCGTGCGTCCAGTGTGGTGATGGCATGTTGTGTCCTGGCGCTCCTGATGGAGCGCAGTGTGATGCACAGCATTCCATCTCCTAATACATGTCCATGGCGATCTTCTCCAGCTTCTTTGATGAATGTCAAAGAGGCTGGAGGATGTCGTCATGGCAACATCAAGTTTGATTGTCTGGAAAAAAATTAAATGTTAATTATGCGTGATGATGAAGATGTTTGTGCTGTATAGTTACCGTGCCGTTTTGAGTGTTGAGTGTGTTTTCCCCCCTTTAGTCATATATGAGTGTTGAGTTTTGATTTTTCTGTTCCAGTTTTTGTTTGTTACAGTTAGGCAAACGTTTATTTATTTATTCTGGTTATTTTTTTTTTGTTTTATTTATTTCATTTATTTATTTATATTTTTATTTATTTATTTATGCGCTTATTTATTTATTTCGGTCGTTTTTTTTTTGCGTTATTTATTATTTTTTTTTGGTGATTTATTTATTTATTTATTTATTTTGGTCGTTTTTTTTATACCCATATATTTATTTATTTTTGTTTTTTTTTTGTTCGTCGTCGAACTGGACGTTGTTATTCACCGATTCATTCATTAGTTTAGGTTGTTATTTATTTATTAGGTTGTTATTTATTTATTTATTAGGGCGTTCATTTATTTATTTTGTTGTTTATTTATTGGTTCATTCGTTTGGTTATTTATTTAGTTGTTACGTTGTTATTTATTCATTGATTAAAGTGTTATTTATTTATATATTTTTATAGTCTAGTTCGCGCATTATTTATTTATTATTCTGTTATTTATTTTGACGTTCGTACAGCGTTTTTTTTTAGGGTTCTGTTTGTGTTTTTTTTTGTTTTGCATTTTTTTTGGTTGCCTTGTATTTGGATGAGTGCTGAAAGGAGAAAAGAACAGAAGTCAGCAGTGCGAAAAAATTTATTTAACAATAGAGGCTTACCATACTGGGTTCAACGTGCAGCTTCAGTGATGCCTCTGGGTCACACACCGCCTAAGACTCGGTCCCAAACGGCCGCCGGAGCACCGCTTGTCGACATTAACGATGGTGCAACTCGTCCAACAGCTCCGACTGGCGCTGTGCCAAAGACGAGAACGTCGGACGAGTTTGCGTTTCCACCGCGGGTACAGTCGACCGGAGAAGCGGCACATCAAACTCCGCTGCCCGTCGATAGCTGGGAAAAGAGTCCTGCGAAGCACGACCATTTAGCCAAGTCCGCCATCGATTTGGCGTTAGAACAGGCGTTGAAGACATATCAGGTGACAGAAGCAAGTAGTCTTCGTGACGAGCTGCGAAATGAGATGCGGGTCAGTTTCAATGAGTTGAAAAATTCTATATTAGAAATAGTAAAAGGATCCACTTACCCTAATCCTCAAATGGACAACAGTTCGCGTCGCAGTTCAGTGGTAGAGACGAGTAGTGTAGCCGTTGAAAATAGAGCGCAAGTGGTTGGAGCAGTTCGTGCTGAGTCCTGGCGAAGGCCAACAAGTCCAGGCGTACGTGTCCGTGATGGTGAGGTTCAGTCTAGGAACGCACGCGCTGGCTCCTGGCGAAATCCGAATGCTCAGATGCCTAGGAGACAAGAACGGCCCATTCCCCAACCACGTCAAGACACCTATTTGTCGGTCCGCGTAGACAAGTGGGACATCTGTTTTAGCGGCGAGCGTAGCGGTATGTCCATCGAGGATTTCTTGTTCCGCCTAGAATTCCTCCAGGAACAGTATAGATGCCCCTGGCGAGAGATACTGAAAAACTTTCACATATTAGTTTCTGGGCGGGCAAATGAATGGTATTGGTGGTACCTGAAGTCAAATCCTAGCGCTGGGTGGCAAATGTTGAGAGAGGCTCTTTTGGCGCGTTTCCAGTCCACTCGTTCACAATACGAACTATTGCGTGACGTTATGGAACGGAGACAGCGGCCAGGCGAGTCCATTGATGACTTCTTTCACGCCATGAGGAAATTTATGTCCCGTTTGAAGCAACAGATGCCCGAATCAGAAATGGTTCAAGTCATAAAAAAAAATATTAGGCAAGATATAGGAAGATATGTTTACCCGATGCGGATATACTTGGTTGACCAGTTGCAAGACGAATGCAATGAGGTGGAGTCCCTTTTGTCCAGGGATAGTCGTCAAACGGTTAACGCCCAGGTGAGACCATCTTACGAGGCCAAGTCCACAGTCCGCCGAACTGTGGAGGAGATAGAAATAGAAAATGAGCCCGAATCAGCGTGTAGTATTGAGCAGGAACTTACCGTGGAAGAAGTCCGGCCGCCAGTTCGCAACCCATTTAAGTGCTGGAACTGCGGCGATCCCGGTCACAACTTCCGTGACTGTATGTCGTTGGAAAGGCACATCTTTTGTTTTCGGTGCGGTAGGCCAGATGTGATCACTCCAAAATGTCCCAACTGCAATCCGGGAAACTTGAAGAGCGGGTTGGGGAGAGCAGGACAACCACACCCGAACCTGAATCCTGCCAATTAAAAGAAAAAGAAATAGGTATTAATCATGATGTAGAAAAAAAAAATAGAATAGTAAGCAATCCAAAAATGTTAAGTCAGCCGTTATCATACGAAGAACGCTTACGGAGATACTATGAGACAAGAAAGAAAATTGTTGAAGTCAATCAACTCGGAGGAATGCGTCAGATTAGCAACCGTATTCGTAAAACGCGGGAGCGTTGTCGTCGGCGTAAGCAAATTCGACGCGAACTGGTGTCCGCCGTAGAGCGCGCGAGTGTGCAAGATCCTAGAATCTTCGCGAAAGTAGAAATTGCTGGTGAAGTGATACAAGGGCTCCTGGATACAGGTGCTTCAGTAAGTCTGCTGGGGCGTGAATGCCGAGAGTTTGTCGAGCGATCTGGGTTGAGAGTAGATGATTTTGTCTCTGTTGTAAAAACTGCGTCTGGTCGCGAACATTCCATTGTGGGTAGAGTTCGTGTTCCTGTAAAATATAAAAATGACGAATTAGAATTAGTATTGTATTTGTGTCCCTATTTGGAACAACAGTTATATTTAGGAATTGATTTTTGGCGCCTTTTTGCTCTTGCACCTGAAGTCACCGGCGGTGAGCATGTTGAGGAAATACAAATTTGCGTGGAAGCACTAACCACGGATGATTTTATCCACCACGAAAAGGCTGAAGTCACACAAGACGCTTGGCAATTGTCTGAAGAAGAAAGCAGGGAATTGGATAAAGTTAGGAGCAAGTTTATAGCTTTTGAGCAAAGTGGTTTAGGACGTACATCACTTGAGAAACATTCAATCCGTTTGGTAGAGAACGCTGTACCGGTCAAAGATAGGCATTATCCTTTGTCTCCAGCTATGCAAGATATCGTCTACACCGAGATAGACAAAATGTTGTCGTTAGGGGTAATTGAAGAAAGTGAAAGCCCGTGGAGTAACCGCACTACAATTGTTCGCCGTCCCGATAAAAATCGCTTTTGTCTCGACGCCCGTAAGTTAAACGCGCTCACTGTCAAAGACGCCTATCCACTGCAGAACATTGAAGGTATACTTTCTCGTCTGGACGAGACATATTTCATTTCCAGCGTCGATTTGAAATTTGCTTTCTGGCAGATCGAGCTGGACGATGACAGTAGGGCGTGTACTGCGTTCACGGTGCCTGGACGACCTCTGTATCATTTCGTCGTCATGCCTTTTGGGTTGTGTAATGCAGCCCAAAGGTTGTGTCGACTGATGGACAAGGTTATTCCGGCTGGACTTCGCTCTAATGTCTTTGTGTATCTCGATGATCTGCTCGTCATTGCGCCTGATTTCGCCACTCATCTGCGGTATTTAGAGCTTGTTGCGGAATGCCTAAAGAAAGCAAACTTGACGATAGGCTTAAAAAAATCTAAGTTTTGCTATAAAAAGTTAAAGTACTTAGGGTTTATAGTAGGTGGTGGTACCCTCAGTACAGACAATAGCCGAGTCGAGGCGATACAGAGAATATCCATTCCACGGTCAGCACGTGAAGTTCGTAGTTTTCTGGGCACTGCGGGATGGTATAGACGCTTTATAAAAAATTTCGCAGCCATCGCCGTACCACTGACTGACTCATTAAAGTTACAGACTGGAAAAAAATTTCAGTTAGTCGCTGGGGCAATAGAATCTTTTGAAAAATTGAAATTAGCACTTACTTCAGCTCCAGTACTCGTCCATGCGGATTTTAGAAAACGCTTCTATGTCCAATGCGACGCTTCCCATTTTGGTGTAGGCGCTGTATTATTTCAACTTGATGAAGAACAAAACGAAAGACCGATTGCATATTTTTCATGCAAATTGAATAAACACCAAATTAATTATTCGGTAACAGAAAAGGAGTGTCTCGCGGCAGTGTTGGCTATTCAGAAGTTTAGACCCTACGTGGAAATGATGCCATTTACCGTCATCACAGATCACGCTAGCCTTAAATGGCTGATGTCCCTGAAAGATCTGAGTGGGCGACTAGCACGTTGGTCGTTGGTGTTACAGGCATTTGACTTCGCTATTGAGCATCGTAAAGGCTCAGAAAACGTTGTTGCTGACACCCTCTCACGTATGGTCGAGTCACTAGAAATCGAACCATGCTCGATTTTGGGTTTTGAGACCACCGAATTCGGCAGTGACTCATATCTAGAGCTAATAGACGAGATTCAGGAGCATCAGGATAAATTGCCAGATCTGAAGGTAGAGAATGGGATTATTTTTAAGAAAACTAATTTTTGTAGGCCAGATGAGTTGGGCGAAGACTCACCTTGGAGGTTATGGGTACCGGAGACACTGACGTCAACGCTAATCGAACAAACCCATACTCTGCCAACGTCAGCGCATGGCGGTATTGCTAAGACTCTTTACAATTTGCGCCGCAAGTTTTATTGGCCACGTATGACGTCCCGAGTGCGCGAATATATCCGTCGATGTAATGTGTGTAAAGAATGTAAACCCGTAAATACCACCATGAGACCTGAAATAGGAAAAGAAGTTGTTACCGAGAGGCCATTTCAGAAACTATATATAGATTTTCTGGGGAAATATCCGCGTTCTAAAAAGGGAAACGCTTATATATTTATTGTAGTTGATCATTTTTCCAAGTTTACGTTTTTAAAATCAATGAAAAAGGCAACCGCCGATAACGTAGTCGACTTTTTAATTAACGAAGTGTTTTTCAAGTTTGGTGTACCGGAGATTGTACACTCAGACAACGGAAAACAATTCGTTGCTAAAGAATTTGAACGTATGATTGACACATTCGGCATCAACCATATCAAAACAGCTTTTTATTCTCCGCAGAGCAATGCTGCCGAGCGTGTCAATCAAACGGTGCTTAACGCAATACGTTCTTACTTGGGAAATGATCACCGCGATTGGGATTTATATTTACCCGAAATCGAAGTGGCACTGCGCAATTCCGTACACTCTGCTACGGGTGTCACTCCGTTCTTCGCTCTATTCGGGCATCACATGCACCTGAACGGTGCGGACTATAAACTGGCACGAGCCCTACTCTCCATTGATGATCATAACATCGAAAATCTAGATTGGATGGATAGAATAGGGCTGATTCGGGAAGAGATCAAAAAGAATATGCACAAAGCTTACCTGCGCAGCAGTCAGCGTTACAATATTCGCTCCAGGAAGCTGTGTTTGTCGCCCGGCCAGGAGATTTACCGACGCAATTTCGCGCTGAGTGACTTCGGCAAAAATTTTAACGCAAAATTCGCGCGCAAATTTTTGCCAGCTCGCGTTGTAAAATTGGTCGGGAATAACATGGTAGAGTTGGAAGATCGGGAGGGGAGGTCGATTGGCGTCTATCACCTCAAAGACGTCAAGATCTAAAATATATAGAAAAACACATAAAGTAACACCTTATCTATGTATGAAATATGTATGCTTCCCGTAATTTGTGGTGACGTGTGGTGTGGGTGTGGCCTACGTTGGGCGCTGTGTCGTCCAGTAATCGTTATTCGTGGTGTTGTAGACATTTATTTTATCGAATTTTACTTTGTTTAATTTATTTGTTTTGATTTTGATCGTGTTTGTCTTCCTCGTCGTGGCGTTATTTACCTTCTTCCTCTTGTTTGACAATCACCAGGAATAGGTCGGAGTTGAATTTTGTCGTTTTTTTAGGCCTTCTGCACACGATCACAACAGCAGCAAGTTCGCTGTGAACGTGTGTTGTTGCAGTTTAGGCCGAAAACGACAGAATTCCACTATCGATAACTCGCAGGGTTGTCACCTTCTTAACAATCCCAGAGCTGCTTTGCCGAAAGATAGCGAGGGGGGGCGTTAGAAGGGGACAGCTAGACGATCGTCCTGGTGGTTGTTGTACCAACGGGATCCTCGATGGAGAGATTCCAGAATTTGGAAGGAGGTCGCCAGATGGCTAAAAAAACAGTTAGGAAGAAAAAAAGGGAGTTGGATTTTGGAGATAGTCGAGTGCGGGCGAATTATTGTGAAAATTAAGAAAAACGATACATAAAATAAAAACATTTTTTGAAATAAAATAAAAAAAATAAAAAAATACAATACATAAAACGAACAAATTAAAATTGAAAACAAAGCCCGAAAACAATATATAGACAAAAAACATAAAAGCGGAACAAAAAAAAAAAAATAAAATAAACATATAATAAAAAATTAAAATATATTATTAGTATAAGTTATTGTATTAAGCTATTGTTTAGTGTAAGCCGGTAAGGAGAAGTTCACATTATTTTGTTTGTCCCCAACGGTATGGTCGAAAGGACCTCCCCTTCTCATGAGCTCATCAGTAGGTAGGTATAAAATTAAAATAGCGCGATTTGGCTTTCCATCAACTTCTCCTTGAAGGTAAAATTGAATTCGTTTACGGTTGAGTTTTTTTTGTTATTTATTTGTGTAAAAATGTGTTAAGTTTAAAATTATAAGGGGGGGGTGACTGCTCGGACATTATGGCCGGCACTTAAATTGGCGTCGAGCGGACGCCAATAGCTTCAAATATGGGGACTGCTCGACAAACATGAGCCGGAGCAGTCCATGGAGGGTGGGCGCACAATGGGATCTGTCCATCAAGGATCCCACATCATTTGTCGTCAAAAAAATGTAAGTAGTTTGATTTTTTTTTGTGCTTTAGTTGTTTTGCTGTGAAGTGGGCAAAAAAATATAAATTTTTGAAGTGCCAGCCCTCGATAGTGTGAGTGTTTGGTCGGAACTCTGACCCTGAGCCGCAGGCTAGCCGTGGCAACACTCACACTATACGACACCCAGGGTTGTGACACGTTCTTCGTTGGCGACTCTCTTCTTCTTCTGCTTCGCGAATAGTGTTGGGTTTGCCTTTTGAAGGCAAGGGTAGTCGAGTCGCTTACATATGTGAACTCTAATAAAAATATTTTGTGTATCAGCTAACTTCAAAACGTCTTGAAAATGCTTAGCGTTTATACGTCCTTTTAAAACGACTTGAAAAATTAACGACACATTTGAAAACAAGTTTGAGTCAAAACGCTTTGAGTTCTCAAAACGAATTGAAAAAATGTTTTTACATGTGTTTTGAGTCACTTCGTTTTCAGTCGAAACGTTTTAAGTCATCGTATAAACGTAGTATATGTAAAACTACTATGTTTGTAATTTCAGCCCTCTATCTTCCAAAACCAAAACGTTTTTCATACAACGATTCAAATTTGTTTTTCTTCATTTCGTATGGGGGCTACCAGTTCCAGTTATCCGATATGGCCGGTTCCGACAAATGAGTTGATCGCACAAAAAAATTTCGTGCAAAATTTCAGCTCGATATCTGCCTCAATCAATTTCTCTTGTCGTCCTGATCAAGAAAATATATACTTTCTAGGGTCCCCCTGCCTCCTTCTGTGCGTTACATACATTTCGCTTAAACAAACACAATATACCCCGTTACACAGTATGTGTACAGGGTATAATGAATTAAGGAAAACGATGGGCAAAGAACGTTTTAATCCTCTCTCTTTGTTGAATATAGAGCATGACTTGCTTAAAGAAGTCGATATTGAAAGTGTTATTTCTAAATTTGCCCTTAATAAATCCAGAAAAGCTTATTTGTAACAATTTTGTTTTATTTATGTATGTAACACCCAGAAGGAGACATATCCGACTATACAAAGTATATATATCCTTGATCAGTATCGAAAGAGAAGTCGGTTTAGCCATGTCCGTCTGTCTGTGTGAACGCGTAGATCTCGGAATCTATAATAGATGGAACCAAAATTCCTAAGAACGAGGTTTTCAGCGTGTAAAAAGGGGGAAGGGAGCAAATTTGTAACCGTGTAAGACCGAATTCGTGCTAAAAGAGTCCGTGTTAAGCGAGGGCCAAGTGTAGTCGGAAATGAATATTTCGATCTGTTACAAACTCTGTGACAAAGTTATAATACTATTCACATACGTGAAGAGTATAAAAATGTGAGTATTTGAAAAAAATATGATTGATTATTACTCTATAGTCACAATGGGTTTAATCCGACTCTCGATGAAGTATTAAAATCGTTTGAAGAGATTCTGAAAGACCCATACATAAAATAAATGTATCTTTCAAGGTGTCCTTTAAAATTTCTTTGCAGTTCTTCGTTCCAGTTTGGGTTCAAATACAAACTCATCAACTCGTGATTGGTATACTTATTGGCACGAATTTTGTCAACATAGATTTCACAGGTCTACAAAAAAGGGCTTTTTGAATGCCTTTTGATTGAATTCTATAATTTTATACTCTTGTGGGGTCACTGAACACAAAAACACAAACATTTTTGTGGTTTAAGGTAAAATTTAAAGAAAAAGTCAATTTATGAAAGAAAACCGTTGTTTTCTGTTTTTTTTCTTAATTATTGAAATGAAATTGATGAATTAAACATATTTATAAGAGGCTTGACCTGTTTAATTAATTTGTTTTCTTTTTTTCGCTGAATTTCATTAAGAAGTTCAGTTAAATATATATAATTTATTTTTTAATTAATCATTTTCTACATCTAAATCAAAAGAATAGGCATCGATACTTTCAAATGTTTCCAAGTTGTCTTCATCGTCGTCATCTGAATTGACATAATTACACAGGCAATAATTGCAACTAATTCTTATGTATTTTGGTGTGTTGATTTCGAAAATAAAAGACATGACAAGTCGTGTCACCCTCTAATTTCTTGCATTTCACTGAATTGTAAAAAACACGAAAATAGTAAAATTTTTAAAATTTCCAGCAGTTTAAAGATGAACATCTTTTTTCTTGCGTTATTGAGATAAAGAATTGTGTAACACCCAAAGGGGGACTCAATCAAGAAACCCCTTTAGTACATGATAAATTGGGTTCCTAAGAATTTTTAAATTTAAACAAGAATTTTGTTAAATGCAAGAAATTAGAGGGTGACACGACTTCATGTCTTTTATTTTTGGAATCAGCACTCCAAAATACATAGGAATTAGTTGCAATTATTAAAAAAGTTATTTTTGTCGGCCTGTGTTATTATTATTATTTTTCGAAACTTCGACAGCTAATCGAGAACTGCCTTAATCGTGGGCGTCCTAAATTTTTAGGGGATTCTTCAAAAATGTCACAGGGCTGCAATTGTAATTGAAAGCGTGATGCAAGCCGACTTTCAAGATGCGTTTAAAACCTTGAGCCCATCCAATTGCATTTGCTTAAACGAACATTAACAAATGCAACAAAGTTCTTAATTTTCTTTTTTATTGAGTCCTCCATGTCTTGCCTTAATTGTCTACAACTATGCTGCCGCACAAAATTGTAAATGGTTTCAGTTTGGCGACCATTTGCCAGCCAAAACTCTAGCATTTCAGCATAACCTAAATCTATATTGTCTGGGAATAGGCGATTTTTAGGAAAAGAGGCAAAAACGGGCAAAAAAGATTAGTATCATTGCATCATAAATATACTAAATATTAGTATTGGGCTAACAGTTACATCAATCCTTGTCAATCCAATAAACTTTTACTCCACGAAACACGAAAAATGTTAGGTTAAAATTGCTATAAACATAACTTCACAAAGACACATATAAACAAACTAACAACACATAAAACACGTATTGCATTAAAACCGTTATATTCTACATACCTCCACAATTATTTTCCATTTTATTTTATCAAAATTGACAAAGAAGTTTTTACGAAATTGTTGTTTGAAAAATGCTTTTATTTAGCAAGCAAATAATGTTAAAGCATACGGTAAACGAACCGTTGACTTCCAGGGGTTGCTAAATTCGCAGGGATTCAATTTCAGCTGAAGCACTATGATTTTCAATTAGTCAATATATTATTCTATTGTAATAAAATAATATTTTTCCATTACTTAAAAAAAAAAGGCATTTTTGCCAAAATTTTGGACATTGGGACCAGTGTGCAACGACGAGAATCTTGCGAGTCAAAAGCTTTACTGAAATCGGTATATATGACATCGGTTTGAAATCGCTTAACGAAACCACAATTAACAAAGCAAGTGAATTCTAGTAGGTTAGTGACCGCTGACCTCATTTTAAGAAATCCATGTTGAGATGACAATTTTTTCAAGTAATTTGGGTATAGCCGACAATTTGGAAATACCTCGATAATTAGCGACATCCGATATGTTACCTTTTTTGTGAAGTGGAATGATAAAAGATTCCTTCCAAATCGGCGGAAATGAGCCACATAGAAGCGAAACGTTAAAAAGCTTAAGTATGGGCTTGCATAAAGAGTTGGCCCACATTTTAAGCACACAACTAGGAACGTTGTCAGCACCAGGGGAATAAGAACTTTTGTAGAGTAGAGGGAAAACAAAATTATTAATACGATGAACAGGATATGGATACGAGGAATGCGTAAATTCTGCGGAAGAGTACGTCGTTTGGAAGAACTCTCCAAATAGATTAGCAATTCCAAGATCGTCACTAGCCTGCTTATCTCCAAGATGAAGCGACGACGGGTACAGCCCTGATCTACGCTTAGAATTAACAAAGCTATAAAACCGTTTAGGATCGCGCTTGAATTGGGCTTTACATTTATTCAAACAAATTTCATAGCACACGCTATTATGTGTTAAAAATTGAGAGCGGGCAACCGAATAACTTGTAAAATCAAACGACGATCTAGACTTCTTAAATTTCTTATAAAGTCTCGATTTGACATTTTTTAACATTGCAAGGTGATGAGGGAATTCAGTTGCACAAAATTAGCTTTACGAAAGCAAAGACGACCTGGGGGAGATGTGAACGACGGTATACGAGACAAGTTAGAGATGCAAAGAGCGATTTCCAAAGTAGGGTGGAAACAGTCTTCATGTAGAGATACTGGGTGACACCTTGAAACAACCATACTACTGGAGTCATTACTAAACACAAGATCAAGTGATCTATTAAGTGCATTGACTACGAAATTAAGTTGAAACAACGGGAGTCAAGCAGAATATCGAGAAAATCAAGTTGACAAGAAGGAAGTAAAAAATTTGACTCATTGTTGAATGACCAAGAGATGTTAGGAATATTAAAATCACCAAGCACGATAAGAAAATCCCTATCATGGGTAAGGTCATAAATTGATTTAATCGCAATTGCATGTTTAGAATAAATTTCAAAGGTAGAACCAGGCGGAATATATGAACATGAAACAAAAATAGACAAGTGAGCAAGACTAATTTTTATACAGATGAATTCAATATCATCAGGCAGATTGGTATAAACAATTTCAGAGCGAAGACTTCAACCAACAGCAATAAGAACACCGCCTCCACGACGATCAGGGCGGTCACGTCTATAGGAAACATATCTATTACAAAATATCTCATTATTCAGAACACTAGGATTTAACCAAGTTTCTGTGAAGACAATAATGTCGACACCTAATGTAAAATTATCCTTATGCAAGTTGCAAAGTTTAGACAAAAGACCCCTTACATTTTGGTATACAAAAGTAAGGCGTTCAGAAGACGAACTTAGTTTTTTGAGACTGTTTTTGGGGCAGAAGATGAAGCACCAATAACTACAGAACGAGATCTCTTTGGCTTGAATTCATGGACTACCATGTGTGCAGGCCAAAATGATGGATCGCACAACAAATCAAATGCATCATTTGGTACACTGATTTTAAAAGATGAAATCTCTCTTTGTTGAGAGAATGAAAATTTTAAAATTTGTACATCAACATTTGCCTTACTTGCGATGTATTTTGCAATCGCCTCACAGGTGGTATCCAAAGAAAGCCGTGAGATGAAAACCTGTTTCCGAGGGGCAACGACAGAAAGTGGTTCAAATTGAGACGTGCCCTCAACGACCGGGGACTGTGTTACACAGGAACACTCTGCAACAGGCTCAGAATCGACAGCTGAGATGGACTCAGCAGCTGGCAAACCAGGCAGACTCGGCGCAGGTGGAAACAACGATAATGCAGGCTGAAGCACAGTCTTGTCTTACCACCATTACTTCCTCCATCAGATGTAGCAAGATCCGATGGTGTAGTAGGATCGGGATTAGAATGGATAGGATCAACAATAGGATGAACAGGAGATAAAGGAGCTGGAAGTACAAGCTGTGGAGGAGCAAGTTGGGAAAAGGGGGAAGGTGAAAAGGACACAAGAGGCGGCTCAAAGTCGTAATTGCTGAGAAGTTTTGAACCATGATGAAATAACATCATCATGTTCTGAACTAGCGTCAAACTCAGAGGCTAATTCAGAAGACAATTTGTGCAACTTTAAAAATTTCTCACGCAAACGCCGATACATGATCGAGAAATCCGTTTGCCGCTTTAAACATGCCGGGCATGACCATTTATAGCCACCGCAGAAAGTCTTTGGGTCACTATAAAGCCGGTCGTAATCACGGCCTGTAATGCCAGCACATTTAAAATGGCAAACATTCTCACAAAGCCAGCAAAGAATGGCACGCCTATGTCCCCATCGAATGAGTTTTTGTTTTTGCACAAAATATTGCAACAACTCATGGTGGACTTAGAGATAAACGACGAAAAAGTAAATTATAATACAAAATGGCACGCAAAACAAAACAATGTTGTGTAAACGGGGTTTTGGAAAGTTAGGTGAGCAATGAACACAAGAGAGCGCGAGCAGAAGGTACGCAAATAAATGCACTTGACACTGTAAGTCGCACCAACAATTCTTAAAAACAAAAAAAAAAACAAAAACTAACGAACAGATGTTCGACTCAAAAGAAATAGACACAACGCACAGGAATAACAAGAAGAAAAACCAAATGAGAAATGCTTACCGATTGCAAAAACAACAAAGAGAAAGACAGCCGTCTGAGTAAACAAAAATATAAAAAATTGATACACTGACGCCACTCAAAATAATTGAATTTGTGAAATTAAAAATTAACCAAACACAGATTTAGCACAGCTAACAAATATGTAGCTTCACTAGGCACAGTATAATTAATATGTTAATAATTTTATATAGGGTAGAAAAAGGAAATTAATTAATTATCTCAGAGCTAAGAGAAAAGACATCCGTCTCACTTGAAATCACACACTCTTCATTGCGTTCAAAAACTTTAGCAATTCCTTTTTGCACTTAAAAAATTCCTCAGACTTATTTTACATATAATAGCGATATTCACGCCCAGCTCGGTAACGTGTAATCGTCTTAACTAGTGAAAAAAAAAAACAGTAAGGGAGCTATTTTGAGCTTTCCTGAAACTTATATACTCTTGCAAGCATTTTTTCAATTATTATTCTTATTGGAAAATCCGTCTTATATTTATTTCAAAAAGAATCAATAAGTTTATAAAGATAAAGGGACGTAACGTCGCCCATTTTCTAATTTTTTTTAAAGATTACGATGCAATAATTCTTCACTTCATTTTGCGATCTTCTATCTCATCGGCTTACAGAGAAATCGAATTTTTAAGTTTTTCACTATATTGGTGGTGCCACGCCCTTATGTCCAATTCTTATGAACCTTCGTAATATGGTCAAGGATGTATAAAACGGGTAACTGCAAAGTTTCATCTGTATATACTTAAGAACAAAAAAATTTTTGTAACGACCGATTGTTCCTATGGGATCTATATGATATGGTTTTCCGATCTTCACCAAATTTACAGTGTGTCTTAGTTGATATTATTGTGCAAAATATTGAGGTGATAGCTCTAAAATCAAAGCGTGTTTTAAGCAAAAAACTAATTTTTAACCGATCGTTCCTATGGCAGCTATAGTATTCTGATCAACCTGGTTTCTACATACAAACTGCCAGCAAGAAAAGAAAAATTTCTGCGTTTAAATTTGTGTGAAACACACGGAAAGACGGACATATCTATATGAACTCGTCTCGTCGTGCTGATCAAAAATATATATTAGGGTGTCCCTTATTTGGTCGATTCTTTTTTTTTTGCATTTTTGAAAACGCATACCCGCTATTTCTGTTCAGTATCCTTAACTTAACCTGAATACAAAATTTCAGCTTCCTAAGTTAATTCTAACCCGTGCCGACTGAGCCCTGAAGTTTTATGAAAGACGATTTTATATGTGTTTTTAAATTCAACTGGAGGACGCCAAATAATTGAATTTTAATTGAATATTATTAAAATGATAAATTTAAGTATTGGGCTTTATTACCAAAAAGATAAACTTTATATAATACTAATCAGGATACTTCCTTTTCATGGGTTCTTTTTACAATTTGATGTGAGCTTTAACTCATTTAATTACACTTCGCGGATGTTAAAAAATGAAGCTGCGAGAACTTGACGGATAGATGGTAACTTAACACCCGTTATTTGGTGATTTATCTCACCAATCAAAAATATAGTTTTTGTATTGCTTTTAAGTTCCACAGGCATTGTGCGTATTGTTTGTCAAACAAATTCGAAACGAAATGACACCAAAATGAAGTACTCGTATGTTACACCATAGGTGCCGGTGTAACTTGCTTGAGAAAGTGTTCCAATGTTACCAACAGGTGTAGCTTGCATGTTTTGAACGCAAGTCGGCACGGGTTCCCGTGCTCCAAAAAAAAAAAAAAAAAAATCATGGGAGTGTTTTAGAGTAGACTGAACAAAATTAGCCCATATGCGTTAAAAAATATGAACCTTGCAAAATAAGGGACACCCTAATATATATACTTTATATAGTCGGAGATGTCTCCTTCTCTGCGTTGCAAACTTTATGACAAAGTTAATATACTCTTGCAAGAGTATAAAAACAAAATACAAAATAAATGTATCTATCCATTACGAGGTATTTGGGAAAAAAAAATTTTGAATGTCCTCATCAGCTTAAAATATTGATTGATTACACATCTGTTGATAAAAATATCAAAGAGAATGTTGTCTACCTACATTAAAAAAAACGCCAAATTGCTTATAATAAGATACCAAAAACGGGTCATAATTAATGGCTGAAATCACACAAAAATCAAAATTTTTATCAACTTTATAAATAAAAAAGAAATCAATTATTAGTTTAAATAATATCAACAACACTGCAATGAATAAACATTCAAATGTCCATCATTAAATGTCATTTGATTGTGATGGATGACTTTCACTTCGTAGTGTACAAGTATACCAAACAAAAAAAATGTTAGATCATAATTTTTACGAAATCTCTACCTCTCAACCTCTAGTCAGTATAGAGATGTTTTTGTCGAAAAATGAGTGAAAATGGAGATACTGTGAAAAAAGTGAAATTGGACGCCATTTTTTTTTAAATGACGTCTCGAAAACTTTTCAGTTTTCAAGATTCCTCCTTTTTTTACGACCAAATGACTGGACTATTTCAAAATTTGTGAAATTCAAATTTATGAATTTCGTTTATTAAGGAGTTAGTTAGAATTTAAAAGATATGTTTTTATACCCTGTACCTTATGGTACAAGGGTATATTAGTTTTGTGCCCGTCGAAAATGTATGTAACACCTTAAAGGAGACATCTCTGTCTATACAAAGTATATATATTCTTGATCACTATCGAAAGAGAAGTCGATTTAGCCATGTCCGTCTGTCTGTCTGTGTGAACGCGTAGATCTCGGAAGTCGATTTGCAAGTTGATTCTGTTATTCAATACGCAGATCAAGTTTATTTGGTTGTTCACCTTTTTGAATTACTTTAGCGGTGAGGGGCAAATAACTGAAGCTACCTCGGGTAAAAATATTACAAAAGTCTTATTATCTCGGTTGTCTTTTATTATAGGAACACCAAATTTTTGGGTGTACTTAGCTGACTCGATAGAATAAACCAGTAAGGACGCTAACTTCAGCAAGGCTGAAGCTTAGATACTCTTCACTCCATTTCTTGTGCCATGCCCATTTTTTTGACTGAATCTATTTTTTATTCATCTTATTAACCTATATAGCAATTTTCATTGTTTTTGCTCATTGGGTACCGGAGATATGGAGGTTAATTCGTTGAAAAAAAAACACATTTTTGTGATTTTTATTAAGGAAAACGATAAGTATTTGTTCAGTTGTTTGAATGGGAAGTTAATAAGTAATATCTTAAGCATGTTTCCTGAAAATTTCATTAAAATTAAAAAAAGTTTGAGACGATGGCAGCAGTTTTAAATTAACGCCACTGAAAAAAGGTGTCTTGCGGTGACCACGATTACAAACTACTGAATCATCGCAAACTCAAGATTTTTTTTTAGCATCTTGAAGTCAAAATATCGATTTTTGACAAAAAAAAATCAACGTTCAAGCTGCTGAAAAAAATACTTAAAACTAAAAAAAAAAAAAAACCTCGACGTCAGGACACGGCTAATTATGTCTAGAAAATGCTTGTAAAATTTCAAAAGAATCGGTTTGTTAGTTTTCGCGTGAGAGTGGTCACCGACTTTGCAAAAGCAAGTTGTGGTTTTTATCGGATCAAGCTGAAATTTTTACACGATATTCTCGAAACATTCTACTGTCATCCCACAAATTTTGGAAGAATCCAAAAAAAAAAAATTTAATACCTTACTTCACCCCCTTAACTCGTATTGTCGTCCTGATTAAGAATATATATGTATACTTTATATAGTCGCAAGTGAATATTTTTGTGTTACAAACTTCAGCACAAACTTATAATACTATTCACATGCGTGAATCAACATTAATCTTACATACACTGCCCGACAACCGATTAGCACACACTACGAGTCTTGTCTTTGAATCTTAATACCTGCTATTCGAATTAAGATTTTTAAGTTGCGTTTTTTTATGAACAAATGTAGTAATATTGTGCATAAAAAAATTTAAGTTGGGGAATCATCATTCTTAAATGAATTTTAATCAAATTTTAATGAACTTTACATAAAAAATTCATTTTTATTTTTACGACATTTGATTAGCACACCAATTTGAAAATGTTGAATAACTTAAGAAAACGGTTAAACCATACCCAAAAATTGTATTTTGGTTTTAATTTCTTTATTTTCTAACTTATTTATAAACGAATTAATATTTCAATAAAGGCACGTTTTGCCGCTCAATCCAATCAATCAATCAAACTCTAGCAGTATGGAAAGGTGCGTTATCCTTCTGGTACTTCCACTAAAAGGACCCAAAAATGTCCTTAATTGCAGGGAAAACCTTCTTCAAGGCATCATTATATGCTTTGGCATTCATACGACTAGTTGGAAATTGTAATTCTATGGTGCAAAAGTATGTAAAAGCTCCCCATACAATGACACCTCCTACACAGCTGTGCAATCTATATAAATAATGCTCTTCTTTTCTAAGGTCGTATAAATAGTAAGCATAGCCATCGGGGCACTCCAAATTAAATTTTTTTTCATCTGAACAAACTACACGCTGCCATTGATTGATCCAAGTCATATTCGATCGGCAAAAATCAAGCCTTTGGGATTTTCGAAGTTGGTTTAAAGGAGTTTTTTTTTTCATTTTTCGACGTTTTAAATATTCAGCCTTCGAAACAATTCTCTGTACAGTTCGAACGCACACCTTAACACCGGTTTTTTCTTTGAATTTGGCGGCTGAGTCGTGAGAATTAGACGCGTGCCTTAAAATAATTCGCTTATCAGCTGCTGTTACCACTGAGGAGGGTCGACCTTTCATATTTTTTCCATAGCCATGCTCATTACTCAAGAATCAGTAAATAACTTTACGGCTGCGATTGATTTTTTCGATATTTGAAGAATTGAGAGTTCACATTCGCTGTAAGCCTTAATTTTTCCCTTTACGGTCTCATCCAACGCTTTTGCGTTTCCCATAATTACATTATATAATGGAAAATACTTTTTATTCACTTAATAACCACTATAATAATTCAAATACCACAACTTACTTGCAAAAATAACCTTTAAAACGTAAATGTGCTTATCGACTGTCGCAGACAACTGAATAAAATAACGGAACATTTCCAGAGCTTCCAATTTTTTTAAATGAGTGTAAATGAAAGGGAATAAAAGAAAAATAGTTTGATTGTGATACATATTCAGAGTTCTGAGCTTTCTCCATTTACAATGAAAGGTTAGAGAGTGTGCTAATCGGGCATTGTACAGTCGGCCCAAAAATTATTCGGACACCCTTGCCTTTTATAGGATTTCTTTCATAACTTTGTATATAGTAAACTTTAACAAAAAGTTTTTATTCCATATTGAAGATCAACATTACTATTATATATTCTTTAAACAAAAATAGGAAAATTCATATTAGGTATATAAACCAGTAAGGGAGCTATTTTCAGCTTTGCTGAAACTTATATATTCTTGCAAGCATTTGGAAAATCCGTTTTATAGTTTTGCAAATAAGAATCTTATAAGTGTACAAAGATAAAGGGGCGTAACCCCGCCCATTTTCTTCTTTTTTTAAAGAATACAATGCAATCATTCTACATCATCATTCATTTTACGATTTTCTATCTCGTCTGCTTATAGATAAATCACATTTTTAAGTTTTTCTCTATATGGGCGGTGCCACGCCCTTATGTCCGATTCTTTTGAAACTTTGTAATATGGTCAAGGATTTATAAAAACGCATAACTGCAAAGTTTTATCTGATTATATTTAAGAACAAAAAAGTTTTTCTAACAAAAACCGAATTTTTAACCGATTGTTCCTATGGGAGCTATATGCTATATTTATCCGATCTTCACCAATTTTGTAGTGTGTCTTAATTTACGTCCAGGATGTTCTTGTCCAAAAAAATGGGCGATAACTTGAAAAACAAAGAGTTTATTGAGCAAAAACCTCATTTTTTACCGATCGTTCTTATGGCAGCTATATGCTATAGTATTCCGATAAGGTTGGTTTCTACATATAAACTGCCTGCAAGGAAAAGAAAATTTTCTGCGTTTAAATTTTTTTGCTAACTTCAAAACTCTGGGAGGAGTTCGCATTGAAACAGACAGACAGACGGACAGACGGACATGGCTATATCAACTCGTCTCGTCGTGCTGATCAAGAATATATATACTTTATATAGTCGGAGATGTCTCCTTCTCTGCGTTGCAAACTTCACGACAAAGTTAATATACTCTTGCAAGAGTATAAAAAATCTTATTCAATACAAAAAAGGCACTTTGTTCCGCACAAAAATTATTCGTACAGCCTTGAGTTTCACAAAAAACTAATGGAAATGGACAGCAAAATATGATTTTTAATATTTTGTAAGGCCGCCTTTAGCTTTAATTACGGCTTCTAAGCGACGGCGCATGCTTTTCACCAAGTTGTTCGTCTCAGTTGCAGTAATTTTATCCCATTCAGCAAGAAGAGCTGTTTTCAAGGAATCCTTGGATGAAATTTTATGCTTCCTTATCCTTTTTTCTAAAATTTCCCAAACGTGCTCTATTGGATTTAAGTCAGGTGACTGGGGTAGTGTTTTTAGCTGCTGAGAGTGGTTAACGAGCCATTCTTGCACCAAATATGACGTGTGTTTTGGATCGTTGTCTTGTTGAAACAAGAATATCTCCGGATTGAGCCCAAGTTTTATGACACTTGGAAGCAAATTTTCGCTCAAAATGTTTTTGTACATGTGCTTGTCCATTTTGTCAATTATAAAGACCATTCGTCCAGCTCCAGCTGCAGCTATGCACCCCCAAACCATTACGTTATCCCCGCCGTGCTTTACTGTGGCTATAAGGTTTTTTCTTTCATGGCTTCATTCACTTTTCTCCAAACTTTGGGAGGGCCATCGTGTCCAAATATATTATATTTGGATTCATCACTAAAAACGACGTTCTCCCAAAAAGAATCTGGCTTGTTTAAATGCTGCTTCGCCAAGTCTAGCCTCTTCTTTTTTGATCACTGGTGAAATGAATGGTTTGCGACGTGCAACTCTACTATTGTAACCGGCATTATGCAGGCAGTTGCGGATAGTTTGGGGACAAACTTTTTTTTGCGTTGTATCTTGGATATTTCGGCAAATGGTGGCAGCTGATGTTTTAGGATTTTGGTTCACTATAGCCACAACATTTCTTTCTTCTCGAGGTGTTAATATTTTATGCCTTCCAGCTTGTTTGTGATTTGGAGCCAATTCGCCAGTGTTCAAATATTTTTGAATTACACTATGTATGGTAGATGGTGACTTATTAATTATTCTTCCAATTTCGCGAAGACTACGGTTTTCTAAGTGTAATTATACCCTGTACACATACTGTGTATCGGGGTATATTGTGTTTGTTTGAGCGAAATGTATGTAACACACAGAAGGAGGGCAGGGGGACCCTATAAAGTATATATATTCTTGATCAGGACGACAAAAGAACTTGATTAAGCCATGTCCGTCCGTCCGTCCGTCTGTCCGTCCGTATTCACCAATGATTCTCAGAAACTATAATAGCTAGAGGCTTGAAATTTGGTGGGTAGACTCGTGATGCTCGGCAGCAGATCAAGTTTAAATGGTTTTGTGCCACGCCGACTCCTTCCCTCCCATCCAGCACCACCCACTTTTTGAAAACGCTATAACTCGAACATCCAAAGAGATAGAAACATGAAAGTCGGTATGTAGACTCAGTATGAGTAACTCTACAAAACTGCATACCACAATTTTTCCCCCTCCCCTAATATTTTTCTTAAAAAAGCTATATCTCCAAAACTAACAAAGGTATGAACCTGAAATTTTGTATACAAGCTCAGTGATAACACATCTTTAAAACTGCATACCACAAATTTCCCCTCTCTTTGATGGCTTCCCCTCAGAGGCCAACAAACTTAAATTTTTCGTAAAATCCACATTGTTTGACCGATTTTCCTGAAATTTTGAACACTATTTGAATAAGCGACGTCAGATCAACATGTTTTTGTAGATTGATGGTGTGGCACCGCCTACCATGTGTGCAGGGTATTATATTGTCGAGTATACTCGACTATACCGCCCTTACCGGTTTTAAAATTGTTTTACGCAAATCTAAGGATAAGTCTTGACCTCGACCCATTTCGTCAAACTTTAATGAAAACCACTGCTAAACTGACATCAAATGCAAATAAAATGCGATCAGAAGCATAAGCTGCAAACACTATCACCACCACACCAAAAAAGAATTGCCAATTACCGTTACGTTTGCTAATAGAAGCTCATAAACAGGAAGTGTACGAATAATTTGTGTGCTTCATTTTGTGGACATTTTCGGTTTTCCATTCAGATTTTGTGTGGCCAGAAAAAAAACAATTTTTTTTTAGCATTTAAGAAGAATTTAACTGTTCATACAGTGTGCAAAAACAAAAACATTCTTGTATTTAAAAAATGGCTAGAAAAAAGACGTTAAAGTCTGTAATGAAGGGTGTCCGAATAATTTTTGGCCCGACTATATGTATTTGTTTGTATTTACATATTTTTATATAAAAATAAGTATTTATTAAGGGGGTAAGGTATTCGATTTTTTTTTTCCATTTTTTTTTTTTAATTTATGGGATGAAAGTACCATATTACGAGAATATTGTGTAGAAATTTCAGCTTGATCCGATAAAAACTGGCGCAGATAGAGCGATTTCAGTTTTAGTCTACCTATGTGGCGTATAGCGCAGTGTAAAAGTTTAAATTTATATTCCAACAACTTTTGCAAAGTCGGTGACCACTCTCCGTCGAGATCTAAAAAACCGATTTTTTTGAAGTTTAACAGACATTATCTAGACATAATTAGCCGTGTCCTGACGGCGAGGTTTTCTTTTTTTTTAGTTTTAAGGTTTTTTTTCAGCAGCTTGAATCTTGATTTTTTTTTGTCAAAATCGATGTTTTGACTTCAAGGTGTTAAAAAAAAAATGAAAAAAAAATATTAAAAAAAAAAACTCGACGGCAGGACACGGCAAATTTTATCAGCAAAAATCATTTATTTTGTCTTGAGTTTTGGATGATCCACTTATTTGTAATACTGGTCACCGCAAAACAACTTTTTTCAATGGCGTTAATTTAAAACTACTGCCAACGGCTACAAATTTTTTTAATATTAATTAAATTTTCAGGAAATCTGCTTAAGATATCACTTATTAACTTTCTATTTAAGAAACTGAAGAAATATTTATCATTTTCTTTAAAAAAAATCACAAAAATGTTATTACATGTTACAAATATAAGGTACAGGGTATGTCAAAGTCGAGTACTGTTGTCGCTAATCCTTACTGGTTTTTTCATAGGATTTTCTAAAAGCATTATTCAACAATGAATGGCAGCCTCTCTAAGGCTCGCCAGTCGATAGATAAAACTTTAAACGCGCATTTCTCGACACCATGTCTTTGAATTCGGTGCTTTTTTTTCATCCCTTCTTGAAATTGAACTTTTTCTATTTTTATCAAAGTGAAGCGACGCCGGATTATAAATGATTTGTGATGGTGGTAATAGCTACTCATATAAAATGATTGGTTACGCAATTTCTGCGATTTTTTAGTTCATTTTCACTTCTAAAACGCACTAAAAAATCGAAACCTTTAGATTTTTTTTCTTCGTGCCGATTGTGCTCTGCACGAACCAACACGCCTATGGACACGAAAAAAAACACAGCCCATGCCCAACACTAGTCGTTCAAATTGAAGGTACAGGGTATGTCTAAGTCGAGTACTGTTGACGCTAATCCTTACTGGTTTTTTCTTAGGATTTTCTTAAAGCATTATTCAACAATGAATAGCAGCCTCTCTAAGGCTCGCCAGTTGACAGATAAAACTTTAAACGCGCATTTCTCGACACCATGTTTTTGAATTCGGTGATCTCTGTAACTTTAGAAGGGTCTTACCGATCGATTTGATTTTTTTTTTCATTTATACTTTATATAATTGTTGTTTTTTTTGGGACGATTATTTTTTTATAGCCGAAAATGTGAGGTCTTTAGCTTTTTAGGTAAAAAATTAAGCAAGTCAAAAAGAACAATAGTCCAGTCATTTGGTCGTAAAAAAAGGGGTTACCTGGAAAGTTTTGCGGGAGTGTCGAAAATTGGCATCTATATGGATTATGGGCTGCTCTTTCCGAATTTCCACTTTGCGACCTTCTACGACGCTATGATGTTTTAACTTACTCAAAACATCATTTAGCATTTTGTAACTAATGCTATTACCACCGTTTTGTTTTAATCCATATCTGCAAGAAAAGGATAGGAAGGAAACGTTTCGTGCCTAACTCATTTTGATAGTTGCCAACTTCGGACCAAAATATGTCATCATTCTCTCCATGCTCCAGAAATTGAATGCAGGCCGGAAATTGAATTTTCTAATTCTAGAGTTAAGCCGAGATCATTATTCATTGATTTTACATAACCAATGGCAATAAGCTCGGCTTGATCTCGTGCATTGATGTTGATCTGTTTTCTGAGGAATGCAATTGATTTGTTTATCAACTTTGAACTGTTGCTTTCGTTTTTGCCAATATCTTCGCTCAGTTTTACCATGACATTTAATATTGGCACCAAAAAAACTAACAATGCGTAGTTCGCGGCGTCATTTAAATATGTTCGAATCATTAGGCCTAAGACGTCGTCGTCGTCGATTCCTTCTTCCCTTCGCTATGATCAGCCACCTCGTTCTCTTATTCTCCTGATAATAAATAATAATCAGAACATGTTTATTTCGGTTGGAAAGCAAAGGCTTCCCTTGTGATTGTGTTGGTTCTGGCCTCGTAAAAATTCCTTATAAGGCTGCCTTGAATTTATGTTCAATAGGGTCAGATTGCAGTTTTTTTAGAAAAAAATTTTTCCAAGCCATCTTTGATATTCTATTTAATGCGTGTCTAGCGCATTTAACCTGAATGGGCATCCAATAATAAAGCTCATCCTGGATAGCAACAACAATGTCGTCAGCTTTCCCGACGGGATTGGCACGATGCTCAACCAAGTGTTGACGACTTGTCACATAGCTTCGCTATAATATAAATATTTTTTTTATTGGTGCTGAGGCCATTTTGATCTTTGTTTTGTATTCTTGCTTAGATTCTTTTTTTCCAAATTCGGACGAATTTTCGGAAGTGTCAAACGTCACGTTTGATTTGAACCATTGATATTATTTTTATGTGAAAATATCAATGTAGAGAAAAAAATGTTCTGTTGCTTAACAAACTTGTAGACACAAATCGAGGCTTTTTTATCTACTCTGAAAGTTGTTTAAACACACTACAAGAGTTGGGCATGGGCTGTGTTTTCTTCGTGTCACATTGTGACACGATGGGCGCCCACGTGTGTGTGTTGAAAATTTGAATTTTGGCCATGGGCGTGTTGGTTCGTGCAATTTTGTAGTGCGCTTTAGAAGTGAAAATTAACTAAAAAATCACAAAAACTGCGTAACCGGTCATTTTGTATGGATAGTTATTACTACCATTACTATTCTTCTATAAACTTTCAGAAAAATGGAAAAAGAGAAAATTCAAGAGGGGATTCGAAAAAAACAAATTGATAAATTGTAATTTTTATAAAAAAATATGTAAATACAAACGAATACATACGTAAGATTAATGTTAATAAAGTCTTAAAACCAGTAAGGATGCTACTTTGAGCTTTGCTGAAACTTATATACTCTTGCAAGCATTTTTTCAATTATTATTCTTATTGGAAAATCCGTCTTAGGGGCGTAACCTCGCCCATTTTCTAATTTTTTTTAAGGATTACGATGCAATAATTCTTCACTTAATTTTGCGATCTTCTATCTCATCGGCTTACAGAGAAATCGAATTTTTCAGTTTTTCTCTATATTGGTGGTGCCACCAATAAGAATAAGAACCTTCGTAATATGGTCAAGGATGTGTAAAACGGGTAACTGCAAAGTTTCATCTGTATATACTTAAAAACAAGCGATTTTTCCTATGGGATTTTTATGATATAGTTGTCCGATCTTCACCAAATTTACAGTGTGTCTTAATTGACGTCCAAAATATTATTGTGCTCGTTTTTTAAGCAAAAAACTAATTTTTAACTGATCCTTCCTATGGCAGCTATAGTATTCCGATCAAGCTGGTTTCTGCTCACTTCAAATCTCTGGGAAGAGTTCGCATTGAAACAAACGGATATTGCTATATGAATTTTTATAGTCGGAGATGTCTCCTTCTCTTCGTTGCAAGCTTCTTGACAAAGTTTATATACTCTTGCAAGAGTTTAAAAAATGTATAATATATCGTGTTGGACCGTGTTCGGAAAATTTTAGGCCGTCGTGTCCAAAAATTGTGGTCCATGCACTACTCATTGTGTAGATAAACATTTTTTTAGAGACAGTGTAGATAAGTCTACAGGGTGTTTACACTTGTAGACATGCGGTTTTTGTCTAAATCTACACAAAAAATCTCTAGTGTAAACAGAGCTGTACTCTCTTTTTTTGTCCTAGTCGAAACTTAGTTGTACTGCAATTAATTATGTGCACGCCGAACGAACAGCTTGATCGTTACAAAGAAGAACCTAGACAGCGAAGCAAGGATGGGAACAGAAGATAATCGACGTTGAACGAGTAAACGACGTATTAAGGACAGATGATGAAAATGTCAAAAATAAGTCACATAATTTGGGTACGTTCGCTTACGGTCAGCACCACGGTTTGATTTCGTTCGTTTATTAACCGGCTAAGTAGCGTAGCGTATGTTGTTAGAAATTTTATGGGGACACAGGGAAGGATTAACATAACAACCAAAGAAAATCCCATACAAAATGTATGGAAGTTATTATTTTGGGGTTTTGGTACAAAAATCACCCTTAAACCACTGTATAGGACTCCCGGTTTACGCCCAGGTCTTTAGGCTGGGATAGTTCAGACGTGACCAGGCTTTACAATTATTTGTATTTGCCGGACACTTGAGCGCTGTCGAAAATAACCACACACAAATTTAAATTTGAATACAAGTGTTTTTATTATAACAAATTATTATTATCTAATGACAACTATTGCTTAAATCCAGTTCCGGGTTTCTGTGCCGTCTTTTGTGGGGAGTCGTCCTCCACCCTCGTCTCGGTCGGATCCTGGCCAGTCGTCCCTCTGGGTTCCAAGTGTGCCGCTCCTGTTGCGAACCGCTGACGCTCACGTAGCTTCAGGTCGCAGCCAGTCGCCCGTTGGGGTCACCTAGGGTTGGCTGGCGCTGGCAATCCTCACCAGCTGCCGCTCGGAATACTACAAGGACCTGGTCCTTGGATTCCTACCAGTGTCAGCGTACCGAGCTCGAAAAACAATTGATCATCCACTGCTGCCGTCAAACGTATGATGTTCTTTATGCGAGGTCACTGACCCAACAACGAACAAATCAAACGCTAACACTAGCATATGCCTGCACCCAACTGACGCTTCGACGCAACGTTATGCAGACGCGTCAATTGCGACAATCGTCCTTATTGTTGTTGTTTGCCAGCGAGCGAGTTATTTTGATCTATGCAGAGCCAAAGCAACATAACAATATATGTGCTGGACTGACATTTCGATGAATTGACGCAACTTCGCTTGCGTCAGTGACGACGTTCCTGCCAAATACCTGCTAATGTTGTTGCTACTTACATGACAAAAGTCACAAACTCAGTAGTCATCAAAAAGAATAACAACAACAACATGCATAGTTGTAACATCGCGTTGTTTCAATGTCTGCCTTTGAAACGTAAAAACAGTAAGGTGTCCTCTCCTACAGGCAGTCCAAAATGCAAAAACAACAAAATCAACAACTATAAATCAAGAGTTGGAAGGCGTGCTGTAAGTGCAGATAATACTAGCCAGTTTTATAACAGATTTCAAATTTTGTCTGACACGGAAGATGGTGCTGACATGGATACCATCTCAGAAATATCTGATGAAGCATTTTGTGAAGCTAAAACGCAACACTCAATTCATAGGGAATCGTCTGCACAGGAAATCGTTAATGATGACGACCAGCTACGAACTTGCTTTGCCACCTCTGTCAACCCTACTGAAAATAACACAAATGTAACCCCTTCTAACTCTCAAGAACACCCAACTAAAACTGAAAAACCACCACCATTTGCCATTCGTGGAATTACCAACTTGCCTCTATTATTAAATATGGTTGGAAAAGTTACAAATTTGAATAACGTTCAATCGAGAATATCTGTAACATCACTCGATTATACGCCAAAAACAGTCACACTTTTAAGGCCATGCAACGGCTTTTTAATCAAACAGGTGTTTATTATTATACGCACCAGTTGTCTGAGGATAAACCATACAAGATTGTTATTAAAGGTCTTCACCATTCTATTACCGAGAGTCAGATCAAAAATGAACTTTGTGAACGAGGCCATACTGCAGTTCATATTCATTGCCCTTTAAACCGTTCCACGAAAGAACCAATGAACTTATTTTTTGTCAATCTCACGAAGGCTACTAATAATAAAGAAGTGAAGAAAATTAATTGTCTTGCTGGACAACGTGTACAAGTAGAGCAATCTAGAAAAAAACAAGATGTCACTCAGTGCCGCCGTTGCCAACAATTTGGCCACACTGCCAATTATTGTCGTCAAAGTTCACATTGCGTAAGATGTGGTAAAGATCATACTTCGGATTAATGCACTAGACCTACCTTTGAAAAAGCCACGTGTGTTAACTGCGATTTAGGTCATCCTGCTAACTTTAAAGGATGTCAAGCATATCTAAGCTATGTTAAACGTAATGTAAGCCAATCCAAAAAAACTACGAAATTTGTATCATCTCGTCAGCAGTCTGATCAGCATATGGCTTAATTCCAAAATCATTCACAAGCTCTTCCGGTATCGTTTATGAATCGTAGAAATGGTCGTTCATACGCTGTGGTGACGGGTAGTTGTAACGTGCCATCAAGAAATCGAAATAATTGGTCAAATTCTTCTCAGTTTTCTTCAATTACTTCAACTGGTACCCATCCAGAATTAAGTCAAAGTAGATCTGGCGTTCAGTCTGACAATTATCAGTCTAATTTTTCCGGTGTTGCTGATTCACTACTGGTCTCAATTAACACCCTTAATGAAACAATCAAAGGCTTTATGCAAATGCAGCAGCAAATGTTGACGATGCAATCCCAAATTTGGGAGTTGCTTAACACGCGCTCGCAGAAATGAATTCTTTAAGAATTTTAGTCTGGAACGCTCGTGGCGTATACAGAAAAATGCGCGAACTTGAATGCTTCGTGCAACTTCACAATATACACATTATCTTGCTCACTGAGACTCGTCTTATGGACGTTGATACTCCCCGTCTATTTGGCTTTGCTCATACCCAGCCAATCACCCATATTCTCAAAGTCGTAAATGTGGTACTGCTTTATTGATAAGACAACACATTAAGCATTTCCCAGCTCGACCCACGCGTGCAGAGAAAGTGCAAATCGCTTCAGCAACTGTAAATACATCTTTGGGTGATATCAAAATAGGTGCTATTTAATGCCCACCTCGATTTATTTGGTCTTCAGATGAATTTGAAGAAATTATGGACGTATTTAATTCAAAGTTTTTGATATGCGGAGACTGGAACGCACTTCACCGGCTTTGGGGAGGCTACCGTTGCAATAGTAGAGGAAAATCATGACGCTATTCATAATTTTAATGTAAATGTTTTAGTTACTGGTAGGCCTACCAGATACCCTGATAGACCAAATAATAGACCTTCCTGTCTTGATTTTGGAGTATATCGCAATATTCCCCATTGGAAACTTCAGATTGAACAACGTCTTGATATGTCGTCTGATCACACTTCATTAATTGTTACTCTAGACTGTGCAGCAACATGTTTTCCACAATCTGAAAGACTAATCGGCCGCTTCACCAATATAAATGTCTTCAAGAATATCTTAAATACCTCAATATATCCTGAAATGGAGCTCTATACGGGTGCTGATATTGACGATGCTCTTTCTATTTTTACCAGAAAAGTGTGTGATGCTGCTGCTGAGTCACAAATAAGTAATTCTAGACCTCCTCGGCACAATGATGGCATCTATCGACTTTCGTCTGAGCTACGTGTATATGCGTACACTCCATCCCATTGACAAGTCCAACTGGCAGAGAGGTGCGGATAAATTAAAACAAGCCTTGTCTGCTCAACGTGCATTATTCTTCGACAACATGCTTTCTAATATGTCTGGATCAAATGATGCACAGTTTTCACTTTGGAAAGCCACAAGAAGTATTAAGCGTCAACCAATTCGAGTTGCCCCATTACACGATGTTAATGGTAGATGGTATCGATCAGATGAAGAACAGGCAAACACATTTTCTGAAAGCCTTGCACGGCGCACATAAGTTGATTATTTAAAACTGGCCGGCCATAAGTCAATTTTTAAAAGGAAATTATCAACCAAAAGTAGCTGAAACAGAACGAGAAATACACTTTTAACAAGAATTTACCCCACTTACCAATTAAACCAGCACTGTTTGCTAGCGCCGGCAGTTCAAACATGATCTTCGCTTTAATTGTTAAAAAGTAAATAATTAAAGTAAAATTGTGTTTGTGTTTTCTACTTGGTACTTCGAAAGAATTGTGATGGATTCAAGTAATTTAGGTATGAGGTGTTATATTCAGTGTATTTAAAGTGTGTTAACTTTATTTTACTTCATTGGATCAGTTTTAAACGAGAGTATGTAGGCATGATCTTTTTTTTGTTCAAACATAATTTAGTTACATATATTATCGCCTCCTCTCGCGTGATAATTTTTTTAGTTTTAAATATTTTACATATAAGGCTAGCTTACGAAACATACCATAAGTGCAGATGACCGCAGATGTCCGACTTAAAGGGTTTTCAAGATTGGAAGAAGGTGAGGAACAAATATATAATTCAGTATAATTGGTTGCTATACCAGATGCGTAAAGCGTTCTTTATTTGTACTACATATAATATTATTGTATTATTTCGAGATACATACCATCAAAAATGTTATAACTTCTTATATAAAACAAATATGGAAATATTGTTAATTTTTTATGAATTTGTTGCATTTTTGTTCAGTTAAACATGTTTATTATACAAAAAAACAATACTAAATAATAAAATAAAGGTAAAAAAGCAATATACACTGTAAAATATTTTTGACCACCTAAATTCCTAAAATCGACCTACAGTGACTCAATAAAGTAAGTATGCACTCACAAAACTCAACTTCAAATGGCTGTATTTTTCAAACTCCTTAAGTTAAAGATTTCAATTCGCTATATGTTTTTACTGACAATATTAACCATCGACTGTATGCAAGATAAGGGGCCGTTCAAGTATTACGTAACGCAATTTTTAAAGATTTTTGACCCTCCCCTCCCCCCATGTAACGCGCCGTAACATTTTTCAGTACCCCCCTCCCCCCGCCATAACGTTACGTAACAACCAAGTCACCATTTCTACCTAAAAAAACACAATTATGTTGAGCAAAGTACCGAAAGGTCGCTAAATTATAATAAAAACCAGTAAGGGCGGTATAGTCGAGTTTACTCGACAGTATAATACCCTGCACACTCAGTAGGCGGTGTATTAGCTTTGGAGATATAGCGTTTTATAGAATCGACTAGGGAAAGGGAAATAAAGGGAAAGCGGAAAAATGCAGTATGCAGTTTTGTAGAGTTACTCACACTGATTCTACATACCGACCTTCACGTTTCTATCTCATCGGGTGTTTGAGTTATAACGTTTTAAAAAAATGGGCAGTTTCGGAGAACCATTGGTGAATACAGACGGACGGACAGGGCTCCATCGATTTCTCTTGTCATCCTCATCAAGAATATACATATATACTTTATAGGGCCCCCCTGTCCTCCAATATACCCTGATACACAGTATGTGTCCAGGGTATAATTACAATCTTTACTAAAATAACTTATTTTAATCAAAAATAAAACATTATTCTTAAGAATTGAAATATACAGCGACAATTAATGTTACTGTTCATCTGTCCATAGGGTTGCACACTTGAGAAAGAAAAATAAAAACCAGTAAGGACGCTAACTTCAGCAGGGCTGAAGCTTAAATACTCTTCACGCTTATTTCTTGTGCCACGCCTATTTTTTTTACTGAATATATTTTTTTTTCATCTAATTAGCCTATATACAAATTTTCATTGTTTTTGCTCATTGGGTGTCGGAGATATGCAAATTATTGATTTTTGGTAAAAGTGGGCGTAACCACGCCTTTTTTTGTCAAAATAGTTTAAATGCCTCCCCAAGAACATAACTGTGAAGTTTCATGTCAATTGGTTAAGAAACAAAAAAGTTTTCCATACAACGACGCACAGTGGGGCCTTCTGAGTTTTTGCATTGCAAAAATCATATCTTCTGAACGAATAAAGATAATTGCATGAAATAAGTTAAAAGTGAATTCCTTAAGCTTTAAAACAAGCCATCGTTCAATACGCTACGATATCTGGGAGCGGCATAGTAGGTTGTCAAAGTCAGAATTTGTTTCCGGTGCAGTATAAGCGTCAGAAAATCACTAGTTTATCATTTTATACAAACTTAGAAACTTGCAACTGTACAAAGTATATATATTCTTGATCAGTTTGACAAGACGTGTTGATATAGCCATGTCCGTCCGTCCGTCTGTATGTCTTTCAGTATTTATACAATATCTCCCACAATTTTGAAGTTATCGACCTGAAATTTTGCACAGAGTTTTCTTTTCTATGCGATCAACTCATATGTCGGAATCGGCATGATCGGACTATTGGAACTGGTACCTGCCATACGAAAAGAAGAAGAAAAATTAACAAAACTTGATTTGTTGTGTGGAAAACTTTTTTGTTTTTGAAGATAGACGACTGAAATTTCACACCTAGAAGTTTTACATAGTCTGACACAATGCCTGAAAGTTTCATTGAGATCGGGCAACTGGAACTGGTACCTGCCATACAAAATGAAGAAGAGGAAGAGAAGCAAAGATAAATCGTTGTATTGAAAACTTTTTTGGCTTTCAAAATAGAGGGCTGAAATTTAAAACGTAGTCTTCTTTCATACTCAGGCCAATTGTTTATAAGTTTCATTGAGATCGGACCACTAAAAACGGTACCTGCCATACAAAATGAACAAAATCAAGACATTTTACCCCCTTCACACCGCCTACGATAATTTTAGCCACCACCTGCATAGCAAATACGACAAGTTTCTTCCTATAACAACATTTGTTCACTTTTTTAACATATTAAAGCTGTCACAGCAAATTTACCCACAATTCATTCTTCTTCTTACACCCGCAGCAGCGCCTTTTTCACTATTTTTTTGTGTGAGGTTGCGGCCGTTTTTTTGCTTTAAAAACCAAAAGGGCAAATAAGGGCAGCTGAAATTTTGAACATAGGTTAAGGAATGTTCAATAAACATAATTGCAAAATTTGGCGGATATAATATTTTATATTTTTTTTTAATTGTCCACCAAAGTTGAAAAATACCCAAAAAATAGATAGTTCGAAAAACAGCCTCCTCTAGTAAACTATAAATGCTACAGCCTTGGTATTTATAGTATAACACTATAATATGGCTACCTAAGAATAGAAATCAATTCGATAATGATTCGAGTTATAATTTCGTTTTTATTCGAACTCAAAGATGCCGAATTTTCAAAAAAATGAGTATATCATTGAAAGTTGAAAAAAAGGTCAACTTTGAGTGCGTATATCTTCCAAACTATAATTCCGATTTCGTTAAGGTTAATATTTCCTTAATCTCTGGAAAATTCTCTATCAGACGCATATATTTGTTTTATCCAAAGCGTTAATGAAATTTTTGATTTTTGCAAGCTGAATGTATCTGAGGCCCCTCTGTGCGACGTGAATATTGCTTCTCTTCCTCTTCTTCATTTTGTATGGCAGGTACCAGTTCCAGTTGCCCGATCTCAATGAAACTTTCAGGAATTATGTCGGACTATGTTAAACTACTATGTTTGAAATTTCAGCTCTCTATCTTTCAAAACAAAAAAGTTTTCCATATAACGATTAAAATTTGTTTTTCTTCTTCATTTCGTATGGGAGCTACCAGTTCCAATAATCCGATATGGCCGGTTCCGACCAATGATTTGACCACACATTAGAGAAGACTCCCTGCAAAATTTCAGCTCGATATCTTCAAAACTGTGGGAGGAGATAGCATATTCACAGATAGACGGACATGGCTATATCAACTCGTCTTGTCGAGCTGATCAAGAATATATATACTTTATGGGGTCCCCCTCCCCTCCTTCTTGCTGTTACAAACTTCAGGACAAAGTTATAATACTATTCACTTGCGTGAAGAGTATAATTACGTACAATGCAAACGAGTGTCTGCCATTGAAACGAAAAGTGCTGACAACTTCGGAGATTTTAATTTCGTAGTAAAAAGAAAATAATGCTACGTAACGCGTTGTTCGACACCCCCTCCCCTCCATGTAACGCATCATAACGTTTTATAAGACCCCCCCTCCCCCCAAATTGCGTTACGTAATACTTGAACGGCCCCTAAGCTGTTTTCTGATTTTCCGTTAGATTTAATTGCAAATGTTTTCTAAAAGTGTCAAAAATTACGTCAAAAGAGTTTGTATGCAAATCACAAAAATCGCTGAATTGTTACTGTTGGAAGAAAAGATTTCAATAAAAGTTGTTTAATTTACGTTAAGGCTTACAGATGTTGCGACTTCTAGAAGTCTAATCCCAGATCATCAATTTGGATTCCGTTTAGGTCATGGTACAATTGAGCAACTACATCGCGTTACAAATCACATCCTAGAAGCATTTGTCAATAAACAATACTGCAATGCGGACTTTGTTGACGTTGAACAGGCTTTTGACCGTGTATGGCATATTGGACTGCTGGCTAAAATTAAATCTTTACCTGTCCTCTCCTTATTTTGTTTTCTTACGATCCAATTTGGAGGGTCGTTCTTTCAGTGTCAAAAAAAGGATCGAGTTTGTCGGCTGCACGCTCTGTTCTTGCGGGAGTCCCTCAGGGAAGTGTCTTAGGATCGTTTTTATTCTCGTTATTCACGGCTGATATTCCGGTACCAACGTATGACAACGATTTCACCCAAGGTACGCTGATTGCTTCTTTTGCGGATGACGTCTTTAATTCAATTTTTCAATTCAACCTCCTGCCAAGCTGCTGCAGACGACGAGACCCTCCTCCAGTGCGACTTAATGGAACTGTTTTGCCACTACCCAATATGATCAAATACCTGGGTTTGATTTTGGACAAGAGATTAAATTTTCAATGTCATATTAAGTCCAGAAGCAAAAAGCATTGAGTGTGTTTTGCTTTTGAACAGTTGTTCATACATTTTGCTTTGAACATTTATGCGTTGCTAATTTGTCTTTTTGTTATGAATTGATTTTGATTGCTTTTGGATAAAATATTAAATTTAAATTCAATGATATTTAATTATGCCAAAATAAAAAATGTTTTCAAATTGATATATTTATTTATTTCATTATAATTTTATTTCATTTGTTAATATTGTATCATATAATTAATATTCACCTAACTTATTGTCAAATAAATAATAATGAAAATAATAATTGATATAAATAATTCAATTTGTATCATTGTATTCATTAATAACAAACTCAATAACTAACAGAAACTCATCTAACATCAGTAGCCTAATAACATCAGTAGCCTGTAACAGAACGAAACAGAACATTCTTTACGCGTAACGATCACCGCTTTATGCTGTTTGCATTGAACACTAAAAAACGCTCAAATGAATTTGTTATTAGCGGTTTTCACGCCCAACTCGGTAACGCGTCAACTTTAACAATTTTAATTTTAACGAGGGTCGGGTGTGAATACCAAATATTTCGTTTGTTTGCGTAAATTCGTTAATTCTTCTTCTTATATAAGCAAACGAAAAGTGAAATCAGCGAATTTGTATGAAATAAATCTAATAAAATTTAAATTCTTTTTTTCTTTAAATAGTTTGCAAAATCAACTAATAGAATATAAAATGAATCAAATTGTGGGAGATGTTGAGTTTCTGAAAGGTAAATATGTTTATTAATGCATGAATATACAAATAATTAACTAATTGTGTTAAAATGGTGCACAGGTACCAATCGGAATGGAGAAATTGAGATAGCATTGGATGAATTTGTGGACGACATTATTGGTATACGTCGGTTGGCGAGAGGACGAAATCAAAGTCCCAAACTATTCATTTTGATGCAATAGTTGTATGTGTTGTGTTATCACTTGTAACATACGAGTAGTTGTTGCATACAACATATGCATATAACATATGCTATTTTAATAATAAAATTATGTGAAAGTACAGTCACTTTTTTATTAAAAGTAACTAAAAATCCCACGAGTCGGGGTTGATAAAACCTCGTTAAAATTTGTCAATGTATTTTGTTTTTGTATTTTCATCAGTTACGACGTTTACGCGTTACCGAGTTGGGCGTGAAAACCGCTATTATCTAATATTATGAACGATTTCAAAAAATATTTCCAAAATATTTTGTCTTAGCATACATTAGGGGCCGTTCATTACTTACGTAACACGATTTTTGCCTGTTTTTGACCCCCTCCCCCTGCTAGTAAGATAAATAAGATCATGGTGACCCCTACCCCTTGTTTGATATTTATTACGTAAGAATTTAAAGGAAACAATTTATGTTGATGTTTATACCCTGTACACATACTGTGTATCGGGGTATATTGTGTTTGTTTGAGCGAAATGTATGTAACGCACAGAAATATTCACTTGCGACTATATAAAGTAAATATATTCTTGATCAGGATGACAAGACGAATTGATTAAGCCATGTCCGTCCGTCTGTCCGTCCGTATTCACCAATGGTTCTCAGAAACTATAGTAGCTAGAGACTTGAAATTTGGAGGGTAGACTCGTAATGCTCGGCAGCAGATCAAGTTTGAACGGTTTTGTGCCACGCCCACTTCTTCCCGCCCATCCAGCACCACCCACTTTTTTAAAACGCTAAAACTCGAACATCCAAAGAGATAGAAACATTAAAGTCGGTATGTAGACTCATTATAAGTAGCACTACAAAACTGCATACCACAATTTTTCCCCCTCCTCTTCATTTCCCCTCCCCCGGTAGTTTTCTTAAAATTGATGTATCTTCAAAACTATTAAAGATACGAACCTGAAATTTTGTAGACAAACTCAGTATATACGTATCTTAAAAACTGCATACCACAAAATTCCCCTCTTTTTGATAGTTACCCCTCAATGACCTACAAACTCAAATTTTTCGTAAATTCCACATTTGATCGGGCGATGTCAAATCAAAATTTTTTTTGTAGACTTGGGGTGTTGCACCGCCTACTGTGTGTGCAGGGTATTATATTGTCGAGTATACTCGACTATAGCGTCCTTACTGGTTTAATTTTTATTTGTCAAAGGAACATATTTAGGAAGGTTTATTTATACCGTTCGATCGTCGATAGGTGTCGTTTCTATGTTGTTATTAACGATTGTAAAGTCATTAAACTACAAAAATTCTTCCTATGAGCGCATTTTTATGGTCTTATGTAAGATGTAGCAAGACACCTTCCCCCCTCTATGTAAGAAAAAATAAGTCAAGCTCTAACCCACTCCCCCCCTAAAACGCCTCATGTAATTAATGAACGGCCCCTTAAAGTGTATATGTATCGCACATATGCATAATGTTATCAGGCTGCTGATGTTATTAATACTCTTTGTTAATACTCTTTGCTGTGACATAAGCGATAATAGCTTTGAATTCATAGCTAGCAGCATGTTAATGAAAACGAAAAAGGTAGCCAACAGTCTGCTCTGGTTTTCATGATTTCGACGAAAATTATTGTTCAAAAAGTAGGTGCAGCTTATTCCCCTTTATTATTGGCACTGACCACTTGCTTAATAAACGGAATAATCGGTCTGGTACGCATTGCGGATTCTCAGTCAGTGATGCCACGGACAAGTCCTCTTACTTCAAACATTATTTTGCAATTATTTTAAATTATACAAAACTTCCAAATTAGTAATCAAAGATAAATCGAAAGAAAACAAGGTTTCTTTGATTTTTTTTTACCGTCATGTTTTATTATTTCAGTTGTAAGTCTTATTTATGGTTCTATTTGTATGTCATTTACATAGTTTATTTATTTTGTTTTTATGCATAGAAATGCGAATTAAATTGAAATTTTAATCTGTGAAGTTGTGGCGTTGCAATTGCCGCTTTAGTACAAATACCTATGGAAGTACAAACGAGCGGTGGTGTATTAACCTAAACTGAATAAACTGTACGCTTATAAATAAGTATGTATAAGACTAATGAAGGTTAATGATTAGCTCATGCCAAAATGGATTGCAGAGAGGCTGAAGACCGCAGCAGTTGCCTCGCCTGAAACGCTAGGAGAGGGGAGTTTTGCTGTACTTTGCCTGTCGTTTAATTGGCTTCTATAACCAATTACGACTACCACGTCATATGTTGTTCTCCTTGGTTTTCGCGACAGCAGCATTGTCTTCACTTTTTGAGGTTGTCGCATTCGCGCCTGCTGCAGACGACTCTTCAGCGTCGTTTGTGTCCGCTATAAAGATAATTTCTTTTGTTAGCATAAAATATGCAGATATAAAAGCTTGGTTATACTCACGTTTCTCTTTCTCGTCTTTGACATCAGTTGAACTCTCGACAACGGGTTTGCCATCCTTTTCCAGGCGCGGTCGTTTCCTCTGACCTTTATATGAACGATTGTCGCGGCGACCACCTTCACCTTCGTCTTCAGAGTCGGAATACTCGTTCTCAGGCACAATACGTTTGTCTTTGTCGCTCTGCGGTAATCGTTCATCCTTGTCGACTTTGTCCTCATCGTCAGACTCATCATTAATCGCGTCCTCAGGTATGGCTTGGATTTGCACACCTGGCGCATGTGGCAGCATACGTAGATTTTCAAAAAGTCTATTCTTGATCTTTTCCAAGTACTCAGAGGTATTCTGGTTTGTCATATTGCTCGGACTTATGTGCAATTTAAAATCTGGACCGAAATACTCAAAGTAATCGTTGTAGGGCAGTTCATTGGCAATTTCAACGGCAAGTGCTACCGAAGTCTCGTAGGTCCAACAACGCGAAACGTTGCGTATGGTGTACCCACCGCCGCCAACCATTAGGAAGGGCAGGTTGTACTTCTTGACAAACTCTACGCATTTGCCGTGACCCCTAACCGTAAGGTTAAAGCAACCTAGACGATCACCCGTCAACGAATCAGCGCCGCATTGCAAAACAACAGCGGCCGGTTGGAATGTTTCCATAACCTTTGATATGATGGGTACAAAGATCGATTCATACGCTTCGTCATCCATGCCGTCACGCAGCGGTATATTTACGGCGTAATATTTACCCTTGCCGGCACCAATATCGCGGAGGTCACCCGTGCCAGGAAAATATTCGCCATACTTGTGAAAACTGACTGTCATGACACGGTCCGTTGTGTAAAATGCCTCCTCGACACCATCACCGTGATGCACATCAATGTCAATGTAAAGCACACGTTGATGGTACTTCAACAGCTCCAAGATGCCTAATACAATGTCATTAACGTAGCAGAAGCCAGAAGCTTCTGACTTTTTGGCGTGATGCAAGCCGCCGCCCCAGTTGATACATATCTCAGAGGCCTGCTTATTTAACTTAACAGCAGCTGCTACCGAGCCACCCGCAGACAACTGACAAAACTCATACAGACCATCAAAGACCGGACAATCCTCGCCGACATTAAAGCGCTGCATTTGTTTGTTGTACTCCGTCATGTTGTCGGGCCGTATCGAACGCAGAAACCGCACATATTCATCCGAGTGGAATTTCGTCATCTCGTCGGCGGTCGCTTTGTGTGGACGCTGTGTGCATGTTAATTAAATTTTTGTTTTTATAGGGCCAAAGTGTAAATAACTTACATAAATCTCCATTTTACGGTAGAGACCATAATTCAGAAGCAGGTTATGTGTCATACGTATACGGTGTGGTTTCATGGGATGCCCCTGTCCATAATAGTAATTCCCAATATCGCCTGTAATAAAATATTGAATTTTTTTGTTAAGCGTTTCGTACACCCTTAAAAAAAATAATAAATAACTTAAAGAAAGTTTACTTTTGCAAAATTTGTATTTTATGACGAGAGTCCTATGCGCGTCTATTTAGCCAGCACACTCGCACGAAACGCCCGTTTTTCCGAAACTCTGCGCACGTATACAGCCTGTATATGTCGCAGCAGCCGGTTATTCGTGGCGGTCGTTTCGTAAAAGTGCACTGCCGACCACAAGCTTGAGTACAGTCGGCATAAATTCAGAAATTTGCAAAGTGAAAACAAAGAAACGCCGTTAATAAAAAATAGGTGTCAAAGCTTCAATTTACTTCAAATAAAAATATTTTCGTATAATTTTTTGCATATCTTCATTTCCCACTCAGTTATTAATTAATTTCTAAGGTAATTAACTTACTATCGTAATAATAGCAAACTCGCTTTTTGCTATGTGATTGCATTGTTACTCAAATATCTTACTCTTTATTTGGACACTACAAGACTTTAATAAATACTTTATTTACTGCAATTAATTTATTAAATAATTATTCTACAATTGCCGCTTTAAATAAATTTGCATCCAACCGCGCGGCACGAATAAATTAGTGGTTAAATCGTCCGACCGACGGTGTGAGAAACTTTGTTAAATTCACTCACGGTTCGCAGTGTTACCAATTGTACATTTTAATTGTCAAAATAGGACCAAGTGTGTCAAAATTGGCGCAAAAGCGTCTACAATCAGAAGAAGAAGATAGACGGAAAAATTTCCGCGAAATGGTGAAACAAGGCACGTCACAAGGTAATATAGTGCGACAAATGCCAAGCCAATACTGAACTGTTTATGACACATCAGAAGGAAGACTCATAACTCAAGCGAACATATCGCACAACCCAAAAAATTTTAAAAATCAAATTAGGAAAACTGCTATGAATAATAAAGACAGATATTTAATTTAATTTGCCGATTTAACAAATAAATTAATAAAAAAAAATGAAAAATTTTGAGTTGAAACATGTTTGCTTGATATAGTACGGTTATAAGGTCATTCAATAATGAAATCAAAATAAACGACCCCAAATTATCTTAAAAGTGACCTATTGGCGCAAAAGCGTCCACGACTACAAGACGAAGAAATCACAAAAAACTTCCGCGAAATGGAAGGTAAGGAAATATCCAGATGGAATGCACAGAGACATAAGCCAAAGCCGTGCTCATATGCGGAGTCAATTAGTCAAGAAGAAGGAGCAGTTTGCTTACATTTTTATCCAGCGTTGCATTCGTGAGGCTGAGCTATTCAGTGTTACCATCTTTCAAACATTTTTAGGGTTGTTGATAATGTATCGAAATATCAATATATCGATATTTTTAATGGAAAATGGTATAGTTTTATCGTAATATTTGTTTGCTTAAATATCGAATATGCGATATTATTTTTGATATTTTAAGATATTCGTGCGTTGGTTATTCAGTGATCTGTGAAGCAAGCGTAAACTCATTTAAACTCAAGATGGATTTAAACATCATAAAAAAGAATTACGGCACAGTGATGTGTAATTTGTGCATGAAATGGATAAAAACAAGCGAGAATACAACCAATTTGCAACCAAATGCAGATGACCCGTGTGTTGACCTTACAAAAGTCCATAAGGGGACGTCCATAAATTACGTGAGCTTTTTTTCTAGAAATTTAGACCCCTCCCCCCCTCTTGGTGAGATTTAGTGAGATTTCCTCCCTCTGAATCTTACATGAGATTTTGCTAAAAATTTGATAAAAAAATCTAATATTTTATTTTTTTTGCTTAAATTTTTGAATAAAATGGTTAACAAGTGGACTAAAAACCTCACATGAGATGTCCGATGAACCTCCCTCCCCCTAAGTGAGATTTGGTGAGATTTTGCTGAACCCCCCTTCCACTAATTTTATCTCAAGTAATTTATGGACGTCCCCTAATAGGTCAATTTTAAAAGGCCTCTCGATGCGCCAGTAGGATCGCAGTGACCTAAAGTTGTACCCTAGCTTTACCGCAAATATGATGGGAAAGTAATCCCATAATATTCTGGAATTGGCATACGGCGGCTATGCCGGGACTGTCTCAACTTGCTCTCAGGTATCTAATAACACATGAGAGTTCAGTGTCTTGCGTCCGCTACAAAATGCGTCTTATAACCACTAAAAATACTTAATGATATTACACATATAAAACTCGAATCTCAAAAAAATATGCTCGTATTAATACTTATACTACATATGTACATAACTTGAATCTCATATTATTTTTTGTTTTATATATAAATATAGGAAAAATAAAGAATTTCAATATAATCGATATACAATGCGATAAATTATATATCATTTGATATTTTTTTAGAAGAGAGATTATCGTTGATACTATATTTTAAAAATATTCGACATCCCTAAAAATTTTTCTCCCTACACTAAACAAAAACAACCAATTGCGGCAATTTGTTGATGCAAGTGCCTCTTCGACGCAAAAATGCCTCTTTCAACGACACGGTGTCGAATTATCATTTTGCGACAATTTGACTAGTCAAATTCAATTACTGACCGGGCGGAATATTTCTAAAAATAAATAAAATATTTAAAATTTATGTTATGACTTATGTTCTTGATACTTTTTACGTAAGATCACAAAAAGAAAAAAAAAACGCGTATCTTTAATTAATTTTTTTAAGTTCGATTTAGAGGTGGAGAATCATCGATGTTGTCGATGTTTTCAGCGAAAATCATCAATGATTCGATGCATCAATAAATAAATTCGTTACAACATGCTTTATTTTTGATTGAAATTATTATTTTTGTTAATAAATAAAAGTTCGTCTACGATTGTAAAACTAAGTACGGGTCTTCTTTCCGAAACGATTTGATTAGCTGTACTCTCTCCTACTCGCAGTAGGATGCTGAAATGCGTAGGCACTTTTTTGAAAGTACATTCAAGGGCGTGTCCTCGGTAATCATCTGAAAAAGGATGATTGTTTTTATAAAGCCCATTTAAGGCACAACATATGAAATATTACCCAATATGTCAAGGGATCGCATCTTTGAAATACATCTGTTTTTCCTAAATGTTCTTTAACATGATGGTGCCATATGCACGGGAAGATTTGATTTTAGTTGCCATTTTATTTGCTAAAAAATGGAAATGTTTCTTCTAGTTGGTGTGGTGTTGTCTCTTTCCATTGAGGTATTACTGCTTGATCAGCGTTTGTCCGTAAAATGGCACGTAATGATCATAAAGCCCTCGTTGGGTTTCGATGTTCGAAGGTCTGTTAGTCCAATAAATGAAGAGTGTCTAAAACTGAACGCTTGATTTGGTCAATGAAATTTGTTAAATTGTCGGGCGTCTTTTTAAACTTACCGCAATAAATACAAATTCCATGAACTTTATGTCTTGTTTTTTTGTAGTGATCACACGCTACCGATGTCTTCCGCTTTCGCTTTGGAGTTGCCTCATATTCAGTCCCAGCTGCTGTCCCTACAAAAAATTCATGAAATGTTATTTCGCGCCAAAGTTGTGTATGTGTGTATTGAAAGTTTAGTCCCAACTGCCGTCCACATTGATACAAAAGCTTATGCTTCTATTTGCATAAATTATTACTTTTTGGATATTTTTCCATAATTCTTTATTCGTCCATGGCTTCAGCCAACACCACCAACTAAAAACACTAAATATTAATTAAGTATTATTTAGTTATAAGAAATAAAATACAATATTTGTACTTACAATTCCTCTTCTTGAGTAATCAGGGAAGTGTTTGAAAATCATCGATGTTGGCCTATGCAGCATCGATGTTTGCGATGTTTTGAAAACATCGATGTTAGCATCGATGATTCTACACCTCGTCTATACAATTGAAAAATGCATAAGCAAAACAAGTAGCCACACCAAAAAAACCTAAAAAAAAATGAGCTTGTCAACTCTTTTCTGGCCGAGTCGGTCGCTCTATTGATAACACGTTAATCGATATCGGTAACTGATCGACCCCGCTGAATTTTGTGTCTTATAAAATGTTACGATGCGTTACATGGTGGGGAGGGGGTGTCGAACAACGCTTTACGTAGCATTATTTTCTTTGGTTGAATAAAAAAACCACGAAATTAAAATCTCCGAAGTTGTCAGCACTTTTCGTTTCAATGGCAGACCCTCGTTTGCATTGTACGTAATTTTTATTTTTCTTTCCCAAGTGTGCAACCCTATGGACAGATGAACAGTAACATTAATTATCGCTGTATATTTAAATTCTTAAGAATAATGTTTTATTTTTGATTAAAATAAGTTATTTTAGTAAGGATTGTAATTATACCCTGGACACATACAGTGTATCAGGGTATATTGGAGGACAGGGGGACCCTATAAAGTATATATATTCTTGATCAGGATGACAAGAGAAATCGATGGAGCCCTGTACGTCCGTCTGTATTCACCAATGGTTCTCCGAAACTGCCCATTTTTTTAAAACGTTATAACTCAAACACCCGATGAGATAGAAACATGAAAGTCGGTATGTAGAATCAGTGTGAGTAACTCTACAAAACTGCATACTGCATTTTTCCCTTTCCCTAGTTGATTCTATAAAACGCTATATCTCCAAAACTAATACACCGCCTACTAAGTGTGCAGGGTATTATATTGTCGAGTAAACTCGACTATACCGCCCTTACTGGTTTTTATTATAATTTAGCGACCTTTCGGTACTTTGCGCAACATAATTTTGTTTTTTTTTAGGTAGAAATGGTGACTTTGTTGTTACGTAACGTTATGGCGGGGGAGGGGGGGTACTGAAAAATGTTACGGCGCGTTACGTGGGGGGAGGGGAGGGTCAAAAATCTTTAAAAATTGCGTTACGTAATACTTGAACGGCCCCTTATATAACGGGGGATTCACACTTTTTTCTTGATGAGTTTTAGTGAGATTTTGACGAACCCCTCCCTCTGAATCTCACATGAGATTTTGATAAAAATTTTATAAAAAAAATATTTTTTTTTTTTTTTGCTTAAATTTAAAAAAAAAAAAATGGTAAACTAGTGAAATAAAACAATCACAGGAGATGTCCGATGAACTAGGTTAGCGTCAAAACAATATTAACCGAAAATTAATTAGATTTCATTAAACCGGAGGGATTTATTTTTTAAAGTGAATTCAGTTAGTTTTGACAATTTTCGAAGCAAAACTGATTTCAAGTTTTTCTTCAAATAGGTGAAACTTTAAAAATTCTCGATGACATCGATGTTTTTTCCCAAATCGTTATTTAAAAATGCAATCCGCTGAGTGACTTTTGGCGAGAAGCTAAAGGCGCGAAAGTTAGGATCAAATTGTTTCTGATATTTGTATAACAGAATGTAGTCACCAAAACTTTTTAACTGAGGCGAGAAAGAGTTGATATTTGAGAAAGAATTAGAAAATAAATTTTCATTCAAAATTTCTCATAAAATTCGTGTGACGCACATATCCCAATTGAATTTGAATTCTCAAGATGGCGCTAAACTTAAAAAAAAAGGCATATGACACATAGATGTGTCATATTGGCGATGAAGTGTCGCTCTCAGACAAGGAAGAAGCAGAAATTACACCATTGGGAAAAGCAACAAAATGGAAGTACCTCCCTTGACAAAAACGACCATACCGCGACATAGGCCGAACCAATGGAACTCCAGCCGTTAAACCAAAGAAGTGAAACACTTACCTAGAAATGGTGGAACAACATAAATCGCCACCGAATACAGCGCGACATGCGCTTAATCAATTCTGCAGTGACGTGTCCCAAAAAGAGTCAGGGGAGAGTAAGAAATCTCTCTTTGCTCTCACGACGCAGAGTTGTCAAATCACCGCTCAGCGTAAATCCTATATTGTTTTACGATTTTTTGGCTTTTTTCCGCGTATTTACATTTAGAAATATTTTTAGTCAGGTTGTCATTAGCTCTTCTGTCTTTTTGCAACAACCATTTTTATTAAAGTAACTAGCTAAGTACAGCCATTTTTGCTTCAGAATAATTGACAACATGTGTACTTTTTTCAATGATGTGTTTAAAAATAATCGATGTTGGCCTAACACCACCGATGTAAGCATCGATGACTGTCCACCTCTAGCACAGCACGTTTGGCAGCATATTTTGGCATCGGCTAAATTTTGTTGTCGAGCGGCTTTTGTGTATGTTTGGTGGTCACGTCAAAGCGGATGCGCGCGAGATTTTTGAGAAGAAGACGAAGGCTTTATGCAGTGAAAATTCACAGATAAATGTTGGTATTAACAAATTTACAAGTGAATAAGTTAAAGTGAATAAGACAAGCCAAAACTGGCAAAAACCCAAGTGTAAATAAGATATAATAGCATAACAAGTGATAAAACGAAAATGCATGTCTAATTTAAAACAAAGTTGAGAAAATAAGCGGTGCATAAGAGCATAAAATAGTGTTGGCGACGACTACGAACACAATAAAAGGAAAAAAAAAGAAAAGCAGCAATAAATTTATGTGACGGCGACGGCGAGACATTTGCTTATTGGGCTCGCCCCTTTTTATGTTGAGTTATTGCGTGCGTGCGTGTGTGTAAAATGCAACGAACAAAAGTCTAAAAAATATATGTTAAAAAAAAACAAACAAAAATTAAATCAAACACAATTTACTCGCTCCGTCTGCTCATACTCTTTCTCTTTTCGTTTACAAGAGCTGGACTTCAACACAGCCTCCTCTCTCCTGTTCAACGCGTCCATAGTCTTTAAAGAGCTCATTCCTGCTTCATACAGATTTTCTTATTTATTTTCGTTACTTTTCATTGTTATTGTTGTTGTCGTTATACGCGAATTAGCGACATAATTGAGAGAGTGTGCGAGCGAATCAAACTTGCTTGAGAGAGTGTGAGTAAAGTGCGTGTATGAATGCATGAGTGCTGTTTTCTGTCTTCTGATTTAGTTTACATTGTGTTTGTTATTTATAATATTTCTTTTCAACTACACGCCCCCTGTTCTTTTAAAATGCTGCTGCTGCTGATGTTCCTTCGCCATTAATCCTGGCGATAGTTTTTCACTGCCGCGTGTTTTTCATCATCCGTTTCCTTGTCCCTATTCTATAAATTGCGACTAGCATCATTTCGACTTCGCGTATTGGTTTTTTTTGTTGTTCGTTTATAATTATTAATAACTGTTAATTAATCATATTTCTTTATATAAAATTTCAATTAGTTTTCAGTGCACATGTGTATGAAATTGTTTAGCGTTGCCAACTAACGTGTTTAATGTTCAAATGAAATAAAAAATAAAAACAAAACCCGAAAAATAACCGTAAATATTTTCCAATTCCGTATATAATAAAAGGAAATTAATTAATGTCTGGAACATAAAAGAAAAAAAAAAAAAAAATTGAACAAAAGTTAATTGCTGATTTTCTTCAATTTAAAAAGGTGAGTGCAAGTGTTTGGAGTTTTGATTAGAAAACAGTTATAATATAATAAAAACAAAAACAGAAAAAAAAAAAACATAGAAAATAATTAAAAATAATTCACGCTCGTAAGCTGCTGATGAACCTCAATTCTGCTCTTGGCTGTTGGTTGTGCTGATTCTTCATCAATTTACCAACGCAGAGTCGTTAATGATAATAAGTCCCGTTAAAGAAAAGCCAATGAACGAACATGCACATGCACGCACACACACACACACCCATCCACATACAGAGGCACTGCCAAACTCGAACATAAAGCAATGAAATGATGTAAAGCAGACAAATACAACAACAACAACACAAACATGTGGTAATAAAAAGCAAAGTTCAAGATTTGTAGCTCCATCTACTACCTCCCAACAACCTCCCTTACATCTTAAGCATCATCTTTTGCTTCTTCTGAAATACATTACTTTATGGTTTTTATTTTTTCGTCTTCTGTTTTTTTTTTATATTTTGAGCTCTTCTGTGTTGTGTGCGGCGCAACTGATAAAAACAAAAAAAAAATCATTTTATTGCTTTAAGTGAGCGCGCACGCGTTGTTGTAGTTGTTTCAGTTGTTTTCTTTCATTCGTTGTTGTTGTTGTTGCTTACTTCTGGTTTTTTCGTCTGTTACTAGGAGTTATTGTTGCAGTCAATGCCAGCTAAAGCAACAACACCAACAATAACAACAACAACTAGAGCTCAGCCAGCTGTCTTCTTATTAGTGTTGTAGAAAGAGAAGGCAGCAGAGTGAAACAGAGAGGAATCGTTAGCGTCAGCAGAGCGAGCATCTGCATTTTCATAAATAACATGTTTTTTATCCTCTTTGCGTTGTGTTTCCACACTGCTCTCTTTCTGACTCTCACTTTGCACTTCTTTCACCTCATTCGCTTTCGTCATTCACAATAGACCATATATAAAGCCTGTTTTGACTGTGGAGCACGATTGGTTACTGTTACTGGTTCTGTTGTTGTTATTTATTGTTGTTGCTACACCTTTCCTGCTGTTGCTTTTGTTTGCTTTATCCTTACTTCACTTGTAATCTTATTTGGTGGTTTTGTTGTTGTTACTGTTGTTGTTTTTTTTCTTTATTGCTTATCTGTTCGTTTATACATGTATGTACATATGTATCGGCGTGTGGTTTGTGCGTGTTTATTAATATTAAGCCAAAAATAAATTAAAGTTAACATGCTGTGCATTTATTTATGTTTTTTTTTTTTTTCTATGCTACTTTGGAGGTAACAAAAGCGATGCTGTCAATTTTAAAGCAACAACAAAAACTTCAACAACATGAACATTTTCATTAACAGCAAAAAAAAAAGAGTAAACCAAATGAGGGGAAGGAAAAAACTTTCGCTTTGTGTAAATATTTGTTTAAGGTTTTTGTGTTCCTGTTTTTGTTGTTGTTTTACTTGTTGTAGTGCTTTTATCAGCGCGCGGCATTTCTTTGACTGCAACTACGAAAAAGACAAGTTGATAAAAATAGTTGCACTTGAAGTTTATATAATTTTCTGTTTGTGCTTTGTGCGCCGTCAGTTTTTTTTATTATTTTTTTTACAATTAAGTATTTCTGTTTGCTTGCATCAAATAGCAACTTTACTTTTTGTGCTCCCTTTTTTCCACTGGACGTCCAACAAAGAAGGCACAAGCGGACGAGTAAATTTTATTAGCTGCAATTGAATCGCTCAAAGGTTGCACGACCAAGCACACAAAGCGAGGCACTTCATCCTTCGCAATTGCATGAACATAAAACGAGACCAGTCGCTTCAATACTTGGTAAAGTTCAACATTTAAGCAGCATCCTCTTAGAAGATGCACATACATACACAAGGATAAGCTGGAGGATGTATAGAAAATTTGCTAAGCTTGTGAAAAATCTTTGAAGAAAAAATACCGTAAGAAAAATATGTGCTATGCTTTGTTGGCGGAAATCAAAGCATCGTCGCACAGTGGGGCCTTCTGAGTTTTTCCATTGCAAAAATCATATCTTCTGAACGAATGAAGATAATTGCATGAAATAAGTTTTGTTTGAAAGGGAATTCCTTAAGCTTTAAAAGAAGCCATCGTTCAATACGCTACGATATCTAGGAGCGGCATAGTAGGTTGTCAAAGTCAGAATTTGTTTCCGGTGCAGCTTTAGCGTCAGAAAATGGCTAGTTTTCCATTATTTATAAACTTAGAAATTTGCGACTATACACAGTATATATATTCTTGATCAGTACGACAAGACGAGTTGATATAGCCATTTTCGTCCGTCCGTATGTACGTCTATCAGTATTTATACAATATCTCCCACAATTTTGAAGTTATCGACCTGAAATTTTGCACAGAGTCTTTTCTGTGCGATCAACTCATATGTCGGAATCGGCATGATCGGGCTATTAGAACTGGTAGCCCCCATACGAAAAGAAGAAGAAAAATGAACAAAACTTGATTCGTTGTATAGAAAACTTTTTTGTTTTTGAAGATGGACGACAGAAATTTCACACCTAGAAGTTTTACATAGTCTGACACAATGCCTGAAAGTTTCATTGAGATCGGGCAACTGGAACTGGTACCTGCCATACAAAGTGAAGAAGAGGAAGAGAAGCAGATTTAAGTCGTTGTATGGAAAACTTTTTTGATTTTCAACATAGAGAGCTGAAATTTAAAATGTAGTCTTCCTACGTACTCAGGCCAATTGCCTATTAGTATCATTATGATCGAACCACTGGAACTGGCACATGCCATACAAAATGTAGGAAATTAAGACATTTTACCCCCCCTTTCACCGTCTTCGATCAATTTTACGCACCAGCAGCATTGTAAAATACAACAGGTTGCTTCTTATGACAACATTTGTTGACTTTAGAAACATTTTAAAGCTGTTACAGAGAAACTATTTACTTTGCATTCTTCTTCTTATAGCTGCGGCAGCGAGTTTTTTGCATATTTTTGTGCGTGGTTGCGACCGTTTTCTAATAAAAATCAGCCTTAAATGGATCCAAAGGGGTATAACCTTTTTTGAATTAGGTAAAGGAATATCTAAATAACATATGTTTAAAATTTGGAAGGTGAAATAAAATGAGGTTTTTTTTAATTGTCCACCAAAGTTCAAAAATACCCAAAAAATAGATAGTTCGAAAAACAGCTCCCTTAAAAAAACTAAAACTGCCAAAGGCTTCATATTTATGTTATAACACTATAATACGGCTACCTAAAAATATAAATTAATTCGATAATGATTCCTGTTATAATTGCGTTGCTATTCCAACTCAAAGATGGCGAATTTACAAAAAATGTAGTATGTTATTAAAAGTTGAAAAAAGGGTCAACTTTGACTGGCGATAACTTTCAAACTATAATTTCGATTTCTTTAAGGTTAATATTTCCTTAATCTCTGGAAAATTCTCTATCAGGCACATATATTTGTTTTATCAAAAGCGTTCATGAAATTTTTGATTTTTGCCAGCTGAATGTATCTAAGGCCCCTCTGTGCGTCGGTGGCAACAGGAATGCAAGTTGTCTGATAAGAATATGTATGAATGCAAATTACATGCAGTCAATAAAGTTTCCTCTCTCCTTATGTGTCGCCACAAGCCACACGACGCATTTTTCACTGGCTTGTTGTCTATTATTGTTGTATTTGCAGTTTTCTCGACGCATTTTCCGCATCAACGAACAATAAAAGACAAGCTTTTGAATGAGAGAATGCATAATCGGATATCCTGGCGATAAGAATTTTACATAAAGGCATTAAATTTACTTCTCAACTGTTCATCCGTCCGTCTGACAGAGGCGTCTGGGGCGTGCAGATGTGCTTGCATATTCTGTCACAGGTTGCAAGTTTAAAATTGTCGTAAATTAGAACTTATGAACTCGTTGTACACACCTATAAAATTAAACTTGGTCATTGTATTTGTTACTTGTCTTGTTGAAAAAAAAAATGTTAAAAAAAAACTACAATTGCAAGCAACGAAAGCGTTTTAAGCGTTACAAAAGCGTGAAGCGAAATGCTTCGAGTTCAGTTGAGTTGAGTTGACTCGAGTCTAGTATAGTTTAGTTGAGTTGAGTTGAGAGTTGACTCTGCAACAAAAGTTCAGCGCAAAGTTCAGTGACATCGAAATTTTTTCAACCTGTCCTTATTGTTGTTATTTGTTTGTTGTTGTGGCTATTGCAGTAGTGGGTTGTGCCAAGTGTAACGTCTAAAAAATTCGACAAAAGTTACTAAAGTCTTAACGAATGCGAAATGTCCTATAATGAAATTTAAGTATTAAATTGAGGTTGTTGAAGGCTTTGAAAATGTGACAACATGTACAAAAACTAACCTAAGGCTTCACTAACGAAATTGCATGTCATTTCGATCTAAGACAAGCATCGAATCTGGCACATCTCATGACCTCAATTTGTGACGCTTTTTGGCTAAATCAACAACTCGTTGTTGTTGCTGTTGTAAGGTATGATATTTAAAACTTGTTGTAGGGCAATAAAAAACTTTTAGAACTCCTGTGCCAAACGTCAGTCGATTGAATGTTTGTAAACTACAGATAAATGTGCAAGAGAGAGAGAGAGAGAGAGGGAAAGAGTAAATTCGAATGAGAACAAAAGCATGAAGACATCCATTACCTTAATTGATGTTATTGAAGATATATTTGCTTTACTGTGTTTGCTTATCGTAAGAGTAAGTGAGAAAGAGTGAGACAGAACGTTAGTTAAAACATGCCACGCAGTCTGCACTTTAACTAACTAACTAAATGCACAAAACACACAAAAGCAAAAAGAAACAACAATGCTTGCTGATACATTCTGTGGGCATGCCTAAACCGCATTTAAAACGATTTTCCAAGCAAGCAAAAAATCGCACTACAAACTTTGCATTAAAATGTTTGTGTCTATTTTGATTTTGCGAAACTTTTTGCGTTGCTTTTGCCTACGCGTGTCTACATGTGTGTGTGGGCGAGTGTGTGTGTGTGCACGCATTTCGACGCCTGCGACCATGGTCTGCCTGCCATGGCGTGTTCCAATCCCAAACAATCCCTTCTCATATTGCTCCTGCTGGCTGACGACGGTGGTTGATTTTCTCTCATTCCTTTTACTCGTTTTCATTTTTGTTCTCCTTGTTTTTTCCCACTTTTTTTTCTAGTCACACATTCCGTTCCGGTTGCTTTTATGCCGTGCTGCCATGCAATTTGCATCGAGTCTCAATTCATTCAAATGCTTTGCATTCATTCATGGCGTGTGTTTTTGTTTTCTGTCGATAACCATGCCCATGCCCCGCGCTGGCCTGACCGGGTCTCCTGGTCTGTACTCTGTCCGATGTCCCAGTCGTGTTCACTTCCGTTTTGGTTTGCCGTTGGTGGTTGGTTGAGCTTTTGTTTGCTGTTACTGTTGGCTGCCTTCCTGCCTACCCGGCCGCGCTTCTGCCTCTTTGCCTTCCTGACGCTTGTTAGTTTTCGATTTTATTGATTTTATTATTGGCAACTCGAACTTTATGAAACTTCTCATACATGCCAATTAGCAAAAGCAGCAGCAGAAAAAGTTTCTGTTGCATTTACAGCATACTTTCAGGCGAAAGAGAGTATAATGACAGCATGATAAAAAAATTCTATTTCGTTTAGATCCAAAATGAAAAGAGCTCTGGGTCTAAAATAAATAGCACAAGTTCGTCTTTTACTTTGGCTTATTGGACTTTTCTTAGTGTGTGTGTGTTTCTTAGTTTTTTGTTTTTGGTTGTCTTTTTATATGCACATCACTTTGATATGCAGTGGCGCCCAAGGGGATCGTATTTTAACGTATAAGTATGCAAGAGCAGCTGTATGGAGAGTCATTTAATATGTTCTTCGACGACCCAAAATGTCGACAAAAAGAGGTCGTGCTTCTTCTTTACCTTCCGCAGCTGCTACTGCTGTTGTTGTTACTGCTGATGATGTTGCGATGCTTTCACACCTTGCTTGCTCGCCTATCTGCCTGCCTGCCTCACTAACTCAGGGCAACAGAGCAACACTGTGAGCCCACTGTGGTGGCCTTAATGTATCGCATCGTTTCATTTCATGTTGCATCGCATCGCCTCAGCTTGGTTGAGTTCCTGGCTTCCTTCCTTTCATCCTTCCTTACTTTCGTGTTTCCTGTGCGCTGTTTCATGATTTTCGTTTTACTGCATTTTCACACTTTTCAAATGCACTGAGACAAGAAAGGCAACACCAACAGCAATAACAACAACAACCGCAACCACAATCCCTTGCCTCAGGTTCAATGTGCTCAGCAACTATATTTGAATATTAGCTTTGGCCCCGTACGCAAACACAACACATGGCGAACGTGCGATAAAGACAAACAGACGCACGGATGGACATATAGATAGACGAACTATGTTAGACAGAGCGAAAGAGCAGATTTACACAAATACCACACGCACACACACACACACACACACGAACTTACTTCATTTTGAATTGAAAATCGATATGTTACTTTAGCACATCTCAAACCTTTTGAGCTTTCCTTTTTTCTTCTTGTTTTTGGATATTTTATTGGCTTACATTGAAATCCTTCGTTTGAAGTTATCCCTTTTATGCTTGTATAGCAAAGCTTCGAATTTTAGAATAACAACAAAGCGAATTTACTCAATTTTGGTAAAACGCATGACTTTGTTTATACGGTGTCGATTTGGACGATTTGAAACTCTTCAGTGCGAACGAACGGTCGAAGTTTTGGCATAATGAACTTTTATTGTTTTGATCCTTGTAATTAAAAAGTTGCTTGCCTCTATAAAGTACTTAAAAGCACCCTCTTTTCAGCTTAGACTTGAACAACTGTTGTGTGTGAGTGCGAAAAAAGAAATACATATTTCCTTCGCAGCTGACAGTATGTGTATGTGTGTGCAGAATGGCAAAGAAATATAGAACTGGGTCGCCGCACCGCATCACTTTTAATTATAGTTTTGTCCCTCGGCGTGCTTGTCGCACTTGTCACACTCAACCTCATCGTCTTGGTCGTCTTCATCGTCGTCGTCAACATGGCAAAGTTGAGTTGATATCTTTTGATGGCTTTCACAGTTGCGTTCAAAATAGAAACGTACGTTTAGTTGAGTTTACCTTTTGATGTTGCGAAACTCCTTGAAAATGCTATTAAAGTTGTGCCTGAATTGTAGGACAGTGTCACGCAACTTTATCCGCCCTTTTTCTTTACATTTTCTTTATTGCGCATTTGATTTGCTCATGGCTCAAGGATAACTCCTCGCTGACTGTATAATTAATGGCTTAGTGCGTTTTCAAAAAGTGCGAAAGTAACAGAAGGAAAAAAAGGTCATAGAAGTAGAAGAAGCAGAAATTCACGTAAGAAGCCAACTTGGTGTTTTCAACGTTAAATCAAAACTTAAATTAAACTTCCTTTTTGTTTTGCATTTTTGCGTTTAGTGTTTTTCTTTGGTGCGTTTTGAATTAAGTTGCAAAACTTGGCTAAAACTACTTTCAAGATGACAACATTTTAATGAAAACTGAAGAAAATAAAGTGAATTTTGTTCAGTCGGGCAGCAGATAAACTTTGTATCACTTGTTTTATTTTCAATTCCCGCGAATATTTTGTTTCCATTTCTGTGCATTTGAGGAAAAAAAAATTGATTCTTATTCTTTTTGCTGTTTTTGTTGTTGTTGTTACTGTTGCTGATGCAGCATAAAGTGTCGCTATATTGGCCGTCCGACCAACCGTCTGTCTTTCTGTCCGTCCGTCCGACCGTCCGAACAGTGAACCCGCTTAACATTTTGGTGACTCGTGCGCCAATTGTTGAGCGCGCGTGGGCGCACAAGCGAGTTTCGCTACAGCCAAGAAATTTTACGCTTGGGGACAACAAATTCCGTAAGAGCGTATTTTATGTTGCTTTGCAAAATATTTCGAAAGCAGAAAACTGTAAGACTTTTTTATCTGCCAACTACTTTGACTGCTGCTGTCAACTTCTCTTGCTTCTTCTTTGTCGTTGTTTGCTTGCTTGGTTGCCACTAATGACTTTGCCTCAGCTTGTCATTGTAAAGTTGTCGTTGCCGTTGCCATTGGCGTTCTCAGTGTTGTTGCTGCCGTTGTTGGTGCCGCTGCAGCAACAGCAACTTCATCATCGTCTTCATTGAAGCATTTTGCAGTAAAAGTAGCAAAGTAAGAATATTGCTCCAAAAGCATTTTTTTCTTTTGTCTTTCTTTGCTCCAATTTGTTTGCAGATATGCTCAACTTATTTTATTTATAGACACTTTCGCCTCTGTGCCACTCACTTTTATCACCTTCTACTCAATTTTCTGCTCTAATCCTTCTGCTGTTGGCTTTGCTGTCATTGTCATTGATGTTGTTGGTCTGGTTTTATTGTAGTTTGTACTGCATTTTGAGTGGCAATCATGTGTAATTCAATGCACGCGTATACTCAATCGTATGATTGACACAATGACTGATTGATTGAATGAATGAATGACTGTCAAACGAAGTGAGTGCTTGTCGCACTGATTGCTGCATTTATCTTGATAGTGTGTGTGTGTGTATGTATGTGTGTGTCTATTTGTCATTGTTTGTGTGTGTGCGGCTCACTTGTCTCTGAGTATCATGAAGCAATCAAATGCACTGCAATGTGTCTCAAGTGCATTGCTTGTGTTTCTGCTTGCTCTTCATCTTCTGCTGCTGCTGTTGCTTTTGCTTCTGCATTGTGTCTCCAATCATTGTGAATCGTGTCTCTATAGTATAAAATTCAATACATTCAACATCTTTAGCAAATGCATTTGACTGTCGCCTTTGTTGTTTTTTTCTTCTCTTTTCTTATTTGTTTTTGGCTGTTCTTATTCTTTTCGTTGTTGTCGTTGTTGATGTTGTTTGTTGTTGTTGTTGTTGTTGTTGTTGTTGTTGTTGTTGTGTGCAACTTATGCGTTTGCTGATTATTTTATAGCGCAGTTTTTCGCACAAATGGCAACATTTAATCAAATTGACATACTTTGCTTAAATCAATCAATAAAAAAAAAACAACAACAACTTCAAGTAGTAAATGATGTTGCCAACAAAGGCGAATGAGACTTCTTAACTTCCCAACACTTTTAAAATATTTCTTTCATTTTTATACTCTTCACATAGTGAATAATATAAGTTTGTCAGACAGATTGAAGGAGACGTCTCCGATCATATAAAGTATAACTATATGCACATATATTCTTAATCAGTTCGACAAGACGAGTTAATCGACTGTCTGTCTGAGAATATTCGATCTTATCACACAGTTTTGAAGCAATCGACCTGACATTGCACAGTCTTTTTTGTGTAGTCAAATCATTGGTCACATATAGCAAGATCGGACCACATGAACTACCCCATGCAGAAAGAAGAAGAAGAAAAATTAACGACATTTAAATCGTTTTGTGTTTTTTGTTTTGTAGGATAGAGGGCGGATATTTTACAACTAGTAGTTCTACGTACCCAGACTAAATGTTTGGAAGTTTCATTGAGTTCGGACCATTGGAACTGCTAACTGCCAACCAAAATGAAGAAATCGAAGAGACGCAAATTGAAGTCGTCGTAAACTTTTTTCTTTCCGTCTGTATTGACTTGAAACTTCAGATTTCTGTTTTTAATGAGGCGTGAAAACTCTTTGATCTAAAAATGGGCGTGTCATGGCCCTATCTATATCTCTCTGGAACCCAATAAATATTAGTATGTCGGCTTTTAAAATAAGGAGATATAAGATTCCAATGAAAAAAGGGCCTGGCACTAGAAGAAGGGCGTAAAGAGCAGTTAATAGCTCCTGTTTTGGTTAACAAATTATTTTGCGCTTTAATTAATCAAATGCTTTCGTTTGCTCGCAAACCTTCCCCCCAACTAAAATAGTTTTCAGTTAGTTTTTTAGCTCAGTTGCACATACAAATATTGACTATTTGCATACAGACAAAAAGTCCAATGACCACACAGATATGTACATACACACCGATATGCTTTTCATACAAACATTAGGGTGTCCCTTATATGGTCGATTTTGTTTTGTTTTCATTTTTGAAAATGCCTTCCCACTATTTCTGTATATTATCCTTAACTTAACTTAAAAATAAAATTTCAGATTTCTATATTAATTTTAACCCGTGCCGACAGAACCTTAAGAAGACTTTAGCAAATAATTAAATTTTAATTGATTGAATAGACAGATTTAAGTATTGCGTTTTATTACCAAAAAAAATAAACTTTATACACTAAACCGAAAAATTAAAGGATATAAAAACCAGTAAGGGAGCTATTTTCAGCTTTGCTGAAACTTATATACTCTTGCAAGCTTTTGGAAAATCCGTTTTATAGTTTTTCTAATAAGAAACTTATAAGTTTATAAAGATAGAGGGGCATAGCCCCGCCCATTTTCTAACTTGTTTTTAAGAGTACAATGCAATCATTCTACACTTCATTTTACGATTTTCTATCCCGTCTGCTAATAGATAAATTACATTTTTAAGTTTTTCTCTATATGGGCGGTGCCACGCGATGTCCGATTCTTATGAAATTTTGTAATATGGTCAAGGATTCTTAAAAACGCGTAACTGCAAGGTTTCATTTGTTTATAGTGGAAAAGAAAAAAGTTTTTCTAACAAAAACCGAATTTTTGACCGATTGTTCCTATGGGAGCTATATGCTATATTTATCCGATCTTCACCAATTTTGCAGTGTGTCTTAATTTACGTCCAAGATGTTCTTGTGCAAAAAATCGAGGCGATAGCTTTAAAATCAAAGAGTTTATTGAGCTCGTCTCGTCGTGCTGATCAAGAATATATATACTTTATATAGTCGGAGATGTCTCCTTCTCTGCGTTGCAAACTTCACAACAAAGTTAATATACTCTTGCAAGAGTATAAAAATTTCTTATTTTGGAGTCTTTTTTGACGACGAATAACTTGGAAAGTATTGGTCGTTCAACAAAAGTTAAAAAAAAGAAATTGTAGCTCTGAACTTCTAGTTTTTGAATCTAATCACGTTTTCTTTTTATGGTGAGAGGTTTAAGATTCATTGTAAGAATTGCAAAAAAAAAATTGACATTTTTTTCTTCTTTTTTTGAAACAATATTTCTACAGATGTGGGTTCAAGATGTTTGTACCTTATAATCGATAACTCAAAAACTATTGATGCCACAAAAAATGGCAGTAGCTTTTTACAAACTCCAAACCATTTGCTACAAAGTTCATTTAGTGAGATTTAATGGAAAAATTTTTTTCAATGAGAAAATTATAGCTGAAAAAAAGTTTTAATTTGGCAAAATTGGCTAGTCCATCATGGAAGGAGCCAGACTATAAGTTTTTGACCTTAAGGCTTGCTGAAAACAAAAAAGAGTCCGTTTTTGGTGATTTATATCACCAATCAAATAAATACTTTTTTTATTGCTTCTAAGTTCCACAGACATTATGCTTACTGTTTGTCCAAAAAATTCGAAACGAAATGACTGGAAAAGGAAGTACTGGTATGTTACTCCAAAGACGCCGGTGTACTTGCATGTTTTGAACACAAGTCGGCACATGTTCCAGTGCTCCAAGAAAACAAAAAATTCATTAGAATAGAATGAACAAAACTAGACCATATGCGTTAACTCTTTCAGCCACGCTTCTAATATAATTACTTTATAAATGAAACAAAACATTTTTTTTTTATTTTGTTGTTCTTTTTTTTATTTTTATAATTTTTTTATTTTTTATTTTTGTTTTATATTTGTCAATTTTACGTTCAACAATGAATTTAATAAGCATAATAGTTTAACAGATATGTGTGTATATATTTATTAAAATGCAGTTTAAATAGGTTTTTAGTATACTAACCACACAACCTGAAAGAGTTAAAAAATAAAAACCTTGCCAAATAAGGGACACCCTAATATACATGCACATGTATCTGTGTATTCTCACCTTTGAATTTGCATTTGATGATCAAACATACACGAAAACAACAACCAAGAGCGTCAAATTTAAATATTTTTCCCTTGTAAACTTTTCGCTAAAAATTTTTGGATTAGTTTTTGCTTTATTTTTGGATTTTACATTTTTGGGTCGTGCGTTTTCCGCTCGTTGCAATATCTATCAAAGCTCTCAACTTAATTGTTGTAATTTCAAAAATGTTCCTATGCAAATTTTTAACTTTATTATTTTTTTTTTTTTGGATTTTACAAAATGAAGAATATTTGCAAATTAAACATTGCAGGAATTATTTCATTTTATATTTTGCTATTATTATGTCCTGACACTGACTTCAACGAACATTTCAATGTGTGCACATGTGTGTGCGAGCGTGTCTATGCAGCTTTTCTAACTAGGCCAACATGCAATGAAGCTAAAATTTTTCGCCATACATTCGTTGTTGTTGTCGCTGTTGTTGTGAGTTGCTTCTATAGAATCGTGCTACAATTGCATATACTCCTTGTAAAGTGTATGCGATACATACATGTTTTGAATCATCAAATCGAATCGAACTTTATGTTTGCATTGAATTTAAGCAGACACGTTCATAGTTTTATTGTATTATGCTTGAACACGTTCCGCATACAACTTTGTTGCATTTACATTTTGTTAATACGGAAATTGTTTCTGTTTGACAAAAGTTTGGCTTTTTCCTTTTTATTATAAATGAATTGCAATTGTGAAGACTTGAAATTGTGTTTGAAACAAAGCGTGTGTCAACTGTGCGCTAATCAGCAAATGAGCACAAAAGTAATAATAACAAAGCAACATTTGTCTATATTATGCGCGCTTATCGCAAACTTCACATGGCATTTACAATAACAAAATATTTCTCATTTTTTTATTCATGCAGGATTTTTGTCTTACAAGAAAAAAAAAAAATAATAAAACTCATATTTACAGAAAATTGAATTTTCTATTATAGATGTGTGTGCCTGTGTGTGAGTGTAGAGTGCTATGAAAACCGAAAGTGATACATATTTTTTACGTGCGCACTTCGCTTTCATCGCCCTTATGAGCTCACACACATACACATACATTATGACACATCATCATGCCAAAATCAAAAACGAAGCAAGAACATGAAGCTCAGCGAGCGTCAGCTGCATTTTTTGCGCCCTTCTGCTTCTTCTGCCTTGTTTTCTTCTTCTTACACAGACTGTTGACTTAATGTTCTTGGTGCTAAGGCGTTGACTTTCATATGCTTTGCTTCTTAGCCAACTATAAATACTTAAATGCCACAACTCTTGCTCTTGTCTGACTTTGTCTGCTGACAGTTGGTACAATTGTGAACGCGTTTCCGTCTGTCTGTCTATGCGTCTGTCTGTCGGTCTGTATGTTTGTGATTTTTTCGCCTAGTTTGTAAGCAGGTCACGTGAGCGTTTATATACGTAAATGCTCAAGACATCATCGCTCGTCGTCGTCAACACTTGTCCTTTTACGTCGCTCGCCTTACATTTCGCTCTGTTCTGCATGACTACTGCAGTAGGAAGTCAGTCAGTCAGTCAGCGAGTCAGTCAAAGCTTTAAATGTAACTCCTTGGCGTGTTTTCATTATATAAAAAGGTTTTTGAAGCTTATTTTTTATATTTAAAAAATGTTTTGTTTTTGTTTTTCTAAACATCTTCTTATACTTTATATTTTGGCTATTTATGTATTTCTTTTTTCTTTTTTATAATAATTTTTCTTGTTGTCATTATTGGGTTCTGTTTGCCGCAACGTGTTTGAAATATTTTAATATAAATACGGTTTTTTTCTCTACTCATACATATAATTTTTTTATGTATCTCATGTTTTGTTTTGCTTCCGTTTCGTTTACGCGTTGGGAACGTTAACGAAACGAAAAAAATGTATTTGTGGAAAAAAATAAAGTCATAAAAATCAATAATGTTGCCTCTACAAAGCTTATCACATTACATGCCTCTGCTACATTCATATGTACATACATATGTATGAGTCGCGTTTGCTCGCCTATGTTTTTTTATTTGTATCTCATTTTTCAGTTTCGTTTTTTTTTTTGTTTTTGCCATTGAACATTAAAAATCCATTTTAAGCAACTTAAAACTCTTGTTTAATAACGTTTCTTCCGTTTTTCTTCTTCTTATTTGCAGCTGTAAATCTGATGTAAAAACGCGTTTAGTTTTTGTCACTGCATAACGAAAAGGTGAGTTGAAGTTTTTAACCAAAAAATAAGTTGTAAGCGAAATGTTGCGTTTTTGCCAAAGTGCACCCGAGGGCTTTTACATAAACTACGCTTTTTTTTTCTCTCTCTCTCTCTCTCTTATATAATATATTTTCCAAAATATTTCTTAAATTTTTGTGTGCATTTTCTCTCGTTTTATACAACTCTACCAAACGATGCTGCCTACTGATCTCCCTCCCTCTCTCGCTCTCTTTTATTCGCGCTGTGAACTTTTTACTGCTATTTTTCTACACACGCCACAAACTGTTGGTAATAATTGAGCTCATATATTTTACAAAAGTAGCGGCGCCACTTTTACACCGGTCGTCTGTCTTGCGCCCCTCAACCCGCTCCCATAAAGACTTTGCCGGCTTGCTGACTGACTGGCTGACGGCCTCACTAAATGTTGGCGCGCACGTCGCACGTTTTGCTTCATCAAACCTCAACCAGACTGTTTGACCGCTGGCCAACGACAACTTCCATTGTGCTGCTGCTCCACTTTGTTGTTGTTGTTGGTGTTTTTTGTGTGCTAAACAAAAAACGTGTTTTGGGGTTTTGCGTTCTACACGCATATCGCGTCAAGGTAAAAAGTGAGAAAAAAAGCAAAATCTGTTGAAAATTCTATCAAGCTGTGAACGTGAAAAATTCAAGTTAGATTTTCTTTTTGTTAGTGCAATTTTTTTCTTTTTTCAGAGCTGAGAATGTGCTTCATTTATACTTAAAAAACACACTTTTTCGATTCCTGTTTTGCGACACTTGTTTCTGTTACACTGAAAAACAACAAAAAATGAGGCAAAAAAAAAAAAAACAACTGCTTGAGCAACTGTTTCACTTTGCCATTAAATTTATCTCCAAATCGACGTATGACTCGCAAAATTCAATTTAATTTTAAAAATAAACAGTTTGACACATTTGTCCATGATTGTGAGATTTTCAAGGGAATCTAAAGATAAATAAATATAATTAACGTAAGCAAATTGGATTTGTTTTATATTTAAATGTATTTATAAAATGTTCATGCAGCAAACTAATCTTTTAAATCAAAGCTTTTTCAAGAACAGCTTTCATTCACTTCGACATTTACATAGACATGTTCTACAGCAATCTGACTTAAGACTCACCACCAGCTCAGCTGAATGAAAGCCCTCACATGTGTTTGCTTAATACGCTTAAGTTTGGCTTGTATAATGTTCTTGTTGTTGTTGTTGCACTTGTGTCTTGAATGAAAAAGAAAAAAAAGTAATGAAAAAACGTGATTTGGAAATATTTCAAAGTGTTTGAGAAACGTGCTTTGGTTGTTGGTGACAAAACCAAAGCAAAGCGTAAAATAAGCTCAACCCTTATAATAAACGTAACTCAACCCCCCCAAATGCACTCAACTCACACACACACACACACACACACACACAGAGATACCGCAGTACAACAACTCATTTACCATGACTAATTACGTTTGTTGGCAACGAACAGAACAGAACGAAAGTTGTGCCAACGCTGTAAGTTGAGAAGGTTAAGCAGTTGTTGCTACTCATATTATAGTTTATTTCAATAACTTTTACTCACACCGAGATTCACAGACACACAAACATAGGTACATACACGTTCAGCTCATGTTATGTGTTGACGGTTTCGTCTTCATTTTTTATGGTTCATTGGAATTAAAATTGAAATTTGAAGCAAAGTCAACGACAATGTTTACGACGCCAAACTAAAATATTATTAAGTAACAAAGACAAAAGGGGGGCAAACAAAAGGGGATATAACAACAACAACAAAAAAGTAAATAATATTTATAATTTTTTGTATGAAGCAACGGGTTTTTTTTCAGTATCTTTTGCTTCTTTCACAACTCGACATGAGGCTTAATGAACTCGACTTGGTTGGGTGTGTGTGTGCGTTGACTTGTAAAATGGGCGTGGCGACACCAAATTGGGGGATCATGCATTGCAATTCCCAAAAGTATGCAACATTTTTCATTCATTTAATGTTGTTCATTCACAAGGTGTGTAGGGGGGAAAGAGCATAAATATAAAAAAGACACACACGCATACACAAAAGTCGAACCCTGATTTAACATGACTGTGCGAGTGCCGCACGCCACCCCTCGCAGCAGTTGCATACCAACGCAGACTTTAATAAAATTTCTTTTTTCGCTCATATGTGCGCGCTGGCTTCCTTGGCAACATTTCTCGTTCGCTCATAAATGTTCAACAATTTTTTAATGAAATTTCAATGCTCATAAGCATGTGCACGCTGTTGAGGGGCAGGGGGTGGGCGAAATTTCAAACCAGTTTGCTTATATGACGTGCAATGTGTATGAGTGAGTGAGTGAAAGAGGGCCGTAACGGTCATGCTAGTGGCGCCTGTTGATACACTTTGGCTTGGCATTCCCATCAACATCGTCATCATCATCGTTGTTGCTGTCGTTGTCGACGTTTCATAATAAAGTTAAATTTTATGCTGTTAGTTTTTTAGCTCAAGTGCCAAGTATGCAACAAACACTCACGCGATCACACGCACACACACACATACACAAGCTACGTCAAACACTTATCGTCATGCCAACAGCATCACTTACACTTAATGTGCATAAAAGGTTGAAGACTCTTTTTTCTGGCCCTCTCCTCTCCTCTCCATATTTTTTATGAATTTATGCTACTAAAGCTGACATCAAACCGTATGCAAACTTTTGCTTTCTACCTGCTTAAGTTCTCTCTGAGCTGCGTTGACTTGACTATCTAAAAAGCCTTGTCACCAATAGCATGAAACACAAAAAAAAAATAAATAAATAAAGAAATAAAATACAAAATTATGTCAAGCATTATTTTAGTGCAAATGTGTGCCACACGCACGCATACACACGCATATTTATTTGTCTAAAGTTTAATCTCATTTGTAAGTGTTTGATAAGCATTACTTGTATCATAATTCCATAAATAGTTGAGAACTCATTTAAATGTCTGCTCTGTTGCACCGCCGTCCCTCTCCCTTCTTTCTCTATCACGGTCTCTGTTGCTACCGCACTCATTATCATAAGCAGTTGACGTTAAGTCATTGCAATTTGTTGTTTTTTTTAGCTCTTTTAGTGTTTATTAGCCTTTGAGTGACGCCTGCCTGAATGCAACAAAAACGCACTTCGGTCTGAGCGACGGTTCGTTGAACGTTGTCTACATTTGTTCGTTAGTTAGTTTTTGTGTGTGAAAATGTGCTGAATGGCTTTCTTATGTTGTTGTTGTTACTACTTCTTGCATAGAGTCATAATAAATGCTGGCAAGTTTGTTGTTGTTTTCAACTGCCATTGGACTGACTCAGTGAATGAGTGATTTTGTTGTTCATGTCATCGTGACAATTTCGTTGTTGGCTCATCATCGTTGTTGATGTTGTCGACAACATGAATGCAACAAACCAACAACCAAAGCTAAAACAAACATTGTTGTCGTTGTCGTTGCCTTTGTTGTTGTTGTTGCTATTCTCGTCGCCATCAAAAGTGCTAAATAACAAAATATTATGTTTTGAACACATGCTATCTCTTTCGCACATGCATATGTTTGTACATAAGCGAAGTGATATTTTTTGCAATCTTTTAAGCTGAGTAAGCATTTTTATTTTATTTTTAGTAAGTAATGTCGCTGTCGCTGCTGCTGCTGAGCCTGCATGCAGTCACATCGCTCAAACGAAATCTGCGGGCTGCCATACACACACATGTACGCACACACACACACACACACACAGTGTGCGCGAAAAGTAATCGCAAGTTGTGCTCATCTGAACTGAACTTCACAGCGGTGGTGGCGCTGACGATGGCGATGGTCGTCTGAAAGCAGTCGGCGCAAACAAGCTGTTGAAATTTAATTTCTTCTTTTTCTGCCTCCCCTTGTTCTCGGTTTTCAATGTTCACTTTAAGCGTTGTCAAAGTGTTTAAAGCGTTACAAACAGACGGTCGTCATCGTTGTAGTTGTCGATGTCGACAATTGTAAACATTTTGCAGCGTATAACAGACAAGAAGCACAAGTAGAAGAAGAAGAGGTACAGCGTAAAGTGGTAAACTTTTGTATGATACTGTAAAATTCTTCTACCTTCTTTTTAAAAAAAAGCTCTACAATGTAAAGCAAGACAAACCAGTCAGTGAGTCAGTCAGTCAGCCAGTCAGCCACGCTGGATAATGCTTATTTTTCATTCATAATTTTTGTCGCACTTAACGTCAAAGAAGGAGAAAAAGAAGCAAAAGCAGAAATCATATAAGGAACGACAAATAGACAAATACTTTGCACACACATACACCTTTACGCAAAGGTTTTGTTTGGCGGCAGTGGGGGTGGTTGGGTAGGCAACCAGACAGAGACGATGACTACAAACGCACGAACGAAGGAGCGACATGTGTTATTAGAGTACAGAAGTTTTTCGAGCAGTTATGTTAAGGTTGTTGAGGGTTTTTTTGTTGTTTGTTGTTTTTGTATTTTCGGTGATGTGTTGGCAAAAGAGGGGAATATTTTTGTTGTTGCTGTTGTTATTGCAATGATGATGATGGCGGCAGCGGCAGCGGCAGTTGCACCCGCACTTGAATATGCGCGCTCTCCAGACGTTGCATGCAAGTAAGCGTCTGAAAGCATTTCACATGCCTGCCTGACAGACTGCCACACACACACACACACACACACATATATATACGCATTGAAATACAACAACGCAGACACAGACTTGTGCATACTTTGAAGTGTGTATGGATTGTTGTTGTTTCGCTTATTTTGTCGCATAGCGGCGGCAGGAGCAATAAGGACACCGCCGACAGGAAAGCCAAAGCAAAGTGAAGCAAAGCCATCGCTGCATAAAAATGTTGATTTTATTTTATTTATTTTTTTTTACACGTGTATGTATTTACATCCTGTTTGGCTACGTATGCACATGTATTTGTCTCGGTGGTTTTTTGCAGTGATTTTTTTTTTTTTTTGGCTTTATTTTCTGGAATTGCCGCAGACAGGATACAAATGCTAGCAAGGAAATTAAATACTCAAGTAGGATGTTGGTAAAATTTCCGCATGCAAAGTCGATGACTGATGTGATTTGCAAAGTGTATTTTGTGCCGCATCGATTCAATGTGTGTGTGTATGTGTGTGTCTGTGTTTCAGTAAGTGGGTGTCTCTGTGTGGGTGTGACAATTTAATTACATTTAATTTGAAATGTTGTTAAGCAGCTTCAAAACCCAAAAATCGACATGTTTAAGCCGATTGAACATGTTGCTTTGTGTGTGGTCGAAATGGAAGTAAAGGAGAGGCGAGCGAAGTGAAACAACAAAAACTATTTATAAAAGTGCATGTAACACTTTTATTTCTGTTTTTTTTTTGTTTTACTATACAAGCTTGCACAACTTTACCCTCGACCGAAATGCATCTGCCACGCGTTCCCTCTCTGAGTCTTGTTTTTGGTTTTTTCTGTGTTGCACGCTCAAAGTGCAAAACAAATGTCAGATGATGATTGTGGTGATGATGATGATGTAAGTGGAACATGTCATGTTTATGCATGCAACGCGTTTTTGGGGCACACAACAGCGAACTCTGTGGACTTCGACATGTGCTTTGTTGTTAGCCAACACTGCAGGTTAACCGTGTTGAGTATGTCAGATTATAACAAGAAAACGATAAAAAAAAAGAAGATATTAAAAAATCCAAATAAAAAAAAATCATGTTCCAATTCGAAAAAAGGCAAAATAATTTATACATTTCGTTGCAGCGATTATCGCTGATAAGGAGGCATAAAAACAAAAATTAATGTTTTATGTATTTCCATATGCATGTTTGTTTGTGTTTGTGGCTTTTAGTTGGCAGAACACACAAAATTCGGTTTTGTTTTATTTCCTTCTTTCTTTTTTTTTGTTTTTTTCTTTGTCTTTATCAACATTTGTGTATCACTTTTTCATGTTTTCAGGTCAATATGTGTTGTTGTTGTTGTTTGCGTTTTATATTTTTATTTTTTATTTCATTTTTATAACATTTCGCCGCTGCCTAATAACATTTCGTCGTCGTTGGCTCCTCATTCATGCGCTTAATGGCAACGCTTTCGAGCATTCTTTGGCACGTGTGATAACTTGTGCTGCGCTGAGCGTTTGTCTAGTCAAGTTTCTCGCTTCTCGCTCACTAATGTTTGTACATAATTGAAGTGCTTATCGCGTTTTGTGTTGCTTGCTTTTTATACCCTGCACATACAGTGTGTCAGGGTATATTAAGTTTGTTTGAACGAAATGTATGTAACGCATAGAAGGACGGGAGGGGGACCCCATAAAGTATATATATTCTTGATCAGGATGACAAGAGAAATCGATTGAGTCCTGTCCGTCTGTCCGTCCGTCCGTCCGTCTGTATTCACCAATGGTTCTCGGAAACTGTAAAAGCTAGAGACTTGAAATTTGGAGGGTAGACTCGTAATGCTTGGCACTCCATCAAGTTTGAATGGTTTAGTGCCACGCCCACTCCTTCCCGCCCAACCAGCACCGCCCACTTTTTGAAAACGTTATAACTCGAACACCCGAAGAGATAGAAACATGAAAGTCGGTATGTAGACTCAGCATGAAGAGTTCTACAAAACTGCATACCACAATTTTTCCCCCTCCCCTTGATTTCCCCTCCCCCAGTTGTTTTCTATAAAAAGCAATATCTCCAAAACTAATAAAGGTATGAACATGAAATTTTGTATACAAGCTCAGTAAATACATATCTTTAAAACTGCATACCACAAAATTCCCCCCTGTTCGAAAGTTACCCCTCAATGACCTACAAACTCAAATTTTTCGTAAATTCCACTTTTTTTGACCAATTTACTTGATATTTTGAACAATATTCGATCGGGCGATGTCAAATCAACATTTTTTTGTAGATTTAGGGTGTTGCACCACCTACTGTGTATGCAGGGTATTATATTGTCGAGTATACTCGACTATAGCGTCCTTACTGGTTTATTTTAGTAGTTTTGTGTAAAGCCTCTTGACACCAACACCAACACCAACAGCAACAAGAACAACAACCACAATGACAACAAGCAAGAACTACGATGATAATAATGACGACGATGACGATGAAAACGAAGACAGTCAAGAGCTGTTTTTGAGTTGAACATGCTTATGATGACTTTTTAATGTGGCAATATGTCTCAGTTGACGCTGCTGATAGCTTAGAGCATTTCACTGCTTCAGCTTCTGTTACTTCTGCTCGTCTTAATCTTTTGCTACGCGCTCACTCTAATTACACACTTGACCTAAACCCGAAGCGTTCAAGTTGAGGTTTATTGGTATTTCATTTGTGCTGATAAAGTGGCAATGGCAATCGCAGCGGCAACGGTAACGGCAGCGACATGACTGATTTTTCCTCAGGGTTATTATATTTACTTCATTGTGTTTTCTTCTCGTTTCATTTCTTTTGCTTTCGACAAATAATAACAGCAGCAACAACAAGAAGTTAGAAGTGAGCATGAGCATGAACATGAGCGACTTTGAGTCGTCTTTGTTTGAAGCGCTTGTCGTCATGTCATAGGCCACACGCAACCAAGTTGTTGAGGCAACTTCGTGCAACCTTGAAACTTTCTTTTGTTTGTTATTTATCGTTGAATTGAATCATTTAATGGCGCATGACTCATGCATAGCTGTTCATTAACATAACAAACAAACGAACAAACAATGAAACGAAAAAATAGTATTAACTAAGCAAATATGCCAACAATAAATAAATTCGTACAATGTCAGTAAGCCGCAAAGGAAGAGGCGGCGTATAAGAATCAACAGGATATAAAACGAATTTGCACAACACTTAACCTCAATGTTATATTTCGCACGCGTAAAATTGAAATCGTACAAATTTCTTCCTCTTCTCCTTCTTCTATGATAACTCGCTGAAGTAATATTGATGACGTTAATCGTCGGTTGGCTTAAAAAACGCCTACGTTGCGTTTGGCAATAAACAAATGAAAATCTACAGTAACAAGAACAACAACAACATGGTTGAAGTATACTTCTTCTCAGCGTCATTAACAACAAAGGCGACAAACGAAGCGATAACGTCTTCAATTGACTTGGCTCACAAACACACAACAAGACGTTAGTAAGAAAAAAAAATTGTTTAAATCTATGCCAAAAAGGAATTAAAAACTATTCACGTCCAACTTGTGCAACTCAAAAGTGCACATGTGTGCGTGTGTGTGTGTTTGCGTGTTTGAGTATTGGTGTGTTGTAGTCAGCAAAGCGGGTAAATATTGGCATTTAGTAACATTAGTGCCGCGCCATCCGCCAAAAGCGTTAAATCGTCAACAGAAATCCAAAGTAGAAAAAAATTTAAATGAAACAAAAAAACAGTAAGGATTCGAGTTGACAGTACTCGACTTTGACATACCCTGTACCTTCAATTTGTAATAGCTCTTATAGGGCGTTGCCCAGCTCACTTTTCAATCGAAATAGATATAATTTCCATTCAATATCATACACAAACATTTTTGCTTTTCTAGATAAATTGGTTCCAGAGATATAACGTTTTTCTATTTTGGCAATATGTCACGCCCATTTTATGATTGAATCAAATTATATGTACAAAGTTTCATGCTTGTAGAATATATGGTTCCAGAGATATAAGCGTTTGAAATTTTGAATACATGTATGTGGACGCGGCCACGCCCATTTCTCCACATTTGATGTGCCTATCTCAAAAGACAACTGAGAGAAGACGACTTTTGTAATTATTTACCCGAGGTAATTCTAGTTATTTGACCCTCACCCCAAACTAAGTCACAAAGAATAAAATACAAATAAACTTGATCTGCGCAATGAATAACAGAATCGACCTGAAAGGGAATTTTGGTTTGTATCTATTATAGTTTCCGAGATCAATGCGTTCATACAGACAGACGGATCGACGGACATACTTAAATCGACTTCTCTTTCGATACTGATATATACTTGTAAATATCTTGTGCACTTGTATATATTTTGAATAGTCCGAGATGTCTCGTTCTGGTTGTTACATACAATGTCGACGGTCACAAAACTAATATACCCTTGTACCATAAGGTATATGGTAAAAAACTATTGCATATTTAGCAACGCCCGCGGCGCGCTTCGTGTTTCCGGTGCCGACGCCGCTGCCGCCGCCGTCATGGTTGTTGCCCAACCACACCACAAGAGACTCATACTGCTGCCAGGCAGGAATGCCACACACACATGCTTACGGGCGCAAACGGGTCGCTTTGGCGCCAAGTGTGCCAAGTATTATTTGCGGCGGCGGTGGCGATGACGGTCGCCTTGTTCGGCTCTTCTCCGCTACTCCTTCTCAGAGCTTTAGGTAAATCTTATTTTGTGTCCTTTCGTCGTTGGCATCTGCATATTTATACCCTGTTCACATACTGTGTATCGGGGTATATTAAGTTTGTTTGAACGAAATGTATGTAACGCACAGAGGGAGAGGAGGGGGTTCCTATAAAGTATATATATTCTTGATCAGGACGACAAGAGAAATTGATTGAGGCATGTCCGTCTGTCCGTCTGTAATCACCAATGGTTCTCGGAAACTATAAAAGCTAAATACTTGAAATTTGGAAGTCTGAAGGATTTTGTGCCACGTCCAACCAGCACCGCCTACTTTTTTGAAATGCTATAACTCGAACACCCGAAGAGATAGAACCGTAGTATGCGTAGACCTACAAAACTGTATACCACAATTTTTCCCCTTCCCTTCATTTTCCCTCCCCCAATAGTTCTCTATAAATTGGTATATCTTCAAAATTTGTATACGAGCTCAGTAAATATATATCTTTAAAACTGCATACAATGGTTTGATGGTTACCCTTCAGAGACCAACAAACTCAAATTTTTCATAAAATCCACATTTTTTGACCGATTTACTTGATATTTTGAACTTCCGATGTCAGATAAATATGTTTTTCAAGATTTGGGGTGTAGCACGGCCTATCATGTGTGCAGGGTATCATATTGTAAAGAATACTCGACTATACCGCCCTTACTGGTTTTTTCTTGTTTTTTATACTCTTACAAAAAGTGTATTTTACCTTTGTCATAAAGTTTGCAACGCGGAGAAGGAGATATCTCCGACTATATGAAGTATATATATTATTGACCAGCACCACAAGATGAGTTCGTATAGTCATGTCTGTATATCTGCCTGTCTGTTTCAATGCAAACTTCTCCCAGAGTTTTAAGGATATCGAAAAAATTAAAATTTTAAAATTTCTTTGTATATGTCCACTGGACACTGTCCAGGCATTGTATATCTCAGAGTTATCTTGACCTCATCACTATATTATATATCTGTCATAGGAATGATCGTTCGTAAATTAGCTTTGAAGTTACTAACTCAAAATTTTGCAGAAAATCTTCTTCGACGTAAATGCAGATCAGGCAACTATAGCATAGAGCTTCCATAGAAACTATCGGTCAAAAAATAGGTTTCAAACCAATTCAATACAACATAAAAATTTTTTATATAAATAAATGCAACTTTGCAATTACGTATTTATAGTCATGCTTAATTATATTCCAAAGTTTTATATGAATCGTACACAAGGGCGGGGCACCGCCCATATTGAGAAAAACTGAATTGTGGGATTCTATGTAAGCAAAGACAAATTGCAAAATGGGCGTAGCTATGCCCCAAAAACTTATATGATCTTATTGGAAAATCCTTTTTATAGTTAGTTGGGAAAATGGGAGAGCATATAAGTTTCGGCCAAGCTGAAAAAAGCTTCCTTTCTGGTTTTTAATATGCTTTGTTGTTGTTATTGCTGTGTTCTAAGGGCAACAAACAACGTCAACTTGCAAACTTTAATAATTCGATACAAGTTCATACTTGCGGTTGCCTGCAGTTGAGCAGAGCCGAGCAAAGCTGAGCTGTGCATTTAATATGCCATTAAGTTCTTTGCTCTGTCGTTGTGTCGCTGTGCTGGCACGGTGTATGTTATAATATTGTTATTATTGTACTGCAAATAATTGCAGGCTCTGTGTTGCTTTTAATTATACAGTAAACTTTGCGTGTGTCTATGCGAGTGTGTGTGTTTTGTTAAAGCAAACTGAACAGTTCAGTTGGCATTGCCGCAAATGCATTTGCATTCAACATTTATTGAACTTAGTTGAGGCTAACAAAACATTTGCACACTTGAGTGTCCCAACACAACAGAAGAGAGCACAAAGCTACGGAACGCATCATGTATTGTGCAATCGCATTAACAATTAAAATGGCATGACTACCGACGTTGCCATTATCAATTGTCACGCTCACACATGTGTCTGAGTACACACACACACACACACAGACAGAGATACAATCATTTCAAACACGCGCGTACGACATTCAATAATGTGCAATGCTGTGACATATTTTCACGGCTTCGATGATTAAAATGAGGTCCAGTCCAACAGCCTTCTCAACTCCAGCATGGCTGTGTGCCTTTTAGCCATCATTCGTCTTTGCAATAAATCGCGCCTGCGTGTTTCTCATTCTATGTCATCGTCGTCGTCGTCGTCAAAAACAAACTAAGTTGTTTGTTAGTTTTTATTGCCAACGTCCAACACGCTTTTAGACGCCTGCTGCTTTGTTGCGTCTTGCGCAAAAAAGGAGCAAAAAACAAATACTACTACAAAAACAAGAAAAAAACCAAGTTGGTAAGTAGAGCAAACAACAACAAGAACACAAAGTGCTTTGGGAGCAACGCAACGTTTTGAAACAACAGCAAACGTCATCTATGGCATGTCCCTATGTCCTGTCGAGCGAGCTAACTTAACGGCAAGTTCTGTATGAGTGTGTGTGTGTGCGTGTTTTATGCCTTTCGACTTCATTGAACGAATAGAATGCCATACGGCTCAACGATTTCGTCATCATTCATTGGCAGAACGTAGAGAGGGTGTCTTTGTCCAGTCTTTGGTCTTTGGTTGGCCTCCTAACATAAAAGAGGCAACAACAAATATGCACGAAAATGATATTTGGCGCAAACTATGCCATGTTATGTCGTACTTTGTGCGCCTTCAGCTTCAACGACAACTATAAAATTATATATCGCATTTCAGGCATTTGTCGGTGACGATGGCCATGATGGTGATGATGGCGTCGTTGTTGTCGTTGTCGTTGTCGTCTTCGACTTCATTCATTGTCGTCAACATGAGTAAAAGTCGCCTCGGCATGCGATCCTGTTATCGTACAATTTCACACCGCAGCACGTCCGCCTCTGCCGCTCTGCCACTGCTCCAGCCTGCCATGCTGTAATAGAACACGACATAGGTTTTTTGTCTCAGCATTTATATTTGTCTCGCTTACACTTTGATTGTTTGTGTTGTTGTGTTGCTGATTGCAGTGTCATTTGTTGTTGGACTTGCTGTTGCCTTTTGTTTTTTGACGCCATTAATGGCAATGTTGTTGCTTTTTGTTGCGGCTGCGGCTTGACTGCGGTTGCCTTCATACGGTAATTAGATTTCTGGGTTAATTTTTAAATTGTTTGCCATTTGGTTTGACATTTCCACGTCCTGCGGCAAACAAACAAATAAATAATAAAAAGATAATATTAAAAAAAAAGTATCTCAAAAAATGCTTTTAATGTTGATGATGAAAGGATGAAGGCTTCAAAATTCGCCCTGCGGTTTTTAATTTAACTGAAATTGTTTACTTTTCCAACTTATTGGTTTGTTTAATGCGTTAATTGCAAACGAGCTTGTCATGCTCAACCGTCCGTCTGTCCGTTCATCCGACCGTCTTTCTGCGTGCCTACAATATATCAACCTACAAGACACACGCCGACGGCGTGCCTTACTTTGGTTTGTTGTGTGAGTTTGTGTCCTGAAATAATAAAGTAAATAAATAAATGAAAAGCGTGAATAAACAAAGAAAAAAATGCGAGCAAATTCCTAACGCCTTTTCATGTTCAAATCTCATAAATTAGTTGATTTAACGCTTATAAAAAATCATAACTTCCGCAGTCGTAAAATGCCACAAAGAAGAGTATTACATTAACATAACCTCAAATAAAGACGACTCTTTCGATGACGACGACAAAGCCAACAACGTGTTTATAACTTTAACCCTATGCCACAGAACGGCCACGAACACGCCCCCTTGAACCGCCCAAACGTCCGGCCAGCCAGCAAGCAATTTGAGTGGCCTACTCGGTTCTTCCGTTTGGCCTTTGTCTTCTGTTCCCTCCTCTCTTCACTACACTTGATTTCACTTCACCTTCGCTGTCTTGGCTTATGTTGCTGTGCTGAACACCGCAAGAAATCCATTAAAGTAATGAGCTCATCTGTGCGCTGCCACAATCGCTGTCGCAGTCGCAGCCGCTACTGATGATGATGGTGGTGACGATGACAGCCGCCAGACGACTTCAACTCCTTCGACGACGATGATGAGAATGATGACGACTACGCGTTGCTTAACCCATTGCCGCGTCAAGTGTTATATGCTTCAGGCACGCACTTTGCGCGCTCGTTGGTGAGGAATGGCACGTTGGTTCCTGCCTTCTTTCCGGCTAACGCGTTATTCCGCTTCCCTGCTGCTTGGTTGCTCTCATTCTTGGCCGAGTCACGTTATATGAGTTTTATAACGCCAGAAAGCGTCAAATTGTGCGTTACAAGTGTCACGCCTGCCCCGCCTACTTGTCGTGTCGTGTTGTGGTCTTGTTTAAGCTTTGCGCGTTTTCTTTCCGATTTTATTTCATTCGACAACAGCAACAACAACAGTAATAACGAGAAGCGGCTTCGCGTTTCAACGCATGTTTCCGTCAGCTGGTCGGAGCTTTGGTTAACCCATTCAGGCAGCAAAGCACCGCTGTGAGCCACAATCAGGGTTAAAACTCTTGCATGAGTAGGCGTTGATGACTGCGGCATGCCATCAAATATTCTGAACTCAAATGCGCACTTATCAAAATGCCTCTTGATGCGCTGCTTTGCTTTGGTTTAATCCTGTTCTTGTTGGTGTTGTTCTTCTGTCATGCTTAGATATTCCATACATATGACTGTATTGAACATAACTTTATTATGTTATTCGTCATTGGCTTTGGCGGCTTTAAATCTTTTATAGCTTTTTAAAACAATTTGTTGTTGCACGCACACATTTTTGTTGTTGCTGCATTTCTTTGCGTTGCACAGTGGTCCCGCCCGTAGGCCAAAAATAAAAAAACCAAAGTCAAAATTTTGACTTTAAATGTACCAATTCTTATTTATAATTGGTCTAGCTATTTGAATTTATTCATCTTTTTGTTCTGCTCTATCTGTCCTCTTCAAGAATAGCATCGAAAGAGAGAACATGATATTCATTTAGTATTGAAGCGTAAGCAACGTGCAAGGGAAGCTCTCCTTAAAAAATGTATTTTACTTATTTAAAACAAGTTTTTGTGCAATGAAAGTGATTAATATTATAAATTAAGGGTTTTACCTTTCTTTTTACAACAAAAAGTATTTGTAGTATGTGTTGTGTTTTGTGTAAATCATTATTGTATTTAGTACATAATTGTGAACGTTCTTAATTTATCTTTTCTGTCTTTGGTTAGAGTTTTAGTTGTGAAGGGGTTCTTGGGGTTGAACAAATCTTTTTGTATAATATTCTTAAGCATTTTAAGAATATAAGAAAGTTTAATTCAAGTGCCGTAAGGTGCCGTGCGGCTTGCAATATACGAAAAGGTAACCTAACCTCAATTTTAAAAAAAGCACGTGCAAAACTTCTTATCATTAAATATCCGTGGTACTACTTTCCTGCATTGGTCCATAAAGTGTTATTGCATGGTCCTGCCATTATAAAAAATTGTTTAGTCTCAATTGGAGAGCTTTCTGAGGAAGTTACAGAGGCAAAAAATAAAGACATTAAATTATTTAGGCTAAACCAAACGCGGAAAATTTCAAGGGGTTTTCCGGCAATAAATCGCAGCTATAACCTATAGTATCCAGATAAAATGAAAAACAAAAGTTTTTCATATAAAAACTGAATATCAGACCGATTGTTCATATGGCAGCTATATGATATAGTTGTCCGATCTGGCTGATTTTTACATATTATTTTAGGATAAATATAAAAAAATTTTGTGCCAAGTTTCAAGTCCCTAACTCAACTAGAAGTATTTTTGGCCGCTCTCCCCATACAAGCCGGACCACTGTGCGTTGTGCTCAAAAACTCAAACTACGAAAATTATGAGTATATTTTGTCTCTGCACTTGTCACTCTCTTGACACGGCATCACACGCAGTCATCACACCCGCAGCTGAAATTTACGAGCTGCCGGCATTGTCGCTTCGTTCGTTCATTCGTCGCATTGTTGTTTTCTTAATTGTTGTACAAGTTTGTTGCATTGCTTTGCTGCCTCGCTGCGACGCTCGCTACGTGACTATTTTTTAATTGTGCTGCGTGCTGCATGCATGATCGTTTTCTATTATTTTATTTTTCACCCGCGCAGCTTTTTGTAAACTCAAATCTTTTTTTTAAGTTTAATGTTCCATTGTTCAATAGTTGTTGTTGTTGAACTTCAACTCGGCTGACATTGAAGTCGTTCAGGCGCGAAATTTTTCGTTTATTTTTGTAGTTGTTGTTGAAGTCAAGCAAAGACATAACGCGTCACACATTATTTATGGCCAAATGTGATATGAAATACTTTTAACAATTGACAAATTTTTATTGGCGCACATTTTCAAAATTTAATTTTAAACGCAAATTGTTCGCCTTGCAAGCATTGTACATGTTATTATTATTGTATTATTGGTGTTGTTATAAAAAGCCCAATAAATTATCAAAACATAAAATGCGACAAACATTTTTCATAAAACTTCTCTTCATTTCGTATGCCTCGCATTGGCGGACGGCCATGTTTTTCCAGACGCATGCATAAAAAATGAGTACAATGGCAAATAACTTGAAGGAAATAAAAAAAGAAAATAGAATTTCTATTTGACACTTCAACTTCGAAATAGCAAAGAAGGCAAGGACGACGACGACGATGAAGACGAAGACGAAACAAGACGTCTCAAATCAAAATGACAAAAATTTTGTCACGCAAAAATTGCGCCTCACTTTAGAGCGACAACTACAAAAGTTAACTTTTAGTTTCTGTCATGAGAAATGCGAAGTCCTGTGAGAGTTACAAAAGAGAATAGGAGAGAGGGAGTGAGTGAGTGAGGGAGAGGGAGTCAGTGAGGGAGCGACAGGAAGCGCTTAAGTACGTTAAACAAAATGTAATATTTATGAAACGTTTGCGCCACAAGGGCGGTCGAAGAGCGCTTTGGGTTTCTTTACCTTTTTTTTTGTTTTGTTATTTCATTTCGTTTCATTCATTTCTGGTAGCTTACAGTGGGGAGAGGGGGGGTTGGTGCGTCCTGTATGTGTTGGCTTGTGGGTTGTTTGGCTTCATAAATCCTTAAGGACATAAAAGCATTAACTGTAATGCCGTAATTCTGTCATTTCCTGATGAGAGAGAATCAGACAAACAGGCAGTCAGACGGACGGATAGACGAATGGATTGGTTGCCAAGGAGAGGGTTCGGGCTTCGGACTTCTCACACTAACCGAAGCACGTTTTACATTTTTCTAACACCAATGATGACGACGACTACGACGACGCCGCCCCCGTTCCCCTCCTTACCTTATGTCTTAAGCTATTATTATTTCTTTCCACTTCTCGTGTGCCTTTTTATTACACGTCATTGCCGTTCCACTGGCCCGTTCATGTTAGAAGTATTCGTATCCCCCAGACCCCCCAAACTCGAACATAGACAGGCATAAAGACAGATAAACTGACAGACAAACAGAAACATACAACGAATACGTTGTCGGCGCTGACGACGACTTGAGGAATTTATGTATTGTATTTGCTATTTTTGTGGTAAACAGCTCCATTAGCCTAGTGACAAGGGGGGGTGAAGGCTATTTGTTGTGTTGGGGAGCGGTGAAGGTTGTGTCGGTAACGACACGGATTCAAATTTGTATCACACGCGTGCGTTTACCTCTTATACCGTCTCATTTCGTTGATCGTTATGTATCTTTTAGTCTTACACTGTTGCACTCCTTCGCCCCCTCACGTTGACTCGCTTGCACTGTATTCGTTGGTTGTCAACTTAAAATGTCAATTTCAACGCATCTTTTCGTCAGATTCAGACTCGTCGACAGTCACTTTGACAACTGTCGGTTTATCTGTGCGTTCAACCGCACAAGCGACCTATCAGACAGTCGTTCACCTTCGCTGCCAGTCACGTGTTATCGATTAATGCGAAATAAAGTGAAAAAGAATGTGTAGCATACATTTAAGCAGAACAACAAGCGCATAGATATGTACATAAACTAAGGTGAGCAGAAAAGTCGGTAAAAATAAATGATAAGAAAATCTCAAGGAAAGTGTCCTTTTTTTTTGCAAATCTTTCCTGTCATTGGCTTTGCATATGTGCGGATTCACATAAGTATTTTGTGTATTTGCTTGTTTCTTACGACGTAGATAAGGATCTATATATGTATGTATGTTTATGTATATACGCACAAAAGTATCCTATAAAGCATATAATTTTCGCTTGAAATTTATTTCTTTGTTTTTTATTTATGTACATTTATGTATGACTAACTCAGGGCTTTTAGTCGACAATAAATAAGTGAACGTTAAATAAATATTTCCCATGAGTTGTAACTAGTAGAAAAATTGATATGAATGACAACATACAACAACATAAAAAGCAAAGGAGCAAGACCACTGCCACACACACTCTCACATATGCACACAGCTGCTATTACATTATTGAGCAACGGCAAATTGAAATTCAATTTAATCTAACGAGAAAATTGCATAAAATATTACATTAGTCAAGTCTCGGATAGCATAAATTGCAAATTTATTGAATTATTTGCACCCAAAAGGCAACGAAATAAAAATGAGAAAAAAAAATCTAAAAAGGATATTATTTTCGGCTTTGGAGAAACTCATATTCTCCTTGATCAAAAAGGTATATGAGACAGTTTTTCTAATAAGAGAGAAAAGAGATATACGATTTTGAAGAAAAAACGGCGTAGCCATGCCCTATTATTATCCATTTCTTTTTTTTAAGTTATTCTATTTTGAGCCGGTCCCACGTCTTCTTCTCAAATGCTTATAAACCTTAGCAATATATGCTAAAACATCAATAAAAACGCATAATTGTAAAGATCTTCTAACAAAATCTTTATTTTTTGAACGATTGCTCTTATATAGTTATAAGTTCTAAAGAATAAAAGTTTTTCTATCAAAAACCTCATGTTTGTCTGATCATCTCTATAGCTTATGATCAGTCTTAAGTTATAGCGATTCGATGAAGATAATTCTGAGATACCTAAGGCCTGGGCACATGGAAACAATTTCTAAGTTTATAATTTTGATAGCTTTAAAACACTGTGCCGATGGTTATATCTACCGTCCTCTCGAGCTTATCATATATAAACATATATCGTATGATCTAAGAGGTGACCTACTGTGCGTTGCAAACTTCATGACAAAATCAATATTCCCTTGCCAGAACATAGAAATCTGTTGCTGCTCATGTCGACTAACATATGTACATGAATACAAAATATAAAATGTTTGGCTTTGTTTAATTAAACATTTGCAATCGTTTCAATTTTACTGACAGCAAACAAGAAAATACAATAATAAAAAAAGCAAAACTTGAAAAAAAAAACAAGCAGCATTGATTAAATAATAAGTTAATTAAAATGAAAATGAGATTTCAAATTTTGATATTTATTTTTGCGGATTTTTTTTTTATCAAAATAACACGTGATTGCGTAATGAGCTGCTGACGTTTCATGTAATTAATCACCATTTTTATTTTAAGTTTTTTTAAACAAAAAAAAAATTTTTTTTTTTATACACTTTAATGAATTTAATTATGTCAGATTTTACTTTCGCAACATTAATACAGATTTTGTACAATTCTCATTGATTAAACAGCATTATCAAATTGAAGTGAGAAGTGCTTAGCTAAGACGCGACAGTCATGCAACGGACGTCGGACTCACATGTGTATGTGGAAACGTATGCATGGTTTTACATAACACAGAGAGAAAGACAGTCAGAGTCGGCAGCAAGAGAAGCCACAACATTCAATTAAGTATTCATTTGATTGTTGTTAGTAAAGGAACAATACGAAAAGTACACGAATATTCATAAAAGGCAAGTCAAGGCAGAGAGACACTCAGGCAGACAAGACCGACAGACAGTTGAAATTTGGTTTTGTTTCTGGCCGAAAAGTAAACTAGAAAATTGCAAATTCATGTTCAGATTCTGCTGCTGCTTCTTCTACTAGTTCTACATCGACTTCTTCATCGTTGTCACAATCATCATCATCATCGTCATCATCATGAAAAGCGCTTGCCACAAACTTGTGCTAAATGAGTAAAATGCGAAGGCAGCCAACGTCACAGAGTATGGCATCAAATATAAAATATTCATATTTTGCTTTTAACCTGTTTCAAGAAATTAAACACAAACAAAACAACGAAACATTGCAGAACATTCATTGCTCTTATAGAAGTGTTATACATGTGTGTATGTGTGAGTGAGTTGCATGACATTTCATGTGCATAAGGGAAACAAAGCTTTTTGTCTGCATTTGTTTTTTCTGTTCTTTATTTTTTATTTGACAGCCGGAAATTAATACATCATTGTCACTATGTATGTATGTGTATGTGTCAGGTATGAAAGTGATGAATGTTGTCGCCGACAAACGCTTTTATTGCGCTATCTGTGTCAAACACGTACATAGTTGAGACAATTGATATGTACGTAGATACATACATATAGGAACATAAGCTGCTTATCGCTTATCCTAGAAGTATAAAGACATAAAAATGTGAGCGCAACAAACTCGATTCAACTTGCTCGTTTAATATTTAAGCAGCAAAGTTTGAAAGTTTATTGACTTCAACTTTTCAACGCAATGATTTTCTTTTTGATTAAACCGAAACTTTTAACAGTCCTATCAACGCACAAAAACAAAGAACGTTTAAATCAAAGTTCAAAGCAAACAAAAGAAAAAAAACTAACTTTGACCTAACAAATGCGCAAAGTAACTCAAAAGTCATTCAACGATTGTCCTTTATCGCAGAGCACAAGACAACTGCCACAAAAAATCTGCTTGGAGTTGATTCTGCTCTGCTCTGCTTTGCTGTCAATAGCATTCTCACTGCGTGCGTGTGTGAGTGTGTCCTTACGCATTATTAAGCATAACTTGCACATTTTTAAAATATCATTGTTTGTTAGTTGCTTATTTGCTCGCTGGCTTACTGACGGACTGACTGACTGACTGAATGGCTGACGGACAGATTTGCCTTGAGTCGCTTTGTTCACGCAAAGCATACGAGACACGATAAAGTTTTGCACTATGTTGTTTTATTGTGGCTATTGTTGTTGTTCTTGTTGCTTTTGTCAATGCGAAAAATTACTTTAACATACGAAAGTTATATGAGAGTGTTTTTTGGTTGGCTTATGTGTATATAGGATGGCTTTACTACATACATACTCACATCAACATCATTGAATCCTCGTCGACGTTGTCCTTGGCGTCGTCGTCGTTGTCGTTGTCTATAAAGACTTTGTTAGAAACGCATTTTGAAAGCAAAGCATAACTGAGCAACGACAATTCGGCAAATTTACTTTTGCTGCCACAGCTCAGTTACTCTTTCTCTATGTGTGTGTGTGTATGCGCTGTGACTTTGTAGTCTGAAAGACAGACGACGAGAGTTCTATAAAAAAATGTGAAATAAACAATGCTTTTGCACATTCCAGCTTCAATTTGGCTTGTTTGTCAAAGCCATGTGAAAATATGAAATGAACTAGTAGTTTTTCTGCTTCTTCTTTGTTATTTGTGCAATTTTGCGAACATAAATAAAACGAAGAATTTGTAGCAGAATAATTTGTGTCTATTCTTGTAAGCCTTTAAGCCAATGAGAATCTTGAATATCAAATGAAATGACTTTAATAATTGATAAATGTGTATGTGTTTGTTTGCGGAAGGATATCAGCTTCATGCACAAATGACGTTTACTATCCTAAACTAATTTTATAGCAGATGCGCACACACTTTGCAAGAACACTAACAACAACAACAACACTCAATAGCAAACAGTGTAGAGTAAAATAGAAACGAATCGAAGGACATCAAGTAAAGCCTTTAATTTAACAAATGCGCAACAATAACAATTAAATTCAGAATCCTATTGTCAAGCAACAATTAAGTAAACACAAATGCACACAGACACACACAGACAGGCAGGCATGCATGCATACACATGTGCTGAGGTGCCAGGTCCTTACAAAATAAACGAACGCACACGCCTTTTGTGTTACTTGACCACAGAGCATATGATATGAGCAGAGCAAATGGTGGAGCAAGGACGCATTGGCAAAACCCATAATTATCCAATTGAACAATAAACAACAATGACAGCAATGTAATGAGCAGCTGAGGGACGGTGCCAAGGGTAGGGTGCAGTAGGGAGAGTGTCGATTGGTGGAGGGTCAATAGAAGGAAGAACGGAGCAATGATGAGTGACCGCTGACCCAACCAAAGTCAACAGAAGCTTACTGAGTGTCATACTCGACGTGCCTGCAATGCTGACAACAGCAGCAACAACAACAGAAACAATGAGAGCAGCTGGAAGAACAAGAGTAGCAGGAGACTGACAATAAATGTAAAGTGTCTATTCGAGAGTTGTTGCGTCGCCCGTATTGCCAACTCAGTCAGTCACTTCACATGGTGTCCGTACATTTATGTCTGTTGCATGTTTTGTCTCTTCTCTTCTCTTCTTTCATCTCATCTCCTCGTCACGTCTCATTGCGTTTAAACTCGTCGAACTTTACTATCTGCACAAAAGTTGAACGTTTGTTGTTGTTTGGCATTTGTGTTCAAGGTGAATACGAGCACACAGCAGACAGTCAAATGGACATTCGGGTAGACAGACAGATGAGACACACACAACATAAATTTTTGTATCATATCAGCGTCATCAACTTCAACCTGACTGACTTTGGTCATTTTTGGTTCATTGCTTTGACTCTGGACACTCTCTTTATGCGTACGAAATGAAATGAGAAAAAGAAAAAGAAAGAAAAAAGTGAAATGTCAACTGAAGTGAAATAAAGCGAGCACAGAAGCAAATGCAGCACATAGGCAAGACAGAAAACGCAGGACGAACAGACATGACAGGACAGAATAGGAGGTGACGGCACGGGGAGGAAAGTGACACTCAAAAGTATTCAACAGAATAAAATCGTCGAACAAAGAACTCTGTTGTTGTTGGTGTTGCCATTGTGACTGCTATCCGCCACTCAGCGGGAAAACGCTCTGCCATTGTCCTTTATCAGTTATTTTCGCAGTCAATGAATAATGGAAGAAAGTCACTGTTGTTGTCGTTGTTTTTTTGATTTAATAACTTTTTTAATGAATATTTATGGAAGTTCTTTTAACTAATTTTCATTATTTAACTTTTTTCAATGCTCTTCTTCTTTTGCAGTGTTCAACACAATCACTGACGACCTTCCAAAGTGAAGCAACAGCAGCCACAATAACAATAATAATCAGAAGAACAACAAAAACAACAACGAATTGCAAATCATGAACCTCAGCATTAACATACAAATGCAGAAACTGTTTGTTGAAACCACAAACTGTTTGTGGCACAAACATTCATGAAACTTTCAAAGGCGCAAAAAAAGCGTAGAAGAGAAAAGCGAACTGCATTGGAAATCGAAAATAAAAAGAAGAAAAAGCAAAAGCAAAATCAACGAAACGAAAACTAAACACAAACCACAAATTAACAACAAAAACAATACAGCAACAATACAACAACAACAACTACTATTAGCAAATTTTACAAGGATAATCAGCAACAAGGCTAACAACAACACGAAACTACAACAAGAACAAAAAACCAACACGAAGCTTTTATACTTGAAGCATTTTTAGTTCTTTTGTCTCAAAGAAATCAACAAATAAAAGTAAACAACAAACAAAAAGAGAGAGAAAAACAAAAACCAATCAAATAAATTATAAATCTTTAACGCCCTCCACAAATTTATTTAAACAAATCGAAGAATTGAACAACTTAAAAAAAGAAGAACTTTTGACTGATAGAATATTTAATTAAATATTAAACAATAATTTTTGAAGATCCAAAGTAGAAATCAAAAAACGAACATTTTTAACTAAAAAAAAAAACACAAAATGAAAACAATGCCAAATGTTTGCTACAATTAAAATTAATTAAAACTAAAAGCAGCTAAAGAAAAACTAAATTTCAAGTGCTCCAAAGTATTTAAAAAGATAGTTGAAAAATAAATACAAGTACATACATACCCACATATACAGTAACAAATAAACGTTTTAAACAAACAACAAAAACAACAACAATCATTAAAACAGCGCCTTTAACTCCTTGCGCCAACAACAACAGCTTCACCGACACCAACAGCAGCAACAACAAGTGAACCTCCCGCCATGGGCAACAAATGCTGCAGCAAACGACAGGATCAGGAGCTCGCGCTCGCCTATCCAACAAGCGGCTACAAAAAATCAGATTACACATTCGGACAGACGCACATCAATAACAGCGGCAGCGGTCCTCTTGGCCAAAAGCACAACAATGGCGGCTCATTGGACTCACGCTACACGCCGGATCCGAATCGTGGGCCGCTCAAAATCGGCGCCAAAGGCGGCGTCGACATCATCAGGCCGCGTACCACGCCAAGTAAGTGTGCAACCAAAGACTGCATGGAAATGAGTGAAGGGCGAAGAGGGAGTGGGAATGGTAGGGGCGGCAATGACATAAAAAGTCATTTATGCTATTTTCTCGCAGCTGTGCCATCTAATTAGTGTACTCGGGGGCATTCCATTTAATTAGTTATATCATTTTTTATGCATTACATGCGAGTAGAGTTGAGTGAGTTGAGCATAGGTTAGCTCGACGCGACGCGACTCGACTACAGTTTCTATCCTCTTTGGGCTAGGTTTGCTCAACTTTGTGCGGTTGTTTGCTAAATTGCAATTTTGTCCGTTTGAAATTTCGCTTTTATGTAAGCCATTTTAACTTTTCTGTACAATATTTGTTTGGCTTTGTGAGTGTGTGTGTGTGTGCTTGTTTAGATAATCATTAGTATGACACACTGGGGAGTTGACTTAACGCTCGGGCGGTGCACGTGTACGTATGTGCTGTGTTGCGCTTAACCTTGACCAATTTGATTATGTCAAAGTGAGTTTAGTGAAATGTCAACGAGGGCGATGAGGATGACGATGACGATAGAAGTTGTGAAAGCAACTTTGGACATGAAGCTGCTGGGTTTGAATGGAGCAACTGTTGGTAATGCATACGAAATTTTTGCTTATTTGGCTTGACCTTTCATGCAACGTCATGTCACTGCACTGTGATTTTCAATGACTTGTAGACAAAGCCAAACGGGCTCTGATCACCACAAGCAAAAAAAAAAACTCAACGCACAAAGCACTGTTTGCTTGCTTGGCTTACAAATGCCATTAATAGGCCAAAAAACCGAATCAGACAGACCGCATTTGGCTGCCACTTTGGCCGTGTGGGTGTTCGTCTTGTGTTGGCCACGAAAATGCTAAATCAAAGTCAAACAAGCTTACTGTCGTCGTTCGCTTTCATTTGTTTGCGGTTTCTTGTTTCGTGCATTTGCCATTTGCATTAACATTGCTTGTTGTTCGCTTGTTCGTCTTTCTACTTCGCTTGTTCGTTTTTTTTTTTAAATCAATTAGCAAAGTGCATACACTGCCAACAACAACAAAGAAGCACAAGCTCAAGCCAAGCACCACAACACACAATCCTTTCTTAAGCTGTCGCCAAAGCAGAAGAAGAAGGCAATGAAGAGACAAACACAAAAAGCAACATTTTTGGTGCAAAAGTTCGCGCAAAACATGAAATTACTTTATTTATTGTTGATAAATTGTAGCAGATTTGAGATATACGAGCAATGATAGCGCGCAAGGGTCGTCTCGTTTGCTGCTGCTGCGCCAAAAAGTCGACTACAGCAGAAGACTAAGTGCCAGACTCCCATTAAATTCTAATTACTGAGATGTGCGCACGCGAACGAACACAAATTACCAAATAAATTCACTTAGACAATAACAACAACAACAGTATCAGAAAGAATTTCATGAACATTCTCGGGGTCGTCAATTTTTGCCAACGTCAACGAGACGGCAATTAAATTTTATAAACTGACAAAATTTTCAAGTAAATTTAATAATTGTTGTTATATGTACTTCCATTCATTGAATCTTTCATTCCTTGCTTCATTACCAGCGGGTGTGCAAGCGGGTCTGCCAAAGCGACGCGTCGTCGTTGCGCTCTATGATTATAAATCGCGCGATGAATCCGATTTGAGTTTCATGAAGGGCGACCGCATGGAGGTTATCGACGATACAGAATCGGATTGGTGGCGCGTTGTCAATTTGAGTACACGTCAAGAGGGTTTAATACCATTGAACTTTGTTGCCGAGGAGCGCAGCGTCAACAGTGAGGAGTAAGTGAAATTTATTTCTTTTGATTTTCTCTTTCGTATATGACTTGTGACATTAATCCGTTCAACTACAACAACAACATACACTTTACAGCTGGTTCTTTGAGAATGTGCTGCGCAAAGAGGCCGATAAGCTTTTATTGGCCGAAGAGAATCCACGCGGCACTTTTCTTGTACGTCCCTCGGAACACAATCCCAACGGGTATTCATTGTCGGTCAAGGACTGGGAGGATGGTCGTGGCTATCATGTGAAGCACTATCGCATTAAGCCATTGGATAATGGTGGTTATTATATAGCCACGAATCAGACGTTCCCTTCGCTGCAAGCGCTCGTGTTGGCCTACAGCAGTGAGTATAAGCGCATTGCTGCTTGCATTGAATCATAATTAATCCGTGCTATCAACTGTCTGCATTGTAGAGAATGCTTTGGGTCTGTGTCACATATTGTCGCGTCCGTGTCCGAAGCCTCAACCCCAAATGTGGGATCTTGGACCGGAGTTGCGCGACAAATATGAGATACCACGTTCGGAGATACAATTGATCCGTAAATTGGGACGAGGCAACTTCGGTGAGGTCTTCTATGGCAAGTGGCGCAACAGCATCGATGTTGCCGTAAAGACACTACGCGAGGGCACCATGTCGACAGCAGCATTCCTACAGGAAGCGGCCATCATGAAAAAGTTCAGACACAATCGCTTGGTTGCGCTGTACGCCGTTTGCTCGCAGGTGAGTTCAACAGCCGATATAATCGTCTATTTGAATAGAATTTAATCACCTAACTAACACTCATTCACATTCGTAGGAGGAACCCATCTACATTGTGCAGGAGTACATGTCCAAGGGCAGTCTACTTGATTTTCTGCGCGAAGGTGACGGTCGCTATTTGCATTTTGAGGACCTTGTCTATATTGCGACACAAGTTGCGTCCGGCATGGAGTATCTTGAATCGAAACAGCTCATACATCGTGACTTGGCTGCGCGTAATGTGCTCATTGGCGAGAATAATGTGGCCAAGATTTGTGATTTCGGTTTGGCGCGTGTCATTGCCGACGACGAATATTGCCCCAAGCAAGGTTCACGCTTCCCCGTCAAATGGACTGCGCCCGAAGCGATAATCTATGGTAAATTCTCCATAAAATCGGATGTTTGGTCATATGGCATACTATTAATGGAGCTATTCACCTATGGCCAAGTGCCATATCCCGGCATGCATAGTCGCGAAGTGATTGAGAATATCGAACGCGGTTTCCGTATGCCGAAACCAACAAATCATTACTTCCCCGATAATGTCTATCATCTGCTATTACAATGTTGGGATGCGGTGCCAGAGAAACGACCAACGTTCGAATTCTTGAATCATTATTTTGAATCGTTCTCGGTGACGTCGGAGGTGCCCTATCGGGAGGTGCAGGACTAAGCAGCTAAAAGCGTTGATTAAATAATAATACCCCCCACTCCCCAAAAAGAAAACAACAACACATAGTCACACACACTCAGAAACATACATCACACATACGCGGATATATACAATTACATCTTTGCATATTAAATAATTAATTTGTAAGACTTTTTAACTGTATTCGAAATGGCTGACAACGTCAAGCATTGCGGTAGTGGTAGAATTCTACAAAATAGAAACAAAAAGAAATGAAATTAACCATATTAGAATATAGTTGAAATGCAAATGAAGATCAACAATTAAACAATTTTGTGCTGCTAAGAAAAAAGAAAAAAAAGAAAAACAAAAACAAAAACAAAAAAAGATATAAATCAAGCTCTAAACAACAAACACAATTGTACATCTACATGCACACACATAAATAAACTCAACACATACATACACGTGCTAGTATATGACAAGAACATTGAAGTACGATAACATCTATACATACATATATATATATATATAAATATTTTACATATTTTACATGCAAAACTATTTTATAATTTTCGTATTATATAATAACCATTAACATTAGTAGTATTTAACTAGTTTTTAAGCTTTAAAGAAATAACAACAAAAAGAAAATAGAAAAAAAAATTGAAAAAAAACAACAAACGATAATGTATGGCAACCCTATTGAAGTCTGTGCTATCTAAGAATAATAGTGTAATAATTAAAAATTGCAGCTAGAAATATCGACAAAATACGAAAGATGAAAAAAAACTGAACTTGCACTTTGATTTCTCAAAACCCAACAACAAAACATTTTTCTATACATAATTAAGTAATTAATTTTTCTAACGAACCTAAAATGTAAATTCTCCAAAACAATCCTTAAATAATGCAGCTGAATTTATTATGCGTAGTATAATCCACTTCTTCTCTATCTCTGCTGAACTCAAGTCTAAGCCACTAAGCATAAAGCGATGTCATTAAATCGTTGATTTGCTTTTGTTGCTATAACGAATCAACAATAAAGATAATGATGACGATGATAAAAATGATTGCATTTAAGCTCGTAAGTTGCACTTTTTTTTCTCCAAAACTTCTTCCAAGCATTTATTTCGAAAATAAGTTTCTTCTTATTGAGGCTAAAGTGTAAGCAAAAACAAAAAAAAAAAAAAAGGAATGAAAAAAAAATAGTATGAATTTAATGCAAAACCATTAAAATATTTGTATTTCTCTCTTATCTTCGCTCTTTGTTTCTGTATCTTTTTCTGTGTACAAAATTTATTAGCAAAAGAGAAAGTCGCAAGGCGAAAGATGATAGCAAAAAGTAAAAAAAAATGTTTTTTTGTTTAAATTTAAGTTTATGCCAAAATTACAGTTAAAATTTTTAGTAATTATTGAAATTTTTGTGTATTAAGTTTTGATTTTCTTTGAAGTTATCAAAAAAGAAAACATAAATTGGAAAAATAATATTTGTTTAAAAAAATACTTTTGCAAACCTGCCAGCAAATCATGTCAAAGACCCGCACATTTTAACCAATGATCAGTTCATCATAAACTAGTTCCTCTCATGCTCTCTTCACTGTTCCTGTCCAGCCATTAAAAAAAAAAATAAATAAAAAACAATGAAATATAAAATAAAAAAAGAAGTGTTTGTAAACAAATGCTGCAAAGAAAAAACAAAACAAACAAATAAATAAATCAGTTGATTATAGAACCCAGTAACAATAATTGAATAAAACTGCAGTCTCACGAGGGTTTCAAATCTCAATATCATTTTCTATGACCGGGCACATTATAACTGACAGACAGCAGGCAACTGAAGGCGATATTAACAACTGCAAACATACATACGTACATACATACATTAAAATATATAGTTAATAAACAAAACACAAACTCATACACACACATATATATACACACAAATGCATATATACATATAACAATTAACGAAACGAATTTATTTAAATGATTTAATACTTTTTTGTTTTTAGAGTCGCCATTTTCAATCAAACGAACAATACGATCACAATTGTCAAGTTAGAAGGTATTAATACGCCGTTTCTAGCATTAAATTCCCTGTTGTTCGATAAGGACACGATGCACACACGTTAGTCTCACAGTCGTATTCAAACTCCATTTGCATTTGGTTAAATAACGAATGTTAGATATAACACTATGTAACATAGGTGTATTTTTATATTGGGAACGATGGGAAAATTCTCCTACATGACAACAGTGCTATCAACTACATACTTACTCACTTACTGACCAATGTTTGTATGTATATGAGTGTGTTGTAGATGAAAGTAAGAAAACCAAAGTTAGTTTTACCGTTAAAGCGTTTGTTTATTTGTTTAAATTATTATTTAAATAATGACAACTTTATGAATTCGTTCGTTTGTTTCTTTTTTTTTTTTTTGTATCCTTATTCGTATTTTTCGCATTAATCGTATTAATCACATTAATGAAATCATACAGAAAAATGCTTTGTTTGTTACCAACATTCTAAAATATTACATATTTCAATAATAAGAAAATAAATTAAACATTCTCGACGGCAAGTAAATATAAGAGCCGTGAAGAACACAATATGCTGACACCACATAAGCGCAATCATTATGAAACGTAATAGAAAGATAAAAATAAAATCAATATTGTTATAATTTAATATATAAAAAAAAAGAAGGAATAAAATAATAGACGAAAGATGATGAATTGTTTAGCGTAGTTTATAACTTTTTGTATATAAAAAATACATAAATATATTTAATTAAAAACAAGAAAAAGAAAGAAAACTGATTAAATAATAAATAAAATAATAAATGAGACAAACACAATTTAGATGATATAAACAATTTATGCTAAGTGTATCGAATAAATAAATAAAAACAAAACAAAAAACAATAAAAAGAAAATTCGAAAAAATTTTAGTCAATGATGTTTTTATTCTTACTTCCCTTCCCTTCATCAGCCCAATGGTATAGTATTGGCTTATCTATAAACAAATACAAACCTCATTTCAATTCTTGTTAGTTAGATCATTTACAACTTAAGAATGGCTCGCCCAATTTTTATGAACTTTGATTTGTTGGAATTGTCTTCAAAATGAAAAAAATTACACAGGCCGACAAAAATACCGTTTGTAAAAACTTTTTGAATAATTGCAACTAATTGCTATGTATTTTGATGTGCTGATTCCGAAAATAGTAGACATAAAGTCGTATCACCCTCCAATTTCTTGCATTTCACAGAATTGTAAAAAACACAAAATTACTGTTTTCAAACTTGTCTACAAGATATCTCAGAAACTACTAGACCGATCTTAATGAAATTTAACTAACATATTGTTGGGAATCCCATCTATCATGTACTAAAGGAGTTTTTTGATTGAGGGCCCCCTTCGTAAGTTATACACTTTTAAACCTCAATAAATCAAGAAAAAAAGTTTAATATTTAAATAGCTGTAAAATTTACAAAAAAAAAACTTTTAATTTTTTCCCCTATGCTACTCTATTTGTAGTTATTTCCTGCATGAACTGTACTGTTCCGACAATTGGTGACCGAGATATCAGGTATACCACCAACGTATGTTATGGTTGTATCGAAAATCTTGGGAAATGGTATAAAAAAAAAATATTGGCTTTTAAACAACATAACAGTTGCAGTAGCCATGGTATGTTTATTTATACATATTCATTTTAAATTTTGATACAACAAAATTATGAACTGTAAAGTAGAGAGAAAATCCTTGTTGGTTGTGTACACGATATTTCAGTCAGCAATCGACGGAAAAATACTAACGGACCGTCATTTCATGCAGGAATGCAATTATTCAAAAAGTTTTTTCTTGTTGGCCTGTGTTATTTTTGCCTCATACAAATTCAAGCATGGATTAGAGTGTATTCAATTGTAGGACAGTAGAAACTCGATTAACCGGACCTCGATTATACGGATCTTCGATTATCCGGACTCATTCCCTGGATGAATTTTCACCGGGGTTTTTATATGTATAAATTGTAAATTGTGGGCAAATTTGTTGAAATTTTGTATCTTTTTTTGACAATTACCTAAAACGTGGCATTTGCAAGGATGGACGAAATCCGTCAAAATCCGTGCACACAACCTTTCACAACGATAATCGCTGGATTACTGATGACAAAATGAAATTGCTTCAAGTTTCGCGTTGCAAGACGCAAAACTCGAAGGAAAAAACCCAGACATGCGGCAATATAATTTTGAGGGTGTCTTTCACTCTTAAGAAACTGATGAGAGATTTAAGGAATATCGTAAGGTTTAAGAGAGTTTAAGCGGAAAAAAGCGGTCTCTTTTTACGATACTCAATAAACGAACGGCACTTTTTATACTTTTCACGTACAGTGAACCAAAAAAAAACTGGGACATCCAATGAAATTTAGCATTTTTTGATATATCTTCGTAACGAAGTATAGGAATACAATAACCTGCATACCAAAATAAAGAACTAAGTTTATAGAATAAATAAATTCTGTACCCTTTAAATCTTTTAATTGATATGATAGATTATGAGCGAGAACAAAAATGTACTTAATTTTTCATGCCCAAAAAAAAAGTGGGACACTTTCAGTTTTTTGATATTATTGCAAACATTTTTACAAAATGTTTATTGTAAACGTTTTGTTTGTTAACCTGTAGCTTCGACAAAGCCTTGGAGTCAAATGTTCATGGAGATTATAAGATTATTTGTGAGTTTTTTAGTTATATTTGACCAAATGTCTTAAATTGATGTTTTTAAGTCACATTTGCTATGAATGAATATTTTTCTCAATTCTGTTGCAATATGAGCCACCAAAAGTTCAACAGCAATAATATCCAGGCATAGGGCAGCACTATTTCAACGCTATTTAGTAGCCACTCCTTAACAAACTTAGCACAGTGCATAGTAGTGTTTTCGCTTACCAAAAAAAAATTAATTGGAAGGTAAAATTTCACAAATCCATTTGTGCTTAATGTTAGGTCTAATGTTATACTAACTGTCCATAATCAAATAAAACGCCGAGTAAAAGCCTTATCAGGTTTAAAAGGCCATACACAAATTTTTTGCTCAAAAACGAGACTTTTCCATACAAAATTGCTTGAGCGACAATACTACAGGCTGTTTTAACTTTTAATCCTTCACCCCGTGTTCTATTCTTATTATAGACAGTTAGTATAACATTAGACCTAACATTAAGCACAAATGGATTTGTGAAATTTTACCTTCCAATTAATTTTTTTTTGGTAAGCGAAAACACTACTATGCACTGTGCTAAGTTTGTTAAGGAGTGGCTACTAAATAGCGTTGAAATAGTGCTGCCCTATGCCTGGATATTATTGCTGTTGAACTTTTGGTGGCTCATATTGCAACAGAATTGAGAAAAATATTCATTCATAGCAAATGTGACTTAAAAACATCAATTTAAGACATTTGGTCAAATATAACTAAAAAACTCACAAATAATCTTATAATCTCCATGAACATTTGACTCCAAGGCTTTGTCGAAGCTACAGGTTAACAAACAAAACGTTTACAATAAACATTTTGTAAAAATGTTTGCAATAATATCAAAAAACTGAAAGTGTCCCACTTTTTTTTTGGGCATGAAAAATTAAGTACATTTTTGTTCTCGCTCATAATCTATCATATCAATTAAAAGATTTAAAGGGTACAGAATTTATTTATTCTATAAACTTAGCTCTTTATTTTGGTATGCAGGTTATTGTATTCCTATACTTCGTTACGAAGATATATCAAAAAATGCTAAATTTCATTGGGTGTCCCAGTTTTTTTTTGGTTCACTGTATGTGAAACAGTATAATAACTTTGTGCTGAAGTTTGTAACAGATCGAAATATTAATTTCCGACTATATAAAGTATATATATTCTTGATCAGGACGACAAGACGAGTTGATTTAGCCATGTCCGTCTGTCCGTCTGTCTGTATATATACAATCTCCTCCCACAGTTTTGAAGATATCGAGCTGAAATTTTGCACAGAGACTTCTCATTCGTGCAGTCAACTCATTTGTCGGATCCAGCCATATGGGACCACTGGAAGTGGTAGCCCCCATACGAAAAGAAGAAGAAAAATTAACAAAACTTGAATCGTTGTATGGAAAACTTTTTTGTTTTGTACGATAGAGTGCTGAAATTTTAAACATAGTAGTTTTACATAGTCCGACTACATGCCTGAAAGTTTCATTGAGATTGGACATCTGGAACTGGTAGCCCCCATACAAAATGAAGAAGAGGAAGAGAAGCAATATTCACGTCGTTGTATGGAGAACTTTTTTGTTTTTTAACCAATTGACTTGAAACTTTACAGTTATGTTCTTAGGGGGGAATGAAAACTATTTTGACAAAAAGTGGGCGTGGCCACGCCCTTTTATAAAGAAAATTGACCCGTTGTATGGAAAACTTTTTTGTTTTTTAACCAATTGACTTGAAACTTTACAGTTTTGTTCTAAGGGCGGAATGAAAGCTATTTTGACAAAAAGTGGGCGTAGCCACGCCCACTTATAGCGAAAATTGACCCGTTGTATGGAAAACTTTTTGTTTTTTAACCAATTGACTTGAAACTTTACAGTTATCTTCTTAGGGAGGCATGAAAACTATTTTGACCAAAAGTGGGCATGACCACGCCCACTTATAGCGAAAATTGACCCGTTGTATGGAAAACTTTTTTGTTTTTTAACCAATTGACTTGAAACTTTACAGTTATGTTCTTAGGGAGGAATGAACACTATTTTGACCAAAAGTGGGCGTGGCCACGCCCTTTTATAGCGAAAATTGACCCGTTGTATGGAAAACTTTTTTGTTTTTTAACCAATTGACTTGAAACTTTACATTTATGTTCTTAGGGAGGCATGAAAACTATTTAGACCAAAAGTGGGCATGACCACGCCCACTTATAGCGAAAATTGACCCGTTGTATGGAAAACTTTTTTGTTTTTTAACCAATTGACTTGAAACCTTACAGTTATGTTCTTAGGGAGGAATGAAAACTATTTAGACCAAAAGTCTGACACAACGTGAAAAGTATTATAGCTTCAGCCTTGCTGAAGATAGCGTCCTTACTGGTTTTTCTTGAGATTGTACTGCCCTAAGTCGACACTGAATGTAGGACAACATACACAGGCTCAAAAAGTGCTCGATTTTGGCATTTTTTTTTAAAAGTGAGCTGAAACTGGGGAAGTGAGCGGAATTCAACGCCTGATCTTTCTAGTTAGGTTCCCGGTGCATTTTGCGTGTTTTATTTGGAAGAGGGGAAAACAACAGACGAATTCGACCAATGTTATCCTGCTGTTAACTGGCATTTCTCCAATCATTTACGTTCGAACGGTACTTTCTTCTCTGAGAGCCCAGAGATCCGCTCAATGACAAAATGGCGAAAGTGCCGCCATGTGTCGATCGAAATTTTGCCAATGTTTTTTTATATTTATTTCGGTAGAAGCATAATTATTTCGTATTGAATTAAAAATAACAAAACAGAAAATATATGACAAAGTGTTGAAAAAGACACAATACCGAAAAAGTTTGTGATTTAGGTGCAATGTTTTCGGAAAAGGACACAAATCTGACCAAAACGAAATTGTGGTGCAGTACTGGCATGCTCACTAAAAAGTTATGAACATTAAAGTGTCGTATGTGCTTTAATGAGCTGCGTAAAATAGGCGATCTTGCGCCGACCAATAAACGCAAAGCGCAGGAATTCACCGTTTTGCGTAGGCTACCCCAAAATTTTGAAATTTTTCATTCACTTCGCAAAAACATCCAGGGACCCTCGCTTTAAAAATTCATATATTTTTGTCAGCACTAAAGTGCCGTAAGTGCTGTGGCCAAGTGTCTATCATATGCGATCTTAGCAATTAAAACGGCGTCCAATAACGAGCTGGTGGTGGTTTTTCGCACAACGATCAGTAGCTTTCGTGTTTTGGTGGTGGAAAGTTGTGTTTGCGCATGAAGTTAGTTCGATGTCACTAATTTGACGACACGCTTTCAGTTTTCTTCGTTTTTTACTTTGAATAAAAATTGACTATGAAATCGATTATCCGGATTTTCGATTATACGGAATACCCGAGATAATCGAGTTTCTACTGTATCATTGTCATTCCCAGCAGTTCTCTTTGTGTCGATTGTCCCCTTTTCGATAGACTAGGCTATTTCTTAACTATCGAACTTAGGACAGTATCAAATTGTGTAGAATTAGAAAACTAGTAGCCAACTGTCGAACTCGAAAACTAGTACAAGAACTAGTCAAAGATGGCGCTTTATTACACCAGTTTAAAAAACAAAATGTCGGATTGACCCATTTTTGTTATTTGGAAAGTAGTTTTCAATAAGTGAATTTGTGGTTTGTTATATTAATATTTATCAATTTAATTGTTATTAACAATAAAAAATAAAGAGAATTGAATTAACAATTATAATTAATAGTAAAAAAACAATTACTCAGTCTATTACGATGGTTTCATTTTCTTTTTTATACCCTGTACACATACTGTGTATCAGGGTATATTGTGTTTGTGCAAAAGCCAAATGTATGTAACGCACAGAAGGAGGGTCGGGGGACCCCATAAAGTATATATATTCTTGATCGGGACGACAAGAGAAGTTGATTAAGCCATGTCCGTCCGTCTGTCCGTCCGTCCTCGCCAATGGTTCTCGGAAACTATAAGAGCTAGAGACTTGAAATTTGGTAGGTAGACTCGTGATGCTCGGCAGCAGATCAAGTTTGAATGGTTTTGTGCCACGCCCACTCCTTCACGCCCATCCAGCACCGCCCACTTTTTGAAAACGCTATAACTCGAACATCCAAAGAGATAGAAACATGAAAGTATGTAGACTCAGTATAAGTAACTCTACAAAACTGCATACCACAATTTATCCCCCTCCCCTTAATTTCCCCTCCCCTAGTATTTTTCTGAAAAATGCTATATCTCTAAAACTAACAAAGGTATGAACCTGAAATTTTGTATACAAGCTCAGTGATAATACATCTTAAAAACTGCATACCAAAAATTTCCCCTCTCTTCAATGGCTACCCCTCAGAGACCAACAAACTTAAATTTTTCGTTAAATCCACATTTTTTGACCAATTTTCTTGATATTTTGAACACTATTTGAATAGGCGACGTCAGATCAATACGTTTTTGTAGATTGAGGGTGTGGCACCGCCCACCATGTGTGCAGGGTATTATATTGTCGAGTATACTCGACTATACCGCCCTTACTGGTTTCGTGGTAGAATTGTGACAATTGACACCTGGCTATGACATCCCCGAGTAAAACTCACCAGTTGAAAGCAGGGAGAGTAGATTGAGCTGGAACTAGTAGTGTTTACATTCGAACTAGTTCCAATTTTAGTTCTGTACTAGATCCAAGAACCGCTAGGATTACTAAATATCATTGTTCTAAGAGTTTTCAAATTTCTCAACATTGAAACGCATTTTCGATTCTTAAATTAAAAAAAGTATACATTTATTATGAGTATTTCAAAATCGTATAAGTTAAAGTAATAATAATAATTGAAGTTTACAGTACTGGCCAACCAAATTAGGGAATTTTTTAAAGTTGCAGCTGCTTAAAGCTGTCGATAACCGGAGTTGCAAGTCTTAAAAACTCCGAAGTCAAAAATTCTGTTTGGTTGTGTGCATATATCATAATTAAATTAAATAAAATAAGTTATTGACTAAAAACAAATTATTTAATTTTAAATTCATTAAAAATGCTTTCCGTTTATTACACCAATAAGCTAAATGAAGTTGCTAAAAGTTTACATTTTCATTTTCGAATAGCCATTGTATATACTCCAATAAATAAAAACGTGTTTCAGAAAGAAGGTTTAGCTTGTAGAGCTCTGCACGAGTCGAACCGAAAAGCATACCAAACTACAAAGTCAATATGAACCGAAGTAGTTTTTGTGGATTTCATGAATTCGTTAGCTTAGCTTGAAAGAAATTTTAAGAATCAGAAAGAAAGCACACAAATTGCTTTGTATCATTTCTATCATCATATTAAGGAAATATATTCATTTGGTGATTAGTAACAATTCTCCTTGCTTGAATTGCACCAACACAAAAAGAACGCAATGTTATTGAAATTAGTAACAATTCTCTTTTTCTGAAGTGCACCAACCCAAAAAGAACAGTCAACTTGGAAGCTTATTATTTGATACAAGTAACAATTCTCTTGGTTTGAATTGCACCAACCCAAAATATAAGCACATTCGATGCGTTTTATCGTCAATGGGGAGTCACACATTCGGTGTTTTTGGTGCATTTTGACTATGAATTGCAGTTGTTTCTCGCATAGATTTGTTTGCTGATCGATTTAAATTACGCATTGCTCCAAAAGCCTGACAGTTGTTACTGTCGTACTTAGTTAAATTTTGCTTAGACTTGCTATTGTAATAAACGGTAAGCTATTTCAACTTTTCATCTGTTCGTGCCTGAAGATGTGTGTGTGTTCTATACGTTATACTATACTTTTACAATAAATTCGTTTCGGTTTGTCTTGTGAATTCTTTGTTTATTCGTGATTACTGACAATCTTAGCATTCCTTTCCTGTTGTTCGTTTTCAGAGCGAAGAGTAAATTTTTTATGTTATTCATGATATTGACATTGTTGTTGTTGTTGCAACGCCATTTGTTAGCAACCATCGACACTGGAAAGCCTCATGATTGGCAATTTATGTGATGATTTTACATTATTTGTACAGCAAGTCTTGTTTTAAATTGGGGGATTTTTATGTTGCTTTATTATTGTGATTTTATTTTAAGTGTTATTTAACTTTTAAGTGTTATTTAAAATAAAAATTTAAAAATAAAAAAATTAAAATTAGTGTTATATTTATTTAAAATTTTAACATTGTTATTATTATTATTTTTCTCTTTTGAATAAATAAATAATGATTCCATGTTATCATACTATTTTCCTAACTGTGTACACTAAAGGTTCTTTACAAAACTTTGACACCGTCCAACCCATGTGTTAGGCGGACACTGTAAACTCGAACACTTTCTATACTGCAATTTTTGATTTCGAATGCAACAAATGTGAAGCAAAACTGCACAGAAACTTAAATTTTTTGCTATTTGCTGCCAAATAACTTTCAACCAAATAATGCCATTGAAGATACATGTATTTAATAAAAGATTTAAGCTTTGCATTTGCTGGAATTGAAAAACTGTGCAGTTGCCTTGAAATGTTAGCTCAACTTTAGCGTACAACTTCATTAGAAATTTGTACTCTGTCATCAGTAACAATTTTCTTTGCTTGAATTGTACTAAATCGAAATGTAAGCATTCTGTACAACAACGTTGCCTATGCAGGTCAAGTAACAGTTATGCTTGGAAAGGTTATGAAATGTTTGGTGGAACCAGAAAGTTTAAAAAAATTGGCATCGGTTAAGCTAACATGTCTTAATATGCGTATGCGTAATGTTTAACAATTAACAAATCTATAAGGCGAAAACTGCCAAAACGGCTTTAATTTAAATAACTTGATAGTTCAAAAGGTGCTTGAAGTATAACTTTTAAAGGTGCTTTGTTTTCTTTTTTGGTTTTTGTTTGTTAGTTGAATAATTAACAAGCAGTAAATTTTTTTGTGTTTGTGTATAATTTGTGTTGGTGTGTGCCGCCAATTGATGGTCGTGGTACGGCTTGTATTGATGTGAAAATGTTTCTTTACTTAAATTCTATTATTATGTGTGCCGCCAATTGATGGTCGTGGTACGGCTTATATTGATGTGAAATTAAAACGTTATTTATATCTATTATTATGTGAAAAGACAAAACCGAACTAACCATTTTTGATGAGCTCGAAATGCGCTAAGATGTTGTTGTTGCATTGGGGCATTTCAGTCTTTTCGAAAATGGTTAGTTCTAGAATTTTCACTCTGAAATACATTTGAAAAAGACACAACATATAAAACGACAACAATATACTATTTACAATACTATTACATCAAATGTCTACCTACATACATACATTTCCAACTTTACGGTGTTAAATTGTCAAATATTAATTTATGATGTGCTTAAATTATTATAACAATTGTTAGAAATTTAATGTATTGAATATTATAAGTTCATTATTATTATTATTATTATTATATTCTTATATCAAGTGTGTGTTTATTATAATTGTATCCATATAAATGTCATCATTCAAGAAAGTTTGTTAATGTTTAAGTGTGAATTGTCTTTTTGATTAGAAACGGTATAAAATTACACTAAAGTCCTAATAACTACTGAGATTTACTAAAACTAAGCATCGTTCTAATATGCAAAAAAATATGTCGGCTTGTTTGGTTAAAGCTCAAAAGGCCGAAAATTTTTTTGTTGCCTGCTTCAATAAATAACCAAATCGCAGCAAGTAAGAGAACTAACAATTCTGACCCTTGAAAATTTAAATTCTTCTTTTTTAATAAAAAAAAATATATAAAAATATTTATGTATGCATCGGAAAGAAATTACATCGACCTTGCCGAAGTTTTGATACACTTCACGGTCCATTTACAGTGCCAAATAAACATACCAGTTTTCATTTCGGTTGGCATGTCTATGGTATATCAATTCGGATTGTCGTACTGATCAAGTACTGATAAGAAGATTATGCGTGTAGTGTTGAACTAACTAAAATTGTGCACTCGAAAGCTTAGGACTTCGTAGTACTCTAAATTATAAAAACAAGTTTTGGTGTGATGTTAGGCCAATTTTTCGATGGGCATGATGGTTACTTTCGATAATGACGCGGATTCTATAAACTTTTTAAACTAAAAATAATAAAAGTTAAAGCAAATAATAATCCTAGTAGAAATAAAATATTTTAACTGATATGGGACGAATGTCGATGATGCAGTGTGATTAGCTATGAGAATTTTGCTAATGTTATACGGACGGATTTGTCTAAATCATGTCTACAAACTTTGTTATAATCCCATAAACCTCGCTTCCTTAAAGGTGTGACATACAGGAGCCCAACACTTTTAACAAACGATAAGTGTTCAAGATGGCAATGATTTGTAATGAAAAATAAGTAATCGAAACATTTAAAGAAGTAATAATAATAGATAATATAATAAATAAAAATATAATATAATACAATAAAATATCATAATAAATAATAATATAATAAAATAACATAAAAAACAATATAACAAAAATATAATAAATGGAGGGTGTGTTTTTCGTTTTCTCGTGAGCAACCAAAATATAACATAAAAATTTCAAATATTAAGAGCAGCAAAGAAGATATTCATAATGATGATTAGCGTAAGGAAGCAATCGACGAATCACACTAATCTCAAAGCCCCTTAAAACTTATACATATTTCTTTACATCTCTTGCAGCGGTGAAAACAGCTGCAAATAAACTAACATGACTAAAATTTTTAACGGCAAAGTGCAACTAAGCGAAAAATGAATTGGCGCTCGTTTCGTGAGCCGCCACCAAAGCACAATGTTGCTGATGAAACTTGCAGTGTAGAGGGAGAGAATTTGAAAGTTTCAACTGGCACATTGTGCTATTGTTGGCGGGTAGACAGCGGCGAAAGCTTTCAAGGGTCAAAATGGCAAGTCGTCAGCTTGCGTTCGCGTCACTTCGCTTCGATTGGGTTGTTCTAATAACGCATTCGGTTCCTAGTCGCTTAACATGATTTGTGTGTGTTTGTGCGTTTTTTACATTGCTGAAGAGATTTGTTGTGGTTGTGGTTGTGGTTGTTGCTGTTGCTGTTGATATTGTAATGTCAGTTGTTGCTGGTGCTGTTGCAATTGTATTTGCTGTTGTTGCATTGTCTGCTGCTGTTGTTGCTGTTGATTGCTGATCGCTGCTGCTGCGGCCGCGGCATTCTGTTGTGTTGTTGCCTCCGATGTCTTTAAGAAATATGTTATCAAATCGATGGGCAATGGGAATACAATCGTTGAGTTCTTCTCAGCCGATATGGTGTTGAGTGTCTAAAGTAATGTAAAGTAAAGTGAAGTTAATAGAGCGTTTGTGTGCTTGTAGGAAAGAGGGAGAAAGATCATTGATGTTACTCACCTGCAAATAACGCAATTGCAGCGCTGCCGGCGAATCGCCAATGACTTCGGATGCCTCACGTAGTGCACGTGATGCCTTCTGTTCACCCTCCGCGGCGATGACTTTGGCGCGCGCTTCACGCGCAGCCTCTGCCTCCGCGGCCATGGCGCGTTGCAATTGCACGGGCAGACGGACATCCTTGCTGCAAGTTTGTATTATTGTTTTTTGTTTTCGACAAAGGCGAAGATGTGAAGAAATTTAATAGAAAAGGATATCAAAGTCTTGTCAACGCAAAATAATTAAACACAAGCACATTTGCGTTTGTGTTTGATTTTATAGTGTATACATACATAAGTGTCTGTGTCAGGGAGAGTTTGTAAAAATCAATATGTCATTACACTCAATTACTTGAAAAAATAATAAAAAATAAAGGAAGCCAAGCCAAGCAGACAAAAGAGACGAAGCGTTGAGTTGAAGAAAATCGAAATTATCGCACTTGACATCCATTAGCGGCAACGGCGACGACGTTCGCGTCAGACACATTAAGGACATTTGCATTAATGTCGCGTTATTTGTCGGATGAAATTTTGCGTACATGATTTATGACAAAATATTATTGTGAAAATATTGCCATGGCTCAGACGCTCAGACGCTTCACTCATTGCCTCAACTATTGATATTTGGGGCTTCTGTTAAGAACTTTTTTCCAACCTTCCTTAAAAGTATCTCAAATACTTTTAATCCGTAATGTTTTTATTAAATAATTTTAAAATGCAATATGAGCTTTAAAGTTTCAAGTCTATAACTTGGCCATTGTTGGTTGTTCTATTTTTTTTTTTTTTAATTTAGAATTTTTTTTAAGTTTTTTATTTGTTTGTGTTGTTCTTTGCGCCCAATTAATTTAATGTGACATAAAGCACGTATGAACAATGTCAGCTTGTGCACATCAAATAAAAAAGTTAAGCACTTCTCATCAAATAATAATTCGCCTACTTCTACAGCTCCTATACTACTGCTGTTGTTGTTGCTGTTGCTATTGCCCCGGAGGCATGGCATTGTTGCTTGTTTATTGTTACTTGTTGTTGTTGTTCTTTGTAACGCTTTGTCTGTGCCATGTTGGCTTGACATGACTGCCTATTTGACATGCTGTCATACTTTTCATGTCCAGGCACACTTCTCCTGCTAATAATAAATTACAAACTACATACATACATACACATATGTACATATATAACAACCGCAACGCCAACAAATACAACAATAGATGCATAACATAAAACCAACAATGTTGATGACCGCCAACAGCAGCAAAACAACAATGCCACAAAACCCCCAAACAAAAAATACAAGAATAAAAAAAAAAACAAAATATAAAGTTGTTTTCGGCTTTGCCGAAATTTATATACTCTTGCAAATAGTATTCGATGCAACAAAAATATTGTCTTAATAAGGAAATCTTCAGAGGAAGTCACGATTGCAATTCGTCAGATCAAGCTGATTGTAAATTGATGTACATGCTTTGTAGTGCTCAAGGTGCAATTTAGTGTATAAAGCAGTGCTACTAAAACTGTGCTTTTAAAATATTTTATAATTTTTCCAACTTTGTGAATTTCTCGACATTCATGCATTTTTTTGGCACATCATTGTAAAAGAGAGTCAGAGAAGAAGAACTAAAAATGTATCAAAGTTGATATACTGTATGACTGCTCACAAGTACCAATTACTTAAGTGATAAATGCAGATAAAGTAAGCAAGAGGACAATTAAAAAAATTGTTGTGTATGTGTGCGTGAAAAGAGTGCAAAAGCAAATGTGTGAGTGAGACGAACAAACAACAACAAGAACGTAGCCAGAATTTCACAAAGGCTGGGGACACACAAGAGATGATCTTCTTCAAGTATTTTCTACGATTAATCACTTTCGCAAAGTACTTCAAAGTTCGCATCCAAACTTTGTGCAAATTTCAAGTTGCAGTATAATTTTTTTTTTTCAAATATATTTTCTGACATTTTGTACGTTTTTTTCCATGGAGCACATTTGTTCATGCAGAAAGTTCTTTTTTGCAAATGGCCAATCATTAAATTCAAATTCGTACGCAAATGCAATCTCTTTTCAGAATTATAAATGCGGAAGACATATTCAGCAAAAAAGAAGTTAATCGATATAGAGTGAAAATATCTTTCCTCTTGCAACTATGCAATACCTTTGCTTTTTAAACTCAAATAAATTATTTAACATTGAAAGGTACTTCATACTCGTACTTCAGACAGACAGACAGACAGACAGACAGAAAGCGGCAGACGAATATGAACAAGAATATATCGACCCCATTGTGGGAAATTATCATTTCTTGGATTTGCAATACATGCAAACGAACGAGAAATCCGCTGAAAGGGGTGGGTATACATATATATACATTCTCGGGAACACATTTGGCGGCGCGTTACCAATGGCATGACAAAAGTTAAAAGGCGCATTCGCAAGAGTATAGAAATATGAGAAATACAATAATGAAAGTTACAATGGCAACTAAAATGTGTGCTACTTACATTTCGACACGTTCAACTTTAATGCCCCAGGCATCGGTGGCTTCGTCAAGTTGTACCTGTTTTTGATTTCCCACATGACGGCGACATAAGCACATGCGTGTGTATGTATGTGGGTGCGTAAGCGCATGTATGCGTTAGTGGGTTTGTGTATTCAAAAAAGAATTAAGAAATTGTTTTTTTTTTTGTTTTTGGTTTTGATTTTCCATGAAAATAGAAGAAAAAAATCCATTAGTGTTTGCATTTAATGTTGTGTAGGTGACGGTTTTCAGTTCATTTCATCGTCTGTTTTTTTGCCTCGCTCGTTTTTTGTAAAGCTTTTTGTTTTTTTTTCGGTTTTTGTTGATTTCTTGTTGGCTTGAAGTGCAACGCTTTGCTTGCATCCTTGAAAACGAAACGAACTCAAAAAATAAAACCATGGATTTTGTTTTATGAAATGGCAAATGCTTTTTATACGCGTTCTGTATTTCAAAGACTCGTTGTTTGTGCGGCCTTCGCATGTATCGTACTACAAGTATGAGCAACTCTAGTTGGAGATTTGTAAATGGCTTTAGTTTGATGTTTTTTTGATATTTTTCTGTCAAGATTGAATGACGACGGCATTTTAAACTCAAAGATAAGCCATCGCTCAGTGTGCAAGAAGGTGGCATAACTCATGAATACCAAAAAGATACACAAACGCCAACGAAATACCAACGCAAAACAAAAAAAAAAATAAATAAAAGAAAGCGTGAAAAATCTCTTTGGCAGCATTTTTGAGTTTCCAATTTGCGCAATGGCATTTTGTAGCTTTGTTGCGCTCGTTCTTAGCGCAATTACAAGATACAAGATACGAGTTATTCGTTTTCACACGCTTTTCGCATTGCCAACAGTGTCGTTTGATGCTTCAAGCCATTTTGTATAATTGCTCATAACTTCATTGCTGATTCTTTGTTTCTCCTTCATCTCTCTTCTTGCTTGAAGTTTCGACAAACTTTGCTCATTAGAAATGCTGACAAATTAATAGATAGCTATTGCATAAATATTCTAATTTAATACAAAAAGTAAGAAAACATTTTCCATTTGGCAAATTTTCCGCTGCAATGAAAAATTAAAGTTTGCAAAATGAAAAGATACATAATTGCAGGAAAAACTCGTTGGCAGCGCAATTGTGCACCGAGGACTGAGAACGGAGAGTTAAGTTGAGTTGGAACGCATTTAACGCTAAATTTAAGCAGCAGGAAGATAATTTCATGGCGCAGCTTAGCAATGTAAGGATACAAGCTACAATAGGTACAAATACAGATACAGAGACCGAGACAGAGACACACGCACGCACGCTCACATATGCATGCAGCTTGTATTAAGTGAATTATGTATAAAACGTTGGGTAGACAACCCACAACCCACGCCGAATCGGAAAGTATCTTATTTGAGTTGCTTTACATGTTTATATCTATGTATATACATATGTGTATGGGTGTGTGTGTGTGGCTGTGTGTGCGTGTGTCAGTTGAAACAAGGAAATAAACTTATGCATAAATAAAAATCCAACTAGAGTTCGTGACTTTTTCGCTTTGAGTACATGTAGTATGGTATCTATGTATCTTCCTATGTATGTACATAAATATGTGCAAATGTGTTTAACAGTTTATATATGTGTGTGTTTGTGTGTTTGTATGCTGAGGCCAAAATGGCAAACAGCAAGTCACAACTTGGACTTGGATTTGTTACTTGTTGTTGGTTTTTTTTTTTTCGTTTGTAACTTTGGTTTATTTTTTTCAGATTTCCGTTTTTCGTTTTCAGTTTTCTGTTTCTTATAGTCTCATCGCAGCTGTTGTAGTTGCTTCTTTGAAGTGTCTTTCTTTCTTTCTTTCACAGTTATAAACAAACAAACGAAAGAACGAACGAACGTACGTACGTATGAACGAAGGAACGAACGAACTTACCTGCATAGTGCCGGAAATCGTCATACGCTCGCTGAGTATCTCATGCAAATGCCGAGTTCCCATTGTGTTTCGTAGAGTAGTCTGTGCCAAAAGTCGGGTCGAATGATGGGCATTCTCCACGTTCGCTATAGATACTGTTGCATTTGATACGCGATAGTAAACCACTGCATCCACCGAAACCGTCACGCTATCCTTTGTCAGAACCTACAAGATGCAGTGGGTGCATTTTTGTTGTTGGTTTTTCTTTGTTTTATTGTTTCGCTTTGAAAATTTTTTTTGTTTTTTATATTTGTAGAAATTTTTATTTTAATATCTTTGAAACTCTCATTCTTTTCCAACTATACAACTTTTGTTTGGCTTTTTGTTATTTTCAAAAAATGTCGTTCAGTTTCTTCTTTTCTTCGGTTTTGATTTTTTTTCCATACTTAGAGAAAAAAATTTAGACCATGGCAGCCACTTGGCTAATCATTTGCCATATAGTTGTACTATGCCTTGAGTTTGCATATAAAATAAATGTTAGTTATAAGCACTAAAAAGCGCAGAAGACGAAGACGCATACGAAGAAGAAGAAGTGGGAGTGGGAGTAGAAAAAAATGCATCTGCGTTGATGCACTTGACTGTATACAAGTTACAATTACTTTAGTGATGATAAGTGCAAACAAAGTAAGCAAGAGGACAATCACAAGAGTTTTTATTTATATGAATGTGTGTGTGTGTGTGTGTGTGAAAAAGTGCACATTACAAGTGTACAAATGTGCGAGCGAGACAGTTGAAGACAAGCAAACAACACTCAATATCATTTAAACTGATTGCAGCAGCTTAGTCTTGTTGCTGTTGTTGTTGTTGTTGTTGCTGTTGTGCATTTTATTGCAACTTGGCTTGTCTTGACTTGTCTCTCTCTCTCTCTTCGTGAAATATGTGAACAGTTTTTGTTCAAAGCTTTGTTTGCTCTTTTGTGAATTTTTTACTCTCTTTTTTTTTGAGTTTTTTTTTTTAGTGCTTCAAAAGTTGCATAGTCGAAAATAGCCTAAGTGATATTATTTTGCTGCTTGTGCGGCATGGCACTTGTGAAAAAATGAGCAACATATATAATATATATATTTTTGTTGTTGTCTTTTTTTGTAACATGTTTAATGTCAACTTTGTTATTGTTTCATTTTATTTTTATTTTATGCTTTTTTTTTGTTTTTGATTTTTTTTCTGGTTTCTTTTTTGATTGTTGTTGTTGTCTTTTGGGTGATATCGTGATTTCGAACTACGCTATAGCGATACGTGGAGGTAACTTAAAAGTTTCGAAGTTACAGTGTATTTAACTGTACAAGTTACTTGATTTATTTGTTTATTATCAAAGCAACAAAACACGAAACAGAAGTACAAAACAAAACGAAATAACACAAAACTTATTTGAGGACAAAACAAGAGAGGCGTCAATAAAACAAAACTAAACAAAACAACTTATTAGTTAAGAAACAGACTAAAATTTACGCTTGTGTTGTGTTTTTAGTTGAGTTCATTAAACAATTTCGTTAAATACAAAATAATTTCTTAGACTTTTTGTTTGTTTTGATTTTTTTTGTTTTTGTTGTTGCTATTTACAGCTTAGCCTAAGCGTGATATATTTAACTAGCTAAAGCACTTGCTGATATTTTGTACTGTTCTCCAGCTCTATATATAAGTATAAATGTATCTGTATGTGTGTGTGTGTGTGTGTGTGTGTGTGTGTGTGTTAAGTGTGCTTGTGTGCCGCTGACAAGTTGTCATTGTGTAAAGCACACAAAAGTTAGTAAAATATATTTAAAGTTTTTCGCTTTTACGCTTATTTGGTTTTTTTTTCGAAAACAGTTTTTTGGTTGAACTTCTTTTCGATGGTTTGCTTGGATGTTTGCTTAAGCGTTGCGTCTAGACGAGTTTCCCTATTTGATTGAGGCAAGTTTATGGTTTGGCTCTGGCTTAACTGTTTATTGTTTATTGAACTTTATTGGCACGTTTTTTTGTTTGTGAAAATTGCTTGTGTTTCAGCAAACGATTATGGAAACCACGGCTGTCTTACTACTGTACGTGTGCACTAAGAAATGTGTTTATTTATACTTTTCCTGCTTGAAATAAGACTATGTTACATAGAGCCCCATGCAACATACGCTTATCTAGCATGCGCACTTGGTCTTCAAATCTGCGTGCTAGCTTACCGTATGTATACCGCGGTTCTATGTAACATAGGTGTACGTTGTACAAAAAGCTTCCTTATTTGCGAAAATTAAAGTTTACTTTGGTTCTCTGAGCCCGTTGAGACTGTCTGTCTGTCAGTTTGACTGTTGGTTTGTTTGTTGTTTATTTAAGTGGCTTAGTTTTGACTTCAACTTAAAAATGTACGACTTACGTGTTTTTTTTTTTTTTTTGATTTTTTTTGTATTTAAACTTCATTGCTATTTTACACAGATTTAGTTTATCGCAGTTATATGTATATTTGGCTATATATAATTACATAAATATAGTGTGTCATTATGTGTGTATGTGTGTGTGTGACTTGATTTGAAATGCGTGCCCGTAAGTGTTGGTGTATGTGTGTATGTATTTGTTTACTCATACCAAACGAAATGTTCATAATACACAAAAACTTTAAGCCAAAAATTAAAAAAAAAGTGAAATAAAAAAGTTCAAGTTGAAACGAATGAAAATGAAACAATCTCATACAATTTATACACCGTAACTCCTAAAACGAATAAGTTTAAATTCAAATGGTTTACAATTTGCACAGTATTTCGAAATCGTCCCTTTTTTAAACTTTATACTTTACTTGTACTTGAATTTGTTATGTATTAAACTACTTTTTTTTAGTTTGAGGAGTTGGCAAACTCGAGAATGGTCGACTACTTTTGCATACTTGTGCCCATGACAGATTGCAAGGACTTTTGAAATCGCATCAGCTTGACTTTCTAGCATTGCATTTGATTGGTGGTTTTAAGGCGCTAAGGCGCTAAGGCGCTGAAGTGAAGGTGATTTCGATTACGCTAAGAGTTTTATGAGTGTAGCAACTACTGTACTGTACTATAAGAGGAGATCTGATGTTGATGCTGAGTAGATGAGTTATTACATTGGCAACATTACTCATACGCTAATAATCATTTATGATTTGTTCTCATGCGTTTCGCTTTAACAATATTTTAATGCAGTTTTTGATTTATATAATTTATTCTTGGTTTTTGTTTTTGCTTTCGATTTAATTTTGATTTTGATTTTGATACCCATTTCAAACAGCCTAAACGACGCAAACACACATAGATGAACTCGACTGGTTTGCTTTGCTTTTGGTTTGGATTTGATTATTTTTTTTGTTTTGCTTTTCTTTTGTGATTAAGTTTTGGGTGCGTTCGTTAAAGTCCTTCGCTTGTGCTCAAACAAATCAAAGGAATTGATTAAATATCAGTTAAATTTGTATTATGTTTTTCTCATTTTTATAGTAAAAAAAAAGAAAATTATTTACGTATTCAATGTTTTACTTTGTTGTTGTACAATAAAATGAATGTTATTGAACAAAAAAATAAAAAAAAATAAATTTAAGTTTTTTTTAAGTGTCATTTTGTTGAAAGTTTACGTTTTGTTTTTCTTTTTTTTTTTTACTCTGTAACATGAACTTAAGGAGTTAACCAACATTAAGGTAAGATTTTTTAAAATATATGTTTTTTTGTGGGTTTTAAAACAGTTTAAGAAAGCTTTTGTTTTTTTAGTAGTTGTTGTAGTTGTAGTATAGACATTTATATGGAAATTAGCATGCTCGCAAAAAATTGAACTCTTAAACGTAGGGAGAGTGGAGAGGGTTTTATATTATTGTATATCAAATTAGTGCATTGGGAAATGTTTATTTAACTTTAATGTTTCTGCTTTTTTGGTTTTTAGTTGTTGTTTCTTCTTAGAAAATGAAAAGAATTCGTTTGCTAAACAAAATTCATTTGACAAACCAAAAGTACTTATGGAAAAAGAGTTAGACAGTTAAAACGAGTTAGTTAGATAGAGAGAGAAAGATAGATCGATAGATTGATAGATAGTTTTGCGTTTAAGTTGGTAGATTTCTATAGTTTAAGGACACATTTGTGTGTGTGTAAGTGTGTTTGTTTATATATGTGTATGTGTATGAGTGCATTGCTCAAATAGTATTTTATTCACTAAAATTGTAATTTTTTTATTATTTTTTTTTATTGTTTAATTATTTATGTATTCATTGCCGCTTACTTTGCATTCGTTAACTACTGTATTTTTGTTTCTGTGTTCAGCTAATTTTGTTTCTTATTCGTAGGTTTAATTTTATAAAATTATTTTGTTTTTGCCAATTTTTCAAGTTGTACTGTTTTGTTTTTGGAAGCGTAAATTTTCGAAAGCCAATTTAATTACAAATCTGATTTCGCACCTGAACACAAAATTTATTTGTTTTTTGTTTGTTTGTTTTTCATTTCAGCTAAGCTAATTTTGTTGGTTATTTCTATTTGTTTGTTTGTTGTTTTGCATTTTTTTAAATAATTTATTTATATATCAAAGACAATCATAGAAATACTATGCAAATTGTAATTAAATTTAAAATAAGTTTAAATTAAAATTAAAAATTATAAGATAATTAAAAAAGAGCGAGAGAGAGAGTGTAAAGTTGAAACACAGAAAGAGAAAAGTGTAAGTAAAACAGCAAAATTGTTATTGTTTTTCCTTTTGTTTAATTTTCAATGAAAAAAAAAAACAACAAAAACAAAAGGCAGAAAATGATTACATTTGCATGGCTAAAACAAGAACAAGAAAAACAGTATTGACAATGACAATAACAACAACAAGAACACTTGTGTCGTCGCGCACTTTGCACATTGCTTGCCAACGCGACGCGACACACTCAACTGCAATTTCGAATTGGAAAAGCAATTCGAGTGCGAATGCGATAGCTTGTTTTGAGTTCGAGTTCGACATTGTCGTTCTTCATGCGTGTTTGTTATGTGCAAAAGAGAGCAATAAAATAATGAACGCCATGAAACAAGGAACCGAAATTTAAATTGAAAATCATGAGTAAGAAAAAAGCGACAAAAAGAAAGAAATACAAACTACACAAAAACATAGAGTATACAGTAATACACAAAGTGCGAGCGAGTCGCAAATATTCCGAAATGAAATAAAAATAATAATAAATGAAAAGAATCAGTTCACTCCACGTAGTTCAGAGTCGCAATGGCGCAATTTACACAAAATCACTGCAGGACACATTCAATTATTTTCTTTTTTTTTGCTTTTTCCACGTTTTTCTTTGCTCTGCTTGAATATTTCATTTAACGCATAAATAAAATAAAACAAGAACAAATTTCACTTGATGACGTACGTCGATGGTGATGGTGGTGAAGAGGTTTGTGGTGGCAGCCGTAGCAGCGGTGACTGACTGACTGACTGATGGTAGTGGTTGTGATATAAGTAGTTGTTGTAGTTGTAGAGTAGAGTAGAGTTGTAGAGTTGTAGTAGTAAAGTGGTCATGATGATGAAGATGTTGATGATGGCGATTGGTGATTGTAGCTCTGACAATGAATTTTGCTTGCCGCGGCTGCTGCTGTTGCTACTCAACGGAATGATGTTCATGATTTCATTTCATTTCATTTCCTTCTGCTTACACTTTTGTTCTTACATTTCGACTTTATAACTTATTAAGAACATGGGTTTTATAGTCAAATCAAAAACCTTCATTTACGTTGTCGTTGCACATTCAAGCGCTATGTTATACTACTTGATGATGATTTGAGGTTTGCACAACACAACAGTCATAAAATGTTTTTGCGCGCACTTCATGCAACCGAATGAATTCAATTTGTCATGACGTAACAAATTTTAACAACTTGAATCCATCGGTCATATGAAATGTGCCAACCAATGACTTGCTGGCTACAATACATGTTGGCAACTTGAAGCGCAACGACATTTTTCTACTTTAAAAATTAAATTCATATGCCGACAAAATATTTTCATGCAGCTTTGATTTCATTTTCATTCAAGATTTTTTCTTCTTTTTGATTTTGGTTGTTGTTGTCGAGCATGTAACAAATGGAAAATGCATTCACGCACAAATGCGTCGGCAACTTTTCGTGTTAAAATCAAAAGCAACAAAAAAATAGAAAGCAAAAAAGGAAAAAAAGAATGGAAAACAACGAATAGCAATGGAAGTGTGTAAGAGGCGACAAGAACATCTTCAACATGGGCAGCAGCAGCAGCAACAGCAATGGCAACAATAACAACAACAACGAGAACAATGGCAACAACAACACTTGCAACAACAACAATGACGAGAACAGGAAATGGTGTAAGTACACAGAATATGAAACTTTATATATTTATATTTTTTTTTTTCATTTCAAAAAAAATTTTTTTTTTCTTTTTAGTTTCTTTTATTTTGTATTTTTTTTTTTTTTTGTATATGTTATTTTACGAAAAGAAGAACAAAAATTGTTGGTGCGTGTGGTAAACGCATAACTGTATTTTTTTATTTACAAAAAAAGTAGTTTTGGGGGGTTTGGCGGGGCAAAGAGCTAACAAACATTGTGGGCAGATTTTTGTGTTTTGTTTTTTGGTTTTAAGGGGGGCTTAGGGGGTTGGTTAGGTTGTGTATTTTAAGGTGTTTACATTTAAGTTGGCAACAACATTTAAAATTACTTTTAAAGGTTTTTAAAGAAAATGCAATAAAATTGAATAAATCGTGATTGTATGTAACTAAAACGCTTGTTTAGGCATTGTTGTTATAAATACGAGTAGCAGATACATAAATATTTATTGTATTTATTTGTATTTTTAAGTTTTTTAGTTTTAGTTGTAGTTATTTTTTGTTGTTTGTGTAAAGCGGAAGTTTTGAGTTTTGTGGTTTAGACAGAAATTGAGTTTGATAGTTAGACAGTTTGTTGGTTAGCGTAAGATAGTTAGAGCGATACAGAGACAGATACAGATACAGAGATAGAGAGAGATAGGCGAAGAGACAGTGTGAGTGAGTGATAAAAAGATAGGAAGTAAACTATTTTTTTATTTTGTATTTTGCTTTTTTTTTGTACGGTGGGGAAAACAACACAAAATCAAAAGTCACAAAAGTATAACACAGATGCATGCATTTCTCCTATGTTCTTATGTGTATGTATGTGTGTGTGTGTATGTGGTTTGGCTGTCGTCATGTGATGACATGTGTGACTGTGTTTAATGTCACACACGCGTTGACGCTCAGTCACAAAAATTGCAAAACACAAAAATTCAATTCACGCCGCACAACATGTTGTATGCGTGACATTAATTTATTTTATGCAATTTTCGTGTTCTGACATATTTGCTTTGTATTTTATTTTCAAAAACAAATTAAAAAAGTTTTATAAGTGTCCGTCTGTGTGTGTGTTGATTGTATTGTAGTTGTGGCAAACTACTAAAATGAGAATTTTTATTTTATAATTTTTTTTTCGGTGTATGTTTTAATTATTTCATTAGTTGTTTGTGACAAATAAATATCGGATTTTTGTTAAGTTTATTTATTTAACAACATCGAGAAGAAATTTTGAGTGTTTGTATGGTAACATTGTGCATGTTCGCACTTTGCAACTTACCTCCTGAGGTGGCACATCGTACGTTCGCGTACGCAGATCGACACGTGCATATGAATCAATGCAAGGTAATATAAAGAAGATGCCTGCAAATGAACGTGTGGAGGAAATGAGGAGAGTGAAGGAAAATAGTTTAAATTGAAAAAGATTAAAACTTGTTAAGCTCGTTAGAATAACTTGAGTGAAGTCATTATGCGCAGCACCTAAATGCGCCACTCAAGTGGGGGTGTGTGTGTGTGTGTGTGTTCAGCCATCATGTCAATTCAGCAATTAAGCGCATGCAAAGCTCAGAAGAAGACAAAGTTGAGTTAGCATGACTCACTCTGACAATATGACAAATGACGATACATAACAGAAGACGAGGGCAAATAGAAGTCGTGCTCCCCATCGTCATCGTCGTTCTTGTCACTGCTAAGTTGCAATGAAAGTAAAAACCTGCAAAGGTGTCAAGTTGCAAATGCGAAATGCTCTGCTCAGCTTTGCTTTGCTTTGCTTTGCGCTCCCATTTCAGGCTGTTCTGTTCTCCATTTTTTCTTTCAAAAATTTGCATACATAAAAGCGAAAATGCTAATTTGGAGCAAGTGCAGCAATTAACACAAATACTGAAGACACAGACACGTAACGCATATATGCGTCACTATATGTATGTGTGAGGGTGTGTGCGCCCGCTTGTCTCTTCATACTTACCTGGTCCCTTTGCACCGCCTTGCATTAAACGGCCAAGACGAAAGATTACCGCACGCTCGTACTCCTGTACAACCTGTAAGGAATTCATTCAAAACATGAAAAAATATATACATACATCATGAAAAGTATCTTTGACACACGCTGAAGTTGGTCGCTTTGGGCTTTGAGGCACAGATAAATCTTTACTTTCACACTCATGCATCACGATTGTCGTTAGTTCGGTCGTTCGGTTGTTAGCTTACTCACCTTAAAGCAGACGAAGAGGCTAAAGGGTAACGTCAGTATCACAAGCCCCACAGATAGTATTATTAGCAGCTTCCCGCATGTTGACGCCTTATCGCTGATTTCCTCATCCGCTGTTTGTGCGTGAGTGTGCGCAAGAAAGTGTCAATGAAAGAGCAAACAAATAGAAGCAAAGCAATTGCATTTTAGTTTGAATTTTAACACAATTTTAGTTTAGCTTAGTTTGATTTCAGTTGCGCTTAAAAAAAGTCTAAAACTGTAAAATGAATGACTTTGAAATGAGTTAGAAAACTTAGTTTGCATTTAAGAAATGTTATAAGAAAAGTATTTAAATTAATTGCAATAAATTAGCACAAAAGTGTTATTAAAACTAACTACAAAGTCATTTAAAAATAAGTACGCGCCTTTATTGCTCAAACAGAAATTATTTATAACTCAGCAATCTTTGTATTTGAGTAACTAAAAGTTTTGCCGTTGATTCTTGTCTCTCTTAGCCTAAAATTCAACAAGTTGCGCAAAAGTGCCTTAAAATAACAACGATTATCGATTATTGAACATTGTCGCCAAACGACCCAGCAGTTCTCGTTGTGTCAACTGTCCACTTTTCGATAGTCTAGACTGTATCTCAACTATCGAATTTAGGACAGAATTTAGACAGCATCAAATTATACAGAGTACTTCTATTAGCAAACTAGTACCCAAATGTCGTATTCGTACAGATAACACCTACGTAGTGACTGGATAGCATGAAAGCATATATAGCTTGTGAAAGCCAGTGTTCCCAATTTGAAAATGGTGCGTTGTATTTTAATACAACAAGACCATGCTTACGCCGAGTCTATTTCCAATTCGAACTACATTTTTATTTTTAAATTTAATTTTGCTAAGTTCGTTTCGTCTAACCATCAATAAAATTCGGCGCATGCTGCATCAACACCGAGTCGGAAAATATTTACATCTTGACCGCGCTTTAGAAGCTATTTTCCCAAATCTGCAAAACCTCTGCTAGCTCTGAAATTACAAAATTTCGATTGAACTGACTGATGACACTTCCTAAACTATGTCTACATCTATTCTGCAACGGGCGCACATGCACATGACACATGACAATTCGGCCGAACCGAACATACGGCACTTCATTTCCAATCGATAATGTTACCACACTGTTACCACACTGTTACCACAATGTTACCACCCGTTTTAATTCAGGGTCTCTCAATTTCTCTCTTTAGCCCTGTTAAAATTCTGTTGCTCTCTCAAAAACTCGAGAGTGCATGAAATTTATTATTCCATATTTTTGGGCTGCGCTTAAAATTGATTATTTTTCAACAACAAAACTCATTCATTCATAAATAAATTATTTGAAATTATTTTGAAAATGGCTTAAAATAGATAAAGGATATCTCTTAAAAATGACTTCGTTGATTAAAATGTATCAGCGCAGTTATTTCTAAAGGAGATTTGAAGACTAATATTTGAACCAGACAGAGTTAAGCATAAAGGCACCAGTTTGATCAAAACAATTTCAAATAAATAAAATTTATCAAATATCAAATGTTTCTATGTCGCCTGCTCTAGCTCTGAGTTTAGTGTGTAGGACTATGGAACCGAAAGCAGGCCATCCATTGTCGAATTTGTTTGACGAATTTGTTGTGTTTGACGAAATATTCGTCGTTAGTGGAAGTGTTCGTTTTCAAATTTTGTGTTTGATGTTTTGTTCGAGAAAAATAGAAATTATTCTATCTTGAATGTGTTTGTCGAACAAATTTGACAGTGGATGGCAATGTTCATTTGTAAATAGTTTTCCTAGCGTGAAGACGTGTGCAAAATGTCGAAAAAAATTTTGCTAGAATTTATTAATTGCCTGCAAAATGATGTTTGCAAACAATGTTTGAACTAGTTTGTGGCAAAATGTTTTTTTGTTCGACAAACAGTTTTTCAAACAAATTCGACAATGGATGGCCTGCTGAAGGTAAGAGGTTCAAACCCCAGCGCCACCGGAATTTAATTGTTATTAACAATAAAAAATAAAGTTATTTAAATAACCAATTAATAATTAATAATAAAAAAAAGCAATTACTCAGTCACTTAAGACGGTTTCATTTTCTTTTTTTCGTATACCCCAAACTGGTCCGGCAGGACTAGTTCGGTAACTAGACGAAAGTGGTAGAATTGTGACATTTGACCCCTGCCTATGACATCCCCTAGTAAAACTCACCAGTTGAAAACATTGAGAGTAGATTGAGCTGGCACTAGTAGTATTTACATTCGACCTAGTTCCAACCTTAGTTCTGTACTAGATCCAAGAACCGCTGGGGATGCTAAGAAAATCGCCTAATAAAATTTTCGTAGCATACCAAGTGGCGCAACTTCTTTGTTTCTTTGCTGAACTCTTCATAAATTAAAAATCTTATAGAATATTTCTAGAAAAGTGTTTGCTTGTGTACTTAACGAACATTGTGTGCAATAATAATTTGGTTTCTTTTTTGTTGTACTTGTTTCTTTTTGTTTTTGTTTATAATTTTGTTATAATTTTTGTTTTTGTTTTGATTGTTTCGAATGCCAAAATGGTGCGACTTACAATAGAGAAATCCATGTGAATGTTTTGCTTGTGTATCTGCAAAAATACGATAATTGAATAATAAATGTGATTAAATTTTCATTTAGTTTACTCTCTCTGAGTGTGTGTGAGATTGTTTTTTCACTATGAGCTGTGTGAATGTTGATTATTCTTTTTTTTTTTTTTTGTCATATATGGTTTTTGGTCAGCCTGATCGTTCAGTTGGTTGCTTGGTTTGCCTTAATAGAAGAGCAGCTATGTAATTACAACACAAAATTACAACAACATTAAATAAACCAAAGTAAATTGGTTTTTATTTACATATATAGAGAGAGATACAAATGTATGTAAGTTGGTTGTTTGGTTTGTTTGGTTGGTTGGTTGGCTGGTTGGCTTGCTACTTGTACGTATAGAAGTACAACTGAGGCAGAGAGAGCGTGTGTGAGTAAGTGACTGAGTGAGTTAGTGTACTAAAGTGCATGCCACTAACGCATATCTTTACTTTACATATCTCTACATACATATATTTATACACTTTACATACAAATTGTGCCCTTTTCGGTGCTATTGAGTTCATTTGTCAGCAAATGCTTTGCTCATTGGTACAAATTCGAGTGGCTTTGTGTTTGCATTGAGATGTATTTAAAGCAGCAATAGAATATTGAAATAGACATGCAGAGCACCTGGGCAATGCGTTGTGCAAATACATTAAGCTTATAACTAAATTAATATACTAAGATAGTTGCTTATTTACAATTGTCATTTTGCTTTACTTTCGTACTTATAAAAACACAAATAAAAACAAAAAAGATAAACAACGTGGGTGCATTCAAAAGTTCACAACTCATCGTTGTTGCATGCAGGCACACATAGCTGAGCAACACGCCCAAGCGTTGGCACAGTTGTAGCCAAAGTTATTGCTGCTGTTGTTGTTGTCGACATCATTGTCATCGTCATCGTCGCTGTGTGTGCACTGTTGGCATTGTTGTTGTTGGCGGTTGGCAATTAGCAACAGTTTCCGTTTCCGTTTTGGCGTTTCAGTTATGCTAACAATTTCAGTTTCAATTTCAATTTCATTGCATTCAAATGCAACGCAAAACACAAAAATCCCAAACAAAAAAAAAAAAAAAAAAAAAATTTGAAAACAAAATGGAAATTGAAAAGTTTGAACAATGCCTAAGTGATTTAAATGGCGTCAGCATGAAGCATGCTCAAGTGAAACTTTATAAAAGTCATGGTCGTCGTCGCCGCATTCGCGTCATTGGTGCTTGCTTTGCTCGACGCCTCATGGCAAAGGGTTGCCGCGGCGTGACGCATTCGCAAAAGGGCGCTTTGCTCTTGGAGCAGAGAAAGTGTTGGGTGACAGAAGTTGAGTGCTCAAATCCTTTAAGCAATGAAAGGCAAATACGTTCAACTTTTTGCGCACAGAAATTGATTTTGAAATAATTGCACCTGACTTTGATTTATATGCGGAATTGATAGTTTAAGCGCTTTTGAATTTTTCAATGCATTTTTTTTTTAAGTAAAATCACAAAAAGTTTCGATGAAAGTTTGCCAGCAGAGACAAGTAAAATCACAATTGGGGTTTTAAGGAACAACTGCTATTGGATGATGATACTTTTACCCATCGATGTAAAAAATTAGGTGTTGTAAATGTATTTGTCTGCGGTATTATCGCTGACAAACAAATGAATCGATCTTTATTCATTTTTATGTTTGAAAGCTGACTAAATCGGGAGTGTTTTAATAACTTTTCAAGAGAATTAATTCAGCGAATTGACGTATATGACATAAGCTGTTATCGCCCCATACAGCAATCTAGTTTAAATCTCTTCTGTGATTTTTGCAATGAAGTGAAAAGTTTTTCCAAGTGTGCATTTTATTATTTATCTTGTAGTTTTAATTAAAACTTGCATTTTTGTTAGACTCAAATGTGTCTACGTGTGTATGTATTCTCTTCTGCACACCTTTTTGGAGACTCCAATGAAGCGATAAATGTAAATCTTAAAACAAAAGTGACACGTTGCCTCATCGCACATTAATAAAAGAGCCTGCTTGTCTGTCATTGTATACTGTACGTGTATGACGTGTAAGTGTTGCCATTTGTATGTGTTGGTATGACTAACTTAAACCACAAATTTTATGTTCACAGCACATTAGCTGATTACGTGTGTACATACATAAAAGTTAAGCGAGCGACAAGAAAACAAACACAAGCATACACACACACATATACGTAAAAAGCGTGTGTGTGAGTTTGCATGGTTTTGTTATTTTCTGTGTCAGACAGACACACGTACATACAAACGCGCACACATTTTTCGCTGTGTGCACAAAGCCAAAAAGCAAAGCAAAGCGGCTTAAATAAATAATGAGCCTGTTGAGCACACATACATACATACCTATACATACATATATACATACAAAAATTACATATTGACTTTGATAATAATAATTTTTAGCGACACTTAAAAAGTAATACAGCAAAAGACATAATATTTACATTACATTACATACACATACATACTTATACATGTATAAATAAATATATGTACATCAAAGCAACAAAGACCAAAACTACGCTACACATATACGCAGACACACATAAAAAAGGGCTTTAAGCGTTGATAAATCAATTTTTGGTCCACTAAAATTTTAGCTTAGCGTCCCACAAGAGTATGCAACAAGTTCTTAAACTAAAATTTCTTTACAAAATATTCGATGAAATTTATTTTTATTTTTTATCATTTGTTTTTTATTTTGGTATTTTTTGTTTTTTTATTGCTGACCCAGTGAGAAAGCATAAAGCTGCAAACAGACGAACCTGACGAGGCTCACATTATCGCAAAAGCGAAAATTGGCACACGCACGAACATAAAAATGGGCACGCAAATGCGTCATAAAAAGCATTTTCTATATACACACACACACACACATACATACATTCGCATCAGTGGTAAGTAGGCTACCGATATACATTTAAGTACATACATACACAGAGATGCACAGAGTCAGTCAGATAGGCAGACAGACAGACAGAAAGCGACAGTCGTACGCACCTTTCTTTTGCTCCCTGTCGTCTCTTTGTCGCGGGCTGCCCGGTTCCCTATATTCGCGGTGGTTTCGGTCCCTTTGATCAGCGTGATGATCTCTGGGCAATTGGTCTCGATCACGACCATTGTGTTGATAATGATGGTCCGTTTGTGAGGGATGCCACTGATGTTGATGTTGATGACGTTCACGTTCACGATCTCTTGGCGGATGAACTCTTATCTCTGAACCGCCGCCAATCTCACTGGTGATGCCATTGTTAGCACCAATAACAGCACCACCACCACCACCACCACTACCGTTGCCGCCGCCGCCGCCGCCGCCGCCACCACCTGTAGCACCGCTACTGCTCCCGCCACCATGACCATGACCATTACCGCTACCACCGCCACCGCCACCGCCGCCTGCTGGGACACCGCGACGCATCTGTTGTTGGTCACGGTCCCGGCTGTGCTCCATAACGGTTATCGTATCGGGCATCAGCTCGTCGATTGCGTCCCGAGCGACGGGCAGAATTTCTCTCTCACACGCGCACGCCACGACTGACTTGTGAATGAGAACTCCGCACGCAGCACAACTGTATTGACGTATGACGTCGACGATGCTATTTACACTATGCTACACAGAATTGCACTCAGCGTCGTTGGCACGCAATCACGCTCAGGCACACGCACACTCACGCTCGTTGGTTCGTATCTGAGCGGTTTGTGCGGTCAACGCGTTTCGCCACAAAATGTCGGTCGCAAGTGTTGTTGTTCCGTTCTGCCTTTCACTTGCTGCTGTTGTTGTTGTTGTTGTATTTATGCGATTTGATTAGCCCTCGACAGTTGGCGTCGTGATTGCTCCCCGTACGCTTATTTGTGGCTTAATTCGATTGCGTGTGTGTTGGTGTGTGCGCCAATAAACGCTGGCTTCGATGTTCGTTGCAATTTGGCGCGCACGTTGCCCTTCCCTTCACACCCTTCAATGTCACAGTTTTAACGAATATTTTGCGAAAGTTCAACAAGAAAGTCTTAAAGTTTTTTTCGTTTTTGCCTTATAACTATTATTCGTTTTTGTTTTAATGTTAATTGGTGTTATTTTATATCACACACAGCGGACACGTTCAGTCTTATAGAAATGCGCGTTCGCTTAAGCACAGAAAAGTATTCAACAGAGCTTACAGTTCAGCTCAGCTCAGTTCAGCTAAGTTTGGTTTGGTTTGGTTTGGTTGATTCGAAACTTCACTTGCAATTGGCCAACACAATGCAAGGCGAGTACGAATACAAATGCACACAGCATCAGTTAACTTTAACTGTAACAGCAATGCACAAATAACTGTTCACACACTGGCCAACATAAGAGGCACGGGCAGTTTTGCACATACACACACATATATATATATAGACGAAATTTTATATTTGTATATACATATATGTATGTGTTGTTGCTGTTGTTGTAGTTGATTTTTCTCTGCTGCCTTCTTAACACAGTTTTTTTGTTTGAGTTTTGTTGTTGTTGTTTTTGCTTTCTTTAGCTGTTGTTGTTGTTGCTATAAAGCTATACGGCTGTGTATGTATGAGTGCCTTTTTTATTTTAGATTTATTTTTTTTTTATTTGTTTCACTTAGTTTGGCTTGATTTCTCTCTTGTCTTGGCTGCTGTTAACTAGCTCCTGCTATTGCTCCTCACAAAATCCAACTGAAAGTGTTTCGCAAGCGCGCATCCTTTTTATAAATAATTCAGTACAGATGCCAAGCAAACTGCCAGGGAGCAACGACAGCAGCAGCAGCAGCATCAGCGGCAGCAGCAGCGGCGGCGTCGACAGCGGTGGCAGCATCCGATGTTAACGAAAGCGATAACGACAGCGTCAGCGACAGCGACAGCGAAGGCACGAAACGAAGCTCATACACGAAACGAATGCGAAGCGATTCCAACTCAAAGTGCTCTCATATACACACGCCAAACGAGGTGTTACTCACGCCATGCGTGAGTGTGTGTGTGCCTCGCTTCATGTGCTCCAGTCGCAGGCACAGGTCTCGACTTTTCGTTGATCGGGTAGAAAAAGCTCTGTTGCAGTTGCATTCCATGGCACGCGTACTGACCTTGCGCACTCTGGAATCATTTGCTTTGCTGCCTGGTTGCCTGTCCGTCCGTCCAGCTGTCCGACGACTGCGTTTTCCCGCTCGGGAATAGTCAGGCTAAAAGCTTTAACAAACAAGGCAGTGAGCTTTCAACAGGAATAGAAAGCTGCGCGTGTCTTAGTGTGAGAAAAGTGCGTGCGACATAAAAGAGCGCAAAGCGTCGAATTTTGGGTGAGCGCAATGAGCGCGTTGAGCGCAAACGTCATTGTCGCCTTGCCTTTTTTGTTTTTGTTTTTGCCTTTTGTTTTATTTTTCTACATGTTCTAAAAACAGTTTGAGCGCAACTGTACTAAAGAGTGTTGCCTGCTTTTGTGCGCACTTTCAGCTGCTACAGGTGTAAGATGAACAACACCAACAACAACAAAAAAGAACGGCGAAGATGAAGGAAGCAGAAGAACACAATTTGTGACACCTTCGCTTTCTGGTGATTTCGAGTGACATTTATTATTTCGCACAACAACAACAACAACACAATGCCTGCCACACATACAAGCGTACGTGACAGAGGCGTTTATGTGTGTGTGTGTATGTGAAGGCAAACTAGCAGGAGGCATGCAAAGTAACGGGGCATGTGCTTTGCTTCACTTTGGTGTGGTTTGCTCATCTTAAGGACACTCGAAATCCGTTGCTTGTTTCAACACAAATTCATCTTGCCGTTTTATTTGTTAACTGGAATGGAATGATGGCGTTGCATTGATATATATTTGTATGGATAAAAGTATGCATTGCCTTCAATGTGTGGCTTTGTTATTGTTGTTGTTCTTGTTGTGTGTATGACAACTCAATTGGGAATTCTAATGAACCTTCTGAGAGTGTGTGCCTGTGTGTGTGTGAAAGTGTGTGTCAGACAAACAACAGTTATTTGGGTCATGTTAGTTGGTGTGACACTCGTTGGCTTTCTCTTTGTTACGTTCTATGAGTGTTGTCAATTAACATTTACGCTTCATTAAATTCATGCCGCACACACACATATACCTACAGGCGCACACACAGAGATAACCATTCATTACTTTCGACAAATGCGCACAGGCACTCATAGCCATAGGCTGAGGCTCCGGCTGACGCGCTGGCTGCGGCTGAGTGCGTATGAGTGACGTTTATACATATTTATGCGTGCCCATCGACACAAGTGCTGCTCGAGCCGACACTGAGTCATGTTTGTACATGTTCAAAAATATTGTGCTCAAGCACTTGAGTGTCTCTGTTATACGCGTGTACTTTTGCCTTTGATTAATCGCCGCATTGATTTCATTTGCACGCAAAATACAACATGAAATTCAATTCCCAAAAGAGACATGGAAATTGAGTTTCGCTGACGACGACAAACAAATAAACAGATAAGCAAACAGACTGATTATTTTCCACAACGAGCATAAACTTGTTACGAGCACGTGCGGATATCATCATCAGTTTATTATTAAGCAATCAATCGTTTCTTTTTTGGTTAGCATTGAAGAGAAGTGAGGTGCACCAGATGAAGTCATATATTATTTTTCGTTTGGTGAAAAATTTAAACGTGCACAGAACATTAAATATCACTTTGTTTTTTATATATTTACACACACACATGCCGGCTTTGAACAACATTCGGCTTCAAGTGTTGTTTTTTATAGCCGCATAGCAAAATGGACGATGAGAAACATTTTGGCCAAACGTAAACATTTCGGATAACAGAGTCAATAGGCAAACAACTTGAACGGTCATACACACACACACACGCACACACACAAATATAGAAAGCGATGAAAGTCAAAACAAAAAGCCACAAAGCAATAAACTGCTTAACATTGACGTAGGAAAAACATGGGTAGTTTGTTAGCTCTTGTCTGCAATAGTTTATTTATTAGCCTTGTGCTATGAAACCAACCACGCAAAAATCGAAGAGAAAAAAGTGACGTTATCAAAAGTGTACACAATGAAACAAAATATTTAACAGATTGTGTAGAAGATTGTACAAGTAGAAGCGAACAAGATGCTGAAGAAGAAGAAGAAGCAGAAGCAGAAGCAGAAGAAGCCGCAGTGGCAGCAACTGTTGTAGGACAATGACAGCGACGCAGACAAGGCAAGGCAAGAGAGCAAGTAAGCTGCTGACGAAAGTGACAACGAGCAACGACCAAATGATGAGGACAAAAAGTAGCTGAGGAATTTACGAGAGATAAATCGAATGAATAGTCTACAATGTTCGAGTATGTGTTTGTGTTCGAACAGAACTGAGACCAAGTGAGCAAATATTGTCTACCATGTCTAACAAAGACACAATGTTCAAGACAAATGGCAGATTAAGCAGACCAAGCAGACGATAGAAGCAGCAGCTGCATGTGCCTGCCAGCAGACAAAGGACACATGTGGCACGCCTACAGCAATGTGAGCAAGCTGACAAACTCAAAAGGACTTTGAACTATGCGTCCAGCTTATGTAGACGTCGCAGTCACTTCTGTCTGCCATTTTCATTTCGTGGGCGCACACAAAACGCATACGCCAGAGAAGAAAGACAAGTGAAAGCAAAGTCATATATGTATGCATACAACGACAGTAACAACAATAACAATCACTATAAAATGGCTATATGTGAAATCATTTCAATGTTCCAACAAACCATCGGCTGAGCAACCAAGTCGGCTGAGCATGGACCTCATTTCGACCATTGTGGCATTAGCCAAGGCAAATATGTCGCACTAAACTGCAAAACGGAATTGTCACAACTGTGGAAAGTAGCAAAAGGACAAACTCAAACACACACACACACACAGACAGTGGCCGGAAAGTAAACGAGTGTGCAAACACACACGGAAGGAAATTGTGAGATGTTTCAACGAGTTTTGTTTGTGGCAGGTCGCAGTTGCTTGCCCCATGCCGGCACAGCTTGCCACGCGTTTGATAATCGTTAACGTTTACTCTTTGCTTTATGTGTAAGTATACGCGTGTGAGTGTGTGGGTGTGTGTGCGGTTGACACAAATGCGTCGAATTACTGTCGTGCTAAGGTCACTTGTACAGCTTCATTTCAAATCAAGTGGGTAAATGCCTTTGTATGTCCTTTTGTTTGTTCGTTTGCAAAGTGAAAGTTCTGTTTCTTTTTGCTGCCGCTTGCTTGACAAACAAACACACACACACACATAGAGACTAAACATTTGCTCAGCGGTTTAGTTTTGTGGTTCATTACAACTTAAGTCGTTTTTGTGGCCCAGAAAAAGTTTTTGAAAACTTTGCTGCTTCTGCTTTTGCTGTTGGCACACGGCGCTCGGTACACGTTTAAGTGAGTTAACAACAATTCTCGACATCATCGTTTTTGCAGCTTACGACAATTTACTGACATAAGTTTTTTCTATAATACTTCCCTTTTTTATTTTTTTATTTAATTTCATTTGCTTTAATTTGCTTAAATGCAAATTATACTTTGTTATAACATTTGCCACGCATAACTCATACGCCACGTGTACGCTATAAAGATACCGTTTAACGTTATTTCACAGCTAACAAAAAATATATACTCGTCTATTTGCGAAATGAAGCCATAAAAATGTACTTTAATAGCGTGAAAAGTCACGGCAACTGAAGTCGTTTTGAATCAAATTCCATTTGAGCATCTCTCTTTGGCTGAGAGTCCAATTGCCTTTATTGCTTTGGGCGTGCTTTGGTCCTGCTTTGGTGTACTTCGGCTTGGTGGCTCTTGGGTGTCTCATAAAATATTTAACTGACAAATTTATTAGTTTTGCTTGCGAAAAAGCCAAGCAATGAAAGAAATTGCAAATGTTTAATTTCATTTTTTCACTTAAATTCCTACAAAATGTTTATTCAACTAAAAGTTAATATTCGAATTAAAGTTTCATTCTTTTATCAAATTTATGAATTGCAAGTGACCATTATTTAAAACTGATGATAAAATTCAAACAAAAAATATTCAAAACTGAAAATTTAATCTTATTTAGTAACTTTTATACCAAAAACCCGAAAAAAAATGTTGCGAAAAGTTACTTTAAAAATTTAAGAAAAAAATCTTGAGTAAAGCGCCACCTATCGACTTTAACTAGAAATAAGAAATATTAGGTATCGTTTGGTCAGAAAAAAATAAAAAAATAATATGAAATCAGAATTATTTCATATATACAATAAATTTTCATTTTCGGTCAAAGCAAAAAATATTAAACAATCATTTGGCATTCCTCTTGAATGACCTTTGAATGTTCGTTCATAAATATTCGCGCATTCAATTTATGCAAAATCGCATTCAACTAAAGCTGACAACACAGTAACATTATTAAGTCAGCTTAATGTCAGACATTACGAACTGTGACTATGCCTGTGATTGTGCCTTAGCCTGAGCCTGAGCCTCTGAGTTGGGCTTCTTTCTATATGTATTGTGCTGTTGTCGATATCTGGCAATCAATAATTCATAAATGTACATTGACGACGACGGCGTTTGCCATGCAATAAAATAAAATGAAATGAATTCGAGGCGTGTGTGTGTGTGAAGAGGGGGCGTGGTATAAGCAATGGACTCCAATAACTCAGCTGGGAGCAGCGCACAAAACGTTTTATCAAGTCAGCAATGGACCAAAAGTGAACGGCAGCGAAAAATGACTACTGAGTGAGAGCGAGAGAGAGAGAGAGAGAGAGAGGGACAAATGAATCAATGACTGAATGAATAAGTAAGTGAGTGAGTGAATAAGTGAGTGAGATACCGAGAGGGGCATGAAGTCGCCTGCTGCCATTATCTTGGCAAACATGTGATAAGGTTTTTTTTTTTCGCACACTTCATTTTTTCATTGTTGGCACTATCGTCTTTAATTTTGTGCTGTTCGCTACCGCGTTGTTCTTACTTTTTTTCTTTTTTTTCTTCTTCTTTTCTTTTTTTTAGTTCATTTTTAATGCGATACTCGTGGAGCATGAAATATTGATGTGCGCTTTATTGAAAATTGGTAAAATGGGGCGTGCCATGGGCGCACACAACAGAAAGCGAGCGAGAGAAACAGAAAGGGGCATGAGATAAAGCACACTATTATTAATATTATGCGGTTGTAAGTGAAAATGTCGGTAGCAGACATGTTGCCCGGGCGCACATTATTTTCATGCACAATAACAATAATAATAATGAAGCGAAAATGAATTAAGTAAATTCAATTCATTAAAACAAGTTTTAATTTAATATTATTATGTTGTGAAACAATGAGGCGTATGCGAGTTGTTATTTAATTAAAGCGGAAAATAACATATACGTCGCTGTGGGCAAACGGCAGCGGAAGTTTATTGCGTTACTTGATCAAATTTAATGTTTAAAATATTGCAAAAAGAGGCACAAAATGCATTAAATAAAATTCAATCAGCCAGAGTATCAATCAGTGCGTTCGATCGAACAAAATGTGCACTCAAGCTGTGCTGATAATGCAATGCTTGATTAAATCAACTTTGCCTTTGACTTTGCCAATGGCGATGATGCTGATGGCAGAAAGCGTAAATGCGCTTCAGGGTCACTTGTCCGCATACATCACTGACTTTGACCTGTGCCTGTGCCGGGTTGACGCCGCCCAACCACTTCAGCGTCTAAGCTAAGTGGCTCTAAATTCGTTTACACACAGCGCTCGGCACAACACTGTGCGCCACTTTGCGTGCAAGGAGCGTTGTGTAAACTTAATTATAGCCAACGGATGTGGCACTGCATGTGGCGGAAGTGCACATCACACTCACACACACACAGACGCACACAGATAGTGAATGCGTTTACAATTCAAGTGCGCCGCCCACACCCAGCGAAGGATACTCAAACGATTCAGACTAATGCATCTCCGTGGCAATTTCCTGACTTGCATTTAGCAGAGCATTTTGCCCGCAACATATTCGATTAACTTTATTTTTTCCGCCTCGTTTTCTTCTTCTTCTTCGTTTTGCTTTTAATGGAATTGTTGAAGTCTTCGTTAGCACATGATAGCTATCACAGTAATTTAATTACGCTTTTATTTTGCTATCAGCAACGGCGAGATTGCAAAAGTCAAGAGAAATGAAAGAATGAATGAAACTGCGAAAACAAGGATGAGTGAAGAAGTGGTGAAGGTTGGCAAGGGGAAGGCGAGCACTTGAGAAATTTCGGCAAAGTGTTAAAATAACTCGCGGCAAAGTAAATAAGCGCGTTGCACACACACACATGCAAACATAGCGTTATGTACTAGAGGGTATTAAAGCATACATAAGACTGTCTGAATCAGTGCTTATATGGTTATTACCTCGGCTATAGACGACGGTTGTCGAACCGGAAACGGTCGTGTCCGGCTGACGGCGCAGCGAGTTGCTCTCACGTTCACGGCTGCTGCTGCTCGTCGGCTGCTGTTGTTGTTCCAGCTGCTGATGATGTTGGTGTTGATGTTGAGGTGTGCGTGTCGTTTGTGTGCTTGTCTGCTTTTGTGCTGTTGCATGATTGTGCGACTGATAGTGCTGTTGTTGGTGCTTGTGGGCAAACGTTTGACGCGTTGCATGACGCGACTGTGCAACGGGTGGCGCCATGCTCGCCGTCGACGTTTGCCATAAACTGTCCGTGCGGTCCGAAATTTTTAGGCCGTGCAAAACAAATTTGATATTTACACAAATTCAGAAAATCTCTGCTTTCCACGAAATTTAATCTCCTTTTTGCATTTTGATTTATTTAAGTTTATTTAGTTTGCGTATTTGATTGTCTATCGATTTTATTTCATTTTCATTTTCATTTAAAACTGTTGGTGCGTCAACGAAGCAATTTAATTATTCGATGCCTTTGGGCCTTCTTTATAAACAACACGTCAAACAGTTGTGAGTGTGCGTGTGTATGTGTGTGCATTGCGATATGGCTCACAGTACTCCCAAAAGAGTCATTATGTGCGATGCTTGTTAATCACTCAAAGTCAGCAATTATACATGTCCTTCATTACTAAATTTCGCTGTTGGCCTTTTAGCTCATGTAATTGGCCAACACCATCATCATCGTCATCATTATCATTATTATAATGGCTGACTGTTTCTTAAGCAAACATTCGGGCGTCTTCAGCGTGCTCATGTCTAAGCTAACCAAGTGCCAAGTTAAAATGCATGCACATTAGTCACGACTTAACTGCAATAGGAACTTAGTAAGGAGAAGTAGCAGAAGAAGAAGAAGGCACACTTGAGTCTGCCTTTAGCTTAAATGCGCCACTTAGGCTTAAACTACAAACACTTATTTGCCAACGCACAGAAAATATATTTATGCGGTTGTCGTTGTTGTTGTTGGTTTGGCTTCTGGCAAAAGTTTGCCATGTTTTTTGTGTAGAGAAAAAATGTTAAGGCAAAAGTTTTGCTTGTTGCATACAATGCGAAAAATGTATAAAACTATTTATTTAAATTAGAACGAACACGAAACAAACACAAACACACACATACACATACACAAGCTCAAGTAAAGGCCAAAGCGGCGTGAGTGTGCAAGCGAGACAGCGAAAAGTAAAGCAAAATAAACAGTAAACCACTTCACATCCTGTTTGTGCGCCTATTAAGGAACATAAAAAATATTATTTTAATAAAAGAATGAAATAAAAAAGGAATACTCTTGTACAGTTTGTTGGCCCCGTACGTAAAATGGCGCTGGAACTGGTGCTCATTGCGCTGCCAACGGTCGAGCGTCGAGTCAAGTGTGCCGTTAGCTGGAATACTTCTACTGCAGGCAGGACGTTTGCGACGGACAGACACGTTGCGCGTTGTAATAAATTTGCGCAGTAAACGAGCTTAATAAAGTACAAGAAAAACGGTATACACAACTGTTAACACAAGTCGGAGGTGGCAACCGAAACTCAACTGAAGCGAAACTGCATAGAACAGAATAGAACAGAACAGACACAGAGCACGGTTTGAGCTCAACTAGGACACGGATAGTCAAGTGAACGAGGATAACAACGAAATTCAACTAAATGCGTTGTTAGCGCGTTGACCACGAATGCGGTTGGTCGTTGGCACACTCACTGACACACTGCAGCCGCACCTCCCCACCTCCCCACCCCAATCAGCCAACCGACCACGCAACAACTTGTATGCCACACAACAACTAACGTTGTGCATTATAAATAATGATTATAGTTTATTCTTTTTGTGTTCTTCTTTTTTGTTTCTCTTTTTTGTGCTTGGTACCTTGTGCTTTGTACATGCGCTTGCAATTGTCTGTATACATTATACTCAACAGAATGCATTAAAAATATATGATAATAGTATTGACCACTTTGGCTCGACTCGCCTCGTCTCGCACCGGCAGAACTTGAGGCGCTGAGCACGTTGGTTCGTGCCTTTTGAACATGTTATGGTCAAAAGTTATATGAGGTCGCGTTTTGCTTGAACTGAACACGCGAACGGAAAAGTGTTTAGCTCTTATGCACATACAAACACACACACACACACACACACACACACAGACAGCAAACAACAATTTAGTGAATTAAGCAAAATGTTTCCTTCCAGAATATTTAATAACACCGAACACACAGAGGCACTCACACTCATGCACGCACACAACACAGGAAGTTAGACCGACGTACGTGTAAGCAAGCAGGCAGGCAACTGACTGACTGAATGAATGAATGACTGAGTGCATGCCTTTGGGCAAACGAGCGCACATTTGTAGCTCAAGGATCACGGATATATACTATGAACGTCTTGCTGGCGACATCTTTATACTGCCGCTTCTTCCTGCTGCTGCTGCTCATCATTACAATCATCATCATCTTTATTTTGTGTGTATAAATAAAATAGCAAAAGAAAAAAAGAGCATAAAAAGAAAACGAAATGTAAACCAAGAACATGTCAGACATAATAGCAATGCAAATAAGTCGAAGAAAACGAAACGAAACGAGCTGAGCTGAGCTCAGATGAGAAAGCAATGCAAATAATTACAAGTAAAAGTGGCAAGAGAGCGACTGAGAAAAAAAACCAGTGCCGACGACATCCTGACTGTCTTGCAAGATGACGCTCGCTGCTGTCGCTGCCATTTTGCAACGCTTATTATGCACGAAATGCGAAGGCAAAGTGCAGTAAAGTGAAACGTGCACGTGCACGCGAGCGCTCTTGTAAGTATGCTATGAAATTTTAGAAAATATGCTTAAACTGCTCATGTACCTGGCCAACCAACTAACTCACTGACTCACTAACTCACTCACTTACTGACTGACTGAGTGACTTAATGTGCGAGCGCTCTGAGTTGAGTTGAGACCTCAGCGTTTCCTCTGCCAGACTCACTCGTGCTCATGTGCCCTGTCAGTTGTGGCGACGCTGCCATCTGCCATGCTGTCTGCTGCTCTTCATCCTGCTTGCTTTTTTTTTTGCTTCCAATACTTCTTTTTTGTTGATGTTGTCGCTTGCTCCTTTAGCTTTTTGCCACGTTGACATTTCCGCCGCCAACATTATTGTAAATTACAATGCTGCTCGTTTTTGTTATTGCTGTCGTTGTTGTTGTTATTGTTGTTGCTGCTGCTGCTGCTGTTCATTTCGTGCTCGCATGCTCACATTCTACTACTTCAGACACAATTTATGCCTTACTCTTCTTCTTTCGCTCAATCACACTCTTTCTTCCGTGCCCGCGTCCCTACTCCAGCTCAACCCATGTGAAAGCAACTCGACCGCGATGTCAACTATGTTATTTACACGGCATTTGGGCGCCAAAAAGTAGGCCATTTTACATTTTTCTTAGACGTTGAGAACGGCGCGAACCACACAGACCACAGCAGAGACCTGCCCTGCCGTTTAAGCCATAAAATTAAATGAAAATGTCGCCATCGCGCGACTGACAAGTTGATTTTCTAAGTTTCAACACGTTGTTCCCCTTAGGAAAGTCAACCACAGCACAGCCACAAAATAGACAGGCAGACAGAAAGAAATAGACAGACGGACAAACAGACAGCAACAACTCGCCTGCGAGCACATCTAACCATTTTGAGGCGCAAGTATTAATTTATTTTGTGCTCAATTAAGTTGCCTTGTTCTTTTTGTGGCGTTTTCACTGTACGCGCTTAAATTTTGTAAACCACACTTATTTGGCGTTGGCTTTGGCTTTAGAATAATCTATTAGAAGGCGTTCCCACAAAAAACCAATTGGTTGTAAGTTATTAAATATTTAAAGCATACATTTGGGCGTTGCGTTGACAGCGTGCGTCAGTTGTAGCTATGAAATTTCTATGGAAAATTCTATTGCGCAGCAGGAATGAAAATTAAATCATTTCATTGTTCATCGAATGCTTTGCAACTCTATTGATGTCCTTCATGTGCAAAGTTACTGCGTAATTCACTTTATTGACACTAATTGGTTGTTGGCCATGCAAAAAGCAAAAAAAACTATACTTTGCTTGAGCATGCACTGTAAAAAAATAATAATCGGATTTGATTTTGCAAATGCGTCATTGGAAAACAGGGTGGGGTGCAGGTCGTGGCGGTGATGAGGGAGTGTGGGGCAGCACTTTTGTTGTGGCACGTGTACACCAACGTATTCTGCAGCTGCAAGTATTGATGAGCAAATTCGTAGAAATGTCAGCCTGAATTGTTGTTATAATTGTTGTTGTTGTGTGTGTGCTGCCCACTGATTGGAAAAGCTTTTTGCCCTTGTGATGGCACATCCTGCATGCAACACGTTATAAATAGCATTGAGCCCCAGCTGCAGCAACAACAGCAGCAGCAACGGCAGCAGCAGAAACGGCAGCTGCAACGGCAGCAGCGGCAGCAACAGTTGACGCCAACGCCATTGCTGATGGCATAACTATTAGCAGCTGTCATATGCGAAAAATTCCTGGAATAATAAGAACCTGCACATTTGTACAAGGACATGATAGTGAAGAGCTTTGCTTGCAGCACCATTGGGTGGGGTCGAAGCGTCTTGTTGCTGTTGTTGTTGTTGCTGGCATTGTTGTTTTACCCATTGTTTGTGTTGAAGTTTGCCCGGGCAAAGTGATTGGCATGACAACACGATGTATGCTTCGATGATTTATACTTGGAAAATTTGCGCAGTTACATTTTGCATTGCACTTCTAATTGGAGAAAAAGTAGAAGAAGAAGGAAGAGGAAGAGCAGTAGCCAGAGAAGACGAAGCCAATTACGCATCGCAGCGTTTTACATGGAAAAGCCAATTTTGCCCGGGATTTCTGACAAATACGCAGTAATCAAAAATATCAAGGCTTTGTAACGCATACGCAATGTTGACTGCTGACGCATTTCAGTTGCAGTTGCCTGGAGCCACTCCCGTATATTTGTGTATGTATATGTGTCTGCATGCTTATTCATTCGCCATTTTTCACATTAACAAGTTCCGATTATTGAAACATTAACTCGTGCATACAATATTTCAAATGAATTCCTTTTTTCCTTTTCTACTTGCAACATTTGTCAATTTATCCTTGTCGACTTACTGCAGTCAACTAAAAAAACACACACACACATCCACATAAAGAGCTCACTTGGCCGCTAGCCAAAGTAGTTCATTATGCCTTAATGTATGACAACTGCTTTGAGCATTTGCCTTTTTTAGGCTCGAATCAATTAAACTTTCATATCTTTTTGCTTTCCTTTCGTCATCTTTTCTATTTGTATGTTTTGGACATCACACAAATGTTAAAAATATAAATGAATACTTGTATTGAAAGCCCGTAAGCCACAATTTAACCCTTTCAACATGTATCTAAAAATATTAAAATCTCATCATGGCGTAAAATAATTTATCTCTGCTGTGCTGTGCTGTGCTGTTCTGTTCCGTTCTGTTATGTTGGCTAAACAAAGTCGTGCACGAAATGCCATTTGAAAAATTGTTGCTACAAAATGTCACTTTTGCCAGTCGCTTTTCCCCCCCAAACGACCGCTGCTCTTCTCTATTTCAATACAATTTTATTTTGTGGGATTTCGTTGGGATTTTTATATATTTTTGGCTCTCTTGACTTTTTCGAGCACTGACAACTTTACGCTGAAACATGTTAAGCTTAAATCGATAAAATTTAATAACAAATTTGCTGCAATCTGTAGATAAATTTCAAATTCACAACTTTGGCATAAAATGTTAGATAGATTTCCGAGCGTTGCATACCAATTATGTTGCATGCAACCAACCAAACAAGCAACCAATGAACGAACGAACACATGTCGACACAGTAACAACAAAAACAACAACAATGAAAATATGGTGAGTTAGAGGTGTGGAGACAATGAAACGAGGAGCCACAAAACGTATTGAGATAAAACTTTTACTGTCGTTCGTAAGGCTGTGCTGAGTTGAGTTGTGTTGAGTTGAGGCAAAAAAATGCAACTTTGTAGCACGAATCACATATAAAATCAAGAAATTTTAGTGCGCCCAACAGAAATGAAAAGAAAATTCGAAAAAAAGTCTAACGTGGAAAATCAGAAGTGACATAAGAAGAGGAAAAAATGGCCAATCGTTTATTTTCGAAGAAAAAATCATAACGAAGTCAGACGCCGGAATTGCATTCTTAACGCTCTCAACTAATGGCAGATGCTTGCAAACTTTTGCCAGCCTCGTCGCCAACATCGAAGCCATCGAAATCACAATCAGAAACGCAATCACAATCAGTCGAAATGGTGGAGCAGACGTCGCAGGAGCCAGCGGCGGCAGCCAGCGGAATTTAGTATGCGATAAGTGCAGCAGAAGATGACGACAACGACAACGAGCACGACTCTTGGCAGCAAATGAAAAGTTTGCCTATAACTAAAAATATTTCACAACTATTTCTATTTTCCATTCTTTACTTTTTTTCACTTTTGATATTTCTTCTTAAGTTTTGTTGGCAATTGCAAGCCGGCCAAGTAGCGCAGCGACAACGGGGTTGACTTACCCTTGAAGTAGTTACCGCCGTTGCCGCACACACACAGACACACACACAAATGTACAGTACATTGAACCGCAATGAGCAAAGAGGCGTAACGGGTTGCGGGTTAGCAGTGAATGAGCGAATGAACAAAGTTCTTGCCAAAGGCTTTCTTCACCAAACAAGACGAGGCAGTGAGACGGAGGGCAGTGAGCAAGTAGTCAACCAAGTGTGACTGACTGCGGTTCAAAGCGTGCCTTTGTACTTGTTCGTTACGCCGTTTGTTTATATGTGTGTGTGTGTATTTTACACAGAAGTAGCCTCTCTTTGCCAAGAATTTTTGCTATTTTTAATTTCTTTTATTTAGCTTATAGCCTCAGCCTCAGCTTCAGCCACAGCCACAACCTCAGCTTTGGTTTTCACTCTCTCTCTCTCACTCACTTACTCTTACTATCTCTATCACTATCTTCGACTCAGGCTCGATTTCTACACGTTTGTTGATGCTTTGTTTTTATTTATTTCATCACTTCCAGCATTCTGCACATTTTGGCTTTGTTCGTTCTGCGTTGGGCACTGGCTCAGGCTCAGGCTCAGGCTCAGGCTTTGGTTGTGGCTGTGGCTGTGCATGATGCAATGAGTCCTCTTTGCTTGTTGGCATTGTTTTCTTTTGTTTGTCTAAGATTTCTTCCCTTAGACACGCTTGTGTACTTTATGTCATTCCTTTGCTGTGATCTGCTTTGCTTGGCTTTGCTTTCCTTTGCTTTGGTTTGCTTAGTGTTTCTAAAAGCTGCTAAATGCCAAGTTTATGCTAAATTAGTAGCGCAAATGCGCTGAAGTGCGCGTGCTGAGTGCCGAATTAACTAATGATGAAAAATGTTTGGTCTTGCGCCCTTCAGCCCTCACCCCTTGCACTGTTGTGTTCACTTTCGCACTGTTAGACAACGGTTAAAGTAAAAGGAGGGCAAATGCAAAATGGCAGCTCGTTAACCAGGTCAGTTTTGGTTCGAGCAGCGTGCGGCAGGATGGTAAAATGAAGGCACAAAATGTTCATTTCTTTTGTTTCGCTTGCTATGAACTTTTTTTCATCTTCTTCTTCATCCGCTTCACTCGCGACCAACCCGCTTGATGTAATTAATTAGACGCTATTGATCATTAATTTAACTGAGCGCATTACTTTAACATAGGTCTAAGTAAAGCAAATGATGAAGAAGAAGAAATAGTCAAGAAGATGCTTTTATAAAATAAAACTTCATTCCACCGTTGAAGCATTGAGTCTTGTTTATCTTGTTTTGCCGTAAAATGTTGTATTAGTAAACTTAACCAACACAATTAATTACAGTCATGGCCAAAAATTTGTCTGATTTCTAGTATTCTTGTAAATGATCATTTTTAATTTGTTAGACATTTTACAGCCCACCCAAGAGATGGCATTTCATGACTGCTTTTATGTCTAAAACTATGCAAACTAAAACTAAAATATACATAAGTGCATATATACATACATACATGCCCTAAAAAGCTATACTAGTCAAATAAATTTCAAATAAAATTGCACAAATAACTTTACGCTAAGCTAGTTTTTCATGTACAGTGAAAACTCTAACAAGCGAACAAGCACAACAGTTTTATACTTTAAGCCTGAATAAAAAGTTTAGAGTATGTATCTGCCAGAGGTCTGCATTGATACATTCATTTCAAACTCCGGAATACTGTACAGCGATACTCAAAATTTGTGTACTCTTATATCGCTGTACAGAGCATTCATACAAGCTACTCATTCTTAACTGTGTACATCTAATAAACCTATGAGTACAGTAAAAATGAAGTGAGTATATGAGTGTAGCAGAAGATTGTCAAAATAGAGAAGAATACAACGAATACGAATATACTATCTCGCTTTGCGACCTCAACTATCAATTATTTTTCTTTAATCACTCTCAGACTCTCAGAAGTTGTTCTCAATTTTTCATTCATTCTGATTTTTTCAGAAGACTTCATTCACTGAACACTCAGTAAACTGTACATCAAAACACTGTACTCGAAATTTGCACACAAAGTCTGTGTGAATAGGGTACACTACCTAACAATATAAAACAATATTGATTCACATTCACTCAAAAATATACATCGAAACAAGCCTTCGTTTTCACTTGCCGTTTTCAATTTATTAATGCACACCTGAGTATCTTTCTGTGAATGTTGGATTAACCGATTTTATTTTTTTATTTTTCAGTAATGGTAAGACATGTGTCACAAAGATTCACGTGTCACATAAGACTGTCAAGCCTTTTGTCACCAAATATACAACAAAGGACTTTGAACTTAGTCTGTTTTTTTGGTCTTGTATTAGAGATTTCACTGTGCATACTTATGTACATACAGACATTCTTATAGACATATTCTAGTCATAATATATCTACAATTTGTAAAATATTTACACAAAACAAGAAATAATTTCGAATGTTCAACTCACCAACTCTACGAACTACAGTTGAGCAAACAAGAAATGCAAGGCAACGCAACGCAACGCAACGTAAGGCAACGCAAGGCAACGTAACGTGACGTGACGTAACGGTACGTAACGCATTGTGGCATTGGATCAGTTGGTTTGATGATGAATTAAGCAGTTGTCATGGTTGTTCATGATGATGCGATTTTATTGTTGTACATTCATTTACCAAATTGTTTCAGTTGAAGATATTTTTTGTTTTTGTGACGAATTGCAATGCAAATGTTTTTTTTGTAGCGCCAAGCATCATGAAATGGTTTTTGTCAGATTAAAAATTGCAGCCAGAAGAAAAAAATTGGTAAGAAAAAAACAACAAAAAGGAGAAAAAATTAAAAGCAGCAATTATAATAATTATGGCAGAAAAAAAGTACTTATTTCATTTCGTTAGCCTGTAAGAAGAAGCAGAAAATTAATTAAGAGTTCATGCAGCACATGCATGTGGGCGGTCGGCCGGTTGGGCGTGGCCATCACCGAACGCTGATGCGTTGTGCAAACTATGCCGCAAGCGATTAAAGCACTAATATGTCAGGCTTAAGGATATCAAGGATACGTTTTGCACTCGGTAAATAGTGGGAAAAAATCGTTATAAAAAATAAAAAAGTGATAGTAAGTAAACCGCTCAACGTAATGCAAAACGATATTTATTTAAGGTGGCGCAGCGCTTTTGGGAGACCATCATGCCATGCGACGTCGCATGTTGTTGGTTCTTTGCTGTATTTGGGGGGAGGGGGGTTTAAGAAAAAAGTGTGTCAACTGCGTTTCAAATTGCAGTCATGCCGAAATTCAGTAATGAAGCATTGGAAAGCTAAGCCGAAGGATAAGCTGAGGAGTATGGCAGTAGGATAGCATGGACGTGGCGTTGGATAAGGTGAAGCAGTTGTAAAGACATATCAAGTGAGTCGTTTACAAAGTGCTTTAAAGGCCAACGGATCAGCGGACAGGCGACTGTTTGCTCGTGGTTGGCCATGGCCATACTATGGCTTAACATGGCTTGAGGGCAATTTTTGATTGGAAGCTTTGTTGTTGTTGTTACATGATCTACTCACTTTTCATAATGCGATTACGGTATTCATCATCGCGTTGCATGGTGACGCTGCCGCCGCCGTTCGAGACCATCGAACTGACTTGTTCCATAGGCACAATATCCTGAAACGAGACAAAAAACACATATAGTATGTAAGACAAATGTTTGGCAGGAAGAAAAAAACATTCGAGCAAGAAGAAGAAGCAGTAGCAGCAGCAGCAAGCATAAGCTGACAGCAACAAAAAGCAACATACGTAAGGTCATCAATCATTTTTTACATGTTTGCGCACGAAATCATCGAACAAAACGTGCACGTGCACAACCTCATGCTGAGGCACGCAGCAACGGCTTATATAATTACATACACACTCATACAAATACGAAAACACGCACACTCACATAAGAGCTTGTTTTTTTGCCACTATTACTTCATCATCTGTCAAGTGGCATCAACATGACTTAAAGCCGCTAAAGCCGCACGATCTCTTCTCATTGTCTGCAGTAATTTTCAAATGTCGAGCATCATTTATCAACGCAAAAGAAACAAAGAAATGCTAAAAATCATCAAGTTTTTGTTTTATTTCATTTTCTGGTTTTTCCACTCTTTTCATGCACAAAGTTTCGGCGAGTGGCGGGAGCGCGGGAGGCGGTGAAATAAAACTTAATTAAACGCGCATACAAATGCATTTATCATTTCGTAGCATATTTTCAGCGATTGCATGCATATGTGTTTTCAGTGCAACACACACATACTGACACACACACATGAACGCACCAATTTCATAGCTCACATGCAAAGCTTATTTGAACAGAGTAGTTTTTGTTGCTTTTGTTTTGTTTTGTTGGCTGCTGATTTGCTCTTGTCTTCACTGCGCTTTATTGCAGAAATGCTTTTTGTGTTTTTGTGTGTTTTATACAACACGCATGGTAAAGTGAAATTTGTGTGCCTTTGAGAGACAAAAGGAGGACATGAGTTGCCTGCAAGTATTATTTTGTTTGTTATGTTAGATAATTTAATAATTTACACAGCTTTGTTGTGCCATGGATTTATTGGAGCAGACAACAGTTGTGGCCTTGCCTGAAATTAATGAGCCAAGCGACAACATTGTGTCTGCCACAACAACAGCAAAACAACAGAAATAGAAAACAAAATTGCAGGAAATACAAAATTTCTATTGGCATTTAATTAAATTAGAAATAAAGCCTAAAAGTAAATTACGGCTTAATGGCAAAGTCACAAACAAAACAACAACACAAAGGAAAACAAAACGGCAATGAAGCTCAATGGAAAATGTCCTTAAACAAGGACGGTCAGTTGACTCTTCTGCATAGCACATGATATTAAAACATGCTGCGACTGCGGCAATGGCAACGGGTGTGCGATAAGCATTATTTGCATGAGCACGCACACATACACACACTCATACATGTGTGTGTTGGCATCGGCTGTGTTGCGTTGCGTTTCGAGGCAATGTTGCCACTTGTGACCCCATTTTCACGCTAAATTGCCTTTTTTCCTTTTACTTGACTTGTTTGTGAATTTAAACATTTTTATTTACTCTCTTTTTTTCTGACTTTCGCAGCGCAGCGCAGCCGAGCGGAGCAGAGCTGAGCTACTTTGTCATGTAAATTAACGTTTATTTTGCAGGAGCGCTGCGACGACCACGAATCCCGCAAATGTGACCGCCATCAGCACGAGAACAACGGCAAAAGCAACAACAAAAACAACAACATGAGCCATACGAAAAAAAAAGAACGTGAATACAAACGATGTTGTTGATAGCGTAGGCGTTGATGGCAACGGAAGCAACAACAAGAACAAAAAACAGCCGCAATTCATGCATATCAACACACATATATGTATGTACTTATATGTGTGTGTGAGAATTTATATATCCGTTGTCATATGTGTGTGTGTGTGTGCGGTTGTATTGGAATAAATATACCATTGGCTGGATTAGTGTGCCATACAAAATTGCATTGAATAATTAATTTTTATTGATCGCAGTTCGCCGACCAACCAACGTCGTCCTCATCGCTCGCTCTCTCTCTCTCTCTTTCTTTCACGCCTTTGCTGTTGTTTGACACTCATACATACCATACACACTGCAGTAAATTATATTATATTATTTTATACTGTGCTATTGTTCAAGTACAATGCAACATGTTATGCTCTTAATTCAATTCTTATCGCGTTTCTAGCATAATAAAGTTGTTGTTGGTTTTGTTGTTGCCGTTGTTGTGTATCTCACGCCTCGCCATGATGAGCATAAAGCGCACATTTAAGGCTTGTTCTGGGATTCATCTTCACCAGAATACTTTTAACAATTGCTTACGAAGGTCATTCGGTGAATGAGGTTAAGCGAAAGATGCTTGTCTTGGCCGAAACACAGATTTTATTATAGTTGATAGTTATGTATATAAAAGTAACTGTATATTTACACTTTTTTATAAATAGAATGCGAGATTTTTACTCCTACTCCCATATTCTGGCAACTCCATTAAGCTCAGTTAATTGGAATATTTCATTATATGGCATGTATACAGGAATCCTGTAACAGAATTTAACAGCGTGTTAACTCAGGACAGCCGTTTTTGCCTCTATTAGCAAATAGCTTTTTGATATGCTTTTGGTCATGTTATTTTGCTGATACTTTTCATTCCCATTTCCGTTGATAGTACGTTGAAGTTCAACATTATAGAGTATTCGCGTTTTACGATTCCTATCCTAGTTCCATTTCGCTCGATCTTTCAGCGGTTAAGCAGCGTATATTGTTAGAAATTGTATGCATAAAATACTTCGACATTATTAAAAAACTCTTATGTATGCATACATAAGAAAGGTTCAGAAAAATCTCACCAAATCTTACCCAAAGAGAAGGGGGTTCATTGGACATGTCATGTGAACTTTTTAGCCCATTGATTTAAATTTTTTTTTTTAAATTTAAAGCAAAATCTCATGTGAGATTCAGAGGAAGGGTTCATTAAAATCTCACTAATTCTCACCGAGAGGTGGGGAAAGGTCTAAATTTCGAGAAAAAACCCTCACGTAATTTATGGACTTAGAGCACGCGCACACAGAGAGATGAAAGCGGAGCTAATTGTTGGGCTAAAAAGTGAGTTTAAATTTTCCATACAAAAGCAAGCTGATCAGAAACATCAGCTTGCTTTTGGAAATGGAAAATTTCAGCTCAGTTTTCAGCTCAGCAATCAACTCCGCTTTCAGCTCTCTGTGTGCGAGTGCCCTTAGGGGACAACTGTCGTTCAACTTCCTACGGATCCACCTTATTACTTTATCCTCATCTAACTTATCTAACTATCTATCTGTCGTATCGTATCTTACTTATTTGTCTAATTCAATAACTATTTATCTCTGTTGTTTCGATGCATGCTTTTCTGTAAGCGACATATCGCATTTATTCATTCATGTAATGTCAGCCTTCACTTTGACTTAAACTATTAATGACTCATAATATATTCTAATGCCGTAATCTGATATTAAACAAACAATTCCGAGTCAACTGAGTTGAGCTTTTGTAATGACACAAATAAGCAGCGATTTCGCATTCAAAGTCAAACATGTCAAATCGTCGTCGTCGTTGTTGTTGCTGTTGTTGCTTGCATAATACAAGCATTGCTGTTGTATTATGCTTAAGCAACTAATCTCTGCACTCAATACTGCAATGTTGAATTTACATGCAGCACAAGTGGATCACGTCTTACTTAAAGGCCATTAAGTGCAACAATGTCGAGCAAGATGAACATGAGGAAATAAAGACTGTAAAAAAAGAACACACACACACACACACATAACAACAATAACAACAACAAAAGTATGTCACAACCCGATTAAATTCATACGGCAAACGCATAAACAAGCATAAATACACACTTGAGTTTTTGTTAGCAAGCACGGAAAAGTAATTTGAGCGCACAAAAACGAGCTAACAACATGGCGCATCTAACAGCAGCCAAGCCTCCCTTCGCACCGCCATGGGCCTGCGCCGCTGTCTTACGGCAAAGACACAAGGCGAGACACGGCGAGGGGAGGCGTTGCGCTCTGTTCCTGCTTATGCAGCGCCGCATGTGTATAAACAAAAGCCTTTCGGTCGTTATATGCTTTAATGAAAATTTACACAGTGAACACGTTGCTGCGCCTGACAGACAACACAACGACGACGACACCGACACGGATGAGCATGACAACGACAGCGACGATCAGGATGACAAAAACATGCGCCAAACGTAGAAGCTGAACAAAAGACAACGGCGACGGCGACGGCGCCCGAATGAGCGCTTGACTGCGTTTGAATGCCAAACGAAATGTGATTAAAAAATATACAATAACATAAAAAAGACGAGAGAGAAAAGAAGAAATGATTTAATGAAATACAAAATAAACACGCAAGCGAACAAAAGAATGCAGCAATGCGAGCCTTTGTTTGCCTTTGTCGTGCCTCATGTCTTGTGTCTTGCGTCGCTCAGCAGTTGGCTGACGAACTCACCGACAGACTCACTGAGGCTGACTGATGGAGTGATGGACTGATGGAGTGACAGCTAATGTGGCTTACCTCGTAACGTGTATCAATCTCAGGCAATTTCTCGAGAAACTCTTCAACCATGTTTTGTTGCACGTGCCACGTTAACAGGTAACGGTACTTCTTTGTTCTTTTTCTTTGTCTTCTTGTCCTCCTACTGCGCTATGTGCTGCTCACGTTGTTACAGTTTCGCTTGTTGTTATTGTTGGTAATGTTTTTGTTGTTGTTGACGATGCTCTTTCTCTCTCTTCAACTTAACATAAATTATGCAAATGACAAAAGGCTGCGGCACGCGTCGCGTTGCACACTATGAAGACACCTGTTGTTGTTTTTATAAAACACTTTTTATTTGTTTTTTTTTTTTAGTTGTTGCTTTCGTACTTTTGTGTTGATTTAGTCTTTATATTTTTGTTTGGTAGTGTTGTGTGTTTGTTGTTGTTGTAAGTTCACTCACATTAAGTCTCATTAAATAATGCACAAAAGGTTAAATAGTTATTCTTCTTGTTGTTGTTGGTGTTGATTTTTTGCTACAGTTTCTTCTTGTTGTTATTGTTGTTGTTTTTAAGCATTAATTATCACTTAAGTGGCTGATTATGACGTTAAAACGCTTACAGTGCTTGCAATAATGCGCAATCCTAATACCCAAAAGCCTTCGATACACACACACACACTGACACACGCTCACAAGTACATGCACAGGCACACGCACATACACCTTACATTCGTAAATTAGACACGGACAAAGAAGCCGACAACAACATACGTAAGTAAGTAAATAAGTAAGTACGTAAGGAAGACAACAAACAGACAAGACAGACAGACATATATATACATATATATATATACACTGAGGCTTTGCGTATTTTGCTGCACTTCGTTCACTTCACCATTCAGCACTAACAACAAAATGCATAGAAACAAAACATTTATAATGCCAACGCGTATAAACCAACGAAGCAGCAGCGAACCAACGACGAGGATATAAAAAAAACGGATGAACGCCAGCAAACAACTACAAACACAGCACTGAAGCAAGAGCAGGAAAGTGCGCTACCGAACTGAAACGAAACGAACATGAACAACGATGACGACCAACGGTGATGACGACGATGACGATGACGACGTCGACGTCGACGAAAACCAACGACCAACGAAGCTGCTGCTGCCCTCTGCTGCTACTGCTGCTGCTGCAGCTGCCAACGTTGCGGCGTCGCTGCCGAACAAGTTGAACGATAAACATTCGCCTTTGATAAAAGATGTGTAGCATTCTTCTCAGCGCAACTGATGCCTGCTGCCTGATGCCTCTGTAGTGGTAAGCATGAGAGCGCCAGACCGAATAAGAGAGCACGCAAGCGAATGCGTCCAAAAATGCTCTCTTGAATCGTTGAAAAGCTTTGCGTGCGCTGTGAAGTATGCTACAGTTTTTGGTAATATTTGCCCAACTCACTGACACATTTAACGAATGACTTCGTTCGGAATACGTCTCTCGCACACACACACACACACACACACACACCAAGCAACAACTTCATGTGCTTTTCGCTCCTCTTTGCTCAACGACGAACGAAAGAGTTTTTAGTACAACACTGCGTATGTGCAACATTTACTGTGCTCAACTGATTTCTTGTTGTATGATATTTTTTGTTACATTTTGGCTAACACAAAAAAAGTTGCTGTTGCTGTTGCTGTTGCAAGTCGTTGTTGTTTGACATGTTGTTGTTTACTTTGTTGCATGTTGCATGGCCAACAACAACAACAGCAAATGTTCGAGTGTTGGTGTCTTCATCATTCAGCGCCGACAGCGATGTCAACGTCGCTGATGTCGTCGCCGTGGTCGTCGTTGTCGTCGTCGTGTTTGGCAGCGCTTGTACGAGTGCTTTTCAATTGCATTGAAGTGTGCATCACTGCCACAGGATATGCTCCGGCATGTCCTACATTTGCATATGTCGGCTTAGTTTGCCTTCACTTTGTTTTTGCCATATATCATCCATCATCATACACACTGGTTTTATGAGTGTGCGCGCCTTCTATTTACTTTCCAGCAAACAAACAAACAACTAACATATCAAAACACAAAACAAATACCGAAACAAAAAGAGTAAAAAAAACAACGAAAAAATGCAAACAGAAAGCAACAAATGTAATCAAAAACAAATTTACATGAAACCTCATATTTTTACATACCTATGAATTCTAAAGAAATATTTGCGGATTTCAGTTTTTTCTTTGCTGTTGGTTTTTTTTCTCTTTTTATTAGCTTAGGGTTTTAGTGAAATTTGTATGAAACGCTTGGTTGTAAATAAGTATTTCTGCAAATTGAGAGATTTTTGTTGCAAGCATTTCGTATTTAGCACAGAATTGACAAGATTTTGTACATGTGTATGAGTGTATGAGTGTGTGTTAGAAACACTAACGAGGCAAATGGCAAGTGGGACTCAGCCGAGCCAAGAATTAATTGCATTCTATGAAATGAAATTGACACAGAAAAACCTTTCATTAACATTAAGTCTTGTGTGGGCTCTCAAACGAACGCTTGACATTTGCTGCCAAGCCACAAGCACACACTCAGAGAAGCCACACAGAACACACAAACACAGAAGCAGACACACTGAGATAGTAATAAGATACGCTTTTCATTGTCAATCCAATTCCATTTCATTGTTATCCTTTTTATTATTTGTATTGTTATTGTTTTTGCTGTTGTTGTACGTTGTCGCTTTGCTTATCTTGCAATTAGCACTCAAAATGCTAATGAATTTATCAAGATTACGTGTTTTGACCACAACAATGACGTGTCTTGTATATTTCGTTGAAACTAAATGTAATTTGGTGTTTGTTGTTTTTGGACAAATGCCCAAAGGCCCAAAAAATAACTTACCAAACTTGTCATTGCAGAACAATGTAGTAGCCAATTGACGATTGTGTTTATTGTCGTCCAACTTATCGCACGTGTGAAATCTCTATTTGGAACGAAACCGTTTAAATCACGTTGAATTCGTGAGTGTATTGAACGATTGAGAGCTTAAAATGTTGACGAACTGTGAACGTTGAACAACAAATGCATACTGAAAAGACTAATAAGTTTTTAACGTTGACCATGGCGGCAAAAATTAATAAATCGGCCACACCACACACACACACACATCTCCACTCATGCAGAGGGACACACGTTCAGTTGGTCAAAGGGACAAAGGCCTCAATAACGGTCAACGAGTTCTATTTGCCAAGTTAACCAAACACACAAGCACAAACACACATGCACACATAAGCAAATATGTGTATTTAATGCATTTGCTTTTGCTTTACATATATTTTTATTCGTGGGAATTGAGCACAGTTTGTCACTTGCGTGCAAAATACTTTTGTTTATTTTTTTTTGCAAAACTTTCATTTTGTCTTTGTTTAATAGGCGTGAATATTACGTGCCACAAACATAGCTCCGCTCTATAAATAGCACACATGTGAAAAGTCCTTAGTGCGGTGAGAGTGCCAAAGCAAATGAACAAGTTGTTTTAGTGCTGTTTACTTTGCCCGCGGCCAATGCGGCGTATGATGAATACAATCAATTTGACTAGTCGTCGCTTTCACTCGGATTTCTATCGTCCTTCAACGCAGCTGTTCACGCTCGCATGCTTAAATTTTAATGACATTTCATAAAATTACTTGTTTTTCACTTGATTTTCTAACAAGTATTCACTTTGTTGCCTTGTCTGCGGTCAATTAACTCACAAAGCAAACTTTCAATTACATAGAAAAAAACAAAACAACAACAACAAAATAATGCTTTTTTAATTAGTAGAGTGGAAAACTAATAATTGTAAAATACACGTGTACGCGCATAAATTACAAATTGTCGGTGACATCGTTTGACGGAGGTTTTTGGGTTGTTTCCAATGAGATGTTTTTACTCAATCGATGTTGTAACTTTTTAGAATTTTTTAAATTTTACTTTCGGAAGCATTATTTTCAATAAGTTATAGTCCAGTTTGATTGAATTACTGCAAATATTTATTTAAAATCGGAAAAAACAATTTCAATTTGATTTGTTTAAAATTGAGCGATATTTTTTGGTAATAATTCTCATTTTTGGAAGGCATTAAATCTTTCAAATTAAAATTTTAAGACAAAATGATTTTTGATTGAACTAATGACCTTTTTTCATTTACACATGGTTGCGATGGTCGTGAGCATCTCTATTATATGTGTACTTGTTCATGAATACAAACTGCAGCGCAATATTAAAAGCATCGTGTTCATAAATGGCAGATTTCCTTTAACGCAAAATCTGTGCAAACTTGTTGTGAAATCAAAATGTATTCGCGATTTTGTGGTTTTAATAACACAGTAGAAACTCGATTATCCGGACCTCGATTGTACGGATCTTTAATTATCCGAACTTATTCCGTGTTTTTATGTGAACTTTTATGTTTACATACAACACCTGCCAACATACACACGTTAATTTAAGACATCATCAAAAGTCGTCGCATGGGGCAACATCTTTTTTTACGATTTTATAAAATCTGTAAATCCTCTGCTTATTTTGAAAATAAGATCTTTCGATTGTACTGAGTCACGACACTTGATATTTCAAGCGAACATACGCTAAACTACATCTCCTATCTCTATATTTTAGGGGAGGGAAACTTAAAAGGAGGAGGTGGTATACAGTTTTGTCGGGCTACTCATACTGAATCTACATACATACCAACTTTTATGCTTCTATCTCTTTGCGTGTTTGAGTTATATTATTTTGAAAAAGTGATTGGTGCTTGTTGAGCGGGAAGGTGTGGGCGTGCCACAAAATCGTTCGAACTTGATCTACTGACGAGCATCGAGAGCCTACCGTCCAAATTTCAAGTCTCTAGCTCTTCTAGTTTTCGAGAACCATTGATAATATAATAATTTAATAGAAATCAAATTCAATAGAAAAATTAAATCGAAAAAGAAATTCGACAACGTCTCAACAACAAAAACAAAAGCCATACACTAGTAAATTGTCAAAACTAGTAGTAATGGCTGGTAAAAGTTAGAATATGTGCCTTTCATTTTTTTCTTTTTTTACAAGTGTGTATTTTAGTCTAGGATTTTAAAAAAATCTTTTTCTTTTTTAAAAATTCTTAAGTGCCAAGTAAGCCGTTCTAGCGTTCTAGTCATGATACATTGATACATCCGCTAAAAAAACATTTTTCATTTTAAAATCGTCGCCATTTTGTGAACAAATGCTTAGATTTTTAACCCGAGGCTATAGCGCCGCACTATGGGGCTTTCTGAGTTTTTGCGTTGGGAAAATCATATCTTTGCAACGAATAAACATAATTGCATTTTATTTTAAACGGAATCCCTTAAACTTTCAGAATTTGTTACCGGTGCGGAATTAGCGTCAAAAAATTACCAGGTTTTAATTTTTTTACAAAACTAGAAACTTCTGACTATACAATATATGTACATAGATACTCTTGATCAGTATGACAAGACGAATTTGTATAACCATGTCCGTCCATCCGTCTATCTGTATTTATACAATCTCTCCCACAGTTTTGAGGTTATCGACCTGAAATTTTGCACAGTGTCTGCTTTTTTATATGATCAACTCATGTGTCGGAACCGGCAATATCGGACCATCGAAACTAGTAGTCTCTATAGTAAAAGAAGAAGACAAATGACAAGAACTTAAATCGTTGTATGTAACACTTTTTTGTTTTACCAGATACAGAGCTGAAATTCCACAACTATTAGTTTTACGTATCCAGACTAAATGTCTCAAATTGGTTTTGAATCGGATCGAAGTGTTGTGCTTAAAATGATATTACGAGTTGTGTTTTATAACTAAAAACTTCTATTGCTCTTAAATATATTGAAGATAGTGTTAAAAATATATACAGTCAACTCTCGATAATTCGAAACTCAAGGGACTCTTAAAATATTACGAATTATCGAGAGTTTCAATAATCAAATGGTTCGAAATTTGTGAGAGAAAATAAATAAAGCTTCGAATTAATGAGTGTTGATCAATATTTATGTATTATCTGTTATTCTATAACAAAGTTTAGAGGTACATTCGTGTACATATATTTATTCAAAATGTAAATTAATTAATCTTTGGAAACTACTTTATATTGGTTTGCTACATTTTTTAAGAGAAAAAGTGCCTGAAATGCTTTTTCGTCACTTTCGTTTTGTAGACAGAAGCTTTGTAAGGTATCGAATGAGGATCTTGCTTCCTTAACTGACACCGCTGCTGATGCATCGTCTTCATCTTCATCATAACTTTTTTTATTCGTATCTGTCGCTCAACAACGAAAAAGAAACCCGGGAGAAACAAAAATTATGTGTTCGGTTCTGAGCGAGAGCGACAAAATTTCGTTTTTTCGTGTCTTGCTCGTGAGCAGATAGCAAAGAAAAATTTGGTTGAGCATTTTTCGGAAGCTCTACATACAATCTTTCCGCTTCTTTCTTTCTGCAACTTTGAATTGTCGAGTTTTGGACGTCGATGAGTTCGAATTAACGCGTCATTTTGTTATGTAGCAATAATTTTTTTGTTCGAATTACCGCATGTTTGAATTAACGAGCGTCGATTGTATTAGTAAATTAAGCATTAACCCTCGCCTTTAATTTACTAAAAATTAGACAACTTTGCCATCTATTGTCATGTTGCGAGAAAAAATACGGAAACTTTCATTAAAAATCGACGAATTCTTGGCTAATTTGTGCCATTTCAAGCGAACATACGCCAAACTATCGGGGGTGTCACAGAAATCTCTAGGTTTTTTCGAAGAAGAATTTTTCAAAATCTCTATTTGGTGTCACCGAAAATATCTGCGATTTTGGGAAACACGCTGCACTTTTGAATCAACTCTTCTTCTTCGTATTTGTTCATTCAAAAATGTTCACATGCTAATTTGCAACAACAACATTGGTGGTACTTATTTTTAAATTTACTATTTTTACGAGTTTGAACGAGTTCTTACGAGTGAAAAACATCGTTGTTAGAGATTTTCTGTGATACCCAAAATTTCCCTTCTGTTTGCTTTTGGTATCAAACCTCTGGCCAACCGTATATGAACTGATTCTGTTCAGCAAAGTCATCAGTTCGACGCAATGTATCGATGGCGTTTTTCTGAAGTAGGTCGATTTAGGTTAATTTTACGAAAGCTTTGTCGACGAAACACAACCGGACCATATACTCGATAAACGCATCTACGCACAACGTCATATTGCCGAATGTGTTGCTTTGGGCAAGCAAAACTTGTGATAAATCAATGCGTGCAACTGCATTCATGCAAAAGCTCCGATTCATACCGAAATATTCGAAAATCGATTTTCGAAAATTTCGTTTTTTTATATTCAAAGTCGAGACTTTAACCCTGCTGTGAAAATCAAAATGGAATTATAATCAAAGCAAAGTGTATTAACCCAGCCGTAGTTTATGTAAGCGCCTTCAAACTGAATTCGAAAAGTAATTTCAGTTGCCGACGACAAAAATAAAAAGTCAGTAAAAACAGACAGACGAATTGAACAGTCGCACAGTGGGGCCTTCTGAGTTTTTCGATTGCAAAAATCATATCTTCTGAACGAATAAAGATAATTGCATGAAATTAACGAAATGAAAGAGAATTCCTTAAGCTTTAAAACAAGCTATCGTTTAATACGCTACGATATCTGTAAGCGGCATAGTCAGATTTTGTTTCCGGTGCAGCTTTAGCGTCAGAAAATGGCTAGTTTTCCATTTTTTATAAACTTAGAAATTTACAACTGTACACAGTATATATATTCTTGATCAGTTTGACAAGACGAGTTGAAATAGCCATGTCCGTCCGTCCGTCTGTATGTCTATCAGTATTTATACAATATCTCCCACAATTTTGAAGTTATCGTCCTGAAATTTTGCACAGAGTCTTCTTTTCTGTGCGATCAACTCATATGTCGGAATCGGCATGATCGGACTATTGAAACTGGTAGCCCCCATACGAAATGAAGAAGAAAAACGAACAAAACTTGATTCGTTGTATGGAAAACTTTTTTGTTTTTCAAGATAGAGGGCTGAAATTTCACAAATAGATATTTTAGGTAGCCAGAACAAATGGCTGAAAGTTTCATTGAGATTGAACTACTGGAACTGGTACCTGCCATACGAAATGAAGAAGAGGAAGAGAAGCAGATTTCAGTCGTTGTATGGAAAACTTTTTTAATTTTCAACATAGAGGGCTTAAATTTAAAAGGTACTCAGGCCAATTGCCTATTAGTATCATTGAGATCGAACCACTGGAACTGGCACCTGTCATACAAAATGTAGGAAATTTAGACATTTTACCCCCCTTTACACCGTCTACGATCAATTTTACCCACCAGCAGCATTGCAAAATACAACCGGTTGCTTCCTTTAACAAAATTTGTTCACTTTATTAACATATTAAAGCAGTAACACCGAATCTATCTACTAAGCATTCTTCTTCTTAGACCCGTTGCAGCGCCTTTTTTGTTGATTTTTGTGCGAGGTTGCGACAGCTTTTTTACTATAAAAACTGAATCCGGACGAAGTAGGATATGAAATTTTGAACATAGGTAAAGGAATATATAATAAAGATATTCTGAAAATTTGGGAGAGGTATTTTTGGGTATATTTTTTTTATTGTCCACTAAAGTTGAAAAACACCTTAAAAATAGATAGTTTGAAAAACAACTCCCACTAAAAAACTACACATGCAGAAGACTTGATATTTATGATTTAACACTATAATATGGCTACCTAACAATATAAATTAATTCGATAATGATTCCTGTTATAGTTGCGTTGCTATTCCAACTCAAAGATGCCGAATTTGCAAAAAATGTAATATATTATTAAAAGTTGGAAAAAGGGTAAACTTTGTGATATCTTCCAAACTATAATTCCGATTTCTTTAAGGTTAATATTTCCTTAATCTTTGGAAAATTCTCTATCAGACATATATATTTGTTTTATCAAAAGCGTGGCCACGCCCACTTATAGCTAAACTTGACCCGTTGTATGGAAAACGTTTTTGTTTTTTAACCAATTGACTTGAAACTTTACAGTTATGTTCTTAGGGAGGAATGAAAACTATTTTGACCAATAATGGGCATGGCTACACCCACTTATAGCGAATCTTGAAACGTTGAATGCAAAACTTTTTTGTTTTTTAATCAATTGACTTGAAACATAGGTTAGGGAGGCATGAAAACTATTCATTTACTTTTTTTTAAAGTGACACAACGTGAAAAGTATTATAGCTTCAGCATTGCTGAAGATAGCGCCCTTACTGGTTTTGTAATAAAAACGCTAAAGAGAGCATTAAGAGACCCCCATGATTTACAGTCCGGTTACAGCGCTAATATCTGTAAATACTTTGCTAGCTCTGAAATTTAAGAATTTTCGATTGAACTGACTTACGACACTTGGCATTTCAAGCGAACATACGTTAAGCTATATCTATATGAGCTTCGCACATGCACATGACCGTATCGTCATGTGTTCGCCAGGTTATCGATTAAAAACTGGAGACTTGCAGGTGTACCCCCTCATGCCTACCTAAAATTTCAAGCGATCATGCGGCCCTTGATTTCCTTTATCGGTATTAACAGCGCTGTTACCGCACTGTTGCTTTACTGTAAACCTGCTGCTAACACTCTGTAAGTTTATGTTAACGTACCACAGACTCTCTTTTTAGGACAAAATGTTAAATTTAACAGGGTTCATATATATGCTTTCCAATGATCAAAAACACTTTCTTAATATAAGAATGCCGCCTGTCGTATAGCGGCTATTAAAACATGCGATGCATCTATATATATATATCATATATAAATAAAGTTAGAGTGGCCACACTGTAAAAGAACAGGGTCTCTCAATTCCTCTCTTTAGCCCTGCTAAAATTCTGTTGCTCTTCGATTGAAATTTACAACGTTGCCAAATGTTGTCTGCGTTGTTTTTACAAAAAAAAATCGTCTTACCGTAAATTAATGAATGGCCCGTCTCAGAGTTGGGACTGAACACCTTTACTATAATAACAAAGTTTGAAAAAAAACCAGTAAGGGCGGTATAGTTGAGTATTCTCAACTATATAATACCCTGTACACACACCTATGTTGATAACACGTTAAACATTCGCCGACAGCAAAAGCAGTGTACCACGATATGGTTTGTGTATTTGCTAAGGAAAGGCAGGGCTCACAGTGCAATGTTGCCATTAGATGGCGCTTTAGTACGGATTTTGTTACAAAGCATTGCTGCAAAATTTTAGTTTGATGGTCTTTGCGGGGAAAGTGGTAGTTTGTTGTATGCAGTTTTAAAAAGGTATGTTATCTGAGTTTGCATACAAAATTTCAGCATTGTATTCTTTATACTTTAGGAGATACAGCAATTTTGAGAAAAAAATGACCTTTTGTTGTGCTCGATGGGCGGGAAGGAATGGGCGTGGCAAAAATTCCTTCAAACTTCATCTAGTGTTCGACCACACGAGACTATCTTCCAAATTTCAAGTCTCTAGCTTTAATAGTTTTCGCAGTGTTAAGTACGGTTTTTGTTACAAATAGGATAAAGCAGTGTTCAAAGCGCAATTTATGCCAAATTTCAACTTGTTTGTCTTTGCGTTGTCACACAGCGTTAAAAATGAAAATTTGTGGTATGCAGTTTTAAAAAGGTATGTTTACTGAGTTTGCATACATTTGCATAAATTTCAGCATTGTATCTGTTATAGTTTAGGAGATACAGCAATTTTAAGAAAACAACTTTTTGAGGGGAAACGAAGGGGAGGGGGAAAAAATGTGGTATCCAGTTTTGTAGAGCTATACATACTGAGTCTACATACTCATTTTCATGTTTCTAACTCATCAGGTTTTCGAGCTACAGCCTTTTGAAAAAATGGGTGGTGCTCGATGGGCGGGAAGGAGTGGGCGTGGCAAAAAATCCTTCAAACTTGATCTAGCGTTTGACCTCACGAGTCTATCCACCAAATTTCAAGTCTCTAGCTCTTATAGTTTTCGAGAACCATTGGTGAGGACGGACGGACGGACGGACGGACAGACAGGGCTATATCAATTCGTCTTGTCATCCTGATCAAGAATATATATACTTTATAGGGTCCCCCTCCCCTCCTTCTATGCGTTACATACAACCCGACTCAAACAAACTTAATATACCCTGATACACAGTGTGTGTTTACAGGGTATAAAAACCCTAAAAATATAGCACCCCTAAAAAAACCATTCAACTCAAGATTCCCCTAAATGTAGGGGGAAACCCTTAAGTTGGCAGCCATAGTTTCAATTCAAATATTGGTCATGTGACGTTAATATCTATGACACTGTATGCGTCTCTTTCGCTCACCATACGAAATAATCAAGTTTGAATCAAATTGAAATATTTCCACAAAAACAGTATTCACATAAAAAAACAACAATAAAACCAAAGTTCCCCACGCCTTAATGCAAAAAGCCATGTTTTCAATTTTTGATATACATTTTTGTTTTGTTTTTATTATTTTTACCGTCAGACAAACTTGAACATTTATTAATTTTTTTTTTTTTCTTGAATTGGGTTTTTTTTTGTAAATTCTCTAATACGCACATTTAAATAGTTTTTCTTTTGTGGTTTTCATTTTTAGATAAGTTTTGACTTTTTTTTTTTTTTTATGTATGTTTATTTCTCACTTTTTGATATTTCAATGTTAACGTTCCTTGCAAATGTTGTGCTTAAATGTTCCCTTTTGATAATTCTCACGTTGTTTCTTTTTTTTTCATAATATCTTATATTTTTTGTTTACATAATTAAACAAATTTTAGAAAAATTTACAATACAATTAATGACGAAAACATTAAATGAATTCATTGGCTGTTGCTTTCCTTAATGATGTTACTTATGCTTATCATTTAATGATGTTACTTGTTTATTTAATACAATTTTATATCTTTTTTTTCTTTCATATTCATTCAAATACACACAAATACAATTAACAATTTCGATAGTACTCATAAATATTGAAAACAACGACGCTTGAATAATTTCAAAAGCTTAAAAAAAATTGACTTATTAAATTAAATAAAAACACGAATGTTGTGGGACGGGGGTACTTGTACGGGAGAGAGGAATGAAAGTGCCCAAACATTTTTTTATAAGAAATAAATTTTTCCGCTAACATTTTACACGCTTTGTCATCATGTAAATTCATATTCAATAATCATTAAATTTTATTCACAATTTGTATCTCCTTCGCCCTCTTTTCCTTTCTCTCTTTCTTGCTAACTTTCGATAAGTAATTTGAATGCTTATGCGACATGTAATGGAATTGAGCGTGAGTGAGGAGAGTGTATGAGTCACTATTCTCGTATATATGTATGAAATGAATGTATATTTGGATGTAAATAGGGCGTATAATCTTCTTCTTATTATGCTCTTCGTTTAAATATATAGACTATATATTATCACTAAAAAGAGGCTTCAAATGTTATACCGTGGTTGTTCTTGTTGTTGAGTTCAGTTTGATATAATTTCAATTGTAAATGTTGGTTTTGTTTTCGTTTATGTACTTGTTGTTGTTGTTATTAATGTATCGATACTAAGAATGATTGTAGGCAGGTGGTTCATCATTTCGTGTCCTTCGTAGTCTTTATCTTCCTTTTCCTTCGGCACGTCGACTTTCATTTTGTTTGCATTTTTGTCTTAAATTTAAACAATTTACATTAACTTCTACTTAAGGTTTAATTAAATTTAAGTTTTCCTTTTTTTTAATTACAATAAACAATAATTAATTAACATAGAAAACAAGCCTTAGAGAACAGCAAACTTAAATGAAACATGATCATTTATTTTTGTTGTTTTTTTCTGATTTTTTGTACATTTGTATTCATGACGATAACAATCGTTCATTCCTCACCACTGTGCTACCATTTGGTGTGCGTTGAGTATGCATTTTGACCATCAGCTAAGCCTTCGATTGTGCCACTGCCAGCGTCACTGCCGCTGTCACTGCCTGCGAGGCTTGAAGCACTGACGTTGGCATTGGCGTCGCCCGTATAGAGCGCCCAGAGTGCGCGTATCTCCTCCGGCGAAATACTATGCCAGGAGAATAAAAATTCCACAGCATTGATATCTTTCTGGCCGCACAGCAACGCCGTACACATCTCGCTGAAGAGCACATAGGGCTTGAGTTGCGTTATGCTCGTCGCCGTGCGCTGCGCCAACACGCCAGTGACCATAACATCATCGATCCAGAAGTAATTCGCTTGCTGAGCCGCCTTGTAGAGCTTCGCGACAACATCAGCGGAATATATGATCGCATAGCCGGGACAATACGGCGGGTAATAACGTTCCGCATACTCTTGAAAGCTGACACGCCATTTCGAGCGATACGAACGCTTTACACGCGCGCCAACAAACCTATGGCAAAAGAGCAAATCATGCGGTTGCTGGAAAAGCAATTCATGGAGCGCCATTTTTACACGCTTGTCCGCATCACCAGTGACTTCGCTGCTGGTGCTTGTGCTTGTACTGGTGCTGATAATGGACGAATTGTTGTTGAGCTGTGCGCTATCAATGCCACCAACGGAAAACGCTGCCGCCGACGCCGCTTGTCTTTCGACATATTGCAATAGCAGCGGCGTGTTCACAAAGACATCATCGTCGACCTTCAGCAGTATTTTTGCATGCGCACAGTTGTAGTTAAACCATTTGAGGGCCATAACATGTTTGTACGTCATATTGCGATAGTCATCGTGAAATGAACCCTGCACCAGATCATTGTGCAGCGCCTCTTCCTGCTCGATCTTGTACTGCAGCGTGTGATTAGGCGCAACGGCGCCGAGCAAAAAGAGCAAACGCAACGGACCACGCGACATTATTTCACTGCCGCCCCACGTCTGCCGTATGAGCGTGCGCTTGGCCACATTATTGGGCGCCGTGTGCACGAGTATGAGCGCCTGCACTTTTTCATCGCATGCCGGCTGTGTCATGAGATATGTGAAGTCATTGAGATCGATCAGTTGTCGTTCGTCTTGTTGCGCGTCGCTCGGGCGCACAATGTCACCGAAAGGCGTTGCTGTGTTGTATGTTGGCATCTCCAGCGATTGCTGTGCGCCGCCATCGCTTGCAGTTGACCACGCTGGCTGTTTGACTATTTTGTTGTTGTGAGTTACATTGTTGTTTGAGTTGTTGTTTAGTGCTAAGTTTATATTATTCCTATTAGTATTAAGTCTACGATCATCGCGACTAGTCTCGTGTATTTGGTATTTGTAGCGATTGCTTGCATTACTGGCCTGATCTCCGCCTCCTCCACCGCCGGCACTGCTGCTTTCTAATGCATATTGCAGCAACTCAGCATTGCCGCTTGCCGATGTTCTACGCTCTGCCAATAAATGTTTGCCATAATTTTGTTGTTGTTGTTGTTGATGTTGCAGATGTTGTATCGTTTGTTGTTGCTGCTGTTGTTGTTGTTGTTGTTGTCGTTGAATTTGTTGTATTGGAATTTCTGAGTTTGAGACCGTTTCCGGCATAAAAGGCTCTTGTATCGTGAAAAGCCATAATATTACACAGAAATTCAACCAAATTATAATGCCCCAAAAGGGACGCCGATCTAACATGTCAAAATGGAAGTCAACAACTTTAATGTTGTCGTCTTTTTTTGCTTTCAATATTTTCCTTATTAAGTTTGTGTTATCGTTATTGTTGTTGTTGCCGTGCACAGTCGATAACGTTTACGTCTTCGCCTCAGGCGACGTTGCGCCATTTAATATCGTGAAATTGCACTGAAATCGAGAAAAAAAGAAAAGAGAGAATATATAATAACAATATAACCGATATGTAAATACATATTTCCACTCTTCCGGTCAACATTTCATTTGCAAATTAGTTAAACAGTTAACGGTCATTATAGAATTTCATGCTAAATGTTTGCATATTAAAATAATTGTTTGCCATAATGACGATGCTTGTGTGAGTGTGTTTGTCTGCGCATTAACGATGAGTTTAGCGAACACGCAAAGCTGAGGAATAGTCGCCAATTTAAAGCCAATGATTTAACACATATTATCCGAAATTGCATTGACAACAGAGAGAAAACGCTTACAAGTCAAATAAACACTTGCTATCAACAAATTTCAGTTGGCACTGATAAGCGTTTATCTTCGTTCGATACTTTCAACAACAAATCGTATTGGAGGTAAAACTTCATCGATTCATAACTATGTAACAATGTGCAATCAATACTAAGCGACGGTTTAGTAATGAAAAAAGTAAATATGATTATAAAAATCCATTTAGAATATTGCCTTGACGCATTCAACTGCAACATTACTTCGACCAAGATGGCTGAAGGTCTCGTGTTTGTCTCTCTCATGTGTGTGTATTTATGCTAGTAAATACAAACGATTGTGTTGAAAGCTGACGTGTGCGGCTATAACATTAACTATAAAAGAACTTACTAACAATCGTCAACAAGTTGAAAACGTCAGTAAGGATATCATCGACATCAAACACAAATCGCCAATACACTTTGCAATTGCTATTTTTATACACATACATATATTCACGCCCACTCGGCTTCAGTGGTGGCAAAGGTCAGTCAAGTGGCGAGTAAGAAAACAGAGAAAAGGACATTGGCCAACGTCATCAAAGCAAATCGATGCGCGCGGTTAAATTGAGTATTGACGCTTCATTATTTATTGAAATGCAAACACCTGATGGATTCACCACGACTCAAGTTACTGACCAAACGCTAAGGACTTAAGGGTAATGGAAAAAACCCACAGAGCCAATGACATTGTCCAATGAAAAACTACAAATTCCATTGAATAAGTTTTACAAATGTTGCAACAATTCCGCGAGCTTGTTTGGCACTTTCTCACTGTTTGCAACTGTTTGACTCATATTTATACTCACTTATTTTATTAGGGCTCTAAAAACGTTCACACGTAGAAACAACAACTTTCGGAACTCGTAAAGAAATTTAAACAAATTTGATATTGTTCCAAGCACCCAGAAAGAAATCAAAAACTCTTTGCCTGAATTGATATCGCATTTGGAACGTGTCTAAAGCTTTTTATTGCTAGTATAACAAAGACTTTGCCAAAGGCTATCTGACTAATACCATCGTCGATTATAATTACGTTAAAAGTACAAAAAAATAACACACACAAACTTGTCAAAATACGTGAAGTAACATTAAATGTTTCAATTTGGCGATAATTAATGGCAATTTGTTTGCTTATCTTGAGCCACTTTATTGTTAACAGTAAACTGATGACAAGTCGGCAGGCAGCGTGAAAAATTCGCAAAATCGATAAGTACTCTTGTCCCATGCACTGATAAAATATTTGATCATTTCCGCAAGTAAATAAAATGTTAATAACAACAGAGCAACATTAAAAAAATTCTTAATTGTTATTATTATGCAATAAGAGTAGACTGTAGAGAAGGAGAGAGAGAAAGCGGCAGAGTGTAAGCGCAAATGCAATAAAAGACATGATTGCAAATTGTTTTTTGCAGACATTTTCATGCCTACAAAAAAATCGCTTTGTCATCAGTTCACTGAACTCGTCTGCCTGCCTTGCTCCCTTACTCGGCTGCTCGCTGGCCGACTCATTGCCTCACTGCCACACTAATAGGCACAACGCAACGAAAGTAAAGCAACTTCAGCTGTAAATGCTCCAAGCCTTGCTACCCGCTATCATCATCAATGGCAATATCCTTTTGCCATTAACAGTCACAATCATGCCGAGACTTTGTCTTGAAGTCACGTACTCAATAAATGACGGCATATGCAACGATGTCGGCACGTTCGTCTTAGCGTTTACTATTTGTTTTTTGATTTTTTTCTCCCTTTGCTATTTACAAACTCAATAATATTATTGTATTATAAGTAACTGCGTATTATAATTGATACCTTCAATGATTAACACGACCAAGCGGCAGCAACCGAGCAAAGCATTGGCGAGCCCATCCATTAGACAAGACAATTGTCTGCGAATTTTTGCAAGTCGTCATTGGCGTGGTTTGCATCTTAATTGCTTTCACATTGTTGAGCAAACTTTATTTCATTAGCATTTCTTGTTTTTTTTTTTCTCTCTGTTTTCTTTATGAAGAACAGAACAATCGCTCAAGCATTATATACAACCATAAGTAAGTACAATGAACGCCAAAAAGGCAAAACGTCTCGCCAGCCGATTAAGCATTTTAAGTCGCTGACACAATTTGTCTCTCAACATGTTGTTATTGATCGATTTCAACATGAGTGCGCTTAACTTCACTTCGCGATAAGATACATTCGCATATCATGAGGTCAATTATATGACAACAGCGAGATTAGTCGCGCATTTTGTTCTGTTCTGCTGGTGTGAACACTTATTGCAATGCCGGTCTCTTGATTGCCCCGTTTGTCATTGATTTGTGTGACACATGGAAATATAGAGGCGTATTGTTGTTGTTGATTCTATATTTGCTACTGAAACTTTGATAATTTTGACATTGGAAGTAATCTGAAAAGCGTCTGTAATTTCACAATTTGTTGTTGTTGATGTTGTTGATATTGTTGATATTGTTGCTGGTGATGACGACAACAACAGCAAACAGTGTGAGAAATTTATGACGACAGTTTATCATTTCAATCGCTGTTATGCAAATTACTGTTATTTTCCACACTTGAACTTGAGTTGGGCGTATTTTTCATCACCATGTACATATTCGTCATGACGTTGAGACGTGTCCGAACTTAAACTTGCTCTATTAGAAAAACCATAAACAGCTGATTTAGCAAATTTCCGCATCAAGCTAGAAATACAACTGTTATTTATTTTTTCATTTCTTTTTAGGTGTTAGCAACTCAATACTTAACTATTGCGGTTCAAACCTCTCGGAACTTGTTTTTGATTTTTTTGTTTTTTTCTCGCTTTTCACCTTCTATGGCAATCAACAATTACTTAGCGTTTAACAAATTGTCTTTTCATTAGACAAATGCTAATTGTGTTCTGCTAAATAAGTAATAGCAAAGTGTCTAAATACATTGTAAGCCTTAAAAGAAAAAAACCCCGAACCACAAACAATCGATTCGATACAATTAAAGTTCAATTGCAAATGATTCATTTCGCAAGCATTTTATTTTGTGTAAATTTTCTTTGTTTTAATTGTTTGTTCTCAATGTAAAGTAAACTTGTGCTAAACATTTTGCAAGTAATAAAAACAAAAGCAAGCAAAAAGTCGGCGCCATTACAAAACAATGCAAGCAACCTTTGGCTAAATGCCAAAATAAGTTTAGCAAAATTGAGCAAAAAAATAACAACAAATATCCACTAATACAATGAACCGCCAACAATATCTTTGAGTGAGTGCACATGAATCAAAATAACGAACAAAAAACAAAAAAAAACCAACAAAGCCTTCAATAAACAATATGACTACAAGCGATTGCAACGAGAAAATCGCCTGCCTGGCTGACTTCCTGTTTTGTCGCCTTGTTTGCGCGACGATACCATAAAAAAAGAGAACAAAGGAAGAAAATTTAACCTTCGACTTGAAAAACTTTCGCTAGACTTGCTGCGACTCTCGCTAGGTAGAATGCTTTATCGACTGCAATATCTTTTAGCACATGCTACTCGGCTTATTGCATGTGTAAAGCGACTAAATATTGACTGGCCGACAGACAGACAGACCGACCAACCGAACGCGCAATGCAAAATGGCGCCCGTCTGCCGCCGACTCTCACTGACTCAAACGACTCAACGACTCAACACAACCTCAGCTCAACATGGTTCAACTCAAAAGCGAAGCAAATTTGGCTCGGCTTTTTGCTTCTGATTGGCATTTTATGCATGCAAAATAGCAACAATAAAGCCCACAAAGGCAAACATTTCCATGCCATCCCAAGTGTTGGCAATCGGCTTATTTATTGTCGCCTTTGTGGCCCACAAAGGGCATGAATGCATGGAAAAACTTTCGCTGTGGGCATGTGCGTGTGATTTTTGGCCAAAAACGTTTTTTGTAAAGTAAGCAAGACATGCGTCTGGCCAACAATTCTTTGCCAACGTCGCCGACATCGACACAAAAGTAATGACCGACTTTGTGATTCGCGAAATTTAAAATTTTCATACCAACTCCAACACCAACACACACACACTCTCGCTCTTTCTCTTTCCTACTACTTTACAACTTTCTCACGCCTAACGTTCCTGCCTCTAGTCAAAGGTCAAAAGTTTGTTGTAATTAGTTTTTGCATAACATAAAAGCTTCATGAAAAATACATTAGAATAGAAAATTTATGACGTTTCGTGAGACTTTCTTTCTTACTTTCTTACTAACTAACTACTAACTTAGCCAAGATCTAATGACCTCTCGTGTTGCGTCAAGAACGGTTTTTCTTTTGTTTTCAATTTGACTTTGGTTCAACGTCTGTCTATTGTACATCATGCCAGTTTCTTGTGCCCCTTCAACAAAGCAGCAGCAACAAAAGCGACGCCTTGAGGTGCGTTATACTTTGTTCATTGCGTGTCAAGTCGCCCTTTTCATTATTACAAAATACATATAGGAACGTTTTTGAATATTAAGTTTGTGTGACAGTCAGTCTGTCTCTCTGCCAGTCTGCCAGTCGCCCGTTCAGAGTTATTGACTTGCAACGCTTTTGAGTTACTTTTTTTTATATATACATTTTAATCTAACTTTTTTATTACCGTCGCAGACTTTGTTTGCGTTATGGTTTATTTCATGGCACACCGCATACTTCACCCTGAATTTAAACAAGTAAAGCAGCAACAACTACAACAACCTAAACACGTAACAACAACAACAGTACAGCAGCAGTTTTGGCATGTTATGAGAACCTCACCTTATTTTGGGGGAAGGTTTCTTAGGCCTAACATTTAATCAATAATTTTCAAGTTTGTTGAAAATTTAAATAAAATAGAAATGAGTCACCAAACAAGGGTTTGACATCAGAATTTATATTAACGACTGTAGTACTTTCCACGTTCCTTACGAAAACAAAAAAATATAAAAGAAAGATATAGTTATTCATCTAAAATAAAACGACTTCATCGACACTGTGTTCTGTTAGTAAGTACTTTCTGCTACCTAGTCCTAAATATATCGGTATCTCGATTTAATGTTTAACAACGCTGTGTTGTGTTGGAGAAAATCTTGGAGAATGTGTCGATCGCTAGATTCTTTACTATACACTGCCAAATTCAGACTAACTGTAAACATCGTTTTGGCGATACATATATCTCTGCTTGAATAATGTAAACCAGCGATAACTTCTGTCCGTGCTACACCATCCTTTGGTTCAGGTGCGACGAGAGAGAACATTATAATAAGTGGACACTTCCCCTACGACCAAGAATAGAGGCAAGTACTATATACTTATCCTACCGAGCCCTCATTTTCTTCCCGGGCAGAAATTTTTAACAAAGAGTTTTTCTTTAATTTTATTAAGAGTATTAAATTTCAGCTTTTTTGAGAGTTCATTAAACAAATTTTATTTAATTGATAACAAAACTGTTTTGCTGTACTTTGATGCTCATTATAATGATAGTCAAGCGGTATGAGTCACAAAATGATTTTGACCCTGATAGTTATGGCAGAAATTTCAAGCTTATCTGCACGTGATTCACTTTTTTTCATAGAATGTTTGATTTTCAAATTTATTCGAATCTTGATAAAAAGTAAATTTTCCAATTATAAAAATAAATGTATAACTTAGTTCTGATATGGAAAAATTCCATGCACTTCATTAAAATGCTTATCTGGACTTTTTTCTTCGAAATTATGGTTTTGAAATTTATTCCAATCTGGGGAAAAGAGAATTTTGCAATTAAAAAAGCAATGTGTTTGTGCAAATCACAATCAACTGAAAGTAAAGTGTTGTTTTGCAAAAATCGCCTTGTTGCATTTTATCTTGTGCTACATGAGTGTTTGTTCATGTTGTTATTGTTGTTGTTGTTTGTGCATATACTTTTGACCTTATTCTGAATGATTGTTAGGCAAGGCAGACACTTATAACACATTCAAAGTGGGAAACAGTGTGTGAAAGGGGAAGTTGGGGTTGAGGGATCTGCATAAACTTTCAAACATACATGCATCAGTCAACAATTATTGCTTTGCATTTCCTGTAATTTACTTGCAGAGAACATCATTTGCAGCCTGCCTGTCTCTCCCTCTCTCTCTCTTTCATTGCCACTCAATCCCGCTTCTTTCGAATAAAGCACAAGTGTGCTTGTTCACAGTCATTTTCCACTGTCCCTGCTTTCGCTGCCAACAAATGTTCTATTTTTACACTTTTAACAAGTTTTGTTTTGGCAAACATACGAAAAATTGCACATTGCAAAATGTGCTTACCACTGGAAAATAACCAAGCCAACAGCAACAGCAACAACAACAACTAATGAAAGACTTTTTTGCTAAAATACTTGCCAAGCAGCAAACGAGGTTGTAAGGGCGTGAGAGAGACAGAGAGGGATGAATCACATATGACTGATGAAAGCCACGAACAAGTTCGGTTGCGCCAACAACTCTTTGTGGTTTTCTTGCTCTCCTTCGGTTTGGTTCTGTTTGTTTATCTGTTTGTTTACTTGTTTATTTATTTGCTCCCTCACATTTGACTTTGCGCGAAGTACGCCAGAATATTGTTGGGGTTAAACTGCGACTTTGTCATTATCACAGTTGTTGTTGTTGCTGTTGGCGCTTTCAACACTTTTTTAATGTCTCTTTCGTTAAGTAACTCGTTCGCTCACTCACTCACTCACTCACTCACTCTACCACTTGAGCAGTTCATTTAATTTCTCTTGCTCATGCACTCTCGTACTGACGCTCCAACGGCTTTACGCTTTTGATATATGTGTGACATGTGTCGCTGTTCTTTTGCCATGGCGCACTGTCATTTTGCATCTGTCTGTGCTTAAACCTCTCCTCCAACTCACCATAAACTACTTTAGCTTAAATATACAACGCGTTTGTCTCTCTGTCTGTCTATCTGTCTGTCCCTACATCCGTTAGACAGCCGCTTGGTTTACTTCGGTTTGTTTATAGCAACCAAGCTGTCTGTGTGTTAGTCTGTCAGAGTGTCAGGCGGGCAGGCAACACTTTTAAGTAGGAGTCACTTTGTAGATTACTCATTTGTGTGTTTGCATGTGTGTGTGCAAGTGGCTTAGGCAAAATGCAGTTCAGCGGTTTTTCCTTTTGTTTTTGTTTTTTTTTTTTTGTATCTTGTATCTTTTTACAATATGTGTGGTCTGTCTGAATGTGTGCGCATTTATCGCGCCGTCTGTGGCAAATGTTAACATTTGCTGTTAGATTTTTCGGATTTAAAGTTTTATGAGCGCTCTTAGCACACAAGTTCACAGCAATCTGCTCAAAAAGAGTAAAATATAACAAAAACAACAACACATTTTTGAGTTTAAAAAATTTATGGTTTTTTTTTTTGGCTGTTCTTGAAATTTGACTTGGTCATTAAATTTGCCGAATGCGTGTAATTTGTTAAATGCTTTCTAATAATTAAGCAACGTTAACCGGAAAAAGTAAACATAAAAGGCGCAAACAACTAATTAAAGCGGCTCTCAGATGAATGCAAAGTCGTCGCATATAGAATGCAAAGTGAGGAAATTAAGCTGAGACACTGACACTGACATACTTTACGGCGTGCGCATTATAAAAATTCAACCTTACGAAAATTACACACGAATGTTTATTAGAAATAATAATACAAAATTTAGTATAACTTTAGCTAACAAATATAACTTAACTAAGACGCATCGAGAGGGAAACTATTAATGATGTATATAAACAAAAGACAAAGCAAAGCAATCGTCATTATGAGGAAGCTCATGATCATGTGCCAGATCGTGTTGAAGACGACGGGGAGGCGGCAGAGGGTGCGCACATGTTTGCCATTTAAAATGCAACGAAATTAAAACTAAACTGGAACTGAGACGGAATCTCAAAATAAATCTCAATTGTCCGCAAACAAAGCAAACCCGTGGCAAATCAGTGTGAGGCAAAAGGCAGAGGCAAAGGCAAAGGCAACGTGAATGGTGGTCAGGTCAACTGGATGCTGTGCAAGCAAGTAGAAAAACTAGCAGCGATGGCTTAGAAAGGAGACTAACAAAGGCAACAAAAACTACTTGAAATATAAAGTGAGTTGTGCAAGCATGATGAACGAAAAAAGAAGCGTCTGAAAGCACTTCACTTCACTACACAACACAAAGCGTCGCACCACATAAAGGATGCAACAGGAAGCAGACAAGTCAGTCAACTTGACAGGCTTGCAGACGGACAGACTGACAGACGGACGGGCGGACTGTCGGACGGATGTGCTTTGAGCAAGCAGAGCATAAAAAATTGAAGCAGCATAAAGTCGAAAAGGGAGCGCAAAATGAAAAGAGCGTAAAACATAAAGGATGGAAAAAAACAAGGACATGCTGAGCAAGGCGAAAGACAAACTGGCTGAAAAACTGCGAGAATGACAACATGACAGCTGAAAGCGCCAGTGGGTGTGGCACAATGAATAAAGCGCCAGGATAACGCAAAAGTCAACTCATTGACGGCAATGTGACGCGGCTTAATTGCCAATTAGAGACAACAACAGCAACAACAAAAAAGACCAATTTAACTTGACAAACCCGAAAAAAAAAAATAAATAAAAAAATAAAAAAAACAATTAAATTACATTAAAAATACTGAAGAGAATTGCAAATAAAGTCGACGCCTAATTCGACTCGACATTTGAGCATTGTAACTCACCTTTGGCACAAGAAATGCGCTGATAAAATTTTACATAAAAAAAACCAAAAACATTTCAATTATTCTTAATTCGTTGACTTTGTTTTTTAAGGCCAAACAAGCAAGCAAGCAAAAAAACAAATCAAAACCAGTAAGGATTGGCGTCGACAGTACTCGACTTCGACATACCCTGTACCTTCAATTAGTGACGGGTGTAATAGGGCGTTGCCCTGCCCACTTTTCAATCAAAACCGATCTCATTTTCACTTAATGTCATGCATATCAATTTTTGCTATTGTAGACCAATTTGTTCCAAAGATTTAAGGTTTATATATATAAGCATTTCAAATTTGTACTATATGTGGGCGTGGCTACGCCTATTTTTTATTCTACTTGCTTGGGCTTTAAGTCAGCTATATACACTCCAAATTTGGTGTTCCTATCTCAAAAGACAACGCAGAAAATACGACTTTTGTACTATTTTACCCGAGGTAGCTTCAGTTATTTGCCCCTCATCCCTAAACTAAGTCAAAAAGAGGGAAAACAAAATAAACTTGATCTGCGCAATGAATCTATCTATTATAGTTTCCGAGATCGAGCGTTCATACAGACAGACGGACGGACGGACTGACGGCTTCTCTTTCGATACTGATCAAGAATATATATACTTTGTATAGTCGGAGATGTCTCCTTTGAGGTGTTACATACATTGTCGACGTGCACAAAACTAATATACCCTTGTACCATAAGGTACAGGGTATAAAAATTTCAAAACATGGAGCATGTTTAAAAATTGTGCGACATGTGACATAAGCACGCACGCGTTGCCAGGCACAGTGACGCCTCGCCAGAAAGCCACAATAAGCCGTTAATGCCACGAATTTCGTTTATTGCTCAAATGGAATAATCTTTGTTTGAACTGATAAAACTAAAAAAATGAAAGGCATTGCTGACGATTTAGTAAATAACTTATATTGCGCTAATACGCACGTACATATATCGATAGTACTTCATATCAATGTTGATGAAATGTTTGATTGCAATACATGATAATAGAATACATGTTTCAACAAATGATTCATTGTTGGCGCAAAGCAACATGAGCATGTCCTTCCGATACTACGACACAAGATTAGCTATGAAATGCTTTGCAATTAACAAAACACGAAACTTTCATTTTAATAATGTTGTTACTTTGAAAAACAAACAACAATAACAATAATGGCAATGAAATTTCCCAAACAATTAAAAAATATCACATTTTCTCTCCCTCTCTCTCTCCCTATAATTCTATCACTTTTAGTAAGTCAAGTCAACTTCATAAAAATACATACGTTTGTAATTATCTATCAATAATTGTTCGCACATGAAATAGAAAAAGAGATAATGATAATACTTTAAATTAAAACGTGACGTCGTTAATGACATATAATGTTTAATGGCGTCGGGAGGGGATCGGTGTAAATTACATACGACGCGGACTTCTTAAAATACAAACAGAAGCAGAAGAATATATCCATTAAGTAATTGAAAGGCGTATAAAATAAATAGTTTGTTTGAGTCTTTAAGCAATTATGTCAGTTAACTGTGAATAATAGCAACAATAACAACAACATAAAGGGGGCAAAAAGGGGCTTACACACACATACACACGCACTTTAGCAAATTAATAATTAAATGAAATAACAAACTAATAATGCACAGACAGTCAGGCATGCGGACAGACAGACAGACGGGGTTTGACCATTTTTGCAGTTCTAATCGAGCAAGCGCACAATTAATGTTGTTAACACATGACCAAAATTAATTCAGACGACGACGTCGACGTCGACGACGTAACAAATGACGTGTTTGCGCGGCACGAGGTGCGTACAACAACAACAATAATAATAAAACAACAACGACAACAAACATTCACAGTCAAAATATTCACTCTTTCCTATCATTTTTCTATGAATTGATAGATTTGGTTTGTGTAGATGTGAGCCTGTGGCTCTATGTGTGTGTGTGTGTCTATGTGTGTTAAATCATTCAAGTGCGGCTAACACGCAAATAGATAAGCGAGCAAGTGCTTCTAAACGCTTCTATGTTGCTATCAATAAAATGTTCTCTCTCTCTTGATGGCACTCACACTTCGCCGCTCGCAGAGCAAACAAATACACGCGTTGTCTTTCTGTCTCACTTGCACCCACTTGAACAAACTAACATTTAAAAACAAAATAAACTGATTTTCTGCTTCTTCTGCCGCTTTATAAAAGTTTCACATGATCATCAATGAACAAAATGAAAAAAATTAAAGTGTTTTTTTGTTTGTCTTTCTTGTCATTTTTTCTCTTTTAAACAATTCATTCATTGGTTTGACTTGGCACAAAAGCACGCAACCAAACGCTTTAAAAATCTGATAAGATTTCATTCAAGTAACTATTTGGCAAAAAATCACATCACATTTTTATTCAATTGAAATACAAAAAATTAAACTTATAAATAAAGTGACTTTTGCACAAACTTATGCGATTTGTGTTGTTGCTTTTTTGCTTTCATTTTAACACTTTAAGTTACTCAAGTGTTTAGCACCCAACGCGCAAAAAAAAAATAATAATAATAAAGTAAAATAATAAAAACGAAAACCGAAAAGTGATTAAAAATAAAAACTCAAAAAAAATGTGGTGAAAAGGTAAGAAAGCGCGTGAGAAAGTCGCAAAGATCAGTGAGAGTTACATAAATGCATATGTACATATGTATATATGTATGTATATAAAAATATACAATGTGAGGTCAATGTACAACGGCAAAAAATATAACTTTAAATAATAATATGTGGAGAAATTTTATTATATTTTTAAAAAGAAAAAGTACTTACGAAAATATTAAGAAAACCAAAAAAAAATGCGATTTAACCAAAACAAAATGTTACAAAAATAAAAAAAACAAACACAAAGACAAGAATTGAGAGCACAAATCATGCGAAAAACAGACAAAAAACAACTGGAAGCGAAAATGAATAAAAAAGAAATTAAAAAAACAAAAAATTAAAAAAAGAAAGCAACAACAACAAAACCATCATTTTGGCAAGTGGCAAAGAAGGCACCAAAACGCAAAATGAGAAACGATACATTTGTGTTGATTTACGAATGAAAGAACTGCTGACGTTAGAGAGGTTTTAATGACCTTACACACACACCTATGTACATACATACATACATACATATGTATATGCATGTAGAACAACGGGGATCGACAGAAGCTGTCAAACGATTATGTAAAAAAAAAAAAAAAATTAACAAACAATAAAGTATATTTTTCAATGATTAAAGGGCACGTGTGTAGCGATAAAAACAAAATGCTATCGGACCTGTTTCAATAACAACTTGCACTTCTGATGTCGAAAAATATCTTAACGGGCGGAAGCAAAGGCGATATCGCTTATATGTATGTATATATGTAAGTATATATGTATAAAAGTAAGGAACAACAACTTTCATAAGTGTTCCTAGCCATGAGGAGTTCTGGACTTAGCAACCGCAACATTTATAACGAGTAATGTTTGAAAGTTTTTTTTTTTACATTTATTTACAGCTTATGTACATAAATAAAAATTGCCATTTGCCGATCAACATCTCAAAAGTTGCGTTAGTTTATCCTTGCATCTGTACAATCCACAAGCAGTTATTCAGGCATGCATAAATACAAATAGGATGTTCAAACGAATGGGTGGTCAAGCAAAAGATCGGTGATGAAGGAGTGCTGTCGTCTAAAACAAATTTGATTAATATTTCTACCAAATCGACCACATTATCCCGCATTACTATTAAAAATAAATCTAATTGTATTCAAACCATTCGACAATTATTTCATTAGTTATGACAAATTGTTCTTTTCATTTCACTTGATGACTCAAAAGCTGACAATTTGAAGTCGAAAAATATTTAAGCATCACGAGAAGAAGACGTTTGCGAAAGAGAATAACCAACAAAGGTCTTAGAGATGTACACTGTTTAAACAACAATCAAAAACAAACTAAAAACCATTGAGTTTTGACAAGAGACGACTCTCTTTTATTTGTTGACGCGCTCTGTTCTGTCAAAGCATCGCGTACAAATACAACAAAAACCAGTAACGACGCTGTCTTCAGCAAGGCTGAACCAGTTGCAATGGTCCAATTTTGCCGGTTCCGACAAATGAGTTGATCGCACAAAAAAGAAGACTCGCTGCAAAATTTCAGCTCGATAACTTTAAAACTGTGGGAGGAGATTCTACATACAAGACAGACGAACATGGCTATATCAACTCGTAAAGAGTATAAAAACATGCATCAATTGACGCCTCTTCAATAGCATTTTATTGTTGTTGCTGTTGTCGTAGCGATACGACTGTGATTGTTGTTGTTTCTGTTGACGCTGTTGCGCACATAGGCAAGAAAAGAAAATAAAATCTAATCATGATTACTTAGAAAGATGCTCGCGGCGTTGATAAGATAAATGTTGCGAAAAAAATAGACAATGAAACCAGAAAACATTAAACAAAGAATAAAAATAGAAATGGTAAAGAAGAGTGGGAACATTTTATAAGCGTTAATGATTAAGAGATTAAAAATAAAAGACTCACCAAGTAATGAGTGTTTAAACTTTAAATATAAATTTTAATTACTAGCAAATATATTCGTACACTCACCTTTGGTTCAATGCTTTACGAACCGCACCAATTGCTGAACAATGACTAAGCGGCGACGGCGTCGGCAACGGCGTCATATGAAGGACGCAAAAGAAATCGAAAACGCGCTTAACAAGAAACTGGAACAGGCAAGCAGTCAGTCAGTAAGTCGTGCAGGCGGCCGGGTAGCGAGGAGTGCAGACAAAAACGGCAATGAGGCAGCAACGTTGGTTTGTTTGTGGTGGCAGAAATTGGCGTCTTTTGGCCGCGAGCTACTGATATACTGCTCTAAGAACATCCTCTGCGATGCACAATACACAAGCATACACACATATACACATTATTAGAAATATTTGTGTATGTGTGGATATGTATTTAGCGTTAACGCCGCAAGGACACGCACTAAGTCTATGACGCTACAGGCAGGGATGAGATGTTAATGACAAAACTTAATCACATGTCACTACTTAATTCACTTAAAGCGTTTAACGGTCTAAGACTTGGCGGCAATAACAACAATTAAATAAAAAATACGCTGCGTTGCTATTAGTTTACACTTGTTTTTTTATTTTTTTGTATTTTTGCAATATTTTTATTTAAACAAATAAAATAAAACACACATTTTTATCTGGGCATGTATGCGAAGACACGCTTGCTCATCGTCATCTCCTTGGGCATTAGCGGAATTTTACCGAAATTTTCTTCTTTTATATCACTTTTTTGTATTTGGAAAAAAAATGTTCTCGCTTTGTCGTTGTTGTAAACGCGTGAGGGTGGAGCACGAATGATTTTTAACGATGTACGAATAAGAAAGCCAAGCGAAAAGCGCGCACACACACGAAAACGAAATGCCGAAGGAAACAGAGACAACAGAGAACGCACGAGAAAAAAGGATGCTGCGTTGACTAATGAACGATGCTTGCTTGCGCGTTTTATTATTTTCGTGCGTAATTTATTTACACTTTATTTAATTATTTGTTATTTATTTGCTTCTTTTTATATTATTTTTATAAATAATATACTCGGTTTAATAACACTAAATTAATATATAAAACAAACACGCTACGTTCAAGCAAAATCACACTAACAACAACCACCAACGACGATGTTTTTTAAGCGCTCGGCTGCTCAGTCCACGGATCTAAGATGAAGGCGGCAAGTTGCCTAAACAGGGTATCAAAGATGAGTGAGACGCGCGCAGCAATCACCTGCTTGCTTTATATATAACCACCACACAACAGTGTTACCAACTTTCGAAACTGGTTCACCCTAAACTCCAAACAAAAACCCCTAAATAAATATGATTGTAAACAGACAGAAGAGGTGACAAGAAGCTCATTAAAAATGTTTTCAAACAAAAATTCGCGGAAAAAAACGTAAAAATACGTTAAACAATGCAGAATTTACGCTGAACGGTAATTTGGCAACTCTGTGTCGTGAGAGCAGAGAGAGAATTCTTACTCTCCCGTGTCATTTTTTTGTGACACGACATTAGAGTATTGATTAAGCGTATGTTGCGCTGCCTCCGCTGGCGATTTTATCCATACATTGAATCCGAGGTCATTTCCGAGGTTTTTTTCTTCTTCTTCCACTTCTGACGACACTCTTGTGTCAATTTGGCCCGTTATCGTTTCTCCCCAATGGTAATATGAATTCAAATTATCAATGTAATGTACGATGTTGTTCATATTATTTATTAAGTTGACAAAAATACCCCTTAAAAAATCCTATTTGAAACCACTAAATTAGGTTGGTAATTGTGCCACCAACGACGAAGTTCATGAACAAACTTGTGGAGAATCATCGATATCAAAACATCGATGATTTTTAAACACATCCCTGATTATTACAATCGGTCACGTGCCTAGAGACTTGCAGGTGAGCCAACTCATGTCACTTGTCATTTTTAAGCGAACATACGCCAAATGATTTCCATTTTCGGCTTAATGTCCAGCCTCCACAGCTCTGTTGGCATACAGTCCGGCAGAGATCTATTTTTCCTAGTGCCGTCTCTTTCATGCCTCTGTTAAAAACAGAAATGTTGAATGTTACCGACATGCTGCATACAGCGCGTTAATTTAAAAAGCTCGTTGTCGTAAATGTGAAACTTTAGGGGGCTATTCTCATGTGAACGCATGAATTTTCCTGTTTTTAGAACATTTTTTTTTTTTTTGGAAGCTCATAGAATTCAATCAATTTAGTTCTTTTATATGTTTTTATTTGCACCTTAAACTGTGTAAAAATAAAAGTTTTTGTTCTTATTTTTCATTTCTTATATGTTTTTTTAATCACATTCGACACTAAAAAAAAAAGCAGGTTACTGGTGATAGCGGCCATTCATGTCATCCGAAATAAAAACCCAGAATGGATTATTGTTCAGGGGGTCTGTCGCTATCGTCCCCTATCAAAGATAACACATACATACCAAATTATACTTTTTAAATTTTCCGGATTTTTTATACCCTGTACACATACTGTGTATCAGGGTATACTGTGTTTGTTTGAGCGAAATGTATGTAACGCAAAGAAGGAGGGGAGGGGAACCCCATTAAGTATATATATTCTTGATCAGGACGACAAGGGAAATTGATTGAGCCATGTCCGTCCGTCTGTCCGTCCGTCCTCACCAACGGTTCTCGGAAACTATAAGAGCTAGAGACTTGAAATTTGGAGGGTAGACTCGTGATGCTCGGCAGCAGATCAAGTTTATTTTTTTTTTTTTGCACGGCCACTCCTTCCCGCTCATCCAGCCCCACCCACTTTTTTAAATCGCTATAACTCAAACATCCAAAGAGATAGAAACATGAAAGTCGATATGTAGACTCAGTATGTATAGCCCTGCAAAACTGCATACCACAAAATCCCCCCTTCTTTTCATTTCCCCTCTCCCAGTTATTTTCTATAAATTGCTATATCTCCAAAATAAATAAAGGTACGACCCTGAAAATGTATACAAGCTCAGTGATAATACATCTTAAAAACTGCATACCACAAACTTCCCCCCTCTTTGATGGCTACCCCCCAGAGGCCAACAAACTTAAATTTTTCGTAAAATCGACATTTTTTGACCGATTTTCTTAATATTTTGAACACTATTTGAATAAGCGACGTCGGATAAATATGTTTTTGTAGATTGAGGGTGTGGCACCGCCTACCATGTGTGCAGGGTATTATATATTCGAGTATACTCGACTATACCGCCCTTACTGGTTTTTCACTTTTTTTTATATTTTGGTACGGTAAATTCAAATCTACCAGCCGTATCTATCTTTTGGTGTTTTATGTGAGGATAGGCGCACATTTACGAATTTAGCACACTGTTGATATCAGATAACATAAAATTTTAGAGATGTCTACATTAAGGAGACGTTGTATAAACGATCCGGAGTGTGTTTGCTTTATTTGTGGTGAATATGTTTTTAAAAATTATAGAAATCGGTGACAGATTTCGTAAAAACCTCGTCTACCGACTATTTTAAAGTACAAATGTATAATTTGGTCAAATCCAACATACATATGTTGTTATGTCTAAAAGATCTTGGTTGAAACATGAGCGTAAACTTCATTGATTACGCACCTTGGAGGAACGCTATCAGGGTAGATGGAATGTGCATATGGAAGATTATTGCTCTTCAAAACTACACATATGTCATATCTCAAAAACTAACCGCCGTATTTTAGGAAATGTCTTAAAAATGTCTTCGTTGATACAAATGTATCAGCGAAGATATTTCTAAAGACGATATTAAGATTTTTCGTATTTTAGGCAACAATCTCTTAAGTCGAAAGCTCTTCTTTACCCGAAAGCTGTTTTTAACAGAACAGTACGAAAAATGAACATGAGTGCAGCTAGCACTTTTCTTCCGTCTCGTCTTCTTCTTCCATTTTGAGACGCAAGTGCGCCACTTTTGACACTGATTCACTGACACAATTGACACAGTAATCGGTTAGCTGACACAATCGCATATGTGTCGTGTATCGTCATGGAACATAGACCTACCTAATATTCATTCATGTTTACAATTGCTTTTGTTTTTCTGGTTTGAAAAATATAAAATTGCAATAATATAAACAAATCAGTAATCAAATGCAATTATAAAGTTTTCATGATTATGTGGCTTCAATTGCTATATTATTTTTTGAAAACAAAATGTTTGCAAAATGAGTAAAAGTGAAAATAATTGTTCAAAATAGTAATGTAATAAGAAAATTATTATTTATTTAATTATTAATATTGAAAAAAAAGTCATACTTTTCCAATTTATATTAATTTCGCAAACATTTGCATTAAAATCTTTGTTAAGACGTCCTAGCGAGCAGGTATTAGAAAATGTCTTCGTTAAGACGAAAAGAGCTTTTTTTTCTGTTCCTAAAATACGAATTTTCTTAAAATGTTATCAACTGGCAGTTAAGAGAATGTTACGGCTTAACAGCGTCTTAACTTGCTTAAGACATTTCCTAAAATACGGCGGTAAAGCTGACTGATGAAAACGATTATTATTTCCAGAGTCAGGCCAAATGTCTTCATAAAAGTTAACTAACCGTCTGGAAAAAAATTACGGGCTCTCAAAAAGATTTACGGAAATTACTTGAGCCAATGCTTGATTTTTATGTGTCCGTGACTCGGTTTAGCATAACAGCACAGTTAATCGAATTTCGGCGTATGTTTCGCCTATGTTGCAACGTATTCGGTGCATTTCACTTTTTTGTTAAGACGACTGCTAGTACATTCGTGTGACCTATGTCGCCGTAAGTTTAAATTAAAAACAAAATGTTAAACTAGTGAACTAAAAAATTCACATGAGATGTCCGATGAACCCCTCTCCCCTAATGTTAACTCATGTAATTTATGGACGTCACCTAACTTGTTTATCTATGTACTTCTTACAAGATGAACCGGGCTTCAGTCAGTTTTTGCGCTGATTTTTATTTAACGTACGTCATATCTTTGATTTCATTTATCATTATCATGTTACACATTAATGTGTATAAGTGGGACGTGAAAGACGCTGTGACAAATTTTATGTCTTATGTTTGCAATTCGAAAGGATCGCGTGATATGGATATGACGCAAACAAAACAAAAAAACCGAAAAAACGGCGAGGACCTGTACTGCCAAGTCAGCTATTTTCCCTCCATATGAGTCTCGCTGTGTGAACGATGAATGTACATATCGCACATGTTTATCTAAACTGTCACAACTCAAAATTTGTCATTTTCGAGTTTTCATGTAAAAACTGTTTATCGTATGCATTTCTATCACCACAAAAGAGGTGGTGTAATTATCTGGGTTAGAAACAGAGTTATGCATCTTTTAAATATTGCATTCCCATAAGGTTGTCATTGTCACCAAAGCAGTTTTTGCGTTTCCTGAAAATTCATTTTTTTTGAGTTGTGTCAATTTAGTTAAAGTGAAATTCACGCATTTTTTTAGAATGTATTCGACGTCTCTTTTTGTGATGTATTGCAACTTTACTTGCGGTGTTCACGCATTTGTCATTAACCTATGAATGTATGGAAATATGAACGTTAACGACGAAAATGCGTGAACACTTTTTTTTGACCGTCTCGTTAAAGTTGTGAGTTCTCTTCTTCTTATATAAGCAAACAAAAACTAAATTCAGTTGAATTGGGCGAAAAAACTAAATAAAATTAAAATGCCGCAAAATAACATAAAAGATTAATGATTGGAATATAGAATTAATCGAGTTATGCGTGTAATTGAGTTTTTGGGAGGTAAAAATGTTAATATATGCATGGATAAAGAAAGAATTAATTATTGTGTTGACATTGTGCATAAATGTAGGTCTTGAGGGAGAAATTGAGTAAAAATTGGATGAATTTATGGACGACATTATTGACACACAATTGTACCATCGATTGACAAAGTCGAAGACCCAAAATCTGCATTTTGATGCAAAAGTTGTATGAGTTGTGTGATTGTTTTTAACATACGAGCAATCGTTATGCGTGTAATTGAGTTTTTGGGAGGTAAAAATGTTAATATATGCATGGATAAAGAAAGAATTAATTATTGTGTTGACATTGTGCATAAATGTAGGTCTTGAGGGAGAAATTGAGTAAAAATTGGATGAATTTATGGACGACATTATTGACACACAATTGTACCATCGATTGACAAAGTCGAAGACCCAAAATCTGCATTTTGATGCAAAAGTTGTATGAGTTGTGTGATTGTTTTTAACATACGAGCAATCGTTACAAAGGTATTAATATGGAGTGAAATTGGCAATGCAATCGTTTATGTTAAGTAAGGTGACAGATCAACGTACGTCATTTTAAAATTAAATTCTTCCGAAAGGTCAGCCACTTTTTCATAGAAAATAACTAAAAATTGCCATTTTCATATTTTTATCAGGGACCGTAATCATTATAAGTTATTTTACAAAAAATTGCATGTCAATGATTATATTTTGATTTATAACATTTTTCTTCAATGGTAATGATTAATTTTAAGTAATTTAATAAATTTTAGAACATAATTATTATTTTTGATCAAAAAAAAATAAAAATCAAAAATAAAAATTATTTATGATTTTTATTTTTTTTGCTCAAAATAAAACTCAGTTGTGATTTACGGCTTCTCTATTAGAATTTTCGTCGATATTATTTCTTTTCCTTATAAGGGGCCGTTCAAGTATTACGTAACGCAATTTTTAAAGATTTTTGACCCTCCCCTCCCCCATGTAACGCGCCGTAACATTTTTCAGTATCCCCCCTCCCCCCATAACGTTACGTAACAACCAAGTCACCATTTCTACCTAAAAAAAAAAAACACAATTATGTTGAGCAAAGTACCGAAAGGTTGCTAAATTATAATAAAAACCAGTAAGGGCGGTATAGTCGAGTATACTCGACAATATAATACCCTGCACACTCAGTAGGCGGTGTATTAGTTTTGGAGATATAGCGTTTTATAGAATCAACTGGGGAAAGGGAAATAAAGGGAAGGGGGAAAAAATGCAGTATGCAGTTTTGTAGAGTTACTCACACTGATTCTACATATCGACATTCATGTTTCTATCTCATCGGGTGTTTGAGTTATAACGTTTTAAAAAAATGGGCAGTTTCGGAGAACCATTGATGAATACAGACGGACGGACAGGGCTCCATCGATTTCTCTTGTCATCCTGATCAAGAATATATATACTTTATGGGGTCCCCCTGTCCTCCAATATACCCTGATACAGTATGTGTCCAGGGTATAATTACAATCCTTACTAAAATAACTTATTTTGATCAAAAATACAACATTATTCTTAAGAATTTAAATATACAGCGGTAATTAATGTTACTGTTCATCTGTCCTTAGGGTTGCACATTTGGGAAAGAAAAATAAAAATTACGTACAATGCAAACGAGGGTCTGCCATTGAAACGTAAACGAAAAGTGCTGACAACTTCGGAGATTTTAATTTCGTAGTTTTTTTTATTCAACCAAAGAAAATAATGCTACGTAACGCGTTGGTCGACACCCCCTCCCCTCCATGTAACGCATCGTAACGTTTTTTAAGACCCCCCCTCCCACCAAATTGCGTTACGTAATACTTGAACGGCCCCTAAAAGGATCCTTAACCACCCCCCGCAATGAATTTTTTTTGTTAAATAATTTTTTTTTTTTTTTAATTAATTCATTTATTTGTATACCTTGTACACACTGTGTATTATGGTGTATTGTGTTTGTTTAAAATGAGTGTATGTAACGCTTATAAGGAGAATTTTAGAACATAATTATTAGTTTTGATCAAAAAAAAAATAAAAATCAAGAATAAAAATTATTTATGATTTTTTATGAAAAAAAAAATTATTTATGATTTTTATTTTTTTTGCTCAAAATAAAACTCAGTTGTGATTTACGGCTTCTCTATTAGAATTTTCGTCGATATCATTTCTTTTCCTTATAAAAGGATCCTTAACCACCCCCGCAATGAATTTTCTTTGTTAAATAATTTTTTTATTTTTTTAATTAATTCATTTATTTAATCACAACTGAGTTTTATTTTGAGCAAAAAAAAATAAAAATCATAAATAATTTTTATTTTTGATTTTTATTTTTTTTTTATCAAAAATAATAATTATGTTCTAAAATTTATTAATTTACTTAAAATTAATCATTATCATTGAAGAAAAAAGTATAAATACATAATTTGAAAAATCATCTTGTTAATGGATAGTTCGTTCAAAAAGATAAATTTTGGTGTAATTCATTTCATTATAGGTCTTTTCTGACTATGTGACTTTTTCATTTAAAAAAACAAAAATAATGATTATTTACGGTCCCTGATTTTTATACTTCCATAGGTCAACTAACAACATGCGTCGGGGTCTATGAAACTCTAAGAATATTTGGCCTGTGTATTTTTGTTGTTGGCAATTTAACTTTTCATAGTAGGGCTGCAAAACTATCGATGTTACTATCGATAGTATCGAGGTTTTCAAAATGGTCCGATGTATCGATGTTAAAAATTGAACATCGATATATCGGATGCTTCACTGCATCAGTGCTGCCTGATTTTTTGGGTCCATTTTTACAATTATTATTAGTTGAAATACGACAAAATTTGATTAATAAGCAAAAAAAAAAGAAAAAAAAAAGGTCAATTTGGTTAAACGCAGCATTATCAAACCGAAATTTGTGTTCCAAAGTGCAAATAAACGAAATGGCTAGAAGTGGCTAGATCATTTTGAAAAAAAAAAGCTAACCCGCTCAAAAAGTGGCTAGTTCTAGCCACAAAGTGGCTGAGTTGGCAGCCCTCCACTGCATGGTGACGCTTCAAGCTACGCGTAAGTGTTTGTTGAGTTAAAAATGTGTATAATTGGCGGTTCTTCTGTATATATAATGGATAAGTTTTTTATTTTATGAAATGAGCATTTAATATTTGTTTTTTTAATTTTAAGAAAAAAAATTTGAATAAAAAAGCTTTAAATTGTGAAGACCTAATTTTTGTTTTTTTGAATTAAAAAAAAAACGAAAATATAAATTTTGTTCGTTTATTATTAAGAAATTAATAACATTATTTTACACAAACAAAATTAATGTTTGCCTTTTCTATATTTTTCTTAATATAGTATAAGATATATGGTATTTACCGCAATCTAAAATATTTGAAAAATTTTCGATGTTTTAACGATATATCGATGTTTTTTTGGAAAACATCGAGGTTTTGAAACATCGAAGTTAAAAACTATCGATGTACCCACTATCGATAGTTTTGCAGCCCTATTTCATAGACTTATAGGTTAACAAATGCGTAAACAACGCAACTGTATTATTTTGAGTTGTATTGACCATGAAATACCACCTGAAAATTGGCTGAATACAGCCTATTTTGCTTCTGAAAAGTTGGCAGCACTGGATAACACATCTCTGAAGCAGTGCTGCAACCTTTTCATTGTACTAGGAATCGAGAGGGTATTAATATGCTATTCTATATTGGTGTTGCCATCATTCACCTGACATCTCGAAGAAGAAGACAACAATAACAAATCGCACGCATCGATTCGTTCCAGATTTAATTTTTAAATTTATCGTCTTGTTATTTATCATTTTGGTAAATACAATGCCTACGGAAATAGAAAACGTGAATCCAAACGTTTATGATAAGATCAGAGAACGTGAAGTCACCGCTGATGAAGAGGATGAAAATGTCGTAGACCCTTTTGACAAACGGGAAGTATTCGGTAAGCCAATTGTATTATTAGTACAATATTAAATTACTATTAATAATAAATTTGACCAGATCTCATACGCAATATAAATGATCCTGAACACCCATTGTCACTGGAAGAACTACACGTTGTCCAAGAAGAACTTATACGCATCGATGACAAGAAAAACGAAGTCTTCATTAATTTTACACCGACAATTCCGCATTGTTCCATGGCAACGCTGATTGGCCTTTCGATACGCGTAAAGTTGTTGCGTTCACTTCCAACACGTTTTAAAGTTACCGTTGAAATCACGCCGGGCACGCACGCGTCTGAATTTGCTGTGAATAAACAGTTGGCGGACAAGGAACGCGTGGCTGCGGCACTGGAAAACAAGCATCTGGCAGAGGTCATAAACCAATGTATAGCTCTAAAGGCTTAGACGAATTTTTTAACACTCTGGTCTTTATTACTCCTTGCATAATGTGAAATTTATAGAACTAAAATAAGATTTTGTTTTTGTTAAACTAGGAAATACGTTATATTTCTTTTAAGACCTTACAACACCATAACAGCATTAGTAATTGTTACTAAAATCTACCTAGGTGTCGCTGGGCTTTTTCGACGTTATGTTGCTGCTGATCGATGACTGAGTGGGATCGTGTTTGTACGTCTTAACTAACGGTCCCTTGCCCGCCTTGTCAAATCGTATTTGGTCCAAGCGTTGGCGTTCCTCGATTTCTTTGGTGATTTTCATGTTTTGCCAAGCTGTTGAATGGCATTTTAGTGAGACAGAGAAAAGACTATCGAAATGTTACTAGTGAAAACTTACAATCTTTCATGCCGCCGACAAAGCCCTTCTTTTTCTGTGGTAACGCGCTAGGTGCGTGTGTGACCATTTTGTCAATTTTGAAGAATTCACGGACAGCTGGTATCCTCAAAACAGCAACCTATCAGTATAAATCAGTAATTTGACTTGATCAAAGCGCTAGAAACCTTAATTTAACTCACCTGGCCTAAGGAAATGAAATTACTGCAAGCCCAGTAGGTCAAAATTGCGGCTGGGAAGTTCATTGTAAATGGAAAGATCGCTATCGGCAATGCGCGCAAAACGTACTTCATCATATTCATATTTGCCGCTGATAGACGTGCGCTGTCAGTGCCAATTTCAATGGTCAGGTACAGAGTTGCGCTTGTGATCAACGGCAATAGGAACATCGGGTCCGCTATCGTGAGATCGGTGAACCAAAAGAGGCCGCCTTCGCGCATCGAGTCCACCGGCGCATTGGCCATTTGTCGCAATCCCATGAAGAACGATATGAAAAGCGGAGCCTGAGCCAGCGGTACGACCATGTTCTTAAAAGGATTGACTCCTTTCTCGCGCATAAAGAGCATCATTTCCTGGGCATAACGCGCAGATTCGATCGCATTACCCGATTGTCGTGCCTCAGTCATCTTCACTTGCAAAAGCTGCATTTGTGGCATATTGTTGTTCATCTTGGCAGAATTGCGTTGTGAAACAATTACAAGCGGAAAGATTATTGTGCGCACGACTAGTGTACCAATCGCAATAGCGCCCCACCATGGTATATCGAGGCCTATATGAAGATACTCCATACAGTTCTGTACCAGGCCAACGGGTGTCCAACCACCGAGACCGATTGATGCAAATGTTGGTTCGCCGCCCATTTCTAATGCGTGTGCAATGCCATCTGCATTTGCTGAAACAGGAACTGGCGGTGGGGTGGGTATATCTGGCAATTCAACTATTTCCGTCGTTGACACTACAGGTATATCAGTTATATCGTTGCTTGCAAAGCGACGTCCGTTAGCCAGTATAGCGGGAGACATTGAAAGTGCTGTCAGAGCAGGTGAATGCATGTGTAGTCCTAACCTTGTATCACTACGACTCCAACGGGAATCACTCTTTATTGCCGTATGCATATCACGCTTATTCCCACATGTCGATGTCAGAGTCGGCGTTGTGGTGGCCACCATTGAACGAGTCAAGAACTTCAAAACAAGTTGGGGTTGTGTTATCAAAATACTTTGCAGGTTATGTCATAGTCCGGCACACTGTCTCCGGATGAAACTTACCTTTGCCTGCCATCTTACTGGTGTCGTCGTTCTCGTCACAGGTGTCAAGCGCAACAGTTGCACGCGTTTAGTAAGCATTTCACTTGTTTTTTGTCTTAAAATTATAGTTTTATTTCATCAAACGCCGCAACACCACTGCAGCTTTTCGGTCGGCCTCTTGTTGGTGTTTTTGTGAGTCTGGAACAGCTGTATCAGTGGTGTTGCCAATTGTGGCGGAATTTGGTTGATTCACTGGAATTTGGGTGATATTTGAAATTTCTAAATATTAAAGAGTAATCGTCAGTTAAAATTAAAATGATGTGTACCAAATTGATTTGAAAACATCATATTTAAAAAATATCGTTTTCTGGCAACACGCTCACTCTTCTGATTTGTTTTATTCTTTTAGCGCTTTAAATCCACTAATGTTTTTAAACGCTCGAATTAGTCCGTATGTGATCAACAATAATGTGGAACAGTTGTGGCTGCACGGAACGCTAAAGGGGGTAAGTAGTTCTGTGATGTCAGTTTCCTTGCTCAAACTTCTTTGTAGCACAGTGATCCGTTGTTACTATGCTCCAGTGATGTCTGGTCGTTTGAAATGCCCAGAAATTGGTGCGGCACCGCATATGGCACACAGGAAACTGTGAATTGTTACGATTCATATTGTAAGGTACATGCATTATCATTGGACAAATTGCAAATCTCATCTAAGCCATTTCTCCATGCCATAGACAAAAGAATGTAATCCAACAAAAATTGATTTCAAAGTGCTGATGCCATATCGACCAGAAGTTATTCTATTAGACTCGAAACCCATAGAGATAACTGCGATACCAACTGGAGTAAATAGAAAGGGATATTGTGTGGATATATTTCTGATCGAAAGTAGTTGTAATATACCTCTGATTCTTTAAGCAGTATAATCACTATTTTCTCATTTTGCATTAGAAAACTGGTTAAGGATACTGGCGATAAACGAACTTCCTTTTGGACTTGACTGGCTAATGGGTGAATATATAAGCAATCGACTGATTGGAATTGATGTCGTCTACTTAAATGACTTGCTCTACGCTAATTGGACACAATCTCCTAAAGAGCTAGAGCAACAGAGAGATCATCAAACGTTGATAAACATCGTGCAAGCAATACGACCGAAACAAGTTAGGGGTCTACTGCGAGCAGATCTCCCACAGTCCTTGTTAAATATCTGTGCCACAGAAGAGGACGTTGATCTACAATAAATAGTTGGAAAAAAATAATACTATCTCTGAAGATTTACCTAACAACATATGCTACACAGCCGCCGAAAAAATAAGCAACTCGAACGTGCTCGAATGGTCCTGATCTAGTACAGTTACTTATGAGAGAGACTCAAAACGCTCTATATTATAGTTACTCTATGGTTGAACACATGCCGGCTTATCTAGAGACTTGCAGGTGTACTGACTCATGGTACCCTAAGTTCAAGCCACTTGTTCCGCGTTTATATTGTTTGGAAATATTTTAAGTTAGTTTTTTTTCCAACTATTTTGCCTCTTAAATTGGCCAATTTTACTTATGAGTATGAGTAGGTTAAATTAGAGATGGGCGCGGGCACAATTTTTGAGGCCCGGCCCGGTATATTTTCAAAAAGGCCCGGCCCGATAATAGTCGGGGATCCGACGATGCTAATCTGCCACGTAGGAGTAACTACGAAAATTAATTACTTTTTTAATTCGGAACTTAATTAAATAAAAAGTTTAGTAAGATCGTTAACACAAAACGAAAAATACAATTTTTTTATTTTGGTAAAATTTCAGTATGCAAGATTCACCGATTCAAAGTTTAAATATCGATTTCATTCTTAACTTAATTTTTTTTCAATTCTCGCTTTTTGGACATGTTGACGAACATGAATTGAGAAAATTCGTCAATACGTTGCGATGTTGAAGATCTATTTCTTCGTTCTTCTGGAAATTTTTTTATTTAAATTTCAGAAACCATTGCCTTTTTAGTGTCGTTAAAATATTGCTTTGGGCCTGACATCGCAAGCCCGAAATGTCAGGCCCAAAGCCCGCATTTTTCACTAAGACACGGCCCGTGCCCATCTCTAAGCTGAATAGAGCCAATTTTACTTTTGGAAAATTGGCAAAACTCGACAACTTGTCGAATCATCACTTTGACATCAGCTCGTGGAAAAAAAAAATGCCAGATTTGCTAACACCCAAAGCTTGCGCAAGCTTTCTTTGAAATGGCAAAACACCTTTTTGATACCACATCCGGCAGCCAACAACTTGTTATCCATGACAAGAACCGTTCAACTCGAACAAAAAACTGTTATAATGATCCAAATTCAGATCAAGTTCGGTATAAAATAATTGTTTGTGAGTAAGAATTACCCCGAATTATGCGCCATTTCAATATTGTTGTTTATTTCCTTGGTGTTTCACGATCGGAAAACATGAAATGTTTTCTTGAACATTGTAATAACGCATGTGTTGAATATCTTCTTGTCAACATGAATAGCATGATCTGAAACGATAGTTACAAGCAATCCGTAACTACTTGATCAATATTTCTTTGTTACCTTAAGCTTGCATACGGCTCTTTAATGGTTCAGTTTGACTGTGTTTGAGTCAATAATCAATTGTTTAAATAGTTTTAATTCGCACTCATTCCGTGGAAATATCAATTTATATTTGAAAACCTGTTCGCTTGAAATTTTAGGTAGACATGAGGAGGTACACTTGCAATTGGGTGAGAAACGCAAACGGGCCAATTGACGCAAAAGTGTCGCCAACGTCGGCAGAGTGTCCGAGGTCTAAAAACGTTCCTGATTGGAGATGTGGCTAAAATCGCCAGCGGAGGTAGCGCAGCATGCGCTTTTTCAATAGTCAAATGTGTCCGTAACACAAAAGTGACACGAATCCTCTCTCGCTCTCAATTGAGCGAACATCATTTCTTGCTATCAACCTGATTTTCACCGCGTTGTTTGACTTATGTTTTCATAACGAACCCCGTCACTTGAACGATTATGCGATTATGAGAGTGAGTGAGTGTGTGAGTATCTGAGTGTGAGGAATTGGCAAAGTAAACTGACAAAAAATTTAAAAAGATTTTTAACCATTTTTTTATTTCAATTCTACCGTTGGTTTGACTCGTCGTGTGTCGTTCCGTGGCTCCCGCGATAGTTCGTTTTTTACGTAAAAATGAATATTTCATTTTGTCAGCTCAGTCAGCACGACTTTGCTTCCAAATAGGCTTCTTTTCATCCGTCATCCGGCGATAGTTTTGCGGCAGCGCAAGCGCATAGAACGCGCTTCACCATTTTAAACTAACAAATATTGTGTGCACTTTAAATAAACAACAAAAACGCGTTTTCGGTTATTTTTTGCGTGGGTGTTTTTAAAACTATTCTATGTTCTCATTCTATGCTGCGTTGCTCTGTGCGTTTAATTAATAATAACTCTCAAAAAAGTAATTTGTGCATAAGCAGAATTGGAAAAAAAATCCTCATTATTTGTGCGCTAATTTTACAACTAAAAGATTTGTATCTTTGCAAATTTGTGTCACTAATAAGAGAAAAAAAAATCGAACAAGAAAAAATCGACATTATTACAAATTGGCCAACTAATTGGAACAACCAATCGACCGACAAACCAACCGACCAACAAACTGCAACAGGTGTCTGCAACCATTTGTTGTTGTTGCTAGCAAGTTGAGAGAAAGAGAAGGCGCTGATTTTCAAATATTTCTTGTGGTAAGTTTTACTTACGTATTTATATCTTATTCAATTGCATATTATCAGTTGGCGTGCGAAATTTAATTGTTTTTTTTGGTTTTTTTTTATCGCGTGACGTACATTTTCATTTAATAATTTACTTTTATTCATATCCGCGCGTGCCTTCAAATGTTTATCTGTAAAAATAAGTTTACAAAAAAAGTTAGAATTATAAGCATTCGCTGGTCAGCTGAACAAAAAGGCTAAGCAGGCAAGGCACTCGCATTAGTTCAATTGAAAATAAAGCCTCAAAACGCTCAAACGAAAAGCACAAACATTAAGTGCAAGTAAGCCAACGCAAACGAAAGAGCGTGAAAAATGAAAATAAACTAATGAAAAAAATAAAGAAAGAATAAAAAAAATTACTGCCAATAAGAAAAACTGGTTCAATTGCGTAGAACTTTTGCGTTAACAAAAGTTCTACTTGCTCAGTCGGTCTGTCCGTCCGTCAGCCGTTTGTTCGTTCGGTTGGACGCTCTTCCGTAATCGTTGGGCAAACATTTAATTAACATGGCTATAATATACAAGCAGTTTTTTCTTTGCGTTTCTGAAGCGTGTTAAATGTGCGAAAAAATGGCATCATTAGTCAAACATGGCAACAAAAAATGCAACAACAACAACAACAACGGCATTCTTTAAAGCCTACACACGCACAAAAAGCTTCTAAGGCGATTAAAAATGCGTTAAGGCGAATAACAAAAAATCAAGAAGCAGAAACAAAATTTGGCTGTTTTTGTTGTTGTTGCTGTAATTGTTTGTAGATGAAATGCACGACACCTGCGCAGCATTCAAAACATACAAACGGTCCATTTTACTCTGCGTGTTTCATTTCGTTTCATTTCATTTCATTTCATTCTTCAATTTTTGTTTTGTTGTTGTTGAGTTTGTTTGTTGATTAGAATAAATATGGCAAAGCAAATATGATTTACCGTCCGATCATCAAAAGCATTAAGCACAGCAAAGCAAAGCCAATAAAATAAAGTAAAGGCAGTAAAATCAAGCAGCTTAAAGCACACATACTCACACACACTCAAATGTGTGGCAATTTTTTAGCTCCCACCCGCTACTCCGCCACCACCTTCAACAACACCTACAACAGCAAACATTAAGTCTTCTGTCAAAGCGGTTTTCTGATCTTTGCCGATAAAATATATATGTGCTTCAGAAGAACATTTAGTTTTCTATGTCATTTCGCGCATTCTTTTTTGTGAATCTCGTCGTTGTTGTTGTTGTTACAGTCTTGCCGTCCGTCTGACACATTAAAGTGGCCATATAGCGATACCTGTTGCTGCCAAAATGTCTTGTCGTTAGTGTCGATTTCTACGAAGTCATTTAAATGTGTATTTAATTACGAGTTTGTCTCACTTTTTTGTACGAAATCGATATGCGAAAAGATAAAAATAAAATTTAAGCCAAAAAAAAAACTATTTTTGACATTGAAACTGCTTTGGGGCACCTCTTGTTACTCTCTGTGGCTGCGCATGTGTGTGTGTGACCGCGCTTCGAAAGCATTTCAAAGGTTTTAAAGACTTTAATTCAAATTGTTTGCGATTTCAAATAGTTTTGATTTCTTGTTGTTTTCTTTCACGGTTGAGGCGTTTACAAACGGCAAATTATGAGAAAAAAAAAAACAAAAATAAATAAATTAACACAATTTGAAGTGTCATTTTGAATTGAAGCCGAAAATTATTAATAATTTTTTATCAAATGCTGTTGATCGCATGTGGGCATCGAAAACAGTTAAAAACTGCCAAAAACGTCGACGAGTTACTTAAATAAAAGCAGCAACAAAACAACAACAACAAAGCCAGAAAACAAGCGTCGAAAAACTTGAGCAAAATCCGACTATTTCTTTGTTTAGCAATTTTTTTTTATATTTTGCACTTTAAGTGATTTTTTTGCCTTTGTTTTTTATTTAACGCGTTGCTACTTTATATCGTTTGTCCGTCCAATGGCAACTGCCAAATATGGCGCACTTGTTTTTGTTATTGTTGTTGTCGTAGTTGCCTTTGTCACTGTGAATTTGCTTAATGTCAGCCTCAGTCTCTGCCTCAATCTCAGCCTCAGTCTGAGTGAGTGTGGCAAGCAGCAACATGAAACAAAAAAACTACAAAAAAACTACAAAAAAAAGGCCAAAAAAGCTTTCCATGCGATTGACAATATTTTATTTCAAAAAGGAAATACATGTTTCGCAAAAGTGTCAGAAACGAATTAAAGCAAAAAATACAAAAAAATAAGGAATTAAAAAAGTCTCCAAAGAAGTGTTTTAAGCAAATATTTAATTTTGCATAAAACTTTATTTTTTTATTATTTGTTTTATAGAAAAGTTTCCCAATTTCATGTAAATTACATAAAGAGCAAAAGTTGATGCGCAGTACAGTAAACACACGTAATTTGAAGGGTGTGAACTCAAATTTTGTTTGGCAAATAAACATGACAAAGTTATAGAGCGGAATTTGGAGATCGAGTTCGGGAATTTGGGCCTCCCTTGCGACGCCACTGCCATTGTATGCATTGCCTTATCGGCAATTTGTGACGACGCTTGCGTCACACTTATTTGCACAAATAAATAGACCGAATTATGTGTCAAAAGTCGTTGTCGTCTGAGGGTGTGAAAGTTGTCGTACTCCAAATGACTCAAAATGACTTCTGACTGTTTGCTGTTGTTGTTTTCTTGTATTTTATATTAGAACAAATAACAAAATTGCTTATCAGTGCGATTGCAGTGTTGTCATTTCCTTTTGGGAATTCCTCAAAACGAGTCAAACAACAACAACAAAAGTAACACAAGCCCAAACCAAATTCGCAGCTGAGTCGACACCACACCAACACAAATTAGTGCCTAATTAAATATGCTGCGACAATTAAATGGCAACAAAAACAGAAATAAGTTACAAAAACAAAAATATACATAAGTAGAAATAAGTAATATATTTATTTTGCATTGCGAAAAAAGCGCAAACGAAATGAGTAATTTACTGTAGGTTGTTGTTAATTTAATTTGATTTTTTTTAGATTTTTTCATTTGATGTTTGCTTGTTGTTTTTGTGTTTCGCATTTATTTCCACTTAAATGTAACCGCAAATGCCACAAAATACGCAAAACGCGAATTTAGATGCAATTATTATTAAATATGCAAATGAGCGCATAAAAAATAGAAAAAAAAAGTCAATTCATTGCAAATAAAAACAACATCAAAACCAATGAGCGCATGAGTGCGAGTGAAACGCCATGTGTGAGTCCAACCAACGCGTCGTCGTCGTCGCCGTTGTTTCTTCGTTTAACAATAAGTAATGCAAATCAAATTGTTTAACTGCGGCTTTGGCAAACGACACAAAGCGTGCGAGCGAGAGAGCGACTGAGCCAGCGAACGAAGGAACACACACAAAAGAACACACACTAAAGAGAACGTGAGCACGCTTTGCTGAGAGAGTGCTGCAGGTGCGGAGGCGGCAAAGAATCATCATCAGCAGCAGCAGCCGCAAAAAAACAACAACATAGAAACAGAAATAGAAAAACAGTTGGCAACATCTTTGCACAAACCCACACAGATTATTAGTTAGCTGAATTATATAATCAACATACAACTTGGCGTATGAGTAATACATGCTGCTCGGATTTGTTATTATTATTATTTTTTTTTTTTTTCGCTTATTTTTTTTTTCATATTTCATATTAATTTTCATTGAACATTATTTTATAAACTGTTTATTCAAGAATGAATTTGCAGCGCATGCGCGTTGATTCTTTACGTGTTGAAATGTTTAAATTGCATGGAAATAAATAATCAAGAATAACAACAACAACAACAAAAAGAATAACAAAGCTTGGCCATTCAACAAGAGCTCAACAAGATTCTTGGCAGCGACGGCGACAGCAGCGAAGTCTTTCAAGAACATTTCTATAGTGGGTGTTACTTGAAATGCGACTCAGCGCATGTGCGCGTGTGTGTGTGAGTGTATGTGTGCAAAGGCAGCAAACCCACGCCTGTGCACAAAACCAGCAGCAAAAGTCAAGCAAACGAAAATGAAACAGAAAGAAAACAAAAAAAAAACAGACAATGAAAAGTCTTGTAATATTTGTACTTTTGTTGTTGTTGTTAATGTTTCTTTTTAAGGTTATGTTGCACGCATAAAAAATGTGTAAGCAGAAGCTGAAAAAAGTGCTTAATTTTGGCACTTTGCGGCGTACGATCATCAAAAAGCTATAAATCAGTTAATTTAAGTCACTTTTTTGTGCCTCAACATTTGCTGCGCTCTCAAAAGCGTGTAAATTGCATTTGATTGCTTTTTACGCCTTTTGTTTTGTTTTGGTTTTTTTCATTTATTTAAATGTTATTTTTTTCGGTTATTTATTTTAAATAAGTAATTTAATAATAATTACTGACTAAGCGAGGCGGCCAACACGGCGTATGCGCAATGTCGCCCACGTGAAAAATTATCAGCAATTTATTAAAACAAAAACAACATCAACAACAGCAAAGAAGAGAATTAAAGAAGCTGTGAAGAAGCTGCCTCAGCGTTGGCAAATAAAATAGGAAATGACTAAACTAAAAAACAAAACAATCGCTTTTTTTGACAAGTGTTGTTGTCAATGCGTCGCAGTCACGCTGAGCTGAGCAGAGCAGAGCAGAGCTGAGCTAAACTTCACACAAGTAGTTGTGTTTTTGTTTTTTTAATTAATTTTTCTTTTTTCGTTTTTGTTTTTGTTTTATTTGATTTTAAGCCTTGCCAATTTTGGCAACTTGTTTGCCACTTGTTTCGACATTATTTGTTACGCCTTTCGATTGATCGTTGTTCGTTGTTCGTTCATTTGTTCATTCATTTGCCACTTGATTTTTCCCATATTAATTTATCATTTATATAACTTTGTTTTTTTTTTTTCAACTTGATCATATTCGTTCAATATAACGACAACAACAACAACAACAGCAATAACAAGTGGCAAAGGCATTAAATAAATTAAATTGCGCGTCCAAAACAAATTAAACTAATAATAAGTGTTTGCCGCAATAGGCGAAACTAACGACAACAACAACGACAACAACGACGGCGACGAGATTCTGAAGTAGGAAGCGTTTTTCACGCTCGCTTATTATTCTGTTAACAGTTCAGCTTATAAATCAACTCAGCACTCAAAGCTGCCTTCGAGTCTCAGCTGCGATACATGCTGACGTTGCTTGCAAAAATTGCTGGTTCTTCTTCTTTGTCTATATCTAAGTGTAATTAATAAGAAAAAAACAAAGACGCACATCATTGCATTTCCAGCGAAGAACGAAGCAAGGACTTGAGCTTCTTTGATTAGCTCGACTTGACTTGCCTTCGCTTGCTTTGTCTGCGCCTGCACTACACTTGAGCTGAGTTGCGCACTCATTGCGTCAAACGGAATTCTATGTAATTTAGTGTACACTAAACGCATGTGTCATTTGACAAACGCTTCAATGTTTGTTTAATTGCTCAAATGTAAGAAAAAACCCATAAGACATTTTCGTTAATGAACTTTTGCGGAAATTGTCGACTCTTATTCCCATAAATACATAACTGTTTGAAGGGTTCAAGGCATGCAAAGCACAGTTTATTTGATATTAGTTTATTCATATCAATAAAGTACTCTCAAACAATGCGCGAGAACAAATAAATCAAATAAAATATATATTAATTAAACAAATAAAATAATAAATAAACACTAATAAAGCAAGTGAGAAAAAATTCTCGCCTAAAATGTCAATAAGTGAAGGTTACATAACAATTGAAACGCCAAAGTTTTTTACCCTCCCGCATTTGATTTGAATTTTTATATATGTTTGTCCGTCCGTCCGTCTGTCTGTCTGTCTGTCTGTCTGTCTGTCTGTCTGTCTGACTGCCTGTGTGTGTTCGTTTTGCTTTTGCACAATAGCTTAAATAAATATTTGTATTTCACTACGCAATCGAAATGTTTTACAAAAAATGCCAAATAAATTTTATTAAATAAAAAAAAGTTTTGCACAAAAAATGAGCAACAACAACAAAGTCATTGGCGCCGCTGTTGAAGCCAAATGCGGCCGCAACAGTTGATAATGATGATGCCTGCGTCGATGATCATGATGATGATGATGATGGCTGTCATTTGGCGTTGTGAGGGCGCATGCGTGTTAAAAGCGAAGGTCGTTTTGGCCTCAACTCGGCGCGACGTTCAACTACAGTTGCTTCACATAAATCGCTTGCCATAAACAAAGCAGCAAATGCCAACAACAACAGCAACAACAGCAACAAGCGTCTTTAAACTGTCGCCCTATGTTATATACTTGTATATATGACTTTGGCTTAAATGTGTGTGTGTGTGCGTGTGTGTGTGAGTGCGACTCAATTTGGTTTTATCGCTTTCTGCGGTTTCTCAAGACAAATGCCACAAGACGAATGCTTATTAATATTTGCCTAATTTATTAACGCACACAAAATTCACCAAGACAAAAAAGCAGACAAAAAAGAAGGCGAAATCTGAAAAACATAAATTAGAATGTGTTTACAAACAAATCATGCGCCGCTTTGTGGTTTTTTTCATATGTTTTCTTGCAAGTAATTCACTCATGTCGCTTGAGAACTTGCAAGAGTTCGATTTGTGTTTTCTTTCTGTTTCATATTTCTTGTTTTTGCGTTGCAGAGTTCTTGAATTGCGCAAAGTGTTTGCGGTAATGCCTTTGCCTGCGGTTAGAATCGTTGCTGTTGTTGCTGTTGGCAGCTGTTGGCAGCGGAACGAGCGGCAGCAGAATTCTATTAAGCCAACATCAGTTTAGTTATTGATCGAATCAGCAACGCGTCTGCGATAAACTTGTTTCTTCACCTACATTGAGTTAAGCCAGTTAAGCGTTAAATGTGGTTTCCGCGCATGCGCAAAGCTCAATAGCGCAATGGTTAGAGGGTTGGAGGGCTCGGGTGGCGAAGACAGCCGACTGCCGTTTGCCAATTGCGTGAGTGTAACGACAAGTTCTTTGTTTGGCACATGGTTACACTGAGAGAAAAAAACAACTCACAGACGCAAAATGTTTAAACAAAAGTTCGATGAAAATAAAATGCGTAACTCTTTTCCTTTGCTCTAATCGGCCAAAGTACAAAATGGCTCACATTGAACTTTGTTTCATGCATAATTTTCAGCTTATTGACGCCAGTCAATTAAACTATTAACTGTTGACATGAAGTGAAGTGAAGCGCACAACAACAACAACGTGAAGAATAATAACAACAACATGAAGCATAACACGCCTCGTTACAAACTCATCCATCAATTCAATGAATGAGGTTAATCTGTGTGCGCATTGCTTATTGTTCCCTCCCCCTCCCCCTGCCACTCGCTCACGCTCACATTTGATTATAAGAAACATTCTAAAACATGAGTTTGTAACAATTGTTGGCACCCGCAACTGTTTGTCAACACCGGAAGCAAAAAGACAAAAAAAAATGTCATGTCGCTTCAAGCAAAGCAAAACAGACAAAAGTCAAAAAACTTTTCTCCAAAAAATATTACTACATATAAATTAATAAAAGTTAACGGACGGACGGACGGATGATAAAGCGGCATGTGGCATGCGGCATGCAGAAGCGGGGTGTGGAGTGCATAAATGTTGATTTCGGCAGCTCGTAAATCGTTAACGAACCTAATAAAAAGACAAGAAGAGTTAAGCTGCGCAAAAAAAAAAAAATAAATATAAAAGAAAAGAACTGTAAAATTCAATTAAAAACAATTGGCAGAGGACAAAAAGTTTTAAGGTGACCATGCGTGAAAATATTCAAATAATGTTTAAACAAAACAAATGAAAAAATGAAAAAAAAAAAAAAAAAACAGAAAAGAATGTCATAAAAACAACAAAAAATGGCATTGCACATAAATTCATTTGTGTTAATTGAGCAGGCGTAATAAAAAAGGAGAAGAAGAAGCGGCATATAAATAAAAATAATAATAATAATAGTAACGAGAATGGTGTAATAAAGCACGGGGCATGTCCAATGCCAAACGCAATGCAATTAAAAAATACGCGTACTTTTCAAATAAGAATCGAGCAATAGAGACAAAGCATGACGTTAATAGGTCGCGCGTCGGCCAAAAAAAGGCGTACGGCAAAGAAACAATGCAACGCACGTCCGCGGATATCCGCAAAACAAGCCGAAGTCGTCGAAGCTTGAGGCAGAGCCGAAGCTGAAGCTCAGGTAGGCAAACAAAGTACAATAGATAGAAGAACAAAGCGCATGCGTCAATCGCTCATAAACTCATACACTCAGTCGATCGATCGATCCGTCAGTCAGTCAGTTAGTCAGTTAGTCAATCAACTGGCTTATTTAATGAGCACAAGATGGCATAAGAAGCTAGAAAAGGCATATAACGGTTAATTCAATTAGCTTATCGTGCATCATGCGTCATACAAATCAATCGAAGTGATCAAAGTTACTTACATTTTGGCTTTTGGTTTCGTTACCTCATTTATGTTTCTGCTTCTGCTGCTTCTTCTTTTATATTTCATATTTGAAATATGCAAATTACATAACCAAAAAGACGACGACTTTTTTATTTAAGTGAAGTTTCATACAACATTTCGATGTCACTCACTCAGTCACTCAGTCACTGAGTTAAGAGCTTCATTTCATTCCATTTCATTTTGGTATTGGATTTGCTTACGTAACTGATTGAGTTGTTGATAAATAATGAGTGACAATTGCAGACAACCAAAGTCAACGTAAGCGAAATGTAATGAAATTTTTTACCTTCTCATCGCCGGCACTTCCTCGCTGACACTTAATGGGCAATTTTCCAATCAACAAGCCAAATGCACAACACATTTTCACACACAACAACAACACCAACAAACAAACACAGAAAACAAACTTCATTTTTCATCATGTCTGAGAAAATATTTTTGAACTGAGAAAAGATAAAATAAAATAACCAAAAAAAGAAAAAATTTGCCAAAATAAATCAAAGTCATACAAAATATGACTGAGACATCGCAATGTGTCTGTCTGTCCGTCCGTCAGTCTGACTGCTCTGTTGCTTTCATGTTGCATGTTCAACCTTTTTAACAAAAATGTGCTGTTGCAACACTTAATCTCACAGCAGTTGCAACCACAACAACAACCACTACAACTTGAATCGATTTGTGTTTTACAACTGAAATCGCATAAGAATTTAATGAAATTTAATGAAATGTTACACGATCTTCCGATCAAATCATCGATCGTTCAAACGATTGTTCGTTGGTTCGTTGGTTCGTTGGTTTATTTTTGTTTTAACTTCGCTTTGCTTTGAATTTGACTTGAATCTGAATGAAGGCATGATTCTTGCTCTAGGATATTTTCGCAATTAATTGAATTATCGTGAATGGCAAATGTCTGCATGCATATATGATCAATGATCATATATGCACGTAATGTGTACTTAACTTGAACAGACGTCGTCCGTCCGTCCGTCCGTCCATATGTCTGTCTGTCTGTCTTGCTGTCAGTGCCTCACTCAATCGATCTTAAGGTGATCTATTGTCAGGCAATGCACGTTTGCGGCGTTATCGTTTATGACATTTAGTTTGGACATTTACTCAGCGGGCGTGTTTTGCTACTGCCTCTGCCTCTGCTCCGCCCACGCCTCTGCCGACGCCGCTGCTCAGATTGTTTAGGTGCGGTTCTAAAAACTTGATGTTTTGTAAAATGCTTATTTGTTATTCAAAAGGTTTCGTTCATTGTCTGATAAAAACATTGGCAAAAGGCACTGCTTTTTTGTAACTTTGTCTAGTTGAGTGTTATTTTGTTTAGCGTTGATTATGTTGTTGTTGCAAAGTCACAAGAACTAATCACTCTAGAACAAAGGCAATACAAAATGGAATTACATGAAACTAAGCAAAATGTTCTGCAGTTGCGTGTTTGTTGAATACGACTAAATTGATTCTTCTCTTTACTGTTCCCAGTGCAGTTGATGAAGTGTGTGATGAATTCAAATGAACTGACGCATCTTTAGACTGTTTTTTTTTTTGCAATGAAATAAGATCGATGCTGAGAGTAAACTGAGTTCTTGAATAACACAAATTTACGCTTCCCAGCATTGAAATTTTATGGGACATTAAGTCAAATGCTTTTAGTTATATTGCTAAGGTAAGAAGTTCAAATAAAGACCTTTGAAATAATATTCAAAATTTTGTGCAACTCCCTTCAACATATCCTAACAGAAGTCAGTCAAGAAAATGCAAAAAACTTTTTAAAAATTACAAACAAGATAAATATAATAAATATAATAAATAGAATATAATATACTCAATCTAGACTAAGCACAAATGCAAATAATCTGCCACCCAACTCAAGGCCATAGTTGCTTCAGCTTTAATAGTCGTACAATAAATAAAATAATAATATCCGCAGAAGAAAACTTTCCTCTGCTGGAATAAATGTTTCTTTAAAATGAGAAATATGAGTTATGTTGGCCTAAAAAAGCTGTGTCCATGTGAATATTTTAATGTAAATCAAAAAAGATTTGCAAAATTTGTTTGTTTATTTATGAATATGAAAGTGAGTTCATTGAAATGTTTCACTCATTGAAAGGGGGGAAAAAGATCAAAAATAATGCACAATAAGACATTAAACAAACTACTATAGCCTGATTTAAAGGTTAATGCAGCAAGTGAACAACAACAAAAAAAAAACTCAAACAAAAAATCAAAAAGAAGAGAAAAAAAATCACCCTTTAAAAAGCGCTATGCTTCATTAGCGCTGTGCACTTCACCACAAAGTCTTACACGCTTAATTAAGCAAATTATTGAATGTTTTTTAGCGCACATTAAATGCTTTTGTCGGCTGTGGGAAAGCAACAAGAAAAAAAACAAACACTAAACACAAGTTGTGATTTTTTTAATAGGCAACACTTTACAGAGCATTAAAACACATAAACACACACACTCACATGCCGACGTACAAACGTATTAGTAATTTAATTTAGATTGCGCATACGCCATGAGTTACAAATAACAACAACATTATTTTTTTAATTACACAATGAAATCTAAGACAATAGAAAATGAATGAAAAAAAAACACAAAAACGAACTAAAAATGAGCATGAAAAGCATCAGATTACAAGCTACAAGTTCATGTGTGCGCGCCTGCAAAGTCTTGGCAGCTGAGCGCCTTTTTATATATTTTATTTCTATTTTAAGCTTCACTTGGTCTTTATAACTGCCCTAAAAACCGACTTACGAACAAACAGTAAAAAAATGTAGCTGCTGCACATGCATACACACACATATGTGCATGGATTCGTGTATAAATCTCGCGGTTCGCATGAGTCACGTGGCTGACGGTGCCGACGGAGTCGACGTGCCACAAGCATGAAAATTAGAGCAATTAATCGCTATTTGGCTCAAGTTCAGCAAAGGCGGGAATAATGATTTGCCGAAACGATAACATTTTAATGGCGAAACGTTTAGACTTAAAGACTGAAATTATTCTGACAATTGTTAAGCAAACAACGGGCAGACAAATGCCATACAATTAACAAACTTTCATTGGCGAATGGAAAAAAAAAACATAGAGAACGATTAGAAAAATGGTGAGGAAACAGAATTGCAAATGCAAAAAAATGAAAATAAAATGAGATAAAACGTGTTTGTCGGAAAAGCCTTAGTCAGTCCGACCAACCGTCTATCTATAGCTACATGTATGTATCTGTGTCTCTGTGAGCGTTGTAATACGAGCTAAGCCATTTTGTATACAATTTTGTTTTGTTTTATTTTTATGAATTACTTGTAACACAATAAAAAAAAAAAAAAATAACCATAAAGAAACTGTAACAAACGCTTTGTCTCGAGAGCAACAACAATAACAACATTAGCAACAAAAACAGTAAAAATATGTCGCACGCGGTAGTTCAAGTTTCTATAAATCAGCGACTGCACAGCACATACATACATATACACACACACACAGACAGACACAGAAATATATACATGTATCTTGCTCGATTCGACAATGTGTATCTGCAGAAAATGTTGAACTTACATAAAAGGTATCTTGTTTAATATAATTTTATATTTTCCATTGTAGATACTTTTCAATGTCAGCTCAACTTTACAACTTACTTATGAGTTACCTTTTGTTTGCTGTGCAACATCGTTTTTCTTTTTTTATTTTATTTTTTTATATTTTTTTTGTTTAAAATTTTCTGAAGACCAAATAGATTGCAAATTGTTAGAACAGGTTTGCTTGCAAGCATTTCTCTAACAGCAAGCATCCATGTATCTACATATGTATGTATGTACCTTATTAAGTGTCTGTTGAAACACACATTTATAAGTTTCATTTGTAATTAACATTTAATAAAACCTGTCGGTATTTGCAAATGTCGAATTGTGTTAAGCACGCTCGAAAAATTACAGAATTGTATAAAAGATACTTTTGTTGGCACTTTTAACTTTTATAAGTAAGTATCTCAACGCTAAAAAAAACATTTACGAACTCAGCCCAGCACTCTTAATTGGCGTAAATATGTGTATAATTTTGCAATTAATTGCCAATAGATACAAACGCACACCTGAGATACTTACACACAATAACCGCTAATTACCGCAAGCGCAATCGGAAATATCGCATTGGACCAACTGATTGTGATTGTGAGAGTTCATTGCACCAACAGGCAAACTACTAAAGACTCCACCCACATGCGAGTTATTTCAATGTAAGTATCTAGATACATATGCATGCGTGTTTGGCTATAAGTGGTGCCATTCACATGATACTGACAAACACTTCAAAGTGCTAAACCACAAAAAACGCAACAACAACAATAACAACAACAACAATAACAACAACAACAATAACAACAACAACAATAACCAAACGCAACGTTTCAAATCCCTTGTTGACCTTAACTTTGAATTCTCAAAACACAAAAGTTCAAATACGAAACAGAAACAGAAACTCACATACACACACACACAAATGAAGTTTTCATTGTGCGAATTTTTGTTACAAATTCGTTAATGAAAACCCAACAACAATAACAACAAACACAATAGGCAACTGATGAAGAAATATGTTATAAAAGCCTACATTAAAAAAAAAACAACAACAATAAAAACAAGAAATGATTCACCGTATTAGCTTAAAAAAAGATATGTTGAGCCAAAAAAAAAAATGTATCTAAATGGAAAAGCGCGTTTTTGACACATTTAGCTCAGCAGCTTTGCACATACGTTTTCTGTAAGCGCTTTAACACTCACACACACACATGCCACACAGTGTGTGCTATACAGATACATACATATGTAGATACATTCCCTTCAAGTTGTCGGCTGTCGACTGTCGTCTGTCGGCTGGTGCCATACGGGCATTGCAAATGACATTGACTTGTGGTTTCGGTTGCGATTTCTGTGTGGGCACTGACATCAAAATTGTTTTCCTCACTTTGCCGACTGTCAGCGAATCGACTATCGACTTCTTTTCCTAACCAACAACAACGCGATACAGACAGACAGAAACACTGACAGATAGACAGACAGACAGAGGAACAGAGAGAACGACTTGAGCAGTGCATGCTGCTGTTGTTGTTGTAGTTCTCAAGACGCCATTGCGCGATGATTTGACGATTCTCTGCCGCTTCAGACATACATACATGATTAGTCACTTTTATTAGCTTCAAGCCTGCCTGGTTTCAAGCAAACATCTTTCGTCAGTGGGTGCACTTTATGACTTGTCAGCATTAACTTGTCCAATACACCAAAACACAACAGATACTTCGATACATATGACTTGTATCTAATGCCATTTGTTCTTTTGTTTATTAGCGGCATTTCTGTTATTTTGTTGTGTTCTTTTATGTTTTTTTTTTGCGTGGTGCTGTTATTTGTCCTTCATATTGAGCATGTTCTGTATCTTTGTATCGCTCGCTGTGATGTAGCAAGTAACATTTGTAGCCGCTCAACACCTCATAAGCATATCTGTGTGTGTGAATCAGCATTGCCTCTTAAAGCCATACATGTACTTCCGTGTGTTTTATTGATTTTTTGTTTTCATATATTTTTGTTTTAAATCAAATGATTTGTTATAATTTTGAATTTTCTCTTCAATTAATTAAAATAAAAACATCTTTGCCATTTAGTTGAGTCCAAGGAAGACCGTGAACTGCATAGAAGCGTTTGTCATTGTTGTTGTTGCAATTGTTGTTGCTTCTTTGCATTTAGTTGTTGATCTACGATAGCATTAAATCGCCGCCTACTTCATTCATTCATTCATACACTCATTCGCTGCGATTCGATTCGATTGGCTTCGCGTTGGTCGTTTGTGGCGCGCGCTTGACCTTCTTCGTTGCTGCTGAATTATGAGACATGATTCGATGATTATTGTTTCTTTTATAAGTTCGACGAATTGATTCATAAATTTCTTAAACGATTTATAAGGTTTCTTGCTGAAATACTTCCGTCGTCGTCGACTAATGAATTACGCCATGACTTCTATTTTTTTTAGCTTTTTGCATGAACGTTTTAAGACTCTTTTACGACTTTTTTAAGACTTTTGTAAAGCTCACACCTTGTAATTGCACCGCAAGCAAATAATAAATTCTTTGCCTTCAAATGAGTTTTGATTGCTCCAGTTTTGTGTTGTTTTGCGCCGAACAAACACCTGATTTGCATCAAACTAAGGATTTGTATCGCAGACTCATATTTCACTAATAGAGTTGCTGTTGTTGTTGTTGTACGTCATGCAACCGTTGACAATTTATTTGGTGGCCGCGAGCATAAAATGAAACATTCTTGTTGCATGCTCAGCTGTCATAAGTGAAAAAATAAACGAAGGAAAACAAAAATATTCGTTCAACATATTTTTGCACTTTAATGCAAAATCAGCAAATTGCAATCAAAAGCAACTCATAACAAATTATGCACAAGATTTGTGCTCATTTTCAATTAAAAAAGTAAACATTTGATTGCCGTAACAGATCGAAAAAAAGCAACAAATCGAAACACAAAATTGTTGTCGAACGCGTTGCTGACAAGAAAGAACAGTTGCGCAGCCGCGAGCAGAAAATTCTCACTCTCGAACGAACATGTGCGCCAGGTGCGAATTAAGCGAATTAAAAAGATACAAAAATTAGTAAAGATACAATCAAAGTCAAAGTTATTTAACATCGCCAAGTGTAAACAAGTATAATTTTAAAATTTTGGAAAAACTCTGAAAACAAACATTAATTTTAGTTTTAATGAAGTTATATCACAAAGCGGTACACGGCACATACAGCAGTCTGATATGCACAAAAGCACGTTAGTTAAACCAAATTTGTACGCTAAACTATGACGTATGTGCCATGCAGCGTCATATAACATACGCTTAATAACTATTAAATTTACGCAAAAGTCAAACATTTTGATAGCTATGATGCCACGTTTCTCCTTGGGAGGGGGTTTTATATTTATATAAGCAAACGCCTTGACTTCTTTCATATTACTGCGAAATATTATAAAAACATAAAACTTTCACTCTTCTTAGTATCCGTGAAAAAATCTATTAACAGCGAAGCTCTTTTTATGGGTTTTCATGTGCACATGCTTGACTTGAGTTTTACACGTATTTCGAAACGACAATAAAACATTAGAAACAAAGAAATTTCCACTTTAAAGTACGTAAGCTTTTGCATGCAATTGAGTTTTCCAAAGGCGCGGAAAAGAAATGTGAAAGTTCACAAAGAAGAGTAACAAGTGTTAAAATTAACAAAACTTCTTGGCTTCGAATATTTGCCTAAGCTATTAATATTTATTTAACTTGCGACCAATTGAGTAAAAACAAAGTTGTTTGTGCGCGTCCAAAAAAATGGGTCATCATTTATGAAAAATGTTGGAATTACTTAAAGTTATGCTCATATGAAAATGTCAAATGCGACATTGTCAAATGTCAACGAGCGCCACGCGGCGTCGTCGCCCATGAATGTTGTTGTTGTTGTTGATGTGCATGAATGAATCAATGAGTGAGCGAATAAGTTGTATGCATGGGTTTGTTTGTGTGTGTGTGTGTGTGAGTGAAGGCAGCAAAGTGACATGAACTGAATGAAATTTAATGAAGTTTCGTTCGCTTGATTGTGACTTCTATTTTATTTTATTTATCTTTATTTATTTAATTTTTTGTTTTTGTTGTTTTCGTTGTTTCTGTTTGGTCATCAAAATGCAATCCTACGCACTTTTCTGTGGGTTTCATTTTATTTATTTAAATTTTGAATGCGTGTCTTTTTTCGTTGTTAGATAAATGCTTATTTAACTTAGTTAGAGGCAACGTGTGTCGCATGTTCTTTGTTGCTTTGTGCTGCTGGTGGCCAACAAAAAGTCTTGACTTGAGCGTCGAAAATTGTCGACATTTTGGCAGCGATTGCCGTGAAACCTGTCAGAGAGCCGAAGCAACAACAACTAAGCCACCCACGCACATGTTATGCAAACTACAGATATATGAAACATTATAGAATGCGTCATTTTGTTGTTTTTGCTATGCTTGTTAATTATTTCACTTGTTGTTCTTGTTGTGTAAAAGTGGCTTTTCATTAAGGGAACGGGGACCGCATAAAGTTCAGTTATACGCCGACTTACGCTACCCTTTTTTACGCGAATTCGGAGATACGCGGGTTTTCATTTTGATTCAAACCCAAGGAGAATCAGTTTCAGATCCTGAACAAATCGATGTATTTATGCGCAAATCGTTCAACCCCGACTTACGCGAACTCGACTTATGCGGCAATCACTCGGTCCCACCTATCGCGTAAGTCCGGGGTATGACTGTATATATATTCTTGATCAGGACGACAAGGGAAATTGATTGAGCCATGTCCGTTCGTCTGTCCGACCGTGCTCACCAATGGTTCTCCGAAACTATAAGAGCTAGAGGCTTGAAGTTTGATTTTGTTTTGTGCCACGCCCACTCCTTCCCGCCCAACCAGCACCAACGTTGTAACTCGAACACCCGAAGAGATAGATACATGAAAGTGGATATGTATACTCAGTATGTGTAGCCCTAGAAAACTGCATGCCACAATTTTTCCCCCTTCTCTTCATTTCCCCTCCCCCGGTTGTTTTCTTAAATTTGTGATATCTCAAAAACCTAAAATTGCTCAGTAAAAATGTATCTACATTTAAAACTGCATACCACAAAATCCTCTCTCTTTGATGGTTACCCCCCAAAGACCCACAAACTCAATTTCTTTGTAAATTCTACATTTGTTCTCCGTTTTTCCCGATATTTTGAACAATATTCGATAGGGCGATGTCAGATTAATATGTTCTTGTAGATTTGGGGTGGGGTGTGGGACCGCCTACCGTGTGTGCAGGGTATTATATTGTCGAGTATACCCGACTAAACCGCCCTTACCGGCTTTTTCATGTTGTTTCGATTATAAATCAAACGCAACAATTACAAACGCCAACCTTTTTTCGCTGTTGCTGCTATCGTTGTTGTTATTGTTGCTTGCTTGATTGCTGACTAATTAACACATTGATTAACGTATTGAAGGCGCAAAGAGACTAAAATGAACGCCTGGCAAAAAGTAATTACTTAATTGTGCGCACAAAGGACACAAAGGCGAACGAACGAATTTAATGACAAATAATGAAAAATGGAAGAAAAATATATCGTACAACCGGTTAACCTCTAGACCCACTAAACTTGACGCCACTTTTACTGATATGGCTAAGAAAAATACAAAAACAAAAATGAAAACTTGGCCAAAAACAAAAAAAAAGGAACGTTTTAATGTTTTGCTCGTTACTCGAAATGACCATAAAACGCAGACGGACTTGCACGAGGTAAAGATACATGATACACACACATACAAACATAACTACAAGTACAACAACACAACGTAAAACTTGTTCGAATGCACAACACTAACAACAACAACAACAACAAGCAAGGCAAAAAAAAAGCACAAGTCTGTGAAGAAATGACAACGCAGGCGCAGAGGACAACCGAATGCCAGACGGACAGACAGACAGAGTCAAGCAGCGAATCAAAGCAGGTGTGTTTGAGCGCGTGTGTGAACATCGTGAGAATGTTGTGCAGCATTTAAGATGTTAGCACAACGTGTGTCATGCATTTCATTTCGGTTCGACTTTTTGAAATGCACAAAAATGTATCCTAAATTCAAGTACGAAATCTCAGTACAACAACAACAACAACAATAATAATAAAAACGAAAAACAAAAAACGATTGTTTACATTTCGAGCGCTTCACAGACAAACCAAAATCAACAATAACAACAACAACAACAAGGCAGACACATGAAAAACAAAAAAGATGTTTTTACCGATTTTAGAAGCCATGAGGTCAATGCTGCGTCGATGTGCCATGACAATGTTGTTGTAAAACGTACGTGTTGTTGTTGTTGCAGCGGCGTTGTCAAGTGCCATAAGTCTCTCAAAAAGTTTGTTCGTCCGTCCGTCCGTCCGTCTGTCTGTCTGATTGTCCTCATGTCCATCCAACTGTCAATGAGTGTTACATTGAGCACAATGCACGCGTTTGTCTCTGCGACTGCGCTGCGCTGTCGATGTTGACGTCGCCGACGTCGTCGTCGTCGTCGTTGTTGTTGTTGATAGCATTGCAATTGTTGCTTTCCCAGCCTCAGATGAGGCCCAGATGATTTGTGCGCGTTGATAACGCACTAAACTGTTGTGATTTCACACAAACGGCGTCTAAACGATGACGCGACCCCTGAGCGCCTCAAATGAGATGGGCCCAACTCATATGCTTGTTCGTCTTTGATGCCACAAGCATTCCATAATTGAGCGAATGTCTTGACTCACACCCTTTTTGCTTTCTTACACTTCTGCTTCTTCTATAGTGCATTGCGTGTGACTTCTCATCAACAGCAGCAGCAGCAGCAACAACAACCAGAGACACTTCCGTTGCCCATTGCAGCAATGTTGTAGTTGTTGTTGCTTCTTTTCCTTTGGCGTGATTGATTGTAAGCACGCACATTTCGCTTTGACCTTCACTCGTGTTAATGACTTTGCCTGCGGTGCAAACGCAACTGCAACAGAGTCAATGCAACAACAGCAACAGCAATAGCAGCAACAACGTCAGAGACATTCGTCGTTTGTCTTCGCTTAATGGCAAATGTTTGTATAAAAAAAAGCAAAGTGTTAAACAAAATGCTCAAATGATTTGTCATGCGCCTAATAAGCAATAAAAATATTACGTTTTATGCAAATCAAGCCTTCATTAACATTTTCGACCAATTTTGTTTGATTTTTCGTTGCTTTGCATTTACAAAATTGTTTGCTAATTAACACAAAAATGCATCGAAACTTGTTTGTGCTTCAAATTTGTTGTCTTTTAATGCTGTTGTTGTTGCTTTCTATATACTTATACCCTGCACATGGAGTGTGTCACAATATTGGATGAAAATCGGTTTATAGACTCAGTAAGCCATATAAAATTGCATACCACAATTTGTGCCCCTCCCCCTCAGTTACCCTCAAATAGTGGTTTTCTTATAGGTAATTGCTTTATCTCCAAAACTATAAATGATACGAATATGAAATTTTGTATGAAGACTTAGTAAATTTGCATCTTTAACTCTGCATACCCCAAAATACCCCTCCCCCTCATAGCTGCCCCTCAAAGACCATCATACTCAAATTATTCTTAGATTAAAATGTTTTTTTACAGATTTGCTTGATATCATAAATATTTTTTTTCAAATTGGGGCATGTCACCGCCTTCCTTATGAGCAGTGCATTGAATTGTCGAGTATACTCAGCTATACCGCCCTTACTTGATTTCCCTAAATTTGTGGGCGTTTGGCGTCACTTGCAAAAGCGCAGACGCATCAAAGACTTGTCAAATTCATTGCAATCGAAAATTAGTTACACTTTTTATTGAGTGGCAAACGACTTACAAAACAAAATCTGTTTTCTTCGTCGGTCGCACCTTCGGTTGGAATTCGCGCTCTGCTTTGATGTGCAAACAAAAGGCATCGAACGTTCGATTTTTCAACATCATTTTGGTTAACACTTTTTGGTTTGGTTGTCTTATTGGAAAAGAAGTTCAAGTAGCGAAGACGCACAACGTGTTGCGATGTGTTACAGGTTGTAGATTATAAACGTATATCTTTGTGTGTGCGTGTGTTTGTGTGCGTGCCATAAAATAACAGGCAGTCGGTAAGTCAGTCAGTCAGACAAATAAACATTTAAGCCAAAACCAACAACAACACGCAAACGGCCTTGCGCTTATTGCGACAGCGATCGTGTGACTTTGTCTGCGCGCGCGCGTGCAAGCGAGATGGCACGATCGTTCACTGCTGCTCAGTCAGAGGCTCAGACGATGCACAGGCATAATTTTGTTTTATTTTATTTATTTTTGTTTTTTTTTTTTTATTATAAACAATTTTATTTGTATTTGTTTTGCTTTTTTATTGCTACTTTTGTATATCTTTTTTGTGTTTTTTTTTTCAATACATTTTTTTTATTGCCTTCAGACACCTGCAATTTTTAACTCGATTTTCAAAAAAAACTATTTCTCTCTGTTTGTTGTTGCTTTTGATGTTTGTTGTTCGATGTTTGTTGCTGTTTGTGCCTTTGAATGTTTTAATAATTTGCACGATGAAGAAATCATAATAATAAAGACATGAGCGAACGAACGCGCGTCGCACAATTAAATTGTCAAACGATTAATGATCAACGTCATTATCCCTGTCATCACCATCATCATCGTCATCGTCATTAACACTATCATTATCAGCAACATCATCATTATTATCAACGACGCAACTTCATAATCACGATGCAATTTTCAACGATATTAAGTATACGCCCTATTGGCGCAAATTAATGACACTGCAAGAGTCGAACGACAGACGGGACAGACGAGATTTGCTAAAGAGCAAACAATTATAATTTATACATAAAAATTATTATAATTAAGTTGAATAGCGTTGTGCACTCCTCTCCTCTCCCCTCCACTGCTCTCCTCTCCACCTCATTGATATGCTCTCCTCTGTTTTGTTCAAGGCATTCATCTGACTTGCATTGATTCATGCGCTCAATCCGTCAGTCTGTACGTCCGTCCGTCTGTCTGTCTGTCGACGCTATTGAAATAGCATTGAACAATTTGAAATTCGTGAATTATTACTTGCACTTTAACATGACTGCAAGCAACAAAAGCCAACATTTACAATAATAATAACAGCAACAACAATAACAACAACGACAACAACGACAGGTTGACATTTTATAGTTGTCGACACTTGACAAGTCTTGCTTGCTCTTTCTCTCCATCGACATCTCCATCTGCTCCCTCTCGCCCTCCCCCTCTGTGTTTTGCTTAACTCGCGCGCTTTGTCACCAAACTTGCATAACTCGCTTTTTTTATTTTCCCATTTATACCGCTTTTGTTGGTTTGTTGTTGGGGGTGTACAACAAATCTAAGAAGAAAAAAAAAAATAAATTAAGAAAAAAAAACACTAACAAAGTAAATAAAAAATTGCGAAAATGTCGTCGCCTTTTGTCAGTTTTGTGGATTTTGTTCAAAAAAAACTTTTGTTGTGAAAAAAAAAAAATGTTTTATTTTTTAGTTTTTGCTTCTATTGACAAATTCTAATTGCCTTTGCCGCCATTGTCGTCGTCGTCGTCGTCGTCGTTGCCGACTTTGAAGTTCGATTCTTTTTGGTCGCAAAATGAACAAATGAAGTGTTGAACCGTTTTTGGTCATGCGCGACTCAAAGTTCAACAACTCGATTGTCCGTCCGGCCGTCCGTCTGTATTGACTTCACTTGTTTTGGTCTATCAGCGCGCTGTGATCAATCGTTTTTGGGCGTACTTAACGCTTTGTGTGTAAGAAGTTTCAAGTAAAAATTATAAAAAAAAAATGCAAAAAAAATCGTTTCTGACAGAACGCCTCTGAGCCTCGGAGCATGTGTCGAGAGATTATGGCAAATATGCACAGCGACATTCACAAATTAGCAATAAATAGCTGAAATAATCGGTTTTCATTCGCGCATGCTAATGGAACCAGTTCGCTGCTGCTGCTGCTGCTGATAACGCTACAGCAACAACAACAACAGCAAAATCAACAATAACGACTAAGTGAAGTGCGCCTTTGCTGTTGTACGCATGCGCTGCTCAGCCGGCGTCTCTGTCGGCGCTGCCATGGCGCGCTATAAATATTTATTAAACATCTTCGTGACTAAGAAATAAAAACAAAAAAGATCCCATTTAATATATGCGCTTTTCAGACATACAAAAATCAAGTTACAAATTTTAATTGAGAACTTGTTTAACGCACAAAATTTTTATTGCACAAAAAACACATAAAAATACAAAAACAAATTTATACAAAAAAAATCCAAATAAAAATTAAAAAACAAAAACAAACAAAAGGATGTCATTAATTTGATTAGCGGATGATAACAACTCAATCTCATCTAAAAGATACTTAAGGCGCGCAAAGCCAATTCAATTTGTTTGAAAATCGCTCAGCGCTCAACGCTTTGACAGCGACAAGCAAAAAAAAAAACACTAAAAACCAACAACAACAACAATAAATTATCATTTCAAATGCGCACAAAGTGCCACTTGACAATATTGTCTGTTTTTTAGCCAGAGTTGTCATCATCATCATCATTATTGTTGTTATTGTTGTTATTGTTGTTGCTTTTTAAGGTTTCACTTAAACAGAAATCTTGAAAATGTTAACAATGAACCGCCGTTTGTTGTTGTTGTTGTTGTTTTTCCACCCGCCATCATTAGAAGGCTTTACAACAAACAATAAATAAATAAATAAAAAAAGGTGCCGCCATCGTTTGAAAATTGTTGGGCGCATTTTTTGATTTTTAATTTCAGATTATAATTAAGTGAATCAAATTAAATCGAAACTGTCTCGTATATATTTTAAGTGTAAACAAATTAACAAGATCATTTAGCGTAATTGTGTGTGAGGTGGGGAGCGGTGAAGTGAAGTAAAGTGTTCGAGACTGTAATTTAGAATTGCTTTTGATGTGCGGCGGCCTTTTTAGCATTTTTCAAATATTTGCAACAACAATTAATTGCAATTGAAATCTTTTTTTTTGTGAGAAACAACACAAATCAATAATGCAACAAAGCAAGTGAAATCTTCAGAGGGGAAAAATAAAAAAACAATTTACTTATACATATATAATAAATAGATTGACTCAAGTCGAAGGTTTTCAATAAACAAAACTAATTTATTGCGTTCACGAACTTCGCATACCCACATTGGTCATAAACTATTGCTCTGGTCCGCTCGGGTCTCGTCTGGATCGGTCTTCAGCGCAGTGCAGGCGTGCTCTGCTGGCAGCGCAAAGTTAATGAATTCATTAAGCAACCCGAAGGCATACAAATCGAACAACAACAACAACAATGATCAGTTGTTAGGGCCCAACGGGCGTCGCATTTAAGCAATTGACTGTCATGGCGTTGGGAAAAGAGAGTTGCCACTTGCAATAGAATAAGCTTTGATTTACTTTGCCTTTAGTTTAGGCTAACGTCGTTCGCTTCGACCCTTCAAATTCAATTGTCTCTTGTCGCGCTTTACTATACAAATACAACCATCATATTAATTTATTCATTTCTTTAATTTTGTTTTTGCTTTTCTTTTTCTAAAACAGTTTCGTTTATAAAACGCACGCTTTGCGCACAACAACAACAACAAAAACAACAACGACAACAACATAAAGTAAAAAGGGCACGACGTCGTCGCTGGCATCTATGCAATGTTGCTGCTGTCACATTGTCGCTGCTGCAATAGAAGAAGAGACAACAACAACAACGACGACTGCACGACACGAACATAAAGCACGAAGTTTGAATTGTTTAAGTATGCCGAATGTGCACGAAGCCGAACGAAGACAAGAGTGCACTGCATAGAAATTAGTGCAAACCGACGAAGTGCGATAAGAAGTAAACGAAAAAAGAAGAAGAAGAAGAGTAAAACAAACAATCTTGAGTAGTAAAAAGAAGCCGCCGCCGTTACAAAACCAAAAACAAATATAAGACACGCATCACACACACAAATACATACATACTCAAGACAACAGTCAATCAATCAATCACAAAGGAAGTGAAACGAAGACTTGGGTAGACATCTGTCTGTCTGTTCTGACTGTCCAATCAGTCAGTCAATTGAGGCAACACTTTTTATTCTTCCTTACAAAATGGACTCACGCATCGGCCTGGATTATATTGTCGAAAATCGTGAATATATTTCGAAACTAGGCGCTGCCTTAGATACAAGCAATGCTATCGTCAAGAAGCAGGTCTTCGAATTGCTATCCGCCCTGTGCGCCTACAATGCCGATGGCTACGCACGCGCCATCGAAACACTCGAGTTCTACAAGGTAAGAAAGTGACAGACTGTTAGAGAGAAAGAGAGAGGTGCCTTTTGCGATTACATAATTTGAGCTCTCCTTACATGTTTCAGAATCTCAAAAAGCAACGCTATCGTTTTAAAATCGTCATAAACGAATTGGAAAAGTCAAGCGGGAATATTGAATATCAAGTTGCTTTGCTCGCATTCATCAATTGTGTCATTATATCGGCAGCAACGTTACAGGAACGCATACGAATACGCAACGAATTTATAGGTGAGTTAATGACTATTCGAATGTATCTGTGTGTGTGTGTGTGTGTGTGTGTGTACAGTTTAGTGCTTGAATAAAACGTTATGAAGTCAAGTTAGCAAACAAATGAGTTCAATTACCTCATGACGTATCAAAAATTAGATAAAACGGCAACAATTGTTCCGCAAAAGTATTCAAGTGCATAACATTGGAACAAATGCGAATACAAAGCACCAAAAAAATGCTTAGAGAAAAAAAAAACTACCGTTTTTGAGTAATTTATTTGTTTTCAATATAATTTCAAATCAATTCATTCATTTGCCTTCTTTTCTTCATTTCAATATCTTAGCGGCATTTGTTGATAGCGTTCAAATAACCGCAAAACCCAACAACAGCAACAATAATAACAACAACAACAACGATGACAGCGACAAAAGTGTTTTATAGAAAAGTTTGTTTAGCATTTCATTGATTGATGTGCGCCCGCAGTAGCGAAAAGCCTTGACCACATCGACAGACACATTACGACATTTTGGCGTTCGACTCTCAGCCTGCCAGTTTGCCCCGTTATCCAAAACGCACCTACGGCGACAATCTAAAGATAATTAATACATATGTGAGACAAAGATGGACAGCGAAGCTAGATCCATAGCTCAAAGGGGAGAGAGAGAGAGAGAATAAGAGGCATTAAACAGATTAAGCAAACCTTAGCACGTGTGTCTGATTTGAGGCGCGACGCGCTTTTCGTCAACGGTCGTCGCCGACGGTCTTGAGGTTTCAAACCGCATTTGACCGCCGTGCCGCACATTTCATATTCATTGTTATTGTTGTTGTTATTTATTTTATTATTGTGATTATTATTATTTATTAAAGGTCTGCTTGACAGCAAAACGCATTGAATGTTTACAGCGACGTCAGCTACTTGTCAGCAGCATTGCATGTATCTAGATACATTTGCTTTTGCTTAACTCAACTGATGATTAAGCTTCCGGTCAAACGTGTCTACGATACAAAAAAATTTCACTTGCAATACAAACTTTTAAGTCAAATTGAAATGCGAAAATAAAAAAAAAAAAGTTCTATAAAAATTATATAAAAAATCGTGAAAGTTCGCTCGTTTGTTTGTCTGTCCGTGCGAGTGTGTGTGTGTGTGTTTGTCTGCCTTATTTGGCTCATTGACGTTAATAATTTTATGACTTTTTTTGAAATTGTGCGCAACCAAATAAGGCAAACAATTAAAACAAAAAATATATGTAAAAAAAAAAAACAAAAAAAAGATATGAAATCAAATAAGAAAAGCATCTTTTAGCACAAGTGCACACTTAAAGCGCAACTGTTTGTTCTTTGCGTGAAATTTATACAATTTGTTTTCTTATTGTTAATAATTGGCTTGCTTATAACTCAATGAAACCTAGCCGAGAATAGGAACCAGTAAGGACGGTATAATCGAGTTTACTCGAGAATATTATACCCTGCACACGGTAGGCGGTGCCACGTGCAAAACTAAAAGAAAATATTTATCTGCCATCGCTCATTTAAAAAGTGTTAAGAAAATCTGTCCAAGAATATGGAATTAATGAAAAAATTGAGTTCGATGGACTTTGAGGGGAAATTTTGTGAAATACAATTTTAAAGAGGTATATTTACTAAGTCTGCATACAGTATTTCAGGTCCGTACCTCTTACAGTTTAGGAGATATAGCGTGGCACAAAATCATTCAATCATGATCTGCTGCCGCACCTCACGAATTTATCTACCGAATTTCAAGTCTACAGATCTTGTAGTTCCTGACAACCATTGGTGAAAACGAACGTGCCGACGGACGGACAGAGCAGATTCGATCTTTCTTGTCATCCTTCTATGCGTTACATACCATTGCTCTCTAACAAACTTCGCATACTCTGACATGTACAGGGTATAAACAAGTTATTCCTCTAATTAAATGCTTGAGAAACAATTTATCAAACGTTGGTTTATACTAGCTTACCAAAGTATCGAAGTATCTTAAAGAGCTGCCAAAAAACTGAAGACTTTGCTCAATCACTTCAAGCAACCAAAAACAACAGAACTTCCTCGTTTTGTGCGAGCTATGACGTTGTTGTAACTTTGTAGCTTCTTCAGTCGCTAAATAATTAAAATTTAATAGCTTTGAGTTGCTCAACGCCAACTTACAACTGTTCTCGCACCTCTGTAAATGCGAGAAAATCAAATGCCAACAACAAAGCCGCACCTCATTTGTCTTCAGCTGTATTGATTTCTTCTGCTACTGCTGCTTCTTCTTCTTTTGTTTCTTCAACTTAAGTCATTTACATGATTGACTAAAATACATATAAATCTTATAAATAATCATTTTTTTATATCTTTTTCTCTTTTGCTTATCTTTCTTATGTTAATCAACGCGCCGCCCAAGGCGTTTTGCCAAAGTAATTACGAAAAAAGAATGCATTTGTATACTAGTATACGACGCCTTGTGCCACGCCCCTAACACATATTTAAAATCAAATAATTAATTATTTAATAACATGTTTGACGCGTACATTATTTTTTTATTGTTGAACAATAACATAAATAAATTTGCGCGCAATAAATTTCAAGAAAAACGCTCAAAAATCAATTGCACATTTGCATATTTGAAGCGCGCAAATGTTTTCTTATTTTTTGCCATCAAAATGAACAACAATCAAATGAACGAGCGAACTGTTGACGCATTATAAATCAATTGAAATTGCAGCGCTTTTTTTCTAATGAAATGTTTTATAGCAAAAAATCACAACAAAAAAGATACAAAAAGCACAAACACAAAAAATGTTGCGTGCTAGCGTGAAAAATCATGGCATATATATTTGTGTTTTCTGACATACAACAGAACAGATAAATATATAACGAATGGAATACGATTATCAGCAACAACAGCAACAAACAGCGTTCGAACGAGCTGTCAGAATGGCGGCGCATGAATCGATAATTGGGCACTTAAGTGGCATTAGTGGCATTTTAAAATATCTTCAAAACGACAAAGCAAAAAAATGTTGTTTTAAATAGGCAAATATTTATAAGAAAACGTCAGTTCATTGATTCCCGGAAAAAAACTAAAAAAAATGACTGCAAAAGTTCACAACAGTTCTGAAGGCAGGAAAAAAGCACACAGCAAAATTATGGTTCATGATTGATTTCGTCAGTTTGTTGGCATGTCCCGACTCTCTGTCTGTCTGTCTGTCCAACTGCTTCAGTGAATGAATGCTCAAGAGCGCACATCAATTATTTGCCGAATAACTGAAAACCAAAAAGCCTTGAGAAAGCCAACAACAAAAAACGCAACGCTGCCAATGTCAACTCAAATAACCAAAAATCAAATAAGAATTTCGACCATTGACGATGGTAATATGTCAACAGATTTGTCAGCGTCCGTTTGGCTGCTTGTGTCTGTGCACATAAAGCAAAGCAGCAACAACAACAACACAACAACAAAAGACAACTCACCCGATATCGAAACAATTATGCCGCCCCTCATTTGAGACCCAAACTCACTTTGTATGCCAGACACAAACTTCTTTGGAGCAGCAAAGCTGAACAGATGATGGCTGATGGCGTTGGCTGGGGCAAAGGGGGTGGCGGTGGCGGGGGCAGTGACGATTGCTTTTGATGACGCTGCTGCTCATTTGAGTTTTTTGCTTAATGCTGAAAAAGCGCATCTCAATTTATTTTAATTAAGAACAATAAAACAAAAATTTACTGCTTGTAATACTGCACAAAATGCAGTCGCAGTCGACGCTGACGCTGACGCTGACGTCGCTGCTTTTTGACTTTGCTTTGCTATGGGCTGCTTTGGGACGTTTTCGAGAGAGCGACGCGGCGCACGCATAAATGCGCTCAATCAAAGTCAAAAGACAAACTGTTTTTTGTGCGCTGCTCAACTGTACTGCAAATGCATTTGTCTTTTATTTTATTTTCATTTTTTTGTTTTATTGTTTTTTATTGCTTTTATACTTCATTTGCTGTTGCTGTCATTGTTGTGGTTGTTGTGGTTGGCTGCTTTTGAAGTTCATGAACTTTGCTTTTCATATGAAATGAACTCATTTGCGTTGCACTTGACACTAAGCAGCATTTGTTTGTCTCTGTCTGTCTGGTCGTCGGTGTCTGTTGTGTGTGAGTGTGTGTGTGTAAGTGAGTTTGTGTGCGGCTTATTGTGGGGTCGGATTTGGGGGGCGTGCCATGTGTAATGAGGGGCCGTCGCGCATGTCACCCTACAGTAATTAATAATATTTTCAGTGCGTCATTTACAATATGACTGCTTATAAGTCAAACGGGTCCAAGAGGGGGCAGAGAAGTTTTTGTGTGGCATATGGTTTGTTTTTTTTTCATTGATTTTTATGTGACTTTGGCATTTTTCGTACATGAAGTGCTGAGTGATTAAGAGTTTTTATTATTTGTAGTTTCGTTTCTCAATAATTAAATGTTTCATTAAATTTAATATTCTTTATCTCTTTTTTTATGTTTTCAGGCCTTAAAGTATTACCATTATTGAATAATTTAAGGTAAGTAATATGCTGTTTTGAATTAGATACTTTTTAGTTATTGTTGGCTCAATAAAAATATATTCTCCATCTTTTCTAAAGTAAATACTCCTAAGTTGCATACGGTCGCATGACACATACTAGCACATGGCTAGTACAAATGCAAGGCAAACACATGTTGCGTGCATTTCTGTGTTACATAGGCAAACTACATGTCAGGAATGGTGCGAGAAAAGTCTCGGCAGTTGGCAATGCTTGTATTTAATTTTAAGACACTTTATCAAATTATCGAAATCAAATTTGCATGAGACTATTTCTTGTTTGGCTCACGTACAACTATCACACGCTCGTTTTAAAGCCGTCTGGCGGCGCTTGAGTTAACAGAAAAACCCTGAACACACCCACTGAGCGAACCAATTTACAAGCAATAAAACGACATGTAGTCAAATAATGCATACGAAAAAAAAAACTTCAAAGACATCGTGCTAAATAATATCAATAACAATTTAACACGATTGCCGTACATGTTCATTATGATGACAACAAAGTTTGCTGTTGTTGATGATGATAATAACAACAATGATGATTATGATGATGATGACAATGGTGATGATGATTATCTCGGTTGACTTTTGGCAAACGTGCAGCTTGACATGAGCTCACATATGTATGTGTAAACCCTCAAAGGCATCATTATCAAACTAACTGATGAATGTCTGTCTGTCCGTCCGTCCATCCGTCTAACAGCAAATAAGCTAAACACGTTCGCGATCAATCAAAACTTGGCAGAAAAATATGGCCAAAAGCGACTCATAACAATTGCGACATTTTCAAAAGTCGAGCGGTCTCAATGACAACAACAGCAACAGCAAATGCAACAATAATGCTTAAACACAAAATTGGAGCACGGCTTTTAAGCTATTAGACTTGGCGTAAACGCAACATTTAGCCAGGCCAAGATGACAACGCGAAAAAGTAAATATTTTCAATGAGTGATTTGTCATGCGTCGAGAGATCTTTGGGTGCCGACAAGAAAAGTAACAAAAACAAATTAAATTGGAACCTGTAGGGCAGCAGAGTCCAGCATAATCGACAATATAATACTCTGCACACAGGATGGGCAATGCCACGCCCCACATTTAACAAAATGTTGTACATTTGTCACTACTAATTTAAATATTGTTCAACGTCGTAGATAAGACAAGGCTTTCACAATATACTACTTATATAGACAGTAAGTAAGGGAGGTTTCCACGTTCCAAATGAAAAGAATATACATATATAAGAATATATATATGTATGTCGTTGCCCAAGTAAATATTGTTCAAGAATTCAAGGAAATGCAGAAAAAAGTAGAATATATAAACAATTTCAGTTTAAAATCTGGGAGGGCAATATATAGAGAAGGATATTTTGAAGTTTTAAGTTTTAAGGATGTATACTTAGTTTCGGGTTCGTAACTTTAATAGTTTAAAAGATATAGCAAAAAAAAAAAACAGTAAGGATTGGAGTCGACAGTACTCGACTCCGACATACCCTGTACCTTCAATTTGTACCAACTGTTTGAAGGCGTTGCCCCGCCCACTTTTTAATCGAAACAGAATTCATTTTCTTTCAATTTCATATATACCAATTTTTACTCTTTTAGACCAATTCGTTCAAGAGATATAACGGCATTCTACCATGGCTGTATGTGGGCGTGGTCACGCCCATTTCACAATTGAATCTTGTTATACTCCATTCCAATATCATATTTGCAAAGTTTAATTCTAGTAGGTTTTATGGTTCTTGAGATATAGCGTTTCAAATTATTACTATACATGGGCGTGGCCACGCCCATTTTTTAATGTATCTTCTTGGGGTTTGAGTCAGCTATATACACTCCAAATTTGGTGTTCCTATCTCAAAAGACAACCGAGATAAAACGACTTTTGTAAGTTTTTTCGCGAGGTTGCTCCAGTCATTTGCCCCTCACCCCTAAACTAAGTCAAAAAAGGGGGAAACAAAATAAACTTGATCTGCTGAATGAATAACAGAATCGAACTGCGAAAGGATGTTAGTACTATGTATTATAGTTTCCGAGATCGACGCGTTCATACAGACGGACGGAAAGACGGACGGACGGACATGGCTAAATCGACTTCTTTTTCGATACTGATCAAGAATATATACGGGAAGGAGTTGGCGAAGGTAAAATCATCGCAGATCAAACTTGAAACGCATGAGTTGGCCTTCCGAATTAGCACTATGGGCTTGCGAGAACAATTGGTGAGATCACACGGACGGACGGAGACATTGCTAGATCGAATTCTTTTGTGGAAACTAACTCCCTTCCTTCTATGCGTTACATACATTTAGTCTTAAGCAAACTTAATACATATATGCAGTATACCCTGAAATACTCTGTAGGGCATAAAAAGAAAAAAAACTATGATTAAACTGCGCAAATGTGCCTCACTTTGAAGTATTGGATTAAAGCGCTTTTCTCAAAGCAACAAATCAAAACCAAAACCAAAAACAACAATAGTAACAGCAAAAAAGGTCACATTTATTTATGTTGTTCATATGCAAATATTTATTTATTTGCGCTTGTAGACAATTAATTAAATATTTAATTAGCTAACAATAAATCAATTAACACGCGAGGCTCACAGCAACATTCGACATAATTAATGATGCTCTCCATTCTGTGCTGCTCCGATCTGAACTGATTTTTATTTGACCATCGTTGTCGTCGAATATTTTTGTTATTGTCTTTATGATTTAATAGTTCGTTTAACGCGCAAATTAAATTAAACGTTTAGGCAGCAAAAAACACTTATTGTCTAACGAAATCGCACACGACACAACAACAACAACAACACAAATTAAATTTCGTTCATTCATTTCAATTCAAGCCATTCAAATGTTAATTGATTGTTCCGAAACATTTATTTAAGCTATTGTAGCATACAAAATACAACAACAACAATAGTTAATGCGCCGAATTAAAAGCTTTTTCCAACACGCTTCAAAGGCGCAAAGAATTCACATGCTGCGCCCAACAAGCTCACTTCGCTGAGCGCCTCATCTGTTATGCTGCTGCCATTGTTATGAACCGAAAAAAAGAAAAAAAAATTAAAAGATTCCTGTTCAAAAAGAATGCGTGATTTTTTGTTTTATTCTTGTTCGCACAATTAAAATTCAAATATATACAATTGAAGCTGAGTGGTGCGGCGAGCCGCGCGGGCGTATCGGATTGACTTGACTTGTCGTGGCTTGGCTTGGCTCAGAACGGCTCAGCTTGACTTGACTTGAATCGCTCGCTTGTCGAAACATTTTGGCATCTGCGCATTGTTAAATGCTGCTATTTTTATATGGGTTTTTGTTTAAAAATAAATTCTTTAGTTTTATTTATAATATTTTTTTTTCTTTTCGATTGTTCTTCATAATTGCGTATTTCGGCAGCAATTTGTCTGAATAAATCAGCTTAACGCTTTGCTTTGTTAAATGACTAATTTGTTTTCAAATGTTTTCGAAAAAAATTTCAATATTTAATTACATGTAAGTTTTGAAGAATGCGCGCAGAAGGTCATTCAAGGTTTCTTTAAATTTCAGAATCAAATTACATTCATAAAATAACATTTTAATATGCAACATGTAATTTCCGTTGAACCAAATTTAAGGCCGCCATATTTGTTAGCAGCGCTCAAATTGTGACGCCTACAAACAATTTCCGTTTGGACAGGGACTTCCCTTAAGGAAAAACAAGCGCACAGCACTGACGGCACACGGTATGAGCAATAAGCTGTCTTTTGGCAAAACAAACTATTTTGTTTGGCAATAAAAAGCAACTTCCGCGACATTAGAAATTTGTTTATTTGAGACAATAAGCAGACATAGAAAATCACGTGCCAAAGCGACGTCGGCAGCGACGACGAGACATTGTCGGCAAAGCTTTCCACAAATGCCGGAGTAAAGTTTACGCACTAAAATAAAAATAATAAAAAAATGAAAACAAAAACAAAAAAACATGAAACTAAAACATTTTTGCGCGCGCACCACGTGCCAAGTCAGCCTCAGTAGCAATAACAACAACAAGTTCATTTGCTGGCAGAGCCAACAAAAACAAGCAAGCGCAACCAACAACAAAAGCCGAAAGTCTTTTTGGCAATAGGTCAAAACATTTGCGCTCATCTGCTCCTACTTGAAATAACTTTCGCTCTCTGACTCTCACACAAGTTCAGTTGGCATTCCGACGAATGTTTTGCTCTCCGCTAAGCGTCGTCGTCGTTGATGTCGTTGTCGTTGTTGGCGTCGTCGTCGTCGTCATCATCATTGCGCTGCCTTTCGCTAAAAAGGATAATTGACTCGCTCGCTGACTGCCGCGCTGGTAACTTCCTCTTCGTTTGCGTTTTAGTTCGTTTGCTCGTTTCTACGCTCGCTCACAAAACTCAAAAACTGCGCCACATCGATACGATACTATTTAAAACAACAAAACACAAAGAGAACAACAAGAGAAAAAATTACTTCAAATTGTGAAAAATGAAATAAAAATTGCAATTATAAATAAAAGGACACACGGCAACACGAAACGTGTAAACACAGCTTTTTTTTACATAACAACGACATTTTGTGAAGTTTGTGAAACTTTTTTTATTAAATTCGTGTTGAATTTCCGCTGTTATTTGCTGCTTTCAATAAATTGCAAAAAAAAAAACATCGACAAAGCAAAAAAAAAAAAATACACAAATACCGACGCTGTCAAACCGCATTTGAAGTGTATTGCCAAGGACTCATTGCATCCTTTTTGCTGTCGGCAAAAAAACACACATTAGCGGCCGTGGAGCGCACAAAGTTGCAACGTCGCCTCACATTTTGTTGTTGTTCGTCATTGTCACAATACACGAGCAACTTCGGCGCTTTTCATCTCGTACAGAATCTGAAGTGAGTTGAAAGGTGTGCTAAATACTGTGTTGTTGTTGTTGTAGTTGTTGTTGGCGGCGGCAATGGTGTGCTGTTGCCAGGAAGCTGCAGCTGCTGCACGCCTGAAAGAATGCTTCAAGTACAAGTGCATTTGCCAATCACAAACACACTCACACACACATGTTCACGCTCAGTGCACTGCTAAGGTTACTTCATGTCAACTTTTTTTGTGCTTTTCTTTTGTTCATTTTACAGTTTGCCAAATGTATTTTTTTCTTTTTTAGCACTCATCATTCCTTACTTTTCTTGCAATGTTTTTTTGCGATGCTGTTGCATGCAGACAGTGTGGCAGGCAAGCAATTGCCGTTGCCAATTTAGACATTTTATTGATTTTGTGTGTTGTGTTGCAAACGAAAGTTGCAAGAAGAGTCTCAATTCGAGTCATGATGCCATAAAGTTTTGATTGATTGTTTTCATTTGGCAAATTTGTCGAGTCTATTTTTCTAAATTCCAGAAATTAACTCTTGCTGTTATTAAAGCTTCAATAATTTCCATTTGTGGGCCACAATTTGATTGGTCGAATCGCGTGCAAAGATTTATGAGTAACAAGCCCACTTAAATTAATAAAATAAATGCATTGACTTCGCATAAAGCACACTCAAACACACACACTCATATACATATATGTACATATAGGCAGACACAAGTGTCAGGGGCGCAAAAAAAATATTTATATTGTATTTTTCCATTTGGTCAATAAATAACAAATCAATTACATTCTCGGTTCGAAACTCGAATACTCAAGCAGCCAACAATTGTCACCTGAATGAAGAAAATAAACAAATAACAAATCGCTTGTATAATAATAAATGAATTCGATAAGGCATTAACAAGCAAATGACAACGTCGGCTTTTGAGATAAATTTTCTAAAATGTTAAATAAATAGTTAATAATTTAAATAATTTATAATACGTATGTACATATACATATATCGTACACAAGCCACACACGAATACTCACGCTCCCTTTCACTCTCTTATTCAATCTGAAACAAACAATGCAGAAAAGTCGCACAAAGTGTAGGAGATATTATTGTACAATTGGACGTATTCGAGGAGCAGCGGGAATGCGACGAGGCGCAAAGCCTACAAGGACCCGATGGCATCAACCTAAGCTCACATCTTGATGTCTTCTATGCGATATTGCGACAGGTATGTAAATCACTGATTTAAATACAATTGTCTGTCTGTCTGTCTGTCTGTCTGACGGTCTGTCAAAGTGTTGATTAAATGTAACGCTTGCCATATAAGCGCTACTCAGTTATTTAGATACATTCTATCTATCAAGGTTGCTATATTATAAGCAAAATGCAAGCAAAAGCGCGCCAAAGCGTCAAACACACACACTCACGCACACCCATGCCAGTTTCTAACGCCGGTCGACTGGTTGTCAGTATGGTTTCAGCATGCTTAGCAGAAAATATCGCGTGTGTTGACTGCTTATCTGCACAACTACAATTCCGTATCTTTATATCTTTCACTCACCCTTTTATACGCGTTTTCTCACTCTCGCACGCAGGTGGCCGACACGCCACAGGAAGTGCCATTTCTCAGCATATTGCAGCACTTGCTGCGCATTGATCCCAAGGAACCAGTTAGCGACATCATCTGGGACACGACCGAGAAGTTGGTGCATCGCGCCACATTGCTTGAAAATCATGAAGACTCGGTACGTTTGTTACGCACGCCGAGCGTGCAAAAGTTCACTTGTCCACATTGTCGTAGTCACGACGCCACCAGTCCCAGTCGTAAGCAATCTGGTGTGCCAAACTCGCCGCATAGCAGCAGCGCAGCACAGCAACAACAACACAATGGACCACTCTCGCCCACAATCACAACGCAGACAACAGCCATGCACAAGCCGAGCAACAATGCGCCGCCGCCACCGCCGCCGCCCATACCAATTACGACACAGCCGACAACAGGAGGCGCAGCACCACTGCCACCACCGCCGCCGCCACCCATGCTAATAGCAAATAAAGGCAACGGGCCACCAGCGCCGCCACCCATACCGGGCGCACCGCCACCGCCGCTGCCGCCAAGTCAACTGAGCGCGAATGGCACGCATCCGGCACGACCACGCACACCCGAACCAGGCGGTCTTTGCGATCCGTTAGCCGTCCTGTTGCCGCAACAGGACACGCCCGCGCCCAAGGCCAAGATGAAGACTATCAACTGGGGCAAAATACCACCGAACAAGGTGATTGGCAAACAGAATATTTGGACAATTGTCGCAAGCAATCATCAGGACAGCCCCATGGCGGACATAGATTGGAACGAAATGGAGGGTCTCTTCTGTCTGCAGTCCACCAGCGCACAGGGCTCGCCGAAGTTGGGACGCGAGGGTAGCGCAAGTAGTTCCGGCTATGACACGCTCGATCGCAAGTCAAAGAAAGAGTCCACTGAGATAACGCTGCTCGATGGCAAACGCAGTCTGAACGTGAACATATTCCTCAAGCAGTTCAGAAGGTAAGTGACATAGAAATGGTCTTATCGAAAAATATTAATGACTTTCAATCTTATTAGTTCGAATGAGGACATCATACAGCTGATTAAAAATGGCGAGCACGAAGACATTGGCGCCGAAAAGTTACGCGGTCTGCTCAAAATACTGCCTGAAGTGGATGAGCTCGATATGCTGAAGTCGTTCAACGGCGACTGGAAGCGTTTGGGTAACGCTGAGAAGTTTCTGCTACAGTTGCTCGAAGTGCCAAAGTAAGCCGAATCAAAGAGTTTTATTTACTGTTAACAATGACTTGATACTCAACTATTCACAGCTACAAACTGCGCATTGAAAGCATGTTGCTGAAGGAAGAATTTGCAGCAAATGTGAGCTACCTGGATCCGTGCATCAATGCCATGATATATGCCGGCGATGATTTGATCAACAATACGAAATTACAGGAGCTCCTCTACATGGTACTCGTTGCGGGAAATTTTCTTAATTCGGGTGGCTATGCGGGCAATGCTGCGGGTGTAAAACTCTCCTCTCTCCAGAAGCTCACCGATATACGCGCCAATAAGCCAGGCATGAATCTGATACATTTCGTTGCACTGCAAGCAGAAAAACGCAATCCAGAGCTCCTCAAGTTCACCACACAGCTGAATGCTTTGGAAAATGCCTCAAAGTATGTAATTATTAGTTTGGTTGAACATTTTCTGAACACTAAGTAACAATACTTTTCTGTGTTCTTTTGTTACAGAACAACTTCTGAACAAATCAACAATGAAATAAACACGCTCGACGGTCGCATACGCAAGATCAAGCGGCAGATTGAACAACCGGCAACGGATGAGGATATCAAAGAGCAAATGCACGAGTTCTTGCTACGTGCTGAGAGCGAAGTGGCTGTACTACAAGCTGGCATGAAAGAAGTCGAGGTTATGCGTCTGAAGTTGTCAGAGTTCTTCTGTGATGATCCGGGGACATTCCGACTCGAGGAATGTTTCAAAATCTTCCACAACTTCTGTGATAAATTCAAGCAAGCGGTCAAAGAGAATGAGCGCCGTCAGCAGTTAGAGGAGCAGGCGACGTTGCGTCGCAAACAGCGTGAAGAGCAATTGGCACGCAGAGCCAGACAATGTAAGTGTGCAATCACATAATTTCCTAGTCTCTAATAAAACAACCAAATCGTTTTATTCTTGTTAGTGGGTCAAGCCGGCACACCAGTCTCCGACACAGAGCATCCCTTCCTTACGGATCCCACATTCGATCCACGCGCCAGTCCAGCATTGTCACGGCGTCGGATGGGCTCTTTCAACAATGGTTGCGACATAAGCAACAGCTTCATACGCATGGAATCCAATGATGGCATGTCCCCGGACATCACGCCCAACGGCAGCTTGAGGCGTCGTCGCAGTCGTGTGCTTGCCGAAGAAGACGATCTGATGGAGTTTTTGCGCACCTCAGGTCACGAACACAACAGCAGAGAGCGTAAAGCTTATGGCAGCTTAGGTGGGTTTCAAAAACAAAATGTTAGTTTAAAGAATTTCGACTTAATTTGAAACGCTCTTTAGATCGTTCCTGGGCGCGTCGTGCACGCTCCGGCAGCTCCAGTCGAAAACGTCCCGAATTGCTAAACATTGATTTCGGGGTCGATCGCGAGCGTGCCAGTTCACCAGCGCCGCATCTTCAGCAACAAGAACGACCATCGCCGGTCACACCAGCAACAACGCCCACCACATCGTCAGGAACAACAACGCAGCAGCACCATGCACACGAGGATGCGAAACCGAGGTAAGTCAATCGAAAAACTTTTCACCGCGTGAGGAACAACTAAATGCTTTCGTCTTTATAGAATATCCCGTGAATGGCGTCAGAAAATTGAAACCTGGCTGCAATCGAACGAAAACGATGAGAAACAAAACGAGGAATACAAACGAAAACGACGCTTGGTCAATGCAAATCGCCGTTCGCTTGAAAACGACGCTGGTAAGTCTGGTCAGGATCATCAGCAAAAGCACAAATAGTTGAATGTCCTTCCCTTTATCGCTCTTATAGAAAACGAACGAAAACTGGATCCATTGCCAGAAGAGAAAATTATGCCGTCCACACCGGCGCCGACACCGACAACTACTAACCCCGAGTCCACTAACAACAAAGCTAACAACTATCAGCGCGTGTATCCCGATTGGAAGCCATCAAAGACACTGGAACAGACCGATGTTGTGGGCACTATGCAGGCGATTGCCGATGCAAACACTGCATTGGGCAAGTCCCAAAGAAATCATTCAAACACCAGCGCACATAACGGCTACGAAAATGGTGAACAATCGGCAGCACATGTCACCACCGCCGAGGAGCTGCGTCAATATCGTCGTCAACGTTCGCAAGAGCAAAACGACAAACATGGCAGTCCTCAGCTACAGTCGATTGCCGAAGAGGATCGTCGCAAATCGTACATACAGAAGCTGGGCGAACGTGATGTAAGCGATCGCCTACAGATCTACATACGTCGACCATCGAGCAATAATGTAAACGAAGTGGTTAAAGACAATAACAACACAGAACAAGCAATGAGCAAATCAGTAGGAGCAGCCACAGTTTCAATTACCAAAGTCAATGACAATGCGGAACAACCGAAGTCACCATCGCCAGTGGCCATAAGCAATCACGACGACACATTCGCCAATTTGCTCAATCATCACAAGAGTCACAACGAGGCAGTAACCACGGCATCAACACAGCAGAGTCGAAAAGAAATCGATGCTGACAACATTGAGACACCGCCGGTGACAAGACGAGTTCTTAGTGCACCTACAACGGGGCCCAACACAACAATTGTCACCGTTAGCATGACTGATAAGCCAACTGCAGCGACGACGACGTCAGCGACAAAGGTTAAAGCTGATGACAAGTCTGGCGAACAAGATGTGCCAGGTCATTTTGATCGTTATTCGCTGACCAGACGCACAAGGCGTTACAAGCGTCCAACAGATTACAGTAGCGGTAATGAAGAACTTACATCGTCTCGAGAGTCAAATGAATCAGGGCCGAATAATATTCGACAATCGGCGAGTGCCAATGAAATCAGGCGTCTGCAGCAGCAACCATCATCGCTAGTTGAGGAGAAGAAGAAGGAGAAGACCATTCACAAACTGGAGAAGGTTGGACGACACATAAGCTCAATCAATCAAGAAGATGTACGTGAGGCCATAAGAAATCTAAAATCACCAACGGGTACACCAGAGCGCATCTGGAGTCCACCGCGTGAGATTACGCCCGGAAATGCCGGCACGAAAACAGCGACAACAACGTTAACGAATGGCAACACAACGCTCAAGGTGCATGCGCATCACCATGAGTTAAACGATGAAGGTTTCGAGGAAACACAGAGTCTAGTCTCCGACACACCGTCCCATGGCAAAGAAGAGAGCACCAATTCGTCATGCAACGAGGCTAATGAAACAGCGCCATTGAAGACTAAGTCTAGCGCCAAGCACAAACAGAATTCGATAACAACCATGACAAGCCGATTGGCAGACCGATTGCACAATGCGCAACGGATGCGCACCCCGTCTCAACAGAGGGAACAAAACCAAGGAATTAAGTCACAAAGCCATAATACTCATACCGGTGCGGCCACAGTTAAGCGGTCAGCATCAAATCCTGCCGGCGCAGCTGCAGCAGCCAATAAAGCAGTACGGATGCCCAATGGCCAGCTAATTCAGACTCCAGCGCGTCACTCAATACGCAAATCAGCACAGGACACAACGCCGCAGATTTCACCCAGTCATCATGCAGCCAGCGGTAAGCGCGACGTCGAACGCAGCAGCTCACGAAACAGTCTTCGCTCTTCACGCTCTTCGATCAATAGCGGTGCTTCTACCAATACGGTTGTGCGACGCATGCCACATGGCACGATTCTTGTACAGAAGTCATCGGTCACATCACCATTGCATACCGCTTCTGTTGACTCCTCGCCGAGCAAGCGCCCACTGGCCGCACAAAATACACGTGCCTATGCGCGTACGGGGGGCGTGCCCGCCAGTCGCAGCAGCTCTAGTGGATCGAGTGTAGGACACAGTGTCGTCGTCGTTCGTAAGTCGAACCCCAACCGTAGTCCAAGTAGTGTTGCAACATTAGGTAGCACTAGTTTCAAGGAGAATCAAACACAGAGCGGAAGCAGCTCTAGTCGCGCCAATGCAGCGCGTAGTGCAGTGCTTGTAAAGACCGCAATGGCGCAACTGCCACAAAACTCGAGCCGTGCCCAAGGCGGCGGTAGTAGCAGCGGCTCAGCGCAACGAAGCAATTCCAGTGTGCGTGGCGTCAGCAGTTTTATGCGTCCGACGACGGCCAGCACGACAAAACGGAACAAATAAGGAAACTTCTATTAAATATGAACAAAAATATATAAGCAGTATACAAAACAATTCAATATCTCTCAGTCCCAGTGAACCCCAAGTGCCCTAAGGCTTAGGCGTAAAAATGTTAAATTCTTTTTACAAACCATGAAGAAATGTTAAAGAATAACCGAAAGCCGTCCAAAAAAGAAGCCATTTTCGAATTTCTCTCAGCACTTGTTAAATATTTTTTTAAAGCAACCGAATCAAATATTTTAATAATAAGAATTGTTAATATTGCACAATGCTACACACCATAAACACACGTACACGATTACAACACCAACACACAGAAACGCACAACACCTGTTGAAATATACCAAAAGTAACTTTAAAAAAAATCCATTTTATGTTTGTTTTTGTTTTTTTTCTATAAAATAGTTGAGTAGTTAAGATATTTAAAATATACATGCATATATTTTTTAACGTGTATTTAAAACAAATTCCATTGAACATAATCTCAAAGTTGAAGTAAACTTAAGTGTTTAATTAAATGTTGTAATATTGGACAGTGTCTGAGGTGCAAATAAGAACAAAACAAAAAAAAAAAAAAAAAAATTTGTCACAAATAATCGCGAAAAAATTAAGACGAATTAAATTAACTAATTTAAGAGTCTAAAAAATCTGAATTTTATTTAGCACATAATTTTAAACTTTTTAAATACATAATATGTACTACTACATTACTAATAATATTTACAAGACGTAACACTGTGCAAGCAAATACATTCCAGCGCAGTGCCGTCGATTTGAGCACTAATTTAATTAATATTAACATTAACTTAAGAAAAACACATTAATTCGAAACACTTTTTTACTTTTCATAGTTAACATAATTAGCATTATTTGATTAATTTATATGCTCATATTTAAGTTTTTACTTAGAAAAGTAATGCAAAAACAATAAATAAATAAAATACAAAGTACGAAGAATTTGTAACAAAAATCGCGACAAAATCATTAATAAAATTATATATACAGTAAAATTAAGCTAATTTGTCTTCTTCTTACATTTAATAAAAAAAAACCTATTTAACTAATCAAATCAACGTTCTCCTAAGAAAGCGCAATCGCTTCCTCATTCCGTTGCAAATTATGCATTTTAAGCCATTCGTCCATTTCGTGTTGCATCTTTTCGTGTCCCTCTTTAGGCGTTTCTTTCACCTCTTCTTTACTAATTTCAATTTGTTCATTTTTTTCAGTGCTAGGCAGGTAATTGTGTTCGCCAAATAAATCCTTATTTGACTCCAAGTAACTTGTGTAAAAATTTCTGTTAGTAATGATCATTAAATTTGAGTAGACTGAAAAACTTACTATATGAACGAATCCAGGTGCGGGATTATTGTCTTTAGTTTTTTTTCGTTTAAAGGTGAGACACTTAAAAATTCGGGTAATTTTACTGCAAGCAAAAAGGAAATTTTAAATAATAAGTTATCTAATGATTTAATTCAAGAAAACTTACCCATAAGACGTGCTAAATGTGTCGCCCCAAAAATCATTGATTTTTCTGGCTCGGCATTTCCCGGCAGCAGTTGCCAACTGAAAGTTTCTAGCAAGTATGCATGCATGCTCTTTGTAATTTTAACTGATGCAGCAAAAGAAGACTTATTCGACCGTGTATTATTTTCCATAATGTTAAGATAATATTTTAGCTGAGCATTGTATTCAACAGTGCCAAACTTGAATAAGTCGTCGTTTGGATCTGGAGCCTTGGTTTCATCACCTCCGATCCAAGGTGTACTTGGCGGCTTTCTTTCAAAAGATGAAACATAATCTTTAGTTATGTAATACTGCGTATGTTTGACCTCTTTTTCATACAACAAACACGGTTCGAGTGAAAATTCAAAGTAAATGCGTAAACTATCGACTACCTCCTTGCATAAGCTCACTTCGGTCATTACTCTGTCGTATTCCGCCTCCAATTTCTTTGCATATTGTTGTGTATTCCGTTGTCGTGGATTTGCCTCTATGCTGCATGCCAACTCCACCGCACGTAATCTGATGAAATCTTCCAGTAAGTCAACAATAGGTTTGTTTACCGGCAGTTTATGTTGTCTGCCTTGATTGACAACCATGTCATGGTCATATTCGAGATGTTTTCGAAGTCGTTCACTTATCCGCAGCATCACCCGGTTGCCCTGATCCAGATTATACTGGTGATGATGATGGTCAGTACTAGAACCAGGTTGGATTTTGTTTTTTTCTTTAGAGGAATCAGCCTGTTTGTTCGCACGGCCTCCGCTGCCGGCTCGTGATTCACGTGATCGCCCCGTGGTTGTGTTTTGACCTTCGGTGCCGTCGCCAGTTATTATTTCTGAATCAGTTTGACCAACAACGCCGGTTTTCCTCTTTTTTGGATTCCTTTCCTGCTTCCTTCTGCTTGTATTTGCTGTTGTATTTGTAATCGGCGCTTTGTACAAGTATCCACCGCTGTTTACAATTACGTGGAGTTACATGAAATAACACAAGAATCAAATTAGTTTTTTGCCGGCTATGCATTATGGAAACAAACAAAACAACAACAGCTCCAAATGTCATTTGAGGCACTCACATTTGTAATTGTTCTTTCTCAGCAAGTTCACGTTGTAGATTGCGATTCTCTTCGTTGTCTTTCAGCAAAAAATTGGCCCTGACTTTCCGATCCCATGAACTATTCCACCCTTGAAAATGCACTTTATATTCATAGTACTTCTTGCCAGTTTTATCTTTTGACTCATACACTCCCAAAATCTGCGAGATATATCAAAAAACATAAAGAATTACTTCATTGTTTGGTGAAAAAAAATCGAAAAGTTGGTGAGTAAAGAACATCGCAGAAAGAGCGGTTGTCAAAATGGTACACAAATTCCAACGTTCCTAATGTCATGCCACACACACACTGTGCGTGTACCCATTTAAGTAAAAATGTGTGTGTAAAGTGTGGAATTTTGCATCTGTGTGGATGCATACGAATGTTTACCTTCGAGTCGTAGAGAACTTTCGCTTTTGCTGGGTCTGGCTCGTAGCACAGAACTTTCTCGCCTCTATTAAAGCATTGTACTTCGTTTTTATCGTTATCCGACATTACTTTCTTTAATTAATTATTAATAACGTGCTCTACGTGCTAAAAAAAAAATACGCGACGCTCCGCTAACGAGTGTAGTACAACCCGCCACAAAATATACAAGATTGTTTGACAGCACTAGTTTTCAGTGTTAAGTAGCCATTTCTCTTGGCTGTTCATGTTGAGTCGATGATGGTTGATGTTACAAAGGGCCACGAACAACATACGACAGTCAACCGCCGAAAGTCAACGCACCCAACTAAACTGTTGTTGCCAGTCGAGTCAGAGTCATCGTTAGTGAAGCAGACACTTTGTGAGTGGGAAGAAGAAGATAAGTTAACGGACATTGAAAAATAATGTTTGAAAATTCGCATGCGCCCATTGCCGTTGCTAAGGTAAACAATTACATTATTAATGACGACGGCAGCTACCGGATACCAAAAAAAAAAAAAAAATAAAAATAATTAATTGCGGGAATCAAATCATCTGTTGTTTGTCTTTTTTCGTAGCTAAAGGTCACATGCATTGTTGGGCTGCTTAACAAAAGAGAACGTTTTAAATGGCTGCCGAGGCGAATTGGCTGCAAGTGACATCGGAAGATGAACTGCCACGTCTGCAGACACTTGCCAGTTGCATGGCATTGAGTGATGTGCACTGTGATGATTATACACGACTGCTTGCCGCCGACATTGATCTCGAGGGAGATGAGCCCAGCGCTAAGTTGAAAGTCTTTCGCGGACTTAAACTGAAGCACGAGCAGCAATTACCAGGCATACCAGCATCTATTGAGAGTCTTTACATTGATGAATCGGAGCCAAAAATGCCAGGTAAATGAAGAAGTTCTGATTTTTTTTTAATACTTACCTTGTCTCAATATTTAAGTAATTGCCGTGGCCATAGCTGAGTCTGTGTTATTTTTTCGGCCTTTAAAACCGTATTTCAAGTATACACTGCCCACAAAGCCAGTGGATGAACTGGAGGAAGAGGTGTGGCGAAAGTTACCAGTTATGAAAACAGAAACACATCCTGCACTTTTTGAGAAACTCAAGAGTTTGGACCATGCCAAATTGACGAGAAAGTCACAAAAATTACTCCAATTGCCAGTTGATGAGCGTGAGGTTTGCTAAAGTTAACTATGTGTAATGCACCTCTAAGATTATTTAATTCTCATTCACATTTCAGGATTTCATAACAAAACACAAAGATACGCCAATGGCATGTCACGTCAATATCGTTGCCATGCATTGCTTACAACGTGTTTCAAGCGACATAAATCCACCATCACATCTTGTCATCGCAACTGACAATGGCGACGTTCTCGTTCTCGAACCGCAAGGCTTTAATTTAATCTATGAAGCCAAAACGTGCTCCTACGAGACCACACCAAGTCTGCTTGCAGTGCATGGCACATTCGAAACCGACTTTTGCATTGTGGTTGCCATGCGTAATGGTGCCGTACATTTACTACGAAAATCAATCACAGTTGGTCAAGAAATTTTTAAGCTTTCGCAACCACTAACGGGTTTGCTACTGCTGCCAGTTGATCAAACCATTGTGGCAACTACCATGGACAATCGCATGCTATGTTTCTCTAAAAAGGGCAGGCAATTATATCAGTTGGCACTAGAATCTTTGCCAATGTGCATGATACCACTGACGCTGGAACATCTAGGCATGACACTGATATGTGTTGCCCTAGAAAATGGCGAAGTGCGTTTCTACATGCAACGCTTTCTTGTCGATGAGTTTCAAGTTAATCAAGCTGTTGCTGCAATGATTTTCGGTCGTATGGGAATGGAAGATCATGTTCTGTCATTAGTAACTGTCGAAGGTGAGTTAGTTGTGAAAATTTTAAGACGTAAAGCGCGTTTTGAACCAAACATAGCGTTGCCACTAAGCAAAAAGTCGGAAATAGCACATAAAACAGTCGATATGTCGATATTGGATAAGCCGAAGAAGAGCTCTATGTTTGTGGAACAAGCGGAGCGGGAAAAACTGAATGCAAAAGGTAAAATAACTTAAAGTGTGTTAATGTTTTGTTAAAGTCAAACAACACATTTTTTCAATCAGCCACATATGGCAGCTTTCAAATGGAGCTTTGGCGTCTGCGTCATACAGCAGCGCGCGCCACTATCGACGCAATCAACTCATCGGAGAGCACTATTTCGGGCGACATCACACACGCGCCGGTGAAATTAACCGCAGAAGTTTGTGGTGCTGGGCCCATCTTTCGACTCTACCTCACCGTTCAGAACTTATCCACATATAAGATGGCATCCAATCTTACCGTGTTGCTGCACGCTGATCGTCGTCATTACACCATACAACATACGTTGGCCAAGCTGCCGAGCATATTGCCGGGTGTACCGCTGCGCGTCGATTTCGAGGTTGTTGCCATTCTGGATCCAAACAATAAACTGCCGCCGCCTACACTTACAGCCGACAATGCGCAAATACGCGTAATGCTCCTGAAGGTGGCACAGGCTAAGCCGCTCATCGCAGCAATTGTTGCAATGCCACAGTCTGAGGCTAATTTCTAAACGTCTAATAATCATTATTGAAATCATAAACATTTATTTAAAGAAAAATATGTTTTGTTTGTTCTTCATTGTTACTTTTATTCTGTTTTTAAACTAATATTACTGCTTTACGACTTCTGTTCCGTTACAAGTTGAACTTAAGCGTATTTGGGTGCGTACTTTTCGTAAACCTTGATGTAGGCATCCTTGGCGGCGTCCTTGGACAGACCCTTGTGCGAGTTCCATGCCTCCCACATAGCCTTCTTCTTCAAATCCAATGCACCGGGCTTATCAATGTTGACATCACCGACAGTAGCCTGCTTGAAGAGACCGTAGAATTCCAAGAACTCGGAGTCGCTTGGTTTCTTGGAGAAGTTCTTTGCTAATTCGGTGGCTTCTTCAAAACTGACCATGTTGCTTGCTGTTGGCTTCGTTTGACTTGAGTGAACTGAGTGATTGGCTAACACCAATTGGTGCGTTTTTATACCAAATTTCAATCTTTGTCACTTTTAATTAAATTTAATATATTACATAATTAAACTAAGTATTCTAATTAGTTCGCATAGTGATGATGACTGTCAGACTATTTGATTATTCACGCTTGCTGATAATATTTTAATTTAATGCGCTGGAAATATCCACGGCAGTTGGCCTGATAAGCGGGCAACTGCCACACGGCGTGATTTGCTGAAGTAAATGCAAGTAGCTTAAAAAAAAAAAAATAGTGATATATAATTTTTATAATGAATTTTATTTTGTGCCTCACCAAATCGTTTATCTATGTTCGGTAACAAAGTGCACAATTGGTGATGACACATTGCCCGAAAAAAAAAAAAAAATATCCCTTGGATCAAGCTGATTTCTTATAATCAATTTTATACTTATCTAGAAAATGATAACTGATATTGATTTATAAACGAAAGGAAATGCAATATGATTGCTATAGACATCTGCCTAGACCCAACATTACAGGCCCTTTTGTTATGCATATAAGACTATCGAATCTAATCTATCATTTGCAAAAGATTGCTCGATCAAGATAAAACCAACTCCCGCAGGTGAGGGTGTTTTTTTTAATATAATAAAAAAAAAAACATTGAATTTATGGAAAACAGACAAGTGTTTTTTGTGCGCTAATCAACCATACACCATCTGTTTGCGTATACGGCAGTCGTACCTTCTGACCGATCCACCGACCGACCAAATGTTAGTCAATTCAATCGGTCGATGTCGAACGTTCAATCATGTACCTATGTATTTACAGTCGTACATATGTTATATTGTATATGTAGTCATATATATTTCTCGATAAACATGGTTTTACTCACCACTCCTGCAAATATGATAAGATTGCCAAAAATTTGCACTACGCCGCATATAAAAAACCGTTAAAGTGAACAAGTCGTCACAATTCGTTTACGGCAGTCAACAACAATAATACAACATGCTCACCGTAAGTCAACTGCACTCGAACGATTTGTCCAGAAATTAACCTTAACTTTTGTTTGCAGTTTGAGGAAATCGTCGAGAAGGCAAAACAGTTCAAGAAGATCCCCTCCAAGGAGGACTTCCTTGAGTTCTATGGCTATTACAAGCAGGCAACCGTCGGTGATTGCAACACCGATGAGCCCGAGGACCCAGAAAAGAAAGCACGCTGGCAGGCATGGAAATCACGCGCCGGCATATCCGCTGAGGACGCCAAGGCTCACTACATTGAAGTCTACAGGAAATACGCTCCCAAGTATGAGGCTTAAGCCCTTATAGTTTTAAACTTCTTTGTGGAAATGTAATTTATTTAGTTTTGTAATAAAGTTAACTCATTTCTTTGAATTTAATAATTTTTTGTTGCATTTGTAAAATTTTCTTTTATTGTTTGAGAGCACCAACACAATTCAAACAATTTGTGTGATTATTTCACTTATCAACAACGAGTCAATAATTATTTATGGCGTCGTATAGTGGCAGACCCCTCCTGAATAGTAATTGTAGACACTCTTTAGATAACAATTATTTGCCGATAAGATTATGGATTAGCCAACTGTAGAGAAGACGTATGAAGGGTTTGCACACTGAAGTGACATTTTCAATTTATAGAACAATTTAGCTTCTGTCTTATTTAGATTTTTGACTCACGAATCAATCAATTAAATTGATTGTAATCTATTTTTTTGGAATGAATGATGATATAAGAAATTTTCTAACCGCTTAATTCAACTCATATAAAATAATATTAAATCTTGTTGCAATTCAAATGAATCGTGTTTTTTTTTTTAACAATATACATACATATCTTAAAAAGTTGATTTTATGAAGTAAAGTTCTGATTTTTACTACGTTTATTACATTGAATAGCTTTGGCGGGACACAATCTTGACCAGCAAGCCACTATCTACTAGTCTTGAAAATTCAAAAATCTGTAACAAATCTTTGAGAAATCTTTTCGTATTTAACGAAACTCATTAATATCGCATGATCTTCAATAGATCCTTTATCAAATTCTGGGCAAATTTGTTTTGTTTTCTGTTGACAATTGCGTAAAACCTGGTGGACGACGGACGGACCAAATCTGGCAAGATCCGTGCACAACCTTTCCCAGCCGCAGCTCACTCGACGAAAATTAATTTGCTCCAAGTTTTGCATGGCTTTGGCGGGACATGCGACCCGACAATCTTGACCAGCCACTATCTACTGGACTTGAAGATTGATTTTTTCTGTTTTGTTTTCTGAATGAACTTTGCAAAAATCTGTAACAAATCATTTCATACTTAACGAAGTATTAAAGTGTCAAATTAATATCGCATGATTTTAACAAAATTCTGGGCAAATAATTACGTAAAACGTGGTGGACGACGGACGGACCAAGTCCGGCCACGTTCGTGCACAACCTCTTCTAGCCGCAGCTCGCGCTCGACGCAAATGAAAATTTCTCGTTTTCGATAATTGTCGGTAAAATCGAAATTATTTTGCGCCAAGTTTTGCCGCTAACAGCCGGCACTTGCGGCAGTACAACGTGGAGAGCGTGACCCCGCCCACTGAAATTTAAGCGAGAAACTTCAATTTAAGAGCTAAAATTCGGCAAAACTCGAGGAGGTTTTTTTTTTGTTTCCGATTTTTTTGAAAAAAGTGAGCTGAAAATGAGGAAGATTTTTCATTCACTTCGCAAAATCGTCTGGACTCCCCGGTTGGAGAATACATATATTTTTATCAGCACTAAAGTGTCATACGTGCTGTGGGCAAGTGTCTTACATATGTGCTTCGGTGGTGGAAGGTTGTGTTTGCTTCTAGCACATCGTTACAAAATCTCACCGTGTTCCGTGCAGCCTGTCAGTTATCAAAAACGTCATATGTAATGTAATTAAATCTACAAATCATTGACAGTCTTTTCAATACTTTAAAAACTCGTTTTTTTCGTATAAAAATGCAAATAAAAAATGCATTTCCTTGAGTTTTTAGTTCCGACCACATTTTTTATATAAAAAGCGATAATTACGCGGCATTGTTTTAAAGTCACTTTAGGCTCAATTTCCCTTATGTTCTGTCTATTTTAAGCAAATCTTGGGATAAACTACTCCGGAAATGCGAACTTTTTACTTGCAGCCTGAGAGTATACTAATACTTTTTATACTCTTGGAAGAGTTAATTCCCCAGCGGTTATTCGATCTAGAACAGAACCAATATAAGAATGGAACTAGTTCGAATGTAAACACTCATTTAAATTACTTTATTTTTTATTCTTAATAACAACTAAATTCCGGTGGCACTGGGGCTTGAACCTCAAACTTTCGGTTCCATAGTCCAACACTCTAAACTCAGAGCTACAGCAGGCGATATAAAAATATTTGTTATTTGATACATTTTATTTATTTGAAACAGTTTTGCCTGACTGGTGCTTTTGTGCACTACCTCTCAGAGGTTTAAATACTAGTCTTCAAATCTCCTTTAGAAATAACTTAAGATATTTTTAAGAGATTTTCTAAAATAGGGCGGTTAATCTGTTTTAAGCCATTGTCAAAATTATTTCAAGTAATTTATTTATGAATGAATGAATTTTGGAAATTTAGGATGTCATGAGCCGGTGCAAGTCTCTAGATTTTTATCGATAAGCTGGCATCTGCCTGTGCGACCGTTGCAGAAAAGATGTAGACATAGTTTAGCAAGAGTTGTCAGACAGTTCAATCGAAAATTTTAAATTTTAGAGCAAGCAGAGGTTTTACGGATTTTAGAAAATAGCTGTTAAAGCGCTGTCAAGATGTAAACATTTTCTGACTCGGTGTTGTTGCAGCATGCGCTGAATTTTATTTGTGTTTAGACGAAACGAACTTAGCAAAATTAAATTTAACCTGTAAGGATTGGAGTAGTCGACAATCAATTTTGTATATATAAGTCGACAATCAATTTTATATATATAAATTTTTACTCTTCTAGTCCAATTGGTTTCAGAGATATATAATATGGTCACGCCCATGTCATAAGTGAAACTTATTATACTCCATCCCAATAGCATACATGCAAAGTTTCATTCTTGTATCACTATATAGGGGCGTGGCCACGCCAATTTTTTTGTTTTACATTCCTGGGGTTTGACTAAGCTATATGTATATACTCGAAATTTGGGGTTCCTATCTTAAAAGACAACCGAGATAATACGACTTTTGTAAGTTTTTTACCCGAGGTTGCTCCAGTCATTTACCCCTCACCCCTAAACTAAGTCAAAAAGGGGAAAAACAAAATAAACTTGACCTGCTTAATGAATGATAGAATCGACGTGCAAAAAGATTTTGGTTCTATTAATTATAGTTTCCGAGATCTAGGTGCACTAATATGCATTTGTATAAGGTACAGGGTAAAAAAATGTAGTTCGAAGTGGAAATAGACTCGGCGTAAACATGGTCTTGTTGTCTAAAACTACAGCGCACCATTTTCAAATTGGGAACACTTGCGTCATTATGTAGACGTTACCTGTGCGAGTTCGACATTTGGGTACCAGTCTGCTAATAGAAGTATTCTATTTAGTTTGATACTGTCTAAATTCTGTCCTAAATTCGATAGTTGAAAAATAGTTCAGACTATCGAAAAGCGGACAATTGATACATCAAGAACTGCTGGATTCGGAGGGAAATTTTTGGGTGTCACAGAAAATCTCTAAAAGGGATTTTTACACCTTTGCAAAATCTCTGACAAAATCTTCAGAGATTTGATTAAATTCAGCCTCATTTTAAGTTCTTATAAATAAATAACATTTATGATTTTTGTCATTAATCTGCAGTAAAACCATTCAATATTTTACAGGTTTTTATTAATAAATTTGGATTTAAAAAGCCTTCTCAAATCAACCAGCAAAAACATTCAATTTCGTGCCATGCAAATCTGCCTGCATTTATTTCCGAAAATTTAAAAGTATATTCGAATTGATCTAAAAAAATTGTTAAAATAATCTAAAAACTTGTTGTGTTTGAAATGTTCGAACAAACACGTAAAAAAAGTAATTTTTAAAATAAGTACCAACAATGTTGTTGTTGCAAATTGGCATGTGAACATTTTTGAATAAACAAATGCGAAGAAGACGAGTTAGTTCAAAAGTGCAACGTGTCTCTCGTAGAACAGAAACTATTTAGCTAGCAATGCTACAATGTGGTACAATCTACTTAACTTTATTTATTAGTTCTTATTTTTCAATGTATGCAGCTCTGCCGCGGGATGCCGAAAATTCGAAGAAAACCAAATCTCGGAGATTTTCTATGACACTAAATAGAGATTTTGAAAAAAATTTAAATATAAATAGATGAAACTTTGCAATTACGCATTTTTATTAATCTTTCACCATATACCAATACCAAAGTTTCATAAGAATTGAACATAAGGGCGTCGCACCGCCTATGTAGGGAAAAACTCAATAATGCCGACGATACAGAAGATCGCAAAAACTATGGTAGTATGATCAAATTGTTTTTTTTTAAGTAAATCAGAAAATGGGCTATGCACTTTTATCTTTATTTTATTGGAAAAATATAATACGGGTTTTCCAATAAGAATAATTGGGAAAATGCTTGCAAGAGTGTAAAATAGCTCCCTTACTGGTATCGAATTTTTTACATAATCCTAAAATATGCAGCGAATGATTCGCACATGGCAACAAAAAGAAGCCCGCATTTTTATCTAATCCAATAAAAATGGGCCAATGTCGTAATTTTGATAACAAAATAAAAATTTCCAATGCTTTGATTAATTTATGCAGTTTCTTCCGCACGATAATCGATAAAATTAAAATTATTAATTTAATCAAACAAAAATTTGTCATTAATAGTATAAAAGAAGCAACCAAATGAGCAGGGACCATCAATTAATCCGTTTCGTTCAATTGGTAAACAAGTCGCAAAATGGTCTCCGTAAGTATCGACGACGAGGTAGATTTTGACGAATTGTCATAACAAGGCTTTCAAATTGTAGTTCGAACAAGCTACCGAATTGGCAAAGAACTTCTCCAAGAAGCCAAGCGACTCCGAGTTCTTGGAATTCTACGGTCTTTTCAAGCAGGCTACTGTCGGTGATGTTAACATTGATAAGCCCGGCGTATTGGATTTGAAGAAGAAGGCTATGTGGGAGGCATGGAACTCGCACAAGGGTCTGTCCAAGGACGCCGCCAAGGATGCCTACATAAAGGTTTATGAAAAGTATGCACCTAAATATGCTTAAAATGCGACCATTCCAGTCGATCAACTACTAAAGTCAGGCTTTAATTATCGGGTCGTTTAAGACACACATATTTTACACACTTAACATGTTAGTTCGTAGTTTGCTCAATAAAATTTTGTAATAAAACAGCAAAAAGTAATTAAAACAACTTGATTTGGTTGGTTTTTGTATTCACACAAACTTTGAGCACATTTTGACGATGAATCTATTAATCTAACCATCACAACTAATAAATATAAATGTAGTTGCGTTAATTCCTTTCTGCAATCACTTATCAGCATTTAAAATTAAGCGATTCGATATTTATTAACGAATATAAGTTGAGAATAAGCAATGCAAATGCAATTCTTTTACCTTATCTCTAGTTTTTCCCTACTCTTTGATTAAAACTGGTTGAACTTGATCATGTCACTCGATTTAGTAACTTCTGTTAATAGAAATAAAAAATGTCTTTGCACTTTGATTAAACTTATCGCAATCAAATAATATAAGTGTTTCTCTTGTCATTAAGTATTCTGTTGCAAGCATTTACAAGCTAACGATGGTCAAGAAGGCCTATCCAACGAAGATATCTAATGCTTTGCTTAATATTATTATATTGATAGCACTTTCGCCAGCAAAATCACCAGCAATCAACCCATCCTGAAAGACAAAGCAAAATAGACATTGATACAAAAATCAGAACGAAAAAGAATATGTACATTGCTTCGAAAGTATTCAAAAAAAACCTGTTCAAAATTTTAATTTCAAGAATACTACGTTGATAAGATACTTTATATATACAAAATATATATACATGTCTCTTATATGGTAGATTTTATTTTTACATTTATTAAAACGCACACCTGCTAATTTAATGTACTAAGCATAACTTAAATATGAGGGTGAGGGGCAAATGACTGGAGCAACCTCGGGAAAAAACTTACAAAAGTCGTTTTATCTCGGTTGTCTTTTGAGATATGAACACCAAATTTGGAGTGTATACAGCTGACTCAAGCCCCAAGAAGATACATTAAAAAAATGGGCGTAGCCACGCCCATATATAGTAGTAATTTGAAACGCTTATATCTCAAGAACTATAAAACCTACAAGAATGAAACTTTGCATGTATGATATCGGAATGGAGTATAACAAGATTCAATTGTGAAATGGGCGTGACCACGCCCACATATAGCCATGGTAGAATGTCGTTAAATCTCTTGAACGAATTGGTCTAAAAGAGTAAAAATTGGTATATATGAAATTGACTGAAAATGAAATCTGTTTCGATTAAAAAGTGGGCGGGGCCACGCCTTCTAACAGTTGTTACTAATTGAAGGTACAGGGTATGTCGGAGTCAAGTACTGTCGACTACAATCCTTACTGGTTATATATTCAACTGGGGGTCAGAAATTAATTAAATTTTAATTGAATATTATTGAAAAGACAAATTTAAGTATTGGGTTTTATTTCCAAAAAAATAAACTTTATATAAAACTAATAAGGATAATTCCTGCGAGAACTTCGAGGTTATTTAGGTAATTTAGCACCCGTTATTTGGTGATTTATTTCACCAATCAAAAATATAGTTTTTTTATTGCTTCTAAGTTCCGCAGACATTATGTGTATTGTTTGGTGTATCTTGCTTGTTTTGAATACAAGTCGGCACGTGTCCAAAAAAAAAAGTCATGGGGGTAATGAACAAAACTAGACCATATGTGTTAAAAAATAAAAACCTTGCAAAACAAGGGACACCTTAATATACTATATGTAAAAGTTATACATTTCTTTCCCTTTTTTATTTTGATTCCAATATACTTTGCAATTAAATAGCAAAAACTACTTGAAACAACTTGATAAATTGAATAGCCGTAAATTAGAAAATTTACACTTGATTCAAAGTGTGTTAACTCAAACTTCGTACTTGGGTTGATATTAACACCCGTTTGTGTATGTTAATCTCACCATCGCAACTAATCAACTTAAATGTTTAATTGCTTTGCCAGTCGCTTATCATCATAAAAAAGTAAGCGTTTTTAACGAATATCAATAGAGATTAGCAACAATATTATTGTTTTATAAAATGTCAACCAGAGTTTATAAAGTAAATCGCTTCTTACATTGTGCCAGAGATTTCCTCCGCAGATGTAGAATTCAGGCTTATCAAATTCACGAAACGTTCTCTAAATCTGTCATCAGCATGAATTTGTGACGCTTATGTATGAGCTTTTCGCGTTTAGTTTTCGAAAGCTTGTTACGCAAAAACTCAAGTACACTGTAAAGTAGAGTAGGAGTGTCACAACAGTTCCTCGGGTTTCTTATCTATAGAAAAATCATTATCTAAACTACAAAACTTTACTTATCTCAAGTATCTGACAAGTAGAAAAACAATTAATTATTATAAGAAATCAATTTTTTTTCAGTGCATATGAGCTCGAGCTTTCATCGTTGTCGACGATCATACGATGCCGCAAACGTACGAATTTTGAGTTAAATTGTGAGACAAAGCGAGCCTCGCAAACAGACTGTATTTTGTTCTTTGATCGCTAAGTCGTTGTTTCTTTGTAAGTGTTTTTTAATAATTATATAAAGAAGTGTATATATAACGGGCAACGGGTAAAAGATTGTGAAACAGAGATTGAACAATATAACAAAAACATATAAAAAATAATAATTTACAGACATAAAATTTTAAGTACTTTATTTACGGTAAAAGTCATGACATCGATCATGTCTCATTAAAGTATAAATTTCCGTAAAATAATTTAAGTTTGTTGTTGTAAATAAGAATTTCGCCGTGTTACTTACACGCTTAATGACCCATTAAAAAGGTCTAGACTAACTGCGTTTAGTAATTCTTCTTAAATACATACTTTTATTGTTAATAAAAGTTTAGATTTATGAGCTACGAAAAAACATGCTAAGCCTCGCTTGGCATCAATCCACAACACAGTAGATACAAGATACATGCATAAGATACACAACAAAGCTGTGTAAATTTTTATGTTTTAATGTATTTTATTTTAATGTTTTCTGCTTTTATTATGTGTTGCTTGTTTCCGTTCTGAACGAGCAGCGGCTGAGGCGAAATTATCAACGCGCCGGGCTGAGCGTTAGAGACACGCTCAGCGGTCACGCTTCAGTTTAACTTAGGCTCTCGCAAAAGCAAATTGAATAAAAAATTATTTTATTTTTTTTTTTTTGTTTGAATATTTATAATTTTACTAACTCAGTTTTTCGAGTGTTGTGCTTCTATTATAGTACATACATAAGTGGCGGTGGTGAAAGTCCAATTTGGACCAAAAAGGTAGCAATAAAAAAATTGTGTTAAGCATTCCGCAAAACATTTGCCGATTTGCTTTGCAGCTCACACGCACTCATATGCAAAAAACCGAAAAAACAACCGGTCTGCAATTTAGGGCGTGGTGAGGGGCGCCGCGCTTGCAGTATTAGTTGATTAATGTTTGTTCGACACTTGCCAGCTTATCTCTTCTTTTTTTAGTTTTATTTGCTTTGCTGTTTTTTAGTTTAAGCGGTCAATTGCTTAGGTAACTTGGCTAACACGACGTATGATGAATATATTATTTTGCATTTTAGCATTAAATCGCTGCAGTCAAAGTTCAAAGTCGAATATAATAAAAAATAGAGAAAAGTTTAAAGAATTTAATTGACCATAATTTTGTTTAGAGCAAAAGTCTTAAACATTGAATTAAGTCGGCTAACGGTCATAATAAACCAGTTTTCTTTGCTTATTAGTTTTTTGACACAAAATGAAATACGTTTTCTGCAAGTCATCGTAATAATTTAGACAAGTTCAATGTCGCGCAAAATTCATGGCATAGAGAAGAGAAGAAGAGTGTAATGGCGAGTGACAAATGCCGGCTGTGTTTTAGCCCAGTTTCTTTACTTCAATCAAAGCGGCATTCCGAAATCACGTTTTAAGAAGAGTGAAGCAAAAAAAAAAAACTTTTTGGGGCATACAAATTGAGTTATGAAACCATGAATTACTAAACAGAAAACGATAATAAATTATTTTATTTTATTGTTCTTTTTTTTTTTTTTTCTTGCAGATTACAAACCAAATTAAATATGTCACTCGATGAGGTGAGTTGCGTGAATAGAACGACAATTTTTCTTGCCCTTATCAGTAAAACTTATCGCATTCGAATCGCTATCAATAATATTGTTTTGTCTCTTTCTTTCGCACCTTAGCAATTCAATGCCGCCGCTGAGAAGGTGAAAACTTTGACTAAGCGCCCCTCCGATGAGGAATTCCTTGAACTTTATGCGCTCTTCAAGCAGGGCACAGTCGGCGACAACAACACCAGCAAGCCCGGTCTGCTTGATCTGAAAGGCAAAGCCAAGTGGGAGGCGTGGAACAAGCAGAAGGGCAAGGGCCAGGAGGTCGCCAAGAAGGAGTATGTCGCTTTTGTCGAGAAATTGGTAGCTAACTATGCTTAAGTCAACAGTTGGAATTTAAAAAAAAAAAAAAACAAGATTAAGATATTTTGTATAATTTAAAGCAATGAAATTAATTAAAACAAGACTTCGTAATTCTAAAGTAATTTAAAAAGAAATTTCGTTGTTTCATTTTTTATTATTGATATTAAAAAAAGTCAAAGCATTTAAGCATGTTGACTTTTATACCTTTTGTTTTTCACTTTGCACAGTGTGTCCAAACAATGCACAAACAGCTGTTGAACTTTGTCAATACGGTTTAATCGAAGTCCAATGCTTTATAAATGTTTTTTTTGCAAGCTGTTGGAATTTGTTTTGAGTATTGATTTTCGTTGTTGATGATTAACATAACGTCGCTAATGGATCATTATATGCGCACACAACACTTGTTAAAATGAAGTCGTCAATAGCAAAAGCGGAAGTATTTCGCACTTTGGGCGTGGCCAAAGAGCTCTAATCAAGCACCAGCGACTTTGTATTCTTGACACATTTTTTATATTCTCACACTTGAAGTTGGATTTATTAGGCAATTGGCAAATAAAGTAAGTTACTTCTTAATCAATATGTATTTGACGATTTCTCAAATGCAATGTGCACATTTATGGGAATTGTTGGAAATTTAATTTTGGAATGAATACAATTTAAGTTTTTAAAATAAAACCATACAAAAGTGAAAAGAAAAAAAAACAAAAGTGAATAAATATTCAATAACCAAACCTTTTTTAAATGTTTAAGGGGGGTAAGGGGGATTTTTTCCTGACGACCCATGAAAATAAAGAACTTTGAATTTTTTACCATATATTTGTTGACATTTGAAGAAAACACAAACAAAATTTCAAGTGAAAATATTGATAACAACTAAAGTTATCTAATGACAACGATACATTCTTAAAAAAAAAGTATGTTCACTGTCACCACGATTTCGGCAGTTTGGATTGTTGGAATCTAAAATGGTGAATTGCGTTTTCATCTGTTTGCTTGCGCCTATCGCATGAACTAGAACTATTTAAAAATATTAAAAATTGTGGTTTTAATGGGCTTTTGAAAAAAAAAATCAAATTTTTACGTTTTTTTTGTTAGTTTTTCGATACAAAACAAATAGTAATACTTTGAATTTTGTCATGGTTCTAGTTCATGCGATGCGTGTACATATGCTTAAACTATGGTTAAAATCTCAACCCGATCGGAGAAGCCACTTTCGAGAAATCGTGGTGACCAGTTTGAAAAACAGCGTTTCAAGAAAAACGCGTTTAAAGTTTCAAGTACGGTTCAAACTCCGAACATTTAATGTTTTCTAATTGGAATATCTCCTAAACGAATTCGAATTTTGGAAAACCACTTTACTATCATATTTTAGGTATGTTAGGGAATCATTTTATCACATGAGAGAACCCGCTTAATCGGAAAATGCTAAAGTCGATAGTGCAGTTCATCATTATCAAATGGCGCCGAGCCATGACGAAAGTGGTAATAAATGGTCATGCGTTATGACTCAATTTCACGAGTCGTGAGAGGCACAGAATTTTAACAGGGCAAAAGAGAGGAATTGAGAGACCCTGAATGAAAATGTGTGGTAACAGTATGGTAGCAGTGCGGTAACAGCGCTGTTAAAATATTGGTTTTAATGTTGAACTTTTAAAGTGCCGTACGTTTGCTTGAAAATTAGGATGCCATGAGTCGGTTTTAAGTAAAAAGTAGCATGCTTTAGGGTTAATGTATTTGACTCAAATGTTAGGGGCATGTGTTCGGTTGAAATGATCATGTGTCTGTTGGAAATAGATATCGATATAGCTTAGCGTATTTTCGCTTGAAATGGCAAATGTCGTGAGTCATTTCAATTGAAAGTTCTTATTTTCAAAACTAGCATAGGTATTTTAGAAAATCGCTTTTAAGGGGGTATTCTAGTGTAGAAGCCTCAATTTTAGTAGTTTTTCATCGCAAAATAAAAAAAAAATATAAAAACATTTTTAGTATTCGGTTTTTTGCAAAGTATTTTTTGAAATTTAAAGAAAAAAGTTATAATGTCGCAAAGTAGAGGCCAAAAAAATAGGTGGGGTCATGGTTGGCAGGATTCCAATCCTTGTAGTGTCCGAAAAAAAAACAAAAACGCAGTTATAAAAAATTTAAAAAAAATTTCACAAAATGGCGACGATTTAAAAATGAAAAATGGTTTTTTACCTCTTTTTTTTGCCTTCATGGATTTTTTAAAAATAGTAAAACTAATTGTATTGCATTATCCGAGGTAGGGACGATAGAGGGATGTATTAAGAAGGTTCACTCAAAATTTCAAGTCAATCATATAATTAGAACTCGAGATATCCTGCCAACCAGGTCGAAAAAAGTAGTTTCGAGAAAATCGCGTTTTAAGTTTTGTTCAGCGTAAAGCGACACTAGTACCTTTCATCACAAAAACGCTTATAACTCCGAAAATATTTAGAATTTTGAAAAACCCTTTTAGGCACATATTCTTAAGGTTTTGGACCTTAAGAAAAGGTAAAAAAACAAAATGATTTTTTCAAAATCCTACACTTGAATACCCCCTTAAAGGGCGGTCAAGATGTAAAAGTTTTCTGACTCGGTGTTGTTGCAGCATGTGCCGAATTTTATTGATGTTAAGACGAAATGAACTTAGCAAGAGCAGATTTTAGAAAATCGTATAATAAGCGCAATTAAGATGTAAAAAATTTAATCGACTTAATGCTGCGCCGGATCGCCGACATTTTGTGGCTCGATGCTGAGCAGCATGCGGCGGCTTTTGTTGATTTTTTATGCATTTTTCAATTGTTTAGACAAAACGAACTTAGAAAAAATTAATAAAGATTCGCGTTTAAAAAAAAAATATAATTTTAATATTGCAAATTTTGTTTATCTTACGTAAGAAGTATCAAGACTCCCTCCCCCCTAAGTAAGAAAAAATAAGACATGCTTGAACCCTTCGCCTCGCTTATATTATCTTGTATCGCCTAAGAACATAAAGCACTTCAGTGTGGAAACGAGAAAAGAAACTCCAACTGATCAGTAACGTAAGTAAAGAATAAACAATTTTCGCTACATTATTCTACGAAATCCTTTAAGGTTTCATAAGCTCCACCTACTTCTCTCCACATTTTATTTCTGCAAATGGGGACTTACATAAGACCCTTCCCTACAGGAAGGAGTGTGGGATTCCTACCCACTAAACCTAACCTTCTCGTCGAACTTATTTAAGCCCCACTTTTCTCAATATTGTCGTGCCGCATATGTGTCGCAAAAGCAGCGCAGGTTGTGCATGGATGTTCAATCCTCCGCCTGCCTTTTTATACTCTGTACCTTATGATACAAGGGTATATTAGTCTTGTGCGCATCGACAATGTAGGAGACATCTCCGACTGTACAAAGTATATATATTCTTGATCAGCTCGACAAGACGAGTTGATATAGCCATATCCGTCTGGTCTCGGAAACTATAATAAATAGAACAAAAATCTTTCTGCACGTCGATTCTGTCATTTATAAAGCAGATCAAGTTTATTTTTTTCCCCTCTTTATACTCTGTACACATACTGTGTATCGGGGTATATTGTGTTTGTTTGAGCGAAATGTATGTAACGCACAGAAGGAGGGCAGGGGGACCCTATAAAGTATATATATTAGTGATGCACGAATCCTCAATTTTTTGGATTCGAGTACTTAACGACAAATCCGAATCCGTCAGAGCAAAAAAAAAAAAAAAAGCCTCAACTCAGCTTAATAAAATATTTAGTGATTTGTTAATTTAACATTTTAAACATAATAATATTTTTTAAGTCGATGTTTACGCATTTTCTTCTTTGCTTTTGGTTCTTGGACTTTTTGCTTGCCTGCAGATACAGCTATGGACACAGAAATATCAAACTCTACAAAAATGGCAAAAAGTGTTTATTGAACACCCAAACAAATTAATAAGATTTCTATTTGATTTGATTTTTTTTTTATAATAAATATAATCGAAACTAAGTTGTAAACTCAGCTCAACTGCTTTTATATATGTACATGTATTGATTATGTCAAAATATTATGTTAAATAGGGTGCTGTTTTCTTGACAATTCCTGTGTAACATTTATATGTCATCATCTTACTGGTTTAGAGAAATTATTTTGTATTAAATATAAGGAAAAAATACAAATTTGTTAAAGGAGGGTTGATGCATGCATACAATTAAATCATCAAAATCGGTTTCAGAAAAATAAGATAGGATCGTAATGTTCGTATAGGATTCGTTTATGGTGGGATTCGTACTCGGATTCGAACTCGGATTCGGATTTGTACTCGGATTCGGATTCGTACTCGGATTCGTACTCGGATTCGTACTCGGATTCGTACTCGGATTCGGATTCGTACATTGGATTCGATTACCACGAATACTTTTAAGATCCGGATCTTCGAATCCGAATCCAAGGATTCGTGCATCACTAATATATATTCTTGATGAGGACGACAAGAGAAATTGATTAAGCCATGTCCGTCCGTCTGTCCGTCCGTATTCACCAATGGTTCTCGGAAACTATAATAGCTAGAGACTTGAAATTTGGTGGGTAGACTCGTGATGCTCGGCAGCAGATCAAGTTTGAACGGTTTTGTGCCACGCCCACTCCTTCCCGCCCATCCAGCACCACCCACTTTTTTAAAATGCTATAACTCGAACATTCAAAGAGATAGAAAAATGAAAGTCGGTATGTAGTCTCAGTATAAGTAGCTCTAAAAAACTGCATACCACAATTTGTCCCCCTCCTCTTCATTTCCCCTCCCCCGGTTCTTTTCTTAAATTTGCTGTATCTCCAAAACTAACAAAGGTATGGACCTGAAATTTTGTATACAAGCTCAGTGATAATACATCTTAAAAACTGCGTACCACAAATTTCCCCACTCTTTAATGGCTACCCCTCAGAGGCCTACAAACTTAAATTTTTCGTAAAATCCACATTTTTTGACCGATTTTCTTGATATTTTGAACACTATTTGATCGGGCGATGTCAAATCAAAATTTTTTTTGTAGACTTGGGGTGTTGCACCGCTTACTGTGTGTGCAGGGTATTATATTGTCGAGTATACTCGACTATACCGCCCTTACTGGTTTTGACTTAGTTTAGGGGTGAGAGGCAAATGACTGGAAGAACCTCAGGTAAAAAACTTACAAAAGTCGTATTATCTCGTTTGTCTTTTGTGATAGGAACACCATATTTGGAGTGTATATGGCGTGGCCACGCCCCTTTATAGTAAAAATTTAAAACGCTTATTTCTCAATAACCATAAAACCTACAAGAATTAAACTTTGCATGTATGCTATTGGGATGGAGAATGTTAAGATTCAATCATAAAATGGCCGTGGCCACGCCCACATGTTGGCATAATAGAGAAACATTATAACTATGAAACTAATTGGTCTAGAAGAGCAAAACTTTGTGTGTATGATATTGAATGGAAATGAAATCTGTTTCGATTAAAAAGTGGGCGGGGCAACTCCCTATAACAGCCGTTACAAATTGAATGTACATGGTATGTCGGAGTCGAGTACTGTCGGCTCCAATCCTTACTGGTTAAATTTAAAGCCGTCACGAATTGTCAACAAAAAATAAAGAATGTCAACAATTTCGAGTGAGAATTTTTTGAAACATGCACATATTCTGATGTAAGTATAATTCGATTTGTAAAGTTCGCTTAAATACCAAGTGTCGTCATTAATATCAAAACTTTTAAAATTAAGAGTTGTGATTGTTTAGAACATGGACATTTCGATTTTAAGAAGCTTTGATTTCTTTCATTTCGAGTCAAACATTGATGTCAATTTTATTCACAAGTGCATTATTGTTCAACAAATATTAAATTAATGACATTTTATAAAGACGTTTATAAATGCAATAAATGATTTTTTCGGCAAAATAGTAGACTTCGAACCAAATTTTATATATGTACAGTCAACACTGTTTTAAAATCTATGCGTATAAATAGTTTAAGGTAAAATTTAAAGAAAAAATCAATTTATGACATAAAATCTTTGTTTTCTATTTTTTTTTTTTTCATTGTTGACATGAAATTGATGATTTGGATATATTTACAAGAGGCTTAACCTGGCTAACTAATTTGTTTTCCTTTTTTTGCTTGTCTGCTGTAACAACATTCCTGTGTATCTCTTCTCAAGTTCTTGCAGTAGTCAGCTAACATTGACGCATTCCATCGGTCTTCCATAGTCGATATATTTAGGTGGAATCGTTCACCATATTCGTCCCTTAAATCTTTTCAGTTAGAAGAAAAACCAGTAAGGACGCTATCTTCAGCAAGGCTGAAGCTTATATACTCTTCACGCACTTTCTTGTGCCACTCCCATTTTTTTGACTGAATATATTTTCTCTTCATCTAATTAGCCTATATACCAATTTTCATTGTTTTTGCTCATTGGGTACCGGAGATATGCAAATTATTTATTTTTGCTAATAGTGGGCGTAACCATACACATTTCTTGGTCAAACTAGTTTTCATGCCTCCCTAAGAACATAAGTGTGAAGTTTCAAATCGATTGATTAAGAAACAAACCAGTAAGGGAGCTATTTTCAGCTTTGCTGAAACTTATGTACTCTTGCAAGCATTATTTGGAAAATCTGTTTTATAGTTTTTCCAATAAGAATGTAATAAGTTTATAAAGATAAAGGGGCGTAACTCCGCCTATTTTCTAATTTTTTTTCAAGAGTACAATGCAATCATTCTACACTTCATTTTACGATTTTCTATCTCGTCTGCTTATAGATAAATCACATTTTTAAGTTTTTCGCTATATGGGCGGTGCCACTCATTTATGTCCGATTCTTATGAAACTTTGTAATATGGTCAAGGATTCTTAAAAACGCGTAACTGCAAGCTTTCATCTGTTTTTAGTTGAAAAGAAAAAAGTTTTTCTAGCAAAAACCGAATTTTTGACCGATTGGTCCTGTGGGAGCCATATGCTATATTTATCCGATCTTCACCAATTTTGCAGTGTGCCTTAATTTACGTCCTTGTGCAAAAAATCGAGGCGATAGCTTTAAAATCAAAGAGTTTATTGAGCAAAAACTTAATTTTTAACCGATCGTTTCTATTCCAGCTATATGCTATAGCATTCCGATCAGGCTGGTTTCTACATATAAACTGCCTGCAAGGAAAAGACATTTTTCTGCGCTTAAATTTTTTTCCTAACTTCGAAACTCTGGGAGGAGTTCGCATTGAAACAGACAGACAAACAGACGGACATGGCTATATGAACTCGTCTCGTCGTGCTGATCAAAAATATATATACTTTATATAGTCGAGGATGTCTCCTTCTTTGCGTTGCAAACTTCACGACAGTTCCAGTTGTCCAATCCCAATGAAACTTTCAGGCATTGTGTCGGACCACGATAAACTACTATGTTAAAAATTTCAGCACTCTATCTTCCAAATCATACAACGATTCAAATTTGTTTTTCATTTCGAATATGGGCTACCAGTTTCAGTAATCCGAATTTATCGTAATAAATTCTAAGACTTAGCTCGATAGCTTCAAAACTGAGGAACTAGTTTGCATACATACAGACAGACAGACGGACAAACGGGCATGGCTACATCAACTCGTCTTGTCGTCCTGATCAAGAATATGTATACTTTATATAGTTGGAAATGAATATTTCGATCTGTTACAAACTCCGTGACAAAGTTATAATACTATTCACATACGTGAAGAGTATAAAAATCAAGACGAGATTGAAGGAAACGAAATTTAAGAGACATGTTGCAACCTAGTTGTTGATATTTTTGTAGTGATTGATCACATGTTCAACATAATTTTCATTTCTCTTTTTGCCCAAAATATCATTAACGACTGCTCTAAAAGTCTCATACGCTTCTTTTTAAAGCCTTGCAAATCGGAAAATTGATTAATTTCCTTGGTGTTCTTGTATAGGGGCTACCAGTTCAAGCGGTCCAATCGATACCAAAATCTACAAAAAAACAATCTAGGTCCATCTGAAGATTGCCAGAATATTTTATTGAAATTGGTCTAGCCGTTCGCGAGTTGTGCGCCTAGCAATATTCATTTTTATTTAATAAATCTGATAAGAATGCACAAAAAAAACGATGAAAACCGCGATTTATTGTGACAAATAGTACGGGGATCCTTAGACACAACAAATCAAAAGGTGATAGCCTATCCTAAACAGTTTGAATTGGCGCAATAAAACATCAAATTAAACTCTTAAACTCGAATTACATAACAGACCAATGAGAGCTAACTACGACTAAAACGTCTTCAATTTACCGTGCCAATCTAAGCAAACTGCATCATCAACACTTCCACTTTCCCCACAAACTTTTACAAACATAACCCCATTTCTCTTTTTGAAATTTGTAAGCTACACTTCACTTGCCGCAATGTTTTTGATGCTTAGAGTAGACGCGAACTACATTCCTTTTTCTTCAACAAGTTTCCGCTAATAGACACTATTTGTCCTCTACACTGTCTTAGCCAAAAGACCAGGGATTCTTCCAGACGAGGAAATTCACCCTTAGTAGTTCTTTTCCGTACTTTCGCAGTTTGAGCAGTATTTATTTTGTCGTCGTGCTTTGTTTTGGTTGAGAGAGTACTCTGAAGAATCTTAAATTATTTTGCAACATCACTTTTATTCTCACCTTCCTCTACATTTTCGATTAACTTCTTCATTTCAGCAATCGTCCAACATTAAACTTTGTAGGGCTCATTACTAGCACAAACTTATAATCTGTATACCAACGAAAGAGTAACAGTGACTAAATGATAACCAATTCATCAGAAGTGTGTGCCAAATAGTCAAACTATTCATAACAAAAACAAAGGCTGTTGCACATTGAAACAAGTTTGAACTTGTCGCAAAATGTATTTACATACAATCTTTCCGCCTCTTTCTCTCTGCAACTTTGAATTGTCGAGTGTGGACGCCGATGAGTTCGAATTAACGCGCCGTTTTGTTATATAGCAATGATTTTTTCGTTCGAATTAGCAAGTATTGATTTAGTTCGAAATATAAATAGATTTTGTAGGGGACTCGTGATAACTTTGAATTATAGAGAGGTTCGAATTATCGCAGGTTTAAATTAATGAGTGTCGACTGTACATGCAATTTTAGAGATTGAAGTTTTTGAAGGTCCATCCTTCGAATATGTACTATAATAAATATAACCTTAATTTATAAAATACATAAATAATATACACATCGATCCCTATTTATGAATCTATCTGTTTCGTTCAATTTAGGAGATATGCTTATAAAGTTATTTTCAGAAATATCTTGCTAATTTCGTTTAGTACCTTGTTTAAGTATGTATGCACGTTGTGTATATTCGGGTGCCAATTTCATGTACAATGTCAATTATTTTAAAAGTTATAAAGAATACAACACCAAAAATGGGATATTTCATTTAAATACATTGTTATTGGCCCTCTATCTCTTCTTGCTCAACATAGGTTTGAACTCTCTACTTCTTCTAGTTAAGAATATAGAAGCGATTGGAAAGTCTTCGCAACATCTCCAAAAAGTCAATCAAGGCACTAGGACCATGCCTTATTTGACGTCACATCTCTGCCATCGATCAGGTACATTGAACCCATAAGCATAGTGCAGGTGTTTAAAACATGTTTTTTTTGCACAACAGAACGCTTGTCAATCCGTTGCATACCACAAGGCGTTGATTAGCAAGAACACAGCGAAATGATGCATTGAATTAAATAAAATACACATAATAATAACGAAGCATGTGAAAAATGTCTTTTCCGCTGCAACATCAAATAAATCAGAAGCATAAATTGAGCACACAAAGAAATGAAGTACAAGAGAGCTTCACACGCGCAACTATTTCGAGATGAAAGCATTCAATTTGCACCTGAACCAGTTTCTTCTGCGCATACTTTGTTGGCTTCAGTTGTTGTTGTTGATGTTGTTGATTCTATTGCGCATGAGAAGAGTTTAACAAACTCTGCTTGCAAGTGTAAACTAGAACTTGACCAACTTGCTCAATGCAGCAACGTTGGTCACCGCCAGCGCCACCGCCACCACCACCGCCGCCGTCGTTGTTGTCATTGTCGTTGTCGATGTAGCCATGGTCGTAGTCGTGGTCGTTGTCATCTCGTTTGACCATCTGTCGACTGCAGAAACAAAAACAAAACTAAAAATAAAACATGCAGTGACCGAGACGAAGACCAAGACCAAGGTAGGAACCGAGAACTTGACACTGCCGCTCATGTACTTTTCATGCTACAAAGAACTCCTTTTACAACTTTGACCAAGTAGAGTTACCACTTTTTAAGCGATCTTATTGTTTTGTTGCTGTTGTTTTATTTTTGCTTTTGTTGTTGTCTTCTTTCAATCCGATACTTACTGTTTGTTGTTTTTATGCACTATTAACTTGTTGGCGCTCCTTTGCCGCTGCTGTGACTGCCTTTGCCATTTGTTATGCTCTTTCCTACGGGAAGCTGTACTCAAACATACTTTGTTACTTCTTTTTTTACATGTATTGCAGATTTTCACATACTTCTTCAACTTGTTCTTAATTTTTTTTTTCACTTAAGCTTGTCTTAGGTCAGTGTATCGGGCAACGTTATAAAAGGCTGAAAACGCCAGCGACCATCACCAGTTTCCTTTAAGTGGTCGCCGTGTTAAGACTGAATAGCGCAATTCGACGTTTACACTAGTTTTTGTTGTTTTTGGGGACAAATAGAGTGTACAGACCAGCAGCAGAGAACACTGCCCGCACAAGAGTTCATTTAACACAGTTTGTGACATTATTTTGTCGCTGTTGCAGTCATAAAACGAAAGCTAAGCTCAGCAGCGTTCATTAATTGCGGCCATAAAAGATCTGAAGCGAACTAAAGTTGAAATTTCGAATTCTCGCGTGAAATATAAAGTACTAAGTCTAAGTACAGAAAGGTAAGTGTGCTTAATTTTATTACTTTTCTTCATTATGAATGTAGTTTTGTTTATATTATCACTAAAAAGATAGTTAATAGCAAGTTCGTTGCCTAAATCTTTTGTTCACCGATGAAGCTTTCTTCATTGTGGGAAATAAAGAAAAGTTTAGTTGGACAGAGCCCAGAGTGTATTCGTTGTTCTTTAAATATATTATAATAAATATGCCTAAATAAGTAAACAGTTGCAATTTGACAAGAGAAGATAAATCAATAAATAAGGAAAAGATATTCCATAAAAAATGTTTATTTAACTTATTTTTATCGATTTAATTTGGAGATATTAATTTTTTTTATTTTTGAAAATTAAGTCAATTTATTTTTCTTAAGAATCATGAATATCACAAGAGCGTAGAGTACAAACTTGATGGCTAATGATACTAGGTGGCGTAAGAACATGTCCAGATGCCAAACTTGTTCGTCAAAAAAGACTTTCAGCATTTCGAAGTGGCATTCCACCTAAAAGATGGCGTTGCAGACCCTATAAAATATCTGTGTTTTTAATCCGTCCGTCCGTCCGTCCGTCTGTATAAACGCGTCAGTCTCGCAAATTATAAGAGGTAGAACCTACTCATTAAGTTTATTCACTTTTTCCCCTCCTCCTCTTTGTTTGACGTGAGGAAAAAATAACTGAAGGTCAGTCAAACAATCTAGAAAATTTAAATTTCTCAGTTGTCTTTTAAGATGGGAACATCAGACTAGGATTGTATATAGTATATAGACTTGAAGCTTAACAAGTTAGATTAGAAAAATGAGTGTGTTAACGACCACATATATTAAAAATCCTACAAGATTGCATCAAAGTCGAGCTCTCTCGATTACAATTCCTTACTGGTTTTATATATAAAATGGCGGTGACACGCCCAAAAACAGTTGACGATAGTAAATTTCAAGGTATCTCAGCTTGTTTAGTTTTAAGAATCCTGCAATTGATCGTTTATTGATGCTTTTTATAGAAGTTCGGTTTACAAAAACTAGAAGTGCTTTGTCTAAAAATAAACTCAAACTGGCCAAACCAGATTCACAAACAAACACTCACACTCGTACAAGACACTCAAGAAGATGACACAAACATGTAATTTAAGACTATTAATACGAAGCTTCCATTGTGTTGGTCTCTTGGCTGAGCTATACACTTGTATCATACTTTGGCACTCTCTTTGCAGATGTTAAGCTACGCTCTGTTCTGCTTGCTGTCGCTGCATGCAGCCTGGTCTGCGCCTGCCTTCTCGCACGTCGACCCAGCGTCGCATATACTTATCGTGACGCCGCAGGCTCAGGTGCATCTCGAACCTGCACTACGCTACGTGCATGGTCTGTCGCCGCTTGCGCGTATTGGCTTGCCCCAGCATGAGGAGACCATCGTGTATGTTCCGGCTGGCTCAGCGGCTGCCTCAGTGCTGCCACTCGATGCTATTGGATCGGCTCGCGCAAATATCGAAAGCATCGGCTTGAGGGCTGATGTGCCTCAGGCCCGACAAGACGCGCCCAGCGGCGATCAAGCCATACAGATTGCTCAGCAGATACAACAACAGATTCAATCAGCGGGCGAGACCGTCGCACCGGCATTTTCAGATGCAGCCAGTGCGGCTTCGGCCGCAGCCGCTTCAGCCGGTAGCAGTTTCTTTCCGTCATTCTCGCCGCCTGCTGCAGCAAACAAATTAGACCAAAAGCTGAAGACCGAACGCATTGAACTGATTGAGACTCCTGCAAACACACTGCCTCTTCTTTCCGCGACTGAGGCGCGTCAGTTCTACAGTGTGGCGCCAATATATCAGCCTCACGCCGTAGAATTAGTACGAGCGCCCGTTTACTTGGCACCATTGTCACCAATACGGGCGCGTAGCCTTCAACAACCGGAATTGGCCGTCGAGTTGAAATCCGATGCAGGAGTAGCAGCAGGCGCAGAGTCGGGAGCACCAATCCTAGCCCAAGCTTCCGAACAAAAGCCAGACGCTCTGTCTCTGAAGAATGCTCTCAAAGAGCTGCCGTTGTTACAGCAAGCTGATAAGGCTGAAAAGTCAAAGCTGGAAAACTCGGCATCTGCCAGTGAGGCAGAGCCTGAGCAGGCGCGTTTCTTAGAGGCCAACGCTTTGAAGGAGGAGCAACCAATTGAGAAACCAAGTGAAATCCCCAACAAAGAACGTAGGTAAACACAAACAAGCTTCTGAATGTTTCTGATGTGTTAACATTTACAGTTAAGAAGGAACAGTACCAAGAAATTGCGCCCTCAGCCAAGATCTCTGAATCACAGCCACAGCAGCAGCAGCAACAGCGTGAATTGCGTGACGCCGCCATGCCAGTGATGATGATGACTTAAACGGGCGTTCATTGATCTTATACGAATGTTTGCTCAAGCACATTCTCACACACACTCACACGCACACACACAAATGTGCAACACTCACAAATCACTCACAAACAATCATCTATGGGCAGCTTTGGTTACTATCGTCGTGTGGCGGCTTTGTAGGCCACAATGCAAATGGGATAAATGCGCTACTAACCAAGATTCATTTTCAATATTACTTTCGTTTATTAACCATGAATAAAAAATCATTAAAAAAATCATACATACGTACGTTCATTATAATCATCAATATGTTCATTATCATCATCATATTCATAACCATAAAAAAACATAACAAGAACAGAACAAATAAAAAAAAGAACAAAATAAAAAGTGAATGTAAAATGTAAAAAAAAGATCTAAACGTGTTTTTTTTTTTTGTTTTGCAGCATTAGCAGATGTCAAAATAGGAAATGGGAAGGACGGAGGAGAGGAGTGTAAAACTTTGAAAAAAAACTTGTAGAACGAAAAGATCTTCAATGTTGAATTGTTATCATTCACTGCAAGCAAAATTGTCTATTGCTTGCATATTAAAAAAAAAACAGAAGACTTAAGCAAAAAACTTGCCCTAAATAAAATTTGCAAAACAAATTATGCAATTTTCAGACATATACAAACAGGGAAAAAACCCATATTTGAACTTAAAAGAGAAGCAAAAAATATACAAGTAACAAAACCAACAGTAGCTAGGTGTGTGTCTGCGCATACTAATTGCGATTATGCCACATATGTACAAGGGCAGTGGCGTTAAGGCGGTGTGTGAGTTTAAGTGGGTGTGTTGAATATGACGCTCAAAGTACGCGCAAATGTAAGCACGCAAAATTCGCAGAAAACCGTAATATGGGATTTTCCATAATTTTCTACAACAATTTTCATCAATAATTTATTTTTCATTGTCTTTGATTACATTAAATAAATAATAAAATTTGTTAAAATACTCAAAAGTTCAGTCTTCGCCTACGGTTATATAGCCATCATTCTCGCCGATCGATATGAAGTCATCGACGTCGTCTTTAGTCTCCAAATTGAACATGGTCGTTATGATCGGCGACTCCTCCACTTTGCCCGTCGTCGTCTCAGTGCCGACAAAATTGTTAATTACCAACGGTTGGCCGGGTCGGCTTGTGTCCGTGTAGCGGTAAACCGAGAAGTACGTTTGTATGCGTTGTATGAGCCGCTCGAGCAGCGGCGGAAACTTCTGCTCCATGCCATCGCCATACATTTTGACGTTGAGTCGTGTGGCGGGACTCGCAAGTGGCGCCAATTTAACGGCGTCTAAGACGCTGCGCAACAACAACAAACTTTGCGGACTTGTGCCATTCTCAGGCGACGTGCTGTGCAATACGAGCGTTCCATTTGGCTGATACTCCAGATAACCGAATTTCTCCATTTGTGTCGGCGTGCCCGATTTTGTTTTGACAATCGTAAGCGGTAAGATTGCCGCTTGCAGCGTACAGCAGTGCAAACAAACGATCAGCGCGATTGCATACGCTTGCGTGTGTAAAAGCATTTCTTCGTATTTCGTTTGTTTTGCAGTGGAAATTTTCCCTTCAAGTCTTCGACTGCACACACGTTTGGGCAAAACAAGCGACGTTTGTCGACTGGCGTCGTCTGCCATGCAAGTGCGGCCACGAAAAGCGTTTTCGAACTGAATGACGTGCAATTGATTGACACTTCAGGTTGGTCTCTGAGGTCTGCTCGTGGGCTGATAATAACGCTATTTGCTTGAAGCAACGCTCATTGAGTGCGCGTTCGCTCAGTTGGGCCCTCTCTGTTTGAGTTTCTCATTTGCATTTCTTTGATATTTCATTTATTTTCTGTTAATATTTTTGAGTCTTCAGGTCAGTTACGCAAATAATTGTTGTCGCGGCTTTGGAGCCCAAACTTGCCCATCGTCATTCGACATCTGACAGTGAAAGTGCTACAAAGCTAAAGTTCCTACAATTTCAAAATATTGTCTTGAAGGACACTTGTTTCGGGTTCTCATGTCAACGCATTATTCCTGTGATACACTTTAAAAATTAGATATTTCCGTTTATTACTCAACTTAATCAATTTAAGCATTTTAATTCAATTTAGCCTTATTGATTTTTTAATAACAACGAGAACCTGAATTGTTATGAGATCGGCATTTTTATTTAGACGTTTGCATCATGCCAGGCTCGCTAAACGGGAACATTTTGAAACAAATCGAAAATCACATTTCGAATTTTTGCATTTTACAAAATCAAACCTTAATGGCGCCGTCACTTTTTGCAATAAAATACGAATAAATTGGCTTTTGCTTAGTCAAACAGCAATGAATATCAATTCAAATTCATTTAATTCACTTGTTTGTTTATTTATTAATTAATGACAAGAAGACGAAGCAACGGAAATTCCGTCAAAAAAGAACACAATAACAAATTAGATAACATTTTCATAAATAGCTTTTTTCTAACATTCTTGCATATTATGTTGTTGGTTTCGTTCTAAGCGAACCTGTTCGTGATTCAACGTGCATATGTCCGAATAATTTTTAGAATTTTGCGGTGTTTTACGAAAATGTTTCTAAAAATTAATGTGATTTGTTGGAAGCGTGGCAGCGGCCAAATGTTGCTATGAGCAGAAGCTCTGAAGGCGAGAAGTTTCCAGTTTATCTGACGCGCTTTGGTCTGCGAAATTTGTTAAATCGTATAATATATTTTTATTAATGAAGTTAGTCGTTGTTGTGAAGTGGTGTTAAACACCAAAACGTGTTTACTCTTTTAACAATAACAAGTATCAAAACCACAAAATAACAACAACAATTTCATCATTTTGATGATCTTTACTAAAGTAATACGACTCTTTTCAACCCATGACGTTTCATCAAGCCATCAAGTTCTTATTGTTGTACGAGTTAATGCGTCAGCAAATCTTCAGCCAAAATGGCGCCTATGAGAAAAAACAATACATAATAATTGTAATTTGATTTGTTAAATAATTTATTTTCATCATCTTCACTTAACACGCCTAAACGTGAGTTTTTACTATTATTTAATTTTGTAATTAGCGAAACTGCGCAGTTGCGCGAAAGCATTCTAAGTCAACGATTGACGCCCGAGTTTGCTTAATGCAATTACAAAATTACATATACAATGTACATATGTACAATTACCTAACAGAAGGCCCACGAAGGGTTCGTTTGAAGTGACATGTCAATAGCTCAAACTCGAAGACCAATGTGCGATGACAGTGAAGGGCAAGTCACGTTGGAAAAACACTTCTTGAAAAGCCGATCACGAAAAACTTACAATCGAAAAAATAAATTAAATAAAATGAATACTTAAATACATTTAATTTATGCATAAATGACGGATAAGTAACCAAAACTGATCAATTGACTTCCGAGTTGTCAGGAAACTTGAGTAGCGCTCATATGTAAAGTAATAACAATTTTGTTGTTAATAGTAAATAAATCACAGCAGATGAACATGAGCAACAAGAACAACAATTCTGACAGTTAAATGCCACTTCAAAACTGCTGAGCTGCGCTCATGCTGACGAGGGTGTTGGGCATGTGAAAAATTGCTTTCAGACAAAAAAACCATAAAAATTATTATTAAATACCTAATTGTGCGCTAAGTGCGCCAAACACAACACAACTTCAAACAATTAATTTTGATTTTTTATTCATTTGTAAGTTTAATATATTTTTTTTTGTTTTCATTTTCGTTTGATTTGCTATCTTCTCGTAGTGCGATGTTGAGCGATGTGCGCATATTTGATACGCTGCTAATCATAATGAAGATGCTGTTAGTTTTGTATTGGTTCTTATTGTTGTTGTTAAGTTGCTCATGATGAGTAAGAAACCGGACAACACAAAACAGCGACAACGACGTCAACGTCAACGATGAACTGAGAACGCGCCGTGAATGCGCATCTTCATGCAAATCTATCGAATGTGCGAGTGGAAGCTGTGCTGTGCTTTGTGTGTTTTTGTTTATTTGTTTGTTTGTTTGTTTTGTGTTTTATCTAAGCTGATTTTTATATAAAAGGGCAACTTTGACTTTTGCCAGCATTAGAAGTGTGCGAACTGTGCTAGCAAACGGACAGTGGAAAAAAATAAACTCTCAAAGTTTTCGAATAAAAATACTAACGCGTTTTTTACTTAAGTCTTTCGTTATCGTAGTGAAAGAACAGTGCAACATGAAGTGTTACATTTTAAGCGTATTTCTGCTGGTTAGTAAAATTGATTAGTGCAAAAAGTTTCTTAACAAGCTTAATGAGCGAAGAAGACAAGACTCAAATCCGGGTTCTCACACTCGACAAATGTCAAATTATACACACAGAGAAAAATCTGATTAGATTACATTACAAAACACCATATTTAGTTAATTAATAGTATGAACTAATGGAAATACATAGACGTGTGCGCACAACCGTTAAATTGTTATGTAATTGTATCTTAGTATTCGTTGCCTGCAATTGAGACGTGGCGCAATCGTTGTGTTACACGTGCCGGCCGAAATGAAGTTGTGAGATTCTTCTTGACGCGTGAACTCACAGCAAATGACATCATGTCACACAAATAGTCTCAAATATTGAAACATTTTGAACAGACTAAAGTTAATTTGCATATTTTTGTCGACAAGTTCGTGTTTTTATTCTTTTTTTTTTTGGCAATTTCGACCTAATTTATGGGTTAATTTATTAGAATATTTTACGAAAATATGAATTTTAAAATCTTTTGTTTTTTCTCAATCTCTCTTTAGGCCTTGCCTGCAGCTCTCTTGGCTGAGAACATTTTCAAAATAAATATCACACCCGAAGAGGCACAACAGTATCTGCAAAGCGCACAATTGCGCGGCGTCAACGAGATTGAGTACGCACCCAAAACTGGCGAAAACGAGTTGCCGGAGGCGCGCAATGAGAAAGGCGAATTCGTGTACATGGGCCGTGTGATCGATCATCCGGAAGAATATGTGGAAGAACACTACGACGCACATCAATATCACGGCCAAGATGGTCTGGGTCAATATGTGTACGGCTACAAGGATTGGAACCAGGGCAAGAACGAGAAGAAGGATGAAACTGGCAAAGTGACTGGTTCCTACAAATACGTGCAGCCACATGGTCGCGACTTCATTGCCAACTATTATGCCGACAAGTCCGGTTTCCACGTTGAGGACAACCGTCCAGCACATCTGAAGGCGCCAGCCACCAAAACTCCAGCGGTACTGAAGGCCGAAGAGGAGCACTTCAAGCTCTGGGGCGAACTTGCCGCTGCCAATGGACACAACCCCGATCCGTTTGCACCTGAATACCAGCAAGAAGGTCGCTACGAGCCACAAGAGTCCGAGTACAAGGAATATGTTCACCAAGAGCCCGAGTACGTGCCCGGTCCCGAGGAGCATGGTGAGCCAAAGGGCTTCTTCTATGCCTTCGATTACAACGTGCCATTGTTGCGCAACAAGCAAGAACGCGCCGAACTCGAACAGTTGCGCGCCGTCAACAACAAGGACTGAGAGGCCTGACGAACAAGTCCTCTGCGAGTCCTTTTCATTTTAGTTTAAGTAGTTAAAGTTGTATGCCTAACTATTTATTGTATTATATAAAACAAAAACACTTCTGTAAAAAGAAAAAAACAAAATAAATCCAAACCCAATCTGAAGAAAAAGCCGACTTTGTCTATGCTAAATTCTTATTTACTGCTTTATTATATAAAAGGTTTTTGTTTTGTATACGCTTACATTAAATTCTTTTAGATTTTTCTTTTCTTTTGTTTTCTCAACTTTACTTATGTTTTTTTTTTTTTCTCAGCGCATTTCCCACATACATTTATGCTGCTAAATCTTTTAGCACATTTACATTTCGAATGCGGCTGAGTTGCCAATAAATAATTTTCATCTTTGTTGCTTGTAAAATTTATCAATTGTTGAAATTATTGCTTACAAATTTGTTTGTGATGAATCTTGTTATCTCTCATGCTGATGTGTGAGCAGGATGGGGTTGTTTGTTAAGATTAATACGAGTGGTTGGACACACACATAGAGATACTTTTTGGAGTTTTTTTTCTTTTCACTAAACTAATTTACAGAGATTTTTAATTTTACAACCAGTTTAAAAACTAATTTAAATTATTTGCATTTGATTTTCTTTCGTTTGTTTTTTGTTTTTTTTTAAGAACTTTAAAATCTTTACAACTACAAACATTTATAAATTGGATTCGTCGTACAAACGCTTCCATTAATACAATAATATATTTGAACCAAACAAGAAATGAGGGACATTAAAAAAGTACAAAGAAATACAACAATAAGGAAACCGATCAGGTAAGTGTTTTTAGTAAGACATTTAAATACTAATTTCAATCACAACACTTAGAAATAATAATGTAAAAACAAAAAATGCATAAAAATATATAAAGCAAAAAAAAAGGTCATAAAACTTGTACAAATACCGCTATCATTTCAATGTTGACGCTAATTAGGCTTTTTGTGTTTTGAGTTATTTGAAGCCAAAAACGACTTCATCAAATTTTCACTGAAACGGTTAGTAAAAAAAGGAGGTAAAACAAAAATCATACTAAATAATACAGCATATAAAATAAAGAAGGACTCTCGTTAAATTTCTACAATACGTAAGGAGGTGTGACATCATGTTTCAGTCAGTATGATTTTGTGAATATATTTCATTCTTTAAGAATTAAATGCCGTGTCAAAGGCTTTCGTTTGCGAATGTGTGTATGTAAAGGGTTTGGCAAAGTTCAGTTGGAAGTTTAGTCTATGCTTTAGTTAGTAAGTATAAAGAGTTCTATCTTTCAGGTTTGTACGAAACGTTTCTGAATGTCTCCGACGCCTTTGATTGCTTGAGGAGAGATCGACGAGGTGCTAGAGAAATGATTTAATACTTTTTATTTTGTAATTTGTTACTTTTTTTCTCATGTGTTTTGAAGTATAAGTTAGTATGAAAACTGTTAGTGCAATAAGATATGAATTCGAGTGTGTGTGTGTGTGTGCGTATGAAGACATTTTGTTGACTATTTTTTCCTATTCTTTTAACAATTTTTTTAAAGTTGTTTGTTTATCTTGTTGTTGTATATAAGGCAAACTGTATGCTATACGGAGTACAAATATCGACTTTTTTTTTGTATATAATTTCATAATTTCAACGTGAAAATGTATACCAAAATCGTTTTTGTTTTTTTCTTTGACTAATTTTAGTTGAATTTACGGGTTTGTTTTGTTTTGTTGGTTTTTCTTTGCGGCTATAAATGGCACATCATTACAGTTTAAACTTTATGCTTTACGAGAAAGAGAGTCTGTTCGATTTGCTTAAAATTGACTGACATACATATATAATTATGTATATATATATAAACCTAAAACTATACACGAAGTATATTTAATACGATGACATTGTTGTTTTTGTTGTTCGCGTTCGTGTTGCAGATCATGTAGCGGCGGTTGTTGAGTACTCACTCAGTACTTAATTTACTTGGCTGCTGCTGTGGCCGCAGTTGCCGTATTCGATGCGACTTTCAGTTTTATAAACATATCATTGCTGGCTGAAGTTTCGATTTTGTTGAGATCCAATTTTTGCACCTCGCTTTCGAGATTGTTAATGCAGTTCTTTTCATATTGTGTTGCATCCGTTGTTGTTGTCGTTGTTGACGTTTTATCGTTGTTTGTTGCATTCTGATGTTGCTCGATCGGCGCCACTTTTTTCTCTTTGCTTTTGCTCTTGAGCGCATTTAAAAGCGTTTTCTCCTTGCTTTTCGACTCCTTCTGATTATCCTTATCTTTGTTCTTGTTGTTTTTAAAGCGTGGAAATATGCAGCCATTCGGCAAAAAGCCGCCAAGTTTTTCTTTTTTTGGCGGTGGCACATTGATTGGCGTTGCTGGTGGGGCATTGTTGGCAGTGTTGTTTGCGTTTGATATTGCGTTGGTATTTGTTGCGTTGTTTGTGTTGTTGCTCTTTTGTTCGGTTGTGGCAGTGTTTGTAGCATTTTGTGCGTTTGATGCAAACGTTTGTGCATTGGCAGTTGTTGTTGGTGCTGATGATGTAGATGCTGATGTTATTGACGGAGTTCCTGGTGATAGCACATTTGCCGAGTTTTGATTGTCGCTGGGCGAGGCATTATTTCCATTCATAGTGTTTGTTGCTGCACTGGCGTCCGTTTGATCGAAGCACTCGATAGTGTTGTTTTTCTCAATTTGTACATTTGTCACATTTTTCTCACTGGTCTCTTGAGAATGCTCCAATTGCTCACAGGCTACTTTATTATCAAGTTGCTGTGCGAAGACCTCCAGAGATATAGGCGTGACGCCATTTGTAAGCTCGTGCTCGATTCCGTTTAAAGCCGTTTGATTAGCCGCTGCCGCCGACGCTGTTGACCGCGCAGCTGACGCATCCGGCGACTTGGGAAACATTTGTTGTGTAGTGATATTTTGATAATGTTGCTGTTGGCGTTGGGCAAGCATTTGCTCTTCTCGCTCGCGATCACGTTGTGCTTGCACAGCGTTCCAAACATCTTTAAGCTCACCGGAGATGTCGCGGTCCTTCAGAATAACTGCGTTTCTGTTTTATAACATTATAAATCGTTTATTGACTCATAATTTACAAATCGAATGAATCCAATGACTTACCGCACTAGTTTTACACCCGGATTCATTGCTTCAACAAAATCACACATTAACTCGACCATAGCTCGACGTTCTTCGGCGTCTTTGCTGTGCCGGCCTGAGTCTTTTAGCACCTCTGGATTGGCCATAACAGCGAAAACAATCGGCGGACTACGTGGACTCCCAGGTGGAACCTACAAAGAAACGGAAATTAAATTCTGACTCTACGTTCAGTTATATGCCTGATTGCTTCTACTTACTCGCATGCCACCGTACAGTGGTATTGGATCACTCGGTTCTTGCGGTATCACAATGCGCGTCCAGCTGAGCACATTGATGAACAGCTCCTCGCCAGCTTCAGTTGTCGTACGAATACACATGTGTGGTTGCGGCGGATTCTTAAAGTGTCGATATGCACGCGAATGTCTATAACTGTGCGGTGGCGGCGACGACTGCATGAGTGTTATGCCCAGGCCTGCAATGCCATTTTGTTGCTGGGCATGCTCTTGTTGCATTTGTAATTCAGAGTACTGAGGCGGTGGCGGCGGCGAGTCGACGCCCATGTGGCTGTTGGCCTCGTTTGTATCTAGATTCCTTGACATGCTGAAGCTGTTCTGAGTTTCTATGGTATTTATAGTTTCATCGTTTTGGCTATTGTCATATGCATCTTCTGGCGCAATGTTGTTGTTATTTGTTGTCGTGTGCTCGTTTTGTTGTTGCTCCTGTTCGCTTCCCTCCGTCGTCGACATTTCTATTGCGTATGCTAGCAGCGCCGATATTTGATGATCAAATGAGCTTTTAAGTTTACCAGTCTTTTAATTAATAATTATTGTTATAGTTAATTTGCATACAACTTTTCAGAATTGCTTTACTCAAGTGTTGCACCAATAAGTTTCTTTTATTTGAATTTCGACATCAACAATTTGTGTAGTTCACTCAAACTATAGTTCATTTAGTTATGTTTTTTCATTGCTTTTCGAATTTTTGCATTTTTTCGACGGTTTTTGCGGTTCGGCTGCGGTCCTGCAAAAAGGTAAACAAAGTGTGATTGTTTCTCCGAGAGCAATCGTTTTTAGGTAACATTTAGTGCTGCCACTTGATAATAAAAAATCATTTTGATTTTACCAGTAGAACAAAAACCCAAGTTACTCACAAGAAATTGCAAATTAGCACAAAAGAACCCGACATATTAGGTCAGATATCAATAGGGGGGGAGATTTTAGTTCCTGGGGCGCCAAGATTTAAAGCCATTTTTAGGTTAATTGGCCAAAAATAAACACTTTTTAGCGAATAAAAAAAATTGATATCTCGCACCGTTTAGGAGATATCGGGCGTTGAAGATACATGTCAATTAATCATAAACCATGTATGTTTGATGAAATGTGTGCGCGTGAGCGCACACACACATATACGCACACTCATACATACATGTTCTAAGATAATTTACTATGTGTCAACACATATCTTCAACGTCCGATATCTCGTAAACGGTGCGAGATATCAATTTTTTTTATTCTCTTAAAAGTGTTTATTTTTGGCCAATTAACATAAAAATGGCCTCAAATCTTGGCGCCCCAGGAACTAAAATCGTGCCCAATAGGGGATTGCAACTTTCTCTATAAACATATTTTAACGATATATCTGTCTGGAGTGGCAACACTGCTTGAGATGTCTAGACGTGGGATTTTTATGTCCGAGGGAAATTTGGATGATGATGGGGATATTTATAAACCGATTTGTTATTGTTTAAAAAAAAACAAGATTTTTCACTTTTTTCTCAATCTTAAACATTTTTCTTTAAAGAAAACGACACAGATTAATCTTAAAGTACTACCACGAAGTCGTTTGCACTTTAAATGATAAAAAACTGTCCTATTGCGTTATGCCACCCTTTCTTTCTTTGCACTCACACCAATAATCATCGCAGTGGGTGTTGTTTTGTCTGTCGGAAAGGACAATTTTCCTTTATTTGAAAAAAAGGCACACTTTTTGTAAACGAATCAATTATTTTTCGCGAATTGTCAACATAGATACAGAGATAAAATACACATATCATTCGACTTCTACACAACTCATCAACGCGACCAATTTGAGGCTGCTTTTGAACTGTTTTTAAATTTAGATTTGTTTTAGCTTTTCAAACTGCGTTGCAATGAATGCAGCAGGCCAATACACACACAAACACTAAAGTATACAAACGCACTCACAAATAATAATAATAATATCAGCCGCAGCAGCAACACATTTTACTTTTACAGATTCCTCGTCGCACCCAGCATTTATGTGTGTTGCTCACTGGATTTGTTTGTCCAAGTTTGTTTATTTTACCGTCGTCATCTCGTTTTCAAAGCGATGCTGCTGACTTTTCTTTCATTGAAAAATGTTGTTGCCTCAAAGCAAAGAAGAAGAGTGAAAGCGAAAAACTACCACCAGCTCGTTATTGGACGGCGTTTTAATTGCTGAGATCGCATATGTAAGACACTTGCCCACAGCACATACAGCACATTAGTGCTGATAAAAATAGATGCATTTTTAAAAAAGCCTTTCCTAAACGATTTTGCGAAGTGAATGAAAAATCCTCGTGTAATTGTAGCAAATTTTCGACGTTTGGTGTCGCTTACACATTCTTGTGCCTTGCGTTTATTGGTCGACGCCAGATCACATATTTTACGCAGCTCGACACAGCACTTACGACACTTTAATCCTGATATATAAAGAGCGTGCCAGTGCTACACTGCAATGTCGTTTTGGTCAGATTTGTGTCCTTTTCAGAACAAATTGCACCTAGACCTCAAATTTCTTTGGTATTGTGTCTTTTTTCACACTTTGTCATATATTTTCTGTTTTGTTATCTTTAATTCAATACAAAATATTCATCCTTCTGCCGAAATTAAATATAAAAAAACCTGGGCCAAATTTCGATCGCACATAGCTGCACTTTTTAGAGTTGAGGTCCCGTCAATAGCAGTGCTGCCACGCCTTTTATAGAATTCTGTCAGGTTACAGTATTATGTAAACTGGCTGTTTAAACTCTGTTGGTGTATGTTAACGAACCTCAGATTCTCGTTTTAACAGAGCATTTAACAGAATTTGTTCGATTTAACAGTCGATTCTCTTAGAGAATTATAATTGTCTCTTTTCTTGTCTCTTCTTGCTTTTTACTCTCATTTACAAATAAAACACAGAAAAATAAGGATCTTGATTGCCGTAAAGAGAACAAAATTGATCTAAATCACTCTTTTTTGATCTAAATCTCTCTTTTTCTGCTTTTTACTCTCTGCTCCAAATAAAACACGCAAAAATCAAGAAAAATGTACCCGGCACCTCACTAGCGTGATCCGCGCTGAATTCCTCACACTTCCTCATTTTCAGCTCACATTTTTCAAAAAATCATGTATCGCCTGGAAACATAAGGCATTTCAATTCTGAAACAAAAAAATAACTCCTCGAGTTTTGCCGAATTTAAGCGCTTAAATTGAAGTTTCTCGCTTAAATTTCAGTGGGCGGGGCCACGCTCTCCACGTTGTACTGCCGCAAGTGCAGGCTTTTAGCGGCAAAACTTGGCGCAAAATAATTCCGATTTTACCGAAAATTATCGAAAACGAGAAATTTTAATTTGAGTCGAGCGCGAGCTGCGGCTGGAAAAGGTTGTGCACGAACGCTGCCGGATTTGGTCCGTCCGTCGTCCACCACGTTTTACGTAATTGTCAACAGAAAACAAAACAGATTTGCTCAGAATTTTGTTAAAATCATTGCGATATTAATAAATATTCGGTAAGTATGAAATGGTTTGGTACAGATTTTTGCAAAGTTCATTTTAGAAAACAAAACAAAAAATATAAATTTTCAAAGTTCAGTAGATAGTGGCTGTCAACATTGGCGGGTCGCATGTCCCGCCAAAGCCACGCAAAACTTGGATCAAATTAATTCTCGTTTTCAAAGCGATGCTGCTGACTTTTCTTTCATTGAAAATGTTGCGGCTGGAAAAAAGGAAACAAAACAACACCACATTGGGTTGAGTAGAGCTGTGAAACTCGATATTATCTGTTCTGTTCGGCGCCATTGATTGTTTTGAGACTATCGCGATTGTTTTAAGAAGTTTTTGGAAATTAGAAAAAATATATTGATTGTTTGTTTTTTCCGCAGAAATGCTACAAAGCAGGTGGTTCTTGATCAAGGTAAGTGGATGCAAATTAAATGAAAAGGGATTCAATTAACTTTTTTTTTAACATCGGATGGTGACAATGAAAACGTACAGGAAGAAGAAGAAAAAGCCTCATCGTCTAAGAAGGTAAATACATGTGACCCTTTGGAGTATTGGAAGGTAATATAAAAGACATCACAATAATCTTTAATTACATTGATATTTCTATAATTACTTAATGCAGCAAACAATTCTGATAAGGCTCCACTGGTCCGAATTGTCGGGTCAGTTTTGTGTATACCGGCGACATCAACCGAGTCTGAAAGGATATTTTCCAAAACAGGGCAAGTGATCTCATAGCGGCGGGCAGCGCTTAAACCCGATGTTGTAAATAAATTAATTTTTAATGACAAAATTTGGTTTCTAACCAAAATGTAAATATGTATATAGTAGTAGTATTATGAATTTAGATATATGTAAGTAAATAATGAATAAAAGTTTGTTTTTATTTTAAATTTTTTTTATAAACTTTACAGGAGTCAGAAATTTGTAACAATTATTTTTTTTGTTTTCAATGATACCCCTACTTTTTTTGTTATACAGGCATTTTTTACATTAATAATACCCTTAATACTTACTTAAGAGCGATAATATCGCGATAGTATCGATGGTCTCCCCAAAAAAATATCGATGGCGCTACAATCGATCATTTTACACATCCCTGATTATTCAAGAAGAAGAATCTTTTATTTTATTTCTTATAAATAAATAATACTGAATTTTTAGGGTTTTTAATTGGTGGTGTTGTCTGAAGCCGTGGACACCTAAAGAATTATGGACAAATACCTAAAAAGTAAGTAATAAGTAAATAGAAGCCTAAGCTTTGGGGACGTCCATAAATTACGTGAGATAAAATTAGGGGAGAGGAAAATAATTCTAATTCTAAGTACTTACACGTTTCCCGCTTTTTCAGAATGTGAAAATTTGTGATGGGGAAAATTTCATAAAAAACATCGATGTTGAACAAAAAACATCGATGTTGAACAAAAAACATCGATGTTAACATCGATGTTGAAAATTATACATCGATGTTGGGTATTTTTTTCCAAACATCGATACATCGGTAAAACATCGATGTATCGTCAAGGCTCTACAAGTCGAGCTTAATTATGGCCAACTGTTCGGGAGCTTTTAACAAACTCAACAAAAATCAGGGTTGCCAACTTGGGGTTTTCCCCCTAAATTTAGAGTGTTTTTGAGTTGAATGGGTTTTTTTGTAGGGGGCTATGTTTTTAGGGGTATTTTTAGGGTTTTTTTTTAAACTTTGTTTTTATTAAATTAAAGTTGTTCACGCCCAACTCAGTAACGAACTCAGTTACTTAATTAACGGTATGGCGATTTTTTTTTAATAAAAACGCAAAGAACATCTGGCAACGTTGCAAAGGTCACTCGAGAGCAACAGAATTTTAACAGGGCTAAAGAGTGGAATTGAGCGACCTTGATGATTTACAGTGCGGTAAGAGGGGGGTAACAGCGCTGTTAAACCGATAATGGAAATCAAGTGGCGCGCATGTTCGCTCGAAGTTTTAGGTAGCATGAGGTGGTACACCTTCAATTGGTTGAGAAACGCAAACGAGCCATTTGACACAAAAGTGTCACCGACGTCGGCAGAGTTTCGGCAGAAGTGGAAGAACAAGGTCTGAAAACGTGTCAGATTGGAGATGTGGCTAAAATCGCCAGCGGAGGTAGCGCAGCATGCGCTTTTTCAATAGTCAAATGTGTCCGTAACACAAAAGTGACACGAATCCTCTCTCGGTCTCAATTGAGCGAACATCATTTCTTGCTCTCAACCGCGTTGTTTGACTTATGTTTTCATATCGAACCCCGTCACTTGAACGATTATGCGATTATGAGAGTGAGTGAGTGTGTGAGTATCTGTGTGTGAACTACTGGAAAAGTAACTGACAAAAAATTTAAAAAGATTTTTAACCATTTTTTATTTAAATTTTACCGTTGGTTTGACTGGTCGTGTGTCGTTCCGTGGCACCCGCGGATTGTTTGTTTTTTTGCGTAAAAATCTCACGACGCAAAGTTGTCTAATCACCGTTCAGCATAAATTTTTTTTTTAATGAATTTTTCAATTGTTTAGACGAATCCAATTTAGAAAAATTAAATAATTCGAATAATGATTTTCTAGAAATTGTATGGTTTTTAGGGGGATTTTGGTTAGCGTTTAGGGAGACAAATTTTTGAAAGTTGGTAATACTGGTACGATCAATGCCAACGCACAAGTCGAGCTTAATTATGGCCAACTGTTCGGGAGCTTTTAACAAACTCAACAAAAATCAGTTAACGCGCAGCTGCCAAAGTTTTAAGTCAAAAGGCCGGACGGTGTTTTGCGTGCGGTTAGACTTGAGTAAAAAGTACGACTTGGAAGAAATTGCAACGAAAAACGACATGAATGAATGAAATGCATGTGATATACATATAAAAGAAAATAAAAAAAAAAGTGTTTCGCGTAGTGTAAGTGAAGAAGAAGAAGATAAAGAAGAAGTATATGCTCAAACATAATAGTTGTTTGTGTGGAGCGTAAATGAACTGAACAGCAACAACAATAAAAACGAAACACGGCAACAAGTGTTGTTCGCTACACAAAAACAGAAACAACAACGTCGACGACAGCAACTCCGACGAGTTTTTTCTGCGTTGCTGCAAAGTGTAAATGAAATTAAAATAAATAAAAGTTTGTTGATTTTTTTATGTTTATTATTTTTTTTCGCATTTTCTTGTTTTTAACTTGTTTTTCTTTTGGTCGCTGCCGTAAAGCACATTAAATCGGGTCAATCGTACAAACAACAAAAATCCACGAGAATTTCGCGCGAGTGCAAAATATAAAGAAACGAAAAAAAAAATAAAAACAAATTCAAATAAAAAAATCATCGCTGTGAATGAAATTTCGTGAGAATAATTTTTGTTGTTTATTTGTTTCTTTCATTTATTGCAAATGTAATTAAAGCGAAAATTTTGTTATTGCTTGCAAAATAAATCGCTGCCGAAAAAGCAAAAATCAATTAAAAATGCAAATCTTGTGTTTTGTTATTGTCGTTGATTTGTTTAAAATATAATTAAATCACATTATCTCTTTTGCTCGATCGCGTGCGAGTTCTAATTACAAAAAAAAAAAACAAAAAACAGTAATCGAAATAAAAGAGTTTTGGAATCAAGTCAAATTCAATATGAACAAAATGCCTGAACTGCACTGAGTTTTATGCGATTCGATTTATGGATTTCACATTCAAATGGCCGTTAATGTAAGTTCAATGAAAATTTTTTTTAAAGGTGTAATATTCTGTATTGCATTTCAAATTTATTTTAATCATGCCAAATTGCGATTGGCGCACTTTTAAGTTCACAAGAGTTTGAACAAGTTTTATGACATAACAATCCGCTATAAAAATGTCGGTCGCTGTAAAGATCGAATGAGTGATTATCTCCCACGCACACACACTCACTCCCTCTCTCTCTCTTCGACAAATAAATATCTCATCTTCACTTCTGTTGCTCATTTTACCTAAAAACAATGCAAACAGTGAAATTTTTGCTTTCCCTTTTCGGCCCCCAACAAATAAACAGATTCTTATCTCTTATTGTTTCTTACACACTCCTCTTACACATACAGTTAGTCATAGTCAGAAAAACAAACACAACGACTACTCTTTTCCACTTGCGTACCGCTGTGTTTGCAGCCTCTTTCCAATACACCCGTTGGTTTGTGTATGTACATACATATGTGCATCCATACATGGATATGTATGTATGTGCTTGCTTCACGTCTTCACCTCGTCTCTTCTTTGCATATCATGCTACATTATAATCGAATCTTCAATTGTGTATGTTTTTATATGATTTTACCATGAATTTTTCGTGTTTTAAGGCAATTAAATTTTCACTTTCATTTTACCATGTAACTTGCACACAAGCACATTAAAGAAACGATTTTGCAAAATTTTTGCCATAAGTAATTTTGTTATTTATGACGTTTTATATTATGGAAAAACATTTTATTGACATTCCTAGTAGTCCAGTCATTTGGTCGGAAAAAAGGGGTTACCTGGAAAGTTTTGCGGGAGTTTTGAAAATTGGCATCTACATGGATTTTGGGATGCAAATTAATTAAATTAAACAGTATCAAGTCGAGACTTCTTCGCAGAAACAAGTTAACACTCTGCACTTTCGAAAAATTCATTTTTAAATGCGCACAATTTGCCAACATTAACTCGTGCAGTGTGAAGTAATGCACTTAAAACTGTAGTTCAAATTTTATTACAGTTTAACGTGCATTGCTAGCAACCGTGCCTTTGCTTCAAACCATACAGAGGCTGACGTCATTTAGTAGCGACATGACGGTCAATAACTGTTAGATTTGATTGATTAAGTTATTAACTGTTTAGTTAATTGTATAATTTAGTAATATAAAAAATAACACTAATTGTCTTTTATTGCATATTTTTGCGAAATTCAAAGTCCATTGGTAGAGTTTGCAGGCTTTAACAAAACATCATACATACATATGTGAAATATGTATTTAAGATTCGTTAGCTGAGTCTACATTATAGATTTTTTGTGTAGATTTAGAGAAATTCTAATTAGTTTTAATGTTTTTCAAACTGGAAATTGATAAAAACTAACTTGGAAACCAGTAAGGACGCTATAGTCGAGTATACTCGATAATATAATACCCTGCACACACGGTAGGTGGTCGCCTATTCCAATAGGCTTTAAAATATCAAGAAAACCGGTAAAAAAAATGTGAAATTTTCGAAAAATTTGAGTTTGTTGGTCGTTGAGGGGTAACCAACAAAGAGAGGGAATTTTGTGGTATGCAGTATATATATATGAAGGGGAGGGGGAACATTGTAGTATGCAGTTACCAACTTCCAACCAACTTTCATATTTCTATCATTTTGGATGTTCGAGTTATAGCGTTTTGAAAAAGTGGGCGGTGCTGGTTGGGCGGGAAGGAGTGGGGGTGGCACAAAACCGTTCAAACTTGATCTGCTGACGAGCATCACGAGACTACCGAATTTCTGTTTCGAATTTCAAGTCTCTAGCTTTTATAGTTTCCGAGAACCATTGTTTAATACGGACGGTCAGACGGACGGACATGGCTCAAACAATTTCTCTTGTCGTCCTGATCAAGAATATATATATTTTATAGGGTCCTCCTCCCCTCCTTCTGTGTGTTACATACATTTCGCTCAAAGAAACACAATTAACCCTGGAACACAGTGTGAACAGGGTATAACAATGAAAACTAGTTAATTGGAATTTCTCTAAATCTACACAAAAAATCTATAGTGTAAACTCAGCTCTTGAGTTACAGAACTTAACAAAAATTGAAACTGTTCTTAATGTCTTGAAATATTAAATTTCGTTGGTATAAAATTTTATTATCATTATTTTTTTAATTTTCCAGCCTTGTAATTCGTTCAGCTGTCGGCTTTATTAATTTCAATATCATAGACTTTTGGCATGACAAACTATTTATTCCTCCGCGGAATTCTTTTGTCATATAAAATGTGCAAATGACAGCGAATACTGACAACGCCTTTTGCTTTTTAGGATTTAGTTGCTTTTAAAGGTGCCGCAACTGTCACTCAACTGAGCGCGATGCGTGGGCGTCTGTCGAGCGGCGTAGCTTGTGTGTGATTTGTTTATGGGACTTTGAGGAACACGCCGAACATGAAATATGAATATAATTTTACTAAACACTAACAAGACTGTTTAAATGTAATAATTTTGACTAACTAATTTCGCTGATTTACAGTTATTTAATTATCGCTAAGTGCACTTGATGCAAACTCATGATAATAACTGTAAATAAAAAAAATTTATAAACGTTATTAGTGAAATTACATGTGCTTATACATAAGTGTATACATACATAAGTGTGTTATGTTTGAATGTATTGGACATCGAGAAAGTACGAATAAAATGATTCATTGCTCTGCATTTTATTCGTTTTGCTGCGCCGGAAATGCACAAGACTCAAGTAGACGAGCAACGTTTGACTCTCGTTAGCTTCAAGTTTCAAAAACAATAATGGTCAATTTGTGCGATCAATTATCTGAGCGATCAAATTACCGCTAAGCTTAATTTCTATTTAATTAAAAGTCATTGAGTGCGCCGCTCGACTGTCGTGTCTGTCGTGTCTTGCAGTCTATCTGTCTGACTGACGATGGCCGCCTTGGCCGGTAGTCTTGGCTATGTGCTTTGAAACTGCTCGGTTCGCTGATCATTTGTTGTCCAATTGCCACTGTTATGGCCAACATTACTGCAAAAAATATTCAGTTACTTATTTATTTATTTGTTTGTTTTATTGTTGTTCGATTTTTGTGCTGTTTTGCGTGCTGGCAGTGGTCAAACAACTTTTCCAAAGCGCACATGCATTTCAAGACTTATTATTCAAGTGTTTGGTGCTTAGCTTTTATTAGCGTTGCATTCGTTCGTTCTTTAATGATCGACGGCACTCACTTTGCTTTGCTGTTTTCTGCACTTTAGTTGTGAATGTTAAACAAGTTGGCAACTAACCAACCGTGAACAATTTATAGATTTATGACTGAAGGTATTTTTTTTTTGTTTGCCACTCGTTTCTTCGTTCAGTCGTTCTAAGTTCACAAGCAGGGACGCGGTTATACATATTTGCTCTTCAGGGTGGGCCACACAACTCATGACTCATTAACTTAATATTTTAATTACCTTTTTTGCCTTTTAGCGTTCGACAAACAAACAACAAACACCAATAACTGCGACGACTGTTTATCTCTCTCTCTTGTAGCGAATTTATTTAATTATTTTTAAGTGTAGTCAATATTGAAGTTTGACTCATTTGTTGGTGAACTTATTTCATATCAATTGTTCACTTGCAATTGTGAAAATCTCATAACGAAAAACACTAATTTTTCGTGGCTAATTTAATATGCAAATTTCATATTATTTGTGCTGTGCGTCACTCAAGCATCTCCAGTTGCAAAACCGCCACTGTCGATTACACTTTGCACTTTGCGGCTCGAAGTTGTTGCAAGCATTTCCTAAAATGTAACAAATTCCATTGCCACAAGTACAAAGCAGATCTCAATTGCAAAAACTCAAGCGAAAACGATACGATTCTAATAAATTTGTATTTCACAAGCGACAAAAAACTGAGGAAAATCAACCGACACAGAAAAACTAAAACCAACAAAAACGTAGAAAATGGAAAAAATTCAACTTCGATCGTAACGAACTTTGGGTACTCTTCATGATTTTTCGAGCAGAGAGATATAGAAAATGAAGGCAGAATGAGATCGACTTCTACTTAATATGATTCTTCCTCTAGCCTCAAAACTAAGCTGACGTATGTGCCTACTATGTGTTGAGTGGGTCTATGATATAAAGGAGTACCTACTATTTGGAGTATTGGAAAATGCTAAATTGTCATCAACGGCGAAGAGTATCTCATTTTTATAGCTCTATGAGACAACTAATGCTATATGTTTAAAGATCTTTGATTTGTAATCAAGAACATGTTTGCTCTTTAGGATTCCTGAAAGCTCCTTTGGATAAGGTTACAAACTGCATGGCAAATTCAACACATGGCACACAAAAAGCATAAAAGAGAAGAGCATAAAAAGCTGAGGTCAGTGAGAAAATATTGAAAATGCAGTTGGCTTAGATTTTGTTGTTGTTGTGTTGTAGTTTTTGTTGTTGCCATTAAAATTGTGGCACTCTTGTAACTATTTGCAAATATCCGCTAACTATTAAACGAAAAACCAGTTTCGACTCGATGAGATCTTCCAGTTGCACTTCTTGTTTGCATCTGTGTCTGTATTTAAGTGCGTTTCTTTGTGTGCCTGTGTGTATGTGTGTTTGTGTGTGTGCGTTAAATGTCCATTAGTTTTAGTGTACAGTTACTTTGTCTGATTTGCAGTTTTACTTCAAGCAACTCACCTCTTTTTACTCGCAATAGACTTCTGCTTCTTCTTCCTCTTTAGTGTCGTGCAATCCGTCGACGGTCGGTGGTTTTTTGTCGATGTCTCCGTCTGGGCTATGTTTGTTTTTCCAACGGTTTTGTGGCCATCGCCGCTGTCGTTGTCGCGCCGCTTAAAGTTCAAAGGTAGATCGATCGCTCGCTCGCTCACTCGCTCATTGGCAACAGGATTTGTGCATATTCGAAAGCGTGAGAATTGTTAGTTTGTTGGTTGGTTGGTTTGTTAGTGAGCTACTTTGTTTTTTGTTGGTGCTTTTAATTGTTAAATTGTATCGCAATGCAACACTTGTTGTTGTTGTTTGCTTTGGCGATACAAGTGCCTTGGGAGGCGTCGGTTGCAAAATATGAGTGACTTTGTGTGCTAATTGTCAGAGAGGCGTTGAGCGAGATAAAACAGGCTTCAAGGCTATTAAAGCGGTCATTAAATTATTATTGTTTATGGTTTCACTAATTTAAAGAGTCAACAAATATTCATATTACAATTCAATTGAAATCAATTGCAAAAAATAATAAATTTCCCAACTGATTTGCATAAACAGTTTCATCTTTATTCATAAATTCATTCATAACGGAATTCTAAATGTTTAAAATTTCCGCCTTTTTAAGTGATTTTTCAAAAATATTTTTTTTTTTTTTCACCATAAATTTGCGTAGAAAAGTAAAGTACAAGCAAAAATTAACATTGCGTCACTAATAGCGCTTCGTTAAAGTACTCAAAGCACGCGGAGTGGGGGTAAACAGCGCGCGAGAGAGCGATAAAAAGGCAAACAACTTAATTATTTAACAAATAAAAAAATAAATAATTTTTAATAAAAACGTTTACTTGCATAAAGTCTTTATAAAATAGTCATTAAAGCAATGCAAACACGTGTAGTATTTTTTTTCTTTTTGTTTCTTCAGAGAACAAGCATTGGCAGTGGCAGGAGAAGAAGAACAGCATTTTAGAATGCAAAAGTTGTGTGTTGGCAACGATTTCAGGGTCGAAAGCCGTTTTCATTTTCGTTTTCACTTGTATCTAATTTTGAACGAACGAACGAGCCAACAAACTATTGTCTTGAGAATTTCGCCGTCACTGTGCATGTTTGCTTAATATTTAATTTCATAATTATTTCATTACTGAAAAACTAAAGGAAGTCGGCGACGTTGGGGTTGACTTTGCTGTCGACGACGACGACAACGTCGCTGTCGATTTTGTCAACCGTGGCTTGAAAATTAATAATTAGCAAAAATATAAAAATTCTGTCCCGCGCGCTAAGCAAAAATAAAACATTAAAAAAAAAATAGAAAAAAAAGAACCTTCATGCCTGAAAACGTTTCCGAAATAATGCCACATTAAAAAAACATGCTCTTTTAAATTTTATTTCGCTTTGTGCTTGGCTTAGTATCTTAATTATATATACAAAATAAGCAAAGACGAAAAAGTCAAGTCGTCGCATGTATCTATGCTTGTGTAACTTTGCGTGTGTGTTTGACCGCGCATATGTGTCTCCATGAGTGTGTGCGTGTGTGTGAGTGTCATAAAAGCAAAGAATTCAACGGCAATCACGTCGGCAATGTACATTCGTTCTATAACAAGTGCGCTGAAGTAGCTCGAAATCAAGTTCTATTGCGCCATGTATATATATATGTGTAAGTGTGTGTGTGTGTGTGAGTGTATCTATGGCTGTGGCATTTGGCATGCAAAAAAAATATACTTATAAATAAGTATTACTTTGGTCAGTCACACAACAACAACAACAACAACAACAATAATCGACAAGCACACATAAGTAATTATTGACTTCGACTAAATTATAGTCAAATTGTTCATGTCACATTTTGTCTTCTTCCGTCTCAGCGCTCAAATAAGGCAAAGACGCGCACGGTTACTTTGTTTGTTTCCCACTTCCTTTAAGTCGTGCAAGTGAACAGACTTAAACAAAAAAAAAACACACACAAATAATATTAAAATACATGAAAGTCATAAAATTAGCTATGATTACATTTGAAGGGAGTCAGCAAAAAAATAAAACAATCTTTGAAATTATACAAATGCAAAATTACTTGCAAATGACGTTGGCAAATTTACACATTTTGTTTTTTGTTTAGATTTTGTTGAAGACGCCGCAATTTTAGCAAAGCTTATCGACTAAACAAAATTTACAACAAATTATGCCCACAATTGTTTATTGAGTTTGTAATGGTTGAGATACGAGCAGAGAACGGCATGTCGTGGAATTTTGCTGCTGTTGTTGTCACGAAAGTTATTTCTTCACGATTTAATAGCAATTTGCATGTTTAATCAGCTGTGCGCGCCTCTTTGCCTGTTTGGCTTGTTTACTTGCTTACTTAGTTGCTGCTTATTTATTTTGTTATTGTTTTACAACGAATGATTCGTTATCGCAAGCGCGGCATCTCAATTGGCAGTTGATTGTGCTAAAAGGCTTTGTTTGGGCTTCTTTTAAGTTCCTGTTTACGCTTCATAAGAAAAAAAAACTTCAGTCGATCTCGACTTGTTCAAATTTCAATACGATCTCTGATTGAAGATCAACATGACAAAAAATGTACACAAGTTGTGTTTGTCGCAGCAAACAATAATAACAATCATAATCATAATAATAATTATAATGATGATGATGACGATGGATGATTTAAATCCGCCTTCACACATGATCAACTGCTGACTCAAGACGCAAAACACACAATAAAAAAAACTTATTATAATTCAAGTGTAACTAAATGGATTTGCGATACAAACAGACATGGGTACTTCTAATCAGATACTTCTGAAGTCGTTGCCAAAAATGTTTCTTTCTGTGTTGGTTCATGTTCATGTTACTGTTGTTTTACTTTTGGTTTACAACAATCAGACGAAATGATGCCACTTTGGTTTCGTTTGATTTGATTTGATTTTTTTGAAAAGTCGCAAACACAATGTGCCAAAGCCAATGAAGTCGCCATTTGTATTTGTATCTGACGTACAATTTGAATTATTACTTGTTGTTTTGCTTACGAGAGTACAGCATTTTTATTTTGGATTGTTTGAGAATGATGATATAATAAATAATTAAATACAAAAATTTTGGTTAATGTAAAAAAAGCTGACGAGTTAAAAATCGCGTATAATTAATCTGCCATAATTTTTTTTCCTTTACTTACGTTTTTTTCCATTTGACTTTAATGAGCAAAAAAACTCTAATAAAACGTTGCTTGAAGTTAAGCAATAAGCAGAAACATCTTCAAATGTGCGTTGGCTTTTTTGGCAAAGCGAATTTAATTGTGTTGATTACCGAAGAAGTAAGAATGAAGAAGAAGAAAAATTTTAAGTCTTGGTTATGGGAAACGCGCACAATAATTAAAACTTCATATGGGAATCAATCGATTGTTATTGAGTGCTTTGCTTTGCTACTTGAACGCTTTGCCTTTCTTTTGCTTTGGCAACTTTTTGCGTAACTTTTATAAATAAAAACAGCTGCCATCGGAGCAAAGCTGAGCTACGCTTCGCTTGGCTTCATTAATCATGCCAAGAATCAAGAAGAATGTCCATAGTTATGCTAAAGAAGTCGTTGATCTTTCGCTGCTTATTTGCTTTCTTTATGCGCCCGCGTGGCTTGCGAAGTACGAAGCCAACGATTAATACTTTGTTGCCTTTGATGGGTTGCTAATGATAGGTTTTGTGTGTGTTTGATGGACTTTCCTAAGAATGAATTAACGCTTGGGGCGTTGATTAATTTCACGCTGTTGTGCAATTTGCTAAGCTTTGAACTTCAACTGAACTGAACTCAACTGATGAATGTAGTAAAGTATGTAGACAAAAATGCGGATGTGTTGACAACTAAGCTGACTTATGACAGTATTAAAATTGATTATATAAGACATCAAGTATTAATAGTAATCAATACTCATGTCTCAATGAGAATTGGCCAAAAAAATTCGAGTAAACTTTTCATATAGCAATCAAACTCAATTTAAATCGAAACCAATCAAGTCAAGTATCTATAATAACAATAGTGAAGGCAACAACAACAACAACAGCAACAATAGCAACCACGACCATAGTAGCCAAAATTACTTATAACACATGCTGCTATACAACGAAAACTAACGAAAAAAACAAACTAAACAAAAAGATACAAAAAAAAAAAAAAATCGCTGCGGGAATTTGCAATTTGTATTATAAGATATTTACAATAATTTCTCATTACGCAAATCAATTTTGAGTCTTGCTTTGGCTTTGGCTTCGACTTCAGCTTCGGTCTGTGGCCATCCATCCACCGACATATACGAAGCTTTGCTTGGCTTTGACACACCTCAACTTGGCTCGACTTGAGCTCAGCTCAGCTCAGCTGTAATGCGTTGCTTTGCTTTGCGTTGGCTTCGGTATGCAAGGCAAACCCGCAGCGCCTTCGCACGTGCTAATCAAGACATTTTTCTTTGTATTTAAGTTGCATTCGCTGTTATATTTTTTTGTTTTTTAAGTTGCTATTTTGCAAAGTATAATAATTAAAAAATATATTCGTATGAGCAAAACGACGCAATTTGTGGCATGCCAAGTGTGGAGAAATTTTAATGAAAAATCTTTTAAACAAAAGCAAAAAAAAATTCGCTAAAGTAGTGAAACAAATGAGAAACCGATAAAAAACAAAGCTGTCAATAAGCAAATGAACAAAAAAAAAAGGTTATTAAATGCCGCACGTAATTTCGCGCAATCGTTGGTCTTAGTTGAGGTTTTGGCTTTATTTTGTATTTTGGCAGCGCAGCAATGACATACATTGCCATATCGCCTTATTAAACTATTAATACTTTATAGCATTGTTTAATGGCGTCGGTGTGTGTGCGTGTGTGTGTGTCATTTTGTTTAATGTGTTTTTGGCTTATAATATAAATTCAAGCCAGTTCATGACAACAAGGCGTATGCGCATTGCGCGTTGAACTGTTGGCCTTCCTTATCACTCTTACTTAAATTATTTTATTACGATATGTGTTTTTCTAGTCCGTTGGCCAATGTACACACATGTGCGCACATATTTTGAGTTGGCTTATTGTTTTATGACATTTATTTCAAGTACAAACGCGTACAACTAAAACACTTATATTTTATAGCATAGATTGGGAAGTGTGGGAACATAAAAATCAAATATGAGAGCGTGAATTCGCATATCGATTATTGTTAACGTATACATATATAGTTACATATTTTGTTAGTTTTAAGGGTTTTTACAAAGCAAAAACAATATGATTTTTCTGGTTGTCTTGCGAAGAAAAAAACATTTTGTTTTGTTTGCGAAGAAAAAAACATTTTGTTTTAATAATTTAGTTTTATTATTTTTAATGATTTCTTAAAGTATTTTAACACTAAGCCTACCGATAATTCGTGTATTCCTACATGGACATGAATGAATACCATTCTTCCAATATCGATTCAAAATAGTTATTATATTAAATATAAAAAACATAAGAACAATAAGAAAAAAATTAAATTGTCTTTAATTGAATCTTAAATATGGAAAACAAATAAATTATATACTAATTTAATTCATGTTCACCGCTTATTTTGCAAATTATTGGGTTATCGAAGATTCGTTTTTTGTATTTTGGAGGTTTTGTATCACAAGAAATACAAATCAAGGTACAGATCTTTGCACGGGTCAAATTCACCCTTGCGGTAGTTAGAGCAAACTACTTTTATTGCTCGGTAAGAAAACTTACAAGATTGGAGTAAATCTTGAAAAATACATTCAATGGGTTTTTTAATAAAAGTCGTAAATGCAAATGGCAATTTGACAATGTTATTTTCAAGGAAATCTGACCAAAAGTTGAAAATGGGTCATATTGACCCGCCTGGTAGGTTAAATAAAACCATAAAAAAACTATTTTATAAATTTGATAACAAAAATCAACCAAATTTCGACGTGTCAACAAAATGATTTTACAGATGTTTTTAAGTGTGTTCTTTTTCAAAATTGTATGTGCCCTTGGTAGCATGCACTGCTTGCAACTTTTGTTATAGATCCTATCAAATTTGCGACGTCATATGTGGTCGGTAATTTGTCCATAAACTGTGCTATGTTTTGGGGGAATTAAAATAAGCTTACGCATTTTCAATTAGTTTCAGGTAACTTAACACAATTTAATCCCATTCGAAGTTTATAGATTTATGCCTTATGTTTTGGGTCATTGTCTTGGTAGGATTTGAATGTTGATGTGTCGCAATTATCGCCCTTAGACAACTTGAAAAATAATTGTTTTTTTTTCTTTGTAAAAACACTTTCTTGACTTAATGTATATTATATATTTTACTTCACAAGTAAAGCAAATTCAACTAATTTTCACTTTCCTCTTTTATCTTTTCTTTTCATTTCGATGCGTTTTTTTCATTGGCTCATCACAGATCCAAATGCAGCGAACACAAGCAAAACTTCAACGATTTCTCAAACAACAAGTCGAGATAAGTCTGCAACAAGACTTGAATTATAGCACGCAATACAAAACAGCAGCAGCAGACGAGGCAGCAGGCAACTGCAGCAGCAGCGTAGTGACAGCGGACGTCGAGCAGCAACAACAACACAAGAAACTGTTTAAAAAACCTAAAAAAACGTAAAAAAATAAAGTATTCTACGTTGCAGACTACGATAATAAAACAAGCAATAAAATTGAAAGAAAATTGTGGAAAATACGACGAAAGAAGAGCTAAAAAGGTAGCGCAGCGAATATTAGACGAAAGAGAAGTGCGAGTGCGATAAAAAAAGGCAAAAAGAAGTTTAACAAAGCAGACAATTAAGAAGAAAAAGTAAAGAAAATAAAATAAATAAAAGAACCAAAACGAAATAGAGCAAAGGCAACAGCAACAACAAAAAAAAACAAGCGTATTAAATGTTGTTATGATGTTGAAGACGATGTTGTTGTCAATATTGAAAACAACAACACGGCGTAGCAATGAAGTCTTGTTGATGTTCGCATTGCTGTGCGTTTTGTGGCAATTTGGCAATTGTTTTGTGAGCGGTGAGAGTGTTGCCAACACAGGCACGGCGGGTGTGCAAGCGGCAACAGCTACAACAACAACGACATATAATGGTGCAATTAAACAACAACAAAAACAGCAACAAACAGCAAATGCAACAGCTGCAGCAGTAACAAGCAACACAGCCACAACAACACAAAAATTTATACAGCAACGCAAAGAAAATGGCGAAAGCGTTGGCGTCAGCGTCGGTGTCGGTGTCGATAATGCAGCGCGCAACTCTGGCGAACCAACGCTCAGCGAAGGTGAGTTTAGTCATATTTTTCCACATCGTGGTACTTTTTTGTAATATTTTATTGAATCTTTAATTTCATAAAATCGCTTGGGTAATTTTGCACACCTCTGATCATAAATTTTCGTATTTTTTGTTTTTTCGTTTGTTGTTGTTTTGTTTTGTTTTGTTACCTTTGTGTTTTCGCCATCAGACAAAAGACATAAATCTATGCCAATTATTGACCAACTGGCCAAAGCAAAGCAAAGCAGCACACAAAATTGCAGAGGAGCAAAATTAAAATGTTCAGAAAACAAATGAAACGCCACTAAAAAAAAAGTCATCCATTGGCTAATCTCTTGCATTGTTGCTGATGTTGTTGTTGCTATTATTGTTTGTCGATGCCGCCGATGTTGCTTGTTTTTCTTCTTCATCGGTGCGGGTTTCAACTCGCTTCGCTTTGACTTGTCTTGTCTTGACTTGTGTTGACTTGACTTTAGTTTGAGTTGAGTTGACTCAACTTGAAAAACAAACGACGCGTTTAGTTAACAATTCGTGTCGGCAGACATATTTTACTTATGTCTTATGATCGTTGATGCCATTGTTGTTTTTGGTATTGTTGTAATGCAACATTACGCTCGACACTTCGGTGTTGTTATTGTTGTTTTTGTTGCTGCATTGCGGTTGGCAACATTGTTTGTTGTGTACTTTTTTAGTTGGTTGGTTTTTCCTTCCTAGTTGATTGGTAATTTTGTGCATGTTGTACGTAACGTATGTACAAATGTATCTACATTGAACCGTTAGATACTCGTATGTACAAACTAACATGACGCTTGCTTAGAGTGAGCGATGCGCGCAACAATATCAATTTGGCGTGTCACGTCGTGGACGTGAACAAGCTTAATGTGCACAGAAAATTTTATATAGCAATACTAATAAGTTTTCATATTTCACAGTGAGACTCCAGAATTGTTTACACTATTTTAGTGATGTTTTGATCTCTAACTTCTTTGTATTACAAAAATCAGTTCTGCAATGTAGCATGTTACATAGAGTCACACTACACATCCAGCAGTCTAGCGGTAAATGATAAGTTGGGCTTGAATTTAGTATTAATTCTTTCTACTCATGAACTTTGTAAAATTTGTAATAAGTATAAAGACTTGGATGAGGATGTCACAACACTTTAAATAAGAAATATGTACATGAAAATTTGTCGATTTTCAACTTCTTTGTTCGTGAGCGTGAGTTCAGTCACTCAAACCAAACTCATACAATCACACATCTTTAGTGCAGAGTCATGAAGTTTGTGCTTTTCTAATGTTCGTTGAAGGTGAATATAACTGTGAAGACGATGACGATGACGCTGACGTCGACGCCTAAGACAAAACCAAAAGCGTCGCTTATGTTTTATTGCAAAAGCCAACACATTCGATATGGATTTTATTTGTTTTCTATTCGTTTCTGTTTCTGTTTTTGAAGTTGCTTGTTTCTTCTTCTTCTTCTTCTGCTTCTGCTTCTTCTTCTTCTTTTCATATTTTTCAAGTATGTATTGTTTTATCGTGCAATTGTGTACAATACATTATTTTTACAGGCGTGGGTGGCACTTTTGCTGCGCTATTTGAAAGACTTCGCTGAGAAGACGTCGAGGCTGTCCAATGAGGCAGCAATTAACATAAGATTTCATTAACCCAAATATACACAGACTGTTTTAAATGTACTGAATTGGAAATTTGTATGTTTTTTGAAAATTCGTTCAAGTCTCGAGAAGAGCGCATGTTCGTCGCTTTTGGTTTAATCGCCGCCATGATCTTTTCGACATAAGAAATGAAAACAATGCATAAATAAGTTTGGCCTTTTGAGTGTCTTCATATGGACGGACATGTGTGTAGTTTGTAGCAAGTTGAATGGGATCTTGTTTTCTTTTAATTTTTTTTTGTAGATTAAATGTTCGAAGACTTTTTTGTTCGCATTTTGTAATGTGCAAAGTTGCGTCGGCGACGTCGAAGAGACAAAAAGTCGTTTTGATTTGCTTTGAGGCCTCAATCAAAAGCTACTGTGCGCTTGTGTCTGTCCGTCTGTGTGTCTGTCTGTCTGTCTCACTGACTGCGTTGCTCCAATACACTTCACATTGGCTTATGTTTGTTTATGCGCGTTTATTTCTTACGTAACTTTGACGCAAAAGTCGATGTTGTTGTTTTCATAAAGTTTCATTTTATCTCACATTTTTTTTTCTCAATTTTTTGGATTTTTTGCTTATTTAAATCATTTTTATGCGCGTCTCAAGTGTTTCATGACCACATTTCTTGAATTACCTAAGTGCTAAATACAATAATGGACCAGCAACAACAACAGATCGTGCTTAAAACAACAACATCCACGACATCAATAATGAAACACCTACAACAGCGCCACTTCACTCAACTTGTGAAAACACTACGAAATGCATAATTTTGAATCTTTCGCAATCAGAAAATAATACAAAAGCTTCGACGTTCAACTTTTAGTTGAATGCGCCGTCGCACATAAGCAACTTTAATGAGCCAAATTAAAAATAATTCAAATGCATTTAACTCATGTCGAGCTATTATTATTAAATTGTCGACACGATGCGACGCACAGATGAGCTTCTTTTGTTTGTGGCTCGACAGACAGACAGACTCGAAAAAATGATCATCGATAAAACGTACAGAGAGCGTCGAAAGTTTGACTAAGGCCATCATGGCTGTTGTTGTTGTTGCTTTTGTTTTTGTTTTTGGCTTGTGGTTATGCAATCGCAAACGCTGCAATGAAAATCATTGGGGAAGCAAAGCAAAATCAAAAGCCAAAGCCAAGAGGAGTCGACAGTCGACAGTCGAGAAAGTGGGAAGGTGAAAGAAGAAAGATGCGCCAATGTGTAATAAGATATTCATGCATTCAGCCATGAATAAACATTCGTCGACACTATGCGTGCCAAATAATATTTTGTTTGCGGTCGGCAGTTGGAAATTATGGCGCCCGAACAGGTGCGGTTTGTTGCCCCCCCTCCGCGTATTTTGAGTATCGCATGCATCTCATTATGTAAGGGCGGCAGAGATGCCTCTCTGTCATAAGTGCGACGACGCAAAACGGACTTGATTTTTGGTTTAGTTTTTTGCTACCGTTGAAATTTCTTAAATAATTTATTATAATTTATTTTTCACTTCAGTTTTTTGTTTTATCCAAAACAGATTTATTAAATGTTATTGCATGTTTTGTGGTTGTGTTGCTTTTCCTATTTGTGTTTTATTGCTTTGCTTATGGTTTTTTTTTTCAAATTCAAATGATGTTTTTGCGGTATTTCGTTTTGGCATTTTTCATTTTGGTTAATGCGCAAAAATAAAAACAACAAAAAAAAAGGGAAATAAAACTTTAAAATTTTAGCGCAACGATTAAAAACAAAATATATGTATATACATTTTTTTAAATTTCTTATTCATTAACTTTCGTTAATGGAAAAGTTAAAAATGAGGAACGCAAATGGAGAAAAAAAGAAACTTTCAACTTGTTGAATTATGTTGCAATATGCTGGCAATGGGCGAACACAACAACTACAACAACAACAACAAATAACTATGTATTATAGTGCCAACTACAGACAACAACCAACCAACCAACCAACCAACAACAATAACAACAACTAACGAACGACAAGTTTATTGAACCTTAAGGTTTTTGTTTTTAGACAAACATGTTTATATTTTTTTCACTTGTTTATTTGTTAAATTAATAAAGCTGCCGAAAGACGACGACGACGACTTAACAAAGTTTTTTTTTTGTTTTTTTTTATATTTTTTTTGTTTTTGTGTTTTTTTTCTACACGTTTTCTTACGTTTCATTTCATATAATCAAAGAAAACTTACGCAACTACAACAATAACAACAGCAACAACAACAACAGCATCAGTAAAATCCATGATGCGATTTAGTCTTCCCCTTGCTTGCCGCCAACTCAAGCAGACAGTTATATGATTTAGTAGCTCTGGCTTGGAGCCATCAAATTGTCATTACAACAATAAAGATACAAATAAAAAAAAATAAAAAACCAAAAAAAAAAAAACCAGTAAGGACGCTAACTTCAGCAAGGCTGAAGCTTAAATACTCTTCACGCTTATTTCTTGTGCCACGCCTATTTTTTTTACTGAATATATTTTTTCTTCATTTAATTAGCCTATATACAAATTTTCATTGTTTTTGCTCATTGGGTGCCGGAGATATGCAAATTATTGATTTTTGGTAAAAGTGGGTGTAACCATGCCCATTTTTGTCAAAATAGTTTTAATGCCTCCCCAAGAACATAACTGTGAAGTTTCATGTCAATTGGTTAAGAAACAAAAAAGTTTTCCATACAACGACGTGAATATTGCTTCTCTTCCTCTTCTTCATTTTGTATGGCAGCTACCAGTTCCAGTTGCCCGATCTCAATGAAAATTTCAGGCATTTAATCGAACCATGTAAAACTACTAAGTTTAATATTTCAGCCCTCTATCATACAAAACAAAAAAGTTTTCCATACAACGACGTTAAATCTTAATTTCTCTTCCTCTTCTTCATTTGGTATGGCAGCTACCAGTTCTAGTTCTAGTAGGTGTTAAACTACTATGTTTGAAATTTCAGCTCTCTATCTTTCCAAACAAAAAAGTTTTCCATATAACGATTATAATTTGTTTTTCTTCTTCATTGGCCGGTTCCGACCAATGATTTGACCACACATTAGAGAAGACTCCCTGAAAATTTCAGCTCGATATCTGCAAAACTGTGGGAGGAGATAGCATATTCACAGACAGACGGACATGGCTATATCAACTCGTCTTGTCGAGCTGATCAAGAATATATATACTTTATGGGGTCCCCCTCCCCTCCTTTTTGCTGTTACAAACTTCAGGACAAAGTTATAATACTATTCACTTGCGTGAAGAGTATAAAAACGTTAAAAATAAACATGGCAATCAGTAAATTAAAAGGTCGCTTAGGCGATTTTCAACCGAGCGCAATTTAAACGTAGCATTTTGGAGGCGCTCTGCAAATGACTATAAATAAATGTTATCTAAAGTCATTTATTTGCTTTTGTTCTGTTTTTTTTTTTTTTTTGCCTGTCTTATTTTTTTTTTAATTTAAAATGATGCACAAAATAACACGCCCAATTCTCTTGTTGTTGTTTTTCATGCAACGCCTCAATGCACAGCAACAATAAATATTGATACGCAGATACATTGATGCATAAGCACACAAATACAAATGCCGTGCTATAAAGCTATGTAAGATGCATACATTCATAAAATGTGAGGTACACAGATAGGTTTTTTTAAATTTTTTTTCGCCTCTGTGCGAGTTTGAACGGAAGCTGCCGAACAATAGTAAAAATGCGATTGTTTTACTTTTTCGTTTCATTTAATTTTGTTTTGATCGCGGTTTGTTTCGCTGTTATTGTTGTTGTTGTTGCTTTTTCAACTAAATCACTTTTTATCTATATACTTTTAACAACGCCCGCTCTAACATGTGAACGCCGACTTCAGAACTTTAGCAACTTTTCAAACAACTTTTTTTGTTTGTGTTTTACATATCACTTTTAATTTCAAATATCGCTTGGATTCTTCATTACTTAACTGCGTAAATCATAAAAAACCGAAAAAAAACTGAAAATTCTTTGTCATTAATGCGCTTAATGGCATAAAAACAAAATAAACTTTGATCGCCGGCGTCGAATGTGCTGAGACTGAGGCTGAGGCTGAGTCGCAGTCAAGGCATCGCCGAATTTTCGTGCTGAACTTTTGCGCCAATGACTTGTTGTTGTTTGACTTTAATGTATGCTCTTTCGGAATTATAACATTAGCGTTGCTCTTAATGTGTCTGAGATGCAAATTTAGCACCTTGGCGCTCTAAGCCTTAATGGGCTGACAAGGCAGAACGAAAGTACACATCAGTGCTCATGGCTGATTAGCTATGAAATGATGAGACTTCAAAGTATAATAGGTGCGCAAGGCTAATGAGTTGTTCGTGTATTGCCATGACTGATCTGTGAAGTTCATTAAGACTCTTGAAGTGTCTGTGTGTGTTGTTTGTGCGAAATGCCGAATGTTCCTTCATTGCATAATGCAACATTTTTCCACTTGCACTTTCGACGACCGATGCCAAGGCTTGCATTGCAGGTCTGCACAGAGTTTGGCCTTAAAGAGACGCTAACAACTCGTCATCGTCAGCGCTTGAAAAGGAAATAATGTGTATGTGTGGTTGTATCTGCACAAAACTCGCAGACAAACCATTTGCGATTGCATTCAAAACTTCCGCGTTGACATCCGCCCAAGACAAGACCAGACAAGAGCCTCAGACAAGCGCAAATTTCACTGTTTAAGCGAATTTCGTGAAAATAAAAATAAAATATATATATGTAACTATAAAGAAACCTTTAACATTTCGCCAAAGTAAAAGTTGAATACTTTCTCACGATTTGGCACAATAATCTTGTTTTTCTGTTTTTCTTTCTTTGCATTAAACTTCGAGTACCTCAGTTGAACAAATGAACGAACGAACGAACCGAAATGAACAATAAAATATTTCCGCCTTTTTGGTAGCAAATAAAAGGCTAAGAAGACAAGCTCCATCAACGCTCAAAGATTGTTTTGTTATTGTTTTGATGGCAAAAATGCCACGCACATAAACCGTACTTAATGAATTTTCCATGCCCCAAGCCTCACACACACACATGCACATGCACTTAGCTACAAAGATACTTATGTACATATAAATCAGTAGAAAATTTGTAGAGCATTTCATTTGTTTGTTGGACAAGACAAAAGATAACGAAACGGAACGAAATGAAAAGCATTCAATAAGTCAGCACACAAATTCCGTATTTGAGTCTTCATGCGGCTCGTTATGATTGCACACACAAAATGGTGGCATTTGGCTTAGTGAGTGGCTGAGTTGGCTTGGCTGAGTGACGCTGCCAAAGTCGCTGCTGACGCTCGCTTGGCATGCGCATATGTGTTTCTGCACTTTGCGTTTTCTGGCTTCGTTTGGCTTCATTTGCTTTCGATTTCACGTTAGAAATGCACTTATTTTCGTTTCGAACGCGAGAAATCATGTTGCAAACGAGGCGCAAAAGCGAAGCGAAAAAAAAAATTTACGAAAATTGCAACGATGAATAACTGATAAATAATAATAAAAAAAAAAATCGACAAACTGAAACGAAAGCGGAGAAAGTTTCGTGCTGCAGCAGCGGCAGCTTGCAGTCTGTTGGCCATGATATTGAAGCTTGACGCCTCTCTTGTGCACGAGGGGCGCGCCAATGATGTCTTCGTCTGAACACACACACACATGGTCAAAATATTAATGAAAGCGCATGTGTGTGTGTGTGCGCTGTTTTTTGTGCAATATTTTTGTTGTTTTAATTGCATTTTGTTTGCTTGTCTTGCGCATTGCGGAAATCGAAATTGCGTCGTGTTTAATTGAATGCAAAAAACGAAATTCATATATAATCGCAATAACATAAAAAAGAAGTCTAAAATAAAACAAAAAAAAAAAAAAAACATAATTTAATGTTGATTATTAGTTGTTTGTTTTTGCTTTTGTTTTTGGTAATTTGTTGTTGAAATTGGCACTAAACAGAGCGTATGATTGATGTCGTTATAAAAGCGTAAAGTATACAACAACTTTTCATAATACAAAAATTTAGACAATCGCATTGTCTTTTGTGACACAATTAAACCCAAATGACAGCTGACAAAGTGTGCACGCTTAGCGTGAGCGGGACGCAGTGGGGGCGCGGAAAATCAGTCATTGTATAATTATAAATTATAATTAAAAGTTCTGAACAAAGGCAAAAGACATGCGAGAATCAGTGAAGCGCAACAGAACGCATTTCAGCGAAGACACTCGAGTGTGCCTCAAATTGACGACGCCAACAACGACAACAACAATGCTGAAATACGCAGTAAATATCATGTTCTAAGCTGAGCTATTATTGGCAAGTGTTGAACCTTGTCGGGCACGGCAACAAGTCGGCGCAGGCAAGTTTAGCAAAAGGCTCATTGACTCGCGTCGGGTTAGAATGTCTGCACTTTGCTGAAATTCGAAGTTTTTGTTCGTTGTAATTTTTTATAAAGGTTGTTAGACCACATCGACCTGGGTGTGTGTGCTTGGTTGTTTTTTAAAATAATTTATTTATTTTTTTCGTCTTTTTTTCTGTTAACTATTAATTTTCGCTGAGCTTCAACTCACTTGGAGCAGCAATCAAAGCATGACTGCTCAGTAGCTCAGCGCGCTGTGTGAAAAAATGTTTGAATTTAATAAATGAAAAAACATATAAATAATAATAAAAAATAAAACAAAATTGTATAATACGACAAATCAAGAAAGCCAAAAAAAAAAGTGTGCCACTGCGAAATTTATAATCAAATATTTTTGTGTGTTTATTGTTGTTGTTGTTTGTTGCGCATATTAAATAAACATTTTTTTATTAGTCACACACATTAATTTCGTAAATAATTTTTTGGCAATATCCGTTTTAGCCAAGAATGTACGCCACATTATTTGGCAGTATTAATCACGCGTTCGGTTATTGACTGTTATGTAAGCTTTCATTTTAGACATGAATTTATTGCTAACAAAGAAAAGCCAGGCGAGTCATTAGTCTCATGACACATTTAAATCTTGAGCAAAAGAGTTTAAGCAAATAAAGCTCAAATAAATTTTATCGTTAAGCGCGAATCTAAAAAGACAAAAAAATAATGAAAATCTTTTACAAATGCTTTGCTGGCTAATAGAAAAGATCTCATCGGGCTTAAAATGGCAGTTGGCAGTTGGAAAACGTTGCATTCAAATCGACGCGATCATTCTGTTTAAACGGTGTTTTGTGGCTGCACGTTTTTGGCGTTTGGCGTTTTGGCTTTTTGGCCAACAACAATATACAAAATACAAAACTAGTAAAAAGTCGTGTCTATTGCCAAAATCAAATTAAAATTCCTCAACGCATGCCAAGTACATAAAGAAGGCGTATGAGTAGCATGGCGGTGCAAAGGGGAAAGCATGCAAGTAACAATAACAAGCTGAGAAGGAAAAATAGAAAAAGAAGAAGAAGAGAAACAGAAACAAACAGAAAACAATGCGAGTACGAGTTTCATTGAAGTCAACAACGTGACGAGACGCCTAAATGGGCCTTAACACCAACGTGTACAATATGAGAGATCTGCATACATGAGCTAACCAACAAACCAACCAACTAGTGAGCAAGCAAGCGGACGGACAGGCCATGCGAATGATTGACAATGTGTCAGACTGTTTGTCTGTTTGTCTGACAGCACTGAGTTCGTGCGCCGACCGCGGCTTGTGCGGGTTGCAGATCGCAGCTCGTTCAGTGGGCTTTTGTGCCTCCACCCGCACCCGCCCAACGATGTTGCCGAAATGTTTTGGTTTCTTCTTCTGCAGTGCGCAGTTATTTTGTTCTCGTCTCGATGCTCAACTCGGCACGACGTCTTGTCTTGTTACGGCTTGTCTTGTCTTGACTTGGCTTGGGCTTGGAGTCGGCACTGCGCTTGAGATGTTTAACCTTGGCCTAAACTGCAAGCCAATGAACTAAATGTTTGTGAAAAACTCGCAGCCAGCAGAGACCGGAGTCAAAGCAACCAAACAAGCGTTAAGCAGCAGCAACGAGTTGCTTAAATTGTTTGTTTGTTTGCTTGTCTGTCCGCCCGTCCGTTTGTCGGTCTGTCTCTCTATTAACACTGTGTTTTTGGTAGTACGAGTACGAATTGCCATTTTGGCAGCTTTATTGGACGCCGGCAGGCAGGCAGCGCGAAAATTAAACTATTGTGCAATGAACTAAACAACAATTGTTGCCGTGATTCACTCGAAGCCTCCAACTTCGAACGAACGAAACCAACATAAGAATGCAATTCTTTAACGAAATTATTTTTAAATAAATTGTGTACAATTTGCGACATTGCACAATGACGCCAACAAATGCTAATGTGAGCGCCGAAAGGCTAAAAGGGTTGCGTCGAACAGAGTTGCAACAAAGAAGTCAAAGCGATAAAAGATACAAATTTGTGTATGTTTTGCAGAAGCGTTTCTTATATGTAGCAGCAGCTCCAATTTAAGGCTTGTAAGTAGAAAAGGAAACGCTTCAAAACATTTAGGAAGGCAAATAGAAACATTTTGAACAAATTGATAGCCATGAAGCGTTTCTCGCACGTCTTTAATCAATTAGCGAACAAATTGTTTTGGACGATTAATTAACCCAAGTTGCAGCTCATGGCTAAAGCGCGCAGCTGCTCATTGGATTTGTGACGCTTCCTAAAAACTATAATAACATAAACGAAATCGAAATCGAAACTGAAATTCCGACTTCGAACGAAACCGGTTGAAAATGTAACAAAACTACAGACGCGACTATCAAAAGTTTCTAGGTTAAAAAATAAAGAAGCCACAAAAACAAAAACCGCTTTAAATCACGTAGAATATTTGCGCGAGCGTTCAAGCGTAAATCAAATCGCTTAGCACCTGCTTTGATGAAGGCGTCAGCAGCAGAGCAGCAACGACGGCAATGAAATCAAAAAGTGAAGATGTGCTTAAATGAAGTGAAAGACAAGTGAGCGTTTTATAGCCAATAATTGACGGCAGCCTGCCTCAGAAGTGAAACTGGTTAACTATTATTGCCGTGTAGAGACGAGCAGTCGTAAAGAAAAAGGCGTCTCGACTAAGTCTGACTCTGAAACTAAGTCTGAATCGGACTGTGTGAGAAAGCGAAGGTGCAGGCGGTGCAAATAGGCGGGCCAGTGGGCAAGCGAGCCGGTGAGCAACGGTGGCGACGCAAAGTTATTTAACTGGAATGCGTGAAATGTGTTTCTATTTTGCAATAAAAATATTTATTGTTTATTTAGTCATTTGTTGCTTGTTTTTTATTCAATTGAATTGTTTGCATAAATCAATTCGAATTTAGTACGTTGACTCAACTGGTTTCTTTTACGTTTCCATGTACGGCACACGAACAGATGGCGTCGAACGACCAACCACCTACCGGCCAGGCAGTTCGCGGGCGCCGACGAATGCATCACAGACAGCGGCGGCAGTCGCGGCACAGGATCGTGAACGGAAGCTGAAGCATGTATTGGCTGCACGACGCACCGCGCTTCATCGGGGCGGTTTTCGAACGCGAATCGGCACGACGGGTCGCACGGCGACCATTGAGACCACATCGAAGTCGCCTACCGATCCGCGTTCAGTTTGCATTCGCAACTGCACGAAGAATTTCACGCGACGCACGACGGCAAGTTGCATGCGTCAGTGTGCCAATTTTTCGCGTATGACAGGCGGCAATGCGACAGTCATTGTGCGACCATCGTCGAAGTCGGGCAGTGAAACGGCTGCCACGGAACGTGACACTAACGAGATACTCTTCAGCGATGAATCGTCGCACGGCCTTTTTGTTGTTGCTAAAGATCAGAACGACACGCTTAATCATATACCTGATGCAGCTAAAGGCGCTGTGACTGCAGCAGCGGGGAGCGGCGTAGGCAGCAAACTGCGCACGCGTGGCAGGCCGGCAGTGCCGCGTGAGAGCGTCACAGCTGCAACGACGTCAATTGAAGATGTGCTTGATGATGATGTGAACGACGATAATGACGGCGACGACGCTTTGCAACCATATTTGTTCTTCGGTCAAAAGCTGCCGCCCATTAAACCGGCAACACTCACGATTACCTCGGTGAGCGATGAGCATCCGCGTCTGTTGGAGGTCTCAGTAGCACAGACGGCAAGCACAACTCCCGCGCCAAAGATGACAGCAACTACTAGGCGCGCTTTAACAGCCGTAGAGCGTAGTCGAAGTCGCTACAAGTACAACATGCGACTCACGACACAATCGACGACAGCGGCCGCAGCTGTCGTCACAGCATCTATACAAGTGCCAGTGCAGCGACAGCGTTATGTTGGCTCAGGACGGCCAACAACGGGTTTGTTGGATAGTTCCACTGGCGTACAGTCAAATACTTCTAGCACAGTGGCACCTGTTACTGCCAGAACGAGAGTTGCGTCAGCTGAGCCCATTGTGATGGCAATGAGAGTTGCACATTTGGAGGCGAAGTCTAATGATGTACCCACATCAACGCCGCTCATTATAAATGTGCCGAGCGAAGAAGATGAGGTGACTCAGGCACCGACACCTGTCACCAAGAGACAAAGCACAATGGCGACGACAAAAGCACCACCAACAACAACAACAGCAAAGAGCTCAACCTCGACTTCAACTACCACAACCGCTAAGCCGACAACAACAACAGCAGAACCATCGACGACCACCAGCACAACAACCACGACCACTACAACGGCGCCAACGACAACAACGACGCCCCGAACCACAACATCCACAACAAGTTCCACTACAACAACAACAACGACAACAAGCACAAGCACAACGACAACAACTTTTACACCTTCATCAATGACAACAACGACGGCGAAAGTAAAGTCAATCATTGAAGAGGATACAGACCGTTTACGTTCCATGGGTCCTGCGCTGACACAGCATATCAATATCGAAGATCAGAATAATTTAGTGGTCTTCTGCAAGAACCCCGAAGACTGCGGCGTTTCGCCGGGAACGCCCATTTCAGGCAGCACGGATTCTTCTGGCTCGGAAATATTGCGCACTCGCGTGGAATCATCAGTGCGTTCGACAGTGCATCCGCCCACCTCCAGCCTGAAACCACCGGCGTCCAGTTATATTGGGGTCGTCGAATCAGCAGAGTCCCAGCATGTCCACCATCATTCGACACCGCCTACCGCAACACAGCCGGAAATAAGCTCCACTGTCGTGACTGATGATGGCGAAGTTTCCGATGAGATACGTCGCGTAAACATCGTCAACATGGTGCTCTCCGCAGTGGGCCTGGTGCCGTTAGTGGCGATTGTGCTCTATTTGGTGCGTAATTATCTGCTACGACGACGCGTCAAGGACGATGAAGACTTCGACGTTTGCATTACGGATCAGCAGCCAATCAGTCCGGTAACTAAATTGGATTCAAAGCTTGCACGTGATGACGATGAAGATGAGGTGGATCATCCAATGACACAACACAGTCATCCACACCATCATCACCAGCAGCAGCAGCAGGGGAAAATGCCAACGCGCGACGCCAATCACAACCACCGCTACGACGATAAGTCATCATTGGCGAGTGAGTATCAGGAGTTCAATCGCAGCAAAATACGCCTCAAGAGTTTGCTCGGTGAGGGCAATTTCGGCCAGGTTTGGAAAGCAGAGGCTGACGACTTGAGTGGTCACTTCGGTGCAACGCGCATTGTGGCTGTTAAAACGATACGCGCCTGCAGCGCTCAGGCCAGTCTCAAGGACGAGGGGAATATTATGCGCAAGCTGGGCTCACATCCGAATGTAGTGACGCTGCTAGGGGCATGTGTCGAGAGCGGTGAGTGTGACTGAAGTTTATTTTCCCAAGATTTATTTTAAAATTATTGCTTTTTCTTCTTTTAGAGCCACACATGCTGATCATGGAGTATGCGATGCGTGGGCGTCTTTTATCCTTACTGCGTGCTGCACGCAGTGCCACAAACATTCTGCCCGCCTCGGTGCCCGGTGGCCGTAGCTTGGCACCGCTTTCGCCACGCACACTTGCCGGGTTTGCCTTGGACATTGCTTGCGGTATGGAGTACATTGCGGAGCGTAGAGTAAGACCATGAAATTTGAATAGGTTTGAAATAAGTTTTCATTATATGAATTTGCAGATCGTGCACCGAGATTTAGCTGCACGCAACATACTACTCGATCACAATGGAATGTGCAAGATCTGTGACTTCGGCATGTCTCTAGACTTGGATGCGGAGCGTAAGCGCAAAGAGCAGGAGAAGAATGCCGCAAATGAAGTGCACTCGCATCGCTTCAAATTCGACTTTGGCGGTCGTTACATTCTCCAACATTGGCAGAACAGTTTCGGTCACCACAACGGCCACTGCACAGGCAAGGAGCACTCGGAGAAGAAGAGTCATGGTCACGGCCATGGCCATGATACAATGGGCAAACGACATGCTTTGCCCATACGCTGGATGGCGCCTGAGGCACTGCAGTATCATATGTTCACCACCGAAACAGATATTTGGGCATTTGGCATAGTGCTTTGGGAGATTGCGACTTTGGGTATGCTTTGCTTTCAACATTTTTAACACACCAAATTACACTTTATTTTCACTGCCCATAGGTTCAACGCCGTACTCACATCTCACCGGTCGCGAGGTCATACGCCGAGTGCCCGCCGGCCTGCGTCCCGAGTTGCCAAAGGAGAGTCGTCACGAATTTTACAATCTTATGTCGCGCTGCTGGCACAAGGATCCACACATGCGTCCCTCTTTCTCACATTCACGTCTCGAGATCACCCGTTCGCTACACAAATGGGTGGACGATGACTCCGCCGCTTCCGATTATATGGATGTCAGCGGCTTCAGTGAAGATCTCGAGCATGGTGTCGTTTACTTTAACCATCGCATATCAGAGTTCGAGTGTGAAATATGACGTTGACTGATCTTCCCCATCCCGTTTTAACCTCCTCACCCTTTAATCCTCACTTATTCACGTTCTTTCTTTTGCATTGCCCACCAATTATTCACAATCCATTTGCCCTTCATTCTTTCCCTGTATTTGAAGCCTTCAACACTCGAAATTTGCGTGCTTTTGTAGCAGTATTATTTTAAATAACTTTCTTCTGAAAATCATGATGATTGTGTGCTTAGTTCGAGTCTCATTTTTGGTGCTCTGCGCGCATACGTACATATTTTTTAGTCAGTAAGTTTTTCTTGTAAATATTTTTGAAATGAGTTGTGCAAACGAAGTTTTATTTATATCCATATGATATTAGTTCATTAGTTTTTACTTGAAGTTACTTAATCGAATTCGCCGTTTTAGTTTCGTTTTTGTTTTAGTTCTTCTAGTCGAAAAAATTTTACTTTGTTCGAAATCTTTTCGATGCGATTTTCAGATCATGTCTTTTTCGATTGTAGTTTTTAGCACAAAATCACGAAATATTTAAGAAATAAAATCTTGCATAGTTTTTTAGCTCTTAATTTAGTTGTAATTTGTATAAAATTGTACAAATTAAATAATAAAAACTTTAGTTACACCAAATTTTGCATTTTTTTAATGGTATAAATGGTAAGTAAAAAGAGGCAGAGCAATCGTAAATTATAATTCTTTTGGTAACATTTTGTTGGAAACATTTTGAGGCTACTCATATATATAAGTGGAAATGTAAGTGAAATTGTTCACGTGAATAAGGCAGTACTGATTTTATGCACACAGCACAGTAGGAGCACATATTTTTTCCTCTGCAAATTTGCCCAAACTTTGCGAGTAACCAAGTACTGCCAATAACTGTCAAGTTTTGTCAAAAAGTGTCGAGGAGCAAATGCTCGAAATGGTAGAGTGAATGGCACTGTTCATGTGCAGGCGGCTAATAACAATTAAACTAAACAGGAACGTCATATGGCGAACATGTTTGTTGAATTTTGAAGCACTTCAGGAAAGAAGCGATCTCATGGAGCTCATGAGGCGAGTGAATTACATATCGTTTCAACAAAACAATTAAACTATGAATAAAAGAATGAATAAAAGAATGGCCGGCTTTTTTCAAATGGTGGTTTCTTGAAATTGATTGATGTAGAGATGGGAGCGGCCCTAATTTTTGAGGCCCGGCATGGCCGTTATGTTTTCAAAAAGACCCGGTCCGGCCCGGTAAAAATTACTTTTTTTTCGAAAATTAATTAAATTAAATGAAAAGTTTAATAAGATCGTTAACACAATACGAAAATTTTTTTTATTTGGTAAATCATTTTTTAAAACTACATATTTTTGTTTAAAAGAAATAAGAATATCAAGGTTTTTTGCTGGTTAACCTCGTCCTTCTCTCATTTAGAATTCTACCAGACATCCAAAAAAAGACTCTCGCTTGTAGCAAAGCTAGCTGGAATTGAAAGGATAGTCCGTGACAATGCCTGCAAAAGTGCCAGATCTTTTGCATTTCTCCAAAATGTCAGTATGCAAGATTTAGACGACTAAAAGCTAAATATTTATCGATTTCATTCTCAACTTCATTTTTTTCCCGGCCCATACCCATCTTCAGTTTGATGTACTCACAAATTTGTTTTTCTCTTCACACAACTTCATAATGCCGAATGAGTAGCATTAGCCACGCGAAACTTGATCTAATACAGTGTTAAATACAGCATTTGTTAATTCACAAAGTATGCATAACTTTCTTTCAATAGTACACGATTTTTGTTGTATTTGTTAGCTAATTCTGGCAGTTTTGCATTAATGAACACGATGCTTTTTTGTTGCGCTACAGTTTGCATTTATGAACAAGCCCTATTTCCTCTATTGACTCTAAAAATAATAGGCATCCAAAAAGTATGTTACAAATAACATTTTCGGTTTAGTTTATTATATCCCAGCAGTTCTCCGATCTAGTACAGAACTAAGGTTGGAACTAGTTCGAATGTAAACACTACTAGTACCAGCTCAATCTACTCTCCCTGCGTTCAACTGGTGAGTTTTACTAGGGGACAACTCTAACCAGTTTGGGGCATACGAAAAAAAGGATGTGGAACCATCTCAAGAGATAGTATTATAACTTTGTCACAGAGTTTGTACCAGATTGAAATATTCATTTCCGACTATATAAAGTATATATATATATTCTTGATCAGGACGACAAGATGAGTTGATTTAGCCATGTCTGTCTGTCTGTCGGTCTGTCTGTACGTATGCAAACTAGTCCCTCAGTTTTGAAGCTATCGAGTTATCAGAGTCTTAGAATTTATTACGATAAATCATTCGTCGGAACCCGCCATATCGGATTACTGGAACTGATAGCTCCCATACGGAATGAAGATGAAAAACTATCGTTGTATGGAAAACATTTTTTTGTTTTGTATGATAGAGGAGGAAATTTTAAACATACATAGGAGTTTTACATGGTCGGACTAAATGCCTTAAAGGAAAACTTACTGGTTTTACTTTCTCTTATGACTTAGGGCTAATTCATAAATGCAGTTTGCAAGCGTTGTATGCGCATACTTTGTGTGTAAACAAATGTTGCAGTTTTGTATTTATTTATGCATCCTAAAATCCAAGAGCGTAGCCAGCTTTTAGCGATGGTTGTGTGAGTGGGCTGATAGTCCCCAATTGTAAAACAAAATGCAATCAAAATAGAACATTAATTGATAATACCATTTAAAATCCAAAACAAGCAAGTTATGCACACAAGTCAATTCACTCTGCTTCACACGTACAGTATCCAAAAACTAATATTTATAAAAAAAAAAATAAATTCAATTGGTCGTATAAATAAACCAGTATGGACGCTATAGTCGAGTATACTCGACAATATAATAGCCTGCACACACAGTAGGCGGTGCAACACCCCAAATCTACAAAAAAAAATTTTGATTTGACATCGCCCGTTCAAATAGTGTGTAAAATATCAAGTAAATCGGTCAAAAAATGTGGAATTTACGAACAATTTGAGTTTGTAGGTCATTGAGGGGTAACTTTTAAAAAAAGGGAAATTTTGTGGTATGCAGTTTTAATTTATTTATTTATTTAATTAAAAAAAAAAATTTATATATATGACAAATTACTGTCTACTTAAAGATTATATATATAAAAAAAAAAAAAATACTAATTAATTAACTTAGAAATATTTAAATCAAGCTCTTATAATTAGATGTCTCTGACCCGTTGGGGTATTTTATTTGCAAACAGCTAGCTATGCCCCTTCTCACAGCCATGAATGGTCAGAGATACATAAACAGACAGGTTGAAGGTATCTAGAAGAATCCTGTCTAGACGGAGATACATATTTACTGAGCTGAGACTACATACCGATTTTCATGTTTCTATCTCTTTCAATGTTCGAATTATAGCATTTTAAAAAGTGGGCGGTGCTGGATGGGCGGGAAGGAGTGGGCGTGGCACAAAACCGTTCAAAAAGGTCTGCTGCCGAGCATCAAGAGTCTACCCTCCAAATTTCAAGTCTCTAGCTATTATAGTTTCTGAGAACCATTGGTGAATACGGACGGACAGACGGGCGGACGGACGGACATGGCTCAATCAATTTCTCTTGTCATCCTGATGAAGAATATATATACTTTATAGGATCCCCCGTCCTTCTCTTGTGCGTTACATACATTTCGCTCAAACAAACACAATATACCCCGATACACAGTATGTGTACAGGGTATAATAATGCAAAATTAACAACATATTGTCAAAGAAAAAAAACCCAAAGACAACCAGTAAGGGCGGTATAGTCGAGTATTCTCGACTATATAATACCCTGCACACATGGTAGGCGGTGCCACACCCTCAATCTACAAAAACATATTGATCTGACGTTGCCTATTGAAATAGTGTTTAAAACATCAGGAAAATCGGTCAAAAAATGTGGATTTTACGAAAAATTTAAGTTTGTCGGCCTTTGACGGGTAGCCATCAAAGAGGGCGGCAGTTTGTGGTATGCACTTTTTAAGATGTATTATATCTGAGCTTGTATCCAGGATCGTACCATTGTTAATTTTGGAGATATAGCAATTTACAGAAAATAACTGGAGGAGGGGAAAAGAAAATGAGGGGGGGATTTTGTGGTATGGAGTTTTGTAGGGCTATACATACTGAGTTTACATACCGACTTTAATGTTTCTATCTCTTTGGATGCTTGAGTGATAGCGATTTAAAAAAGTGGGTGGAGCTGAATGGGCGGGAAGGAGTGGGCGTGGCAAAAAAAAAATAAACTTGATCTGCTGCCGAGCATCACGAGTCTACCTTCCAAATTTCAAGTTTCTAACTCTTATAGTTTCCGAAAACCGTTGGTGAGGACGGACGGACAGACAGACAGACGGACGGTCCTGATCAAGAATATATATACTTTATAGGGTCCCCTTCCCCTCCTTCTGTTACATACCTTTCGCTCAAACAAACACAATATACCCTGATACACAGTATGTGTACAGGGTATAATAACACAGGCCAACAAGAAAAAACTTTTTGAATAATTGCAACTAATTCCTATATATTTTGGTGTGCTGATTCCGAAAATAGTGGACATAAAGTCGTATCACCCTCCAATTTCTTGCATTTCACGGAATTGTAAAAAACACAAAATGACTTTTTTTCAAACTTGTGTACAAGATACCTCAGAAACTACTGGGCCGATCTTGTTGAAATTTAACTAAGATATTCTTAGGAATCCCATCTATCATGTACAAAAGGAGTTTTTTGTTTGAGGGCACCCTTCGAAAGTTATACAATTTTAAACCTCAATAAATCAAGAAAAAAAGTTTAATCTTTAAATAGCTGTAAACTTTACAAAAAAAAACTTTTAATTTTTTCCCCTATGCTACTCTATTTGTAGTTATTTCCTGCATGAAATGACGGTCCGTTTGCACTATTCCAACAATTGGTGACCGAGATATCAGGTATACCACCAATGTATGTTATGGTTGTATCGAAAATCTTGGAAAATGGTATACCATAAAAAGAAAAAATAACGGCTTTTAGAAAACAAACCAGTTGCAGTAGCCATGGTATGTTTATTTATACATATTCATTTTAAATTTTGATACAACAAAATTATGAACTGTAAAGTAGAGAGAAAATCCTTGTTGGTTGTGTACACGATATTTCAGTCAGCAATCGACGGAAAAATACTAACGGACCGTCATTTCATGCAGGAAATAACTACAAATAGAGTACCGTAGGGGAAGAAATTAAAAACTATTCTTTTTTTTTAAGTTTACAGCTATTTAAAGAATAAACTTTTTTTCTTGATTTGTTGAGGCTTATAAGTGTATAACCTTCGAAGGGTGCCCTCAATCAAAACACTCCTTTAGTACATGATAGATGGGATTCCTAAGAATATCTTAGATAAATTTTAACAAGATCGGTCCAGTAGTTTCTGAGGTATCTTGTACACAAGTTTGAAAAACATTAATTTTGTGTTTTGTACAATTCCGTGAAATGCAAGAAATTGGAGGGTGATACGACTTTATGTCTACTTTTTTCGGAATCAGCACACCAAAATTAATACGAATTAGTTGCAATTATTCAAAAAGTTTTTACAAACGGTATTTTTGTCGGCTTGTGTAATCAAAGTTTATAAGATATATAATAACGAAGTTCTACTGTATGAACGTTTTTAGAAAAAACTTTGGAATGTCGTAATTTGACTGCGGCAATTGTGAGACAACGCATACGAGGGTTACTGGTAACACAAAAACAGTTTGGTCGCTGACAAAATAAAATGTTTTCTTGTATTTCGTATGCTCTATACCTACGTCTCTTCCCACTTCTAATCCACAAAACCTTTGAACAAAACGTTTTTGCTGGTGAAAAATTTAATCGTGAAAATTTTAAAATTTTATTGGCATTAGCATGTAAAACTACGTAGGAAAAATCAAAATAAAAAAAAAAAACTTAAAATACTACATACTAATAAACCCTTGTACCATAAGGTACAGCGTATAACAAAGAGGATGCCATCGACCTGTTTACTAGCAAAGTCAAGAGTCAAGTCCGGAAGCCAGCAGCATACCAATCACTAACGCTATCCTGCTCCTAATTCGGCGGCTATAAGGGCCATTTGCCCCTAGCGAGATAGTCGAAGTTATTGGCTACGCCACATTAAAGGCATTGCCAAGTCACGCAATCCAATACATTGCGTTATTGTTTAACGCCATAGTGAGGTTGCAATGCTTCCCTGCTCAGTGGAAGCTTGGGATAATCTCCATGATTCACCCACAGATCAAGCTGTGAAGTCACTGTTGCCGACGGACTCCAGGAGTACGCCTCAACGTTCGCGCAATGGGCGAAGCGCTGAAACATTGGCATCAACAGCGACAAGTCGGTTAATGTGTGGTTCACCTTGAAAAAGGTGCAGGCCAACTCGGCTAAATACCTTGGCGTCATTCTGGATCGCAGGCTTACCTTCTCCAAGCAGGTAACGGCAATAAGAATTCGCGTACGAGCTGCAATGACCAAAAAGTTTTGGCTACTTCACTACAAAAGCAAACTGTCAGTCGCCAACAAGGTAACAATATATCCACAAATTATTGCTCCGATCTGGAGGTATGGGTGCCAAATCTAGGGACTCACTTGCGATAGCCAGATCAAGATAGTACAGGTGGCACAAAACCGTATATTGCGATTGATTATCGGACTCGAGTGGTACAGTGGTAACACGATGCTGCATAAAGACCTGAAGATGGCAACGGTCTTCGATGAGATTAACAAGCACTCTAGCCGGTATAATGACATGCTAGAGCGGCACAGAAATAGACTGGCGAGGATCCTGGCGAAAGAATCCCCTCCAAGGAGGCTGAAAAGGCGACAACCGAGAGATTTGATAACGCAATGTCCAAGGACTCGAAAATCATGATTTTATAAAGTAATTGTAAATTGTGATTGTTGTTGATCTGCCGTATGTTCCTTTTTTTTTTTTTTTCTATTTTATTATTAAGACATACGGGGTAGTCAAAATACCTCTTTATAGTCTTTGTTTCTGTTGATTCAGCCCAGTAGGGCGCGCCGGCTAGCTCTAAGGCTAGCTTTAACAGATCAATATAAAACAATTAACAATCAAAACAAATAATAACAATAAATAATTAACAACAATAGACATCACAGTAACAATCACAAATTACAATCTCAGTCTTCGAGTCCTTAGACGTCGCGTCATCAGTTCTCTCGGCTGTCGCCTTTTCAATCTAATTGGAGGGGCTTCTCTTGCTAGAACCCTCGCCAGTCTATTTTTATGACTCACAAGCCTAGCATTGTACCGACTCGAGTGCTTGTTTATCTCATCGAAAACTGTTGCCATCTTCAAATCTTTGTGCAACATTGTGTTCTGAATATACCATTCGCAACCGGTAATCATTCGCATAATTCGGTTTTGTGCCACCTGAACTCTCTTGATCTGGCTGTCACAAGTGAGTCCCCAGATTTGGCACCCATACCTCCAGATCGGCGCGATAATTTGCTTGTATATAGTCACCTTGTTGGCGAGTGACAATTTACTTCTCGAGTTGAGTAGCCAAAAGTTTTTAGCCGTCGCAGCTCGTACACGTACTCTGATCGCCGTTACATGCTTAGAGAAAGTAAGCCTGCGATCCAAAATGACGCCGAGATTCTTAGCCAAGTCGGCCTGATTGCCCTCTATTGAAATGGCAGGCGGAGTTCTCCTTCTCAAGGTGAAGCACACATTAGCCGACTTGTCGCTGTTAATGCCAATGTTCCAGCGCTTCGCCCTTTGCGCGAACATAGTGGCGTACTCTTGTACTCCGTCGGCAGCAGTGACTTCACAACTTGATCTGTGAGTGACACAGACGTCGTCTGCAAAAGTGGCCAACATCGTTGTCAGGCTATCGTCTGGCTACGGCATATCACTACTGAAAAGGCAGTACAGTAGAGGACCCAGTACACTTCCCTGTGGAACACCAGCTTTTACATCGTACTTGACAGAGACGGCCGAATGAAAGCGAACCGCAAACTGCCTACGCTCCAGATATGAGCTCAGAAGTCCAAAATATGGGGCGGGCAGCTTTTCTTTAATTTTAACCAGTAGACCTGTGTGCCATACTCGGTCAAACGCTTCTTTGATATCCAAGAAGAGGGCGTTGCAGTACTCTTTTCTATCAAATGCCGTCAATATTTCCCCAACTAGCCGGGGAAGTTGCTCAACCATGCAGTGACCAGCTCTGAACCCGAACTGGTGCTCAGGGGTAATCCCCTGAATATCCACAATCCTGACAATCCGTGCAGCAATTAGTCTCTCAAACACCTTCGAGATCGAAGGGAGGAGACTGATCGGCCGATAGGACGCAGGGTCCCTTTCCGGCTTGCCAGGTTTGTGGATCATGGAGCTTATCCCAAGCTTCCACTGAGCAGGAAAGTATTGCAACCTCAATATGGCGTTAAACAATAACGCTATGTAGTTGACTGCGTGTCTTGGTAATGCCTTTAAAGTAGCGTTGCAGATGGCATCGTGACCTGGAGCATTGTTCACGTTTTGTCGACCAATGACTTCAACTATCTCGCTAGGGGCAAATGGCCTCATAGGAAGATCCATTTGAAGCGCTTGGGATAGTCTTACATGCGTCTCTTCAACTTGCTCTCCTCAGCTTGCTCCAAATCTGTCCGACACCATGTCCCATTGCTGTCTATAAGCGGCGCCTTCCTGGTGCACCTCCTTTTGATAGCGCGCGTGGCCTTCCATAGCGAGTGTGTTGCGTCGCAATCAGTGCCAGTGTTAGCCAGTCTTGTGTCAAACCAGGCAGCTTTGTGTTCCGCTAGTGCACGTTGAAGCACACCCTGGGCTCTATTCCATGCTGCTTTATCTAGAGGATGGCGAGACCTTATCCATCTATTGCGTAGGCGTCTCTTTTCACGGATTAGGAGCAGAATGGCGTTAGTGATCGGTATGCCTGATGCTGCTGGCTTCCGGAGCGGGGTAGGAGTAGCCATTTTTGCTGCTGTCTTCACTTTGCTGGTGAAAAGGTCAATGGCATCCTCTAAGTCCTTCCCAGAATGAATCTCAATATTAAGGTGCAGCGAGCGTTCAAGCTGGCCTTGAAACACTTTCAGGTTGCTGCGCATGGTTATTAACCGTTCTGACCTTGCGTATGTCATTGCAGCTGCGTTTAGCGTGATAATTTGTGGTATATGGTCGGAGCTAAGCTCAACAACAGACCGTATATCAACGTGGATATCCAGGATGCCTCTGGTCACAGCAAAATCGATGTAGCTTGGAGAGCCTCGTCTGCCGTGCGGATACCGTGTGGGGCCACCTGTTGCTAGACAGCTCACCTCAGTGCTCAAAGCAATGTTAGCTAACGCACGACCTCCGTATGTTCGATTAAAATTTAGGATGCCATGAGTCGGTTATATTTAATTACGCCCAAAAGCATGCTGAATTTTATCATTTAGCATTTGAAATTTCAAATTTTAAGGGCATGTGTTCGGTCGAAGTGTCATGTGCCTGTAGGACCGTCGCAGAATAGATGTAGACATAGTTTAGCAAGTGTCGTCAGTCAGTTCAATCGAAAATTTTTTATTTCAAAGCTAGCAGACGTTTTACAGGTTTCAGAAAATCGCAAAATATTTTGCTTAACATAAATGAAACATTTGGCAAATTGAGGTCTTTTTGTCTAAACAACAAGGAACACAATGACTCCAAAACCCTTGGGCATGAATAAAAAACACAACGTCACTACACTTTAAAATTTCAAACGTTCGTTACTTAAAGGGGGCCTTATGTAGTGCAGTATGCATATTCATTTTTGTTTCCCTGCATTTTTGTGTGCAAAGTTACCAGTTTTATATTTATGAATGTTATTGAATAAGTTATTTTTATACTCTTCTCTTCACGTATGTGAATAGTATTGTATTGAGTTTATAAAAGATTAAAATATTAATTTCCGACTATATAAAGTGTATATATTCTTGATTAGGACGACAAGACGAGTTGATTTAGCCATGTCCGTCTGTCTGTCTGTCGGTCTTTCTGTACGTATGCAAACTAGTTCCTCAGTTTTGACGCTATCGAGCTGAAATTTAACTGTGAAAACTTAACATATATGTTCTTAGGGAGGCATGAAAACTATTTTGTCCACAAAATGGGCATGGTTGCGCCCACTTATAGCTAAAATCAATAATTTGCACATCTCCGGTACCCAATAAGCAAAAACAATGAAAATTGGTATATAGGCTAATTAGATGAAGAGAAAATATTTTCAGTCTAAAAATGGGCGTGGCACAAGAAAGTGCGTGAAGAGTATATAAGCTTCAGCCTTGCTGAAGATAGCGTCCTCACTGGTTTATTTATTTTTTGAAAAGCGAGTCCCAAAACTGGTGTCTTTATAAATTTTGAGTAGTCAATATTAAATAATTAAGTAATATTTAACTATAATTTAATTCAAGTCATTGAGTTGAAAGCTGTTTAAGGAAATGTTCATTTTGACATAAAGACTGCAATTCATTAGAGTGAACACACGCTGATTATATTAAAAACCAGAAACTGCAAGCACTGAGCGTCTAAATTAATAAATCAATTTGAATACTTCCGTTCAACAACGAAGAGTTGACAGCAAAATAATAAAACAACAAAGTTGTCATCATTTAGTCACTTGTTTTTTGATTCGTGTGACTTTTCGATGTCACGCGACTTTTGTGCTTCAGGCAAATAACATGGCGTGTAAAGCTTAAACAGAAGCTTATAAAATGCAATTGAAGCCGACAGCAAATTGGGCGAAATGTAGGAAGCATCCTCCGCCAGTAGCGGAAAAAATTGATTTAAAGACACGACTAAATGTTGATGCCTTCAAAAGCGAAGCTTCGAAGCGAAAAACAAAGTTTGATTGATGATATTGCAAAATGGAAACTGGTTGCCGACGGCCGAGCGCGAAATAAAACTACTGAGACTTGAGTGTGTTGCTAAATGGAGAACAAAAGAGGCGTCAAGATGTGTTAATGCCCATTGAGATAATGTGCGTAAGCGATTAAAAAAACTTGTGAACTGAAGAAGAAGCGCAAAAAACAATTTAATTTTTATGCGATTATCAAGAAAGTGTGAAGTAAATTATAGACAATTGAAAGTGAAGCTCCCCTTTTTATTTGATAGCATTCAACGAAAAAAAAACAACATAAAATGTATCAAAATCAAAAAGCGAAAAGCACAACGGCATTAATAGAGCAATAGCCAAGACGAACCGCGACTGCGTAGTGTCGACAAGCAGCTGAAAATGCTGGGCTTTGAAAACGAAAGTGTTAAGTGCGGGCAATCAATCACGGCTCAAAACTCAAGTGGCGCCACCACCGCGAGCTGTGCATTTTGGCTTAACTGAATGTTGATTTGCGCGCCGCTTTGCTTACTTTTGACCGCTCTCGGCCAAAGACGATAAATATTTTAATCTTTGGCAGGCCAAATCTTTGTTTTGACTGAATGTGCATCAAAGCGTTTCAATTGTGCATTGATGTGATTTGTAACGGTCAATAAAATTTATAGCTAAAATAACAGTTAATCCGCAAACATTTCTATCACTTGGCGCTTCGGGCTCACCGAGAGAAGCTTGTTTAATGAATTTCGGAAATTATGGTTTAAGGAAGTTGGCGCATGCCGTTGATTAAAGCACGATTTAGACAGGTAGGCGGGCAGGTCGGTAGGCGGATGGTGCTTATGGGCGGTATGAGCTCACGTAATTGCTATGATAGAGTGGAGTTTTATTTAAAAGCGGAAAATATTGAAGCACTCTCAAAGGAAGATTGATCGAGAAGAAAAATTAAAATATAAAATGGTTTCACTCTTAGAAGTCTAACCTTCAATTGTTGAGCTTCGACATAAATATTTGTTGCGTAAAAATGCATAATGCGTGAACTTGACACAACTGCAACGAATTGTAAATGCACAAAACTTGTTTACTCAATAATTTTCACATTTGTATTTAATTTTTCTGCTTATATCTTGCAAACGCATTTTGCTTTAAATAACAAAAGACTTAAGACACGAACTTCTTCAGGGTTAATATTACAGACATGATTTCTGATAAGGAGGACTCCGGCGATAATATCTTCTATAAACACTTCAAAACATGACTAAAATACATTAAGTCTGCTATTTGCTCAACTAATCTTCTTAGAAACCACTATAAACAGCTTTTCATACTTAATTCGTTTTCGTTGTTAAGCCGAAAAAAGCTGATATAAGTAGCAAATGATCGAAGTCTCGGAAGTCTTTTTCGCAAACTCAATTGAGCGAATCGCAAAATTCAAGTTGTCGTCATCATTCCAATAATTATTCAACATAATACTTCCGTATTGAAACAATTTAAGATCGCTTAATTATTGTCAATGTTGATGGAGAGTCTAAGTCGAACAACAAGCGACGTCATAGAACAATAACACAAATAACGGTTCGCAATGAGAATCAATTAAGACTTTAATGGAAACACGTCTGCGTAACTAAACCAAAAGTTGAGTTCAAATACAAGCACAAACTAGACCAGTAGGAACGCTACCTTCGGCCTTGTCGAAGATTAGTTACTCTTCACACCCTTTTTTTGTACCACGCCCATTTTATCGATTGGGTTTTTTTTCTCTTTTTCCATTGTTTTAGCTCATTGGGTACCGGGAACATGCAAATTATAGATTTTGACTTTAAGGGGGTATACCACCTTTGAAGATGATTATTTTCTCGATTCTTAGCAAATTTTTTTTAATGCAAAGAATGCACTAGACTAAAAGTAGTTTTAAGCAATATACTAATGCATGTCTCGACTTCATTTTGCAATTTTCCCAGGGCAAATATGTTACAAATAACCAATGATAGATGACCCCAAAGTTAAGTCCATTTTGCATAGAACGCTAGTTGGCTTGTCATATCACGGCCCGTACATGCAAGCTAGCTCCAATCGGAAAAAAAATTTCTCTTAAGGACAGTATTTTTTAGGTCTGTACGTAGGGGTTTTTTGAAATTTTGAGTTTTACGAAAATGGTGCCTATTTTTCCGAAATAACTTATTTTTTTGAGTAAAAATGTGCATTTAATTGGGCGAAAAAACAAATCTAAGACAGATATTGGAAAACCCCTACGTACAGACTTAGATTACATGTCTAAGAAGATCCCTATCAATTCTCAGGTCAATCCGATAAAAACTGGCGGAGCAGTCTGACACGCCAATTTAAGAAATGTCGTTTCGAGAAAATCGCGTTTAAAGTTTTGTATTTACATACAATTGCACTAAGAGCGCTTATTTAAATTTGTTTATAGCATACAAAAAATGTTTCGGCTACCTATAAAATTGATCAATATAGATTCTGTACACCTCAAAGAGTACTTTACGTAGTATAAAAGTCATGTCTGGTTGATCAAGAATATATATACTTTGTTTAGTCAGAAACATCTCCTTCGATCTGTTACCAACTTTAGGACAAAGTTATAATACTATTCACTGTGTGAAGAGTATAAAAATTGGAGCGACTCTGAATGAAGAAGCAGAGGTGCCTTAAAGCTGCAAAAGAACGCCACACACGCGGAGCGAAGAATTCAATGTCGCACTCTCTCGCAGGTGGCGCGCTCTCGGGCAGCCAGCAAGTCGACTTGACTTCAATCGCTTTCAACTTGAAGCGCAACCAGGCCGCTTGTTAACTGACGCATTCAGCGCTGATCAGTCTTCGGCGAGAGTTGAACGTGTCGAGACGAGCCAAAGCAAAAGTCGCGGTTGTGTTCGTGTTCAAAAACAAAACTAAAATTCATACTCAAATCAGTTAAGGCTAACGAAATGTGCAATGCATGACATAAAGGCATAAAAAAGAATTCAAACTTCGCTCAATAAATGTGAAAATCGCAAATAGAGTGCAGCTAAAAATCATCATTGCCACCAACAACAAACACAAAGGAAAAGAAGCAAAGTTTTTAAAAGTGAAAATTAGCTGTGAAAAAGTGGAGCTTCAGCAAAGAAGATTTACGCAAATCAGAGGCGCGAACAGGAAATAAACGAGGAGCGGCCCCGCCAGCAACTTCGGGCGCAACTTGATCGCCGATCGACAGACTCAATCAGTCGGCGCGGCACGGATTATTATTGATTTAGGTGATTTATAATGATCGCTGTAAATTAATCAAAACACTTAAGCGTGTTTAGCGAGAATCGACTGCGACTCATGGCCAGAAACAGAAATGAAATGGAAAAAACTTTCTAAATTTTTTATTTTGTTTTTGTTTTATGCCGAAAATTTAAATTCTTTGGCTCGCGTTTCCATATTGCTTGGCGTATTTTTGAGTTTTTTATGTTTTTATTTCATTCTTTACGCCTCAGAAAATTGTGTCAACCACGGCTTTTGTTGCTGTTGTTGGTGTAGTCTGGCGACTTGCCCGTTGTTGTTTCACTTGTGTGTGCTAAGCTGAGTTTTTTTGGTGTTGTTTTTTTTTTATTCTTCATTTTATTTTAGCACGTTTATTGCTTTTAATCGCTCTAAGCTTGTCGACTTTGTTTCTCTTCGGCTTTTCTACGTTCGTTTTCTACTTTGTGTTGCACGTTTGTTGCCTCAGTCTTTTGTATTTGTTGCGTTGAAAGTTTTTTATTCTTTGGTGAATTTCATCAAATTTGAAACAAAATCCAAAACAAATTTTAATAATTAAGCAAACAAAAGCCTTGAGTGTTCATATAAAAGCACAATAAATGAGAAAAAGAAATCGATTCATCTTGGATGATTTGACGTTTCTATTCGTGCAACTGTTCTGAGTGATCGGCGCATAATGCGGCCGTTCCAAGAGACACAAGCATGCCAGGCGAGCGAACGAGCTAGCAATCGTATGAGCGATTCATCGAACGAGCGAGTTTTATTTACTAGGTTAGTCGGTTAGCGTCAATCTTTGGCGCTTCTGTTGAACTAAACAAACTGTGAGTGTCTTCGATTTTTCTCTAATTTTTGCGACAACTTCTATTCTCAGCCATTCATTCATTCACACACTTCTTTATTTCTTTCTTCGGCCTCCGTCAATTCTTTGGTTTGTTTCTTCGTCACGATTTGTTTGCTGTTTGCTTTGTTTTTGGCGGCAAGTGCATTTGCTTCGTGGCGTCCGTTGGACGTTCTCATTTCCGCGCCTGCGCAACTCATTCGAAATTCATATTTTCCTCGTTGCTCAACTAATTAAGCATGCAGAGTGAAATTTCGTCGTCAACTTTTCCGTTCGTAAACAACGTCATGTGAAAAAGTCTGGCCATCAACAAATAAATGATGGTAGTCAAAAATGCTAGACTTTGTTGGCTACAAATCGAATGCTTATTGGCTTAATTTAATTTATTGCACCGCGGCTTCGTCTGCCAACGTCACTTTCGCGTTGAAGTGCGGCGAATCGTCGACTCAGTGGCCAAAGCGCAGGTGTGCGCATCCTCATTGGCTATTAACGCCGAACGCCTGCATTATGTGAAAAATATTGTTGCCGTTGTTGCAAATTTTTTGTCGTTTATTTTCATTATACTCTTCCAAGAGTATATTAACTTTGTCATGAAGTTTGCAACGCAGAGAAGGAGACATCTCCGACTATATATATATATATATTCTTGATCAGCACGTCGAGACGAGTTCATATAGCCATGTCTGTCTGTCTGTCTGTCCGTCTGTCTGTCTCGTTCAGTGCAAACTCCTCCTAGAGTTTTAAAGATATCGAAAAAATTTAAACGCAGAAGTTCTTCGAATATGTCCAGGCATTGCATATCTCAGAACTATTTTGATCTGACCCATATATGCCATAAGAATGATCGGTCGAAAATTAGGTTTTTGCGTGAAAATTGCTTTGTTTTTGGAGATACCGACTCGAAATTTTGCACAAAAGCATCAATTAAGACACACTGCAAGTTTGGTGATGATCGGATAACTATAGCATACAGCTCCTATAGGAACAATCGGTCCAAAATGAGGTTTTTGTTAGAAAAACTCTCTTGGAAAAACTATAAGACGGATTTTCCAATAAGAATAAAAAGTAAAATGCTTGCAAGAGTATATTAGTTTCAGCAAAGCTGAAAATAGCTCTCTTACTGTCTTTTTTTCTTTTTTTAATTTTTTTGTGATTATTTTTCTTTCAATTATATTCCATATCGAAACACAAAGCGTATAATATGCCGGGCCAGGCAGCGTCTCAGCCTACAACAAATCTCAGCGGCAAATGCTGAGCAAAGCGGCAATGTCAGCAGCGGTGAACAGAAACCGCCAAAAAGAAAAAAGCTGTGAATCTGCTTTGGTTGTCTTTGCTGCCAATAGCTTTTGTTGCATGTCTCTGACTTTTTGTTTGTGCGCATGATTAGACGCCCGCCTGTTGCATGTATGCATGTCGCCCGCTGCGGCTCGCTGATGCTGCTGTCTGATCTGCCTGATTTAGCGTGTTGGCAGCGGCAATGGCATTGGCATTGGCGTTGGCGTTAGCGTTGCTGTTAATGTTCCTAAACGTTGACAACTCGTTGCACGTTTTCACTTTTGCGTCGCGCAAAGGTCACGTTCAGTTGGCGGCAGCTTCTCATTCGATTGCATCGTTGTTTTTCCCAGCCTGCCTGCCGCTGCCGCTGCCAAAGTCGATGCCACTGGCAGTGACATTGCCTTGCATCGCCGTCGCCATCGGCAGGCAGACAGACGACAGGCAAGTAAGCAGGCTGCCTTAGGCAGGAATTCACTTTCGTTTGTTTTAAAGCTTCTTCAGCTTTCCTCTCTGCTGCTCCTTACCTTTCTCCCTTCTTCTTCTTCTTCTAAATGCTAAATGGCATCTGTGGCAGCTGTGCGCTGGGAATTTATTATTTTAATATGACATTTTTTATTTAAATTATCTTGGCAAGCATGAGGCGGGGGCTGTTGTTGTTGTTGGTTTCGTTTTTCGGTTCATCTGCAGTGCAGTGACATTGCTGACAATGCTTTTGCAGCTAATGATGACATTTGCATGAAGCAAAAAAGGTTGTTGATATGCGCATTACTATTTGCGATCACTGTGTGCTGATGTGTTCGTTGTCTTTTCTTTCGAAAGTTCTGTTTTTGCTTTATTTTTGTTGCTTTTCAAGGTGATTAGCCTTAGAGTTGGAAAGCATGTTGCAAATTAAAAGTAATCTTCGCGCGTTATGCAAATATAATAAAGTAATAATCGCTTTTTTGTAAAGTTTAGACTTCTAATAACTGTTTTAATAAGTCTTATAGAAACTTTTGTGTTTTGTGCTTTTAGGCAAATTTGCGCTTTCCCTTTTTACTTGTAACAGTACTTTTACACAATGAAATTAAGCTCTCAAGGGCAACATTACATGTAGTTGTAATAGACAGAAGCCAAGAAAAGGAAACAAGTTATGAAGTCGGCAGCAAAGTTTATTTACCCTCAGCGCACGTGAATTGCTCACCGCAAATGATACGCGCTCGCAGATCAAAGCCATTAAGTGATTATATTACAACAAACGACGCATTAGGCGATGACTTGACGGAAAAACGTGTTACACACACACACACACACACACACACAAAAACACATGCCAATTGAGACGAAGGCATGTTTATGTCAAACGGCTGCGGATTATTTATTATGCTTCACGCCTTGTTGGGCAAACTAGTGACAGTGAGCTTCGAGTGCGTCTGAGCCTCGCTGACAGCAGTAGCAGCGGGTGCCGAAAGGTCTAATGTTGGCTTCTAAGTACACAACATATTAAAGTGCCGTTTACGTAAATGACTTTTACTTTCCTCCAAAAATGAGTTGATTTTTTCTAAAGTTATTATATTTTCTTTGTCGTCTGGCGGCAGTGAAAAGTAAAAGAGGCACATGCAAAAGTGAAATAAAAAAGCATATTTAACTTCATTTTGAACAATTAAAAAGTCATTACCAAAATAATTGCGAATTTTCTTGAAGCCTAAGTTTGTGCCTTAAGTCTTTTGTTTGGCAGTTTTTTTGTACTGTAGCTTATTTGTTTATTTGGTCAAAACAGCGTGTGACAAATAATTAAACAAATGTTCATTGTTTTAATAACACTTTCCACACAGCACAGCTTGTTGACGACCACGGCACTCAAACGAACAAAATGAAAGCGTTGAATTGCCTATTTTGGGCAACGCTGTACTGCGTGTTGTATTTGGTGCGCGCGTCAGAGGACGATTTACTGGACTTTGACTTTGCCGATGCGAAAGATGTTGACTGGAACTACGAGAACGATGCCAAATTAGTCAATGCACAAGCCGAAGCCGTGGCTGAAGCAGCCGCGGTAGCGAAGAAGATCGAGTCGAATATGCTTGACTTTGCGGTAGAGTTTGAGGATGACGACGCCCAGAATCACTTGCCGCCGTTCGATTGGCGTGAGAAGGTGCTGCGCAACGCACTTGCCAAGGCGTTGACTGACAAGGCGTTGCGTCAGAAGTTTGCCGAAGTGATGCCCATACTCCGCTTGCTCTCCTCGCAGCAACGTTTGGCGCTATCGGCGTTGATCTCTGCGCAAATGAATGCGAAAAAGGGACAAGAACTGAAATTGGATCAGGTACGTGTGTCAATAATCATTGAAAAAAGTGTTCGCTTAAGCATTCGCTTCGCTCAGGTGCGCATGATGTTCCAAGACGACAAAAAGCTGCTCTTGCCAATCGTCTACGACTTGGCGAATCTTGTCAAAAACTCTGCACGCAAATACATAGACTTTGGCAATGACTTAAACCGCGCTGAGCTCCATAAATCAGTCAATGAGCGTAAATTCGATTTGACTTCAACGGAAGATTCTGCCGAAGATACTGATGTAGGCACCATACGCGTCACAGCTGACAATACGAACGAGCCAGAAGAGTTGGAGGACTTCTTTGACAAAATGCCTGTCGATGTTCTTGACCCACAAAGCATTAACGAAGCGTTGCAGGCGGTTAAAGACGAAGAAAAAGCAAAGTCGACAAATGGCACAACAACAAATTCAACAGCCACGCTGAAGCATCGCGCACGACGCGCCTCCAATGAATTTGTGCACAAACTAATACGCTCAATGCCGGCGTCCGTTAACGAGGAGGAGCTTATGCGCGGCGCTGCCGGACGCACAATCAAGCTCAACACAACCGCCTTCGAGCAGCCGAAAGAGCATGTGCCAGCGTCGCTGCCCAGCGCCAAGTCGACTGCTGCCACAACGGAGAGCACTAGCAGCAGCAACATTGCGTCGTCCGTCGAGCCCTCATCCACACAGTCCTACGCCGAAATTGAAAACATCGCATTTGCCGATCTCAACGGCACCGAGTTTAAGCTCAATCCGAACGAGCGCCTGGACAAAGTCAACAGCGACGAGTTGTTGCCCAGCCCCGAAGAGCTCATCGCCGGGCCACGCTATCGACTTGCTGGGGGCAATAAGCTGCACAGCAGCAATCTGCGCAACAAGTCGCCGATCAAACGCAAGCGTGTTCAGGCGCGAGGTCGGCCAAAGGGTTCTGCGCCGCCGCCTCAGCTGCCACCACTGACCGCGGCCAGCTCCAATTCGCCAATCGCGACGTTGTCAAAGAAATGTGAACGCTTCACGGCCACCATGTGCATATACACCGACGACTATCCGCTGTAAGCTTGACTCACAAATACACAGAAACAACGGTTTGGCAACCCCTCACACCCATGTAAATCCGAACTGCCCCCCTTCGGCGCTGGTAGTGGCAATTGAGATTATTTATTTAATAGTCTGTAGTTTGTATTTAGTCTAAATAAATTTTAATTTAATAACTTTTGATTTATACTTATATATTTTTATGCAACTTTTCTTTGTAATATGTTTGTTGCACTTTGGTTGATTTTTTGTTTTGGTTCCAATTTTGTGCACTCTTGATTTTGGCCTAAGGTGCTTAAAACTAACCTCAAACACGCTTCTAGTTCACTATGTTGTTTTTAGCAGCTTCTTAATAATGCCTTATTCGTGTAGCGATCAGATAATGGGCAGCATACGGAGACACAAGAATGCCATGTCGGCCTTGCTGGCGGAGTTCTACGACAAGCCCAATCACAACCTGGAGTTCGGCGATGAATTCGATGATTATGTCGTCAACAAGAAGCGGTAAGTTTCCTCTCTGTCCCCTTTCGTACACCACACTTTCACTTATCGTTATTCCATTTGCAGGCGTGAGGATGAAGGCACCGCCGGCGGCATGTGCCAAAGCGTAGTGCGCTATGCACGGCCACAGAAGGCGCGATCCGCCTCTGGCGAGTGGAAGTACATCGTGAACACGGGCCAGCACACGCAAACGCTGCGATTGGAAAAGTGCAGGTTGATGATTCCCATTGATCTTTGTGCTTAAACTAAAATTAAAATTTCGCTTTTCTCCTCTCTGTTTCAGCAATGCCGGCGAGAGTTGTTCCTACTTGGCGCAAACCTATCGCTCACACTGCTCGCAGGTTTACAACTACCATCGCCTGCTCAGTTGGGATAAGTTGCGTGGCCTGCATGTGGACATCTTCAAAGTGCCAACTTGCTGCTCTTGCCAAGTTGATGGCTACCGCCAACAGTTTCCGCCACTCTCCTCGTTGCAGTCCAAGGATTTCACGCCAGCCAACTACCATGCCGAAAACAGCAACGGCTATTCGACCATCAATGAAGATGACTTGGACTACAATGACGAGAGCGATGAAGATGAGCTAGGCTACGTACCTGCAGCGTACAATAGCAACAGCATTGGCCATCAGCACAAGCAAAGTGGCCAATACGAAGGCAATGAGTTGTACTTGAGCAGCAAGAAGGTGCGCACAAAGGTGCATGCCCCACCCACGGTTGGCTCTTATCTCAGTCCGCCGGACGATGAGTACCGTGAAGCCGAGTATGGTCATAAGAGCGGATCGCGTGGTGCGCACTCAACAGCATCATCCTCATCGTCATCGTCTTCATCTCCATCATCATCGTCGCACAAGAAACATTACAGTCAGGCTTCCCGTCGTCGGCCGCACAATGAGCCGCGTGTGGACTTGGACTTATCACCGAGTGAATCGTATGCTGACAAAGAGGTAAACATATTTGGCACACCGCTTGCCGACAGTAACGACAAGTCGCGCGTGTCCCAGAAACGCAAACGTATTTATTCTGCTCCCCATACAGTTAGCGCCGGAGGAGCTGCGTCATCATCAAATGCTCCGCAGCAGCATCAACAGCCCACAGTTGCCACCAGCACCGCAGCCAATAGTGCCGCCCATGCCCATCAAGTACACTACCAGCAGCATCAACAGCCACCAATTTACGGCAGCGCTGCAGCCGCAACTGGCGCAGCAACGAGCGCGCCTGCGTCGTCCTACGGCCATGTCAGCCGCAACTACGTTGGACCATTTGGCAGCAAGTCGCGACCACGTTTCTATGCGCCCGGATCGGCGGCGGCGCACCCAAGCACCGTCAGTAGCATCGTCGGCAGCAGCACTAGCAGCGCAGCGACGACACCATCGACTCAGTCCCCATACCAGCGGTACGGCACTCACTCGACGGCGCTCCCAGCACCGCCCTCCATCTATCATGTGAATTCCATCTTCAGCAGCAGCGGCGACTACAATGCCTCTCGCGCACACAGCCCGGCCGCCAAACGCATCAATTACAGCTACCACCCAATCATTGACTTCTTCGACAAGAACAAGCGAGGCGATTTCGCTGACACTGAAGAGTCCACAGAAGTGGTGGACCAGCCTGACTCCGCACACATCTTTCCACACAAAATCTCATCCTCTTCGGTGTCGTCGTCCTCTTCGTCGCCTGCTGTCGGCGGTGCGGGTTTCTATCAAACTTCGCATGAGCGCAGAATTGGTTTTGGTGCTGGCGCTGGTAGGGCTGGTGTTGGTGTCGGTGTTGGTGGTTTCAGTCACGGTCAGTCGTTCACTGATGACAATGCTTGGCGACCAGTGGTTGCATCGCCTTAAAAATATGTCTTCAAAACAGTCCATCTGCTATGCGGTTCTTGGCAACAGTTGCTTTTGTATTAAACCCGTTAACAGTTTCACATTCTGTCGTGGATGCATGTCTAATAAGCTCCTATATAACATATGCATGCGATCTTTCTCTTTCGCTCTCTCTCTCTCTCTCTCTATTGAAAGTCTTTAATTAACCTTACTTATTTGTTTTTATTAATTTTTGTGCGCTTAGCGATAGGTTTGAGGCACTTTATTCCTTTGTTACTCAGCTTAAAGTCTCGCTCAACAATTGATCTTAAATTATTTATTTATTCGTACTTATAAATTATTTATTCTGTAGTAGATAGTTAATAACATAAGTTCATAAAAAGCAAAAACAAAGAAAATTGAAATTATAACGGACAAATTTCGGTCGTATTTTTGGAAAATAAAAAGAAACTTGCAATAAAACCAATATGTTTTGAAAGATATCCACTTCTTGCTGAGCAGTCTGTTTATGAAACGAAAGACTTAGAAAACGAACATTGTGCTGCGAGCGTATTACTTGTTGATCAATTGAAGCCTACTTTTTGGTGTAACACACAAAAATGCTCGTAAAAGTATGCTGCAATTAGCAAGTGGCTTGTGTCAAAAGCTCTCCGAATTCAAGCCTTGGACGCAACGAAGTCCACGAAGCTAAGCAAAGCTTAATGATGCCATATTTCAACAGTCATGCTTGAAGCCATAACCAATTGATTATGGCCTAATATACAAGTGCCAGAGACCAGTTTTTGGTGAAGTTCAAGTTGAGGGTCAACGGAGTTGAATAATACACATATTTCATGCTTACCAGTTGAATTGACTTGTGCTTTTAATGTGCGAGTGACAGACTCATAAAATGTAAAGAAATCAGCCTAAACCACTCAATTCAGCATATAAGTCAAACCAATCGAACTTCCGACGGCAAACTAGGTCTTGGCAATTGAGTCGATTGAGCGGGTAAACAAGACAAATGAGACATATGCAAGAGAGTCTCAACATGACGCAGCGACTGGTGGCAAGTTGCAGCGGCAGTTTCGCTTTCATTGACGATGACTGCACAAGACAACAACGACACAACAGAAAAGCAACAACTATAACATCGAGAGTGATAGTGACAAACAGCGAATGCGCGACTCGGTGGCAAACTGAACAACTGGAAAAGTGGAAAAACGTTGTATAAATTTTATAAATGCGCAATGATGGCACAATTGTTGCGCAGTTGTGGAGCAGCCTTGAGCAGCCACTGAAGCAATAAACGAACTCAGCGAAAGAAAGTGAAAACGTTGGCCTTGAAGTGAGAGTAAAAGTGAAGTGACGGCAAACAAATATTAAAAAACAAATGTGAAAAATTTTTCCAGTTGAGAAAATGTTTTTACAGCAAAGGATTTTAATTGTCATCTGCTGTCTGTCGCTTGTGCCAATAATTATCAACGGCATCAAAGTGACCGAAGACACCAACGAGTTGTTACCAACAACAACATCAACATCAACGACGACACGTCAGCCCAGTGGTTACCGTGTGTCAAGACCAAAATCAAAACATGCCACGCAACGTGTGCCAGTCTACCTGCAGGACATACGCCAAGGCTTTGTGGACGACGATGCTGGCGATGTGATACACATAATCGAGCCGCCGCAGCATTTTCAGCAACTGAAGCGTTTCATACAGCAGAAAGGTGAGGGAAGCGCATGGCTGATGCAGCCACCGCCGCCACCTGTGGTCACGAATGCCGTGACAAGTGTGAAATACCAACACGGACCGCAGAAGCCACTGCTGATAAAAGTGGAGCCAACGCCGTCGGAACAGGCGAAAAGCGAAAGTGATTTACTCACACAGGAGACGCAAGTGGCACAGGCGCAAGCGCAGAGCATTGCGACGAAAAACCGTCTGCAATTGCCGCTGGAGATACTCGCCTCGGTGCGCAAGACGGAGCGCTTGATGCACCAGCGCCAACGACCGCAGTTGCCGCTCGTGCGCCAGCGTCTCATCACAAAGCAAACGCACACGTTGCTCGCGGAGAAAGCACACGAACAGCAGCAATACCAGCGGGCCAAAGAGCAGCGGCTGCGTGCGGCGCTCGTGGCGCAAATGCAAATGCAAAGCCAGCACAAGCGCAACAAACGCACCCGACGAGAAGCACGAACAACGACGACGACAAGACGTGCCAGCACTTACGACGTCGAGCAGGGTCTCAAGCTGGTGGCGCACATCGGCGAACTGCTTAGGAACGCGGCGTTGTATCTGCCCGATGAGGTGGAACAGAATCAGACAAGCGTCGACAACAGGTCGCTCAGGCAAGCGGCCCAAGCAAATGCAACCAAGTGTGGCAAGGCTTGTGACAAGAGCAGCGTGCCTAATGCAAAGTTGAATAGCACGCAACAGCAGCAGAACAACTTCCGCAATGACGCAAATGCTACAACAACTATAACATCAACTGAACAAACAACAACAACGACAACAACAAAAAAGACAACGACAACGTCAACCACTTCCGCAACTTTGACAGCCAAAAAGCGACGCTTTGGTGAACGCAAACACGAAACATTTCTCTCGAGCACTTTGATGAATTCAAGTAAATCACCGCACTTGAATCAAAAAAATCACAAAAAGTGGCAATCGCCACAACCGCAGCTGCGCCGCAGAAGTGCAACAGCAACACCAACCAAACGCAGTGGCAAAGCCAGTGGCACAGGCGGCAAGACTGACAGACAGCTGGCGTTGGCCGCAACAGATGGTGCCGCGACATTCACAACCGCCTCGGCTGAGGTGCTTTACGATGATGTCATGGCCAACATACGCAACATGCAGCACGCAAATCCACTGCCGACTGCACGTCAACTGAGCCACAGTGACAGCGCCGCCGAGAGCAGCTCACCGCAAGGCGATGAGAAGACGACTTCGGCCAGTGCGAATGCCACATTGTCAATGGATCGCCTTGCTGATGTTCGTGATCTGGATCAGTATCTGAAGGCGGTGAAAGTCGTGTCCGGCAAGTTGCCGAAGTTCCAGGCCACAGTGCCGCCCTCGTTCAACGACAGCGATACGCTCAGGCACAGCGAAGTGACCTTCAATTTGGAGGAGTATGCGCGCCTAAAGCCCAAAACGAAATTTTTTCTCATAAATGGCAAAGGCAAGATATACGACACGCCTTTGCAGGCGACCACAAAGGCAAAAGCGGAGATTTTTCACAGCTTTCCAGACATACCGGAAGCGGTGCTGAAAGCTAAGGCGGCTAACCAAAGCGGTGCTTATGACGAAGGAGACTTCGATTTTTGAATGTTATTAAATAAGTGTTATTTATATTTTTTGTATTATTTATTATCTTTATTAACTTTTAAAGCTGAAATAAAATAAAAGATAAAAATTTTCATATTTGCGTATTCACAGCCGTTTAGGCAAGCAAATGTTCTTGAGCGCGTAGCCAAGAAGAAAAGCTCTACGCCCAACGCGGGCAATTAAGATAAGAAAAGTTGCCATTAGAGACAAAAGACTCAACATAAACGTGTGAATCATTGTTCGCTGCGCGCCTTCCATGCGAACCATGACCCCCTCAACATGTGAAACACGCACAAATGCTGAAAATAAAAAAACAACAACACAAAAAACACAAAAAAATTACGACTAATTTGTTAATTATTTAATACTTCAACCAAATACACGAAACCGTAAACAATTAGCGAACTCATTTCCAAGCAAGAAGTCAGCGGAAAAAAATACTTGCAACAAGTCGGAGTGTTAAAACTTATGTATGCATGAAAAACTCCATAAAAATTGGGCTACAACGAACGAGTGACGATGCTGAAAAACATAACTTAACAACAAATAAAACACAAAACTGACCTTTGCTGCCGAATTAGGTTGGCAGTGAGCGAGCGAGTTGACAAGAGTGATGATGAAGGCGACGGTGGTGGCGGCAGCGGCGGCAGCGACGATGACAATGACAATGTTTTTGCCTGTAATTACAGCGTGTTAATACAACTGCACGCTTTTGGCTTAATTTCTTTGTAATTTGTGTAGCACAAAAGCAAAAGCGTCGAAAAGCGTCGGCTCACTAAGAATACGACACAAGGTCGGATTTTATGGGCCGCGCTTGGGGTGGGCGCGACAACGGAAGCGACGATCATGACTGGGCAGCGCATTTAATGTGCTGGAACCCGGCAGTACGGCAGTAGCAGCAATGACAGTGGAAATGATGGTGGTGGCAGCTGCAAAAACTAATTGGATTCTCTGTGATTCTCAGCGCACATAAAGCACGCATGCCAACACAAATGACCAAAGAAGTGGAAGAAGAAGAAGCAGAGAATAGTGTATTGCGTCCTTCTCGTCTGTCAGTTTACATATGTACATATATGTATGTATCTAAATTGCTACACTTTTGTCTTTTCGTGCTTATGTGCGTTTTTAAAGTCCGTCAGCGTCGGATTATTTTATTGTTTTAGAATGTTGTTTTGCCACTTTAGTGCTTTGATTAAAATTAATTTTAATGTCCAGATTTTAGCATTTTAACGGACTTGCGCGCAGTTTTGTTTGATTAATTGACAATTCTAGTTTTCGACGAGACGAGTGTCAAAAAAAAGCACAAACACTTGTATGTAAATCATCTGCTCGACTTGTCGTAGGCGAGTCTCCGAGCATCGAATCGATTAGAGAAGAATTTGGAACTTAAAATATTCAGAACAAGTTTTGTTTTTTAGCTAAAGCGAAAGGCAATGCTTATGTAAGCGACTTTCTTAGCCAAAGATGAGTTCAAAGACTTCAATTAAAGTTGCGACGATGTCGACTTTGAGTAAATTTAATTAGCAACTTCAACTTAAATTAGAATGGCAACAACAATTACAATTTATTTTTTTTTTTTTTTTCATTTAATTAGCAGAATTTTTGCAAAAACAAAAAAACAAGTACAAAAGAACCGAAATAAAAATCCCAAAGCTTTAATCATGCAATTGTGTGTTTGTGCTGTGCGAGCGCATTGGGGCGGTTGGGCGGTTGGGCGGTCGGCCATTGCGACATTGACCCCGCTGAAAACAAGCAAAACAAATAAAGAAATAAATATTGTAATTTGTAATCGGTCATGCAAGAAATAACTGCAGCGACACGCGCTTCATTGATGAATCTGCCAGCGAACGACTAGCTGGGGGCGTGGGTGCGGTACGGCAGGCAACAATGACAAAGCCTTGGCGACATCGACAACGACAACAGTAACAACTGCGTACGAAAGCCGCCACAAGCGATTTTCCCAATAGTCATTGTACTCCATTGCGTTTTGTGCTAAGTTGTTGGGGGATTTTTTTCTCGCCGTTTTTAACGTTTTTCTTAACAAATTTTTCTGCCGGAAAATTTGTCAATTTACTGTGTATTGTTTCGGGCTGCAAGAGTCTTTGCATTATATAAGCAACTTGCACGAACAATTGCCAATTCAGTCTCGTTCGCTTACTTGACACAAGTCAAGCGTTGTTCTAAGCAGAACTCAAGGCAGCAACTCTTAGCGGAAAGTGCGCAATTGCCGCAAAGAAAAGGATTAAAAGTCAATTTCAAAAATAAAACAAACGAAATAAAATGTCGAATTCGGTGTTTGTGTTCTGTTTAATAATCGCCTGTTTTTGCATGCTCTTGACGCCGACAAGAGCTGCGCCACGCCCACAGCCGCAAGCGCCTGTCGGCGTTGAGCCACAAGCGGCCGAGGACTTGGATGCGGGCGCCGAGGCGGACGAGAAGGACTTGCAGGGCGCCTCTTCGTATGGCTACGGCTATTACTCATCGCCCTACATTGGCGGCTATTACGGCCACGGCGGTTACTATCCCTACTATGGCGGCGGCGGCGGTTACTACGGCTTGGGTGAGTTGCTCACTTGCTGCTCATTTGTATTTGCACTTATCGTATAAACCTATACTTACAGGCTATCCTTACTACGGCGGCTACTATGGCCTGCATCATCATCACGGCCATTATGGTCACTACTTTTAAAGCACTTATCTAAGCAAACAACCAGACAAACAATTGTTACAAATGTATCTTTTAGTTATTATTTTACGATGACAACTCTCAACCAAAGCGCTTGAGGCAAAACTGCGCAAAAAGAAAAATCTCAATCATATTTTACATGCACTTGACTGCTCAATCATTCAGTACATTCATTCAGTGACACTTTAAGTGGCAATTAAATATGTTATAATGCATAAATAGAAAAATATAAAACTAAATTACAGTTTAGCACATCAGTTCGAATAAAAATGCACAAGGATAATTGTTTTAATCGCATTCGACTATTTGAAAATGTACAAAGTTGCACTAATAAAATAGAATACGATTTGTAAATTCCACGCCACAAAAATGCTCAAGTTAAGCAATTATTATTTGATAAATGAAAAACAAATGTTTGTTTACGCACAAATTTGCATACTCGTTGTCCTACAATATGAATTATTATGAAATGAAATAAAGTATTCTTAACAAATAAATTAAAACATTCTGAACAGGGCTGAATTTTAATGAAAAGTAAAATTTGTCAAACCATTCCACCTTCGAAATTCGATAAGGTTTGTCGTTTGTATCACCCTAAGAGAGTATTTTCAGTCTGCAGAAGAGGTGTGTCATTTATAAACATGTATAAAGAATAAGTGTAATCAATTCCATTGGTGGAAAAGCAGCTGAACCCACGAACAAAATTGAAAAAATAACAGGACATTTAAAAAAAAAACAATCAACATTGAGCTAACTTCCAAACGTAAAAATCACTCGTTTTCAAATCGTTTTTATTCTTTGGACACTTCTCGAATTCGTAGCATGAGGGATAAAAAATCATTTAATCATGATTTAATAAGACACACCGAATGAGAAAGCCACAGATATTTGTGCTAAGCTTGCCAAAAAATCATTTGTTTTCTTACTATTTCTGGCTTAATCTCATTTATTTAAATTAATTGCTTAGAACAAAGCGAAGCGTTGAAAAATTATTTGAAGAAATAAAATATATCGATTTCTCGTTTTGTTTAATAAATGATTGCTTTCAAATTAATTGGTCACTTTTTCATGCAATAAGTAAGAGTCAAGACTAATGATGGCCAACACTGTTGGCAGTCGTGTTCGCATCATCATCATGATCATCAGAGCATAATATTTAAAACGTGGCACGTTTGAACATTGATGGGAAACGTGAGTGGCATACGTGTGATGGAGTGAGAATTATCCCGACTTACTTAAGTTTTATGGCGGATTACGCGACGAAGTTCTTGTTTGTGTTAATACCATAAAGCGCCTTAAACGAAATCTATACTGTGTTCAATTAATAATGTCAAAAATGATTTGTTCTTAGTTTTGTTTGACAAGCGAAAAGAACAATGATCAGTTCGGGATCGCCAATTAAGTTGATTTTGCAATAAAAATCGAAACACGTCCAACAGTGAATTGGTTCGTGATCAGCATGAGCACAGCTAGGTTAGCTAACTTGGTGCTGGAGTAAAGAAAGCTTTGAAGATCATAAAATTGGAATACAATTATTATTAAGGTTCTTCTACAAAGAAGTCTGCTATGCAAATGACGAAGAGTTTTAGATTTATTTTCGCCATCAAAGGCATAACAAAACTTTTCATTTAACTTTTTAATTCGCTAATAGCGGTCTTCACGCCCAACTCGTTAACGTCGCAATTTTAACAATTTTAATCTTAACGAGTGTCGGGCGTGAATACAGAAATATGCAAGTTTGCGTAAATTCGTTAATTCTTCTTCTTCTTATATAAACAAACAAAAAAGGGAATTTAGCTGAATTGTGCGAAATAAATCAAATAAAATTAAAATGCCGCAAAATAACGTGAAAATCAATTAATGGAACATAAAGTGAATCAAGTTGTGCGCGAGATTGAGTTTCTGGATGGTTTATATGTTTATGAATATACAAATAATTAATTATTTGTATTAAAATGGTGCACATCTGAGGATCGGGGTGGAGAAATGGAGGCAGCATTGGATGACTTTGTGGACGACATTATTGGCATACATCGGTTGGCGATAAGACGAAATCAAATATCCAAAATCTGCATTTTGATGCATTTGTTGTATGTGTTGTGTTATTGCTTATAACATACGAGTAGTCGGTGCATACGGGAAAATGTGGGAATTAATTTTCCTTTGTACTGGCTTATGTTGACAAAAGCTAACATATAACATATGCTGTTTTAATAATAAAATGATATGAAAGTAACTAAAAATTCCCTTTGATTTCTTATCGAGTTAACGCGTTACCGAACAATACGAGTCGGGGTTGATGAAAACTCGGTAAAATTTGAAATTTGAAAAATTGATATAGCGATGTTTGTGCGTCCGTCTGTCATCACTAATGGTTCTCGGAAACTGCATCAAGTTTGATGAATTTTTTGCCACGCCCACTTCTTTCCGCCCATCCAACACCGCCTACCGTTTTAAACGGCTATAACTCGAACGGATAGATTTTTAGACTCTATAGACTAGGCTACGTATACCTCCTTAACTGTAAAAGGTACGATTTTAACATTTTCCCTGAATTACGTCCCCGCAAGGACCAACAAACTGAAATTTTGCATAAATTGCGCTTTATCCTATTTTATTTAATTCAAATGAACATTTTTTTTTTTTGGATTTGGTGTGTGCAGGGTACTATATTGTCGAGACTGTACCGCCCTTACTTTGTTTTTAGTACTATTGCGGGCCATTAACTTTTATCGCTTAAACAAATTTTTGCTTCAATAAAACCAAAACAAAAGAAAACCAAAAACAATTTTTTGCGTTTAAAGAAATTTACACTTTAATGATTGTGAGTATAAGTTTTGGCGGAGCGACTAATTTGCATATTCTAATTGTGGACTTGTCATGAGCGCGTTATAAATTAACGACGCCAACTTTCACATGACAAAAAGCAAATCACTTCGGGCAACCAACAATCGAATGAACAATTTTTCGAGCCAAATACTTTTACTAACCGACAGCAACTTTGTCAAGGTCAAAGACGCCACGGTTGGAGAGAAGAAGAGAAGCGATCTTCAAAATGAACAACAAAGCTCAATCAGTGCTAATTGTTTTCGCCAGCAGCGTTTGTGCCACAAACAAAATATGACCTAACAACTCTGACAGAATTCGATAATAAATCAAACCCTTAAGCGATTCTTTGGCAAACAATGCCGCATAAACAATCATAATTGACCATCAAAATGAGTTCGATACAATTTGTCACGTTGCACATAACCGCGGAAGACCGCGGGGGTCAGCAGAGGTCGCGGAAGTGTCTTAGGACGCACGTCGCCTGTCACACAAAACCATCATTGGACAAATTATGAGACTGCGAAGCATTAAAAAACTTTATTGAGTGACGAACGTTTTGCATAAATATTTTTATTGTTTATTAACGTTTATTTATGCGAGAACTTTGGGCAACAAAAGCAAACCCAACAAAAATAAAAAAAAATGATGGTAAAGATAATAATGATGTTGATGATAATGTAGTTGTTGTTGATGATGTTTGCATTGTTGTTCATATTTGCTTAGATTAATCTTTAGATCACTCAACAAGATTATGAATATTTTTTGGTAAGCTGCTTTGACTTGTGTCGTTGTTGTTGTAGTTGTGCTTTTTTTTCTTTTTGTTTGCTTCTGATTTAGTCAAATTTTGATTTGTTTCTGCAGCAATGAGCAACGATAAACGATCAGCGATATAATAAAACAATAATTGAATGCGTTAATGACCTCAAGAGGCCATTGTCTTTTCGCATCAAAATGTCAATATCAAGAACGTTCGCGTTTATAATCGATTTTTCTTGTTTGACTTTATCTTTTTTCGGAGCACAATTCGCCAACAATAGCATTAAATTAGCAATTAAAAAACAGTTGTTAAAGCCATTTAGAAAAAAAGCAGATCAGATTATTGTTATTAATAAACATTTTCGGTTTTTACTTAACAAAGCACACAAAGTTATTTTTATGGACGTGAGAAATTGAAACAATATAATAATAAAAACCAAAAATTACAAAGAAAAACAAAGCAATTGAAATTAGATTTATTTAGTTGAGTTTAAACGATTCATTTTTGGCTTGAGACAAGTCTGTCGAATCGCCTCCCAAAATTGCGGATCGTGATTCACTCAACTTCAAGTGGAACGAATTTCGTGAATTGTGTAAAAAAAAAAACAAAATTCCGTCTTACCTGAACCAGTTTGCGGCGTGCTGAAAGCAAATTATTTATTGCGTTAAAAAATTAATTAGTTAAATAAAATAAAAGTTGACGGCAACTTGGCTCGAGTCACAATTGTCGCACAGTGCATGACAACTGAGGCGGCGAGTTCAAGCCTGTGCCATTTCAAAGCGTTTAAGCTGCGCCGCTACCGCAACCCAAGCAATAAAATCATGCGTTGGTAATAAAAAACGCGCGGCGTTTAATGCGCGTTTCTCGAAGAGAGAAGTCATTGTCAGCGATAAGTTTCGACACAAAATAGAAAAAAAACTCCATTTATTGTTTTGGACAACAGCCGAGGGTTACACACAAAAGATGAAGGGAGAATGAAAACGGTGGCAAAGGTCTTTATTATTTAATTTTTAATAATTTTTGGATTTTTTTTCTTCTTGACGTTTGTCATTAATTTGTTGATACCGCAAGGGCGAACTTGAATCTATTGTTGTGCACTGAGCGCTGCACTTGACCGCTTGCACAGTTAAAATTCAATTTTGTTGCTGTGATTTCAAAATTCAATACAATTCGACTCGGTTAATTAAAGTCGTTGATTTCTTTCGGTTATCTTATTTGTTATTGTATAAACATGTATGTGTGTGTGGTTAATAAACGCATTTAAGAGTCAAGTGCACGATGACGCGCCCTAACCACAAAGACAAACACAAAAACAAATCACAACAACAACAAGCGCGATCAAATGTCCAAATGAGCGCCTCCCGCGCCACGGCAAACAAACGCCCACAAACATTTAATGAAATTTATATGAAATTAATGTCGACCAACAATAACAAAAACAACACCAACAACGACCACAGCAATGACTGTGTCAGCGACTTTAGCTGTGATTAAAACCCTAAAAACACAAAGACACACAAAAATACGACATTCGGACGGATGGACGGAAGGACGGACAGACAGTGAAGTAACATTTTCATTTTCATTTCATTCGGCGCCCATTGATTGTTATGGCTCTGTGATTTTGTGCTCCGATGTTACAATTTTCATTATAAATATCTTGAAACGTATTTGAATATGCATTTGGTGTCATGTTTATGTGTGTTTATTGTTGTTGTTGTTGTTCAGGTAGGCTTTTCTTGTGCGCGTCAACAAGATTTCTGTGTTGTCTTCTATGTGAAAAGTTGGTTAAGGTTCAAGTACGTTTACACTTGAAACAACAACGACGACGACAGCGACAGCGACGATTGAGCGATTATTTATTGGCGTTGCTCACTTGCTTGACTCTCGGCATGTTGAAATATCAATTAAGATGTTGGCAAGCGAACTTGACGATTTGCAGTTACGCAAATGTGTGTTGATTGAGCCTTTAATGTCTTAATTGCGGCGTCTAATGATGATGCGTCATTAACGGCTTAAGAGCACACTGTGTGAACGGTTGTTGTTGCAGCTTTGTCAATCAAACTGTCGGCCATTGTATTTTGTGCAATTATCAACTCGAATGCATTAAATACTAAACTGATTCTCGGTATTTCAGGCGCGCAGTTCCTGTTCGAACAAGTTTGTGCCTTAAGTCTTTTGTTTGCCATGAGTTCTGTACAACAGAACACAAAGACAACGTCTGCGAGAGTAAAAGTAAAAGTAAAAGCTGTAAAAAATACATAATTTTTTAGCTTTTGAACACGACGCAAGGTCCATGACGGACACTGAGCGACCCTGAACCGTGTCTGGTTTGTGGCATGCAGCAAGCGGCAAGCAGCGCTGCCGAGTATCCTGTTCTGCACGCCAGTCGCACTGCATTAAGGTCGACCCTCGAATTTGGTCAGTGAACCGCAAGCAAGAGTTCGATCAGCGAACGCATGAACTTGTTTTGCACAAGAAAACAACTGCAACATTTTCGCATGCTTCACACACGGCGCAAAAATCGTAAGTCACGTTTGCCTCTACGCTACTTAGCCCTGCCGCACACTCAGACTTTTCGGTCAGTGTAGGTTTTCGCGTACCGCGCCAAAAGAAGCAAACACGCAAAACTGTGAATTTAGACAACAACAACAACTGACCTTGCACGCTGATCTTTATGTTGGCTCCGTCGCCGCGCCACGCCGCACCGCGCTACAGGGGGGACTTTTGCTCTTGTTTCGTTTTGTTTCGTTTCGTTTTCTTTTCATTTCGTTTTTTCTTCAGCCATTGTGGCTTGCCTGCTCAGCGTTCCACACTTTTTTGGGCGCTTTAATCACCTGCAGCTGCCTGCCGCTGCTACGTATTGTTTGTGGCTCGCTGGCCGCGTATGCTCGACTAAACACTGGCAAGGGCAATCAATTTTGACGAAATTAAAGAGAGCAACATACGTCAGCAGAAGACATAAAATAAATGCATCCAAGCAGAAACTCACCCAAAAGAACTGAGCAAATAAATAAATACATATATTTCTTTATTTGATTATTCTTTTTATGCTTTATTTTCATTTTTGTTATTTTGCGTGCGGCATCAAACTGAAGTCGCGTTGAGGCAAGCGATTTAATTAGTTGTTATGGTAACTTCCGCAACATTATTATTTTTTTGTTTCAATATGTGTTTATCTTCTTCTTCTTATTCTTTTTTATTAAACTCTTGTTTGCTAATGTTCACGAATTTGTCTAGCTTAGCTTTGCTTCGTGGGTGCGTTTCGTACAAAAGTTCTCGCATTGATTTATGTGCATGTGCGTGTACGTGTATGAGTGTTGAAATTTGCATATTAATGGCAATTATTCGATCATTTACGCTTCAAATTTAATTAAAGCAACTCAATCGACTGAGTACAAGCACTCCCAGGCACCTTCAACTCTGCACCTTCAAAGAGGTTCGTTGCCGTCGCATAACTCAACACTCTCGGCTCCTTTGCATGCCTCATGACTTGGAAATAAGTCAACGGAGTGCCACCATTTTTTGTCCAAGTTCGAAAGGCAATGACGGAAATCGCACAAATGAAGATTCTAAGTTCGACTTCCTTTGGCAGTCGCGCGTAAAACAAAAGACTCAAGCAACAAACTTGTACGTTTCTATTCTAACACAACTAGAACATTTCATTTGCTTTTTAAGTAAACATCAACAGGAAGTCAATTCATTTTGGTGGCACATTTTAATGGCTTGTTTTTGTTTTAATAAGCTTTTGGGGTCGAGCGGTTTTGATTTATTGCACACCAAGTACAGTTTTCGTCTAAAATAAGTTCGGCAATCGCTCCTTTTCAAGCTACACTGCCGACTGCCGATTGCTGACGCATCTACAGCAACAACAAAAACCGCAATCACTAAGGTCAGTACTTTCACAGCCAGAACCTGTTCTGCGTCGAATGCCGCTGACTGTTCTGTGTCAGAGACTTCCTTGATGCGAACAGGATCGGCCGAAAGCCCCATCAGCGTCAGGCCGGATGAATAAGCATTTTAATTGTATTTTATACTCATTTCTCAGCGCAAAATGACGCCACTTGCCATACAACCTTGAGACAAAAGTGTAAAAAGAATATTGTGTAGGCTGTAATTAACTTGACTTGATTGTTGTTGCTGTGTGTGGTTGGCTTACTTTGAAGCATTTTATGCGATAATCTCACAAAATGCTTTTGTAAATTAGTGGAAACTTGTTACAATACAACACATAAATAATAAAGCAACAATTCGCAAAGTATCTGCTTTTGTATGTGTTGGTTATTTATTGATAAATATTTCGTAATTTGCACAAATACACATTTCATTTTGTTTATATTAAAGATTTACAACAATAACAGAAGCAACGAAAACAGTTCGTTCAACCTTTTGTTTAGGTGAAATTTTTGGTGGCAAATTGAATCATGTTTTGTGTTATTTTATTTTTGCATTGTCGTTTAAACACGTTGTATTTGAATGTGTCTTGATTGAATTGAGTGCTCGAATGGAAATTGCCAGGTTCACCTTTAGCAATGAGCGGCTTTACATGCGAAGCGCGTTTCGGTTTTGAGTCGATAAAATTATTGCACATAAAATATAAAATAGTTGAGTTTTTTATGAACTCAAAGTGGCATTTAGAACAGAAGAGCAGCAGCAGCAGCAGCAGTGAACAGCTTAGCGCAATTGCATACAAATGAGGGCGCCTGACAGTCGCATGAAGTTGATGCTTTATGGCCACCAGCGACAAAGGCGAACGCCACTGAAATAAATTGCAAGCAAAAGAGAAGCGAAAAGGCAAAGGTGCATGGCGGACAGGAAACAGGAGTGTGCACAAAGTATGTGCTAGATTTTACGGCCACTGCCACTGCCACTGCAACGCCCCGTAACGTAATCGGTCATTAACGGTGACATTGCTGACGACTGAGTGCATTAGAAGCTTCTCGCAGCTAAGCCGCTTAGTGCATTAGACAACACATCTTTCAATCATCGACACTCAACATTTTTCGTTTTTTAATTATCATCTGAAATAAACGTTGAATCGTTTACTACATGCGATTTTGAAAGTTGAAATACTTGAGCAAATATCTGACAAAGATGACTACATAAATACTCGACTCGTCTGCTCGTAAATGATTTCCGGTTTTTGTTTAAAAGCGTTTATTTATTTCGTCTTTTTTCGCGCAAATTGTTTTCGGGTACCAGCAGCGTTGTTCTTCTTCTGCTGCGGCCGCACTGCGCTGCGCCGTTGAACATGATTAAAATTGTAAATAAAAGTATATTTCAATCATGATCGATTGCATTCTGGCCGTCTGACATTCTGCCATTCTGCGATTCTGCCATTTTGGCATTTTCTGACATAATTTGTCAAAATGAAACAGTGCGCATCCAGCTGCTTGCCGCAGGCTGTTGAGCGCTAAATAATGTTAATAAGCAATTAAAACAAGCGATTACAATAGTCAAAATTCGGCTGAGCAACAATGGAAAGGGTGCAGTGGTCAGTCAAGCCGATGATTGATGAATCGCCTTAAAACACAAAAGAAAAATGTTTCAGTTTTTGGCATTTAAAAAAATTTTATTTTATTTTTTGCGAAAAAATAAAAATAAAATTATTATAATAACGCACTTTCGGTCAACTTTTGCAAACACAGTAGTTGTGAAAATATTTGTAAGGCCTTAAATGCTCTGAGCATTTTTCAATACAAACAGTTGTAATCGTCATCATCATTATGATGGCACGGGGCCACGAGGCCTCAGCATGCAAAGTTGGCGCCAGCGTCTTTGGGCACGCTTTGCTCTTGCTAAGTCGCCTTTGCTTGAACAAATGCGTCAATTAATTAGTTCGGAAATGTCCGTCCTCAAATGTCTTACATACGAACGTACAACAAGAGCCAAACACAAATGTTCAACTATGCGCAATTATGTGAAAACAAAAAAAATAAATAAACGATCAAATAAAACGGACGAACATAAAAAAGACGGACAAAGAATTACGCTAAACGTCCACTTAAGGTCAGCAGTGAGCAGTAAAAAAAAACTGGTTAGTTTGGCCTAAAGAACCATTCAATACTGTTTATTTCTTTTTGAAGTATTTGTATAAAATATTTACTTAGCTCAGAAAATTAGCGTTCAGAAAAACAAATGACTTTTTGTTAAAAAACACGAAAAAAGATGCCAAATTCAATATTCTTTTTAATGGACGCGATGTTTGGCAGCTTTTTATCAATTATTACAAGCCTCAATATTAAGTCGCTTGATTAGCAGCCAATTAAATTTAGAGAGTAAAATTAACGACAGTTGGCAAAAGAACTCATGGAAAAGACAGAAACGTCAAAAGTCAAGTACAAGTTCATCATTCATCATGCCAAAAATCGCTGGTCCATCACTCAATGGCTGTCCCAACACGCCTTTGCACCTCTGCGTGCTTTAATTATGTGCGAATCTCTCGCAAATAAAGAAATAAAAAATGAATGCATGTATCAAATATCAAGACTTGTAAAAAATGCAAAATACTTTTAGCAAATGATGACGAAAGCGTCAGCGCAATGCACGAAACGCCGAAATCGACAATTATGAATAGAGACAATTTGGTGTGAAATGCGAATGCGAATTTTGTGGGCTGAGAGCGAGACGGGTGAAGCGCACCTGCTGCCGACTAACTGTCGAAAAGTGTCGCAAAGCTGAACCTCAACGCAATGGCAAATTGGATGAGCCAAGCGGCAAGCGAGTGCGAAATGATGTCGCACGCAATCAGCCAACAAAATTGACGCCAAATGACTGCCACACGTTGACTTTGAGCTGAGCTATAATGTGCTGTGCTGAGCTGAGCTGAGATGAAGCCGAGTCACAGCCAAAGCGAAGTCAAGCGCCAGAGCTCGCGCATGCGTAGCTCTGCTGCCGAGTCGCGCTGTACTGTGCTGTGGTGTGTTGGTGGCAGCAGCTGACACGAAAAGAGCGCACAAGCAGCGAGCTTCGTAGTCGCAGCCAGAGTCGCAGTGACAGTACAGTCGTTGCTCACTGCCGCCGCCGCAGCTAAAGATATGCTAACAAAAAAATCGCTACTCTTATAAATACAGCGTGCGTCTGCGCAGTTTTTGTTATTTGAACTTCAATTCTGCTCGAGTTCGCTTCGCAAAGCGCGTCTTGCTTCTCTGGCTGCGTGCGATTTTTTTCCCAATCAAGAACCAAGGCGACGCAAAAACGCTAACAAAACGCGCGCGATTTATCAAGTGTACAAAGTGGGTAGAAGAAATATTCCAAAATTTTCCGAACTGTCGATGAAAATATTGTGCAAAAATAACTAAACAAAAAATAATTATTTATTTGTAGGCTTGAGGAATAAAGCGAATTTTTTGTGCTTCTTTGTTAAATTGAAATCAAGTGCTTGACAACGTTTTTGAAAATGGTGAGTGTTTCAATCTGCGCTAGAAATGCTTTAAGCTAAGCGAACTTATGCAAAAAGTGTACAACATGACGTATGCGCAATAAGAGACTCAAACAATGAACAAATAGAAAAACTTACTCTGCAAAGTCACACTTTTTTTCGTGGCTGCGTTTTTGGTGCTAAGAAAACATGCGAAAAAGGTGCAGTTGAGTCGCGATGACAATGACAGTAGAATGGAAAAAGTGCACACTGCAACATGTGGCAGCATGAATGCACACAAACATACAAACACACACACACACACACACACACACACACATAATGGAGAACATTTGTCTGTCAAACAAAATTGCTCAATGGCCGCAAAAAATGGAGAAAAAAAAACAAAAAACCAACAATAACGAAACAAAACCAACAACAAATAACAAAGAAAAACAAAGATTAAAAAACAATCAACGAATGTAAATTTTGCATAAAATGCTTCAATTGTAGAAAATCGGTACAAGCGCCAATACGAAATTACTAAGAAAAAAAAAATCAACAAAACGCTTAGCAAAAACGCGACCTGCCGCAATAAGAATTGTTTACAGTAAAGCGAAACGGAATGAATGGACAGGCAGACGGTCAGACAGACAAACAGACAGACGAACGACAGACAAGCCCTTGTCTTCATCATCGCAGTTTTCCGCCAGCCAAGTTTTACTTGAAGTTTGGCTGAGTGACTCAGTGACTCTATGAATGGATGAATGAATGAATAAGTATTTGACTAACAGACTGACGGACGGACGGACTGGTGGTCTGGTGAACCGACCGATTGACTGACTGCGCTGCTCGTTGTATTTGCTGTCATTCAGCCGCCTGCCACTTCAACCATCATGCTGTCCATACAAAACGGAACGACCGGAAACGCTCATAAATGAGGGACGAGGCACGATCACGAAGCGGATTTTCTTCACGCTCTGAGTGCGATTCTGGCAACAAATTACCGCCACACACACACACACAAGCACACACAATGCTAAAGCCGAAATCATGCCGTCAAGGCGTTCTTGGCCAGCATTTACATGAGTCCACACACGAGTCTTGCGTCTGCTGTAAATGAGGCAATCTGCGCTCATACGCAAGCTTAGATCATTTCGAGGGCGCCTCTGGTGCGTCCGTGCATTATGCGCTGAACTTCACATGTGTAACATTTTGCGCTTGAATTAATCTTTGTGCTTACGGTTGCGCCTCGCATCCCTCGCCTCATGCCGTTCACTCGTTTTCTTCACTGACCTTTGACCAAACGCAGAATTGCAAAATATACGCAGAACAAATACGCCAATTTTTACAACACTTTTTGCTTTGTTTTTTTATTTTTAATAATTTCAATTTGAAGATTTGAATTTCAGTTGTTTTTTTTTTAATTAAAGTTGATCTTTCCGCTTCTTCTTATTATTATTATTATTTGCTCTGCACGATATACGCGTAATTACTTTTCTGCTGCCTCAAGGTCGCGTTAAGCTTCGTTGTTCGCCATCCGCCATCCGCCGTCTGTTGTCCGTCGCGCGTCGTGCGTCGCAAGTGAGTTTCTCAGGCCGCAATTACACTACGAAATTGTGACAATTATCACACCGATTGCAATCTGCTGTGCGGCTTGAGATTATTACGCATTGTTGTCGCCGTTGTGGGTGGCTGTGTGGCAATCGTGCTCAAACGTTCAGCCATGCCACGCCCCTCGGAAATAGTTTTCTAACAACTCCGAGTCATGACTCGACACAAATACACAAACATTTTCATAATTTTGTCTAATTATTATTGTATGAATGCTCCAGTTGAGTGACGTGCGACAACGCCGCACCTAAGCACGCTGCCTTGCTTTGTGCCTTTGTATCTGACAGACACACACACACACACACACACACTCAAGTATCTGACGCTCTGACATTGCGGATGATGACTTGCTGGCGCAACACACAAAAATTGATTCAACTCGTGCTGATGTTGTAATGTTGTTGATCCCTCTTCGGATTGACTTAATGGCTGCATTTATTACTTTTGATTGATTCGATTTTTACAGACAAACAACAACCAAAAGTTATTTTTGGCAACTGTTTAAATTTAGAAACTGCTTCGGTTCTATAAACTGTTGCGATTAAAATTTACAAACATCCGCATTCCATATAAGATTAATAGAATTGTAACACTTGAAAGCTCTAAAAAGCATAAAGATACTTTTTTGTATCTCGCATAGCAAATCTTCAACGCTCAGAAGCTGAAACAATTCCATGAAGTTTCTTACAGAAAAAAAAATTTAATTGGTGAGACTATTAAAATCAAGAGTGACGATGTCGACACAAGCGTTGCTAAACTCGTAAATTACTCAAATACGAAATGAGCCAAACAACAAAAACAAAATTTAACGCAAATAAAGCGTAAGTTATTTCGAAATGTATTCTGTGCGACAACAACATCTAAAAATGGTAACAAGAACAATTCGTGCTCGCGGTTTTTATCTGAGCTAAACAACTCAGCTGCACAATTTATGGTCGAAACGACCGGTGGCAAGTTTGAGTTTGCCAAGATGACAAAGACGACAACGACGAAGGCAAACGACGAAACAAGTCAAGACGCATTGGCCAAGTTCAGATCTGATCATCCGCGAGAAACGCGCGGGCGTGCTGTAAATAATGTCGCTGTATGTGTCATTTTTATGGACGAATTAGACTGACAACAACAACAACGACAACGACAGCTACAATAACAATAACCACGACAAGAACAACACAGCCTCAGCAAACACTCAAACGTGTTTAACACAAGTAGCGGCAGCACGTACGACAAAAAATGCAATCGAATTTGCTAAGACTTCTACTCGAAGTCTTAGACACAAAAATATGAAAAATTCCACCTGACAAGTCGTCGTCACAGAGCGATGACGCTTTGCAGGCGGGGGAAGGCAAGTTTGCCATCGAGTGGCATCTGATTTCATTAATAATAATTTTTTATGTTTTCGTTGTTTCTATTTTGCGAACAAAACATAGTTTTGTGCGTGGGCGTGCGGAATTTATTGAGCATGTTTTTATTGTTTTGTTTTATTTGAAAATGATTTTTATTAATTATTTTCAAAACGAACCTTAATTTTTTGTTTCTTTCATCAAATCAAAACTGTTCTTAATTTATTTTGCTTCGCTTATTGACGACACTCACTTGGATGCGATGCCATGTGAGTTCAAGTTTAAAACTCCAACAGTTCCGACAGCGCTTAATTAAAGAGTCAAAATGATTTCGGTCGCTTTTTGACTGCTCAAAGTGACTGCGTGAGCGACTGAAGTGAATGAAAATGAATATTTAAGTACATTAAATGTTCTTGATCTGTTTATTGTTGCTTTTGCTTTTGGCAATCGCTGTCGATTGAGTTATATAATTCCGGGTTCTGTCAGTTTGGATTTGTCGATTCAAATGCCAAACTGGACGAGTGCGCTTTGTCTTAATGGACATGCAAATGAGATGCCGCCAAATTGTCTCGCTGATAAAAATATGTATTAGAAAGATACGAAGAGAGTGTCTTAAATAAGAATGCTGTCTGTGCTTTCAAGGCCGAGACGAATTCTTTTTATCTCCAGCTGGCGGCATAAATAAACATTAGCGACTCATTTACATAATCAGATGACTATTTATGGAACGAGTATGACTTATTCAATGCGCATGAGCAGCAAGAGATTTTAGTTTGAGCGCTGAACTCATAAATCAAGATTGGCGCGTGTTGAAAATTAATAGAAAAATTCTTAAAAGTTGTTTGAACTCAAAATGTACGCACACAGACAGACAGAAAGCGTTAATTTAATAAAACATTGATTATTTCATTATCAAAATGAAGCTAAATTATTTGACAGTTTGATCTTTCTTTCTGCACATATAAACTTTTTTTTATTTTTGTCATGACCTTCGAGTCATAGTACCCGCAGCCCATCAACATCATCGACGTGTTAATTTTCTGCTTAAGTGTTCAACAACATAAAATAAAAATTAAAAAAAAAAACGGTCTAAACAAAATCAATGCTACGCCTATCAATTATTAAACTGCCGTTTCTGGCCGAGAGCGTCATAAGATGGGCATCGGCTGCGTCGCCTTTTGGCATTTACCACAGAATGCATTTAAGCACATTTTTCAAATATTTATGCTGGTTATGAAGAAAAAAAGCATTAAAACGAGTCAGGGGCCTTCATATTAATTGGTTTAATTGAGCCGTGAATGACCCAATTAGTTGTGTTTTGGACAGATCTTCTTAATAAGCCGCTTAATGACTCTTTAACATAGTTGAGTGATTGATAGCAACTCGCGGGCCGTTTAAAATTTCATAAAAACATCGTCAGCCAATTGCAACAAATCTCTACCGCGGCGTCTGTGACTTTGCGACTTTTTATGGTGGGAACTTGAAATTTGAATAAGCCCACGTAAATATTACTATGAATTATTGGCCATACAAATAAGGAAAACATCCTAAAGAGACGTTTAACTTTGACCGATAAATCAAGAATTGTTTCAAAGCTATTTACAAACAAATGATTTGCATTTAGAGGCCATTCATAAATTACGTAAGACGGTTTTGCCTACCTATGACCCCTCTCCTCTCAAATTAAAAAAAAATTAGATCATCGCATCCTTTTTTGTGACACGCCTATTTTTTTAGATACAATTGTTTTAATAATTTTTCTTCTTCATGACGGTTCTGACAAATGATTTATGGTAACAAGACTCTGAAGACTCTAAACATAATTTTAGGTCGATAGCTTCAAAACTGAGGGAGGAGTTTCCCTATATACAGACATACGGACATGGCTAAATCAACTCGACTTGTCGTCCTGATAAAAAATATATACATATCGCACATGTTTAACTAAACTGTCACAACTCAAAATTTGTCATTTTCGAGTTTTCATGTAAAAACAGTTTATCGTATGCATAAATATCACCACAAAAGAGGTGGTGTAATTATCTGGTTTTGAAACTTTGCCTCTTTTCAATATTGCATTTCCATAAGGTTGTCCATTAGGCTCTAAAGCAGTTTCTTGCGTTTCCTGAAATTTACGTAAAACATGGTGGACGACGGACGGACCAAATCCGGCAACATCCGTGCACAACCTTTTCCAGCCGCAGCTCGCGCTCGACTCGTTTTTGGTAATTTACGATAAATTCAAATTAATTTGCTCCAAGTTTTGCCGCTAAAAACCGGCACTTGCGGCAGTACAACGTGGAGAGCGTGCTGAAATTTAAGCGAGGCTTAAATTCGGCAAAACTCGTGGAGTAATTTTTTTGTTTCCGCACTGAAATGCCCTATGTTTCCAGGCGATACATGAAAACATAGCCTGCACAACAAATGAACGGGATTATCGATTTTTTTGAAAAAACTGAGCTGAAAATGAGGAAGTGAGGGGAATTACTTTGGTGTCCTTGTTATACCCTGCTCACACACTGTGTATCAGGGTATATTAAGTTTGTTTGAGACGGTTTGTATGTAACGCATAGAAGGAGGGGAGGGGGACCCTATAAAGTACATATATTCTTGATCAGGATGACAAGACGAATTGATATAGCCATGTCCGTCCGACCGTACCAATCCAATGGTTCTCGAAAACTATAAGAGCTAGAGACTTGAAATTTGGAGGATAGACTCGTGAGGTCAAGATCAAGTTTGAAGGAATTTTTGCCACGCCCATTCCTTCCCGCCCATCGAGCACAACCAAAGGTAATTTTTTTCTTAAAGTTGCTGTATCTCCTAAAGTGTAAAAGATACAATGCCGAAATTTTGTATGCAAACTCAGTTAACATACCTTTTCAAAACTGCATACAACAAACTACCACTTTCCCCGCAAAGACCAACAATCTTGAATTTTGCAACAATGCTTTGTAACAAAATCCGTACTAAAGCGCCATCTAATGGCAACATTGCACTCTGAGCCCTGCCTTACCTTACCAAATACACAATCCATATCGTGGTACACTCCTTTTGCTGTCGGCTAAAGTTTAACGTGTTATAAACATAGGTGTGTGAACAGGGTATTATATAGTTGAGAATACTCAACTATACCGCCCTTACTGGTTTCTTTTTTGCTTTGAATAAAAATTGACTATTAAATCGATTTATCGGATTTTCGATTATATAGAATACCCCTGGTTTTAATTGATCCGGATAATCGAGTTTCTACTGTATATACAATGTTCGTGAAGCGTATAAAAATTAAATAATGATTTGTTGAAAACATAATTTCAGTTTATCAGCCATGGTTAATGGTCGTCCACAAATTACGGTGAGGGGGTTCATCGAACATCTTTTTAGTCCATCAATAAATATCAATCGGAAATAACCGACAATTATTTCCGTTTATACAAAAGTACAAACAAAGACGGTAGAGGTCGTTTCAGAGGCTCGGTTCGGTTCTCAATTTTTCAGTGGGTTGTTTTCATCGCTAAGTGACAGTTATCGATTCTAACATTCTGTTAGTCACAACTTTCTGTTTTCTGTTGACACTAACACTAACAGATTCGACGACCCGTCGAGACAAGCTACTTGAATTAATCAGGTGCAAAAATTTCATCTTAGGTTTTGGTATCTTCTGTTTTTTTTTTTTTATAACTTTACGTTATTCTAACAGAGTCAATAACATTAAAAAAATAAACAAAAAACTATTGTTAACCAAAAATATGGTTTGAGTCTAAGGAACTGACAAGAGTTGCCTAGTCTGGAGAAGAATCGAGCACATGTTTTGACTTATGTGTTCCTTATTGAAACGAAATCTTGAGACAAATTGAATATAAGCTCAGTCGAATGTTTCTGATCACACGACAGTGCATACTTTGCGCTATATTCGATTGGAATGTCATATGAACCTCCATTTCTAGGTAAATTGAGAATTTTAGCAGATATTTTATTTGTGAGTTATTTGAATAAAATTTTATAAATTCATCAAAATTCGCGCGAGCCGCACTAATTGGCCCAATTTTGAAACGCAAACGAGCCAAAGAGTGTCATATTGACGCTGAACTGCTGAACAGTTGAAAACATGTCAAAAGACACAAAATCAACCTATTCATTGGATTCGAATGCAACTCTGGGTCAAAAGTGTAAGCAAACTGCTTCTTCTTCTGGTCTAATTGACTCTGTTATGAAACTGCATATGAGTATTGATTTAGCGTATGTCGCGGTGCATGCTTCCTACAACAATTGCCTTAGTCAAAAAGAACTGTTGAATGTCAACAAAATACTTGCATTGGTAGCATTCTGCTTTCGCAGGCCAAAAAAAAATAAAAATTTGCTTACATTTGTTCAAGCTGGAGATTTGATCTATAAACAGTCTGCCAAATTGATCTACAAACAGTCTACCAAATTAAGTCTCAGTTACTGAGTAGTCTAAGTAGTCGCGACTAAAACTCGGACAAAAAACTACAATGGATTATCGCTCTAACGACCCGGGCGCAGTGCAATTTGGAAACTTCATGAATTACTATCAATTCAATTCGGCGTCAGATCGTTTGAAATTGCTACCAAGTGATGTTTGGATGCCGTCGGTAGAGCAAGGCACGGAACGCAACATCGAGGATGATGATAGGCCTTACTTAGTACTCGATGTTGGCTGTAACTCTGGCGTTTTCACACAACTACTGCAAACATTTCTAACGCAAGTCACTGACGGCCGCCGGGTACACATTCTCGGCATAGACATAGACGAGCGTTTGATCGACCGCGCCAAGTGCGACAATACCAATGAGTGTATCACATATGAATCCGTTGATGTTATGGACAACGCTGCATTTCAAAATGTAATCGCATACCTTGATAAGCACAGTCAGTCGAAATTTGATGCCGTTTGCTGCTTCTCAATAACTATGTGGATACATCTCAATCACAATGATGCAGGACTTAGGGAATTTCTTAGAAAACTGTCGCAAATAGCGGCACTGTTTATTGTAGAGCCTCAACCGTGGAAATGCTATCAGACAGCGGAGCGTCGAATGAAAAAAGCGGGCGAAGTTTTTCCATTATTCCTTGAGTTGAAATGGCGCTCAGCTGTGGAAAGTGAGATTCAAAACTACTTGGAGTCTGATTTGAGGCGCAAAAAAGTCTACGAATGTTGTCCGACTAAGTGGAAGCGCCTTATTTGCTTTTATAGATAATAAGAATGATTTGAAGTAATGATGTTTTTTATTTTAATTTACAAAATATACTAATAATGCTTTTATGTTCCCTTTTGCAGAAAATTCTCCTTGTTAGCCTTGTGCTAACCACGCTAGCTGCGCGAAGCATTGGGCAATATTCCTACGATCCTCCACAACAAAGTGGCTATGACTATCCAAAACCTGCAATTCCATTTCCACCACCATCGCCAAAGGTGAATCAAGGATACGATTACCCAAAACCTAATATACCATTTCCACCTCCGGCGCCCGCGCAACAAGGATATGATTACCCAAAACCACAACAGCCAAAAGGGTACGACTATCCGAAACCTGCGATAGCTTTTCCGCCACCAGAAATAAAAATAATTGCCACACGACCACCGCCTCCAATTGCGTCAACAGGATACTCGTACCCAAAACCTGAAATCTCATTTCCTCCGGTAACGAGCGCTCCAAAGTATGAGCCGCCTCAAACTCCAGCGAGTGGTTATTCATACCCAAAACCAGCGGTGCCATTTCCACCACAACAAAAGTACATACCACCAGTTCAACAGACGATTCCTTCAGAGCCGAAATACCGACCATCAGTAGAAGAAAAAGGATATTCATACCCTAAACCAGCCATACCGTTCCCACAGCCATCATATCTGCCTCCGCAGCCAACAAATCCACCGCAATCAAAATATTTACCACCACCTCAGCCAACTGCTCCACCAAAACCAAAATATTTGCCACCCCCAGAGCCTACTAAGGGATACTCATATCCAAAACCGGCAATTCCATTCCCTCCTGCACCTTCACCACAGCCATCATATCTGCCTCCAGTGCAGCCAACAAATCCACCACAACCTAAATATTTACCACCACCTCAGCCAACTGCTCCCCCTAAGCCGAAATATTTGCCACCCCCAGAGCCTACTAAGGGCTATTCTTATCCAAAACCATCAATTCCATTCCCTCCTGCACCTTCACCACAGCCATCATATCTGCCTCCGGTGCAGCCAACAAATCCACCACAACCAAAATATTTACCACCACCTCAGCCAACTGCTCCCCCTAAGCCGAAAAATTTGCCACCCCCAGAGCCTACTAAGGGATACTCATATCCAAAACCATCAATTCCATTCCCTCCTGCACCTTCACCGCAGCCATCATATCTGCCTCCGGTGCAGCCAACAAATCCACCACAACCAAAATATTTACCACCACCTCAGCCAACTGCTCCCCCTAAGCCGAAATATTTGCCACCCCCAGAGCCTACTAAGGGATACTCATATCCAAAACCGGCAATTCCATTCCCTCCTGCACCTTCACCACAGCCATCATACCTGCCTCCAGTGCAGCCAACAAATCCACCACAACCTAAATATTTACCACCACCTCAGCCAACTGCTCCACCAAAACCAAAATATTTGCCACCCCCAGAGCCTACTAAGGGATACTCATATCCAAAACCGGCAATTCCATTCCCTCCTGCACCTTCACCACAGCCATCATATCTGCCTCCAGTGCAGCCAACAAATCCACCACAACCTAAATATTTACCACCACCTCAGCCAACTGCTCCACCAAAACCAAAATATTTGCCACCCCCAGAACCTACTAAGGGATACTCATATCCAAAACCATCAATTCCATTCCCTCCTGCACCTTCACCACAGCCATCATATTTGCCTCCAGTAAAACCAACAAATCCACCACAACCTAAATATTTACCACCACCTCAGCCAACTGCTCCCCCTAAGCCGAAATACTTGCCACCCCCAGAGCCTACTAAGGGATACTCATATCCAAAACCGGCAATTCCATTCCCTCCTGCACCTTCACCACAGCCATCATATTTGCCTCCAGTGCAGCCAACAAATCCACCACAACCTAAATATTTACCACCACCTCAGCCAACTGCTCCCCCTAAGCCGAAATATTTGCCACCTCCAGAGCCTACTAAGGGATACTCATACCCAAAGCCAGAAATTCCATTTCCCCCACCAGAACCGAAAGTGACCAGCGGCTACTCTTACCCCAAACCGGCTATCCCATTTAACTTTTAAAGTCATAGTCTCTTCTTAATGGAACATATTGCCTCTATGTGTGCTTAGTAGTGATCCTTAGTAGAAGAAACTTAGGATATCAAATTGCGATAATTGTAAATTATGTAATATTTTTTTATAACTTAATTCTTAATTTAATTGCTGTACCTGGACTCTGAAAGCACGAGTCCCGTGAATCAATTTTAGTCATATGGAATATATACTGAAATTACTTTTTAATGAAGAACGTCTAACTAAAATACTTTACTTTTTACGCGATCTATGAATTTATGTTATTTATAGTAAGCCAAATCCTAAAACGATCTTTGAAACAGGCCAACTTATTTGTCTACTCATTGTACCTATTTAATTACTTGTATTATAAGTTGCTGCCAACGACGACAATAAAAATGTTATGCGAATGTTAAAAACGAAGATATTTCCACTGGCAAAAGGCGTTCGAGTGTATACTTTACAGTTTTTATTTGTTTATAGAATAGTTTCGTATTATAGTTAAATCGAGATAGTTTCCTAGATGTATCTTAAAAGAAGGTAAGTAAAAAAGTAGTGCACTTAAATAATTTAGGATTATCACTGCCCCACGACGTGTTCGCGCTCTCCGCACAACTCGACCATTTCACTTGGCCAATTCATTTGAGATTTCACGAATCAGACGGCAAACCAATTCACCACATGCCTTTTGACGTCTCTTGGCGACGGCCATGACTTCTTCGTGATTCGCATCTGCATCGCGCTTTTCATCGTATTCGATCTGACATTTATTAGTAATCAAACTGAATGCGAACACCTTCATATCACAATGTCTGGCCGTAATTACTTCATGTACGGTTGACATGCCGACAGCATCGACGCCCATAGTGCGCAGCGCCTTAAGTTCGGCAACAGTCTCATAAGTTGGACCGCCAAGGCAGCTGTAGACGCCGACATGCAGACTCGATTCAATGCCCATGGTCTTACCGATCTCAAGCGCCTTATTGATCAGATCTTTGTTGTAGGCATTTGTCATCGCAGGAAAACGTGGACCAAATCGTGGATCATTCGGACCTTGTAGTGGCGAGTTTCCAGCAAAACCGAGCACATTGATATGATCATGCATAATCATTAAATCGCCCTCTTGATACTTTGGATTGATGCCACCGGCAGCATTCGTCGCAATCAGATACTCAACACCGCACAGCTTCATCACACGCACCGGCATCGAGCACTTGGCCAACGGATAACCCTCGTAGTAATGGAATCGGCCCTGCATTGCCATCACAACCATGCCCTCCAGATTGCCTATGATCAAACGGCCGGCATGACCCTCAACAGTCGAAACGGGAAAGTTCGGTATCTTCTCATATTCGAAAACCTTTTGATTTTCGATCAACTCAGCCAGCGAGCCCAATCCCGAGCCGCATATTATACCCAATTTGGGGCGCAAGTTCGAGCCCTTGACCAGAAAGTCGGCAATCTCCTGTATAACTTCGAAGGGATACCTGTCGAGATACGAGAAACAAACGTCTTAGTATGGAGTGATGATGATCGTTGTGTGAAGGTTAAGTGCACTGACATTGGAACAAGATCTGACATGTTAATAATGAAGAGTTCTAGTCGACTATGATTTCTCTTCACCGCAACGGCACATCGCAAACATTTGTGTCAACTGCTGACATGATGCCTGTTTGCCAAGCAAGCAAAAGCGTAGTCGTTTTTATCGAACTGAGATAACAGAAGAAACCATTTCGCAAATAGTTGGTCTGAGTATGAAGATGATTCAACCACCAACAATTGCAATAACTAAGCGATATTTGAGTTACGATACAATTCGACGATCAGTTTGAATATTCAGTTTCAGTTTATGATATTTTTTCGCGCGATTACTTTTTGCTGAGTGCCAAGATAAAAAATAAAGTTGACAATTAGAGATCACAAAAATGTGATACGATGTATATGTACATATGAGACACACTTCAAGGTTACAAGCAATGTTTTGATTGCCATTTGCAAATTGCCAATTAAAAACAAGTTACACTTAATAATCACACATAAAGTAAATTGTTTTGTGGAATTTGATTGATGAACAAACAAGAAACATGACAAAATACGAACAAGAACCATAAACCATAAACCATTAAAATGTAACAACAACAAAAATATGAAAAATGTATGGAAAACAAGAAGAAGAAATAAAAGCGCTACGAACATATCCTCATCGCGATCAATCACGGCATTGGGTGGGCAAGTCGCTGCCGCTGCGGAACTGAAATTATAAATTCACAATAAAGTTATTAAATAAACTTGGCGAGAAACGATTGACAACTTGGTCAATAGGTGATAAGAATTTTTTTATTCAGCAGTTTGACTTTTGCTGACATTTCCTTCGGTAACACTTTTAACTCTGGGAAATCACCAACTTTGATAATTGATACACCGCAACCATTTTACTGATAAAACAATTAATGTTTATCAGTGACTAATCAAACAAACAATACTTCATTTCATTCAATAAATCGTTTCTTTAAAAGCATTTGAGTTCGCACGCTGGAGAAATGCAAACGCAAACAATAAGTCATACCGAGTAGTCATCTTGCTTGGTTGAGGCACAGCCAAAACAACAAATAAGCCAAGATCAGCATCAGCCTACAAATCGTTTCGTCATTCTCATCAGATAACAGAAAAATAATAAAAAAAATTATAAATATTTTGAAACATTTTCAATGACGAATTTGCGTTGATAAGCGAAGTCTGTTATTTTTCCCTATTAATGTAATTTTTTTAATTACGTCAAAGCAAATAAGCGTGAAACGTAAATATGTTTTTTCTAAAAACATAACTTCGAGAAAAAGTTCGAAAAGGAATATTGCAAAGCTTGGCATATTCTTAAAGCATAAATAGCAAAGAAAATTTATGCTGAAACTGTTTAAAACAAAAGGCTGAACTAGAAATCTGATCAAACGACGTGTTTTTTATATTCACAGTTCCAAAAATGAGCCAAGAATGTGCTTAACATGCTCATACAAGTTAAATTTGAAACCAGTTTGATTTGACAAATGTTCGCAGCGAGGCGAAGCGCAAAGCATGAAGTGCGATTTTGCTTTAGTTTTCAACAAACTTTCAGTGAACAAACGATAATCAATTGGCATTTGTTGTAGTTGTTGTTGCCAGTTTCAGTTATTATGACAAGTGCGCACTTATACTGAAAAATTGGTAATCCTTGCGATAAGTCGAATGAGCATGTCTATAAATGAATGGAATGAAATCTAAAACGCTTTATTGACACTTATTGACAAATGCTCAGATAAGGCTATCTTGGCCACAGTAATACTCCTCCAGGCGGCAACAAACAGGCCCGCCACACTGACCAATCAAATCGCATTGATATGAAAATGTTTTCTTTGTTTGGCATTGAATAAAAGCACGGATTGTATAAGCAGAAATGTCTTGAAGAGACGAAAACAAAAAGTGCCAAACATGCCATTTTTGAAGCGATTTCATTATCAAAACGATCGTCAATGGAGACCCAATGATGAAACGCTATAAGTTATATTTGGCACTGATCATGTGAACACATTTAGCCGAATAAAACTACGACGTCACTGATAATGTCTGCGATACCATTTGCTTTCTTCAGTTTTCTTGTATTCAAATTGAAACCTGTTATCATGCAAAATGCCATCAAACGCAAATCAAAGGCCGAGTTCAATGCTAAGGCTGTGATTGTTGAAACAAATCTCTGGCAGACAACTTACAGCAAACTCTGCGGGGTTGGCTCAACCTTTTTCTTGTCGAAAATGGCGGTCTTGTCGCCGGTCTTGCCGCGCGGATTCGAGCAACAATCGTGCGAACACATGCCGGCAGCTGAAAGCGCGTTTCCAAAGAAACACAATGGAGAGCACCAAATTTCGAAATGAACTCTTTTGAATTTGAACATGAAACTGAAAGCTAAAGACAAACTATGCCCAGCTACTATGTTCACATGTCGCGTCTTGAAGAATACTAAAAGGACGCCGCAGCGGAAATCGACTGTTTGACGGGGTGCGCAAAGCCGCCAGAATGCACGTTGTTAAGTGATTTGACTTTGAAAACTTACAGCTGACTTTGCGGCGTTGGCACCACCAGATCACCGTTGGGGCCACCAACCTTGCTGTTTACACAGCTGTTAACGGACTTGCCACCGGTACCCGAACAACAGTCGCGCGAACACATCTCGGAGCGATGCACGTTAGAGCGTTTTTTTTATTTACTTTGAATTTTGGGGAGCAATTCAAGCCGAAAAGTTAATGTTTTGTTTTTTTTTTTTTTTGTGTGAGTCAAACTAGGAGTTGTATCATTTGACCGGACAAATTTTGGCAACTGACGCCAAGATGCCTTAAATTTTCCTACATTCACACGCACACTCAGTACGCTGATAATTATCAGTACAGATACTTTTCAAAACAATAAATTGCACAAAATACTTACGTGACATTCTCACGCGCTGTGTAGTGCCCATTGTTGTTGTTGTTGCCGTTGTGTACGTTGTGATTGCCGTGTCCATTGCTGCCATGCACCACTGTGCTATCACCCAAATTGGCGCCAGTCATGGTTATTAATTAATTGATTTGCTTTCTTGATAGCAATCCAAAGTTTATTTCGGTCTTGTTTTGTTTAAACAAGTGTTTGTTGTTCAGGTCGCTCGTTTTCGCTCGTGCCGTTGCTGTTATATAACCGATGACGCGCGACTTTTTATTTTTTATATTTTTTTTATGTTTCCCTTTTTTAATTAAAAAAAATTCTGGTTATGTTAATGTTCAGCTTTTCACCAGACACGTGTCGTTTGCGTTTAATGTAAATATTAAGTTTAATCAAAGCCTTTTAGGAATCTTCTTGTTGTTCTTTCAAAACAAAAAACACGCTTGTCCCTTGTTTTTGATGTTTTTTGCACTTGACTTGTCTTGAAGCGTTCCGTTGCGTTGTGTTCGAAATGCTGCTGTGGTTTGTTTGGTTTGTGCCTTAGCGCAGTTCGTTGATAAGTGTCGTGCTCAACGATCGAGCTGATCATTTTTATAACGTTGACAACGCGCAACGTCGCCGACGACTGCGCGGCGACTGCAACGTCAGCGGTGACTGCGCCGCAGCTGCGCTCGTTCTTTTCACCAGGTTCGCAAAGCAGCGTAGCCAACTTCGGTTGACCGAATGTTTTGATCGATGATTTACTTCTTTGATTCGAAGAAGCTCGTTTCTGCTCCCTTTTCGTTTTTATTGTTATTGTTTAGCAGGGAAATTGATAAGCCGGCAAAGACGCCAATCTCAACGCGACTGCGATTCGGACAGCGACAGCGGCAGCGGCAGCGCAGATCGGCGATTTGTGTCTTCTTTGATGCGAAGTTTTTTTTATATTATTTTTCATATTTGCTTTTTGTCATAGCGAAATTGATAAGCTTTTATTATTATTCTTTATACATTTTTATGTATTTGAGTATTGTTTTCAGCAACATTTGCTTGTCCATTATTTACTTTCTGATTTCCTATACGAAATTTAAAAGAGAATCAATTGTCATTTAACTTGCTTTCGTTACTTAATGAAACTGTTTGCACAGATAAAATTGCGCTCAAATGCAAAGTTGTTATGCAAAAATGATGACTTTTACTGCGCCGGAAGAGTAATGTTTGTATTATGCAAGTTTTTTTTCTATGAATTTATTCATAGATTTGCTTAAAAGATTTATTAAACTCACTGTTTGTTTCGTTGCCGTTAGCATTTTTTCTCGCTTATCAGTTGTTTTTGTAAATGGAAAATTTTTTCGAATCATTTCAGAAATGTACTTTTAATTCTGTAACCAAACAGCTCAAAGCGCCGTGATAAGACACAAGCTCGCTGGGGGTATGTTGCCCGTGCCCCACGTCTCTAAGCCATGCCTCATCTTGCGTTTAATCAATAATTTCCGACATTTGACTTCAGCAGAAACATAAAAATATACTTATATAAATACATATGTATATGTCTTTGACGTAAACAACTCAATTAAGCGAAAATAATATTTTAATCGAATGAAGTTAATGAGCGAAGAACGTTAATTGAAACCAAAAATGAGTTCTCTCCATAGATAGTACATAAATAGACAAACAATCGATGCTTTGATCAAATAAAATCAATGATTTGATGTAAGTGCTGAATGCTGATTTTGCAATTAACGGTAAAGATTTCATCACTTTTGTTGCCGACTACAATGATGGCGAGACGTCTCACAAAGGGTCTCGAGCTGTTACCGTGTGCAATCGAGAACGACGTTAATGACACCAAATAAAACGAAATCAGAATCAAAATCAAAATCAGTTGAGACGCGCTTATCTCAGTGTCAATTCGCTCACGCGGGAGCCCCCTGCGGGTTATAATTGCACTTGCATGAAAAGTCGTAAGCAACAACAAATTTTTTAAATCGAAAATATCACTTGTAAAAAACAACTAATAGCAGTTGTTGTTTTTAATTGAATTCATTTATAAATATACACTTTTTTTTTATAATGGACTATTTTTTATACGTTTCATTTCTATTCGATTTCAATTTTGTTTGCCTCAATATCAAACACAACGAAATCACGTGAGTTTTGTTGGTGCATTCGAGACTTCTAGAAGAGCAACAACACGGTTGACACAGTTGTCGAATCCAAGCCGCCCAAAAGAGACACACAGCGTGGAAATTTTCCATAAGCACTCGAAAATATTCCAAGAAATTTCCGCGCTCTCAATACCAAAACTACCTGCCGACCTGAGCGGCATGGCACAAACAAACAACAATACAAAGGTTTCAGACAGGTTGCATTGCATTGAATTTGTTCGAAGCGCCTTTCGGTTGTTGGTGTTGGTTGCTTGCTTTTCCGCTGGTGTCTGCGTCGCCGATCAACGATAACAAACGATAACGATAACTTTGTTGTTCAGTTAAAGATGCCGAAAATGCGCAACTCTCATGTTGCTCGTTTTTCTGCTTTCTATCTCGCTCACTCACTTTGTTTTTTTTACCGATAAGCCGAGATCAGTGGCAAAAACAAAAACACCGACAATCTCGAGATTATTGACTTTTTCCATTCAAAATATACTCAAAACACAAATTTGTTTGTTGTTTTTGTTTTTTTTTTTACATTATTTATTATTGAAGTATTCTAAATTTGGTTGTTTTTGGATTTGACGTGTTTTTTTATTAATATTTATTTTTTGTTTGGGATCTTACACTTAAACATATACTCGTCATTATTATTATTTCTATTTTCTTTAAGGTATTAAATTATTAACATAGCATTGTTTTTTTTTTTTTTTTTTTTTTGTTAAATGTGTCTGAGCTATAAATTTCCATTGCATTTCGAATTAATATTATTTTTCCTTGTGATATTAACTTTTTTTTTTTTGCTTTCAATCTTGTGTATTGTTTTATATATATTTATTTTTTATAAAATTTAATAAGTTCAATCGAAGAAGGAAGTGACTAAAATGTGTTTCTGAGCTCATAAAGATTTATGACTATGGAGTTTTTTTAAAATATGTTGTTTTCATTTATAAATATTATTATAATTTTAATAATTTTATTACGTCGAAAAAATTTTGTTTTCAAATTTTTATGGACGAAGTGAAGTTAATAAAATGACAAAAGTTGTTACATTCACGCCAAAAAAAAATATGCAAAAAAGGTTAAATTTAGATGGTAAGTAATTAAAAAAAAAACGACACTTTTAAATCTTTAAAAAAATTTTCAGGAAATAAACCGGAAACCGGAAGTGTTAATATTTTCAGAATAAACTGCAAAGCAAACTTGGCAAGCAAAATGCCTTTCAAACACAATTTGTGCAAACTCTCAATGACAAAAAACCGAAGAAATGGAAACGTTATAAACTACAAAATGAAAATTTCTATCAATAAATATTTGAAAAGACAGTTCAGCCAACCAACGATACAATGACAGCGCATCTGAAAGCGTTCACGACTCCAATCCAACGACATAATTGAATTCGAGTCCGGACACAGACTGTGTACCATCAAACAATCGATCGATTGCTGAAGACCTTTTCTAAGTACATAAAAATTTATATAAGGCATTAGTAATCTTTTGAGGAAAACATATTTATTGATATCTTCAAACGGCTTTGACCTGCAAACATTTGCCCATCAAAGTGGCGTGTTCGCCTTTTGCAGCTTGGTCGACAAACAAGTTTCTTTCGGGCACTTGCAACAAGTGCCCGGCTGACATCGACCCCTAATGGTGGGGGGCTGCCAGACCTCGGGCATCGTTGTTTATTGGACTGCAAAGCTTTGCTCATTCGAATTCTTGGCTTTCGTTCGGGACGGTTTTTTCGCAATGAAAAAGGCACGAATGTGTAAGGTATAAATCTCTCTGTTGGTCGCGACTCTTTGAGAAGTGCGCAGAACCAATGCTAAATATTTATCAAAGAATTGCTAAACTGTTTTTTTATCTTTGGGTTTTTTGTTTTTTTTTTTTCAATATATTTTCTCAGTAAGGCGACATACGTTTTGAAAAAGTTTATAAAATGGGGCGAAAAAACTCTCAAAAAAATAAATGGAAAATATACATACAGTGGCGAGCACATGTGGATACATGTTTGCCACTTTTGAACTCTTATGCCTATAAAATCTTTAAAAATGCTTCAATCGTTTTAATATTTTTTTTGTTTGATTCTTTATCATTATTAATACAAAAATAAACTGTAGTTACATTTACAAAAAGGTAATTTCATAAAAAAAATTAACAAACAAGAAAAAAGTCAAAGTATCCACTTTTGCTCGTTTGTGTTTTTTCATTTGCCAACTCTTATTTTTAAGCTTTTAAAAATAAAATCAGGGATTCCCAGCACATAAAGTGTTCTTGGACTACTAGACATTAAAATTGCTAAGTCATTGCTTCTTTTGTTTCTATTTGCGTGTTATTCACAAACATCCATATTTCAAACAAAATGAGAAAAACATCGGCAAATTTGGAGAATAAAGTAGTCGAAATGACTAAAAGGTTGCTGTTCTACAGTCAAAATCACGACCACGTCTGCTTACCGACAGAGATGCGCGAGCTATGGAGCATATTATGATCACCAAGAAGAAGACTACACCAAAACAAGCTGCAGCGGCTATAGACAAATGAGTAATTGAGTGGACGGCAAGAAGGGCTCTGCGCAGGATTGGTCTAACAGCGTCAGTCAAACAGAAGAAATCTGCGCTATCTGACAAAAATGTTGCAGCACGACTGAAATTTAGCAAGGAACACAAACATTGAACCATGGAAGATTGGAAGAAGGTTATTTGGTCAGATGAGACCAAAATAAACAGATTTCAGTACGATGGCAAGGAGTATTACCGGCACCGACCCCAAGAAAAGTTAAAAAAACACCAAGTTAAAGAAACAATGAAGCATGGTGGAGGCAGTTTCATGGTGTGGGGTGGCTTTAATTAGTGAAAATCGATGGGATAATAAAAAAAGAAGATTATCTTGATATTTTGAAGACCAATTTGCCAGATTTCGTAGACAAATGTGCTTACCCTATCTCAGACATTAACTTCCAACAAGACGGCGATCCGAAACATACGGCAAAAATCATGAAATATCGGCTTCAAAATCAGAGTTATCACATTATGCAGTGGCCTGCTTAGAACCCAGATCTGAACCCAATTGAAAATTTATGGGCTCTGCTGAAAAAACAGTTGGCTAGGTACGAATCTCCACCAAAGGGATTGGATGAGCTTTGGAACCGCGTGCAGACAGAGTGGTGTGAGAGTATGTCTAATCGCATAAATAGTGTAATAAAAGCTAAGGGCCTTTGGACCAAATATTAAAAAAAAAAGTAATAAATAGCCAAAAACACAAACGAGCAAAAGTGGATACTTTGACTTTTTTCTTGTTTGTTAATTTTTTTTATGAAATTACTTTTTTTTAAATGTACCCAGGAGTTCTCGTTTTATCAATTGTCCCCTTTTCGATAGTTTACTTCTATTAGCAAACTAGTACCCAACTGTCAAATTCGAAACTAGTATAATAACTAGTCAAAGATGGCGCTTTATCACACCAGTTTAAAAAACAAAATGTCGGATTGACCCATTTTCGTTATTTGGAAACTATGTTTCAACTAGTGAATTTGGGACTAGTATTTGAACCAGACAGAGGTTATGCATAAGAGCACCAGTCTGAAAAAAATATTTCAAATAAATCAAATTTATCAAATATCAAATGTTTCTATGTCGCCTGCTGTAGCTCTGTGTTTAGTGTGTTGGACTATGAAACCGAAGGTATGAGGTTCGAACCCATTTAAATGTGTATTATAATAATGTTTATCAATTTAATTGTTATTAACAATAAAAAATAAAGCTATTTAAATAACCAATTATAATTAATAGTAAAAAAAAGAAACAAATTACTCAAGATGGTTTCACTTTCTTTTTTCGTATACCCTAAAGTGGTACGGCAGGACTAGTTCGGTAACTAGACGGAAGTGGTAGAATTGTGACAATTGACCCCTGCCTATGACATCCCCTAGTAAAACTCACCAGTTGAAAGCATTGAGAGTAGATTGAGCTGGCACTAGTAGTATTTACATTCAAGCTAGTTCCGACCATAGTTCTGTACTAGATCGAAGAACTGCTGGGTAAATACAGTCTATTTTTGTATTAATAATGATAAAGAATCAAACAAAAAAAAGATTAAAAGGATTTAAAGATTTAATAGGCATTAGAGTTCAAAAGTGGCAAACATGTATCCACATGTGCTCGCCACTGTATTATCGAATTGTAAATACTTTTTTGTTTAATTGTTTAACAACATTTCGTTAGTTGTTTTTGTTTTATTTTCTTACTTTTCGTATTTTTGATGTTAATTTATTGTTGTTGTTGTTGTTGTTTTAATTATTGGCACTGTTTTAGAGGCGAGCTTTTCGAAAGCTTTGTTAAGGACTTGCGACGAGTTGAAATTCTAATGCACATGTGGTGAATTTGCACTAGGCCTGGTGTCGGAGATTTACAAAACACCAGCGCTGTTGACAATATACAAGTTTTTGTTTTTGGTTTTTTTGTTTAATTTTAAATACTTTACATAAAACTAAAGAATTTTTGAGAGTTTCACAACAAATTGTTTTAAGCGAAGTGCTCTTTTTGCAGTTTAACGTTTGTAAAGAATAAAGAAATAAAAATAATCGAAAGTTTGTTGAAATTATCTTTTGTTTATTGCATAAAAACAATACATTTCAATAAATAAAACATAAAACTCATTTGATGAGCAAAACTGTAAACAAATATTGCAAATTAAATTTCTACATAAATGCAAATGAAAATAACGTTGACATTGAAATATTTTACAAAAAACTCAAAATTCCAAATATAAACATTCGAATTAAACCAAATTCAAAAGTTAAACACGCACACACTCGCAGACATACAAAGTGCAAAAGATGAGCTTAATATGAAATAAGACAAAAAATCATGTACAAATAAAATTCAAAGTGTATTAAAAACAGATGGAATGGAACGCACACGCACAGTCCGACCGACCGCACAGAACAAACTCTTCAACATGCAAGTATTGTATGTCATCGTGAAAGTCAGCACTTTGCGTGCAATTGTTGTATGTTTACAATCGTTTAACAATGACATTCAAGATTTTTATATTGATTTCTGTGTTTGTTTTGTATTCAGTTTAGGGCCCGCTTATGCAAGTGCTTTTCATTCTATCCATTTAAGAAACTTTGCTAAAAGTAATGCTTACAATGATTTATGTTTCAGAAACCTAATTATTTAAGTACTTTTCAGCAACATTTACCATAAAGAAAGAAAGCGGTACGCATTAAACTTACGACCTAAGCAATTATTTTGGGACACACACTTTATGAACATAATTTCTTTTATATACTCGTAGACATAAAAATAATTACAATTACAAAAAACAGCATTAAAGTTATGTGATTAGAGTAAAGATCATTTTTTTTTTTTTTATTTTACGTTAGTTTTTGTAATAGAAATTATTTCAAAAGTTTCAAGTCGTTTTTCATAGAATTCCATTAAGTGTTGACGTATGCAATTCATTAATTCATATTAAGTATAAAACTGTTATTGATGCCACTTTGAGCATTCCATTGTGGTTAGTTTGTTAATTAACTAATTAATTAATAATCATAAAATCAGTCAGTCAGTCCAACACGTATCCATTCGTCATCATCAACGTTGGCGTTGCCGCCCCTGCTCTTCTTCCCTGTGGTTGGCATATATGTATGTGTTGTCTGTGTCAATGGGATTTATTTCGTGTTTTTTGTTTGTTTTTGTTTTGGGTTTGCGAAAGTGTTTGATTGGTTGTTGGTTAACTTTGCCTATGCGCGGCTCAATTGCCTTGTCAATCTTTTCGTTTAGTTGCGGTTTTTGTTCATTAAATGTTAATTAAACGTTTGTAAGTTAATTTTTGTGTTTTTTTTTTTTAATGCTAAACATGCTAAATTCCATTAATTTCAATAAGTTAAAATTTATATTTATTTATATATATGTATGTTTATATATAAGTAAGTATAGTCGGTATAAGTTTGTTTGTGTGTGTGTGTGTGTGGGTGTGTTGTACAAATAAATTATGTATGCATTAAACTAAGTTCACTAAAAGTATGCTACACTTTATGCATAATCGTCGGTCTGTTACGTTCTACATCATTCAATTAATTAAGTGTTTATATATATATATATATGTATATAAATGTACTTGAAACATTTTATGTATTTTGTTTGTCTTTTTTTGTGTTTTTTTTGTTTTTGGTTTTGGCTAATCTGTCTTCACTTAAAAAACTAAATTCAACTACTTCTTTTTGGCCGCTTTCTTCTCGGCCTTTCTTATGGCCTTCTCACGCTCACGTCTTTCGCGTTCCATGTCCTTGCGCTCTTTTTCGATGCTCGCCTTCAAATCTTTGAGACGCTTCTTCAGACGATGCTTATCATCGCCAGACACGCCCAGCGTTTTAAAATCTTTGGAGTCAAGCGATAGTAATGCGCCGCCTTCGACATTGTGCTCCTTGAAGACAGGAATGTAGCGTTCCAACTCAATGCCCATGAGCCAGTGACCAACCTTTAAGTGCATTCCATATTAAACATACTGAGTGACAATGACAATGAAGCTGCTCAACGTACCTGTTCCTTTGTCCATTCATGCACGGGTCCGCCCTTATAGTTGTAGCAAGCCGCGGCCGCTTTGCGATCCGAGAAACTGCTGCTCGAACCGGACAAGTCGAGACCATGGCTGGGCGAATAACCGGGCGAGGAGCAGCCCGATGACATGCTAGTCGGCGACGGTGGCCCCGTGGTGTGCGAGGCACCGCTGCCCTGTTGCTGTTGTTGCCATGGTACTGTGCCAGGCGGGGAGAGGGATTGTGGTAGAACTTGTTTAACTGTTTCGTTTTTTTCGTTTATTTTGTTTTACACAATTTCAAATCAGATTTTTCAGTTGTGTTGGCATGGTTATAAAAAAAAACATAAAAAGTAAAGTAAAAGGAGACACAGAAGAAGTAAGAACTTTGGTTAGTAATTATCACTTGAGTAGAATCATTCGTTAACAACTCAGTTTGCAGGCACGGCGATTAAAGTAATAGAAACATGAAAATGCAATGGTACGACATTTAAGGTTATGTTCGGTTAATGTTCAACAGTTCGATAAACATCGATCAACAGTATCGGTTTAGTATTATTATAGAACAGAAACATTAAAATATAAGTAAGATTGATAGATTGATAGATTGATTGTTTGATTGATATAGATATATATAGATTGATAGATAAACTGATCGTTAGTTACTAATGCATTCAGAATGTGTGTATCTATGATTGGATTAGTTATCATTGTGGTTGTGGAGTTTGGTGGTTGTGGTGGTTATGTTGGTGGCTGGTAACTGGGGTTTCTAGTTGGGTAGGTGGTGGTTGGATTTTGTTCATGATAGTTCACCTTTTGGCTGCGCTTCATTCACCGCCTGACGTATCTCATTGATCAACGTCTTGCAATTAATGGCGGCGGCGCTTTGACTCTTGTTGATCTCGGTATAATCATCGCTGGAATGTCGAGAGGAGCCATCACCGAGACGCCTACGAAAGAGATATGTGTGACAAATACAAATGTTCGATTATGTATCTATAAATGTACGTTAAGTGCATGCATGAGATGTTTGCGAAACTCACTCATCGTACCTCTCACGATCGGATAGCGCCTGATTCAGCTGTTCGGTGAAGGAGGCGGGCGGCATTTTGCCGCTGATTATGGCACCGGTCGGTCCGACACGCCGGCGACTCGGGTACATCCAATTCTCCGACTGCTCGTTCTCCGAGAGCTTATCATTTGAGCCCAGTATGGAGTCATATGAGCTGTTGAGATCACGATTGCTGCTCGCTGCCGTTGGTCCGAATGTGGTCATGCTGCCGCGATGGAAATCATTGAGACCACCGCTGACCGCAACGCCGTTATCCGCTGGCGAACCGAGTGCGTTCTTGAATATGCTCGGCATATTGTTGGCTGAAGCCGTTTGTGGCGTCTGCTTGCTGTGATCCTTGTGCACCTGTGCGTACAGCTGGTTGATCTGTTGTTCGCGTGCGGTCGACTGATTCGATGAACTGGAGGAGGCCGATGACGTCGAGTTGAGCAGTATGGGCGTCGTGGTGCCCAAGTGGCCGTTCGAGGGTGTCGAGTTGCCACTGACACCAGTGATGCTGACGCTGCTGTAATGATGCTGCTGTAGCAGATTGTTGGCATTGGAGAGCAGGTGTGTGTTGCCGTTCGAGAGGCTTGCGCCGCCGACCATCGAGGCAGTGGCGTCAGCGTGCGCAGCAGGAACCTTGGTGGTGACGATGACCTCATCGTCATCGCTGTCATCGAGCGTGCAGTCGGAGCCGCTGTTGCTGCGGCTGTGCTTCGTCTGATTGCCATTTGTTGTTGCCGTCAGGCTGGCATCCGGCTGGCTGTGGCAGTTGTTGACGCCTCCGGCAGTGACGGCGCTGGCGGTGGAGGCGCCAGCATTGGAAGAGGGTAACTGGCGATTGGCTAAACCACCACGGGAGGCTTTTGTTTAGATATTTATTTTACATAGGTTTGTTTTGTTTTGATAGATTGATTGTTTTATTGATTGATTGTTTGTAGGTTGGTTGGTTGGAGATTTGGTTCGATTTGGAAGTTGATCGCATTGTTGCAAAGAAAAGCGCGAGCGTGCACGCATTCAGCGTGTTGCAATCAAAATAGTGGGCGTGGCAAATAACAAATTACAACGAACGACAAAGAACAGAATAACGAACGAACGAACGAACGAACGAAACGCACAAATGTACGCCATCAAAAACAGCACACAAACAATTTGTGAGGCAATTGAAAAAGAAACAAAAACAAAATAACAAAAGTGAGATTCGAAATTGGTTCAAGAACTATGACAAAAATTATTCGAAACGTGAAGTACTAAGGAGGCTTAAATATGTTTGTGTCTATGTGTGAGGGTGTGTATTTATATATAGATGTGTGTGCGTATATGTGTGTGTGTGTGTTTGTGGCTTATATACAGCAACAATGGCGTGAGAGAGATAGAGTAAAAGGTGTATGAAAAAGCGGCAAAGCACAAAGCAAAACTCAAACAGGAATAGTAATGAAAGCTATATATATTTTTTTTTTTTTTTCAAAATTTGGTACTCAAACAACAACTCACAACACTCACCCAATTCGATCTTTGACTTGTTCACCGTGTTGTCGAGCAACTCGTGCTGCGGCACAGCATCATCCAACTCATCCTTGACGGGCACCTTGCGCTCGACAGTGGCCGTCTTGACGCCATCACCATCCGGCGAGAGATCCGAAATCTCAGTGTCCGACAGCTCCGTCTCCAGTTTGTGGAATAGCGGCTTTGGTGGCGTTTTGCGCATCATTTGCGGCGTGAGCTTCAACGTAGCGCTATCGTAAGGCAAACCCACCGGGAAGCCAGCCTTGCGCTGTGTCTCCTGCAGTTCATGCTCGAGATTGATAACGCGATCTTTGAGCTTCTTGACGAGCGCGTTATACTCGGTGTCCTTCTCCTGCAACAGCTGCTGATAGAACTCCTCCCGATGGCACATGTCCACTTCACGCTGTTGATATTCGCGCACGAGCCGCTTGGCCTTGTTGTACTTCTTGTCCAGCGCCATATACTGCGACTGCGACTGTTGCAACATGTTCTGCAGATTGGCCGCCTCCTTCTTAATGTTGCCCAACTCGCGTTCACTTTGACGCAAACGTTCGCTGAGCAACTCATTCTCATTGCCGGTTGTCTCGAGTTTCACCAGCTGCGCACAGGAACGAAGTGGAATGGCACGCGTTTAAGAGCGACGTAGGCGGTGCGTGAAAAAACATTGAAATTATCAATAAAGTGTTGACGTAATGCAAACATTCGTGTGCCAAAAATCAGTTAATCGAATTGAAAAAATAAGCAAATAAAAAATAAGAGTGAAATAAACACAAACCTTTCGTTTTAGGTTCTGTATAATGTCTTCTTTCATAAGGCAACTCATTTCGCTCTAAAAAGTATGAAAAACATACAAAAAAAAAAACACATAATTTATAAATCATAAATAATGAAAGCAAAAGTAAATTAATAAACAGAAAACAAAAATTTAAAAGTAACGAAAGAAAAACTCGACAAATAACCGAAAACATTCTAGTGAGCAAGTTTATATGCAAAAACCAATTACCGCTTTATGCTGCATTCAAAACGTTTTTTTCGCGAAAAAATCCACGTTTAAATTTTGAAAAATAGTTTTAAAAAACATTTGATATATTATACTTATTGGCAGAGATTGTTGATCAAACGAGTTTTGTGCGTTGCAACACGCTTACCTCCTGCAGCAGCCTCTTGAGAGACTCAACCTCCTGCGAGTGTGTCGCTTCGACCTCCATTGGGTGTTCGACTTGCACGGGACTCGAAGGGCCCTCACAGACACTGGAATTGGCCGAAACCGGCTGTGTGGAGTCCTCCGAATAGTCAAGCGCGCGTCGCAGATACTCCTCTTGTTGACTGCAATGAAACGAAATGCCGAAATATAACTTCGAAATGTAATGAGAAAAGTCACACTCAATGGCTGAGAGTGAGGGTGTGCTAATTTACCGTTTCAAACGTTCCTCTTTCTCACGATCGGCCTGCAAGCTGAGCCGTATCAGCTGTGCCACTTCCGAATTCTCTGGATCGCGTTCGCGTCCGATTTGAAATTTGACTAGACCGCTTGTATTGCGTAGAACTGAGGCTGCGTAGGCCTGTGTGACGCCCACTAGACTCTTGCCGTCGACTTCGATGATTTGATCGTTGACCTGAGCAAATTTTGAAGTTTTAATGGCGCAACAACACACACAAACAATTTGCACACGGCAACGGAGAGCGCGCGCGGCAGACCACCGGCGAGTCACGCCGGAGCTTAAAACTTGAAAATTTCAACTCACCTGTATACGTCCGTCACGCGCCGCAGCGCCGTTGTCGGTTATCGTCTTAACGAAAATGCCTAATTTCTCAAGACCTGCATCGGCGCCAACGCCCATGCCAATAATGCTGAGACCCAAACCCTCGGGACCTTTCATTAATTCAACAGGAAAAACGTGCATCTTTTCGACACGTTTTTCGAGCTCATACTCAGCTGAGGCAGCAACTGGGTCGACATCTTCATTGCGACGATCATAATCGGTGACAGAGAACGTTGAGTAAACATGTATGGGACCCGAGCTGAAACGTACTTTTGGATTCTTTTTGACAGTGATGGGCGGATAGGAGCATTCGTCGTCATCAAAGTCTAGCAGACCTGAGCGAATTGAACGATAAATCGAAATCAATAAACTGTATTTCTTTGTTGATCTGCTGACGCGTGGTTGCTTACCGGGCACTTCCATCCAAAAGTTGCCATCCTCAAAGTAATGTACGCCCGCTTCGACCAACACCTCCCGACTGCGTACCGGCGGGTACTCTGGTATATAGTACTGGGAATCGTCTAATTCCGTGTGACTGCTCAGGCCAGTTGTGTTTGTGTTTATTGAGGCCTGCTCGGCATCGCCCAACGAATACGTCGAGTTGTGTTTGCTCGATATAATGCTATCGTCAATGGTCGTTGTCTGATTGAGCGTCGCATCTGATTGAGTCGATTCGACGGACACAATGGACTCGTGCAGCGATTCGCCTGTGTTGTAAGTGTGATTGAGTAGCTCACGCTCACGCTCACGGTCGCGTTCCTGCTGCTGCTGCTGGTGCTGCTGATGATGCTGTTGTTGCACGTATACAGTTGTGCTGTCGTTAGCCTCGTTATAATGTGTCTCGACAACTCTGGCGGCGGCGCTCGTCAGCAATTCGCCATTGGTAGTCGTCTCTGCGGAATGTTGTCGTTGTTGTTGTTGGTCTTTGCTAAGTATTGAATACTCGGCTGCGTCGGCGTCTTCTTCAATGTCCTCTTCGTCGTCGTATTCAGTGTTGTTGTCTTGCAAACGTGATATCAGTAAATTCTCTAAACTTCGCTTGGGAGCTTCGAGGACATCACGCAACCATTCTGGTTCATCATCGTCCTTAGTCAATGTGGCTGCTGTTGTTGCATTCGCAACTGTTGGCGCTGTTGTGGTTTCCTCTAAGCTGTCTGTTTTATTGTAGCTTGTTGTCGCTATTGTTGTTGTTTCTATTGTTACTGGCGTCGCATTGCCAATGCCAATGATATCGACATCTTCAACGTCATCATCGTCGTCATTATTATCGACAGCAGCATTGACAACAACGTCATCATGTTGTTCTTGTTGGCGACCATCAACAACAATTTGCGTTTTTCGTTGTTGTTGCTGTTGTTGATGGGTTTCGTTAGCTTTGGTTTCCGCTGTTTCTATACCCGCTGCGGGTGCCTCTGCTGCTTCGCTTGTGTCCTTTTCCTGTTGCGTTGGCGATTCCTCAGTGAGATTCTTTGTGCTTGTCGGCGATGTGGCGGTTGCTACGACAGCAGCGACTGCAACGCTCACAGTCGGCGCAGCCGAGAGTATCTGCTCGACTTCTTTGGCTTGCTCGTCCGAGAGTAGCGACTGTTGTCTGTGCATCGAAAATAAAATAAGCCATACATCACAATGTGTTTCAAAATTAAAGTGCAATAATTGGTGGAAATATGTACATGTATAAAGGGTTTTGGTACAAACCTGATTTTGTTTTCCAAAATGCTACAATAGACATGACAGGACAACGGACAGGCAAGCCAAACAAAAGACAGTTACAGTTACGCAAAACATTAATGAAAAAATAAAATAAAATAAAACAGTAAATAAAAACGTATTTGCACATGCACAGATAAATAAATCAAATTGCATAATTTACTTGTAAACAACTTAAAAGCGTATAAAATTTCATAATCAAAAATTATAAATAAAATTAAACTGTATAAATAAAAATTTAATTTATATTAATGACACTTTCATAGCGCAAAATAAGGAGAAAAAAACTACATTTAAGTAATAATTCGCACATAAATTGTAAACGTAATTAAAACCATAATGGCAATAATATTGTAGTAAAAGCAGACATAATGCAACGTTGCAGCGTTATGCGCCACAAAGTATGCAACGGCAAATTAAACACGTTTGCATTGCCGCGGGCAAACGACGGACGATGACGGCGGGGAGGGCAGGTGTCAACAAGAGCGCAGGTGAGTCAAAGCGCGCTTTTGCCCCAACTGAGCGCATTTCAGGCGCTCAAGTGGCGTAGTAACTTTACGGCCCGTGGAACTGACGGCGAAAAAAGGGCGTGATGTCACGTGTTCTTGGCAATTAAGAGTCAGCCATCCAACACAGCAATTGCAGTGGGTGCACTTACTTTTGGACGGACGGGCGGACAGACGAAGCGCGTGATAAACAGACAGTTAGTGAGACAGAAACAGACTGACAGACAGACATTGTCTCATTGTTTGTGGCTGTAAGTACGAGGTTGATTATGTTGTTGATAATGGAGGCGAATATGTGTGTACATGTGTTAGTGTGTGTGTGTGTTGATAGTGTCATGCAATTAAATGAGGTTTTTCATATGTAATTGCATGTTTGTCAATTATCATCATCATCAACAAGATCATCATTGGCGTTGGCATCGACAGCGACAGCGACTTCATTGCAAGCACTTTAAGCAACGCCACGTATGAAATTACATTCACGACTAAATAGATCTGCTATGTGCTCTAATTGGATGTCACTTTCAAGTTAAGTTTTGTGCTAATTTTGCGGCGCACAAAAGCTTTTTCGTTGGCAAATAATGTCAAGCGATGTCGCTTGGCGTTAATGGCGTAAGTAATTCACTGACACACATCCAAAGGCGACTCACTTCACACACACTCACACACACATACATGCACGCACATGCAGCAAGCTAGTAAATCCGCTTAGCTTGGACTAAAATCAATTAGCCAATTAGTTTGAGCGCTCTTAAATAACTGCAGGCGCACCAAAGTATGCAAAGCTTAATAAAACAAACGATCAACAATAAATCCATTCTAAGCGGATTGGACTTTGGCTCTTAAGCGCGTTTGCAACGTCATGCCAACTGACTATTGGCCAATATTACTTCATTTAATACGTTTATTCCTACAAGTTTTGTAATAAATGTGGAAAACACAGGGGTGTGGGGCAACACTCGCTGCCCACTTGCACTGAGAAAGCCCCTAAATTAGCATAAAAATAGTTTTTTAATTAAAATAAAATAACACTTTGAATGAATACGCTCTATTTTAATTGTAGCACACACATACTCAGACACACACAGGCAAACAAAGATTTAAATGTCGTTTTTAGGAGTGTTTGATAAAAAAAGAAACCAAACGAAAAAAGAACGCTAACGACGCGAGTTCGTTCACATAACACGGCGTATGAATAACGTATGCGGCGCATATGAAATATATTACGCATACGACGCGTTATGCTGACGACTGAAACTAACTGGAGCACGATAAAGCCGCCAACGTCAACGCTGCTCGTACGCGGTTCCCGGTGAAAATTAAACGCGGAAAAAATAATTAAGCGCCATTCAAATGCACAGAAAAAGAAGGGGCATAAGCCAGAGCGAGAGAGAGGGGGAAGGGTATAACTTTCTGGTTTAACAGTAACAATTCCCACATTAACGATATTTAAATAAAATAAAAGAGAATGAGTCACAAGTTGAGAAATAAAAAAAAAACATACCAAAAAAAAAACTGAATTACAACTTAAATATTCTGACAAACACACAGAAATACCACACACACGCGCAGTCACACACATACAGTCAACGGGTGGCATAAATTGAGAAGCGGAGAAAAAACGACAACAACATTAATGTGCGCGTAAACAAAACGCGTGAAAAATATTCTAAGTAAGCAAGAATATCAACAACGAAATGTACTAACAAAGCGCGTGAGGCATATGCGTTGAAAGGCAAGGATATAAAGGCACCAGAGAAGAGTATGCGAAGGGCGGCGGTGACTGTGTGAGACGGCGACAGCGAACAAGGTCAGTCGTTATTGTTTTGTCATACATTTTTAATTAATTTACAGAGCAACAACAAGAACAACAACAAAACACACAACACACAATCACATAACAGTAACTAAAAAAGCGACAAAAAACTATTCGAATAGCAAATGTTCATATGCGAGCAAAAGCGAAGGAGAGAGAAAGAGAGAGAGCACAAAGCCACAACCAACAAGAGAGCACGCGTGTGTGTGCGTGAGTGAAAGAGCACAAAAACTCAAATGAAACTCATGTGTTCGGCAAGATAGTTGAGTGAAATGATTTGCGCGCACTCAACATTGAGTGGCACCATGTGTGGTGTGAGTCACTTGCGGCAACGTCAAGCCAATCGTGAGTGAAACGAAACTTGAATGCAGCACAAGGTTGTCGCATATCCAATGTCCGAGCATGGCACTCAAGGCATTTAAGTGTGTGTGTGCGAAAGCCGTGTGTGACGTCATTTCTTGTTTCATAGCGAAATTTATTAAGCATTCAACTCAATGCTTTGGCATTGATAAGGAAAATCATTGATTGTTTTAAAAATAACTGCGCTTTATTAATAAACAGCAAAATAATATGCTCAACAGTGTTGTTGTTTTTCTTCTGTTGCTCTTAGCTCTGTTTGACATTCGTACTCTACTTTCATATGGAAGTCAAGGTGAATGATGACGCGTTGGGAGTTGCTTATGCACGATTAACAATATAAAAGAAAGAGAGGGCACGAGTCAGACATACTTACAAACGAGTATCTGCTCATATGTGTGTGTGTGTGTGTGTGTCTGTGTGTTATTTGCAGCCGGTTCATGTCACACACGTTGGTTGGCAACAGCGAATTTTTTTGTTTCGTTTTTAATAGCAAAATCAATTGAAATTAAACAAAAATTAAGCTTTAAGCATTTAATACACTCTACATGTCTTTTTGCATACAAAAAGTATGTATGTATATTTAATATGCATAAATGTGAAATTGAAATGTTTCAGCATGAGCTAATTTCATGTAGCGAGATAATCATGTTAATTTAAAATGCAAATACAACAAACAAAAAGCCAACAGAGTACCAACGATAACAACAAAGTAACTGCAGCGACAACACAATAAGAACAACATTTAAATGCATTACAAAAATACAACCGAGCGAGAGAGAATAAGACAGACAGTCACACGAAGTGAACGAGCGAGTGAGAAACAAAGAAAGAGGCAAAATAGTATGAAAATGTGATTTAAATATGCGAAACACGCTCGCACTCACGCACGCACGATGACGATGACGACAGCAACAGCAGCTCAGCAGCATGCGTATAAAAGAATGCAATGAAGGACGAGAGAAGCGAGACAGAAGAGCAAGCGAAAGAAAGACAAGCTTACCCGGAAGTAATGCACAGTACATGTACAAGCAGAGGCAGCAGAGATAAGCGACAGACAAACGACAGACAGACAATGACATTGTATGCGAAGAAGGCAAGACACCAACAATAACACCAACAACAAAGCCAATTACATTTGGGCAAATTGTGTGCTGTGCGTGTGAGTGCATGTGTGAGTGTGTGTGTGTGTGTGTGTGTGTGTGTGTGGGCGTGTTTTGTTAACTTTATGCAGTCGATTTAACATGAGAGCGCAAAAAACAAATTGCTTATCAAAATATTTTCTTTATTTTTTTTATTTCCCCCCTCGACTCAGTGGAGCTGTGCGTGTACTCAACCTTTAATTGAAAGTCAATCACACAATGTGTTAACTTGCAGCAAAAGCTCACACACACACACATACATCCATACACATATAGTAAGATACATTGTTACACATGGCTTGACAAATTTCTTTGTGTTGCCACATGACTTTCGCAGCAGACATTTTCAACACCAAACACAACATTTCTGTCAAGTACACACACGCACACACACACATAAATAGATACAAGCCCACACAAGGACGATGTGAAGAACTCTATTTCGATGCACAGACAGGCAATTTACGAAAAGACGCCACGTTTGCTTTAAGTGCAGTAATTTTGCCGTCGAATTTCGAATCAAAGTTGTTCACCATTCTCGTTGCTGTTGTTGTTGTAGATGCCAATGTCCTTGGTGTGTTTGTCGAATGTCTGTCGTTATTGCAGTGACTTAATAAAAAGAACCAGAGAAGTCGCACGTAAATTACAACAGTTTATTACAGAAAATATCGTTCGTAATTTGTGAAAAAAGCGCAAGAGATTAATGTACTCAAACGTCGACAACGACCGCCAAACCCGTTCTTTGTCCTTCCGTCCGTCCGTCTATCAAGCGCAGCAAACAATTTGCTGACGTCTCCAATGACTGCAGCTGGTATGAAAGAGTGAGAGAGTGTGTGAACAAGAAGAAGGTAATACTTTGAACGAATGTAACCGCAAATTGTGGCAATTAAATGCATTCACGTTTCGCATTTCATTTCGTTTCGTAACGTCACAAATAAGCAAACGGTAACCTTTGGCATACAACATTCACTCGCTCTACCTCGCTCTCGCTCACTCCATCACTCACATGCCAGCATGCCGTAGAAGCACAGCAGTTCTCGTTGTGTCAATTGGCCCCTTTTCGATAGTCTAAACTATTTCTCAACTATCGTAGTAGGGGAGCCCAAGCGGGGATTTTCGTAGTTACTCCTGCGTGGCAGATTAGAATACGGGAGATAGCTTATACTCTATTAAGTAGCTTCCCCAAGTATAAGATTTCTAAATGGTGACGCGCGGCTTATTAACTCCTGCGTGGCAGATTAAGATAAGATGGGTTTATTACATGCTTATAAGTCTCGATTTCGCTAATCAGCCATTTTGAGTAAGACGGGTTTCAAACTTGCAAAATAAAACCGTCAAATTTAATTAGTCCTGTGCGTCAGTTTTTCATACAGGTGGCTCAGCATGATCTCCTAGTCATACTGTTCTATAATATAACAGTTATATGGAGGAACCTTCCTTATTCCGCAGTATACAATATAAAACGCCTTATGGAGCTCGAACCCACCGCTAAATCAAAAAATTTCATGGAATCTTTTCCACTCTAAATGCAACCACTCCCAACGACCCAGGAGTAAATCACGTTTTAGCATCGTCGGCTCCGCAATTATCGAATTTAGGACAGAATTTCGACAGTATCAAATTATATAGAATACTTGGAGAGCATGACAGCGTATAAAGCTTAGTGATCCCTATTTTAAAATGATGCACTGTAGTTTTCACAACAAGACCATATTTACGCCGAGTCTATTTCCACTTCGAACTACATTTTTGAATTCAATTTTGCTAAGTTCGTTTCGTCTAAACATCAATAAAATTCGGCGCATGCTGCAACAACACCGAATCAGAAAACGTTTACATCTTGTTTTAAAATCGATTTTCTAAAACCTGTAAAACCTCTGCTAGCTCTGAAAGTTTAGGTCTGTAAGTAATAGAGAAATAAATCGAGGTATCTGTAAAAGTGTCCAGGTGAATGGAGGAGGAATTGTTATCATAACGACATGCTCGTGATTTTGTTGGTCCTTTTCGTGAAATAGGATGGATAATACGGTGTAAGTACGATTCAAAATTGACGAAAGAGGGGAAGTTATAGCAGGAAAACATAACACAAACTTCAAAATCCAATATTATTGAGTTAACGTCTCGTAAATGTGCTGATATTATAAAAAATAATGGGTGCAAAGCAGAATATTATAAAAGTTGCTTAGGTTTTGCACAGCTGTTTTTCAACATGATTTTGTTTTTCGTGATTTATTCACTGTTGATAAAATAAAGTTAATGAAGTGTTCTTGGGGATTTTGAGGGGACATATCAATATATAAATAAATCCATTTGTGGTTCACCGGGAATATTTTTTAAGAGTTCTAGGCAACTTTCTTAATGAGGGAAAATAAAGTTGCTTAGGTTTTGCACAGTACTGTATATACAGTATGTCAAGAAAGTGTTTTGACAGAGGAAAAAATCACATTTCTGAACTTCATTTGCAAAAATAAACCACTCCTCGAAGTACAAAAAATTTTTTTATATTTTATTTTGATTATGTATGCATCTAAGATCTAAATAACAACAAAAAATAACTAAATATATTCAGTTTCAGTACTTAAAAAAACTAAAAACAAAAAACAACCGTATTTTTCAGTGTCAAGAAAGTGTTTTGACAATTGCTGTAAACCTGTGTTAAACGCGCTTTAGTGCAAGTACCGTTAGAATTGAACTTTTATGTGTTGACCTACACAAAGCCTAAGCATTCTTTAGTTCTTTTGTAATAAACTTTCTGGTGACAAGTTTGTTTTTGGCCACAAAACAATGCCAGGAATGAGAATATCAGAGGATGTCATTCAACTGGTTTATTATAACCACCAGATCGGCAAAAGCATTCGGGATCTAACTGAGATGTTTTCCTTGTCTAGACAGACGATTCACAACATATTAAACAGAGCAGAAAAGGAAAATAGACGGGGATCCTAAGCCAACAAAAGGCCGGCCTCGGAAAATTTTCAATCGATATGAGCGAAAATTAGTAAGAAAAGTGGCAGAAAACCTACAATCATCGCTTAAATCTATTGTAAAAGATCTCGAGGAGGACACCGGTGTCCGAGTTTCTTATGAAACCGTCCGAAGTCTGCTGAATCGGAACGACTACACATCCCGTGTAGCCCGTAAGAAACCTTTACTGTTAAAAGTAAATGTTGAAAAACGATTGTTGTTTGCCCAAAAGCACCAGCATGTGCCAGCTGACTTTTGGAATAATGTGATATTCTGCGATGAGTCCAAAATTATGAAATACTACAATGGCGGCCCATCCAGAGTCTGGCTTCCGCCTTTAACAGCTTTAGAAAGTATCAACAGTTAAGTTTGAAAATTGTCCTATATATATATGTGGGGCTGCATATTGCAGAAGGGGGTCGGAGAATTGGCTTTTATCGAAAACACTATGGGTGCTAAACAGTATTTGGACATTTTAAAATGAAATCTAATAAGCAGTGCAAGGAATTTTGGATTTTATGATGGAAACAGGCCAACTTTTAACTTCTATCAAGACTATGACCCTAAACATAAGGCTCGTTTGGTAAAGATGTGGACACTGGACAATTGCGGGGAATTATTGGATACTACTCCCAAAAGTCCAGACTTAAATCCTATAGAGAATGTTTGAACTTATTTAAAGAAGAAAGCGTTAAAACGAAGCTCTAAAAACCGAGGTGAACTGAAAGCAGTTATACTGGATGAATGGATAAAGATTCCAGAGACACTGGACATAGAAAAACTTATTGATTCAATGAAAAGGCGTTTAGAAGCTATTTATGCTGCCAATGGTGGCCATACCAAATATAAGACTTTTTTTTTTTACCATTTAAAAGCTCTATTAAATTTTTGTCAAAACACTTTCTTGACACTGAAAAATAAGGTTGTTTTTTGTTTTTATTTTTTTTAAGTACTGAAACTGAATATATTTAGTTATTTTTTGTTGTTATTTAGATCTTCGATGCATACATAATCAAAATAAAATATGAAAAAAAAATTTCTATTTCGAGATGTGGTTTATTTTTGCAAATGAAGTTGAGAAATGTGATTTTTTTCCTCTGTCAAAACACTTTCTTGACATACTGTACATTCTCCATGTGGGTGTTACATACATTGTCGATGCTGACAAAACTAATATACCCTCGTACCATAAGGTACAGGGTATAAAAAGGGATAAAAGTATCAAAAAACTGCAAAAAAGGCGAGTAAAAGGCAAATTATTTTTTCGTTTCCCCCAAAATTTCGAACATTTTGTAGTTATTATAATTGAAACAAAGTTCTGTGGAATGCAGAAACTCAAACCATTCTTTAAGCATAATTTTCATAAAAAGCAACAAAGCGCCGGCAAGGGTGCGTCAGAGGCGGCAACTGGGGCAGCGACAGCGGCAGCAATAAAGTTGCCAACTGCACCTGCGAACATTGCACAACTTTTAAAGGCATCAACTTCAACTTTTATACGCTCTGCCACCGTCGCCGTCGCCGCAACCGCCTTCAAGTTCGTTGACAGTTACTCAGCACAACTCAACTGAACTCAACTCAGAGTTTGAAGCACGCCAAAAAAATATAAATGCAACAAAACTTTTTTCTATTTTTTCTATGCACTTTGCATTATTTTTTCATTTTGTGGTGTCGGCGTCGGCGGCGGCGGTGGCAACAGTTGCATGCGGAAATATACAACAGCAACTAACAACACGAAACTGCGAAAGTTCTTAAGTGGTTTAGTGTATTAAGAGCGTTTTGTATTGCCTTCGCTCTTTTGCACACACATCGCGTCGCCTTGACTTCACTCGACACATCTCCCTGCCCACTGCTGCTAATTTCGTGACGTCATACTTTTATTTCCATTCTTCTTTACTTTTTGTATCGGCCTAAATAAAGAACGTTACCAACTTCGTGCTCGCGCGAATTTTCGCATATATTTTTGCTTTTAGATATTTTCATATTAAATTGTGCAAGTTGCAAAAAAAAGGAGGAAATGCACAAACACCTCAGTCGGAAACACAAAAAAAAAACAGAAATACAGTAAAAAAGTCATTCAAATAACATCCATAAATTTGTTGTGCTCGAGGGTCTCACATTTTCGTCAGAAATTTTTGTTGCTGTTTGGAGTTTTATCTCTCTTTTTTATTTATATCTATTTATTTTTATTTAAAGTGCTGCAAGCGACAGAATTGAAGTTTCGAGGCACAACGCGTACGATGCAAATTGCCAAAAATGCGCCAACTGCGCTTAATTACTTTGCCGAAGCTACAGGCCTCAGGCTTTCATTAAATGAACGCCCAAAATAGAGCAAAAACAATCTTCAACTATTAATGCCAAATGTTGAAAAAAATTCCAGAAATGTGTTCACATCAGAATGAATGTCAACTAGTATAGAAAATTAGCCTATGTTACAAAAAATGATACGACACATACGCTAGTCTAACAGTTAGCTTCAAAATTTTAAAATTTATGGGACGCTGTATTTAATCCTAGAAACGGTGAAAACAAACCTCTTAAGTTGGCGTCAATGCACAATGCGTCGAAGCATCAAATGCACCTAACACTCACACACACAAACACACAGAAACAAAAACACTCAGACAGATGTATCATGTTTTCTCTTTTTTTCTTTAAAACTTCAATCGTTCATCAAGGAGTGCGCTCAGCCACCCTCGCTTCCGGCAGTCGTCGTCAGAGGCGCTTATCGCCAAAAGTCAAACAATTTCGAAAATGTCGCTTACATTTCAAGCTTAGACTCTTCTGCAAAAACGTTGAACTTTTGCGGTGTTTTACGCTATTTTGTGACTGTAAAACACACCGACAAACAGTCCAGGTTGCAAAAGGATTTCAAGCGAACGCGAAAAAATGGGCGTGATGAGTGTAAGGGGCATGGGGTAAGGGGCGTTGGCGTTAAAATTAAATCAACACACAAATGCGAGCACTTTTGTAACTAATTTTTTCTGCTTATATTGTTGTTTTGGTTGTTGTTGTTGACTGTTTCAGTTTTGTGTGCAACGAACGAACGAACAAAAAGTTGCAATTGAGCAAACGCGATAAGCGCACAAATAAGATTATAGAATGAACAACATTGGCGACGGCGAAGGCGTACAACAACAACAATAACAAGAACAGCTACAAACAAAAAAGAAACTTTTACTGTGAACTTAAATTTTGCACAAAAACAAAGTACCAAAGTAAATATCAGCAATGAAAAAAAAAAAACGGTGAGTGGAAGAAATAGCAAAACTACAGAAAGAAGAAGAAACCAGATTTCGGTTTTGATGAAACTTATATACTCTTTCCATCATTGTCCCAATTATTTTTATTGAAAAATCATTTCTATAGTTTTTCCAACAATAAGTTTTCAAAGACAGACAGGTATTAATAGCACACTTCATTTCACAATCTTCTATCTCATTGGTCTCATTTTAAAGTTTTCCTCTAGGAAAACGGAGCCACGCCCTTATGTCTGATTCTTAAAAAAAATAGAAAAAAGTGGAATACAGTCATGGATTAATGAAAACACATAATTGCAAAGTTTCGTCTGTTTATATTCAGGAACAAAAAAGTTTTTCTAACAAAAACCTTATCTTGAGCGATTCCAATAGGAGCTATATACTATAATAGTCCGATCGCTACCAATCTCGCAGTGTGTCTTTATTGACCTCCAAGATGTCCTTGTGCAAAAAACTGATTAAAATCAAAGCGTTTTTTAGGAAAAACCTCATTTTTGACTGAGTGATTCGATCAAGCTGATTTTTACATGCAAGGATAATTTTTATACCCTGTACACATACTGTGTATCGGGGTATTTTGTGTTTGTTTGAGCGAAATGTATGTAACGCTAGGGTCCCCCTATGTATGTTATAGGGGGGCCCTATAAAGTATATATATTCTTGATCAGGACGACAAGAGAAATTGATTAAGCCATGTCCGTCCGTCTGTCTGTCCGACAGTCTGTCCGTCCGTATTCACCAATGGTTCTCAGAAACTATAATAGCTAGAAACTTAAAATTTGGAGGGTAGACTCGTGATGCTCGGCAGCAGATCAAGTTTGAATGGTTTTGTGCCACGCCCACTCCTTTCCGCCCATCCAGCACCACCCACTTTTTTAAAACGCTATAACTCGAACATCCAAAGAGATAGAAACATGAAAGTCGGTATATAGACTAAGCATAAAGAGCTCTACAAAACTGCATACCACAATTTTTCCCCCTCCTCTTCATTTCCCCTTCCCCGATTGTTTTCTTAAAATTGCTGTATCTTCAAAACTATTATAGGAACGAACCTGAAATTTTGTAGACAAGCTCAGTAAACATGTATCTGTAAAACTGCATACCACAAAATTCCCCTCTTATTGATAGTTACCCCTCAATGACCTACAAACTAAAATTTTTCGTAAATTTCACATTTTTTGACCGATTTACTTGATATTTTGAACACTATTTGTTCGGGCGATAGCAAATCGATATTTATTTGTAGATTTGGGGTGTTGCACCGCTTACTGTGTGTGCAGGGTATTTTATTGTCGAGTATACTCGACTATAGCGTCCTTACTGGTTTTGCATTTAATTTGTTTGCTAGCTTAATGCTCTTGGACGAGTTCGCATTGAAACAGACAGACAAACAGAAAATCGGACATGTATATATCAACTCTTCTCGTCGTGAAGAATATATGAATATATGTGCTTTATGTAGTCGGAGATGTCACCTTCTCTGCGTTACAAGCCTCAGGACAAAGTGCATATACTCGTTTTGCAAGAGTTTAAAAAGTTAAAGTTTACGCTCATTGAACGGTCGAGTAAGTACGGAATGCGCGAAGGACCAAGAAATCAAATCAACCAAGCGAAATAAAATTGTTGAGAAAGAACAAAAAAAAACATGTGCAACGGCCGAGACAGGAGGGAAATATGCAAGTGAGGGCAAAGTTCAGGCTTGAGGCAACGTCACAAACCGCAAAGGGAATCAGAGAAAACAAAAAGAGGAAGAAACAGAAATACAGAACAAAAACAGCAATCGAGCATTGCAAGTGTTGAGAAGTGTTCAATGTTGTCAAGTGTTGCAAGGCGTCTTAAATGTGCAGCAGCTTGAAGATTATGCAAAATACAAAGACGCAACAACAATCTAAACAAATTTAAAAACGAGAGAGAAATTGTGTAAAGAAATAAACGAGAAAAAGTTGACTTAACCCAAAGTGGTCAAAGTACGTGCGGCTTGCTGTGTCAAGGACATTTTTGGCCAACGTATAAGCCAACAAGGACTGTCAGCCTGGCCGCCTGACTGCGATTTCGAAAATTCGGCAAATTGCCAAAAAGTATGCAACGCTAAAGACGCACCATTTTGCTGCGTAGGTTTTTCTTGACCGAGTTGTTTGTGTGAGCCAAACAAAAAAGCAGCGAAGCAAGAAGATAAATGTGGAACATGCCTGCTACACGAAGCTTCAAGCTAAAGCGCCAAGGACATGCATAAGCGCCGCGGCAGTGCGCACGCAAACAAAGCTCGCTCGCTCAATGACAAATTGCTACAGTTAATTGTCATGAATTGCAATTTGCAAAAAACGCGTGCTCGTGAACGACGACGTCGACGTCGACAACGCGCAAAAGGCTTGTCTTCGAGACAGTCAATAGGCGACGCCCATGCCACGCCTTCACTGCAAGCGCTGCAACCAAAATGGGCGTTTGTCAATTAACAACGCAGAAGCATTTGTAAGCTTACATGCACGTCTGTGTAGGTGCGTGCGTGTGTGAGTGTGCAACTGCATTTGAGTCGTTGGCATGGATTTTCTTGCAGCTTAAATGTAAAGCGGCTTTCGCTTCTGTCCCATCACGAAAATTGCCACGAAAATCCATCGTTGTTAGTTGCAAAACACAACAAAAAAATACAACCAGAAAACAAAATGATTGTCGCCAACACTTTTCGTCGTTGCTTTTCGTTCACTCAATCAAACACTCACAAAAGTATGCAACAATTTTTTTTCTTTGAGCACATAACAAAAGAAACCATTTTAGGTTTTTTTTTTTTCATTTTGTTTGGGTTCTTTTTTTTGCCTGCAAGCGTTCCATTCTTTTTTTAAGTTTTTTCCCCTCCACTTTAGTTCTTTTAGCGCATTTAAGTGTCATCAATTTACGCGTTGATTGCTGCGTCGAATGACGTTAATAATGTGTGCCGGATTCTTCATGTTGTTCGTCTGCCAGCCTTATAACAATGGCGATGGCGATGACGATGACGATGACGATGACTTTGTTGCAGATGCTTATGGCAAGCGTCATTGTCAACACGCTTGAGTGTTTAAGCACTTGATGTACACTTCGCATTGAAGAGACTCGACATTTTTTGTCATTTTTTTGTTCTCGTCTGTCGTCAGTGGCTGTGCTTTTTTGAAAGATTCTACGCTATTTTTTCTTTTTTATTTTCATATAATTTGCATTACATTTTCGCAGACATGCAACTGACGTCATCAACTCGGCGGGCGGTCTTCGGTCTTTACTTGCGGCTGATTAATTTCACTTTTCCTAAAACATTTTTCTGCTAAATAAACATTTCTCTCGATTGTTCTTTAATGCCATTTACTAAACAACTAACTAACTAACGACTTGACTTACTAAAGTCATCATGCAACAAAACACACTTCTTCTGACTACTATCGACATGTTGAAAAAGAGAAAGGAGAAGAAATACAACAACAGTTGTTACTAATCGCACTCAAGTGTCCAATTTCATATATGTGTCCACCTAATTAAAAGCTAACAAAACATTTGAACTTACTGCCGCTGCCACTGGCGTCGCCGCTGCTGCTTCTGTTTCTGCTGCCATTGCCCGGGAATCGACTTGGCTAATGAAAATGAACTGCGGTGGAACGAAGCCACAGTAAAATGAGACTCGTCGTCGTTGTCGAAGCACATTTGTGGCTTTTGTGGCCACAAATGTGACATCAGCGCCATTAAGATTATGTCCAAAAAATGAAATGGCACAAAATCGACACAATTATTAGCCATAAATGTACTTTGCTGAGCAACACAAGTCAGCTGTCAATTTGTTTGCCAAAACGCGCAAATGGTGCCAAACGCGTTGGTCAAACTCCAAATTGTCGAACATTTGCTTTCAAATTCATGCATTTTCATTTGCTTTTTAATATTAAATGAAATTGTCATAGCTTTAAAGATATAAAGAACAAAAAACTTTCAAATAATATAAAGAAATGACCAACAAAAGTGAACACTTGCCTGTTCTATAAGCAATTTTTATGACAAAAGAGTCACGCGGCGTATGATTATTATTGTTAATTAAAGCTTGTGTCACCGTAACAAAACACTTCACTTCACGCAAACGCGCGCACACACACACACACAAAATGTTAATTAAAAATGCACATAAGAACTTTTGCACTTTTCTTTTTCGCAAAGTTGCCGCCGTGTTGAGTTAAGTAGAGACGGCTTTCAGCGTTAATTCTGAGATTGCGTCGCAGAAGATCTTTATGCGTTCGAAAGAAAGCAGAAAATGCACAAAACAATTCTTGCACACAATGCACACAACCGAGCAACAACCAAACTGAAAATGAATCACAAACATACGCGAAACAACGACGAAACTAACGGCAGGCAGCAGAGAACGAACAACAAGGACGACGGACGAAGGACGTCGGACGACGACCACAGGAGTTGCAGGAACAGGGCAACAGAGCAACAGAGCAAGGCAAGCGATGCACAAACATGCTGGGCGAGCCGAACGAAAGCGAGTCGCGAGTTGAGTCAAGTTGAGTTGAGTTGAGTTAACTCAAGTCGAGTCGACTCGAGTGCAATGCGCATTGAGCGAAAGAGTAAACAAACATATGAGTGAGTGAGTGAGTGAGTGAGAATGAAATAAAACGCTCAACAACATAAGAAACGCAACGTTTGTGAAAGTGTTGATGGCGAAATAAATTGCATTTTAAACTTGAACAATTTTTTCCTGCTCTGCTCTGTTTGCGGGTGTGTGTGTGTGCGTTAGAAGGTAAGCATGCCAACAAAGTTGCCTTGGCCATAATAAATCAATAGAAAGTCAATTCATTGTGCTTAAAAACCAAAAAGACATGAGAAGCGAACGCCGCAAAGGAAGAGGAATTGTAGCCAAGCCACAGGAAGACTCTACTCTTAGTTGGTCTGACGTGATGTACGTGTATGAGGCAATCATGACACTTAAAAAAAGAAGAGGAAAATACAGCACAACCATTCAAATATGCTATTAGACAAATTGATGCATGAGGCGAAGGTAAAAGTTCATGTAGTTCGGTAAGCAAGCAAAATCATAGCAAATTAATGTAAAATGCGTACGAAAGCTTTGACTTGAGCACTTCAAAGTTGATGAAATGTGGAAAAAAGGAAAATCAAAGCACATAATTTGTTCCGACACTAACAAGGACATCAAGTTGTCTCCAACAAGGCGTGAGTGACCGTAACGAGTTCGGTAATACCAAAAGTTTACTTAGGAGGAGTCAAAGACGCATTCAGTCAATTGATGACTATTTGGGCACATTGGAGTGCAAGTGAGTGAGCACGATTCACTTCTTCATGCTAATGAAGTTGCGCACATCTTAAACTTTGTGCTAATTAAAGAAGCAAAAAAAAATAAAAAAAAGACAAAAAGAAGAGAAAACAAGTCGATCGATTTAAAAATCCAGAGCAAATAACACTTGTTTGCAAACAAAATGACGACTCGGCAAAGCGGAACTCTCTGTTATATATACACATATATGTATATATGTATATGTTTATGCACATAAATGAGTGTGTGGATGGGCAAGTCTTTTTTTTCAGTTTTTTTTTTTCAAATAATTAGAAGTACTAGAGCAAAATACGTTGAACTTAGCTAAGTTAAGTCGTAAAGGACATGCAGCAGGGCGTCAAGACGACGCCTTATAGAGCATGCAACATGCACTCGTTTTTAGCAAATATTTACTTAGCATGTCAGCGACTTGTGCCACTTTCAAGACGCTCAAAAGAGCGCACAAAGCTACACTAAACTTAACTAAAGTGAACTGAACGGAACTAAACTACAAGACGTACATATGCGTAACACAAGACTAGACGTGTGTAAACAAAAACAGACGAAAGACACAAACAAAGTAAGATGGCTAAGCAACTCACCTTGAGCTCAACAAACGCTCGGCCTCATCGGCGGTCATTGCATCGGGCAGACTGTCGTCGCGTGGCATCGGATTGCCATTTGCCGCCGGCGCACTCCGAGGCTTCACTGCCATTGCTACTTTCTCAACGTTGGGTGGTGGCTCCGACACTTTTGGCGGCACGACTTCGTCAACAACGTAGCCATCGATGTCGCACGCCTCCTCCGCATTGAGCAGAGCACGCGTTATGTGATCTACCATGTCCTCGTCGTCCTCGCCGGCGCTTGTGTCCGCATACTCGAGATCCTGCAGCTCCACTGAGGTGCTCTGCGCGGGAGGTGGGGGACGCACGGGCAAGGCTGGCACCTCCGTGGTCAACACTTCCAGCTCCTCCTCGGGCATGTCGAGCGACGCAATGGGCGCAATGCCTTTGGCAATCGATGAAAAAGAACGTGAAGCCGACGATGAATTAGCACCGCTGCCCACAGAGGCGGGTGACATGGGCGGCGTGGATTTGCCGCTGCCACCGCCGCTGCCACCGCCGCTGCCGCAGTGCTGCTGCAGCTGTTCGGCATTGACGCTGCGTCGACGTATGGGCGAAACAACGCCCACGGGCGGTGAGCTGTACGGTTGCGCGCGATGCACGGGCGAATTTTCCAAGCTGCTGCCGCCGCCAGTCGGCGATTGCAAGAGCGTTGCGCGCTCTGTGTAGCTGCGTTGAGCTGCGGGCGACTGTTGCTCGTTTGATGGCAAATCAGTCTTGATGATGGCATACACGGTGCTCGACTCCTGTGCAAAGCCATTGGAGCCGTGGAATTTCCGCTGCATGTCTGTCACTTTGGCAGTGTCATAGAGCTCGGCCTCGGATGTGAAGATCTCATTCGATTCACTGCCATCGGGTTTGAGACGATAGCCGACGTCGACATAATTGAGACTGGGCGGCTCTTCATCGGCAGGCTTTGAATCCAGCGCCATGGCCTTGATCTCGGGCGATGGCTCATTGAAGCCGCCCTCGTCTGTGCTCGCAGTCGAAGAGATGATGCTCGGTGGTCGCTGACCCAGGCCGGCAGCCGGCATATTGACCGTGATGCTGCTGCTGCGCTTCGATGGTATGCGCTGCGGTGAAGTGATGGAATGTTGCTGTTGACTCTGATTTTGCTGATCACCGGCGGAGGACTTAATCGAACGACCTGCAAATATTCCACAAAAGACAAATGGCAAAATGTAAGTATAGAAAACAGACAAAGAGAAGGAGGCAATGCAATTGCAACTATAATTAACTTAACTTTAAAACAAACTAATAAAAACTTTTTTCTTATTTTACATTTTCTTTTCACTCTTCAAGTATTAACAAAACAGTTTCATTTGCACATTTATTTGTCTCTTCTTTTGTACTCATCGCTCAGCAATTTGACGAGATCATTTTGCATGTTGAGCAACAAAAAGGTGCGATCGTCCTTCTTCATGGCACTCGCTCTGTCATCGAACTCGTCGTCGCTGTTCTTGTGCAGCTGCTGAAACTCACGGTACCGACACAGCTCCGACTCCAGATACTCATTACGCTCCTTCGGCTGTTGACCGCGCAGCTCGAGTTTGATCGATTCAAGCAAATAGGAAATGTCGTGCTGCAGCACCTCCGCGCTCCCGGGCGTTTTCAACGGCGTAGCGGCAGTCGAGCAGCGCACCGTCGAAAAAGCCGATTCCACCGACTTCGGACTCGAAGAGACTGCGCTACGCTGACTCTCCTTACCATCATCATCGCCTGGCTCATCATCGATATCGGCCACATAGCCCTCGCCGCGCTCGGCGTTGTCCAGCGCCATGTTATATGCGCACACAGAGCACGCCGCTGACTTTGCTTGTTCCTTGCCGCCGCCATATCGTGATTGGCACTGCGTTTGCTCCAGTGGTGCACACATGTTGCTGTCGACGCCGGTTGAATACACGCCGCAAGCCATGCCAGGCGGCATATTGAAGTCAACCAATTCGAGATGTGACGGCGGCATTTGCATAAAAATGCCCTTCATTGATTTCTCATTCAAATGGACACTCAAATGGCTCATGTACAGATTACGCAAGCGGCGATCCGCCAGCGTGTTGCACGTGTACGTCGACAACTTGTTGAGCCACGCCCAGGCGAGCCGATAATCGCTGCTGCCCTTAGGAAAAGCTTGCTCCGGTTTGGGCGTCGCGTCCATCATTGCCATGAAATCGACCACCAGCAACTGGGCGAGCTCCTCCTCTTGCGGCTGCTTGGCGGGCCTCTGACGTGACACGCGCACCGTGGAGGAGCGCTGTGAGCGTAGCGAGGTCGTACTGCCACGCCGGCTGTTGCTCGACTCGAGGCGCCCGCGTGACTTACGTCTTTTCATGGGCCGTGATTTTGATTGTGAGGGCGAAAAACTAAGGTGTTGACCAATTTTTATAAATTTTGTACAACAAAAATAATGAAATTTTGATTGAATTCGACAAGTGTACTTCGAATTTCATGCACTCTCTTACTATTGGCTCACGCACGAGACGATGACTCACGGCCGAGGAGGATTTTTTAGACTACTTTTTTTTTGTTGCCTTTTGTTTTAAGTTTATTTTGACATTTTATATTAATTGCTTAATTTATTTATTGCCTAAAAATACACAAAATTTGGCGTAGCGAAATAAAATGTTTAAATTTTTTTTTTTTTTTGTATAGTTTTTTTTTTAAATACTTAAGCATTTATTCCGTCGTCGACGCACACTAAAAATATATTTGACGCCTTAGAAAACAGCAACAAATTTTATTAAAAAGAAACATGGTCAAAAATATGCGTCAACTGGAAAGTGAATGTCTTTCTGGCTCTGTCGCGTTTTTGTAATGCATATTGTTGTTGTTGCTGCTACACATAGTTGTTGTCAACGTGTCGCCGTGTCGCAGACAAGCCGCCAAAACAGAGACAAGTAAGCAACAAAAAAAATTCGCCTCATTTAATTTTAGACATGCTTTTACACAAATTTTCTTTTTATTGGAGCAAAAGGCGACTTTCGCATGTGCAAAAAATTCTTCAAATATTTCAAATAAAACGCTTAAAAATAGCAAAAGCGTTCAACGCTCCTAACAAAAAGGCGCTGCTTGACAACAGTTTGTAAGGAGTAATAAAAAATAATGTAATTTAAAGTTAATTTGAGCGTTTTTTAGCCCAGACAAAAGTTTAGGGTTCTTAGATGCTCTCATCTTAAGGTTATATACCACCTTTGCGATTCAAAAAAATCTAAAAAAAAATAAAAATAACACTGGTCAACAGCAAAATTGCCTTTTATTCGAAACTATACTAGCGTTATAGAGTTTGACTCCCAGAATCTAAACATACAACTTATATGTCAAAGTTAGCTCTCATTGGTCTGTTATGTCATATTAAAGATAAAGAGTTTAATTCGATGTTTTTATTGCGCCAAATCAAACTGTATAGTGATAGGCCGCGTAAATTTTGCTATTACCTTTTGAACGGTCATGTCTAAGGGTCCCCATACTATTTTTGACAATAAAACGTTTTTTTCATTGATTTTTTTGCATTTTTATCAAATTTATTGAATAAAAATGAATATTGCTAAGCGCAAAACTAACGAACGGCTAGACCAATTTCAACGAAATATTCAAGCAATCTTCAGAAGGACCTAGAGTGTGTTTTTATAAAGTTTGGTATCTCCAACAAAAATATCAACAACTACGTTTGCAACGTGTCTCTGAAAATACATTTCCTTCAATCTCATCTTGATTTTTTTTCTTCTAACTGTGGAGATGTGAGTGACGAACATGGTGAGCGATTCCACCAAAACATATGGAAGATGGAAAAAAGGTATCAGGGTCGATGGAATGCGGCAATGTTAGCTGATTACTGTTGGCACTTGAGAAGGGATACTCAAGAATGTTTTTACAAAAAACAAACGAAAAAAAAGAAAAAAAATTAATTAAATAGGCCAAGCCTCTTGTAAATACATCTAAATCGTCAATTTCATTTCAATAATTAAAGAAAAAAAAACAGAAAATAACGATTTTCTTTCATAAATAGACTTTTTCTTTAAATTTTACCTTAAATTATTTATGCGCATATCTTTTGAATGGGAGCTAAGTTTTAAAACATTTTTGTGTTTTCGTGATCAGTGACCCCACACGAATATAAAAATATAGAATTTAATCAAAAGGCATTCAAAAAGTCTTATTTTGTAGACCTGTGTAATTTATGTACATTTTGAGGTGTGGAGATCTATATTGGTCAATTTTATCGGTAGCCGCAAATTTTTTGTGTGCTACAAAGAAATTTGAACAAACGCTCTTAGTGCAATTGTATGCAAATATACCATTTTCGTAAAACTTAAAAGTTCAAGAAAAAAACCAGTAAGGGAGCTATTTTCAGCTTTGCTGAAACTTACATATATACTCTTGCCAGCAATTTCTCAATTATTCTTATTGGAAAATCCGTCTTATAGTTTTTCCAATAAAATTAATTTAAGTTTGTAAAGATAACCCCGCCCATTTTTTAAAGATACAATGCAATCATTCTTTACTTCATTTTGCGATCTTCCATCTCGTAGGCTTACAGACAAATCGAATTATTAATTTTTTCTATGTATAGGCGGTGTCACTCCATTATGTTCGATTCTTATGAAACTTTTGAAAACGGGTAACTGCAAAGTTTCATCTGTTTATACTTAAGAACAAAAAAATGTTTCTAACAAAACCCGAATTTTTGACCGATTGTTCATGCTATATGATATAATTGTTCGATCTTCACCAAATTTTCAGTGTGATTTTATTGACGTCCAAAATATTATTGTGCAAGAAATTGAGGCAATCCCCAGGCAAAACTGTGGGAGGAGTTTGCATTGAAACCGACAATCGGACAGACAGACAGACGGACATGGCTATATGAACTCGTCCTGTCGTGCTGATTAAGAATATATATACTTTATATAGTCGGAGATGTCTCCTTCTCTGCGTTGCAAACTTCATGACAAAGTTAATATACTCTTGCAAGAAAATAAAAAAAACCAAAAAAATACTGTCCTGAGATCAATGGTTGTTTGTAGCTTTTTTGACCGAGGAAAATTGCAAATTAAAGTCCAGACATGCATTAATAAATGACATAAAACCACTGTGCATTAAAAAATCCTCAAAATCAACAACAAATCATCTTTAAAGGTGGTAAACCCCCTTAAAGGAATAAACCAATGTAGTTTGAATCATAAGGTTTCATAACTAAGTTTTGAGAAATTGCTTTTAATAATGCATAGATATCCTATGTAACATGGGACCAAGTGCAACATACTGCAGAAAAGCATTCCATATGTGAGTTCTTTTGCAAATGCTAGACTGCTCTAAGTGCACTGTGATGATTTGTAACATAAGAGTATTCATACTTAAATAAAAAATGTTTTTCGGAGATTATGTTATGTGAACACTCACCACGACAGGCTTTGCATAGTTTACGAAAACTTAAACACATTTTTTGTCACGTTTAATTGCGTTTATTTAAATTTGTTTTATTTTTTTGCTTTAACACTTTCTTTTGGCGCAAAAGGCCTTTCACTTTTCAAGGTTCATCAATCAAATGCAAGTTTCGTGAGTTAATCATTTCAATAAGTAAAAATCTGCAAAATTTCAATTTTTTTTACTTTGTCTGTTTAAACATGAGGGATGTATACGTCTAGTACGTGAGAGGACACGCTTGCAGCCGCCAAACCAAAACCAATGCACATACTCAGCTATAAAACCCAATACGCTTAGAGCAATACCGAAAATCCAAAGATAAAATGCGCCCTGCAAAATACCCAAGCTCAAAACAACACGCTTCCTCTTGACCTCCTTGGCTTGATCGGCACTCTCTAAGGGGCTCAATTCTATATCATCGCCAAGATCCTCAAAGAACTCCTCTGCCTTCGATGACTCCCGCTTGCGTCTCAGCACGTCCATGCGCTGCCAGAACTCAAGCAGACCATGCTCATGGAAAGCGCTCACGTACGCCTGAAACTTGTAGAGGAACGGCGAACCTTCGGGCAGAATATAAGTGCTCAACATGGAGCGCAGGTACTCCTTGACAATGTGAAATGAAGGCCGTTCCGTTGCCGCGTCGAAAGTGTTGGCGAGGAAATCCTTTGCCGATTCATCGCGCATTATGAAGCCAACATGCTTGGACTTTCGTATGATTGGCATTGCATACTGATAGGCGGTGAAGTTGAGCGGCAAATGCACGGCATTTGCGCTCAGTATGTCAAAATGCCGCCGTGCGAGCGTCGGGCGTATAGCATCGAAAAGCGTGCCAATGGCATAAATGGGGATATGAAGCTTGTCGAGCTCGTCCAATGTGTCTAACTGCGGCTCATAGGTGGGCTGTATGAAGCTGCTCTCGAGCTTGGCAAAGTAAATGGTCGTCAAGACATAACTGAACATAACCCAAGCGATGAGAAACTGACGCAACGAACTGATCTTCGAGAAGCCCGAGACGGGTTCGCCCATTTGTGTCTTCATGAACATCTCGAAGATCTCAAACCAGCGCGCATGTCGAAATTTCGCTGCGCCCGGTATCCGTTCAGCGACACGTTGCAGGCAGAAGAAGAAGACGAACACAATCAGAAAATTGCCAGTGAGAAAGTGCCAAAGTGAACTTTTAAAAGCACGCACAAAGATCAGATACTCGGCGCGCATCTCAGCGGCGGGCACAACAAGATACAATGTGCGTCGCCCATACGGATAGAGTTGCTCCACGTACGGTTCGATGCATTCGAGCACAAAACGCACATTGAACGCAATGTGTGTCACGCCGCCAATGATATCCTTCAGCACGCCCGTGAAGTTACCATCGGACCGACAATAGCCGTAGTTCTCATTGTCCGCCGGCATCACATAGCGGGCGCTCGCATTCAGGTGCTTCGCAATGACGTGCGCCATTTGGCCATCGACCGCATAGAAACCGTCGACGCTAACGTTCGCCTTGGGCTGTGCGCGCAACGGATCGGCGAACATCGAGTAGCGCAGCTCGTAGCCACGCAAGTCACGCAACTTGTCATAGAAGAACAGCTGATCTTCAATGCGACGCACTTGCAGGCCTTGCGGCTCAAAGGGCTGGAAGTCATACACCGAATTCGCGTCCGTAATGGCGAGCGCAAAGAGAAGGCCCTTGGCCCAAACGCCCTCAAAGAATGAACTCAACTGCGCTGCCGTCGCCGTGGGCCAGATGAATATGTATTTGTGCATGTGCTTGCGCCTTTGCTTGGCATTCAACATGCTCAGCGTGCGTCGACTGAGCGCCTCACCTTGCTCGCCACTTGGCATCAGCAGCACATTGTTGCTGTCCGTTTGCCGTATCGGCTCCTCTTCGTGCGCCTCGAAGCTACGTGTGCACACCGTCGTCTGTCGACACATGCACGCGTGCACTGTCTGCACCAACTCGAGGTAGAAAGGATCACTTGCGCCTTGGCATGTCACACAGCGATAAATGTAAGTGATTTGCGCGCTGTACTGAACGACGATTGCGCAAGCCTGCTGGGCAATGCCAGCAATTTCGGCTGTGTTAAACGACGCCGAGCTATTCTTAAAAGCCGACAGCCATAAGACAAACAACAGCCAACGCAACTTCATGTTGAGCTTTTGTCGAAGAAACTAAAACTTTTGTGCCTTGAAAATCATATTTATGGTGTAACATCAGAAAAGCGCTTATCGAACCCTATCAAATATGCTGCCATAACACGCTCATTAGTTGAGCAAACGAAAATCCACAGATCACACCTGAGCACATCATGCGTGGCACAGTACTGCTTACAGTTCTGCTTGAAACGACACCCAGGCGTATACTTAATGCCAATTAATACAAGTTTCGTTAATTAAAACTCTACAAGTAAAATACACAGATATGCATGTCTGACACACACACTGCCCGGCCTGTCGTTCCAGTTAAATCTCATTGCCTATCGAATTTACTTGAGGTCGCATACACGAACGAACAGACAGACAGACAGCCTAAAATTTATAAATGACAGAGTAGCGAGAATACCGCATGGCGTATGCTTAATATTGAGTTTAAGTAAATAAATCGTATTTTAAAAATTCGTACGAAAATCCAACAAGAGAAATTCGAGCGAAGGTCATGTCTGCAAGTCTATAAAAAATACAAAATATATATATATATGTATGTATATATAAAATAAAGGCAAAACCATTATACAAATACTCGCACACTCTTACATACACACACACACATACACACTGACACATCCGTTGAGATGTCGATTAAGCATCGAACGACGGCAAAGTGGCAAGCGTGAAATTGGAAGGGGTAGAAAACAAAAATTATAATGAGCTGCGAACAAAGAAGCAGCAAAGATTTAAAAATAGCCAAAAAAGAAACAACAACAACAACAAAAATTAAAGAAAATGAAATGAAACACTTTGTGAAAATTTTTAGCAGAACGAAAACCAATTTGATTGACTTTGTTAAGTGCAACTTTGACCGCTGCGCGAAATTATTATTAGTATTAATGAACGCCGCAGGGCAATTGAGGGTCAGCAAGTGAAGGAAATTTCAAACATTCTTCTGTGCTGCTGAGGTGGGCATCTGAACGGAAATTGCTTGTCAAAATGTCAAAATTTATAGGCGAGGCAACGAAAGAGAAATAAACTTTTGACAACATACAAAATGCTTTGCACAAAAACACATACAAACACACATCAAAGTCGCAACGCGGCACGGAAAAGCTCAAAACACACAAAACTGCAACAGAAAGCAAACAAAAACTTTTGACTTTATAATTATGTATCTTTTATCGTTTGATTTTTTTGTCATTGCTTCTCTGTTGCAATAATTGGCGCCATTGTAGTAGATGGCTTTTTCGCACGCATTGCTTTCAGAATTTCACTTTGAGCGAATGTTGTTTCAATTGTTGACTTCACTTTTCTGTTTTACTGTCTCAGAACAGATTTGCATTGTTTAAGTATTTTTGTTATACAGAAAAAAAAAAGAAAAAGAAAACATTTTGTTGTATTTTTGTGCAATATTTAGTTAAATGAATTCTGTTTAATATGAAATAATTTCAGCATTTGTGCCAAACATGTGTGCTCAACACATTTGCGTACAAGTACAAGTTTATTTTTGTGCATGTTGAACCTTTTTTCCAAAGAAAAACATTTGGCTTTTTCAGCTTTTCATGAAAACAGTCAAGGAAATCATTTAATGCATATTTCTTAATTTGGCTGTTCTTGTTGTTGTTGTCATAAACAGTTGTGCGTCGTTGCCTAATGTATCTACACTGATCTCCGAGGCGTTCAGTCGTTCGTTCGTTTGGTCAGACATGCCTTTTGCCCGACACCGTTGGCGCCGCGAATGCCGCCGTCATATCATTAACTTTATGTACGCGGCGCGAATTGCACACAAATTAGGGTCATGCAAACGCAACGCATTCTAAATTAATTTTTCTTGCTACTCAACGCGTTTGTTAAATGCGTTATATTCTAACAAGGCAAAAAGTAAAACCAATGGAAACTTCAACGGCGCTAAGCAGAACGAAAAATAAAAACAACAAAAACGTTGACTATTTTGGCAGATTACAAATTAAAATCGCACTTCCTTTGACACTATCAATTGCTCAGCTCAATAGAAAACAAAAAAATCTATTTCGTAAGCGTCAAAACCAAATCACATGGCAGCGGTTTTTTTTATTCACTCAGTTCATGGTTGCCACGCAAGGCTAAACGAAGCGAAGGTTCGCAGAATACACATTGAAAGCCAGATTGATTTGATAAACCTTTTTTCTATGTCAACGCGATACTTTTTCTTTTTTCACATTGCGCCCACAAACAAATTATTTTTGTTCGTCATTTCATACATAAAAGTCACTCGCGTCGTTAAATATGAAAACGTGCGTAAAATCGTATTCATTTATTAAACACTCACAAATAAATAATAAAAAAAATGTTATATTAATTTTAATTATTTCAATCAATTAATTTTGCTGGTTTTATTGTTGTATTTTTTTTTTTTTTATTTTGTTCAGTCGTCTGTGCGTCTTGCGAAACGAGATAATGAGACAGCGCCAAATGCTAATACGCGACGATGTACGAAAATAAAGCAATCAAAAGTCGAATTTGAATGGTTCGTGCGTTCAGCAAATGCGACGGCGATCTTTGCTCGCTCATCAATGGCAACGCTACGAAACCGCGACAAAAACTGAAGAATCGCGGAATAAATTCGAGCACAAGTACCAAAGTTTCAAACAAGCAAAATTTGCAGCGCACAGTAAAATTTTGTGATATTTGTTTGTTTGTTTTTGTTTTTATAATCTTTGCGATTTAATGAAAGAAATTCCTTAGAATTACGCTCAGCGCAATCGACGGTCCTCTTCGTGAGAGCGAGCGTCACTTGTTCGTACGTTCGAATGCTAGGTTGATCGGTCGCTCGTTGCCGGCACAGCATCCGAAAGTGTAAGAACGTGTGTTTGTGTGTGTGTGTGTGAAGAAGAAAGAGCGTGTGAGCAAGTGTAAAAGTGAGTGACACTTGTTGGCATTTTGCCCGTTCATGCCAGACAGAGAGACACTACGTAAGCGGCTAACGGCGAGACAGGGTGATTCAAAGCATTGAGCTGCATGGCATTGCACACGTCGCTCAGTTAAACGATGTTGCGAGCAATTGCATACAAGGGAGACTAAATAAAGAAAGAGAGTTGCAATTTGAATTTAAGAAACATTTCTCCACTTGATTACGATTATAAATATTTAAATTCACAGAAGAGACGAATGACGTTGAAAAATAAAAGTAATTCAAGTGTTTTTTTTTTTTTGTGTATGGTTAAGATAACTTTAGAATGAATTTTCTGAATTCTTGGAATCAAAAGCTATATATCATAGTCAACATTTAAACTCTGCATTTAAAATTAAGCAGCACTAAATAAACACGCAAACTCTTCTATAAATTTCGATACAGAAATATAAACTTTTGGTTCGCGCACATGTTGCCAAATCACATGAACGACGTCACTTTGAAGGCATTGAATAATTTTGAAATATTTGTCAGCATCAACTTTTCGTTAGACATTCTTTGAAAGTGTCAGTAAAGCAAACGGGTAAGTTAGATACAGCATGACAGCATGGGTGGCACACAGTCTTTTAGTTCTAATAAGCACAGACAGGAAAGCACTCACACACACACTTTTATGGTCCAAAAGATTCATCAGCTGTCTATAGTCCGAACGAAAACCAAATATGACGAATGTCAAGTAATCTGCCAAGAAAATAGAGAGCAATGGACTTTTCAAATATTATTACAATCATTTTGTATATACGGTAGAAACTCGATTATTCGAATCATCCAGAATTATTATTATCCTTACGTAAGATGTTAAAGGGGGCGATCCCGAGCATTATCAAGTCAACTAAAATTTTTACTCTTGATCGCTTTTTTTGTACGATTTTCTAAAATCTTTAAGCCGACTATGAAAACGATTATACGGATTTTCGATTATAGGATAATCGATATTCAACTGTACAAAAACCAAATAGAAATCAAGCCAATGCACAGTAGTCTAAATATTAAATATTTTGGCAGAACCTCCAAAAATTTATATTTGGTTTGAAATTTTCAGAGCTTATCACAGTGGTATATATAAGAACGCGTGAGAAACCATATAACCTAAATATTCAAAAATAAAAATAATGTTTTTTTTTGTATTAATCAAACTTTTTCTTTATGCCATAATTTTCATGATCGCTGTCAGCCGAATTATTAATATTGTTGTTTATTATTTTTTTGGCGCGCACTTCCTATATTATAATCTAAATGAGGGCGACCAGGATTTCTAGCACCTTTATTTACATAGTCATTGGCATCAATATTAATGGCAATATAAGTGGAAAGCCAACGTTGGTGGACGACTTCTAATCGGTCACGCAATCGATTGCATTTGAGCCAATATTTTTTTATGTTGGATAATACATTTCGAATTCGCTCCAATACTTGGTCCCTTTTACCATTATTTAGGCTTATACTAATGTTGGTAAATATCCAATTAGAAACTCACTCAGCATTCCGGCCATTTGAGTCCCAAACGTCAATCATTACTGAGTGACTGAACTTGAAGCGTTCTGGGAAATTGTAATTTTATCGAAAGGGCGCAAAAACGGGCTAAAAATATTAGTTGTATCTTCTTAAGAAACCATTAAAGGACAACACTGCGTTTATAGCTACGAGAATCCTGGAGAATCCAGCAAATTTTACTCCACGAAAAAAACGACTTCCAGATTAGAATTTCTTAAAAAAAAAAACACTTCACAAAACCAGCGTATGACAAAGACATGAAACATATAACATAAAAAGCGAGTACAAATAGCTATTAAACATTCATTGAACATTATTCTCCATAGTTTCCCTTAATTTTAACAGTTAGAATAGCTGGTAAAAACTTGCTTGAACATTAAAATTGTTTGTCTCCCAAAAGCCGACGAAAAAAACAATGAAAAAACAGATGACTTCCAGGTCTTCGCAAAAATGCAAGGATTCATATAAAATTCCGCAAATTAGTTTTTACAATAGGTTGAAATTGTTTTTAAGAAAAACAATTTTCAAAAAATTTTAAGCCAAAATTTTGAACCTTTTGACCACTGAGCAATGTTTCAAAACCTCACAGAGATACATTTTTCCAACACAAATGTCGTATGCATCGCTTATACTCTTACCACTTATGGCAGTCCAATATGGCAGAAAACCGAGCATGATTTTGCAATTGACATGACCAAATAAAATGGCTAACTTGCGTTTTTTATCACATGACCAACTGTTATACGACAGACACTATCTAGCACATGACCAAAAACGTATTCTGTTTAAAAAAAAGATAAAAATTGCTTAATTCGCGAACAAAATAAATAAGAACTAAAAATATATACCATAAAAGAAAAATATGAGAAAATTTTAAAATACTTAGTCAAAAATATATTATTTTCTTGACTCGGAGTTTATAACAGTTTATCCGTGTTTCGACTAAGTTAAATGGTTTGAAACAAAAATTACTACCAGAGTTGCCGAGTTTTATGTGAAGGCAAACATTTGTCGTATGTGTTCTTAATGCCAGTGCATACTTAATACAAAGTGACTTTAAAAGGCAATCGTTTGGTGCGTGTCCAAGATGCCATTCGTTATTTGTTTCATGCTGTTTTCTCTTTTTATTGCGCGCGACATATTGCTGCATGTGCCTATGAAATACGATGCATTCCTGCGACTTGTGCGCTTTTGTAGCATGAAGTGCAAGGCATAATAACAAAACCAAAGCGTAAAAAGCCGGTTCGCATCCATTTTTGCAGAAACTGCATAGTGGCGTCTGTCTGGCTTTGCTCTCATTCTCTCTAATTATCGCTCACTGTCACTCGCGCTCTCACAGACTGTGAACATTTCAATGGAGGTATCGTATAGAACAAATAAAGTGTGGGCTCGGTTGGGTTTCAAAGAATGCCAGCGGGTTACTTGGGCGGTGGGCGTCATATCAATGTGTGCATATCAATTTCAAGTAGCAGAAATGACAAACATACAAACTGTCAATATTTGAACGCGTTTTAATTGTGATAAATAACATTTTCCGTTTGATATTCGAGTTTGAAATGAGTGGGCGACAACGAAAAGCAAGTGAGCAAAAGTGATTGCATTACTAAATGTCTCAAGAGAATGCATCACCTGAGGTGATTTCGGGCTATAAATATATACGTTCATACTCAAGCAAGACCTCCTCTTTGGCTGCGGCCCTCATTCGGATAATCACAGGCAAAGTTCATTTATAAATTATCAATAAATCAAGTCAGCGTAATAGCAAAGAGCCACGCCCACGTACAAATAAATTAAGCGAAAAGCAGAATGAAATAAAATCGAGTCGCACAGCACATCAGCGATAACACAGATCCACAGTCGGCACTGCAAAGACGCTGAAGCACGAGTACAAATACTATGGTACCGGGCAGGCAACGTTGCCGACGCCAGAACGGCGGAAGCATGGCGTGCAAATTCCAGTTCCTAATCAGTGGCAACGTAGGCAACGAAGATGTCGAAGTAGTGAGTGCAAGAAAACGAATATGAATAAAATACTTGTGGAAGAGCAACGCATCATTGAATTCTTAATCTGGCTGTAATACTCTATTTTGCAAGGCTTAGAGGCAGCAAACGGGGGGTTTGGTGAGAAGAGTGGCGAAAGTAACGTGTAGCTCACAGATAAATGTAATGGGGGAAGCGACTATAGAAAGCATAGAGAATCCTAACAAAATCCAATGGACAGAGAAACGAACACATCGTCCGACCAACCGTCCGACAGACAGACAGACGAACGGACGGACATTGTAGATAGACAAATCAGATACCGCAACGATGACGATAAGACGGGAGAAGAACGGCATAGGGACTGTCACACTGCTGCAACTGCATTGCACTCCGGCTATGAAATGTTGTTGTTGCAGTTGCCGTTGCTGTTGCAGCTAAGGCAGTTGAATGGTGGCTGGCTCACGACGTCACCGGCGCTGACAGCAGCATTGTCGCTGCATTTGATATGCTATTTGACCCATATTGGAATTTGCCTTAGAGCCGCTCTCATGCATGCTTCGCACAAAGCACAAAGAACGCGAGTCACGATTTCTAAAACACGAGGGAAATTGCGAACGGGCGGATGAGCGAGCCGACGGACGAACGAACAGACGGACGGTCGATGGAATGCAATACAAAACAAAACAATGTAATTCAGTTGCTGACAACGTTGACTTCATGATGAGGGTTCTTGAACCCACGCTCGGACACAACAGAACTGAAGAGAACACAACATAAAGATTAACACACAGCAAAGGTCGTTGACGGCCAAAGCAACCAAGCAAGCAACTCACCTTCGTTTTCGCTGCGTCTTCGTCGTGGCATGCTGTGATAATATTCACGTTCGCGTTCTGATTTCTCCGTTGATTCGTTCTCCTGCTTCTCGTCCTCAGTGTGCACGGGCGATGACGGACCCGACGAGGCGCTCGCCACAGGCGAAGGTGAGGCAACGGAATTCGTGCTGCCCGTGAGACCGTTGCCATTCACCACGCCTCCGCCACCACCGCCGAGACTGTCGATTGATGCACGTTTGGCAGCGTGTATGGCGCTCATTGCTGCCGGCATGGCATCCTCAATGAGATCAATGGATTTCTTGCGCGGCTTCTCTGGTGGCACGGGCGCCAACTGTTGTTGCTGTTGCTGCTGATGAAGTAACTCTTCCTGTTGCAGCGAGCGTTGCATTGCGGCCGTCACCGCTGCCGATTTTGCGGGCGGCGGTGGCGGTTCACAGTTCTTTGTCGGCGAACTGAACTTCACGGGGCTGACATTCTTTGGCTTGGCTGCAGGTATCGGCGGCAATGGCGGTGACTTTACCGGACTGCCGATCTTATTACCGCTGCGTGGCTTTATTTCCGGTGGCGCAACCGAATGTCGCACCGGCGGACTCGGTGGTTTATCCTCACCGCTATTGGCCAAATGCGCCAGAATGGGCGATCGCACGGCGTCCATGCTAACCGGCGCTTGTGGCGGCCCCGCTTTGTGATTGCCAATGGGTTGGATAAGTGCCGGAGCAGAAACCTGTTTCTCGTCGTGTTCTCTGTCTTTGTCTTTCGCAGGCACAGGCGGCTCACTGCGTATGCCGGCGCCCGTGATGAGTCCGGTGCCGGGCACTGTGCGTATGATGTCACAACGATTCGGATCGCTGTGTGTGCGACTTGATTTTGTTTTTGTAAAGTGTGAAGTCCACTTTTTCTGCTTCTCAATGAGTTCACGTGAGTTGAACTTACGTTCCGGCTTCTCGGGCTTATCGCCGCCCGAGCTGGCAAATAGCGCACTGACCGAGCCAACTACACTCGAACCAACGCCGCCACTGCTCGCGTTCAGACCACCGCCAACGCCACTCTCGTCCGACGACTTGATCCGCGAAATATTATGTTGCAATTTGGGTTCGACAATGAATTTGCTATTGTTCAGCGCCAAGCCGCTGTTGCTGCGCTCGCCGGGCCCGTTCTGCGGCGGCACAACGACACCGGCACCGCAATTATTATTAGCCAAGGAGGCCGCAACGACGACCCCCGACGGAAACGGCGTACGTCGCTTGGGTGGCGATTGTGAACGATCGGAGGAACGCGACGATGAACGATCCGAGTAATTCGCGTCCGAAATATTGTCTTCACGCGAACCGGAGCGCAGCATGCGCGCACTCACATTCGAATTGGATTCAACGCCAAGCTTCTCGAAAAGCGCGCGTGCGTTATTGAAGCGCGCGGAGTGCGATTCCGTACGCACTACGCTGACCGGGTTGCCACCGGCAGCAGCAGCAGCGCTGGCAGCGGCGGCGTGTGCAGCAGCAGCGGCGGCAGCGTGGGCCGCGGCAACGGCGCTCAGCTGTTCCACGGGCTGGATTTCGATTGGTTTGCGTTGAAAGATATTCGCGATCTGTGAGACTTTACCAACGGGAGCGGGCGCTGGCGCATGCATTGGTTTCTCCATTTTGTAGTTCAGGTGTGTAATCTGGCACAAAAGTCAACTGCAATTTGAAAATAAAAACAGAAAAATTAAATTTTTTATCAATATTATTAAATGAGTCTCTGTTTTTTTCTATTTTTTGCTAATTACTCACTACACACCCAAAATCGATAAGAAAATTTTACCTTTACTTTGCAATTTGCCATTTCCATGATACTTTCTCAAATACGAAAACAAAAAAACACAAAAATTACACACACAAAAGCACAAAGCGTAAATCAAAGCTACACTAATCAATTTTCACTTTAATTAGTATTATGTTTAATATTTTCGTCGACGTCATTTGTTTTCTAAGTTTTTTTGTTAATGTATGTACGTTGTCGCCCGTTTTTTACGGTTTATGCGTTCCACAAAATCAAATTTCCGTCAACTCTACGGCGAACTCATTAACGTGAAAGCGAAGCACTGAAAAGCTAAGACAACCAAACGCCAGCCAAACGAAGACCAAAATAAACCATATTTCTGCGAGGGCTTTCCCCCAGACCCGAACAGCTGCTACTCATATGGGGCGCTGTTGGCCGTCTTGCATAGAAAACGATAAAGAGCGAAGAATACGACGACGTCGACTTCGACTTCGAACGACGCCGAACGTAGTAAAAGTAGAATAATGCCATTGACAAAGTGTTGGTCTGATAATTATTATCGAACGACAAAGTATTGATTCATTTGTGTTTATGTTTCGATTAGTCACAACACATTTGCTTGGCCGACAAACGGCTTGTTTATACTCCACTTGGCTGGTCAGTGAAATCGCAAGAAGGCGTAACGAAGAAGGCGCACAGAACCAACAATTAGTTTGGTACAACGCCATGGGCTCAAAGTTAAAAAGCGTGCCGTAATCTTCCGCCCCTTTTTTGCTTGGTTTTGTTTCCTTTGTTTTTGATAACTTTGTGAGTTATCTAATCAGTACCAGCAGAGAGGCATCGTGAAAGAGAGTGCCATGAGCGTGAGACAATAACAACTTTAATAAGGTCGCCACGCAGGCGGTAAAAGTCATCAACAGGTAAATAGGCGAAGCTAAATTTACTCTATCCTCTTATTTGTCTACTCTTATTTAAATAGAACGAATAACCAAAGTCACAAAGCGCAAAAAACAACAAGAGAAATGAACTATTTTACTTATCAGTCGTTCAGGGCTGAAGATTAAATAAAATTAAAACAATAAAAGATAAAAAAACTAAGTCTTTAACAAATCTTAAACAAACTTGGCGGTTGTCAGTTTGTGGAAGATAATTTCATAATCTATCCATGCAGCAACAACAATAACCGAGGTTTTGCTCTATTAAAGTGAGAATCAAATTGAGCCAAACAAAGGCAGTCAGTCTTGTAAGGGCTTGAGGTCCTCTCTATCTTATCTTTTACAATCTACCAATATATTTACATGTTTGTTTCTTTGTATTATCAGCTAATTTGTGCTTAACGAATAAAAAGAAATAAATGGCTTTAATAGTCCAATACAAGCTTAATACGTCACATACAGCAGTCTAACACCCACAAAAGAACGACCAAGTTTAAACGCTTAACTGTCAAAAATGCCTTTGTGCCATATCGATCTATGGAATATAAGTCTGTTCATAAAAGAGAACCTAAACAAGAAAAAGGAACTGGTTCACACATATACAGAAAGATAGAATGACTAACAGACTTGTCCACATCAACACATCTCGCCAAGCTCAAGAATGTATGTATGTATATATAGAATAGAGTAAGAGATCTTGCCATTAGTGTGTTGCAAACGGCATGACAAAGTTACTGAGCCATAAGGCCGTAAATTATTTGTGGAGCGTAGCAATGCACGCCAAATAAATACTGATAAAGCCTTAACTCACTATAAACGAGTCTACCAATGATGACAAACATTGTGCTTTTTATTGCTTTAACGACTTACTAACTGAAAAGATGTTATTCAAACGACGATTTTGGGCCACCCTTGTACTGTTCGCACATCTCAGATAGATAAAACGTATGACGTTGTTTTGAAATCAAATTCAGTTGCATGTGACCAAAGCAAAGTCACTTCAGAGTTATCTGAAAAATGTAATGCGCTTTAAATCACTTCTGATGCCATTAGCCAAAGTTTAAAATGCCTCAAAAAAATACAATACACAGTTGAGTCATAAATATTCTTTACATTTCTGTTTTAAAACCAACGAAATGCTTGAAATGCTCACAACAGTTGTCCTTGTTAAGCGGATCAATCATTTCCGCTGAAACTTTCAATGACTCGCAAACCGATTAATGTTTTACATGCCATTAATTATGCGCATCGACAAACGACAATGAAACAAAGTGCAGCAGCGCCAAGGGTTACAGAAAATGTCAACAGTCCAAGGATGCGTGCACATACAATGGCTTATTGCCACCGGGGTTGCCGCCTCCGCTGGCATGACAACACACACAAACACACACACAAAGAGAGAGTTGCATTTGCAATTTGAGCAAAGTCATTAGACAACAATTAAATATGAAACATTATCAATTCAGATTCATTAATTTATTAAAACAAGCGCTCAAACAAGAAATTGTCATGACTGTCGCCATCGAATAAGAACAAAGCAATAACAAAAGGCGAAAGGGACTGGTGATGATTACCCGCGGCATGCCTAACTTTGCATAAATGATAATTATGAGAAATCAAGCTCAGTTCACGTAATAGAGACACGTGTATCTGCCGCAGTATGAAGGGCGGTAAACTTGAGCATAGTTAACCATTGTTAGTTTTGTTGTTGGCGTTAGTTAGTAGAGCACAAGCAGCAACAGCAGAAACGGCAGTTAAGACGAATGTAAAAACAAAATCTAATTGCGTCAACACAACTCGGTTAGAGTCAACAAAACCAAAGCAAACTGAAGCAATAAAAAAACTCAAAAGAAGAACAAAACAAAACAACAAAGTAGCAAACAAAAATGTACTTGGGTTGAGCTGAACTTTTAATGCGCTTTATACAACAATTCGTCAACAAAATGTCAACAAGCAGATACAGATATGTGTATACAAAAATATAAGCGAGGAGGGGAAACAGTTTCTAATCGAAATAGTCACATTTATATAACTTTAGTATCTCATGACTGCTGCTGACATGCCGTAGCTTCGTCATGACCAGTACAATGGACGTAGGGTATCAAAAACGCAGCGCATAACAAGCAAAGAAAAACCTTCAAGTTGTTGCAAAGAACAAAAACAAGAAAGGAATCGCCGCACAATTAAAGCGAGGCGAAAAAGCCAAACTCTTCTTGTTAGACTTGTTAGTGTGTCTAGTGTTGTTATTGTTGACGTTATTGTCGTTTCTGTAGTTGATGATGTTAGGCAGCAGCAACAACAGCAACAGCAAAGAACGCGCTGACAAATTATGCCAATTAAACGGTGGGAAAACAAGTTAGACGCTCGCACGCTTGCTTGCTTAGCTACTGAGGCTGAGGTTGAGGTTGAGACTGAGATTGATTAGAATTCAAAGTGTTTAGGCGCACGCGCTTACGGGCCAGGAAATACAGCAATCAATTTATGATAATCAAGCCAACTGACTGCTGATGACTAACTTATTGGACGGCCAGAGTAACAGAAATGTGCCTACGACAATAGTCGATATGAGTAACAGTCGCAAATGTAGAACGAAGTAAGTATTTTTTTTTTGCTTTATTAAAGCTTAAAAAAAAAAAACAAAAAAAAAGTCTCAAAAAAACATGTGCCAAAAACAAAAAAAGAAATGATGTTAAGTAGGCAACTGGGTGAAGTGTTGACGCCTTAGCGGCGACATCGTCGTCTAAATTTCCCGCCTGGGTTGTGCAATGCTCATCATCGTCATCATCATGACGCTAACGCCGCACAAATGCTAAATTTAAATAAACGCGCTTTTACCGCGTTCCCTTCAATTATGCGCACATGAGCAGATACATACATGTGCACACATTCACTTACAAACAAACACACACACACTTCTACAGAGTCATGAAACTACAATTACAGACGTTAGCAAGGATGCAGGATATTCTCAGCACATCATATTCGTGTAAGCACAGCAAACGAAGTCAAGAGGCTTGTTTGCGTTTTTCACATACATATGTATGTGTATGTGTGTGAGTGTGTGTGATTAAGCGTGTGAAGAGTTTACCCAGCTAAGCTTTAAATATGCAAATTGCGGCCAGGTCTTGGTTCCCTATTGAGCACATTGTAAGCACAACCAAAAAATATGCTTAAACAAGCTTACTTCATAGGAATTTATGTATATAGAATAATATTTACTTTGGCCAGCAAAGCGAACTTTTGGCTTTAATCTGAAGACGTTAGGGTTAAAATGAGGCGTTGAATGTTCAACCAAGCAAACAAACGAGCAAACAACGTGTCCAACGAACTCGTTACACATCAAGTGAACTCCTTACAAGTCATGACTACGGCAAAGGCAGATGTGCATTCGATTACCGCCAAGAATATAGACTGCTCTATGAGATACTTGCAACCAACTATATATGAATCACATTTGGGCGACACCAATCAGACAACAATTTGACGAGCATCATTTTTCAACATTAAATTGACGCGTGCACAGATTGCCAACTAAAGATACTAAACTAGTTAAGCGCAGATACATATGTATTTAAATTAAGATCCACAGAATGACTCACCTTATTTGAATACTGTTCTTGGTTAGCTTTTTTTTGTTTTTGTTCGTTTTTTTTTTTTTTTTCTTTAATTGTGAATTTGTCTCTTCAGATTGTTTTTTGTTTTTGTGATGTCTCAGCCTTTTTGTCACAAGCAATTCCTTATTGTTATTTTTTGTTGTTGTTGTTGTTGTTATTGTTCTGCTATCATCAACATTAGCAGTACGACTGCGCACTCATATCACCAACTCGTTTCGGCGGTCTCAGCTGTTTTGATTGTTTCATGCGCTGCTCTTGACGACGTTGCATTTTGTCGAGAGTCAAGACAATCCGAAAAGCGGACACGCTAACCGCCTGCCCTCCCCCAAAACGCACTCGAGCGTGTTTGACGCTCCTCACCGTCGCCGACAATCGTTCGTTCGTTTTTGCCTTCGCTGCGGCTTTGCCAAAGATGAATATGCAAATTTTTCAGTTAAGTCTGCAAAAAAAAAAAACGAAAACAAAAATAAGAATATAAAGAAATATGCCAAAAATGAAAGAGGCAAGAAAAACAACTGCAATTTTAGTTAGCTAAACATAAAATCTTTCATTGTTTTGCAGTTTGAAGTCCAACGAACCCAAGACAAAAAACGAAACGGTGAAAAAAATAGCAAATGAACTGCAGTAAGCCGCAAAAAAACGCTGAAGTTGAAGTTGAACTCAAGTGCCGTGGCAGAGGATTAGTTCGTGTAATGATTGTGGGTGTGGCAGTGAAGAAGAGTGAAGCGTCTGAATTTAGAAATTGAAGGTGAAATGTCTGCAACGGTGGTTGTTGTTATTGTTATGGTTGTTGCTACCAATGTGGAATTAATGGTGCAGAAAAATAGCAAAAACAATAAATTTGGTCGGTCGGTCGATTCGCTTGTCATCGTCGTAAAAGAAACTACAAGTATGACAACTCATGCACATGCAGAGAGAAAGTGTTCGAAATTTCGTATTCTTTGTCATTGCCGTAACGAATTGCAAACAAAACTTTATGAAAAACTGTCAAAAACAAAAACAATATAAAAAAAAAATGAAAAATAACAAATAAGTTTGGACGTTCATAAATGTGACGTAGTTGAGATACTTTCTAAGAGTGGCACATCAAAAATCTTTTCTTTTATAATACATTTTCGTAAAATTGCATTGTTTTTCAAATGACTTTACACACACACACACACTTACATAGTATTTGTAGATGATTGCATAGCTTTTACTATTGAAAATTATAAAGAAAAAATAAGAAAAAATGAACTGATCAAAAAACCGATCACGTTGCGACACACGAAGACAATCTATACACATGAATGCTATTTTTGTGGGGGCAAGTCTAGCGAATTACTGGCCGGATGGACAGTCGGACGGATGAATAGTCTGAGAGATAGAGAAAGACACGCCATAGGTGACAGACAGACAGACACACATAGAAAAGACTCAGTTGGCATATGGAGACAGACAACGTTTGAAGAATGTAATAAAAATAAATAATCAAGTAATAACCCAGCAAAACTTTTATGCTTATCAAATGCCCATTTGACGAGCATTTTCAGGGTATAGGATTCACATGAATCTAACTCCATTTCTATACGAAAACACATATGGGGCGCCGATTTTTTCATCGTTTTTGTTGTTAAACAAACACGTTGAACGTTCGATTTGTTCGGATATATGTTCGACTGTTAATGTTTGACTGTTACTGTTTGACTGTTATTACACGGCTGTTACTATTCTGTTATTTGCAGTACTTTTAGCTCTGCTGTTGCTGTACAGTTCGAATTTAAAATCAATTAAAAAAATTTTCATATCTTCAAATTAATTTTATTTTAATAATTATAACAGAATAATAATTCATAAATGAAGTAGTATTATTATTTGGTCATCAACTCCCTATCGGGAGTCTGAAGCACAAATTCCTCCACGCGTCTATGTTTTGGGCTCGTCTTCGCCAGGTGATAACACCAATTGTAGACTGGGCTTCCATCACCTAGTCTTGCCAACACATCCTAGCTCGTCCTCTCCTCCCCTTCCCGACAATCTCCGCATCAAATACCTCACGAGCCGGAGTGACTTCTTCCATACGTGCGATGTGACCCAGCCAGCAAAGTCTATGAAGTTCCATTCTACTACGTCAGCATCATTGAATAATTTATTTTTTATTTGAAATGACTTCTAACGCTTTGGTTGTTATTATTATTCCTAATATTCAAATTAAAGCAAAGTTTGTCCGTCAATTTTTGCTTTTCTGTTATATCAAATACGAAGCCTTGAAGTTGGTTGCTCCGACTTTGTGTGTTTTTCGTTTTTACACAAAAGCATTCAATCAGCCTTCAGACTAGCATTCAGTTCATGCCTAAGTTGGGAACAAAATTTGTTGTTTTTCGTTTACACACAATAGCATTCAATCTGCCTTCAGACAAGCATCCAGTTCATGTCGATGTTTCTAACATAATATGTTGTTTTTTGATAAACATCCAGTTCAAATGCCGAGGCGCATTCAGTGTAGGCCATGAATGTGTGACATCCATTGATGCTGAATCGAAGTTGTGAATTTGTCACCATGATCCCAAAAATTTTGCTGGGAAATAAATACCTCCGTGTGTGTGTGTGAGTGTATTTGTACACATGTGTGTGAGCGTTTGTGCCCCCCTTGTTTTGCGAGCGTTGCGCATTGAAATGATCTAATTTATTGTAAGTAAACAATTTCACTCGCTTTCAGCGTGAGAAAACATACTTACAACAACGCTCCACGACGGTTTCGGTCTATTGGCTTTAGTTAAGATACACATAACTACACACAGATACACACACACACACACACAGTCAATCATTAAACACAATGTTCAGTTGTTGTTGTTGTTGAGGGGCTTTACAACAATTATGTGGAGTACAACAAAGTTCTTAATACGCTTGATTGTTAAATAATGACCTCAACAGCTTTAATTTTTCTATATATTATTAAAGTTTAGTACAGACGTACATTGAGATACTTTGTATGTCTCTTTAAACAAGCGAAAAAACAACAGAACAATTCACAAAGCCAATTAATGATGTTCTACAATAATAGAATACATACATACATATGTGTGCACAAAAACGAAAGCCAAACTTGTGATTTGCAAAGCAATTTCTTCATACAATGCAAGTTTTTCATGTTGAAAAATCCAACTGCAGCATGAAAAATTCACACACAAGTGTGTTGAGCAGCAGCCATTACCTATTCCAATCTCATAATAACAAAGCCAACTTGCCGCAAAAGTGAGCAACTTGTTCACTTAAGGCTCTGAAAGTCAGACTAAGCCCGTCAGATACCCGTGAGCTGTGAGCCACGCCAACAAGCCAACAAAGTACGACTGCGAAATCAATATAATGAACGGTTATACAAGATTGTAACGGTCAACATCGTTCGTTCGTTTATTATAGTTCATCTTACAGCTTGTTGTTTTTGTTGTTATTGGTATTGGTTTTGTTGTATTTCACGCTGACATTAGTAACGATGTATGCCATAATCGGCAGCTCGTAGATACAAAGATTATAACAATAAATGTCATAACTTTCAATCAAGAAACAACAAAAAAAGAAAGAAAGGAAGAGACAACACAAAAAAAACATATTCGCTCATTAAAGCGTCGATGAGACAAGCGAGTTAAGCGCTTTTGTGCTGAGACAAGACGAGTCGCACCGAACTGAACTGAACCGCGCTCAGATGTTCACTTTGCGATAACAACAATTTCGCATGGCTCATGTCAAGGCCGCAAATGAGAAAAACAACAATAAAAAGAGACAGGTTTTTATGTTCAGCGCAGCTATGAAACGTTCGCAAATCTGACAACTCGCATAAAGTAGTTTTGGTCTATAAATAAAATCAAATGACTAAACACAAAATATCTTTAGTCATTTCGCTGAAATCTGCGCAACCAACAGGATGTGTTGTGCATTTGCATTTCCATGAAAGTACCTTTGCCGTTTATTAGGCAACATCTTTTAGCTAATTTATTGTCATTTGTTAGCTTAAAGTCGCTGCCACAGCCACCGGCGCTTGCTACCGTGAAGAGTTCAGCAAAGTAGCTCAGCTTGGTATGTTTTACGCTTATGACGCTCATCGAATGGAAGTCAAATTTGGAATAGCGCATGGGCATCAAAACGAAGATTATCGCTTTAGACTTGTTGTCGTTATTTTCGGTGCAAATTACAGTCAAGCGCACAAGTTTTGTTAAAGTATCTCTGGCAAAGCTTCCGCTGTAGCTGAACGCGTGCGAACAGTGTAATAAAAAACAAGTATAATTGTTTTTTTTATATTTTTGCTCATTAGTAATAAAGAGATAAAAATGAATTTAAGATCATACAGTTCCTTTGGCATGAGTCGCAGTCTCAGACGACTCACATGATTCTCACATGGCTCGCCACTCTTCGAGCGAACGTTCGGCGCGACCGCCAAGCGTAACAAAGGCGAATATTATGCATTTAACACATTGTTACAACTTTTATATTTCTATTAGCGCGGTAGCAATAAAAAATTAAAAAAAAAAAAAAAATAGAAATGAAATCATAAATTACAGGCGCAGTCGAGCATGTAAATGCGCTGCTAAATATTTTGATCACGGATTGCGGTGCGGCGGCCGCAAAGCGTGTTAATTACATGGCAAAGCGGATTTTGCTTACTTGTTTTACAAAACAATTTAAATTGAACGAGATTTGAGGAAAGGTGTTAAAACTTAAATTACTATTATTTGGTGTAACTCGAGCACTAAAACACATAAAAGAATTGTGTCCTCTCTTTTTTTCTCTCAATAGAAAAACAATAATAAGTCGACTGAACTCGTTAGTGTAATACGCAGCACACGTAGTGGACTGACTACAGAATGATCAAAATTTCAGGAAGCTCAGAAAATTTGTATTTTATATAAAACACTAATTTGATGTGATTTCAAGGATAGCAATGTGGGGTGGGAGGTATTTTGGGACATGCAATTTTCAAAAAGCTTTGATTGGAAGTTTGCTGTTCTTATCTCTTATAGTTTACGAGATATCATAAACCCTTTTTTGTAAAAGAATATAAGGAAGTTTTGGAATCAAACCCTTTAAAAAACTCTTATGTTAATTATGGCTACATGGCACATAAGTCAATCTTATAATAAACTCTAAAACCGTAGCTCAAATGCTAGACTGCAGTTTGTTGATATGTGCAACTATATAACATAGGTGCACAATATTGATTAAAAACCCTCAAAGCTCAACACACTTTACATCAAATTAAAAATATTTTTTTTTTCACTCAGCAAAACTCTTCAATATTTCCTGCTTACGCCGCTGGAAAATTGCAAAAATTTATTTTGCTTCGTTTCGCAGTCTCTTTTAGTATTTTATGCGTTTAGCCGTAAATAGTTTTTCTTGATTGCGTGATGATTTTAATTGCACGCTCGTCCGTCCGTCCGCTGTCAAACTTAATTTATTTAATGCGTTCCCGTCGCTTGCCCCCTCCTGCGTCAACCAATGCGACGTAAGCAAACTTGCCACACGCTCTCCAACACGTTGCATTGCAAGTAATGTGGGTTAAGTTTAACCGTTAATGTGGCAACAAGCCAACGTAGCGAAGATGGTGAAAAATCTCGTCTCGTGCCATAAAAAGTTGACATCGCGTCGCATCGCAAGACGTGAATTTCGTTTACGAGCGTGACAAACATTCAATGCGAACATTTTTGTTGTTATTTTTCCATCACTTTTTATCTTCACTATTTGGTGTTTGTGTCAATAAATTAATTATTGTTAGGCTTTTAAGTCATCAGGCGTACAAGCGGTCCTGTTTTCACTGTAACTAACAAACCAACAGCACAGACTGAATTATTGATTTTGATGAATCACAAACTGAGATACTTTCAGCGCTATCAGCAATTAGAATTATCTCTTTGAGATAAGCGCGCTTAATAATAACTATTTAAATAAAATCGGCACGTTTTTTTTTTTTTTTGTATATTCATGTTGACAAAATAAATGATCAAAAAGCAAAATGAGTCAACTTCTAGTACAACAATTCCAAAGCAAGGCCAAAGTAAACTATTTCGGACCAATCAAAGTACTCGATGGTACTTCAAAAAACTAAAGAAATGTGTTGAAGTGCGCGCTTTGATTTGAAATTCCAATTTTCAAAGCAAAAGGCAAACTCATTATGTACCACTAGAGATACTTTAACTGTTTTCCCATGGTTTGCGCAACAATTTAAAGCCAATTTTGTTCAATCTTTTGAAAAATTATGCGTTTCAGCTAATAAATTGTTTAAAAACGTTCATACACTTTCTTAGAATGTTTTGTTGTATGGCTTATAGGCAAATGCAGCAAACCTCATCATCATAATCATCATCAGCAGCAAACAACATTCGCATAATCATCTCTTAGAGCGCAGCTTGGCTAAAAAAATCAAGTTTAGCTACGCATTCGACGTTGTTGTCGGAGATGCAAAGGCAAAGGCCAAGGCAAAGCAGCGACGCGACGGTGACGTAGACGGCGGCTGCAAAGGCTAAGTGAACAAGATATGTGAAGATAGCATCAAACCGATGTGGCAGCGACAGTTGTTGTTGGCCGGCCGCGCGGCAGATGATGGATTGTGGCAATGAACTTGACATTAATAGGGCTTCTTGTTGTTCTGCTTCTTCTCTTGCTTGTTGTTTGAGCTCTCTGGTCGAGAATACTTGATTTGATATGTATTGGCGCGGTGCGGCACGGCATGACGCGACGCTGCTCGGGACCGCTCGGCTCGGCTTAGCGTGACTGCACCTAACGTGCGATTCTGAGGCGTGTGGAAGCGTTGTCGGAATTGTTGGCATCATCATCATCGTAGACAAGCCAACATAACTTGGCAAAGCAATTGCCATTGCAAAAGCTTGTTTGGTTTTCTGTTTTGTTGTTGTTGTTGTTGATTTTGTTTTTGTTTCTCACACAAAAACGAACATGAGGCCTTTGCCACAAACAGGGTGCTGCATAAAGCATATCTAATTGCGGATATGCGGCGTGAGTGTCTGCGCATTCATCATCGGCAACAGCATCGCTATCCACATTATCATCATTATTATTATTATCGTCATGGACAAATGCGTAGAGAGTCTCTTCAGCAAACCAAAAATCCGCATTATCTTATTTATTTTATGGTTTTCACACACACACATACGTACATAGATACACGTTGCCATATTGGCATTAACACAAATATAAGCTTAAAGTATTGCCAAAGACCGACACTCAGTGAGCTGACGAAGTCCAAGTTTGAGCCTCGTCGGTTGCCACTTGTCGAAAACTCATTTATGGCAACTCGTTTCTGCAACCGCTGCCTCTCTTTTGCTCTTTCGCTGTACTTGAAATCGCCACACTTGGTCTGCACAACAATAACAACAAGCGAGTAGTGTGAATGGTCAATGCCAATACTTACATGTCACAGCGATACATGCGCCTTGACATCCAAAGCCTCAATCACGGAAACATCCGAAGAGAAGAGAAGATTTCATTTCACAACAACTATTTTACCCCATTCATATTTTGATTTGCGACAAGAAAGCTTAGAACAAAAATAGTAATTGAAAAGCGTTCCACAAACGTTTGATAGACACTCAATGTCAAATCAACGCATTGAGGACATCAAACAAGGACATTTGCAGAAAGCACTGCTTTAGCATTGATTTTTGCCCCATTTTGTTTATTATAATTTTGCTTGTGTGGCAAAAAAAAAATCTGTTTCAAAAGCGACTGAACATTTTATGGAAAACTATATAAAAGCAGTAAGGACGCTAGCTTCAGCAAGGCTGAAGCTTGGATACTCTTCACGCCCTTTGTTGTGCCACGCCCATTTTTTTTGACTGAATCAATTTTCTATTCATCTTATTAGCCTATAGTTATACCAATTTTCATTGTTTTTGCTCATTGGGTACCGGAGATATGCAAATTATTGATTTTTGCTATAAGTGGACGTAACCATGCCCATTTTTGGTCAAAATAGTTGTCATGCCTCCCTAAGAATGTAAGTGTGAAGTTTTGAGTCAATTGATTAAAAAACAAAAAAGTTTTCCATACAACGACGTGAACCTTGATTCTCTTCATCTCCTTCATTTTGTATGGCAGTTACCAGTTCTAGTTGTCCAATCTCAATGAAACTTTCAGGCATTTAGTCGTAAAATTACTATGTTATAAATTTCAGCCCTTTATCATACAAAACAAAAAAGTTTTCCATACAACGATTGAAATATGTTTTTCTTCATTTCGTATGGAAGCTACCAGGGCCAGTAATACGACAAATGAGTTGATCGCACAAAAAAGAAGTCTCTGTGCAAAATTTCAGCTCGATATTCTCAAAACTGTGGGAGGAGATCGTATATATTTACAGACAGACGGACGGACAGACGGACATGGCTAAATCATCTCGTCTTATCGTCGTGATCAAGAATATATACATATACTTTATATAGTCGCAAGTGAATATTTCTATGTGTTACATACTTCACCACAACCTTATAATACTTCTCACTGCATGAAGAGTATAAAAATGGAGAAAAGAATTTATGTTGCACTCTCTTATCGGAGTGAAAAAACTCATTTTGGAAATCCCCAAAACGTCAAACAGCAATTAGAAAAACACACGTTTGCAACAAGTTTGGCTTCAGTTGGAAGAAAAACTATAATTAATAGAAGATTTGCTGACTCACAGCTCATTCATCATTATCGTTCATTATTTTGTCAGCGCACATTAAATTAATGTACTCTGAACTGATTGAATCAAATCAATCTATCAACAGACAATTAGTGAAGGGGTATCGCTTTCATAAGCTTATTAGGCTTACAAAAAATCAATAAGGGAGCTATTTTCAGCTTTGCTGAAACTTATATACTCTTGCAACCATTTGCTCAATTATTCTTATTGGAAAATCCGTCTTATAGTTTTTCCAACAACAATCACATAAGTTTATAAAGATAAAGGGGCGTAACCCCGCCCATTTTCTATTTAACACGATGCAATCATTCTACACTTCATTTTGCGACCTTCCATCTCGTCGGCTTACAGACAAATCGAATTTTTAAGTTTTTCTCTTTATGGGCGGTGCCACGCCCTTATGTCCGATTTTTATGAAACTTTGGAATATGGTCTAGGATGTATAAAAACGCGTAATTGCAAAGTTTCATCTGTTAATATTTAAGAACAAAAAAGGTTTTCCGACAAAAACCTCATTTGTGACCGATCCCTAAAATTTTCTGCGATTAAATTTTGTTTGGTAACTTAAAAGCTTTGGGAGGAGTTCGCATTGAAACAGACAGACATACGGACATAGCTATATGAACTCGTCTTGCTGATCAAGACTATATATACTTTATATAGACGGAATTATCTCCTTCTCTGTGTTGCAAACTTCACGACAAAGTTAATACACTCTTGCAAAAGTATAAAAACTGAAAGTTGTTGAATAAAAGTTATAACAATAAAAAGAGTTCAAAGATTTTGAAGCACAACATGTGTATCAACAAACAAGCTTTAATCACAGAACAAACAAATACTAATTATTAAAATCAAAAATAAAACATGACTGCAGTTTCTCGAAATATTCAGGCAGAGGATATAGAAACAACGATAATTATCGATTGTAATAGGTCAGGCAAAAATGTTCGCTGGGACTGATTTTTTTCGTTTTTGGATAGCAAAGACAAACAAAAATATTTTGCAACTTGTAATGAAATAAAATGTGTGTTATTATATGGAATTTAAGTCCCCTTCAACTCTTTAGCAACGTCATAAAAAAATCATTGTTTATGTGCATTTGAGCGCAGCAGACAAAATAGCAACGAACAAAAGCATGAAAAAACTAAAATACATACTCGTAAATCAAACAAATATAAAGGTTTTTTTCTTTTGCCAAAAACAAAAAGTATACAAAAAACGCATCAATGACAAGACAAAATTTCACGCCATTCGAATGAATAAAACGACGCATTTGCAAATTGAGCGCTCGTTTGATAATAAAGCCCCGCTCATCATTATAACAACAATGATGCTAATGATCATGTTTGTTCATTTGTCGATGATGAACAGCTGTGACTGAAACTGTGTCTGACTGCGACTGTGTGAATGACAGAGAAAAACACATAAAGTGAATAAATACGCAATGCAAATACGCGAGTCAATGAGTGAATGAAAATGAATACGAAGAAGAGAAGTGAGCAAACAACGAAAAAAGTTCAAATTAATTGAAATTTTTGCATTTGATGTGTGAGCAAGCGAGCGAGGCGCGACATCTGGCGGCGGTTGGCCGCGGATCTAAGCAAAGTGCTGATAATGAAGCCTCACTTCGACTCAGCGGCAAATAATTAAATTAAAGTGTAAAGAGAAGAAAAACGTGCGCTTTGAACTTTATAGATTAAAATTGCATTTGTGTCAACATTATAATTAATTGATTATGTTTTGATTTGTACTGTTTTGCGAGCATGATTTGTGTTGAGATTGAGATGCGAAGCGTGCGGTTTGACTTAATTAGCACAAAGTCGGCACGTGCAGCACGAACATTTGCCTTAGGTCAGTATTTTTAGTGCCATTTTTTTATTTTGCTTCTGATAACTCAAATTGGATTTCGACATGAGCGCAGACAAACATATATGTAATAACTTTAAGAATGTTTACGACAAATCGTTGTTTGCTGTAATCATTCAAAGAAAAATGCACAAACAAAATCACAGCAAAGCCTTAAAAGTGCACTGTGGAGTTCAATGGCAAATATGCAAAGTGATATCTCAAGTAAAACGATATTTGTAATGCAGAAATGCGATTTAACCACCACCGCCCAATGCAAAAATTGTGTGTTGAGCACAAATCCTTCAAACAACTCAAACTTCACACAACTTTAGAGCTCTAAAAAGACTTTTGCAAACTGTAAAGAAGTTCTACGAAAATGCTCTGACAGAGCGAGTCAGCGTATTGATTCAAGTGTCTGGCACGACGTGAAGGCACAAAAGACGCCGACGAACTAAGGTAAGCTGAAGTGAGGTGAGGCGAGGCGAGACGGGGCCAAGTGAGTGGCAGCAGTCTTCTGCACAAACTTGCCTCAAAGCCAAATACATCTCATGCACAGAATTGACGCCTTGCACGTGTTTTGAGGGTTGAAATGGCACTCTTGCTGATGCTTTCGCCATTGTCTTCAATATGAAGGTGTGAGTATGGCGGGGTGGTGGTTAGGTAAAGCTCACATGCAAATCATTCAACTTTCCGTCTCGGAAACTGCGATGCAGCCAACGGCAAATGAAAGACAAAGTGAAGCCACACTACCAAACAAACACACACACACTCACATACATACATACACACAATTACAGCACATGTCTAAAATGCGAGTTTGAGAGTGAGTGAGAGAGAGTGTGAGGGAGAGTGAGGGAGAGTGACAGCCACTTTTGCCATTATTTAAATGTTACGTTTAAAATAGAAAAAGTTTAGAAAATGGAAACAACTAAAAACGTCACTCAAACTTTTCCTACTTCCGTTGTAGAAAAAAATATGTATATAAATATATGGTACATGTGTATAGATATATTTACGACTAGACCCAGAAGTAACAAAAAAAAAACAAGCCTTTAACATGCAAAAGCAAAAGTTCAGTCGCCTGTAAATGACACAAATAGGATGTCCTAGCAGCGCAACAACAACAACAACCACAACAACAACAATATTCAATATGGCGCACAGCAAAGCAAATAAACAAACCAAAAGACCAAAAACCACAAGAGCTTGCCAATCAAGCCGCTGCCACCACTCCCACTCCCACTACCAACCTACCCCACCCTCACCATTAACCATGCCTTTGCATTGGCGCCCCAAATTAGCTTTGATAACTTTCAACGTTCAATTTTCAATTTGATTTGTGCAAAAGCGGCGCAGCACAGCGCAGGCTTCGGGCATCAAAGCAGCCTATTAAATTAGGCATAAATTGATTTGTGGTCAACACAAAATTAGCAGCAGTAACCCGTCGCCACCATCCACCCAAGGTGACACACACACATACGTAAAATAGGGTCAACACACCTTCTGAGTTATGATGCCTGCATGAGTGTTTGAGCATGTGTGTGTGTCTGTCTGTGGTTTGTATCCTGCTCCGCTTAACTCAGCTGATTAGCTTAAACGACAACAGGACATGCAAAACTGCAAGACAGGAACTTCTCACTGATGGCGCTCATAAATTAATGCATATTGGTAACTAATTAAGGTGTGTGGCCAAGCCCAACTCCAACAGCAAGCAGACAACATTTTGTGGCTCCCGTTGTTCACCTCACAGCTCCAAACCCACCCTCAGCCCCTGCACTCGCCACATGCTAATCAAAAATGGCATTGAAAGTTCGAGCGAAGTGTACATGTATGTGTGTGTGTGTGTGTTGCCAACAGCGACAAAATTGCATGTCAAGTCGACTTTTTTACAACGCAGCTGGCGGCGATAAGCCAAGCACGCTCGCAACTTGACTGGCATGCAGTGTAGCGGACAGACAGACAGACGGACGGACGGACAAACTGACTGAGAAACAGAGTGACAGGCAAGACAAAGACATGCAAGTCGTTATTTCATTCTTAATGTATCTGTATGTGTGTGTGTGTGTGTGTGTGTTAAACCTCATTCATTCATTCATTCGTTCGTTCTTTAATTTCAAAGCGCTCATTCGTCGGCGCAATTCTTCAATTCAAAGCGCACACGGAATTTTGCAATTACAAGTTGCACAATTGACAACTAACAAAGCCAAGTTAGTTACACAAAAACTTCAAACTGAACAAATAAAGTTATTATGCATGCATAATTAACACGCTCTTAAAATAATTGTTCGACAGAAAGCGAAAAATTCAATTGCATTCTTTGCTTTGTTCAGTCGCCAACACTTATCAACAAACCAACCAACAAAAGACACAAACATAGCCAAAACCGAATCAATAAGCAAAGAAAACCAATCAAACAAGAATTCATTGCATTTTTAACAATGGGGCGTGGCTCCGCGTGGCTACATCAATTATAGAGTATTTCAATAGAATAATGGAGTATTGTAATAGATTGCCATTCACAAATAACACTTACAAGAAATGCAAGACTGCTGTATGTGTTACAGATTTACGTCTATAACATACGTCATGAAAGTTATGCAATTTTAAAACATATCAAACATGTGAAATGTTATTGGAATGGCTCTGCTGTTTAAATATTAAGATCAAATTTATTTATATACAAACTGTATTATGAAAAATGTGCCAACTTGACGAAGTTATCGCTTCGACAAATATTTGTGCGACATTTCCTGGTAAGAACGACGAAGACGATGACGTTGGCGACGGCAATTTGAGCGCTGCAAAAACGAGTTTAATTTCACGTCATTCGGAAAATTTCATATTCTATGATGAGCCTTCTTCTTCATATGTGCATTTAATTTTGGCATAATCCATAATATTTATCGCAAATATAACAAAATACATCAAATACTTTGTCATCGCATACAAACTTTTAATACAATCTTAAAAAAATTAATTGACGTAAAGATTTTCTGAACAAAATAAAAACGAAATCATAATTTCGAATTCGGAGTAAGCGGTTTTCGAACTTGTTTCGTTTCGCAGCGACGTTGTGTGGGTACCGCAACAAAAGCAAGAGCAGCAAAACCAAAAATCGGTTTCAAAACTTAATTTAGCACATTTTATATTCATACATGTACATAAACACATACATATGTATGTACATGTATATGTATGTATATAACTTGAAGCAAAGATTTTATTTATGTATCTGTATCTATTGCTATATTTGGGTCCGGCGCGTTTTCAAATTGAAACAATAAATAACAAGAGAGTTTTTGCGTACGCGTATTTCCACTTGCCATCATTGAATGAAAACAAAGCTTAAAACAAAAACAACAGCAACAACAACCAAAGTTTCAGCAATTTTAAAGAATTAACATAAAAAGCACATTTGCATGAAAATTGCCGCTTTGCTCAACTAATTAAATGTTAAATTGTCACTTTTCAAGACAAATATGTATGCATGAAAATAAACAAGCCAAGAGATTTTTTTTATTAAAATTGACGCTGCTGTGTTTTTGGCTTATAGTTTTTATTTTGCTTAATTAAAAATAATTTCATTTTAATTTTTATGCATTTTAACAAACACTATTTTGGCTTTATGTGTGCTCCAAGTAAAACTCAAATTGCCCATAGTTGGTCACTAATGGGTTAATGTTGAAATGAGACTATTTCAATGCTTTATGTCACTGACAGACGCAACACAGACAGAGACGTGTGTGGGCGGAAGCACAAATTTAGAGCTAAATTAATAAAATTATATAATTTAATAAATGATCTTCCTGTTTTTTTTTTTGTATTGAGTGCTGAACGATTTACGCACAGAAGACGAAATAAAACAATGGTTTGCTTTGCCACCAAGTTGTTACGCTTGAGCACAACTGTTTTTGATGGAAAGACCGACCCGACAGAACCGACCGGCAAGCAAAGCGGCAAGTAAAACAAAGACAAAGCACAAAGAAAGAAACAAAAAGTAAAAACAAAAACATTAACAACAAAAAATTACTAAAAATAAAAATGCAAAACAACAACAAAGCTCAGAACAAATACAACAAAAGCAAAGCGCACAATAACTTAAGCAAAAACAACAATAACAAAAAATAAAATAAAACAACAAAAATAACAACAACAACTGAACTGAAGAAATGAAGAGTGAACAATTCTCTTCTGAATGAGAAACGAGCAAATGACAGCGACGCATAAAAAACAGCATAACAAGAAGCAAAGAACATCATACAACAGCTGCTGGCTAAAGCGACCCCTCCTCCTTTGGGGGGCTCACTCAAGCAGCCAAAAAACTAAGACAATATGTGCATGGCGGCTTGATTGCAAAAGGGAGGAGTTGCTTTACATGCATTATGCAACCAAGAGGCGAGGAGGGGCAGGGAACGTTTCAGTGCAACTGTACATTTCAAATGAGTTTTGCATTACATTCAAATATTTTAGACTGAAGAAATTGCCAACTTCTGTGTGCTTACTTGTGATTTTATTTATATTGTTTTATTTTTTGGTTTTTTTGTTTTTTGGATTCTGTCAGAACCATGAACTACTTAGTTACTGCCGCTCACAGCCTCCGTCGCTTGCCGACTTGTGCAACTGCAAATTGCAACCGAGTAACTGAGAGTCTTTAGCAGGCAAAACAAAAACCAACAACACAACAAATTCAAAACTTAAAATAAACAACAACTAAAATTCGCACCGTACGCGGTTTCAAGTCAACGTTCTTGCGTCAAGGCAAGCATTGTCTGTGTCACCGCCGCCTTCCTTACCTCCCCCACTCCATCATTCCACGACACTTTACAAAATACATTGTTACTATTCCGCCCGACCGCAACCGCCCCTGGACAACTTTGCTTCGTTGTTCTCTCTTTTATTGCTCCTTCTGCTGCTACCAGTCTTCACCGAACCCACGCTGCTCCTAAAAGCTACTGCTGCTTGTCTTCATCGACGTCTTCTCAACTTACATTAGCTCTCTCTCGCTCACTCGCGTGCCTTTTCAAGTACATAACCTTCCGGGCTGCATTTTACGATCACTTGCAAGTGTCGCCTATTTACAATATTTTTGTTTTTCATTTTGCTTTCTATCGCCTTCTCTTTCACTCTTTGGTTTTTTCTCACTTTATTCCATTCGCTGAAGTAAGCTTTTCGGTTACTTTTTTCCTTATACTTGGCCAAAAAAAACAAATTATTTGCAAGGAAACCAGTTATGCGCCGTTTAACTGTGCATTCAAGTTTTTTTTGTTTTTTGAAAAAAAAAAAAAACAAAAAACTGTTTATTGAGTGCAGCTGTGCGAGTCTGTCGGCATTAGAGGAAAGGAATTTCCAATCAACGTCTTTGCATAAAATCTTTTTTTACATTTTTTTCTTTTCTCCTTTTTTACTTCATCATCAGCCACTACGACTCCCAAAACGGAGTTTGCGCAATGTGTATGAAAATAAAGTATAGAAAAACCAAAAACGAAAATCAAATCAAACACGCATACAACACACCCCCTTAGATAATAGGTGGCTGCGGGCAGCCGGGGCGTTGCAAAGAAAAAATGCCGCTACACACAAAAAATCAAACTTCCAATTTTGTTTAAAACTTCGTATTATTTAAAATATCGAAAATTTCACAAGAATTTAATTTAAATACGCACCTGTATACAGTTTTGTTTGTTTTTCCAGTTGAATTTTTACAATTTTAATATCTTATCCGTATAAAAATTATCTGTATGTACACAAGTTTCGTACGTTTTTGCGGCTTTACTGGCTGCCGCGACACTTAAACGTTCAACAACAATCTACAGCAATGGTAACGGTGAAGCGTCCTGCCGAGGGTCGAATGAGAACGATGAGTGAAAAATATCCTTTGCAGCGCGCGAGGAATTCTGCAAGCATTTCGTAAACGCCGTAGCAGGAAATTTTTCCTATTTGTGCAGCCGCTCCTGTGAATGGGAACAGCAACGGCACCAGCATCAACCGTAGCGGGAAGACAAGGCTTGTGGTCGGTCGGGCGGCGGGTGGCAGTTGACAGGGAGTTGCTGTAGTATCTAAACAAGGAGTGGCGTCGTCGTCAAAATATTTTGTGCAATTTTTTCACACTTTCAAATTAGTTTCGAAATTATTTGATAAACACTAAATTATTTAATTAAATGCGGCGTTTTAAACGCTTTTTATTCGCCAATTTTTATTTGAATTGATTTTGCACTTTGCGGCACTCTATGCTGCTGAATATTGTTGTTTTCAGACAGACTTTATTTTGTTTTGGGGTAACGCGTTGACGATAAGCAATTTGACCATTTTTTTCACATTCAGTTTAAAAAATTGTGATAAAATTTGATTTTAAATCAGCTTTAAACGCGACTTAGTTGCACAAACGCCGTTTGTTTGGAGAAGACAAGCACACATCCTCCTTTAACGAGGGTTCAACGAAGAGTGCGAAGAGTTTCGAGTCGTTGTTACCAACTTTCAAAACATTGTTCTCTCTAAACTCCGAACAAAAACCGCTAAATAAATATTATTGTAAACAGACAGAAGTAATCAAAAGAAGCTCACTAAATTTTTTTCAAACGAAAATACGAGAAAAAACCGTAAAAATACGTAAAACATTGTAGAATTTACGCTGAACGGCAATTTGACAACTCTGCGTAGTGAGAGCAGAGAGGGAATTCTTACTCTCCCGTGTCATTTTCTTGTGACACGACACAGGGGTATTGAATAAACGCATGTCTCGATTCATCCGCTAGCGATTTTTCCCGAACCTCTAATCCAGGGTAATTCCAAACAGGGGTTTCAGTGCGTCTGCAGACTTCGGCCGACACTTTTGTGTCAATTTGGCCCGTTATCGTTTCTTGCCCAATGGTAATGTTAATTCAAATTATCAATTGCGATTTTTTTACGTACGATTTTATTCATCTTATTTACCAAGTTGACGTAAATACCCTTAAAAAAACCCACTCATCTTTTTAAACCACTAAATTTAGGGGGAAAACCCCTAAGTTGCCAACACCGTTTCGAGTTGTTGTCGGAAAACTCTATCGGGTAGAGGTGTGCTTTCGAGTCGTGTCGAGTTGTTGTGGGTAGAGGTGGAAAATCATCGATGCTAACCACGGTGTCACCGAAGTTTTCAACATATCTTTAACATCGAGCTGGATAGGCCAACATCGATGATTTTCAACAAATATATTTTCAAAAAGGCCCGGACCGGCCCCAATAAAATTACTTTTTTATTTTGGAATTTCGTTAACACAAAACGAAAAATAAAATTTTTCCTGCTTAACCTCGTCCTTCTCTCATTAAAAATTTTGCCGGACGTCAAAAAAAGACGCTCACTTGCAGCAGAGCAAGCTGGAATTGAAAGGATATTCCGCGCCAATGCCTGCAAAAATGGCAGATATTTTGTATTTTCCAAAATGTCAGTATGCAAGATTCAGAAGAGTCAAACTTTAAATATTTATCGAATTCATTCTCAACTTCATTTTATTCGAATTTTCGCTTTTTTGACATGTTGACGTCCATGAATTGCGAAAACTTCGGGCTTTTGGTGTCAGGCCCGAGGACCGCATTTTTCACAGACCCGGCCCGTACCCATCTCTACTTCCAATACACACTTACACAATTTTGGCGCGAAATAACATTTCATTAATTTTTTGTAGGGACAGGAGCTGGGATTGAAAACAATGCAACTCCAAAGCGACACCGGGAGACATCGGTAGTGTAGGATCACTACAAAAAAACAAGCGTTAAAACTTATGGCATTTGTATTAATCGCGGTAAGTTTATAAAGACGGCCGACAATTCAACAAATTTGCTCGACCACGTCAGACACTTGCAGCAGAATATTTTTGCCTAATTTAGTTCTTTGCACTAAATCAAGCGTTCAATTTTAGACACTGTTCATTTGTTGGACTACCAACAGACCTTCGGACATCGAAAACCAACGAGGGCTATATGATCTTTACGTGCCATTTTACGGACAAACGCTGATCAAGTAGTAATACCTCCATGGAAATAGGCAACACAGCCCCAACAAGAGGAAACATTTTCATTTTTATACAGGGGGTATGCATTTAGTAGGCTCGAGGTCATTCACATCTCAATTAGGTCTGTTTACAATTGAGTGTGACAATTTTAAGACAACAACTAACGACACAAGCTTACATTTTTAGAAAGTAAAACGACAACTAACATCAAATCTTCCCGTGCAGATGGCATCATCATGTTGGACAACATTTAGGAAAAACCGATGTACTTCAAAGATGCGATCCGACATATTGGGCAATTTTTCATGTTGGGCTCTAAATGTGCTTAATAAAAACAGTTCCTTTTTCAGATGATTACCAAGGACAACTACAGCTGGTCAAATCGTTTCGGAATGTAGACCCGTAATTAGTTTTACAGTCGAAGGCGAGCTTTTTTTTATAAAAAAAATAATGATCTCAATCAAAAATAAAGCATGTTTAACACATTACTTAGCTCTACAGTTGTAGACAAACTGATATTTATTTACAAAAATGAAGTTCCCAATAAAAATAAGGTATGTTTAAGAAGTAACGAATTTATTCATCGATCCATCAAATCATCGATGATTTTCGCTAAAAACATCGATGCACCCAAACATCGATGATTCTCAACCTCTAAATGAGAGAGTTCTTACTCTCCCACGACTCTATGAAGATTAAGATACTTGCGGCGATCACGCATTTCTCGTTAACTTGTGAACGTATGAAAATATGAATGATAACGACTAGAGGTGGAGAAACATCGATGTTCGGGTGCATCGATGTTTTCGATGTTTTTAACAAAAAACATCGATGTTTCGATGCATCGAAGAAAACATTCGTTACTTTTTAAACATGCCTTATTTTTTATTGAAATTTTTTTTTTTTTAATTAATATCATTATTTTTGTTTATAAATAAAAGTTTGTCTACAACTGTAGAGCTAAGTAAAGACCTTCTATCCGAAACGACTTGACCAGCTTTACTAAAAACTCTCTCCGACTCACAGGAGGACGCTGGAATGCAGAGGTACTTTTTTGAAAGAACTTTCAACGCCGTGTCCTCGGTATTCATCTGAAAACGGATGATAAGAACATTTAAAGCACAACATATGAAATATTACCCAATATGTCAAAGGATCCCATCTTTGAAATACATCTGTTTTTCCTAAATGTTGTCCAACATGATGATACCATCTGCACGGGAAGATTTGATGTTAGTTGCCGTTTTATTTTCTAAAAATGGAAATGTTTCCTCTTGTTGGGGTGGTGTTGCCTGTTTCCATGGATGTATTACTGCTTGATCAGCGTTTGTCCGTAAAATTTAATGATGATATAGCCCTCATTGGCTTCGATGTCCGAAGTTTTTAGTCCAACAAATGAAAAGTGTCTAAAATTGAAAGTTTGATTTAGTGCAAAGGACTAAATCAGGCACATGTATTCTGCTGCAAGTGTTTAACGTGGTAGTGCAAATTTGTTAATTGTCGGCCGTCTTTATAAACATACCGCAATCGCTTGTTTTTTTGTAGTGATCCCACACTACCGATGTCTCCCGCTTTCGCTTTGGAGTTGTCTCGTTTTCAGTCCCCAATCCTGTCCCTACAAATAATTAATGAAATGTTATTTCGCGCCAAAAATGGGTAAGTATATGTTGGAAGTGTAGTCACAACTGCCGCCCACATTGATATAAAAGCTTATGCTTCTATTTGCATTAATACTTACTTTTTGGGTATTTCTCCACAATTCCTTAATCGTCTACGGTTTCAGCCAACACCACCAAATAAAAACCCTAAATATTAACTAAGTATTATTTATTTATAAGAAATATAATACAGATTTGTACTTACAATTCCTCTTCTTGAATAATCAGGGATGTGTTTCAAAATCATCGATGTTGGCCTATCCAGCATCGATGATAGCGATGTTTTGGAAACAAATTTAAAATGACACAAAAAAACTTTAAAAATCATTTAACTGAACATTAAATAAATCAATGTATATGCCTAGTTTAGTTTCTAGGAGGAAAATATGTTTATTTATGCATGAATATAGAAGTGTTTAATTAATTGTAACAAAATTGTGCACAGATGTAGGTCTTGAGGGAGAAATTGAATAAAAATTGGATGAATGTATAGGGGACGTCCATAAATTTTGTATATAAAATTAGGGGAGGAGGGGTTCAGGTAAATCTAACCAATTCTAACCTAGGGGGAGGGGGATTTATCGGACATCTCATGTGAGTTTTTTAGTTGATTTAAAAAAAAAAAAATTTAAGCAAAAAAAAAATATATATATATTTTTTTTATCAAATTTGTAGCAAAATCTCATGTGAGATTCAGAGTTAGGGGTTCGCCCAAATCTAACTAAATCTCATCAAGAGGGGGGGAGAAAAAAAACCTCACGTAATTTATGGACGTCCCCATAGACGACATTATTGACATACAATGGTGACATCAAGTGACGAAGTCGAAGACCCAATACAGTCGAATCCCGATAATTCGTAAGAGGTTCAATGTTCTTTGCTTTGCGAAAAATATTACGAATTAACGAGGGGACCAAAATGTATGGAATTTTTACAAATTACCGAATTTTTTCAAGGGCACAGCATTTTTTACGAATTATTGAGGTTTTCGATTTAGCGGGGTATGAGTTAACGGGATTAGACTGTATCTAAATTTGTATCCAAATGTTGTATATGTTGTGTAATTGCTTGTAACATACGAATAATTAGTGGTCTTCACGTCCAACTCGGTAACGCGTCAACGTCGTAACTGATCAAAATCCAAAACCAAAATATATTAGCGGTTTTCACGCCCAACTCGTTAACGCGTATCGTCGTAACTGATGAAAATCCAAAAACAAAATACATTGACAGATTTTACCGAGTTTTCATCAACCCCGACTCGTGTTGTTCGGTAACGCGTTAACTCGTAAAAAATCAAAGGGAATTTTTAGTTACTTTCAATAAAAAAAGTGGTTGTACTTTCACATAATATTATTATTAAAATAGCATATGTTATATGTTAGGTTTTTTCAACATAAGCCAATACAAAAGAAAATTAATTCCCATATCTTCCCGTATGCAACGACTACTCGTATGTTACAAGCAATAACACAACACATACAACTAATGCATCAAAATGCAGATTTTGGATCTTTGATTTCGTCCTCTCGCCAACCCATGTACGCCAAAAATGTGGACCACAAAGTCATCCAACGCTTTCTCAATTTCCCCATCCCGATCTATATCTGTACACCATTTTAAAACAATTAATTAATTATTTGTATATTTATGCATTAATAAACATATTTACCTTCCAGAAACTCAATCTCGAGCACAACTTGATTCAGTTTATGTTCCATTAATTGATTTTCACGTTATTTTGCGGCATTTTGATTTTATTTGATTTATTTCGCACTTTTTTGTTTGTTTATATACGAAGAAAAATTTACGAATGTACGCAAACCTACATATTTCGATGTTCACGGCCGAAACTCGTTAAAATTGTGACGTTATGGAGTTTGTCGTGGAGACCGCTATTATTACAAGGGTAGTAATATGGAGAGAAATTGGCAAAGCTATGGTCTATGTAGAGTTTGGTGTCTGAATAATGTACGTCATTTTAAAAATAAATTCATGCGAAAGTATAGCCACTTTTTCATAGGAAATAACTAAAAATTTCCATTTGCTACTTTTAAACATGTTGGCTACGAGGTCTATGAAACATTAAATTTTTGACCATGCATTTTAACTATTCGTACGTTAATAAATTAACTGGTCGGAAGTGAAAACCCTTAATGTACAAATTAGATTCAAAAAGTATTGTACATATGTTTTTAAAGCGGACAAATATGTCTAAACACAGAGGCAGCACTGCAGTCGTTGGACAATTTGATCAAATCGGGGACTAACATTGTTCCCACCGGACAAAGGACATATTCGGGAAGTAATATTTAGTGCGTCCGGATAATTTCATCGGTCAAAAAGAAATCAGCACTGACAATTGCAATTGAAGAATGCAGTCCACTCCGTTAGCGGTTTTGGTATATTTATGTCTCGCCATCGGCGTCGCAAATGCCAAGCCGGAGTGTAAGAAAGATATGCACAAACTATCCGCCGCTCAAAGTTTATTCGTGGATTGTGCAATCGTAAATGCCGTACCTGTAAAACTTTGCCAAGGCTGTAAAGATCAGTACGACAAAATGATTGATGCCTACAATAACATTACTCAAAATTGCTCAGAAATATACTTTAACCAAGATCGGATAGCCGTTATGGCCACAATGCAGAATGTTCTGAAAGGTGTCTGGATGAAGGGATATTGTGATGGTAAAGTATATGTAATAACTTTTTTTTGAATGACTGTCCTCATTTTCACAATTTCATGGCAGATTGTTTTAAAAACGACAACACTACAGACATTTTTAATGAACTGTCTACGAATGTAACCACTTGTTTTAAGCTATATAATACAACAGAAGGCCATGTATGCACTAAGTGTATGGATGAATACATGGACCTAAATAGCTTCTATATAAAATTAGATCAGCACAATGACGGCAAAGTGTGCTATGATATGCAAGATCAGGTACTTTAACACGTTCTATTGAGTTGTTTTCAGTAAGTCTTATAACAATATATTTTCAGATGAACCGCACACGCTTGATTTGGTCTAAGGAGTTCAAGTGCTGCAAACGGGAGAAAAACATGACACTTTTTTTGGTGGTCACCGGCATCATTGCATTGATTCCAATTTTCTTCTATGGGGGTGCTTTTTTGCTGACCAAACGCAGTGAACGCAATCATGGCCTTTTGAATGAGCAAAGTTAGTTGTTCGAGCAATATTAATTAGCCAAACCAATCCAATTACACAATAATATGATTTCATTTGCAGCGCCAGAGTTAAACGCACCAAGTACAAGTGCATTGATTGCGGCTGCAGTAATCGCTACACCTCCACCAGCCGTTCCGCCAGCACCTGTTGTGAAAAAAACGGCATTAAAGTCATTCAATGAGTCAACAGACACTGACTCTGACACCGACGTGCCTCTGGTAGGCGCCGCAAAACATAAAAAACACTAATATTTCAACCAAATGCGAACCAAGTCAAAATATTCTGTTTTCTTTTTTACTTATAAAATTTGTTAGCTATAAGCATAAGGAAATGACTGCAAAAAGAAATAAAATACAATTTGATAAACATTTTATTTAATACTTCTTGTTTTTATTTTTCATCAGTCTTTAGTTTAGCTGTTTCCACTTGAATGAGATTGACGGCTTGGTCTTCAGTTCCTGTGGATGCTGCAATGAGAAAATCAATCATATTAAAACCTAACGTCCGATAGTCAGAAAAACGTCGAAAAAATGTTGTCTCCGTCCATCAGTACGAATCTTAAACTGCTCTCATTGAGCGAAATTTCCAAACGTAGCTGTCCAATTTCAGAACACTATTTTGAGTCGGCAAGCTGCTATTAAGTCATAATAACCAGCAATAAGAAACATTCATCGGAACTAATTTTGAGGAAAAAAATTTCAGCTGCCAATCTATTACTCGTCAGCAGTGAGGTCAATAAAACTTTGAACACAAAACTACATCTACATATTTAAATCCCCTTCTTTGGCGAAATATCAATCCCCGCACCGCTCTTTTCATACTAAGTTGCTGTTAGTTCGACAATCAACTGGAAGTAATTATGTCTGCTGGTCGGCAAAGTCGTCTGAAAGACAAAAATATATTTTGTTTGATCAAATTATAAGTTCAAGTCACATCCAGTACCCTATGGGGCACTAAGGACATGTAAAACTTCAAGGTTGGTGCTGTTGAAGGAGTTTTGTTTGTGATGATGTGACAAATGGAAGCAAAAAACATAGTAAGGCTTTAGTTCCAGTTTCGATTAGGATGAGAAGTTCATTGTTTGGGCTTTGGGATATACAAGATTCGTATGCACAAGCACATGACTATATAAAATATCACAGATTTTCAATATAAATTTTTGCCATTTTTTTTTTGTATGATTGACATGGTCGACATAACACTTTGCACTGTACTTTTTCTTTCATTCGTTCTTTGTGGTCAACGTGAGCAGTTCTTAGTTGGCGTTGAATGGTTGAGATAGAGAGTAAAAAAAGGGGGTTTGTGTAAGTAGAGCGTCTCTTTTCAATATGCACGTCAGTCTATTTTTGTATGCAATTCTTCTTGCTTTTTACATTTTGCTTTCGTTTTGCATCATAAATAAAGTTCACATATTTATTTTCGTTTTTTTTTGCTTTTCTTTTTGTATTTTTGAAACTTATATTATTTTTATTTTGGCTTATGATAAGTTTTTTTTTTTTTTTGAATATTTTTACTTTTATGCTTCATTTTCAGCCTAATTAATTGAAGTTTGTTTTTAACTCGGCTCAGAGGGAGCGATATTGAAATACGTTTAAAAATTTGTGATTATTAGTTTAAAAAAGGTGGCTGAATTAATACAATGATGCATCATTTCGGTTTTGTTGCTTTGCTCACTTAATCTCTCGATGAATATTGCAATTATGTGTGAAAATTAAAATTGAGTTTTGTTAAAATAAATTAAAACCGTTTCGTTGGCTCACTGGCCAAAACTTTTTCTTATCTCTTCTCTTATCTTTGCTTTGATTTTGAGGACCTGTGTGACACTTTTACACTTGGCAAACACTTTACGAACGCTTTTCATTCATTTCACTGACCGCTTTTTTTTTTACAATCATCTTTCTTTTTGTCGCGCTGCGCACTTTAGAACTTCACAATAATTCGAGTTAGCGTCGTCCATCTCTGTAGCGTTGGCTGCGGTCACCGCCACCGGGGCGAAACCGATCGCGTTCATTGCCCCGCGCCGCGCCACCACGTTGATAGTCACGGCGGTCTCGCGCACGATTCATGTTTGCATTGTCTCGATTGCGATAGGAGTTGAGTCCAGCGCCGACGCCATTACCGTTGCCGGGCACACTGTTGGCGCCTGGCAGGTTACCTGCTAGTGCAGAACTGCTGCTGTTACCATTGCTGGAACCATTGCCGTAGCTTGGGAAGCCTGGTGGCGGTACAGTGGGCAGACCGGCATTCTTCCAAGCGGCGAAATCCTCGTAAGATGGCGCCTTGTCAAAACCGGGTGGGGGTGGACGCATCGGCTGTGGTGGCGGATAGTCTGGCAACGGTGGTGGGCCGGGACCATCATAGTAACGCACTGGTGGCGGTAACTGTTCATAGATAGATGCTGGAGCACCGGGCGGTACAGCACCGCTAGCGCCGCTTGTACCTGGCAACGGCAATTGTGCGAACGGCGGCACGAACGGCAGCGGTGGCAGTTGTCCGTGCATGGTACGCATGTAATCAGCCACATAGGCCTCTGCCGCTGCGGCTGTTGACATATAACGCTCCCACGACGGCATGCCAGCATCACCACCGCCGGATCGTGAACCGCCAGGACCAGAGCCGCCACCATGTCGATAAGGTGATGAATTGCGTTTGTAATTTGGACCAGGTGGTCCCATATAGGGCCGATGGTGCGAACGATGCGAATGGGGACCACCATGACCGTAGGTGCGTTTGTGTCGAATTGGGCCGATGTTATTGCTTCCGCCTCCGCGACCACTTCCACGCGTTGACAGACTGCGAGGTGGCTTGTAGATAACGTGTATTCCTTTTTCGCGCATCTCACGTGCCGTTTCCTTCGATTTCTTTAAAATTGGCGTCAGCTCCACCTTTTCATCCTCCGGGAAAAGACGACAGAGTTCAGCGCCTATTTTTGGTTCGATCTCTTGACCATCACGGCCTATCTTAACGGGTTTACCTTCGTTCCACGTATTGTGTAAATGAAGTGTCGCATTAAAAGACAATTCCTTTCGGCAAATCCAATCTAGTTCAATGACGCCGCCCAGCGCCTTAGAGGAAATGCTCGGTGGCAACACCCAAGCAACCTGTGGTATGTCACGGCGAGACTGTGCCGCCATGCGCGCAAAGCCAGCAAACTTTCCTGTAACAAGGGATGAAACAATTGATATCAAACATAATTATTGTTACTCACCGCTTTCATTCACGGAAAATATCAGCAAAACGTTTCGGGCCTCTTTGAACGCCTGATTTAAGTTGGCATCATTTTGAGGGAGTGTTGCCCACACATTCTTCGTCTTCGATAGATTCACATTATCTACGTTGTTAGACTTTATGAGAAAGAAACGCGTGTCTCGAAACAAATAGTTTAGTTTCGTCATATAGTCATAGGATTTGGCGGCGTTGCGTTTGTCTGCTCCGGTATCCCCAGTGTTTCTTTCGGGCGTCTTACTTTTGGATGCTGCCTTACGTGTACCATTGCGCTTATGATTCGCACCGGAATCAGAATCTTCAGACTCAGAGTCAGAGTCCAAGTCAGGCAGTGCCGGTTTTTCATCCTCGGCATCACTACCGTCGCTTTTATTGCCAGCGCTGGAATTCAAAGCCTGTGCGATATTCGTAGCACTATTACCAGTAGGCTTTTTGCGCAGTTTTTTTGATGGCTCCTCACTTGTGGAGCGTTGAGCTTCAGTTGTATTATTCGGGGTATCAGCCACTTCAACTTTTTTAAGTTTTGCCACATCCGTAATACGCTTCTTCTTCTTTTTTCCATTTACCTCTGCAGGTGAGTTGGTTCTTTTTGTTTTCTTCTCAGCGACTTTACTCTTAGTTTTTGACTTTGTTTTACGTTTGTTGACCCCACCACCTCCCCCACTGGAGGACGGTGCAGTACTCACAGAACTAATGCTTGGCGCCGAATCCGAAGAATCACTACCTGAATCAGATGCTTCGCTCCGTGTATCGAACGAATCATCAAAGTCCTGCAGCTCCTCGGCAATGTCTGCCTCATTTTCATCTAAACCCAAGTGTACTGCGTCCAGATCACCCATGTCTCTCATAGATGCGAACTCGTTCGCCTTTTCACCGTGTTTACTTATACGCTGTCTGTCTTTTCTTTCGGATATCCACTTTGACCTGTCTTTAGAACCAAGCATCAATAAGGCAGTGGAAAACGGCGGCGTCGTTTTGTTCGGTAATGGCAATACCCCACACGAGCCAGCGACGACAAAACAACGAATACACATAAAATACGGAAAAAAAACGCCGAATCGATTAGACCAACTTTTCAAACGGTTTGAATAGTAATAATTTAATACTCACTACAAAATGTTCAAATGCAATTTGTTACACAGAAGCTTGGGTACACTTTTATAAAGGTTTTATAGATTCCACGAGCTTATTTCACAATAAAACTAATAATTCAACAAAGCCAAACTACTAAAAGCCAAATTGCAAATCGAAAAGCAGCAATGGCGTCGCTGAACAGGGTGGCAACTCACTAAGAAGTGGCGGCGTTTCGATGACTGTTTATTAGGGTGTCCCTTATTTTGCAAGGTTCTTATTCCGATGATTTTTTTTTTTTTTTGGACACAGGAACACGTGCCGACTTGCGTTCAAAACATGCAAGTTACATCTGCGCCTTTAATGTAACATTGGAACACTTTCTCAAGCAAGTTACATTGGCACCTATGGTGTAACATACGTTTTTGTTTTCATTTCGTTTTCATTTCGTTTCGAATTTGTTGGACATACAATACGCAGAATGTCTGTGGAACTTAAAAGCAATACAAAAACTATATTTTTGTTTGGTGAGATAAATCACCAAATAACGGGTGTTAAGTTACCATCTATCCGCCAAGTTCTCGCAGTTTTATTTTTTAATATCCGCGAAGTGAAATTAAATGAGTTAAAGCTCAAATAAAATTGTAAAAAAGATATGTACATTGAAAAGGAAGTATTCTGATTCGTATTATATAAAGTTTATCTTTTTGGTAATAAAACGCAATACTTAAATTTGTCTTTTCAATAATATTCAATTGAAATTTAATTATTTGGCGTCCCCCAGTTGTATTTAAAAAAACATCTAAAATCTTCTTTCATAAAACTTAAGGGCTCAGTCGGCACGTGTTAAAATTAACATAGGAAGCTGGAATTTTATATTTAGGTTAAGAAAAGGATAATGAACAAAAAAGGGGGTATGCGTTTTCAAAAATGCAAAAAAAAAAAAAAAATCGACCATATAAGGGACACCTTACTGTTTATCGCGCAATCGGTCCGCCCCTGTGGTTCTGTATTTGTTTGTTTTTGTTTGCCCGGGTTGACTTGTTGAGTTTATTGTTTAATTCATTTAAGGTTTATTAAAGGTTTATGTACCAAGTTCGGTGGATTGATGAACCGGAATGGACACACATCCTCTTGACTTGTTGGAAACGCTAGTGGTACAGAAGTGCCTGGTGCCAAATGACAGATTCCAATATAATGATGGTTGGATGCCTGGCATGTGGGCGAAATGCGTGCTCATGAACGAATCCTTCGCAGTGTGTCAAGTTTATCCTCGGCACGATATAGAAAGCTGTTACCTAGACAACTGTGTGGCCACAAAAAGTTTTGATACTGGCAATTTGCAACTAAAAAGATTAGAAAAACTTTTTATGATTAAGAAGAGTGTCTCCGCAGTTAAGGTGATATTGACTTTAAAGACTAATATTCTACGTAAAAGCAGTTTAAGCCGATCAAGTCTTCAAGATATGGTTAAATTATGCCTGCAAGCATTGACGTTAGTACCTAATACTAGTGTACAACATGAACTTTTACGAAATTTTGGAGTTGCTAGCGTAGAGATTATTGAAGCAGAAGGCTGTATGGCGAAACAATGTTTTATGATTGATACTAAATCCGTTTTGCATATTGTGGATGTACGTTTGCAGCAACCCGAAACGCAGTCTGCAATGCCGTATCATGTTTGTGGATTCGAAAATCAGTTACAGGAGCTGTCTGATCTGATCCAAATTGCATGTAATCCAAGACGATTAAAGGGGTTACCATTAAATGCACTGCTCACTGGAGCTGCTGGCAGTGGCAAGAGTTCGTTGGTACAGCAGTTTATTCTTTTAAATCATTGCAATTGTTTCAAGGTAACCGCTTCCATGGTTCTTGGTCAATATGCCGGAGAAACTGAAGTCGAGCTGAGAAAGATTTTTCGTTCAGCATGCACTTTCAACGAAAAATTGCGTCCTTCTTGTAAGTAAATGATATACATAACATGTGACAAAATATTAACCAATAAATTTACAACGCGTTCATAGCACCTACCATAATTCTTCTCGAAGATTTGCATCTACTTTGTCCGGCAGTTAAACTTGGTGCTTCAGATGGAGCGAATGCTCACCGCATTTCAGCCCAATTGTTATCGCTAGTTGACGAACTCCGTCTCTCCAACATTAATATTGTATGTATAGGGATTACAAATTCACTGGAGTTACTTAACGAACAAGCTCGTCGAGCTGGTCGCTTCGAAAGAGAAATTACAATTAATGCGCCAACGGAAGCACAACGTCGTCAGCTCTTCCAGTTAATGTTTAGTAACCAATTTCCATCACTGGATCTAAATGAAGAACTAATAGAAGCTGTAGCTAAACAAACTCAAGGTTATGTGGTAGCCGATCTCGAATTGCTCGTACGTAGTATTGCCCAAATAATGCTTCTAACAACGGATGAAAGTTTGAACGTAGTTGTAAGCCGAACTCTGCAGCTGAGTCAACCTACCGCCATACGCAGCACAGATGTTACAGTCTACAAAACATCTGAAGGTTTTGAATCGATCGGTGGCATGGATGAACTTAAACGGACATTAGAGGTTTCTGTACTTGCTGGCTTACAACACTCAACAGCTTTTAGTCGTTTCGGTTTGACACTACCAAAGGGTGTGTTACTTTATGGCCCACCCGGCTGTGCTAAAACCACAATCGCAAAATGCTTAGCAAAGGAGGCAAATATGACTTTCATAGCGACTTCTGGAGCCGAAGTTTACTCACCTTATGTTGGCTGTGCGGAAAGGTTTATATCGAAAATATTTGATACCGCGCGTAAAAATGCACCATGCTTAATATTTCTGGATGAAATAGGTATTTTTAAAATGTGTAACCGGTATAAGAGTAGAAAATTTTCATATTCAAAATTTACAGATTCACTTGTTGGTCGGCGTTCGCTTACATCCAACGGCGGTGATGTTCAATTGCGAATACTCTCGACATTGCTGACTGAAATGGATGGCATTGTTGCAAGTGGTGGATGGCAAGAGCATATTTTTGTTGTGGCAGCCACAAATCGTCCAGACATGATTGACGATGCGCTTATGCGTCCTGGTCGTTTCGATAAACTTATCTATGTAACTGCGCCGGATCTTGGATCTCGACAAGCTTTACTGGAGCTGCACGCACAACGTATGCCCTTCATGGATAATGTTGATTTGGCGGATATTGCTGAACGCACAGCAAACTACTCAGGTGCTGATTTATGCAATCTATGCAACGAAGCAGCAATGCATGCCTTTCAGCGCGATGTTAACGTGTTACAGATTGATTCGGCAGACTTCGAAGCTGTGCTATGTCAACAAAAATCGTCACTCACGCAGCGTCAAATAGATTTTTACAGTAATTTTGCTACAAAATTCATTTAATAAGGGGCCGTTCATTAATTACGTAAGGCGATTTTTGCCTGTTTTTGACCCTCTCCCCCCTACATGTAAGATAAAATAAGACCAGGGTGACCCCTACCCCTTGTTTGATGTTTATTACGTAAGAATTTAAAGGAAAAAAATAATGTTGATGTTTTCATTTTTATTTGTCAAAGGAACATTTTTAGGAAGGTTTATTTATACCTACAAAGTTTCCTTTTAAGTGATAATCTACTCTTACTATATTTAAAAATTGTTCCTTGTCAAGGGCTCAAAATCAACTCGGAAAGTGGATCTGCCAATGGAACATATCTGATAATAGGTGTCGTTTCTATGTTGTTATTGACAATTGTAAAGTATTAAACTTCAAAAATTCTTCCTATGAGCGCATTTTTATGATCTTATGTAGCAAAACGCCTTACGTAATTACTGAACGGCTCCTATCCAGAAAATACAAAAACTGCAGTTATTGCTGCCAAAATAGTCTGATAGTGAGGTTTCACTGTAACTCTAGAAATCGACGATTAACGGCTTTTGCAGAGTTGCATTTACTCTCGCGATCTCTTCAGTGAAGGGAATTCGGCGATTTTGAACAAGAAACGCATGAATCAAATGTGTCACCCTTGGCACAAAAATGTCTGAAAAATAAATTAAAATTGAAGCACAAAGCAAAAGACAAACGTGAATGCAGCGCAACATAAGCTAATCCAATACGCAGGGTGGTTTCATAATAGGGTCTCCTCTCACGACGCAGTGTTGTCATATCACTGGACAGCGAAGATTAAAACTATGTTTTACTGTATTTTACGACTTTTTCCGCGTATTTTTATTTGGAAAAATTTATATTTAGCTTCTTTTTAGGTCTTCTGTATTTTTACAACAGCTATTTTTACTTAACCAACTAGCAAAGTTACAGCCATTTTTGCTTCAGAATACTTGGCAACACGTTTTCAAAAACCACAGCTGTTGACCTAACACCATCGGATGTTTTGAAAACAAAGACCGGGGGAGTAAAGGCAAAAAGTAATTAGTCTGATTTTTTTTGCAAAATACATAGTATTACTGGCAGCTGTGTGAGTCACAAAAGTAAACGCCATGTCAACAAACGACGCTGTCACAAAAGAACATCAACCACCGTCCTATGATGATGTGATGAAGGAGTCTGGCGCAGCAAATGCTTCTCGAACAGGCATGTCCAAAACAAAAATAAAGCAAAATAATATATTGAAGTCACCTTTCAAGTAGGCGGCATGTATGCAAATCCACAAGTAATAGCGGGTGTTCACCATGGTGCACCCAGTGTGCCAGTATTCAACCAGGCTCCTGGCTACGCCCCCACTGCGCCGCATATACAACCGGCCACGGGCTACGTACCCAGTTATGGCGCTTTCGAGACAACACCTGTCAGCGTCATAGTTCAGCCGCCATCGGTTGCTATGCCCACTGAAATTATCGTCATTGGCGGATGTCCGGCCTGCCGCATTGGTGTACTCGAGGACTCATACTCATTGCTGGGCTTTTGCTGTGCGATTCTGTTCTTTCCCATTGGCATTCTTTGCTGTCTTGCGATGCGCGAGAAACGTTGCTCCAACTGTGGCACCGTTTTCTAAAAGACTCTACAAAAACTGATTAACGAAGTCTGTTATCAATCGGCATTAAATGCGCATTTTATTAGTTATCACAAAAAATGTACGTTATAGGCGAAACGCCCTTTGTTTGTATTTACTATCGCTGCTATTTGTAACTTTTGCCAATTGGATCTCTTTGCGAAAATACACCTTTTTGTATTGGATTTTAAATTGTTAACTCTTTAGGTTAGTCAAATGTCTCAAAACAACTGCAATAATATATGAAATAATTGTTTTAAGCAAAAGCAACAAACAAAATCAAACTTTTTATGTTACAATAACGTGACCCGACCCTAACCGATGCTGCAGTCAACAACAGCGGTCGACGCAGTAGTAATTTCGATTTGTGTGGCAGCTTCCGACAAAATTAATTGACAAAAGAATGGATAAGTTGGAAAAGTGTTTTTGCGCATTACTTTACATACTCAGCGGTTATATTCTTTCGTGTAGACACTACGTGTCCCCATATACTTATTTCAGTCGCATTCGGAATTGACAATGACAAAGATCGGTTACTCGCATTGGTACTTTGCTGTTGGGTTGCTGCTTTGGGCATTCTTTCAGCATTTACAACTAACACTGGGTGGTGGTCGTGTTGGAAGCAGAAGTGGGAACGCGAGCACACGCTATAACGTCCTTCTTGTAGTTTTTGATGATCTGCGTCCGGCGCTGGGTGGCTATGGCGATCAATTGGCGAAAACACCTCACTTGGATATATTTATGAACGGCAGTTACTATTTCACGCACGCATACAGTCAGGTAAGTTTCATTGTGTCCATAAATAACTATTTTTAAAAAAAAGCGACTTTATCATTTAGCAAGCGCTTTGTGCGCCCAGTCGAAACTCAATGTTGACCGGTAGGCGACCGGACACGTTACATCTTTACGACTTTTACAGTTACTGGCGCAACTTCGTCGGCAATTTCACCACGCTGCCGCAGTACTTCAAACAGCAAGGTTATTACACATACGCATGCGGCAAAGTCTTTCATCCGGGCACCTCGTCGAACAATACCGATGACTATCCGCTCAGCTGGAGTGCGCCACCGTTTCGTCCGACCACCGAGAAATACATGAACTCACCAGTCTGTCCGGACAAAGTTGGCATTCTACGCAAAAATCTCATCTGCCCAGTTAGTCTATCAACGCAACCGTTCAAAACGTTACCAGATATTGAATCTGTTACAGAAGCGCGACATTTTATGCAGTCTCGTGTTCATAAGCGACGGCCATATTTTCTGGCCGTCGGCTTTCATAAGCCGCACATTAATTTCCGCTTTCCGCGTCAGTTTTTGGACAATTTTACACTTTCGAATTTCTATAACTACACCACGGATAAAGTGAAGCCTTACGATATGCCTAATGTGGCCTGGAATCCGTATACGGATGTGCGTTCGCGCGATGATTTCAAACGCAGCAATATATCATTTCCATATGGACCCATTTCGCCGTTGCAGAGCGCGCAGATCCGTCAGGCATATTATGCCGCAGTCGCTTATGTCGACGATCTGTTTGGTAAGTTGCTGGCCAATGTAGACCTGAAACGCACAGTGGTCATGGTACTCGGTGACCACGGCTGGTCTCTTGGTGAGCATGCCGAGTGGGCAAAGTACAGTAATTTCGAGGTAGCGGTGAGAGTGCCACTGATCATAAGAAGTCCAGAGTTTCCATTAGCCGAGCCAAAGCGCATGGATGGCATCACCGAACTACTTGATGTATTTGCCACGCTGGTCGACTTGGCACACTTGCCGCCAGTGGCGCGTTGCAATGCAACGAAAGAAGTTCAGCAACTCACCTGCACGGAAGGCAAAAGTCTGTACGGGCAGCTAAAGGGCTTGGGTTTAGGTAAGTTATTCGACAGCATTGGAAAACGAAAATTGAAAGTATTTTTTATGTGTCCAACAGCAACGGACCACATCGCCTTAAGCCAGTATCCACGGCCGGGTCTGCTACCGACGCGTCATCCAAATAGCGACAAGCCAAAGCTGAAGAATATCAAGATAATGGGCTACAGCATGCGCACGCAGCACTACCGCTACACGCTATGGGTCCAGTTCAACGTACACAATTTTACACGTGGTAAGTTGGCCACAACATGAGTCATGAATTTAGCTCACCACACATTTTTCAGACTGGTTGAAGGTTTATGGCGAGGAGCTTTACGATCATCGTCTCGACGCCGGCGAGGAGATGAATCTCGCGCCGCTTCCCGAATTTGACGATATACGCGCTCAACTGCGAAAGCGCCTTATCGCATCCGTTGATGGCTTATAATCAGCAAGCCAAGTGGTGCTCGTGGTGATTGCTGGCTTGCCTGCCTTGATTGTAGCAGCGACAATGGATGAGGCAATGGCGACGCAGTTTAAGTGTACATATTTGTCCAGATTTATTTATAGAATGATATGAAGGAAAAATTGGAGGAAGAAGCAATCAGTAACACAAAATCTTGTCGCCATAATTGGAATTTAATACTTCCGGTCGGTCGCTGAGTGCGTGCCCGCGTGTCTGTCTCTCTTTTTGACTGTCAGTCTCGCAGAGAGTGTGTGAGTGTGTGTGTGCACACGCCAACGTGCTGCATATTTTTCGTTGTAATTTCGCATCGTTGTCGTTGTTGAATTCGTTGTCAGCACGCCCGCGCGGCTCTTCTTCATATGCTTTGCCTACAAGCGACCGCCACGGCTGCCTGACAACTCTCCAATTGGATTGCTGCGCATGCTTGAATTGTGCCTTGTTTGGGATTTTTGTGAATGAAATTTCATTGAATGCGACGCGGCGACAAAGACATCATATACATGTACACATGTATATGTAGAATATGTCTGGGTATATGTGCTTATGACTTGGTGACGACGCCCAACTCGCCGCTGCTGCTGCTTTAAGCTTTCATTTTCGACTTGTCGTCGTTCGTTGTTGTTACTCGTTGCTAACTTTGTTGTTATTGCTCGTTGTTGTCTGGTCCCTCCGCCAGTTTCTCAAGTGAAAATGCTTGGAAAGTAATTAATTCGCGAGCCTACGCAACTCGAAGCTAAGTTGCTCTGCGCGATCCGTTCAGTTTTGGCCACTTCGTTGTTGATGAGTTCGTCGGCCACTAACGACAATTCAGTGTAGGCTTCAACTGCTGGTCATTCAACAAGATCGCCCGGTGGCCATGCGAACTCGTGGGTAGTACATTGCATTATCACTGCTTTGGGGTGTTTGGCAGACAACCCTAAATATTTTGCTCCTTGCTTGACTTATTCATGCCAACCGCTTTGTTGGTCCGCCAGCTGCCTCCTGTCACTGTGTTCAAGCAATGTGCAATAACAACAACAAGAAACAGGGCCACTTGAAACGGAAATGAAACGTGTACAAGTCCTTTGAGTCATCTTTTGCTCTGTCGGGTTCAAGTTTGCCTTAGGTCATTTGCGACGGTGACTTAAACTCAACTCTTGTTGGCTTCTTGCAGCAAACAGTATAAATTGCTTGTTGCCGTCGACGCCCCGCGACCACAGCCGTCTTCCTTGTCTGGAACTAGCTTAGACTGACTCTTTTTAATTGTTCTTCTTCTCGTATCTTTTTTTTTTTTGCTTTATTCGTCTTAGTATTGTTGTTGCAACTGCGGTATTGTTGGCTACATTATTGTGCCGGCTTAAAAGTTACTAACCACACAAAGTAACTCATGCAACACGCTGACAACAACAACTAAGTTTATGAGTCGTACTGTCATTTCTGCATGCATACTCATATAGTGAGACAGACTGACAAGCCATTTCCGTTGTGGGTTTTTCTTCTAACCATATTTTTAATAATTTTCTTTATAACAGATACTTTTTCTTTTTGTTTTTCCCACTACTCGTTACAATACAATACACTCATATAGGCAGATACTTACATACGTACATGTATGCGTTAAGGATGACCCAAAAATCAAGCTCCAAGTTGTGACAACAAAAATAAAAGAAAAGCTTGTGAACTCAAGTTAAAATCAAAGTCCATACGATAGTCTCGTATAAGATTTGATCATACAGTAACTCATATAGAGTGGGAAAAAAACTCTGAAAACTTTCTTTTGAGAAAGACAATAACACAGAACGCGGAATGCGTTCGTTTCCCACTCTATATGGTATGTAGTTACCCAATGCTTTTGATAATCATTTTTAAACTAAACATGGGAGTATATAATGTTGACAAACAAATGAAAACTTGCGTGCATTTTGGGACACCCTTTATCGTGTACATACATAAGCAAGTGTGGGTTTTATGCGAATCTATGTGTGCTAACCACATTGTTCTCAATTTTCATTTATTGGTACGAATTCATGTTGCATTGTGCTTATGTCAAAATCTATAATGTCATAGATCCAACTAGCTAACCGCAAGGAACTTTGTCTCAGTGTTGGGGTCATTCAAATGTATTTTGCAACTTTATTGAGTTGTTCGCTTGCATTTGGTTGGCTAATATGGACCGAAGCTCATTTATTACACTTGTATTATTGAGCGACTCTTAAAAAGTATCGTCTGCTTTGTATCTAAAAGGTTGTGTGCTTTAAGTCCTTCAACGCCGATGCCGTTAAAGTATTCTAATTGGAAATATTTCGGTTTACTGTCGTGTAAAACCTGAACGAACGCGCATAGATTTTAAATTCATCTATTTCTTTATGGCTTTTATTATCATTTCAACTAAACTAAGCGTACGCGAGCAAAAAACAAAAAAAAAAAAAAAAACAGCGTGGGCGAGTGCAAACACATATGAATATACATTCATAAGTACAAACATAGACGCGATATTGCGAAAGATGCGTAGGCAGTAGTAGTAATTTTTACTTGCCTCTTCGCTTCTTCAAAGACCGCCTGTCATCATCCCAGCAAGCTGTTCAAGCAAGCAATCAGCCAGAGAACACGACAAATGCTGTTGTGGTGGGATGAAGCGCAGAGAGCGGTTTGGTTGGGTGAGGGCTGATGTGGAGTGGAGTGTAAAGCAAAGCAAAGCAACGCAACGTAAAGCAAAGCAAAGTAAAGCGCTCAACCAAACAACCAACCAACACACAAGTCGCGAAATGGAATTGCGAGCTGAGCGGTGGCGATGATGTTTTCGTTTGTTGAGTACAGCAAGAGTGAGTTGAGAAGGGGAAGAGGTCGGGTCGGTGTTTTGGCACTAAAGATAGCCTAGGTAGGCTTTATGAGTTGGTCTGATGTAGTTAAGCTATCTGTCTGTCTGTCCGTTCATATGTTTGTCTATCAGTCGGTCTGTCTGTCCGTCCGTCCGTCCATTCATTCGTCTGTCTGCTCTTACTGGATGTAGTTCATCAGCATTACAAGACGCACAACGGTTTCAGTTTTGGCTCGATTTGACGTTTTCTGTATTTTTTTTGTTTTTTAGCTAAAACTGTTATTGTTGTTGTTGTTTTTGGTACCTACGCGCAGAGTATTTTTAGAGCTTTGAGCCGCGCTGAGCTGAACTAAACTGAGCTGTGCTTAGTTGAGCTCAATTCTGAACTGAGTTGAATCGAGTTGAGTTGAATCGAGTTGCTGTTCGTTTGTAAATCACATTGTAGTTGTTGTAAGTTGTTGTAGCATGTATCAAAAATGCTAATTTTCGATGACATGCCATAGTTTGGCTAATATGATGAAGGTTGTTGTTGTCATTGTCATTGTTGTTGCTGTTGCTGTTGCTGTTACCGTTGTTGTTGGCTCTTGGCTGTTGGCTTGGCTTGACTGTGATTTCATTCGCCTCGACTTGACTCAACTCGAACTCGAACCCAAACTCGGTGCCCGTATCCATTGCTAAACTGGTATTTATGTCTTTCTGCTTGTTAAAGTTGCGTTTGAAATTTCTTTTGACGGAATTTCCATGAATTAATGCTCTGCCGGATTATGGGCTCCTCCACACGCCTTTCCATACCGTTCATTCAACGCGATCCGTTCATCAACATACATATGTATGTATGTACGTACCCACGTCTATCGCATCATCTGTCTATCAGTCTGTCCATCTGTCTGTCTGTCTGTCTGTTTATCTGCCTATTTTAGAGCCCCGAGTAGATGTCAAGCTGTGATGAGCTTGAATTTTGTAGCCATGATTGTTCAAGTGTTGAGTTAACAAATGCTTACTAGATTTTTGTTGTAGTTGTCATTGTTGTTGTTGTTGTTGCCCCACCAGGGGGGTGTGGTTTCTGGGCTAGTTAAAGACTTACATGTATAAAAACTAGATTGATATAAAATTTTGGGCGCTGTTTTAAATTTGTTTCTTTTACACTTTAGTTAGATTTATAGTTACACGTTCCAAAATCTCAGCTTGAAGTTCTGCACTCAAAATGTACGGCTTCAAAAAGTAGAAGAATATGAATCGCTGTAGAGTCATCTATCACTTCCTGCAAGCCAACACTTCGTTTTGTTGTTTTTGTGCTCTTGGTTTGTTTTCTCTTTTTTTGGTATTTTGCAAAGAAGCAAAAAAAATGAATGAAATTTGAATGAAATTCTGCTAAACCATTGAGAAACACAAAGTCGAAGGAATGAAGTCAACTGAAATGTGAAAGAATTTATTGAAATTCAAATTGATGATTTTTTACTTTGAAACATGAAGCAAAGAAGGGTAGGAGAAGCGATTGAAGACGCGTTTAACAACATGTGCCAAATATAAACGAAGCGATCGTCAACACACGCCAGATCTCAGCTCAGAGGTCAGTTGGCATGCAGACTGAGCCAAGTTAATTCAGCTGCCCAACCGAACCGAACTAAATCAACGTCGTTGTTGTTGTTATTTGTGTTCGTCCAAGCAAAAGAATGAAAGCGTAAAATTCCAGAATGAGCCCACGCACTCACAAAATCGCGCGCTCGCACACACACGCACACATATACAGACACAGCAAGGAGGACAGCATTGAACAGAGCGACTGTAATCACTTTGGCCGTAAGTATCTTTTTATACCCTTACACACTGGGTACCAGGGTATATTGTGTTTGTTTGAACGAAAGCGACCCTATAAGGTATATATATTCTTGATCAGGACGACGAGAGAAATTAATTAAGCCGTCCGCCCGTGAATACGGACGGGTATTCACCAATGGTTCTTGGAAATTATAAAAGCTAGAGAATTGAAATTCGGTGGGTAGACTCGTGATGCTCGACAGCAGACCTAGCCCTACAAATCTGCATATCACAATTTTTCACCCATCCCTTCATTGAAATTTTGTATACGAACTCAGTAAACATATATCTTAAAAACTGTATACCACAAAGTTGCCCTCTCTTTGATGGTTACCCCTCAAAGACCAACAAACTCAAATTTTTCGTAAATTTCACATTTTTTTTACGGATTTTCGTGATATTTTCAACCCTATTTGACTAGGCGACGTCAGATCAATATTTCTTTCTAGGTTAGGGGTGTGGCACCGTCTAACGTGTGTGAAGGGTATAATATTGTCGAGTATACTCGTCTATAGGGTCCTTACTGGTTCTTTTTCTTTTTTGCTTGATTACAGAATGTCAAACCTTTTGCTTGCGTGCATTTGTTTTTGGGCATAAACAAATATCTGCTCGGCACAGCGCAAGCGTGAAGCAGCGCGGGTTCAGCGGCGGCCAGCGCAATGAAGTTAGACTTGAAGGATGCTATGCACAATATGCTCAGCATATACTTATATACATATGTATGAATGTGCGTGTGTTTGTAGCGCTACATTCAATAATAATCAGAAGAAAAAAATATATGTATGCATATAAAAATAAATAAAATAAAAATAAGACAAAACACTGAGTAAGAAAAGGTTGCTTGTACTTCTGTTAAGCCAAACTCGAACCGAGTGACCGCAAATGATACGAAAAATACAGGCAGCCGTTGTAACGCGTGCTAAACAAGTTTTCAGTGCGACAGACAGACGGTTGGACAGGTCGGACAGACAAACAGTAACAGTTGGACGAATAGACAGACGGTTGTGTAGATCGAGCGACCGAAAGATAGCCAAGACGGACGGACAGAGCGAGTTGAACAAGATACTCGAGTAGTATGTGCTTTTGTGTGTGTGTGTGTGTGTGTGTGTGTGTGTCTGTGTCTGTGTCTGGAAAAGTATAAGTGGAAGACCAAAATATATGAGACACAAGAAACTCTTACTTCGACCACAAGCTCAGCCGCAGCTTCAACTTCAGCACCAAGCCTCTGTCTCTGTCTCTGTCTCGATCTCAGTCACAGCTCAGTTTTGATCGCTTTGGTTCGCTTCGCTTCGGTTCAGCTCAGTTCAGTTCACTTCAGTTGAGCTCAGCTCAGCGCAGCTCCGGCTCTGCTGGTCCAGAGGGCCTGTCGGAGCGTTGCCAAGAGATGCTGCTGTGTCGATATAAAAGACATTGAGAAATCGTTTTCCTTTTCAGTGAATGCTCTGTTGCTGTTGCCTTTTTATGATAATAAATATTTATGCTTTGCTCTTGGCTGCAGACAAAAGTGTTCTCATTTCATTTCACAAAAAAGACAACAAGAAACTAAAAAAAAAAAAAAGTATTAAGCATTATTTTTCTTCTTTTTTTTATTGAAATTTTGGTTCTTGAAGTAGTCAAAGTGATGGAGTATGAAGTTGGCTCTGCCCTATTCTGTGTTATTTACGGCCAAATAATTCAAATTAAGCGCGCAAGCGCTGCGCATGCGCATGATTGAAGCGCACAATTGGCGCTAAAGAGAGAGGAGCTGAGCGTGTGTGTGCGTAAGTGAGCGAGTGAGCGATATTGTCATCGTAAGCATCGTCATCCACAGCGTCGTCGTCGACGCTGTCTTCTTTAGTTGCGCTCGTGCCACAATTTTTTGCTTTTGTTTTTCTTTTCGTTAAATTTGAGTTATTGTTTTTGTTTGGAAAGTTAATTCAAAACTGCACAGTTTATGGCTGGGCCACGGGTAAGTAGGCGGAGAATGGGCCAGAAGTGCAAGGCACGGAAAGGTCGAACGTTCATCAAAACTTGTTAGTTTTTTTTTGTTTTTCGGTATTTTGATTTCGTTTGTTTTGTTCAAGATTGCAGCGATAATCATCTGGAACTTGTGATATTTGTATTTATATGAAATCTGAAGAATACTTTATGTTATGCTGTCAGTATTTGCATCTTGAATCCTTTAGAATTCATTTACGCAAGTCTATTAATTCTAAAAATACCATAAAGACCGAAAATAAATTATATTCGAAACACTTCGTCTCCCAACGTGCCGCCAAGTTTGGCGTGTTCGTCTGAATTTATGGTATAAGAATGGTACGCGTACGTTGCGTGTATCTTCTTGTAGATCAGATCAGAAATGTTTCTCCTTCTTCATCGTCGGTGTCTGTACGGGCAAATTGTTTATACACAATTCGCTTTAAGTTTACAATAAAATGATTTAAACAATGTTTTGCCATTTTATAGTTTACACCTGTTCGAGTTCAACTATAATTAGATACACTTTATTTAGATAAGTTTCGCGTTGATGATGAGCTATTTGGATACAAGGTTCTTCCTGACGCCATTCATGCTTGAAAAACTGATTTTAACGCGTAGTCAAAAAATGAAGAAGAAAAGAAAAAAATCTTTTGAAAGCAATAATTTATCGTTGCTATTACACTTCCGTATGTGTTCAGATACAAATTAGACTAAATTGCATTAGCTTAATTCGTTGATACTCAAAGTAAATACATAGTATGTGTTTTGCCATCTTGCTTGTGCTTTTCGGTCATCAGTAAAGTCAAATGACTTTCATGGAAATCGCATTTTGGTTTTGGCTACTTTTGTGATACTCTTTGCATGAGCTGAGCTATTCTGAAATTCAATTGAGTTGTCCGCATACAGATACAATGAGTGCGAATTAAATTACTCAACTCGCTTTGAATCTACTCAGCTTAACTCAGCTCAGCTCCGGTTGGCTCAGAGGCGGGCTTTGGCTGATCTCGTTCGCTGTTGTGGGTCTCTTTACTGGCCTATGTTGTTGTTGTCATTGCTGTGCGATGTGTGTTGTCGATGAGGCAGAGGAAGTGCTCTTCCGGTCTTGTAAATGGAAATATGTATATTTTATTTAATTTCATTTCATTTTTATGAATAGATTGCGTTACGCATACAAAAATAGGCAATGCCAATGATATGAATGGGCAAACAACAAACAGTCAACCAGATAGACCGACAGACAGACACACAAATTGGACAGACATGCAGATAAATGCTTGATTCAGTTGGATTGCGCTGTTTGGGTGCTGTGCTGTGCTGTGGTGTACTGTGCTGTGTTTGCACACTGAGGGTCTTTCGATACAAAATGGGGTGTTAATAAATAAATCGTAGCGCTGCGACGTGTATGTATAAGTACACAGCGACAGAGATACATATTATTATCAGACAGATATTCGTTTCGTCTCTATTTGTTATTCAATGTGTGTGTTGACTCAAAGTACATTTACATTTTTCGCGTATTGCGATTGCGCATGACGACTGTCGACTGTCGACTGCCGACAACGACAACGACGACACCGACGACGATCCATCGTTGTCATTGTCTCCAACACAGTTCTGCTACCCCCTGCTTGCCTAGAGATTGTATAATTATAGTTACGCAGTAGTTTTGCGGTATAAAAGGGATTTCCTGTTATGAATATTCCGTCATATAATTATGGCTGTGACTGTGTGTTTGATATTCGGTACGTGTTGCTTGAGCCGCTTCCGGCGTGGCATGGCGCGGGGGCCAAGCGACGCCTTGGCTGTTGACTTATTGCGACTCATGCGCTGCGTTCTATGCGCAGCCAAGTGCATTTTTTCTCGTATTCTTCTATATTTTTTTTTTTGTTGTTTTTTTTTCTCATGTAATGAAAATAATTGAAATAATAAAAACACATAAATTCGCAGAATTTGACAACTCGCAACAAATTAACCTCAAATTGACCCCGTGTGGTGGTCGCCGCACTTGACGACGTGCTCTTGTAATGTGTGTGCGTGTGTGTGTGTGTTGTGTGTGACTCAGCTGAGAGATTCGATACAAGTGCGCGTCATGCACAAAATACAATATTTGATTAACTAATTAAGCCACACACGCCCTTCTGACATTGTCGCAGCGACCCCAGTCGTAATGCCTGTCAATGATGGCCTTTGAAGCGCTCCGCCATTGAAATGACTCAGCGTCAAAGTCAAAGTTAAAAAAAATTAATGTTGAGTAGAATATTTCTTAAAAAGAATCTGTAGAAAAATATTAACAACAACAACATCAACAGAATACTACAAATTGCAGAACGAATGGCAAAGCAATGCGGAGCGTCATGTTGCGGCGAGTAGTGGAAACTGGACGTTTAATGACCTTAAAGGACGATGGCAAACTAATTTCGACAAACTATGGGTAATGGTCAATGGGCGAGGGGGGGAAGGCTGGCAGGCCAGAAACAAAAATTAGCTATTAACCAGAATGTGTCGGCCGTGAAGGCCTTGCCAACTGAAGTTAATGCTGATGTGACGACTGCCATTAGCAACAGCAACATCAGCAGACTCTCTTATTGTTGTTGTTGTTATTGGTAATGTTGGCATTAGGGCTTCTTCTTCTTCTTCGTCCTCGTCTTCTCTTTGTTAGCGACCCAAGCGAGTGAGTGAGCGAGTCTGCGACTGCGTGCACGTTAGCGCCTAAGCTGCAAACAAAAGTCTTTTACATACACATTCACACGCACAACTTTCTTTGGTGCTACTGTGCACATCAAATGGTGTTACTGCTGCTGTTGCCGTTGTTGTTGTTGTTCTTTGTGCTTTTTTTTTGTTTTCTTAGCTTTTTATCTTTTATGAGTACGCTTTTTTTTTATTCGTAAGGTTCTTATGTTGTTGATGGTTTTGTTGTTTTCTTACTTGCCATACACACACACACACACATAGAGTCATACACAATCACTCCAGAGCCATACCAGTTTGAGACTGGAAGTGTACGCGCATTCGCTGCAACATAGGCAAGCAGCAAGAGGCAACTCAAAGCAAAAGCAGCCAAGAGCGACGTCAGCGGCAACGTGAACTGCGACAGCGACTCAGGTTTTGTTCCCCCAAATCACCCGTTTTCTTCTTCATTGTGCTCTAAGGTTTATTTGGCTTATTTTTATTTATTTTATTTTTTATATTTACTTTTGTTGTTCTTTTGTTGGTTTGAGGCTTTTTTTTGTGGACAGGTTTTCTTTTATTCATTATTTCTATGTGTTTTTTTTCATCGTCATCGTCGTCAGTTGCCGTCGCCATTCGTGCCTGTTCCCCATAATTGTCGTTGTCGTTGTTGTTTTTGTAGTTGGTTGCTGTTGTTGGCGTTGCGCATGCGCAGTCGTTGCTGCCAGCATACACAAAAGCATGTTTTGAAGTCCGTGGCTACCGTGCTACGCAAGACACACGTACACTGTGAAAAAAGGCGACTTTGAATTTGGGATCGTTGCAAGGAGTCTACTAAGTGATTAACTATTTATAGAACAGCTGTATAGATACTTAGTTAGATCAGTAGAGGGTTGGATTAACAGATACAGTCTGCAGCAGTAAAAGCTGAAAAGTGTTTTCGCTCAGTGTATTTGAACAGTTCGCCGCGCACGCGCTCAGCAGCACTTCAAGCAGCCGAGTTTTTCAGTGGAATAAACAAACAACCACAAAAAATAGTTGAATAAATACAAAATAATTAAGAAAGAGAAAAAAAAACTAAACAAAAACATTAAATAGATTACAAAATAAAAAAAATATTAAATAAATAAACTAAAACCAAATGACAAATCAAAATGCTGAATTTGCGCTTTCGGGCATACGACACAAGGCTTTGCCAGGCTCGCCCGCCCGCGCCCCATGCTGCCCACAATGCAAACGCCTACCGAACAAGGCGGGGCACATACACACTTTGCTCGTAGGTTTGTTGCATTTAACGCCGCGCTTAGTTTGCATTTTTTTTTGGTTTGCTTTTTTCTTTTCTTGACTTTGTGACAAAACTTTGATTTTTGTTTATTGTTATTGTTGTTGATGCCCATAGGGATTATTGGCGTTGCTTATTAGCAGCTGAAGATTATGACGAAGCACTCCATCGATACGAGATGTAGTGGACGTGTTAACCGTTTGGGCAAACAAACGCGCCTCGGCATGCGGCCAAAGATACAGACTCAAATAGGCAGGTCAGATTTACAGACAAGTAGAACTGAAGTCAGTTCGAGTCGAGTGTACATGTGAGTTGGCTGAGCTTATTTGCTAAGTTTTGTTAAGCACGAACCGTCACGGCTTTGGTTTTCTTCGTTCGATCGAATAACGCTTGTTGCGCTGCGCGAACGTTGTGACCTTGTGAAGGATCTTCTTCTACTTTGCGTCGTGGGCTCTAACAACAAAAGTAAAGTTTAATCACACACGCTCACACACACAGCCAGGCAGCAACATAAACTGCCAACGCCATTTAAGTCATAATTTAAGCCACATTCTTTCACATACCAAGCGCGCTCAGATTGTATCGCATGTCCATTGCCGACCCGCCTCCGCTGCCGCCGCTACCACTGCCAATGGTACCGGAATACATTCATAACTTCTTATCGCAGGCACATCATCATTATCATCATCAACAGCAGCAGTGGCAGCGGCAGCGGCAGCATCCTCATCGTCATCATTATCAGCAGCCACTTTTGCTTGTCTCTGTTGCCTTCTTTTCTTCTGCTTCTGCTGCTTGTTGTTCTTCCTCTTTTGTTTGTTGCCAGTTGTCAGTTTTGTTGAAGTTTTCGATTTTGTGTGCCATTTCTTTGTTGTTTGTTATGTTACTTCTGCGCTGAGGGAACTGAGTTGAACTGCGTGCTCTTCACCATAATTCTTTGCATTAACAAGTCTCAAATTTCTGTCAATGCTGCCCAACTGCGCAGCACTGCGACGAGCCGAGCTAAGCTTTCTTCAGTGTCTTGAGCCGAGTCGTCGTAATGCCTTAAATTATGCATCGTTTTCAGGCGAACTTGTGGCGCGTTGCATAAATTTTAATTTCTTTTCACTACGAAACATAAATTTTCATCCTTATGCTCAGCTACGAAAACAATCTTACCTTATAAAGGTACTTCCCATTTTGTTAAGCCTCAACTTCATCATCAACTGCAACAGCGCGCCGCCACTTGAGTAACAAAACGCTCAAATGTGTGTGTGTGTGTGCGTATGTGTGCCCGCTGCCTCCATTCAGCCATCCGCTCTGTCTGTCCGCTTGTCCATGTGTCTTGCTGTCATTCCCACGCGTTTGGGCACGTACGCGTTTAAGTGCCACGCCAAGCGTTTGTTTCACTCTCAGAGCGAGCGACGCGACGGCGCAACGATGTACCAGAGGAAACAAATGTCAGAGAGTTTTGCACTACAAGTGCCAACCCACAAGTGTTTCTTGTTGTTGTTTTATGTATTTTACGATTTTTTTTTGAAGCGCAAAACATCCGTTAAGCGTTGCTTAAGTGTTGCGCATGCGCAGCAACGCGTTTTGTGATTTGTATTATTTTCTTCATTATTTGTTTTTTTTTTGTTTCTTCGCCTGTCCTTGTCGCTCCGCTTCATTAGTACTGCGCAGTTGCAGCTGTTCTACAACAAGAGGGTGCCGAATCCGAAGAATTTCCTTGAATTCTACAAGTGCGGCTGCTGGCAGCGCTTCACTCAACGCACATACACACACACTTTGCATCGTCTTTGACGAAGTGCTGTTGCCACTTGAGCCTTGAAAATGCGACGCTTGACAGGAAATGTTTGTTGTTAGTTTCAACAGCGCTGCTGGGCGGTATCTTCTTAATTTTCCATTCTTATTTTATTTAAATAATAACACGATATTTTTCAAGTAGTCTTTATGTGATTTGAAACAGGTTTCAACAGGAAATAAGTGTCCTGCTTGCCCCTCGTCGATGTTTCGTTGATTAATTTTTGTTTTTTTTTTTTTCTTCTAAAAAATAGTGTTGCCAATGATGCCAATTGAGCACTCCTGCGTAATTCCAATGTTCCTATCATTAGTGATCCTATGAAACATAAGAGCGCCCAACACATGCGGCAGTTTAGCTTTTAGGCCCACTCTTTAAGCTTGCACATTCAACTGACATATGAGTAATGCACTTCTATATAACTTAAGCTTATATCCATTGGGAACGATGGCACAACATTGTTTCTGGCCTTAGCAAGTGGGGAACGAGCGGAGTAACAATTTTACGCTTCATAATTAATTAAAAGCAAAAAAAAAAACCGCAGCGCTGCATTTGTCTTGGCCTATGTTGAAGAGGGCGTGAGCGCTGCGGCAATAAAAACATATGTACATATATCATAACTGTTTTGCAGTGTGTGTGTGTGTGTGAGCAAGTACATAAGCCCGTAGTAGGCACAAGCTTAATTAAAGCAAATTAAAGTGATTGCCATTTAGCTTGAGGTTAATTGCATTAAATGCGCTCGCGCTCAGTTCTTTTCCATTCGTCTGTCTCTCTCTTTCACTCTGTCCCGCTGTCTGTCATTGTGAGCGCATGTCTGTCTGCTTACAATGAACTCTTTCTTTTGTGTTACGATTCTTTCGTTATAATTTTGTCATTCTATTTTTTTGCTCACTTTTCCACAGCGCCAAAAGCTAAAAATATCTTCAAGTTTTCTGTCTGTCTGTCTGTCTGTCGGGCTGTCTGCCTGCCTGTCAAACGGCAAATAATTGCAGTGAATGCTCAAAGTCGTAAAGCTGTAAAATTGTAATTGTGTCGTGCGACAACAACTTTGACCTTATAAATGCGAGTTCAATGCATGATTGGCTGCATGCGCTGCATATCTGCATCAATAATTTATCATTCATTATTATTTTTATTTACTTTTTTTTTCATTTGTATCTTTTTTTCTAACTGAGTTGGCTGTCATCATTTGACTGCGCGCATAAATTTTCATTACGTTGTGTGCTCATTTCTTCTGTTATCGAAGTAAATTGATAGGGTTACGACGACTGCACTCGCACGCTTGCTCCTCTTGCTTAAGCTGCCCCCGCAATCCAGCGATTGCCTATAAACTTAAAAAGCATGACAAGGAAGTCGCAATGTTGGCTTTGGCTACTTTAGATACTTTTTACAGCCTGCAGTTACACGTTTTATAGTCAGAGATGCACTTTTTTATTGCTTGCAGATACAATTTTTATAGTTAGCTGCGTTTACTTAAAAAGCGCAAACGCATAAAGTCTACAACTGTATGTCTCTGACTGTGTACTTTGTTTGAATGTGTGTGTGTGTGTGTGGGGGGGGGGGGGTTTGTTGCTTGGGTGACAAACGCACACACATGCAGATACATAAACTGTGGCAAATGATCAAGCACATGCTGAATGATACACACAACAAATGAGCGACTAAGTGAGTGAGTGATCGAGTGAGGGAGTGTGTGTTTATATCAAGGGGGCTAAGAGGTGTATGCAGACCGGATGAGCATTAATTGTGTTGATTGTCGTATGCAATTGTCGCATCAAGTTTTGTTCTCTGCTGTGCTGTTTTTGTAATTGTTTCGTTGTTTTTGTTGTTTCATTTTGTGATTGTTTCGTTTTCGTTTTGTTCCCGCTTGAAAGCTGCGGGAACAGCATCAACGATGCCAATTTGGTTGACGTCTGACTTCGACGTCGGGAGGCCTAGGTAAGAATTACAACAATAACAACAACGGCGATAATAACAACAATGCTGCGCCATGCGGTTCAGCCGTCTGAGCTTGTTGTTGTTTTTGCTGCTGCTGCTGCTGTTGTTGTTGTCGTCAATTTTTTAGACACAATTTCCGGGTCATTGACTTGACTGACTCTGGCATTGCTGTCGTTGCTTCTTCTTCTTTTTCTTCATTGAATTGCGTATGTTGGCACTGCAAGTGTATCGGTAACTCACTGCATGCATGATGTGTGTATATACATATACATATGTATGTATGTGTGTGTTTTGGTCTGTACACTAACACGATCAATAAAAGAGAGACAAGTAAGTAAAGTAAAATAAAACCAACGGACAACGAGTTAGAAGTGAAAACATAAGAAGAAGAGCAAAACTCACTCACAAAATACAAGAAGAAAAACGATAAAAACTAAGAACACAAAACGACGTCAGCAGCGACGTCGACTTCGCAGCCAACGGCGACGTTAACGACAGCGAGAATGGCTGCAAATGCATCGACAAATGCAATGGCAATGTTGCTAATGGGTGGGACAGGGACAGAAGCATGAGCGGTATGAACGAACGAACGAACGACGATAAAGAGGAAGAAAATGCAGGCAAGCACATGGAGAAGAACGACGCAGAAATAAGAAGAAGAAAGCAAAGTGCTCAACGTTTTGCCCTTTTGGAGTTTGTTGTTGTTTCTTTTTCTTGTTTGTATCGTCGTTTGTTGGCGTAGTCGCAGCCTTCGCCAACTTCGAATGTTGTATGTACATCTGTGCATCTGTATCTGTGCATATAGTTAGCGTTGTAGAATTGTACCGAAGCAAAAACAAACAACAAGAAGAAAAAATCCAAAAAAAAGTCGTAAAAGTAGTGGAGGACGAATGCGTTGTAAAAGCGAGCAAGCAAAAAGAAAGAACGTATGAAAAACCAGAAACGCGCATTCGAGGGAAAGATACAACACGATCCAAGTTGAAGAGGCAGCAAGGCAGCCACAAGAACAACAAAAACAACAACTCCAACAACACCAACAACGCCAACGACGACGACGAGTCCGATAAAAACATGCAACCGGCAAAACATCGCCACAGTGGATTGTGCCGCTTGCCCCTTTGCACGCCCGTCCCCACACTGCACCACATCGGAGCGGAGCACGTTCTAGAACGATTGTACGATTGCCATAGAAATGCAGCTTCAACAGTGAATTGAAGCGAAGCTGAAAGCATAGCAGCTTAGGTCGACCGTCGACGCGTCGACGAGCGCATGTGGCAGAAGGCAGCATTGAATGCGTATCTACTAGATACTTTCTGCGCGATATGAAGATTTCTCCACACACACACGCACACACTCACACTTGTACTTGGCCAGGCAGGCAGACAGACAGACAGCAAAACAAAGGCATAGACCCCGACTGCAATTTGAATCTGTGCGTGTGTGCGTGTGCGTATGTGTGTGTGTCTGTATCTTGTATATGTGCTGGTTTTGAGTGCACGTTTAACGCATTTTAATCAGCGTGTCGTATAATTACCGGATGCTGATGCCGGTGCCGTATCTGCCCCCCTGCCGCATCTTGCAAGCACGCAGAGCAGCGCAGCGCAACATATTTTAAATCATAACAAAAATGATGGATGAATTGTCACGCTGCTTGGCTCCAATAAAAAACATAAAAAAATATTATTTTGTCGTTCATTTCTGCTGCTTTCAGAACCTATGTGTCCATTACGGGGGCTGGGGGGGGCAACCGAAAGATCGAACATCGTCTGAACACGCATGAAGCTAAATTAAAATCAAGACTCATTTCTTCTTCTTGTTCGTCTTATTCTACGCCTGGCCGTTTTTTGTTGCTGCTGCTGCTGCTGCCGCTGCTGTTGCTGTGGTTGTTGTAAAACTGTGCCTTCAACATTGTTGTAATAATGAGCATTACATTTTGAACATGTCGTTCGTAACACTTTGTATCTTTGTATCTATGCCAGCCGTTTTGCATTGCTAGCGCCCTCTACACATGAGCTCCTTCGACTTAATTCATAATTTAATTGATTTAATTAGTGCAGCGTCGCACAGAGGGGCCTCAGATACATTCAGCTTGCAAAAATCAAAAATTTCATTAACGCTTTGGATAAAACAAATATATGCGTCTGATATAGAATTTTCCAGAGATTAAGGAAATATTAACCTTAACGAAATCAGAATTATAGTTTGGAAGATATACGCACTCAAAGTTGACCTTTTTTTCAACTTTCAATGATATACTCATTTTTTTGAAAATTCGGCATCTTTGAGTTGGAATAAAAACGAAATTATAACTCGAATCATTATCGAATTGATTTCTATTCTTAGGTAGCCATATTATAGTGTTATACTATAAATACCAAGGCTGTAGCATTTATAGTTTACCAGAGGAGGCTGTTTTTCGAACTATCTGTTTTTTGGGTATTTTTCAACTTTGGTGGACAATTAAAAAAAACGTTAAAATATGTTAACCGCCAAATTTTGCAATTATGTTTATTGAACATTCCTTAACCTATGTTCAAAATTTCAGCTGCTCTTATTTGCTCTTTTGGTTTTTAAAGCAAAAAAACGGCCGCAACATCACACAAAAAATCAGTGAAAAAGGCGCTGCTGCGGGTATAAGAAGAAGAATGAATAGTGGGTAAATTTACATTGACAGCTTTAATATGTTAATAAAGTGAACAAATGTTGTTATAGGAAGAAACTTGTCGTATTTGCTATGCAGGTGGTGGCTAAAATTTATCGTAGGCGGTGTGAAGGGGGTAAAATGTCTTGATTTTGTTCATTTTGTATGGCAGGTACCGTTTTTAGTGGTCCGATCTCAATGAAACTTATAAACAATTGGCCTGAGTATGAAAGAAGACTACCTTTTAAATTTCAGCCCTCTATTTTGAAAGCCAAAAAAGTTTTCAATACAACGATTTACCTTTGCATCTCTTCCTCTTCTTCATTTTGTATGGCAGGTACCAGTTCCAGTTGCCCGATCTCAATGAAACTTTCAGGCATTGTGTCAGACTATGTAAAACTTCTAGGTGTGAAATTTCAGTCGTCTATCTTCAAAAACAAAAAAGTTTTCCATACAACAAATCAAGTTTCGTTCATTTTTCTTCTTCTTTTCGTATGGGGGCTACCAGTTCCAATAGTCCGATCATGCCGATTCTGACATATGAGTTGATCGCATAGAAAAGAAAACTCTGTGCAAAATTTCAGGTCGATAACTTCAAAATTGTGGGAGATATTGTATAAATACTGAAAGACGGACAGACGGACGGACGGACATGGCTACACCAACCCGTATTGTCATACTGATCAAGAATATATATACTTTGTACAATCGCAAGTTTCTAAGTTTGTATAAAATGATAAACTAGTGATTTTCTGACGCTTATACTGCACCGGAAACAAATTCTGACTTTGACAACCTACTATGCCGCTCCCAGATATCGTAGCGTATTGAACGATGGCTTGTTTTAAAGCTTAAGGAATTCACTTTTAAACAAAACTTATTTCATGTAATTATCTTTATTCGTTCAGAAGATATGATTTTTGCAATGCAAAAACTCAGAAGGCCCCACTGTGCGTCGTTGTGCAGAGTATCGCATTTGCGGCGCAACCGAAGTGCGCCGCTTCAGTCAAAAAGGGGTGCGGGGGTTGGGTGCACGTTCCCCCTCAAACCGCCCGTTAGCATAAGAATGCCATGCCACGCGATGGTGATAATTCTAGTGATCTTTCTTGCTTGTTGTTGGTGTTGTTGCTGCCTTGTTTGTTTGTTTATTTGCTTTTCGGTTGCCGCCGAACTTCGTTGCGAGCGCGTGGTGCAGTGAAAGTTGTCGATGCAACGGCGACAGTCGTTGGCGACGGTGACGGTGGTGCCGTCGCCTTCCTCGTCTTCATCATCGTCGACGTCGTCGTCTGTATTCGAAGTATTGAAAATTATATTAATAGAACAAACTTGTTTTGACGGAAATGCACTTTACTTTATTTATCGGCGCGACGTATGGCCGCACATTTGTTGCATTGCGACCTTAGTGCAAGTGCAGCGCCACAGCAGCGCAGCAGCAGCGTTAGTGCAGCCGTTGTTCTGTGCTTGACTTGCGATAAAGCTTTGTTCAAGTCACTAACTTTGGACAACATCAAATTACAGCAGCAACAACAATCGCCAAGTGATAGAAATAACAGCACTTGAGGAACGAGGTTAAGGCCTCGCAAGGTTCAAATGAAGTTGGAACGATTTGTCGTCATCGCTTCTTAATTATGACTTCAAGCCAAACGACCGACCAACAACAAAAACAAAGCACAAAAATCGAAAAAGAGAAGAAGAAGAACTCACGTTTCATGGATTGAAAAGAAGTTGAAGAAGCATAAATGAGCGATACAAATGTGCTGGCGATAAGAAGAACTTGAAGTGTCAAATGAATTTGTCAGAAGTTTTTGTCGGCTGTGACATTTTTAATGTGTCGTCCCTTAAAGGCGACAATCGTATGACCGTCGCGTCGTTAAGTTGGTTACGGTTCGGACGAGCGGGTGTGAAGCAAGACCCAAAACGAAGCAAAGCGCAGATTGAAGTTGTTGGTTATGAAATCCGATTGCACCTGTTGCAATACACTCAAACACATACACACACATACATACAGACATACTTACCTGCGCATAGGCTAAAGACGCAGCAAATCAAAGGCGACTTCAAAGAATACAGAGAAGATATGAAACGAAAGATGAAGCGAAAACCACAGAACGACTTCCGTCGGCAGGACATGCGCAACAGGATATGCGTGGCATTGCAAGCAAGCGCGTCACACAGCCACTGAACGAGCGACCCTTCGATCAGACCAACCAACGATCGATCGAACGAACGATTGCGTGAACGCTAATTGACTTTCGTGGAATTTTGTTTTTGTGTTTTTACGATTATTTCTTATGTTTAAAGAAATACAATAATAATGATTTCATTGATCTGTCATTTGCAGCTTCCAGCATGTCTAAAGCATTTTTATGACTGACATGACGTGCTCAACAACATGTCTGTCTTGCATGAAATTTTTCTTCTTTTTTTTTTCTTTGTTTGTTTTTGAAAGATTGTAAAAATTTGTGTTTTGAAAAACATTTTGCCATTTGCCTTCGACACATATCAAAATAAGCTTATCAAAATTAGCTTTGATACTGCAAATGACTGCTTGATTGTCCGCCTGTCTGCCTATCGGATCGCAAAGTGTGCTCAATGGCGAAGCGTGGAAATGTTTTCGTTGAAAGGGTTTTTGTTTAAATGTCTCTCAAAGTCCATTATCTAATATAATATTGTTCTAATACATAGGTAAGAATCTTTATCTGTACGTACATCTGTAACTATTTCGACATTGTAAAAAATGTACGCTTATCAACTTCATTCATTGAAAGATCATTCCAGACTCTTAATACAAAACAAAAATAGAAACACTTCAATCAAAATGTGCCGAGTAACAATAATAATGAACTCGAGAACGCAACAAACAGTCTGTCAGTCTGTCCGTCCAACTGCATGTCATTTATTCAGCCAGTCAGCCAGTCAGCCAGTCAGCCAGTCAGCCAACCAGACATCCATCAAACCATTCATCAATACAAACGCGTATATGCCAAACACATTCAAAGGCCAAAGTGTGTCAGTATGCACAATTTTTTGTTGTTGATTTTTTTGTTTTTGTGTTTTTCTCTCATTCGTTGTCTGGTGAAAAAACAAGGAGAAGAAGAAAAGACGACTACAACAGTTGAGTGTTGAGACGAGTTGGCATGCCTGGCAATTTTCTTATCGCCAAAGCAGAACTTGTCAACGAGCGCGATTTGCCGCTGATTGTGTGTGCCGGCTTTTTAAACACACACATGTCACTTGATTTGTATTTGTAATTTTTTTTTGCAGAAAATACGAGCACAATAAGTCATATTCAAATCTGTCATAAAGGTATGACCTGAGGTTATCATTTTGTTAGATAGAGAGAAAGAGCGAGAGCGAGAGCGAGAGAGAACGATGTGAGTAAATGAGCGCAAATTAAGCAAAGATAGTTTGATGGCTGCGGACAAACCGAGCCAAAATGATTGTGACTACGATAGAAATGATTGAATAATGAAATGCATTGCTAAGGCAAACACAGCACAGCTTGGATTTGATTGGTTTGTATGGGACAGACACGTATGCGGTACTGAATGTTGATAATGATATTCTATATAAGCATTGTGGTTGTTGTTGTTGCTGGGGTTGTTGAGCGACGTTCGTTTATTGCGGCGGCAACTCATTGATGCGAAAACAGCTGTAAGCGACTGAGAGTATCGCTGGCTGGCCGACCATCCAACCGATCAACCGACAGTCCGTCCGTCTGTCCGTCCGTTGCCGTTGCCGTTGCCAGAATGTGTCGTCGCTGTTGTTGATCATAATGTTGTTGTTGTTGATGATGATGATAATGATGTTGGGCGATGTGATGTGATGTGATTATGTAACTTGTTTGTCGTATGAAAAAAACAATATAATATTTTGTTGCGGTTTTTTGCAATGAAAAATTTTCTGGCATAATATGTATTTGCATTTAACCCAAATACGAAGCGAAACGTTGTCATCGCCAACGCGCGTATCTTTCGCTTCCTTTCCAGTGTTTGGTGCGTGCATTTGTGTGTGTGTGTGTGTGTGTGAATGTATTATTTCTCGCTTGTATTTTGTGTTTTTGTAAGTTAAAATTAAATTGAGTACGCGTTAAAAAATAAAAATGAAATGTTCATGCGTGTGTCTTTCATTTGTATGCATACGGTTTATGGGCCTTAGGGTTGCCACATTTGAGACGCGCGTCTGCCACAAATGTTCGCCGACGGTGACGCCCGCAAAAACGCATGCAATGCAAGCAAAAACACAGAGGGGGCGATGGGGGGGGGGGGGGGTTGTTGGTGTGCAACGATTTATAAATAAGTAGAAGTATCTCCACATCGACATTATCGTCGACTTCGTCGTTGTCGTCTTGATCATCATCATCATCAGCATCGTCCTCAAATAGTGTCTGTAGCAAACCAAACAGAGTGGCTGAGATGATGCTATCGTCATTATCATCACAACCGGACATCATCATCATCGTCTTGATCATTGTTGTTGTTGGTGACTTTCGAATTTAACCCAGTGCACAGTAGCAAGCTCTTGGCAGCTTGGACAAACATACAGCACATACAGATTGAGGGACAGACAGACAGACAGACAGAGGGATAGACAAGCCTCATATTTGTGCAGTGAGTGAGTGATCGAGTTAAGTGAGAGACGTGCGAGCGGCATTTGGCTTGACTGACTGACTGAGCGATTGAACGACTGACTGACTGAGTGAATGAGTTGGTTGGGCTAACAGATGAACAAGCGGATGAGCTCTGAGGCCAACGTAGACCGCAGTGAAGAGCAAAAGCGGCATTCAAGCAGCAAGTCTCTTCTTCGTCGTCGTTCGTTCGATAGCTCGTTCATTGCTTGTTCGTCGGCGACGACTCTCGTCGCTACACGTTGCCTCAGTTGTTGTTGCTAGTGTGTGTGTTTTTTTCGAATCCAAGAGATAAACAAACTGCCAGTTCACTATCAATCAAATACCGGAAACAGCTGCTTTAGTTTTATTTTGCTGCTGCGGCTGCCGCGACTGTTGCCTGACTGCCTGACTGCATGTGTGCCGCCATAGCCTCCTCCTTCTCCATTTGCCAGACCATATTGAGTTGCGATCGTGCGTTGGTTTATTTCGTTGTTGCAAGTCAAAAGAGATGTATGTATGTGTACTTGTATCTGCGCCGTGTGTGCGCGCAGCAGACTCATTTGCTGATTTTCAGTTTGTTCTGCTTCTTCTGCTGTGCGTCGTTGTCGTTAAGATCTAAATGTGTTTTATGTGTAGTTTCCTGGCCGCAGCAGCAGCCGTTGACTTCATTGAGTAGCGCTGAAAGCATTATTTTGTTCTCTTCTTCTATTTGTCTCCTCTTCTTCTTTTTCACTTCACCGTCGTCGTAGTTGTTGATGCCTTTCTGCTGCAATGAAACAGGTTCAAGCAAACCGTCGCTGCGCTTTTTGGCCTGCAGATGGCAGCACTGCAACAAACCAAAGTAACCCCAAAAGATGCAACAGGAAAAGGGTTTGGCTTCATGTTGTGGGGAAGTAGGGTGTTGGGTGGGGCGGCGTTTCAATTAAAATAACTTTGTCTTTTTTAGTATTATATGATTTTTTTTATTATTTTGTAGTTTTTTAACGGAACATACATTCTAAAACATTACATAAAGTTCATCTTCAGCTTCCTCTTCATCTTTATACTTCTGCTCAGCTTCACTGCTTTTTTTGTTTTTGTTTAATCAAGTAAAATGTACAAATAAAATAAATATTTTATGCCGTATATTCTATTGTTTGTCTTGTTTTTTTTTTTCGTTTTTGTTTAATTTTTTTTCTGCGCATGCGCAGCCTAAATTTAAGGATTTTTGTTTAGTTAATTGTTTTAGTTTTTGTTTCCTTTTGCGTTTTTTTTTTTTCATATAGTTTATTTATGTTTAGATAGTTTTTATATTTTATTTATATTACTTTATGCTTAATTCTATTTAATTTATATATATTTTATGCATGTACTTGTAGTATAGAGAAACATACATATGTATACACATATATATATACGCATACATACATATGTATGTATATTTTCGTATAGTATATTAAAGTTGTTTTTTTTTTAGTGTAGTTTAAAAATTATATATAGTATGTTATAGATTTATAGCGTATATTTAACATAATGATAGTTATTATTATGTCTAATTATTAACTTTATGCATATGATTATTTAAGACTATTTAGTTAAGCTTCTGCTCACTTATCTCTGCATTCTTGACGCTTGTAAATTTCTGCTCAGTGTAACATTTTAAAAAACACAAAAAAATAAAAAATAATAATAACAAAAGCTTTTCTGATTTTTACAATTCAATTTTTGTTTAATTTTTCTTTTTTTATTTATTTTGTTTTATAATTTTAAATCTTAGAAAATTCCATTGTTAATACATTTTATTTTTTCTCCACTTGGAATTCAATGGGTTCGCGGTGCTTTTGGGTTAGTTTTCTTAAGCATTCTCCTTTTTTTTTTAAATAATTTTTTTAAAGTAAATTGTTGCCAAGTTATCTTCTTTCTTGTTTGGTTGATTTTGTAATTTTGCTTATTGCATTTATTATATTTTAGTAAAAAATTGGTTTTTATTTTCAATATTTACATTCACATTTTATATATAAAAAAAACACAAAAAACTGTATAAATTACATACAAAATACATTTTATGAAAATTTTTTTTTGTTTATAATTATTTATTTCGATTTATTTTACTATTTTTGCTCGCTATTTGTATTTTTTTTTGCTATGTAAAAGTTAAAAAAAGTTTAAGCGATTTGTTTTTGTTTCTGTTCTTTTTTATTTTTTTTTAATAAATGTTGGTGTAAAGTAAACCTGTTCTGCTAAGCCATCTTGACATCTATATAAGGAAAATTTGCAAGGACATTCATAAATTCGTTTTTTGCCGCGCTCTCTAACATTATCAAATATGTATTTCAATAATTTTTATTACATAGTTTTGCTACTTGGACATTTAGATTTTTGAAAATAGTCTATATTTTTGTATCGCCACTTTATATACAAAACATCTCGTGTAAGTGTGTGTGTGTGAGTGTGTGTATGTGTTTTTGGTAGTGCGTTCCTGAGACTGGAATAAAGAATTGTTTATGTGTTGTCCGCGGAACGCAGTAATTATTTTTGCTTTCTACAAAAGAGCATTAAAGCGATAGACTCAAGCATACATCAGCCACAGAATACTAATTAATTGCATGTCATAGGCTAGCACTGTTGAACATACAGCAATTGCATGCAAAGTGCTATGTTTGCTAATAAGGCACTTTGACATACAATACTTGCATATTAAATGCATTTCTTTTTTGGTTTTCCTTTTGGTGCAGCCAACGGTGAGTGCGCTTTTCATTCGATCTGACGGTTTAATACTTGCTATCCTTTTCTATTTTTCGGCTTTTTTTATTTTGTGTTTTACTAAATGTTTGTGTGTTTGCTTACTGCAAGCAGAGAGAGAGACGGACTTGTTCGACTGCCCCCGCCTGCTGCTATGCACATGCTGTCAATATTGTATACATAATGTCGATCGCTCTTCTCTCCTTCATAGAATTATCAATGTGAGTTTACTAAGTAGTTTTTTTGTTTTATTTTTTCTATGTTGTTTTTGTGTTTTTTGTTTTTTTTTTTATTATTGTTATTATTAATTATATTGTTTTGTTTTAAGTTGCTTGCTTGCTCATTGGAAAAATTAATGGAATTACGCATAAATAAAGTTAATTGTTTATATACTCAAAAATATTTGACTTAGACGTTGAACATGAAAGTAGAAAAAATTCTAAGAAAATAAAAATTAAAAAAAAAAGACTTGAAAGAAAGTTAAAGCAATAAATAAAAAATATGTAAACGAAAGTTAAAAAAAAAAAATGTATAAATAAAAGAAAAAAAATCGAAGCACAAAAGAGAACTTTGCTTCCTCTTCTGTCACTCAGCTTCTTTTGTTTAAATAAAAGAATTATTTTTTAAATAACATTACTAATAATTAATAATTATCTGTTTGCAGTCTTTGGTTATTTAATTTTTTATTTTATATTATACATACATATGTATACGCATATATATACATACATATATACATATATGTTCATACACAATGTTTATAGTTAATTTGTTTGCCTTCTGCTTTGCCCCTTCTGAATTCTTCTCTATTCAACTCCGTTTTTCTTTCAGTGAGGCGCACTTTTTTTACATTTTTATTTAAATTTTGTGATATTTCTGTCACATTTTGTTTTTTTTGTTTTGTTTTGTTTTCTTGAATTTAACAATTAATATTTAGTAATTTCGCATATATCCGCAGAAGGTTTCTTCTCTAACTTGTGGGACTCTTTTGTTTGTGTCAATTTAGTTAAATTTTCTTTAAGAAAAAAATTACTTAACAAATTGTCAATTTTTTTTTTGTTTCTTTGCTAATTGCGTGTTTTATTATTTTAAAAATAATAATTGAAAAAAAGGCGAAAGATAATATTTTTCCCTAATTCGGTTTTGTTCAACTTTACTTATGCAATTATGTAAGTATGTTTATGTGTGTGTATGTGTGTGTGCGTGTGTATGTATGTGACAGTCCCTGAATGGCGCACAGACCTTGTTTCTGGTCTTTCCTTCCTTTCTTCCATTATTTCCTTCCCCACGTCGGCGTCATCGTCGGCCTCGCAGTCAGTGATCAGTCGTCCGTTCAGTAGTCGGGACTGGAGTCGAGCAGCCGCTTCTCGGGCGTTAAGTCGCCTTTGCGCAGTATTCTCGTTGCGACATTGCTGCATTCACTGCGTCCATGATGACCCCCATCGACGGCTTTGCCGTTGCCAGGCCCGTTGGCGTTGCCGTTTTGTGCGCCATTGCCACCGCCGCCACTGCTGCCATTCACGCCGAGCGGCACAATGGGCAGCATGCTGGACGTGGAGCCGATGCCCTGCTGGCAACGACAGCCGCGGCCCGCAAAGCGACCGTAGCAAAGCTCACAGAGCTTCACGCAGCCGCGCATCGGCCAGTAACACCAGAGGCATGGCAGCGCCAGCGAGAGTGCGCCGAGCCAGCACCAGCGCTGTGTGCGCTTGTAGGGCGCGCAGGAGCAGGGCTTGTCGACGCAGGGCGTGCCGCTGCCGTCGTCGCAGTCGAGGTCATTGTCGCAGGCGCAGTGGTAGAAGAGCGCCTTCGCGCAGCACAGACAGGACGCATAGTCGATGATTGACTCGGCGCTGCACAAGCAGGTCTTGTTGCAGACCCACGTCTGTGGCAGCGGCCGCGGGCTCTGGCATTGCTCGCAGCGACAGCGACCGCAGCGCGGACACACGATCGGATTCAGCAGCGAGGGATCGCCGCTAATGATGATGGGCTGACCCCCATTCCCGCCGGACTGCGTCGCGTGATGCAAGTCCAGCAGCTCGTCTAGGGAGTGCAGGTCCTTCTGCTGGTGTGTGTGTGCATGTGACGAGGCAGGTTGCTTGGTGATGGGTTGCGTAATCGGCTGTGCAGTCGCAGAGGCAGCGGCCGCGAACCCAGTGCCTCGAGGCGGCGGTGGCGGCGTGAATTTGCCGCTGCCGACGCTGGGACATTTAACTGCCGTCGCATTCGACGTTGTTAGCGGCGTCGCAGTCGCAGTCGCTGTCGTTGTCGAGTGCGGCTTGTGGCCAATTGTTGTTGCGTGGGTGTTGTGCTGCTGTGGTTGCTGCTGCTGCTGCTGGTGGTGGTGATGGTGGGTGAATGGGTTGTGTGGGTTGTGCGTAAACGTGTGTGTGTGCGAATGTAAGAAGCCGTCTGTGCCATCGATGCCCGTCTGTGCCGGCGCAGCTGAACCCGCAGCTGCCGCCAGTCGGTTCGTCGTCGCTGTCGTCGTCGAAGAATGTATTTGGTGTTGTTGTTGCTGTTGCTGTTGCAGTTGCTGATGTTGTCGCAGCAGCTCCCGTTGGGGCAGCAGCAACAGGTGATGCGTGGTCGTCTGACCGTTGTCGTGCTGCCCGGCCGGATGTTGTGCGCGCGTCGCATGCTGCAACTGCAGTTGCTGCTGCTGCTGGGCGGGTGTGCGCAGCGGCGTGTCCACATACTCGTTCGTGAGCCGTTCGGATTCTGGTCGCGGTTGCGCCAGTGTGACTGGAGATGCAGGCGGTGCCGGTTCGACGCTTTGGAAATGACTAAGGAAGTTGTTGTTGCTGCTGCTGTTTCCGGTTATGGTCAGCAGTGGCACTGCGCTGCCGGGCGTTGGTGGCAGCGGCCGACGGCGTGTGAAACTTGTCGCCGCGGTTATCGACGCCGAGGAGGACGCCGTGCTCACGTGACTGCTGTTGCGACTTAGACTGCTCGGTCGTTGCGGCAGAAAGGTTAAATGATGAATTTGATAATCGTCAAATTCGGTTTGTGCTGTCGTCGTCGACGCTGCCGCTGCCGCTGCCGCCGCTGCTGCTGCTGCTGCTGTCACTGTTGCCGTTGACGTTGCCGTTGGTTGGCTTGCTATGATAGCAATATGGTTGTTGTTGTTATTAATGTTGTTATTACTACTATTCGGCAACGTTGTCGCCGTCGTTGCTGCTGCTGTTGTTGTTGTCGCTCCTATTGCGTTTGTAATACTATGAAGCAATTGTTGCTGCTGCTGTTGTTGTTGTTGTTGCTGCGTTCGTTGCTGACTCGAATGATGATTGTTGTTTATGTTGTTGTTGTTGCTGCTGCTGCTGTTGCTGTTGCTACTATTTAAGTTGTTTGTACATTGTGGTGTTGTTGCTGCTGACGCGTTCACTACTGTTGTTGTTGTTGTTGCTGCTGCTGCTGTTGTTATTAGCGCGTCACTCATCGCCGTTGGCTCCGGCGCCCTTGGTCGATGTACTCGCGGTAATAGCTTTGGGGGCCGAGGTGGCGCCAAGGGATCGCCGCCATTTCTGCGATCCATGTAGTGTTTAGACTCTTTTTCAGTCGAAACCTCAATGCCCTCGATTCATGCGTCGCCAGGCACTATCAGTTTCCGTCATCCTCTTCTCTCGTCTCTGTATGCAATACGCCAACTTAAACAGTTTGCCCTTCTCTCTCTCTCTCTCTTTCTCTCTCTAGTTCTTCTCTATGTTCTCTCTCACACAAACTGCTTCGTTGCTACTTATACCTTTCGGTTTCCTTGTCGATTGCTCTCTGTAAATAACAATAAAAATAAATTCCATTTAATAATCTCTCATTAGGCAATTAAACTAAGTAAAACATAAAAATGAATTTGTATTTTATCTCTTTTATTCGGCGGGAATTTTCCAAAACACACACCTCACGGCTTACGGACAACTTCCACAATGCGCAGACACATCGAGTGAAGGGTATACAAGATTTGCATATGGAAATATGTTTACAGTTGCAATTTAGTTGCATGTGTGTTAGAGCGAAGGGGAGCCATATTTTTATTTTTGATTACGATTTTTGTTTAAATGATTGCAATTAACAAATGTGCAAAAACTCATAAAACTTAAAAAAAAAAGTGAGACAACACAACGAAGCTTAAAGGTCAGAAAACGTTTGTTATTGTAGTAGATTTGTTAAGCTACCAAAGGCATCAATTAGTAAAATATTCATGCAAACATTGCCGCCGCAAACGACAATGTTCAAGACGAAACTGTCTCTCTCGCTCTCTCGCCTCTGGCCACTGGCCACTCTTCACTCCCCACTGAACATGAACGTACGTGTTCATGTCAAGCCAAGCCGTGTCAAGAGAGCGTCCGAATTTCGGACTTCGAATTATGCTTAGGCTCTGCGGCAGAGCTAAAGCACATGATTACGACAAGTCGAGTATTTTGCCGTATGACACTCAACAACAATACAAATGTGTGCTTGTCAAATGCTCGCGGCAAACAATTTTGCTTTGCCTTTGTTGTTTCTGTTTCTGTTTTTGGGTTTTTGTTTTTGTTTTTTGTTTTTGACTGTTTGCAGTCATCAGCGCCGTTGACTTTGACAAGTTGAGCGAAGCGAAGTCGCTGCTTGGTTAGTTGGCTTAACCTGCTCACTACAACAGCCCGACAGAAAAAACGTTGTTGCTGTCGCGGCTTGTTTGCCGGCTCAGTTTGTCTGTTTCACTCACACACTTGCACGCTGCTTGTTCATTATAATTACGCTTTGGTTTTGTATTTTTCTTTTCTTTTTGTCGAAATTTGTTGTCTCTGCTTTTTGTTTTTGTTTCTTTTTCTTTTTGCTGTGTCGTATTCTGTCGTCATCATTCGACAGCGGCGTCGGCAAAAAAGAAAAAACATAAAAAAAAAAAACTTAAGTTGGCAACAAATTGTTAAAACGTGTCTTTGCACACGCACACTCACACTCACACGTACACACACTCATGCAGTTAAAGACATAAATTAAGCCCATTTAGTAATCAAACAAAAAGTCATAAACAAAAAAGGGGAAGAAGTAAAAAATAAAAGAACATAAAACGAAAAAAAAAGTTTTAAATATTAAATTTTTTTGTTTTTATTTTTTTTTATTTAAACATTTTTTTATGTTTTTTTTTTATTATTGGGTCATGTTGACATTTCGGCAATAATTTTAATTAATTAATTGGCAATAACTGTAAAAAATTTTGTGATAAAGCAAATAATTGTTTCAAACACAAGTTCGTGCTTATGTGTGTGTGTGTCTTTTTACTGGTTTTATGTCTAAGCTTATATATACAGATTTATTTTTTGTCACTCATTTAAATTAACACATTTGTGATTTGTTGTCGGTTTTCTTAGCTTGTTAACAAAACCATAAAAAATGTGTTTTTAATTTGTTGAAAAATTTGAATGAAAAATACACATTTTCAATGATTTCCTCTTCTTCTTCTTTTCACACTGCTTTATCTTCCGATCCTTTGTGACGTTTTTTTTTAGAATTTAATGCAATTCGCGTTCTACTCATTGATCGAATATGACGCGTCTTTTGCAATTATGCCAATGGACTTCGCTAAATGCAACATTTCTTATATTGGGTACGCCTATGTTACATTGCGGTCACACAACACATTCGACCATTTAGTGTTCAGCGAATTAAGGCTTATGTGTTGTGTGCGCGCTGTGTAACATAGGCGTATTTAACAATAGATTTCTCGCATTCAGCGAGTTCAATTGGCATCATTGGCCCTGTGCACAGCAGCACCAGCGATGTCAACGTCAATGTTGGCACCGAATAAATGCGAAGAAAACAACATCTTTACGTCTTGATATTTACACTCCTCCTTCTTCCCTCCTTTGCTTTACAAAAACACAAATACTTTTATTCATTGATTCATTCACTCACTCATTCATTCAGTCATATTGTCGAACAAGGTCAAAGTATATTTGCAAATAAATTTTGAACAAATCACACAATCAAAAAAATTACAAAAAAATTCGACATTTTTTTAAAGAATTTTAAGAATGAAAATGAAAACATATCACAAACACAATTGCAAACGCAATATTTGCCATAATAATATATATATATTTTTTGAGAATAATTTTTATTATAATTTTTATGGTCGAAGAAGTGCCGAAGGCGTAAAAAAACGCTTATGTGATTGTGATATTGAAAATGCGATTTGCGTTTTTTGTGTTTTTGGGCTGAGAAGAAATTTAAAGGCAAAGAAAAAAAAAGAAAAACACAAAACAAAAACAAAACACTTTCGGTCGAAGAAGAAATCGTATTGCCAACAATAATAACAACGACAACAACAATAATACACAAATGAGTTAAGTGTGCGGCAGAAGTGGGCGGCCAAGGACGGCAAGGGGCGCGGTCTCAACAGCGGCGTTGGCGTTGGCGTCGATGAATATGTATGTATGTTTTTGCTTTGTTCGCTTTTGCTTCTTCTTATTGTTGTTGTTGTTGTATTCATTGTTGATTTTGTTGTATGCTCAATTGTGGTCATCCTCGAAAATTGTTTTTGAGTACCGGACATGACGTCAATAAGTGGGCGTTTGTGTTAATTTCAGTTTATAGATACAAATATATCTTTCTATATTTCTATCTTTTATTTTCATTTGCACACATTTGTTCGTGCAAAGCGTTTTTCATTTTTTTTTTCCTTTTTTTTTTGTTTGATATTGTTTAATATACAAAAAAATAATACAAAAACGAATTTATTTCATTTTTACGTTTCGTTTAAATGAAAATTTCATAATAAAAAAAAAATAAGAAAAATCGATAAAGTTTTTTTGTCTTCTTTTTTTTTGCAGGAATAATTATTGGTTATATTTACATAAATACAGCTTAATTGCGCTATGTTCGGTTCGCTAATACACTCATTTGTTTATTTATTTTTATTGTTGTTGTTATTGTATGTTTGTTGTAATTGTTGTTGTAATATTTTGCGTTTATTGCAACGAGAGTTTTTAATGCTAATGATTTCCTCAATGATTGTCTCGCACAGCGTTTGTTAATTATGTGCCAAAAATATTTTTTATATGCAATGATGATTTCGAAGCTTAATTGAGACATAAAAATGTGAAGATTATGCGCATTACTCATACGACACGCTGTGCGCCTCTTGACTGTGCTTTGCTCCGCCAGCGCAATGCGCAAAAAAATGTTGCCTACTTTTGTAGGCTGTCAAAAAGAAAGTCAAAATTCCAAATACAATTTGATGCGAAATGTGAAAAAAACCTTTTTTTTTTAAACAAAAAAAATTTAATTTATTACAAAACAGTTTTTCATATACATATGAGTGTGTGTTTCTCCAAAGGAATTTATTTAAAAAAAAAAAAAGAAACAAAAATACCCCGCGATAAGCGGAAATCAAATTCCAGCGAAATGAATAAACAAAACAAAAGTATAATTAATTTCCAACGGCGAAGAAGAGTAAGAGTGAAAGAGAAGTTTGCAGGGCGATCGTTTGATGAATCGTTGGCGGCACAGGAAGTGTTAATGACTGCAAAGCGAGCGCGGTTTCAAGAAGAAGAAGAACCAGTCGAACAGCAAAAACAGAGAGTGTGCGAAAGACAAGGAGGGAGAGTGAGAAAGATCATCAAACTAAATGCTTGAACAGAATGGCAACACATGCTCATGCCACATATGCAGATGGCACAACTCACATGGCTCCAGCAGGCAGACCATGGCAGAGCCAACAAACTAATAGTTTTCAAAGCCAACACACACACACACGCATACACCAAATGAGCAGCAGATGTCGCTCTGTCGCTCACACACAAACAGCAGCAACAACAACGATCGGCGCACATGCAAGTAAGTAAGGGCAATGCGCATTTTGCTTGGCCTAAAATGCAACAACAAACATGAAAAAGCAATTAAAAGCAAAAGGAGAAGTAGCAACCAAAGCAGTCGACTGCGGCAGAGTCAGCGACAGAGGTTGTGAGAGAAGGAGAAAGATGCTGAGTTGCATCGAATTCAGTGATCGTCGACCTTAAGCGTCTTTGTCTGCATGAGTGTGTGAGCGTATGAAACACACAAATCAGCTGCGTTCTCGTCCAAGACACACACACATACTAAATAGCAATATGTGTGTAAGTAGGTAGATCTCCAGCGCACAGGTAGCAAAGCAGCAAGACAAGCGACAAACAGACAGACAGGCAGACAGACAGGCAGACAGACAGACGGAAAGATAGAAAGTCATTTAAAAACACACACACACACACACACATGCATGCAACTGCTATTCTATTCATGCTTTAGTGCAACAACAACAGTTACAACAACAACAACAACGAAGATCATTCAGTAACTCTGCTGTTGCTGTTGTTCTGTCATGCTGTGCGATGCTCAATTGTTTCGTTTCATCGTTTTTAAGCATTTAAGTGCCAACTTGAATATTCGTGTTGTTGCTGTTGTTGTTGTTGTTACTATTTAATAAAGACTAACAGCAATAGCAACAACAACATGTGATAGACACTTTAAACTTCAATTTCGTGTTCTTCTTTTCAGTCGTTTTCATCTTCTTCTTCTCATTCATTTCTACTGCAGTTCTATTGCCAACACTTCGATCAATATTGTTGTTGTTGCACTATAACCGTTTTTATTTTCTTCATTTTACGCTCTTCTATCTCTTTTACACTTTTACGCCTGCCAGCAAATGAAATTGAAAATAATGTCGAAAATCGCCTTCGTGTTCAGAACAGCACTGAAATAACAACAACAAATGTTACAAAAAATGAAAACCAAGAAGAAGTTGAAGCAGAAAAAAGTATCCAACAGATGTTTTATGTATTTCATTGTGATATTTTTCCTGATTTTATTGCTTTGCCGCTTTTCATTCAAACTATCATTATTATTATTATTTTTAAACTTGTTTTTATAGCTCATTTGAAATTTTTCTGAAATCGCATTTTTAACTGAGAAAATTTCGGTTTTGCTTAAATTTTTTCTCTCCTTTCAAATGCTTTGCTGTGTGAGATAATTATGCGTCGTCAGTCATTAAAGCCGTAGGCGCATTTTGTCTGCTCTCAGATACATAGATAGGTAGATAGATTGCCCGACAGATTGATTCCAAGTTAATGTTATTGATTATGAGATTAGCGCAGGTGACAGAACACGTCGTCTTTAAGTGTGTGTGTGTGTGTGTGTTTGTGCGTGGTTTAAAAAAAGAAGAGTCGATGGCCGAGCGCATTAAAGAGTGAAAGACGCGTGGTCACGCCCACTCAATGCGCTAGTATCTCGAATAAAATAACATCCCTACACGCGTGACAAACACCCACACGACGCTTCACACCACGCACATACACTCACTCACAAATACACGTATACACACGGTCGAGTGACAGCTGTTCGTTTGGCTAAAATGTGCAGAAGCAAAGATGAAAGAAGAACAAGAAAAACGCTTCTGTTGGAAGAACGTGCAAAAATACACGCAAACACACAGACGCACACACACACGGACACATACAGACGCATAGATACAGATACACGTGTAGTCATTCTGCCGAAAATTCATGACATGTTTGTGATGACGTCAATCGTGCACACACACACACACACACAAACACAATTAGATATATATATATGTATGTATATCCATGTATATTTGCGAGTATTTCTTCATTATCTTCTTCTTCTCCTTGTTTTGTATATACATAGAAAGATAGATAGATAGATAGATAGATGAACCTATTTATAGCCAAAAAAGACATTTAATAGCAACAACAGCAACAACAATTACAATGAAGTGTTCTCTGCGTTGTGCGTTCTTTGTAGCTCCGAAGGGTGTTGGCAGCGACGACGACAGCGTCAGGAGCCTTACGCACGCATGAGTGGCTTATGGCAAAAGATGACGCCGTTGAGCGTTTTAAATACACTTAAGCAGAAAAACGCTCAACACACACACACACACACACACACACACACACACACAGGCAGATGAAGATGAAAAGCATTTTACACATCCTGACCCGCCTTAACTTTTACAATGTTGTTGCTGTTGTTGCTCTTGTTACGTGAGTTCACCCACGCACACATACACACCCACACACCCACACGCATGGACGCACATACCCACAAAGCCAACGACAGAAGCCCAGCAGTGGGAATACATTCAATTGTTGTTGCTGTTGTTGTTGTTTTTGGGGCTTGTTGAAGTGCGTGACTTTTACGCAGCCTTTTGAGCGTTTTTCGGCACATCCTTTGCTTTCTTTTTTTGTTGGTGTGTGTGTGGGCCATGAATTGTGCGCGTAGGCTTCTCTGACTGTCTCTCCGTCTGTTTGTCTGTCTGACTGTCTGTTTGTCTGCGCCGCCTAACGGGCAAAGTGAGCTATCAACAAATGTTTAACAGGAGACTTTGTTTTTCTTTTTTTGGCATCGGAAAAGTTATTTTTAGCACAGGCGACAGCGGCAGCGACAGAAGCAGCGAAGCGCAGGAGAGCAGAGCAAACACCGAAAAAAGAAGGCGTTTTCTGGGGCAAAGGCAAAGGCTGTTTCAGAGCGGGAGAAGGAGAAAGACAGAGACAGAGAGACAGAGACATGAAGCGCCAACAACAAATAGGAAACAACAAAATGACCTCAATGACAATTATGACGCTGTTGATGATGATGATGATGTTGATGATGATGACGATGACGATAATGCGCATGTTGTTGACGTTGATTACGGCAACTGCTTTACTTAACTTTCCTTCTCCCACTCTCTCACCCGCGCTCTCTCTCTCTCTCTTTTCTTTCCTTGGCGTTGGACGACGACCTCTGATTGTGTCTACGCTCGCCTGGGCGACCCACGGCCCACGTCGCGCAACAACAACAACGACACTTGCAGCCGTTTTTGTCTGCGCCAACGCGTATGTGTCTGTGTGTGTGTGTGTGTGTGTGTGTGTGTAAGCGAAAGCATTCATCTTAATATAAAAGCGTGGCAAAGCGCTTAACGTGTCTGCATTGAATTTCATTTAAAAGCGTAGGCAAGTACGGCAGTGGCAAAGCTTGGCGAGGAGGGGCAGGGCGGGCGGTTAGTCACCAACAAAGCCCAGTTAGGCAAATAAGTCCAAATGCCGCCCACTCGAATATCTTCTTCTGCTGCTGCTGCTGGTGCTTTGGGCACATGTGTATGCAGCACACACACATACACGCACACTTAGAACCCTCACAGCAACACGCCCACATATCTATTTGGGGTTTTTCTCACTTTACACATTTACTTTTGAAACCCACCCCACCTCCCTTTCCCTTTTTTCTATACTTGTTCTTCTGCTTATTTTACTTTTATATTTTTGGCAAATATTGCATGCGCTTAAATCATGTCCTTCTTCTTCTTCTTCCACTGCTTCTAATTCTTTTTCTTGCTCATCATGCAACTTTCTCGCTTAAGTCTTGTGTAAGTTCATCATTTCTATGCCTTCCTTTTTTAGCCCATTCATTAGCAGCGCACTCTATTGGCGAGTGGCGTCGTTCGATGGTCACAGAATTGCCATGGCGCTGTCCTGCTCTAACCCTTGCATGTAGGCGTGTGTGTGTGTGTGTTAGTTACAATTAAGCGTCGTTGTGCAAATCAAGAGCAAAAAACAAGAAAAAAAGTATAAAATTAAATAAAAAGTATCTAAGCATAAATCAAAGGCTCAACGAGTGACGGTTTGCAAACGAAATTTTCTGCCGCAGCCATCGGAAGCAGCCGTCAGTTGAATTATAACCGTCAGCGTAAATTTGATGAGCGCAACATTGAGATACATTTGTATCTAGCAGTCGGCGGCAATCGCATAGACGTCATCTACGATTGACGACATCGCACTGCCTCGACTACTGAAAGCCAAAAAATACAAACACGCTAAGCTATTAATGAGCGTATTTAGTACGACATCGAAATTTTGCGAAATGCGCAACAGGACAAGAAACATTTCTTTTATAAATTTCTTTTTTTAATTCATTTTATTAAATTTAATTTGTTTCCCCCTTTTTTTGGCCAAGCCACTTACACTTTATTATTGCATTTATTTATTATTGTGAGCGCTTCGTTATTTTTAAAATTACAAAAAAAAATGTATTTTTTTCATATATTCATCATTTATTTGTTTTTGTTGTTGTTGCTGTGGTTCATTTTTGGTTGAGTGTAAGAAGCTATGAAAATAAAACGTTCGCAAAACCAAAAATAATAATGAAAATCACATGTTTTTCCGCGCTTTGCTTGCGGCATAGAATTTTTCGCTTCAGTCGGCGTCGCTGCCAACGTCGTCGCCGTCGCCAAAAGACGGCCGCAAATAAATATTTTATTTTATTTTTGTTTAACAAATTCAACAAAATATCAAAAAACAACAACTACATATGTACATTTGTGTATCTGAGTATCTTTTTATCTATTGAAGCAATGCTGAGTTGAGTTGAGTTGGTAGACAGACGGTGCGTTTCATTCAAGCGTTCTACGTGCAAGTAAATGTCACATGCGTGAAATTACGCTCTTACACCATGCCCAGCTCCCCTCGTCGGGCCGGTATGCTCTTCATTCGGAAAACATTTGAGCCAAAATCGCAGACGATTTGAAAACGTCAGCAAAATTGCATATTCATTTTCAGTCAATGTGTTGTTGTTGCTGTTGTTGTAATAGATTCTCTGCTTCTTTCTGTTTCTGTTGTTGTTGTTTGTTTATTTTTAGTTGGCTATTGCAATTAATTTGCTGTCATTCGACATTTTTTTTTTTTTGCCGCTATTCTTGTACTTTCAGCACAACAACAAAAACAAAAATAAAAGCGACAAAAATCAAGCAAAAATAAAAATCAAATTGTGAGAAAAAACAAAAAAAAAAAAAAAAGTTAAGGAAATCTCAGCCTCGTAAAACTTTCTATTTGCCGAGAAATTTTGGTCAAACATTTTCATTTTCCTATTTTGTCAAGAGAATTTCAATTTTTCGTACCGTTCTTTTTTTGTTTTTTGTTTTTATTTTAAATATTTCAGTCTTATTTTTAAAATACAATTCATTTTTGTCGGCTTTTCATTGTTTTTGTTTTGTTTTTCGTTTTGTTTATTTGTTGTTGTTGTTGTTGTTTTCCTAAATTTTTATTGTTTCAAGTTGTCGCGCTTCCTCCGGCATTCGCCTTTGATTTCACTTTAACAAACAGCGTTAATTATAGAAATAGCATACACAAAAACAACAACAAGAAAACTAATTTGGGCTATACTTATTATCAATAAGTGCGTCAACAATTTTTATAGAAACCCACAAACAAAGGCTTGTTTTGCGGTAATCAAATGGCAAATTATCAAACGTCGACTTATCGAACATTTCCGTATGGACTTTGTGTTTGCGTGTGTCTCGTTTATGGATACTATTAATTGTACAAAGGATTCCATTTCCACTGATGTTCACATGGCGCTCCACATGCCAATGTTTCTAAAATTTTGAAACCCTTTGACACATAGCCTTGCCGTATGTGTTGTGTGGGCGTCATGTAACATAAGAGTATCTAAAATAGCGTTTAGGCGCAATCGGCCTTTTAGAAAACTGTATTGTTGCATGTGTTAAGTGCGCGTTTCGCACATGTGCGTTTTTAATGTTTTTAAGCGCCAATATTGTCAACCTACGCTCGGCGCAGGTTGCCACCCACGACAACATTTAAGCCGTAAACGATTTGCATTTGATTTGCCGATTTGTGGCATCATATTTCCGCACATTGAGCAATATAAAAGGCAGCAATAAAGTTAACTGCATTAGAATCAAGTCAAGCTTTAATTATTGCAAGCGACTTCTTTTATGTTCGCTATTAGAGTTGGCGAATTTTCAGTACTTTAAAGTGTCTTTTATATGTAAAAGTACTTAACGGCGTTGGCTATAAAGCTGAGGCCATAATGCGAGCGAGAAGTGCAGAACTCGACGAACCGGTTTGATTGAGCTGCTGAGCTCGACTTGGCCGCCGATTGATCCAGCGTGCCAGCGTGCGACGAAGCCACCGATTCGAGTATATTCGAGTGTTGGTCTAACTAGACGAGACTTGGATCAGACACGCGTGGCCGCGTGCTAAACCCGCTTTTTTTCTTGTTCCTTTCGGTTTTATGTTGTTTTTTTTTTTTTTTTTTGTTTTTAAGCCAACTGTCAAATTGCCTAATCGCGCACACAGCCAAATGCATTTAAGACTTCTTGAAGCGCTTTTGTATTAAATTTCAGTGAACTTTTTTTTAAAGACAAACAACAAGAACAACAAACAAGAAAAAAAAAACCAAACAAACAAAATCGTTTATAAAACATTGAACGCATTTTAGTTTCTTGTTTTGTGCGTTTATTTATTTGTTTGATTTAATTATTTTTGTCTTAAATGTTGGCGAGTACGTAACTCGACGTTGATAACGCCCTCTGATGGCGGGCGCGGGGCGTGCGACGTTGGGTCAGCAAAGGCACGGCACAAAAGATCGAATCGATCGATCAATTGTTAACACATTTCTTTCTCTCTGCGTAAAAGTTATCGGTTTTGGGCATTTTTTTCTTCTTTGTACGCCTTTTTATTTATTTGCTTTACACAGTTCGGCCGGCACACGGCTTTTTTTAGAGCACGCTGCCACGCAACAACAACAACAGCGACGAGCAAAGCAAATAAACTGTTTTCCAAGACTTCTTTGCTTGCATGTCAGTCGAAGTCGAAGTTTTCATGTTTATTGTTATCAAAAAAAGGAAAAAGAATAAAAAAGTAATACGTTACGTTTTATTTGTTTGTTCTTTTTTCGTTAATATTTTAAGCATGTGTCACGGCGTCGTGTCGGTTAAGTAAGTCGAAAGTATCTGAAGTCAGCAAAAGTATCTGCAGCGCTAAAGAGAAGTTCGTTAGGCCTAAAATTGATTTCGCTTATCGATCGTCGTCCCTCTTCGTTCACTAACACTTAAGAACACCAACAGCAACAACAACAATACAGTTAATTCGTCATTTGTTGTATGACGAAATCAACGCTTTTCCTTCTTTGGCATTTGAGTTTTATGGCACTTGATTCGACACTCGTCCGTCCGACACTAAGCAAGTTGCACGTGATTCGCTGCCACACCAAATAACAGTTTGATTACAAAGTTTAAAAATAGCACATTTTTTGTTTTTTGGTAGATTTGAACTCTGTTGGGGATATCAGTAGAATGACAAACAAAAAACACAACTAACGATTGTCTCGAGACGAGAGTCCAAAGTAGCGCAATGAATGTTGATTTCATTTGATTTCCTTTGCAGTTCAATTGATTGCAGCAACAAAAAATATCGAATTATATTTTTATATAAAAAAAATACAAAAATACGTTGAGAAGAGAGCGAAAAAGTTGTTGTGTAAAAATAAAATTTGCACAAAATTTAAATGAAAAAAAAGGTAGAAAGAAAAAATGTATATAAAAAAAATACAACAAAGTCTGTCTGATTTAGTGAATGAAGTTGAAACGTTGAATCGCCGAGATCGTTTATTATCGGCAACAAAGCATTCAGCGCCCCACCCCGCCATATGGACCGATCCGAGCAACGAACAAGACGTAGAGAACGAGGCAGACGGAGTGAGAGTGAGAGAGAAAGATGCTAAGCAACGTATCTTTTGAATAAACGGATACCAGTGCTGCCACTTTTTCTTTTGTCTATACTGATCTGTCCTTTTTTAACTATGTGTGCTGGAAAATTAAACAAAAAGTCGTTGTGCTTCCTAACGGCAAAGAATATTACAGATCAATAGAATACAAAACGTATTTAAAAAAATTTTCTATCAAAATAAAATCAAAATAATGCAATAATTCAATATGTATTTGCAAGACACCGAATGAGATCTTGATTAGCACCAATTGAGAAGTCAATTTTGCCATGATCGTATTTCCAAACGTTCGTTTCAAATGGGCGATCTAATAACTCATATCACAATAATTTGATTAACATACTTGATAAATTATTCACTTATTAAAAAATTTTGGTTTTCCAACATTAAGAAAGGTTTTTGTTACAGAAAGCTGGATTCTGCCACGGTCCAAAACCGTTCTGAATCGGCAAAAAGACAGGGTATTTAAGAGTCGTGCACTCGCGACTGCAGTGATTTTTCACTTCACTTCATTTTGTTTTCAGTTTTATGTGAAAATGAATTTATTTTTAACTTTTGTATAAATAATTTGAACAAATGCAATGCGAAAATCTCGAGTGCATTTTAAGGGTGCTGTCAAAAGTAAGCAAACAAGTGAAGTGAAGTTGAGTGCGAGAACATGAATTTCTTCGACGAAAAAATAATAAGGAACAAAAAAATGTTCAAACTTTAATATTGGAATGCATAAATAATGCATTTGTAGTTGTAGCTGAATGATGCATTTGTAGCTGAAGAGGTTTAACTAAGTGTAAAACAAAACCAACCCAAACAAAACGAATTAAAACAAAAGGCACGCGCTTTAACAGCTTTTTAATGAATTGCACTTTAAATTATTACAAAACTTGCTGACCTCTTTCAACGCCAACGTTGAAGACAATAACGAGCAACGAAGCGCAATAAACATTTAAACGCTCTTTTTTTTTGTTTTGTTTTGTTTTTATTTATTTAAATTTTTATGTTTTTATTTTAAATGCTTCATTGAACAACAACAACAACAACAACAACGATAACAATGTCGTTGCCAACAATTAAAATGCCGTACATTCATTAACAACAATAACAACAACAACGCGACTAACTGACTGACCGACTGAGTGAACGCCGCCAACAACTTTCTTAATTAAGACAAATTTTTTTGTGTTTGTTGTTTTTTATGTATTTATGTGCAGTTGCTGGAACCGCCCTTGAGATATTATTGCATCTTACTGTCAGACACTTGTCTATTATGCATTTTTTAGTAAACTTACATTGATTTTCAAAAGCAATCCAGCGGCAAAATAATCCTTTTTTACATTAGAAATATGTACATATATCCAAATGATCGCGCACGTTGAGCAAAACAAGTGACACAAAATATCTTGCAGATACTTTTGCTGTTCTAACTCGATGCTGCTGCTGCTACTGCTGCTGGTGTTGATGACTTGATGCAATTTCGTAATCCTCACAGTGTTGTTTGCAGATACTTTGTATTTGCCGTTAATTTATTTGATTGAAATCAATTTTTTTTTTGTATTACAATTTCAATATTTTTTTTTTGTCGTTGTGCGAAAAAGACATGAAACGCGCGTAATCAAACCAACAGCACACAAAAAAAAAAACAGAAGAATGACACAAATAAAAAAAAACGAATTACGAAAAATAACAAACAACAAAATGATGTTTGCGTCGCGTTCCGTCGTTGCGCTCTCGAGACAGAGACAGGAAGTGCGAGTTTAGCGCACAAACGATCGATTTATTTATGTGTGCATGTATATGTATGTATATTTGTGCATATATAATAATAATTTTATTTATACATATTTACATACGTCGTTTGGTTATTTTATTTTATTTTATTTTAGTTTGTTTCTTTTTTGATTTTTTATTATTTATTTGAGCATTTGCTTTGCTATGCGGCGGACGACACACAATTTCTTATTTTTTATATTTGCTGCTTTGCTTTTGCGCTCTTATATGTATGTGTGTGTGTGTTTGTGTGCTTTGTTGTTGTAGTATTTATTTAGCATTTATTAAAAAATATTTCGCTTTTTTCGCGCTTTGCTTCTTTTTTCGCATTTCATTCACAAAAGTAAATTTAATTAACACTCAATGGCGGCGACGGCAGCGACGTTGACGACGGCGTCGTTGGCGGCAGCACTGCTTTGCTTTGCTTCGGCTTGCCTTGCCTTGCCTTGCGTGCCAACAACAACAACAAATTATTATTATTATTATTATTTAAAAAACTTCACAGTAAAAAATATTTTTTATATCGCTTGTCTGCCACAAATTTGTATATTTTTCATGCAATTTTTCGTTGAATATTTTTCTTTGAATTTTATTTTTATTTTTTATTTATGTTTCACGTTGTTTTGTTGGCTATTTTAGGTTAGCATTTTGAGGCACATGATTTTCAAATGGAAGCAATTTTTCTTTTCTGCTTAATATTTTTTATTGGCAATTTGTTGCTTTTGCTTGTTGCAGAATTTGTTAAATATTTCTTAATTTTCTTGTTGTTTCGAACACTTGACTTTTGTTGTACACTCTCGTCTCGTCTCGACTCGACTCGTTTTTGGTTATTCGTTTTAATCAATTAATGCGTTGATTGATTAATTTTTTATTTATTTGTTGTACACACGCTCTCAGTAGCAGACTATTTGCCCGATCCGTACCGATCTGATGCGTTGCGATCTGATCCGTACTGTCCCGATACGTTTTCGATTTCAGTTTCGTTGCGTTTGCGTTGCCGTGCCAGCGTTGTTGAAAATGCCAAGCGATACAACGAATCGTACGCGACCGTTTTTGACACTCAAACTTTTTCAAGTAAAATTGAATGATTGAAACGGCAAGGCTTGAAGCGGCCTCGCATCGTATGACGCAAAGCACTCAAGAGCATGAGAGCGCGCCAGAGAGCGTAAGTGAAGAGCAGTGAATGTGTGTGTCTGTGAGCAGTCGCGCTCAACTCGAATTCGCCGTCAAAACAAAGCCGGCAGCGACAATGCTCGATCGGCGACGACGACGACGAATTTATCTTTTACTAAAATTGTTTGTTGGCGGCGTTCGTTCAATTTCATTTCTTTGCCATGCGAGTACAATATGTCAATGACGTTTCAACGCTCAATTCGCCCCGTTGTTGTTGTTGCTATCGTAGTTGTTTGCGGGTTTCTTAATTGAACAAATTTTTCATTCTCAAATTCGAATTTGTATCTGTATCTGTGTGTATCTGTATGAAACCTATCAACGCGGCACATGTGTTTCTTCTTTTTTTTTCTCGTTTTTCGTTTTTGTATCTGTGTAGCTGCTGACACACACATACAAATTCACGCTCACTCGTTGCACGCACACTAGCGCGCACTTAATTATTTCGTTGTTTATGTGTGTGTGTGTGTGTCTTGTGGATTGCTATAATGATGATCATCCGCTCACTCGCTGAATGGGCGATTTTTCTATATTTGCGTTTGATGTCAATTTTTTTTTTCGTTTTCGCTCACGAATAATACACAAAAAATTGTTTCACCTTAGTTTTTGTTTATATTGAAGAAAACAGTCTCTTTTTTTATATCGAAAAAGAATGCACGAGAAAGAAGAAGATTACAGCTGATTGATTTTCATTGTGCATAATCAGACAGACAGACTGTCACTCAGTCGTTTTGTTCTATGCCAACTTGTTGTTGCTTGCAGTGTCACCGTCACCGTTATTTAATTGATAAATGAAAAGAAACACACTAATTTTGTTTGAATTTGTTCAAAAGCGGCAACAACAACAAATGATAAAATAACAAAAAAGAACACAGCAGCGAAAAGAAGACACACGCGAAGCGCTGTCACATTCAACCTCAAACGAGGGTTGAAAGAAGAATGTTGACGTTAATGCGTTCAATGTGTTGGTGGAATTGAGAGCGCGCGAGCGGCAGAGAGAGAGAGAGAAAGAGAGAGTGACTTTTCGGCAAATTAACACAAACATGAGCAGAAGTCGTATTGGAGTTACAGACATTTTGTGCGGCAGTGTCGACTTGTCGTATGTTGCAGTCGAAATGTGTCAAACATGCAGCGTGAAAAACAGGCGAAACGTATAGGTCTAAGTTGCGCGTACTATGTAAGTAACATAAAGCAGTACACGATACATAAACGGGTGCGGCGAATTTCATTAGTTTCGCTCTCTGGGGCTCTCTTTGAAAAACACTCAAAGCGACAATGAAAAAAACAAAAACAACTCGTACTCAATGAACTTCCGGCTGAGTGCGACAAATTTATAGTAATTTTCGTCCCCAATAAACCCCACAAATATGAGCGCAGCCCCAACCTCATGCCGACTAGCTGTGCTGTTGCTGTTGTTGTTGTTGTGATAGAACTTTGTAGTAAAAAATTACTGAGAAACAACGAAGGCAAATAAAATCAGTCATAACATTTGAAAAGCGACAACAACATTTATGGTAAAATTTAACTCGTTGTTGTTGACAAACGACCACGGCAACAACAACGACGACGACAACTTTTTGAAAAAAGAAGAAGAGAAGAGAGTAAAAAAAAACAAAATTAACTTAAAACCAACCGGACGTTGTTGCTGACAGCCGCGCGCCCGCTCTGCCCACATACACATGCCACTCAAAGTCACAAGCACACACACACACATATGTATATAAGTACATACACAAATACGCAGAGTTATACTGTCGAAGCTCACAGCAAAAGCTTAAGTGCCGTTTGTGTGCACGTGCGTGTGTGTGTGTGTGTGTATGTGTGTGACTGAGTGTGTTTAAAAAACGGAAATTGAAAATATGCCAACTTGTAGGCGATGAGCGATGGCGGTTGTGGGGGGTCGGGTCGGTGCACGGCATGACAGAAAAAAAATACGAAAAACAAGGCGAATTCATGCCAGTTTCATTTCATTCATTTAAAAATTCAAAATGCAGTCGACCAGACCCCCTCCCCCCACACGTTCGGCCTGTTAGCGCACACCTTTAGCAAGACAAGCGACAAACAGTCGCAAACAGCAACAGCAACAACAACAACAACAACGTATTCAATGAACGATACTAAGCAGTGCGGTTGATGTTAACGTTGACGGCGACGGTGACTGCAACTGCAAAGTCGACTGTCGACTGTATGAGACAAGGCTGCTGCTGCTGGTTCGATTGTTGTTGTTGTTGTTGCTGGTGCTGCGGTACGTTTGGAACAAGTTTTTCACGAATAGTTTTGGGTGCAGCTGCATGCCGTCTTCGTCGACTCTCATCTCCTTTACCGCTGTCGCTGACGCTGCCGCCATTGCCTCAGCTCTTTCTGAAGCCACTGCAGCTTCGCAACAAATATATCTAAGTATATTGTTTTTTGTTTTTACATAATTTTCTTTGCTTTTCTTGCGTTGCCTTTTGCCTCTTCATCTTTATCTGTCGGAGTGTCGGAAAATCGGTTTTTCTGGTTTATTGCAATTTTTCCTCAATGAATTTGTGGCGTTTTGCTGCGCTCAGATACTTTTCTATCTCATAGATTAAATTGCTGCCTGATTATTGTCTATTTTGCGCTGTTTTGCTTTGCTTCGCTTGAGCTCTCTCGCTCTGAACGAGTCTGTCAGTCAGCAGCAGCAAACAGCAACGAAAGCATATGAATGAATTTACACACACACACACACCACACATATATTTGTATCAGTGAATATGTTACTCTTGGCTGCTAATTTTGTTGTTATTGTTGTTGTTGACACGGCATGAGGTAAGCATAAATTTGTATCATTGTGTGTGTTTGTCAGAAAGCAAACAAGTCAACTTGTTTGTCGTTAAAACTTAAAGAGTTGTCAAGTGCGCATAACATGAAAATAAATCTTTTTTGATTAATAATAAAACACAAAAAAATTATAAACATACTTTTTTTTTTTAATTTAGTAGAGAAATAAGAACAAATAATTCGTTTTCTTTAAAATGCTGAAAACCTTCGAATTTTAATGTTTTGACAACCCTATGGCAAATTAAAACTAGAAGCAGTTTTTCGCTTTTGCAACAATAATAACAACAATACTAATAACAAAAATTAATGCAACTCAATAAGCTGAAAATTTCGATTTTTAACTTTTGATTTAGTTTGTTATTTGTGTTTGTTTTATAAGCTAAGCGAAAAAAGAAGAAGATGAAATTAAGTGCCAACTCTTTCATCTGCACAAATGTTTGCTAATTCATTTATTCCTCAGCTTAATTTCAATCAAATTTAATTCATGTCCAGCCATCGTGTGCAGGTAAGTAATGAACGCACAGTGGAGGTGGCAGTGGAAGAGAAAGAGGAGCGATGCAAGCACATACGCAAGCCCCCAACTTGATGAAGTGAGTGCGAGCGAAAGCCATGCACAACATGAAATAGAACAGCAAAGAAGTGTGAAATGCAACGACTGGTCTTGTTAGTGCAACGAGGGGATCAAGCGGAATGAAACGAAAAATAACGACAACAACGACGACATAAGAGGCAACGACATAAAATGCAAATTTCAACACATAAAGCAACGAACCGCACACAATCAAACAGCGCTTGAGTGTTTTTCAAGCACGGAGCGAATTTAAGAAAAACGATGAAACAAACAACAAATTACTCTGAGTGTAAACAGTCGATGAATGAATTCGCCATTGCTGAGTGTTTTTTTTTTCATAAAAGCAACAATAATAACAACATAACGCTCATTTACTCATTCTCTCTCACACCAGCAGAGAAGAATAATTTTTCTTGAATACTCTCTGTGTTTTTATGAATGAAACCGTGTGCAAGAAGAAGAAGAGTCGATTATGAATGAACTGAGAATTCGCCTTCAATGCTGAAAGCGAAGAGCACACAAGAGCATCAAATACACACATAGATACATACATACATACATTGAATACAACAAGCAAACATTGAATGGTCGCATGTTGCTGCGTTTATAACTTGAACATAGGAAAATTGGGCGTATTTATGCCAAGATGTTTTTTTACAAAATGAAAAAAAAATATATATCTTAATAGTTTATTTTTATAATTATTTTAGGCTTCACGACTTGTAATCGTAACCACCATTGTATCTTTCCAGCATGTATCTCAATTGACCGCCATAGTAACACACACACACAGATAGTCGCTAAGTCACTCATTCAGGCAATCGCGTTTGCTAAAAGCTTCAAGTCAGACTCGCCGCCGCCATAAATCAGCCTTTATTGAGTCCCCATTCGAATAACTATTTAGCGAACACAATACATAAAAGTCGATCTCAGGCAATCTTGTATCTTGTATGCCTACGTATTTATTTTTTCCAAAAGGTTATTATAATGTATATACAGTCGTGTTTGAAATAATGAAACAAAATGAAAAAATAACAATAGCTAAGTTTTACGAACTATAAATTCAGACTTAGACTCTTACATTAAATATGAAGTCGTCCCCTTTTAATTTTTTACATCACGACACATCTGGACTCTATATATGTAAGTTGTAAGATTACGTCATATGGGGAGTGAATGAATCTACAAAGAACACCTTGTTGCTTGTCCCAATTCTGCATCAATTATTGGTTTACCACCCCATACACACTTCCTAATACCAATCCAATGATCTACCATCAGATCTAGGCCCGGCAATTGCATGAACTTCTCCAACTCATGAATTTTCTGGAATCGAAACCTCACCTTCCCTTTTTATAGTTGAGATTATTTTTTAGCTAAACAATGCCATTAGTTTTTCGGAGTAAAGTAATTTCGCAACATCTAAAGTGTTTTAAAAATGACAGTTACCAGCCATGGTACCCACGATCCTAGCTAGAGAAACTATAACAGCCTGAGACTTGAAATTTGGAAATTGGTTTCATGATGCTCGACAGCAGATCAAGTTTGAAATTTTTTTTTGCACGCCAACTCCTTCCTGCCCACTTTTTTTTAAAGACATGAAAATTGGTTTGCCGACTGATGTACAGCCGTACAAAAAAAAAAAGGTTTTCTTAAAATTTCTGTATCTTCGAAACTATACAAGGTACGAATCCGAAATTTTGTATACAATTTCAGTAAATATACATTTATAAATCTGAATACTACAAAACACCCATTTCTTTTATAGTTACCCCTCAAAGACCATCAAACTAAATTTTTACGTTAATTCCACATTTTTTATTACCAAATTACCAATTCCAGATGAAAATTTTATTTTCGATTTGAGGTTATATTGTCGAGTATACTCAACTATACCGCCCTTACTAGTTTTTAAACTCGATAATGAGTTGTTTGTGTTACACTTTTCGTAAGTATCTAACTTTGTAATTAACAGAAATCAATCGATTTCTTTAAACGGATTTGGCGATTTGCACGTCCAACATATCTTTGATGTGTGCAATCATTTTTAAGAGGTTTGGACGAATTTTTCATTACTTAATTTTTTTATCTTCACGCAAAATAAATATAATGAATAGAGATATTATTAAAACCAGTAAGAATAGTACTCGACTCCGACTTACCCTCTACCTTCAATTTATTATGGCTGTAATTGGGCCCACTTTTTAGTCGAAACAGATTTCTTCTCCATTCAATATCATACATACCAATTTTTGGTCTTCTGGACCAATTGGTTCCAGATCTATAATGTTTATCTATTTCGGCTACATGATTTTTATGATTAATTTTATTATTCTGCATCCCAATAGCATACATGCGAAGTTTCATTCTTGTAGGTTTTATGGGTCTTCAGATATAAGCGTTTCAAATTTTTTTTTTCTATCTTCTTGGGGTTCGAATCAGCTATATACAATCCAAATTTGGTGTTCCTAAATATCACAAAAGACAACTGAGATAATACAACTTTTGTAAATTTTTTTCCCGAGGTTGCTCCAGCTATTTGCACCTCACCCCTAAATTAAGTCAAAAAGGGAAAAAACAAAATAAGCTTGATCTGCTTAATGAATGAGAGAACCGACGTGCGGAAAGATTTTGGTTCTATCTATTATAGTTTCCGAGATCTAGGTGTTCATACAGACGGACAGACGTACGGACATGACTATGTCAACTCGTCGAGGTGATCAAGAATATTTACACTTTGTTTAGTCGGAGATGTCTCCTTCTGGGTGTTACATACATTGTCGATGCTCACAAAACTAATATACCCTCGTACCATAAGGTACAGGGTATAAAAAATGTTTTAACAACATTTTAGTACGAATTGAGTTTTTACGTGTCTTGTTCGTATTATTTCGAACGCGACTGTATACATGTATTTGATACTTGTTGTTTGTTGCCGCAGACACTTTGGCATAAACAGTTTGGCTTTTGGCTCACATATTTTTTAGCCATGTTTTTTACATTTGGTTTTTTATATGTATATTTTTTTTTTCAATACAAAGTCGTATTCGTATTCAAATTTTTGAAGTCGTAGGCGTCAAATATGTTGCGAGTAACTCATTTGCTGTTGTTGTTGATCTTCGTTTATTTTTGTCTTTTTCTTTAATGGTAATAAGTTCAACACGGGGGTATCTGCTTTGCTTTGCGTTTCTGAGTCTTGCTTGACCACAAAGTGTTCGCTGTGCTGATAACAAACTTTTTGTCCGATGCCATTTCTGTCAATTCCGGCACAGATACATTTGTATCTGATTGATTTGTGTCTTACGCGTATGACATAATTCTTGAAACTTCAACTTAACATATTTTTTCAAGATTTGAAGGTAAAAACAATATTCAAAGCGCATCATGGCCAAATGTACAATAGATACAACGAAAAGGAACCACTGAACAGGTTAAAAAGGGTTTTGAGGGGCAGACAAGAAGGTAGAAAGTGCACACGTTCATTTTTGCTGCTTCTGCTACTTCTTTCTTGCTGTTAAAGACAGCTGGCCAGAATTTTAAGCTGAATTTTGTCTTTAAGGCGAAGGGAACTTGAAACGCTACTTTTGTATTTCGACTGTCAAACAAAAAGAAAAAATACGTTGTCGAAATAAAGCGTTGCCCAATAATGAAATTGAATGAATGTCAGTTTTGCATGTCTGACACAAGTTGCGGCGCAATGACGCAGGCGGGGGCGCGAGTGGTGGACGCGGCGGCGGCAACGCCAACTCGCTTCCGCTGCGCGTTTGTACAAACACTTATCTCGCTCGTACATTGACAAATATGTAACTATGAAATATAAGCCAAATAGAAAAAGAAAAAAACAACAAAAACAATACAATATCGAAAAAAAGACCGACAACGCCGACGACAACGTCGGCGACAACAGCAAATATTTACAAAGTTATAAACAAATTGCGCGGGTGTTGCCCACACACACACACACACACACACACACACTAACAATCACATACACATTCATAGTTGTACATATAACGAACATTCATAATTATATTGGTTGGCATGAATTGAAAAGTGTTTTGTCGTTGTTGTTATTGTTGTTCAAAGTCATGCATTGCCACAATCGAATTCGAACGATTCACAATGAACGACCGCATTTGACCATAAACGCTTTGCCTGACAGTTTATAGACAGCATTTAGTAATAGATAGCAAGATACATACGGCAACGGATTGACTTCGACATCGACGTCGACTTCGACTTGACTTTTGTTGAATCGAATTGAAATTTTAGTAGGCACAACATGTGCGTGCGTGCTTAGTTTGCAACGCATCCGACGCACGTTTTCATTTGGCGGCGTCGGCGTCGGCAACGACAAACGTATACAGATACAGATACATTTGTTGGTAAGGCATAGATTAATACACGCTTGACCAACAACCAAAAAAAAGCAAAGAAAACTCATACGTATGCAAAAAATGGACAACGCTTATATGGCAACAAGTTGTATGAATGGCTTTTGTTGCTGATAGTGGTGTTGTTGCTTTTTTTCGCCAGTTGGCATTAAACATTTATATTTCGTTAAGATATGCAGCGGCACACGCACACACACACACACGCATACAGACAGACAGACAGACGGTCAGTTGAGCTTAAAGGTAATATTTCTTAATTTCTTTCGCGTTCCAAATTTTTGTGTAAGGGGAGCGGTGCGAGGCGGTGACGGGGAAAGCGTACAAAAGGCTCGCGTGCACAGTAGCCGTGACCGCTGTCAACTTAAGAAATTTACGCATTTATTCACGCAATTATGTGCTCATGTCCATGCCGTGCCGTGGCGATCGTTGATCGTTGATCGCGATGGATCGACCCAACTCTGGCCGCGGACAAAGTGACAGCGAAATCTGCCAGGAATGCGGCCTCCGTTGGCCAAGCATGAAATATTCGGATTAGTTTTGGTCATTGAGCCGCGCTCGCCCTTGAACGTTGTGCGCCCGTCGCCTTTGCTAATTGCCTGCGATGCTCGCCAGTGGCAAATCCAATTGTTCATACACTGCAAGAGCCAAGAAGAGCATTCTTTTTACCCCAGGCAATCGTAATGCCCCCAGAAATTAGAACCGCGATCGTTGAGTGGAGCACTTACAACTCAAATCGCATGAAATGTGCTTGAAAAACGATATCTTGTAGTCGGTGACGAAATCTTTCTTTTAATAACTCCAGAGTTGAGTGCTGCGATAGCTTGGGTATTCAGACCGTCTCAGAGTATCCTTGAGATATAAATGTCTTGAGTCCCATGCTTAGTTCATTCTGTATTTATCAAACTAACTATAGAACTGAATTTTTCCTCACAGGTAAAGATTAACTGCTTGGATAGCTTAAAACTTCCTTAAGTTACAAGCATCGAAATGAAAGTCTTCTGTTTAATGTACAAGTAACATTGTTTTCGATCTGTAATACGTACTTATTGATGATCAATAAGCTTGAGTGCAGGGCATAAAAGTTACGTTGAAATCGCATAAATCGCTCATCATTTCAGCATTTTAAAGTGGTAGGCATCCTCAGCATTCTGAAAGCCGAAAATCTTAAGATTTTATTTCGATGCACAAACACTCAACATGAGCTCGTCTGCAGAGCCTCTGTCATAAGCAGCTTTTGAAGCGCAAAAGTGTGTCTTCTGATCTTGATTTCGCGTCATTAGGTTTCGCGCCGAGATTATTCAAACTTGAAATACTTTTTGCGTCGAAAACTGAGACTCGTTGAGCCCTGTTCCAAGCCTCTTTGTGTGTTGTGTGCTGCGGCAATGCGTCTTCTTTCTGCGCAATAAAATCATCATTTATTCGACATCACACACATCATCATCATCGTCGTCATTCGTTATGCCTTCGATTTTGGGTATTAAATGGTCTCGGGTCGCTACTGTTCGGTTAAATGACTCAAATCCTCAACGCTTCAGAAACACAAAAATTAACGCTTTTTCTTTAAGGAGCGCAGAGCAGTTTGCGGCATGTGCCCGAATGTGCTCAACAAAGGGTGCAAAGAGCTTGAAAATATCAAAAGATTCGTGCTTTTAAAGAAAGAAGTATCGTTTCATTGTGCGCATCTCTTTTCAAAAGTGAGATATTTTTGGAAAAAAACTTAAATCTGCCTATTATAATTGTTTATTGCTTTCAAAACTTATTGGTCTCATTCATTTGTAATGTTGATAAACAATAAAAGCAAAAATTCTATAGAAGAAATGACGGGAAGCTTAAAAGCTTGTATAGGTTGATCCAAGGTTCGATGTAATCGTTCAAATTACGTTGCTGCAAGATAAAAATTTTTCAAGAAAAAGTAGTGCTTCTAAATAATAACGATCTTTGTTTAGGAGCACTACTTTTTCTTGAAAAATTTGCTACAGAAAAGAGTTCTAGGTGTCTCAACAAGGAAAGAAAACTTTTCTCTGCATCAGAAGTCATCTTTGGCTATGAACAAACAGCTGATTAGCTCAGAATCTAAAAATATAAATAATTCTGGAATCGCAGATTTAATGCCTTTGCATCATCAACAAAGTTATGGAGTAGAGAATGATTTTGAAATACTTTTAATCCGAATTATACAACTAAAGGTCCGTCGTAATAGCATCCTTGTCTATTTCTAATCCTTATACTATAAAAATGGGACAAAATGTTCTCCTTCACTGTATTTGTACCTCAAAAGAATAATAATAATGAAGTTTTGGAAGAACATAAATTAATATGTACTTATAATTTCAAGTATTAATTGTTTATTAAGATTTTTTGGATAGAATGATGATTGACTTAAAATTGCAGTAAAATAGATTTTTTAATAGTCAACTAATCGTCAGCTTTTAGATGATTTGATGAAATATGACCACGACACTAGTACCATAAAGATACTTCTACAACTTCCAGTAAGTTGAAGAGATATCACACGTTTGTGAACCAAATTTTATTGTAATTCGTGGTTATCTACTTTAAAATGTACCAAATTTTTCGACTTCGAATTTCTTGTTCCATCTCTATTGAGTCTTAATTCGTCTCAATTTTTAAGAGTCACAAATTCTAAAATGGTTTCAAACATAAAGCCCACAAACCAAGGCTTGAAGTAGATTTGAAGCTCCTTTTTATTGTGTGAATTGATTAAACATTCGTCTTTTGATTAGTTTATTAAAATTAAGAAAAGTGATGCGGCCTCATACTCAAAGTGATTTATCTAATGTAAGGTTTAAAAATATTACATATTTTTATGCTTTTGTTTTTTAACTTCTTCATAAGCATTATTTTTAAAGATATATATACTTTTTTAAATTAGACATTTTAAAAACATTAATCAGCCTTGTGACCTATAAAACAATGATTTGGATAGCTATTAATGACAAGTCAATAGTAATAATAAGTAGAATTAAAGTATAGGTAAACAAATGTAGTTGACTGGTTGAAACCAAAGTTGGTAATTGTTCACTTTTAAGGGATATGGCAAGAGTATTTTGGAGAAAAATTAAATATCAGTTGCTGAAAGGACTTTCATAAATGTTTTGACTCAAACTTTGCCTGAAATTTAGGGTTGGTTAACATACTGATGAAACTAAAGTGTTTCTATATGGAAAAATATTATTTGAGCAATTCTTAGTTTTTGATTTTATAAATTTATCTTTGTATGCAAATGATTAACTTGGATTCAATGCTACCAAAAGATTTAGAGGTTTGATTATTATTTTTATTCTGAGATACTTACCAATGTTCTGTGGTTTGGTCAGAGGCTTAAGATCGAATTGACCCTCAGGAACTTCACCAATTAACAGTCGTTTTAGATACTTTAGGCAAATGCAATTGATTTTCTTTTTTTTGCTTGTGTTATTATTTTATAGGAAAAGTCTTATCTACATTTTTAGTTCAGTGTTAGTATTATAAGTTAATTAATATTAATGCGATTAATTAGACACTTAATTATTAAAAGTTTGTAAGTTGTTTTGTTGTTGGTTTTCTTATATTAGGACACAAAAGCACTTAAATAATTAAAAATGTTTAAGTTAATTTATGTTTTTCAAATTACAACATTAATTTAGGTTGTCGTCTTAAAGTGGATTAATCATACGCACCGTGCAACTAATCAGATACTTTGCGTTTACACACCAAAAATGTCTTCGAATAATTGTTATTTGTAAGTTTTTGTTTTGTTCCTTTGGCAGAAAATATTTTTCAAGTTGACTAATAAACCATTTTGAGTTCTCAACTTACACTCTGAGTGTTTATGTGTGTGTGTACGAATTTGTATATTTGTGATTTTCCTATGGCTGAGGTGGAGCCTTCTTTCACTTGTCTGTCTTTGTTGAGTAAGGAAAATGCGCTGATTTAGTTTCAATTGTGGACCAACACTTTGAACTCTCGACCAGTAACTGAAACAGTTGGAAATTTGCATTGAAAAAGTGCTGCGATGCTGTCTGACTGCGATGGTTGCAGTCGTGGACACGAGCACGAAGACGATGCCGACAACGACGACGATTTGTTGGCAGCAACGAAGGCAAAGACGACGCGATACGAGCGCACGCGAAAGGATGCAAGTGTCAAAGTGTCGAACAAACGCCGACGGGTGACGGGCGTCGCTGAATCGGGTGCGGTCGTAAGCGAATCCCGCAAAGGCAAAGCACGAACGAACGAACGAGTGAAAACTGACGAAGTAGCCAAAGGACGAAGCATAACACAAGCAGTAGTGGTTGAGTGTGTGTGTGTGTGTCTGTGAGTGCCGAGCGACGCAACAACTGATTTTGTGCATTGCAATTAAGTTGCTTCTGCGGTCAGAATGCGGGCCGCACAATAAAGACTCAAATGTCCAGAGCGTTAAAGATGAATCGTGTTCGATATTTGTCCTATCAAGCAAACATTTTGAAGGACATGTCCCAACAAACGAGTCTTTCAGCAACTTTATTTGCACGAAATTTGTAACTCTTGACAGGCTCAATGAGAATTGAGCGCAATTTGGGCCCAAAACTGCAATTGATTTGCTTTAACTTCGCTTCGCTTCACTTCATTTCCTTCTCTTCACGCCCTCGCTCCATTTCCGTTTCCGTTGGCCATTGTTTTTGTTGCTTTCTTGCACTTCGTGTCGCATACAGACAGACAAAATGGCCGCTCACCTTGGCAATGAACTCAGCCAATGAGCGAGAATTGTTCAAGGTCGCATTTGGCGGCCATCTTGAAATTGCATACAGCTGCAGCAGCAATGGCAGCCTATGCATCGACTGACACCCTCGCATCGCACGCCCAGCAGATGGCATTGACAGTGACGATGGCAATGGCAATGGCAATAGCAATGCCAGCAGCAAGGCAACAACAGCAACAACAACAATAATTAACGCAGTATCCGTCTACCAATAAGATCCTTGCAGCCCACATGTGTTTCACCATTAGCTCTGCGCGCCGCTCCCCCCTTTGACGCAGGCACTGCAGCTGGGCGTGACCTCGACATTGACATTGAAATTTGTTGCAGCAAAGTGGTTGAATGGCTGCATTTGTTGTTGTTGCCGTTCTCATCGAAGGAGTGTTTGCATGCGGCAAAGAAAAAATCAAAACTCACAGACGGACAAGCAACTCCGCCCAGTTTTTATTGTGAAATTCCAGGGTTCCCGAAATGTACGGCTTTTTTGTTGTTTTTGTATTTAAACAAGGAAACAAAGCGCATTAATTATAAATAAATCAATCTCTTGCTACAAAGTTGTCTGTACTGAGTGCTTAATTAGCTTCACTAATTGACCGACGAATTGATTAACAAGTTGAGATGCAACATGTCTTGTCCGATATACTTCGATGTATGTGACCTAATTCAGTGGTTTATTTAAACTTTTTTTTAAACAATAAACAACAACAATATTTCAAATTTCATCCTAATCAAATGAATGATATAAAAAGCAATACTAAATTGAGAATTTTTTGCGAAATCTTGGCAAACATTCAAACAATAGACATTGCATAATATTTATTGAACAAATAATATTAAACTCTGTTTCCTTTAATAAGAATTAATGGAGAAGATCTTGTCTTACTTTAATGAATAATAATATTGACAAATTGAGAGGTTAAATTATCATAACATACAAAATTTTGTAAAACATTTCTGGATTCAACGGTAAAAACATAATTGTTTAAAACAATGTAAAATATATTGAAAAATATTAATACTGCTTATAGTAGGGGAGCCTAAGCGGGGTTTTTCGTAGTTACTCCTGCGTGGCAGATTAGAATATGTTCGATGTCATATACTTCGTATAAGATTGCTATATGGTGAGGGGTGTGCAGGGGGACCATTGGTTCTGTAAAAACAGCTGACTTACGCCAGCATGGCAGATTAAGATAGGATGGGTTCATTACATGTAATCGCAAATCAGATGGTTCAGCATGATGTCCTAGTCGTGCTGTTCCATTATCTAACAATTACATGGAGTGAACTTCTTTATTCGGTGGTATACATTCTGAAACGCCTTATGGCGGTCGAACCCACCGCTAAATGAAAAAAAATTCATTGAATCTTTTCTCTTCGGCTCCTCGAGTATAATAGCGATGTTTAAATGTAATTATTATCCTAATGTCAGTGGCTGAAGATCTTATTAACATTTCATGTATCTGCCCAGACAAAGTACCCGTAGACATTGCAGATCTGTGAATCAGTAATAAAGACTTGAGCCTCTTCTCTATTAACAAAGTTTAACAAACTAGTTTGTTGTCTGAGATTTTGAAAATATTTGTCCATTTAGTCGAAAATATAACAAATCAAAAGTTTGCGTTTACTTTAAATACGTAATACTTCGTTCAGAACACGACTATTTAGTTAATCGCCACTGTATATTTATATAAGTTCTTGCAAAAAAGCCTTATGCGCATTCCGGACTGCAAGGTTTGTCAGATATAAATTCTATGTTCTATGTTATGCTGAAAAGAACATAATAAAAAGAAGAAACTTTTTAAATTGTAACTTTAAAATTGATTTAAAAAGGAGTCTAATGAGCGCTTCGATTGTTGAGCGGAGACGAACTTGACAGAATTGTAAAGCAGACAATATTTTGTTTCAAACGTGTAAACGAGAAAAAATTGAGACTTGATAAAATAAATTAGTTGAGCGGTGTTGATCCACTATCGTTCTTGAATTGTGTTCACCTAAAATGAACTATTCAGAACATCAAATGGAAAAACTGTTATGGAGAAGTCATGACTATTTGTGTTTATTGACATGTTGATTTCGTAAAAGATATGAAACTTGGCATTGTGCAATTGGGTGATTGTATAATAATAATAAGGATGAAAAACATTCGCTGCATAAGCTTTACATTGGTGAATGATGAACTTCATTCACTTCGCGCAATTTTTTTACTCATAGTCTTTGAATTACAAATGCCAAAATTTGTCATTTGCATGGAAAAGCTGTCTTTAGTCAATGATGAATAATTCGTGGGTGAAAGATTTTAACAACGAATTTTGTCTATTTTTTTGTCTATCTTTATAAAACAAAAAGGTCTCAAACAACTGTTGAACCGTCGCGTCGGTCTTTTTGGCAGTCACGTCTAAAAATTGCAAGAAGAATTCGATTAGTTCAATACGAATTCAAAAGAAAGACAACCTTCTCAATATAGACTTATGTATGTATGTATGTCAATTGACACTATGATACTATGAGGGCGTGCTGAAGTGGGAAAAGAATTAACAACAGTGGGTTACCCATTATTGGCTATGGTATTATTAAGTGAAACATATTTCAGGGCGGCAACCCCCTCAAATATTATTTGTGATCTTGTAATAGGGATGTAATGATACGATAAAGTTCTTTGGTATCTAGGCAGAGGGCGCAAAGTTTCACCAACGAAATTCTTTCATCTCACAATTCATTCAATGAATTTGATAAGGCGTTTTTGCTTTGTTTTTTTATTTGTTCATTTCCCTCGTTAATATGCTAAACACAATTTTCAACCAATTTGGGTCGAGTGCATCCTCAATTAATGAATACCTGCCATAAAGATTTCAACGACATCCGGTGACCGCCATTTAAAGAAACACACAAACCAGCAACAACAACAACAACAACACCCTGGCATACATTTAATTTGAAAAAGAGCTCAGGCCGTGCATTGAAACGCTGCGTAATTATTATTATTTCTTAATCATTAAAAATTCGTGTTTGCATTTGAATGCAATGCAATGAAAAGAAGAAGAAAAAAACGCACAACGCAAACGATTATTTTTCAATTGAATAAAAGAAAAATATTTAAATTTATATTTCATTCAAAAGAAGCTGCCAAAGGTCTCTTTCCCCCCTCCAACCAACCATTTTGCATGAATGCAGATACATTTTCATTGAGCAAACGATTGAACGAACGAACGAACGAAAGAACGCATGAACGGCAAGCGTGAATACAAAAACCCAAAAAAAAAAAAAAAAACTGAAAACTGAAAACAAAAAAAAAAAACAAAATATATCGCATGGCACAGTTTTCGTTTTTTGTGAATGTGAGCAGCGACCAAGCAATGATTGCATTGTAAATTTTAGCGTGCTGACGTCACAAGTGTCCTAGATCGCTGCTGCTGTTGCTCGAGCGTTGGGAAGCACGGCATGAACGGCATGGGTTACGGCATTGAGATGCAAGTAAAGTCAAGTCGAGGTAACAAGCACATTCATGGCAATTTCGTACGCAACATTTGCTGGCTCTGCTGCTGTTGCTGTTGCTGCAACCCGTTAAAAATAGCTGACCACAACAACAATAACAATCAAGCACGTGTTACAGAAACAAGTGGCAATGCTATTGTTGTTGTTGCTGTTGTTGTTGCTAGTGATGAATTGAAGCAAAGCAATTTTCAGTTTTCATTGTTGTTTGAAGTCTTGCCGCCACACGCGCTTTTCTCAATGAATGACCGTTTCGACGTGCAAAGCATTGCGCCACCCAAACGCCGCCCACTTTGCACTTCACTCAGCCATGCGCCATGCTTTGCCCTAGTTCCACACATTGTCATCCACATGTGGATGCCATTCAGCGGTGTTTTTTTTTTAGTTGTTGTCGTTGTTGATGTCGTCGCCGTTGGCGCCTGTGAATGAAATTCTTGTTTGTGCTCTCTCTCTCTGTCTCTCTTTGCACCCTCTTATTCGTCCTCTCGCGCTTAGTTTTTGTGCTCTCAGGCAAGATTTGTGGCGTCATTCATTGTTGTTGCTCAAGTTTATCCTTCAGCCAAAATGCCATTCTTGGCTTGCCTGCAGCCGCCATCTTCCACCCCACGCCCATTACTGGCGCCCATTCAACAACAGCAGCAGCAATCGCTTTCGCCCCCGCACAAGTCTATGCATTGAAGGGTATTTTTTCGTTCATTTTTTTTGGATGTTTGTGTATCTGTGTGTGTTTGTTTTGTTTGTATAGAAATCAATGAATGAGCATTTTAATGAATGAAATTTTTTCTTGTCGTATCATTTTTCGCATTCTACTTACTTGGAACACAAGACATACGAGAAGTTGTTAATTTGCTTTAAAAGCAACTAATTTGATAAATTAAAGCAATAACTGGATGAGAGATGACTGAGTTTCCTTTTACTTATTCGTTTTTCTTTCTGAGAACAGTTTTTCTAGCCATGCGAGAAACTCGCCAAAGGCAGATAATTTTCTGTCAAGTAGCCCAATTCCTTTGCAAGCCATTCCAAACGCCAAACCGAGCATCAACACTTTTGCCAAATCATTTTCAATGATGGCTCAAAGCAGTAAACCGTCAAGTAGTCAGAACTCTTAACGCATTCTTGCTTATAAAACTCAACTGCATCATCGTCATCATTCAACAACAGCTGCAACAACAACAACACCACAATACCAACAACTGATGTTACTCATCATTCAAAAGCGCATTTGAAGGACTTTTGAGTGTCATTTAATGGTTGGTTGGTCGCTGCTGTAGCTGCTGCTCCTGATGTACGCTCTTGGCAGGATTTGCGTCATATACGACACGATAAGTTATACAAACACCGCAAAACAACAAAAACAACAACGCACTCAGTTGTACAATGTATGTTTCTGTGTCTGTGTGCTTGAGCTTCTGCTTCTGCAGAGCGCACTTGTTGTGAACGCCATAGTTGTCCTTACACATCCAGGCCAGTTTAATGAACTCTTGCCGACGTCGCCGTCGTCATCGTCGCATAGTGTGACCCAGTTTCAAGCGAGCGAGTGCGCGGGCAAAGGCGTGGCGGCAAACTGATGACGACAACGTCGACGAATCTCTAACAAATTCATTCACTTAAAAATGGGCGGTTGCATTGCAGGCGCGCCTCACGCCTCGCGTTTCTTGTAAAATAGAGCACAATTGATTTTCGTGTGCCTGGTGTGGCAACGGCGGCAGCAGCAGCATCAGCAGCAGCAGCAGAGGTAGCAGTGGCAGCGGCGACGCCGGACGCTTCTATGGACATAAGTGCAGTGCGTTCAATGACATCGCGTGGTAGCAAACCCAAAAGCCCGGCATGAGTTGCATGAATGAAAATTCCGAAAAAAACAACACTAGCAGCAAAGACTAAGAATGAAGTGCTGACGATGACGAAGGCGCGGTGGGAATGTTGTTGCTTGTTGGCGAGGACGACGTCATTGCGCATGCCAAGTAGGTCAATATCCTTTGTTGAGGTTATGCTAAGCCAGTCAGCAATGCATGCATGCCTGCAATAACGGTGCTCAAGCCAAGTCGTGACGTCATCACTCATCAACAATTTATCCGACCAAAAAAAGATAGAAAGCCATTTTGTTGTTTTTGTGTAATATGTTTTTTTTTCAATTTCGTATTTTTTTTCTATTTTTTTTTTCTTTTTTAAATAATAAAAATTTTCGAAACATATAAAATTATTATTACAAAATACAAATTAAGCATTTTCAACAAAAAAAAAAGAAAGCAAAGAAAACCAATAAAACTTGACTGAGAGGCAAAGACAGATGAAGAGTGTAGAAGAAGCTCAGCAAAATTCGGTCAAAACAGCAGAATAAAAGTACAAATACGAAAGTCCAAGTCCAAGTCCTTAGTGGGTTGTTGCGTCAATCTACAAAATCTCAAAGAGTTTCTTCAGTTCGACCATGAGCGCCCAATCGGCCTTGATCAAATCGTCGCGGAAATAGTCCTTGCAGGCGTCAATGCTTTGACGCGATATCTGTAGAAGAAGAGAAGGGAGAACAGTGATGAAATATCAACATTGAATTCGTTTAAGAAATGCAAATGTAAATCATTCAATGCATAAATTAATGAATTTCAAAAGTAATAAATGAATAAAAGCGTCTCCTCTGATTGAATTGGAACGTGCCAATTGACAAAAGTCAAAATCGTCGAACGTCGATCGCTCCAACAACAGCAACAACAATAGCGAATCCGTTTAATCAATTGTTGGCAAGTTTTTTATGAAACAACAAAAAAAGATATTGTACAATAAATATTGACAGCAAACGTTGGCCGTCGGCGACTGCGACGACATCTGGCGCATTATAATTAAAATTCAATACATTTTTAGATACATTTTTTTTCTCGTTGCTGCCATCATCGCTTTTGTCTGTCCGTCTGTGTGACTGTCCGTCGCTCTATGTGATTGTCTGCCTGTATTTCGATCGCCCTTTAGGAAACACCGCTTACGAGAGCTCTATGCGCATTTTTAATTAACGTTTCTTTATAATTTTTATGATTATTGCGCCGTCGAATTTTTCTTATTCTGTTCATTTTTTTTTCCCCATTATTGTATCGATTTCGATTGTTCGTTGCAAGAGTCTTTATCCTGTATTAGTCAAGCTCGACTTGGCTTATCTGTATTGATTTTTATTTTTACTTGCCTCTTCTTTTTTATTTCTTTTGCAGAACTATAAAAAGCTCAAGTATTGAAAGAAGTTCAGGCAAGGCTGAGGCGTTGAGAGAGTGCCTCAGATCAAAGCCACTGTGCGGCGCCGTCTAGACGAGAATCTTGCGCATTATCTTTATAGAATTGCTCATTAATATTTAATGCGTGATATGTTGCCGTTAAACGAAAAAAAAGTATTATAATTTTATAAATTAGCAAAAAGGATTAAAGGCTTTGGCAATTAATGAGCGATCTGATTCGCCTTGAAATATGAAACCTTTGTTTTAGCATAAAAAATATTGCTATTTATAGCACATGTATCCTTTTGAAATATCTGTGCTATCTGGGTATCTTAGCTAACAATGCGCTTCACTTCGTCTCCATGCGGCAGCAGCGAACGATGATGACGCGCGTCACAAGCTGAACTTTTGAAAGTACGTCACTATGCGAACTGGGTCAAGCAGCTTTAGACAGCATAAAATACCAAAAAAAAAAAAAAAAATGAATAAATAAACAAAAAAAAAAAAAAAACAACAACAAAAAACAGAACAAAAGTAGGTTATTGCAGACGCTTTCAGGAATTGGAGGCGATGCAAACGAACGAATGAAAGAGCGAGCAAGTGAGTGAAGTCATTGAACCTGCATTGCTGCAGCATAGCAGAAGCACAGTACTGCGCGCGTTTTGAATGCCTTTTGGAAGGTGAAATGTGACGTCAGTTGTGCACTAATGGCGTGTTATGCCGCTGTAACTCCAACCACGCCCAACTCACACCAATACACACACACACACACACACACACACAGATACAATACATAGGTCAGGTCAACAACGCTGACATAATACGTGAGTGCGGTTATTATTTGATGAAGCAACAAAACAAAAACAAAACAACAAAAAAGAGAGTCATTGAAGCTAAAAATAGCCATGCTAACTATAGAAACCCATATTCATCCTTGAAACAAATCTGCTTTAATGGCTTTCCTTTTAAAAACTATGGCAATGGCGGTGCTGATGGCTTTGGCGATGATGGTGTTAGAGATGGTGACGGCGACGGCGATGGTTGCGTCGACGTTGCCGAGAACGACGGATAATTCTGTTACACACGCACACGGCAAATGTAGGAACGAGCGAAACGAATTTAATTAAGTTTGTAAGTGAACGTCAACAGACAACAACAATGAGCGCAAATTATATTGAATATAAAGCATATCGGTCGGTTTTAACTTCATTATGCTCGCAGCACTGACGTCATCATCGATCGCTCTGCATCGCTCCAACCCCACTTCGGTCGCAACCACACAAAGTCAAGTTGAGTTAAAAGCATTTAATGTTCATTGCGCAGCACACACACTAAAATAGAACGAACATAAATGACAAAATTAAGTTCGTTATCGATTAGATAGACAACTCAACACAATATCAGGGCTGCCGATACATGCCAACACAGCAGGATGACATGGGCGACGCACCACTTGGCTTGCCATATGACATGCTCCTCCCGCCTCAGCGTTTGAGGCCGATGGCGTCTCCAGTGCTGACGCGGCCGTGAGGTTTTGTGCCATAATTCTCAGCCTACGCCTTGTTTAATGTCATTTCATCATTTTTTTTTTCTTTTTTTATATCTTTTTTAATTTTCAAGTTGGCAACGGCAATGGCAACTTTTGCTGACGCTGAACGCGCGCCGCAGGCTTCGTGTGTATATTTTATGTCAATTCAAGTTAATTGTTTTACTTGACGTAATTTGATTGCACAAATGAGATTACAACGTTGTGAGATAAAAGCACAAATAATGACAGACAATATAAAGTTGCTTAAGTCAATAAAAGTGTTTAGTCAATGAACATGAAATATGAAAAACAAAAAATATGCAATAAATATTTGTTTGATTTTGAATGACAAACAAAAACAACAAAAGTCAATAAATTAAATGAATGATATTACGTATACTTACCGCCCCATTCTCGCAACAGTCACAAACAATCAAAAGGTTAACAGAATCACAGCTGTACTGTTGACATTTTAGTCCTCCATCAACAGAAAATTAGCAAGCTCCTATGTTACAAAGCGCTTCAGCAACACATACATATGCCAGTTACTGAACTGTTGAACTGTTTTATGTTTTGTGTGACTGAACGGCACATAGCACTATGCAATGTGGTGAGCTAAAGTATTAACAGCGCCACTGAGACTCTGTTGTGTCTGTTAACCTTCTACAAGTTGTGAGGAGCAAAGTTATGTTATTTAAATTTTTGAACTCACCTTGCTGATAAGCATATCGTCGGCCTCAAAGTGACGACCAAACATCTTTGGCGATTCGCCGGGTATCGGCTCTATTTTAACGCAAATCTCTTGTCCTTTGCGTGCGCTATCGATGTTCTTGTGGTTCGATTCAATGGAGGTCACAATGCCAATATCGACAAACTGAAAAGAAAAATAACAATAATCAAGTATTTTTTAAGTGTATTTTACAGCAAAGTAACATGCAGAAGAACAAAGTGAAATTATCTTTGTTGTATAAATCAAAGACACATACAAACACACACACACACATGGATGACATATGCTTACTAATTGCCGCTTCAATAGATACCACGACACACCATATAGCGGTACAGTCAAATGGCAGCAATGACCGACTTGACAACAACAATAGCAACAACAACAACAACAAAAACACTTCCGGGATTCATTTGCTGAATTTGTGATAAGCATTCATACTGTACGTTCCCCCACCCCCCTGTCGTACTTGTTGGTTGGTTAGTTGGGCTTGACATGCGAGGGCGTCTCTTTAGTTTTTTTAGCGCTTAACCAAAAAAAAAAACAAAAAAAAAAAAAAGAGGAAAACAAAAAAATATCTTTCTACTTTACAATTCATTTTGTATGCCAACAGCGTAAAAAAAGCAAAAACAACGACGACGACGGACGAAGTGAAAAAATCTCTTATGGCAACTTAGAATGTCAGCAATAAAATAATTCAAATGTTGTCGTTGCCATTGACTTTGTTGTTGTGGTTATGTTTTTGTTTTTGTTGGCGGTGGTTTATCTAGTCATATGTATCTTTTGAGTAGCTTCATTGATCAGTTTGCAAGCGGCGTCGTCTTACCGCTGCGCCGCGACGGCAGGAAGAGGTGAGGTGAAACGGCCGTAAATGAAACTAAAATGTTTAACAGAAAAAAAATCGCGCGCTTATCGAAGCGACGCATCTGGCACATGTTCTCTCGCATTCAACGCGCGGCAAACCAATCAAGGAAGGCAAAACAAAACAAAAAACAAAAAATCACTAAGCAAAATCAACTTCCTCTGGCGGGCAGGCAGACAGACAGGGGGTAACCACTGAGCTGCTACTGTCACTGTTGCGATTTGATAAGCTAGGCGCACACACACATACAAACACAGGTGCGTTATTGTCTGTCTGTCTGTCTGTGTGTGGGTGAGCATTGCTTTGATAATTGTCAAAGGTATTGATTTACTTTAATTACTTCTATTCTAAGTGCACAATTTACCGCTTTGACTTAGCACCGCACCGTAACGACCCGCCTTACACAACTCCTCTACTGTCATTTACACATACATACATATGTATATCAGTGCGTGTGTGTGTGTAACTTGTTTGCACTCAACAGGAAACTATCGCCAACACATTTTGTCGCGTTTCCTGTGGGCGATGATGGCGAACGCAAACATAGACAACAACAATCACAACAACAACAACGATAGTAGAAAACCAAAATAAAAAAAAAATAAATAAATAACATCGCAAAAATATGCCGACGCGCTTAGTGAAAATATCGCAACATGTTCGCGTAAATTTCATTCATTCTGTCCGTCCGTCCGTCCAACCATTCGTACGCTCGCCCTCTCACTCGCGCACACACGATCATTTTGAACATATAGAAAATTGTTGAAATTTCGTTGCCTGTTGCTAAATCGATATGAATTTGCACAATTCGTGGCGCATGTATCTATGAGCACAAGTACATGCATATGCACGTGTGTGTGTATGTGTTTGTCACAATTTCCTGTTTGTTTATTACTCATACGTATGAATTTTTGTGTCTCGTTTTTTCGTTCATAGATTTTCATCAAACGCGATTATTTATTGCGATTAGGCCTACAGATACAAATGCAGATACAGACAATTTTTTGTTCCATAATTAATTTTCGGTGCGCGCATAAATGACGCACTTCGCACCGTCTGTGTAAGTATATGTGCCATAGAAGTGATAAAAGGCATGCGAGACTTTCAATTAGTTCAATATTATTAATTTTTCTGTTTTAGATAGAAAAACAACAAAAATGACTCATGGTTCTTTCTGGTCGACCTCTTCACAAGGTGGCCAATCAATAAAGACTCAGATACAGATATATATCTCATGCTCAAATATGTATGTCTCTAAGCAACTGTCAGCTCTTCTCCACCCATTTGACCCATATTAGAAACGACAAACGCAAAATTCGATCAACCAAAATAAAGACTAAACACAAAACTAAGAAAAAGTGATACAACAATTATACATCGATCGACGCTAAAACGCTTATAATGAACGCGTTCCGTTCGCCCGTAAAGCAAACAACAAGTTTATGAACGAAAAGCTTAAGGAAAAAAAAAGAGCGAAAAAACGCTTTTATATTCTATCGTTTATCTAAAAATATGATTTATATTTTTCAAGCAGACCGGATGTCGTCTATTTTCATATAGAAACAACAAGCCGAACGAAGCAAAAAAAAAAATAGAGACAATTTTTTTTAATCATTTTTTTTTTACAAAATGAAGGCAAACACAAAAAATTTTTGAATTTATGAGTCGAAGAATAAAATATTTCATATATCTTGTAGCTGTTTGAATAGAGCAGAATGTATCTGTGTGTGTGTGTGTGTGCGTGTGTGTGAGTGGGCTCTGCTCATAAAATAAATACAAATTTATTGAACGTGTGTTTTAGCTTTATTAGAAAGATGAAGCAGAAAAAAAAAAAAAAAAAACTACAGAAACATTTCGAAAATGTTTTTTGTCTTAATTTCTTTCGTGGTGTTTTGTTTTTTTTTTCACTTAAGTTCTGTTGCCGTTCAAAGCCGAAACTGAGCTGTTGCTGTCAGCAGGAAACACTAAATTAGCCAAAAGAGCTTCAGCGACGTCGACGATGATGCTGATGACGGACAGACAGCACAGAATTCATTTATGCCATTTTCAGACAAATCAGCAAAGAAACAAAAAAAAAAAAAAAGAAATAATAATACAAAGAATAAAACAAAGAAAAAAAAAACAACTAAGAACGTTATAGTCGAGTATACTTGACAATATAACACCCTGCACTCACGGTAGACGGCGCCAGACCCCGAATCTACAAAAAATATTTATCTGTCATCGTCCATTCAAGTAGAGTTCAAAATATCAAAAAAAAAATATCGGTAAAAAAAATGTGGAATTTGCGACAAATTTGAGTTTAAAGGACTTTGAGGGGTAACCACAAAAGAGAGGGGTATTTTGTAGTATTCAGATTTAAAGTTATATTCAATGAGCTTGTATACAAAATTTCAGGTTCCTACCTTTTATAGTTTTGGAGATATAGATATTATAAGAAAACCAGTTTCAGAGGGGTAATGAGGGGGATGGGAAAACTTGATGAGAATACCATCATGAGCGGGAAGGAATGGGCATGGCAAAATAGCCTCTACCTATTGTAGTTTTTGAGAACCATTGGTGAGGACGGACCGACAAGGCTACATCACCTCGTCTTGTCGTTCTGATCAAGAATATTTATACTTTGTAGGACCCCTCCAAAACTTTTAGGTGTTATATACCTTTGGTCTGAACAGCAAACTTAATATACCCTGACGCACAGTGTGTACAGGGTATAATAAAAAGCAAATGAGACAAAAACACAAGACTAAGAAAAATTCGCAACATCCGTCGAAAGTCACAGTCACAGCATCAACACGATCATCGTCATCTTCATTGTCTTCATCATCAACATCAACAACATTCAAACAACGCTCAACGATATCATCAATGATGATGATGATGATCATCGTCGCCGTTGTCGACAAAAGTCTTAGTTGGTTCGTGCAGATTTTCGGACATCTGCACTTCGATTGTGGCATGTATCTTTTTATTATAATGAATGCGCAGACATGCGCTCGTCAACGTTTTCCAGTTGAGAATGATGTCCAACCGTCCATCGTACATCCCTTCGACTTGCTTAACGGCTACTCCTCAATAAGCCAAAAACGCTCAGTGGTCAGCCAACAAGACAGTCGAATAGCAACGTCATCATACGTAGAAGCGAACAGCAATAAGAATCGCATTCAAGCGCCTGGACTCTTCTACAGAATCTTCTTCTTCGTCTTTTGCGCGACCCAATTGCCTATCCAACAGCTACATGTGTTCATTCGTGTGTATACGGGTGTATGTGTGTGTGAGCAGCTGCTGTTGCTGTTGTGTCGAGCGGATATAGACAGACTGTAACATGATTATGCCTTTCAAATGAAATCAGCACCGAACGCTTGTTTTCAGTCAAACATTCATTCGTTTGTTCGTTCCTTCATTCAATCGGCCCATTGTGCTCATATGCCATATACAGATACATTTGAGCGCGGAGGAGTAACGAAAAATAAAAAAAAGAGTTGGCCACATATGAATGCAATGTTTGTTTTTGTTTTTATTATTGCACACTTCAAATTTTGTCTTCATTCACATTGCACTTGCTCCAGTTTCATTCCAGATACTTTCAACAGACAGTCTGTCGTCCACGTTGCACGTTGCACATTTGAATGCTTGCTTTATAAGGCTGTGCTGTTGCATGCACAATGGACAACCAACGCGGTTGCACATTTGGCCATCATTTATAGCCAAATCATGTTGGCCATTATTATTATCCTCAAGACAAAGCCAACTCTTCGTTTGCCAAATACAGAACGAAACCCAAAACGGAGCGCCACCCACACCCACACCCACATCCACTACACTACCACCAGCCAACAGCTTGACAAGCGCGCAAAGGTGTGCTGTCCATTTGAGCGGTTACTTTTTTTGTTTGTGAGAGGAAGTCAGTGCCCCCCACAAGCGTGCCTTTTGCGGCATGTCGTTGTTGTATCTTTTGCTGGCTCGCAGTTCTGTGGGTGTTGTCGCCGCCGCCGCGGGCACACAAAGACGCTTCAATGACAGCAGCCGCGAGCAATCAATTTTCAATTTCAATAACACTCAATGACGACGTACAATCAACAAAAAATACAAACGGTCTGCGAGATACTCAAGCGGCACTTAAATGAAGCGGTTTATTGACCACTTATCATTTCCTTCTGTACATTTCCCCAAAACATGGCCAAGCCAAGTGCAAATAAGCAATAAGCAATGCGCGTCAATAATAAGAAAATCAAATGGTGAAAAATTATCATTGTGCGTCGATTTATGACTGATAAGATGTCTTGGCCTTTGCAAAGAAACTTCAACGTTTACAAAATGCGACCAAACAAAAGTTCATGTAAAAAAAAAATAAAAAATACAATAAAACAAAAAAAAAAAGAAACAAAAATAAAAAAAATACTTTGGCATGTGCAATAAAAATCCCCCAATGCTCGATTAAGCCAAACAACGTCAATTTAATTTTTGTTTCTTGTTGTTATTATTGTTGTAGTTGTTATTTGCTCGCGCATTTGTTCGTTTGCTTTTATTTTCCTCGTTTTTGGCAAATTCAGCATTTCCGGTGCAGAGCAGCAGTCAAGTCAGTGTGCCTCTGCCTCTGTCTCTCAGCCAGCTAGCCAGTCAGCCAGCCAGCCGGCAAATGTACAAAAGTCACAAACAGCAACAACAAATGAAAAACAAAAAAAAGCAACAACAGTAATTTGCTAATTAAGCTAATTTCTTTGTTGCTGCAATGTTGCTCTTATTGCTGTGATTATTGTTTGTATTTAATAGTAAAATTACAGACACACATACACACATGCATGGGTAGAGAGTCATATATAATCATTCTAGGTTTACGAGTCGAGTCGAGTCGCGTTTCGATTGTAATAGGAAGAAGGTGTTTTGCCTCGCATCGCTTTGCTCGTTGTTACTCGGTATCTAAGCGGATTTCATTATCTTATCGACAACGACAACGACTACGACGACTTTGCTTGTTGTTGTTGTTGTTGACATTTTATGGCCGAGCAGCGCCAACAAGCCTCATTGCGATTTCATTCATAACACTGAGGCGGCTCATAAATGTGAGGCACATGGTCCGCTTACCTTACCTTGTCATCCAACAACAAAGACGGCAACGACAACGACGACGCCTTTACGAACGTATCTGATTGCAAAAAAGAAAAATAAAATAATAGCAGGCAACGATAGATACCCGTTTAGTGCAAATGTTATATACAGTCGTCATAAAATGTTTGTAGAGCTCTCAAACACACACAGACAGCGACATGCATAAGTGTGCGTTGCAACCCAAAAGTCCAAGGAAATGACGTTGCATTATTACGTAGCGCAGCACTTTGGTGGCATTCATGTTACGTCAATTGTGGCTGACTGAAGGTCGTGTTCTTAAGTGTTCATATGTGTGTTAACAGCTCTGAAAGCATTTGTTATTGATTGATAAAAGGAAATTCAATTAAAACCCAAATCAGCTTATAAGCTCTTGTTCAACACTTCAAAAGATTGTCCAACATATGAACTCTCCAATAGATAGTCGACCATATGCTCTAATTGAACGATTTTGACTCGTATAATGACGGCAAATCTCTTGTAACTAGTAATGGACCCTCAATCCATATGCACATGTATTGTTGCATAGCGCAAATACCTCAGTATATTTGAATAAACATGTATTAAATGAAACGCTTGTTATTCATTAAGAAAAGAATATGAGACCAGTAAGGGAGCTATTTTCAGCTTCGCTGAAACTTATATACTCTTGCTATCATTTTATCAATTATTCTTATTGGAAAATCCGTCTTATAGTTTTTCCAATAAAAATCCTACATGTCTTAAGAATGCAAAGTTTCATCTGTTTATACTTAAAAACCAAAAAAAGTTTTTCTAACAAAAACCGAATTTTTGACCGATTGTTCCTATGGGAGCTGTATGATATAGTTGTCCGATCTCCACTAAATTTGCAGTGTGTCCTAACTGACGTCCAAGATGTTCTTGTGCAAAAAAAATGAGGCGCTAGCTTTAAAATCAAAGCGTTTATTAAGCAAAAACCTCATTTTTAACCGATCGTTCCTATGGCAGCTATATGCCATAGTATTCCGATCAGGCTGGTTTCTACATATAAACTGCCTGCAAGGAAAAGAAAGTTTTCTGCGTTTAAATTTTTTTGCTTACTTCAAAACTCTGAGAGGAGTTCGCATTGAAACAGACAGACGGAAATGGCTATATGAACTCGTCTTGTCGTGCTGATCATATATGTATATACTTTATATAGTCGGAGATGTCCCTTTCTCTGCGTTGAAAACTTCATGACAAAGTTAATATACTCTTGCAAGAGTATAACAAGTATGTCGGTATAGTCGAGTATACTTGACAATATAATAGACTGCACCCACGGTAGACGGTGCCATGCCCCAAATCTGAATCAGATTATATAGACTCAGCAAAAAAATTAAGGTACCACTAAAAAAAAAAACCGAATATTGGACCTATTTTTGACGGTCTGTAAATTTGTGGGTATTGATCGAAACGACAAACTTTGAAAGAAGATTTCTTAGCTTGTAACTTCTAGTTTTTTAATGTTTTGCGGGAAAAAATTTTAGGAGTAAGGTAAACGTCCCAGTCATGGATCAGCTAAGGAAAAATTTAATTTCAATTCGACACTTTAACCTGAAAAAATATACATTCACCATGTTTGTTTTTTTATTTGGACATTTAGTCTTTTAAGAACAAGACACACATTCCACTATATTAATTATTATCCGTTTAATAAACAAATTTCGATTATCAATAATTCATTACTCTTTGCCCTAGTGATGGATCACTTGTCCCAGTACTGAATCGTCTTGTCCTAGTAATGGATCAGGTTGACAAAGTAACGTTATTATTGCTTGATTATCAATTTAAGTTGATATTTAATGATTCAATATTAAAAAGTGCGGTATGAAGATGATAGTCACTGAAAATCTTTATGAAAAACAATTATCGAAGTGTTTTTTCTTCTATTAACTTAAATCAAACTTCGCAGTGAAACAAATTATAACAAAATGACACCATGACTCAGAGTGACACATATGTGTCAAAAAGATCCCGTTTGTGAAAGAATATGAAACTTGTTATTGTTCGATGTACTGATTCATAACTGGGACATGATCCATTACTGGGACGTTTACCTTAGCAGTTTTCATGTAATCCTTAAATTTGCGAGAAAAAAAATTTTGAAAATTTGTTGTCTTTTCTTGAAGACAAAATGAAAAAACAAGCAGAATTTTCCATTTTCATGAAGACGCTCACACAATGTTAAAAAATGCAAATTTTGATCACTTAATTTTTTTCTTCAACTTTGAACACACGGGTCGGAAAAACCGCTCAATGGATCGATCTGAAAATTTACATGGTTATATTGGGTACTTAAGGGTGTAAAAATATCTTAAGTCCTCATCATATCGATTAGTGTTTGCTCAGATGCAGCCAAATAAGAAAAACAAGTGAAAAAGTCATTTTTTTTACTTTTTCCAACTTAAAATTAAAAATGTTAAAACATTTTGCTATCCAAATAATGTTTTAACTAGTGGTTGTAAGAAATTTTCTCTAGTTTTTAAAACGGTCTCCTCGATTCCAGTGCATTCATTCGTTGCTGAGATATCGATGATTGAACACAAAAGGGTATTTTTTGCTTCAACCTCGAATATCTAAGCGAAAAAATACCTTGCCAAGGATCGGAAAAATGAAAATTAAAACTGAATCAACATCTATCTGGTCGATATAATCGTTTATCTAAAAAAAAATCACCAAAGCCCATGGAGCAAGTGAAAAATGACAACAAATTAAAAATTTTTTTTTTCGCAATTTTAAGGATTACATCAAAACCATTACTCCCAAAAAGATTAAAAAACTAGAAGTTACAAGCTAAAAAATCTTGTTTAAGAGTTTGCCGATACGACCACTACCCATAAAGTTAAAGGCCGTCAAAACTAGGTCCAGGTCAGGTTCGTACCTTTAATAGTGTAGGAGATATAGCAATTTGAAGAAGATTACTTCTCTCAAGTGCACACCGATCTATAAGAATGGAGTGATAAATATAATTTAAACAATTTAACAGATCGATCGTCGTTGACATATCCAAGCGACACGTCTTGGGAGTTGCTGAATAATAAAACCATTTCAAAATCTCAGTTACTTCCTTCTCAGCTATAGAAACTTCAAGAAAAAGTCATAGAACTCTGTTCCGCTTTAACATCTTCACGGCTTTGCCATTGAATGCCTTCAATGTAAGCTTTCACTTGAAGCAAACGAACAATTACTAATCAAATTCGCTTGAGTGTTTTTCAGTAAGCAAAGTCATGCCACTACTCACACACACACAGACACACACACACACAGATGTGCACAGGAAATAAGCATTTTTATGAATGAAATGAAAGCGTAAAAATAAAACAATAAAAAAGTATCTAAACAGCAATAACAACAACAACAACAACGGAACACACTTGGCTTGACTTTTATTTTTCACTCACTCATTTGTGTGTGTACGTGTTTTTTTTATATATGTATATAATTTCATTCGTTGGGCTTTTTTGCGCAGAATTTTGAAACTTGTTTTATTTTATTAGAATTCGTTGTTTCAACTTTCCTTGTTGTTGTTGTTTCGGTCTGTTTGCGCTGTTTACAACAACTAAAAAACAAAAACAAACCGAATAGAAAACCAAAGCACACAAGAACAATGAAACGCTACAGATACAAATATGTGTATCTCAAACATGTTGAATGGAATTGTAGTAGGCAACGGCAACGGCAACAAAGCAGAGCAGCGCAGAGTAAAAAATCGCCCACGCTCACACCCAATGAAAAATTTATTATAATGGCAGGCATTTGAAGATGTTCGCTGTTGTTTAAATTATTATGAGTATGGCAATAAAATTAAGTGAAAATGAAATTTAGCTAAAAACAGATTTTTTTTTCTTATTGTTAGTGTTGTCATTGTTGTTGTACAGTCTTCACTTCGTACAATTAATAGGGCGGCCGACTAAAACAACAACAACGACGACGACAAAATAAAACAAATGAAGAGCAATGAGTTGTTGTACAAAGTGCGGCTTTCATTTCCGCTTAACAACAATGATAGCAACAACAAAAACAACAACAACTCATACATATATTATAATCAAAAACGAATGAATGAAAATGTTTAACTTAAAGTTATCGGACGTACATAGACATATGGCATACACACATAAGATACACAGACTCATGCATATCTGGCTAGAGGAACTTGCACAACGGGTTACTGTTGTCGTCGTTGTTGCTGTTACTGTCGACTGCCGCCTCAGTTGAAGAAATCGAAGTGAAACCCGTGATTATGTAGAAACAAGACTATTTAGTTGCATACAAAATCGAATCGCTTGTATGAGTGAGTAAACGAGCGGGAGAAAGAGAACGAACGAACGAACGAATGAACGATTAAAGTGAAGTGAAGTGTTTTGGCGTAACGCCTCCAACTTCCGTTTGCAGTTTGTCGTTTTGGAAATGCATTTCAACGCCATGCCAGGCCAGGCCAGGCCAGGCCAGATGTGCGTCTGCACAGCTTGTGTAGGTTAACTTCCTACGAGTACGAGCCATGTCAAACCGACCGACCGACAAGCAGACAGACTGCCGATAGTTTGAAGAAAAGGTGATTTAAATACTATGAAAAGAAAAAAAGCTGCTTAAAAATATTAGTTCAGTCTTACTTTGACTGATTGTCAGTGAGTTGCGCAGGAAGCAAAATGGTATAAAGCAAACGAATGCGTTGACAATAACATTCGAAACAATTGTCGTCGCACATCCGCAACTGCCTTAGATACGCAGATACGCTACGGCGCACTGCCACTTAAAGACAAAACTGCTTAGGCAAACGGCATATGCGCGGCAATGCGATACGTGCAACATACAAAGCAAACGACGACGACGCTAAGAACCGGAACAAGTAATTATACACAATGAATGCGAGCCTAAGCGATTCAATCCGGAAGTGCTGCTGCAAGCAACCAATGCGAAGGCACAGACAGGCAGGAAGGAAGGGACGCAGGGATGCAGGCGATATGCGGGCATGGCTATCAAAAAACATAAGTCGCTTTGTTTCTTTGCTTTTATGTGTCGACACAACAACAACATCACCACCACCAGCAGCAGCAGCAGTAGCAACAGAACGGAAGTAAGTACTTCCGCACTTAGCACGTAGCAGATACACTCAAGAAAAAGAAGAAGAAGTAGAAGCAGCATGTGAAAGGTATTGCACAATGCATACAACCATGGGCATTGATGTGTTTCAGTGGCATTCGTGTGTGTACACACCTCAGTACACGCCAATGTCAAAGGAACGACGCGTCGGCCTAACCAAACCGGAAGAACATATATTTTTATGCAGAGACATGTGCATTGCCTCACTTTTGTCGAACAAAAATTCAGAAAACGACCGTTTCAATTATTAACGCAACGCTGAAGAATTTATGTATGCACGACCTTTGCTCACAGAAACAGCTTCGATTTCAATAATTATTTTAGTCGTTACACCTTTGCTACTTGTATTTAACGAAGTTACCTTTCACTTTTTAGTCCATACCTTCTTGTTCGCAGCACCAAGCTGACTCGTCAACGAACGCTATCGAATTACAAATGTAACACCTTCGAAGGTGCAACATGGCCAGCGCTTTTGGCTTTGGCTCAATTCGGCAGTCAGACGGACAGACAGACGGACGAACGTCAAAAGTTATCTGACACTGGACAGAGGTTAATTTTTGGCAAGCGTGAAGAGTTCGAATGTGACTTCAAGTGCAATTGCAGGACATGAACTGGAAATGTAAAAAAAACGACTTGTATGCACAATCGGAAGTGGAAGTGGTTTGAGGACAAAATGCCATTTGCGGCAATCCTGGAACCAACACACGTGAGAACGGAAGTTTTGGTCAAGTAATTGGCCAGGAAACCAAGAACAAAAAAAAAAATTGTAAAAAAAATAATGAGGAAAGCAACCGACGATGACTTACAGCTGGCAATTCATAAGTGCGCCAGATTTAATTATATAATTAATAAATACATTCATCAGCCGCAGCAAAAAGCAAAGGCATTCAAAGAAGCAAGCGGTCGGGCTGGCGGTGCGGGAATGGCTTCAACATGCGTCCACTGCGGCAGATGCACAGGAAATCAATGACGTCTTGAGCCAAAGCCAATGAACAGCATCAGATCAAAACAACAACAACGACAACGACAACAAACAGAAAGAGTAGAAAAGTAAAAACATATGAAACAAAAATCTGTATTGAAGCAAAAGGCAAAGCCGATCTTTTATAAGAATTCTGCATTTTTAAAACTTTTTTTTTTTGTTTTCGTTTTGCCACTCTTTAAAAGAAGTCGTCGTTGTTGTCGATGACTGCGTTGAATGACGGAATGACGGGAAGCGCTCTGCTGGATAATTGAGGAAGTTATAATTGCCAATGAAATACCAGCCTGCCCTGCCCTGCCCTGCCTTGACTGCCTGGCTCGTCTGCCTGCATGGCATGGCCAGGCTTGGTCTGCAACCGGCTGTGGCAGCGGCTGTGGCAACGTGTAACTGCCACTGCAGATGTCGATGTCGATGCGCTGTGGCAAATGAAACCCTTTGCACAAGTGGCGTGCCAAACAAGCAAAGGAAATCATTGTTTTGTTTCTTTTCCTTTCTTTTTTTTCGCTTACGCTTTAGTAAATTGCATATGTATGTTGTTGCTGCTGTCGTTGTGTTTATCCTCAACACGTTTGAATGCTTCGCCACGGGAAACAGGACATTGTCGATGCTAAAGCATAAATTGAAATTGAGTTCCTGCTGCCTTTCCTTTGCCTGTTCTCTGCCTGTTCTCTGCTTAATTTGACGCGCAAAGCGGAAGGACAAATGATTATTGGAATTATAAACTGATTGAGCATAGAAAGGATGTGCAAATAACTGACAGGGCAAAAAAAAAGAAAGAAAAAAAACGACAAACAGATTCAAGTCAATATAATCACATTAGAGTGTATATGTGATGTGTCTGTGCGTGTGTGAGCCAAGCAGTGAAGTGCGTAGCTCATTATATTTGCACATTGATAGCAAATGATGTTACTTAATAAGCGCCTTCAACAACTTATATGTACGTACAAATGTGAGTATCGCTCATTGGCATATCTGTATAAACATTTAAGTAAATAAACATTAAATTTATGCGAGAAAGGCAGACAACGAACGACCAACGAAGAACGACTTTTGCGCGCAATAAACACATTTTGCACAACAAAAAAAAGTAAAGAAAGAAAAGGCAACGCACCTGTGTCAACAGTGCGCCAAGCTTAAAGCATTTGCAAACAGTTGCCTGGCTGACAGACAATGGCAAACAGAAAGACGCATTGTTCTCAGTCGCAAAGACGCGCTTAGTCCTATTTAACTTAACTATTTATAAGTAATTGTAGCGAACAGACGATTTCATTGAATGCCATGTATCTCCACTGTATATCTATGAATGTATGTACATATGTATCTGCTGCTTAGAGCCTGCAAGCCGGCCAGTCAGCCACTCAGGCCAAGAAACGTAAACAAAGCATAAGACTCACCTCTTTGCTGGGCACACAAATCGGTGTGCCCACTTTAACAATGCCATTCTCGACCATGACGCCCATGACGATCGGGTCACGACTGTTGAATATAAATTGTGGCAGTATCTGTAATATAAGAAGAAGAAGAAAACAACAGGCGGTGAAACATCATCAAAATTAGACTTAAGTAGGCTGCAATTAACAAGCTCAAGATCCGCAACTTTCTAGCATTTTCAGTCGCTTGGATCTTCGCTTGTTGATCACGGCGTTCTTGATCTGAGCTTAACTACTTTTTAAATAATGTTGCTTAATTATAGTGTCGAATGCAAGGCAATCTTGCAATGAGGCGCAACGCAACGCAACGAAACACGGCCGAACAACTCAATTTCCGTTTGTCATCTAACTCGAGGGGCCCCCATCTATAGGCAGCGATCGAAGATGATGCTGCTGCTGCGGCTGCCACAGCTTCTCGAGTTAATAACAAAACTAAATAGCGTCATTATTGTTACTACAAACTCAGTCGGGCTTTCGCACACACTGACACACACACATGGATGAGGCAATTACAAGTCAAGAGGCTGGCCGAGTCTTCTCGCTAATATCTAATGATGGTCTATAAATCAAGCATACTCGCTCGTCCGCTCGAAGCCACTCATATGCTACTCTGCCGCTGCCGTTGCCACTGCCGCATGTTGCACAAAACTTTTGAGCAGGAAGTGTGCTTCGATTCAAGTCGAGTCGACACCGTCTCGAACAATGGCTTAGCCGCATAGACTGGCAACCGCTTAGACTCTGACTGCCATCATCATCGTCATCATTATCAAGTTGGCTGCTGTGGTAAGCTTAGAGTAGCTCAACTCAAAGCTCAGCTTGAAACGCGCAGCTGGAGTTACTGCCGGTACACTGCTACGCTGTTTGATTGCAGTTTACACCTGTAGCTTGGTAATTACACTAGACACTGTGCGCCGCATGCAACATGCAACAACGCGCTTGCGGCGCTTTTCCCCTGCCTCAGCACCATCAGCCAGTCGGCCCACACTTGCGTCTTATGAGCCTTAGACTTGTATTTTAATGTTTGTCAACGGTGCGTGCGTGCGTGCGTGTGTGTTTGTGAGTGTTTGTGTGCTTATCAGCGTATCAACTATTGGGCTGCTTAGAACGCATTTGCAAAACATCACACTTACCTTAAGTTTACATGGGAAGACGGCAATCGAGCGAAACTCTTCGCGCTTCTTCTGCTTCAATTCCTCACGGTATGCAGTGAACTTATCAAATAGATGATAGATTATATCAGCTTGGAATATTTTCACGCCCACCGAATCGGCCATTTCCTGAGCTTCACGCTCCACTTTTACATCGAACGCCAAAATTGTGGCGTATCTGAAACGGAAAATATAACATGAAAAACACCAACAAAACAATAACATGCAATAATTTAATACAATTAAACAAATAACCTAAAAACAATTGTTTCTTTTCTTTGCTTTTTAATGTTCAACAACAGCAGCAATAACAACAACGTTGATGAAAAGCCCAAATCAAACTTGCAGCCGCCTCGTCAACTCATCAGTCAACAAAGTATGAGATGAAGTAACAAAAACAGAAACAAAGATAATTGAAATCATGTCAAGTTCTCAGCGGTCGAACAGGAAACGAGTGCCAGTTTTGTATCTCCATCTGTCCGTCCGCCCGTCCGTCTGTATGTCTGTCTATCCGTCTGTGTAGCAGAGAGTTGGACAGGAAGGGACAACAACTTGAATTGATTGCAGTGCTGAGTACAAGTTTGAAGTCGTTGTTCTGAGCTGAGCTGAGCTGTGCCACTCTTGCCGTTTTTGTTGTTGTCATTGCTTTCTTTTTTTTTACTTATATAACGACTAGTTGCGTCTAATGAAGGTGATTTGTTAATTCATAAAATAATGAATGTTAATGATCGATGATTTCAATACACATGACGCTCAAAGGTAACAAGTCAACTTTGTATTGAGCAACATTTCGAATCCAATCGAAATGTATTTGATAAGAGGCCATAGACCTTCAACGACGTCATTGCATTGAATTGATTTACTTGTAGCCGTGATTTGTTTACAATGTCGCATGATGAAAAAGCCGCTGTCTTAACTGTTTTCAATAATCAAACCACAAAAGGTTTTTTTTATGTAAACCAATTTTTCTTAATTATTCAAAAGTTGTAAAAAAATATATATTTCATTGACTCATTTTCAGCAGAAAAAAAAAAAACAAAGAACACACAAAGTGTCAAAAATCTGTTACGCTCGTAAACAAAGACTTTTCGTCTTTGAGAAAGTCGCATGCAAAAATGTCATCAATGTCCAAAGCCCGAACCGCCCCGTCACGCGTTTTGGTCTGTGCTACCCAATGGAGCATGATTCATTAAGCCAATATATAACAAGAGTATCTGCTGGATGCTGCCTGCGCCGAGAGCAAATGCATTCAGTGATTTATGTTTGTTTGCTTTCGGCGGTAAACTTCAGCTTCATTTGCAGCGGCTGTGGCTTTGACTCATTAAAGGATGCACAAGCCGTCTGTCCGTCTATCTGACTGGCGTTGAACTGTGCCAATTTGTTCGTTCGTGATTGCCTCGCTCGCCCGCTCGCTTGCTTGTAAGCTCATTTACGGTGTTTTCTTGACAGATTTACAGCCTTGTAAGCTAAATAGCATGAGTCAATTTTTTCTTTTGTTTTATTTTTTTCCCGTTGTTTTTTTTTTTTTTTTTTTTGTTCGTTCTGTTTATGGCCAACAATAATTTATAACTGCAATAAAGCATTGAATAAGTCTTATTTATTTTAAGTCGGCCGAAGATTGATAAAGTAACCCACGCACACTTTCAAATTGTGCCGCAACTCCTGCATTGCACTGACACTCATGTAGACCCCCACCCCCCCTTCAACCGCGCTTCAGTTTGCCTATTGTCGCCACGCAATGCTGTCAAAGTCAATTAAACCGCTCAGCCGCCAATTCGACAAATTAGCGCACCCTTTTTTGTTGTTGTTATTTTGTTTATGAGCCGCCGCACAGAGGGGCCTCAGATACATTCAGCTTGCAAAAATCAAAAATTTCATTAACGCTTTGGATAAAACAAATATATGCGTCTGATAGAGAATTTTCCAGAGATTAAGGAAATATTAACCTTAACGAAATCGGAATTATAGTTTGGAAGATATACGCACTCAAAGTTGACCTTTTTTTCAACTTTCAATGATATACTCATTTTTTTGAAAATTCGGCATCTTTGAGTTGGAATAAAAACGAAATTATAACTCGAATCATTATCGAATTGATTTCTATTCTTAGGTAGCCATATTATAGTGTTATACTATAAATACCAAGGCTGTAGCATTTATAGTTTACCAGAGGAGGCTGTTTTTCGAACTATCTGTTTTTTGGGTATTTTTCAACTTTGGTGGACAATTAAAAAAAACGTTAAAATATGTTAACCGCCAAATTTTGCAATTATGTTTATTGAACATTCCTTAACCTATGTTCAAAATTTCAGCTGCTCTTATTTGCTCTTTTGGTTTTTAAAGCAAAAAAACGGCCGCAACATCACACAAAAAATCAGTGAAAAAGGCGCTGCTGCGGGTATAAGAAGAAGAATGAATAGTGGGTAAATTTACATTGACAGCTTTAATATGTTAATAAAGTGAACAAATGTTGTTATAGGAAGAAACTTGTCGTATTTGCTATGCAGGTGGTGGCTAAAATTTATCGTAGGCGGTGTGAAGGGGGTAAAATGTCTTGATTTTGTTCATTTTGTATGGCAGGTACCGTTTTTAGTGGTCCGATCTCAATGAAACTTATAAACAATTGGCCTGAGTATGAAAGAAGACTACCTTTTAAATTTCAGCCCTCTATTTTGAAAGCCAAAAAAGTTTTCAATACAACGATTTATCTTTGCTTCTCTTCCTCTTCTTCATTTTGTATGGCAGGTACCAGTTCCAGTTGCCCGATCTCAATGAAACTTTCAGGCATTGTGTCAGACTATGTAAAACTTCTAGGTGTGAAATTTCAGTCGTCTATCTTCAAAAACAAAAAAGTTTTCCACACAACAAATCAAGTTTTGTTAATTTTTCTTCTTCTTTTCGTATGGCAGGTACCAGTTCCAATAGTCCGATCATGCCGATTCCGACATATGAGTTGATCGCATAGAAAAGAAAACTCTGTGCAAAATTTCAGGTCGATAACTTCAAAATTGTGGGAGATATTGTATAAATACTGAAAGACATACAGACGGACGGACGGACATGGCTATATCAACACGTCTTGTCATACTGATCAAGAATATATATACTTTGTACAGTCGCAAGTTTCTAAGTTTGTATAAAATGAAAAACTAGTGATTTTCTGTCGCTTATACTGCACCGGAAACAAATTCTGACTTTGACAACCTACTATGCCGCTCCCAGATATCGTAGCGTATTGAACGATGGCTTGTTTTAAAGCTTAAGGAATTCACTTTTAAACAAAACTTATTTCATGCAATTATCTTTATTCGTTCAGAAGATATGATTTTTGCAATGCAAAAACTCAGAAGGCCCCACTGTGCGCCGTTTCAAGTTTGGCATTTTATGCGCGCCTTTTCAACTTTACATTACATAAAATTATTTTACGATGCTCGTAAAGCCCATAGACCGATGATTTTTCACGCGCCGTGTGTGTCTCATAGATACTTTTGTGAACGGCTTCATTTCAAAGCGCAGCTCTGTGTCATCGTCACTGTCTTCGCCGCCCGCTGTACTTAATTTTTATTAAATATTCTTCTATTTTTCTTATTGGCAAAGTTTACTTTACGCCTATAAAAGTTAATACAAAGCATATTTAATACGCCGTATTTTTTTCATCTCTTACTTATAGTCTGCCATAAAATCGTATCGAAGCGTTTATTGTTGTGGCATGAGATTTTATTAGTTTACTGAATTAAAATTTTTATAATAAAGTCTTTTGTCTTTTGGTTTATAATTCAATAAAACTTGCATCGCAATCGATTTCATCATTGTTCATTGTTTGAATTCGTCGAATTCCTTGCCCGTCTCATTGTTCTAATAGTTGACATGCAAATACTTTCACTATCAGCAATTACGGAAGCATGTGACTCAAATTCAACGAAAGAATATTTATTATATGTATGAATTTGATAGCTTAGTTGCGAAAGACGCAAAATAAAAAATAATAACTTATTTCAAGAGGTTTTTTTTTTTGCCAAATTCAATGACACCCCACTGAAAAAATTCTGTTTCTGAGAAACAAAATCAAATTTGCAGAAGAAAAAGTCGCGGGTTATCATATAAATATATAGAAAATACTTGGAAATTAAAATATAGAAGTACTTAAAACGTTATTTCCTCTCTGATTTGGAAATCATTAGCCAATATTTAGTTTTTATGAAAAAAATAGAATAAAACCCAAACAAAATTAAGCGCGTTTTCATAATAAGAATAACAAATTCTTAGAAATTTAAATAAAATTTACGGAAGGGTCATCGGTGATCGTTCGCCCATTCTGTACACGCCTCCGAGAAGACAAGCCGTCTTGTCTTATTTAAGCCTACTGATCACTGTTTACAATTTAGGGGTTTTAATCAATCAAATGCATGAAGAACCCCTATATAATAAAAGGCAGCAATATAAATGCGTTAGTCTAACACTCGGATTCAAAAATCAAGGTACAAATGCCAGACATATGAGTGTTTTATATAAAGAACGATGATTGGTCGTTTCTAGGAAACAGAACCAAACCAACAGACAAATAAAAAGGCGGTTTATCATTTAAAGAACAGAAAACTCTTGAAAAAGAAAATAGAATCTACAGATGGATCACAAGCGAGTTGTTTCTTTCCCTCTATGCTCCCCAAAAGCATAACTATTGATCGCGTGACATTTAGGGAAGTTTTCTTCATTACTCTCATGTTATATGGGCGTATACTTCACTTACGGTAGTTTAGCTAATTGATTGAAATTAGTTTGGGTTTTAAAGTTATAATTTTCATTTAATGTTTATTAGATGATACTTCTAATCAAGAGCATAGTGAAGGGGGCCAGGGGGTCCGTGCCCCAACTTTGATACTTTGAATACTTAAATTCGTTCTAGTTTATTCAAAAATTGTAACAGAAATTGCAGTCATTTTGCGACAAAAAAAATTTCAAAATTTTTTGTCTTTTTTGATTTACTCCATGGACTTCGATCAATTGTCTTTAGATTAACAATTATACTGACCAAATAGCTTGTTGATTCAATGTTAATATTCATTTTTTCGATCGTTGCTACACAGATATCCGAGATTGAACCAAAACAGGTATTTTTTACTTTATCCATCGATATTTCAGCAATGAATGAACGCACAGGAATAGAAGAGACAGTTTTAGAAACTGATGAAAATTTCCTAAAAGAACCAGTTAAGACATTTGGAGAACAACATTTTTTAAAACTTTTAATTTTAAGTTTTTCGATACGACCAATACCTACAAAGTTACAGACCGTCAAAAATAGGTCCAAAATTCGATGTTTGATTTTATTTTGAAAAATATTGATAATTTTTCTGGTCATTCGATATTGGGCCCCCCCTTAGTGAAAACCTGGCTACGCCCTTGCTTCTAATAACAATAAAAACCAGTAAGGGAGCTATTTTCAGCTTTGCTGAAACTTATATACTCTTGCAAGCATTTTCTCAATTATTGTTATTGTAAAAGTCCGTCTGATAGTTTTTCCATTAAGAGTCATATAAGTTTGTAAACATTGGTATTGAAAAAGGCAGACAGACGGATATGGCTATATGAATCCGTCTCGTCAAGCTGATCAAGAAAATATACACTTTATATAGTCGGAGATGTCACCTTCTCTGCGTTGCAAACTTCTTGACAAAGTTAATATACTCTTGTTGCAAGAGTATAAAAATTGTTTTTCTAAAAATTCGTTTAACAAAAAAATTAATTTAATTTATTTGTCTTGAAAAAAAAAATAATATCAAGACACTGAAACTAAAATAGACTATACATATTTTAATATTTTGTTATTCCACCATGATTTTTCAAAACTTCGGCGAGCCTACGACTCATGGAATCGACCAGATTCTTACAAATTTATGAATTAATAGTGAACCACTCAGCATGCACTTTTTTTCATAAATTGTTTTTAGGCTTATACCCACATATTCTTGTTTTTAATACTCCCCCATAAATATTCAATAAGATTTAGGTCTAGAGATTTTTTTGCAAGTTGAGAGGAGTGTTTGGGGTCATCATCTTGTATGAACTCCCAATTTAACGGCATTCCTTCCTCGGAATATGGTAGCATTATACTGTTAAGAATGTTAACTGTTAAGAATGTTAACGTAGTCAGCAGCGTACATTTTCCCTTTTATCCAATGTATTGGACCAACACCTGATGAGGACAACCATCCCCACAATATTATATTGCCACCATCATGCTTAATCGTTTTTATTGAGTGTTTTCGATCACGTCCATTATTTTTAGGAGTCTAATTTTTGGTTTTCCATCACATCCAAACAACATTATCTTTGTTTCGTCTTTCCACAAAAAGTTTTTCCAATTTTTCCTTGTTTACTGCCTCTTCGCAAAAATTTAAACGGTGTTTGATAAGCTGAGGAATGTGACTTCAAATCTAGCTCTATCCGACTATTTCGTATCATACGAATAGTAACAGGAACTTTGAACTCCTTTTTCAGTTCTGGTGAAAAGAATTAGGTTTTCTTTAACTGCCGAGTTAGAAGTTCGACACATTCTGAGCCTACTGACATTGGGGCCGTTCAAGTATTACGTAGTGCTATTTGAAAAATCTTGAATAATTGAGTTACGTAATACTTAAACGGCCCCATTTTGCAGAAAAGTTAAATCGTGGTCACTTAGTAAATTATTACGTAAATATAAAATTCTTTACAAAATATGCGCAAAAGCGAAACCTATATTGAATAGCATTACCAACTAATCATTAACAGTAAAGATTATCCATAAAACTTGCTTACAGTATGGCTTGAAGTGTCAGAGTACATGTCGTTTTTATTATTCTTTCCATTACTATATAGTGTGTGTAGTACGTAACGCTAACGGCGAGGAGTCGTCACTGATTGTGACCTTTTAAGTTCAACAGGTACTTTATTATGAACACTTCTACTACTTGTTCTTATTATATTTCTTATATACATTAGTATTTGACTTACTGTGCTTCGTGCTCCAACATGGTGGACGCCTTCATGACATCTCGCTTCACAACGGGACCAATTCGTATAGCAGCATACTGAAATGAAATGAAGAAGCAAGAGTGAGCAAGCAATATATTTAAGAACAAACCGATATTGATTCAAAGAGTTACCTAATTACAGATTCGACAACAGCATGTCGGCCCACATGAAGCACTTTACACACACGCACGCACGCACACACTCACGCACGAGCGCTACTGCTGCAGTGTGACGAGCACCTCCTGCCAATCTACGACAGCTGACCTAATGCGTATCTATTTAAAATCGACAGCTATTTTTAATAGATACAAGCAGCAAGAAGCATGCAGATGCAGATACAAATACAGAAGAAGTATTTCAATCAGAATCATTAGCATGTCTCGCAACAAAGACCTCCTCGATTGTCACCGCGCTCGCACTACTTCCACATACTCTCTCTCTCTCACACATACACACGCACACACTTGCTCTCTAACTCGCTGGTTAATCTTTACAAGTTCATTCACACTTTCTTCTATTGCCAGTCAGCATGTATATTTGTATCTATCTATCGATTGCCGAATGTTATTCAATGAATTTAAAAATACTTACATTGCATGAATGAATGCATTCTGTAAGTCTGTTTTTGTAGGAAAGCAATGTCAGTGGGCGATGACTTATTTTAGTTTGTGAGCAACTTTGTCATTTGCCGCTTTAAAGCGTTTCTTGTTGTATTCATCTGTATCTGTATCCATCAAGAGACATAGTACGCACTTTGTACGAAATTGCGTATTGCATGCGCAACTTATTGAAATGTAATAGCAATGGAAAGAAAAACAATAACTTTTAATCAGCAGAGAAGCAGTAGCGAAAGGATGGACGGACAGACAGACATGCACAAACGACACGAAAATGCCAATAACGGAGGAATTAATGACACAAAGAGTTGGCGCAGAGTGAATGAAAGGCGAAATATGATGCGCGTCATAAGCAAACGTGTGAGTGAGCGAGATGGTGTGCGAGTGAGCGGCTCAATTGTAAATTGAATTCAATTACATTTCGATTGTTTTCTTCGTTATCTCTTTGCTTTGGCATGGCCGTTGAGTTAAAATTGATGCTGTTGTTGTTCTTGTTGTTATTTGGCTTCATTCATAAAAATTTCATTCATTTATGATAAGCATAAACAACAACAACAAGGTGCATGATAAAAATGACAAACAGCGAACGAAATGGAAAAACAGACAAAACGCAAAAAAGTACAAGTAAAGACGATATAGTCGAATATACTCGACAATACGAATACCCTGCACACGGCATGTATATTTGGCATTGCCCATTTATTTCAGTTTAACGGTCTTTGAGGGGCAACTATGAGGGAAAGGGATATTTTGTGGTACGCAGGTTTGTATCTTTTGTAGTTTTGGAGCTGAGGGAAGGTGCCAAAATTGTGGTATACAATTTTGTAGAGCACATAGTGAGTCTAAATTCATGTTTCTACCGCTTCTGATTTCTGCTTTGAGTTATAGGCTTTTTAAAAGGTGGGCAGTGATTTATCGGAGGGAAGGAGCCGGCGTGGCACAAAACTATTCAAACTCGTGTCGACCCTCCAAATTTCAAGTCTCTAGTTCTGGACAGACGGACGGACAGACGGATTGACATAGCTATATCAACTGGTCTTGTCGTCTTGACCAATAATATGTGCATTTCATAGAACCCCCTCCCAACTTTTGAACGTGCAGGGTATAAAAATCAGAGCTACATATGACGGAATCGGAAGAATTGCGCAGAGAAACATGTGACAACAACAGTTGTAAACAACTAATAACTAATAACAAAAAACAAACTTTAACGAAGATGTAAGAAGCTCGTGTTTATGCAAATAACAAACGGCAGTTGGCCTAAGAGGCAAAGAGGCTCAGAGAGTAGAAATTATTATTGGTTTGTGGTTTTTGCTGCTCAACTGTGAAATGAGTTGAGATACAAGTTACGAGGTGGTCAAGGGAGCAAGAAGAGCGTCAACAAGCTGCTTACGCACGCATTGAATGTGCGTGGGCGAACAATCGATTGCATATACTCGGAAACAAAAGCGTTTTAATTAGCTAAGGAATATGGGCGAAAGCGACGAAGAGGCGATGCTGAGAAAGTGCACAACAGTCAAGTGAAACAAAGTATGCAAGACGGACAAGTTTGTATAATTCAATAAGTGATTACAAAGATTTTAGTATAAATTAATAACAAATCGCAAGGATTAAGATGATTTGAAGCCTTATAGATACTTTATGTGCCCATGACAATGCTCGACACGCATTTGGTCGGTTTTGTGTGCCAGTCACTTGAAGGTCGTTTCAATTAAGCAGAAAACATTCTTAAAATAGCACAACAAAACATGTCGAAATACTTAAAAATCGAAAGGCAAATAAAAATCAACAAAAAAAAAACTCTAAAAATTGTTTGACAGTCACTCATCAACGCAAATAACGAAAATTGCCTATCATTCGAATGAGATTAGCAAAAAAGCAACAAAATCGAAGAAAACAACAACATAAACAAGAACAACACGAGAAAATTACGCAATTTTTATGGAATTTTGTTTATGTTTTCGCATGAGAAACTAAACAACAACATGAGTATTTACAAGGCAGACAACAATCAAACTCAAAGACGTCAGAGAGAGGAAGAGTGTTGTCAACAAACACTTTTGACAGTTCATTAGGTGAAGACGATCTCTCACGCCTCATGCTTTAACTTTTAAACAACTTTGTTCGTCCTAATCAAGCACGGTAAGAAAAAAAGAAGTAAATTATGCAAAAGAAATAGAAGAAAGTCTTGGTCAACTACCCTTCTCAATGACGATTCCGATGACGACGTCGACGGACGTTGGTTCGGTCGGTTTTCATTCATAAAGCCCAAAAGTTATACTGCGACCTGTTTATGAATGAAATTAAGCAATACGCAAAAGCAAGCAAGCAAATGAACCCAACAACAACAATAACAACCATGAAGTGACTCAAGAAGTATGAGTAGTGTAACGCTTTGCTCTGCTCTGCTCTGCTGTACTGAGCAGGAAGAATTGCTTCCGTTGTTATTTTTGTTTTTTATCAGCCGTTCTTCCTCTTTTTACGCTTTTATTTTCTTTTTATTGTTGTGTTTAGTTCAGCTTTTTTATGCGCTTACTCACTCACTCACTCAGTCAGTCAGTCATTCATTCATCCATTCGTGCATATACACACATACATACAGATGGCCGCTTTGCCTGAAAGTCTTTGCATTCATTGTTTTTATTATTGTGTGTTCCCAAACTACTACGCAGCATTAATGAAATGTCTTCTTTTTTTTTTTTTATGCCATCACTTCCACTGTGGTGCTCTCTTCCGCTCTTCCGTTACAACTGAGAACAGAATGGAACGGAACGGGCAAACCCATAGCCAAGAATGGCAACGGCTGTGAAATTAAATTCATTCATGAATTCCTCAATCCACAAGCATTTCTGTGCGCGGGGTATGTGCGGCAGGCCAGCGCATAAATGAATGAATGAAAGCGCCCCAAACTGACGGACGCGTTACGCTTCGTTAACGTAACTACGTTGCTAAAAACAAGAAAACAAAAAAAAAAAGAGAAAAAAGTAATAATAATAATCTTATTGTCTAAGGCTTCTGTTTTTTGCGCAACCCTCTTCAGCAACCGCACAAATTCGCGCTCTTGAGTCTACTTTAGGCTACATAAAAAAAAAAAGCTGCCATTTCCTGCGCCTTAATTTGGCTGGCAACAGAGCAGAGCTGAGCGTCATAAACGTTTACGATTAAAGATTACGTCACTCTCCGCGCAAGCAACATTACGTGCAAGCACCTTTTCCTTCCGCTTTTGCAACATTTTCGCGGAACCAAATTGCGTCATTTTTTTTAAAGCATTTTTCTTTTCTTGGAATATTTAGAACTTTATACAAACATAAACAGATGGAACAAATATGTATTGAATTGCCAATTATTTGACTTTGCATGTTACTGTCTCTCTGTCTCTTACTTACGCCACCGACTCGATTACAAATTAATGTCACATGTAGGTGAGCGAACGACAAATGAATGAATGAATGAATGCAATAGCGTTGCATTGCGACGTGCTGAGCTGTGCTGTGCTACGCTACGCTACTTGCGACACGGCAACTAAATATTTCACTTTTTAATTCAAATGCATGTGGGAATCAAATTACGCGAACTAAAATAAAATAAAAAGAAAAAAAATAGAAACGTGAAGCGAAAAACATGGCGTGGATGTACAAAATGAATGTTGTTTCAACATAATTATCAAGTGTGAGGGAGAGAGAGAGAGAGAGAAAAAGAGAGAGCGAGAGGACGACACAGAGTCGCCGACGAGTTTCTACAACCAATTTTTCATTCATGAAAAGCACCAAAAGAAAAATTATGATGTTGTAGTTGTTGTTAAAGACAACGCAACATGTACAAAGTTGTGGTGCAAAAACTGAAACTGAAATACTGTTACGACAACAAGAGTTGTTACATGTATGTATCGTACGTCGTTAAGTTTGGAGGTTGATTGCATGCTTGGCTTGGCTTGGTTTGATTTAGTTGGTTTGGCTCATACACTCGTACTCATACTAACCGTCACCTTATACGTTACCCTCCCAACCCAACTCATTTTAGTAGCTGAAATAATGAATGAGCGCGTGATGGTTTTGCCAACCATCATCGTCATCATCATCATTATTGGTGAAGGAAAACTCGAAATGCGGGCGAGCGACAGATAGCAAATTGGTACAACTTTTTATATGCACAAAAACATACATACACATGTGTGTGTGTGTAAAATTGTTGTCGTCCGTCAAGTTTTCAATTCTACACACATGTTTAAGTGTTGGCAACATTAATAGCGCGCAACATGTTGATGTGAAACAAGTTGCGCAAATGCAGAAGATCGAAAACTGAAACGAAATTTTAGCAACATTTCTCTTTTCATTTCCATACAAATTACACTTAAATGGCCACCCATCACTAAATAATCGATTGCTTTGTAAACATATTGATTATTTATATTCGTATAGAAAAACTCCGCCTTTGCTTACGCGTGTGTGTGTTATGTTGTTCAGGTGTGTGGTGTGTAGCGACGGCGCTAGTGACGCACGCACTCAACTCACTGACAAGCGGAGACAAGCGAGAGAGCCAGAATAGTAGTGTACATTTTATGAATGGATGATTGAATGATGGAACAAACGAAATTAAGAAGCGAAACTTAATGATCGAGTGTTTTGGTTTACCCCCTGTCCTCCTTCCTTGAATTGTTGTTGCGCACTTTCAATTTGTTGAAATTAATTAATGTTTATTTGAACAATGAAATGAATTATTTGCTTTATCCACATACATACATAGTACATATATGAGTTCGCATGTGTGTAAACAAGATAAAGTCGTAACGGTACTAAGTATAGACAAACAATTAATTGATCTACGCAAAAGTTTGCAAAAACGCTTCAAGAGCGCAGTAAGTACGAAATTGGCGGTTAGAGGGCGCTAGGATAGACAAAAAAGTAAGAAGATTGAATATATTTATTTGCTTGTTTTTGCAATTCAATAAATTAATTTATGAGTTTTTCGCAATGTAAAGTGACTTTAATAAACGCGTTACACACACACACACATACAAATATTGTATTATGAAGCAATCGACAGTCACCGGACACAAGCAATAGTTACAACAACAACAATTGACGACGGAATGTGCTGGTGGGTGACAAGTTTGTTAAAAACCGCCGCCGACAACTATACGATTTTTTTTATGGCACTACACAATTTTTAGACAAAAAACAGACACACACACACACATACAAGTTACTTAATTTGGCACAAGCCAACATTGGCAAAACTTGTTAAGCAGCAACGTTGGCAACGCCTCCACCAGCAAGCGGCAAAGCGCACTTGAGCAGACAATAAACAGCCAGTCTGACAGTCAGTCAGCCAATAGTTAGACAATCAGTCAGTTAGTAAGGCAGTCAGTCAATGTGATTTGTTTTTTTTTTTTCTCTGTTTTTAATTCGTTCGCTCATTTATTCAGACATTCATTCATTCATGAAGCTTAAGCATTGTATTTACACTCATTAGTCAAGCAAGTTGCTGCTCCATATATGATGATGAGATACAATGTGGCACGGCCGGCCGGCTGACAAGCTGGCAGGGCAGCAAGTGACAAAAATCAAATGAAATGAACGCCATATGGCGGCCATGTTGTATTGCCGCAACTGTCTTTTAGTTAATTTCATTCATGAATTCATGTCACACACACACACACACACACTCTGACAAACAGCGTAAATCAATTACCAAGACACATATGAGAGACTGGGAAAAGAAAAACAAAAAACAAAAAAAACTTGCTTTCATTCATATTTGGACAAAGCATCTTCAACTTCTTCTTGGTAGGTTTGGTAGTTGTAGCAGTCAATCAGCGACTGTAAAACCGACAATCCGCCGGACAGACAGTCAGATGCACCGATTGCATCTTGACTGCATTTTTTCGAGTGGCTAATTTGCATAGCTGTCGCAGGCGTCGCAAAGTGCCGATGTGCTTGCGTAGGTGCTTTACGCGTTTGATTAAGCACAGCACAGCACAGCACAGCAGAGCACAGCATGGGAATGCGTTCCAACCAACTCAACAACTGCCGTAAGTCATTGAAGCTGTGCTGATGCTGCTGCTGCTAAGATTGTGGCTGATGACACGCTGTGGGAACAAACGAACGAATCATGCTATGCATGTGGGAGCACATCTCTTTCTTTTTTGGTTTTTTTTTTTTTTTGGTGTTGACTTTTTGGTCTAAACGCCTTTGAGTGGTTGACAAACACTAATTAACAACTTTCTGTCCGTCCAGTTGTCTTTTGATTTCCAACATGGCACCGGAAATGCTTTAAATTGGGATTAATGTTGTTGTATGCTCAAACCAACGCAGAGAAAATACTGAGCTACCATTAACGTATCAACGAAGCGCATTTAACATTCGCTTAGAATCGAAATGTGATTTTGAACGCACGACCATGTTCGTTGGACTTTCTTTGGCATTTCAAAGTATTTCAGCGCACACACTTTATCAGATTTCTTATTAAGCTGTCAATTAATAAAATTCATTGAGTAGAATTTTTATGAAACGGCAAAGAAAACCTTGAAAATTGCTTTGCGTTACGTTTACTATGCCATATAGAGAACATCATCGACGACGTCGACGACGACGACAACAACAAATTAAACAATCTGTTGCAAATGTTTAAACAAAAATAGAATTGTAGACATTATTTCACGCTGTTGCAAAAAAAGAAAAAAAAAATAAAAAGAAATGAAAAAACAAAAACCCCAAACCAATTCAAGTATTTTCTTCTTAATTTTATTCAACTTCCGCTCTCATTTCCGCTACGTCGTCACTCTGGTTGTTGTTGTTGATGTTCGTGCTGTCATACTTATATAGAAAATCGCTATAAATGTCTGCGATTTGTTCCCGCATGTGAAAAATGCCTGAACTTGCGTATTTATAAATAAGTCTAAATTATTTGAAAATAAAAAAAAACCCAACAACAACAACAAAACTGCTTTCGTTCTAAAACGCAAACAAATTTTTCTTATGTAATAATAATAAAAAAAAATTGGCTTTGGCTTCAAATTTCAATTGTTGGCCATGCATTCATTCATAAAATAAAAACTGACAATCGTTTTTGGCGAATTTTGCGCGCGTAAGCAATGAATTCGAGCCTCATTTCCGCTACAGCGGAAGTTCGTAGACATTGGAAACACTTTTACAAAACTGTAAACAATTACGACGTCTTTGTGAGTGAGTGAGTGAGTGAGATTCTTGGCGAATGGCGAATGGCCAAATGCAAAGTCCAACTCAAAGTTAAAGCCAAAATTGCTGAGCATTAAGCTCATGTTGCCGCACTTTGCAACATATTCTCGAAACGAGCCGAGACGTGGCGAGACAAGGCGACATGACACGGCATCAGGTTGTGTGCTCTTGTTGCATATGCGACATAAAAAAAATACCACACTTTTGCCTATTTTTAGCTACCCTCCATCCATTGGTTGTACTCGATCCGTCTGTCTGTCTACGTCGGGCGTTTATAGACCGCGCGGCCTCGTCGTCGACTCGACTCGACTGGCTGCGTTCGACATCAGCGGCCGCGGCAGCGTTAGTGGCAGTGGCAGCATAGGGTGTGCAGCGGGCGGTAATGACTACGACTGTGAGTGTAACTGCCTGAGGCATGAATCATGCGTGCCCCTGCCAGCATGTCTTCCAACATTTGGCTGCTGGTAAAGTTGTTGCAATTATTTGCATTTTATTTACGAAAATAAATTTTATGTTTACGCAAAATCTTTGCTTCTATTTTTCTCGCAGCGCAGCGTGACCCAAGCGACGAAAACAGAGTCATGTGTAGAAGAACTCACGCACGCACGCACGCACATACACGCATACAAGGCAACATTTTTGTTGTTGTCATCTTCATCATCAGCAAGCCAACAACTACAACAATTTGTGCTCATCTTCTTGGTCGGCAGTTTTTTCCGCCGAGGCGCAAATTATTCACGTAATTTTCAAAAATAGTTTTTCCGACTTATTTTCTACTTTTTTTATTTTGCTTTTTTTATCTTTTTGGTTTAATTTCTGTGTAATTTACAACTTTGTCGCTTAAGAATTGAGTGCGCCACCGATTTGATGCGCACAAAAGTTATGCAAAAGCGTTTTTACACATTTTTTTTCTATTTTCTGTTTCCTATTTTGCTTATTTTCTATTTGTGTTAGTATTGATGCTTAGATTTCCACGAATTGGAGAAAATAAATCCAACAGAATTGGAAAAGTTCCATATGCTGGCAGGTATTTTAAGCAGCTCCCACGATGAGGTGTGAGCTGAGAAATATTCGTTCGAGAAACCAACTATGCAAAATTTGCGTATAATTTTTCACCAAATTGTTTAAACAAATAAAAGTCTGCTTCTGTTTTTGTTTGGTTCTATTTTGTTTTGTTTTGTTTATGCCAATGGCGTGTGTAGCAAATAATGACATTCAAAGTGGAAAATAACGCCCCACGCGCGCGCCACGGCTGAGGCCGGCATTTTTTTATAAGATTCACGCGTGTATGCGTGGGATCATTCAAAAAATGCTATTAGCTCTAAATGCTATAATATCAATAATATATTTATTTATTTAGATTGGACTTATTCTTTTAATATTGAATTGTGTTTACGCATTTTCTTCAGAAAATCAGACTGAAATGGGTCCTTCAAAGAGTTGAATTTGAATTTGGAAGTAAGGAGAATCTTTATGAAAACTGCGAATGCAAATGTTGCACTGCGCATGAAGATCTGTCATAATTTAATAAATGTATTAAATGTTTTAAATTAGGAGAAATGTCTTTTATTTCAAATTTCTAAAATATGTAAATGTTTCTAAAATCGCTCGCATTGTTTTTAAACCACCCAAAATTAACAAATCAGGAACTAGTTCTCACACAAAACAATTTCGGCAAATGTTTTGGTCATCTCTACGTGCGTTTGTACTCGGTAGCCGATAAAAAAGGTTACCCCCGCCGAATTTGAGGGAGTCACCCACATTGACCTAGTTCAAGTGGCGGCGCAACTCCAGGCGACATTAAACCGTTCGTTACTAAAGCGACTTTGTCATTTGGCCTTCGACCGTGCCACTTCGTTTTTTTGCAGCAACTGCGTCAATCTGTTGACGCAAATGCCTCTTCGCCGCACAAGTGCTTCTTTCATTGACTCGGTGCCATCTCCTTCAGCACTAGAAAGTTTGTGGGCCTGGCCTGTCGTAAAACCATGTAGATTCGCGGTTTTATAAAGAATTACGATGTTAGCGCCATATCAGATGCCAAATAACCCCCCCCCCATTTCGAAAGTTTTGCCAAATTTTGATATTCCTGTTCTCGTCTTTTCTGTTGCTAACAGTGTGTTAACATTGTCCAAAATGTTTTCGGGGACTGGTTGAAATGTTAACAACAGAGTAAACAAATAGCAGTGAGCGGTTTTTCAAAAGCTAGTTGGCCCTAAATTTACCGTTACTCGGCAACGTGTTAGTTCGGTAAATTTGATGGAAACTCAGTAAACTTTGCCAATATATTTTGTTGCTGGATTTTCATCATTTAACACTTGACCACCTTATCGAGTTGGCCTTGAAAACTGTCACTGTGATTCAGAACTTTAAGAAAACACAGGTCAACAAGAAAAAAAATTTTCTACAACTGCAATTAATTTCTAAGTATTTTGGTGTGCTGATTCCAAAATAAAACCAGTAAGGATTGGAGTCGACAGCACTCGACTTAACCTGTACGTTCAGTTTGTAACGGTAGTAGATGCCCCGCCCACTTTTTAATCGAAACAGATTTCATTTCCATTCAATATTATATGTACCAATTTTTACCTTTCGAAACCAATTACTTTCAAAGAAATACAGTTTTTCGATTTTGGGTTTGTGTGGGCGTGGCCGTGGTTTTTCGGAAACCATAGAAATCAGAATTATAGTTTGGAAGATATACGCCCTTAAAGTTGAACTTTTTTAACTTTCACTAACATACTCAATTTTTTTAAAATTCTCAATCTTTGAGTAGGAATAAGAACGGAATTAAAACACGAATCATTATCATTATTTTTCTTCTTAGGTTCCAAAATTATAGTGTTGTATTATAAATATTGGGTATTTTTCAACTTTGATGGACACTAAAAAAAAACCAATATGACCTATCCCAATTTTTTTTTTTAAATGATTATTACATATTCCTTTACTTACTTTACAACCTACTTCGTCCAGATTTGGTTTTTGTAGTAAGAAAACGGCCGCAACATCGCACAAAAAAAAAGTTAAAACCAATAAGGACGTTATAGTCGAGTATACTCGACAATATAATACCCTGCACATACGGTAGGCGGTGCTACACCCCTAATTTAGAAAGAAATATTGATCTGACGTCGCCTAGTCAAATAGGGTTAAAAATATCACGAAAATCCGTCAAAAAATGTGGAAACGAAAAATTTGAGTTTGTGGGTTTTTGAGGGGTACCCATCAAAAAGAGGGGAATTTTGTGGTATGCAGTTTTAAAGATATGTATTCACTGAAAGCAACTGGGGGAAGGGAAACGATTTTTGTGATATGCAGTTTTAAAGATGTATTTTTACTAAACTTGTATACAAAATTTCACGGTCGTACCTTTATTAGTTTTGGAGATATAACAATTTTAAGAAAGCAACTGGGGGAGGGGAAATGAGAGAGGAGGGCAAATTGTGGTATGCAGTTTTGTACATCTGCTCATACTGAGTCTACATACCGAATTTTATGTTTCTATTTCATCAGCTGCTGGAGCTACAGCCATTTAAAAAAGTGGGCGGTGCTGGTTGGTCGTTAAGGCGTGGCACAAAATCACAATCTGCTGCCAAGCATCACGAGTCCACCCTCCAAATATCAAGTCTCAAACCATTGGAGAATACGGACGGGCGGACGGACATGGCTTAATCAATTTCTCTTGTCGTGCTTATTTATTTATTTATTTAAAACTTGATTCGTTGTATGGAAAACTTTTTTGTTTTGAAAGATAGAGAGGAAATTTCACAACTAGTAGTTTTACGTATCCTTACTAAATGTGTGTAAGTTTCATTGAGATCGGACTACTTGAACTAGTACCTGCCATACAAAATGAAAAAGAGGAAGAAAAGCCAAACTTCTTCGTCGTTGTATGAAAAACTATTTTGTTTCTTTACCAATCGACTTAAAACTTTATACTTATGTTCTTAGGGAGGCATGAAAACGATCTTGATCAAATATGGGCATGGCTAAACCCACTTATAACGAGCTAAAACAATGAAAATCTGATATATTGGCTAATAAGGCAAAGAGAATAAGGATGCAGTCGAAAAAATTAGCGTGGTACAAAAAATGGCGTGAAGAGTATTTAATCTTCAGCAAGGCTGAAGATAGCGTCCCCACCGTTTTTTTTTTTTTTTTTAAGTTTGAGACTCTCACTTAAAATGGCAGATTAGTGAAATGGAGAGTTATGAGCATGTAATGAACCCACCTTATCTAGCACGCAGGAGTAAATCTAGTTTTTGATTTTTTTTTACAAAACCAATCGGTGTCGTACACGTGCGTGACTATATAGACATCTAAGATTTGCGGAATCCACTCAACAGGGTATAAGCTATCCCCCATACACTAATCTGCCATGCAGAAGTAAAAAATCATCGCTGGGGCTCCCCTACCACAAGATACCTCAAAAACTACTGGATCGATCTTGTTGAAATTTAAAAAGAATAGTCTAAGGAACCCAATGTATGCTATTGAGTAGCAGTAAAATAGAGAAATAAAATTAAAATTGTTTTGTAAAATTTACAGCTGTTTAAAGTTGAAACTTTTGTTTCTTGAATTAATGAGGTTAAAGAATTTGTAACACCCGAAGGGGACTCAATAAAAAATCACATTTAGTGAACCATATACTACGTTTATACGACATCTTAAAACGTTTTGACTGGAAACGAAATGATTCAAACCACTTTGCCTTTGTTCGTTTATGCTTGCCACTTTATAAGTGTTCTGACTCAAAAAGTTTTGAAGATCAATCTGTTTTGACTGTCTGTTTTGTCAAAAAAAATAGAAATGCACAAGCTTCGAAAATTCAATTTATTTTTGATGAAATGGACAACAACTCAATGTAACATTAAAAAAAACCCACGCAGAAAACGAACCGTAATAGAACACATTATATGTTATAAAATTATAGAGGGGTCATGCAATATCTCATTTAATCTCACTAAGGACAAAAGGTGGTCATTGAGAATCTCATGTTAACTTTTAGTTCCTTAATATACTTGTAATGAAAAGCTTTCGTAAGACAGAGGGATTTGTGTATGTAGGGTGTCATTTTCAAGAACCAAACTTTACTAATATATAGATGTCCCTTTAGGTAGACGGCATATACATATATTTCTATTTGACGATTACACCGAAACTGTTTGTGAAATTCGCTTCGTATGGTTGTCATACTTGCAGTAAGCGTAACAAAAAGACAACTTAGTGTTACAACTGACATGTTTTAACCCTATAAGCAGAAGTTTCATGCAAAATGCATGTTGAGAAATCATTTCATTTGCGTCAAGTTTTGAAAACAGCTAAAAATAATTAAGAATAATCATTAAATAGCAACTCTGTTTGAAGCCATATTTTGTGTATCAGCATCAAAATGACTTGAAAAATTAACGACACATTTGAAAACAAGTTTGAGTCAAAATGCTTTGTGCTCTCAAAACGAATTCAAAAAGTGTTTATACATGTGTTTTGAGTCACTTCGTTTTCAGTCGAAACGTTTTAAGTCATCGTATAAACGTAGTAATAGATTTGATTTCTAAAATTACCCAGTAGTCTAGTAGTTTCTGAGATATCACGTATATAAATACAATAAGAGTAATTGCGTGATTCTTACAAAACATTGAATGTGGGTGACCACACAAAAATATATAGGAATTAGTAGCAGTTATTGAACAAGTTTTTACAAAGGTTTTTTTTTTTTTTTGTCGGCCAGTGCTAATAGCACGTAAAATTTAAAAATCGAAACATCCGATTAGGTAAATCCACAAAAACATGTTTTGTGGCCATTGAACATCTTCATAAGGGTTCAGTTTTATAATTTAACAAGTATGCTACTTACCGGAATTTTCGATGTTCGAAGAAATTCGAGTAAAGCCTCCAATGAACCAAGTGTAGAGGCCTGTACATATACTCCAGTCGGTGCGAGCTTAATATGACTAAGGGCGCTCTTCAGTTCACGGGCAACTTCCTCTCTGCGAATAAGTAACATTTTAAAGCAACTTCAAGGTTTTCCAATTAATCCACTTACCTGCATATTTCGACTTCATCAGGTTTGTGTGCAACAAGTAGATTCAAGCCGGCAATCGCTTTCTCCAGATCCTTGGCGGCAATTTTGACGCCTTGTGCGGCCTTAACTTCCTTATACTCCACATAAGCATTCTTCACACGCAACTCCTTCAATGGTTGCGGCATGAGCAACGAACGTATTTGCGTTACTATCGGGCCATCTGTGCCGGCGACAATCATTGTCTGACCTTCGCGCAACTTGCCGTTTATCAAAATCGCATCGATTGTGGTGCCTAAGCCGGGTATTGCCTTAACCTCCAGCACAGTGGCTTGTAACTCTTCGGAGTACATTAAACGTTTGGCTAGCATTTTCTGGCAGAATTCGGTAATCATGAAGAGCAAATTGCCCATGCCCTCGCCAGTAATAGCACTAGTAGGCACCAGCGAGAGATAAGTTTTAGGATCGGGATTATCGTAGAAAAGCGCAGCGTTTAGACCTTGCTCAGCAAATTGCAGTATAACATCCTTGGCACGCTGGTTGAACTCAACTTGTGTGTTGGCTTGTTGTTCTTTCAGCACGTCACGTACATCTCGTCGTGCTAGCACTTTCCAGTCATACAGGCGATCGATTTTATTAAGTGCCACTATGAAAGGACATTTCTTCTTTTTGAGCAAGTTTATCGATTCGATGGTTTGAGGTTCCAGACCGTGCATAATGTCTACCACCAAAATTGCAATATCACAAAGTGAGGAGCCACGATTACGTAAATTGCTGAAGGATTCGTGACCGGGTGTGTCAATGATAAGTAATCCTGGCAGGCGATGCTCGAAGTCCGCCACAGAGCGCACATATTTCGTTTGTTCTTTAATAGCATCGATAGGCACATTTGTGGCACCAATCTGCTGTGTGATGCCACCTGCTTCAGAGTCTTGCACATTAGTGCGACGCAACTTGTCGAGAATTTTCGTTTTGCCCGTATCGACATGACCGAGTACGCAGACAACACCTGCGCGCAACTCATCGGTTGTGCGTTTAACTTCAGCGTCCTTTTGGCGTTTGATTATGCGCGCTTCAGCACGTAGACGACGTGATTCAGGATCATTTGCATTGAACGATTCCTTTTCATTTTCAGATTCACTCTCATCTTCCGATTGAGAATCACTTTCGTCGTCGCTACCATCATCGTCATCGTCGTTTTCATCGTCTTCATCGGTATCGGCATCAGCCTTAGTTGCTTTAGTGCCATTTTCAGTTGTGGTGGCCTGTGAAGATTCCTCTTCGGCATTGTCCTCTGAATCACTGGCATCCCAAGACTCTTTAACAACCTCTTCTTTTCCCTTATTAGCTTGTGCTGCTGCTTCCGCTGCAGCTGCCTCAGCGGCAATCTTAGCATCTTCTGCAGCTTGTTCCTCGCTGGTAACAGGACCCTTTTTCTTGTTGGGGCGTATGCGTGTGCCTACAACGATTTAATAAATCTAATAACATAAGAAACTAAAAGACATTTAATCATTTAAATACCTGGTCTTGGGGCTTTACGCTCTGTGGGATCGGGTATATCGACACCTTGAGCTTTCAATGCTTCGAGCATAGCCTGTGCCCTAGCTCGATCTTCCTTCTGCTTCTTTGATAATAATTTGCCTTCGGCTTTCAGTCTTGCTTTGCGATCTGCTTCTTTCTGCTTACGTTTCTCTTTCTTTTCGGCTTCTGCTCGAATTGCTTCCAAACGTATGCGGTCTCTTTCCTCTTCCAAACGTATGCGTTCCTCCTCAAGCACACGTTGACGTTCTTCTTCTTCCTTAATCTTCTTCAAACGCTCTTGCATCGCTGCTACCATGGCAGCAGACATACCCTTCTTTTTAGTGTCCTTTTTTTCCTCCTCGGCTTCTGCTTTCTTATCTTTTTTTCCCTTCTTTTTATTCTTGCTCGTTGCCTTGGCACCATCCTCTTCTTGTGCACCTGCTGCTTCATCTAAAGTTTCTAAATTGGGTTCCACAGAATCATCTCTTGTTGCCTCCAATTCCACTGGTTCTGTTTCAACTGGTTCAGGTGCTGGAGCTATCTTCTTTTGTTTCGGTTCAAGAGCTGCTCGTTGCTTTGCTAATGCTGCTTCCCGCTTTTGTCTTTCTTTCTTTTCCTTCTTCTTTTGCGCAGCCGTCTTCATAGTGCCGCCTTCTTCATCATCATCATTTTCTGCATTTAGCTCTGTATCATCATCTTCAACTAGCTCAGTCTGTTGTTTTTTGCCCTTTTTCTTCTTTTTTGAAAATTCATCGGCTAAATCTTCTGGACTAACGATCGTTGTAGTAGGAGGCGTCTCGCCTGCGTACTCAGCCTGTAACTCAGCGAGTACTTTGTCCAAGTCCTCATCATCATCATCTTTTCCTTTCCGTTTGTTTTTTTTACTTTTCTTTTCGTTCTTCTTTTGTGGCTTGGCGACAACCTCTTCTGGCTCGGATTCGACGTCAGGTTGTTCTGGTGGTGGCTCGTCATCATCATCGTCAACCATGAGCAATTCAAAAGCAGATTTCTTTGCTGCTTTCTTTTTAGATTTTTTCGAATCAGCTGGTGTCTCCTCGTCAGACTCATCCTGAACTTGTTTCTTGCCCTTGCTCTTTACGTTTAGTTTGTTGACACCTGCTATTATTGTATCAACCTGTTCATCATCACTCTCATTATCTGAATCCTGCACAGCGTTCTTCTTGCCTTTGCCTTTTTTAACCTTTTGTTGTTGATTCTTTTTATTCTTAGCGCTGACCTTGTCCGCTTCAGATGCCGAATCATCGGTGTCAATGACCGTTTGCGAAGGATTACTTTCCCTGATAAATGTTTAAATACGTTTATTTGTTTGCAATTTTAGAAAGTTGCCAACACGACGACACTCGCCGTAATCGTTTACGGTTACGTCGGTGAAAAAGGCTGACGTTTGTACTCACATTTCATCAGCTGAGGAGCTGCCGCCACCAGCAGCCACTACTATCTCTTTCTTGCCCTTTTTAGCTTTAACCATTTCTCCTGGCGCAGTTTCAACACGTTTCTGATGCGTTGATCGCAGACAAAAGGCTTTAACAAATTCACTATTGACAACGTCGACGCGGTGTTGGTTTTGCTGTTTTAGCAAATATTAAAACTGCAGACACGCCGGCTACTGTATGGTTCAGATCGTTGGGAAGCTGTTCAGACGAGCTACTGTGTTTTATTTAAAACGTCTTCGTTTTTGCAATTTGCACTCGGACGGACACAAAAGTCGCACGTTGCAGCAGGCGAAGAAGAGGAAGAGTGTATTACGCCACGCCACCTTGCGGTCGATTGTTATTTGACAGCAATCGGTTTAGTCAAGTCGCCTGTTTATCAATGGTCTTTTCATCACTAGCCGGTTTTGCTTTTGATGGGTTTTTTGAGTCGAATGGGATATTTTTAGGGGTGTTATATTTTTGGGGATATTTTCAGGGCTTGGTTTTTAAGAGGCTTACTTTGGCGATTTACGTTTTCAAGAAATTCATACGAATCGAATCTGTTTGTACGAATTCAAATGCGAAATTCGTTACTTTTGAGAGGAGTAAATTAGACAATCGGTCATGTGCCTAGAGACTTGCAAGTGTACCCACTCATGTCCCTTGACATTTCAAGCGAACATACGTCAAGTGACTTCCATTTTAAACAAGTTAACAGAGTCTGTTATTGCCTAATGGGCAATATTTTAAGCCACCTTTTTCTATGTTTTTGAACAATAAAACGTTTTTGAATAATAAAAATGAATCAAAAACAATGCTATCATCGATGATTATTTCACACAACTCAGCTTAATAGTGCGCACCTAATTCTTGCGATTCGTTTCAGAAACGGCAGGCGTTGCATTGGTGTGGCCTATGTCGCTGTAAGTTCGCTTTTGACAAGGGAGATGGGTGTAATTTACAACGGCTACGTTTACGGGAACGTACCAAAATTACGTGACCGATTTGGGTACGTTTCATAAATTGATTTTGAGCGGCGACTGGGTTCAGCAACCAAGTCCTTAAGAAAAGAGAATGAGCTTGCAAATATTGCAATTCCAAATTAACAGAAATAATGCTTAATGGTTTCCTGATACAAATGCATGGCAATGAAGTTTAAAGTTGAATCTGATATCAAAAAGTGCATTGACTGCATTTCAACATGACATGGCTTGAGTGAAGCGGGTCACCCACGACGAATATTCGTATTTTTTCTTTGCTGATGACACATATTTTGATCAATTTTGACTTAAATTTCGACAAATAAATCGGGAATATTGAAATGGCAAATGCCCTGGAACCAAAGATGTGCGCATCTAGCAATTTTTCAAATTTTTAAAGTCTACAGTCTGCTTCTTCCCTTTTTCACTGACTTTTTTTAAGAAGCTTGATTTGGTGTATGTCGTCGTACATTCGGTGCATACATATGATTTTAATGCGATTTTTCATTTCGGCTATCAACAATTTCGAACCAGTTAGTAGCCCGTTTTATCGTTACTCGGTAGCCGGATACTGATAAAACCTCCGTTAATTGTAGGTATTTTGATCACTAGCCGGTTTTGTTTTGACCAATTTCTGAAGGATTTTTCCTTTTCTTTTCAACAAGTGGGATACGAAGCGACTTGATCGACTAAATTAAAGAAACCTTCAACTTTTACAAACGTAATTTGGGTTATCTTTTATTCATTGAATTCTGTTATTGTATGTTAAAGTAGAAATTTAGCGAATTGTCTTCACCAGTTTACATTTTGAAAAGCAACGCTCAAATTTCACCAAACACGCTGACTCGGTTTTTAAACTTGTTCGTTCAAGTTAAATTATGTCGAGTGAAGCAGGAGGTGGTACGACAGAAGAGCCAAGCAGTTCAACATCAAATAACCCAGCCAGCAGCAATACTGAGGTAGAATCTAAATGATGTTTTCAAATCATAATGTTAATATGTGAATTCTTAAAATGACCTGACATTTACAATTTGTCTGGACCCTATAGACCGCATCAATTTTATCCGAAGCTCAGTTTAACTCTTCCATTTTGATTTCAATTTTGTTCACAGCAGTCAAAAAAACCAGAAACACCAACTGAGAAAACATTCGCGCGTTATCGCTCAGTCATTGTAAGCGAGTATAATTTCAAATACGAGACTACGGAAAATTATTTAAAGCGCCTTCAGAATCTTCGTAAAGAACTAAATTATATAAACGACACGGATTGGATGTACGATTCGCTTGACAAGAAGCCGTCGCAATGATTTCCTTCATTAAAAGAATGTTTGGGGCCAATGATGGTCGATGTGAAGCGTTGCGCGAAAAAATGCTCATTGAGCAGAAGTTCATAGATCAACAATTGTTAGAGGAGGAAGAAAAAGAGGTGTTAAAAACGGGCAACATGTCTTGCATGCATAACATAATTTCCATCAACGGGAACAAAGAATACAACGAAGGCCATCAGCCCAATGATTTAAAAAATTCTTGTTTGCGACGCAAAGGCATTATAACTGCATTGGACACCGATCAAGGCGTCATTGACAATTTTATTACTTTCGATTCAAAGGCGTGTGTGAATGGCTTCAACGACCTCAACATCGGCTACAAGGTGGAGTATCTGGCTTATACGAAAGATGATATTATGAAAGTTGTAAAAATAGAAAAAGTTGTGGAACAATTCTGGGGCGATGAACCAATCGACAGCCGTTTGCAATCCCAGATTAATCTGCTTAAGGACGAAGCACCAACATTTTTTAATACTCAACATCGCAATATACTCGGTTTAGTCAAGGAACGCCGCAAAGACGATATAATTGTCGACACTGATTACAAAGTTATGACAGTCCAATTGGAAGATATTGAGATGGAATTCGTACCTAAGACAGGCGATAGAGTCCAACTCGTGTGTACTGTTCAGGTTGATGATAGCTTTGTTGATAAACAAGGTGAAATATTGCAAGTTCGTCGTGTCGAACCATCACGCATGCAGCGAGATGAGAAATGCAGAGTGGAGGGCACATACGAGGAATTCGCCGTTCTAAACAATGACGCTTACGTGCTCTTTGAGGATATTCCAAGTAGTTTGACATTGCATATTGGTGACATTGTCAAAGTGGATTTGATTGAATGCGAGCGAGTAAGTCTAAGCAAATGTAAACGGCTTTTAAATATCTTTATCTAAACTTTTCTTTCCTAATTACAGGGAAATTACATTTGGCGGGGCATCAAACTTGCAATTCTCGAAAAAACATTTGGTCTTTTGAAAACTATTGAAAACCCAAAAATATCAAGTACCTCCGAAAATCAAGCCATTACATTTTACGGTGACGTACGTTGCATACTGGTTGGAACTGGCCAGAAAAAAACTATCACTGTGCAGATGAAAAACAACTGTGACTTTGATTTCAAGATTCTGGAGGTTGAATTAGACAAACGCCGAGATATTCTACGTTTGGTGGAACCTGCATCTACAGGTTTTCGAATCAAATCGAAAGCTGAATTATGCTTAATCTTTGAAGTAAATGCACAATTTTTTGGCGAATCAACTGAATACTTTGCTATAAAACTGGAGAAATTCCGCATTAAAAAGAATATAACTGTTATTGTTACCCAAACTGAAAGCGAAGCCGTTGAAGCAGAGCGACGGCTAAGTTCAGCTATGGTACTGCCTAGCTTTAAAGGTCGGAACATTCTGCAACGTTCTCGTCACTACGCTGCACAAGTGTGGTCAAAAAGGTCAGAAGTGGTGCCCGGCGAGTCAATTGCCACCAAGAGGCGTTTTGTAGCTGTACGTATTGGACCGCATGACATTCCCGAGAGATTGATACAAACCTATCTGAAAACTGATGGCAAAATCGAAAGACAAATCGCAGTTGAGACATTGTACCCATGCCTAAAAGAACATCTTTCATTTGGCAATTACGTACAACGATTTCAGTTACTTTTATTCCTTGAGGAAATTGAATACTATGTTAATTTTCGGAATTATGACCGAGAGCGCGCCCATTTTGTTCGTGACCATGAATACCTTTCACTCACCATAGAGAATCTTGCTGAATGTCGACCATCAATTGTAATTGGGGACTCCGTCCGCGTCAGTAGTCCATGGACTAATGAATATAGTGATGCGCGCAGCTTTGAAGGCATTGTACACAAAGTTCTCTTTAATCGAATACTTCTTAAGTTTAACTCAAGCTTTCAAGAAAAGTACAATGGTGAGGATTATCGCTTGAGCTTCCATCATTCCCGTTTCATTTTTCGCAAACAACATCATGCATTGCAAAAAATCACAACACACTTAGGAGAGCAATTCCTCTTTCCATCAAAAGTACATATCCGAGACCATCAGCAGTTGGAAGTGCGACTCGATGATAACCACAAACTATATTTGTATGATTCTGATCTACAATGGTACAATCCGTTTTTAAACTCAGTACAGAAACGTGCCGTTTTTAATATTCTTCAAGGCGAAACAAATAATATGCCTTATATTATCTTTGGACCACCGGGCACTGGTAAAACCGTAACTCTAGTGGAGACAATACTTCAATTGGTGCGCAATCTGCCCAGCTCGCGTCTTCTAGTGGGTACGCCTTCAAACAGCTCCGCTGATTTAATTACACAGCGAATTGTCGACAGTGGTGTTCTCAAACCAGGCGAGTTTGTTCGTTTGGTATCTCAAAATCTAGTCGAGAAGGATCTAATTCCATATCCGCTGATGCCCTACTGTGCTACTGTAGATATTGGATCTGATGGTACCTGCGAAGATAATGTAGGTAACATTGCAAACTTTTCGATGGTTAAATAGTTGACTAATTTTTTTTGTATCACAGATGATTGTCACTTCGAGTGGACTAAAGTTGCATTGTCAAAAGAAGTACTTGGGACGCCATCGTGTTACAATAAGCACTTGTTCAACATTAGGCAACTTTTTACATATGAACTTTCCAGCGAATCATTTCACTCATGTGCTTATTGATGAAGCTGGTCAGTGCACGGAAACAGAGTGCATTGTGCCCATTTCAATGGTGTCCAAAAAGCGCGGCCAGGTAATATTAGCTGGCGATCCGCATCAGTTGCAGGGAATTGTCATTAGCCGCTATGCAAGTGAAAAGGGATATTCACTTTCGTTACTTGAACGTATTTTGGAACGCACGCCGTACAAGAAGGACTTGCTGCGTTTCATGGAGACATCAGGTTATGATCCAAGACTGATCACCAAATTGATTTACAACTATCGAGCACTACCATCCATCATGAACATATACAACGAACTTTTCTACGATGGTGAATTGAAGTCTGTAATTTCGGAGGTTGATTCGCGAGAGTCAGCACTGCTTAAAAAATTAACACCGATTATTGAAATGGCTGACGAAAACACTCCAATTGCGCACGGCGTCTTTTTCCATGGTATACGTAGCGTTAACATGCAGGAGGATGGCTCTCCCTCATGGTATAATCCTGGCGAAGCCAAAAGTATCTTTATTATGACCGTTAAATTGTACCGTAATGATATCAAACCTGAAGATATTGGCATTGTGACGCCGTACATGAAGCAAGTAAAACATTTGCGAAGCCTATTCATTTCTGCAGACATTGCAATGCCGAAAATTGGTTCCGTAGAGGAATTCCAAGGACAGGAACGTGACATCATACTTATCTCGACCGTGCGTTCATCTGAATGTCATCTTGAGTCTGACGCTCGTTACTCCTTGGGGTTTGTTTGCTGTATGAAGCGGATGAACGTAGCCATTTCCCGAGCCCGGACACTTATGCTCATTTACGGTAATCCACATTTGCTCGCCTTAGATGAATGTTGGCGCACGTTGCTTAAATACGCCTACAAAAATGACGCCTACATTGGCTGTGATTTGCCAAAAGTCGTGACCAAGGACGATGATGCTCGTTCGACACACGACAGTGAAAACGACTTTAACTTCCGCTGAAACCAAATCGAAAATTCTCAAAACTCATTTACCTAAATATCTTGTTTTATACTTTTATTGCTAGTTGTAAGATTTTTGACTATATTCAAGCTGTTTTTTATGACTGCTAAATGAGTTGTTTACGATACGTTCAATAAATATACGTTCCTACACACATTCGCTTAATGTCGCTTTTCGCAGAATCGTCGGTTTTAGATTTGTTGCAACCAACCCCGAGGTATGTTGAAGTCATTGTTATTGTTTGACGACCAACAACAAAAATGTGTTCGGTGTTGTGTGCCATATGTATGTATATATATGCTTATCGCGGCATTTCGTTATATGTGAAGCCTTTATAAAGCGCAGCATTCGCTATATAAAGAGAGGCTGAGAAAAGTCGAGCTGAGATACAATTTGTAAGAGCTAGAACACTTTAGTTGCGCTACATCAGCGGAAGGGATCGGTTGTTTGCATGTGATTAAAAAAATTCAAAAATATGATAACGTTGGTAAAAAAAATTTGGAACGATACCGAAAGTCAGCGCGTGAAGACAGATGTGAAATATAACACTGAGACGGTAAACAATGAATCAAGTATCTTTAAAGATACTTGTGTCCGACGCAAAGGCATTGTTACTTCACTGAGCGGCGATCATGGCGTAATTGATAATTTCATTAAGTTTGACATGGATCAGCTTGCAAGTGACATAAGTGATCTTTGTATTGGTTACAAAGTGGAATATTCGGCGCATGAGAAGGATGGTGTCATAAATGTGCTGAAAGTCGATAATATCGTTGAGCAGTATTGGGGAGATATGTCCGCGGACAAGCAGTTAGTAAGCCAGATAGACCAGCTGAAAAATGTGGCGCCACATTGCTTCAATACACCGAAGCGTAAATTACTTGGGTTAGTCCGGGAAATTCGAAATAACGAAATTATTGTTGATACCGAGGATGACAAGTCGGTGACGGCCAAGCTTCACGACGTGGAAATGGATTTCAGGCCAAAAATAGGCGACCGCGTGCAACTCACTTGCACTGTGGAGTCGAATGACAACTTTGTTGAAAAAAGTGCTGAGCTGTTGCAGGTGGTGCGACTTGAACCATCACGTAAGCAGTGCAATCAAAAGCGGAGAGTTGAACGAGTCTATCAAGAATTTGCAGTGCTAGACGAACGCGCCTATGTACTCTCCGAGGATATACCAAGTGATGAGAAATTGCATCTCGGCGACTTTGTTCAAGTCGATATGATCGAATGCGAGCATGTAAGATTGGCGTAAATACATTTAAATCTGTAATTTGTATTAAAATATGTGTATTTGTTTTAGGATGACTTCTCATGGCGCTGCATCCAACTAAATAAACTCGAGAAATCCTTTGGTCTCGTAAAAAACATTGACAACACGAAAGTATCGAAGACATCCGAAAATCAGCCTCTGTTATTTTGCGGTGAAGATCATTGCATTTTGACAGAAATTGGTCAGAGAAAAACATTGACTATAAAGATAAAAAATAATTCGATAACAACAAAATTTAGAATTCTGTGCGTTAAGTTCGAGGAGCGAAAAGATAGACAGTTGCGACTTCTTGAACCCACCACTCCGGGCTTCGAATTAGAGCCGGGCGCGGAAATACAACTGATCTTTGAAGTGGTAGCCACATTTTATGGGGAGTCCACTGAATACTTTACACTTAAACTAGAAAAGTTCAGTATAAAGAAGATGATTCGCGTCGTCGTTGCTCAGATTTCAAGTGAAGTCAATGCAGCAGAGCGTCGTTTAACCGCAGCGTCATTATTTGCCGCTGGTGGGCGCACCATGCATCAGCTTCAGCGAAAGTACGCCTACGAATCGTGGAGTAGAAAAGTCGACATAGTGCCGGGTGAATACACCACCATTCAACGTCGATTTGTGTCAGAGCGTCTATTCAAATACGAAGTACCCAAAAAGCTGTACGACATTTACCTGAACACCGAACGGCAAAAAGACAGAAATCTTAAAGTTGAGTCAATGTATCCAAGCATGAAAGAACCACTTTCGTTCACGAATTATGTGGAGCGCTTTAAACTTTTCCTACACCTTGAGGAAATTGAAGTGTATGTGAATTTCCGGAATTATGATCGAGAGCGTGCCAACTTTGTTCGCGACGGTGAATTTCTTTCGCTTACCATTGAGAATCTTGACGAGCGGCGTCCTTCGTTAGTGGTTGGTGACACTGTCAAAGCAATCGATCCATCTGCCAATAAAGAAATTGAAGCTCGCGCCTATGAAGGCATCATTCACAAAGTTCTATTCAACCGAATACTTCTTAAGTTTAATTCGAGCTTCCAGGAAAACTACAATGGGGAGGAATACCATTTAGTGTTTGGATATTCCCGTTTAAACTTCATTAAGCAACATAATGCTTTGAACAAAATCAAAGGACATTTGGGAGAGCAGTTTCTCTTTCCAACAACAGTACAAATCCGAACTAATCCGCAGCTTGAAGTGCGATTCGACAATGAACACAAGTTACGTTTGTACGATTCCGAGCTAAAATGGTACAATCCCGTTTTAAACTCAATACAGAAACGGGCAGTTTTTAATATTCTTCGGGGCGAAACTAATAATATGCCTTATGTGATATTTGGACCTCCGGGTACCGGTAAAACCGTTACTTTGGTGGAGACAATACTACAGTTAGTGCGCAATCTGCCCAGCTCGCGTCTTCTTGTGGGAACACCTTCAAACAGCTCCGCCGATTTGATCACACAAAGACTTATCGACAGTGGTGTCCTTAAGAAGGACGAATTTGTCCGATTAATATCGCAAAACCAAATAGAGAAGGATCTGATTCCGGATTCACTGAAACCATATTGCGCCACCATTGACATTGGCGCCGATGGAACTTGCGAGGATAATGTAAGTAACAAACATAGAATTTTTCAAGCCAAGCCAAAAATTTTAATTTCTGTTTCTTGTAGATGATTGTTACCAAGAGTGGTTTGACACTGCGATGCCAATCGAATTACTTCGGAAGTAAACGTGTTACAGTTAGCACTTGCGCAACATTAGGAAACTTTTTGAAAATGAAACTTAGATCGAACCATTTCACACATGTGCTGATTGATGAGGCCGGACAATGTACAGAACCAGAAAGCATAGTGCCCATAACCATGGTGTCGAAATCACACGGTCAGGTCGTACTGGCTGGTGACCCTTATCAGTTGCCAGCTATTATCATAAATCACCTGGCCGCGGAAAATGGATATTCGTGTTCCCTTATGGAGCGTATAATGGAACAGACACCATACAAAAAACATCAGAATCGTTACGAAGCGTTTTCAGGATTTGATCCCAGATTGATGACAAAACTGCTCTACAATTACCGCGCTCTGCCCTGTATTATGAATGTGTATAGTCAACTCTTCTATAATTCTGAGTTGATGTCTACTGTCTCCGAAATTGATTCTCGTGAATCTAAGTTACTCTTAAAGTTAGAAAAAGATTTGTCAACCATCGCCGAGAACCGACTAAAAACACATGGCGTGTTATTCCACGGCATACGCAGCGAAAACATGCAGGAGGAGGACTCGCCTTCCTGGTATAATCCTGGTGAAGCAAAGAGTGTACGTAGGCCTTTAATATACCTGAATTAAATGCATTTCTGACCTGATGTCATTAATTACAGGTGTTTATTATGACGATCAAATTGTATCGAGCCGGTATTAAGCCCGATGACATTGGTATTGTGACACCGTACAAAAAGCAAGTCAATCATTTACGTGACATGTTCATTGCTGCAGACATTGCAATGCCGAAAATTGGGTCCGTTGAGGAGTTTCAAGGACAGGTATGTATTAAATGCATATGTTTGATGGTATGCCAATTATACTCTTTTTCCTTTAAAGGAACGCGACATTATACTTGTCTCCACGGTTCGCTCATCAGAATCTCATATACGAAACGATTTACGACAATCATTGGGCTTTGTGCGTTGTATCAAGCGCATGAACGTCTCTATTTCACGAGCTCGCTACCTTTTGATGATCTTCGGAAATCCCTATTTACTTGCAATGGATGAAAGTTGGAGAAAATTGATCAGGTACGCTTATGACAATGGCGCCTACTCCGGTTGCGATTTGCCACAAATTCTGTGCGAGATGAACGACGACGAATGATATCCAAAGATTCAATTGTATAACAATTTAATATAAATTAACTATATTTTAAACTAAATTATGATGTTTTTGTTCTTTGCTTTGGATCAGCTGTTAATTGTTTACATTTTTTTTCCGATAGCGGACTACAGGTGGAGAAACAACGATGATCGCAGGTATCGATGTTTCTAGCCAAATCGTTATTTTCGATGACATCGATGGTAGCATTGATAATTCTCCACCTCTATTACGGGATCGTCCTGTAACAGGACTTTCGATCGTTATGGCATAATTAGATAGTGAATTATATTTAAAAAAAAAAAACAATCGATAAATTGTATTTGAACGCATACGATTGTCACACAATCGCAGCTATTGCCAGAGCTGACGGCTCAATTTTAAATATTGTACTGCGATATTTTAGTTGTAGTGATATGACACATAGGGCGAATTGTTTCAAAGATTTTGGTTACTAGAAAATTTCTAGCAGAGCTGCCGGATAGTTTGAAAAGTGTTTATCTGAGATAAAACAAATACCGTTAGAATTTCAGCCATCATCACTTGGCCTATGTTTTTGTTGCCGTCGTTGGTGTGTGGCACTAAATTAGTTAGTATTGCTAAATAGAATATTGAACAAATTTATGTGCCATAGATGTAAAATGTCCTGCTACGTCGAATCGTTCGGCATTGTTGCACAGAATGTTCCGGAGGATGAAAATATATTCGTAAGAATTGTGCCAAAAAACCTTTCGAATGTTGGGGACAAACCCGGCTACTCCTTTGACGAAGTAGAGGTTCGTATTTGCGGTATTGTGAGTACACTAACTTTTAATTGTAGTTTCAGCGTATTAACAATGCACATTGGGTTTCAAATTATGCGGACGACATATACAAAACGCTTCAGGAGGACGAGTTGAAACGTCGTAGGGTGCAATTCCACTCGGCTCAGACTCAATATAGACCCACACTTTTACACTTGTTGCGGTCTGTAACGGAGATCTGCAAGCTCAATCGTTGCACATTGCATCTGTGTGAGTAGCGATTCCGGATATTTAGCCATTTTCGCAACTAATTGAGTTTTTGTAACTTTGTCAGCGGTCTACTTGCTAGACCGCTTCACAGACTGCTTCACCATACGCGTTGACAAATTGAATCTGACAGCCCTTACCTGCCTACGCATTGCGTCACAAGTGGAGGATGCTGATCCTAACATACCAAAATATGCTGAATTAAATCGTATTGTCAGCTTTATTTATCATTGGCATGAATTCAAGACAGTTGAACGAAAAATACTTGTCACTTTGGATTTCGGTCTGTTGCGTCCAACAACGGCACATTTTGTTGAGCATTTCGCAGGTAGATTTCTTACCCTGGAGGACTATAAAAACCATAAAGCTTCTTGTGATTCAGGTGGTAGCAATAAAACGAATTCGCCACTTTTGCCGACATACGACAGTTTCGAGCAAATGCTGAATGCACACACAAAACTTTTGTTTGAATTGGCCGACCTTACACTCATTTGTAAGTACAGAGAAGAATGAACCGTTTTCAAACTAATGATGTACCAAAAATGTTTGCAGGTCATAGATTAAGCAATATACGTCCTTCCATGCTAGCGGCAAGTTGCATTGCATGCGTACGATCCAATTCTGGACTAAAACCGCTTTGGACGCCACATTTAGAGAAGCTGACAACATATGATGAAAGCACCATTAAAACATATATCGAAGTAATTATTACTATGTACGAAGTACATAAGCAGCGACAGAAAAACACTTTCGATTCATACCTCGAGAAACAGCAGCAGAATGTGCAAAGCACACCGAAGCAGGATACAGCCAATGAAATGGAGTGGAATAGTCCAGATTCAGGCATATGCACTGTATCCATACAGGATATAAGTGAGAATTTGCCAACACTTGTCAAACCACAAGGGAATTTTGTTGGTAGTGAAGTGCAGCACATCGTAGTTGTAGACGGAACCAGTGGGGTTAGCCATAATTACGGTGACTATTGCAATGCCGTTGTGAACCAAGATGTTAGCCGGGATAATGGCCCAGTTTCCGATGGTTCAAACGTAGATGATGGCGTTGTTTCAGACAAGACTGACGATACAGATGTTTGTATGGATCATCAAAGGCCAGCCAAACGTTTAAAGTTGATGTAAGCTGCTCAAAGGCTACACAATGCGGCGTATGGGGTTAGTTTTTAAGTATTGATTTAAAGCAATTTTGGAGCCGGCTCCATTTCCAAACACATAATCCTAAATTCTCATTAACGTATTTATAGTTTATGTGTGAACGCATCGAAAAGATTCTTTACCTTTGGTATGATCAACATTTTTAATGCGATTTCAATAAAGTACAATCGTTTTGAATAAAATCACTTATATTTAGTTGTTTTATTGTATATTAATACAGGTTAAGTAGAAGGACATTGACAAGAAGAAATACTTCAAATAACTAGATTCTTAAATGCACCTAAAATGGCATCTGATTAGCAACAAAATATATCGCCGCTTTAAAAATTGCTAAAACAAATAGTTGCCACGAAAATATATCTAAATAGAAAAGGAAATATATAATATATACCTTAAAATATGTACTTGCATGTAAATACTTTGAATTAAACAAAATAGGATTAAGTTTGCAAATTAAAGCAACAACAACCAAAATTTCTAAGATAACAATGTTAAGTCTGCGACTCGTAGATTTTTTGTAGGATTTGCAAAAAGCAAAAAAAAAAAAAAAATAACAAAAAATTTAAGTGTAACCAATAATAAATGCCGTCGCTAACTAAAATCTAATAAAAATCATTAGGTACAATTCATCTTTCCGTTGGGTGATCATTAAAAGTAGAATATACAACATTTACAAGTCCTGACACTGAGAATAAAAAGTTATCAAGTGGGAATGTTTCGGGTTAATTAGTGCTACATGTCGCGTCGTTTGAGTACATCGAATATTACATCTGAAGCGCTTGCTTTGCCTAAGGCATTGTCCGATTCATCATCGGTGTCGGTTTGTTCGAGCAACGGCACACGAAGATCTGTCGCATTGTGATGTTGCTGCAGTTTGTTATGGGAGACACTTTCACTTGGAGTGCCGTTGATATTATTCACTGTATTACTCTCGCTCATGCCAAATACATCGATCTCATCGTCAGCATCGTGATCAAAGGAATGAAGCTCCTCTAGCTTTGCTAATGATGCATACTTATGCACGAGATGACAGCAGATACCTGCAAGGCAGACTACCAAGCCTAGAACATTAATGAGTGTCAACTGATCACCATTGAGCTCGACGGCTAGCGCCAGCTGGCAAATATCCTTAAAAATGCCGGCAATTGAGAGTGTAAGGCTTGACGTTTTCGATAGCACCATAAATTCGCTGACCTCCATGAGAAATGCGAGGATGGCGCCAAGTGTAATCTTAGCAATTGTGTTGACGATCACATCGTTGGGTATAGCGTTCATTTTGATGACAACATTGTACAGTTTTTCACCTACAATGGAAAGTTAATGTAAACAATTATTAGTAACTTATTAGCAATTGGTCAAAAAACTAACCTTCAAAGCCTACCAGAAACGGTAGAATTGACGCAACCATCCATGGTTGCATGTGGTAGATCATGTCGATCGGATTGTGCAAGCCAAGTTTCGACTTTTGCATTATAAATTGCGCAAAACTCCAACGTACGCCACTGCTGAGCGAAGCAAAAAGTATAAATATGAAGCCAAGTGCATTAAACTGTGTTGACTTGTAGGTGAACATGAAGAGGCCAGCCGCAATCAGACCGACAATAAATACTAGCGACCAACTCTGCACAAAATGTAAATTGTATGAGTTAAAAATTTCGCATATTCGAAGACCAACTCACCTTCTTTTCAAGACCCAAGAGTATGGCGAAAAATAGAATGAAAACTATTGTTGACGACTTAGTCATCGTGTACAGCGATATGGGCACTAGCTCAAGGCCCCAGTTAGAGAAGCCAATGTCGATGCCACTAGCTATACCCGTTGGTGCCATTTTGCGCAAGGCAATCCGACAGTCCAATTCCACACGAGACTTGCCCAGAAAGCTTTTCATGATGTGGCGTACGCACACTGCTAGCAAGAACTTCAGTACAAGATGATAACTGACAATGGTCAGCGGAAATTTAAATGTTTTAATTATATCCTTTTGATAGAATGTTAACGTTATGGAGAGCGTCAGGTAGAGCAGTATGGTGACAAGTGTGCCGACGGCCATTTGCATTATACGCGCGCTGCCATGATCCGCCGTTGGCAGCGAATCCTTTGTTGTGGAAATGTTATTCACATAGCGAAAATTCGGCGAGCCACCACCTCCGCCGCTGCCATTCTTCTCATATCGATGCTTGCTACCATGTGCTCGTTGTGCTAGTCCCAGTTCCAGTTCAACTTCTTCGCTCTCATCGTCATCATGAATGCCGCCGACACCACCTTGTTCGTGAAAGCGCGCTGAGCGTTGATCTCCTACTACTCTCGTACCATCTTCATCATCGGCGTTGTTTGTGTTTAACCGCTCATATTTTGGCATTGTCGCTATTTGCTTTGGTCTTTGCGTCGTTGTCACCGTTTCCGTTATGGTAGCAAGTTTCGTAGCTGGTGAGGGAGGAAAACCAACAAAGCCAATTGAATGATTGATCGACAAAATACACAATGAGTAAGCAAAGTAAGGCTAGTCTAGATAACTCACCTATCGTTATCTTTAAAACCCTTTATTGAAGTTCTGCCATTCCATATGTTTTAATTTTTTACTGCGCGCTTTGCTACGTTGTCAACAAGCAAAACACGTCAACAAACTGTATTTCCCGTCAAGCACTTGCCCTTCTTCTTTTGTTTGTTGTCGATCGATGATGTTTACCTGTTTGTATATGTATGTATTTTGACAGATTTTTTTTTTTACATTTTTTTAATTAATTAAAGATGCATTCGTAAAATAACTGTTGCTTTGGCCGAATGCAAAAAATGCAGGATTTTGTCACAAGCAGTGTTGCCAAAAAAGCCATTTTCTGGGTGTTTTTGGCTATTTTTAAGAATGTTTTGGTCACATCAACACATACAGCAATTTTGCGTTTATCAAGCTTAAATTTTAAAGTGTCTAATAAGTTGAAAAGGCGCCGGGTTACATGTGCGTACCTGATATTAAATGTGTTGAATTAGGTGAGGTACATTGGCACCAACAATACACCCACACTCATCCAAAATCGACAAAGCCAAATTTGTTGCAACAAGCACCAACGGTGACCCACCGAAGCAACGTAATTAAGTATTTTCAATTGAAGTGACACATGGGACGTGTCAATTCAACCGATCATACACCAGTTGAGCTCTGAATAAAATGTGAGTTTTATCAGTTGTTGAAATTTTAATTGTAATTCCCAATTTACATGAGGGTTTTGACGCGTGGCGTTTCGAGCTAATAACGTATGTTGTTACGTGTTGTATGTAGACATAGGAATTTCCTAAAAATGCCCTGTTGTTATAGGATATAGACAATTCCCAAAAGAACGTTACTAGAACGTTACGAGATGGTACTACATTTTTCTTAACATTAGTCTACTAAATCAACCTTTTTTTTAGCTGAACTCAATTGCTTGTTTAATATTTACTAAATTTTTTGGCGTTTAAAAAGGATACTTTGAATCAAAGTCATCAAATTAGAGGCTTAACCAGCTTATTAACCAGCAACAACTCATAGTATTTTGACCGGAGTGGTCGCAAGCTGCAAGACAACATTGGCGCAGCTAACATTTTCAGCATACGACACCCGGCATTTATTTGGTCGTTAGTCGGCTAAACGCAGTCAAATATCACATGTAGTCAGTGGCCAATAAATACAGCTGGTTCAGCTTATGTTGCGCTGAAATACGAGAATACATACGGTAGTTCAAGGGATACCAATAAATTTACGTAAAACTATTTATTTTAAATTAATACAATGAAAAATATTATTAAAAGCACTCTATTTTAGGTTGAAAGCATTTTTCGTTATTGTTCGGAAGTACAACTTGCCTGCCATTCTGATTTGTACTTTTGCTTTTGAGGAATATCGCTCATCGCTAGATGTATTTATTCTTGCGGCCGCTATTCGCTACCATATCCACGGCTGCCAACTTAGGGGCTTACCTCCTAAAATTTAGGGGGTTTTTGAGTTGAATGGGTGTGCTATATTTTTAGGGTTTTTTTTTTTAAACTTTGGTATTATTACGAACACCTTCACGCCCAACTCGGTGACGGGCCATTCCTTAATTTACGGGAAGACGATTTTTTTTTTGTAATAAAAACGCAGAGAACATCTGGCAACGTTGTAAATTTCACTCGAAGAGCAACAGAATTTTAACAGGGCTAAAGAGAGGAATTGAGAGACCCTGTTCTCTTAGAGTGTGGCCACACTAACTTTATTTATATATAATATATATATAGATGCATCGCATGTTTTAATAGCCGCTATACGACAGGCAGCATTCTTATATTCAGAAAGTGTTTTTGATCATTGATATATTCGAACTCTGTTAAATTTAACATTTTGTCCTAAGAAGAGAGTCTGTGGAACGTAAACATACACATACAGAGTGTTAGCAGCATGTTTACAGTAAAGCAACAGTGCGGTAACAGCGCTGTTAATACCGATAAGGGAAATCAAGTGCCGCATGTTCGTTTGAAATTTTAGGAAGACATGAGGGGGTACACCTGCAAGTCTCTAGTTTCTAGTCGAAAACCTGGCGAACACATGACGATTGGGTCATGTGCATGTGCAAAATACATCGATATAGCTTAACGTATGTTCGCTTGAATTGGCCAGTGTCGTGAAACAGTTCAATCGAAAATTCTTAAATTTCAGAGCCAGCAGAGTATTTACAGATTTTAGAAAATCGTATAAACAGCACGATGACAATTAAATTTTTAGACAATTAAATGAACTAAACGTTAAAAACATCGCAATTGATAATTTGAATTAACATTACATTAACATAGGGTGAGAAACGCAAACGGGCCAAATTGACACAAAAGTGTCGACAGAAGTGGAAGAAGAAGCATGAAAAACCCTGTTCTGTATTACCCTGGATCGCGGGTAGAGGAAATGTCGCTAGCGGCTGCACCGCACATACGCTTATTCAATACCCCTGTCTTGAGTTACAAAAAAATGACACGAATCCTCTCTAGCTCTCAATTGAGTGAACATCATCTCTTGCTCTCAATCTGATTTTGACCGCGTTGTTTGACTTATGTTTTCATATCGAACCGCGTCACTTGAACGATTATGTGTGTGAAGAAGTGGCAAAATAAACTGACTAAAATTTAAAAAGATTTTTGAATTAAAATTTTATCTGAATTTGAGATCAATCAAAATCATCTAAAATCAGATTTCCGGAATTCAGAAAATGTGGATTCCCAGCAAACCATTCGAATAAAAAAAAAGATTTTGGGGCTTATGGCACACTTTCTTATTTGATTTGATTGTTTTACAAAGTCAATATCATCTTAATTATAAACTTATAAAATTAAAGAGATAAAACAGTCAATAAAAAATCATTACAACAAACGACGAGAGCAAACGTCGTTATGTAAAACTAATTCAAATTCTAACATCGAAAATTTTGTGAAACTAAGTCTGATGCACCTTTAAAATAACCGACTATTCTAACTTCAACATATGTATGATATGAATATTGAAATTATTATTTTTTTTTTTGCTATAAAATCAATGAATTCAAAATGTGGTGTGAAATTGAAGTGGCAGCCAAATTCTTAGGACAACCTTAACGGGGGGAATCCGTTCGGCGTAAATTCTTATTGTTTTACGTATTTTTCCGTTTTTTTCCTTGCATTTTATTTGGAAATATTTTTAGTGAGCTTCTTTTCAGCTCTTCTGTCTGTTTACAATAATATTTATTTAGGGGTTTCTGGTTGGAGTTTAGGGGGAACCACTTTTGAAAGTTGGCCAACGGTTTAGTCAGCTCTCAAAAGCCGGCATTTTATGGTTGGTGTTATTGCAACACGCGTCGATTTTTTTTGTTTATGCATTTTTCAATTGTTTGGACGAATCCAACTTAGAAAAATTAAATACTTCGCGTTTTTTAAAAAAGAGTGTAATTAAGATTTTTCTCATTTTTGAGATCTTACGTAAAAAGTAACAAGAACAGAAGTCATAATAAAAATGATTCATTTTCTTAGCAGTTTTCGTTGTGTCAATTCAAAAAAAATTAATTCATTCATAAATAAATTATTTAAAACAATTTTGAAAAATGGCTTAAAACAGATTAACCGCAGCGGAGTTATTTCTAAAGGAGATTTGAAGACTAGTATGTAAACCAGATAGAGGTAATGCATAAAAATACCAGTCTGAAAAAACTGTTTCAAATAAATAAAATTTATCAAATATTCATACGTCACCTGCTGCAGCTGCCAAGTTTATTTGATTTATAATAATAAAATTTGAATAGAGGGATTTTTGGGGTTTTTGGTTAGTGTTTAGGGGAAAAAATTATTGAAAGTTGGTAACACTGTATTTATCCTTGCGGCCGCTATTCGCTGCAACCGAAGGATACACGCTGTGTTGTACTGTTACTCTATTCTACGCTTGTGTGTGCTCACTACCAAAATCAGTTTGTTTCTCGCATCACGCAGACGGTTGAAAAAGTTGTACGCTCAGCACAAACGTCAAAACGATTTCGTTCTTCGGTCTTCATTTGTTGGTCCGTGCGTGCAATAGCATCGAAAAAAAATTAAAAGAAAACACAAAAAAGATAATCAACTTCAATTGTCTTAAGGCTTTGTATGAATAACAAAAATGCAGTTGCTGAAAAGTGTCAAGTTCTGTGAAAAGATGTGCTCCTTTCATCTTTAAATCACCAATTTTTATGTAAAAGAAGAAGAAGCAGCAACTTTTAAAGCTATCGAAAGAATTTTGTCGCCTGTGTGCGGAAAAAGTGTGCGAAAACCAACGCAAAAAATGTCTACCACAACGGAACAGGTAACAAATACAAAAAAAAAAACCATTTTTTTTGTTGAATTTGGTTTGAATTGTTGTAAATTTGAATTTTTCTGAAAGTTTAAACATTTGCCGATGTTGAGGATGCGTTACACATAGCAAATAATACTTCAGATACTATGGTGTGCGTGTGCGTGTGCATGTGTTTGTGTGACAGACTGCGTGCCAGTCGGTGACTGCCTTTTGGTGGACGAGTGTGTGTGTGTATGTGAGTGTGTTTGGTGGATTTGTGTAAGTGTATTGGCATTTGGCGCTTGTTTGCATTGCCATGGCAATCATTGAAGCTCGTTTCCTGCTGTATCTGCCGCACCCGCTCTGGATTACGTTTTCTGATTTGACAGCGAAATTCGATTAATTTCTAATCTGAAATTGTCATGACAAGCACTCACACACACTCACTTCTATAAATATAAGCTTCCGTTTTGAAGTTGCTCTTCATCCGTTTGCTGTCAGCGTCAGCGTCATCATCATCCATTGCCATTTGAGATGGTCTTCATGGTTATTTTGTAGCATAGCTGCAGGCGCTCTCATTTACTTTGAGTATTTGTAAGTAAAATGTCTCGTTATGCAAATTCCAGCAACTTGAACTGTTTGCATTTGAGATTTGACATCTTATTTGCCAGCGTCGGGCAGAGCTCGGCCAAGGCCTCGTTGCCATTTAGCGAATGAGTTTAATGCATTTTATTTGTTGTTAATTTACCAGTTTATGTAATTATATCAATTGAGTGGTGCAACGATGCATGTCGACCATCCTAACGTTAAGTAGCAAAGCTTGTTCCATACTTTTAGCTGTCTGTTGAGTTGGTCTTGCTCTTAAAACGGTTGTGTGTGAGTGTGAGTGTGAGTTTCCTTGTTGTATCTTCTTTGCACTTCGCAACGCGCTCATCCCAACTACGTCAGCCGGGCGTACGCTGTTGTCGTCATTGTTTTTAATGGCCGCTGAACTCGACTTCATTTTTCCGTGCACCATGACATGCCTCACACTATATATACACGTATGTATGTATGTACGTAGGAGTATAGTGGTATGCTATATGAGAACCCTAAAGCGCAGCGACGCAACAATGTCATTGCATTATGCATGTGAAATTTTTTGTTTCCTCTGCCTCGTTGTCTTGCACTTGTGTTTGCTTTGGTGTCTGCATTCGTCTCGCCCTCGTGCTGCTAAATTGTACGCCTTAGCAGCAGCAACTTTTGTTATTTTTAAGTTTTGTTTTTTTTGCTTTTGTCACTGTACACCGCTGTGCCTTTGTGTGTATGCGTGTATGCTTGTGTCTGTGTGTGCTTGGTTTTGTTTAAACAGAAACAACAATAATAACAACAAGGTAAATTGTTTATTTTCATATTATTTCAATTATGAAAGCACAAAGTTAAGTCATGCATGTTGCATACATGTCATGCACTTTAACAAGGTTCCTGTGAACGCTCTTACGTCTTTCTGCTCTTGGCTGCTATAATAAGATATCGTTGTTGAAGTTTTCATCATTTATATTCATTATTAGAACAATAACAGAATGTTAATGACATAAACGTATGTTGGGTTTTGCAGTCTTCTCCTTGTAAATACTTTCCAAAAATCACTTCTAATTACACATAAATTGCAATCTTTGCCTCTTGTGTTCTAAGTAAGACTTGACTAAATAAGTATCACTTTTATATACTTTAAACGTTTACATTTTGTATATTTGAGCATCATTTAGAAACTCTCAAATGGCATGTTTTTTTTTTTTTTGATATTTTTCAACTAATAAAAGTTCTTCTCTTGAAAATCACTCGACCCAAAAAGTATGATACACATTGCTGTGCTATTAAATAAGCAATGAAGCGCACAACGCTGCTCAATGGAAGAATCAAAAGGCAATTAATGCAGTGCCGTATTCATTTCATAATAGACAACTCACCAATTAAAGCGTCTCAGTTTGGTAGATACTTTTCGTACTGAAACATCCAAAGGTTGGTATGAGATATAGTTCAGAGCAAAGCCTTGGAGCGAAATGTTCACTGGCTTGTTATTTTCTTCATTCGTTCATTCGTTGGGTCGTTTGCTTGCTATGTCGATGACAAGGTCAAATTTGCTATTTTGCTTTAATTTATTATTGCATACATTTAAGCGTGCGCACATATGTAGTCTGCGAGGCTTATTGCTTCTCTTTTGCCGAGTTTGTCGCAACCACAGTAGCGCCGATAGCAGCATCACCACCGAACAAGCCAACCAATATATGCGCGTGTGTGTGTGTGTTTCGCCTTCAAATTTCGATTTCCGCCGTGCCGAAAAGGTGACTCAGTCGTCGTCGGCTTAGTCAGTGTGTCTTTATTGGCGTTCCATGCCCTACCGCCTAATTGTATGCCGCTGTCGCTGTTTTTGATAGCTGTTTTCATTTTCTGGCTCATCATTGCAAACAGTTTTCTCAACCTTTTGTCTGTCCTCGTTGTCGGTGTCGCCGTCGTCGCCGTCATCGTCATCATTCTCAGCGTCAGCGTCGCCATTCTCATCGCACTCTCGTTCATTGTTGTCTTCTGTGTCTGCTGCTGCACAATTTTCTTGATTTTATTACTTTTTGCTTGTTTTTTCTTCACGATTTATTGTTGAAATTGCTTATTTCCCTTTGCACACACACACACACACGTACGCACATACGCATTCGTGTGTGTGCGTAGTAAAACATAAGCGTAAAACTTTCATCATTGTTTTTGCGCTTTGCTTTCTTTCTAAGCAAAAAGTTTTCGCACATAAACTTTTTCATTCTTGTACGCTAAAATCATTTCGGTTGCCTACTTTTAGCTAAATCGTATCGCGTATCGCAGGAGGCAGCATTAAATGCATGAATTGACGCAAATTGCTGAAACCTTTAATCGTGTGTTGGCAACTATTTGGGTTATTTGCATATCGCTTTACTGCATTCGACTCTTCTCCGCCACCTTGTCCGCATCCAGATACACGACTCATAACTCGGCATATTTCCCATGTTGGTAGCGCGCTGTGGAATTTTCTTTTCATAGTTTTGCTCTCTAAGCCTTTTATTCTTTACGCTGTTTTCATCCTTTTTTTTTTCTTTTCTTTGTGTGTGTGTGCACTTACATTAATCATGCACTTGCATGCACATGTACAAACACAACAATACACACGCTCGCAAACATATCGAAGTCACGCTGCCTCAGTGCGCATTTACCACACATGAGCGCTTCGGCGTGAGCTCATTGCACCTTTCTGGCATATTTCTGCGTTCTTTTCTTTACGCTCTGCGCGGCTCTGTATGTGTGAGTGTGCGCCCAAAGGATTTCTTCTATTGAGGTATGCATTGTGCTGCGAGCACAGGATTCCACTGAACGCGAATGCAACTCAAATGTCAAATGCACATGCCCACGCTTATGAAACCAATCATAAATAAACTAACATACATACATAGATACACACATGTGCAGACTCATACACGTGTCAGATTGTTATCCATCAGCTTACCGCGCATTCAATTCGCGCTGCTTTGCCACAAAATTTGCGTATTCCAGTGCAATTTCATAATGAAGTAAACGAATGAATGCGAATTTTGAGCGAAAATTCTGCATTTTCGATTTTACTGTTTCACCAATGGCGGCACTTATTTCGTTTTGCGGCTTCCGCTTTTGCATTTATTTTTATTTTTCTTTTTCATTTAAAATTTTTGTGGTTTTATTTTCTTCAATGAAAAAAATAATAATTCGCACATTTGTGCGTGCCGATAATTGATTAACTTGATGTATGAAACGCTATTGGCTGCAGGCATTTTGCATAATGAGCCGATGCGACGTGCTCACAATGCTTCTATGTGTGTGTGTGTGTGTGTGTGTGTGTGTAGTTCCGGTTTTGCACTTTGCAAATGAAAATGACCGACACAGCAGCACAAATACAACAAATTGAACTGCCAACGCCAACGCCAGCACACAGCGGCAAAGAGCTGCCGAGTGAGCATGTAAAGAAAATGTGCTCATGTGCGGCGCATTAAGACTTGACGATGTTGTTGAAATATAAATACCGTTATGCGTCAAAACAAGCGATATATGTACATGCACATAAACATATATTAAAGCGTTTGTATTTATGGTTATGGCAACAAGAGTGGGCTGTTCATAAAGAAAGGATTAAGCTCGCAGACTCGACAAGACATTATTCATTGAATACGAAGCATAAAAATACTTTTCTTCACAAACGGCCCCACGAGCTCATCAATAATATCGTTTATCGTTCTGTGCTGATGTGCGGGCGAAGGTGTGTGTGTGTGTGTGTGTGGTGTGCCGTGAAATGTAAAGCGGCAATAAACGTTGATTGCTCTTCCAACCGTCGGCCATGTCGAAGTTGTAATACGCTTTGCTTAGAATAGATTTTGATCGTTTGTACAATTCAAACGTCATCGCTCATATTTCGATTGATGTTTTTGTTTGAGTATGCAAATTGGTCAAGACTCAATAACGAGTTCGCTTTCAATGTTCTGCTCCACTTACTATAACTTTCTTCCAGACTTAACAGAGAAGTCTTTCCACATGCATATTCTCTTCGCTACTGTTCAATATTCAATAAAAAGGCACAAACCTCACGGCAAAAGTAAAATGCTCTCACCCTTAACATGAGCGTGAAAAAGCTACCGATGCTGATGAGTTCCTTGTTGCGTACGAGAATATGGTGACGACATGCCTGCCTTTGTGCCTTTGTCCTGTAAGCTTAACTGTCTGTCTGTCTGGCTGGATGATTGTCTGACTGCCTGCCACCGCTTGCAGCACTCGCAGCGATGTCACGTATTATCCTGCCACTTGCGCATAAATATTTGTCCTTTAAGTTTTCCTGACGCCACTGTAAACGACAAAAGCAACAACGACGCGACGTTACACAGAACTTCCTGCCAACTCAGCCACTCAGCTCCACCTTAGAGCGCCTTAATGCCAACACAAATGCTTTTGTAATGGGCAGGGGGTTGGTTGTGTTGGCATTGTTTGTAGCGGCATGAGGACGAGGAAAGGTGCAATGCGCGCAGTTCAAAGCAATTGACCTTCCATCCATCAACATTGCTTGGCATTTCTCTGTTTACAAAGCGATAGAGAAGACCTTTTGACGCGTGGCGCCGATGAATGCGTTTAATGATGGCAGTGAGTGAGGACGGTGGTATAAAGAGTGGACTGTGAAAGTTTGGTGAATCACTATTGCGCACATTCATTGATTCATTAATGTTTACCAAGAAAACAAGTAAAATAACCAAAACAATTGAAAGAATGAAAAATCGTGCTTATTGATTAGTTTTGAAGGAAATGAGACACAGAAATGTATATTTTTGGTGGTTTTCCCTTTTTTCAATTCCTTTTCGATATGCATACTCATTCGTTTCCGGCGCAATGTCCTTGCGCTTCTAATTATCCCTTTAAATGAAGCAAAACGAGTGAATAGAAACTCAACGAATTTGAAAAATCTTTGTAATCAACGAGAAGGCGTCGCAATCACATGAATCTCTGACACGCTTCGTTCGGCACATTCTCAGCTTATCCTACGCTCATCCTTAGTTCAGCTCAGTGTCCTTTTTGCCGAGTTGTGTGACAAGTTGTGTAAATAATAGCGCGTGATAAGGACATATAATCAGTTGGTGCGGTTGCATTTTTCGTCATTATCTACAACATCATCAACATCATTACTATCGTCATAGACATCGTCATTAACAGCCCACGCGAGTTGTTTTTAAAAGCGGACAGGCAAACCAACTTTGGCTTTTTTAAAGCCTTCACTTGCGGCCGCCTGAAATGTTTGCCGGAAGTGTTGTATGTTGTATGTGGTGTGCTTGTGGAGCTCGTCTGCTCGGCCATTAAATTTGTGGCCTATTCAAAATGCTCACAAATGCGAGAGCGCGCAGCAGTTGTGAAATGTAAGGTTTTAGAATCGCTAAGTGTAATGAAAGACTTTGTGTAATAAATAATGACTACGCACAAAGACCGAAGCAACCGTGACGGAGACATGTTGAAGAAGGAGGAACACTTCGCCACCGTCTTCAGAAGATGGAGAAGAGGAAGCAAAAGGAGTGTACTGGTTCGAAGGAGAAATAGCAGACAGCAACAGAGCGTAAGCATAGAGAATAAATCGAAAACAATGCGCAACAACAACAACAGCAGCAACAGCATTAAAAAGAACAAAAGTAAGAAATAACAAACATACCGAAAAATTCCGTTTTTCGCCATTGTTATTACTTTTTCTAATAGTCATTCTAGCTCTGCCGACGCGACGTCGCTGTTGACGCAGGCGACGCTGTTGCTGAAGTTGGCAATGCTATTTGCTTCTTATGAGTGAAGGATTCTAATAAGAATTCCATTGTGTGTATGCTTGTGGATGAGGGGCGTCTGAAGAGTGCTGCTGTGCATAGGCGTGGCCAGAAGAACAGTTACATTTATAGGAACAATTTCTCATTAAATTTTGTGCTTTTGAGAAAATTGCTGCAATCATTGCGACAAATACGAATGCTAATTAATAATATTATTAGTTTTGAAGCCTTTAACAGTTTGCACACTCAAACACATACACACAGCGCCCGCCTGCGAGTCAACAAATGAAAATGAACAGTTGCAAACTATGAAATTCAATTTCTTATAAGATGAAATATGCTGAGTTAAGAAACACAGCAAAGTTGCTGTTGCCTTTTTAATTAAATTTCTTTGATTTTGCACTTTTCTGGTGCTCGGTCGGAAATTGTGACAAACTCCCACACACACTCATACATACACACTCAGTTACTTAGACGCTCTTAGACACATATCGCTTGCTTACTGCAAGACCGGCATAACTCAAAATTTGCCGTTTCGAGAAAAACGCGTTTAAAGTTTTCAAGGGGCACTTACTTCCATAAAGAATGAAAAACTAAAAATTGCATAACTCAGAAACTGTTAACAATACAAACATGAAACTTTGACACAATATAAAGCTTTAGTTAATGATCATTTCTGCATAATTAACCCAAAAATCGCATTTTTCGAGTTATGACAGTCTTGCAGTAAGCAAGCGATATGGCAGAGGCAGTGGAAGTGGAAGTGAACGCGTTAGTATGTTTCTTATTAGACTTCGAGCGTGAAAAGGGTTTCCTTGTCTTTTGACTGCCGAAAGGAAGCAAGAATGAGAGAGAGTGAGAGAGACAGAGCAACGAGTGCGACACAATGTATATGAATGACAAAAACTGTGAAGACAAACTTTTTAAGGCGACTAATTTTTGGAACGATGATATTTTTCTTGTTGTTTGTTGCCTTTGTCTTTAGCTGCAACCGTTGTGCCTTTCTATTTCTTTTTTTTTGTATTTTTCATTATTGTTGCTAATCCAATTAGTTATAACTTTTGTACTGTTTCAAAGTCTGTCGGTTGGTTGGTTACGTTATTCGATAAGACTTCTTCGACTCGGGTTGAGTTGCAATTTTTACTGCTAATTCTTTACTTGATCTTACTCAACGTACAAAATTGTCATTGCATGCAAAGAAACTGATAAGTATTACCACACACACTCACACACACACATACATACGTATATGGATGCATTCAAATCACGTTCCGTGGCTTTGACTTTTTGTGGTGTATCAATGAAGAGAGTGATTATGAGAGCGCAGGTAACGAATGTTAGAGCGAGCCCAAGTGTTGCTGACCATGCTATTCACTCTGAATTAATTACTTGCTTTGCTTCTGATAAGCATAACTGTTGACGACGGTAACGAGTTATTTTTCTTGTGTTTTTTCTCAGTACTTCGCACTCGGTGTTGGGCGACGCGCTCTTTACTCTTCGCACGTTCATCGTTTTAATTCCGTTTCATTACTTTAATAGGCGTTGTATTGCTCTAATTGTTGTTTTTGTTGTTGTTGTTGCATTTATTATCGTGCTTGTTGTTATTTCTTTCATAATCTTTTTTATGACACAAAAAATATTTTTATTTTGTGTTTGGTTTTTCATCATCATACGCACACATCATTTTGCAAGGCGATAGCCAACAGCAAGTGACAATGAACCATTATCTGTTGTGTGTGCGCTATCGTATGAATTTTTAAGTCTGGCATATTGACGCTGCTAGTCAGCTATGGCGTCATTTGCGTTTAACCGGTTTGCGTTTATTTTGAATTAATACTGCAAAATTGACTTATTGCTGTAAAAGGTATTTTGGTTGTTGAATACATGTTTGTACTTGCATGTGTTTGTGTGTATATGTGCATACACTCGTTGTGTGCTTTGCTAGTGCGCAGTTTTTCCCAGCGAAGGTGATTCATTGTAGCGCATAGTTTAGTCATTGTGCTCGCCCACTATTACTGTACTTATCACTGAAGATGCTGCTTGCTTTTGTGCTTATTGTTTTTGTTGGCGTTGCTGTTGTTGTTTTTGTTGTGTAGTAGTTCGTTGCCTAAGCGTTCTATCACCTCTACCTCTGTTGCTGGTGCCTCAATCATTATTGTTTGTCGCTGTCATCGTCATTATCATGTGTTTCGTTCCTTCGTTTGTTCCCTTCTATCGTTCCTTTTACTCGTACTCGTTACTGCTCTTGTGCTAGTTGCTGTTGCTGTTGTTGTTTTTGCTGCTATGCATAAATGTTTATGATGATGACGGGCGTATTAAAGCATCAGTCGTGAGTTAGCTGTGTCACTATAAAAAAAAAAAAAATCAGTCGCAATAATTTTAATAAATTTTGCTTTATTTTGCAAAGTTCAGTACACGTTTGCACGCTTGCCGTGTGTATTTCATATGCCGCGCTTTCAATAGATTTTTTTACTTGTGTATAAATTCACTTTCAACTCACGTTCGCGTCCGGCAGCCGGAAGTGTTTTTCTATTGTTTTGCTCTCAGCAAAGACAACAACGCCAACAACAACAACAACCGCTTTGAGGTGCCTTATCGGATTTCGTTTTAATTTAAATAAATTAAATTTTCTAATTTAATTCTAACTGGAATGATGTGTATTTGCAGCACACTTGTGATCCTCATAGCGCAGTCGCTACGCCGGCAAACGGCGGTGTGAGCGAACTCGAGACGCTGCAACAAGCGCTTGTCGCTAAGCAGAATCAGCTGATTGCCTTCGAGGCGGCGTGTCTGCGCGAGACCGAGCGTCAGGTCGAGCTGGAGGACAGCGTCATTGCGTGGCAGGACAAATACGATCGCCTCTACGAATCGCACAAGCGCGTCCAGAAGGTCAACCAGGGGCTGGAGGACAAAATGCTCAAGCTCGTCGATCGCAATACAAGCGAGCGTGCTCAGCTGACGAGCGATGTGGCAACGCTGAGCGTGCGTTTGGCGCAGGCGAACTTCAACATTGCTAAGCTACAACGCGAAATCGTGAGTATTTCAATACATGTTCAATTTTACTTCAATTTCAATTGTCAACATTCAAACAATGAAGCGCGCACGACTTGCCATGACTTAACAGCGTGCGAGCATTAAAAGAGAGCGTGTATGAGTGAGTGAGTGAGCTAGAGAGTGAGTGAGATTGCGTAGGGCTTAAAAACAATTAGCAGATTTTGATTCAAAGCTGAAAAAACATCTTCCGCTTTTTGTCTTTGTCACTTTGCATATGTGTGTGTGTGTGTGAGTGTGTGTATGTTAACGTGTACCGTTATGCGCCACTTGTACGCCAACGAAAGCCAATTTGCCATGAATGAGGACGTTGCTCGGTGAACGAGCATAGAGCATTTTTTCATGCAACGCCTGTGGCTGTGCTACACAATTTTGCTTTGCTTTTTGTCTTTTTGTCCTTTCGTATTCTGTTTTTGCATACACGTACAATGTCAACAACCGCTCTATGATGAATATCCTTGATCTCCTGTACGTTGTTTAAACGAAGACAAGCTGACAGACCGAGCGACCGACCGAACGAAAGTCAAATAGGAAGCACAAAGCAAGGACAACAACAGTCAGAACAAGCTGCCATATTGTCGAAAAATCAGCACTTGGTCATATGGCGAAAGGCTGTTGAAGCATTAAAAAAAAAAGAAGGAAAATAGCTCCTCATGTAATAACCTATGCCAACTGACTAACGACGCAAATGGCAAAGTGGTTGGCGGTTGGTGGGGTGTGAGGGGAGGTCGGAACGGGAGGAAAAACGACATGTCCTTCGCAGTTATGCTTCGTTAATCGGATTGCATGATAGCAGAGCATTTCCGTTGTTGCAAAACACTTAAATTTTTGTTGTCGTTGTTGTTGTTATTATTGTTGTTGTTTACAATACGGCCGAGCAGTGTGAAAGTCAGTCAACTGACGGTTTCACTCATTCGCTTCGTACGTTTTTGTTCACCTTCTTTACTCACATAGACTAACGGTGCCTCTAGTATGACACCAACAATAACAACAACAACAATATCCCCCTATTTTAAGTCTTACGTTTTTATTCTTTTGCTGCTGAGTTGTGTTTGTTTCTTTTAAAGTTCTTTTTTGTTGTTGTTGCTTTCGTTACTCATTTTTGCTGCCACGTAGAAAACTCGGCTCGATTTCAGCATTTCTACTAGCAAGTATATAACAATATAGCAAGACAACAACAACAACAAGAACAATAACACTATAGAACAGAATCGGTTTTATCCCTTTCGATACGCCCCAGTTCGAGTCCATGTTTCTGTCTGCGCGTGCTTTTAATGTTATTGCAAACGCTATGATATTTGCCACACACACACACACACACACACACACACACACACACACATACATATATGACGCTGTTAATGTTACTGGCATGGCAGCCAACACATACTATCTATTTGTCTGTCTGTCCGTCTGTCTGTCTGTCTGTGTGTTTGTGAGTCTTTGTGTCCTTCGTTGAAATCCCAAAACGTGTGTAATTCCCACTTGCATTAAATGTCGTCGTTCTCGTTGTCGTCGTCGTTGTTTCCGTTGTTGTTGTTGCTGCTGTTGTTGTTGCGTCGTCAACGAGTTCAAGTAAACATGCAACAAAATGTTGCCCAACAATCAAGGTGGGGCACGCCCACCCCATCACCCAGAACAACATCATCATCATTATTTGCTCACATGAAATGCATTTTCTGCATTTGCCAATCCATTTGGCGTTCCTTGCTGTTTTCCGTCGATCCCCCTCCCCCTGCAATGTGTGAGTTTTTAATGCCATTACCCTTGCTCCCAACCAACGTTCTGTCTGCCCGTCTTTTTGTTTGTCAATCGTGTCTATTCTTGTGCCTCAAGTCATTAGTTGTTTTTAGCCCTGAAAAAAAAGTAATCATTAAATTTGCTAAATTGCTGAACTTTGTTTATGATTGAGTTTGTTTATATGTCTCTGTGTGTGTGTGTGTGTGTGAGTGTCTTTTCTCTTCACTCTTTCGCATAATGACTGTGTAAGGTTTCATTTATAATAAAGCACAAGATCCTTTGAAGGCAACATGCCATCAACTGCTGCCGTGAGCTATCATTCCAGCTATTCTTAGCTCTCTCATTACAAATTTAATGAAGCTGTTTTTAATTTGTGCCGTCAGTAAACGGTATTCATTTCAAAATTTCCACAACCGTAAGCAGATAGAGTCTCAAACCCATCAAATTGTCAGCACTGATAGGGATCTCTCTTACACTAAAAATAAACCTGCCCGACGAGCATTCACGTTAAAAATAACGTACGTTCGAATGAACAAACATGTCGGGCCAACAGTGACGGCAATGGAGTTGGAGTTGGCGGTGACAGCGGCGGCGGCGGCGGCAGTGAAAGCCGTCGATGACGGTGCCAACTAGTGCCGTGTGCCGAGTGTCGAGTGCAGCCGGCAATGTGTGCTCCATATCGGCATGATTGATTTACTAAATTAAGGCTAATTGCATAAAAATATATGTGTATGCATGTATGAGAACAGACCGGCAATTGTTTCTGTGATGAATGTGTGTTTTTACAACAATGACTGACTCAAACGTTGGATTTCACATTTGGGGTTGATATACATATAATTAAGGCAACAACATACACACGCACACGTATAAACAATCCTTCCGCGCCGACATGCACACACGCATACTGAAGTATCTTTCAGTGGTAAGCGGCCTGGCCGTTTAATGTGTTGGAGCACTAAAATTTGCTGGCGCCAACAGGCGACTTTGCGCACAGACATTAAAATGTTCAAAATATTGATTCACTGTTCGCAAACAACTTAACAACAGCAACAACAGCAACAACAACCACAATAGAAAAGACCAAAAAAAGGCCAAAAGCAACAGTCTGTCGCTTACAAACAGGCAGGAAGCGTAAGACCGAAAGCAAAAATAAAATAATATAAAATAATAAAAAAAATAGAAACGAAGGCGAGCAAGAGAGCACGACAAGGTGAAGCAATGAAAAAAGGTTTAGCCACGGCTGTAGCTGTGGCAGAGGCAGAGGCAGCAGCAGCAGCAGCGACGCTCAGCTCAGCTCAGCAAGTTTGGTCGAAAGCGTTTTTTTCACGGTTGCCTTGGTTTTGTTTAGTTTGCTAGCCCGGCCTGGCCTGGCCTGGTCTGGCAAGCCTTTCATGTCGCTCGCTGCTTTTGCCTTTGTTCGTTTACACGAATTTAGTTTCCTTTTTTTTTATATTTGTTGCCCTTTTCTCGGCATATTTTAAGGCGCTTAGGCGACGGCTACACACGCCGACAGCTGCAAACATTTCGCATACAACACTGTTTTTTTGTTTTCCCTTTTTTTTATTTATTTTAATATTTTAATTTAAATTTAGTTTTACTTCTTTTCGTATAAGCAATATGCATTTTTAAAGGCATGCTGTTTGCACTGGTCTGATATGGTATTCATCGATTGTAATAATAATAATGGCATGACACGAAAAGGGATTTGACAAAAAAAGAATGAAATAACGCAAAAGTATGCATTGGAAAAAGGAAGTAAGCAGAGTACATGTTTCTGATACATGCATTGCATGCAGATTGCAGATTTGTTATTTACAACGACGTGCTGGCGCAGCGTAATTGCATGCATGAATTGCATGTTGCATGTTGATGTTGTTGTTGATGTAGACGTTGTTGCCACAAAACGGCAACGAGTCGTTCGTTGTGGCAATGGGCGTGAGGCTTTCAGTGTGCACGAAAAGGCAGCAAGCAAAAACAACAAGGACGAAGCGAAAGCAAAGCATGAAAATTACTTTGAGAATATTTCTCAACTGTTGAAACAAAATATTATGAAGTAACAAAATGTATCGTTGCTCCAATTCGAAGCTGTAAAAGTATCTGTGTGTGAGTTTGCCTCAGTGTGTGTGAGTTTGTCGAAAGCGCAAAAAGCATTTGCGTTCGACACTAAATTTGTGTTGCGCTCAATTGCTGCAAAACAGTTCTGCGTTCATTCATTTTCATAACCACTTTTCGCACTATTTATGCCCGTCTGTCCGCTGCCCACTGTGCCTCCTCGCGCAAAGTTGCACCCTGTATGACGCCCGGCAGAGTGATGGCAAAAAAAAAAGAAGCAGCACAAGAACGACTTGGCTTGCAACAACTTTAATATGACTCGTTGTGTTGTGTTATTGTGGCAAGTTTGAACATGTGCGTCAGTGTCACAAACTCTAACACTAACACACACGCACATACACACATGCATACACGCAGTCAGACGCAGTCAGACGCAGCATAATGTCCGCCATGTGTTTGAAATGAGTTTTTCGCACATTTTTGCACTCAGCACTCTTGTTGGCACAATTGCAAATGTTGCGCCAAACATATTCGAAAGTTTTGGAAAAGTTTCATTTATTTACAACTTTTTTTTTTGTTTTATTGTTTGTTTTTTTCTGTTTTGTGTTTTAAAACTTATTTTAAAACTACAAACAGCAAAGAAGGCAAACTTATTGCGCGTGTCAACTATTTGTCAAGTGTGCGTACGAATTGTAGTAAATTGACTGTTGGTGGCGGGGCAGGAGGCGTTGCGGGTGCATGTGTGTTAAGGAGGCGGCAGCAGATTGCGTATTCAAATGCGAAAAAACATGGTAAAGTGGCAAGAATGAGCATGTTGCTATGCTCGACTTGAGCGACAGTGCTCAAAGCTGAGTTTGCCTGAGTTGGCAGGGTTGCCAGGGCTGCCAGCTGTATGAATCACGTGAATCAACGATACATCATTCAAGCAGCTCAAGTGTCAAGTGGAGCTTATCGTCATTGCTTCTCTCATGCAGCAAACTCATGCTCAGCGACGTCACAAGTCTTGTCTTTGCGTTCACTTCTGCTTCATGCATGAATTCATGGCGGGCTGCCTGACTGACAGACAGACTGACTAACTGAATGATTGCTTGGTTGCCGCTCAAGTCTTTCTTTGTCTATCTCTCCGTCTGTCTGTCTATTTGTTGTTGTCGTTGATGCGTTGTCAATGCAACGTTGTTGTCGCTGCACAGAAGCGAAGCTCTTCTTCTTTGTTTTACTTTTATTGGTTGCCATTTATCTTATTTATTATGTACAGACAGCCAACATTTGCACATAAATCAAATGCTTTGGCATTTGGCACACTCCATGGCGTTATCCTTTATCCTTTTATCATGGTGCTTATGCATAGTTTTTCTTGCTTTGAGCTCACTTGCGTTCGTTCGTTGCGTGCTTTGGTCAAATGTTGTCGTCGTCGTCTTATTTTTCTCTTCTCTTCTTCCCTTCTTATTGCGTATACGGCGTGTGTTCCGGTTTCCGTTCGCACTTCCGGTCGGCAGCCATTAAAAGCTGTAATAGCAAATCCAAAGCAAAGTTGTTACTTATTAAAAATCACGCACATTTGCACGTCTAACGCGCGTACATAAATGCTCACGCTCTGTTTCTGGCCAAGTACTCAGGTTGTTTTGCGACTTACATAATAAGTTGAAGTTTTCCAATCTCCGTGCCATACACCTTTCTTGAACTACCCGTTAACCGTCTTATTCCGCTCTGCTGTTTGTGTCCGTTATCGTTGTTATTGTTGCTATTGTTGTTGTGCTGGTTTAGTTAGCGGCGACGCGCCATTGCTAAGTTTCGAAATGAAAAGTTCTGCATTCAACTTCACTTTAAGTACCTTGCGTTCACGGCTTAGTGACGACGCTTCACCACCCCCGCCACCATTGCTTTTTGTTTCTTGCTTCTGCTCTCTGCTTACTTCTTTTTTTCTTGGTCTATTCGTGTTTGCCATAAAACCACAACTTCACTTTTGCTTTGCATTACTTTTACAGGCAACTTCTCACCTTTCCGGTTAACACTTTTCCTATTTTGAGTTTTGAGACTTTTTACTTAACATTTTAGTTACTTTGTCGACATTCATCCTTTCCTTTCCTTTCCAACAACAACTGACCCTCAGGCAATATTCTCCACACCTTTGCTTTCCGCTTCTTTATCTTTGCTCACTTCTTCTTGCTCTTAGTTGTTGTTGTTGTTGTCTAAGCCATTCCAAAGTGCTGGTCGCATCTGCCGTTGCAATATATGCCTCTCCCGCTTGTCTCTCGCTTGCGTCTCTTCCAACTTCAAGTTCAAAAACTTTTGCCCAAACTGACCGAAAATGTAGTTTTATCAAAAGGTGGTGTTGCAAGTGTGTTTTGTTGCCGTTGTTGTTGTTGTTGCTGCTATTATTGGCTGAAACACTTTGCGCTCAAGTACTTTTTATGAACTTTCAACGTTCAAATGCTTTAGTAATAAGTAAGCGCTCAACACTCGCCATGCACTCGAAAATATTTATAAATATTGAATAAACAAAAACAAAAATGAAGCAACAAATAAAAATTGTAAGCAGCCAAAGCGCCTGAATGCTCACAATAACTTTGAAAACTTTGTCCGAAAGTGTTCGAATGGAATTTTGTAATCACTTGTTTGTTGTAACTTTTATTGTTGTTGTTGTTGTTGTTGTTGTAGCTGCTGACATGTGCTGTGACATCTAGTGTGAAGTGTGTGTGTGTGTGTGTGATGTTAGCATTTTGTTGACCCAACGAAGCCTTAAAACTCTTTGCCACCCAAAAGGGCAACATTTTTCATGCAATTTGTTGTTGTAGTTTTGTTTTCTGATATATGTATGCTATTTTTATTATCGCATTTTGTTTCGTTGCGCATTTTGCTCGTTGATTTTTGCCAAAACATGTTTAAAACATGTGAGCGCAATTGTTTTTTATGCGCCTTTGCTCAATGTTGACAGCATGTTGCCATTTTACGCGCAGCAGGATTCATGTTGCTGCCCGCACACACGAACACAAACACACACACGCATACACACAAAGATACAAGCATGACTATACGGCTGTGGTAGACAGGAGATAAGCCAACCCAAGCAAAGCAAAGCAAAAGCCAAAACCTGAAACCTCAAACCAGTTGAGGCTCATTTACACGAGTCTGTCTCTGCCTGCGTATGTGTGTGTGTATATGTGTATGTGTGTTGTATATAAATCTGCAATTTATCGATTTGGCATTTTAATTTTGATTTTTCTCTGTCATTTTTAAACACAAACACATGTGTGTCTGTAGGTATAAATTCTACACACACACACGCACCCACACACATTAACTCGCATGCCCACACGCCATGCCCAAGCGCTTTTATTCACTCATTAAATATCGCTTGGGCGAATGAAAAAATAAAGAAAATAACAAAAAAAATGTGAAAAAGAATGTCCTGTTCTGACTTGCAGCTATTTCTTTTTAATTAAAAATGGCACAAGTAGGAAAATTTTTGCTTGGCTTTAATTAAACGTGAGCGCGAGAAATGTGCTTAAAAGTATGTTAATCACCATGCTTGTGACTTCAAATTAAATAGTTACGCAAACACATAGAAACGCACACACATACAGTAACTTACGTACACACGCTTAGATTAATGCGCTTGCCGGTTGTTACATGTGTTTGTTGGAGTAACGGTGAGAAGCAAAAACTGTCACAAGGTTTTTATGTTCAGCTTGTTTCAGCGTTCATTAAATGTGCTCAAAAACAAGTCTGGCACAGCTCTATATTCGCATGGATTATTCTCAGACTGTTTGCCGGTGTAATCTTTGATAGATTGATTAATTGAAAGCACATTAGATGATTAGCGATGATGATTTATATCAAATTTTAAAATAAAACATGTAAGGATGGCATAAAAACCAAAGAGCATGCAAAAGATGACAACAACAAACTAATGTCTCTTCTGGTCGTGGAAAAATTGTTATATTCAGACGGATAGACACGTCAATATCGACGTTTTTTTGACATCATTAGTTTTACTATTCTACAACAGATGTCGAAGATGTGCCAAAATGCTTAAATAATTTGAACTTTGAAAATTTCTGCGCTAAAGTAAAATTATCAAAAACAAAGTCCTATGTTACAAAAGATCACACCGCACATACGGTAGTTGAATATTTTAACGCTTCTGAGCTTAGGGCACACTTGTATTACATATTCACTACCTCATATATCATAATATGCTCATATTGAACAGAGCGATCAAACAAAATCATGTGAGAAGGCCACCCATGTCAGAAACTCAAATAACAACTCAATTTTCCAGTCAAGATTCGCTTATTTTTGGCATATTTATTTATAGACTTTGTCGCAAACAAACTTTTTAACGCTGACACAAACAATCTCAAGCATCGGCACACAGACCCAATATCCTTAAAAGACAAACAGCTAGTCGGTCATTCATTCAGTCAGTCAGTCAGTCAGTCAGTTGAGCAGGGGTGTAGCAAGCCAAGCAGTCAGGCAGGCAGGCAGGCACGCTGGTGGGCAAATCGATAGTTTTGTGCCTTGGCTTGAGCACGAGCACTTTTCAGCCTTCAGAATGACACGATGCGGTGCGAGTTGACGGGTTGGGTGGCTGAGCAAATAAACTTAACAAGAAAATCACGCGTCAGCGAAGGACTCATGCTTGAACTTGTGCGAAGATGAAGGACGCCGGACGAATGAAGGACGGCGACAACGACAACGACGACTTGAAATATGATTTTAAATCAAAGCAGGAAAAAAATAAAATAAATAATAAAGGGGAAAATATGTAAAAAGTCAAAAGGACGGGACTGAAGGAGCATAAACGACAAAGTTGCACTTTGGCGAAAGAAAATTAAACAGAAGAAAAAAACTAAATAAAACCAACGCAACACAAACTCAAAGCCACAAAACCCACAACAAGAAATCAAGACAACAAAATTCGGGACTTGTTACAACATCTTCCATTTCTGAATGTCACTCACACGCACGTACACATACACAGACATATACACATGTACACAAATGAAATAGAGTATCGCACGAGTTGAGAAATATACCCTCATCTATTGGCCATAATTGACCTCGCTACTGTTTGCATTGCGTAACTCCTTTGAAGGACTTGAATAAATGATGCGCCTTTTTCGGACATGTTTGTATTCAAGTGTGTGACATTTGGCCTCAAGCAAAATACATTTTCCCAAAAAATTTAAATTCAAATTTTCCTTCGTTTGCTTTTGTATTTCTTTGAATTTTTTTTATTTCATTGACAAACACAAAATCTTGACATTTGGCTACCAAGTTGTAACTGTCAATTCTGCTGCCTAAAAGTATGCTACACAGACACACAAAACGCATATTTCGAACTTTTTGTTGCCCAGCTTCGCTCAGTCGACGCTTCACTTTGAGCCTTCAACATTCAGCGTCGTGTACGTGTACGTGTATGTGTGTGTATTTGTTCCTTTCGGAGCAAATATAAGGGCAATTTTTGTGTATTTAATGCACTTGATATTTGTTATGCGCAAATGTTTGCTTATGGTAATTTTAACTAAGCATGAGTCCTGCCCTCGTCCTTTCGCATGAAACATGGCCGGATGTGTCGACGTTGACATACTGTGTAAGCCACATTAATCAGTTGACTCAACGCCGCTGCTACCACTCGATATTGTGGCGCTTGTGAGTGTGTGTGTGTGTGTAACGTGCGCCGTGTGGCATGCAACAGTTTTCGGTCTTTATTGATTGCTAACCTTTGATTTGCTTAGTTTCGATTTTGGTGATTCACATTTGCTTTCAGTCGTTCCTCTGTCTGTCTCTCAGTGTGTGTGTGTGAGTGTGAATGTGTGCACACTTATGTATGTGTAAGTAGTTATTCGTTTGTGTAAAAATAGCAAGCTTCATAGTTGTCTTTTGGGTGGCGTTGAACTTTATACAAATATTTCTTTTGTATGTACATGTGCTTGCGTGGGTGTGAGTATGTATTTGTGTGGCAGTGTGTGTGCTTGTGTTATTGTCTTTCCAATGGGCACATTTAAGGCTTAATGTGTTTAAGTTTTATTGTTCGTACTTGATTTATTATATGCAATAAAGATTCTTGTATGTTATCTAGAACAAAGTTGATCTATTTTTTCCACGAAGCTTTTCGTAATGAATTGAATTTTGTACATAATCGAATTGAAATTCAATTAGCCTTTACTATGCAAAGCGCTTTGCATTCAATCAACCGAGGTTGAAGCATGCAGAAGCGCATAGGTTAATCAACTTGTGCGGAAATTATGCGCACTTAAAGTAGTATTCATATACGTTAACGTTCACTATCTGTCCATCCATCTGTCTGTCTGCATGTCTATCTAACTAACCAGCCAACCTCAGCATTGCCGCAAGCGTGGCTGAGTTTGTCATGTTGCAAACAGAGCGGCGAAACTAATTGTCATGCCTGTTGCTTAGCGCCCGGAAAGATAAAATGTAATTTAATTTATAATTGTGCAAGGCAACAATGCAAATCCCCAAACCAAGCAAACCGCCTAAGCAGCCCACCACCCGATCACTCAAGCAGCACACGCCTTGACCATGGCCTGCAGTGACTGTTTCGTTTCTGCTGATGCTGTTGCTGAGGCAGAGGCCGCTGCTTGCTGTTGCTTGCTGCTGGTTGAGATAATGAATTTTGGTCGTTTTTGATTCAAATTCACTTTGTGTGTTTGTCTGTCTGTCTGTTTGTCTGTTTGTGTTGTTTGCATTTGATTTTGAACTTGTATTTGATTTTGCTTCTTCACCGGATTCAACCAACAAACCATCCTACTGACTAACTCACTGTTTGACTGTCTGGCTGTTTGCTTTATAAACGCATTTGCTTCAGCTTAATCAAATTTGTATCTGAGGCTTTTGCATGCGTATATGAGTCTTATTTATATTAGCATACACACACACACACACTCACATAACAGCGGTATGCATGGCGTATGCGTAATGCAAACTCAACTGTACTCAACGATGAATCGATGTACTCGTAATATAATTACGTTGGCTTAATGAAATAAATTACGCTGCGTATGAGTTATTTTAAATGCAAATATTCATTAATATTGCTGCAAACCGCGCAGTCGGTGTTGACGTCGCTGCTACTGTAGCTGTGGTTTTCTTTGCTTTAACAAACAAAACCAAAAATTACAAACAAAAAGTAAAAATAAGGTTGACCGCAATAATTTTGTATTTCACTCACTGAACAAGCAGTCAACATTTTTTCGCCTTGTTCGCTCGAGCATGTCAACATTGTGGACGACTGACGGTCGGACGGACGGACGGACATGTGTCAGCGTATGTTTTATTAGCAATTAAAACAGTTAGAATTCAAGCAAGCCGCGGCAGGCCGTGGTGGTCACTTACTTCTTTAATAGAGACACAACGAGCACACCGTTTTTGGAACGCGCGAGCAAGCATGCAAGCGTGAAATTGTTAGCGCAGCACGGCGTTGAGCAACAAATGCGGTTGGTGACGATGGGCGACGGTGGACGACGGACGGACACTCTTGACTATAAACGATTGCAAGGCACATGAGTGAAACAAGCACGAACAACAACAACCGAGCGGCCGCTGTAGGCAATCATGCTTGCGGTCGCTTAGCCACATGGCGCATTGCAGCCGACGCCACAAAGTAGACTATATTTTTTTCTATACATATATGGTACATACACTCAACTTGGGTTGAACTTTATGTGAAATGTCATTTGCTTCTTATACACAGCGAAAAATGAAATAAAAAATAAGTTTGTTCTTTCTGCAATATTTTCGCAACTATTTTTAAATGCCACGCGCGCTTAATTCAATTGAATTGAATTGAATTCGCGACTTCGCTTCGCTTTGTGCCAACAAACAGTAATTAAATGAAAATTTATTCACCTGCTAATGATTCAATTATTCTTATTGCCTTCACTTTAATCACACTTTCACATTGTCTCTCTATCTCTCGCACACACGCTCTTCTACACTATAACTGTCTGTCTGTCTGTCGGTCTGTCTGTTTGAAAACGTTTGCTATCTGAGGGCACTTTTGATTGCACTCAGCTCGTTTTAATTAAAGTACATACAGACATAATTCAACTCGTTGTCTGTATTAAATTTAGCTGTACGCACACACACACTTACACATTCACACATATTTGCATTCCCAACGGGACGCAGAACGCCTTCTAACTGCCTTATGGCTGCGTTCTTTAGAATGGAGCATGTCTTCCGAATTCTTCTAATTTCCGATGGCGTTAAACACAGAAATGTCCGCTTTGCGCCATGCATAGAATCTTCCACGTTCGCTTCTAAAAGAAGCAACACTCTCTTCTAAAAGAAGCGACACTCGCGGCAAAAGAAGACACACAGCATGGGTTGTTGTTGTAAAACCGCTGCTGTTATACGTTTGCGTTCGCTGTTATATTTTTTAGTTTGGACACTTTTTTTTTAGTTCGGACACTTTATATATTTAGTTCGGACACTTACCATCCTATTTTGCTTGCATTTGAAGACGCGGGTTCGATTCCCAGCCGGGTCAATTAAAAACATTTTATTTAGTTACTTTTTTTTTGTTTTTAAAAAAAAAAAGATGATCATATACAATATAAAAATACAAAACTACTAAAAATTTTCTATGATAAAAAAAAAAATTATTATTACTAATTTTCCGACGGTTTTTTAATGTACTTTTTTATATTATAATTTTTTGCCTTTGTTTATTATTCCTTTTTTCCGTGTTGTTTGGCTTTATATTTTCTATATTGAGAAGTGATACATTGGATAATTAATTATTGAATAAAGGGAAACTTACTTATTTATTGAGTGAACGCCGGCACCAGGACTCGAACCGCGGATCATCGATTCGCAAGCCGCCGCTTAACCGTCGCGGCCATTGAGACTTATAGTAAAAGTGCGCCTAATTATGAATAAGAGCAGAGCCACCCGTCGGCGAAACAAAAAAGTGCGTTTGCCTGTTAGTTCTATTTTTAGCATGGACAACGAACCCTCCCCTAACTCTTCATCCACAAAGCTGCATTTCGTTTTGTGAAGCCTTCCACACTCGCTGCAAAAAGAAGCGACAGAGCATGTGTTGTTGTTGTAACTTTTCGCTGCTGTTATATTTTGCGTTGTGTTTCTCTGTCATACGACGACGTCGAACGCATACCAACCCCCGCAACCTCTTTGTCAACACTTACGACACCTTCTACTCGCATGGCGGGTAGAATGTGTACGATTTTTTCCCGTTGGGTTGTCAAACACATGTAGCAACTCACACACACACACACACACACATATTCGCTTAAAATCAAATCAACTGCAATGCCAAGTTTAATTTATGGCCGTGTATAAAATTTGCCATATTCTGTTTTGCCTTCTCTGCATGCAAAAGGCATGTGGCGTGTGGCAAGTGAAAGAGCAAAAAAAAAAAGAGCTAAAATAAAAAACTGTGTCGTTCGCACACTTGCAGCAAGAATACAACAAAGCAACGATTGCCTTCGGCGAATACTTCTTGTTTAAGCGCGCATATGCAAATGCTTTAAAAAGAAGAGCATTTCTAAGAATCACAAAAACTGCAAAATTTATACAATTTTATACAAATTTGGAAACTTCTTTCTTGAAATGTTTGCTGCGTTTTTTTTACGCACCTTTCTAACGTAAACGTTGCGACGTACAAATGGCCAACGGTTTGTTTTGTTTTTGTGCAAACACTTTTTTTGCCAATTAATTTGGGTCACTTAGCCAAACAAAATGGCGGACATGCGAGCTCAGAGCTTGACTGCTATTTTGCAATTTAAAGCTTTGCAAATTTTCAAACGACAAATGCGCCGCAACCGAGCGTGTGAACGAGCACTCGTGTCCTTTTGATGAGCCTTGTTGCTTTTTTGTGTTGGTGTTTTTTGGTGTTTTTATTTTGTTGCTTTCTGTTTTTGCTATTTGATTGTATTACGTCAAAGTCATACAATGTTTATGTAGCATTTTGTTTGCACAGCTGCGGCTGCGAGTGTGACTGTGACTGCGTCGGCAGCAGGGGCAGCAGTAGCGGCAGCGGCAGCAGCAAGACACATGCATAGCGACATTTGCATAGCAAAGTGAGAAACGACAACTAATGAAAAAACATTTCCCTCGTCTCCTTCCTCTTTTTCATTTTCTTCTATATGTGTTTTATATTTATTTGTTGTTTTTTTTTTTTTATTTGTTCATCGCTCCGTTTGACATACAGGAACGGTACAAGAACGACATCAGCTTGGCCATACAACTGCTGCAATGCAAGCCGGACAGTTTCATGCCGCAAAAGGTGTCCTCGGTAAGTGCTATGACATTTGACTGCAATTATTTATACATGCATATGTATGCATAGCATACTTAATGGCATACCTGCTGCTCACTCACTTGCTCTGCTCTGTTCTGTTCTGGTCTCCCAGCTGCCCATTGACATTCAGTCAAAGGTTTCTGCTTATATGCGTCTGGAGACGAATTCACATTCGGACTCGGAGTGCAGTAATAGTGGCGTAGGCGTGGCCACAACAGCTTCCTACAAAGTGCTTCCGGCCTCTGATTCGCCGCCGCCCGCGCCTTGCCCCTTTCCGCCCACAGCCATGGTGTACTCCATGCGGGGCCTCGGTAAGTGTTAGTAGACCATCTTGATTTTATGATTTTTTATGTACTCTTCTCTGTTACCATGTATAATTTCATTAATGATGTTAATTTTTATGCACAATTTTTTTTTTACATTTTTAGCGCACTTCTTTTTTTGTTTTTTGTTATGGTTTGAAATATGCAAATGGTTTTCAGTGTTTTTTTTTTTTTTCAATATATTTTATTACATATTTTCAACATGTTTGTTCAACTGAACGTGTGTAATTTTTTGTATGTTTTAAATTTTTTGCTAAATAAAATAATTAATAAAAACAATTTGCTTTTTCCATTTAATTTTTTCGCCACACAAATTTTTTTAGATGCCAAAAGCAATCAAACAGCAAATTCCAATCAGCATAATAACAAGCACAACAACAATAATAATAATAACAACAACAACACAACAAATAGTTTAAACAATGCAAAGGACTCATTGAATAACAACAACAACAACAACAATAGCAATTCAAATAGCAATAATAACACGAAATTCAACTCAACAAGCTCACTGAACAGCAATTGTACAAATTCGAACAACAACAGTAACAGCAACAACAACAGCAACAACAACAACATGAACGCCTCAAGTGATCCGGATATGATTTCTCCGATAATAATGGCAAAGTTTCTCGAGGATGAGTTGAAAGCGGGCGAGGTGAAGCATTGCGATACTTGCCAATGCACCAAACAGGATCTCACCGTGCTCGCGGATGTTTCACGTTCCTACACGGTGGCCACACAGACGCCATACCAATTGCTTGGCAGCGCGTCCACAATGGCCGCCAATCTCAACGAGCCGCTGACGCAACTCTGCCTGCGTTGCAACAGCAATTTGAATTCGCCCTCGCGCACCAACAGTCCGTACCTCATGAAGCTGGTCAAGTCGAGCGATTCGGTCATCTCGGAGACGAAGAGTTCGGTATCCGATCTGAATGACATGGACAAGTTGTTTACGCCAGCGAAGAAGGACGATCTGATGGTCAATCCTATATTGGGCCACCACCGATTGTGCGATCGCACGTTGGGCAGTGCGGGCGTCGCGGGTGGCATTGGCGCGGGTAAGTTGTGATCGTTGATTGAATTCTTTGTTTCGTTTTGTTAATGAGTTGACTTCACTTTCTTTATAGGTGCGTACGCAGCCGAGAAGTATCTGTTGGAGACGGCAAATCTCAGTCAGCTGCGCTTGGGCCATCAGCGGCGCTTTAATGAGGGTGGCGGCACAGCACTAGAGCTGTTGGGCAAATACGAGCCGAGTGCAAATAGACAGGAGTACGTCGGTTGCAGCGCAGTTGGCCTGAACGATGAGCTGGAGGATGAGGCTGCCAAGCCGCTGCTAAGCGGCATTTCACAGAACAATCTCTTGGTGGCCGAGCAGCCGAAGCTCGACGTCGTTGAGGTGACGGCTGACCTGGCTGGGGGCTCAGAGGCCGGTCAACACAAACCGCTGACGGCGCCGCCGCTGATGAAGTCGGCCAACTCGGGCAGCGTCAACAGTTTGTGGAGCAAGACGAGCAGCAACTGTGAAGGCGCCAAAATGTTTGAGAACTTCAATCGCAATCTAATCAAGACTATTAAGGTGAGTGGAGTGTTGATGAACTTATTTGTGTCATTGATAGAGTGTGCTTTGAACAGGCGGAGAATCCGCGGCATCGTGGACCACGTCTGTGTGCGATGCGCATACAGCAGAACGGACAAAGCAATATACTACTGGACAATATCGAGTCCATTGAGACCTTTACGCCGATCATTTACAAGCGGCGCGAACGTTTGCTCGACGAGGAATTAGATGACACGAAGGACATCATCACCTCCGGCACGAGCAATGCAAATTGCGACGAGGTGGCAAAGACGACTTGCGCTGACAGTCAGTTATGGCAGGGGCAACATTGTGTGCTGGAGACGTGCAACGAAGCTTGCGAACTGACATGCTCGGCGGCAGAAGCTACAGCGGTGGTAGCGGCGGAAGAGGAAAAGACTGTAAACGAGGCATTGACAGCATCGAATGTGCTTAAAGATACTGTGGTGGAGGCTGCCTGTGTGTTGCCTGAACAGCAAAAACTACAACAGCAACAGCAACAGCTTGAATCCAAAGTAATGACACTCAGCCCCAAGCACTCGAACAATTCAAAGTCATGCACTCAATCAAGTTCCATGAGCGATGTGATTGACTTTCAGGAGAACGTCTTGTTGCGACGTCAGCAGTTAAGTCGCGTTGCTGAATGGGTGCAGAATAACACCCAACAGTTGGAAAATGCCGCCGCCGCTCACAATGACGGAGATTCCACATCGGGCACGGAGCGTCAGTCTTCCTATTCCACGCTCGATCGTATGGATTCGATATCGATTGAGAAACTGTCGCTTGACTCCGGTTACAAGACAACGCCACAACAACCGACCAACGGCTACGCGGAGCCATGCAAGTCGACGACGGAAGACTCGCTCTCACCGAAAACCGACATTACGACCAGCAGTAACTCGCCAGTGGGGCGTGAAGCGGTGCCAGACGCAAGCAAACAACGGTCACAGTCATTCGCCTGTCCATTGGCTTCCGAACCGGCACAGGCACAGACACAAGTACCAGCACAGGAACAACAAACGTGCACCACCTATTATCGCCGCACAACACGTTCGGGTCTGCCGGTCGCCTACACGACCACCACCACGCCCACGACTAGCAACAATAACGGCGGCGGGGGCGGCGGCGCTGAGTGCTCTGGCCAAGGTATGACAGTTTCGGCGGTGGCGACCCAGTCACCAACGGCCAGCAATGCGACCACAATGACGACGACGAGATTAACGCCCACATTTGCCTGTCCCGAACAGCCGACGTGTGATATACTCAACTACAAATACTATCCGAACGACACGGACAAGACGCGTGCAATTCAGGCGGAGCTGCACACGACCACGCAGAACGTCGACATTGCACAGATGGAGTACAATGTGAAACAGTTTCTGCTCAAGCAGAATGAATGGTCGATGCGCGGTGGCGGCGGCGGACAGGCGGTCAAGAACGGTAACGGTGCCGCACCCGGTCGACCTGTTAGGCAGACAAAACTCTTCGGTCCTGGCATCGGAGAGCGTGTGCGCATGGCGCCAGGACGTGATGTAGCTAAGGCGATGTCTAGTGATGTGGCCGGTGGTGGTGGCGGCGGTGGTGGTGGTGTCAGCGGCAGCTTAGGTGTTGGAGGAGGCTTACTGCCCCACAGAACTGAAACGAATTTATAAAGTAAACTCAAATCTGTATTCTAGTTAAGTGAATGAAATGTAATGGAATGGAACGTTTGGAAACCGAATGGAACGAAAGAAGCTAAGAAAAATGGCTGAAAATCAAGAGGAATGAATCGCATATTAGTTTAATTGAACTCTTAACGCAATCGAAACTTATTAATTAATTAAGCTTCGTGAAAATCAAAAATTGGTCGAACAAAATAGCTAAGCAATTGCGTCATCAATTAGTCTGTAAGTTTTCGCTGCGCAGTTATGTAATCGCGCAGCAGCAATGCCTCAGCCAGACACAAAAACTAAAACAAATATAAAAACCAAAACCCACAATTAAATTAATATTATTGTATTGCTTCAATAACAAGAGAAAACAAAAACAAAAAAATTGCGAAATATTTAATAAATGAATTTATTGTGTCTAAATGTCGTTTAACATTAAGAAAAACAAAAAAGAAATTTGCTATAAAAACCTATAAGAAGCGTCAATAAGGCTAAGTTGGTAAATCGTGCAATATTAATTGATATTGATAGACTTCTCTCAGCGTGATTGGTCGGCGCAGCGTGGCGTATGATTGACTTCAATGATTTCGGCGCTTCTATGCTCAACTAAATATAAAAACAAACAAGACATTCTACACAGATACACATTCATATAAAGACACTTACATGCTGTACCTTTTTAGCCAAAATTTCAACATTAATCCTGCCCATGTACTACCTTGCATACATTCATATATACAAACATTCATAATTATATAACTACATAACAACTTACAAACATATATAAACGCTCAATACTATAACTTCGCGAAGCTTCTGCTTCAAAGGCAAAATGTACCAATTTATAATTGTATCTGAACGCACATACATATGAAAATATATTTATATACATAATCCCAACAACAACCAGACATCTCATTTAACGGCTTCATAAAAAATCCCCCCAAAAACATTATGATACTTTAGAGAAAGACATATAAGAGATTATATAGTATCTATGTACTCATTTATATATACATATATACAATATATAGACATACATATGCAAATCAATCACACTCGGCAAATGCTTTAACTCTGTTATGTTTGGCTCGTTTCATTCTATAACAATCGATCGACCGATCACTCTATCAAACTATTTATGTATTATTATGTGTTACTAAGTTATATACGAGTATGAATTAAATACATATAATATATATACTTACATATATGTACAATACAACAAAAGCAAACACAAAAACAAAACAATCTAAGTTGATGTACCAAAGAAAGACTTGATTAGCTAACTTTAAAAAAGTGTCTCTTTCATAAACATGGAAAAACAACCTAAACATAAACGAATTAACGTAATCAAAAACAAAACAAATAATAATGAATATTTATAATAATAAAGAATAAATAAAAATCATATACAAGCGTAAGCGAATGTCGTATATACTCGTATAGTAATCGTCCTAATCCGGAGGCAAACCAAATGTCATGCAATTGTATCAATTACCCAAAGTTGTCCAAGTAGTCAGTGAGTAAAAAACAGATACGAGTGAAAGCACGATTTCATTGATTTCAAGCTGCAAAGCTTTCAATACAGAAATGTTGTATGCCATTGTCAAATGTTAGTAAACATACAATGATTACTTGAAACGCTGAACTTTTGCTAACATTAGGCAATGACATACAACACATTCATATTGAAAGCTCTGCTAATTTGCTTTTCTTTGGATTGCTTGAAATTAATTAAATATCTGTTAGGTACTTTTTGGCTCAGGCAGCTCGTGTTCCATGTCCGCGAATGTTCAGTTGCCATTAAGCCATAAGCATTATAGGAGACTTCGTCGTTTTTTAATGAGTCAAATGTCGAAGTGTAATCAAATATTAGCCATTACCCAAACAAATTATATATAAAATAATAATCAGAGCAATGCTGAATCAAACACTTCTCTCTTTATGATTTCAACGTGCTTCAGTCAAAAAATCTTAAATAAATATTCTACCTTTTTACCTCTTTAATGCTTTCAAATGTTCTGGCGCTTTTATTCGAGTTTGATTGGTCTTAATGCCCCGAAAAACTGTTCCTATTTCCCTCTCAACACTTCTTCATGCTTCCGCCATGCTCTCCTCCTACAAAATAAACTCAAAAGTAGAATAATTTGCTAGCGATAAATTCATTTGCGATACGAAAAATACGATAAAAAAGAACAAATTACTAGAAAAATCGAAAAAGTAAAACCAAAGAAATCATTTTTAAAGCTGTTTTGTAAAAATTTTGATAAAGTAATTTAGACGAATTTATGTTTTAGTTTCGCATTTGAAAATTTGAGTTTGAAATTTTTTGATTTAATTGTTGTTTTTACCTGCTCTTGAACCACCTCAATGTGTACGGAAAAAGTATTGTAATAAAAGAAATTCCAAGAAGGAAACAAATAAATTTTTTAAGTAATTTTATTTTTATTAAATATTATATATATAAAAATTCACGCGCAATGAAATAAATAAGTTGTTTTTGTGTTTTTCTTCTTCGGATGCTCTCAATGGAATCTTAGTGACTAAAGACGATTTGATTCAAAACTAAAAATTAACGTTAAACTTAGTGGGGGGAAATGGCGACAAAAATGGCGTCAGTCTCAAAACGTTGAGCGCAATTCTTATGACTCTTATGATGATGCTTAAAAATGGCTGGATGCTTCAGCGGTCGGCTGGACTCAGGCAGCGACGGTCGGTTGATCCTTTTTCAGCTGTTGCTCCTTTGATGGCTTAACAGCTTTGCGCGACTGCTCTTCGGCATCGTCGTTGACCACAATGACGTCGTCAGCGGGTGCAATTTCCTCAAAAGAATCCTCAATGATTTCGCCGCTCGTGCGCACTTCATTTGTGGCATCGTCTTGCTCGGGCAACGGCTGTTCCTCATCGGCAACGGGAGCGGCGGCAGCTGCATCGATTTTGTCATCGATGGGATTAGGAGCGTTGGCCGGAGCGGCGGTGACACTTGTTGCGGCGCTGGCGGCATTGGCATTCTGCGGTCGGTTGCCGCCCAAGAAGCTGAGAATGCCCTGGAGCGGTCCTTGTTGCTGCTGTGGTTGATCAGCGTTGGCTGACGTGGCATTATTGCCGCCAATCAGATTGTTGACAAACGACTGAATTGGGCCTGGCGGGCGTGCCGTGGTCGGTTCGATGTTTTGCTGTTGGCCTGTGAGACCCGAGAGTGTGTTTTGGAACTGGTTGCCCAGATTGGAGGCAAACTGCTGGAGACCTTGAAAAGCCTGAGTCGTTGAGTTGACGACGCTCTGTGCGGCATTTTGTACAGCTTGTTGAGCGGACGTGATGGCGGCTTGTGGATTGAGGAAGCCTGGGACGGTGGGCGCCGGCGTTGCTGCTTGATCGGCCTGTGCCTGTGGCTGCGGTTGTTGTTGTTGCTGATTACCACTGAATTGGTTGAGGAATTGACCGACGGGCGAGTTTTGTATGAGCTGCTGTATGAAGTTCTGTTGCGTTGTGCTGCCCTGTGTGGGCGTGGCCTGTGTGACTGCCGCCTGACGCACACTTGGCTGATGCTCCTCGGCATTGGGCTGGATCTCAGCAGCGGCGGAGGCGACGTTAATGGGGTCTGGTTTAGTGTCAGCAACAGGCTCTTCTTCGGGCAAAAGTTTCAGACTTTGTTCTGCTTCTGTGTTGACTTTCTCTGCTGTCTCAACAGCCTCAACAGGAGCGCTGGATTCCGCTGGCAAGGGTTTAGTGGTGTCCAGCTTCTTGCTTTCCTCTTCTTTGATCAATGGCTGGGCCAACTGTTCCGTTGTGATCGGTTTTGCCTCCAACTGTTTCAGTTCCGTCTGCTTCGGCACCTCTTCGACACCCTTTGTTGCTGCAAGCTCCTGTTGTTGCTCCTCGGCAATGACTTCGCGAATCTCTTCGGCTATGATTTGTACATCTTCCTTGGCCACTGGCAATGGCAATTCTTCTTCCGCCTTCACGTTCTTCGCCGCCTGTTGTGCTGGCTCCTGCGGCACGCCTGGCTGTGCCTCCGGCTCCTGAATAATTGTCACCGGTATGCGATCTGGTTGTGCGGCCGTCTCACGGCGACTGAGTACTCGCGCCTGGCTGCCAGCCAAGAGAGCTAGCAACGTTAGCGTTAAAGTAAAAGTTTCGGTGCGCATTTTCACTTGTTTTCGTGCGGATCACAGACTGAGAGAAAGAGGTGTTAAATGCTTGAGCAAACTGAAGAGATTTGCACCTTTGTCTCGCTTATGTTTCGCGCTGCTCACGCGTTCAATTCACTTGCGGCGCTCGGCCAAAACTGATTGAAATTTCTTTGGCAGAAGCGCATTTATACTCGGAGCGAAGTTGCTGCTGTTGACGCCGACGTCATTGCTGGCGGCGCCCATGGTGGCGACGACGCTTGCTTTGCGCGTGCGTGCGCCGCTACAGAAGAAGACTTTTAAGTTGACTTCGAGCTGCTTTGGGTGGTAGCAAGAGCAGAACTTCTGCACAGACTCAACACTTCTTGACTCTTTTTCTTCATCTTCTGGCCATATGTCATTGAACTTGCCACACTGATTTGATTACTCTCTTAACCATTCCTTCGGTCTTTCGTTCATTCGTTCGTTCGTTCGTTTGCTTCGTTTCACTCTCGATCCAAGCGCAAAAACTTAAAGACATGCAAGTGGAATGAAAATGATTGCATTCTGTCCATAAAACAAGTTCCCTCAGTCGTTATTGCTTGACCAAAGAACCTGATTAATCGTCATCATCATCATTGTCATCACCAACATCATTATCACCATTATGATCATTGTCATTAGGTTGTTAGTAAGCATTGGCGTCCGTCTATTTTTAGACTTAATTGCATGAATATATTCATTTTTAAACATTTTCTTGCTACATTTTTCTGGGTTAATTTTTCATTAGCGATGCAGCGATTTTCACTCACAACGCCGTCGACAACAATGACAAAGAAAAAGTGTCGCTTCAATGTGTCATTCGAGTCGACAACAGAACAAACATGTATGAATGTCTGAGATGCAAATGAGAAGGCGTTTTTCCGATTGCAAGTTAAAGTGAAAATGGGTCAGTCAACGCATGGCTGAGTAAAGCAACTTTGTTGGCGTCTGAGAATTGAGAAAGCTTTTAACAATTTTAAATATTACTTGAAATTAATCAATGCTTCAACTGATAATGAAAAGTAAAATGCGAATAGAGAATAAATAACAGAGCGTTTCTAGCTGAAAAAATTCTTCAGTAATCAAACTAAACTCGTCGATTTTTTTTTTTAAATTAAGTAAGAAATAATACAAGTTTCAATTGTTTCTTTTTCTCTTTCATAGTTTTTCCTGTCTGACCATTTTCTTGAACTTGACATTGTTTGTGAACATGTTGGAAAATTGCGTTTGAATTGTCAATTTGGACAACAATTTTGTCGACGCGAAGCCGAGACAAGTTCAATTATCATTTGTTGTTGTTATTCTTGTTTGTTGTTTTGTCGCTTGACTCCAATCAAAGTTGTATTACATCGTTTTTTTTGTTTGGTTACAACACAAATTGCCGGCCGGCATCAAGTGGCAAGTACCACACACATACATGCATAGACACACACACACACATAGAAAATCGATGGCTTGGGCAAACTTGAAGTTAATCCGGTTAAATGCGGACAACTTCGATTGCGAAATAACATATTGCAGTAACTTTACTCGTATCTGAGACTTTGTATCTGCAGGTAACGCTTGTGACATTACAACAACACCAAATGCACAGACAGACAAGCGGCAAGCCGGAACGGAGACAGTGCTAGTGAGAGAGAGAGAGAGTAAGAGAGAGGGTGAGAACTCGTTTGTATTTACTTGTATTGCCCTTTAGCAGAAAGGACATTGACTTCTTGCACAGACTCAGCCGACTTTGCCAATATTTACTTTGGTCAGTTTTATGGCACTGCAAAGACAATTTTTATTTGGTCGTTGCCGTTGCCGTTTTTGCTTTTCTTATCGTTCATTTATTTTATTATTTTGTTTTTGTGCTTCTACTTGCTGATTTTTTTTATTGATTTCCTTGTCGCTAAGAACGAGTTTGTCGCTTAAGTCTTTCGTTGAGTCTGCACGTGTGCTTGTGATTTTTTATGGCAATTCTAAGTGAATTCAATTTAAGTGAAATTTTAGTTACTTTTTAATGCTTTAGCTTTTAAATTAAAGTTGTTAATTAACTTTTGGACGGACATGTAACAAATTTGACAGCTGAGCAATAAAATAACAAAAACACGTATAATTAAACAAAATAAATTTACAAGAAAAAAATATAAATAAAAGAAAAAAAAGACAAAGAGAAAAAAGTAAGTATTAAATATTATGCAATTGCAGATTGAATTGCGCGCATCGAACGAATACAATTGAAAGCCAAAATTAGCATAATTACACACACACACACACACACACTCACACACACTAATATACAAGACGTAAACGTCGACGAACACAATAATTAACACCTTCGTCACATATTTCGGCAAGTGGGCGACCGCAACTGTAAATGAGATCGTTGTATTGTTGTTGTTATTGCTGTTGCTTTGGTGGAGCTGTCAAATCATTGAGCAGTGACAACGACGCTGGCGGTTGAAAAACGGTGGCAACTTTCACTCAAATGCGAGCTGTCAAAACCGACTCGGCATACAAACTAAGCCGATGGGGGGAACACTGTGGCAGTGGTGAAGCCCTTCCCCTCAGCCCCTTCAATTGGGATTTACGTCGTATGACGTTCGTGAGCTCATTGACAGTTGTCATAATTACACGCTGACAAAGCCGCAAACAATGAATTATTTTTATTTGTTGCCATTCGTCATATTTGTTTATGTGATTTGTATTTTCTTTATTTTTGGGATTTCGAGTCAAGGTCATATTTCTCAATTCTGCGCTGAAAATTTGGCATACATAGTTAAACAAAAATAGTGTGAGATGTGTTACGAATGAGGGCCAGAAGGGAAACTGAACCCTTCAGTGAACGAAAGTGTTAGGAAGAAAGCTTTGTTGAAAAGTTAAAGTAAAAGTCAAATTCAAATGCAAATTACAAATACAATTACATAAGCAAATGTATTTAAAAGAACATAAAACGTGCCAATTACCTAAAGCAATTCAAACAAAAGAAGAAAAGAGGAAATAAATAAACAAAAGTGCAATTGCCTTGTTAAAATTGCAATCAGGTGAAAATTGGGCGCCACGTTCGGTGTACGTGGTCAACACACTTTTGGTTACAATGAGCTGAGCTGAGTTGTTTTCGGAATGGGGCGGGGCTTGCAATTGTTGGCCTCAACAAATTGTCAAACACTCCCGGTTGAATATACTATACGCGCGAGAAACATGAATACCTCACGTCAATAACATAATAAACGATAGTGAAAATGTAAAGTACAAAACGAAGTATTGACAACAAATTGTCAAGTGGCCGTGAATGGGTTAAGCATTCGCAACAAAAACAATTGCGAGCTGGCCCACGAGTTCGCATTTAAAAATTTCTGTATCTTATGTTTCGAGAGACGTTATAAGCACATGTGCTGTTTGCTTGCGAATAAATTAAATATTTATTTTCCTACTAACAGCGCGTGTTATTTACTGCAAGCCCTCGCAGCTTCAACCACATGAGGTATTTCGTTTAATAACCACGGGAAATCGACTAAATTGTGAAGTCATTTCTCATGTACTTGTTTGCACGAACTTTTATTTCTCGTCCTTACATTACTTATGGAAGGCTTAATAGAAACTAGAAGAACCGGCAAAAATAAGACATGGTCGACCCCTTTTAACCCTAAATAGTCTTAATGAATTTCTTTTTCGTTTGAATTTTTATTTTGAATTTGTTTTCTGAATTATGATCTTTTCAGAGAATTTTAAGTTTTTATACTCTGTACACGCACTGTGTATCAGGGTATATTAAGTTTGTTTGAGACATACATACCTATAACCTATACCTATATAACATACCTTTTTAAAACTGCATACAACAAACTACCACTTTCCCCGCAAAGACCAACAAACTAAAATTTTGCAACATTGCACTCTGAGCCCTGCCTTACCTTACCAAATACACAATTCATATCGTGGTACACTGCTTTTGCTGTCGGCGAAAGTTTAACGTTTTATAAACATAGGTGTGTGTACAGGGTATTATATAGTTGAGAATACTCAACTTTCTTATCAATATTAGTTACTACACAGACAAAAAAATATCAATCTGAGAACAGCACAGATTGTACTTGAATCATTAACACACAAAATCAAGTTGTAATTGGTCTAAATGTTCTCGAAATAAGTAAGATTTGTACTTAATATCAAATCGACACCAAAATGTATTTGAAATTCAAAATTTGAATTAACAACAAAATGTCAATTCATACACATTTTTTACTTGAAAACAAATCAAGAACACAAAAATTTAAACCGAAACCAAATAAACTTGAAATAACAACACTTTCTTCTTATACCCTCTTTCTCTCTTACTCCTTTGAACAAAAATGTTAAAACAATTAAAATTTATCAAATATAATATGTTTCTATGTTGCTTGCTGTGGCTTAGACTTTAGTGTGTTTGACTATGATACTGAAGGCATGAGGTTCAAGGTTTTTTTGTTTACTAAATATTTTTTCTTCTCTTGTAAAACTACTGGGCCTTGATTCAAGAACAATGTAAACTTACTTAAACGAAAAAGTAATTTAAGTTTAGTCGGTTCATGATTCCAGTAGAATATTCACTTGTTTTAAGAACAAAAAGGGTCGGTATAAGATTTTTTTGTTACAGTTCAAGTATGGTTGGTTCTTGATACAAGTAAAATGTAAACTTATTTCCAGAACAACATTGACTCGGATTAAGTTTTGTTTCTATCATAATAAGATGAAATTGTAGTTAAAAATGTAACAAAATTTCCTCAATTCAAGATTTTTTGTACTTAAAAATAGAGCTTGAATTGAGAACATTTAACTTGATTTGACAAATTTCGTGCTTGTGCTTTTTTGGAAAAGAAGGGAGAAGAGACGGTGTGTGCCAACGCACAAAATAAAATGTAGTTTGTCGATAAGAAGGGGGAAGAGACATAGATATAGAGCATACATTTTAGAGAAAACATTTTACTTTGTCAGCGAACAAACTGTTTTTGTGTTTACAGTAGTCCCTTGTATAGAGTTGTCCAATGCTTCTTCAAACACTACGTATTGTACAAAAGCGCACAGCACAAGGGACTACTGTACACACAAGTGCCGCTGCAAAATTTCGACAATCTAAAGTTTTTTCTAAAAACGTTCATACAGTACGACTTCGTTATTATACTATATCTTATAAACTTTGAGTATTTTTTAGATAAATACGATCAATTGAATTTATTTTTATTTTTAATAGTCAAATTTTTTTAGTTTTTATATTTAGGTGAACAAATCAAACATTGAGTTTTCAAATTACGGGAATGTTCAGAATATCGAGTGTTCAGTTAATCGAAGTTTTCCTGTGTTACTAACACATTGTATTGGATTTTGAATGGTATTATCAATTAATGTTCTTTTTTGATTGCATTGCATCACACACCCATCGCTAAAAGCTCGCTACGCTCTTGAATATTAGGATGCACAAATAAATGCAAAACTGCAACATTTGTTTACACACAAAGTATGCGCAAAGTTGTATGCATTCATGAATTAACCCTAACTGTACTGCATACATATGACATAAGAGAAAGTAAAATGACCTTGCGCAAAAGCATTAGATGTTTCAACGAAACAGTCAAAGAGCAACAGGTCAAAGCAAACGCGCTTGGTTTGTTTAATATTTGATTTTGATTTTCGTTCTTCATACCATGAATTGTTAATTTGGCAACAAAGCATTGCACATTCACGTCCCCTCTTCACTTTTCGTCTACACTCTCATTCACTAACTCGACTAGAACAATATAATAACCATTTTCAAAAATGTGCGACACCTGGTTTTATTGTTTATTTCACTTATAACATTGCATCTTTTTATTTCATGTCAATTTAGCAGATCTAGAAGATATTTTCTTTGCCGCTTTGCCACTCATGCCTTGTTTTCGCATTAGATTTTTATCAGTCTGTCCTTTTTCACAAGTGTGATTAAGTCGGCCGCAAAATATTACCGAATGAAAGTTAAAGCTCTGTTTACATTAGAGATTTTTTGTGTTGATATTTCAACAAAAAGTGTAGATAAATTACGTTTTGTGTTTAGAAAAAAAACTGAAAAAAAAAAATGTACACTCAATTGAAAATCTACGAAATTTTTCTTTTCAGTTAATAAATTTGGAAAATATCTACATTGCTATCTACACTGTTTACACTGTCTACACTTTCGAGCAGAATGTAGATAATGATAGGGGGCGCTAAAGTTCCGCTTTTGACATAATTGATTGTTGACATTAAATAATATTCCCAAAAATAAATTAACAAAAAAAATTTAAAAAGTTGGAAATGCGCCAGAAACAATATGCATCAACAAAATCGATTGCGGAAGAAACCATAGATAGCAAAAAGAAATGCTGGGAATGCTGAGAACGTTGGATTTTACCAGCAGTTATTGAAGGAGTTGAACGAAGCAGACGCAGCTGCGTGCCAACATTTTTTTAAGAATGGCATTGTCAAATTACAAATTATGTATATACACAATCGCATTTCCCACGCATTTATTTTTGGTGAAGGGACTATTTTGTTCTTTTTATACTCTTGCAAGAGTATATTAACTTTGTCGTGAAGTTTGCAACGCAGAGAAGGAGACATCTCCGACTATATAAAGTATATATATTCTTGATCAGCACGACGAGACGAGTTCAGATAGCCATGTCCGTCTGTCTGTCTGTCTGTCTGTCCGTCTGTCTGTTTCAATGCGAACTCCTCCCAGAGTTTTGAAGTTAGCAAAAAAATTTAAACGCAGAAAATTTTCTTTTCCTTGCAGGCAGTTTATATGTAGAAACCAACCTGATCGGAATACTATAGCATATATGTAGCTGCCATAGGAACGATCGGTTAAAAACGAGGTTTTTGCTCAATAAACTCTTTGTTTTTCAAGATATTGCCTCAATTTTTGGGACAAGAATATCTTGGACGTAATTTAAGGCACACAGCAAAATTGGTGATGATCGGATAAATATAGCATATAGCTCCCATAGGTACAATCGGTCAAAAATTCGGTTTTTGTTAGAAAAACTTTTTTGTCCTTAAATATAAACGGATAAAACTTTGCAGTTACGCGTTTTTATGAATCCTTGACCATATTCCAAAGTTTCGTAAAAATCGGACATAAGGGCGTGGCACCGCCCATATAGAGAAAAACTTAAAAATGTGATTTATCTATAAGCAGACGAGATAAAAAATCGTAAAATGAAGTGTAGAATGATTGCATTGTATTCTTTCAAAAAAGTAGAAAATGGGCGGGGTTACGCCCCTTTATCTTTATAAACTTTTAAGATTCTTACTGGCAAAACTATAAAACGTATTTTCCAACTGCTTGCAAGAGTATATAAGTTTCAGCAAAGCTGAAAATAGCTCCCTTACTGGTTTTTTGTTCTTCCTATGTTTCTTTTTCCCAAACGTGACAAATTAATCATTGATATAATTTTTATTTGAAAATAACAATGTAGAGAATAAAATTTGTTCTGTTGCTTAACAAACTTGTAGACACAAATCGAGGCTGTTTTATCTACTTTGAAAGTTGTTTACACACACTACTCATTGAGTAGATAAAAATTTATACTAGAGACTGTGTAGATAAATCTGCAGGGTGTTTACACTTGTAGACATGAGATTTTTGTCTAAATCTACACAAAAAATCTCTAGTGTAAACAGAGCTTAACCTCACTGGTTATTTTAATAGTCTTTTCTCTGATATTGAAAAATAATTAGTTTTACTATATTGAAAAAATCCATGAAGGTAAAAAAAAGTGGTAAAAAAACATCGTTGCCATTTTGCGCTATAACGACGCACAGTGGGGGCTTCTGAGCTTTTCCATTGCAAAAACCATATCTTCTGAACGAATAAAGATAAGTTTTGTTTGAAAGTGTCTGGGAGCGGCATAGTAGGTTGTTTCCGGTGCAGCTTTAGCGTCAGAAAATGGCTAGTTTTCCATTATTTATAAACTTAGAAATTTGCGACTGTACACAGTATATATATTCTAGATCATATAAGACGAGTTGATATAGCCGTCCGTCTGTATGTCTATCAGTACTTATACAATATCTCCCACAATTTTGAAGTTATCGACCTGAAATTTTGCACAGTGTCTTCTTTTCTGTGCGATCAACTCATATGTCGGAATCGGCATGTTCGGACTATAAGAACTGGTAGCCCCCATACGAAAAGAAGAAGAAAAATGAAAAATGTTTTTAAAGATAGAGGGCTGAAACTTCAAACATAGTATTTTGACATAGTTCGACATAACGCCTGAAAGTTTCATTGAGATAGGGCAACTGGAACTGGTACCTGCCATACGAAATGAAGAAGAGGAAGAGAAGCAGATATAAGTCGTTGTATGGAAAACTTTTTTTATTTTTAACATAGAGGGCTGAAATTTAAAAGGTAGTCTTCCTACGTACTCAGGCCAATTGTCTATAAGTATCATTGTAATCGAACCACTGGAACTGGCACTTTCCATACAAAATGTAGGAAATTAAGACATTTTACCCCCCTTTACACCGTCTACGATCAATTTTACGCACCAGCAGCATTGCAAAATACAGCAGGTTGCTTCCTATGACAACATTTGTTCACTTTATAAACATTTTAAAGCTGTTACAGAGAAACTATTTACTTTGCATTCTTCTTTTTATAGCTGCGGCAGCGAGTTTTTTGCATATTTTTGTGCGAGGTTGCGACCGTTTTCTAATAAAAAACAGCCTTAAATGGATCCAAAGGGGTATAACCTTTTTTGAATTAGGTAAAGGAATATCTAAATAACAGATGCTTAAAATTTGGAAGGTGAAATAAAATAAGGTTTTTTTTAATTGTCCACCAAAGTTCAAAAATACCCAAAAAATAGATAGTTCGAAAAACAGCTCCCTTCAAAAAACTACAACTGCCAAAGGCTTCATATTTATGTTATAACACTATAATACGGCTACCTAAGAATATAAATTAATTCGATAATGATTCCTGTTATAATTGCGTTGCTATTCCAACTCAAAGATGGCGAATTTACAAAAAATGTAGTATGTTATTAAAAGTTGAAAAAAGGGTAAACTTTGACTGGCGATAGTTTTAAAACTATAATTTCGATTTCTTTAAGGTTAATATTTCCTTAATCTCTGGAAAATTCTCTATCAGGCACATATATTTGTTTTATCAAAACCGTTTATGAAATTTTTGATTTTTGCCAGCTGAATGTATGTAAGGCCTAGGGATGTCAATTTTTGGAGATTTACCAATCCCGGGATTTTCGGGATTGTAAACTGAAATCCCAGGATCCCGGGATTAGTCCCGGGACTAGTTTAGAGATAGTAAATAATTTATAAATTTGGATTTTATTCCTTTTTATTATTTAAACAAACAAAATACAAAGCAATAAACAAAAATAGACTATTTCATTCAGTCCAAATATTTTTTAAGCTTAAACGTTTAACATATTATTTTAGTTAAAGCGTTTTACAGATCATGTTGGTTAAAATATAACCTTATAAGTAGTAAAGCATTTAATGTTGTATTCTCCAAACCTGCTGACGAAAAACACCTTTCACCTTCAATTTGTTGGTCGGCCGGTTAGAATAGAATTAAAGAGTTTCTGAAGACAGTTACAATTACAAACCAGTAAGGGAGCTATTTTCAGCTTTGCTGAAACTTATATACTCTTGCAAGCTTTTGCAAAATCCGTTTTATAGTTTTTCTAATAAGAATCTTATAAGTTTATAAAGATAAAGGGGCATAGCCCCGCCCATTTTCTAACTTGTTTTTAAGAGTACAATGCAATTATTCTACACTTCATTTTACCATTTTCTATCGCGTCTGCTAATAGATAAATCACATTTTTAAGTTTTTCTCTATTTGGGCGGTGCCACGCCCTTATATCCGATTCTTATGAAACTTTGTAATATGGTCAAGGATTCTTAAAAACGCGTAACTACAAGGTTTCATTTGTTTATAGTTGAAAACAAAAAAGTTTTTCTAACAAAAACCGAATTTTTGACCGATTGTTCCTATGGGAGCTATATGCTATATTTATCCGATCTTCGCCAATTTTGCAGTGTGTTTTAATTTACGTCCAAGATGTTCTTGTGGGATAGCTTTAAAATCAAAGAGTTTATTGAGCAAAAACCTCATTTTTGACCGATCGTTCCTATGGCAGCTATGTGCTATTGTATTCCGATCAAGCTGGTTTCTACATATAAACTGCCTGCAAGGAAAAGAAAATTTTCTGCGTTTAAATTTTTTTGCTAACTTCAAAACTCTGGGAGGAGTTCGCATTGAAACAGACAGACAGACAGACGGACATGGCTATTTGAACTCGTCTCGTCGTGCTGATCAAGAATATATATACTTTATATAGTCGGAGATGTCTCCTTCTCTGCGTTGCAAACTTCACGACAAAGTTAATATACTCTTGCAAGAGTATAAAAATATGGTTTTAGAGAAAGTCTCAGAAAAACCGTACTACTCTCTTCGCAAAGATTTTTGTTAATTATGTATATTAAAAAATTTTGGGCCACTTTTTTTTTTCAAATTTTGAGCATCATTCTGCAGTCCCCCTACATCAGAATATCGATACTTTTAATCCTTGAAATAACTTTGGTTTTTGTAAAAAGCGCTCAGATTTATGCAAAAAGACTATTTTCGCCTCCTTTGTGACAAACTGGCTACGTTCTTGGTTACGAAACAATGAAATTTGTCGTATACGCTTTCTAACTTATTGATCAATAGAAATAATTCACATCAGAATAAAAATATCTAAGTCCCGAATATCCCGGGATTGGGCAAGTTAAATCCCGGGATTTTCGGGGTCCCGGGATTGACATCCCTAGTAAGGCCCCTCTGTGCGACGTCTTTCCGGACACTACAAGGATTGGAATCATGACAACCATGAGACCACTTTTTTTTTGGCCTACACTTCGTGACATCATAACTCGATGAATTGAATTTTTTTTTTTTTTTGTGGACAATTTTCTTGTATTCCTTAAATATCAAAAAAAGTTTTGTAAAAAAACTGGATACCAAAAATTTTTTAAATTTTTTTTGTTTTGCGATGAAAAATGACTATAATTGAGGCTTCTAGACTAGAATACTCCTTAAGCTCTGATACACTAGAGATTTTTTGTGTAGATTTAGACAAAAATCTCATGTCTACAAGTGTAGACCCTGTAGATTTATCTACACTGTCTCTACAACAAATTTTTATCTACGCAATGAGTAGTGTGTGTAAACAACTTTCAGAGTAGATAAAACAGCCTCGATTTGTGTCTACAAGTTTGTTAAGCAACAGAACAAATTTTTTTCTCTACATTGTTATTTTCACATAAAAATAATATCGATGATTCATTTGTCACGTTTGGCACTTTCAAAAATTCTTCCCAATTCGGGGAAAAGAATCACAGGAAGAACAAAAACAAAGAATAATATGGCCAAAATCAGCAACAAAAAAAAAAAAAAATGCGTGGGAAATGCGATTATGTGTATATATAGATACTATATGAATATTATTATATCAAATGACGGATGCGAGTGGACTTTTTTTGTGAATGTATGGTGTACCCATACTCAATAATATCAATAATTTGACAATGCCATTCTAGTTGTCTCATCTTTTTTCTCGATCACTCTTAAGTTCCAATTACTTGGCTACTAATCATTTTCTGCCACATCAATCGGTGTAAACGTTCCCACTCTGGTTTCCACTCTTTCTATTTTATCCTCTTTGTTTCTATTTTATCCTCTTTGGTACAAGAGACGGTTTTTTAAACAAAATGTTAAATTTAACAGAATTCGAATCCAATGATCAATAGGTGGCGCTTCCGTAAATCTCATGAGAAAAAGCGCCTCTTTTGGCAAAGAAAGTAACCTTAGCTGCCAGCTAGCGGCAGCCAGGCGAACTTAAATTTTAGCTATTTTGTCTTTTTAAAACTACAGTAGAAACTCGATTATCCGGATCAATTAAAACCAGGGGTATTCAGTATACTCGATAATGCGGATAATCGATTTCATAGTCAATTTTTATTCAAAGCAAAAAAGAAGAAAACTGAAAGCGTTTCAGCGAGTTAGTGACATCGAACTAACTTTATGCGCAAACACAACTTACCACCACCGAAGCACGATAGCTAGGGGGAGAAGGAATCATCGATCGAAGGGGTATTGCGGCTTGCGTTTATTGGTCGACGCAAGGTCGCCTATATTACGCAGCTCAACACATCACATACGACACTTTAATACTGATCATGAGCGTGTCAATACTGCACTACAATGTTGTTTGGGTCACATTTGTGTCCTTTTTCGAACTCATTGCACCTAAACCTCTAATTTCTTCGGTATTGTGTCTTTTTTCAGACTTTGTCATATATTTTCTGTTTTGTTAACTTTAATTCAATACGAAATATTTATGCTTCTGCCGAAATTAAATATAAATAAACCTGGGCAAAATTTCGATCGAACATGGCTGCACTTTTTGATGTTGAGGTCCTTATTGGGTTAAAGGAGAAGAAAAGTGTTATAATTCTCTCTTTTCTTGCCTCTTCCTGCTTTTTACTCTCTTCTCCAAATAAAACACACAAAAAGGGGACGTCCATAAATTAAGTGAGATATAATTAGGGGAGGGGGGTTCAGCAAAATCTCACCAAATCTAACTTTGGGGGAGGGGGGTTCATAGGACATCCCATGTGAGTTTTTTAGTTCACTAGCTTACCATTTTTTTTTAAATTTAAGCAAAAAAACAAAAAAATTAAATTTTTTTATCAAATTTTTAGCAAAATCTCATGTGAGATTCAGTGGGAGGGGTTCGTCAGAATCTCACTAAATCTCACCAAGAGGGTGGGTGGGGTCTCAATTTTTAGAAAAAGAACCTCACGTAATTTATGGAAGTCCCCAAATCAAGAATAATGCCCCATGCACCCTTCTAGCGTCGAATTCCCCTTCCTCATTTTCAAATCACTTTTTTTCAAAAAAAATCGAAAATCGCGTTAATTTGTTGCGCTGGCTATGTTTTCATGCATCGCATGGAAACATAGGGCATTTCAATGCGGAAACAAAAAAAAAATTGTTTGTTGTTTTGCCTAATTTAAGCGCTTAAATTGGAGTTTCTCGCTTAAATTTTAGTAGGCGGGGCCACGCTCTCCATATTGTTCTGCCTCAAGTGCCGGCTTTTAGCGGCAAAACTTGAAGCAAATTAATTTGAGTTTATCGAAAATTACCAAACACGAGAAATTTCAAATTGAGTCGAGCGCGAGCTGCGCGGATGTTGTCGGATTTGGTCAAACAAGTGCCACGTTTTTTTACGTAATGTCAACAAAAAATAAACAATTTTACCAAATTTTCCCACAATTTCTACATATAAAAACCGTGCTGAAAATTCGTGCAGGGAATGAGTCCAGTTAATCGAGTTTCTACTGTATGTGAGTTTTCTCGAATGTTCGCCATTTTCGCCATGTTTTTATTGTTTGGAAATATTTTCAGTGATCTTTTTTTTGCTATTTTGCCTTTAAAAACGGCCAATTTTACTTACGAATTGGCTGAATACAGTCATTTTTGCTTTTGAAAAAAATTAAATGTCAACACTACTGAATAACTCCTTTTACACGGTGTCACGAAAGAGGCACTTGTGCGTCGTTGTGGCACTTGCGTCAAAAACTTGGCGCAGTTGCCAAATGACAAAGTCGCGTTGGTAAGGGCCGGCTCAATGTCGCTTTAAGTTGCGAGGGCACTTGAGCCAGGTCAATATGGGTGACTACAACAAATTCGGTGGTGGGTAATCTATATTATCGACTACCGAGTACAGAAAAATTTGAGGTGGCAGCACTGTTGCACTTGAAGAGCACCAAATGGTGAATATGCCGTCACATCAATGTTGGGATAAATTGCAGAACGAACGGCTCATTCAAAGACGGGAGGAATGTTGTCAAACTTTTATTTTTTGTTTTTTTTGTTCTCAATTTCCTCGGTGTTTCCTCGCATTGATAATTTGAAATACCATTCTGCAAGAAACGCAAACGGGCCAAATTGACACGAAAGTGACGGCAGAAGTGGAAGAAGAAGCATTGAAACCGCTGTTTGGAATTGGTGGTTCAGGAAAAATCGCCAGCGGATGCACCGCAACATACGCTTAATGAATACTTCAATGTCGTGTCAAAAAAAAAAAAAAAATGACACGGGAGAGTAAGTATTCTCTCTCTCTCTGAACGAACGCCGCATTGAAAACGAGAGAGATGTTGACAAACTTTTATTTTTTTTTGTTCCGTTTCCTCGGTGTGTGTGGTTGGTTCGTGGCTCTTTTACGTTAAAAATATTTGATTAATACTTATAAATTGTAAATAAGAAATTAAACAAAACACTGCAAGTGCTTACCTTAGATGTCATGCATCTTAAAATGTTGAATTTAAACAGAAATTAAAAAAAAAACCTTGCACAAGCTTGCTCAAAATCAAGAAAGTGAAGAAGAAGCAGCTGCTAAAATACCATTTGTGCCGTTCTTTGTGTCCGCATATTTATCACACTCTTCGTTTTTTGGCTTTTGCTTGTATGTGAGCACGGTTGTGTTTCGTGAGAGAAACAGAGCGAGAGAGAGAGAGCAACTTCCACAACACAAAAGCAACAGCAACAACAACAAACACACACGCAAGCAAATTCAAATTGGAATTTGAAATTAATTTATTATTAATTAATTAAAATGTGCGCAACACCATAGATAAAATATTTAAATGGTTTGTAGAATGTATGTGCCAAAGCAATGCTGAGTGTGGAAACGAGCATGATTTTGTGCACAAGCTGAAGTGAAAGAAGAAGAGAAGCCTATGAGAGACCTAAATCAGCCGCTGCAGATGTTCGTCAGTTTCTGATTGGAATTCGTCGTTAATGCAACCTAAACGGGATTTTTCGCTGTTATAACAAAAATAATTTCGTATGAAAAACGCAAACGCAAGCAAAAACAACAATTGTCTTTCAATTGCATCAAATAAATGACCAATAAATAAAAAAAGTTTAATAATCGAGGCCATGCAAAGCAAAATAAATTAATTTTTAGTGTTTTCGTGTTGTTCGCCAAACGCCATAAAATAAAAGTTGAACATAAAACGAAGATAAATCCGATCCAACAAGATCAGCCCAGAAGCCAACAAACCTGCCAATTTACCGCGTCGTGTGTGCATTTATTTCCTGAAGTTTATTTTTTTGTTTGGTTGTTGTTTTATTTCTTTCTTTTTATTATCATTGTCCTCTGTGTGTGTGTGCGTACGTGCGTGTGTGTTTATTGCTTTGTCTTATTCTTTGTACGTTCGTTCAGTACTTTCTTTGCTACTTCGTACGCGACGTTATCACACGCCGTTGACGCTGCTAAAGTTGTTGTTGCTGCTGTGTTTTAATCGTGACTAATGCACTGCTCGCATTCGGCTGGCGGGGCGGACTCATCAACGACATTCTACGCCGCTGCAACGCAACAGCAGCATCATTACCAACAACATAATCAGCAACAGCCGCAGCCGCAGCCGCAGCAGCCGCTGAGAACAATGGCTACCACCACCACGACAACAACAACAACGACAACAAATGCTAAAGATGGTAAGTGGCTTTTTTTTTCGAAAATTTCATCTAGATACTTTGCATGCGATAAAAACGAAAAGAAAAATTATCGCATGTCATTTGCCGCAAATCAAAAAGTTCAAGGTTGCTTTTCCGCTCTCTTTCGCTCATGCATTGGAACCGGCAACAGTTGTCATGCCAAGTGCTCCATGCTTGGCTTAGTTATCATGATTTGATGCTAAGCAGCTTATCATTTGCACAGATATTCATGGTTCTTGCCATCGCCAACAACAACATTAGCATCAATAAGTTGCACTTTAGCTTTTTATACAGTTTGAGCAGCACTTGTACTCTTCAAACTGTTTGTTTGTTTGTTTGTTGCTCATTGTTAATGAATTGCAAATTTATAAGAAATTTATAAACAAGTTGCCAAAAATAATTACGTTAATCACTTGCAAAGCAAAAACTAACCAAACGACCAACCGACCGAACAAACGCAAGACTGAAAGATCAACCAACGCGTTTCAATGCTGACGTAATCAACAAGTTTATGACTTTTATATGTTTTTTGTTTAATAACACCAATAACAATAACAATAATAACAACAAAAACTACAACAACAAAATACTTATAAATTAATGCTTATATGAAACAGGCAACAGGCGAGATTCACAGCATGTTGGTTGTTTCAGTTTGTCCGTCTGCTTGTCTGTCGTTTGGTTTCTTGATTCGTCGTTTTTAATAATAACAAAGAAATGAACGAAGCACGAAACGCCAAAAAGCAACAACAGAAACCAAAACCAAAAACACTGACTAAGAAATTAATGTTTATAAGCAACATGGATCGTAAAGCACTAGAGCAAATTTGTAGTGGCAACAGCAGCGGCAGCCGCAATAGCAACAGCAAAGTACGCCATAAAAGCTGAACAGATAACACAAACAAAACACAAGAAAACAAGAAAAAAAAAATATGTATATAAGTAATAATCATTTTGCTCTGCAATAGAAAAATACTTAAAATAAAAAATGTTATACGAGTTTATAATGATAGACCTGAAATGTTGGCAGTGACGGAGGCAGAGGCTGAAGCAGCGTACGCGGCAGCAACATTGAAGGTCATTTATGCTTCAATCTCTTAGCTTGGTTATTAGCATTGCGACGACCTCTGCAATGCACGCCTAGCCCCCCGCAGATACCGCGTACCGTATACCGCACTCGGCTTGCCAAGCACCTGGTCGTAGTTGTCGCTTGCGCCAATGCTGCATAATGTCTGAGGTCGACTCGACTCGAAGCGATTCGACTCAACTGCTTCATTTCATCATGGCTGAGCACACCCACAAAATCTGCTTGATGCTTGAGTTATCGATTTTATAAACACTTTGCAAACAGTTGACCGCAATCGGCTTGAGCGCATATTATATACATATAAATATATATACTTTTATACATAGAAATATTAAAATGCTTTTTTTTTTCTTGATTTTGGCTTATATAAGTATAATTTATTTTTTCTTTTTCTGTGCATTTGCCATGCCGCTCCGTGCCGCGCTTTCAATCAAAATCGTCGCCAACTTGACTAAATACAAGTCACATCTTTCTGCACTCATCTTCGCGTGGCTTAGAGCAAAAACAACGACCACCAAAAGAAACAAAATGAAACTAAATAAATAAACAAAAAAGAATGCTGCGCGAAAGTAGCGCAAAAACTTACACGCACACACACACACATACACACACAAAAGCGCGCAAATATTAAATAAATTCGTTTTTTTTGCACAAAAATGAAGCCATAATTTGTGTTTGTTGCTTTGTGTGTGTGTTTTTGTGAGCTTGAAGTGTGTTTGTTTCTTTTCTGTGTTTGTGTGTGTGTGCGCTCTTAATTTTGCAATTCTTTGTAGACGCGTTCTGCTTTTGTTGTACGAATAGACAGCGAAAAAAAACACAAGTTAGGATAAAGTGAGGGCGGCAACGGCAGGGGCGTAGTTGAAAGCAGTTGAAAAGAAGAATACGTTGAAGCGTAACCGTTTGATAACTGTTATTTTGAGCACAAATTTGACTGACGTTGTTGCTTTGAATTTTATCATTTTTATTTTGATTTATGCATACAAATGATGTTCCCAGCACAAACAAAAAAAAAGAGAAAGGGAGAGAAAATAGTTAATTTGAGACTTGGCTCAGAGTATTTTTAGTCAAAGTTTGTAATTTGCAAAGCGCTTCAAAATGTTAATTAACAAATGATAAGATGATGCGATAAGCGCTAATCTCAACTAATCATGGCATCGTACAACAGTGAGTGCTTTTTGTTGAGTTAGTTGTTGTTTAAGCTTGAGCAGTTTGGCGTTCTCTTTGACGTCACTTGTTAGTTGAGATAAGTTGAGATATGGTGTGCTAAGTTGAGTTGTTTCCGGCCGTTAGATAAATTATATTCTTCAGAGTCTTCGATTATCTTTTGTTGTTTTGTTGTTGCCTTGGACAAAACATTGACTTCTTAGCGACGGTCAATGGCATTTGACATAATTTTGTGTTGTTGCTTTTTGTAAAACGATTACCCTTTACTCATACGCACAATTTCATTCTTATCAGCGTCGCCGTCTTACTTTTACTATTAGAACTTGATAAAAGGGCGCCGTAATGGCACCATTAATTGGGCCAAATTAGACTTAACGTGTAAAGACAAAAAGTTTATCACACTCGCCAAGCCTTTGTCTTATTTAAAAACGTTTACCAGAGACGCTTTTGCACTTGTGTTCAATTATAAACTTGTTAGAAGTTTCCCATTTGCTTTCGCATGCAATCCGAGCATTTATCTTTATATAGTAAGATAAGTAATAGTCCGATAAGTGTTGAGACTTTGTTGATTTACATAGTTGTGTGTATGTGTAGAATATTACGCAGTCGGTTATTTTTGATTGCCGCATTTGCATTTGCTTAAATTATAAATAAGCCAAGTACGCCAAAGTACAAAAAGAAAGCAAGAGAAGTAGGCAGGAAGATCGATTTGCGACCTTTAAACTGTGCCTTGGTCATGGTCCAAGTATTGTTGAATTAACGATCAACTGTTTGGTGCGTAATTGTTTTGTAATTGAAATAAGTTCCTCAAGCCGTGTGGCGGAGGGGAAGGAAGGAATGTTATATGGCACAATGTGAATTTATTGACAGTCAAAGCAATCAATACTTGGCGCAAATTGCACGCTTGTTTTGCATAATTTTTTGTTATTGTTGTGTGATATTCATGATGATGACGTTGATAATGACGTATGGCAATGACAATGACAACAACACAAAAATCGATTGTTTATTAGTTAGTTGAACTGTTGTTTGGCTTTGCAACGGGTACCACTTTGTTCCCGTCTAATCAACAACAACAACAACAACAACAGCAACAGCAACAACAAAAACGACAACAACTGTGCCACGCACCGCTTTTCAGTCGCCATTTTCAAGCAACGCTTCTAAGCCTCTTGTCAACTCTCATTCACTTGCGCATGTTAATCAATCTCGATTTTTCGCCGCACCGTCGTCAACGCTTCGAAACTCGACTTCCTGCAACGTGCAACTTCCTCAACAATTTGTACGAAATATCGGGCGCAGCTGCGGAAGTATCTCGCTGCCTGCATGCCCGCGCATTGATTAAAGTGAACTGAACATCTGCTTAGGCGCTTTCTCAACCCGACGTTCATTTTGTTGGCTGCCTGACTGAAAGTCTTTGTTTCTGTCTGTCCGTCCGTCGGTCTGTCTGTCTATGTGAATATGTCCAACATATACATACATACATATGTATGTGTTTGTGTGCATTTCTTTGCTAATTTCTTCATTAACATTGCGCATACAATATTTTTTTTCGCTCATTTGGTAGCGTGTGAATTCTTTTTTCTGTTGTTCGCTGAAAATGCATGAATAATACAGTCTTTTTTTCACATGCAAAAATTAAATTGTTTTTGATCGAAATCGTGCGCCAACAAATTTATTAGGCTTCAATTTTATAATGAATGATTTTGTATTCAAGTCCAACTTTAATTTCCGCACTTTTCCATAACTGTTTTAATTTTCCAGCTCATATTTTTTATTTCTTAAGAACGTATTTTTCCACAAACGATTCGCTCTACTTGATTTTCCACTTAATTCGCTGATTTGATTCATGAATGGCGCCACTTCATCAAAATGCATGGCCGACCGACCGTCTTCCTTTCCCCCCTTTACTCCGATTAATCGCTGTTAATTACATGCGGACGATTCCGCTTTGTTGTTGTTGCTGTTTTCACTCGTTTGCCGCCGTCCCTCATTGCAAAGACAAGAACCCGCACGATTTGTCTGTCTGTCTATAATTTTTTAATGCATGTCCACTCATCGCTTTACGCTTCATTAAAATTTTGATTGCCTTTAGATGAAGAACAAAAATAATAAAAAACACAACAAAAAACGACAAAAAGAAGTTGTTGAAAAGCAGAATTTGTAGCGAAACGACCCAAAAGATGTTTTCCGTCAATTTCGTGATAAACGAATTCGAAACCAATGATGATTTGCTGGCCATGATGATGATGAAGTTGGTTCCACGCCTCAATTGCAATATGAACAGCGTTGACAGTTTTTGTTGCTTTCGCGTTTGCTTACAAATTGTCCGCAGATGAACTGCAAGCGAAGTGAAGTCGGTGGTGCGCGGTGTAGTTGTCTGATGGGTGCGGGCAGTGGGGAATGCTTCTTCCTTTGCTACTTCACCGTTGACATCATTAGTTTCCTCTTGAATTCTATTGAATGTACTGTGACGAAATTGGAACTCAAAGCAATGAATTTGATTGGATGGCGGCGGCATCACTGAATTTGAATTTAAAAATTCTCTATCGAAATCTAACTTTGGTTTTAATTGTCGCCATTTGCATTGCCATCAACATCATCATCATCATCACAATCAACGTCATTGCTGTCATCAGCGTCATTAGCATCATTTTCATTGGCATTCTGTCCTCGTAAAAATTCAAAACGCATGCGAATTGTCTTTCTCGAAAAGGTTCTTACGTTCGTTTGCGTTTTACTTTAATTTGTTTTGAATTTCGTTTCGATTTTCTAATGGCTTTTTTTACGAGTCTGCCCGATACTTTGGTCATGCGGCGCTTTGCATATGAAGTGCCGCATTTGTTAGGATTTTTCTGATCATTTTAGAATGGCAAAAGTTTTATTTCCTTCGTCCTGGCATAGATAAATGAAATCAACTTGCATGTTGTTGTTACTAGAATTAGTTGCCAGAGTGATTTCAAGTGATCTGCTCATGTTTTCAGTTTTTTCATTACTTTGATCTTTGCATTGACATATATTTTACCTTTTATATTGCTTTTCAGGCACATTTCATACTCAAAAATATTATTCATACGCACCGAAGAACAAGTAAATTCCATTTAAGGTGTCTTGCCTTTTTACGATTTCACTTTAGGTTTTAATACGCTACGCTCTTGCTAAAAAGAGTATTTCGGTTTTGAAATGGAGTTTGTAGGGATTAGAATAAAAGGCATTGAAGGTGTATTTAAGACAATAACACACGAAAGATTTGTCTTGTTGTCGTAAAGGGTTATAAAGGGTGTGTGTGACAAACATGAGAAGTTGCATTTGTATATGAAAGCGTCTCAAAGTGAAGAGCATCAAATCGTTGTCAAGACTGAAGTAATTTTTCGCATTTGTTATTGTTATTGTTCTGCTTTGTTATTGTATGTTTTGTTTTTTATTTCGATGCTCAACAACTAAAGAAAGAAATATCTTAAAAAATAAATTTTTATCACGCCACTAACAATCATGCGGCAGGCAAACTGTTGTCCTTTCAAGGAACATGTCCTTGTTTTTTGTTGCTCTTATGAGTGCTGTCGCAGCCTCTGTTGCCTCTGCCTCGGCATCCACCCAAGCATTACTCTTCTTGCTCAAATGTGCGTAAAGAATTTTACGAGTATTGAATTTTTCTGCTTTGGTTTTTTACATTTTCCTTTTCTGCTTTTTGCTATTTTATTTTTGCTTTTTGTGTTTTATTTTTATTTTTTTTGCATACAAATTTTAGTGTTCACTTATTTTGCGTAGGCGCATTTTTGCCACTTTTACGCTTCGTCAGAAGAGAAGTGAGCAAAGACAAAAAAAAAGAAAAAAAAAAGTTTATCTTGCTCAATTTCAGCGTTTTATTGTTCTTGTTGTGTTATCACTCGTGTTTATCGTAGTTGTTGTTGTTGTTTTTGTTAGTTTCTGTGTGTATTTTTAGTTTAGTTTTTATCTTCTATTTTTGTTTTGTTTTATCGCTTGTTCTCTGTCGCTCATCTCTCTCTCTCTCTGTTTTTTTTCTCTAGTTCGTTCAAAGAGTGTAATTGTGCCTGTTTTTCGTTATTGTATTGTTTTGTTATTATAGTTGTTGTTGTTGTCTCTAGATATTCTATGATGTTTGTTACAGTAGACGCTCACAAATTAGAACTCTCGGAAATTAGAAGTTTGTAATACATTAAACGCACAATATCCAGAAATTTGAATTTTTAGAATTAGAATTGTTTTTTTTTTACCTAAATATGTTTGTTATTTTGTTTTGAACAAAATAAAACTGGGCCAATACTAGAGGAGAAAGCCAAACAAATATTTAGAGAGGAATATCCCGATAAAGATGAAAATGCATTCCAAGAAAATGACAAAATTTCGTTTATTTATTAGTATTAAATAAAAAAAAGAAAACAAAATCTATTGTATTTTTTAAAGTAAGTTTTCTCCATTTTTTGATATTCGAATAAAAAAAACGACCAGAAATTAGAATTTTTCAGAAATTAGAATTGCCTCAAAAATAAAGTGGTAATAATTTCCGAGCGTCTACTGTATATTGTTTTTGTTGTTGTTGTAATTTGCAGTTTTAACGCCGTCTCTGTCGTACTGGGTCTCTTCGTCTTGCTTCTTCTTCAGTTTCTTCTTGAATTGCTTTGTTCTTTGCTGTCATGTTGACAAATTTTGTTTTTGTTGTCTTTCAGCTGCTTTAAAAGTATCTTTTTCTTCTTCTCCCCAATTCAAGTTGAGTGTTTTTAGTTGTTTAGTGCATGAAAATGGCTTCACGCGTGCTTTATTCATTGTTGTCTGCGTGGGTGTTGAAAGACAGCGCCAAGGTGCGGGCCTATTGCATTCTATGACATGTTTGTCGTTGTTGTTATAATATTTTTAAGAATAGACTTAAAATTATTAAATAACGATTATGTTCTTAACTAAAATGTTTTCAAAGTTTTGGTGAAATTTTGTAGATTCAAATGTATTAATTCCTCAATATAATTTCTTTTGTACAATCATCATGAAAAACTGAAAAAGAATAACAAGAAAATTAAAAGTTATAATTGATGAGTTCTAATTGCCTTTCTGAAGACTTAACTTGCTTATCTCTTGTTGTATTCTTGTATACTTTCTGTTTTTGCTATTGGCTATAGCAACTTAATTCGAATTACAACAAAAAGTACGCCAATTGTTAGTAATTTTCGCTTTGACAACAGATTTTTAATTAGACATCATTATCTGTGCAAAGTGTTTGAAGAAGAAATAAGAACAAAAAATAAATAATAATAAGGAGAGCGACCGAAAAAACTTTGTGTAAATTGATACCAAAATTAGCGATAATTTTCGACTTTTTGGCATGTCTTTGCCATTTTCGTCTTTCGTTTCGTTTGGTCGAAACAAATAACGCGAATTGCGAGAAAATTAGTAAATATGAGACCAAAAAATAACAGCAAAAAAAAAAGATCTCACGAACTGTTTTCGCAAAAGTTTTGGATTTGTACTCAAGTGCTTTGAAAGAATTTAGAACAAATTAGTGTTTTTTCTTCATCTTTTTGCGTGCTATTGTCGTTTGATGTTTTAGTTCGTTGATTTTTCACTTAACGCTTTCTTATTTTGACATTGATGTTTCATTTTTATGTCATTCTTATTAGCATTATTTTTATTATCATGACTTGTCAGCGAGTTGTCAAAGTAAGAGTGAGTAAGAGTGGGGCAACAATAGTTAGAAAGAGTTGTGTGTTTTTGTGACAATATTTCGTAAAATCTTCTCTTTCAATTGTTTCTAATCAGTTGTCCATAGAGTGAGGAGACAAGGAAGTTAATGAAAGGCTTGAATTTTTTCCTGACTTTCTCCTTATTCCAACGTTGTTTCCAAGAATGTCGTTACTTTCCTCCTTATCGCTTTGTTCAACACTCTTGTAATCTTATCAATTAAATAAAAAACTTTTACGCTTTGAACATACAATTATTAATGAATTTTAGATTACATCAATTTAAAGGCGCAAACCATTATCTTATCTCCTTATGAGTAAGCCTGACGTCATGACCAATACTTTGATGACGTAGCTTGACAAAGCCAATTGTCGCTCACACACACACACACACACACACACACACACACATGTACTTGTACATCCATACATACATCAAATTGCCGCTGTCATAGTTCAAGTTTCGATTGTGTTTGATTGTTCATAGAAAAGCAATCAAAGTAAAATCAAATGAAAATAAAAAGAAAACCAAAAAAAAGCAAAAGAGTCAAAGAAAAAAAAATCATTTACTTAATGAATTTGTGCTACTTTCGAAGAGCACTTTTGCACAACACACTCTTCCCCCCCACACACACACACACTCACATAGACTAGATGTATATTGAACATGCCGAGAGTGTCGTTGGTCGGATCGCTTGTCAGTTGAGATTTCCAGCGACCCTTGTCAAAAGTAATGCGCTCTTAGCTCATGTAATTTTCATTAGCTTGGTTCCTTTAAAAATCAAGTTGCAAATTGTGCAAAAAATAGAAAGGAAGCGAAAAAAAAGTTTCGACTGTTTAAAAATTTAAGCTGTCATAGAAATAAAGTAGCGTCAAAGTTCATGCACCTGCCGAACAGGTAAAGTGTCGAGCCCGAAAACTATGCTACACCAGTTCACAGCATCATGCAACGCGGCGCAGGATGTCAAGTGCGGAACTGTGGCAAACTTGCAAAAGGAAAAAGAAGAGGAATAAGCGGAAGAGGAAGAGAAAGAGAAAGAAAACGACAAGTGGGCAAAGAAGAAGAAGAAAGTAGCGCCACACATTTGTGCCAAAGTCTTAGGAGGCGTTCGAGTGTGGCATATAGCGTGTGGCATGCGGCATGTTGCACAATGAAGTCACAACCAGCGACCTTTTAGTGTACGTAATGAGTTTGAGGTGCGCTCGCTTTTTAAAGTTGAGCTTTGTGTATGTGTGTGTATGTGTGTGTGTGTGTGCGTGTATGTGCAACAAAACAAAACTTTATAGAAAATGCCTACGCCGCTCTCCCCTTTCCTCCCTTTCATCACTATTTCTCTTTCTATTTTTTTATTTTTACCTCTTTTTTTCTGTTGCGGTCTGGCACCTTGTTTGAAGCTGACTTCGTTTCCAGTTCGTGGAACGGGCATAAAGGCGCGACAACTACAATTGCGGCGTAAAAGCGTGAGGATAAATAAAAGAAGGACAGAAGCTGCAAAGCTGAAAATAAAAACAAAAAATATATAAAAGCGACGAGAAGAAGAGGGGAAAACGAAACGAACGAATACAAAAGCGTTTTGTATGCGTTCTGTACTCGAGTACGGCGAGGGGGGGTGGGGATAAAAAGAGAGTTTGTCTAAGCAGCTGGTTGGTGCAAGAGTGTGGGTGAAGTGGTGGGGGAGGGGTGGTGTGATTGTGGTGCAGACGGATGTGGCGCTTTAATAGTGCACTTGAGCCTTGAGCGTTGTTGTCGTTGTCGTTGCCGTTGTAGTTGTTGCTAGTGTTAGTGATATTGTTGTTGTTGCTTTTGCTGCTGCTGTTGCTGCGCTGCAACACATGCAAAATAGCAACACTTTAGTTGTATCGCTTGCCAAACAGCCAGCACACTCACGCACCCCCCGGCCCGCCCCTCTACACACTCAAGCCGCGGGCATTTCCGCAAGCACAATCATTGTTAAAGCCGAAGCGTATTGTGTTGTGTAAAGTGCAAGGACCTGCGCTGTTCCTGCTGTTCTTTGCAGTTGTTGTTGTTGTTGTATTTTTTTTTTTTACTTTATTGTTGTTGGTTTGGTTGCCTTAAGATTTATCACAATGCCTGTGACACTTCAAAGTCAACCGATGAACAAAGCGCAATCAAAACTCGTTTCTTAATTGAATTGAATTAGAATAAATGAGCGAATGCGCGTGTATGTGTGAATCTGTGTGTGTGTGTGAGTGAGCAAAGATGCCTTTTACGAGTTGAGTTGATTTGATTTCTGTTTCTTTGCACACTCCAGCAACTGGGAATTGACTTTTATGCTAATTAACTTAAGTTTTATGTATATTTTGTTGAGTAGCCGAGCGGACGAGACCAGACGCAACTGCTTTGCATATAAATTTCAGCAGCAACAACAGCCGAAGGAGGAACAGCACTCAGCGAAGGGTACGGTGGACGGTGGTTGGTCCTCGCCTTTGTTGTTGTTGTTGATGTCGTTGACGACAACATAAAGTTTCGCTAAGCCTTTTGAAAATCTTTACTGTGTTATTTATGCGTCTGTCTGCTTAAAAATGTCTGCATTTCTAATGCTTTATATGCAACTAAATGCGGCAACTCTAACAACAACAACAACAACAACCAACAACCAACATTTTGCGGCACGCTGTTTCTAATCTAAGGTGTTATTTGAGTTGTGTGTGTGGCATGTGTCGTGTCTGATGTTTGGCCAAAGAACCATATTGTTGTAGTTGTTGTCGTTTGCCATTTGGCTTATCAAAAAGTCTAATTGCTTATTTCATTTGTTGTAAATGCGACTTTTATGCCAAAGCAGCAACGACAAATAAAATAAAATATAAATTGAATTATTTAGTGCAGGACAACAACCACGGCGACGACCATAAAGACGACTGTGCTTGCTCCTGCCACCGGCACCGGTCACGGCTCTGTCCTGTCAGCGTTTACACAGTGGCGTAGTGTGGCTATTTGGCGCAACTGCTTGCCAGTTTTGTCAAACCGAAGCCGCCACTGTGTGTTTTGCTATTCAACTTGTGCAGATTTCATGAAGTTGATAGTGTCATGTAAAAAGCAAGCCGAGTGTAGTAGCATTGGAGATGTATAACACGTAACGGTACACGTTGGACAAGAAGGTGCAGTCAAAACGGTGGACAGTCAACGCTCAACGCTCAGCACTTGCCATGCAGCGCCACATTGACTGACCGACAACTTCTTCTTCTTCTGCTTCTGCTGCTTCTTTTGCCGTGTCGGCGTCAACACTTCAGTTGGCTTGTCTGTCTGACTTCTGTCAACCTCAACCGTTTGGTCTGTTCTTAGTTGTTGTTTACTTTTGTTTTGTTGGTGTTGTTATTTACATCAAATGCTATCAGTGTCGGCGGTATGAATCACGTACTTTTAACTATTGTTGTTATTGTCTTTTGTTTGTTGTTGGTTTTTTTTTGTTGTCAGCTGTAAAATGTTGCAAAAGTCAAAGAATTTTTATTACTGCTCTCGTTTCTGCCGCTCCTGTTGGTGCTGCTGCTCTTGCTCCCGCTCCCGCTCCGGCTCATGTTCGTGTTGTTGTCATTCAGAGTTGCTGAGTTGCTGACTTGTTATTGTTTTTCTTGATGCTTAAAAAACAATTTTACAGCTTTTCATGAGATTATGTTGAATGTTGTGTTGTTGGTCCTCTTGTCCGTTGCACGTTGCTCATTGCTCGTTGCCAACGAATTCAATTGTGTTAACAATTAAAGTGTTTTTTGTTGTTTATTTGATTGCTGCGTTGTCGACAAATCTCTTTTTGAAATGTTTCAATTTTGTTTGTATTTTGCGGCACACAAATACGCAGAGAGACAGACAGACAATTGAGTACTTAATCCATGTTCAAAAAAACCGCAAAAACACTCAGTTTTATTGAATCCTTTACAGCAAAAGTTTCTAATACATTTTTAAGTCTTCTTCTTCGGCTGCATTGCTTTTTACTTTGTTTTGCAACAACAGCAAAAACAACAAAAATTGACAACTTTGTTACTTTAAAATGCCACACAAATATTTTGCTTTTGGCTAACATGCGAGCTTGTCAAGCTTAACGAGACGGCCAACACCTTCTTCAACACACACACACACACACACACGGTTACTCGAAAATACACTCAAAGTGAAACACTCAAAGTACTCGTTCTAGCACTCGTTACAGTGTTGTCGTCATAAATGAAATTGATTTTCTTTTTTTGTTGGTTTTCCTGCAAATTATTTCACTTTTTTATTTTTTTTTGTACTTTAGTTTTGGTTTGTTGTTGTTGTTGCTGCACTACTTTGGACTGTAAAATATTTGCTCGAATTTGACAGCAGCAATCGTGAGTTGCATAAACACACAAACACACACATACACGCACACACACTTGTATATAAATTCGTGCGCTTACTCGTTGCCTGCTGCGCTTTGCTGCTCTTCGCCACGGATTTCCCGCACATTTCGTTGGCAAACTTGGATTTTGGCCAACAAAAATATTTCGGTGAAATCCAAAACAAAAAATGAAGTCGAAAAAATGTGTGAAAATAGAAATTTGCACGGAATTGGAATGCGCGCTTGACTGTCTGTCCTGTCTGTCCGACTGCCTTATCCTGTTCTAACCTATCCTGCGCTGCCAGCACTTCTGCCGCTGCCCGTTCGCCACTGATAGCAAATTTGTATGAGCGTCGAGTGTTGTTTTTGGTTCCTTCGCTTTGCCAGTTTTATGTTACCAGAACCTTTTTTATATCCTGTTTTTTTCTTACGCTTTCGAGTGTATGAAGTTATTTTTGAAACATTTGTAAATGGGATACTTTGAGTGTGATGGCATAATTTGAGATTAGTCTGTTTGCTGCAGCGATGTGTTGACGTGCACACCTTTCTTCAAATGTAATGAGTGATGAGCATGACAACATTAACAAGTGTCGCCTGTCGTCTGACTTGGCTTTAATTATATTGTTGTTGGTGGTGGCAGGGCAAGGCGACTGCATTGTATCAGCAGCACGCGTTTTATCCTTTCCCAATAACCTACTGCACTCGTGTGCGACTCGAGTGTGTGGCACATTGGCAGGCGCGCTCGTTCACTTGTGCCCATTTTCACAAGCGGCAAATGTGGAGCAGAAGACCAAGTATCTGTTATGCTGCCAGCGCCACAGACAGACAGCCAATCAGGCATTATTTCGTCTTGCGTTCACTTTGCTGTTTAATTTATTACCCTATAATACATGTACACACATACATACATACATACATACATACATACATACATACATAGATGCATGCATGCCGTAGGAGGACGCTAAGTCGCCACTCCACGTGCCGTGACGCCTTCGATGCTGAGTGCTGGAAAAAGTGGCTGTACTTAAAAGTTTTGCTACGTGACTTGTACGTGATACTCATGCCACTTGTACAAAGGCTCGTCTGACTGGCTGCTTGCCTGGCTCTGCTTTGCTTGACTTGGCTTGGCTGCCTGGCTGGTTGTTCTACATGCGTTGTAATGGCAACTTTGTCAGCTGTTGTGCGTGTGTGTGTGTGTGGGTGGGCGGTTGTGCTTTGGGCGCATAGCACACATTTCTTTTTTTCTTAATTTCCTAGTACAGAGAAGACTATACTTCACTTCACTTCACTTCACTCTGCTTTGATTCTAGTGAAGTCGCGTCATGTCGAAATACGAAAATTTGCCAATACTCCTTCTTCTTTCTTCTCCTTCATCTGCCAGCTTGGCGTCCTCACATACACACACACACACACACACACACACACGGGAAAATCAGGTCATGTACGTTGCGCAAAGTAATGGAATTTGTAATGCGTAGCCTGCTACTCGCTGTCGCTGCGCACACCCCCGCCGCCGTCCGCGACCCTCAGTCGCCTTCGTCACTGCAGACGCAAACGCAGGCTCAGCTTCCAAGTTGCTTCGCATTTGCTCTTGTCTGCTGCGCGTCATTGCAAATTAACTTCTTTGTTTTTGTCCTTATGTTGTTGTATCTCCGCCACAGCTACTTGCTCGACTTGTGTGTGCGTTGTCTTGTCTTTTACACGTTCTGTAACTTTTTTCCTTTATTTTTGCCGCACGTTTGCGCTTGTTGCGGGCACTGATCTGCCGATGCTTCTGTCGCTGTCGCTGCTGCTGCTGCTGCTGATGTGTCGGTGTCGGTGTCGTATCTGTGGCTGCGTGTTGTTGCTGCCTGCCATTATTAACAATCTTTGCGCATTTGCCATGTCTTCCTGTACTTACATCTAGTACTCTTGGTTTGGTTTGGTTTGGCTTTGCTTGGCGTTTCGGTTGCGCAAAGTATTCAATTAGCTAACTGTGAAAAATTATGCCATCAGCTGTTTCGGCTGCCATTGTCATTGCCACTGGTGGTGCTACTGCTACTGTTGTCTCCTCTGATGGCAAGTTTATTAAAATTAATGTGTGACATCGTTGTCAGAGGGTTTTAAACGTGATTTTAAGTAATTTTGTGACTTGAGTCCATAAGAATTCACTGTCATTTCATCGTTTATATAAGAAACACAAAGCTAACTAAAGTTCAGACAGCTTGAGCGCATTTCATCATGAATCTTTCGAATTCGCGCAGGTGTCTTTTTTTAATTTGTTGCAAGCTAAGCAAATATTTCATGCAATGCGAAGTAAGTGTGCGATATTTAAATTGTTTTACGTTTTAATATTTTATGAATTGAACATATCATATGACATATGTACAAACAAACTCACATGCACATACACAGACAGAGAGACACGAACAAATCAAAGTTCAAGGCAACAGTGTAATAATAATTGCAATACATGCTTCTTCTTAATTGCTGTTACTGTTGCTGTTGTTGTTTGTTGCTTTTGTTGGTGGAATTGCAAGTTTAAATTTGCATTTCATAATTCATCTTTGAGTGATGCTTGCTTGTCTGTCTGTCTGTCTGTCTATCATGTTCAAGTTGTTTTATTGTTGTTGTGTTTGTTTATTTATGAGCAAGAATAGTAAATTTTTAATGTTCTCTTGTGTCATGTTGCACGTTGCACGTCGGTCGACTCATATGCTCAATTTATTGCATAAGCAGCAAAAAGCAAAGCAGAGCAGAGCAGAGAAAGCTTAAGTAGTTAGCAACAATGCCAAATGATGCAGAAAAACAATGGCGGCCTTGTTGTTATTGTTGTTGGTACTCAGAATATGAATTGGTCGCTTGTGATTAGCTATTCGACGCATGGTGGCGCTTTAAAAAAAAAGTAATCCATTTAAGACTTGCTTGACGGATGCGAGTTGACTCGAGTTTTGTCTGTTGTTGCCTATATCACATTGTTGTTATTGATTGTTGTTGTTCTTGTTGTTGTTGGCAAGGGTAATGTCAAGGTTGCAACTAGACTAGGAGTAGTCAACGGACAAACAGACGGACGGACAGACAGGCTTGGTGGCATAAACAATTGCGTTGCATACATCAGCGTCATCAACATCATCATCATCTCCTTTTGTGACAGTTTTATAATTGAGTCAATAAATAGTGAACACAAAGTGTCAGACAGGCTGACAGACAGACAGACAGCCATCGTTATGTGCTTAGTGCCTGAGCGAAAGAGACAGCAAGCGTATGTCTGTGTAGTCTCTATGCGTCACGTCATTCTTATAGGGATTTTTATCATAATTAAATTGACATTCTTTTCCATTGTTTTTATTTTTTATTTTTTTTTGCTTTGCCGTTATTTTTTTATTTTCTTTGTTATGCTCATTTAATTGGTTTTATTTAATGTTCTTTTCCTTCTATTTGCCGTCTGCATAATGCAAAATTCTGTTTAATAACAGCGACATAACTTGTTAACCTCAATTAGTGATGCTTTTATTCTTATTCGATGGGATTCTTCTTTTTGGCAGCAAACGAGCCAACAAAGCCAACAGTGAAATGCCTCACATGTTAATTAAAACTGAAAATTGCATTCATTTAAGCTTGCATTCACTCATTTGCTAAGCCTTGTTGAGTGAAGGGCATGGCATGGCAGGCGAGTGAGGCACGCTGCAATGAGTCGCGTCGAGTCAAGTTACTTAGTCATGCACGCAGAGTTGCGCTAAGCTGCATGCCTTGACTGCCTCCAATGCCTTGCCACCGCCACCGCCGCCGTCGCCGCATGACTTTCTTATCAGAAGACCGAATGAGTTGTTGCTGTTGCCATTCTAAGGCTTATCTTGCTGCGACTGGTTCTTTTACTTCTTCTACTTTTCATTCTCTCTTGATTTTATTGCATGGCTTGGCTTGGTTTGGCTTCGTCGCTCGCTTCCTTTTCACTTCAATTAGTGGTTTCATGTTCAAATGCGGCAAGCATGCCAGCAACGAGAGGCGAGCACAACTTAAGATGTGTATCAGCATATGTATGTATTGACGCCGCTCACCTCTTTAGCCATCCATATGTACATGCCGCCTTTGGTTGCCTCGTGACAACAGTTGCATGCGATATAAGCTGCTTTTATGCTTTAAGCACAGCACAGCACAGAAGAGCAGAGTGGAGTGGAGTAGAGTGGAGTAGAGTAAAGCAGCTGCTGTTGAGTTTAGGCTGCTCTTCTATGCCAAAGCCTCACTCCAATACGACTCATCTCAACTCAACTCTACTCACGGCCTTAACTCAACAGCACAAAAACAACATGAACAACAACGAGTATAAAACCAACCAAACAATCTGCTTGCTAAAGTTTGCACTTAAGGATTAAATTGTATACGTTGCGTGCCCCTTACCCGTCCGTCCGTCCAGCTGGCCGCCCGCTTGCTTAAAACCACCATGACTCTGTCGGCGCCGACACTCGTTCATCAACGTCGAGTTTCTTAAATATTTGCTGCTTGCATGTTTGTCGTTTTGGTTTTTATATGGTTTGTTTTTGTGTGGTTTGTGCTTGTGCTGGAATACCAAGCCTCGACGCATTTCGGCACGGAACCAAGTTGGATTGAGCCGAGCCAGGTGTTGCACTATGACAGCCATGTTGAAGGCAACAATGACGAACGCGGGACCGTTCCTTCAGGCGCCCGACATGAGCAAATATAACAAAGTGTCAAATGAGTAATGCAAATTGTACAAATTTAACATATTTGTCTCTGTTTTATGGCACATTTGTCGTTGTTGTTGCTGTCGTTGCGGCTGCTGATGCTGTTGCTGTTGCCCCTAAGTCTTTTCGGTGGCAATTTATTTTCGGCTACCAAAGTTCTCTCAGTGAGTTTTCAATGAGTCCATGTGAAATTCTGTTCTGTCAGTTTACAGGCGCATGCGAAAGTAGGTCGTAAAATACTTGACATGTTAAGTTATAACGACTTGTTTTTCTTAGCTGCTCCGGCACTCTTGTTGGCGAGGCATGTGGCGAGTGTCGTTCTCACAAAAAGGCTAATAGAGAAGTTAATTGCTTTGCAAAGAAGGCAAAAGCGTTCTTATCTTATATTTATAAAGCTTTAATTTAGTGTCTCGTAGACAACAGCAAGAGCAGCAGCAGCAGCTGTGCAACAAACTTCATTGACTCTTCTACATGCCTTAAAATTCCTCAACGAAATTTCCCTAAATTGTGCATTTTGCGCCTACGTGTTCTGTGCGCCTTTCGCTATGATTTGACTGCCAAAAAACCGTACAACTTGTGTAGAAGTGTACAGGGTATAAAAAGAATAATTCAAATGCTGAGTTTACTTGAAAGATAAGCAAGACAGAGATAGAGAAAGGGCGATAGAGTGAGTGGAAGCTTATGCAGGCATGTTGAATGCATTTGCCTGAAATGGAACTATGAATGAATAACTGAGCGACAGAGTGAGAGTGATAGAGAGAGAGAAAGACAGAGAGTCAAGCGGGCAATTTCAAATGGAATGCAAGTCTATTGCATTGTGTATGTGCATGTGTGTGCATGTGTGTGTTTGTGGAAATGCATGCTACACACACACACATACACTGCAAGTTATAGAGTACTTCCTCGGTCGTTAACACTTGAGGCGATTAAGCAAGAATGGCTTCAAGTGCTGGACGTAGTCAACTGTGTATGAAATGCGTTCGCGTACTTATGTGCTTGTGTGTGTGTTCATGCGCTTAACGCACACTTCTTAAACTAACGATAGAGCGAGAGAGAGGATGAGAGCGAGAGGGAAAAAAACAAATCATATTAATTGAATTGTAATTGTGCACCGCCGTTGCAAGAGGAATGTCGTTTCGCCCGTGAGGTAAGAAAATCTTAAGCTTTTTCAAAAGTCTCGAACTGATTTTGTGGTTGGTTTCAGTTTTTCTAACTGGTTTTCCTTGCAGTTTTCTGCTGCAGGTATCTTTGGTGCGTGTGTATGTGCGCCAACCGCTGCCTCCTTGCCTTGTCGCATTGTGCGGCATAGGTCGCCTTGCAGTTGCTTAAGGACGTTGAAGGTGAACAACTTCGTTGGCACAACTGGTTTTGCTGACGCCTTTTTACTTCTTTGCTTCTTCTTATTCTTCTTCTTCTTACGTCTTAAAGCGCTGCCAATGCAAGGCAGCAAGTAGCAAACAGCGTACAGCGCACAGAACAGAATGTGCCAAGCAAGCAAGCAAGCGGCAGCGAGTATATAAACTTGTTTCACTGCACTCGGATAATAATAAATGGCGTTGCATGGACGCATTGCAAGCCAGCGTACATAAATTCACATTGTGGCACTCATACGCCACGTGGGTCGCATTGAAATGCAATTTTATGACTGGCGGCGGGGGGCGGGGCGCGTGTGTGCGAATAAGAGCGAAAAAAAGCGTATAAATAAAAATAAAATGGCACAACAAAATACATGTTCATGCAAAAGGATTAAATTCTTCTATGCGCTCTCATCTCTTCCCTGCACCTCATCATGCAACACTTCCTGTTGATTTCGCATGCATTGTCCTGTCAGTCTCAGTCGGTGGAACACCTTCTCGCGCCGCTTTTCAATTTTCCGCAAACAGCATTTTCCATTTCGTTGGCCGCAATCTACACGAGCACAATTGACCAGCAGTGACCGTGGCCCTTTGGCCAATTGGTCGTTACTTACAGCTCTTTATTGGCCGCATTGTGTTTCTCCCTCTGTGTGTGTGTGTGTGTGTGCGTGACTGTGCAACTCCTAGCTTTATAGTTCAACTATTGCTTCATTTATGCCAGCATACATACGATATGTACACATGTATGTACAATAGTGATAATTTTTTATTGTCATGTCATGTCTCATGCTCATTCATTCGTTCACACACTTGCTCACTGCGTCATGAGCCATGCTGATAATTGGTTTAATTTCTAATTGTCGCGTGTGAGTTTGCATAATGCGCATATTAGTTTTGCTAATTAGCTAACAAATAGAAGCTGTCACAAACAGAAAGCCAAACGGACGGACAGGCGACAATTCAAAGAATTTGTTTGACTTCAACCCGCAGCATTTTGATTTGAATGAATGGCAACGAAAGAGCTTTGCGATGCCTGAGATTGACAACAATGCGTTTGCCTATACGACAACTACAATTTTTGGCTTTTAAAATTGGCGTAGTCATGGTTAAAACTTGTGACATTCGCTTGAGTGTAACAAAAGCTCCAACAGCAGCTGATTTCCAGTGTGCGCAAACCCACCATTGTGCAATAACTTTTGTTATTCATGGCCATAATGAAATATAAAATAAAAAAGACTGCCCAGCTTAAAGTTCTCTTCTGAGTGTTACGAACAAGTTAACATTTGTCGAAAGTAGTAAAGAACTAATAATAATTATCGCCGCCATTGTCAAACATTAAACAAATGAAATGCCGCACAAAATGACGGCCATGAATGTGAAAAGTTTTGCTCGGCGACGACCGACGACCACAAATGACAGCCAACAATAACGACAAACATGTGGCATGACGCCCAGCCGCGTGCCACGCCCACACATGGCCGTCAGACAGCTGTGACTGTGACTGTTGTCGTTTGACAGCAGAGAATGCCAAAGTTGTTTTTTTTTTTTGCTGTTTGGTTTTGAATTTTGTTTGTACTTTTTGTTTTGTTTTTTTGAAAAACTAATATGGCACTTTATGCTGATGGCGGCGAACAACAGACGGACAGACAGACAGAGCTTCGTACGTAAAATAATAGCAACAGGACAAATGAACGAACGAGGAGGCATTTGAATGTATAAACGATGAGGAAACAATAAAAATCAATGCTGATGCGCCGCCATCCTGCCGCGTTCGCTGGCAGGACATACTTTCACTCGAACGCCGCTTCGCAACTAAAATAGTTTCGTTGAATGGCGGCTTTTATAGCACAACAGAAACGAACAAACAAAAAAGGAAATGTTAAGAATCAATCATGTTTTATTGTTATTGTTGTGAGTGTGCGTGGGTGTGTGTGTGTAAATTTCTGTAGAAGTTTTCAAATATGCATAAATATTATGTGTTAGATTTCCTGATGCTGCAGCTTTGTGCTCATAAATGCCACAAGTATTTCTTGGAAATTTGTTTTTATGCGTGTTCCACAATCGTTTCGTCTCGTCTCGCGGCTGCTTCATTAAAGTAAGCAGTGTGTGTGTGAGTTTTTCGTGCTTGTGGGCAAGGGCAAGGGCGCGCGGCATGCCGCATTAAACTAATAAATCGCTTATACACAAAATGATATATGAACTGTCAGCGATAGCAGAGAATTACTTGAAATACGACTAAGACAAAGCAATGCCTGACGCAAAGTTGTAGTTAAAGGGGACTTTGTTATTGCTTTGTGGCTGTAAATGTGGTGTGTGGGGCATGGGGTGCAAACTAAATGAAGTTTTAGCTGCACAACTGTTTACTCAAACCATTCGCGTTTGTTCGTTCGTTTGTTCGTTTGTTTGATTTGATTTACACATGCGACTGCAACTATCAAAGTCATTTATCTGAAGTTGTATGTAATTTTGAACTTGGAATTGAAACTTATTAAGCGTTGAAGGTTTGCTTGCCTTGCTGTCTGTCTGTCTGACTGCATGTCTGTCTGGCCATACTTCAAGTTAACCGCACACAACTATTTGCCTTTGGTAATTGTCTAATTATTCAAAATTTGTGCTTAGCAGAAGGCGGCGATGGAAGAGGAGGATGGCAGTAAAGTTCATTGCGGCATGCCAACAACACCGTGCCTGTGCCAAAGTTTTGCGGCAAGTTAAAAGTTGTGGCGGAGTGTTCAAGATGCAAAAACAGCAACGACAACAACTGCAACGTTGCTTCACCGCACTGTACGCCTTTGCTGCGAAGTCACACGGCTGCCAAGTTGTGTGTTGCAGTTTATTGTGTGAAGTTGACATTTTTGCAGACACCGCATTGCTATCAAATTTTAACAATTTCAATTGTGCACAAAACTCCACTAAACGCTTTTTAAGTGCGGCTGAAAATCAAGTAACCTCAGGCATTTGCATTGTCCATCTTCTAAGCTCCTCACTTAAGACATAAGTTGAGTTGGGCCTTGGTCATTTATCGAAGTGATTGAAATTTTGTGCAATTAAAGCACTTCAGTGATGCACGCGATTGTCATTGAGACAGGTTCTTCAACTTTGCAAGCGGCGACCAATTCAAAAGCGACCATTTCCATACAACTTCCGGTGGTTGCTTCTTTCAGGCGGCGGCGGCGGCGGCGGCGGCTTTCTGTATCTTCTTTTTTGTGTGTTTCTGTTGTTGTTTTTATTTGGTTTTTGCATATATCAGCAAACAATCAAAGATTCATTCATGCACGGCCGACACTCATGCTCATGCTCGACGCTGGAAATTCATTTCATGCCGTTTAATAGCCTCATCGCGAAGTCCATTAAAATGAAACGTTTTTACCGTTGCCGCTGCTTTTCGCCTGGCCCAGCCCCAACCACAACACCACCCCTCTGCCCCTGCTGCCATGATTCATTCTGAATAAATTTGTTTTTCATTGTAGCTGTGGGCGCATTCGATTTTGCATACAAGCTGCAAATTGCTTGTTGTACACGTCAGAATTTTGTGCCTTACGCCCGCGTCAGATGATGCATGGGGGAGGGGGTTTGTATGTATTGGTTTGATTCTTTTTATGACGCAATTTGGAACAGCTTACCGAATATAAATAAAGAACAGCGGAGCTACTTCATAAAAGCGAAACCGGAAGTGCAGTTTTAGTGCTGACGATGTTCAAAGGGGGGGGGGGCAGTAATGTTGGTGCAAGTATCGTGGGAAAGTGCAACGAGAGTGCATTTCTGATTCATCGATAGCATTGCAAGATTATTTTAGCTTATTTATTTTACACAAACTGCTTTTGAGCTTATTTGATGCCTGAAGGAGAGTAGCTGCCAAGGCAACAGTTGTTGTTGTCGTTAGCAATTTCGTGAGAGTACTTGCATAATTACGATTAAAATGTGAGGCAACTTGAGTTCATAAACCGCAGACTAATAGAGGCATTTATTATTTATATGCCGAGCACAAGTTGTGGCAAGAAAGTTTTGTAATTGGGTCAGCAACGAGTCAACGAGAAAGTCAATTAAGCCGCTGATAGGCACCTTTCCTTCTCACACCAACCCTCACAACACACACATGAGTATAAATGCCAAGTGTCAATGTCGATAAAGTTGGCTAAGTGGAGGGGCACGAGGCTGCTGGTGGCGGCTGGCAAAATCATAGACGTACTTATCTATGCATATGTGTCTAATCCGTTTCGATTTGATATAAATTCAGTTCGTTTATTTCCATTTTGTGTGTTTGTTTGTTTGTTTGTTTGGCTTTGTGCGGTATCGAGTCCTTTTCGATATCAACACACGTCGATTTCCATTAAATTTGCCTATGAAAAGACCCACACATGCAAAGAGACAATATTCACACACGAATGAGTAAACAAGCAAACAAGCCAACAAGCCCAAAGGAAAAGTTTTGCTGTTTTGAAAGTGTTTCTTGGTGTTTCATCTCTTTTTATTTTATTTTTCCGTATCATGGCAAGTAAAATTTCCACTTTGTTGAGTTGCCATGACGGAGGCTTTGAACCGAAAACCATACACATTCGTTTTGCACCGTTATTAGGATGCCATTAGAATAGCTCGGTCGTATGCGTAATATTGAAAAGGCGTGCGGGCTGCCTACCAAAGAAGATGATGCTGAGCTGTGCTTCATTTCGGCAACGCGCTGTCAGAAGTCATCGTCGCAGACAAAAAGGAAAAGTTAAAACCAGTTTTCACGCAATTTTTTTTTGGTCACCCCGGGGACGTAAGAAACATGCGTGTGCGCCACAGTGTGAGTTTAGAAACGCTCACGCACCTCTAGGTTTGTTTATTGAGCTCACAGAGCAAATTATAAGGTGAGTTGTATGGCAACAAAAACAAAAAACGCATAAATTAACTCAAACCGGTAAATGCGCAAAGTCCACGCTACTGCCTTAGCTCACCCATCCCTCCCCTTCCCCTTGCCAATCGGAAACTAAACCCTCACAGGTGTAAACATGAGCCCTCATAGGCATAAAGGTCCTGCATGTGCTGCGCTGCTCTTACATATTGTTTCGTTTCACTCTTTGTTTGTTTGTTGGTAGTCCCAACCTTTTAATAACAGAACAAGTTCGCTCATTAATAATTTAAAATTGAAATTTGTATGCGAAACTGCAGTAAGTCACCACAGCGAGGGGCACTGAGTGTGTGTGGTGAGTTTCCCGGCTTTGGAGTCCACATTGGATTGCATTTGACATGCGTTACAAAGAGTCGACGCTCTTTGTTTCTCATGCATGCTGTTTCTCTTTATTGCGTTGACTGCTCGCATGTTGCTGTTGTGGCATGTTTGGTTCATTGTGTGTGTGTGAATATGAGACGAGCGTCGCTGTGTGTGTGAGTGTGTCTGTTTGCATTGCCGCACGCCAAGTGGCACATTCCTTTGCAGCACACAAACCGACAAACCGAACGAACGAACGAACAAACAAACAAATGCTTATTGTATTTTTGCTGCTGCTGTTGTTGCCTCTTGTTGTTGATGTTGATGATTCATTTTTGACTTCGGCGTTGCTTCTTTCATTCTTTCCTTCCTCTTTCTTGCTTATTTTTATTTGTTGTTTTAATAATTCATTTTGACTTGTGTGCAGTTTAGCTTCTTGTTTGCTGCTTTGTACGTTGCGGCATTGGCTGTGCGTGTATGTGTGTGTGTGCGTGGTGAATTATTGAAATAGTTTTTTGGATGCCGCTCTTGTTGTTTTTGTTGCATTATACATCAATGACGTAACTTGTGCATTGCTCATGCTTCATATTTGAATGCGCGCTTTACTAGTTCGGCTCTTTACACTTCACTTCGCCTCAACTTGCCACGAATTCAAACGCCTACGCATATATTTCGGCATTTTCATATCAAAGGCTCTCTTGCTGCTGCGCTCACACAATGTTTATCTGTTTTTCCTAATGGCTTTGTAAACAAAACTCTAAACCGTTTCTCGCTCTTTGCAAACCCACCAAGCAGCATGTGTATGTGTGTGTATGTTGTCTGTTGGCATTTTAAGCTCATTTGCATTGGCACATTGGCAACCCAACAACTCTTTCGTCATAAAATGTGCACGGCCGTTCGCTCTCTTAATCATCTCTTTGCTTGAGACTGACGGGGAGGCACGCATTGCTCCCACAGCTGCAAGTGACTTTTGCTTCTCTTTGTTTTGCTTTGCTTAGCTTCGCCTTACATCGCTTGGCAGTCACGTTTTTTGCTGTTTGCTTCTTCGCAGTTTCGAAACACTCGCTGAGCGTGCATGACACTTCGGTTGATTTTATAATAATTCATTAATTAATTCCGGCAACAAAACGCGCCGATCGTTTGCAGTTATATACAGCATTAATTGCAAAATAATAAAAAAAAAAATAATTCATCTAAAAACAATTTTGAAATAGAAAAAAAATATTAAAGATTAAATAATAATAAGTAAATGAAAATTCCGTAATTGTGGTTTTCTGGATTTGTGTGTTTGTGCGTGTGCATGTTTATTTGTTGATTAAATTGCTTGCCGGCAGTTTGAAATTTAAAATATAACCGATTATACAAACAGATAAAGCTCAAAATACTTCTTAAGAATGATGAAAAAAAGTTGCTTTGCTGATTACTTGAGTCATAATTTGTTGGTTTGAGTTTGCGATTTTATCAAATTGACGGTTTAATGCGAAACTGAAAGTGAGATCATTTACTCAATTCAAGTAAAATAAAATTTCTTTATTGTGTGCCTTGTGCGTGTAATAAAAAACACATTTTGAAGAAGTGTGTATCTATCGCATTACTTCTAAGTATTTGTAATATCTTGAAGTCAAATTTTATATGATGATCAATGGCAAACATGATCATTTGTTGACAACTTGTAGTTCGCTATTCGTGATTGTCGTCATTGGTGAACAAAAAGAATGTTATAGAATCGGTAAAGACACTACACACTCGACAATATAATACCCTACACATATTATGGACATGGATGACACGCTCTAAAGTTATCAATTATTATTCATCTGACATTAACCATTTAAATGCTTAAACAATCAAATAATGTTTCATCATTGGTCTGTGAAGGGTAACAATGTTGGTGAGGACGGATGTCCATACAGACAGACAAAGTCCGAAAGGTTCACTTGCTATTTCTAAAAGCATTTCTACGAAATTGTTGGAAAATTTGCTTACTAATCTATTCAAATCGTTACCCTTGCCTCTCAACATTATTTATTATATTTTAATAACGACATTCCTAGACTCTATTTGCTACTAATTGTGTCCATGACGCAAATAGCTTGTCATATAAAGCATCACTAGCTGTTCAAACCAGAACCTGAAACTGAAATATTCGCCCACTTCAAATGTACAATATTTGGTGGACACTCACACACTCTCAGTCATCATTTATTTACCCAGTCAGACTACTTGTGTTGCTCGCACAGGAGCACTTGTTCAACTCTGGCTGAGTCAGCCCGCCAGTCAGTTAGGCAGTCAGACAGACAGACAGACAGTCAAGATAGACAATTCAGTTGAGGCACTCATTCAGTCAGTCACGTGTAACAACTAAATTGCTCTATAATTCAAACATTTGTTGCTTGTTCTTCTGCGTGCCCGCGTGCCTGCTGCTTGTTTCAGTCGAAGGACAATGTCGATGTTGATGTCTATGTCGATTTTTATGCGTTACAATAGCACAAGGCACAACAGTCAAGCCAACTCAGGTCACACCGGCGCAGTTGTACGTACGTTGAGTACGTCAGGACGGAAAAGCCAACAACTTGAAAATTTTATGACCTACTCTGTTGCAGAGTGAAGTGCAGGGGTGTGAGTGAGTGCTGGTGCTGGCGATGGTGATGGCGATGGTAATGGCGGAGGCGATAGCAATAACGATGACGATGTGACCCGAAGCGCGTTGTTAGCCACATCGTCATAGATGCTATGCTGCGTTGTATACGTAATATTTACGTGGTTGTAGCGCAGGCATGAATAAAACGCGTATACGCCATCATCTCGACTCGTCGCGCCAAAAGGCGGCAATAGAGTATGACTCAAGCAGTCAGTTGTCCAAATAAAAGCAAAACAACTGAACAAATGTTAAATTTCGTACATTTTGTCCGGGCTCCCTTTTTGTGTCGTTTTTATGTTTTTGTTGTTTTTGTTTGAGCGCACTCCCTTAATATTTGCCTGCTGCTCAATAAGCGTGCGCTCTCTTAGTTCTAATGCGCGCTCTTAGAGGCACCCTTTGTTAGTGTGCGAGCGAGCGAGCGAGCAAGTGAGTGAATGTGTTGGCATGTTGAGCGCTCTTTGCGCCCTTGCGCTACTTTGACTGAACCATTTGCAAACCCGTGTCCCTTGTTGTGCCTGCCTTTGTTGTTGTTGTGCTTTCGTAGTACGTTAACGTAAGGCGACGTAGTACGAAGTTGTAACGTATTTCGGTGTCGGCGGCAGCAGCAGCGACGTCGTCGTAGTAGTCGCGTAGCAGTTTCCTCGCTTTATCGTATCTCGTTGACCTCATTTCGTTTGTGAATCTCAACGCGTCAGGTTCAATTCGTTCGCTTGTGCGCTTGCTGCTATCACATAGCGCCGTGTTAAATTCTTTCAAATAATAAGGCACTCTTTTTTGGCAATGCGAACTTTTGGCTTTGTCGTTTAGGCTTAAGACGAAATTTGTAGAGCTCATTTGTGTTAGCGGTGAAATAAAATTTCCAAAATTTATTCAACAAAAAAAAAAAAAAACAAATACGAATAACAATTAAAGTCACTTTTAGTGAAGTGTTTCAATTCATGATAAATCGGCCAATTGAAGTCAATTAAAAAATATCTTGTAGCTTCTTATGTCATATTTTGATGCGCTCGTGCAGAAAACAAGTACCAGACGACGGACCGAGTGTTAAATAATTCCAACTAAAGATAAATCGATTTTTGACAAACAGATAAACATTTCTGCCAAAAAAAAAAAAAGAACAAACAGACGACATTTTGGTCAAAAGCACAACAAAAACAAAGCGCATAAACAAACGCCGACCACGCCGACGCCGAAGAAGAGGAAGAGATTTCAATTGAATATCTTCTGTCTGACTGACTGCCTGACTGAGCGTCGCCTTGCCTACCGTCTACCGTAGCTTTGTTGTGCGTGTCCTGTGTCTGTCGCTCGCCGTACGCTCTTTGACAGTGCCTGCTGCCGCCGTCGGCTTGTATCCTTAGCTTTTGTATGTGGGTGTGTGTGCGTTTTTGCTAATTTCCGACCTCGTTTACAGGCACAACTTTTGCGCAGGCAGCGAGGCAAAATAAAGTCAACAAGAACTTTTAAATATGCAAATTTAAATTTAAAAATTACTGAAAACAAATCAAAACAAAAGCAAAATAATAAACAAATAAAAAAACAATTTAAAGTGCCATTGAAGTGTGTCATAAAGTAATTGTCTAATTGTCGCTTTGAAGCCTTACGTGGGCCAAAAATCCATTCAAAATTGCTGAATATATCAATCAAGAAGCAAAAAGCAACAACAATCATATCGGTGCGTATGTAAAAACAACAAAAGTAAAAAACTCTATTTATTAAACAGTTGTATTTTATTAATAGTTTTTTATTTTTATTATTAATATTTTGTTTATATATGCATTTACGTGCTTAAATATTTTTTCCTACCCTTGGTAAAAAAATGAGGAAATTGCATAATGAGAAATTTTTTTATTTTTTTTTTTTTAATTTTTATTATGAAACGTAAAGTGTTATTAGTTTTTATTTTTTGTTTTAAATAAACTGTTTTGCACGCTTAACTTGTGCAAGCAAATTGATTTGTGCATATTTAAAAAAATAAAAATAATAATAAAAAAGTCACAAACTATAAAAAAAACTTGTTAGCAAATAAAATAATTTTTTTGCGCATTCGAAGCAAAAAACTGAAGCGTTATGAAAAACTGAAAACAAAAACAACAAAAAACATTATTTGCTATTTGAGCGAACGAGCAAGTAAAACACACAAAGTAAACTTCATTAAATATAATGCAAATATTTTGATACACATTTTTTTTGTATTTGTTTTTGTTGCCATTTTTTTGTCGCTCAGTTTGCCACTGCCTTCGAATTTGTAACTACTCCTGCCTCTGCTTGGCTGTCTGTGGATCTGTTTGTTGGTCTGTCGGAACTTCAGCCGCCTGAACACGCGCCAGTTCACAGCCAACGCGCTCTTACGCTCACAGACAGACCGCTCGACCTTCATGCCGGTTTGGTGGGCCGCGTTGCGTTCGCTTGAACGCAGTTATTGTTGTTGTGACGACACTGCCTTTGCCTTTGCGTTTGTTGCTACTGCCATTGACGCTGTTGGTCTTCATTTAATTAAAACAATTTCGTATTAATGCACAATTTGCTTAACCAACGTGCCAATGCACTGGCGATGAGGCCTGAACCTGAACCGAGGCATTAGTGTTTTTTTTGTTTTGTTTGCAAGTTAACCGAAATTGTGGAGTCAATTGTTGGCCTTGGCCAAAAGTGTTCAGCCGGCCTGCCTATCTCTCTCTGTCTGACCGTTCAGTCGGTCGTTCGGTCAGCACGAAAAAAGCGTCGCCAGTCGGTCTGCACGAGTCGTCGTCCGTTGGTTTGGAAATTCGCTCGAATGCGTCTTGCGTTCTTGGCAGATTGCGCACAAAAAAAAGTAATAATGGATTCTTTTGCTCGAAATCCTTCCCATACGCGTTTGTTATGAAATTTCTGTGAAAAAGTGTGCCAAAAATTTTCCTACACTGCGGCGAATTTTCCGTTTCTCAGATTTTCATTCATTTCGTTGCTTCAATTTGCGACTTAACGCACGCAAACTTTATTATAACGCAAACCTGTCCAATTAAGACTTAACCCAACCCAACCCGACACACATCACGACACGTCAACTGTCATTGTCGTCATTTGCGGTCGGTCACGGTGAAGCGGTAAACACATGGCTTATTAATCAAACTGCTTGTATTTCGTTTGTAGTCATGTATTATTATTTATTTCTCACATTATGTTTTGCCAAAAACATGTATATTTTCGGCAGAAATTAGTCAGAAACTCAACAGTTAAATCGGAACTGCCGTTCAGTCAGTCAGTTAGTCAGTCATCCATTCAGACAGCAGCAAAGAGAAGTTTCGGCACGACATGCTGAATTAAACCGGCGGCAAAACATACACAAACAATAACAAGACCAAAAGCAAAACAAAACAATGTAAGCAAGAAAGCAACAAATATTTCAGCTGTTTTTCTGTTTGTGTGTGTGTGTGTGTTTCTGTGCGTGCATGTGTGTTATTCTTTCTCTTTCTTTGTTGCAAATTAGTTTTTGTTGTTGCGTTGCTAATTTCTTTGCTTTACGCTGAAAATGAATAGTATTCGCACACGGAAGCCTTTCGAATCGACGCTTTTTGTCGCGTGCGTAGAGCAAACTTATCAAAAAGCTAAAAAATCATCATAATTAAAATCTTATCGCATACGCGCAAAGTAAACTTTAACAAACTTAATTAAAATTTCAACAATGCGTATGTGTGTAGGGTGGCGGAGTGGCCAGGGGTTAGGGAAAGCAAAGCTAATTACTTAAATCTAATGTCGATGTCAGGTGACAGTTGACCGGGGACAGTGACAGAGGCGGCGGCGGCAGTGACGAGCGCGGTTTACAGTTTGTAGGCCGAGATCGTTGCCATTTTTCTGTTTCTGATTCGTGTTTTGTTTAGTATGAGCGACATTGAATGTCTGCTAAATGAAACTAATTACGCACGAAATACTCAAACAGCTTTTAGCTGTTTGTCTGACAATTTGATTGTATGTATTTAGATACATTGTAACTGTATCTGACTATCTATTAATAAATCATACATCATCATCGTCATCATCAAACATTGAAACAGCCACAAAACCAAACGGGAGTCAGACTGTTGCCATCGCTGCCGTCGCCGCCGGCACTCCTCTAAATCGTGAGCCGTCCCGGTGCCTTTTGGTGCCACGCATCGCTGCTGCTACGCCGAGTACATTTAATCTGTTTGTTCTCATTGATTGTCTACTAAACAATTCCAATTAGTTTGCTGATTGCGTTTTCGATTTGCTATTAATTTTTTTTTTGTTATTTTTTTTTTTCGATTTATCTTATTGATATTGATGATGTTGTTGTTGTTGCTGTTAGTTGACTTAAACGAATTGATAAGAACGCCGCAACATTTGTTTAAGCAGACTAGTTTTGTTGTTGCCTTTTGAACAGTCGCACTTCAAAGTATGAATTCATCAGCTATCAAACACTTTGTGTTCTTTATAGTCATGTTTGGCTGTAATTGCATAAACTTTTATTCTTTATTATTCAATTATAAAAGTTTCAGTTCCGGGCAGACATTAATTAAAATTGTCATTAAAATTTAATAAAATCAAACAAGACTAAAGTGATAAAAATTTAAGTATATACAACAACAACAGGAATCATTTAATAATAACAAAGAACGCCGGACAGGGTCAATGTTCTTAGAAGTGCAGTGAAAAAACATGTACAACATTCATTCAGACTGAATTCAGTTTAATAACAAAAGCAAAAGCAAAATCAACAAACACAAACACAAACAGCAATAACAACAACAACAATAATAATAACAATAACAAAAACAAGTGGCATAAGAGTGTTGCCAGCAGCGAATTTATGCGCTGTGCGTTTGTTGTTGTGTTGTATTTGTTGTTTTTCAACACACATGTTTTTTTTTTTATTTTTGTTTTCTTCGTATCGAATATTTTTTTTTTCTTAATGCACTTTGCATTTGTCGGCTTTAATTGCCATTGAATAAGAGCTGCATGATAATTGAATGCATTTTTGTATTGTTGTACAATAAAGGCGCTGAAAGTGCTGACAACCAAAGTACATTTAATAATTTTTCACTTTTATTTATTAACATTGACGGAGAGACAAATAAAACACAAAAATAATGACAATCGACAGACGACTTGAACGCAAATGCATTGTATTTTAAAAACAGTTATTTTTGTGTATGAGCATGTGAGTGAATGAGTGTGCAAGTGAAGAGAGCATGTGCGTTGAGTGCGCGCCCAGTAGGGAGAGCATATTAAAGGCAAAGCCAATTGTATTCGTCTGGTGTTCATTACGGCATCTCTCTCTCTGCTTCACACAAAAACTTTCTTTAATTATACGCGGCCCGCTCATTAAGCTCACCATAATCCAGCGTTCGGTCACGGGCGATCAGAGGGCGATTATTGCAATTAATGAGTGGAAGAGATTAAATTTAAAGTTGTTGCTATTTATTTTTTTTTGCTTTTTGGTCTTTCAACGATATCTCAGTTGTTTGTACGCGTGATGTGTCTGTGCGTACGTGTGGCTGTGTATGTGTGACAGTTATTTCATTATTTTAATGCATTTGTATTGCATTTTATGTTTGACATTTTGCGGTTGCCTCATTAAAAATATTATATTCAATCGCTTATACATAACCCCACCTTTGTGAAGCGACCACTTGCTGTTGAGCACTTGTCGTCAGTGCCCACTGTATTTAATGCCACATGCACGTGTCAAACGCTTGTCTGTTTGTTCGGCTGTCTGTTTGCGCTTCAGCTATTTTTGGCACTGACGCGCTGTCAGTCAGGCAGTCAGTCCGGCAAAAAAGGTGTTTTTCGGCTGTATTTTTATTTTTTATTGTCCTTTTTGGTTGTCGGTTTGACGTAAAATGTCAGGCCAATAACAATAACAGTAAGAACAACGAAAGCGACTCTAACAAAAGTTGACCAAAAGCAAAGATAAACAACAAAATGTCCTCTGTGCGCGTCATTCATTTTCTATTTAATCTTCGTCCATGTCTCTCTTTTTCAACAATTTATGTTCATTTTTTTTTTTTGTTTAATGTTGGGTCTATTATTATGGAACGTTATTTTTGGCACTTTTTTTGAGAAAAGAAAATAAAAAACTTTTCTTTTCGGTTTTTTTTTAAATTTTGTTTCGTTTCCGCATTTAGAAAGTTGCACAAATTGATGACGTTTCGGCGTCGACATTTTGTCATTGATTGAATGTTCTTTTGCATTTCTCTTGTATTTATTTTTAGTTGTACACAGAATGTTTTTACAGTTCTTACGATTTATCTTATCGGCTTTTTGCGTTGCGTTCGTCATACGCCTTCACTCAAATGCTAAGTGGCGTGAAAATTGTCATGCGACAAAAATAAAGAAATGATTTGCAAACAATTTTTCATATTAAAAATTGCAAAGGAAAAAAAAAAACAGAACAGAACAGAAGAAGAAAAGCACAAGAATTTCTGGCATTTTGCCCACATTTTTATATGCATTGTCGCCGCGGAGGTGCGCTGCTGCTGAAAGTTCTAAGCAGCGTTAGTAATGCGAAATATTGCGCATACGTCGTGTCTGCCTGGGCACAGTAAAGTCTTGTTAACACAAACGTATACATTTGCCAAGCTAAAAGTCGTGCATGATAATGAAGCTGCACTGTGCTAAAATTTCCATATAAATTGTTCATCGTTTGAACTCATTTGTAGAATTGTAATTTGTTCTGAATTTGTAACAATTTAATTTTATTCGCAATTTTTTTGCTACGTGTTCGTTCGGTTGGTAATTATTTGTGCAAATTGTTTTTTGTTTCCATTTTTCTTTCTTTTTTGAGTGCTCACTTGTCGCCTCGACTTCGCTCGTAGCTCGTTGAATTGCTAATTAGCTTTGTTCGTATAAACTTCTTCTTTTTTTTTGGGCTGAAATTGCGTCGATGACGTTTCGCTTTCACTCTTTTGTCTTCTTTCTTTGCTGCTTTTCCATCTTGCTGTCAGTTTTCACTTTAGGCACACTTCATCATCATTATCATCATTAACATTGTAATTATCATCGTCATCATCGCCTTGATCGACGTGCGCTCGCATTCTCAGCCGATTTTAATGAATTATTTTTCGCGCATATTTCACGCTTCACTGACTGCTTCAAATTTCGTTGTCGCTTTTCTCTTTGTCTATTTTTTATTTTGTTTTTTTTTTTTTTTTTTTTCGATTGCAAAATTTTCATGCTTTGATCAACTCGTCGTGCATCTTTCCGCTCGCCACCGCAGCCTCCGCCCACCAACACTCGCGGTTTGGTTAGTTTATTGAACTTTAAACTTTTTTTTTTTATTTTCATTTGCATCTTTTGTTTATTTGTGTCTTCGCTGCGTGCGACATTGATTTTGATTAAATGTTTAACACGTTCGATAACAAGTTCAACATGCAATTCGTTGTGTTGTTGTTGCTTTTTTATGGCTGCCATCATTGTCGACTTTGACTTCAATTTTCCCATTAAACTTTGCATTTGCTTGTGCACGTCAGTGTGGGGTAGGAAGTGAGGGGGGCGGGGCGGTCGAGTCGAGTCGAGAAGACAAAAGTTTTATGCTTTAATTAAATAAGTTTCTCGTTTGCTTTGCAGAAAGACAAAGTCAAAAGACAACTGCAACTCGATGCCAGTTGCAAGTTGTTGTTATTGTTGTAGTTGTTTATTTTATTTTTTTAATATTAAAAAAGGAGTTGACGAAAACAGTTTGCGGCTTGTTTGCATTTCATTTACAACAGCAGCAACAAAAACAACAACGGCAAGAGCAACTTTTTTGTGAGGCGGCTTGTGGGCGTGGCACTTGCACCTTCCTTGTCACTTTTCATTTATTCACGAAATTGTTTCGTGCTCTGCACAAATCTTGTTCAATGTTTGCAAACAATTTGCGTATAATTAAATTTTTTTTTAATAATTTAACTTTTGTTGTTTATGTCATGTCATTGTTGTTTTTGTTTTTGTTGCTCGTTTATTCGTTCGTTGTCAACAATTTTGGCGTCTTTCGTCGACTCAATGCTGCTTAACCCATTAAAGGCGCCATAAGCATTGCAATTTTAGTTTATGCAAATTTCGCAAATGTTATTGTGCGCAATTTATGTGCAATTAAGCGAACGAGTATGGTGACGACGACAAGGATGGCAATGACGATGACGACGATGATGATGATGGCAACGGCGACGAGAACAACGATGTTGATGGTTATGACGACGTCGAAATTGATTGGGAGACGTTTGTTAATAAACATCAAATTGAAGCCATAAAGCCATGTTTGAATATGTCTCTTGTACGACGAAGAGCGTGTGGGAGAGGCAACGAACAACGCTAAAGGCTTCGAAATAGTGCTCCATCTCCTTCTTCCTCTCCAGCACGTTCATGAAGTCAACACGACTCATAGGCGACAATGTTCTCGGTCCGTCCGTTTGTTTGTCAGCATAGTTCAATGCAGGCGTTGTCGTCGCACTTTGTATGCCTCACTGGGCACCCTAATAACTTGTTAATAGTTCCATTGTCATATTTGTGCATCGAATGAGTGAAATGCTTGGAGTTGTCAGTGGCATAGCTCAGAGCAACAAGAAAATGAGTTAGTTGTATTTAAAGAAAATGTTCATAAACGATATTAAATACGCCTATGTCACATGCAGTCACAGGCTGCATACGGCAATCTACCACTCGTACTTCGTCTACGAGTTCAATAATTGACTGTCTGCCGTATGTAACGTGGGGACTGAAGTAACATAGGAGTAAATGTTGATTTGTGCAACAATAACAATTTTAAAATCGCTGAATTTTCGTTCCCACGCTTACTTCTTCTCATTGACAGTTCTTCACCGCACATATGTCGAAGAATTAAACTCTTATGCGTCTTTTGGAACACCCTTTATTTTGAATTATTTGAAAAATATAAGAACATTTCAAGTCTCCCCTAAATGACATGCCAAACAGCGCCCATGTCGCTCATAGCAACTTAATTTTCGATTATTATTTCCAGCTCATCTCCGCGCCCGCTCCCTCGTCAGGCTCTTCACAACTCATTTGCTGTGATAGCATGCTACGCTCGACTGATTTATGTTAATTTATGCGTTGTTTGCTTGATTTTATATTTTGTTTTTTGTTTTTTCTCTAATTTTATTTTTAACAAACACATTTCTTTTTTTTTTCCAACAATACATTTATTTACACATGTGCTTTTGCTAGTGTGTGTGTGTGTTGCACGTTGCACGTTGCTGAGTCAACGCAGTCCGGCAATTAACTGATAGACAGACGGAAACAGCGCGGCCTGCCCCGACGCTGACGTGTGTGGCACGCAGTATACTCAATAAATGAAGGCGCGTTGCCATGTGTTTGAAAGTATAAAACAAAATGAAAAAGTAAAATAAATAAATGTTTTCATTAAAAGAATATAAAAGTCAAATGGTGTGTTTGTTGATACGTCATTAAAATCGCAACACTTAATCAGCGTTTAACAATAAAAATCTAATTTTTTATACGATTTAATGATTGTTTATTTCTGTTTTGTGCTTTTTTTCAGGCGTCACGATGCGCGAGAAAAAAGGCGGCGCCCTGCAGAAGCTCAAGAAGAGGCTATCGCACAGTTTTGGCAGACTAAGTAAGTACAAAAGAGCATACATAATTCGAACACATCAATTTTATATTTTGTCATAGAAAAAGACATTAAATTATCATACAAAAATAAGATATTAAACTCAGCAGACAGTCGTAAAAATATTTGCTTTCGAAGACATAATTTGTATTAATATCTTTTGTGTACATAAAAGTTGTTGATTTGAAACGATTGATTTTTCAGTGCATTGTTGATGATAATATTGAAAGCTCTTAAAAACTAAATTTCACAGTTAAACATACGACATTTAATTTTTAATGCAACTCAGCGTTTGAAATTAAGCTCCGCAACTTCGATCACCATCTTTGTTGTTGTCTTTTGCATCATTATAACGCCCTTTTATAGTTAGCTGAACTTAAACCAGTCTGTATGTAAACAAAAAAGCCGTCAGCAGCTCAGTTCATGTATACAAACACCTACAAAAATATTTAACAATGAAGCATTTTTCGCTCGCTCGCTCACTCGCTCATTTCCAAATGAACAACAATAAATAAATCAGACACAAATGCGACCAAATATGGACAACAACGCATTGACAAAGACTTCGCTTCAACAAAACAAAACAAAGTATACAAACAATAAATAGAGAAGTATTGAAAAAATGCCCAAGAGTTATTTTGGAGTTGACGAAAAATAAATATTTGCCTAAAAGGATTTTATGGTTGAATGGACAAATGCAAGTTTTAACTAAAAAATAAAACGGACCACTCAGTAAAAAAATATAAATAAACTGTGCATGGAAAAAGAAAGGAAGTGCACTCTCGATTTTTACACAATTTTTTTTTGCCAAAAAAATGGTCGGAAAGTTTATCAATATTGGACATGCGATTGCTTCTGTTTGCGGGATATGCTCAATAAAGTTGTATTTTGTTCATTTTTGCGCACATTTTTGTCATGTAAAACGTTTGGATTGATTTGCGTGTGCAACTGTTGGCCTCCGCATGCATGTGAGACGTGATGATGACGCCCGAGGCTCAATTGAATTTGGCGAACGTAATTTATTTACTAAATCTTAAATTTGCTGTCGGAAATATATTAAACGATTTAAATTTCGTATGTAAAACTGTATTTTATTCATTCTCTTTGCAAAAAGTTTAAAGTTATCGATTTTTTGAGTTTTGCATAATTAAGTATAAAGAAATTTGTTTATAACATTATGCAACAACCAACATACGATTGACTGACTTGACTGAAGGAGACGACTTAAGATAACTAAAATGGAAAACTTTTTTGATTTTCAAGATAGAGGGCTGAAAATTCAGAAATAGTAGCTGCTTGTGCCTAGGGCAAATGTCTAACAGCTTCATTGAGATCGGACCACTGGAACTAGTACCTGCCATACAAAATGAGGAAGAGCATGAGAAGCCAAATTTACGTCGTTGCATGGAAAAGTTTTTTTTTTAAGTTTTAGTTTATATTTTTTGTAGAGAATGTTTGCTGTTTGACATGTAATGAAGCATCAAATATTGAAAATTTCAACATTTTACGCATTGCATTATTTTTGTTGGATTTCTGACATTTTTTGCAAATTTATTTAATTTGCTTATGGCTTTAAAAAATGTTATTTATCGTTTGTTGTTTAATATTCTGTAAATTGAGCATTCAATGTTGCTGCAAAAGTTGACTCACCAAACACGTTTTCAATTCGTCTGTCTGTCTGTCTGTCTGTCTGTGTGTCCGTCTATCTGACTGTCGCTTTGGTTGATTGAGTTGAGTCGAGTCGAGTCGAGTTTATTTGAGTTTGTGTTTGTGTTTGTGCTGAGACGCCCACAAGTCAAGCCGAATCAAATCAAGTTAAGTCGTGTCATGTCGAATTGACTCCGAGTCGAGTCAAACCGAATTGCGTAAAACCACTACAGGAAATTGTTAATTTTGTGTTTTATTTTCCTTCTTCTTTTGCTGTCGCTGCTGCTGCTTTGTTGCTATTTGGCATTTCTGTTCTGAAGAGAAAAATATTTGTATAGTCAAAGTGCTGCTGGTTGCATAACGAGTTCGAGTTTGGCGCAATTTCAATTCCGAGCAATCAACTCAAGTTGAGCTCAGCCGAGTTGAGTTAAGTTAAGTCGAGTCGAGTCAATTGTAAACTTGCAGTGTCGTCACATAATTGTTTCCGTAACATGTTTTACTCTCAAGGCTGTTAAAAAAAAGAACAAACAGTGTAAACTTTGTTGGTCAAGTTGTTGTCATCTTCTGGTGCACATTGAAGACATGGCGATGATGATGATTATGATGACGGCGACAAACGACAATGTTGATCATAATGACGACGACAGCTTGTCGTGTTCTGCCATTACTTGTTGCGACTCTTCACCTTTCAGTTCTGAAACTGAAACTGGTTGATCAACTTTTGTTGCTTACTGCTGACGAGCATCAAAGATAATTAAAACTATAAAAGAAACTGTTAAGCGAAATGAAGTAAATTGCAGTCATCTGCAAAAGAACATTACAACAACTCTCTCAGCTATGATTCATTGCAATATTATGTCAGCGTTCACTTTACTGCTCTGCTTGACTGTTTGGCTTTTTGATTGTACATACATTTAAGCAGTGCGCTATTTATCACTTTATGAAGACGATAACCTTTTGCACTGGTTTGCTTTTCATAGACAATGGACAAAACTAAGCCGGTCAAGCTTTGTCAAGCTGATAATGAACTCATTGCCTTGACTGGTCTGTTGACGCTGGTTTGGTCTAGTCTAGCTGACTGTCAGTCTGCCTGCATGCGACAGTGGACAGACAGTAATTCAGACAATGCGAGTTTTGATTTGTTGATAAAAGTATTCAAGCTTTAATTTAAACAATTTCACATTCTATTGTGTCTTAAATATCTTATGCCAAGATAGTTTGTGTCTGTGTCTGTATCTGTGTGATTGCTGTGTCCGTCCCTCAATTCGTCTGTCTGTGTGAGTGTGAGCGTTGCCTAAGCTGCCTGAGGGCGTTTCACCATATATAATTTTGATTTGATTTCATTGACTTTGTGTAAGTTTGTGTACATGTGTGTGTCTCATTCTGTTTCACTCACACACACACACACGCTCCGTTGTGCTGCGTTTGCCTCTGTACTTTATGGCTTTCTGTTCGCCTTTTGCCAGTGATGATACTTGTCATAATCCTTACTGATAACACTTTATGTCACTCTGATATGGCAGACGCACAATTCTATCGCTCGTTTTTACTTCAACTGAGCGGTGCTTAAAGTTGGAGAGACCAAGTCAAATACTTACACATTATATTTTTAAGATTTCGTGCACTGTGCGAATTTTTATCATTTATTTACTTTGTGTGCAAAGTGGTGAAGCATCTCATTGTTTTCAGCGAATTTATGAAATATGCTCAGTGTACTCAAGTGTACTTGTCACAGCGATAAACTTCACCGGTCTTCGCTCTTCAAACGTTGCGCGCCAACAAGTGGAATGCGAGTGATTTTTTCTGCTTTTCTTTTATTTTTATTAATACTAAGTAGCGAGTGAGCGAGCGGGCAGTGATAAGCTGCTAATGGCGATCCGGTTCGCCTCGAGAATAGCACAGTGTTACTACCCACGCCCCTGAGCCCATTACGCCATTCGCAGCTGGTCGAGTAACCAGACCAGCATCAGACACAGACTCAGACGCAAACATAGTATAGTCTTTTGAAATAAACTTTACAGTAACTTCGCCAAGACTTTTGTGTGTATTTTCTGCACAAATAAAAATAAGTTATCAGAGTCAATGCTTATATGACAAGCAACGCGCCTTACACGCCTCGCTGCAGTTTGATTGTGTGTACTTGTGTGTGTAGAAGTCTGTCTATTTGGCCATCCATCGTGCTATTGGCTTGGTCTCGCCGTCTGTCGAGCAAATCCGCTTTGCTATATCTTTAATGCTGTGCCCGGGCTTGTGTTAAGTGCCATTGATATGAGTGAATGATTTCTTTCAACGCGCGCATTATGTCTTTTAGTTGTTGTTTTCTGTTTATTTTACAGTTCTATTTTTTCACCCAACGTGTATGAGTAATATTAAAGCACACACACATGACCTTAAGCTGTGCTGATATAATTCTAAATACTCGCTCATCATTTTAATGAGTTTGCACCTGTAAAATGAAGCATGAACTATGAAAGTGAGGCACGAATGAGCGAAGAACATTTCAATGGCGTAAACGTTCGTGTTAATTTGTTTTTAAATGCCACCGACATGAGAAGATTTCGACGCATTTCTCTTTGCTACTTCATTTTGTTTTGTGTTGTTGATTTGGTTCTTTGCTTTGTACTGTAGTGTAGTGTTCTGTACGACGCACTTGAACGTGCCTTGAATAATATTTTTGTACTTGCACAGACAAGTTTTATTTTGTTTTGTTCTCATGTTTTCATTTGGCTTTAGTGATTCAATTTTTTTTTTTTTGGTTTTATAGCCAAGTTAAAATAAATCGTTTCGTTTCGTTCGCGGGTTTTGAGTTCGTTGATGATTTTTTATTTCGGTTGTATTTCTGCCTTCATTGCTCATGTTGACTTACATATGTATGTACATAAAAAGTTTGTTTTATTACATATCGAAAAACATGTGAAAAATTCCGCATACGAACGCGTTTGGCATAATCATTAGCAGATTGCTCAACGTCGCGTCGTGCTCGAAGTGGGAGTGGTGGGAGCGGTTGGCTTGTTTGTTGGCATTCAACAAGCTTGTTGTGATTACCTTTCTTACTTTACTTGGGCACTTCAAATGAACTTTGTCGCTCACAATTAGAATGGCCCAAGGAGTCATGTCATATACATACATATGTACATATATTTTGTGATGCAAATTTTTGGCATTTGAATTTGGTTTCCACACACACTCCGACCCAATGTAAATTGCTATGCCAAATTTGTGTACTTGTCCTTGTATCAAACTTTTATGCGCCACAAGTTCAGCAACTCTCACACGCCTCTCTCCACAAAATGTGTGATTTGTGACTTGTGACCCTAACAATTTTATGTCTTTACGAATTTTCAACAGTTTTCCTTTCAATTTTCTTGATTTGGTTGGCGCTTTTTCTTTTTCCTTGTTCACACAGCTCTACTTGGCATGTACGCTGCTACGAGTCGCCGCCATTAAGTCTCGTATTTCTTCTTATTGAAAGTCTTGACTTGCCTGCCTGCCTTGCAGACGTTCAATGACTCTTGCGCGTTTTTGTTGTTGTTGTTGTCTTTCACTATTTCACTATAAGTTGTACGTGCCTAGCAGACCTTGAAGGCACCCTTTCTGCTGACTTTTGCCACCGCCTTGGCTTAAATATACACATATATATTATAGTTGGGGAGCCGACGATGCTAAAACGTGATTTACTCCTGCGTCGTTGGGAGTGGTTGCATTTTGAAGATTAAATAATTTAAAGTGGAAAAGATTCTATGAAATTTTTTGATTTAGCGGTGGGTTCGACCGCCATAAAGCGTTTTATATTGTATACCGTGGAATAAGGAAGGTTCCTCCATATAACTGTTAGATTATGGAACAGAGCGACTAGGATATCATGCTGAGCCTCCTGTATGAAAAACTGACGCACAGGACTAACTTAATTTGACGGTTTTAGTTTGCAAGTTTGAAACCCTCCCATTCCCTTACGTCTTACTCAAAATGGCTGATTAGCGGAATGGAGACTTATAAGCTTGTAATAAACCTACGTTTTCTTAATCTGCCACGCAGGAGTTAATAAGCCGTTTTTACAGATTCAATGGTCTGCCATACACGCGCGTCACCACTTAGAAATCTTATACTTGGGGAATCTACTCAATAGAGTATAAGCTACCTCCCATATTCTAATCTGCCACGCAGGAGTAACTACGGAAATCCCCGCTTGGGCTCCCCTACTATTATTTCTGTCGATTTTTCTGCGGCTTGCTTTATTCAATATGCCACACTCAAATCTTCATTCAACTCTTCCTTTCATTTTTTTTTTGTATTTATTGTTTATTTATATTTCGGATTTGTTTATTCTCGTTTTGCTGCTGTTTATATTCACGCCAGTCTACTTCTTCTTCTTCTTGCACTCATGCAAGCCATAGCGTCCAATGCAATATCATTGTCTGATCTTAGCGTCATCATCGTCATCGACGTCGACATCGTCTCTGTCGTTTTGATTATGTTTTTGCATGCAAAGTGCATTCTCAACAATGCCGATAACCATTTTCCTCACGCCCGCCTTCACGCACTGCTGCCCTACGCCCACCGCCCGCCGCCCACCGCCCTTGCCGCAATCGCGCTCTTACCTAGACTGCATTGCATTTTAATAGAAATTCTTGTTTATTTGCTGTCGATTTCATGTTGGCTTTGCTCCCATTTCACAGTCTGTGCTCCTCGTTGCTTATTTTGTTTGCTTGCTTGTTGTTGGTTGGTTGGTTGGTTTGTTTGTTTATTTGTTTGGCTTTGGCCGCTCTTTGATTTGGCTTTGGTGTTGTATGTGTCTGTGTGTGTGTGCGGTTCGCTGACGCTAAGAGCTGAGCTGACTTTGAAAATCGTGTTTCATATTTCGTTTGCCAGCGACTTATGTTGTCAATTTTTCAACTGGCTTGCGCGCTGCTCCAATATTGTTCGACGACTGCTTGATTTGCATATGTCTATCGCTACATATAGAAACAAATGCTTTTGCTACGTGATTCGTTGTGTATTGAATATTCTATTGCATGTACGATATTCTAATAGTCGTTGCTATTTGGGGTGAAATGCCAACGCTGAGCCATGAAATGCTTTTGAAAATTGATGGCGCGCAAAGTATTCAAGTGACTTGCGGTGTGAATCGTGTCGAGTGTGAAAAGTGAAGACTATCTGTGTGCAATGGGTTCAATGGCAATCGATCTTTTGGCATTTGTTCGGTCTTGCAATTAAAATCAAACGGGCTCAAGTGTGAGTGTGTTCCCAATGAATAGATTGTTCGTTTCTATGTCACAAAGACACTTGTTAAATGTTCTCAACTAACATAAAATAACACTCAACTTTTATTTCGCCGTCCAACTGTTTATCTAAAGTAGTTAGCAGCATAAATGTTGACAATTTACAACTGTAAAATGGTCACAATTCACAACAGATACAATTGCACAATTGTTAAGCATCGTAAGCTGTCGCATTCATTCACTGACCAAGGGTGCTATTGCCTCTCTCCGCCCACCGCCCACCAGGCGCACATCCAACCGTCAGCATTGCCAAGCAACGACTTTTGAGTCGTCGCATTATTTTTGCTTTTTCCCTTCTGTTTATTGTTTTTATTATTTTCTTAATTTAGCTCAGGTTTATTATGAATGCTACGCGCATTATGACAAGGCAAAAGCAGCCGAGCAAAGTTGTTGGAAGGAAAAAAGCAAAAAGAAAAAAAATGGCGAAATAAAATACAATAAGAGCAATGAAAAGCGTTGGAAAAAAGAACACCAACGGAAAACAAATAAGCAGCAACTAACAAGCAAGACAATAGCCAAAGGCATGACAAGCGAGACGACTAGACGAGACGAGATGAGATGAGACGAGTTGAGATTAAGATGCTTTGAGAGATGAGCTCAAGGAAAAGCTGCTCAGCTCAGTTATACAAAATTAGAACAAGCCATGGAGAAAAGCAGTAACTAAGCAGCGACAAACATATAGTCAACATTATCATCACAGTCGTTATAGTCGTCGTCGTTGGCTTCGTCATCATGTTTCTGCCATAAACATTTGTTGGCGCAGACAAAACAATGAAGCCGCATAGGGCAAAAACAATAAGTGTCTGAAGCATGTCTGCCTGTGGTGCAAAACGAGCGCTCGACTATTAACAAGCCAAATGGACAATAGCCAAGCTGAGCCAAACCGAGCCGAGCCAAGCCAAACGACGAGACGAGACAAGTCAAAGCCATGGCAAAACCATCAGGCCAGAAAGAGTCGACGACGACGGCAGAAGAACTTAAAGAAAAGGGCGAGAGGGAGGGAGAGAGAGACTAAAACAAAAAACAACAATGCAAGACACTTTCAAATAGTTTCAGTTTTCAAGTAAAAGTTTTGTGCAAAACAACAACAACAACAATAAAACACGCTAATTAAAAGTCATGGATATCAATGTCAAGGTGGTTCGGTTCGCTGGCAAAAGAAAGAAGGAAGCGATTTGGCTTGGCATCAGGTGTGCTTAAACATATCGAAAGTGTGCATGTGTGCGTGTGTGTGTGTTAACCAAGGTGCATATGACAAACTAAAGTAGGAACTCAAGTCTTTTGTCGTTGTCGTTGTCGTTGTCATCGTCGTCAACGTCGTCGTCGTCTTCATCATTGTCGAGTGTCGAGTGAAAAATGGCAAACAAGAAAGAATTTAACGGTGAAAAAGGCGTAAAAAATGCAAAGAAACGAAGGCAAATGAAATATTAGTGCTGAAAGCGCATGGTGTATATAACAAGAAAGCCTGATAAAGGCTTGAGTGGGTGGAATGATGATGACGACAACGAGAACGACGACGACGACGATGACGAAGAAAAAGACATTATATGACGGAAATAATTTCACGCCAGGACAACACGACAAGCTCAAAAACAACGACACCAACAAGAACGAACGTGGCTATAAGAACATGTGCCATAAACTACTGTTTTACGGTGGCAACAGCAAGAGGCGGCAATGACGACTTAAGTGCGCGCTATGCCATCCGCCAAAATGGAAATAGCGTGCAAAATCAGCCACAATTGCAATCTGAGACAGTAAAAATAAATGAGTGCCATAAGAAGAAATGTTGGAAAGATGGCAGCGACATGTAACAAGCTGCATTAAACATGCAGCGACCTGAGCGTGGGCGGAAGAGCTTACTTAGTCACTGTGTGGGTGTGTGTGCGTGTGTGTGTGTGTTGCTGCAAGCGTTTACAACGTCAGCAGTATCATCCCGACTGAAGCACCTGAAAGTCGACACCTTGAACCAGTTTGCATCTTGTGAAAACTTCTCACAGCGAAAGCAGGGAAAGGACATAAAGAAACATTTACCAGCTCAGCTGTAACAGCTCAGCTCAGCTCAGTTCAGTTGAAGCTTCGCCACCTGCACAAGGCGTTAAGAAATTATAATGAAAAATATTTACAGTTACCGGCGTGCATGCTTTGCTGGCTTCGCCTTTATGGCAGACAAGTCAGCGTTAAAACGCCCAACGTTGGCAAAAGTGTCGAGCACGATGCATGACACTTGAGTTGCTGCAGCACTTATGAGTGAAGGTCCTGAACCATCCAACCGTTCTGCTCCTAAGCGCAGCGCCGCCCAATGTGTTCTAATGAAGCAACCCTTTAAAGCTGCAAAGCAAAGTCATTACGCAGATGATGTTGTGGCATACGTGTGTGTGTGTGTGTGTTTATGCTACAGGAAGTTGCAGTGATGACGATGATGGTGATGGCGTTGTTCATGTTGCAAGTGTCAGTCTCCTTCGACAGGCTCCTTTTCTATTCACTGCAAAAACACTTTTGTCAAAAATCTAAGTGTCAAAGCTGAAGAAGAGAGGCAGAATTATGTGTTGCTTGAACAACAAATATTTAACATTCGCCAGTTTGTTTGCTTGTGTGCGCAAATTAAATGTTTACACTTTTGTTAGCACTTTTGAGGTACAAACAAAGTTCAAGTGTGATTCTGCTCTGCATTGGGCTTTGCGCAGTGAGCAATGTGAACTGAACTTTGACCTTTTTTTTATGTAACTACAAACAATATTTAATTTCATGACTTATCGCTGACCTTAATATCGATAACTCATTATCGTCACATACGCCGCTCATGCCCTCCAGCTCTCATTTATTCTTCATCACAGCGAACGACATTTCATTTAAATCCAATGGGCAACGTCAAGCAGAGATTCATCAACTTGATTGCCTCTGTCCATTGGATTCCCCCAAGTAAGCAGAAATTGTGTTGCCCCTAACCGCTCGACCACCGCTTGCAACAATCCCTAAAGGCAACCAACTCCTTGCCGCAATATCAATAAAAATGCGACTACTTAAGCATTGCCAACGCGCATTTCCATTAGCACTCGTCGCAACGCAAGTGAAACAAGACAAATTTAACGACAAAGACGACAAAGTCATCGAAAAATGATTGAAATGCGACAACAGCCATGTTGATAATGATGAACTGATGGCTTCGACTGTGACGTTGTTGTTTGTTGTTGAGTTTGGTTATATTGATGGGACAAACTGCTGAGATGATGATGTTTAAGACGATGAGAGCGTGGGTGGCGGGGCAATGGCGTATGCAAGACGGCAATCTCAGCATGATTGCGTTTGCTTGCGTGCATATTGATAAATCTGCTGCCTCAGTCCAAGCCTGGGATCGCACATTGAGTCGTCGTTGCGCGTCATTCAGGCTCAGCCTACTCAGCAAGCAAAGCAGTTCAGCAGCGATAGACAAGTGACTTTTGTTTTCTTGTAGTCTTCATATTTCGTCTTTGATTGCATTCTTTTCATTATTATTATTATTTTGGCTTCAACTTTGGTTTTTACTACTTATGTGCTCGACGAAATTTGCATGTTGACGGCGCTCAGTGCGCGCTGCGATGCTCCTCTAAGGAGTTGTTCTGTAAGCCAAGTCAGCAATACGCAAACAGTCAACGGTCATGCACAAGTTGCAGCAGCTTGATGTCATGAATGTCGGCACGTGGGCGACGGCAACGCAACGGCGGCGGACGAACAAAGATGAACAAGTGTTGCATTTCAATGATACTCCCGCGATTTCCGTTTCATGTTTCAGGCAACGGCATCCGCAGTGGGTACCTGTCCTAGTGGCGTTCTTGTTGGCCTCTGCACGTTGCCATCGTTGCCAGCCTGCAGCGAACGTTGGTTGCCTACCAGAGGCAACTTCAGTTCATTTGATTTTCAATGCCGACTTGACGAATGACTTGGCGGTTGAATTACAATTTCGCCATTTTTATTTGATTACGTTAGCTCGGCATGGCCGACTTGGCCGTCTCGGCAGTCTTACCTATGCCACTAACCTAAACTGTTCTTCTTGACTTAAGTTTGTCTTTGCAGTTATTTTCTCAAGTGCGGATTTATTTGACTCAGTTTGCTTACCTGTTTTTATTTGCTTGGCTTTTTAATGTTAAAAGTTTTTCTTGCAAAAACAAAAAAAAAACAATCCGAAATAAGAAAAAAAACGCCAAAAAGAAACTTTATACTTCTAGCTTGTTTGAGTTATTTTGTGCTTATTGCTCCATGTTCCATGTAGTTTTTGCTCCTCCACACAGTTGCTGCGCTCCGCCCCGCACTCGCTCTGCGGCACAGAGTTGGAGTCTCGTTTTCAGTTCTTTTTCATTTGCGCGAAATTTGCAAGTCATAAACAAGTTTGCAACTTTGCCTCATCATTTTTATGCGATTTTGTTTTTTGCTTTCTTGTTCTTTGTTTTATTTATTTATTTTTTTTTGTGTTTTTGATTCTTGTTTTGTATGCAATGAAGTCATAAATTTTGATTTCTTTGCTTGTGTTTTATGCATTTCATTTTTTTTGAGAATTTGAATTGAAGTGGTTTCTATAAAGTTACTTCAATAAATAAATTTTCTGATTGCTCCGACGCGTACATCATTAAAAGAGAGAGAGATGCAGACAGACAACGTTTACGACAAACGCAATAAAAAATCAATACATTTTTAATGTCATTAACGTCAAAAGCGTAAGCAGGAGCAGCATTTATTCCACAACAATTCATTTCGTTGAGTGATTTTCGATGTTGTTTTGTAGCCAGTTTAGTGTTTCTGCGTCCGCAGGCACCAACCTTGTTGAATTGTCATTTACATCGAGCTAAAAAACGTTTTGGAATAGAAAAAACGTGAGTGAAGAATAATGAAAGACAAAAAATATCATTGTAAAAGTCATCAATCAAGCTACTGCTACCTTGAGCTGTCAAGCTTTACAGCAGCAACGCCTAAAAGTATGCTTAGTCTAAAGCTGCGCGAGAGGAAGACTACTGAAATTCCAAGCTACAGGAAACAGCTTGAAACTGGGTTGGTCAGCTACAAAACAGGCAATGACTCAGCGCTCACACGAACCTATATTTGTATCTGCAAGCTAATTAAAGTTGTGGCAAACGCAAAAAGCTAATGCAGAAAAAGTGTAGCATACCATAGGGCGTCATAATGCTACTAAAGCCTTAAATTCAAACGAATGATGATAAAAGTTACGATTTTAGTTGTGTTTTCGAAATGTATTTACCGTGTTAGTCTTTTATGAGTGTGTGTGTGCATGTACGTGAGTGTATGCGTGTGTGTGGGGCAATTAGTTTAAGTTGCTGTTGCAATTCCAATTAGATTTCTTCTTTTTTTTTTTAAATCTTCTTTCGCCATTACTCAAACCAAACACTGAGATTATTTACAAACCGGGTTTGGTCTTTTCGCGGTGTACTCGTTTGCCTGTTGACAATCTACATAACATACAAGTTTGCGACGTTAGAATGTGGCAACCATCCTGTCGCTTATGCAACAAACTTCTCGTTTATGCAACAGCATACATATGTATTTTTTCTGCATTGCAACGACTTTGCCACAGCGTCAGTTTGTTTGCGTCATGAGTTTTATTTTTAGTTATCTTGTCGTTTTTGTTGTTCTGTTCTGCTTGTTCTATTCTATTTCGTTTTATTTTGTTTTGTTCCTCTTGGTATTTTGTCATGCTCTTGGCATTTTTAAGCTCTTCCATATGCAAGCGCATATTTGCCCTTTTCGCTAGCGCAACTAGCTTACGACTCTGTGAGTGTGTGTGTGGGTTTTTCCTCTCTGTCTCTCTACTCTTAAGCTTAACATTGCGCTAAAAATAGCATGCATTATATTCATCTGCTCATATTTTTCTGTATTTGCTTTTTTTTCGTATTTTTGTTTTTGTGTTTCGTTATTTCTCTTATTCTTAATGCGATTTCGCAATGTTTGTGTTTCTAAATCAAGTTCTCCAACAATGTCAACATTTATTTCACTGGAAATCTTGACATTCCCTTCTGCATTTCATCTTCAGTTTGTGCTTGGCTTGGTTTGGCTTTTGTTGTCTTGTTGTCTGTTTTGTCTCGCTCACTTGCATGTTGCATAACTTCTTAAAGTACTTTGCATTGTTAGGCGAACAAAACGAAATGAATATTTCGCAAGAAATGTATAATAATTGCATACTTGTAGGAGAATAAGCCGTAGAGCACATTTTGTATTGTGTTGAAGATGTGCGACTTTTTGAGCCAACATGCTTCCACTTTCGACTTGATATTTATTTAGCTTTGGCTCTAAAATGCGTCTGTCTAATAACATTTTGGAAAATCTGTTGGACAAGTTTTGTGTTGCCGTGTTTTGCTTGCCTTAAAACAAATTATCAACTAACTAAATCCGCCTTGAAACTTTTGTCGCCTGACAATGAATTTTTAATGCGAAGGCCAACACATGCCAAACGCCAAAGCACCGAGAAAAATACAACGCGAAAGAAGAGGAGCACGAAGAAGAAAAAAAAGACAAAGTCAGCGTGTGCCACGTCGCCTTTCACAACATGAAACTTTGTTAACTTATACAGGACGAGAAACAGTTGTACGCCAATCTAGCGACCAGCCCCGCCTCAATTCAGGCGTGGTCAGGCCGCCGTGCACATGTCAAAGCGCAAAAAAGGCGCTGACTGTGTGGAAATGAGTTTAGTTTAGTTTCGCTTTGTTCAACGTCGTTGTTGTTTGTACAACGGCAGCGCAGGCGAGAAGCAGCAATGAAATGAAAAACGAAAAAACGAACGTAAGGCAAACAACTTAGGAAAGTAACAAAAGCGTAAACCGGAAGTTGGCAGGCAATGCGACAAATTTTATACGAAACACCCAAAAAAAGGAAAGAAAAAGAAAAAGGACAATCAAAAGACCAAAAAAAAAAAAAAAATGGGTGGCCTCGAATTATATTACATTTGACGTTGCATACGAGAATATAATCGTTTCCGCTCGACTTTACGCCAATTACGCAAATCAGAATTTTCTCGGCAAAAAACCAGCGCCGAGCGAGAAAGAGAGTGAATGAGAAAAAAAAAAAAACAAAATGGAAACTAAATCAAATCAAACGAGGACCGAAAAGGCAGCAGCGAAATCAAAAGTTAACCCTTCATTGATTCGCATCAAATCAAGAAAAAATCAACTTATCGAAAAGACGAAGAAAAAAAAACTAAAACTCAAGGATATCAACATTTTGCATGCTTGTTTTTGGCTCAAACGGTTACTGTACTCGTTGTTGTTGTTGCTGGTATTATTGTTGGCGAAATAAAGCCTAAGCAAAGTGAAGCCGCTCCCAGTGGGATGCTGAGCAGCAGCGGCGGCAGCTGCACAAGTGTCAGCTCTGATGTGAGCATTGTAGGAGCTCAAGAAGTGCTATAAGAAGCAGAATGTCTTTTGTCTGACTCATATTGAGCTGAAGCGAATTAGGCAAATGAACGCAAGCGTATGGAAAATAAAGAGGTGGTGGAGGAGGAGGAAGTCCCTGCTGAACGAACGCTTTAACTAATTGCATGGGGAAGAGAATATATACGCATGTATGTACATGCAAAATGACAAGCTTGAATGGTAAATACACACATGACACTCACACTCCTTACAGTTACACACACGCACACACGCGCAGGCACATACACGCTTAATTGAAACATTAACTTTGACAGTCGGCAAAGAGAAGCGAAGCGTAAACATTTTTCTTTTTGCCTTTTGCATTTTTAAAAACCTAAAAAGATTTAAATTCATTACTTTGATGCTGCAAGGCATGGTGCGGCATGGCAACAACAATGAGGACAACAACAACAATGAGATATGACAATGGAGATACGTGAAGAGCGACATGAGCGTTAATAATGTCACATAACACGCAGCTACTTAAATGTGGCAGCAAATACTCGAATGTTCTCAAAAGGAAACACTCAATTTATGCAAATGGCATGTAAATCTGTTGAGGCTGTGAGATTTTGACGCCACTGACAGGCCAATGCAGCCGTAGAAGGACTACAGGCATGGGAGCAGCAGGAGGAAGCAGAACCAGAGGCAGGAAGAAAAGACAAGTGAAATTGCAATTTGTGTGCTGGCATGAGGAAAATGAGGAGAAGGAAGCGGTGAATCTCGAGGGCGTGCATTTGAAGTCGTCGAGATGAGATGAGACGCGCGTTTATTGAGCGGAAACGAGCAGTTTACAGTTTGAGATGCACGCTTACCCGCTGTGTGTGTATGTAGTGTGCTTGGATGGCAGCAGGGGGCGCTTTGTGCAATAAAAAATTATGAACTGGAAACATTTTTTCACTCAAATTTAAAGTTTAAAGCATTTGAAATTAATTTGTGCAAAAATAGAAAGAAAACCAAAAACGAAAAGATGTCCGTGACATTTGCAACGAGAGCGCATTAAGTGAAGTTCGGTTGGAAATTGTTGGCCCAAAGCTTGAAAACGAAAATATTTCGCAAGAGTGGAGCGAGTGCGCTTGCAGTCGGGTCAGGTGGAGGCAGCTTGGCATGCATGGTTTATTGCGCATTTGTGGCTGTTGGCGCGCTGCTTAAATACCACAACAGGCACGAATAAATGAACGAACGAATGAATGAATGGAGGCACAGGTTTATTATTTGGGGTTGCACATAACTGAGGTGGCATGGGAGCGGAGGCGCCAGTTACTAATGGCAGCGCCGCTGCTGCTTCGTTAGCTGTTGGAGTGCAGACACGTGCAGCTTGAAGCGTTTCATTTACAATGCCAACGAAAATGGCAAATAAAATGGTGAACAAGCGCAACAGTCGTGGCGAAAATATGGTACAACAAAAATCGATTCAATAAAGATTTTTTCATTTTTGTGTTCACTTGAGCTGAGCGTGGTGTAGGACGGGGGCATGGAGTGCACGTATTCGTAGTCACCACTAAATGCAGTCACCCAAACAAAAGGCGCCCTTTACGGGCCGATCGAATGAGCGCCCATTGTGCGTTATCAGTGACGTCAAAATAAGGGTCGTTGTACTCAAAGCAAAGTCTGAGAAGTTCAGTTGGGGTGCTCACTTTGCATGTTGCCACAGATTCGCGGCTTTAAGTTGTGTTGCTACATTACATTGCGTTGCCTTGTGCTGGCATGTGGCAACAACATGCAACCACTTTGTTCAGTCGGTCGTACATTCGTTCGCTTGTCGTCATTGTCGCACATTCATCACGTTGGCGTGTTGCGGAATTATGAACCTAAGCGCTTTTGCAACCTGAGCGCTTACGCCTGACTGACAGAGTGGCTGTCATGGAATGGCTTGGCTGTGTTTGCATGTCGTCTGCTCGACTTGCTATCGCGTTCGACTGCTATCGCAAGATGCCACACGTTTGATTATACAACAACAACAGCAACAGCAGCAACAACATTTTGGGGAGTAATATTCATGTTTAAAGCGCCACCCTTGACTTGAATATTTTAGGGGTTGTTGTTGTACATGCACGTGTACGTGTTCGCTTTATGATGGGCATACGAATCGGTCCAGAGACTGTCCAGGACGACTTTCGTCTCTGTTTCTGTTTCTGTCTCTGTCTCTGCTTCTGTTTCTATCTCTGCGTCACTACATAAAAGTTAAACACTTGATAAGCACATTTGCTTGTTTTATTTCACTTTTAGTATTATTTTTGTCGTTAGGTGTGTCGCCGCGCCACGCTGCCCCTCACATCGACAGTCTGTTGTTGACAGCTATTGATGTTTGTCGGCAGGTTTTTCATTTCAGACCTTCCTTTTTTTCTTCCTTTATTTTTTTGTTTTTATATTTGAATTTTGGGTTCAAGCATGTTTGCTTTGGGCTTTGAATTAATTTACATAAATTTTTTGATACGTTTATATCGATATACAGACAGTCGGAAAGCCAGATAGACAATCAGACAGGCAGACGAACATGAATACATGTATATACTCGGCGTTGACATTCAGTGAGTATTTGAGCTCGTTTTGATGTGTTTGCACACAAATTAAAACTGTCAATTTCCACTTCAAAGCGTCCTCTCCATTTGTAACCTGCTGCTACTACTGCCCCCCATTTGTTGGGACTACTATGCGCATCAAGTTTGAAATTCATTAAAAAAGTTTTCAAATTCAATTTTAAGTAATAATTTTGCTTAATTTTTTTCATGCTGACGAGCTTTCGGAACACTTGAAAATCTGCTGAGGTTGAAGTTTGGCAAATTCGGTTTTCGTTTGAAATTCAATTTGCGTTAAAAGTTTATCAGTTACCAATTGCCATTGACATTTGTATTTCGTATTCGGCCGTGATTGAGTTTTACCTTTGTGCGCCCACTGAGCGACTTACTTAGTTTGTTATTACAGTGCCATTGATGCCTTCAAATTGCGAACTTAACGTATCGAATTCATGGCCAGTCAGTTATTTTGCATGCCATTCACTTTTTTTGTGCGCCGAATTGAATTTTGTTGGAAATTGAATTTCATTCATAATCAGCAACAACTAAAAGTAGCAACACGTCACGTGATGTATTCACACATGAGCTGATCAGAGCGCTAAGCTGATTGTAACATTGCAAAGTAGAAGCGTCGCGTTGGTGGCAGCGGACAGACGGAGAGACGCTCAGACAGACATCGCAGTACACATTGTCTGCTGTGATTTTCACACAAATCAGTATGCAAAAATGAAAACGACATGCGCAAATAAAAATTCTCATTCAATTTAGCTATTAACACATTTATTTTCATGACAATTGCGGTGACGAAGACGAGCAACAGAGAGAGCCTCTTACTGCTGTTGCAGATGATAATCATGAACGATGATGATGCTGATCACACTGTAATGGTGATGGTGATGATGATGAGGATGAGTCTGATGATGATGGCAACAATGATTTTGTTAAAAATTGTCACGACAATTGACAACGACGACATTGTTGTTCTTTCGAATTTACGTAAATCAAATTTTGTGCGGTTTCGGTTCGCCCGTTCCGTCCCGTCCCATCAGTTTCGTTTCGTTTCGAAACCAAAATGTGAAATGTGAAAAGCGAATGAAATTCATTCAATCACGCAATTGTCTTTGTTGTCAACGAACGTCACGAACATTGTGAGTGAGCGAGCGAGAGACAGGCAGAGAGAGAGTCAACAGTTAGCGTTACTCTAACGCACGTGCCTTCACCATTGCCCTCGCGCTGCCCTCTCTCCCTCTAGCATACTCATTCATCGCGTAATGTGATGACAACTTTGATTTGATTGAAATTCTGCCCATTTGGTTAACATGAGTGTGTGTGTGTGTGTGTGTTTGCGTGTGTAAAAAGATGATAGAAAATTGCATGTGAAAATTTGCAAATTGCTGTTAAATGATTTCCGGTGCGCGTTTGTTGTGAAACGTTTATTATGCCTCAGAGTCATTGAGGTGAGTGCGGCATACTTGGGCAGCCACAAAACGATTCCCCAATGTGAAAATATGCCGAAAGTTGACCAAACTGCATGTGATTAACAGCCCAAGGCGTTGATTGTCAATGTAAATTTCGGAAGTGCTTCAAGCAAAATCAAATGAGTTGTAGCAGTGATAACAATGATGATGATGATGGTGCTGATGTTGGGGTGCAGATAATTACGCATGGATTAGTGTCTGCATTGTATACATAATCAACTAAGCCAAAGGCAAAGTGTGATAGACCGTCAGCGAGCTTAACAAGAATGCGTGTGAGTGTGTGGCAAATGTAATCAAAAAGCATTAAACTGCATTTTGTAATCAACGAATGCCCCACACTCACACACTCATTGACAAACTTCCGCAAATTTTTCAAATACATATCTGTGTGTGTGTGTGTGTCTTGGTTAGTTGTATACAATATAAAAGAAAAGTGCAAACTCAGGTGTCGAATAATGCAATTCATGCACAAACACAGGCACACTGACACGCCCACCACCATACCATACCAATCTCAAAGCCATTATAGATGCCATGCACAGCACTTTAACCCATTAATGCCCCAGCGCCACAGCTCCTCAAGTCCCCCAACGAGTGCAGTTACATGTATTATATTTTACATGCACATATATTTTTAAATTCTTCACCATTCCTGATGCTTGATATTTTAGTGCTCGTCATGTCGTTGCGAGTGTGCGTGGGCGTGGGCGTGATGGGCAGGTTTGAGCAAGGAAGCTGACGCTGTCGTCATTCGCGTTGTAGTTTATAAAGAAACTAGTGTCAGGTTGCGTTGTTGGCATTTTAATGTGCGCCAAGCCAAGCCGGCAACCGTGGCCAAGTAGACTCAACCCAAAGCCATTAACGCCTTGACTTACTCACACACACACACACACAAAGAGACAGACAGACGCGCATACGACTATTGTCTATTGTTATCCATGCCTCCGAAATACGTAAAGCTTGAATGCCCTTTTTTCCTTTCCTTTCCTCCTACTCGCTCTCCCTGCCCCTCTCTCTCGCTCGCTTATTGTGTTTGACTATTTTATTTTATTTTATGTGTTGTGGCAGCAATATTAATACAAAACGTTTTATCGGCTGAACATAATAAGTTCTTTTTCCCAGCTCTCTATTATGCCCGTAACATTATGCTGCTTCTTCCTCAATTTGTTCACTCTTGCTCTTGTGGCTTGTGTACTATTTTTTGTTGGTTTTTTTAGTATAAATATTCGATAATGTCATATGTGCATGAGGGCAAAGTTGTTTGTTAAACGTTAGTTTATGCTTGATGTGCTGTCACACTTCATTCAAAGCCGCTGCTCTGCTCTTGCCATCGACAGGACATTCGTGCTCGCCTACAACTTTTTGCCGCCTGATGCAATATTTTTTCGTATTCGCACATGTTTTTCTTTTGTCTTCATTTTCGCCGCGTGCTGCTGCTGCTTCTCTCCAGCAGTTTGAACGCATTAGCAACACTCGACTAACTTCAACTTGATGTCATTATGTCTTTTGCTGTTGTTGCAATATGCTGGTTGGTCTGTGGAACTCAACTCAACTCAGCGCAACACAACTCTACAGGCCATGCCATGCTACTGTCTATTGCTCTAATAGAGTAAGAACAGCTGCCTTTGAGAGCGTCAAGTGGAATTTTGATAGCATTTGCTTACTCACATGTGTGTGTGTGCGTTTGTTTGTCTATGAGTTTCAGTTCAAAGAAGTTTCTAGTTTATGCACAAAGTTGCATAAAGCGATTACATTACGACAGCTTGAATGTAGAGAGATATTACCAAAGAGCATAGTAAACAGAGTGTGCGATAGAGAGTGAGAGAGCGAGACAGATAGAGAAGATAGTGGAAAGAAGTTCGCGTTTAAGTGTTCTGCACATTCTTGTCAATAGACATGCAAGTTTTTGGACATGTTCTTGGCCTTTTTTTCCTTCTTTTTTGTAATTACTTGGAAAGTACATAAACAATTTTCACAAAAGCCGCGTAAAAAGCACATATATTTGAAGTGTGCGGGACTCAACTGCCTTGAAAAAGTTCTACAACATTAAAAACACTGCCAAAAAACTTTGCCGTCCAATTGAGAGAACTCTGTTTGTTTGCCTTGCCTTGCCCACACTGGCAAAACAATGTTTTTTAGTTGATCTGCCAGCACTTGAGACTTGAAGACAAAGAATTTTAGTTTGAAGCTTTTTTTTCTGACTAAACAACAATAAAAAAGTGAGCCACGGCAAGACTCTGCACTGAAAATATTAATGAGCAGCAAACGTTCATAATGATGTTGATGATATTCTTGTTAATTATTATGCAGGCAAGCAATCAGCAATGCAGGAAGAGCGACAGGCAAGCAGGCGTTTTGGCATTCTTATTGGCAAAATAGCTGCATTTAAATAAAAACGCATGAAAGAAGTCGTCGTCGTTGTTGATGTCGTTGTCGTTGTTGTTGTCGTTGAGGCGACGGCACCCTCATTTGACGGAAATAGTCAGCGTCGTCGTTGTTGTCGAAGAAAGCCGTTTACACACTTGAACCGCTTGCACACTTGGCTGGCGCCGACGTGGCTGTTCAAGTTGTCTGTCTGGCTGCGAGTGTCAGGGCGTTTGTTGATTGGGAAGGGGTGGCGATGGGTGATGGCGGTGTCAGCCGCCCCTGGTGTCTACTTCAATTAAACGATTTTCACATTAATATGCGTAAATGAAAATACTTTTACTCAGCTTTCTCAGTTGGCTGTTGTTGCTGCTGCTGCTGCCGCTGCCAACTGAAAGCTGTTTGCACTTGACGCCCTGAAGTGCAATTTCGTTCGCATGTTAAGACGTTTAATAAGAATAGGGAACAGGAGACAAGGGTCCGGAGAAAGCAACGTAACGTCAGATCAAAGTGTGAACATTTGGCAGCTTGTTAAATCATTTTGCACATAAATCACGCGCCAAGGCGGACTTTAAAATTCCTTTCCATTTTCACAACCACTAAGGCCATCTCTTTTTCGCACACACACTCACTCACTCACTGAACTGCTAAACTTGAAATACTTCTTGAAAATGCTCATTATTGTATTCGAATCAAGTTGAGCAGTCATGCCATGCGGTGCGCGTTTTCGACAGTTTGTCTTCAACAAGTCCTGTGCCTCGAAGCACAAAGTTGAACTTTCACGTTCGAAGAATAAACTTCGACATTTAAGCAGTTTTGACAAGTTTACGACAATTACAAGTACTTAGACTTGTCTACTACTTTCAATTAGTTTTGCTCGTTGCTCGCTCAGCTGCTGCTCCTTTTGAGATTGCAGCGTGTGTCGTGCGCAGTTGTCGCCTCAACTCACATTTCCCCCCACCTGTCAACTGTTTGTTTCGTTGATGAATATTGCACAAAACGATAATATTTTCTTAATTGTTGAATTACTCGTTGCCGCTTCGTATGAGTTCCCGCACCTATCAATGCACAAGTTGACTCCTACTTCGGACATTTCAAAAACAGTCGACACTCAATTGCACTTCAGTATTCGTCTAAGAGTTTTCTGAGTTGTCATTGCCACTGTTATTGTTTTTGTTCCTGTTGTTGTATTTGTCACTTTTCCAAACTGTTGTCGCTTTTATTTACTTTTGACTTTTATTGTCATCTTCAGCTTCTCAGAGCTGAAGTCATAACCAAAATCGTTTTGTTAAATTGTTTATGTCAGTTGAAGTTGCAGCAACAACGCAGCAGCGGCAGACGGAGGTGGAAGCATTTTGTAACGTATAACGTATAAAAAAGTCATTTTGTTCGCAGTGCAGATATTCTCGCTTGGTTGCGCGCTTGTATCCTGTTTACAAGTCCTTCCTGCGTTCAACTTCCTTTGGCGCCAAAGCGCTCATCATTATTAAAGACGCAATTTCATTTCATTTACTTGGAAAGCTCATTTGCAATTTGTCTTTGCCGATGAGCACTTTTTCCTCTTCATTCTTGCCGCTCTTCTATGCCTTAACACATCAGTAAACAGAAGAATTTATTATGATTATCACATTTTGTATTTATGAGTTTTAAATTATATACGATTTGCGCACCTCACTCGAAACTGTGTTCGCTCTTACACATACACGAACAAGCCTAAATGTCCTGCCAAGCTGCCATATTTTTTCTGGCGCCTTCTCAACTCCTTTTCGTTATTTACTTATGCTTTCTTTCCCATTTTCATGCCTGTTCAAATATTTATTGATTTTGAACGCCCTCAAAAATGATGAAACATGAAAAGGTTTTGCGCAAATATTTCTACATTGTTTGCATATCCTGTTTTTGTATAGTTTATCCTTTTGCCCTTTCCTCTTCACCTTATTCTTCCTTATTTGGTATGTTTGGCTCATTTGATTATTGGCAATTGCTGTTGCTACTAAACAACTTAGCGGCATGTAGACTTTTAGACGCACTGAATTAGACGCACATATCCTCTCCCCGCGGCCAAAGGACATTCGAGCTTATCCAGCGTTCCAGCAATCGTTAAATATTTAATTTATAACTCACTTAAGTTGTACAAACTTCCTGTTTTCCTTTTTTTTTTTTTTTTGTTGGGTATACATACGAGCCTTATCACAGGGAAACATGTTCGCTGTTTCCTGTTTAGACTCGCAAGCTGAAGCGTGGGCGGCGCAGCCAAAGGAAAGTAGTGAAGCGCAGACTAAAAGCCTTTGGCTTCAGAAGCGCCTAAGGCAGCTGGCGATTATTTGTGGTACGTCGCTTGTGTTGCAAAGTTGTTTCTCCGTTAGAAGAAGAAGAAGAAGCAAAAGGGCTACAAATAAAAAAGTAAGGCACAACGTGTGTAGCGAAATCTGTCTGCCTACAGGGGATTGCAGTTGTCTTGTTGCCAAAATGTCTGACTGTCTGTCTGTCTATCCGTCGTCTGTGTGTCACTCAATCGCATTTAGTTGTGAGTTCTTAGACTATGATGTCTGTCCGTTCGCCTGTCTGTCACTTGGTGTGTTATACTTGTTTGCAAGATTTACAACTGTCAATGCGTCGTCGCCGTCGTTGTTGCTCAAATTCAGCTTTGCTTTTACTTTTCTTTCTTCCCCGTGTAAGTTTTTGGTCTGCGGCGGTTTTCTCACTGATTGTAACCAAGCTGAAGACGCGGACAGACGCAAATAGAAATAAATCGAAGCGTGCTAAGCTCATCTCAAATTGAGTAACAGAGAGTTATGTTTGGCAAAGTGAGTTGTGATTCAGACTGACGTACAGTCCATGTGCTCTGATGTGCTGTGCTGCAAAGCGGAATCGGAATTGGAGTCGGAATCAAGCGACATGACAAAACATAAAGTAATTGTGTGTATCGCACAAAATGGCGACAAATGACACCTTGCGGCATTTTATATGCCGTTGTGCTTTTCGATTTTACTTCACTAAAAAAAGTACAAAGAATTGTGTCGCACTTCCGTCGCTGCTTCGCTTTCGTTTTACTTGTAATTTTCACGCTTTTGCGCTCGATTGCAATTGTTAAAGTTAACTGATGTTGATTTTCGTTCGTTTTTGTAGTTGTGCCAAAAAAAAAGAAAGAAACAACAGCGTAATGACGCCATTTCGAAGTGCAACACTATGTCGGTTCGACGTCCATGTACTTCTATTGCAACAGCATGTGGCTACAATTTTTCATTTGACACTTTTTCAATAAAAGCAATCGATTGCTATCGATTAATGAGTGTGTATTTTGGCGCACCTGTCACAGCGGCACGGACAGCCGAACATACAACTTTTGTATTTTAATAAATGTACAACAGCTTTCTATGATTAAGTGCCTGTGTGCATGTGTGAGTGTGCGTGTGTCTGTGTGACTGTGTGCAATACAACAACTTCCGCCCACAGTGTTAATTATTCATAAAGTAAAATATTAAAAGCGCTGTCATTTGAAAACCTTGCATGCTTTTCTGCGTTTCCGCTCCCATTCCTCACGTCATGTCGCAGAAATTCGATGCTTTTTGCAAAGGCATCTATTAATTAAATTAAAAACTTGCTGTGGTAACTGTCTATCTGTGAGTCAGTCTGTCTGTCTGTCTGTTTGCGAACATCAACTCAAATGCTTGTAGTTAGTTAAACAACTCGTTCGTTCGCTCGTTCGTTCGAGTTTCACGCTCTCTTTCGCCGCCAAGGCTTAATCAGGAAAATTGAAGTAACCTGATATGCATGGCAAAGCATTGGCTTTGAATATGCCTGTCTCTATGTCTCTCTAGCTGTCCGTCTCCCACGAAGGGTGCTTGTATATATTTTGCTTATTAAATTAAAATAGTCCATGTTTTTTCACTTAAAAATATGGTTTTGCTGTTATTAAAATTAAACGCGATTTGTTTAAAGTTCACGAAAGAATTTTCTGTTTTGCGTGCAGCAAAGTGTGTGTATGCAAATTACTTAACAATTAAGCCTGGCGGTCAGCTTTTACAACAATTATGCATATTTAAAAAAGTTAATTGCCGCCAACGCCAACGCAGCATACTTTCAGGCGGCGTTCGCGCGCGCCAACAGTCACTCAGTGTTGCCAATTAACAGCATTATTGACTCAGACGCAGACACCCTCGCTGGTCGCTCATCGCTTTAAAATGCTAATGAATTGGCTTTTTACCGTAGGGCCGGCCGGGCCGAGCATTAAAATAAAAAAAAATAAATAAATGCCCAACCAAAAAGTATGCTATCAAAATGTGTATGCACAAACGCTTCATCGAGCCTTGACTTGAAGCTTCACTTCAGTTGACTCGTCCCCCGCGTCTTGTCTCTTGCCAACTTGGTGCTTGGCTGCTGTCACATGCTTTGTTCGTTCGCTGCTTAATTGTTAAATTGATTAAATTTTGTACTTTAATTGCGCGTCAGCTCTCGTAGTCCTTTGATCATTGTGGTCTACGTTCGCTTGTGTGTGTGCCATCCATTTCATTTAATTTTAACATTTTTCTGCTAGATTTGCAAACTTTTGTTGTCCATTCGATGACACGGTCGACATTTTGAGCGCTTATTTGTTGAAATTACGAGCACTTAATGGCAAATCATCACTGTCAACTCATCAACTCGTCGCAATTCGATTTCGCATACATCAAGTGTACGTCTGTCAGTCATTGTCTTTGTCTTCAATTGGCAATCGGACGTGCGGTTTTAATGCTTCAGGCGTTAGCTGTTGTTGCTGCCATTTGCTGTTGTTCTGTGTTTAATCAACGTCGTCTTTGTGCTGCGCTTCAACACTCTTCACTTGCCACCTCACGCGTCCATTTGGCGGTTTTGTGTCTGCTGAACGCCAAACGGTATGCTTTGATTTAATTTATTTTCGCTTTTTACACGCTTCTTTCACTCACTGCTGCTAGTCGTAGTCTAAGTGCTCTCTGCCTGCCGCTGGCAGCGAGCGCGGCTTTTGTCGTCTGTCAATTCCCGGTCGATCACACTCGTCGGCACTCAACTGCTCTCGTTGCGTTTGTTCTTTGTTGTTTATTGTGCTGTTTCTGTGGTTTAAGCCGAAAACACTAAATCAATTTTCATTAATGCGCTTAGAAGTATGCAACACTCACCAAATTAAACGGTCAAATACGTCATCACCATCAATCAATACACGACGTGTATGTAATTGAATGAAACATAAAAAAAAATATGCCTCCTTTTTTAAAGCTTTTGCCATAAAAATTTTGGTAACAATTCAACTTTAAGCTTTTCGTATTGCCTTACATTACGACATTGCATAATATTAGGCGTTGCCAACAACATTCTCAGCCATAATTTGTAACAGAAATGTTTTATGGCTCACACACACACACTTATTGTATTGATTATGCAATATAACATTTGATGATTGCCGATTGGCAAGCTGCAGCATCATCTGCGTGCCGCAAAACAATTTTATGGGATTTTCATCAACTTATTTGTGTTCTATTCCTGAGGGGTCGGCAAGGCAACTACTGCTGCTGCATACAATTTTCTGTAGCATAATTTTGTGTGCAGTGTATGTGCTTTGTGTACGTAATACATCTGAAGCAAATAAATTGCTTATTTGTTGCGACAATTTGCGGTAATTTGTGATTTACTTTGTCGTCCGTCGGTTGACTCTTAGCAAATTTGAGGGTTGGACTCTACTGGCCGCTCTTAGGTCTAAGCTGTTTGTTTCAACCCCTCATGGAATTGCTGCCCACTATTAATTAAACATATTTTTCTTGCTTAGTGCACACGATTTGTGCTTTGGCAGTTATTTCACTCAGATTTGCTTTTCTCATTTAAGTGAATGACATCACTCAAACAAGTATTGCCAACAGTAAGGCTTTAAGTCCTTTCAAGGGTTTTTGTTTGTTTGGCTTTGTTCTTTTGCCTAGAATTTTTTCGAATGTTAATCTTTACATTTATCCTTTTGTTCCCCATTTATAGTGTTTTAGTCGCGTTTGCGCCAATCAGTGGCAGAGTCTCAATTTGCATAACGTCGCTGGTGGTTTTTTGAGGCACTTAGTTCTGCATATCGTTAACAAATTGGCGCTGTTGGGTTTTTTTCACTTTGCTGTTTTTTCAAAAAAAAAAAACAAGAGAAAATAGAAAACGCCCCAAAAAATCGGTTTAGATCCTTTGCGATTTTGATAGTCTGTTTGGCCTTTGTTGCATGTAGCAATTTGCGTTGCTTTGCTACCTGATGGGCGTTGTTGCAGGTAAACATCGTCTGCGTTTACTTTGCCACGACTGCAAATTTCCGGTCGCAATGGCTTTTCTCATTCGGAAGTTCGTCCCCTTTTGGTGCTGATCTTTTTTGCGTTTTCAGTTAACCCTTTTAGCATTTCTTTTGTGGCAACGCATATAAATTTGTTTAAAAGCTTAACGCGACTCTTTTAAATTCGATACGGTGGCGCAGAAATTTGCATTTTGTGTGGTCCCTAAAACTCTATGAATCCTGACAAAAAAACATTGTCAATTTAAAGCCCTCTTCTATTCATTGGTAAGAGAACCCTGTGCCTTTGCCACACATTGCGGCACTCTTTTTGACTTGTCTGTACTTTAAGTAGTACAACAATGCATAATTGTGGTCGGACCACACACTTTTCGACATCAACAGTTAGTAAATTAATTTCATTGTTTAGCACGAGTGCCTCCTGGCCGTTCGGCAGGACATCCTTTGATTGTTTTATATACCGTCCGACTCCCAACAGTACGCAAGAGTATGCTTGAAAGTGCTTCGTGTCATTGTCTGTAAGCCAGTTGGCTTAACTTGTGCAGCAAGCCAATTAGCCAAAGTCAACTCGGCTTACAAATTTTATGAACTATTTTAAAGAAGCATAAAAGTAATCGTTTTGTAACATTTTGCAAATTTTGACTCTTTGCAGCAATTTCCCGCGAAGATGGCGACGAGAGTGTACATCATACGCATCATCATCATCACCATCATCATCATCGTGGCGGCCATGGTGGTCATCATAATCACGGTAACAAAGTTCCATACAATGGATACAATTCCGAGGAGTATCTGGATCGGTTAGAGCCGAACGGCAATATACCAGCGGATAAATCCAATTGCAGATATGGCGGTGAGTAGCTCCTGTGAAGTTGATCTGTTGTGTTACTAAATTATAGACCTCATAATCGCAATCATCCGCAAAAGAGATGCTCTTAAACGCGCCACGCACGTACGCGTCTCGTTGATGTCTTCTTGCAACTTTGTGCGAAACTCTCACATAAATTCATGTCAACATTTTTACTGCTTGAAGCGCCCTCGGCAATTTATCACTGAAATACGCTGCTAATCTACGCTTTAATCGCAAAACTAATTTAATGCAAGCAATAATTTATGCGTTGGCGGAGTAGAAGAAGCGTTACTAATTATTACTCTGCTGGCTGTATCTGCTTTAGCTTGAATTCTGTTCTGTTCAATTCGGCTCGGTTTGCTGCTGTCAAGCATATGCCGAACTGAACGTTTGAAATCTTCATTTTCGTGCACGATTTACTCAAATTCATTGCCTTGTTTTTCTTGCACTAAATCGCAATTAATCAAAACGTGTCAAAATCCCGAGGCGCCAAGCCATGCCACAACACGGCCCGCCGCTCAGGGTTGCATCTGACGCTCCTCACTAAATGCCATTTTTTTGTGTTTGTTTGTTTGTTGTGCACAATTAAATTGATAATGTTGTAGTTGTTGTATAATGCGTATATATACATAAATAGTGATGATATATTCTGCTGTTGTACAACATATAATTTCCCCTTGTGTGCTCATCATAATTCCTTCTTTGTCATAATTGTAAATTGCAATTTAATGCAAACAATGCTCGTGTTTCGTTGACAGGCAACAGGCAAGCGGGCAACCCAACCGACTCGAACCGCACCAAGGCACATTCATTCCTGTTATTGTCCTTGTACTCGAGCCTCACATCGGCTTCCCGGCGTAACAAATGCCATAAAACAACGGAAATGAAAATATTAACAAGCAAATGCACAACAACGAGTATGAATGAGCAGCGGGCAGGCGAGCGAGCGAGCAGGCGAACGAATGACAACCATATTCATAACCAAACGGTATCTGTAACAGAGTCATGGCCACAGAGTTGCCACATAACTTGTCGTTGTCTCTCGCCTTCGTCGCCTATGCCGTTGAGTCAAACAATGTCGCCGACGCTCTCCGCTTCTATAAGCTGTGCTCAGTGCTCGGCTAAGTTTAATAGCGCTTTCACATTTACTGTTTTATGAGATACAATAAATTACTCATTTTCCATGCGAGTCGGTCTAGTGTGTTTGCTCCATTACACGTCCACGTCCGCGTCTCTTTCTCATCGACGGCGTCGCTATGAAAATCCCAACATTGGTATGCCGTCGTGGTGATATTTGTTTGTTGTGTTTTTTGTTTTTGGTTTTCATTTCGGAAAGTTGATTTTCTTTAGCAAAATTGTTTTAGTTTTCACGGTGTTTGCGTCTGTTTGGGGCCCTCGGTCTAGCTTATATGAATGAAAACGTTTGTTGTGGGTGCTTGAATGAACATGTTTACTTTAATCGCTTCCTAACTCATGTTAGGACTTCGTATCTGGCTATAAATGTAAGATTTAACAACTGAGTAACGCACCTAATAATGTAACAAGAGATACGACAGTCCGTTATATTATTTTCAGTTTAAAATTATTTCCTCAACTTTGGCTAATAATTCTGTATATTTTATTAGAGAGTTTGCGTCTTTTGTTAGCGGACTATAAAGTTAAATATTTTCGACCAGTTTCTTTTAACATTTTGCGCTTTATTTGTTTTTATTCTTGCATCAACATGCTTCTTTTAGGATCTCACCGCACATAAATTCAAGTAGACAGTCGTAAAAATCCCACAATAGAATTGTAAATCATGTCAACAATTACGCGTGTCAAACACAGATGAAAATAAAAAAATTTAATTTGCCACAAAATTGCGCTTTACACACCAAGTAATAAACTGTTTGACTTTAGGCTTATGCGAGGTGCGTCGAGCAGAGACTGAGGTTTTCATTGACTAACATAAAATTCGTGCGAATGTCAAGAAGGCATTTATTATGAGACCTCTAAAGTTGGTTGTGGCCTATGCTTTGGTAGCATTTGCATAGACTTTATGCCCTGCTAACATTTGGCTATATTAGCATTGTGATATTGTAAATGACACAGTAGGAGCATTGGCTGACTCGATACTCAGGAAAAGTAGATAAAATTCGCTCCAAATTTACCAAGTCGAAAAATAAACGAAAGCATCTTCTCCTTTTTCTAAAGAAAATTCGTTCGGCTTTACACAAGTTTAAATAGATTGCGTATTTGTTGTGAAGTGTCACGCAAGAGTTGTCTTGGCGTCCTCAGAAAACCGAAAACCTTTAACGAAGTGAGCATTTCTTTGCGACCCTTTGCCTTTGATTGGAGTTCGACGAAGCTTGCATTAAATGCGATGCTTTGTTTTTTTATGCACAAATAAATCCTTTTAACGCTTTATTTGAATTTTGACGCTCGGTTTTTGCTCCATGCGCGCCATTTTGAAGCCGCTAAGCATCACAACCCACGGCTTCCACTAGTGACTATGCCCACACACGACCCGTGTCGTAAGTCTTCCCCCATTCAACTGAAGCGTCACTAGAGCCCCATACTCTCAAACAGTCACGCGGATTTACTTTGTTTTTTATGCTGTACTTAAGTTTGTTTTTTTTCACTCACACCCTTTTTGTACTCTTCACGCGGTGCATGGTGTCGAAGCTCTGTCACAAAGTTTGTAACATGCTCAAAGCTGGGATGGAATACAAAATTTCGTGAGGAAACATAACCTTAGTAACCTTTTTTTATTTGCAACAATTTTGTCAAAATTTTATAACTTCCTGGCTCCTGACGGTATCTAAAATAATGTTGGATAGAAGAGTTGTAACTGATTGTTCCTTGGAGGGCATCGAATGTTCGGCAAAGCTGAGTTTTTTTTTTTCGTATTAAACAAAGTCTTGTGACACTTTTTGCTCTATTGTTTTTTCTCCCTTCTTATTTTTTGCACCATCCCTTCCCTTTTGCAACGTAAAGGGCGCCAGTATTGTCTTCTAAACTTGGTGTTCTCGTACTTGTTTCTTGTCTTTTACTTCATGATAATGTCGTGATTTAAATTTATTGGCAAAATACTTAAAGTGATTTTTTCATTTTTTTTGTTTGAACATTCCCGCTTCCCCCCAATTCGTTTTATTGGGCGTTGGTTGGCAACCCTTTTGGCAGTTACTTGGTTTTCGGTAATTTAGCTTCTTTTACCCCTCAAATCTTGCTCATTGTTGCAGCTTGTCGCATGCTCTTGCGGTTGTTGTGGTTTCTCACGTACTAATCAACAAAGAAAAGAGTGGAAATAGGTAAAATAGATAAAAGGAAAGCAGAAAAGACAACTAGCAGTTCATTAAACAAGGCAACCATTTTTTGGTTTTTTTCAACCTTTTTCCGGTTGCTGTTTATTTCTGATGTGCTTTTTTTCGCTGAGCTTTCTTAATGAATAACTTTATAATTTTGTTGTTTTTTTTGGCTTCTGCTTTTTCAATTGAGTCAAAAGTTTTTAAAATGAAGCAAAATTTTCTGCTTTGCAAATAATTTGTAAGGCTTTCATAGGGTCAGATAATAAAGTTATGTCAGGAATGATTTACGGATTTTGTTGTTCGTTTGTTGCTTTAAGATTTCTTATAAGTTTGGAGCGCATAAAAACATCGACTGATTTTAACATTCTAAACCATAACTCAGTCCAACCACTCTGATCTCACTTTACTTATTGTTTCCCCTAATATATTTTTCGTAAAGTTTACCCTGACTTACATACAGTTTACGACCTAAAAAAACAAGGAAATGGTTTGACAAGTAGCCAGACTAAGCTCATTATTGCCAACATAAAGTTGGTCATCAAAAATGAAATAAAAAAAAAACGGTCAAAAATTTTCCAAAATTGTCTTGAAAGTTTTATAGAATTTTATGAATTTTTATTCTATTGCTGTCTTCTCCCATTATGTCGAACCCCCCGGCCGTACCATGCCGGTCTACCGCAGCTCAGGTCCGCAAACTGTTAATATTTCAACCCCAAAAATGATTTTCGACATATTAGAGCGTAAAAGCGAATAAAACCTGGGGAGTTAAAAAGAGAAAATAGAAACCAAATTGGAGAAGAAAAAACTTCTTGCTTGTCATTATAAATTTTTGTCGGTATTGTTGACCATTTTGTTTTTTTATATTTTTTTTTTTTTTTGTACGCCAATAAATTTTTAGCGAGCACAAAGAAATAGAAAAGCGTGAGGCTTGTGGAAAGAAATGAATCCCCCGCTTAGTTAAATATCAGAAAGTTCGCTTTAAACTCTTTAAGCGCTTTTGTTCCTTGCAATTGTACTTCAATTGAGTGGTTGGAAGTTTGAATAACAGCTGAGGCTACAACGACCTCAACTGAAGCACATTTACCGAATTAACATTCATAATGGGCCGACAAGCAGCGGGACCAATACTCGATGGCTACAGCTACCACCATAATCACACATACACACTGAGTGGCGCAAGGAAGAGCAAAGCGTCATTGCTTGTCGTTGCAGCTGCTACGGCCGCCTCATCTCAGCTCAGCCCAGCTTGATTCGACTTTGTAATGTTCTCTGTGTCTATTTTGGCCTGACACTGACTGCGTCAGATAAGCAAGCACAAAATATGCATGGCAAGCCACGCTGACAGCCTTGTAACATATTACGTAAGTGACGATGTTGTGGGAACAAGAGCGAGGAGGAGGAGTGCGTTTGCCTTGTTGTGCTCTGTTGTGCTGTGTTATGTTGAGGGCGTTGTTGTGTTACGATATGCGATATGACATAAGGACATGCTGCGAAACCGAAACAGATAATGACACACACACACACACACACATGCACACATACACACGCGCGAACACACTCATTGTGCATGTCTGAGTGGCGTATGGCGGTCAATTTTGGGGGTTTTCTTCATTTGTTAAGCGATGGCATTCAGTCGACTGATTGAAGCGGCATTCTGCCTTCTGCCTGATGGTCTCCAGTGGTTGATGGTCAATGCTCGATGTCAGTCGTCGTCGTCGTCGTCATCATCGTCATCGTTTGAAATGCTGCAAATTATTCCCATTACAATTCCGTTTTTGAGTACTGATTGTCGTTTTGCAAGAGACACGAAATTGCGTTTGTCGTTTGTGGCATGATACGTTTGCTACTTCAGATTGCTCTCGGGCGGTTGTGGTGTGCTGTGCTATTGATAGCCCTGAATTGCTGGTTTCAGTGTCTCACTGATTGAGTGAGTGAATGTTAAATGAAATGATTCGTTTTGGTTTTGCGTCTATTGGCAGAGTATTTGTAAATATGACCAGAAATGCTTTCAGAAATCCAATACAGTATTCGATGAGTTTGAAGAACAACACGATTAAACTCATCGAGTACTGAGACATATTTGGGCAGAGCATTTTGTTTGGCAAATCATTGCGTTCATTCATTATCACATTTCACTGTGCTTCCCATTTCGAGCCCACTGTGTTGCCTTAGAAGCATCACTCGACGTTAATCCCATGAAATTGCTTACATTTTAACGAAGTTGTTGCTTTTGCTTGCTTAATAAGCGCATGAATGAATGAATGAAGCGCAATAAAGGGAAAAAAAAAATGTTTCGGCTCTGTGCTCAAGCTCCGTCAGGAGCTTAGCAACCTGTTTTACAGACACTATTCACGTCCAACGGGAAGTCTATTCATGAAGCGTTGCAATGAAAATTTTCATTGTAATTATGTCAACTTCGCTTTTAGATGCTGACGAGCCTTAAAAAATGCTTTTGCAGTTAATTTAAAATCAATGCAGACTTTTAGGCTTTCCTTTTCTCTCATATTGAGTAAAAACAAACTGCCAGCGTAATTTTCTTTTGTTGCAGCTAATGTTTTCTTAAAGCAATCAAAAATTGTAGTCGACCAAAGCTTTGCACAATATTTTCAACTGACAGCAAGAAGTTTGGTTTGTGTTGCGTTGCGGCGAACGAAGGATGACGTAACGAAGTATGAAAAGACCAAACGTGTGTTTGGTTTTTATTATTTACTAATTTATTGTATTGTTATTTTCCGCTATTGTCACAGTAAATACAACAAAACACACTTCGTCCGTGCGGCCAAAGACATTTTTTTTTAGTTGTCACCATGACGTTTTTCTGCTGATTTTGTTCTTTTGTCAATGCAATTTTTATTTTCCAATGTTTTTTCTTGCAATCCTATGTTGCTCATGCTCGAGCAGAGAGTTGGCTGCGAATTTTGTCGATTGAATTGTGGCAAAACCAATGAAGAAGGCGACGCCAGGAAGCATGAAATGATTGCTTTTGTGCAATTTCCGTGTCATAGAGCAAAATGAAGCCTTAATATGATTTGCGTTGTCAATAACGCAGTTGATTGCCAACGAGCGACAAGCTGAGCAGAACTTGAGTACAGCCAAGCTGAGATGAAGACTTGCAGGCACTTGTCGTTGCTTTCGGGCACTTAAAAGTGCCACTAAATGCCGCACTAATTGCGTTTTATTAAAGTGCACTGTAACAAAATGGCATAAAAAACCCATAGAAAAGAAAGATAAATAAAAATGAGAGAGAATTTGAAAAATGACATAAAGTGTCGAACAAAGCTTGTGAAAAGGCAGTAGCAGAAAGTGTGCCAAGCGGAAATTGCGCATACGCCACCATGTGTGAACGGGAAGTGAGCAGAAGGGCAGCAGCGAGAGGGGTGCAGCAGTGCACGGGCATGTGCATGTGTCCGTGTGCTTGTCTGCAACAATTACATAGTTTATGGCGCCGCCATCTTGCACACGTTAATTTTCCGTTAGTAATTTAATTTGGTCGTTGAGTTGAGTTGAGTACTCGTTGCCGTTGCCGCTCATTTTATTTAGTTTTGTTGTCGTTTTGTTGCGTGTCGTTTTTGTTTTTCTTTTTTGTTCATAGTTTTTTGTTCTCCTTGGCTTTGTTTTGTTTTTGGCACGGTGCGCTGTTGACGTGACACGTTTTGCATACGCGTCCGCTCAGTTTGCCACGCAAGTGCCGTGCCATGGCGCACAACTCGCTCAACTCGCACAAAAATAGCAATTTGTATACTGCCGCCTTCAACGTCACCGTCCTCGTGTCTGTCGCTGTGCCAACTGCCATGTGTCCTGTGTCCTGACCGCTTTGCACAGTTGTTGCATATGCACTTTTGGCATTCTCGCTGTCAAAAGTAACACACCTCACACACACGCACGCACGCACACACTTTCAACCGCCCGTGCCGCCCACAACACTTGCGTACGCATGCCACTTCTGGTTTGGTTTCCGGTCTTTGTCGACTTTAGTTAACTTTGTGAAATTTCATTTTAAAATGATTAAATGTAACAGGATATCTTTCAAACACACACACACATGCACATGTATGTATGTTGTCGACATTGAACCCGTCGACAGCCTCAGCTGGCACAATCACCCCCGTCCCGCCTCTTGCACGAGGCTAATAAAAGCAGACGCGCCGCTACTAATTAGCATCAAAGTCATTTGTTTGAATGCTCCTCACCGTATCGCTTTCCCGCTCTGGCATATAATTTTTCATGCCGTCACCGCGAGTACACAAAATATGTGTTCATATCTAATATCATGTCTGTCTGGGTGGCCGTCCAGCCGTCTGCCTGTCGGAGAGTTTCATTTGCGTTTTGCTTATGTTGCTGCCTCAAGTGAGTTGAGCTGAGCCAAGTTGAAGTCGCAGAAAGTTTATTTCATTGAAAATGAGCATGTAGCATGATGATGATGATGATGATGCCACCGATAACGATGTTGATGTTGATGAGGTTGATTGTTTCTTTGTTTGTCAGCGATAAACAACAGAAATGCCTAAAGTAAGAAGTTCTCGAATAATCAAACACTTTGACATGAAGTAGCTGTCAGGACGCACGAAGGATATTCGACTTATCTGTCAGTTTGTCTGTCTGTCCGCCTGTCTGTCTGCCTTTTGTTTGCTGATTAAAGTTTTGTATGTTAAGCAGCAAAAGCAAAGGCAGCGAAAGCAAATTTATGTAATTTGTTAAGTAATTTCGCTTTACGTCTTCCTGCTCAGAGAGGTGTGTTTGTTTGTTTGTGTTTGTGTTGTTTCCTGTTTGGCGTGTTGAAGGTCCTTTGTGTGTTGTGGTTTTTTTATACTCGTTTCTTCTTCGTGCTTGTTGCTAATACACAACTTAATCAATAACTTCAGCGAAACGTCGCCGCTGGTGACGCATAAAAGTAATTTTCACTTGCAAGTTGCCATTTTAAAGCATAGAAGCAGGTCCCTTGAAGCCCTTAAGCGGCCACGCCCGCTTATTGTTATTTGCTCTGGCTGTGTAAATGTGTGAGTGCTTGCATGGTATGAGTAATTACTTAGCAAGGACACGAGCAAATGACTAAACGAACGACTGAACGAGCAAGCGAGCGAAAGTGTCCTCAATGCGCGTTTGTCGCAATTAATAATTTTTCAACAAGTTTGCTTTTCTCCGCCATTTTGCCATTTCATTTACAATATTTCTTTGCACATATTTTTTACTGCTGCTGCTGCCGCTGCCGCTTCTGCTGCCACTCAAACAAGTGCATTGCTATAAATCGTTAAAACGTGTCCCTGTTATTCTTACTGTTGTTGTTGCTGTTACTTTTTTCCAATTAGAATTACGACTGCGAGCACATCAATGAAATTAAAATGGCGACCACTCCATTTTTTTTGTTTTTTTCTAACCAGCTTGATAATCAAAAGGCCATTAACTCACACCTCGAGAACGTCGACAGCGCGCAATAAATTTTCCGCATGTGTGTTGGTTTGTGGTAATTGCAAAAAGTTCCTGCTGCTTCTTCTTCTTCTCAGTCTTCTGTATTCTAGTCGATAATAAATCCTTAAAACACACGCGAACAAATCAATTTGTTGCCTGATTTTCGCTGTTAATATTAACGTGGCTAAGCGGAAAGCTTTCAGCTCGGACACGTCGTGAGCATGTTTTGTGCTCGACCGCAAACAATGTTATAAATAAAGGCGATAATTGGAAGTGATGAACGTAAGGATATTGACGTTGCTTACTGCTTCCTTATGCCTCTGCTCCTTCTTCTTCGTGTTACCTTATCACTTGTTGGCTGAACGTGGTTCTTTGTTATTCGTGCGTCTGTTCATGTATTCGATCTAAAACACATTTTGGCAACATAAATGCGCTGAAGCATATTCCAAGCATAGAGTCAGACAGTCGAGTAGATTTGCTTGGATTTGTGTATCCTTTTGCCAGCAACCAATGGCAAGCACAAGTAGTGAGTATAATCAAATGTCAATGCATCATTTACTGTATGTAAACATCTGTATGTGCGTGCGGGCGGTTGGAAGCGTTTACGCACTGGAAGAGTTCGAAGCGCACGTAAGGAAGAACCTTTTTATGAGCTTTCTTGCACAATTTTTGTGTTTGCGCGTTTGCTTGAATGTTGTCCTTTATTCGCCCACGTTTTGTACTCTGCCACTTACCTAAGCTCTATTAAACATATTTATATGTTTATGTACACATATGTATATATAGAAATATGTGCGTGGGCGTGTGTGTGCAGCTTGTGTTGCGTCGTCTTTAGTTCAATTGAGCTGAGTTGCCAATTATAACGCGCGATTTGTTGCATTATTTGGTAATCGTTTCGTAATTGGATTGGTAACTTACTCAACATATGCTTGCATCGCTGCTTGCTATGTGAACTTACTTTCTACATGTGTAAGTACAAATATGCTTCAAGAGAACTTTTGAAACAAGTCATGGGCAAATAATGCTAATGATCTGCGGCGAAGTAAAGTGAGTGTGAGATTTTGTCAGCTTGTTTCCGAAATTGTTGGTATTTTGTCACAGCAATTTTGTGAGGTCCTTGATTGAAGTCTCGGCAATGTGCTTGTTCACATAGCCAGACAAGCGAATAAAAACATATTCAGTTAGTTAATAAGCAAACATAAAAGTTCCAAGTTGCACAACTGTCTGCTCGACTGATCACGGACAAAATCTTTTATTGACAAACGGCATAAGAGTCATTCTGTTGTCCAGACGGCCTTTAATAGTAAAGATATAAAACAGAATATTCTGAATGTCAATCCATACATATTGTAAGCAAAATTATATTTAATCTTTAATGTTTTTTTTGTTATCACTAAATAAAGTTACTTGTCCTAAGCAGTTAACGTAATCATTGAACAATTTCAAATCCATTTGAAATCTCTAACATTTTAGTATTCAAAATGTGCCCTAAAAACGCTTTTACTTATCTCTACTTTAGTTTGTTGCTTACTGCTTGGCTTCACAAATCACGCCTCTCCCTTCCCAACCGCATTTCCATTACAATCCTTTCATTTCCAAAGAAATTTATTTGTTTTCAATTCGTTTTAATTTGTTATTTTTTCCAATTCTCTTTTATTTTTAGCACAAGAAACTGCGAAACATGAAAATAATAAACCTCAAGGTATTGAAACAATTATTTTTACCTCTCTTAGTGATTTATATAGAAAAATGTTTACTTTAAGTAAAAAACCAAAGAGAAAGAAAAAAAATTGGAGGATCGTTTATCAAAGCTGTAATTGTATAGTTTTTCATGTTGTCAGCTAGAAATTTTTTAAATTTGTTATTTCCTTTCTTTGTGTGATTGTTTGTAATTCAAACAACCTCGACGACAACGAAGAAGCAATAATGTTATTAAAATTAAAGTCGATTTTTGTGATTGTCTGTTTGTCCATGGTCCGATTTTTTATGTGTGTTGTTTCAGTTAACGTAAAATAGATTGGGCATTTCCCTGACGACAGCAATGCTCGGACTACTTGACAACCGTCGAACCGCTCGTCTCATCTCATCTCAGCTCATCAAGTGCAGAGACCAGCGGAAGACACTTGTCGTTGTCATCGTTGTTGCTGTCGTTGTTGTCGTTGTCGTTTTTGTTTTCATTGTCCTTGTTGAAGTTAAGTAAAAGCTAAACACATCAGCAGACCAACATTTTATATTGAGACATTCCACACAAAAGAAAATCCGAACGCAAACGCAGAAGAAGCGCCGCAGCAGCAACAACACTGAGGAAGATATTTTAAAATATTTGCCAATGCAAGTTGAATAGAACCTTGCGCTGTTGCTGGTCCTGCTCCTGCTGCCGATCTGCACCAGCAACGGCCACAGTTCCTACTGTTTTGCTGTCGTTGTTGTTGTTGTTGCCAACAGGAAGTAAGGCTCGCTTCGCTTCGATTTTTGTGTGTTATCATTTTCGTAATTGAATTTTACAACAACACAATAAATTTTACTGCCAGGCCGGCAGTCAAGAGGCAGAGTGGAAGAAGGGATCAAACTGTGCGCACAGGACGAGCAATAAGTGACAGTGTGAGGGGCGGCGAGGTGGGGATATGAAGCAAGTGAAAGAGCAACGGAAAGTTGCAATAGAAATGAGAAAATTTAATTTCTTGCTTGAATAATAAATCACATACACAAATACAAACAAATATAAAATGTCAGCAAATGGTGGACCAAAGCCTCCTCATTGAACAACGCCAACAGACAACGTGTGGGGCAAAGTGGTCTGGGGCACGGAGGTTGGCGAGCGAGCATGCGAGGCAGATGAGGCATAAAACTGCAGCCGTCATTTTTAGTCGAGAGAACTTTGCGAAATTGCATAACTCAAAAGGATGCCGGCGTGCGTTCCGGCATTAGATCCTTTTAGCGCCGCAAACTAAGGCACTAAGCATAAAAAAACGAGAGGAAAAACAAAAGGCAAGAAGGAAGGAGCTCTCTTGAACCCAAAGCGGTGACGGCGACAAAGTTTTGCATAAAATTTCAATATGTGGAAACACGATTTTTTACGCGATTTTTATGGCCACTTTGGCGCGCATATCCTTTTCGAAAGGATGTCTGTGGTCGTTGTTGGGGGGCGGTGCGGCCTGTTTGGGTTTATTAAATTTTTACGCAAATGTTTGACGCTGCGTGACACTTTTTGTTGTTGTCTTTCTTGGCACGCTCCTTACGCAGCATAACTAAAAGCAAAAGCGTTGCATTTCGTTTTTGAGGCCGTCAAAGTTGTGCCCTCTTTTTTCCCCGCTGTTTTGCTTTTCTCATGCTGTCGTCCTCATAATTTGTGCTTATTATGCAACATTTCCGCGCTCATATCCTGTTGTCATTTCATAGTATGTATTTGCTTTTGTTTCGACTGTTTTTCGTGTGTGCGTGAGTGTGTGTGTGTGTGTGTTTGTTTGCTTATGTGTGTCAGCTTAAATGAAAGCGGACACAGTTTTTCCGTTCTTCGATTCATGTTGGCTTTTTGTTTTTGTTTTTTGGCTTTTGTTTTATTTTTTAAGGAAGCTCAAAAACAAATAGCAGAAATTACAATAATAATAATCATACAACGACAACTGCGGCGGTGAAAGCAATTCTTCGGCATTATATGCAAAATTTTTGCGCGCATCAAGGACCTTTAAATGGGCACAAGCGTGTCCTGCGGTGAAGCGGCATAGTGGGAGCGACGCACACACATATGAGTTCTGTTCGTCTGCTATTTGCATTGTGCTCAAGCTATACACACACAAACACACACACACACAGAGGGACGTCCACAGACACATGTGCACAACAGCGGGACGTGACATCATTACATAAATTTGCATAACTGTATCAACAACAGTAACAGCCTCCATCGGTCTGTTTTTTTTTTTTTTGTTTTGCTTTGTTTTTTCCTTTTCTATTTTCGCATATTTTCCAACACTATTTGTGTCTCTTTCTCACTGCTTCGTACTTTTGTTGCGTAATTTTATTGTTTTTTATTTGACATTTCTTTTGCTTTTCCGAATGCATTTACATTTTGTCATTCCCTCCATGCCCAATTGTCGCCAGCACGCCCTCAATGTGCTAAAAGCCAAAGAGAAAACAAGCGTACAAAAAAATTGCTTGAAATTTTTATACAAAATTGTTCTTAAAAACTTCTCTTCTTGTGCATTTCGGGCATACTTTAAGCTCTGTGTGTTGGCCCATGTATGGCGTATCAATGATGATGATGATTCTTCTGGTGAAATTTATTTGCCACAAAAATGATTTTAGCGTTGACTGCTTTTAGTGCAATGTGTGTGTGAGCAAACGCAAATCTGCAAAGTTTCGTTGTAAAAATTGAAAAAAAAAAAAAAAAAAAACAAACAGAATGTTGGAAACGAAATGAAATGCAAACTAAGAAGTTCCAAATGTGCGCAACTGAAGCGTTCTTTTCCAATTTCCTTGCGCCAATAAACACATTTTCCATTTCCACAGACTTGAACGCATATTGAGAAAGAATGAGAAAGCGATGCGAGAGCACGATGGCAAGCCAAAGTAATATTCTTAGCTCTGAGTCCTATACAGTCCTTCTTTTAGCTATCACAACGACTACAACAACAACATTCCCGGCACAGTTTCTGCTTCTCAGTCAATTTCACAAATCAGATATTGCTTATTGCTGATTTCAACTGTTGAAGCGTAACCGAACTGCTCTCTGTCTCTGCGATAGCAGCCCACACTCATCTCACTTTTTTCAAGACCAAACAGATTTTTCGTCTCGTTGCACGTCTTTCTTCTCGTATAAGCTTTTACTTGTGCTCATTTATTGAGCATTTTCCAAATTTAATCGCAGATATTTTCATATTAACAACGATTTCATATCCACGCTTTCAACATTTTATCCTTCGTAATGGCAGAAAGGATATGCTTCAAAGCAACGTCATGTTCATGTTCGTGCTTTTTCTGATTCTGTTTCTGTTGTCTCTGTCGACAGAGCCGTTCGCTCCATCATGGCTCCAAGTGTTGTTTGTCTGTCTGTCTGTCTGACTTTGGGTCGGTGATGTTGTCTGATATGTTCGCTCGAAACTTTCACATAAAGTTTTTCATTTCGCTGTTGTTGTTTTGTTGTTGTTATTATGGTTGTTGTTGCTGTTGAATTTTTAATTTTTATGTTAGCAATTTTTCGTCATTTTTTGTTTCTGTTCTTGTTTTTGTTTTTTTTTTTTGCTTTCGTTTACGACTCTCCGGCTGAAGATATTATTAAGACAGCGCCGAGCGTCCAAACACAAGCACAAGCTCAACTCAAAGTCGGTGCTGAAGAAACAGAAGAACATGTGTGTTGAACATGTTGTTTGGCATATTAAATTTTATTATTTTGTTTTATTTTCGAAGCGGCGTGGCAAAGCAAGCATGAAATGTTGATGGCCCAAGCTGGCATGAATGTCGGCAATGTCTGTGTTATTTGGTCTGTCTGATCTTCCTCTTTCCTCTGCGTTTTCTTTTTTGAATCTTATGTATGCATGGTGTATATTAACAAACATGTATACTAAATTTGTTGGCAATAGAAAATCTGCATTTGCTTAGAGTTGAACAACAAGGAAGCAGAAAGTTATTTGTGTGTTTTACATTGATTTGATTTTGACCTTTTTTCGAATCCAGACTAAAACGTTTTCTATTTTTAACTAGAGCCAATTTTGATACTCAGTAGTTAACTTTATTTAAAACACGCCATTCTGCTGCCTGTCAAGTGCACACATTTTGCCTAAGCTTCTGTATTTTGTAGTCGGCTTACAGCATTTATTTAAACGGAACAGAAGCCCCAGCAAACATTCCATCAAACTAGCATATGCTCGCCTGTCGCCGTGGGTACCTTCATGCAAGCATCAGAACTGCAACTGATGCATCACTTGTAACTCAATTCAACTCGACTCGACTCAACTCACCTCAGCATCGTTCAACCAAAAAGTTGCTAACAAAACCAATTTTAGTCTCTTGTGTTCATTCAAGTGCCGTATGAGTGAACAACTGCAAATGCTGCAACTTTATTATATGAATATTTCAATATCAACAAGAAGCAAAGTCGAGCAGCACCACTGCACGCACACAGACACACACGCACACAGACACACACACACATTCATCCACTCGAACCGAAACACTCGGAAGTGCAACTTTGCACCTGAGCGCTCTGTGCAAAGTCACACAGAATGAGCAAGGAGGGTGGGGAGCCGGTGGGTGGTTGGGTTGTTGGTTGAAGTGAACGTTTGTTCGTTGGCAGCGTTTGTTAAAAGCAAACATAATTTAAAATGTAATTAGTGCTCAAATAGAAAACCAAATACAAACAGCGCAAAAGCGAATGCAATCCAATTGTGGCCAACGGCAGCAGCAACAGCATCATCAGGTGCTGAGCTGCGTAGATTCGCAGTGAGTCGCGGTGCGGTGTGAAGCTGCAAATGCTTTGGATTTCAGAACTTATGTAAACATATTGCAAATGACGTTGGGATTGCAAAGAGCACAAAGTCAACGAATGTCTTCAGGTTACTAGGTGACCCAGTAGTGAACGCAGCGGCGACGGCGGTGGCAGAGACACCCACACCCACACACACACACATGCGATGACTTCACAACATTAAATCCGGCCCCGGGATAACGAATGTTGTACGAACAAGTGAACCACAACGCGTTGTCCTAGACCAACTTTTCGCAGCTGCCACAGCAGTTCGCCACTCGCCACTCACCACTCACCGATGCCGCCTATGTCGTCCTGACAACCATCGAGCACATTTTGTTCATTCGTATTTGTACTTCTTTTCAAAGATTGTTTTATTTTTTCCACATTTCGGTATCGCATTTAGCTTTAGTTTTGACGCTTCAAGGTTGTGGTGCCGTACCGTGCCCTGTACCGTGTGCCGGGACGTGTGCGACGCAACGCGTTTTTATTTGACTTCCTTTACAAATTCTATTTAGTTTCATTGCGCAAAAAGTTTTCGCTTCAGTGTTGTGGAAAAAAATGTTGATATTTGCCACAACTTCTTCTTCTTCTTCGTCGTCATTCTTGGTTTTATAAAATATAATGAGGTTGACCTGACCCGCGATCTATCTTCATGCTTCAGCATGACCAGCACAAGTGAAGTCTTTGGCTTCATTATTTATTATTATGTATATTTTCTTATAAGCACAAAAAATGCCAAACAAACAAAAGCCAAACAAGTAAACTTTAACCATCACTGACCCATTTTTTCATTACTTCATCGTTATTTTTAATGAATATTTATTCATACAGACGCTGCAGAAGTTTTCCCAATGAAAAACTCAAGAAAATATCATATTTTTGCTGTTGTTGTTGTCGTTGTCGTTGCTGTTGCACTACTTATTCAACTGGCTGCTGTGTGCCGTGTCCTTTGTCTTTCCTTTTATTTTTTTCTTTTTTAATATGACTTCAAGTGGCAGTTGCAGAAAAAAATGCTGAAAAATGGCAGAGATATAAATAAAAAAAAGAGGGTAAAAGCAGCCTGAAGGAAAAGGAGTGAAAAATACTACTTATGCTGTCATGAACTCAACTCTCAGACGCTCAACAAGCGCAGCTCTTTTGTATTGCCGCCCGGCACACTAATTTTGTAATTCGTTCTTTATAGCATTTCTAGTGAATTTCTTCGCTGCCACTGTTGCTCATTATATTTGCTCCGTGTACTTATGTCAAGAATTATAACTGAATTCGCTTCACTTACTTCTTGTTTTGCAGACTGGCGCAGCACGGACAGCACCGACCATCATGATCGCGTACAGCGGCAATTGTCCGTTTCATCTGATAGCAAACTACTCGACGAGGATATACGCGAGGAGATGAAGTATCATTCGCACGTTGTGATGCGACCCAAGAAACCGCCCAGACCAAAGTCGGAAGTGTTCCTGAACAAAGAGGATCCGCATCCGCGTCGGAAACGTTTTAGTGCATTTGGTGTAAGTCCGCCTTGTTCAACATTTATTTCTACTTCTATTTTTTTGTTACTTGAAAATAAGTTGCATTCATCATTACTTTTTATTTTAATTTAATTATTTCGTTTTGTTTGCGAAAGAAAAACTCTCCCAGTTGCTTATAAACTTCCCCTTTTACAGCCTAGGCTTCCCCTAGGAAGTTCTGTGCTTCGTGCAAAAGAAAATAACTGTTGCATATGCACGGGCTCGTTTATCGTTTGCTTCTTTATAATTCACAACCACTTTATGGTTATTCGCAATGAGAGTGAAAAAGTTTGCTTTGAATAGTTTGAAAATTACAAAATCTCTTTGAAATTTATCTTGTTGGGACCCTTTTGTTCAAACAATTGAGTGTCCCTATAAATAATAAATATAAGAATTAGTTAGTAGCGAATTTATTGATATGTTAGATGTTTATGATAGTTTGAGTTTTTATGTAAACGATGTTCATAATAGAGCTGTAAAAACATCGATAGTACAGCCACTCGATGTTTTCGATAGTGATAGTCTAAATCATCGATACTATCGACCAGGTATAAGGAGTTTAAAAACATTTGTATGATTTTTATGTTATAAACTTTTTTATTTTTTCAAGGAATCCAAACACATTTTTTCTATTTTTTTTAGTTTGTACATATGGGTATTTATTATTATTATTAAAACTTAAAAATAAAGGCGAGATCCGTTCTTCGGGAGGTACAAATTCAAATTATAATTAAAAAAGATATAATGAATAGAAACTAAATAAAAACTTAAGGAACATCAAAAATATAAAAAAAACACCTATTCTACCAGCCACTGATTTTTGTAAAGCATTAATAAAATAGACAATACTAGCAATAAACAATAGAAATGGGCTGAACGTCCGTGGCGATCATTTTTGCCACTGCCCGATCGATGTTAATCTTACGCTCTGATGTGGCCCCATACGTCTTGGCGCTCTCAAACAATGTGGTTATTTTTGGCTGAACTTTAGAAGATTTACAGTCTGGGTGCTTCCTCGTTAAATGGTCTTTCAAATTTGAGGTGTAACCGCTGGTACGATATAAATTCGAACATATCTTACACCGAGCACTGAGTCCATCCGGAGCACGTGTAAAAAAAGTCCACACCTCGGAAACCAGAGCTTTTTTTGGATTTGTCTCTGAATGAGCCATGACGACGTTATCTTTTAATGAAAACACATGAAAAGATACGTACACCAATTAATAAAATTGACTTACCTGCATTTACTGGTAACAACTTAAATAAATTTTGTCACTTTATGAAATTTGTTTTAGTTTCGGCAAATAATGATGGTGCTGACGCGATGTATCGATGGTGGAAAAAAACAATCGATGGTGACCCGGATCCCAGCACCATCGATAATATCGATACTATCGTCGATAGTTTTACAGCTCTAGTTCATAACGTCATGTTATTTGTATGGGCATATTTGTAGACTCAAAGACATACAAAGTTTGATAAAAATAAAACGTTTGAGTTTAATTAAGAAGTAGGCGTGGCAGGCTCTGTAAAATATTTAGTACTTGATCACCATCAAAAAGGAACAAAAACTTTGGCACACGTGGGTCTCACAATTTCTGAGCGACCACCATGATTCCCTACAATGGCAGTTTCATTTAATTTTCAAATATAACTAGTATATTATTTTGACAAGATTTATGTTTTATGTAAATTATGTAATTTAAAGATTTTTATTTGAATTCTAAGTTAGTTATTGCTGAACCTCTTAATAAAATTCCTTAAGCCAATTTGTTTATCCCAACTAATCTTAAAATTGTTATTTGTGTCTTCACAGGGCGACTCACCCTTTGGCAAACAGGATGCCTACGTCAAACTGGAACCGCTCGGTGAAGGATCCTATGCGACAGTCTACAAAGGATTTAGCAAGTAAGTTAACACCATCACCTCACCCAACCTTAACTTGACCATTTTATAATTTTGCGTATGTATGTAAGCACGTATGTAAATATGTTTCTATGCTGTTGGCTAAAGTGGCCGTGGCCATAAAAGCACCCAAAGGACGAAAATGAATAAAAATCGGTTTGTGGTTGATTGCCGCCCATTGTCCAGGCAATTTATCATCACAGCATATCAAGCTTCATGCTTGTCAGAAAGTTTTACGTAACATTTTTTAAGCCTTTCGTTTTTTATTTAGAACTGTGACAGGGAAAACGAACGCACCAAAGGCGATGCACAGGACCTTTCTTTCGCTTTTATTTCTGTTCTTTTTGTGTCAACGCCCACACCGGTTTCGTCGTTGAGTTAAAAACTGTGCATGCTGATTTATTTAGATCAAAATTCAACGCAGTTTCATTTGGTTGCTTTTGGTTAGCCTGGTTGCTGCTCGGCTCGCAGTCACACACCCGTCCATCCGTCCGCTCATTACTGTCGCATGCAAATGTGGCAATCAATCACGCACGAAGCAGGACGCGGGCTTAAATAGGACAAACGCAAAGAAGAACGGAAGCAAATAGCAGAGTACGGAGAGAAAGAGCGAATGTAAAACAGGACACAGATCCTGGCAGTACTTGGCAACAATAGCAAAACAAATCGCTGCGTCCTTTTTTTCATAACATTACTTTCTTTGTTCTGGATTGCCTATAAAGAAGCGGGCGGGCGAGCGGTCTAGTTGGCGAATCGACAGTGGAAACGGAAATGAGCGCAAAATAAAAAAAATCATTGTAAACTTCTTTTTTTTTTCTTTGCATTTTTATTTATTTTTATATGCTTCCCGTCTACCCGTGACACATTTTGCCTTGAATGAATAGAAATGGGCACAAAACAAAGACGCAAGACTTTGCTCAAAGATAACCCAAAAATTGAGAAATGTTATGTCGTTTTCGCTGTCTGCCTCGTCTAACTACCTTTGATTTAGGCCTGTTATTGTTGTACGCTTCGCAGCGCTCATTTGCTCTGCCGCTGTCGGCATATCCTACTCGATTTTGTATCCTGTCGCATTATTCAAGCAATATTCCCCTCCGTTCGTTCGAGTCTGCTGCTGCTGCGGTTGTGGCAAAGCGTCTCGTTGACAAATGACAAGTGTTGCTTTCATTCATGTCGTTGAGTGTTGGCGCAACATTATCGTCAGCGATGCTTGCGCCGTCGCCGTTGCCGTCACCTTTTGTCCGCTAGGATCAACTCGTAAGTGGCGGCGACGGCAGTCTTATGATTGATGTGGCCTAGGGCGAATCTTTGCTTGTATGATTACCTCCTCTACCCGCCTGCCATGTCGCCGTCGTTTAGTCAGTTTCAGTCGTCACTTTTCGTCGTTCTTTTGTTTCCTTGCCGCTTTTCGCAATCATGTTCACAATGTGATTTTCTCACTTGTATTATTATTGTTGTGATTTATTTAGCAATCATTTGCAGACATGTTTTCGCTGCGAGCCCAACACCTTATTTGGAAACGCATTAAGTCAAAATTGAAGTCAAAAAGTTCTGTCTTGTTCTTCTCATTTCGTATGCGTATCGCGTTGAAATCGCTCAACACACAGTTTCCAATTAGCTATTCTTTACATTACTTAACTTAACTTGACTTTGCGCTGTTGTGTGTCTTGTCTCTCGTGTTCTCGTTTGGAATGCAATTAATTTCGCTCTAATTTATGTGCAAATTAATGTCGAAGGCTTCACAAACTCTGCACTCAACACACGCACACACCGAAACATTGCCTTCGCCTTGCTTCGCCGCCCTCTCAGTTTAATTGTTTAGGTTTTTATCTTGCATTTGTCAACAAAGTTTTAATAGGAGCATGTCGTCGACGGGTTCTCGTTTGAATGCTCGCAATCGCTGAATAATGGGCAGAGTTCATGGCATCATTTTCCAACAATTTGGGTCAATTTTTTTACTTTTTCTTCTTTGGAAAATCTTAGTCATTCTAATTTATTTTCCCCCAAAAAAGTGCTTTGAGATTTTCTGCTTTATCAATTGTAAAATTTTCATGAATGATTTCATTCCTTTTTGCTTTTTTTTTCTTTGTTGTTTTTTGCAAAATCCTTTTGCTCTCTCTAATTTTGTTGTTATCTTTGGTTATTTGAGCGTTTGCTCGTGCAAATACTTTCTCGTATTCGCTGATTGAAATCTGTAAAACAAAAAGTTTCTGCTCAGAGCGCACTTGAACTTTATTGTTCAGTGTTGTTGTTGTTAGTCGAAATTAGCATTTAGTAGGTCAGCTGTCACAGTTCATCGGTCATGTTTTAAAAATTTAGAGCCACTTTATTTAGTAGCAGAAGGTAAGCAGCCAAGAGCGAGGGAGGTAGGGCGGTGTAAGTGCCACTTGTGCAAACGAAAAATCATATTATTTTTACATTAGCATGAATACAGTGGAGGGACCTATAAAAACAGCAGCAAAGTCAAAATGTTTGACTTGAGAAAGCGTCGGAGGAATGCCTGCGGCAGTCTTCTGACTCTGGCTTAATGTTATCAGTGTGTCTGTGTGTGTGTGTGTGTGTATGCTAGTGTGTTAAACCAACCGTACTGCGTGCGATGTGCCCTACTTTGATCGACTGCTATTGCTCTCTAATGACGTTGGTGTTGTGCTGCTGCGGGCGTTTTCTATTCATTCATTTCTCATGGCAGCAGCAGCGCAGCACCTCATCAGCTTCATATCCTTTCGTCACAAGCTATTAAACGACCTTTGCATTGATTGCGCTCTCATGTATTACTAACACTTTTTCGGTTCAAATATGCTTGCTCACGCCATTTGCGCACTTTTGTTGTTGTGATTGTTAGTTATTTTCCAGCAGTTCTTGTTGTGTCAATTGTCCCCTTTTCGACAGTGTAGACTATTTCTCAACTAACGAATTTAGACAGTATCAAATTATATAGAATATTTCTATTCGCAAACTAGTATCCAACTATCGAATTGGAAACTAGTACAAGAACTAATCAATGATGGCGCTTTATCACACCAGTCTAAAAAAAATCAAAATGTCGGATCGACCCATTTTCGTAGCTTGGAAACCAGTTTTAAACTAGTGAATTTGGGTCTAGTATTTGAATCAGAGAGAGGTAGTGCATAAAAGCACAAGTCTGATCAAAACTGTTTCAAACAAATAAAATTTATCAAATATCAAATGTTTCTATTTCGACTGTTGCACCTCTGAATTTAGTGTGTTGGATTTTATGATTCCATGTTATGAGGTTCAAACCCCAGCGCCACCGGAATTTTATTGTTTTTAACAATAATTTTTAATAGTAAAAAAAAAACAAATACTCAGCCCATTACGATGGTTCCATTTTCTTTTTTTCGTATGCCCCAAACTGGTACGGCAGGACTAGTTCGGTAACTAGACCGAACTGTTAGAATTGTGACAATTGACCGCTGACATCCCCTAGTAAAACTCACCAGTTGAAAACAGGGAGAGTAGATTGAGCTGGAACTAGTAATGTTTATATTCGAACTAGTTCCAACCTTTGTTCTGTACTAGATCGGCGAACCGTTGGGTTCCATCTGCTCTTGACTGTGGCACAGCTTATTGCCTACTTTTAGGTGCTTGCTTTTGACTTGTCAGTACGCAAAAACTTTAATTGCTTCTACTTTGCCAACAAGTTTGGTCAACGATAACCAATTGGTTAATATGCATAAAAAAGTTATCTTATTTGCTTTTGCCCTGAAATAGACTCACAAGCACACATAGAAACACACGCAAACGCATACAAATACACTTGCACACTTGATGGCGCAGTTTGAGGCTTTGGCCAAGTTAATAAAATCTTGTTTGAATTGCAGCCACAAAATGTTTCGCTTTGTGTGCTGGCTGGCGACGAGGATTTGCTCTTAGTACGTGACACTTTCACATGCCTTTTTGCCTCCGTGCCTGCTTGGCTGCCTGGCCATAATTTTTCGAGCTGCTGTCAAATAATTTAACCTAATTTGACACTTCAAATGCCGAGTGTCATCCTGTCTGAATCTTTCCTGCTTGACTGTCGCCTTCGCTTGTCCCCTAATTTAGGTGCCGCATATTTTTGGCTGCCATCTCTTTGTGCCTCTTTCGTTGTGTGTGTGTGGGTGTTTGTTGTTGCTGTGCTTCCATTTCGTTGCTTTAATAAACATTTACTTGCGGAGACTTTATGGCCCAAGAAAGCGTCGTCATCGACGAAGACGACGACGATGATTTTCTTACGCGCCCAAATGCCCCTGACATTGAGCGCAAGGACACAGCTGCCTACTGCTCTTGCTGGTGCTGCTGGCGACTGTGTGGGCGTGTATATTTAAGTGTCGCTAAGCAAGGCAAGGCGAGGTGCCTAATTACATTGGTAGCGCGTTGACTCGTGTCGCCGTGCCTCAGAATTGCCAAAGAAAACGTCTGTTGCTAAGGGCTCAATGTCCTTGTAGGTTGTTGAAGCTGTTGTGTTTATTTAAAGCATTCAAAGCGATTTTCATTGCCCTACACTACACTACAATACTAATGCCACGTCTCACAACAAATGTTATCACTTCACAGATTAACATACCAGCGCGTTGCACTCAAGGAGATTCGCCTGCAGGAGGAGGAGGGCGCGCCCTTTACAGCAATACGCGAAGCCTCGCTACTGAAAGAACTGAAACACACAAATATCGTCACGTTGCACGACATCGTGCACACGCGTGAAACACTCACCTTTGTGTTTGAGTATGTGGTGAGTATCACACCAACAGCCCTTGATGCTGTTGTTGTCTTGGCGTTGCATTAATAATACTAATCTGTTGTCTGACCCTCTGTTGCCGCCGCCTAGAACACGGATCTGTCACAGTACATGGAAAAGCATCCCGGCGGCCTGGACCATCGCAACGTGCGCCTGTTCCTCTTCCAGTTGCTGCGCGGCCTCTCCTACTGCCACAAGCGACGCGTTCTGCATCGCGACGTCAAACCGCAGAATCTGCTCATCAGCGACTGCGGTGAACTGAAACTTGCCGATTTCGGACTGGCGCGCGCCAAGAGCGTACCCAGTCACACATATTCGCATGAGGTCGTTACGTTATGGTACCGTCCACCAGGTGAGTTCACACATATCGCTTCGGTTCGCTTCTAGGTGCTTAATGTGCAATTAGACTGCGGCTTGTTGGCAAATTGTTGGTTCTTCATACACTGAACTCTTGACTCCTCTATAAATCGTTAATCAGCTGGGCTTGTTAGCCTCTTGTTGGCGGTTTCAATTGCAATTTTCGGAAAGTGTGATGTGGCACACATTTTGGGAAGTATAGCAAAATTCTAGTGGACAATTGTTAAGCATTTAAGCGCTCATTGCTCATTGCAACGGTCATTAAATATTTCCAATTCGATTCTTCGAAGCGCAACTAAGCAACTTATGCGCGCCATTAGCAAAGCTTGTTTAATCCTTTCGAATACGTACTGAAAATGTACACTTAAACGGCTTAAAAACAATGCCGAAACTCTCACTTAACTTCCTCGCTAAGAACTTCTAACCAATCAACAGACAAACTGCATTAACTTATTAGTTTTGTCGTCTCGACTCGACTCTGCTTCCTAATTGATTTCCACAAAAGCTTTTATCAAAAAAAAAAATAAAAACTCATGTTTTTCCATTATGTGTGAAGCGCATTTTTGGAAAGTTTCTTTTAATTTTTGTTAGATGCAAAAAAAGTCAAGAAAAAGCTTTGTAGGAAAACTCATAAGAGAAGCAAAGTTAATTTTTTAATATGCAATTCCGACGAAGTAAATAAAATTTCACCCGGCTGCTGTTACAGCTCCTTATGCCCTTCAGTTATGGGCTAACAAGTGCAAATGCAGAACAGAATTTAAAAATGAACAGAAAAAAGCAAAGAATAAAAACAAAAAACAAAAATGATAGAAGTTAAGCAGGAAGTGGCATTTGGAGTAGAGTCGAGACGAGTTGAGTTCAGTTGAGTTTGTACACAGACACGCAAAGCATGTTAAACAAATTTAATCTGCACTTCTTGGCTTGGCCAACAACACGATGGGCTATGACGACGACAATGATGCTGATGAGATGCCTTCGAGTGTTTGCTTCGAAAACCGGAAATGAGTAAAGCAGCAACCAACGAGTTAAGCGAAGAGTAAGCCAAGCCAAGCAAGCAAGCGAAGCACAACTTGACCACATTTTGCATATTCTGAACAGAGCTGAGCAGAGCAGAGAAGAGAAGCGAGCGAAAAAAGAAGGAAGTAAAGAAGAATTGCATCAGTTGTACTGCCGCCGGCGGGGACAATGGGAGGGGGGCGGTGAGTCGGTAAGCATGTGGAAAACAAACAAGCGTTCCGTTCGTCCAGCGTAACCTGTTCCATCAACATGCTGACGTTGCTGAGGTCGGGCTGACTTGCAAATCCGCATAGTCTTTGGTTAACCTGGAGTTGTCATTGTTGTTGTTGTCGCTGCCCACTTAGTTGCCTGTGCTTGAAAAGTTGGCCAACATTGAATTGACGACGAGTCATGATGAAGCTCATTCGTTCGTGTCAACTCATGACAAACTTTGCACGAACTTTTGCACTTTGCCACTTGACGCGAACCAAGCTGAACTGAACTCGACTTGGACTCGGACACGGACACGGACAGAACTCGACCACAGAGTTGATGTGTTGAGCTACCTGCCAGCCAAGTTTGAGTGATGTCAGGTCCTTTTTTCTTCTCTTTTTTGTTCTTCTGTTGTTTATCAAATGCGCTTTTATTTTCAATTGCAATTTATTTAACTTAACTAATGCGTTACTTTCGTCCGCACCCGTCTGTCGTCCTTGTAGATGTTCTGCTCGGCAGCACCGACTACTCGACGTCGCTGGACATGTGGGGTGTCGGTTGCATATTTGTTGAAATGGTTACCGGCATGCCAACATTCCCCGGCATACGTGATACATACGATCAGCTGGATAAAATATTCAAATTGCTGGGCACGCCAACCGAGGAAACATGGCAGGGTGTGACACATTTTCCGGGCTACAAACCGCACAAGTTGGGTAAGTCACAACGCCAGGTGATTGCTGATTGACTGCTCGGTTAGTTGGTTGGTTGGTTGGCGAAAGAGAAATGAAATACCAAATAAAAGCGAAAAACGGACCACAAAGTATTAATTGAAGGCTCATTGCATTTTCAGGTTTCTATCGACCACGCAAATTGGGTCACAACTTTCCACGGCTCTACGACATAAATGAGGGCGAAACGATAGCAAACGCGTTCCTTCAACTGAATCCGGAGCAACGGATAGGCGCCGAGGAGGCGCTACAGCATACATACTTTGCGCAGCTGCCGAAGAAACTCTACGAATTGCCAGATGGTAAGTGTCGACAGGAATTGAACTAAGCATGGAAGGATGCGTGCGTAAAGAAAAGGTTGAGTCATGCTTGAGGCAGCAGAAAGTTGAGCCAGTGCAGGGCACATTCATAAAAGGGACATCTGATGAAGGAGGAACAAGTGACGAAGTCGAAAATTAGCAAATTAAAACGGCAGAAGTGCAACAGAAGGACAAAGTCGCGAAGCACTTTTTTAATTTCTTGTTTAAATATTGCAACGTTGAAGCCGAAATTGAGAGGAAGATGGAAAAAGTTTTCATTCAATGAGCATAAACGAAACTTTAATGAATAACAAGACTGAACAAGGACGCAAGTTGAACAGGATACTTACAGCAACGCACACAGACACACTCACACACACATACAAGCACACAAATTAAAATGAGTTTTGCCAGCGCAAATATTGTCAGCGAAAAGCAAAACTTGTGCCGCCAAATGAAACGCGATCCAATTAAAACCCAAAAACGAAACGTTTATGTCAACTTTGTTGCGCGGGGGCGGTGAGCGCGGCAGCTTTGTTGCAGATTTTTGCACGCTTGCAAGTTTAAGACTACTGACAGTTTGCGACAAGCAAACAAGCAAAGCTGAGCCCGACAAGTCGAACGTGGCACGCGGCGAAAAGCAAGAGACAAGGCAAGAACGCAACGCCGCTTAAACGGAACGGCGACTGTAAGCAAAGTAGAAGAAGAAGAAGCAAGACAAACCGAAGCCAATTGAAGTTGCTGTTGTTCTTTAGACAGAAATGCATTTCTGATATTAAAAAAAAAAGTAATATAGTCCAAAAGAATTCAAATTGCGTGAAAAATCAGCTTTATGTGTCGCCTTGCATTTGGCAAACATGAAGCATTTTCCTCTCTGCCTCATACATTTTACTCGAGCAGTGAATTGACGCCCAAATGAACAACAAAAACCCGTAGGCGTAACCAAAAGCAAATTCACATGCATTAATTAGACAAAAAGCAATACTTGCATGCTGTGCCTGTGTGTGTGTGTGCCCAGCTTACTACGAAGGTGACTTCCGTTTCCGCTTTCACTCTGTTTCCGCACATTCACTCACTCACTCACTCACAGTTTGTGTTTAATTTTGCAAATGTATGCATTGAAAGGCGGCATCGAATCGGTTTTGCTGCTTGTTAGCTAACGGCCACACAGGCTGGGAGGCAGGCAGGCAAGGACAATGCTTGCTTACGGCCGAACTCAGCTCAGCGATTCAACACTGCTGAAAAGCCAAGTCAAAGTGCAAAGTCAACGAAAATTTGTGCAAAAGCGACAACAAGTCAACCACGACAGACGCACGAAAATTGCATTGGCTAACAAATGAAGTTGGACAAAAGCGGATGAGGTCCTTTAATATTTGTGCTCTTTTAATTTTCTTTTTGCCAGGAAGAGGAGCAAATGCTGATGTAGAACACAGTACAGTGAAGTCAGGCAGCGTGTACAAAGAGTGAAGACTTTTGTATTTGTTGTCAAAGGCGCACACACAAACACACACGCATACATGCATACTGTTTCTGGTTGCATGCCCCAGTTGGCATTGCATGGCGTGTGTTGTCATGGTCGTTGTTGTTTCAGTTGTCAGCGCCGTGTGTGTGTGTGTGTGTGTTTGAATGGCGTATCCGCTTTGATTGCAAGACTAAATTAGAATTAGAAGTGTTCTGCGTACTTGCAACAGGAATGAGTGCAACTTGGCCACCGAAGTGACAAGTACAAGTACCAAGAGCTGAAATTGAGATTTGTGCGTCTTCTATGTGCTTGTGCCTGTGCGTGTGCTTGTGCTGTTCTCACACCCGTAAGCCGCGGTGAAAGTTTGCCTCTGCCGCAGGTGGCGCCCTCTGAGATCAAGTAGCGGCAACTGTTGCAGGCTTTGATTGCTTGTTTTGTACAAATTTGATTTATTACACCAAAATTAAATATGCTAATTTGCCATGCGGCTCAAATATTTGCCGGCAAATTAAAATTTCGTTGAGCATCGTTTTGTGCTCATTAGTTTTAGATGACTTTGAGTGTTTGCGTTGGGCTGGCAGGGGTCATGGGTGCGTGGGCTGACCTCATCTCACACTCGCACATTCTTGCCGCCAGCAACACCTGAGCTGAGCTGTCATTGCAATAATGTGTGTGTGTGTGTGAGTGTATATGTTTGTGTGTAAATCAATTAAAAAGTAACTAATGCGCGCCATTTATCATAAGCGGTCAACGGTACTAAGCTGATGATGAGTGGCCTGAAATGTGCGCATGGGACAGCTTTAAAATTTGAATGGTCAGCAGGAAATTTGGTTTTAGATTCGCCTGAGCGGCGTCGCAGTCATGTTGAAAAGGTCAACGTTCAAAATGTCAGCACGGCCGGAGGCTGAGTGAGGTGAGGCTGGTGACGTCAGTGGCAATGTTTGCGGTTGGCAAAATGGACGTTAAAAACGTTGAGTGTCCTTGTGCGCTTGACCGGTGTTTGAGTGTGTGTGTGTGTGTGTATGTGTGTGTAGGCGTGCGGTGTTGTTGTCCTCATGTGTTCGCTGTTGGCGGATGTACAATTTTAATTATCAACTAAATGACGCACTGCAAATAATGCAATTAAAAATTGCAATTCAATTGGGAAAATCGGTTTCGGTGTCGGTTCAGTTTCTGGGCCTGTTCCGGCAATCATCGTGGTCATGCTACGCTGAGCTGAGCTAAATTTGTGTGTTTGGTTTCGAATTTAATTACAAATATTTTCAATTTCTTGAATTTGTTATTAATATGTATTTTTCCACTTCTCTTTTGCAGAGACATCGATATTTACGGTTGAAGGCGTGCATTTGTATCCGGAGCCAAATCGGCAGAATAAATGAAAATTAAAGCAAGTCCTCTCCGTGGATGGCGTTCGTTTCTATTGTTAGTAATGGCGGTGATTTTAACACACCACCCGAAAACCGCGCGCCCCCCCAAATCCGATCCGACGCCCATGAACTGTATGCCAAAATTTCTTGTGAAAAACGGCAAAAGAAACAACAACAAAAGAGCAGCCATAAATTACAACAACAACAAACACTATAGAATAAAACAAAACCCTATTTTAAGTTTTAGTTATAAAACAAACAAAAACAAAAACAAAACAAAAACAGAAGACAAAAGTAAAAAACACAAATAAAAAGTTTAGTAAATATGAGAAAACAAAAAAAAAAAGGAACAAGAAAAAGCAAAAACAATTGTAACTGTAATAAAATTGATAAACACCTCACCCCCACACTTGGAGGGTGCAGGGCATTAAGAAGGCTTAGAAAGGATAAAAAAAGGCAAGAGAGTGACCACACAGCGAAAGAAAGAGAGGGAGAGGCATTCAATGTGTGTGTCTGTGTGTGTTTTGAAAAGTTGTCAGCGAGCAATAAATTGCAATTGTTTAAATAAATTGTACGTAAAAAGTTGAATTAAAATTTGCAAAAACAAAACAAAACAAACAAAAACAAAAAGTGAAACAAACCAACAAGAAACACGTGCCTCGAAGGTCCTCAGGGTCCGCAAAGAGCGTCAAGAATAGCGACAAGTTGCACCAACAATATTAATTAATTAATGAAAATAATAAATTAAAAAAAAAAAAAACAGAAACAATAACAAGACACCAATTATAAATAGAAAACAACAACAACATTAACATCGATATAAATTTATGGAAATTAGCACTTATTTTGTAATAGAAAACTTAAAGACGATTAAGCAAATTCAAACAAACAAACAAACAATTTAATAAAGTGAAGACAAAAAGAAATACGCTCAATGAAGCAAAGGCATAAGTTTAAGGATACTCAACTTAGTCAAATTTTATATAATTTCATTTGCAAAATTTCTTTTGCTATTTTGGACCACGTCCCGAACTTTTTTGCTTACCTCAATGCAAATGCGTTGCAATTTTGTTTCTTTCATTTGATTACTGAAATCTTTCATTTAATTATTACTTAAATACAATAAAAAAAAAACGTTGTTCGTTTGAATTTAATAACTCTTTAATTTTCACTCTGTGTATAATAATTTGTATAATTTTTAATTATTTGTAAAGTGTGAAATTTTATGCAATATTTGTTTCCTATACGATAATCAATTAAAAAACAAAAACAAATTAAAAAAAAAAAAAAAGAAATAAAAGAAAAAATCTTATGATGTAACAACACACACACACATATATACATGTTGCCAAACACAACAAGCAATATTGAAAATATCACAGCATAGCTTCTGGCGCGCCTTTCGCTCATGGTTGCGTGGGTAAGAGAAGGTTGTGTTATTGCCTTGTGTGTGAGTGTGTGTGTACTTTTTGCTACTGTTAAATAAGTGATAATATTTTTTATTGAATATGAATTTATTATACATAATAATTAAAGCAAACAAACAAGCAAAAAAAAAAAAAAACAACAAAAATAAAACAATAAGTAAAATAAAACAAAATAAAATTTATTTTCAATTTAATTTGGTTTTTTTTTTTTTGTATATTTTATGTTCTACAATAGTAAATCAAATCCATTCACGTGCAACGAAACGAAACGCAATACTTTAATAAACAATTTGCTCATATCTCACTCAGAGTTAGTTAGTCAAGACAACAAAAGTAACAACAACAACATCAAAAACAACGCATGCCATTATCCTAAGCATAGAATTTAATAAAATAATAATACATAATTAAGCAAAGAACCACCAATGCGACGATCGATCGTGAGACTCGCACCAAAAGCGCATAGGTTACAATTACACATCGTCAAACTAATAAGCCGAAAGCAAAAATACATAGCAGTTTAACACTAATGAAAGCATATTAAAACTAAACTAACAACAATTTTGAAAAACAACCAAGTAGTTTAAAGTCCGTAAATTTAAAATATGATAACAAAACCGTAGCAACAAATTTTTAGCATTGCGTAATCGCAAATTATCAAAAACAAACAAAAACAAAAATAAATCATTTATGCCATTTATCATTCGGAAACGTGAAGGAAAACAAAGTCTAGTTAGCAGTTACAGCACACGATGAGGACTTGTGCAGCACCAACAGCAGCAGCAGCAGGAGAACAAATACTTAGAAGAAAGCCAGAATCAAAGCTTAGAACGGAATCAAAATCATGAGTAGAAAACAAAAAATAAAAAATCGTAGTTGAGCGAAAGGCAGAACGGAAACAGTTCGATACATTTTGTAGGGAAATACGTAACACAAAATTAAAAGAAAAAAATATATATATAAAATAGCGTAAAATATAACAAGTAAATGTGTTTTTGTTGTCGTCTTTAGGCATATTTAATAAATGAAAATAAAAATATGCAATGCAGTGAAAGTAAAACGAAACGAAGCTTTTTTGGCGGCCGCAACGGAAACGCGCCAAAATCGCTTCGAAAACTGTTTGGTTGTTGTGAACAAGAAAAAACAATGGAAAACAAGTTTAAAAAATTAGCATAAATTTATAGAGACTCAAAGCGGCAGCAACTGAACTATTAAACCACAGTAAAAATTATTACTTAAAGTAAGTGATTTTAATCGCGCGCGTTTATCGAGCGTTTTAAAACGCGCAACATCTATTTTTAGCATGGAATGAAGCATAAGCATAAATAATGAATAAATTAACAAAACACAAAACAAAATATAAATAAATATTAACTTTTTCTGTGATTTATGAAAAAATTAAAAAAAAAAAAAAACACACACACACAATTTAATGAACAAATATAAAATTAGCGCGGAAATTTAAATTAATTAAAAAAAAGCAAAAAAAAAATGCCGATTAGAGAAAAACACACGCGGCTAAAAAATAAAATGAAATCAAATAAAAACACACACTTTTATATTAAAATATAAATTTAGCGCGTATTTTTTGTTCTGTTTTCAACGCACATACAAATAAGCACCTAAAAAAATTTGCAATTTAAACAGAAAACGAAGCTAAACACTTTTGAATTTGAATTTTTTATAAACAATTCGCAGAAAACGAAACAAAAAAAAAGCACATAAAAATGGCCAGCCATTAAACGCGAACAGTTTTAAAATTTTTGGTTCAAGTTGTTATCAAGCGCTTGAACAAAATCAACGAACGCAAAAAAAAGTCGAACAATTCTAACGAAAAGCACTTTTGCACTTTCCCATCCCGGAGTTACGTCCATAGGTTTAAGCCAACATCGATGCGACCTTTTTTGCATGCATTGCATTTTGTATGATTTCCTCTATTTTAGCATCTTCAACTTTTTTCATTTGCAGCGAAATTCGCAAATTACGTCATTGGCCATTGAAAATAAATCATGCATACATTAAAAAACAAAATCAAAAATACGTGAAAAAGTTTTAAAGTTATTGAGGAAAGAATATAATACATACAAATTTACGTATTAATAAACAAAAGTAAATCAGGCTAAAAAAAAATAAAAATAGTTACGTAAGTTCAAGAAACAAAAATAAATATCGAAAAATGATACTTTTGCTGCGACCAGTAAATTCGTAAAAATGTATTAAGTGTATTGTACCTTTGTTATAAACAAATAAAACAAACAATGAAAAACGTATTAGTTTTTAAAAATTTTAAGTAAAAATAAAACGAAAAAAAAAACAAAAAAAAGTGTAAAAACGAGGGACAGTCGTCGACTTCATACAAGTCAAGATACATCCACAAACTTCGCAACACTTTGGCGCAAAGATTTTCCGCCTTAAACTCAAGATTTCCGTGTTCTTTCTTATTAATTCAGTTATTATTAACATTAATTTTAATAATAGTTTTTGGCTCTTCTTGTATTATGAAACGGTTTGAGCGCTTTGAAGTTGCCTGAAAGTGAAGTCGATAAAATAGCCAAGCGAACTTAAATAGTCTCATTTATTATTTAATTATTATTAAAGCAAATTTTGTATAGTTCAACAAAAAACAAAAGTAAGAACGTAAATGTATTAAAAAAATAAAAAAAAAACAATTAAATTTTTGTAAATATTTGTAGATGATTTCTTATAGCGAAAAGTAATAAAAAATAAAAAAAAAAAAATAAAAAAATTACAAAAGTCTCGTTTGTCATTTAAAAAGAATGTTTAGGAAGAAAAAAACTAAGTTCGAATTGTACAATAATTTATACATTATATGATTGTAAAAGACACAAAATAAATCTACTAGCGGCGTTTAATGTTGAATTGAAACTAAATTAATTAATACATGAATTAATTAATTAGCAAACACAACAAAAACAAATCCCAGAGAACAACAAAAACAAATATTTATAATTAGCAACTAGCGAGAATTAACAATGTAATTAATTTAGTTTAAATATGGTGGCAGCAGCCAAGAAAAAAGAAACCGATAAAAAATAAGTATGTGAAAAATTGATAAGAAGATATTTCAAAGAATTTTGGATGAGTGTATTTTAAAAAAATAATCTTTAAACAAATGGCAAATGAAATAGAATACAATTTCGGCAAATGAGTTCAAACTGATATGCAAAGTTAAAATATATTATATAAATAAAAATAATGTCAGAAAAAAAAGATAAAAATTTCAATAAAAATTATAAAAATGTTTCTCGCATTTTCATTGCGATTTCTTTTCTAATCCAAAGAACTCGATGGACCAAAGCACAAAGCTGAAGATCGTTACTGTGCTCACTTGGTTTATGGCCACTTCACGTTCTTTATACCTTATCGAATGTTGCAGTCAATACTTGTTTTAATTATTATTTTTTTTATAAGCATTTTTATTTAAATGTTGAAATTCTTTGAAATACAACAATACATGATGCCATGTTTCAGCTGAAGGCGTTCCGCTTAGCATTGTTTGGTATCGCGTCATCAGGTCTGGCTAAAAATAATTCTTGCATCGCTAACAATTGATTGACTTGCGTCGACAGAATCAAGGTCAGCATGAGACTAGGAGGGGAGGTGTGGCAAAGGCGCACGTTTCAATTACATTTAAAGCAACAAAGAGATGTCAAATAAAGCCGTGCTGCTTTGTGTGATTCTGAACGGCGCTCCGTTGTAATTTCGTATGCCAGGCGCGAAATTTCTACTGACAACGACTAATATTCTCGCTTTTGATGAACGACTTGCATGCTCGAGCATAAATTATGACATTTTAGTTTGACACAAACGAAATTGCACTCAATACTTGAAGTAACGGCTGAAAAAATTCAGTTCGATGCTTGTTCGCCATCTTAATTGTTGACACAAAAAAAAAACGGCGCCAAAGCACAAAATTTTAATTGTCACAAATTGCAATTTATGCGCGTTGGCAAATTTCTTCAAACCATTCTCATTTATTTTATTTAAAAAGTATTCTGAAATTTTTAAATGGTTTTCATGCTTCGAAATCTTGTTTCTTCTTTGTCAAAGTACTTTTAAGCTTATGTAAATGTTGTGTTCGTTCATTAAAAGATGCTGTCATCAACATCTCTCGAGGCATGTGGCAAGGGCTCACGTCTGCCTCGCCGCTTACAACTTGCAAAATTTATTTTATAAAAAAAATGTTTTTTTTTACGACCTTTTGTTGTTGTTTGTTTTTTTAGTTACAGACAGTATCAGTGCCTCCATCTGCACGACGTTTGCCGTGGTCTCACGTTGTAGTTTCATAAGCATAAGGCAACCATCGATATGATGACGATGAAGCACCCGAAATACCAAAAGTCGAATCTATACAAATAGCGAAGTCTATTATTCGCTTTGACAATAATTGAGCTGCAATTTGAAACGAATGACAAAACAACATAAAACTTATGAACAAAATAAAAGTTTGGTCATGCCTAAGGCGGATTGCTCTTCACTGAGATACATATGTGCATAGTTATATAAAATTTTCAAGAATACAAAATATATATATAAGGGGATATATACAAATGCTCGTTCAACGAGTATTGGAAGTCTTCCTATGGATATGTGTCGGCCTATCCTGAGACCGTGATAAGAACAAGAAGTCATTAAACAACTGTCGACTTTCTGATTGCGGAGCAAGGAAGTGCGGTCACAAATGTCGGCAAATGATTATTTAGAAAACTGATAAGGTTTGCACAACTTGTATCACCTCTCACAGTTCCGTCATTTCGTTTACTTTGTTTACAAGTCGCTTAATCACTGTGATATAAGACATACAGTAAAAAAGATATAATTCAACCGCTGAATTAATTACAGTCAATTGTTTTAACAAAGCAAACGGATACAGTGCTGAATATATATTCAGTTAACAAAGTTCATTGTGCAAAATGAAGTTCCTTTATAGAATTTGACGAATTTCCAAGAAAGTTGTATGTAAATGACTTAACTTTTTCGTTGTAACGAATTGTAAGCAAGAATTCAAGCCTAAAAGCTTCACGCCGATAAGGTTTTGTGATTATGTGCAAAAATGCTATAAATAAACGTTTGGAAAAAACAAAGCAGCACTTGCGGTATTACTCATACGGCCTCTGCTGAGAGAACCTGTGGCGATATGCGAGTTTTCTTATCAGAAGTCACACACAACAAACGAGCTTTAAAAATACAACAAAACCAATGAACAAAACAAAAACACTTTAAAGCTGTTCGTCGTGTATAAGCGATTCGCAAGACCATTTCTCGACGGCCTCAAATGTGTTGGGGAATTTTGAAACAAAACACGCCAAACCAAACAAACGTAAGCGTCATCGTTTGCTTACACATGAATGTGTATGAACAGCAGCGAGTTGGAGGCAGAGCGAACTGAGCGCCAAATAGTTACTCAGACACAGTTGCGAGCGTCGGCGGCGGTTACACTCGCAGCAGCTGGCAAAGACCTAAGAGCCACGCTAAAAGATCTGCCTTCAAACAACTTATTTGCGCGAGAGATCGATCAGTCTCATTTCGTTCGTCGTGCAAAGCGGTTGTCGTAGTCGTAGCTTCTCGGTTGGAACTTTGCGGTTCATTCATTCAAATAAAAGAGACGAACGCGTCTGCGTTTGTCATTCAAGGCTACTGAGACTAATCAATAGCAGATTGCAAGCAAGTCAGTTGGGGAATCAAATCAAATTGATATTCATTATTGAAATTGTAGCAAAAGAGCCATGAGACCGCATTTTTCGATATTCGTGACCTGTTGCGTGCTCTACGCACTTGTCATCGACGCATCGTTTGGCTTGACGCCAGTGAACGATCATTCAAAACAACAAGAAGAAGGGAACCACAATTTTCCAGCACAGTCGCGTCAGCGATCCAATACGCGAACGGGTACGCAGCGACGCTCCACAATCAACGCCAGCTACTATAATCGCGTAAGCCAAGTTCAAAATTCTTATAAGTCACTTGCACAAGTTCAATGTTCGCGACACATACAAGTGACTTCAGCATCTTGTTTTGACAAGTGACTTAAAAGTGTGTTTAATTCTCGTTTTCATTAATACATTCGAATAGACGTCACCGTCGACGCCTGTGTGCGAGTACCAAACCGTGATGAACAAAATAAACGACCGTGTCGGTATATTGACAACCCTGGATGAGGACCTGCGCAATCGTTTGGAGGCCATAAATAATAAGTGAGTTAAACAAGATTCGAATCGATTCGAGTCGAATCAACACAATTCATTGTCATTTCGTCTGCTAAATTTGCCTGAAGTCAAAGCCATGGCTGAACTGGTTTCATGCAACCTTTAAGCACAAATAAGTCAAATACGCAAAGAGGAACCCAATTGACTGGGCTCAAGTTCCATTCCAGTTGAGCGATCTGCTCTGTCAGCTTCTGCTCAGCTCAGCTGTTGTACATTCGAATGCGACTTATTTGGTCGTCGGATTATTTTGTATTGGAAACCGGTAGAAAACGACACTGCTTGTTTTTTTAGTAATTTATTTATTTCTGTTTTTGTAGTTTGACTCTGCTAAGATATTTGATGCTTTGACGTCAAAGTAACAACAACAAAAATTAGCATTGCATTTCTTATACTTACGTTTCATGCGATGAATAGTATTATAACTACGTCCTGAAGTTTGTAACACATAGAAGGAAACATTTCTGGCCATATTATGTACATATATGTATGTGTGTATATTGTATATGGTATTCTTCCTCGTCGAAACGAGTTGATTAATACATGTGCGTCAGTCCGTCCAGCTGGCTTTTTCTGTATACTTTATAAAGTCGTTGTATGAAAAATTATTTTTCTTTTTTAAGATTGAAAGGTGAAATTTTAAATCTAATCTTCTTGAATACCTATGCTTAATATACCATAGGGGAGTCTTGAAAATTTTTAAATCCTTATATGAAATAATTTATGTTTCTGTACAACAAATTGTTTTGAAATATCACATTTATGTTCTTAGTGACGTGTAAGAGCTATTTTGATCAACAAATGGGTAAAAAGAAATAAGATTCCAAATAAAAAATGTGCCTGCCACTAGAGAAGAGGCATGCAGAGTATTTGATTCCCAGCAATGCCGAAGACAGCATACCTACTGGTTTTTTCTGCCTTAGCTTATATCTTCTTAGCAATATTTTTGCTTTTGTGTCGATTAATTGCAGGTATTTTATATTGAATCAAGCAAATTGTTTCCATCTTTGCGCATAAACATTAGTAACACTCGCAAACATATTTTATTCAACGCGGCAATAAAAGTTCTAAGCAAATTTTCTGTTTATATCTTGTTTGAATTTTCGTTGTTTGCTGTGCGAATTTAAACTCTGCTAAATTTGTTAATGAGATTATGTTTGTGTATGTGTGTGTTTTAAGAATTCTGTTTCTCATTATATTATTTGAATGTAGAGCAAGCAAGCAGGTTAAAATTTTTCTTGTTTTGGGTGGAGGAGATGATCGAGCGTACGAAGTACTGAGAACAAGTGTGGGCTGACACACATACTTATCTTCATATATTATTGACTTGAGTGAGGTGAGAATGTGTCGACAAACAGACTTGAAATAATAAATGTGTGTTTATTCCTCAATTAAATAGAAGTGCCCACGATGTGCTTGCATTTTAAATACATTTCTAATCTCTTAAACAAAGCATCATTTTTTATTGTAAAATTATGAACTGAGCTATTATTGATAATGTGTTTCCTTTCATTTTCTTTATGAACAAAGATTAACACAGTTTGAGGAATCGAATCTGGTACGCTTGGAGTCAATTTCTGCTAAGCAGAATGATATGCAGAGTAAACTGGATTCGCTCGAGTACATGCAGCGTATCGTGCGCACCACCGTGGATGAGATAAAAGGTGAATCTGAAGAAGTATTTAGGTCGATTGCGGCACGGGACACAGGCATAGGAAGCAAGCAACGGCGCAGAAGAACTGGTAAAGCGGCACTGTATCATTTGCTGTTGGTGTTGTTGTTGTTGTACCTGCACTGTCAATCCAAAAAATAGCACACTTTTCTTCTTATTATTTTGTTACGCAAATTGTTCTTCCATTGCTTGTAGTAAATTCGAAATGTGTACTTTTACTAAAGTCTGTAATTTTTCAGCTAATGTATCACGTTTGGGCAGGCAAGTGCCAACCAGCGCTGGCGCAACAGCCTCAGCAGAAACACGTGAAGGTTTGATGAAGGAGATTTTCACAACCAACGTTGGACCCACTGTCGATCAGAAGTTAGACGCCTTGGCTGAATTGCTTGGTTCGACTGCAATCTCTTTAAGCCACCTACGCAGCGAACTGGAAACGAACGTTACCCAATTGGCGCGCTCATCAAAGTGAGTAAAACTAACATAGTTGCAGTCAACTCAAAATCACCTTTTATACAAATTTTAGAAATAATTATAGAAATTTCAAGAAAGCCCTGCGCGGCTCGAATTCCGTTGCGTTGACAAGTGCCGCAGCGCACAACGAACCCGTCAGCAACTGCCAACAAGCCGAAGCCACCACATACAACGGCATTGCCAAGCTTCAGCTGACTCCGCTCTCAGAGCCTTTCTATGCGCGTTGCACTGACGATGGCTGGCTCGTTATCCTCAATCGTTTTAGTGATGATTTGAACTTTGAGCGCGGCTGGCTTGACTATAAGGATGGTTTCGGCAATATTGCCGGTGAATTTTTTATTGGACTTGAAAAGTTGCACGCTTTGACGACCGCCACCTTGCATGAATTGCGCGTTGTGCTCGAAGATCACTCGGGTAATGTGGCCCAGGCTGGTTACAGTGTCTTTGGTATTGGCAGCGAAGATGAGCAGTACGTACTCAACCTGCTCGGCACGTTCGACAATGGCAATGCTGGGGACTCGCTTTCCTATCATGCCGGCTCCAGGTTTTCTACCTTCGATCATGATAATGACGGCTGCCTTGAATGCAACTGCGCCGCCAAGCATAAGGGCGGCGGTTGGTTCGCCTCGTGTGCTACCACCAACCTAATGGGCAATTACTTTGTGCTGAACTCCGACAATGTGCCCAAGGATGAAGGCTTGTTCTGGCGCACTTTCCCTGGATCGAACAACAATTTCGCGCTGAAGCGAGTCTCGTTGCTCATACGCCCCGTTGACGCTGACGCTGACAGTGTTTAAGCGAGACGATTTGTCCAGGAGTCGCTGTAACACTCTACTCTATTCTACTACTGCTCATATCAGGGATTTGCATGTTTGCGCTGTGTTTGTCGATGTTTGTGCCTTCAGAGTTGGTTTCTCGATTTGCATTCATGTCTCTTTAAATGTGTTCATTACTTTGTGCTCGTTAGCTTATTGTTTTTTTATTTTATATGTACTTATTTGTGTATGTACAAATGTAAGTATGTACACTTATCAAACATTTCAAAACTATTTATCTAAACTCAAAAAAAAAATTACGCTAATAAATGTACTGTTGCCATATTTGCAATGAGTAGCGACTCTACAGCTTCATTAAATCGGCTCTACGTCAGTCGGATTTTCAATTACAACTCGTAATGAGCCAATTAAGCATTCATCGTACACGCAATTACTTTTTCGTATAAAAGCCAAGATCGACGAAATCGAATCTATTTGTCGCACAATTGTTGATCAAACGAACAACAAAATGTTATATACAATTTGTTTGCTCCTGCTGACGTCGTTTCTCTGCTGTTCAACATATGCTGTAAGCAACATTGACAGCTTGATTGCCAAGGCGAATATTTACTATCAACGGCCGTAAGTATTTGAATCGTTCTTTCACAAGAGTCGCTGAACATGTTTTCGCATCTTAGTCTTCATTATGGCGAGCCACGTGAATTGCTGCTCTCCCAAATCGTTGCACCAGATTCGTTAGACGATATCAAGTTGATCGTGCATGGCTTCCTGGGCTCACGCAACCACAGCTCCATCAAACCATTGGCCAACGGCAAGCAATAAAATACTTTCTACTGTTTCTTTTTTGAAAGCAACCTTGTCTATCAATTAGCTTATTTGACCAAGGGCACCGAGAACGTTTTTCTCGCCGACTGGTCTGATGCTGCCACACTGGCGTACCACACATCACGTTTTGCGGTCGCAAAGGTGTCGCTGCGGCTTGCAAAACGTTTAGAGATTTACCTCAAGAAGCACAACATATCAACCAGCTCGGTGCATGTGCTCGGGCACAGTCTCGGCGCTCACATCGCCGGCGGCATTGGTCGATATTTCAATAGCAAGTTGGCACGCGTCACGGGGCTAGATCCAGCGTTGCCGCTCTTCACAGCACGATCCAAGGACGGCTTGTATGCAAACGCAGCTCGGTTTGTCGATGTCGTGCACACAGATTTTCCCATCTTCGGTGATCTGACGCCACGTGGCACGGTCGATTTCTATCCAGGCTTTGGCCACACGCCACAGCATGGGTGCGACGATGTAGATCTTTTGGCGGCGAGTAAGTTGATCTTTCAGGCGTGTAAGTCTCCCCAGACTAGTTGTCTACCGTTCTCTATCGTCTCTATCTTTAGATAGCTGTAGTCATAATCGCGCCGTTCTGCTTTATGCCGAGTCCGTTGTTTTGCCTAAGCAATTTCCATCATTGCCATGCAGTTTTGCTGGCATCGAAGCGAGAAGAGTTGGCGGCTGTTTGCAGCAAATGCACAAATATGGGTTGAACAGTACAGCTTTGGCCACAGCGATTTTTGAAATGGATGAAACGAAGCTCGTTTATATGGGCGAGCAAGTCTCGGTAAGGTAGTGTATTGATTAATTAAAACGGGGGATTTTCGCTTTAACGGGTTTTGTTGCAATTGTTGCAGTGCCAAGGGAAATTTCTACTTGGACACCAATGGCGCCCCACCCTTTGGCATGGGTGTGTACACAAGCTTCTAGGTACATTGGGTCTATTGACTATTAATAAAGTCGTAAACAGTTTGGTTGTCGATCATGTCTAAACCGTTTTAAATAAACAAGATGTTTTCCCTTTAAAACTAATTCATGTTAATTTCCATAAAATACGTATTTCATGTTCAACTGCAAATCAAATAAATGTTGACAAATGCAAATGATCAGTGGCGTAAATACCATCTGCGACCCGTGGCAAATTTATCAGAGGGGGCTTTTGTGTAATAAAAATGAAATGTTTTGTAATAGCGACGGAACAGTTTTTGCTACTCGACTATTAATGGTTTGCTATTTTTATATGCTGCGGTACATCGATTCTGTCATTTCTTAAGCAGATCAAGTTTATTTTGTTTTTCCCCTTTTTGACTTAGTTTAGCGGTGAGGGGCAAATGACTGGAGCAACCTCGGGTAAAAAATTTACAAAAGTCGTATTTTCTCGATTGTATTTTGTGATAGAAACACCAAATATGGAGTGTATATAGCTGAATCGAACCCCAACAATATTCAAAAAAAAAAAAAAGTGGGCGTGGCCACCACCCCATTGAAATTAAAAATTGAAGGAGTCGAGTACTGTCGACTCCAATCCTTACTGGTTTTTTATTGCGTTTGCAATACAAATTTTGCTTTGGTCCGAATCCCGCAGTGGAATTAGTTTTAAAAATTGTATATATTATTATACTATTTCATGAATATATTAACTTTATCATGAAGTTTGCAACGCAGAGAGGGAGACATCTATATATTCTTGATTAGCACGATGAGACGAGTTCATATAGCCATGTTCGTCTGTCTGATTCAATACACACTGCTCACTGAGCTTAAAAGTTATCAGAACTTGCAGGCAGATTGTATGTAAAAATCAGCTTGATCGGATAACTATAGCATATAGCTGCCATAGTAACGATAGCTAAAAAAGGGTTTTTGCGTGCCATCGTCATACAATCCCGGGAATATTTTCCAATCCCGGGATTACGGAATTTATGAAAATCAATCACGGGATTCCGGGATTGAAGTATGTGGCTTCTAAATAAAAAAAACTTAAATTATGTCTTAAATTTTTATTAACAATTTTATAACGAAACAAAGTAGGTATTATGATATAAAAGAGTAAATAATTATTGTATATTGTATGCCTTGCAATCACATTTCTGTTCGGCTTGAACATTTTACTCGTATTCTTCTTTGGGTGCTCATATTTTCAACCGAGTTGAAATGTCAGAATTGGCCGAAAAATATCAGTTCATTTAAGAGTTCGTTTTCCGCTCTATGTATAAATTACTCATTGTGAACATCATGCCAGCTTCGTATTTTAATAGCAATGTAAGCAGCAGTTATAAATTCTCACTGAGGCTCTACACTAGTTGGAGAATTCATGAAATAAGAGTTTGTTAATGACTTTTATTTGAAAAATCTTCAAAAGCAGTTATTAAGGACTTCAAAACATAATCAATAATGATGACTAAGTTATTTATAATAGTTATTTTCGACTGATATAAAAAAAATTAAAAAAATAATAAATGATTTTTATGTATAAAACTGATTGAAAGTAAAATGTTGAGCCAATAAAACACATTTTTTTTTTAGTTCTATTATATTTGTAATCTGTCTTATAACAATAAACAAATTTGCTAAATAAAGTATTATATAAAACTTAACAGGATTGTTTGGACCCCAATGAGTTCAAACAATATATAATACATTATCATTTGCTGATTTTATTTTTGTTTGTTTTTATTATTTGTTATGCTATGTTGAGTTGGAAATAAAACAAATAATTTTAAAATGTGTGATATTTTTTTTGTTCAATATTAAAAATTGTTAAGTTGTTTTCTATAAAAGAAAAGTTTAAACAAAAAACGCTATCTTCTGCCTTGCTAAAGATTGTATACTCTTCACGCCCTATTTTGTGTCACGCCCATTTTTTTATTAAGTCCTATTTCTCTTTGTCTTATTAACGTAAATACCAATTTTTGTTGTTTTTGTTCGTTGGGTACCGGAGATATACAATTTATTGATTTTTGCCCATTTTTTTGGTCAAAATAGTTTTCATGTCTCCCTTAGAATATAAGTGTGAAGTTTCAAGTCAATTGATTAAGAAACAAAAAAGGTTTTCCAACAACGTGAATCATGCTGCTCTTCCTCTTCTTCATTTTGTATGGCAGGTACCAGTTCTAGTTTTCAATACAACGATTCAAGTTTTGTTCATTTTTTTTCTTCTATTCGTATGGGAGCTACCAGTTCCAATGGTCCGATCATGCCCTCTCCATGCTCTACCCTTATTGTGACAGAGATAGCCATAGTAAAATTTAATGCCCACGATAAAAATTTAATTAGGTCCGTTGCCTAAATCTAAGTGGCTCTGGGTAATGTGTCAAACTTATCAATAAACCAGTAAGGACGCTATAGTCGAATATACTCGACAATATAATACCCTTCAGTTTTAATAAAATAGCTGGGAGGATGGAGAAAATTGTGGTATGCAGTTTTGTAGGGCTACACATATTGAGTCTATATATCGATGCTGGTTGGGTGGCAAGGAGTGGGCGTGGATAAGTCTCTAGCTCTTTTGCTTTCCGAGAACCATTAGTGAGGACGGACAAACAGACGGACAAGGCTCAATTAATTAATCTTATGGAGTCGCCCTCCCCTCCTTCTATGCGTTACATACATTTCGTTCAAACACGTGCACTATGTGTACAGCGTATAAAAAAATTATGTTGACTTAGTTTTACATGAAAAAAAAAGTGAAATAATGCCCGCTGGGCGTTATTACACTTCTGAGAGTGAAATATCGCCGGTGGGCGTTATTGCACTTTTAATAGTGAAATAACACCCTTGGGCGTTATATCATGCACCCACTTACCTGGTCTTTAATTCCATTAGGAAAATGACGACCAAATTCACACAGCTTTCTCTAATGTCTTGAACTTTTTTGCTGTCCAATTCAATGCTGGCAATAGCTTGTTAAATTTGGGAGTCAAGCCATGATCATTATTCATTAATTTTACGTATTCAATGGTATTAATCTCGGCTTGGTTCTGTGCGTTGACGTTTATCTGCTTTGATATAATGCAAATGATTTCTTGATTATATTTGCATTGTTGCCTCTTTTTTTTACGATTTCCTCCGAAATATTTTTAAGTTTTTTTAACATTGGCTCATCATGTGTGCGTTATTTACGTCGTCAAATATTTGCATAGCATTTGGCCCAAGTCGTCGTCGTTCGTAGCATCAGTATGAAAAAATGATTTTAGTCGGTGTCTGCACGCTTTTTGGCAAATAATTACAGAGTGCTAAACTTACTAAGGACGATATCAGTCCTCAAATCCACTCTGAAGTGCCGACCCTACATGTCTATCATAGCTTTTTGAATTGAATTTTATGCCGAATTTTTGTTTGCCATAAACATATATATAGCAACTTTCTGATCCTGCTGTTGAAGTTCGGTGTAGATGTGACAAAGAATGTAACCTAATGGACCTTCCGAGAGTCACTCACAACCAAGTTGCGAATATTACTGCCCAACCATATTGATGATTCTGACGGACGTATTGATTGGAAAAAAAGTTATGATTTATGAAAAATTAATTAATTAATTAATTGATTGACAGTTAAATTCACTTTGAAGACTTAGAAATGGCGCAAAACGGTTCGGATTTGCAAACGGCTCTAACGAGCCTAAATTCTTGCACTGGTGTCACTTTGTCGCGAAATCGACCGCAACCAGAAGAAGAAATCGATCCATTGTAATTTACCTTGAAATCGAGCAACAGGACACATCCTCATCGATTACCCTGCGACATACGCCACACCAATATAGCGCTTACGTTTTTCTCATATCATAGACTTGAACAAATATATTTAAGAATTTATATAATCGACAGTGTCCGCAATATTATCGATCGCAGCGCCATCTGGAAACAGGGGTGCAGAAATGCAACTATCGCCATCTGTTGCCAAGTTTAAAAAATTTGAATTTTGGCTGTGTTTAGTCGACCTAACTCTCGAAAAATGTCTCCACAAAGCGAGGTTAAGGCCGTGTGTGCATGTAAGAAAGTTTTATTGTACCCTGTACCTTATGGTACAAGGGTATATTAGTTTTGTCAGCATCGACAACGTATGTAACACCTTAAGGGGGTATTCTAGTGTAGAAGCCTTAATTTTAGTCGTCATTCTTTATCTCTGGAGCCATAAAACCTACAAGAATGAAACTTTGCAGATATGTTATTGGGCTGGAGTATAATAAGAAAAGAAAAACGTTATATCTCTGGAACGAATTGTACTAAAAGAGTAAAAATTTGTATGTATGAAATTGAATGAAAATGAAATCTGTTTAGATTAAAAAGTGGGCGGGGCAACGCCTTCAAACAGTCGTTACAAATTGAAGGTACAGGGTATGCCGAGGTCGACTACTGTCGACTCCAATCCTTACTGGTTATGCGCTTTAACTTAATCTTAAGATTTAAAGGACATCTATTCTGAAAATAATTGAATTTTTTCACGCATACTACAAGGAATGAAATCATGTCAACCATGACACCAATTTTGTGTTTTGGCCTCAATTTTGACACATCATACCTCGATGAATTGAAATTTTTTTGTTTTGGGTAAAATTTTCTTGTATCGGGCCGATCATTAGCTAACATACATAAGGCGTTTTACGGGGGGAGGGGTTCGAGCATGAGTTATTTTTTCTTACATAGAGGGGAAAGTGTTTCGATACTTCTTACATAAGATCTCAAAAATGCGCTCATAGGAAGGATTTGTGTAGTAAACACTTTGCGTCGAAATCGTCTATTTCGTGTAAAAGTACATAGTTCCGTGATTAGTATCTGCCATAAAAAATTAAGGAGGGGAAGAAAGCTAACTTTCCGCATGGTTGAAAGGAAAAGTTTTCGGTTTCTTAACCAATTGTCTTCAAACTTGTGTTCCTAGGGAGGCATGAAAATTATTTTGGTTAAAAAATAGTATTTCACAAATCTTTGAAGTTCACCACGGTTATCCTCGGGAAAATTAAAAATATTGTGCTTCGGCTCATCCAAAGATAAACTTAGAAATGTGCGGTACCATTTGTAGCATTCGACATTTCCTTTTAGCATATATCCAAATTGGGGATATACATTTTTATTTTTATTTCTTATTATTATTTCAGTCTCATAAAATGAGTTACCAAAGATTAATTAAGTTTAACCGTTTAAAATAGGATTTTAAAAATACTAAAGCATATAATGTTGTATCCTCCAAACCTGCCGACGTAAAACATCTAACACTTGTTGGTTAGACGACTAAAATATAAATAAATGGTTACTGAAAATAAAAACCCCTCTCCATACCATTACAAAGAAATATATTTTTAGATAAAGGCTCAGAAAAGCTGTACTACTTACTCTCTTTACAAAGGTGTTTGTAAACGGTTTCAAATAATGTCTTGCAACTTTTCCTTTACATTTTGAGCCTCATTCTTCATACATTCATACATTGTTCTCTTCTTAAGTTCGTAACCAATTCTTCTGACACTGAAATTCTAGGTTTTCGAGATCATGGGATTGACATTCCTGATCCGAATGCTTGACAATAATGAAACTAAGAAGCTTTTTAAAGTAGCTTTTGGAAACACCGCCTTTAATGTCTTAGGAAGAACCAATTCGTAAGCGGTCATAAAACTGGCTACTTCAAATCCAAAAATATTTTGGTTTATAAAGCTTAATAGATGTTCTTACGCCTTCCTTGACTTCCTCGTCATCAAAACATAAATAAATGGAAAGGCCTTCAAAAACAGCAAAAGGTGACATGATGCAATTGTAATTTACTTACATGGTTTATAAACTGGAAAAGGATATCGATGGAACAGAGTCAAATATTCCATCAATGAAATAATGACATTCGCCGGTGCTTTTATTTTATGATTTCTGAAATGCTTGGTGATAGAAATATGGTAAACGCAAATTAATTTTCCAAAATTGTATGCCGATAGAATGGGCTTTTATTTTGATTGTATATCCCATACTCAGTCGGGAACTCTTGGTTTTTGAAAACGAATTTTGTTTCGATGGTGGGTTTTTCAGCATTCTTTCACTTCCTATATCAAAAAGCTGTCGAATCTTTGAATGAGCATGAATGTTTCGTCATGCTACAGTGGTCAATTTGTAGTTTTAAATTTTAATCATTAAAAAAAAATTATTGTATTATTTTTTGTAATTAAAATATTTAAGTAATTATTTTCAGTATATGTGTACATTAGGGTGTCCCTTATATGGTCTGTTTTTTTTTCTGCATATTTGAAAATACATACCCGCTATTTCTGATTATTATCCATAACTTAACCTAAATATAAAATTTCAGCTTCCTATGTTAATTTTAACCCGTGCCGACTGAGCCCTTAAGTTTTATGAAAGAAGACTTAAGATTTTTTTAAATACAACTGGGAAACAGCAAATAAACATCTAAAATCTTCTTTCATAAAACTTCAGGGCTCAGTCGGCACGGGTTAGAATTAACTTAGGAAGCTGAAATTTTGTATTTAGGTTAAGTTAAGGATTCTGAACAGAAATAGCGGGTATGCGTTTTCAAAAATTCAAAAAAAAAATCGACCAAATAAGGGACACCCTAATGTACATATATAAAAGAGAATGTTTGTACGTATGTTCCTTATAGACTCCATTCCAGGAGATTCGTTAGCAAAATTTAAGGCACCACAATGTAAACAAACTTTGTTTATTGCACCAGTTACTACGTCCGGTGATCATCGTACTTACTGTAATGAAATGCGACCAACTTTATATCGATTTCAGGTTGTATTTCTGGCTCTACGTGCAGATGCTCTGACACACATATGTTGAAGCCGTGAATTTCGTTCTCATTCCGTATCTGTGGCTATGTGCCTGTTGCAATTTTCCTGGACTCATGTTACTCAGCTGTGTCAGCCACACTTTTTGCCTTCAATGTCCAATCCACCAATGCTTTTTTTGGGGGTATTTTTTATTATTTTAATAAGTCTGTAAAAAACTATGACCAATGAAGAGAAATACAATTTTCCACATTGACAGTCGAATAAAAAAGCATCTGTGTACTGACACATTCGCGGTACAATAATTAACCTTGAATACTTAAACACAGTACGAACAGTAGCTGCAACCCTCGACATATTTAATTTTACTATTTTGTAAACTCTATACACAAATAACACATTAACTTTTAAAAGTGTAATAACTCCTCAAAAATAATCACCTTGATAATTGTATGTATTTGAGTTCAAATACTTACGATTAAATTGTGTTGTTTTAGTATTTTGTGTTTATTTCCCTTCTTTGATTTGTATTCTTATATTTTCATAAACTGACCGTTTGTTCTCCGTTATTCTGCGAATCAGAAGGTTGCATATAGCCGAGGATTGATTTTTATAACACTCTCTCGCAATTGCGTTGCGAAATTTCGTTATTGTTAGTTATATATTATAGATACAGATATACTATCGGCACAAAACCGTTCAAATTTGATTTGCTGCCGAGAACCATCAGTGAAAATTTGTCTTTTTAAAGAAAGCAATACTCGCTGCAAATCATGTGCGTTTTGGACACGGCAACGCCGCACTCTCTTGAAGATTTCTTTCTTCAGCACCTGCAGCTGCTGTTATTCCGTTTCGTGCTCTGCTACTTCTTGAAGCATTTTGCTTGAGTCTGCAGCAATTTCGACTACCATTTTCTTAAAAATTTATTCTACGTAGATTGCGGGTGCTGTGTTTTGACGGCAACAAATGATCCGCTAGAGGTAGATGTTTTTCTGCTAAATGAAAATTATGGATTTCTATTAAGGAATATCTTTAAAAGTTTTTAAAAATGAAGACTTACCCGTCTGCGCTGTCACTGGCGAATTACCAACTATTTCTTCACACTTTCTTTCTGCGACAACTGAAGAATACGTCCATCGGCTGAAGGATAAAATGGATTTTTAGACTTAAAATTTAAAGAATAATAAATGATATGAAATGATGTACCAATATGTTTGTTTAAATCTTTAGCTTTTTTAACAAGCTGTGAGCTGAACATATCCGCAGACATGTTTTACTTAACATACTTTAATTTGAATTACGGTGTGTCTTATGTCTTCCGCAAATCACAAGGAAACATTCAACAGTTAAACGCATAGATATATATGTATTTATTTTATTTCAAGCAATTGGAAAACATTTTTAAAAACGCAAACAAATCGAGGAAGTGTCTCGCTCCTCGTGGAAGAAGCAGAAAAGGAGCAGTTTGCAAATGTTGAATACATAGGCCAAACCAATGCAAGAGCCATAAGGCTGGCACGAATTTGCAGTTGAAAATTTTTCATTAAGTTCGCCCAGCTGCCGATAGCTGGCAGCTGATGCTACTTTCTTTGCCAAAAGAGGCGCTTTTTAGAGTGAAAGCGCCACCTTTTGATTATTGGATTCGAATTCTCTTTAAAAACGGACACACTGTACAGCAGCACGCGCGTTTTAATGTTCGAATAACAGAACTCAACACCGATTATATGTCGACATACGCTAAACCAATACTACAAGACTGACTCTATTATGAAACGACAGTGCAGCATTGGTTTGACGTATGTCGCGCTGCATTCGTCTTAGACGTTCCCTTTACCACTATTTCTAGGAAATTTACAAAAGTTTCAGATGCTAAACCCTTAACAGCTTATTTGCCTCATTTTTCAACTGCCGTCTCTTTCTCGCCTCTGTTTAAACAAACCTGTTGCCTACAATCTGTTGTTCGAATAACGGATACAATTCGATCCGAACTTTCGCGGCTTAAGCTTATTTGAATTGTTGCAATTAATAAGTATATAAAAATATAAATCCAGGATTGGTCTTGTTCCTCTATTTCTATTTAATTTTCTTGTCTGGTCCGCTCTTCTTCTTCTTTTGCGACACTCTTGCGTCAATTTGGCCCTTTTGCAATTCTCGCATTTTCAATTGAAAAAGCATACATTTACTGACAGTCTGAAAATGTGGGCCATCAGCTATTACAACTTTCTTGGTTGGTGAATTTACAGCATGCACATTACTTATTCGTTTGCTTGTACCTCATATTGTTAGACATTTGATTGGGACACACTTATTGTGACCATGGCAATTGTTCCAAATGGGTTGCTTCCCTCATTATTTTTATAATTGGTAATTCAGCATTCATTAGTCGAAATTGGGGCTTTGTGGGGCTCAAGAAGATCAGCTAACGGCAGGAAAAGTAGCAGAAAACAGACAAAGTACCGGATAACCCAATGTCCAGTAGACTTGCTTGGGCTGTTGTGCTATGTCAATATTGAAGATGCCCCCAAAACTTTGAAGACGAACGTAAAACCAGAGCAGAAAGTATTAAAATAAACAGAGAAGAAATGTCGCTAGCTGTTAACTTTCATTCGGAAACATTCTGCGGCCGACTTAAGCACACTTGTGAAAAAAGACAGACTGATAAAAATCTGGTACATATACAAGACATGAGTGCAAGCAGCAAAGAAAATATCTACTAGATTTGCTAAATTGACATGAAACAAAAAGATACGATATTATTAAAGTTTAAGTAAAATAAAATATAATAAATAAATAATACATAGTAAATATAAAATATAATCACAAATAAATCTCTTTGCTACCTTCTATCACCGCCGCTTGATATATACTTATCTTGGAATGTGAATAGGAGTATTATACCCCATATACGAGGGCTTTTCACATGGCGTAAGAACGCAGACTTCTCGAGCTTGTAGGTAAGAGTTTTTGCTGTTAGCCCCAAAACCATATTTAACTACATGACGAGCGCGAGAAATGCGAATATTAAAAATACATATTCTTTTCCTTAACATGTCTATTGTGCGCGTATGGGCCCATAATCTGTTTTTGGAGCGGAAAAGCATCGCACGATTGTACAATTGTGTAACACATGCTAATTTACACCCAATCCAATTATTTCCTCCGTTGGAAAGCATTGAAGTAAAAACAGTTTTTCCGTTACATCCAACATCTATGTACATATATCAATAAAGCGACAATCTGCATCGACCGGAGCTAACCACATAATGCTGGTAGACCCTTTGTAACTATAGTAAAATTATCCATCTTTACGTAGAGATTAAAACTAGCTATGTTTTCCATAGAATGATCCTATGCAATGTGGAAATTGTCATTTAATTGGAAAATTTTCAAATTGTTGTTTGATTTTCTAATTGTTTTTATACTTTTCACGTATGTGAAATAGTATATTAACTTTGTCACGGAGTTTGTAACAGAACGAAATATTAATTTCCGACTATATAAAGTATATATATTCTTGATCAGGACGACAAGACGAGTTGATTTAGCCATGTCCGTATGTCTGTATGTATACAAACTAGTCCATCAGTATAGAAGCTATCGAGCTGAAACTTTGCACAGAGTCTTAGAATTTATTACGATGAATCATTCGTCGGAACCAGCATGATCGGATTATTGGAACAGGTAGCTCCCATACGAAAAGAAGAAGAAAAGTGTACAAAACTTGAATCGTTGTATGGAAAACTTTTTTGTTTTGTAAGATAGAGGGCTGAAATTTTAAACATAGTAGTGCCTGAAAGTTTCATTGAGATCGGGCAACTGGAACTGGTACCTGCCATACAACATGAAGAAGAGGAAGAGAAGCAAGATTCACGTCGTTGTATGGAAATTTTTGTTGATTTTGAATCAATTTGTGTGCGTAATTTAGTTTCTAGGAGGGAAACATGTTTACTTATGCATTAATATAGAAATAAATGAGTAATTGTAGAAAAATTGCTCACAGATCAAGACCTACTTGAGGGAGAAATTGAGTAAAAATTGGATGAATTTATGGACGACATTATTAACATCCAATTGTGCCATCGAGAGACGAAATTGAAGACTCAAAATAAGCATTTTGAAACACAAGTTGTATGTATTGTGTGATTGATTTAAACATACGAGTAATCGTTACAGAGGTAGTAATATGGAGTGAAAGTGGCAATTTAATGGTCTACGACTGTGTAACGTACGTCATTTTAATATAAAATTCTTCGAAAGTACAGCCACTTTTTCATAGAAAATAATTAAAAATTATTTTTTTCAACTTTTCATACTTCCATACGTTAACCAACAACATGCCTTGGGGTCTTTGAATCTCAGTACAATTTGGTCTGTGCATTTTGTTTTGGTAATTTAACTTTTTATACGTTAACGAGAAATTCGTGAACACCGCAGTTGTATAATGACAATCATTTATTTATTGACTTATTAAGTTAAAGACATTTTCGATTTATGCAGGCTGCTTTATTTTGTTTATTTTACTCAATAACTGATGCCGAAGTAACTCGTCACATTAATTTTAATATTAGATACGCATATGTTCATCAGCTCTTACTCTTACATATTAAGTTAATGTTGTGTATCGCTATGCAACTTAGGCGTACCTAATATTATTAAATGCTGATTTTGGCTTACCCAAATCTGTATTTCATACAAAAAGTTTACGGAATAACTTACGTTATTTGAATAGTAAAATCGTGAAAGTGCGGCCACTTTTTAATTACAATTGACAACAAATTTCCTTTCGTTTTTTAAACGATTTGAGCAATTAAAACATTAAGCTACTAAAAACCAGTAAGGGAGCTATTTTCAGCTTTGCTGAAACTTATATACTCTTGCAAGCATTTGGAAAATCCGTTTTATAGTTTTTCTTATAAGAATCTTATAAGTTTATAAAGATAAAGGGGCATAGCGCCGCCCATTTTCTAACTTGTTTTCAAGAGTACAACGAAATCATTCTACACTTCATTTTACGATTTTCTATCCCGTCTGCTAACAGATAAATCACATTTTTAAGTTTTTATCTATATGGGCGGTGCCACGCCCTTATGTCCGATTCTTATGAAACTTTGTAATATGGTCAAGGATTCTTAAAAAAGCGTAACTGCAAGGTTTCATTTGTTTATAGTTGAAAACAAAAAAGTTTTTCTAACAAAAACCGAATTTTTGACCGATTGTTCCTATGGGAGCTATATGCTATATCTTCACCAATTTTGCAGTGTGTCTTAATTTACGTCCAAGATGTTCTTATGCAAAAAATCGAGGCGATAGCTTTAAAATCAAAGAGTTTATTGAGCAAAAACCTCATTTTTGACCGATCGTTCCTATGGCAGCTATATGCTATAGTATTCCGATCAAGCTGGTTTCTACATATAAACTGCCTGCAAGGAAAAGAAAATTTTCTGCGTTTAAATTTTTTTTGCTAACTTCAAAACTCTGGGAGGAGTTCGCATTGAAACAGACAGACAGACGGACATGGCTATTTGAACTCGTCTCGTCGTGCTGATCAAGAATATATATACTTTATATAGTCGGAGATGTCTCCTTCTCTGCGTTGCAAACTTCACGACAAAGTTAATATACTCTTGCAAGAGTATAAAAAGACTGCCACACCAATTTTGCTACTAATTTATGATATTTAACACTCTCCGGCACTAACGTCACCATCGAGAAATAATTAAAACAGATATCAGCCAATAATTAAAATTCTGAAAAATTCCCAAAATTGGGACTGTCGACTGTGAGACATTTTTATTGGCTGTCTCACTGCCTAAAAATGGAGCATTTGTATAAAACAAATGATTTCCGTACACTGTGGAAATTTTTCTCATATATCAATATTGTTAAAACCAATATGAGTTTTGCTTCTTCAAATATAATCCAACCAGTAGGGAACCAATTTCAGCTTCGCTGAACCTTATATACTCTTGCAAGCATTTTTTCAATTATTCAAATTGGAAAATCCGTCTCTTAGTTTTCCAATAAAAATTGTATAAAGGTAAAGAGGCGTAGACTCACCCATTTTATAATTTTTTTTAAAGAATACAAGGCAATCGTACCACACTTCATCTTGCGATCTTCTATCTCGGCTTACAGAGAAATCGAATTTTTAAGTTATCCTCTATATGGGCGGTGCCACGCCCTTATGACCGATTCTTATGAAACTTTGGAATATGGTACATATTTAAAAACAAAAAAGTTTTTCTAACAAAAACCTAATTTTGGACCGATTGTTCCTATGGGAGCTATATGCTATAACTGTCCGATCATCGCCAAACTCACAGTGTCTCTTAATTGATGTCTAAGATGTTCTTGAGCAAAATTCATCATTCCTATGGTAGCTATATGATATAGTGCTCCGATCCAAATAGTCCTGAGATATACAATGCCTGGACATATTCGAAGAACTTCTGCATTTAAATTTTTTCGATATCTTTTAAACTCTATGAGGAGTTTGCACTGAAACAGACAGAAAGACGGGCAGACGGACATGGCTATATGCTGATCAAGAATATATAGACTTTATATAGTCGGAAATGTCTCCTTTTCTGCGTTGCAAACTTCATGACAAAGTTAACACATGTACTCTTTTTGCAAGAGTATAAAAGTAGTGAAAGCTATAGTATTTGGTTGAAAAAAAGGGAGTTGCCTGGAAACTTTTCCGGGAGTTTTAAAAATTATCATCCTTATAAATTTTTGGATGCTCTTTCCGAATTTTAACTTTGCCACTTTGCCATTTAAAAAAAAAAGGCGTCCAAAATCAGTTTTTTCACCATATCTCCATTTTGGCTCAATTTACAACAAAACCATTTCTATACAAAATTAAACTGGAGGAACTTTCCTACAATTTATGTTCTACCCTTTTTTTTCGTTACACTTACAGTTTTGTAATACGAACACTTGTACATTTTGCGTTTTCATTAATTTTGTATGGGATTTTGTTTTGTTTTTGATGAATCCAAATTTTGAAAATTTACTTAATTTGTTGTGTTTAGTACTAATATTTAATATTATACTAGCCTTATATTCAAGTAAACACAACGTTCAAAACCCGTCCACAGATTTACAGACCCTACCATGTAGGAGTTACTTGCCTCTTTTATAAGAAAGCGTGCAGTTTTTGATAAAAAACCAGTAAGGGAGCTATTTTTAGCTTTGCTGAAACTTACATACTCTTGCAAGCATTTGCCCAATTATTCTTATTGGAAAATTAATAATAAGTTTAAAAAGATTAAGGGGCGTTGCGACGCCCATTTTTTTATTTAATAGACAATAAATATAACATTAAATCACAACACTAAACACAAAAAAGTTAGTGAATTTTAAAAAAACTGGACTCAGAGTAGGATGATCATTAAAAACAATATCATATCCTAAAGTGTATAAGTATACAAAACTTTTACACATTGTGGCTTTCGTACTAAAAATCTATTAGTGTTACGAAAAAAAAAAGGTCAGAACATAAATTGTATAAAAATTTCTCTAATTTAATTTTGTACAGAAATATGTTTTCCGTAATTATCAAAATAAGGATATGGTGAAAAAACTGATTTTGGACGCAATTTTTTGAAAATGGTGGCTCAAACGGCAAAGGTGCCAAAGTTAAAATTCGGAAATTCGGTTTAAAACTCCCGAAAAACTTTTCAGCCAAAACTAGAAAATGACTGGACTTTTATGCGAAAAGCTAAATTTAAGTTTAACATATTTTCGTTCAGTGCATGTATTCTTATGAGTCTTGGAAACTTCAGAGTTTCCAATATTTAAATTTAAAGTTATGGAGCTACATTTAAGAAATGAACTATTAAGTGTTTGCGGACAACTTAAGGCTTAATAGATAAAATCTCTTATTATGGTGGGAGGCTGCCAGCCCGAAATACGTATGCTGGGTTTTCTTGGTTAACAGCAAGCATGAGCATTAAAGCCAAAGATGCAGGCAACCAGTCAATGTGGGCTTTATGTTCTTTAACCTATAATTTGATCATATCCACTTAATAATTCATTCATAAACAATCGGCAGCGAACCAGCAATGAGCAATCGAACAAATGCGAAGGAAATGCAAAGTGCCCAAGGGGCGCCCAGCCAACAGACTGTGGTGGCGATAAAGGCGGAGTCGTTGCAATGACAGAAATGATAATGAATGCTCGCCATTGCCATTTCTGGCAGTTGAGAACGCGAGCATACAGCTTCTGATAAGACCACCACAGTGAGGACGAGTAGCACGAGTAGTTGTTGGACGAAGCGTTGAGTGCACACAACAAGTGCTGGCTGAGAGGGCGTGACGCGCGCGAACCGCCCCTCTTCAATGCATTGTGTTTTGCTCATACGATGGTGGTCTCGATGATCGGTGGTGGTTCGATCATTGAATGCCTGGATGGTCAGCGGCTAAACAACGACTGTCGACTGTCGAAGAAGAGATCGGATTACCCAGCGGGCTGCTTAATTCAACACATTCGCGCATGTAACGCACAGCCGCCGATTCGAGAACGATTGGAGAGAATTATGTGCGTCCTGCCTCGATTGCGCATAGTTTTGTGTGGCAATTTAGGCGCACAAGGCGATGACTTAAATTAATGAACGTGTTCGATCAGGCGCGCTTAGCGAAATTGAAATGAAAATTGCTGGTAAGCATTTAATTATATGCTAATTTTTCGCATTTTATTGTTAATGTCTGCCTTTCAAATCGGCAAATGATTTATTTGCTTTTTGCGACTGCAAGTTCGTTGCTTAAGTCTTTTGTTTCACTACTTTGTAGTTGGCTTTGTTGTTGTCCCTGTGTTTGTTGTTTTTGCTGTTGTATGAGAGTTATAAAATCTTTTGTGCGCTTAGATGAAATACAACGCACGCTTGCGTGAAGGGCGGCGCTTGTTTCTCATCAAATCGCTCAGCTAAGCGCTCATCGCTCTACGCTCAGACGGCTACGCCACCCGCAGTGTGTTTATACTGAAATCGATCATGTAATTTCTTTTGTGTGTGGCTTACTACGCCGCTGTCGAGGAGCAAAACAGTAAAAAGTGTGATAAATTTCTGTTTTAATTAACTTTCGACATGAGTTTGCAACTTTTATGCGCCGGTGCGGTTCACCTTCCTGTCTCTTTGCTCAGTGTGTGTGTGTGTGGCTGATTCGATATTACAATAAATGGAAAAAAAATGTTGAAAATCAGATCAGCATGATTAGCCATAATTTGTACCGTGTACAACAACCATGTTTGAACCGAGTGAACCGAATATTGAATCTGTCGGCGCTGCAGCGTGAAATCAGTAGCTTGGCTCTGAGGCGAGACATCGATGTAATTTAATTTGATTTGATTTGCTGCGATTTGAATTTTATCAACACTTTTGACGGCGTTGACTGATGACTCGAATTCCGTGCCGGGCTTTTCCTCATCGTTGCTGCGATGCAACGTTGCACCGACGGCCATGACTGTGGCAACTGTTGTCTGTTTTGGCTGTTGGAATGTTGCATTCTTTATTGATCGAATTATTTTCTGTTAATTGCCCGAGGCGTTTGTCTTAAGTGGTTTTCGTGCTTATATCTCTTAATTTTACGCCAACTAAGCTCGCCGTTGCGTCTCTTTGTGTCGCTAACGAAATCTAGAAGACGCAATCGCCGCCGCCTATCCAAAGTGTAAAAAGGAGCAACAGAAGTCCAAAACGAAGAAGAAGTTGAAGTCAACTTGTCGCATACAAGTTGAGTTGAGCGTTGAGCTGTGAACGTTGAACGTTGTCGTTGTTATTTGGCACGATTTGTTAACCAAAGGACACTTCTTAACTGAGCTCGACCGACCGACCCAACCAACCAACCGTCCTCAAAGCGGCTGTGCGCGGTTGCATGATGATGTTGCCGCCGATCGATCAGCAGCAGTAGTTCAACTCAGTGTACCGATGTCTGCATAGTAGCTCGTTTTAAACACCGCAAACGTTCACACAACACGATAGAGTTGCTCGCAAACCCTCCTTCAGCACCACCGCCACGAGCACTCCTTTAGGCCGTGTCGCATTTACGTTCATTTTGCCGACAGTGGCGGCACTTCGGCGTGAAACCTTCATCGAGCCTTCTATTTAGACAACATGACCACGCCACTGTCGGCTGCTTATAATTGTCGCATGCAATCGTTGCTATCTCACACGCTCAGGCTTCCATCTGCCCGCCCGACGAAGTGCCATCATCAAGCTTCTTCTGCTTCTTTTTATGTTTGTTTGCTATTTTATTTATTTTTTGTTTTGCTGGTTGCATACTCTTTGTTCGTTCGTTGGACAGCCAACATGAAAGGTGACGCATTTTTTGGCTTTCAAGTCGCTTTGTCGCCTCCGCCGTGCAACGAAACGAAAAATAAGTAATTCACTTAACGCTTTAATATCACAGATAAATACACAGCGGCAATAACAACAACAACAAGAACATCACTGGTAGCCAACATCAGCAACAAACAAAGTTGCAAAAAAAAAAGAACAACAAGAAACGGGAACAAAAAATCAAAGAAGGAAAACATTTTCATTTAATTGGTGCGATTTTAAACGTTTTGCTTTGCCTGCGCAGACTTTGTGGCATCAACTTTGAGCGCTGCTCACATTCCCCTCTGCCCCTCACTGCTCCAGTTGGCCATAGCCGCCGAGCCGAGAGAAGCACAATTTACATATACAAATCACGAATTTGTTTTGGTAGCTGCTCTGCGATTTGTGGCATGTTGACAATTTGAATTTAGTGCAAATATCTTCTTATTATTTTTGTATGGTTTATAAGCCGAACTCGAATCAATCAGATTTTTGTAGGCTTGAACTTCTTTTTTTTTTTTACATTTCTTTAGCTTGATTTCAGTTCAATTGTTGCCTTTGTAATTGCTTCTTGTTCGAAGTGAAACTGTCAAAATCTGATTGAAGACAATAACTGGTAGCGGCAGACAAAGCGCCAGTCTTGAGCGACTCCCTCCCCCGGCTGCCATAGCTCCTTCACGCATGCTCATGTGAACTTTTCTCAAATCATCTGAAGCCGCAGGTATGTAAATTTCTATGTTTTTAATTGTTTCTATTCTTCTCAGTTTTGTTTTTTTTTGTTGTTGATAGCTTTTCTTTTCCCTCGTTTAAATTTGTCTTGTTGACGATGATGTTTATGACGATGATTATGATAATGGGGTACGACGACGTTGACGCGCCTTCGTTGGCTCATTACAATCAATATATTATTGAAAAATGGTTCATTGAATAAGCGACTGAACGAAGTGTCCGCGCTGTGGTGTGTTTGCTGTTGTTGTTGTTGTTCCCTCTTCATTTAAGCATCGATTATTCAAGTGGTTTTGATTTGACAGGCGTTAAATTAAAATTTAATTCGGTCATCCTATAATTATGCGTGTATGCGTATGAAATTTCGCTCTTCAAAGAGTGTGAGTGTGTGTGTGTGTATAATTAAAGCCATATTAATCGTTTAACTTGTTTGCACTCTTCTCTCTGTGGCACGTTGTTTTTTTTTTCATTTTCAGTTGTTGTTTTTGTCACTCTGGCGCACAAAGTGAGCCCCTCACACCGCTGCCATCACTCATACACCACTTTACACGCATCGAGCGGCACATTATTTAGAAGCCGGGTTTGGTAGCCACAAATTGTCAGATTTGTCTACTTAAAACTTTATTGCTATGAACTTTTTAGCGTTGCCGATGTTTGATGAAGTTGATGCTATTGCTGTTGTGGTATTGTTGTTGTTGATGTTGACGATGTCGTTGATGACGAGCACAGTGACGTTTGAAGTGGATTTGAAATGGATTTGAATAACACTTTTCAATCAAGCATGAGTTTGCGAACTGCTTAGCTCAACATGAAACAAGATAAGAGAAAATGCTTTCATGCATACCATGTATAATAATTTTTATGACAGGATTTTTCTTTATTTTTGTACATTTGTACTCGTTTTAACTAAGTTTTCAATCGCTTAATAAATAATAGTCACATTAGGTTAAAATTGCACTAATTGCTCAATTAAAGCAGAGATTTTTCATACTTACGACTATGATAGATAAAAAAGAAACTATTCACTTGGATATCAATGCTCGAACTTGAAGTAGTTTTGAATATGGTTAAGTGTGGAAGCGAAGGAAGGCGCGAGGAAAGGAGGTTTGCACATTTGCTTAGCCAAGTCAATTGGGAATTAACTTTAATCAGACTTCTTCGACTGCTCTTAAAGGAAGGACTTTCACTTCTCCATTATCAGATGACATCGTGCCTTTGATCATCTTGCTCGACATTGATTTCCTCCTCCGAGTGCGGCGATAACGAGCGCTGCGGTTGCGGTGTAGTTGGCGATGGCGTCAATGACATGCCGTCACCTTGGAGATGCGCCACAATCTTATTGGAGACTGAGGCGGCCGCGATGTATTGGCGCGCAAAGTTGAGTGCGAACGCGGCGGCTGAGGCGGTCGCATGCGCGGAGGCGGGCAGCGCGGCACGGAAGGCGCTGTGCTCACCGCCCATTAATAATGGAACTGATGCTGTGTGTAATGTTGTTGCGACTGCTCGTGGATTTGTTGTGGGACTCAAAGCGTCTTGTTGTTGCGGACTCAGTCTGGGCGCATCCAGCGGGGCCGATGTTGTCGACGCCAGTGCGGCCGTTGTGGGCGAGGCTTTGGGGTAATGCAATTCGGTAGGGATGAAAATATTGTTGCCGGCTGCAGCCGCTGCTGTTGCCGCCGCCGCCGCTGCTGCTGTGTAGTAGGCGGCCGGATATTGTAATGTTGCTGCAGCGGCTGCTGCTGCTGCCACCGCCACATCCTGACTGGTCTTGAGGAGCGGGTGGAAGGCACGAGCGTCGCGTGCGCACTCCACATTGTTGGACTTCTGTGATGGCATATTTGTTGTTGTTGTCATCGTTGTCGCTGCTGTTGTTGTTGTTGTTAGGCTTTGATGCGACTGATGGTGCTGTTGTTGTTGCTGATGCGATTGTTGCGATTGTTGGTGACAATTGGTGGCCTGGACTGGCGTAGGCGCGGGCGTTGGCGAGCGGCGTTGCTTGATAAAGTTGTTCACACGCTGATGACGCCGCCATTTCGCACGTCTGTTGGAAAACCAAACCTAATTGGCATCAATATGAAGAGACAATTTGTTAGTTTGCAAAAAAAGTGGCGGTGACTGCTTTTTTCATGTACTTGGACTTGGACGGTTCGGACATGGGTTTGGGGGGAGTTTGTGGCTAGGGGGTTCGACACTACTGGTTAGTCTTGCTCGGCGTTAAGCGCTCCAATTGGCACACGCATGCACTCACCTGAACTCTGGCCTCGCTGAGCGCTGTGCGCGCGGCGAGCTTTTCACGCGTGCTCACGCAGGGGTAGTGTGACTTCTCGAACTCCTTTTCGAGCTCCTCCAGTTGCTCCGGGCTGAAGGTGGTGCGGTTACGTCGAAATTTCGGCTGATCGCTGTCTTCCGAGTCCGAACCTTCGCCCTCGATATCTGTAATAAATGGCTCAATATGAATAACAGAGGTCAGAGGTGCGCTGGGATCGCGTAACGAACCAATCATCCTGTGCGCGTCCGGCGAGCGACTATCCCGGCTGCCCGAGTCCGGCGAAAGCGCGGGCAAGGAGACAGTGCTGATGCTATTTTGGTTGCTGCCACTTGTGCAAGCGCTGCCAACGCCGCCACCGCCACCGCCGTCGTTGCCACTGCAATTAGGAACTGTCAGATTATGCGCGCTGAGGTTGTGCATCTGGCCGCTGCCCGCTGTTGCCGACGCTGCAGCCGCCGCCGCTGCTGCCGAAGGCACGCTCGACCAGAGTTGGTGATGTGCGGGCAGCGCAGTCGGCCAGGTTGGAAAACTCGTGTACGGATGGGTCGGATGCATGTAACCATAGCTGGCGGCGCGGGCGAATTCCGCAGCGGCGCGTTCGGCAGCGCGATTGCGCAGTATGCGGTTGATGGAAGAGACCGAGGGCGCGGTGGCGTTCGTGCATACACCTGCGTTTGGCAAAAAAAGAAATGTCATTCGAAATTGTAATTGGCAATAATCGAAGGGAAGTAGTTAGTAGAGCAGTTGTAGAGATAAGAACGAAATACACGTCGAAGCATAAAAATGTTGACCCTTTTGTGCCAAATGTGATGCCTGGCTACATTCATGTTTGTTGCTGTTGTTGATGTTGCTGTGGCTGTTGCACTCTCATCTCATTCTTCTGCTGCTGCTGCTGCTTCAGGTTAATGTGACACTGATGTTGACACAAATGAGCTTGACATGAACGGCATATAATGAGTACAAATGCGACGATGGCAATCGCACAAGAAACGAACGAACGAATGAACGAACGAACGAACGAACGCATCTCAGCCATGAATGAGAATGAGAATTTTTGTGCAATTTAGTGAGCGAACTGTTATCAGAAGGATTCATCGCACAGACTGACTAAATGTCGCCACAAACGCGGGGCGAACAACACGAATCGCGAGCGCACCAAATGTGGTCTCCACTTCACCCAACTGGCCGGACGAGCGAGTGTAGTCAAGACTGACAGTTGCAGCTTCAGTTGCAGATGACGATGACGATGACACGCTGACGATTTGATGCGCTCCGATTTACATATCAATACCACCGCATTGCAATTGTTGCAGCCCAGCGGAGAGTTGCCCGGATGTTCATAAATTAGCCAATCGATAAATCTGCACTGCGTTGCAATAATGCTCTGAGGCCATGCGCAGTTCGAGTCCATAAACACATCACTGCGGCAATTGATGACAAGCAGCCGTGCTTGATGAGACCAGCGAGTTGCGCATACGCAACGCGACTATCAGCGCAAAAGCAAGCGTTGTAGCAAAGCGCTGACGCAGACGCAGACGAAGACGCGAGGAAAGGAGCAGAGTCTGGGGCAACATCATCCTGTTCACATGCTCATTCGTCTCATTTGAAGCAACTATTGTTGTCATTATTATTGCTGTTGTTGTTGCTGTTGTTGCTGTCATTGTTATTGCACAATTTGGCTTTTGGGAGTTCCCATCATTTAATTAAAAATCAGATGGCACTCGTTGATAATCGCATTTGTTGCTATACACACACATGTGTATTAATGAACTCGGCTTTTCGTTCATTCGATCTATCGAACGATCGATCGGTCGTTCAGCTCATGTAGAACTTACCTTCCGATATGAGTCGCTCGCGTATTTCCCACGCGAATATTGTCGGATTCTCGCGTTTGTATTGTTCGATCTTCGAAACGACCGTCGGCGTTGCCACTTTTGGCTTGGAGCCGCCGATGAGACCGGGGGGTCGCAGCGTGCCTGAAAGTGCGAACATAGAAACAAATTATTTGTTTTTGTTTTTTTTTGTCTGAAATTTTTTAATGAATTTTTTTCTTTTTTAATTTGCACTTAACGAATATGTCCAAACACATTAGCAGAAAAGTGCAAAGCGTAGAAATTTTTTGCATTTGCAAGAATTCACGACAAATCGATTCGGCTTTGGTTAGACTCAAGCATGGAAAATTTGGAAGAACAAACAAAAAAAAAAACAGAGTAAAACGACGAAACCAAAACGGCACCTGTTCTGATAGCAACGAAAAGTGTCGCTTGTAATTGGATTCGGTGCGCTTCGATTCGGCGACATTCGCGCTTAATGATTTCTAACATGATTTTCTAGGTGATAACACAATTACTTCCCTTGACACGGGCCACGTCAACGTTGCAATTTTCGAGCGAGATATGAACAGATACATTCAGAGAACAATGCGCAAAGTTATGCAAATTTGCGTTAATTGCTAAATCTCGCAGAAAAGATACAACACAGCATGCGTTGCCACAATAAAAATAATAGATACAATTGCAATTGTCATTCATAGAGTCGTCGAGAGTCGGCAGTTGATTTTGCCGTGCACAACAAAACAATTTCAATGCGGGCATGAATGACACTGCCGGCACTGAGCGTTTGTATGAAGGAATGAATGACTGACTGAATGACTGCAGTCTGTGCATGTGTGTGTGCGAGTGAGTGAGTGAGTGAATTGACCCATTATCGTTGTTGCATGAATGAATGAAACTTGCATTTTGCGAGTGCATCGAGTTTGTCGGTTAATACATAACTTCCGACGCGTCAAACTCGATATTTGCATTTTTGTATCTTTGTATCTTTGTGTGCTTTTAATTTACAAGATAAATAACGTGCTGTCAGGTGTTTCCTCCTTTGCTCATCATTACCCTAAAACGAGGTGATGTGTTCTGAGTTCAGTGCGAGTGCGAGTTGAGTCGGACTGAGCTGAGCTGAGCTGCGTTCGCGCATGCGGAGCGTCGACGCTGACACGAAACAAACGAGCGACTAAACGTCGCACCGAATGAGAGGTGAAAAATATTGTCAAATATTCAAATTAAGCCTATTGTTGCCAACTTAATTGTTTAGCGGTTCGTCTAGCCGCTGCTGCCGCTCGGTGGCATTCGCTGTATTGTGTTTTGCCGTCACAGCCGTAGTGGCTGCTGCTGTTGTTGTTGCCGTCGGGCATCCGCAACGCCCACATGTGCACGCTTTGCTAACGAACACAAATTAGATTCAAATCCGTTGCTTTTACACCCTGCTGTTGCGACTAATGTTTGTTTTTCATTGAATTATACGAAAATTATGCAAAAAAAGCGCGCATAGTTTGGAAGATCTCGTATTTCTGGCATCGACAGAAGATAGAATATTTTCTGAGCGACTGTTAAGACATTGGCCAAATGGAAAGGCGTTGACAGTCGATTATGAACGCTATTTGAGGTGATTAGGTTAATTGAATATCAAAAATGTTGAAAAGTGTCTGACTGTCCTCTGACATATCAATCTTGTATCGATTTACATATGTCTCTGTTATATCTCAAAATATTTAGTGAGAAGGCTTACCCAGTAACTTGGAGACCGCGCCCTGTTGCGATAGCATGTGCTGAGCCAGATCATAGCCTCGCAGGCCGAATCTGGAGAGCTCCAAAAGACGATGCTGCGACACCAGAGCGTTAAGATTCGTCGCTGCGGCCGCGGCTGCTGTAGGCGGGTGTGGTCCATTGCTGAAGATCGTGCCCAGCGCTGGAGATGGCGGCAGGCCGCTAGTTGGCAGAAGCGTGTTGGCATTCGCACTAAGAGCTGAAAGTGTTCGGAAGAAGAAAATTATATGAAATGAAAGGTTTAATAAACACACACACGTAATTTGAAAGACCAAAAACAGGGAAAACTATTGGAATTTAAACGAAGCAAGAAGCGACATTCCGCAAACGACAAAGCAACAAACCGAAATTTGTAGTAATGCCAATCCAATACAACGACAATAACAACAACAAGTTGAGATACTTGCAAGTGTCGAGCTTTGCCGAACCGTGCTGAGAGCTGATCGTATGGTCAAAGGGTGTCAACAGATGAGTGATGAGCGATGAGCGGGGCTTGACTATGGACACTTTTTTTTCGGCCAACAGAAACTTCATGGCACTGAAAGACTCTATGTGTGTACGAATGTGTGTGTGTGTGGTGAGTTGGCACTTGGCACTGGTCACAACCAAGTTAAGCAATGATGATGATGATGACGGCTCCTCGGGCGATTGTTGCACGAAACTGTCAACGTATTTGGACATAATGGCATGTCGTCAACTGAGTTCGCCCGGGCGGTTGGTCCATCCATCCGTCTGCCCCTCCGTCCGTCCGTCCGTCAGTCAGTCCGTCAGTCAGTTAGTCAGAGGCTGTTTGGCGGTGTGGTCCATTAGTCGACCAATTGATTGTCATTTCTTTCGTTGTTGTTGTTGTTGTTGCTGTTTACAGTTGATCTTGTTGGTATTGTTGGCTGTGGTTATTGTTGTTGTTGTTGTTGTTGTTGTTGCTACTGCTACTTGCTACTAATTTCAGTTGGCATTGATGACATTCTCAACGCGTACGAAATATTTTCGCAGTCATTCCGAACGCTGAACGCTGAACGATTAGCAATTCCTCAGATGTAGAAGCTTTTATGTACATTTTGACATTTTATCTGATCGCGAGAACTGCACACATTTTAGCACCTCGTCTTTATTGTATCTTTTTTGTTATTTTTTTTATTTATTTATTTTTTTTGTTTTTCGCGGCCAGGTGACATTTTTGTTGTTATCCTGCTGCTTGAATAGTTGCAATAATGTGAGTTTATCTGTGTGTGTCCGTGTTCGTGTGTGTGTGCTTTGTGGGAATAGTTCAATGATTTATGAGAGGCATCGTTAATAAAAATCCGCTTGCTTTCGATTGCCTCGTCTACCGAAAGCGTTCATTTAAAGTTAATTTAAAGTGTTTGAGGTAATCATAAGTAAGTAGCGCATTGCAGCAGACAAGCAGCGATGCGGCCAGCAGGCGTGAAATGCGCCACTTATAGCTGCCAATGGTCAATAACGACAACAGCAGCAACAACAGCAACAACAGGCATGGCGATATTGGTAAGGACGTGTCTACGCGCGGCTTGGCCCCCTTCTGAGCGTAGCGACGCGACGCGACGATGGCTGCGGCTGCGGCTTGGTGGCAACAATTTGTTGCACTTTCATGTTTGGTCAATTGTTGTTGAAAAGTATTTCTTGATTTATGCCGCAATTGCTGCTGTTTCTCTTCATCTGCTTCTGTTCGCTCCTCTGTCGCCTTTGCTGAAATGCGTCCGATTTTGAATCGCGCTGCTCGATGTCAACGCGCAACGCGCAACATTGATGATTGTATGCGCGCATCATTCGTTTCAGTGAGTCGCAAAATCGGCTTACGAATATGCCACGTCGGTTCTTTTTTTTTTCCATTTTTGTTTTTTTTTTTGTTTCGTTTCGTTTCGATTCGTATGAGTATCTAACAGATACAACTTACGAACAACGAGCGTTGAGCGAATTCTGTGGTAGGCTGCCATCGTCTCCGGCGTAGTCTCTGCTGTTGTTGTTATTGTCGCAGCGTTGCTGCTTGCTGCCGTTGCCGTTGCCGTTGCGCACTCGCACGTCACTTCTTGCAACTTATAACAAGAAGTGATCGCTCTCGCCACAAGTGATGATCGCCTCGGAATTCAATTGATAGTTTGATTTATTGCTACCGGTAAGTTTTTTTTTTTGTACTGCTCCCCCTTCTTTCAACGCGTTTGCAGCTAAATGTATGTGTAAAGTACGTGTGTTGTGTGTGCGAGTCTAAGTGTGTGTGTGTGTGTATTTTGCACTGAATATAAATGAACTTGACTAAGACTGTCGTTGTCGTTGTCGTTGTTGTTGTGTTTGCTGCTGCTGACTTTTCAGTTGTTGTTGCATCTTCTGTTCACAGCACGCTGATCTAGTTGGTTGAGAGCTTCTGGTTTTTGCTTGTAAGCAACCATGTAAAATGCATCTTAGGCCTGTTATTAATCATAGATACACATGCAAATAACTTCGAAGTTACTCATGCTGCCAGCCGTGCGTATGAGGATGCTTTTTTGGCACATTTTGGCCAGTTTATTTAACAGGCAATACGCTTTCGTGCGAGCAGAAAATTGAAACTTTTAAGATCCTACACTTTAGCACCTTTCTAAGTCACATTAACTTGGCCAAAACATCTGCGTGAAGCCTTGAAATTTTGAAAATTCCATGAAATCGAAAAAGGAGGAATTCAAAAGAACAAAAAAAAAAAAAAAAAAAGAAGCAAAAAAACAACGAATTTTGTTGAGTAACTTAACTTAACATTATTAAAGAGCGAGCGACGTGCGGAAAAAGGACATCGTTGGTAAAAAGTTTATTCGATGCGCAATGATTTGGAAATTTCTACAACAACAACACTTTCAGTCGCTTTTCAGCCATTCTCACATCAGTGGCAATTTGTTTTGCACAAGTATGAGTTGTCAAATAAAATTAGTTCAGATTGTTGCAACAGCGGCGCAAGCGGTTTTGGGGCAGACGACGACGGTTGGTCGGGCGTTTGTGACTGCCAAGCGTTGATAGTTGGCCATACCAGGCACACACACATTCATATACAATGCACACACACACACACACACACACACACGCAGGCAGATTCATATGACTTGTCATCAGAGATGCTTTTGCGAATGCAGCGCACTGCCGAGCTCAGCTCAGCTCACCAACTTGACTCGAAAAGGTGTTGGAAGTTGCACAATAAATAAATTATAAAAAACCTAAGCAAAAATAAAAAAGAACAATGTTGTACACATTAAATGTCTGTGTGTGTGTGTGTGTGTGTGTGTGTGTATGTGTGTATTGGTATGTGTTTGTGCATACACCTATAAGGTAAAACATAGGGTAGAAACCATACTTATAGGTGTCAAATTACGCTGTGCGTGTACTTTGCATTATTCTAAGAAAGCGAAGCGTATAAAAGGTGAGCAGAATCAAACAAAAGCTCTGTGATAATCAACTGAGCGAGCGCAGTGGGAAAGTCGCCCACAAAGTAGCCAAAGTAGACAAATAATGTGCGCGAGGGGCGCGCAGCGTTGCAAAGGGCAACATTTTTCAGCATTTGTTGTGCAACATGCGCCCAGTTATGACAGGAAGTAGAAGCCGTCGTGAACATGTAAACAACACACACGCTTAAGGCTTAGATACAAAATGTAAACGCCAACAGAGCTGAATTGATGGTAAATGTCAATTATTTCGAAGAAATCTTCGAATGGAGCATATCAACCACAAGACTCAAATATTAAATTGAAGACTGTTTCTTATGCGAGTGTCGATCAATTAGTACACGCAAATGAAGATAGATATTTTGGCCGAGGAAAGTTGATATTATCGTTGCTCTTAATTTAAGATTGTTATACCCTGTACATACAGTGTGTCAGAGAATATTAAGTTTGTTTGAACGATGTGTATGTATGTATCGCATAGAAGGAGGGACGGGGGACCCTACAAAGTACATGTATTCTTGATCAGGATGACAAGACGAGTTGATATAGCTATATCCGCCAATTTGTCTGTTTGCCTGTCCGTATTCACCAATGGCTCTCGGAAAGTGTAAAAGCCAGAGGCTTGAAATTTGGAGGGTAGACCCGTGGTGCTCGGCAGCAGGTCAAGTTTTAACGGCTTTGTGTCACTCATACTCCTTCCCTCCCAACCAGCAACGCCCACTTTTTTGAAACGCTTTAGTTCGAACGCTAGAAACGGTGAAAATCGGTATGTAAACTCAGTACGTATAGCCCTTCAATAGGCATACTACAAAATACCCCTCTGTTTAACGGTTACCCCTCAATGACCCACAAACTGAAGTTTTTCGTTAATTTCACATTTTTTGACCGATTTTCTTGATATTTTGAACACATAATGCATGGGCGATGCCAGATAAGTATATTTTTGTAAAATATCAACCTTTCCGGTTTTTTTTTTTCTTCTCTACATGAAAATTTGAGTTCTTTAAAAAAAGACAATAATCAAAGGGGGTTATAAATGTCTAAAGGCAAAACTCCTAAAATATCATTGTGAATCTGTAAAGATGAGTCCATTGGTTGAAGAGTTTGGGTTGAATTCTTTTTTTATTGGAAGTCTGTGTGTGTTGTTCACATGATCCTTTGGAATGGTCTAGTATAAACTATTTAATTGAATCATTACAAATTCAAGAAGATAAGGAAAACATTGTAATTCTCGACTTAAATTCTGATCTTTGATGAAATTATTCTTATAAGATCATTGAAGAGTGAATAATTTTTGTGTTTCTAGCGACATGTAATATCACAGCCGATCACCCAGCGGTCGTGGGCTTTGCTATCGCTCTCAAGCGCCCTAAACTACACTTAACCATCTGATCAGAACAAATTCGGATAAAATGTACTCACCTGTAGGCGAAACAGGAAGATTCGCTTGTGGCGGCTGTGGGAGATGAGCTGAAATGTTCGACGGCATGTCCAGACCGCCGCCCGCCAGTGGTGGTAAGTGCATGGGAACAGTTGCCAAGCCGCCGGGACCAGTGGCGACAGCGGTGCTCATTGTCGGCATTGCTGTAATAGCGGAATTCGTATTTGTTGTTGCACTCGGCAGCAGTGACGGACGATGTCGTTGCTGCTGTTGTTGTTGTAGTTGTTGGGGCGACAGTGTTGATAACGTGGGTGATAATGTACAAGTGAAGGCAGAAGCCGAAGTTCCGGAAGCGTTTGCCGACGATGGTGTTGTTGTTGTAGTTTTGGTCGTTGCTATCGTTGTTGATGTCGTTGTAGCCATGCCAGCACTCGGCACACTCTCTCTTTAATGGTTTCTATTAAAATGATTTGCTATTTGCTTATTGCACTAAGTTAACGAACAACCTCAAAGATACATGATCGGTCAAATGGAAATTCAAATTGATTATATTTGCACCATGATTGCTGAGCGGCTCATTAGGCGTTTTGCCGGCGGTAAACGCCGCAATGCAAAGCGACTATAAATTTATATGCTTTCAACAAAATGCACAATCGAAACGAACTATTTTTGGTATGAATTATTTCATAAAACTTCAAATTTTTAACTGCCGTCGGCTTTTTACAGACTGCTTTAAATTGAGTTCTTTTTTTAATCTTTTCGCCTTGGCTGTGCGGGTTCGCTTATTTAGAGCTGTTCAGAGCACACTCGCGCTCGCTCGACTCGACGCGCACTCATTCACTCACTCACGAGACGTAAACTGAGACTGAAAGCAGAAAACAAGCCTGGCCAACTTGACTGAGTTTTGAGCGCTTGACTTGGCTAACTGCTGTGCTGTTGCTGTCGTTGTTGTTGTTGTTGTTGTTATTTGAGTTGTGTTTTGCTTTGGCTTTGCAACGCGCGCTCAATTATCGCTCATGCATTGAGAACTGAGAACCGCACTAAATTGAGCCACGTTGTTGTTGTTGTTGTTGCCGTTGTTGCTGCTTTTGTTTGTAAAGTATTGTGCTTGTGCTTGTGTGTGTGTGTGTGTGTGAGTGTGAGTGCGTGCGTATGCGTGTATGGTTAGCTGATTATTCCACATAGTTGAAATTTGTTTTAAAACGTTTGCCAAGTAATTAATTAATTAGTGTTTAAAGGTTTGTCAGCCAAGTCAGCTAACACGGCGTATGAGTATTTCGGAAAACTGTTAAGTCATTGGATTTCGTTGGCTTCAAACTATTTTGAGCAAGTGGGAAAAACATAAAGGAAAGGAGCACAAAAACGACATGCTCAACAATAATCATACTAACGCGGTTGTCTTCGTTGTCACCGCCACCGTCCCCATCGCCAGCGGCAGCGTTTTCTTCGGCAACAAACACTGAGGAAAATTGTACGACAGCTAGCGAGAAAAGTGACAAGCAAACGGAAGCCGCGCAACCGAGCTGCTAATCGCACACTTTGATTATGATATATGCGGGCATTCATATGCACATCATACAGACACACACACACACACACACACACACACACACATGCACACACACTCACTTGCACTTACGCTTAAATGTACATACATACGTGTGCACATGTTACATAAAAAGCGTCATGGCTGTCTCGCCGGTAGCCATAATAGTCACTGAGCCGAGCTGAGTCAAGACGAGTCGAGGCAAATCGAGGCAAATCGAGCAAAGTCGCTGAGGTTGAGGTTGCTTGTTATGTCTTTCCTTTCCATTTTTTTTTTGTTTTTTGTTGTATGTGCTTTTTTTTATTCGTCTTCTGTTTGAGCAACAGAGTCGCGACGTAATGAAGGGTTAAGTATGAACATAGTGTCCACAAGCTGTGCACGCTTCCTTGCACTGATATGTATGCAAAGCCACAGCCAATCCTGTCTAGCGTCCCGCTGTGACACGAAGTCATCGCCATCGCCACTCAAATAGGCGGATTCATTTAAGTTGTTTAAGAACGAATTTCTGTATAAATTATTCTTGTATGCTCATTTGAATTCTACACTAGTCTGCGGCGGAGGCGCAGAACGAGCCCCCTCAATGTCATGCAGAGTCCATTCATGCAAGTAAAATATTGCGGCGAACAGCAAAAGGCAAACAAAAAACGTATTAGAAGTAACATCAATGTAAAAGGAACAACAACACAGCCAATGCAACAAATACAACAGCCAAGCAGGCAAAAAAAAATCAGAGTGGTGAATCGTTGATACTTGTGCTAAGTGTAGAAAAGAAAATGGAAAAAAACATAAAACAAAACAAAGCAAAAGCAAAACAACAAGAATCCGTGGGCGCGGTAAGCCGTAGTAACCGATTAACGCCAAAAGCCAAAGAAAAGCGCTCACAAGGAAAACCTTTTTTCTTCACTCGTTCGTTCGTTCGTTCTTTCGATGGTTTGTTCGCTCGCTCAGCAGGCAACTCACAGAGCAACAACAACACTCACAAAGAAAAAAAACAGAAATTAAAAGCAAAAAACATGCATTTTGCCGCAATGCCGAGTTACACTCAATGCTGGCTGCCCCCACAAACGAGGCAAGTACAAAAAGTGGTTGTCGGGCTGCTAAGAGTGAGTGAGAGAGAGAGAGAGAAAGATGTGAAACGAGCGTAGAAGGCGAAGATGGAGCGCTCAAGACAAGTTAGTAAAATCAAAAAAGTGAAAAAAGCACGGAAAAGCAAGAAGAAGAAGAGCTTTGTGCCTCATCGCAATAATACAAATTACGAATTCCACTCGCTTCTTTATCTGTCTGCCTGTCTGACTCTCTGCCTGTCTCTCGGTCTGTCAGTCTGTCTAGCTGTCTGTGTTTGTTCGAATGTCTGTCCGGCTTCCGCTTAGGTCTTAGTCGGCGGCACTATTGCTGCTCTTGACACATCCGTGCGCGCAAATTCGGAAAGCGTAAACAAACAGCATTGACACTCAGAGAGAGGCCGAGAGAGACCAGCATGTGATGCGACTGAGGGGCCGGCTGGCGGTGAAGCCGCGGGCGAGCAGTCAAGCCGGCGGTCGAAAAGTGGGCGGTGGGGATTGAGCAAAGCGGGGAGCACAATTGGGGTGCCAATGCAACGGCAGCGGCGACGGGGACCGCAAATATTCAATGCAGTGCAGTCACCGCCAATGAGCGTGCGCTTTTGTTTGAGCACAAACGAGTGTGAAAGAGAGAACGGAAATGGCAAAGTGCGCGCATTGAGTGCGAATGAGAGGCATTCGTAATGATGGATTTCTTTGATGTTTTGTCTTTTTTATGCGACTTTTCAATTGCCGTCGGCTGGCGTTGTTTCTTACTATTGCCATTGTTGTTGTTGTTGTTTGTGTTATTTGTTTATGACAGCTTTTAGCCAGTTTGTTTCGATGGCTGCCTGCATACGCGCAAATCGTGCATGGCGGCGCGTATACGTAATTGATTTATTTAATGTGCCAAAGAAAGCCTATGCAGAAAGCGCGTACTCAGTTAGTTTGCGCGCCGTTCGCCCAACTCACAATGACTACGTGCCTCCAACGTAACCCACACAGACGACAATAACTCAAGAGGAATTTTTGCTTTGTTTTTTGTTTGAAATAGTTTGTCTTGAAGTCACTTTGATTTAATCATTTAATAAGTACTACACTGTTTATTTTCAAGTATTAATTACAATACAAGTTTTGTTTGTATCAACAATTGCAGAATTAAAGCGAGAACATGAGCACGCCAACCGTGAAGAAAGTTCGCTCATGTTTAACATCTTTATAACATATAATTTCTTCTAACTGATTTACTTTGTCAAAATGCGCATAGGAAATCAATTTATTTAACTATTATTGCTGTAACTAATGACCAGACAAACAGAATAATAATTTCAAATTAAAATTATAAAAACAAAACACAAATTAAACAATAAAAAAATAAATAGCAACAAACGCAAACTTTAATGCGCGCTTCCTACGATAAACAAAAGTCTGTGCGTTTAATATATTTCGTTATTGTATATTTTATTTGTTTATCAAATTCACAAGACCCGCGCGGGCTAATTGATTTTTAGCGCGGAGAAAACGACGGAAACCAAAGAACTCAACCGCTGAGCGAAGCAAAAGCGCTCAAACTGAATGAGTGGAATTGTTGTTTTTCTTGCTGCTGAACGCGACGAGGGTGTGTCGTGTCGTGCAGACGACTCTCAAACTATTGCCGTCTCATGCCAACGCAAGACACACCAATTGCTGACAACATGCCTTCTCGCTCGCACACGCGGCGTTGACGCGCAGCCAATCAGAAGTGCGCTGCATGCTTCAGTGCATCGCAATGGCTCTCGTACAACAACAACGCCTGAGAGCGGCATGAGTGCTTGCGCTCTGCTCGCCACCACCGCCCGCTTTTGTGATTTGTTTTTGTTTTACATATTTTCTTTTCTTTATTTTTCTTGTTGTTTTGTCATTTGCCAATGCGATTTGCGTTTGTGGTTTTCGGCTGCCATTGCTCAACCAACAAGCAAGCGAACGCTCGCCCTCCTACTCCTGCCCGCTTGTGTAGTCAGTCAGCTCAGCTTGTTGGCTAATTGGATTTGCCGAGAGCCGCGCGCTATGATTGATTAGATTAATTATGCGTTTAATTAAACATTTATCTTTTTATCGTTGATCGGACCAGGCTTCGCACGGTTTTTCGCAGTCAAAGCAAGCAATTCTAATTTAGACTCGTATCGAGTTGGAAACCTATTTTCGCATGCAAGCGGAAGTGGCAAACGATTCGTGTTCGAATTTTTCCACCATTTGTTTCTTAATTGCTCTGAAATGTGTGTGTGTGTGTGTGTGTGTGAGTGTGAGTGTGTGAGTGTACAATTTTTGTAGATTTTACTGTAAATGCTTGCATAGTTAATTGCCTAACTAAACTACGCTCGTTGCGCCAACGTCAGTTCTGTCTCTCCATCCCTGACGAAAATTGCGCGATTCTAATTACTTTTCGTGCGCGTTTTCCTGTCTTTTCGTCAGTCATTTCATTTTCCCCCACACCAAAATGTGAATTAATTATGCCCTTTTTATTTTTTGACAAAACCGACATTGCCTTCGGCAGCGGCAGCGGCAGCGGCAACGACGTTGGCAGCCCAGCCAAACATGCTGAAAGTAGTTCAGCGTTCTTTCAGATAGCAATCTTCCAGCGTAGTTATGTTCCTCTTCTTCTTCTACCACGATTCTTCTTCATCCGCGCACTTCTCTCGCTGCTTCGAACTCCCGCTTAAGCATATTTGGGGTAGCTACGCTTCCTGCTTTTGTTTTACTATTGTTGGTAGCGCCTTTAAGTATATATATGTATATATAAGTATGTGAATTCAAATTTATCACACACCTCATTGTGTTCGTGTATCACAGTGTGCGAGTATGCGTGCCTATGTGTGTGTGTTTGAATGTGTATTCGTTTAGCGACGCGGTGGTGTTTACCCATATCTAGGCATATGCTGATTGTGTGTGCCATTCCAATTTAGGCATTAACACAATGGACGCAAAGTCCACGAACCGTGACAACTGAACTGTGTCGAACAGAAGAGAACAGAACAGAACGGAACAGAAGCAAAGCACGTTTGGCCTTTGGACATTGACTGTAATTTGGTTACATTTGTTTACTGACTGCCTGCCTTCGTCAAGAAACTTCTTTGCTTCTAATAACTTGTTAAAAAAAAAAGTTATAGATTGAATTTTGTTTTTGTTTTTTTTTCGAAATAATATCACGCTATCATGATTACTTTGGTAATTGTTGGAACCTCAATGCGCCATTTTGTTTGGCGCAATGAATGTCAACTGAATTTGGTTCGTCATTCGACAGCTCGAAAAAAGGCCCAACTAATCGATTTGTCGTGGTTTGTTTTGTTGTGACTGCTCGAAGGACGACTCCGCCGTAATTTGTTACGAGTTCATTTGACACGTGCACTTTCCGTTGGCATTTCGCTTGGCCCGAAATCAAAGCGCCAAGCGTGTAAAATTCGCAACTGGCTTCACATGAAAGTTCCTCCACATTTTGCCAACTACAACACATTTGGCCTCAAAAAATGTTGCAAAACAAAGAAAACAAAATGGAAACGAAACCAAAATCATATGCAACGATGACAAGGGCCTCTGAACTGTTTTACCCCCCGCGGGCGCAGCTTTGAGGCGCTGTCAGTTCTCATTTCGCGCAATATTTTCGCGGCTCCCGAATGTCAACCAGGCCGGCCAAGACGACAACGCAGCGAAACGAACACATACGCAACGCAGTGCGAACATCAACTTAATCGAGTCACAGCAGGACAAAATTCTCAAGTTTGCTCCTGTCACTCAACTCAACACCGTCGCATATAACACAACACAGCAAAAAAATGATCAGCCAACTGAAGCTGCTGAGGGGCTCAAAAAGGCGCAACAAACAAAAGAGAGAAACATGTTCAACGGTCGGTTCTGAACTCAACTGCGCGCTTGTCATTTTCTTAGGCGGCTTGTGGCCATCCTAACGCCAAGTTTGCTATGCAAATTGATTTATTGTAATGCCCGACTAATTTCGTCAATTAAAATGCATTAACGGTACAGCACTCAACTGCGCATGGGATGACTCCAAGCCACAAAATTCGATTGCATTTGTTGGTACTTCTCTTAAGGCATAATGACGAAATTTGATTATTAACTGTTCGAATTTCGAATTGTGTGCAAAAATTAATCGAGTTTGGTTTAATCTTTTTGTTGTTGCTGTGTGTCTGTGTGTTGTTTTTGTTGTGGTCGTCGTTGAGCGTTTTAAAGAGGCAATTTTGTGTACTTTGCATTGCGTGTCTGAATTTCGAAATGATTTCTACACACACACACACACTTACACATGTATGTGAGTACATTCCAGGGTGTAAGCGAGTGTGATAAGTTGATTGGGGCAGTGGGAATGAAGATGCGGCCGTGAAACAGGCATAGTGCAACAATAACAACGACATTAACAGTAGCAAAGCCCTTAAGTCATGAAGAAAATCCAATTAAATTCGGTAGCAAAAGAAATAAGTCGAAACTGTCGGCAAAATGATTCGACAATACATGTATTTGCGTCAACATTGATTTTGCTTCGTGACACTGGCGTGAAGTAGTCGATCGGTCGCACGCTCGCGCTCCCCCACTTCAATCCGGCAGTCATGCGTTCGTTCAGACGGTCGTTCTTTTTTGTTTGTCTCTGTCGTTGTCGTCTTTGAGGTCGAAGCCAAGCCAAGCCAAGCCAAGTAGTCATGAGATACATTCATGCCAAGCCTTGCAAGAAATGCAAAGTTGCAGATTGCGTTTTGAGTGCGTTTTTGATGCTTCGTTGTTCGTTTCTGTTGCACATTTGATTCGTCTTGATTCAACTCAACTCAACTGCACTCAACTCGTTTCGTCTCATTTCGTGCTGGTACGCAAAGGATCTGAATGTAGCAGGTTCTGCAGCAATCGTCCAGCCTTGTTCTTCATCGCATTTTCAGCCGCTGGCAGTCGCAGTGGCTGCGGCAGTGGCAACGTCAGTAGCAGAACCGCAGAACCGTCGAAAAGTTGCGTGCCCATAGGTATTCTGTGTAATTGCGCAACAATTGCTGCACTCGGCCTCCCTTGCGATCGAGCACGCTAAAGGCGCATATGCCATGCTCTTTAAATGTTGTTGCTGCGTTGCTCTGCTGCTGCTGCCGAGTTGTACATCAGCAGCGACCGCAATCAAATTTTGTCGTAATGTTTGCTTCTGTGTCTCACTCGCTCTCGCTTCCCCACTTCACCACTTCCCCTTTCACAATCGTTCTCATACTGATGCCCCTCGTCGCTTTTTCAACACGCAGTTTACGTCAATCTTACGGAAATCTGATTTCAAAATTATTAACAACATGCAATGGTTAAATAGTTTTGCATTCGCCTGTACATACATACATATGTATGTATCAGAAAGCCAAAACGAATGCGAATTCTCAAGCAGAGCAAAACAACAACAAAATCTGAAAAAAACCGACACGAATCTTGTATCTGCATCTTGATTACCTCAAAATTAAACTCTATTTCGTCTGTTGTGGCATTTCTGCTGTTAATATGACTTGAATGCAACCACAGCAGGACGAATCATTCGTCCCCAACGGCACATCAAGCGAAACGAAACGAAGCAACGTGGAGTGATTTTTGTGCTACTTTCTAAATACATATTTGAATGCATTGTTCGAGCAACGAGCAACGAGCAACGAAATGCTTTCAAATAATCGCGCGCTTGATCTAAGCGAATCATTAACAAGATGCAAGTTGGTGGCAGTGGCAGCAGCTGAGGTTGAGGTTGAGGATGTTGGCGGCGCTGCCCAGTGACCGCAACGTATAATTCTTCAATGCATGGCGCGCAGGTATGAAGAAGGCACTTAGCGAACCGTTATAAGGTTAATTAAATGCAGCAATTGCAGCCACATTCAACACTCGGGTACTCGGCAATCAGCGAGGCTCGCCTCAAACGCTCAAACGCTCAAAAATGCGAAAGTGCTCACATATAAAGTAGAGAAATGCATGCGAAGACTGACTTTTTGTGGCCCTTACATGCAATTAGACCAAAAACAATAACAACAGCAACAACAACAACATAACTAAATACTGTACTATGCAACAACTCAACAGCAACAACAACAACAACACTGACGCCAAAGAAGCCAAAGACGACGACGACGACTTTTGACTGGCAGTAAAAACAAAATGGCGATAAATACCGTAATTTGCATATAAATGGACGTAAAACGTCTTTAGTCACCCGAATCTTGAGCAAACCACAGAAACGATTAACATTGTTTTTGGTTGGTGGCATGACGCGACATGAGACGCGACGCGACGAGACGAGACGAGACGCAACGTGCACAACGTTGCAACAACACATTTGATTTGTTGTTGTTGGTGGTTTTCTTTTTTGGTTTTGCTTTAACTATGAGCGTGTGTATTTGGTTGTAATCGCTAAAGTACAGAAGCGCAATTGGCACCACACTTGCAACAACAACAAAAACAACAACAATGGCGGAAACACAATGGCGTCGGCGGCGTTGGCGTTGGCGTTGGCAGTAACCGTTAAGCGTGCAACACAGTAGCAACAGTAAAAGCAATAACAACAATAACAACAATAAAAGCGCCCGCACGCTTCGAGCAGCATATTTCGGCGCGTTTTTCTCTGCATTTCGTTGTATTTTGTTGCTGTTTTTGTTGTTGTTTTTTTGCGTTTTTTGTCTTTGTTAATTTTACATTATTAAAAGTTGCAAAAAGTGGCTGAAATATCAAACGCTGCCCCAACCATTCATTCATTCAATCGCTCGCTCGCTCGCTCGCTCGTCCGCTTCCATCGCATCCCATCGTTCGTTCGTTCGTTCGGTCGGTCGTGTTGTGCTGCGTTGCGTTGTGTTGTATTATTATGCAAATGCCGTTCACAGTTAATTACAACGTTGCACCGTTATAATTGCACTCGAAGCCCGCGCCTATGAATCACAGAGTTGCATTTCGTATATGATCAACAAACAAAAAAGAAACCAACTTTGTAGGAACATTAAACAGTATGAAATAAAAATGAAAGAAAATTGACAAACAAGCAAGAAAAACTGAAAACATTTTCATTATGTGATTATTATCTGAGCTCAGTTTGCCGCAACAACGTCGAAACGTTGCAAAAACTTTAGCAGCGCCAACAACACGACAACTCGCATTTCTATCTTGCTAATCACACGAGCGCCAAGTTGGCAGATACTGTTGCCAAATTGCGCTGAACAAGTGAGAATGCTGAAAACCAATTTGAGCAAATTAGACTACCTAAGCCGAATTGAACTTCGAGACGCGCCACTGCACGCATTAACGCTGCCAAATGGCTTCGACCACGACGTCCGCCCCTGCCCCTCGACCGCCTCGTCCACTCCTGCGCTTAGTGCAATACTTAAGTCAGCCCTGTTCACTTGGCAGACTCTCGCGCGCTCCTCGTGCACTATCAAAAAGTCATAAATCTACTTTTGATCTGTCGTAAATCTTTGCATGAAATCTTTTGAGTTCCCTTTATGATTTACCCACATAAATCAAAATTATCGCTGCGCATTTTTTGCGCCTTCTGCTTTTTTGTGCAAGTGAATTCGTCTGCTTTGTTTCGATCCTTTTTGTGCCATGTCTTCTGCCTTTTTTGTCTGTTGCTCTTCCTCAGTTTGCGCCTTGTTGAGAGTGAACCAGTTGAAAGTGTTAAATGCATTTAAACGCATTTTGTCACCAACTTCGCACTCATTTGGTTTTTGGTCGAGTTCGAGCTGCGAGCTGATTGGACATGTTGTTGATAAGTTTTGGCAGTTTCTCATGGCCGGTTCACATGTTGCTTTCCATCGGCCATACAAGACGCCTCTTTGTGACTGTTGCATGACATGTTGCATTTGAACTTTCGGCTCCCATTAGACCTATAATTAACATATGCAAACAAATATCCGTTTTGTCTTAGAAAATCTTAAGTTTTTTTCATCGTTTTTTGTGGTCACAAATTACCAGCTGTCGGTGCAATCAAACGAGTGAACGCACTCACGACACAACACCGCCCCCAAAGTGAAAGGTGCATTTGTCTGGGCTAACTCATCTCTCAGTGCTCTATTTCACTTGATTGGCGTACAACAGAAGTCGTCACATGCAAAGTAAAATTACTTTTTCAGCTAATTTCATTTAATTTCATTTTTGGGTGTCCCAAAAATTAACTCAAGTAAACGCAAACGCAAACCGAGCCAAGCTGAGCTGAGCTGAGTAGAGTCAAATGGTACTGTGAATTGAAGATACTCAACGAAATGTAACGAATCGAGACAAGAGCCGAGCGGAGCAGAGCAGACCTCATGAGAAGACAAAAGCCGCAACAGACACAATTATAGCATATTTTTCTCCATTTAATAATTAATAATTTGTTTGGGTCACGAAACTCTCGAAAACAGTAAAGAAAAAACTATAAAAAAAAATGTGTTTTTTGGTTTGTTTTTCTTTCCTTTCTTTTTTTTTTTTTTGACAACTTTTCACGAATTTCACTGAAGACGAGTTCACTTCCACATGGGCGGCAGTTGACTTCATTCGTTCGTTCGTTCTGCAGTTCATATGCCGAGGGTGACTGAAGCCGATAATTGCTGTCACAAATTTGTGTTACCGCAGAGATACCTTAGACGGAACTCGACAGCCAAATGTACAAACTCGAAGACGCATCGCCGCATCGCATGTTGTTGAAATTCGTATAATTATTTTCTTTTTGTCAGCTTTAATAGACACGCACAAACACACACACACACACACACACGCTGCTCGACAATTAACATTTGCTTTTACCATACATGAAGCTACATAAAGACATGCACGAAAATAGAAAGGAGACTATCAGAAGATGTGTGTAGTGTGGTATCCTCGCCAACAAGAAGCTCATCTGCGATTGTGGCTTCCTGACGCTGGCCAACATGTTGCATGCGCACAAGTCAGTTGTGTGATTGAAATGAGTGAGCGAGCGAACAGGCTAGTGAATGACTCAAGCCGTTTGAGAACTGTGCCAGCCAGTTGATTTGGCTAGCTGTGATTTTCCATAGTTTTGCGGTTAAATCTGCTCACGCCGGATATTGATTATTGTGTGGCATAATGGGCACGTTTCCTTGTCAGCCTGTCACAGATGGCATGAACGCGTTTTCGATTGTTCATGTCAAATATAAATTTAACGCTACGATTTATCTACATGTGTATACATGTGTGTGTATATGTGTGCGCTGTCCGAGCTACTGACCCTTGAAATAGCAACAACAACAACCACAACTGCAATGGGTTCTCAGTGCCGCGGGCGTATTGCTTGCCAGCTGAAATTGGCGCATGAAGATAGATAGTTATTGTAAGCTTTCATACCGCCCATGTTAAATTTGTGAGCGAAATTAACCGATAAATTAATTCGCTCTGAGCTCGCAAAGGCAACAACAAATTGAGTAAAGCTGCGATTTTTTTTTTTCTGTTCTGTTTCCCTTTGCGCAAATAGAGACATCATTCTGCGCTTTCGCTGAGCATCAGACTCAACCAGACTTAGATGACTGAGAACGGACGAACGGACGAACGGGTTGCATGGTGAAACATTGCAAGCGATACACTCGCGCGACTCATTGAATTATGTTGCTGCTGCCTCTGCCGCTGCCTCTGCCGCAGTTGCTTGTGGCTCTTCTGCACGTTTGTGTGCTGACCGAAGGCCATTGGCGGAATGGAAGGAGTGGACTGCAACGGCAAGCGTGATATCGGTTTGTCTGACTTGCTAAAAAGTGCGCCGAGGACCGGCACACAGCCCACATGCGAATGTAAGCGCGCACACTCCTACTTTACACACACACACACACACACACACACACACACACACACACACACACACACACACACACACTCACATGCACGCATGCATACAAGCGCTTATGCTAAAATTGTCATTCGCTTTCAGTTAAATTAAGTCATAAATTCAGTATTTATCTCTTGAATGTAGTTTGTTGACCGTCATCACTTTTGCTTCGAGCAAACACAAGCCGTGCACTTCTGCTGTCCCTCTCTCCCGCCACTCCATGCACACACATGTATATATGTATGCATGAGAGCGGCAATCGCGCTAAGAAGAAAAGACAAACCAAAACGAAAAAACTTCTTCTCAGCATAGCTCAGCATATAACATGAGATACAAACATTTTCATTTTCAATGTTACCAAATTAGTCTCATTTTTGTTGTTTTGTAGTTATTTGCACAGTTGCACAAAATGAAAGCATTTCATTTATTTATTTATTTCTCTTCAATAGCATCGTCACTAAAAACACAAACGCTATCACAGCGAATCAAATAGAACGTGTTGTCCATAAGCGTTCTTTATTCCACCTCTGCAACTTGTTCTGCTTCTTCTTCTTCTCGGTCATGATCTTCGTCTATTATAAACGAGTGCTTCATACACTTGCACCAATTAGTCATGTTGGCTGTGGCAAGTTGATCAATACAAAGTTTGTCGAACGCTTTAGGAAATTTTCTCATTTCGTTGTCAGTGACAAAATGTTATATTGTCAAATATCTGTGACAGTGTGTGATAAGCGCAATATTATTGAATCGCAACGCAGAATAGACATTTTTCTTGTTGTCAGTTACAAAAAGATGCAGCTCAACTTCACCTGACTCACTAAGTCATACGGTTGCAGGTAGCCGAGTGTCGATGCGATTGTCATCAGTCGCAACCCTCACGTGTGATGACGATGATGATTATGCTGCTGGTGCTGGTGCTGTGATGGTAATAATGATGAAGAAGCGTGAAATATTTTGACAAATCGCAGCCACTTAATCAGAGATACATCAAAAAAGGATCAATGAGACGATTTCATGAGAAGCCAAAAAGTGACACTCCTCACCTCACCTCGCCTGTTATGTCGACACTCTGTCTGCCTCGTCGTTGTCGTCGTCGTCGTCGTAGGCCGTGAGATGTGAGATGTGCGACAAGCGCGACAGAATTGTTAGTGCCGCCAGCGCTGCCGTGACACGCTGCAGGAGTTGAAGTTGATTATGATTGTATTCTTGTCGTTGATGCCGCAATGATAAAAATGTTATTGTCGTTGTTGCTGTTGTTACTGTTATTGATATCGTTGTTGTTGTTATTGTTAGCTTGCAGTCATTGGTGGTGTTGCTCGCTGAAAGAGCACAGGATTAAAAACCGAGACGAACGCTTCAAACGAAACCGCTGCCGCACTGTATCTGCAACATTGGACGCCTCGCCTCGCATCGCATCGTATCCGCGCTCATTATGTCACATCAGCACCGACATCATGTGCGTCATGTGTACAGAGTAATGACAACTCGCTTATGTTAACACACTATTAGTTGCATATCAATCTTGATAATGTTCGCACGTACACGCTCATGTGTATTTAATGCAAGTGACGACGACGACGATGATGATGATGACTGCCATGTTCGCTTCTAGCTGTTCATTGCCTGCCACCGCCTGCTGGCTGCTGGCTGCTGCCTGATGAGCTTATTAGTTACCTGCAATATAAATTACCAAACATTTTTCAGCGATAACTAATTGGCGACGTGACACATTATGATGATGCCACATTTTGCATTCGTTGTATTTGTTTGTGGCATGTAGTGAAACGCTGCGCGTGTCTGCTGAGACACTGAAACCTGCTGTCGCATGACACTGATTGCTGCTTATAACTATAAATAAGTATAATAAGTATGCGCAGTTCAGTGAATCCATTGCATATGCTCAAACGCTATACTCGTATAAGTAAACGAGGCACAAAACAAATACATATCGCATATAAATATGACTACAAAAAACAAAGTCAGACAGGAAACAAATGCTAAAATCACGCAACATATTTCGATCAAAGTAGAACAAAAAAATAAATGAAATGAATCGAATCGAAGCAAAGGTCGACGTCACCTATCACTCAACCGGCAGCGTCGCCATCAACACGAGGCCGTCAGCACCGCCGACAGGTGATGCCCTGACATGCAACGGTAGCGCAGAGCAGAGCAACGGCTGCGGCAGCGGCTGCACAGGATGATGCGCTTTCTAACAGCTCCACACTCACACACACACACGCCAGATATCTCGTTCGGCGCTTGGCCTTTAGCTATTTCGAGCACGCGATCGATTAAAGCAGCCAACGTTTAATATGAAAGCGCCAAATTTGTGTGAGATGCGCGCACACACGCATGCGCAGGACCATTTTAATCGGTCAGCAACTGAGCGAGTGACTCAAATGCGCAGCATGCATCGAAACTCACCTGTTCGAGAGCCACAAACTGTAGCGTTTCCGCCTCGCCGTTGGCATTGGCATGCGCGCAACGCTTCAAATGTTGTTATTAAAAAGTCAACGCAGCCAAGAGTAAAGAAAAAAATTGAATAAAAAACAGGCCGACGTCAACTTCTTAAATTTATTCCGATATTGACTTTTTACACGTTGCTCTAATTTTTTTCAACGCGCTCCTTCAGATACCCACTGATGAGCGCCTGCCAGTTAGTCAGCCTATCAGTCAGTCAGCCAGTGAGTGAGTCAGTCGAACGTGGTCCTTTTTTTGTTTTAGTCGTTGCTGCCTCATCTGCTTTTGCTGCCGGTGCTTCTTCTGTTGCCCGCCCGCGTTCCTCGGATAAGTGCATTTTGATGAATTGATGAAGGGGCATGCAACCGCAGCCGTGTAGCCAACCCTTTGTTGTTTTTATCTTACTAGTGCAACATTTTGGGTTTCTACAATTTTGTTTCGTCTTTTCTTTTTCATTTTTTAATTTGGAATTTATTTAAATCTACGAAGACTGACCGCCGTCACCAACTCAACTCAACTCAGCTCAACTCAAGTCAGTTCAAGTCAAGGGTGCTGCTACTGTTGCTTAGATGAGTGTTGGCCTGCTTCGATCTTCAGCTCGTTGATTGTTACTGTTGTTACTGTTGTATTTAACTCCTTTCATTTTGAGGCATTTAGTTGCACCTGCTAATGCATAAATTACAAGTTCGACGCCGTTTTAACAACATTTTCTTCAACTTCAACTGAAACATCATGTTTGTGTAGTTCGTCTTTTTTCTGCTTGCTGCTTTACTGCCTTTCAAAAACGCATATCATCCGTGTAGTGGGTGCAACCATTAATCAAAACTTAACACACCAACTCACATAGAAAAACACATTTCAAACTTTTATTTGTATATCATTTATTATTTAAGTTAAGTTATGAGCTCCTACATAAGCATTTGTATAAGCAAAGATAGCTTCAGTGTTATTGTACTTGTAATAAGATAGAAGACTTAATTTAAAAAAAAACAACAAAATCGAAAAAAAGAAAACAAAACATTTCCTTTTCATTTCAAAGACAATGGCAACACAAAACAAAATGCGTACAGATAAAAATTGTTTGGCGATAAGTTGCTTGTATTGTATACGTGACAACATTAGAAATCACATAACCTGCGGCACGAATGCTCAAACAACTTTCACGGAAGTCCACAATTGCTACCAAATTGATAAATCGCTCGTTCGGATTTGAGAAATTTTTAAAAATCGTTCGATTGTCGAATGCAGCCATCAATCGTTGTCAGTTGAGACGAGCTACGGACGGAGTCAAGACACTCGGAAGGACAAAGAATAGAAACATCAGGTACACGTTGCAAGCAACAAAATACGAATTTCTGTCTCACACTCCCTGTCTCTCTCCCCCTAAATCTATTTTAAGCAAAGTACTTTGACGATTACATTAATGTTACGTAAACAAATTTTGAATTTTTCAATAATAACTTGCAATAAGTATTATTATATTTAAAATGTTTGCGTTTAAAAATCATTATAGAAGTTATCGTCATTATGTAAAACGTCGACTTTTAAGGCAAATGTTATTAAATTAATTTGCATACCTAATTGGAATTGTTTTGAAAGTTCTGTGGCAATTCAAACTTTGTGTTATTGGTACCAAAACGAATAAGATTGCCGTCGCCGAGCTTATGCATTGCATTACACTGAGAAAAACACAGGGACATTGTTAGCTCAATTTGAGTAAAATTATTTGAGTGATTTGAGTTATTCGAAGCGTGTGATATTATCGACCGCAGCTGACCAAGTAGAAAACCATCAATGCACTCCAGCTACCACCTCAGCAATAAGCCACCCTTACCTCCCCACCCACGCGGTCAGCCATTGCGACGGAGCCAATAAAAACAGTTGAAGCTCGAAGGGTGACTCCGTTCCTGATGAGTCCGCATGAGCTGCTTATACACACGACACAGCTGGGTAATTCAATTAAGGACGCGAGCGACGGACGGGCAATAGACAAAAGCAGGCGCGGTGCATGTCCAGCCAGGATAACAACATGGCTGCCACCGCACAAGGGTGAAAACAACGTTACTCATGTAATTGTTTCTTGTCATTCCTCTTCTACTTCCACCTTTTTTTCTTTATTAACTTCTTTTTTTGTCAGATATTGGGCGGCGTTATGACTTTTGTTTGGACAGTGCTTTTCGCTTACGATAGCTGCTTGACAAAAGGCTAGACAGGCAGACGCATTTGCATGTCATTTGAATTTTATAAAACGTCAACTGTCTGTCTGTCTGTCGGCTGGTCTATCAGTCAGTCATGGAGTAAGACAGAGGGACAGTTAGCTCGTTGTCCATTTGAAAGAAAAAGCTTCGCTTTTGTCTCGAATTCCTATTGGAAATGAGCGCATTACGCATACGACATGTGGCCACGTCAGAAGGTTTAACAAAGAAAGAAAGAAAAACAAAACCCATATTTAAATAAATTACACATTAGGCAGGCAAAGTCGCTGCCGCGGTTGCCGTCACCACTGCATGAACCACTCAAACAGCAGCCAATTGTTTGATTACGAACTTCACGCGCCGCCTTGCCCCAGCACCGTACTGGGCCACTCGGCGCCCTCCTTTCACTTATTGGGCGCCGTCAATCGATGCACATGGCAACCGATCAGCGCCTACTCAATTCAGCACAGCACAGCACGCCGGAAATCGAAGACGAAAATTGCTGGTTAGCAACAGCAACAGCAACAACAACGACAACGGCAGCAACATCAGTGGCAGCATTGGCAGCAGCCGCGTGGCGATCAACGTGCAACCAAAGGCAGGCGACGGCACCAATGACTGGTCAGGCCATGAAAGGGCCAATATTGGTTTGCAATGCCCCTTGCCCCTTGCCGCCTTGCCGCTTTGGCGCAACTCGTGTACTTTGCGATCTCAATTCGATGCTGGCTGCAATTACATATCGTAAATTTGTCAAAGTTCAAGATATCGGTTAATGTATGTAATCTAGCACTCAACACCCTTCAGTCGGATGTTAAATCATTTTGGAGCGCAGTTTGTCTGCGCGAAATTGGGCATTGTGCGCGACCCAGAAGAAGGAGTGACTGACTGACGTAGTTGGGGCAACGAAGCGATTTTTAATGAATAAATATTGTTTCAAACATGCTGCTTTGAATTATGGTAATTGTGTATGTGTGTGTGTGTGTGTGTGTGTGTATGTATCCTGTACTCAGTCGATAGGCCATTAAATGACGAGGTATTAGTCACAGTAGCCGAAATATTGCGCAATTGACACATGATGAAGTATTCAAAATGGTTTGCGGTATTGGCGGCTTGTGCTGGCGGAACTATATAGCAGCGATTTTTATAAGCCGAAAAGATAATTTAATCTGAATTGATGGCATGACTCTTTGTCAAAATTGATCAATTAACAAAACCACTTAACGCGCCTAAAGTAAGCAAATACTCAGAACTGGTTCAGGCAATCAGGCAATTTATAGCAAATTTCTTACAATGTAATCGATGATTATCATTCAGCATTATTTCAAGTTGGTGATAAAACCAGAAAACGCATAAAAACAGTCGCTGATCAGTCTGTGAAATTCGTTTAAGCTGCTTCGTTGAAGTCACGCGCATTTCCATGACAATTCATGCTCACATTTCGGGCTGGTAAATTAAAAACGAATCTCAATTTTAATTGCCGATAAAACTTGATGAGAAACAAAATTAATGGCGTTGCAATTTTGTTTTCGGCTTTTGAAATTTTACGATCATGTGTGGACCAAACGAGCGAACGAGCGAATTAGCAAATGAACGAACGAACGAACACAAGCCATTCAAACAGAGACCGATCAAATCACTATTCAATGGTCAATGTGTGTTTTTACGATTGGTCAATTGCTAATAACGCGTTGGCAACAATGTTGCCCAAAACGCGCACAAAATTAACAGCTTGACGAATGCCAAAACGGCTGGCTGCCCGCAGTCGCACAGACCCACGCCGCCCGGGCACCTCGTCCATGCCTGAAATTAACGAATGTAAGAGAACGACCCACAAAAAATATAGGCAAATAGCAACAGCAACAGCAACAGCAGAAGAAGACGTCGAAAAAGAAGCAGCAGCAAGAGCAGAGTTCAAAGTCATTGACAAAAAAGTTGTAGACAACGACTTGGCCCCTTAACCGAGTGCTTTTGTTGGTACTTACACCCATACAGATGTCAGTTTTTACATACATATAACTGTACATTTGCACATGCATACTTGTGTATGCAAGCAATGTTCTGCTCTTTGTGGGCTTCTACAAGCGGTCTATGGAAATCCAACTACAAAAAGAACAACAACAACACATCTTTCCATCATGTTTCTTTTCTCCTACATACTTTCGCTGCACGGAGCGCGACAAAAAACCGTAGACTACCATAAAATTGAACAGTATGTATGTATGCGTGTATCAACGACAAGTACAACAAAAGCAAAACCAATAAGAAACGCCGTAAAGACTTGGTCATGACTGGGCATGGACATGTGCTGATTCCGCTTCGTTGCCGCTGTCAAGCCGCTTATGTCTACGCACTGCGTGCAGCAACAGAGCAGCAGAGCCGCGAAGCGAAATGAAACGAAATGAAACGAAACGAAACAAGGCACCACTCATTAAAAACGCCATAAACGCAATAAACCAAAGAGCAAACATCGATTAAACATTATTTATGGGGCTTCACTTGAACAATGTTTGTTGGGTGTGTGCACTCAGAGCGAGCGGGCGTTTAAGACAACCCTCAGGTCTGGTGTCCCAACCCCACAGATTGTCACGGTTCGGAACAATGCAACTTAAGTCATCATCCATGCCATTGCTGTCTGATTTCGCTGTTTTCGTTCCTCACTTTCGGCTCACCTTATTGTCATTTGTATGTGTGTTCGTTGTCGCTGTTCTACATTTGGCGTTTAATCATGTGCGCATTCTGAGCAGGCTTTTTCGACCTTTCGCCGCATACCGCTCCCTCATTCATCAGTCATCCCTTGCTCTATGCTAAGGCAAACATTGCTTTCGGCGCTTCTCGCTCTCGTCATTGCCATGTCGGACATTTTGCTTGTACTTAACTCGTATTACTGACATTAACCAGCAATGGTCTACTTAAATTAAATTGATTATGCTCTCTACACCCGCCGTCATTGACAATTGCGCAAATAAGTAAACAAATATCGTATTGTGCATATACGACTGCATGGGCGTAGACGTTCTGGTATGTGACTCTATTGCGCTATCTATGCCTTCCAGCCTTTCGGGCATGCAAAATTTGATCGCTCAATCAGATTTGCATGAGCGTTCGGAATGAATAAAGACATGCACTTCTATGACTATTGTTAGACAGCGTTTCACAATTATTGTGTTTAAGAGCGAGCTAATTTAATCATCAAGTACGATGAGAGGCGCTTTTTTCCACTAAACTTTCGAAATCATCTTTCATTATCAACTGATCGATATTTCTTGCACTTCTGTCGAACAGATCCTTTTCAATAACTTAATCAAGTATTTGCGTTCCTTAAATTGCTGAAATTAATTCAAGCAGATGACAATTCTTCGAAGAACAATTCAATTTCTGGCAATTTGTTGAACACTTTAAACCTTTTAGGTCAACGCTTGCGGTCAACGATATTAGCCAAGTCATGTGAAACCATTGCGCAGATGCCATGTAAGAGAGCTTCACTGTCAGTCAGCCAGTCAGACGAACGGACGGACGGACTTGGGCTGAGCTAACTGAATAACAATAATTATGGCAGACTGAGTATTATTAATCTATGAAAAACTGTAGACGCGCGTTGCGGTTTAAGCAATTTTTATGTTGCATTTCGCTTCGTTTTGCTTGCGGTGTTGTTTATTTTTTTTTTTTTTTGCTCAAAAAATGAACACACACACAAAGCTAAATGGGAGGAAAAAACAAAAAAAACATTTATTTATTATTTGTTAAGTGGCCATATAAACGCTTCTGCACACCACTTTATGCCAACATTCGACTCGGTTCTGCTCCGTTTTTTCTTTATTTTCAGTTTTTATTAATAATTGTGCGGAAAACGGAAACAACAATGGACAATGCTGCAGCCATCTGGCATCTAGCGCAGGAGTCAAGCAGCTTGCACTCAAAAAATTGGTACCTCAAAGAGCGAAAATTACAAGCAATTACATCACACATGTGCACACATACGCTCAAACACATACGGACACTCAAACGAATGCCTGCTTGGCAATGTAAATTTGGTCATTATTACTTGTATATGTTAAGACGCGAATACTCGCTTGCCAGCCAACCAGATACGGCTTAGAGCAAGTCTTATGTCAAGTAGCGCGCAAGCACGAGTGTCTACATCAATATCCTCCAGTAAAAAGTGAAAAGAAAAGAAAAGAAACAATGTATTGGTGGAGAAAAAAACCGCAGCAATGGAGTGCGCACACGATCGCTCAATGTCAGCGAAAAGACACAGAGAACTGGGCGGCTCGTCTGCATGCCTACCAGCTAGCCAGCCAGCATTCAGGAAGCGCCAACACGACACGTCCGACGCCATCGTGTCTTCAACCAACTTAGCCAAAATGGTCATCAACAACATTTCCTTATTGTGGATATCATAAAGTGGCGCCTCATCACTTCTCTTTGCTCCTTGTTATACGAACTTGATTCAACTCGACTCGACTCTACTCAACTCGATTCGACTCGCTCGATTCGCGCGCTCATTCAAACTTATGACATGTAATCATGCGGCCAACACTTTAGGGTTGTTCCCTCCTTGGTTAGTCGCGCCGTTGCTTCGTTGCGGCGTTTCGACAGCACAACCCTTGCGATTATGACAGTTTGCGAGTGTTTATTTGATTATTTATTACCGTAGTTTGCCTTCATAAATAACACGAAGCGCAAATTACTATGTTGTCAGTTCCCCTTTGCAAGCGAAATTAAATGAAATGCAACACGAATGCACAGAAATGCGAAGAATTCTATTTGCAAAGTGCTTGCGCTAAACCAACCAAGCTGACCACAGAACCACTGCACCACCCGCCACCCACCACCCAACGCTAATCGTACTCACTAGAGAAAACTTTAAACTACAATAGTTTGTTATTATTGATGTTGAATACAAATTCGATGGCAATGACATTTTCTCAAATAAAACTCACACGCCTTAAACCAATTCCATTACTTACCGCAATTCCAAACATCGCGCTTGGTGTATCCGTCGACGCCCACTCTGACTTTGGCTTCTTCCGCTTTGTGTTCAACTCTTGCCCGGTGTCCGTCCCAAATGAAATTTTATCATAAGGAATTCTTGCATAATACGCACCTGTTAATAATTGGTTCACATTCATGATGCCACAATAGCGGCTTCTGCCAGCTCAACTAAAACACCTAATTTCCTAGCTAATTAATTATTAAATAGTCTATTGAGCCGCGACCATTTGTTGACTATTACACAAACGAATGTCTCAAGGCGCACAATTACTAGCGAAAGGAGTAAGCGTTGGATCCGCATGTGAGTGAAGAAGACAGAGGCAGAGCGAAAGATGGTCTGTGGATAGCGGCATTAAGTAAAAGGGAAAGGTGAAAAATGTTGCTGACCGAATTCCGTCAGACCGATAAGTTGTCATGCGTAGACCGGACCACGGAGGCCAGCCGAAGCCATTTATAATTGATGCAACGCGTAAACACCCTAAAAATGATCCAAGCATGACTTTTACCTCTTTCTCTCTTGCTTTCTATGGTTTTATTTTTCTGGTTTTGTTTTAGCCACCATTTAATGTTTATTTTGCATTCATGTAAATTTTTAAGTCGATCAACATTTGCATGCGACAGCAAATGAAAGCACTTAGAAACAAATGAAATATTCATCAAGCAACGTTGATGTGCCACTCAAAATTTTTAATTCAAAATTGGAGAAAATTTTATTATTTGTAAATATAAAACAAAATAACGCAAATTAAATAAATTGTTGGTTATGCGTATCGAGGGACATACTCAACTGAGTTTGCACTAAACTTTCGGGTGTGGTTCTCTCCGTGGAAGGGGTAAAGTGACGTTTGTGAACGTGTGTGTGTGTGTGCGCTAGTGGCAGGAGGAGACACAAGCCGTAACAGCAGCAGCGACGTTATAACAATAACCTATCATTAAATGCTTGAAATATTATTTAAATGATACTAAAACAAAGCATTCACTGAATTACTACTTAGGCATGAATAATATCGCAATGAAGTGAGCAGTCGGTCAGTCGGACGGTGGGGGGCCTTTGACCGCGCTGCGTCAAATCAACGAAATTTTAAATTGAATTTTATTATTTTCATGCTGCCCTTACATTTTTCGACAGCTTTTTGACTTTGTGCCGTCGTGTCGTATCGGGTTAACAAACTATAATATTGGAGACGAATTACGTATAAAAATCATTTTCAGAATCAATAATTTTCCCATGAGTATAAACGTTACCGTTTCGGAAACATTTCGAGCTGTCGAATGCACGCTTAACTTGGCAATTCGGCAATACAATTCGTTCAACTCAGTGAGTTCGAAGCAGATTTCCAGCGACATATTTGACTGGACCCAACCGCGAACCACGATCAAAACACACAGTCAAGGGCACAACAACAATAACAACACCAGTAACAATAACAAAAATAACAAACTCAATACTGACAACACAAACAAACGTAAAAGTTTTGGCCACGGCAAGAACTAAGCTGGAGTCGATCTGAGCTCAGCTGAGCTGAGCTGAGCACAGAAATGACAAACATGATATGAGTATCATAAAGCATTTGGGATTTTGATTTCAATTTCGGACTCGAAATCGAACTCAGCTTTATTTAATCCAATTAGGATAGAAGAAGCGGCAGACAACTGACAAAAAACCAGAAAAAAGAATAAATAAGTATAAGAAAAAACGAACGATTGAGTTGAAAGCTCTAATTTCAATAATATGAATGGGAAACTTACGCTCGATTTGATGGGATCGAAGTTCGATACTTAGTCATATGCTCATCGGCGCAATTTCTTGGAGCTTAAGTTCGTCTATCTCTGTAAACACGCTGACGCGATAAGATCAAAATTATTTAAGCATAAATTTCATATCTTCAAAATAAATACAACAAAGAATCGAAAAACAACTGTTTTACGTTATGGGTGCCTTCATAATGCTGATGCCGAACATCATTCAACGCTCATAAAGAAGACATCAAAAATGCGCAAAAAAGATGTTATTGGCGGGCGGCAGAACAGGAAGCGCAGGTGAGGCAGAAAAAAAGGAAACGGCGCAAAGTTTGGACTCTACGGGTCAGTGAACAACTGCGCCGCATGTCGGAGAATCGAATCGATTTGAAGAATTGCATTGCATTTCGCATTTAATTGAATTGAATTGTTTTTGCGCACTGGCGCGCACGCTTAGCGAACTGAGGGCGCGACTGCGAGTGCGGCAATGGGTTGAAGCGTTGCGTACTATCGCTTTGATCAGTCAATCCAATTATTTGCAAAATTTTGTCACATAAATAACTAGACGAACAAACAGTAGATGAGGTCCTCCTGCCACACTGGAACGGCAACTAAAACTGTAACGTTTCCTTTCTCACTGCCATGGCGTTTCACCTGTTGTCGTCGTTGTCGTCGTTGTCGTCATCATTCTCATCGTCATCCTCAACTTTGTCATTGTTCGTGTTCGTCACCTGGTAGCTCAACTTGCTGCTACTTGTCTTTTGGCCAACAACTGTGCGCCTGCACCCGCTGACTCAATTTGTTGCCAAACAAGGGTGACGAAAGCGAACATTTCGCTCAACAGCAGTACCAGCAACAACAACAACCAAATATCCAAGCAACTAACCAACCAACCAACCAACCAATAAACCGACAAAACGACCTTTGTGACTTCATTCAACATTTTAATGCTGAGGTGTTAATTGAATTCGTTTTGCATAAATTGTGCGCCGGCGCATTGAACGTGCGGCCGGCGTCGATGATGTGTTGTTGTGAGTCGCCTGACGCAGGCAGGACCACCTGAGCGCCCTAGTACGCAATAACAATGACATGAGTTTCGGCCAACTTATTCTGAATGGTGCCCAAGACATTGTGTGCTAATCGCGCTGCTTTGTACAGGACAAACGTTTGCGATAAAACTCTTGTTGTTGTTGTTGTTATTGTTGTTGTGCGAATTGTCAACATGACAACGACATGTCTGCCGCAATTTTGATTGCTATCAAGTCTGTTTACCATATTTGCATATGCCAAAGTGGCCGCGATCATCGTTCGTCACGAATATATCCGTACCCCTTTATTAACCAAGAATTACAAGTATGCATATACATACATATGCTTAAATGAAAATCACCTAAATCAAACCAAACAATTTCAGTCAGTCGATTCATTAACATTACATTAATGGGAAAGTAGTATGTGAATTTACAGCTCGATTTACTTCAACCAGCTTAGAAATTATTTAAGTCAAATGAGCCATAACCATAATCATTGTGCAACAAGTTTCAATCGTATCGAAGCGAATCGAAGGATGGCTCAGCCGCTCGCTGTCGAATTGGCAGCTGAGTTTGTGCAAGCGCGCGTGCGCCTTTAGCGAAATATACTGTTAACCACCTAAAATATCTTCATTATTAAATGGTTTTGTATGCAAACGCGCGCGCGGACGGACATGTGGGGCAAGATGTGTGAATGGAGACAAGTGCTTTTTCTTGTACAAAATGTCTGCTGGGCTAATTGGATTATCACTCGCGTTGCCTCTTCATATCGTTGCGTCTGTCGAGTGCCTCCATTTGTTTGGTGTTCGATCGAAATGGGAAACTCTTTGTCAATTAAACTTGCAACGACATGCTTATATAAATTTTCGAATTGCTTACGGTGCTCAGCGATTTAAAATAGCATCAAGCACAGCAACAACAACAGCAACAACATCATCATCAACACCAATAAAAACAAAGAAACCGGCCCGCAACTTGCGCAACCCCACCCCCACCCCCACACTCTGCGAATGCAACAGCCGCCGAATCCACCGATTCGGAGTCGGACTACGCAGCAAGCAAAGCCCGCAATTTATATGCAAATTTATTTGATGGCCCATCTGTTCTTTTCATTTTCGTTTCGCCCGCTCATTGGTCTTCTTGTTCACTCACGCTCACCAATGCAGTGCAGTGCAGACTCCGACGCCGATGCCGATGCCGACGCTGGTGCGAACGCACTATTCTGCTTCGGTCAGCTCGGCTCAGCTCGGCTGCTGCGGTGGGGTGATAACGATAACGCATAACGATTATTGTGATTATGATTATATTTCTTAAACGTCAAATGTGACGTTTTTGTTGTTGTCTGCCGTTGGCCGCTTCGCTTGTCTCAACTAGAGTCGAATCGAGACGACTCAACTTTGCTTGGCTCGATTTGCTTCAGTTGGGTTTCGCGGTTTGAGGTTTCTGTCGGTTGGCGTGAAAATTTGCATATTAATGTTTAAAGCTCGTGGTTGTGCTCAGTGTCGTTGCGCTTCATGATTCTTGCGACTCTGTGATGCGATGGGAGCGATGCGATGCGATGAAAAGAGTGCTTACTCCTCCGCTCTGCCGATCTGCTGCTGCTGCCTGGCGGCAATGCGGTCCAGCTTGTAATTAGATCGCTAATTTATGCGCTCACCAACGAGCGCTCACTTCCATCTCTGACGCAATGCGCTTGCAATTTTAGATGAGCGACTTTTGACTGCCGCCGCCGCCGCCGCCGCCGCGACAATACGAAATATGTAAAGAAAGAAAAGGCGCGGCAGCTGAAAGGTGACTGCGACGTCTGCCGCATATTTGAACATTGAGATGTTGCAGTTTTATTTTTATTTTTGTGTATTTTTCGCGACACATTTGATTTATTAGTTGACAACGGCGCATGTTTATAAAGCATTTTGTTTTCCCGTCGCCATCGCCATTGCCATCGCCATCGCCATACAAATGCCGAACACATGTGTCAATGCGCATGCGCGTTGACACTCGCAGGCGCTCTGCATTTGCATCCGCATGCACAACCGCTGACTGTCTCTACACGGCAACACGATGCCTTCATTTTTCGTGTACATTAAAGGGCATTCTACTGTCAGCCGCATTGCACATTGTCGCATATCCACTGAGCTGACACCTGTGATGCCTCTGTGAAAGCTCTGCTGCACCGCGTTGCGCCGCGCTGAGAGTTGGCCTCAGTTGAATCGAACGTCTTTATTAGCTGCTTTTATAGCGAACGCAAATGCCGCTTTTCAGTTTGACTTGAAAACCATGTCATTGAAAAACTTTTGTCTACAAAATAGAATTAAATGAAGTGCCTGAGCCTAAAAAAGTCTTTAAGCTTAAATCACACAAAGAAGTGTTTTAGAAATGAGTGCGTTTTTAGTGTCACTCAATGACCGAACGCTTTGTGGTTCCATAATAAAAAAAAACACAAATAAATACAGAAATAACAAAACAAAAAAGCGGCTAAATCCAAGACAGAAACAGAAACAACTAAATTTGGTTGTCATTTTCGAAATGGGATGATGTGTTTTTCGAATTCAATTTAATTCACTTTGTTCGATGAGCATTATCAGCAGATAGCAGATAAATTGGGATCACTTCACGCTCTTAATGGGAAACCCAACAACAACAACAACAGCAACAATAACAGCAGCAACAAGAACGACAACGACAGTAACCAGCAAGGAGGGCATAACAGTCGAACTCAGAACGACGACAACGATGAAGACGACTACGATGATGATGACAGCGTTGCAGTGTCAACGAGCTCCGACAGTCTTACGGACAGACAGACATGCGAACGTATTTCCTGAGCAACTAACTGAAGCAGCAACAGTAAGCACGGCAGCAGCACCAACAGCAGTAGTAGTAGTAGTGACAGAAGTGGCAAGCGGCACAGGTGAGTGGCAGGCGATCGACCGAGCGAGCAAGCGCGAATTGGCCGAAGGTGAGCACAAACAACATCACATGCGCACAATCACAGACGCAACGAGCAATCGAGCGGGCAACCGTAAAAGTAGAGTAAGGTGTGGACACATGCAACAACAAGAACAACAAAAAGAAAACAACATTATTTGCCAGCCAGCGGTCAGCCAACGAGACGATGTGTGATGATGTTGCGATGGTGTTCTCGCTGGTGTGATGGTGATGATGATGCCCGTTTGCCCAAAGAGATATCACAATAAATTAGGAAACGAAATCTTTACTAAATAAAGACATAAATTACACTCATAGTGAGAACGAGATCGAGTACGAAAACGAAAACGAAACGCAACACAGAACGAGCAAAAGAAACCGAATACGAACAGAAGATTGGACAGACAGACAGACAGACAGATGAGCAGGTCGAATGGACAATTGGACGGACAGAGCGTGATACTTGACTACACAGAATATGCTTAAAATTGAACGTGAACTCATAAGGCAGTCAAGTGGCGAGAAAAGACAATATTGAATGAAAATAAAAAATAAAAGAATCATGGTCAAAGAAAGACAGAAAGAAAGAGCACAAAGCAAGAAACAAATAATCAAAGCAAATGTATTTTATAGGGTGATAAGAATCAATGAAGCCACTGAAATCCTATAGAGACATATTGTATGCATTATGAGGCATCATCATCATCATCGCCATCACCATCAGCATCAGCATGATCAGCATCGTCAGCAGCAGTCAACTAGGCAACCAGCCGACCGACCAGGCAACTGTCTTAGCAACGAACAAAGCAACACATGCTTCAATACATGCGACAACCTCAGGTTTTGGCTTGAGTTGAAAATATTTAAATTGAATTTCACATATGAAGAACGGCTTAAGTGCGTTTCGATTCGATTCGAAGGCGTTCAGACGGACACACAACTTATCAAATAAGACAGACTAAAAGAGCGAAGAACGAAGCGAGCAAGCGGCAGCAGCAGCAGCAGCGCCGATAAACGTGACCTCTGCCTTAAACTGTTGTTGTTGTCGCTCTTGTTGTTGCAGGTGAGCTGTCCAATCTGTCCAATTCACTGTTGTTCACTATGAAAGAACGTTCACAAGTTTGTTCAGATTTGTGTGTCGTTGATGGTGTCGCTGGGTCAATTAGAAGGCGATGTTGGCGCATTAATACTGATTTCATTTATTCATGATTCGGAATGTGATCTTTAGTTGCTTTTGTTCGATTTTTAGTTTTCAGTTTTCAGTTCGATTCGGTTATGTTTTGTCGGTGTATCATCTTGTCTCCTGTCTTTTGTCGCATTCTTTTTTTTAATTTTTATTTATTTTTTTTTTTTTGTCTCTTTAACATTTAAATTTTGATAGCACAAAAACAAAGAAGCGACTAACGTTGACCGCTTCTATGAGACCGCTTGAGATACAAGTAATAAATCTTTCGACAGTCAACAGTTAAACATTTGTAAGTATTAACGGCGGCAGTGGCGTTGATAGCAACAACGACAGCGACGACGACGACGACGGCAGCTTTAACGACAGCAACAATGGCCTAAAAAGCCGAACGAACAATACATGCATTAGTCGAGCTTAGATTATATTGTTCGTGCTTTGATTTTCGGCTGCAACGAGACGTGCATCTGCATCCACCTATGAAGTATCTGCACCTATGCGTTTTTAATTACACACCGTAACATAACTTTCAGTTAATTGATTTTTCATTTTGTGCGAGATTTATGCGTCAACTAAAGTGACTCGCATTGAAAGACAATACTTTAATTCCAATACTTTGTCGGTTTTGATTGCATTCTCATAGCTCGAAGTACTCTTATCGCGCTTATCGACATCGTCGTCGTCGTCGCCATCATCGTTGTCGCTGTCGATTTATTGTACGTCAGATACTAACAGATTTTTTCATTATGTTCATTTTTTTTTCACATCTTAAGGTTTGCTTTTTGAGGACACTGAATCGACGGCTTGTTCGAGTGTGTAGCTGAGCGAAACTGCGAAACTGCGAGCAAGCCGCGCATGATAAAGATAAATCGAAAATTTATGACTACATTTAACGCAAAAAGCCTGAACAAAATAAGCGAATATATTAAATCGCGAGCGTATAATCGATCGAGCGCTGTTCGAAACAATTTTAACTCAGATTCCTTTACGCATTTCGCTGTCCATTCATTTCCGATACAAATTATAAACAGACGTGCCAATAATAAAAACAACAACAAAAACGACAACGAATTGCAAGCGGGCCAACGACAGACCCAACAGTGTGGCAATGTCCTTAGGCTCAGCATTAAGTTCAATTTCGTTTTGATAACGTCGCCCATGGCAGGATTCGAACACCGCGAAAAATAACATAGTAACTAAAGAAGGATATGCATAACATGTACTTGTGTATTTTGACTTTATTTTTTGTTACAATATCGTTTGGTAGCTAAACTAATATCAAAGGTGTGACATTTTGTACTTAAATCTTTATAAAATATATTATGCTGATTATGGCACTCTGTAACTTGCTTTCTATCTTTTGTTACTTTTATACAAATCACTTCTAATTGATTTAAATGAAACCAAAACTCAACTCAAAACGCGTTTCTGTGCTTCTATTGTTTCTAATGATGCGCTGATTAAAAATATTCATTTATATAAGTCTTCGGCGAGCAATGTTGTTGCCTTTGCTGCTGCCTCTGCCGGCACCGCAGCCCCTGGCAGCAACTACTAACAAATAAGCCAACCGAACTATGTTGGAATACACGACAGCGTGTGTTGTCAACTCATTAGGCGAAGCGCGATAAGACAAATTTGTTTTCTTTACTTTAGCATTTTATTTTATTTATTTTTTCCATATTTTTCGGTTTGTTAAAGATTCTCTTTCTCTCCGTTCGAATCTGGGCATTTCTCGCCCTCGTCATGCGTCACTCTTGACCAAATTTGTGAGCTGGCGCACGAACCAAACCAACTCAACAACTCAAGTTCGAGCTCAACTGCTTAAATAAAGAGTTATAGTTAATCTTTGTCGCTACGAAATGGTTAGCAGAGACAAAAAAAGAAAAAAACAACAAAACTAACGTTTGAATTTAAATATTTTTTTGTTTTGTTTAACTGCTGACATCTTCATTAACGACGAGTGATCAAAAGAGTAATGAGGTGTTGATAGCGCGCTGGAGCTGAGTTGGGATCGAACTTAATTAACAAAGCATGTGCCGCGCATGCAACTGATTCCTTCGATTGACTTGGATTTTGAAGTTGCTGCATAGGTTGGAATAACACGGTTCCAATCAGTAGTCGTGAGCTATTGTGCATATAATGATCTACCATAATTGGTTTTCGAAAGTTGTCGTTAAGGTCGTACCTTTCATCGACTCTAGTCGCCATCGGTTCTTTTCGCTCTCTCGCCATCTCTCGTTTGATCATCAACTCCTTTTGTTTGAAATTTTTTGGAGCTTTCAATTTATTTTTGCTTATTTACATTTGATAAATGTCTATTAATATTTTGTTAAATCGCTTGGCTAAGCCAATCATTGACGCGTGTTAAATTCGTTGTATTGTAAGGCCATCTAATTAGCAGTTGGCTACCGTGCTATGAGCAATTATTCATAAGTCGTTGAAGTTGAAATTTTACGTTGTTCTCTTTTTTGGCAAAACGCAGCGGTTTCTTTGTCGAATTATTGCTATTGTCTTTGATTTTTTGTTTTCCAAAAAAGAATTGCTTTGATTTCAAGTTGATAAATGCCGTATTAGCGGTACGATTTGAAAGAAAGAAAGGCAATTAGAAATCTTTCAGATTAATTGCCGTGAAATTTGTGCTTGTCGCTTAGAACTTTGACGCATCGCTTTATTTGCTTCATCATTTCTTTTTCCTTTCTTTTATGCAATGAATTTGAACTCATAAATAAACAACGCATTTAGCGTTGAGTAACGCTTACCAAAATGTTATTAAATATTAATTTAATCAAAATTCATTGTATTATAATGAAAGAGAATCGAATCAGAAACGCGCATAGAAATCGCTTAAATATCAAACGTAACGACCAATATGTCTAAAAACCAGCGATAACATCGACATTTTAATTATAACCAAATGAAGTTGACAAAAAGCAAAAACAAAAGCAACGAGAGGACGGCACAGCCACTCAGGCACAACAAAATTAGACGACGATGACGACGAAATCGTCGACGATACCAACGGCAAAGAGCAGGCGGCGAGAGCAGGCGAAGGAGGCGAGCGTGCGGGCGAACGGGTGAGCCAAAGCCTGACCGATTAAAAATTCAGAGCCAGCACATAAATCAATGTAAATTATGGTGTTAACAAAAGGCAGTCGAGCAATCGAATCGCGCGCAGTTAGACGGGATCGATGTGGAATTTGACTGAGTACGAGTCTGTGTCTCGACTCGAGACTCGATTGAGCCTAAGCTTAGCTCAGCTAAACAGCGATGAGGTGCAATGCGGAGCTGTGCTGAGCCCAGCTGAACTGAACTGAACTGAACTAAACTGAACTGAGCAGAATGTATAAGGCGCGAGTGCCAAGATCTGATAACAGATGCGCTAAGATACATTTTTACGCTCTTCAATACATGCGACGTACTCCGATGTTGCGCACAAATTCAATTTGCTTAAGTTTTTAAGCGCACACGTCGAAGTCGTTGTCGTTGTCGGTGTCGTTGATGCTGTCGACGTTTGGGGGCATTCCTTAAAAATAAATTTAAATCACCTTCTATTCGAAAATATTTTCACCTTTTCGGTAACATAAATTATCAGAAATAAAACAAAACAGAAAAAGCATTTATCGTTCGCTTTGTTCGCCGTTAAATACTTTTCGAATATGGTTTTCACAATTTGAATGCTTTTGTAATTATTGATGCCGCAGTCAAATCGATTTTCAACAACTTCGACCGAGTGAAAGAGACAATGAGAGAGAGTGTGAGGGAGATAGAGTGAGAGAGAGGCGAAAAGAACTCACAGCTCATTTCAGCTCAGTCGCGGCCTCAGTTGTTTCTGTGATATATGCGGCTGTTGGCCTGTTCGCCGTCATTGTTTTGTTAGGGGGCGAAGGAGCTTAGTGGTGGCGCTCAAAGCGCCATATAAATGCAGACAAACATTTTTATGGCGCTTCTGCGGCCGTTCTGCTAGTCCGCCTGTCTGTCCGACGGTCTTTCGGTCTGTCCATCCATCTGTCCGCATGTCGCACTGTCCACTCGAATACAACGTTCGTTGCTCATTTGGCATGTTGTATATCTCTTTGCTGACTAGTCGGCCGGTTAGACGTTTATGCCTGATCTTTTGCTACATAAAACGTTTTGACTGTTCGACTGTTTGCCAGCCTGCCAGCTTGCAACAATGTTGCCAGATTTTTATTGTTGTGCCAAACACAAAATCGATGAACTTTAGCGAAATGACCACGACGAACGACCAACTTGAGGCCCAAGGCGACTCAAAAACTAAATAGACCATAAACGCACGAAATTGCCTACAACAACAGCAACAACAATCATGCCAAAGATACTTACTTTGACTAATATGACAACATTGTTGTATGCATTTTCGTATCTTTATACATGTATCTTTGTGTTTGTGTTTATATTTTTTTTAACTACAAGACTGAAGTTTCATTTTTAATGATCACAATTTGTTTGTGACGGAATGGAAATCGCTCATGCTGCTTGGCTCTATATGCCAGTTGGAGTTCGTCAGTTAGATTTTATTGCTTACATATTTGCAATTTACAATTATACGCACTTTGATTGATTAGCACAGCAGCCTAAGATTATTTCAGGCATTCAATTGCCACACCAATAAATTACATACGCCAAACATGATGGCAGTCCCAAATGGCCGCCATAAGTGTCCAAACCAACAGATAACCAGGCCTTAACCTATCGGCCACTGCAACTACTATTGTACAATGCAACGTGGCACTGCGCACGGATTCGGAGACAACGGAGATAAATGCATAATTTTATTGCCATTTTACCATTTACAGAAGCCTCGCTTTAAAAGTGTTTTCTGCGGACCACACGGAGGCACTTTAAAAGGAAACACTTTATTAGATTTAATCACTCAGTTTTCTGTTTTTTTTTTACTTTTTATTATTTCATTTGCTTTTATTCAACTAATAATTTAACAATTCACAATTTGTTTACGTTTAAATATCAATAAACCTTAACTAATCGCATAAAAACTATTAAAATTATTAAAGACACTTTGAAAGATATCGAAATATTGCATGAATTATACCCTTAAAAGGTGTGTGTGAGATAAAACACTAACAGAGGAAAACAGAAATAAAAAGGTAAATTTATTCAGAAGGCAACTAAAAGAGTGCAACAAGTCGAATTAAGAGTACATAAGTTCTGCCTATTTTAATCAAGTTGAGCTCACGGAGAAACGAAAATAAAGTGCTCGGAATGATATATCTATTTTATCTGAAATTACAATAACTACAATTGTATGCGGCAGCAGCGGCAACACTTTTGTGTATCATTTCTGTGTGAGAATGTGTGAATGTGTTGCTGTGATGCTGGTTCATGTTATTGTTAGTAACTGTTGCTTTACTTAAATCTATATAGTTTGAGTTACAATGCTCACTGACTGCCACCCTTCTGCCGACCCGTCCCCCGCCTGCATGGCTGCCTACTTGTACACGCTGTTAGTTGGCTTGGCTAAGTAGGTGAGCAGCATTTTAACTTTGGTTTTGCATTTACTTAAAAACAAAAAAACTTCGACAACGACAGCAACAGCAACAGCAACGCAAAGTTGTTACAAGTCTCGTATTACAACAACGTAGCTCAATTGCAGTAACAACAACACTAATGCTCAACGAATGTCTTAAATTAAAGATACAATGCAACGGAAGAGTGAAGAGTGCTGGGCAAGAAAGAGAGAGAGAGAGAGAGAGCGAGAGCGAAAACATGAAGGCTTCCGACTGACTGCTTGAACTAAAGACTGTCGCAGTTTGTTTGCATTTCGTGTCAATCAAAAACGCGCACACAACTCAAGTTTTCAATTAGAAGTTGCAGTTGTTGTTGCTAATGTTATTGTTGTTGTCGTTGTTGTTGCAGCACATGCGTAACTGTTCAACGGTCATGCTTTATAAGCTGCAGCGGAGCTTTTGTCGACTTTAAGATGATTGCACCCTGTAGCGGCTCCGTCTGTTCATCATCGGAGTCATCATGAACGTTGATCTCTTCATCAGAATCTGAATTGTCCACTGTCACGGTTGGTGCACACTCACTGCCAGCGCCGCTCACGCCGCCACCACCGGTGCCCTCATAGTGCATAATGCAGGCGTATTGCCGGGCCAAGCCCAAGGCAAACGCTGCCGCCGTAGGCGAGGAGCTGACCAAAGAACGAAAAGCGCTACGTTCGCCGCCCATTGTGAGCGGGGGCTGTGACGCTGACGCGGCTGTGGCAGATGAGCCGGCGTTTGACACTGCTGCCGCGGCTGTTGGCGAGAGTTGCTGATGTTGTTGTTGCTGTTGCTGTTGCTGCTGATGATGATAATGACTGAGCAGTTGAAGAGCAGCGGGATGCGAGGCGTGCAGCGGATTGTGTGCGACATGGAGCGTACCGGGCGGTGCAAGCGCTGATTGGTGCGCAATTGCGTGCAGATGCAAAGTGGAGGGCGCGATGGGCGCGGTCTGTTGCTGTTCCGATGTCGTCAGGGCCGAGCCCAGGCTGACCGAGGCAGAGGCGTTGCTGTGCGTGCTGCTCGGCGTAGGCGAACTGGTCGAACTGAGGTCGTGTTGCGTATGAGCGCCAGACGCATTGATGGATGCGCCGTTCGTGGGACTGGCACGCTGACGCTTGATCAGGTTCATGCGCTGGTGACGACGCCATTTTGCACGACGGTTGGAAAACCAAACCTGTGTTGTTGGAACGTGATGGGAGAGTATGTAGGAGATAACGTTTAAGTGGAAGTCTCTTTAATAACTAAGTAGGGTGCATGATGATGCTGAGTGCATATAGCATAGATTGTAAAAAAGGAGAAACAAAGACCCACCTGAACGCGTGCCTCACTTAACGATGTCCGACTCGAAAGACGTTCTCGGGTGCTCACGCACGGGTAGTGACTCTTGTCGAACTCCTTTTCCAGCTCCTCGAGTTGTTCCGGACTAAATGTAGTGCGATTGCGTCGAAACTTTGGCTCGTCATCGTCATCCAGATAATCCGAATCTATGTGCCGATTATCATCATTCGACTCAAGTGTGTCATGACTACCCGAACCGGGCGATATTGCACGATTCGTGACTGCGCCGAGCACGCCGGCACTAGGCGGCAGATTGGCCAACGTTGGCACAGCGCCCGCTGAGCCGGCGGCGACACCCGCTGAAGCAGCCGCCGCTGCGGCAGCTGCAGCACTGGGTGGCCAAAAATGCGCTGGCGGTGGTGGTGCCGCACCAGCAGTTGAGCCCGGATGCCACGTAAAGCCACCATAAGGATGATGGTGTGGCGGCGGATAGAGACCATAGGCGGCGGTTCGCGCAAACTCGCTTGCCACACGCTCAGCGGCCCGATTACGCAAAATTCGATTTATGGAGGAAACCGACGGCGCCGTTGCGTTCGTGCAAACACCTGTGAATGAAAGAAAACAAAAATGAGGAGTTCAGCTCAGCTCAGATCGGCACTTATCAAAATGATATTGGACAGTTTAATTTATTTCATCCGATTCCGTGTCAAAATCTGCTTTCACATCGGACTCGGGCAAAACAGCTTTGTCGGCGGCGCGTTTGCTTGCTTGCTTACTTTGCGCATGCGCGTGCAAAGCTAAGCCTTCATTAACCCATAAACTCCGTCAAACAAAGGCTAGCGCACGCATACAACACAATTTTATATTTGTTTGTATGTGTGTGCGGCAATCATGCGATCAATCAAAGTTCGTTCAAACATATAATACACGATTATCGGATCTGAATCTTAGAGTAACTGCTGAACAGCAACGGCGGCAATAGCAACAACACAACAAAGAAAACCGGCAGCTGAATTAAAGCCGACAAACTGACATTAAAGACTGTAACATGGCGACGGCAACGGCGACAACACTCACCTTCTGATATTAAACGCTCGCGTATCTCCCAGGCGAAGATCGTTGGATTCTCGCGCTTGTACTGCTCGATTTTTGAGACAACCGTTGGCGTTGCTACTTTTGGCTTGGAGCCACCAATTAGGCCAGGTGGTCGCAGCGAGCCTGCAGGAGACAAGCAAGAGTGTATGTTTGTGAATGAGAGAGCGTGTAAAAGCAATGAGAGTAAGAACAAAAAAAAATACTGAAAAAATCAAGATAACTTATGACTTATGTTGTTTCAATCAGAAACGCCTCAGCACAGCATCGACCAGAGGCCACACTCATGCATGCGTGCACGCAATCAGACCAACAAGTAAACAAGCTAGGACCAATGCGCTGCAACTGCAACTGCAACAGCAACAAGACTAGCAATTAGTCAAAGTAAACAATGCTAGATGGAATGCACAATTAGACCAATTGCCAGTCTGAGTGCACAGACTGCTTTGCCGGTGACAAGAACCACGTTCGACCAACGTCGAACTCTTTCAACGCCCCGTGACTTTTGTGTGTGCCCACCTTGTGATCGTTATCGCTTTAACATAATAGCTTTATCAGCAAACAACAATCAGCAGGGAAAAAAGAAAACAAAAAACAAGAAAAACGACAAGCAGAACACATCCAGGAAGCAGACAAAGGCAAAGTGGTCAGAACAACGCTTGGCTCGCTCGCTCGTTCGTTTCGCGACGCTTCGGCGTTGTTGCACCCGCAAACGCATCATCATCGTCATCTTCGTCATCGTTATTATTACGAGCATGTTAACTACACGCGTTTTGATTAATGAGCTTGCAACGTGCAGTCGACCTGGACGAACGGACGAACGGACAAAGGACCGACGCGCGTCTGATCGGACACTTGGTTACGTTGGTTAGTCTGGACACTTGAATTGTTGCCCCTGCAACTTTAAGTGGCCAAATTACATGGCGCACCGCCTTCTTACTTCTTCTGCCTGGCTATGGCAGCGTCAGTTTGTCTGAGCTGCGTCAAGGATAATGATACGTTTAGCGTGAAGTTCGCAAACAAATCGAATACAGGGTGTTCATTAAATGAAATATGATAAATCGCATCAGGAAACAACTCGGACAGACTTGGCAAGCGTGCGAACGTCTAAATGTTGCCTCTGTAATTTCTTAAGCGTACAACTGAGTTGAGTTTCCTTATTAACGTGCTTATATATTGTATGTACAAATCATGTAGATATATTTGAGATACTTACCGAGTATCTTTGAGACGGCTCCCTGTTGCGTTAACATATGCTGTGCAATGTCATAGCCGCGTAGGCCGCCAAAACGGGAGAACTCCAAGAGACGTTGCTGCGACATCAAAGCGCTCAATGTGCCCGCGCCACTGCTGCCTGCGCCGACATTGACGCCGCCTCCGCCTGCCGAGCCAGCGCTGCCAAAGAGTGCCGCGGTTCCTGGTATTTGCACAGTTGTCGGTAGCGATGCCGCCACAACTGTAATTGATCGATAATTGGGCATTGTACTTATTGTCATCATTGTTGTTGTTTTTTTTCTTTGTTATTGTTGTTATTGTTGTTATTATTGTTTTTATTGTTATTGCAAACTGGTTAATTATGATTAATTAACGTTAATTGTATTGACTGATGAGTGTCGCTCACTCGAGTCATGTCGTACTCTATTTACAAAATGGCGTTTGTCAACCAGCTTCTCACATATCTCACTCCTTCTCGTTCTCTTCCGTTACGTTCACTCTCTCTTTTTTTTTGCGGATGAAGATTTACGCTTGCCGCTAATTGGAATTCGCCTTAAATTAGGTTTTAAATTGCGAAAATAAATTAAAATATTTACTCAGGTGGAATTGATTTGCCTGACTGCCTGTTTTGGCTGTTTTTGTTTATTTATTATTTCATTTTATGAATGTTTTTGACGCATCTTTTTGTTGTTTTTTTCTTTTTATTTTTGACAATTTTATAATCGCGGATATTGTTGATTATTATTAATATTTTCACATTTATATATATGTATTTTTTCATGTTCCAGTAATTTGTGCTAATTTATTATTTCGTCGCGCACGAGCATCTCAATTTCGCTTAATTGACAATTAACAATGAACATTTGGTGTTATTTCTTATTTTATTACTCGTTTGCAGTTTCCTTTATTTGCCCAAATGTTTTTTTAATGATTAGAAATTCATTTGCCAATCAAATATTTTTAATCAAAGAGCCATTTATTACATTATTTATTTCAATAAATGTAAGTATGTTTTGTATCGGCGTAAGGAAGCAGGTGAACAAATTTAATTTGAAGAACGCTTTATAATTATCCTGATCTTACTCTGTGACTCTTCTTCAAATAAATAAAACACGAATCAAATATTTATTCGAATTGATTACATTTTTTTCTGACTATTTTCTCTTCCTCACTTTTTTCTCAGTTTTTCTCCCTAAAAACACTTCTCTACCAATTTATCTTGCGATTCATCTTGTTTCAACTTACTGGTTACCTAATTATTAGATAACTTAAATGTTTATAGTACCGGCGGCTTTTTGTATTAAATGATTTTTCCGATTTTTCAACTTACCGTTTGGTGAATGTGGTGCCATATTTGGCCCGCTGCCGCCGCCACCCATGCCGGGCAGACGCTGCTGGGGCTCCATTTTCCAGTGTGCGGCTAGACTCGAATTTGCTAGAGTACTAAAATCACGATTTTCAATCAACATGTCCAATTAGTTATTGCCCTAGCACACAAAACTCGCACTTCAAAATTTCTTCGACGTGGCATGCAAAAAAATATTTCAATTTCATAGATTTTCACTAAACTTTCTTGCTGTTAATTTACTTTTTAACATGTTCACTTTACACGCTTATTACATGCAACATTTGTTTCACAATTAATTTCCGTTTTAATATTACATTATTTATGTTTCTATTTATTTATTTTGTTTTTTTTTTTTATTTGGGTTCTGTTAGTTTCACTTGTTCACAACCGTTTCAGCGAGCAGCGACGAGTCTTAAAATCACGATCTTAACACGAAAGCCGCACTCAACATACTGAGCCCAGTCGGTTTGGCTCAAATTTCTCTTGGCCTGGTTTTCGACTAAACCACCACCGGTGACTGCCAACAATCGCGTCGCGCTCTTCTCGCCAAAAAACTTGTTCACTTTGAGTGCTTTTGTATGCGCGCTGAATTGTTCAATTCCAGTTTTTCAGCTCGACTGCACATTAATAATGGCGGACAGTCACTTGCGTGTCGTTGGTGTGAGCGAGATGATGTGCTCGTCTGCCTTTGTGCATGTGCGACTGTTGTTGTACATTGTTATTGCTGTTATTGTTGTTGTTGTCATTATTATTGTTGTTGGTGTATTTATTGCCGCATTGCGTTGTTGGGGCTTGCACAATTTGAGTTAATTTAATGTGAGCAACAGCAACCGGCATCTCGATAAGTAGGAGGCAGAGCTAAGCGCGCTCATGAAGCTCGCGTCTTCAAATGCCAACAATAAGCAGTGGAAAATACATTCGCTGTCTTTGTCACTCAGTTGACTAGCTGAATGCTCTTTATTATTTTTTCTTTTTCTTTCAATGATTTTTAAAAGTTTTACAATAAGTAAAGTTTTAAAGTTTTGACTTAAACACACTTTTGATTAACTCCTCCTCAGTTTAGTTTTCCCATACAAATGTAACGAATTCCAAATGAACAAAAACAAAATTCTAATGGTTAGTCTATGGCTGAGTTCAAGAAATTTTTATAAAAAACACATTTAATACAAAGATATAATATATAATAATAATCTAATATTCGGCCTAAGACAATCTTCTCTCATTGGACTACCGATTGAAACAAATTGTTTAATAATCTTTATTTTTATTTATTTAATTAATAATAACAAATGTCTGTTATTTAGGTATATGATACAACCTGAAAGTAAGTGTAACAATAGTAAGAAAATAAAAAAAATATAAAAAACAAAAATTATAAAATAATATATAGAATTAACAAAGTATACAAAATAATATACATATAAAATATAAAAAATATAATACAAAATAATATAAATTGAAAAAAATAATATACTTATATACATAAACAAATAAATTTGTCAATGGGTTCTAGAAAAATTATTAATGTTAAGGAACACTACAAAATTTGGTTGCCTACCAATTTTTCGATCACATCTTGGAGTTGCCGGACATAAACAATGAAAAGAATAACGATATCTAAAACTTAATAGTTCTCATATGCCAAACAGTACACCAATGTAAAGTAGATGTCGTAATAAAACACATATTCATTAAAACTTATTGAAAACCAGTAAGGGCGGTATAGTCGAGTATACTCGACAATATAATACCCTGCACACATGGTAGGCGGTGCCACACCCTCAATCTACAAAAACATATTGATCTGATGTCGCCTATTCAAATAGTGTTCAAAATATCAAGAAAATCGGTCAAAAAATGAAAATTTTACGAAAAATTTAAGTTTGTTGGCTTCTGCGGGGTAGTCATCAAAGAGAGGGGCAATTTGTGGTATGCAGTTTTTAAGACGTAATATTTCTGAGCTTGTATGCGAAATTTCAGGTTCATACCTTTGTTAGTTTTGGAGATATAGCTTTTTTTAAAAATACTAGGGGAGGGGGTAAAATTGTGGTATGCATGTATGTTTTGTAGAGTTACTCATACTGAGTCTACATACCGATTTTCATGTTTCTATCTCTTTGGATGTATACTCAAATATAATTCCAAAATGCTGACTATTGCTTAAACAAAGATTGTTATGTACAATAAATGTTGATTTTAAGCGAAAAAAATCTCAAATGTTTATTCTCGACAGTCCCAATTTTTTCGTTATGCTTTTTCATTTCCATTAGCGCAAATTAAATTTGGTAAACAGGTGATCGTATAATAAGGCAAAAAGAATTATGAAAATTTAATTAAAATCAGCTATCTTTGGCTTTGCTGAAGATAAAATACTCTACGCGCCCTTTTTCTTGTGCTTCGCCCATATATTCATTGAAATCTTATTTCTGTTTATCGTAATAACCTTCATACCAATTTTAGTTTTTGAAAGTTATTTGGTTCAAGAGTTACGCAAAATCCTTATTTCAGTTATGAGTAGACGGTACCATCGTTCTTTTTTTTATCAATATAGATTTTATGCTCCAAGAATTAAGCCAATTGGTGTTCGTGCATCCATCTTACCTTTTCCAGTAACATTCATTTCTTTGTATTTTTTCAAGTTGTATTATTGCCTTTTTGTTTGGGAGTTTAAACGAATTTTTACATGTATACATGTATGTATGTTAGGAAAAGTCTTGAATCTAGGCTAACACTTGACTAATAGTTTTAGCTCCTAAAAGGAAACAAATTGCTGGTCGGTATTTACACCAATCTTCGGCAAAAAGCCAGAACCATCTGACGTAACATAAATAAATAAGAATAATACAAGTAAACAAATTTTTTATTTTAAAAATATTTCTGCAATGAGTATCAAGTTATTGACATGTCCGAAGTTAAATTTCTTTTTTTTTATATATTTGCTTTACATTCATTTACTCAACACACTCGTGCATACAAAGACGTTGATTCTGATTCTCCTGAACGCCAAGAGGGACTTGCATCTGATGATTACGTGCCGTGTGCGTGATTTGTGATTGGACGGATGATTGATGCGGTACTGGGCGAGGTACTCGAGCAACATAAACCAAAGTCCAGCTCTGTTCAGGCAAGTCTAGCTTTGCTAAGCTATCGTGATCGATCGACGGACAAACACTTAAGCTACAAAGCTACTGAGCAAAGACTGACGCACGAAAGGCCATGAACAACACCGGTGCTTACACAGAAGCCTAATTTCATCAGGATTCCATATGTGCGTGCGTGCGTGTTTACGTGAGTTAGTTAGTTAGTTACTGCTAAATTTTGAAGTAGCAGCCGCGACATTGAGCCAACTGCAAAGAGGCAAGAAAAAAAGTGATTTCCAAAGAAGTTGACGATGTTTCAACATGTCAGCAGCATGCAAAGTCAAATCAAGTTAATTCGAGCTGTGGAAGTGACCAAGATGATTAAGCAAAAGTAAATGTATAAAAATTTTCTGATTGTGTATCCGCTTTTAGACTAATTTGAAACATAATTTCAGGTCAGTTGCCGATCATGGTAATAATGATCATCTTGCTGATGTTGATGCGCTGAGCAACTGTTTTTCCAACAGACCACGAGTTTTATGCAGGCATAATTTACTATGCAAATACACTCGCAGCCTGAACACACTTGAAACAGCTCATGGCTACGAGGGCGGATCGGTGAATTGATCACCGCATGCGTTGTGCCAGCTCAGATCGCTTTTAAGTCGAGTGTCCACTCAACAATCAAGCATTTAAAGTAACACAATCCAATTTCAATTCCATTTTCATTATTTTTTCGTTCTTTTGTACGTCGATGACAAGTGTTTATTTACCTAATTCGATTACCGTGCGCGTTCATAATCCCAAGTGGCCAACTGATTTATAAATGATTACCGACTGGGTGGCGCATACTCGACATCACACATTGCTCAATGGACGAGTTTCACTCTGTTTACTGTTAAATTGATATTGAAGAGTTGAGAGACCAAGCATTACTTATGACTTAATTTACATAAAAATTTCAATTTCATGAAAATATATATGAATACACATAAATATGAAATATTTGAAATTATTAAATCAATGGGCTAATTCATAAATGCTTGCGAATGCATCACTGTTGCGCATCACGTTATAATATCATTATTTTAATTAATTTGATATGAAATGAAATTTAACATGAAATTGATTGGAAAATTGATATTGTTAACATAACATCATTATATTCTTCATAACAAGTTTCACAACCATACAAGTTTTTACTTTTTCAACAATTTCACAAAAAAACAATTTCACAAAAAAAAAATATACGTACATCACATTTTATTTAAATAAAAAAAAAAAACCAGTAAGGGCGGTATAGTTGAGTATTCTCAACTATATAATACCCTGTACACACACCTATGTTGATAACACGTTAAACATTCGCCGACAGCAAAAGCAGTGTACCACGATGTGGTTTGTGTATTTGCTAATAGTGAGGCAGGGCTCACAGTGCAATGTTGCCATTAGATGGCGCTTTAGTACGGATTTTGTTACAAAGCATTGCTGCAAAATTTTAGTGTGTTGGTCTTTGCGGGGAAAGTGGTAGTTTGTTGTATGCAGTTTTAAAAAGGTATGTTATCTTAGTTTGCATACAAAATTTCAGCATTGTATTCTTTATACTTTAGGAGATACAGCAATTTTAAGAAAAAAGTGACCTTTTGTTGTGCTCGATGGGCGGGAAGGAATGGGCGTGGCAAAAATTCCTTCAAACTTCATCTAGTGTTCGACCACACGAGTCTATCTTCCAAATTTCAAGTCTCTAGCTTTAATAGTTTTCGCAGTGTTAAGTACGGTTTTTGTTACAAATAGGATAAAGCAGTGTTCAAAGCGCAATTTATGCCAAATTTCAACTTGTTTGTCTTTGCGTTGTCACACAGCGTTAAAAATGAAAGTTTGTGGTATGCAGTTTTAAAAAGGTATGTTTACTGAGTTTGAATACAAAATTTCAGCATTGTATCTATTATAGTTTAGGAGATACAGCAATTTTAAGAAAACAACTTTTTGAGGGGAAACGAAGGGGAGGGGGAAAAAATGTGGTATGCAGTTTTGTAGAGCTATACATACTGAGTCTACATACTTATTTTCATGTTTCTAACTCATCAGGTTTTCGAGCTACAGCCTTTTGAAAAAATGGGTGGTGCTCGATGGGCGGGAAGGAGTGGGCGTGGCAAAAAATCCTTCAAACTTGATCTAGCGTTTGACCTCACGAGTCTATCCACCAAATTTCAAGTCTCTAGCTCTTATAGTTTTCGAGAACCATTGGTGAGGACGGACGGACGGACGGACGGACGGACGGACGGACAGACGGACAGACAGGGCTATATCAATTCGTCTTGTCATCCTGATCAAGAATATATATACTTTATAGGGTCCCCCTCCCCTCCTTCTATGCGTTACATACAAACCGTCTCAAACAAACTTAATATACCCTGATACACAGTGTGTGTACAGGGTATAAAAATAAGAATAAAACCATATATCTTAATATGTCATCGCTACAGAATTTTTGTTTCCGGTATGTTAGTTTTGGTGATTGGAGTAACCAAAGGTGCACATTTGAATTTACAAATTACCAGCTAATAAAAGGGCACTTGTGCGTCGAAATTGGGGCACTTGCGTCGAAATAGAGAAGAAGAATACAAGCTGTCTGACGATGAAAAGGTAGCAGCACATATCGCACATGTTTAACTAAACTGTCACAACTCAAAAAAAATGAATTTTCAGGAAACGCAAAAAACTGCTTTAGTCACAATGACAACCTTATCGAAATGCAATATTTAAAAGATGCATACCTCTGTTTCTAAACCAGATAATTACACCACCTCTTTTGTGGTGATAGAAATGCATACGATAAACAGTTTTTACATGAAAACTCGAAAATTACAAATTTTGAGTTGTGACAGTTTAGTTAAACATGTGCGATATGTTGGCTTCAAATTGTTCAGGTCATGAGTCACTTCAACATTCGCGTTTTAATTTGTCGAGATTGGTGTCAAATCATATCACCGATAACCTATGTTAGAACACGCCGTGATAAGACCGGCCGCCTTTCAAACTGCTGCCTGCTGCGCATATGTTTGACATGACATGCCACATTAAGACGACAGTCATACCTGCGCCTATGTTCGCTTCAACATTACGAAATAGCACAACCCATTTCAGCATTCATTTGTCAAAATTGAAGGACTTGAAGAAGAGGAAGACTAGCTGCCGGGAATACCAAGACTAACAGCTAAAAATATTGACTGGTCCAATGTGCCTAGGAGTTATACGAAAAGTGTCCCCAATTTTTACGTAATATAACAAAAGGTTTGCAAAAGTTAACGGAAAAAATTTGTTCTTGATTATAAACAGACAAAACTTTGCATTTGCGTGTTTTTATCATAGTTCAGTTTCTTGAGAGTTTAGAAATTTGGTATCCTTATATATTTCGGGGTACTCTTTCCAAATTTCAACTTTCATACCTCGTATTTTTGCTGCTCGAATCTTGGAACCTGAAACCAATTTTTCACTCATTATACGACAAAAACATTTATGTAATACATTAAAATAGAGAACACTTCTTACAATTTACGTTTAAACCTTTTTTTCGTGAAACTAATATGTAGTTTTGCCGTACGATTGCCGCAAAAGGTGTAAAATTTTTGTACACTTGTACAGAATGCATTTTCATACATTTCGTGAACGATTTTGTTTTGAAACAAATTACAAATTGACGTGGCTACCCCCTTTACTTTTAAAAACTCATATGATTCTTATTTGAAAAACTACAATATGATAAGAATTTTCCTAAAAATAATTTTTTTTTTTTCTTTTTGTATGCTAGAGGTTCCAGTGGTTCGATATCTCAGGTTCCGGACGGACAGACGGATAAACAAATATACATCATGACAAAGTTGTAACACTGTGTACTGCGTGAAGAGTATAAAAATGTTTTTGTTTTGGAAAATGGCTAAGATAATAAGAAAGGAATTATGACAAATGTGCTGGAAGTATCTGAGACACGGATAAGTCTAAAGACGCTTAAATGTTTTTTTCATTTGTTGGAAAACTGTGGATTTTTAAACCGGTTTCAAATAAAAACAGAACAGAGTTAGTGAAACCATTCGGAAAAAAGATAATTTACTTTTCTAACAAAAGATATTCCTTGATAACTCCTCGTTTAAAACTATATTCGAATGAATGAGATCAGCAAGAATTATTATATATTTTATCAACTGTTAGACATGATATGAAAAGAATTAATACTATAATTAAAAGTGTTTATTCAAAAAATACGTATACATATGTAATGTAAAATCTTTACTCGTGGACAGCTTCCGCAAGTGGACATTTCCTGTGGCCGGACAACTTTTTTAGTCCCAAGCTACGGTATGCTTTCAGAACAATATACATTCCGGTGGGCGCAAGGCCGCAGCGACAACTTCGATACTTTGAATACTTGAATTCGTTCTAGTTTATGAAAAAATTACACCCGAAATTGAATTTGGTTTTCAGGATTTTTTGAATACACTTATCCAAACAATTAAGGAACAATAAAAATAAAATCTAATTATACTCTTTACGTTGGTGAATAGTATTATAAGTTTGTGCTGAAGTTTGTAACACACAGAAATATTCACTTGCGACTGTATAAAGTATATATATTCTTGATCAGGACGACAAGACGAGTTGAATTAACCATGTCCGTGTGTCTGTATATATACGATCTCCTCCAACAGTTGTGAAGATATCGAGCTGAAATTTTACACACAGACTTTTTATTTGTGGGATCAACTCATTTGTCGGATCCAGCCATATCGGACCACTGGAACTGGTAGCCCCCATACGAAAAGAAGAAGAAAAGTGAACAATACTTGAATCGTTGTATGGAAACCTTTTTTGTTTTGTATGATAGAGTACTGAAATTTTAAACATAGTAGTTCTACATAGTCCGACTAAATGCCTGAAAGTTTCATTGAGATTGGACAACTGGAACTGGTAGCTCCCATATAAAAAGATCAAGAAAATTTGAATCGTTGCATGGAAAACTTTTTTGTTTTGTAAGATGAAATTTTAAACATAGTAGTTTTAAGTAGTCCCACTAAATGCCTGAAAGTTTCATTGAGATCGGGCAACTGGAGCTGGTACCTGCCATACAAAATGAAGAAGAGGAAGAAAAGCAATATTCACGGCGTTGTATGGATATCTTTTTTGTTTCCTAACCAATTGACTTGAAACTTCACAGTTATGTTCTTGGGGGGCATTAAAACTATTTTGACAAAAATGGGCATGGTTACGCCCACTTTTACCAAAAATCAATAATTTGCATATCTCCGGTACCCAATGAGCAAAAACAATGAAAATTTGTATATAGGCTAATTAGATGAAGAGAAAATATATTCAGTCAAAAAAATGGGCGTGGCACAAGAAATAAGCGTGAAGAGTATATAAGCTGAAGTTAGCGTCCTTACTGTTTTTTTTTACCTATTTTTGACGGTCTGTAACTTTGTAGGTATTGGTCGTATCGACAAACTTTATAAAAAGATTTTGTAGCTTGTTACTTCTAGTTTTTGAATCTTTTGCCCCAAAAATCCATAAAATTGCGACAAAAAAACAATTTCAATTTTTTTTTTCTTTTTTGATTTGCTCTATGGACTTTGATAATTTTTTAGTTAAACGAATATATCGACCAGAAAGCATGTTGATTAACTTGCATTTTTCCGATCCTTGCGACGATTTTTTTTCGCGGAGATATCCGAGATTGAACCAAAAATGGTTCTTTTGCTTTAGCCATCAATATCTGAGCATTGAATGAATGCAGAGGAATAGAGAACAGTTTTGAAAATTGGTGAACATTTCCTAAAAGACTTTCAAGTTTTTGCTTGGGACCAGCTGGATCATCTGATTTTTATTATTATTAGTTTCAACTAGTGGTGGGCATGGGCCGTGTTTTCTTCGTGGCACATCGTGCCACTATCGGAGCTCGAGTGTGTGTGTTGAATATTTGAATTTTGTCCATGTGCGTGTTGGTTCGTGCAGAGCAAAGAGCACGAAGAAACACAAAGAAAAAAAATCTAATGGTTGGGATTTTTTGGCGTGCTTTAGAAGTGAAAATGAACTAAAAAATTACAAAAACCGATCATTTTGAATGGATAGCTAGTCGTAAAAATGGAAAAACTGCAAAGTCAAGAAGCGATTTGCAAGAAAGACCTAAATTATAAATGAAGAGTTCTGTCGTAGTAACAGATAATGTAGCAAATGTAATTTCAGCTTTTAGCTCATACTAGCGTCTATCATGTGCTAGTCACAACCTTAACTTAATTATGGACGATGTTTTAGGAAAAAATCAAATTGATCACATACAGTCTCTTATTGGAAATTGTAAAAGCTGGTAAAATATTTTTAACACTCGGAAACTATCAAAAACGTTGAAACAAGACTTCACAACTCGTTGGAACTCGAAATATATAATGCTTAGCAACATAAACGAGATTCAACATGAAATTCATAGCTTGCTTCTTCAAAAGAATGAGCTGAAAAGAGTGTCTGAAATTGATTTTCATGTGATTAGTACACTTTTAGAGTTTTTGAAGCCATTTAAAGATTGCTCAGAGCAGCTAAGTTCTGATAAAAAGCCAACTTTTCACAAAAAAAAAGACTCCCCCGATAAAGGCCATGTTTTCGCAGAGTTTCTGGATGCCCAGCAAACGAAACTAGGAAAAACAGATTTAAACAAGGAGTCAGAACCTTACTATGGGGCAGTTTCATTACCAGACATTCCTGCCAGCTTGGCTACAAGCGAAAGGGTATTTTCTACCTCTGAACAAATATTAAATGACCGCCGTACTCGCTTATTAAGTTCTAATGTTGATAAATTGTTATTTTTATTTAAAAATATGTAAATAAAAAAGTATATACATGTAAGATTTTTCGTGTTGGGCCTTGTTCGGAAAATTTTTAGCCGTGCGTGTGAGTGCGTGCGTGTTGCAAATTTTAATTTTCGTGCCGTGTTGGTTCGTGTCGAGAAATTCCGGCCCATGCTCATCTCTACCCCTTGAACCCATTGAATCGGTTAAGAGTTGCCGCGCTGTATGTAGTATGTTACTAACACTCCGTACTTCTGTTATTAACAGAGGCGAGAAAGAGACGGGACTTGAAAATGAGACAAAACATATCATTGTGTTATTTCGGCCGACGAATTGGCGCTAACAGCATGTTAAATTAAGAACTATTTTGGAGTGCAAAACTGATGAAACCAAATGGGTCGAATATGTGGCATATTGGCGCTGAAGTGTCGCGATCTGGGTGGAAGAATCAGAAAGGACCAGAATTGGAGTATCTCACTTATCAAGAGCGAACAAACTGTAATTTTCCTTGACTGTTATCGTGAACAGACTTTCGTACTTGTAAGAGTGTAAGATTGTAACAATTTAAACTAAGTAAGCTGTTGTTATCTTTGACACATTGCTTATTTTGTTTATTACTATTATGAGTCCCAAATTGAAAAAAAATAAAAAAAATACAAGAATTATTTTGACCAAAATACCATTTGTTGTTGATTTATTCCAGCCCAATTCTGTAATTTGACGGAATAATAATTTATGATCATTTGACGACCTACGATTTAAGCGAATGATGCGCGTCTCTCAAAGACAATATAACAAATTGCTAGGCTTTATAAGAGACGACGGGGTGTTCAAAACTGATTTCAATTGGCAAATGCCTATTAATTTGCAAGTTGCAACAGTTTTGGTTAGATTGTTGTCCTTTAGAATGTTCCTCTGGAAGTAGTGCATCAGAGGAACGCGTATGTGAATAGTAATAAACCTCTGTTTATTTATTTCTGTGATAAAAATAGATATGACCAAAATGCAATTTAAATGCGTTTTTTGTGGTGAAAAGCTAGAAAGGAGAAGTATCTTTTTAAGCTAATGCAGTTTAGTAACTGTTGGCGGTTAAAAAATTTTGAATTGAAAACCAGTTGTTTAATTTTCTGTCTCACTCACACTCCACACTTATATTACATAATTATACCAAAAATACTATAAAACTTATGGTCACCTAACGTTATTTTCTGTTAGGTTAATAATACTGTTAGTGCATGTTGTGTATGTTGTGTAATTTTTGTTCTGAGTATTTTGTTGTTGTTTGCTTTACACAAAAGTAAAATTACATTTTGGCCTCACATAGTGAACAGCACTATTGTGTAATTGTAGTAAATTTTTAACTCAATTTTTATAGTGAGATTCTTATGAACCGCTCCCTCTGTATCTCACATGAGATTTTGCTTAAAATGTTTAAATTAATGGACTAAAAAGTTCAAGTTCAAGTTCATGTCCGATGAACACACCACCCCCTTGGTCAGACTTTACTGAACCCACACTTTCTTTTTTCACACTTCGATTTATACTTTTTATTTTGTTTTTATTTTATAAATGTATATGCTTCTACCGAAAAAAAAACAAGGGCAGAGAAATAATCAAATTTCGAACGGCACATGGCTAAAAGCCGCGCAAACTTGAAGCAATTTCATTTAATTTATTAAAAATTTCGATTGAATCGGCCCCGAACTACGATTGGGAAAGGTTGTGCACGGATGTAGACGGCCTTCGTCTGACCGACCACCTTTTTTAATGTTATGTTTTTATGTAAATTTACAATAATTGCATTCATCTATTTATGCGTTATTCCGAATAGCTCATCAAATCAACAGCCAAATTTTGACAGGATCGAACAATAAAAACAAAAACATATATAAACAAGAGTTAGCAAGGCGACATTAATACGCAAGATATACTTGAATTGAAGAAAAAGAGTAAACTGTTATTTATTAATAAAAATATTGATTTCAATATAAGGCACGATTAAAAAAATAACGATCATTATATACAACATAAAAGTCATCGATTTGGCTAATAAAAACATCGATGACCCTGAACATCGATGTTTCTCTACCACTATTTTACACATTTTTACCTGTTATCGATTCTTAAATACTGCCAGAATCAGCCGAAAAAAAATAGTTTGGCATCACTGTTCGTATACTTGTTTTCAACTTTGAATAAATGCATGTACAGTAATATTCCAAGTAAACATATGTGCTACTAACAGTAGTGATGAGCTAAACTGTGATTTCACAATCACAGAGAAAACTGTGATTGCTATTTTCAAATCACAGTTTAAATCACTGTCATTTTTTTTTTTCATTTTTAGTTTGAATCACTAAAAATGACTGGAAAGCAATCACCATTATTGAAAAAAATTTAAAGCAAAACATGTAATAAAAAAAAAAACAAATCATGAGCACAAGTTTCAAATCAAAAAGTCTACGTAAAGGAATTATTGATTATTGTAACTACTTAAGGTTACTGTTTAAAAACAGTTGCGGTGTTCACGCATTAGTCGTAAACCTATAAGTCTATGAAAAGTTAAATTGCCAACAACAAAATACACAGGCCATAGAGTTTCATAGACCCCGAGGCATGTTGTTAGTTAACCTATGGAAGTATGAAAATATGAAAATGGCAATTTTTAGTTATTTTCTATGGAAAAGTGGCTGTACTTTCGGAAGAATTTAATTTTAAGATGACGTACGTTATTCGGTCACCTTACTTAACATAGACTATTACATTGCCAATTTCACTTCATATTACTGCCTTTGTATCGAATACTCTTATGTTAAGAACAATTACACAACACATACAATTTTGGCTTCAAAATGCAGATTTTGGCTCTTCGACTTTGTCAATCGATGGTACAATTGTATCTCAATAATGTCATCCATAAATTCATCCAATTTTTACTCACTTTCTCCCTCAAGGCCTACATTTATGCACAATGTCAACACAATAATTAATTCTTTCTTTATCCATGCATATATTAACATTTTTACCTCTCAAAAACTCAATTACACTCATAACTTGATCAATTCTATATTCGAATCATTATTCTTTAATGTTATTTTGCGGCATTTTAATTTTATTTAGTTTTTTCGCCCAATTCCACTGAATTTAGTTTTCCGTTTGCTTATATAAGAAGAAGAGAACTCACAACTTTAACGAGACGGTCAAAAAAAAGTGTTCACGCATTTTCGTCGTTAACGTTCATATTTCCATACATTCATAGGTTAACGACAAATGCGTGAACACCGCAAGTAACATTTCGTTTTTCTTGGACTAAGCAGTGAGCGTCTGTCGGAAATGATGAGGCCGGGTTTTGGAAAAAGTCGCTCACATGACACTGATGTGCTTAATGCGCTCAGTTTATCTTGAGCTACCATTGAGGAAAAGGGGTACATGTGTTTGTTGTTTTTCGACCATTGCAGTGGATCTTGACCCTGAGCGATAATTCCAGATTCCAAATATCTTTGGACCTCAAGAATTGCTCTTGAATGAGATGTTCCGTTTGGTTGAGCTTTTTCTAGAGCCTTGACGATATATCGATGTTTTACCAATGTATCGATGTTTGGAAAAAAATACCCAACATCGATGTATAATTTTCATCATCGATGTTAACATCGATGTTTTTTGTTCAACCTCGATGTTTTTTATGAAATTTTCCCCATCAAAAATTTTCACATTCTGAAAAACCGGGAAACGTGTAAGTACTTAGAATTATGTTTTAATTATTTCACATTATTACATTCGCACATTACATTATTTCATTTCCTAAATACTTTTTCTTTTATAGTTGTGACAAATGAAAATGACGAATCAAAAGGAAAGGAAGAGGAATCAAAAGAGAATATCGAGGAACCGCAAAACCACTTGGGAAGTTTCGTTTGTGTGTAATCACTTTAAAAAGTGTGCAGGCGGCCAAAGGCAATATGCCATCATTGCACGTCAAAGATAAAAACTAAAGAGCAGATGCCATAATTATGATGAGGCAATATTTGCTGAAGGAAAATCCCGACGAGGATGTGAATCCTTTAATTTTAAAAGAAGTGGATAAAAAACATATGTGCGTTCCAGCAACGTCTTGCGAATCGCAACGAATGTTCAGAAAGACTGGACAACTCATCTCAGACCGCAGGTGATCGCTGAAGCCTGCGATAGTTGACAAAATTCTTTTCATTATTTCTTTGTTTTGTTATTTTGTTTTAAATTTTTTCGATGTATCGATGGATTCACTTCAAAACATCGGAAACATCCATGCTGGCAAACATCGATGTTGAAAAACATCGATGTTTGAAAACTTCGATGTTTTCAAAGCTTTAGCTTTTTCTGCGCGATTTTCAAATTCATACCATAACGACATTTCGTCAGAGGGCTGGGGAATTTCAACGTTTTGTTGGTTGTCGTTTTGGTTTGGCGAAACTGTTACAATTTTTTGGGCAACTTATTGTAAGAACCACATTTTATTTTGTCATCATCCACAAGTTTTTTTTTTTCATTTAAACTTTGCTTTATTTATTGAATCTTCTCTTTATGAGACTAACAATAAGTTTGCAGATCTTATGCCCATAGGTTAACTAGCACTTCTTTTGGACTGCAGATAGGTTGCGGGCCCCTAGGGTCTATCGCTGGGTTGGAAGGTCATTTCAACGAAGAAGGGATCGGCTGCACAACCTTGTTAAACTTCTGGCGAGGTAGTTAGGGTGCGTTGAAAGCTTGCTGTAGTATTGTTCCTTGAGTTCTGCTATTACATCTCTGATTGGTTGAATGTTTAAATCTTTTTGTATGTCTTCATTTCGAACATACCACGGTGCCCCGGTAACGGTTCTCAATATCTTTGACTGGGTTCTCTGGATGATTTCAATGTTACTACTGCTAGCTTTTTCCCATAACTGGAAGCCGTAGGTCCAGATAGGTTTGAGAACAGAATTGTAGAGCAGGACTTTGTAGTCATGACAAGAGGAAGAGCGAGCGTTGATAAGCCAATGGAGGCTATTTGCTTTTAGTTTTAAATGCGTTCTCTTGGCTTCGATGTTTCTGCGCCATGTGAGTCTTCTATCGAGGAGTACTCCGAGGTATGTCACTTTGTTTGCATGCGGGAGCGTAGTGTTGTTTAACATCAGCGGTGGGCAATCTTGCCTGTTTAGATTGAACGTAACGTGTTTGCATTTTTGTTCGTTGACTTTTATTCGCCAGTCAGCTAGCCATTTTTCTAGGTCGTTTTTTCTAGGTTGCTTGCATTGGGCATCTGGAATGGCTGAGAATAGCTGTATCGTCAGCAAAGGTGGATGTTTTTAGTCGTCTGCTTGTTGGGATGTCTGATATGTAGAGGACATATAATGTTGGACCGAGTACGCTACCTTGAGGAACTCCAGCTCTAATCATATGTTCGTCGGACATATCACTGTTACATCTCACTGTTCCTGTCGTAGAGGTATGACTTTAGTAGCTTGTGCGTGTTGTTTGGAAGCATAGTTTTAATTTTATGCATTAAACCGTCCAACCAAACTCTGTCGAATGCTTGTGAGACATCCAAAAATAATGCTGTGCAGTATTCTCGATTTTCGAACGCGCTTCGTAATTCTGATGTTATGCGATCAACCTACTCAATAGTTCCGTGTTTTTCACGAAAGCCGAACTGGTGTGTGTGGGAGCTCAATAATCATTTTTGGGGTTATTAAATCGCAGCCCGATGATTTTTTTGGGTTCAGTTCCTTTTTGATGATATTAGCAATTTCGTTCGGGCGAAATTCGGTTGGATCTCGTTGAAGCTCGGCGTCGTTTGTTAATGCTGGTAGTGTAATCGCATTTGTGCATGGATTTGGTTGAAACACATTTTCAAGGTGGGCGGTAAATGTTTTTGCTCTATCTTCGTCGCTGCGTGCCTAGCCGCCTGCAGGGTTTCTTATAGGCGTCACGGTTTCTGTCGGCGACCTTAGGGTTGGGTGAGCTCTCCACAGTGAGTTTCTTGCACAGGATGTTGATAATTGTTCTATGTAACGGCGTTGGGTATATGCTTCTTCTTGCTTTAACGCTTTAGTGAGGTTACGTGTAGCGCTCTTTAGCCTATGTCGTGCAGTTGGCGATCTGGTTGATTGCCATTCTCGACGTAAACGTCGCTTTTCGATAACGAGCTGATCGATTTGTAGATTCGTCTTCTTTTGGTTACGTGGAGTTTGTGCCATTTGAGGTGTTGAGATACGAGCTGCGGTGACGAAGACTGATTCTAGAATGTTTACGAAGCTGTCGATCTTAGCTTCAACGGTTGGGGGAGGATCTAGCTCAATGTGTGAGCTAATATGTTTTTTGTATCTGACCCAGTTTGTTTTATGCGAAATCAATCTACTCGGTTGACCTACGGTTTTTGGATGTCGAAGTTGGTTAATTAATACAGGCGGGGGATCAGATGAGAGATCTGAAAGACTTTCGGCGCTTAGCAGCGCTTATTATTAGGGTCAGCCGGCCAGTATGTTGGTCTGCCGGGAGAGAAATGGTCGAGCTTATTGCTGGCTTTTATAATTGCATCGTACAGTTGTTTTCCTTTTGGGGTCACTAGACGAGATCCCCAGTGAGTGTGCTTGACATTGTAATCTCCTGCTGCTGTGAAATGTTCTCCGAGTGTGTTAAAGAACTGCATGAACTCAGCTTCAGATATATTGAAACGAGGGGGGCAGAATACGGCGGCTAGTGTTAGATGGTTACCACTCTCTAATTGTATGTTCATAAATGTGGCCTGTAGATAGTTTTCAGTAAATTTTCTATGGCAGTGGTGTTTGAGACGGTTTCTAATCAGAATACCAGTCCCCCCATGTGCTATACCATCAGGATGGTTTGTTCCGTAAAATACGTAGCCTCGTATGTTGAAATTATATTTGTTAGTAAGGTGTGTTTTTGAGAGTTGTGATATCAGCATTTGTATCAGTAGATTTGGGTTACGCATTAAATCCTCCATAGTTGTCCGCATAAATGACATAAACTCCATGAGACTTTGCTGCATGGTTGATAACAAAAGTCAAAGTTGCTTTGTTGCTGCTCTGGCATTTGGTGGTGTTGAGTTGCGTTTAAATCTGCATGTGCTAGTTGTGGGTTCCGCGTATTTGAGGTAGAGGGGACCAATCCTGATTTTAGAGCACTGGCAAATGACACGTTTTTGGTTGTGATTTCAGAGTCAAAAGAAGATCTGGCTGCGGTCGAAAAGAAGACGTCTGGGTTTAATTTAGATAGTGTGAAGGTAGGCTGTGCGTTTTGAGAGCGTGTAGTGGTCACTCGTTGGTGGATTCGTGTTTTCAACCTTTATAGTTAGCTGTGTAGTTACCACCGCAGCTGGCGCATTTTTTTGTGCTGGCGTCGTCTTTGTTCGCTGGGTAGTGTGTAATGTCGTGAAGCTCTCCACAAGCTACACACACCAGGCGCAGAGTACAATACGACCTTGTATGGCCATATTTTTGGCAATTCGTACATTGCGTTTGTGCGGTTCTTCTACAGTGATTCTGCGGTGCAGTAGAAATTGAAGTTTGTGTATCGGGTGCACTTTGTTTTTCTTGAGCGGCTTGCTTTCTGAATTAAGTTCTAAGTTAAGAGTGGTTGCGGCTTTCTATCCTTATTTTGGATGTTAAAAACAGTTTTAGCACTGAATCCTTTCTCTTGTAACGCGTTGATTAGCTTCAGGCTCTATGCCCTTTATTACGACTTGCAGGCCTTTGCCGCTTTTTAGCTGGTACGTATAGAAGTTCTTTTTTTGTCGCTCAGGCACTTCGACAGTACTCTGTAGTTATCTTCGGACTTAGTTTGTACCTTTGTTTCATGGATATTTCACTTTACAAAGGGGATTATATGAAAGTTGTCCTTTCCAATAAGCTCGATAAGTTTGCTGACTATGTCATCCACAAATGGTATGATTTTAAGACGGGGATCACAAAATGTGCTAGCCCACAGTGTTTTGCTGAGTGTCACATTGCCAAGTCGATATTCTATTCCCTCCTACAACTTTTTAAGCACCAGCAATATACCATTATTAAAAATTTTGTTTTGATGAGTGTCAGACCCGCCTGATGCCACTTACAATGGGAATTACTATGGAAGCCGTTTGGTATGGATCACCACTCAGTGATATTGTTGCTGCTTCAAATGGCTTTAAAACTTCGCAGAGTGCTTGTAACACATGCCATTCGTCAGGAGTCAGGACTGGAGGATCAGTATTTAACAACGCTACTGTTACTTGCACTACGTTTTCCAACATGACGAATCTTTGCAGCATATAAAAAGTGATATTCCACCGAGTGAGAGTATCCTGTAGCAGATTCAGAGGGCATTTACAAAATTTTTCTGAAATTCAGAGAGCTTCATATTAGAAGTGGTGCTCCTGCGGAAATGTGCAACAATTTTTTTCACTTTTTCAATTGTGCATTCAACTTCGCAAATTAATTGTATGCGCCATACACCCTAAATGCTTCAAAAGCAGTTTGGATTCAATAGCACTTTTTACATTGGCTGCGTTGACCGAAATTGCCAATATTATTTTTTTGCGATGTCCCATTATGTAATCATTTTATTGAGTTCCAAAGTCAAATATCCGCACATTTGGGCAGCCATGAAGACAGGGCTTCATTTCAAATTCTTGGTCAAGGAAATGAGCTGTAACTGCCATATAGCTGTCGTTGCTTATGCAACAGTCTGTTGTTATGCAAATTTTGTTTGCACTTTTCATTACTCCGCGCACTGAACATTTCTCATAAAGTGCAGGTATGTATGACCGCGATATTAGATGACTTGGCAGTTCGTAAGAAAGGTTCAAGGCTTTAAAATAATTTTGAACGATTCTTCTTCCGCCAACCGAAACGGCTGATAGCTGTCGATAAACGACGACAAAAGTGTATTGTTTATCACATCTTTGCGTTATTCAGTCATCGGCCGTGTCAGAAATGAAGGCATTGTTGTTTGTCGTGCTTCATTTCGCTGCGACAAATTTTTTGAATTTGATGTTGACTGTCCTTTTTCAAATATTTCTATTGTGTTTTCCTGTAAATAACGCACTAATAAACCTGATATATAACAGATAAAACAACAACAAACAATTTACATTTGCCTGGACGAGATTAGCATTTGATTTGCTCTGCAAATGTCTCTTTAAATTAGAAACTGATGTTTTATATGACAACCTAGCTCAGCACATTTTGCATTTAGATAAATTACTGTCAACTGCCTCGAAAAATTGCCAAATTTCACCAGTTTTTCTCCATTTTGCATTCATTTTATATCCACAGATTAAAATTATGTTTTGTTAGTTAAATACGAAACATACGAGTACTTAATGCTAAGAAATATAGAAAGTGAAAGCATATGGTGGCAGCACTGCTCTAATCTCAGCGTAAAAGAGCAGTTCTTTCAGTTACAGTGTTCTTCAACTAATGCTCATTAAAAAAGCATTGGTGTCAACCGCACCCCGAACATCGATGTTTCTCTACCACTATTTTAGAAATCCCAGGACGTTTTCGTTTCTCACAAATCCGAAACGTTCAGGGGGTGTCACAGAAATTCGTCTTCGAAATCTCGTTTTTTCGAAGACGAATTTTTCAATTTCTCTATTTGGTGTCACAGAAAATCTCTGGGACATTGTTTTTCGAACATTTGTCTTCGAATATTCGGCATACCGCGGCCGATTTGCATACATTGAAAAATAGGAATGTGGTAATTTATTTATGCTTATTTCATTGTTTTTCTCATCAAACATGAAACAATTGTGTATTTCATTTAATAAAAAAGAAAATTAGAATGTTATAAAAGTATTAATTGTAAATTTACACACAATTATGTATATTGCAGCTCGCCAAATTTTACAAATGGTTTGACAATCATAATCTCTCTTCTTTTGTGATTGGCAATGGTAATATAATACGTTATAAATTCAAAATACTTCAAATGTGAAAAGTCATAATCAATTATATGTGCGAACTAGTAAATAAAGTTATGAAGATTGTACCACATTACAGCATTGCTAGCTAAGGGAACGTACCCAAATTACGTGACCCATTTTTGACACTTTTTGCTTGCTTTTGGTTTTTCACGAGTTTGCTTAAACATTTCAAATGCAACAGCATATTAATTATAATTTTTAGATTATTTTAACAGTTTCTTTATTTCAATTCGAATATATTTTTAAATTTTCGGAAATGAATGCAAACAGATTGACGAGGCATGAAACTGATTTTTTTTGCTGCTCAAAAAAAATTGGTTGATTTGAGAAAGCTGTTTTTTAAAATGCAAATTTATTAATGAAAACATGTAAAACAACGAATTGTTTGAATGCAGATTAATGACGAAAACCACAAAGTTTATTTCTTCATTCATAATTTTTTAAAATAACTTAAAATAAGGCTGAATTTAAACAAATCGCTGAGGGTATAGTCAGAGATTTTGCTAGAGAAAAAATTTCCCTTTGAGAGATTTTCTGTGACACCAAAATTTCCCTTTTGGTTGTTTTTGGCATCAAATCACTTCTAAGAGATTTCTGTGACACTCCCGGTTGTTTTTTATTTTTTTTATTTTTGCGAATATTGAATGACTCAATATTATTATTATTATTTTAAGTTAAATTGTCACAAAAATAAATATCTGTCTTCATTATTCATTGCAGTTTTCCTAATTCATATAGTTATTAAGTTTTTCGAATTGTGGGATATTTTTGTACTGATATATCAGTCATTTTAAAATTCCACAAGTGCAGTATTGGCTTGCCATATGTCGCACTACATTTCCTTGTGACGTGTCTTGCTCCTCCATTCACGGAAATTTTCCATTTATCTTCTTCTTCAGATCGAGGACGATTTTGCGCCAACGTGATACTTTTGAGTAAATTTGGGCTCGGTATTTGCGCATATTGAATGACTCAAACTTCTGATGAATCTGTCATGAATCGTTAGTGCAGTATTGTATTATCGTATGTCACGGTGTATTCCCTGGTGATGTGTCTCGTTTATCCACCTCGCAGAATTTTTTCTGTCGACGCTTTTGCGCCAAGTTGACACTTTTGCGATGATGGTGACACTAAAACACCATTTTCCGAATGAAACAGAGTGAACCCATTCCATTCGCGACAAAACCGTCAAAGTTGCTGGTTGTATATTTCCGCAAGTTTGATCATAATAATAATAAACTCGACCGCACGTGTGATGAATGAAATCTGAACTGAAAAATAACATGATGACGGCCACCATATGTAAAATATGTAAAGATGAAAAGGATTTGGTACCTTTGAGTGGAGAGTACCTAGGCCTCAATTTCCTGGACATCATCAAAAACGTTACGCAAAGCAATGTGAGTAGACCATTAAATTGGTGTGTAGCTTTTATACATAAATTTCTTTTTAAAACTAGATGACTACTGTTGATATTGGACAAAATGTTGTGTGCAACACATGTGCTGGTTCTTTGTATTTGGTACATACAAAAGTGCTAGAATATAAACGTGTCTTTCTGCCCGAGCAATCAAAATCGGTGAAGAAAGTACAGTCAGCTTCCAAAAATATAACAAGCCCCAAAAAGAAATCAAACCTCAAATCGGTTGTTGATGAGGTGAATGAAGAAAAGTTGACACAATCTAAAAAAGTCAATGGTGACATTACATCGTTCTTAAAGCCGATAGTAAAAACAAATGTAACAGCAAAGACGAAGAAGACCTTAGAACCTTTATTGTCCACAAAAAAAACAACCAAGGAAAATGTTACTGATGTCATCTCTCGAAATGAAATCAATTGTACTTCAAATATTATCAGCTGCACTGACTCTGAACAAGATATTACAGAGGTGAAGGTAAGTCAGCCACCAGCCATCATAGAAGCGCCAACAGTGAATAAACCAGAACCGATTAGAAAGCGCCGAAACACGGTGTACAGTTTTGATTGTGAACATTGCGGTTTTCAATCTGGTCTCATAAGAGTGTTTAAAAATCATTTGATTGAAGTTCACAATGTGAAGACGCCGCGAATCTTTGAGTGTAAGGAATGTAACGCCAAATATGTCGCAAAAGCAGGCTTAGACACTCACTTGAAAAAGTGTCTGAAAACAAACTCTGAAAAGGACACAACAAACAACCAAGATAAAGCTGAGGAAGATTCGATAAAGAATAACAACCCGTCATCCGATTCTTCAGTCAATACGAAGACGGAAGTAAAGTCTTTGGAACAAAATGGCTTGTCCGAAAGTGATGATGATAAAGATTCGGTTAATTATGAGAGTAGTCCTCTATCATCAACTAAACTAAACCAACATAAAGAAATAACAAATGGTTCAACAACTAAAGATCAAGCATCAAAACTAAATTTGACAGGTAATTATTTTGCAAATTATATTATGTAAATAATTCTAAAGACAAGTCATTTGTAGAAGACCATAAGTACGATGAGGATGTAACATCGATGGAATTTTCGATTCAAGTGGCTAAAATTCTTCCAGTTGTAAAGAAACCTGTTAGTCTGAAAGATAAGCCTTCGATGACTAAGAAAAATGTGTCACCATTGAAGAAAGCATCGTCGTCAAAAAATAAAAGATCCTTGTCAACAAACGAAGACACTCCACCTTCAAAGAAAAAAAGAATAGAAGATAATTTGAAAGCAACTAAAGATATTTCACCCTTAGAGGACACTTCACCAATGAACGATTTTGTTCCAACCGATGTAACCTCACCAAAAAAGAAAGAACTTTCATCACCGCAGCGCACTTCGCCATTAAAGAAATTATCTTCACACTCGAAGAATGAGGCTTCAAAGAACGATACTGAAATCTTTCAGTTTATCTGTTCTCATTGCAAGAAATTGATTGTAGGGCCTAAGGATTACAAACGTCATCTTCTCGTTGAGCATGACGATGAAGATAATCACATATTTGCATGCGAATTCTGTCCAAAAAAATATTTGGCGTATAGATCTTTAAAACTGCATTTAGATAAAAATCATACAACGTCGAGCACAACTGAAAACAGTAAGCAGCAAAATGATCCAATCATTCAAGGTGAAAACATTGCATCTGTTGATGATAGCTTCCATAGTAGCAATAATTTCGACAATCTAAGTTCCAAAAAGGGAGAACACGATAGTTCAACGGCAATAACTTTACAAAGTGGTGAGGAACTTGAAAAGACAATTAAAGTTGACGAATTTAGATCACCCAAAAAACGCAAACAGAAGACTAAAATTAATGAGTCCCACTCGGAGAAGCGTGAGTGCAAAAAGGACATAGAAACGCCAAAGAAAGGAGTATCCAACATATTAGCAGATGGATCTGCTAAGAAAAAAAATCTTTCTGTAAGCTTCGACATCGAAGATGTCAACGATTCTTCTTTGAAAGATCCTGAGATGCAGTGTCCAAAATGTTTGAAATGTTTTAAAAGTACAAAAAAACTTAATCGCCATATAAGTAAGGCTCACAGCACAGTAAACGGAGCTATTACGGAACAGATCAGCAAAAACGATGTATTTCGTTGCGAACATTGCAGCAAAGCTTTTTCAGAAAAAACATTTCTTTTAAAACACATGAAGACAAAACATGAATTTGAATAATTTGTTAGCGCCGAGGACGTATGGCTTTTATCATTTGTAAAATATAATACTACTTTTGTACGTTAACTAAGACTTGTTTTAAATTAGTGTAAAAAAATCAGATCCACCTTAACAAATATATTTTTTTGAACTAAAAATATTTTTTAATTTACTAAAAATATAGAAACATGGATTTTGTTTGAGCCATTTATACAGGGTTTTCTTATGATTGCACTCCCAAGAGATATTTCAACACTAATTAAAACAACAATTCTAAATCAACTTCAGATGCTAACAATAATTTAGACCAAAAACTACTTTAACAGAACCAGAAGAATTATCTATATTGGGTACACTTTACTACTTAACAAGTAAATAAAAAAATATATGTAACAAATCAAAACATAAAGCTAAGCGACTGTCAATGATGGATGTAAAACTGGTTGCCGGTTAGGATGTTTTGCTGTGTATCTCAGCTTGGGCAATCTTCATAACGTCCAATGCGCCTTTCTTAATCAACTCCTCTGCAAGTTCTTGACCCAGCTTGTTGCTTCGTATGTAGAGCTCTCGATTGTAGCACGCATGCTGATAGAGACCACAGAAGAGATTGTCTACGTCCTCAATTAATGCTGACAGTGTCTGGGGCATAGGCTTCTCCTCATCGGCATAGTCAAACATTTGAACGGTTTTTTGGAGGAACGGACATTTGGCATGCGTGTCATTATTGTCACTATTGATCTTTGTACTGGTGGAGGTAGAGAATTCCATGCCGCTCCCTTTGTGTAGTGCAGCAAATGGACACTTGGAAGAACTTGATGGTATTGCATTGTCAATTTCATCGCCGCAAGCGGATCCAGACGGCTTTGATGTGATTGGACATTTGCCGGAATTAGCGAATGCAACTTTCTTGTCGTTGCTAACAAACGGGCACTGCCCCATAAAATCCTGCCCCACATCAATTTGCAAGGGGCAGTGTGCACTGTCACTGTTGGCATTTGTGTCCGCATCACCACCTCCGACATTATTAAGAGGTGCGTTGAGACCATCACCACCACCAACAACAGGACATTTCTTGGCCAAATCGATATGCTTCTCAATAAGTTCATCTACATTGTACGTCGATGATATCTGCTCAACATCGGCATCATCATTAATGACAAGCGGACTGCTCCGTTGTTGTGGACTATTGTCATTTGAATCACCATTCCGACCACGTTTTGCTGGTGGTGGCGAATCATTGCTGGTATCTCCATTGTTATTGCCATTGCTATTTCCATTCTCAACATCTGAGGCAGTATCCAAGCTCCGCTTAAGTGGCTGCTCTTTAAGCGTGCAGGCCAGTTTATCACGTATCTCTATTGCACCATCTAGACTCCAAACTGCGCCGGTTAGCGATAAGCCTACTTCACCCCCATTAGTATCTTGCATTGCCTTTAGTTTTCCATTCAAGTTACTCCACACGGCAACCGGCGCTGAACATCCACCGCCGAGAGTTTTAAGAAAACTACGTTCAGCCAGAATTCGGCATGCTGTTGGCAAGCACATCAGTTTTTGAAGCATGTCAAGTATTTCGTTGTCATTAGCACGACATTCAACGGCCAAAGCACCCTGTCCCACTGCATACAGCAAATCGGTTGGCTCTAATATCTGGCTAATGCGATTCATCCAACCCATGCGCACAAGACCCGCTTGTGCTAGTATGATGCCGGCGAATTTTGAGTCCGGAGCATCCAACTTGGCTAGCCGCGTGTTTAAATTTCCACGTATGTCGCAAACAATCAAGTGCGGATACTGACGTCGGATTTGCGCTGTGCGACGTAACGATGATGTGCCTAAAAATAAAAATTATAAATTCATTAAAGCCCATTTGATGTCGAGATCGATTATAACAACTCACCTATGACACTGCCTTTAGGCAAAGTAGCAATGTTGTGACCACGGTGGTTCTCACGCAATACCAGTGCATCACGAGCATCCTCACGTTCCAATACCGCACCAACAGCCATGCCGACGGGCAATGCTGTCGGCAGATCTTTTAACGAGTGCACAACGAAGTCAACACCGCCATTACGCAGCGCATCTTCCAGGTCCCTTGTGAATAGGCTTTTCTCGCCTATTTTTGGCAGTGATATGTTTAAAACACGATCACCAATCGTTGTCATAGTATCTGAGGGTGCCATAAAAAGATACTTCAATTAGTGAAAATTGCTATGAAATTTAATACTACAAGGTATTGATTAAGTTAAATGTCACTATGCATAGGTAACCCATATATTTATTACATCATGCAAACGTAAACACGCAAACGCGTTATCAATCAATTGTTTTGTTATATAACTGAATTATCAGCACGCAATGCTGATGTCTGTTTTATCAACTTCTCCAAATATTGTTTTCACTGATATGCAAAACAGAAAACGATAGAGCGACAAATTAAAAAAGTGAACAGTTTTTATGAATTAAATGGTCAATCACATTGAGAATGTGGACATTTATTGGGGTTTTAAAAAAAATTGAGAATAAAACAACGGTCATAAATATCTTTATTCTTAGATAAGTCTCACGACAAACTCTTAAGATTTACTAATACTTTGACCGTAACGCAATCGTAGCAAACATTCTGAAATTTAATAGAATCGGATTTTCGATAGCCTTGCCTTGAAGTATCACCATATGATAACAGAATATGAAAATCATACCCACGTTGGGCATTTTTAAGTAGCTTCTACAGGAATATTTTGCCGAGTCATGCTTCATATCAAGAATATGAATTTGTGCAAACAGGCGGTAAGCATGATAGTATTGGAATGTTTAAAAATTAGAACGATAATCTTGGCTTAAGAAGAGACAGCTTGGGTGTCGCAGATAAATTCCGAAACGTGATACTGACGTTTTATTGAATGCAATAATTTTATTTCTTTGTTTTTCACTTAAAATAAATACTCACGTATTTCAAACTTTTTGCTGGGGAAAAGCTTCTGCAAACGTCCAATAACATGTTTAGTTTGAATGAGCGCCAACTGAAAAGAAAATATTTATTTAAAATTAATCATCGGAAAGAAAATTTTAATTAAAACCAATAACTAATGACACAATCAAAGATATAAGAAGAACGAATTTCAGTAATTGATCATTTAAGAAAAGAGCTGCCATTTATACGTTGGAAATTGTTTTCGGCCCATTTGGAACAGTAAGCGATTAATGTATACTCAGTGACAAACCCATTAGCATTTCAAAATACGGTTGAAAACATTATAAATTTAAATTTGCAGCAAATTCTGATTAGACGCTGTCAGCTGAATGCGTAATTGGAATCGTTCAAAAACGACAACGAAACAAAAAATTTCAAAAATATCTTCAACTCAAACATTGTGACTTTCTTACAACATTTTTCCTTTTTGCAAAGGCAACAGGCCTTGGATTTCATTTGTTCGACTTGAGTACACAGATCAAGAGTAACAAAAAAATAAACACAATATAATTTAATTTGAAGTGTAATTTTAAAACAACCAATCATGCTGCGACAGCCAAGTTGAATTCAAAATTCAAAGCAAGCTCGTGATGAGATGTAGTTGCTGCACCCCCCGACCGACCAAACGACCTTATAACCATGCTTAAAGCGGATTTAGGTTCATTACTTGTTGTATAACAACCCAAAAAGCGAGACATAGAAGCAGCAACAGGTCTTGCGTAAAAATATAATGCAGCGAACAGTATGACGGACGTTCATACAAACAGATTGGAAATATGCATCTTACTCATAGGCTTACCTCGCTTTTCCTGGATCCAACGCGAATAATTTTTCCCTCAGTTTGAACAGACATGTCTCAAATAAAGTAATGATTCCTGCAATTTGTTGTTGCTGGGTGGCAGCTTTCTGTATTGTATTGGTATTTAAGTGAAAGTACGATGACCGTGGACTCGATGTATCAAGCAGCAACGAAAATACGGTGGGTGGAGGGCAGGAGGACGTTATAACACGTTTTTCATGAGGCGCGCCAGCGTATTTATGAATGAAAATTAATGAGAAATTCGCACTCTAATGAATACACATTTTCACACAACTAAGTTTGGTTGACGTCTAGTCCGATTAACTCAAAGAAGTCTTAATTAATAAAACTACTTATTTTTAAATTGCTGGCCGATACTACGAACCGAGCAAAGTGCAAACGAAAAATGAAAAATGTCGTGAGACCAACGAATTACGAAACCTGCGGTATTTGCCACTCACGTTGGACGACAAATATAGTGTTCATGATGAAAGGTAACGTTGTAAATTTAAAAATTTTCGCAATGAAATCAACATCAAAATACTCGGAATAAAAAGATATATTTATTTTAGCTATCCACTCCAAAAGACTCTTTTAAACAACATTTTTCTCATATATTTTTTGTCACAGAAATAACAATAAAAAACAAAGCAGGCAATGTTTAAAATTTGTAAACAGATGATTGTGTGCACTCAACAAATACATTTTTCCATTTCATCCTGAACAACTTTGTTGTTTCTCGAAAAACTATTTTCTGACAGTAAATAGTTAAAAGTGAAAAACCAACATTTGAATACAAAGTTATGTGTATATAAAAATGTAAGCACATTTGACTGTCACCCCTCAATAGCTTTGTGAGTTCATGGTGGCCTCTTTGTAGAGATGAGTAAACTGTGATTTTACAATCACGGTTTTGACCGCTCTTTTCAAAACACAACGATTCCAAGCTGCGATTGAGTCATAGCTTAGAAAAACTGCTCAGATGTTTCTTATGTGACTTAAAGTTAAAGTGAGACTGTCAGTAATTCAAAATTTGTGTACATTTTTTCAATACAAATTAACTACTTACGAAATTAACTGTGACATGTAGTGTATGTACTTGGTAACTGAGTCTGAAAACTTAATTGTTTTAGGTGTATGTAGTATAACATAGGAGTACATAGTGCTAAGAACAAACGAATGTGAAGGCTCTTGGGTGCAGCACTGCGTATACAGCGTAAAAGAGCAGTTATTTCTGAAACTGTGATTTCCAATTAGCGTTTAGCGAGCAGATCAATCACAGCTCATCACTGTGATTAGAGAATCACTGTGAACATATCACAGATCACGTAAAATTGCTCATCACTACCTCTTTATGATGTCAAAATGTCAAGAAGAAGACAAGTTTTTGTTTTGCCGATTTAAAAAAAACAACAAAAAAATTAAGAGGAGGTGACTGCCAGTCATATGCTTTTATATTATTTTGGTTTGTTTTTAACTTGGCAGAAAAAGAAAGGGACTAGAGAACTACTAATAAAGTGATTGTCTACACTTGGTTTGTTTGTAAGGGATGAGAGCGTTTAAATAGAGTGGTAAAAATGTTTTTGGTATGTCTAATATAATTCTAAACAACTACAATAATTAATGTTATTCCTTCGCAGTATATCAGTCGCCCAATGGGCACACTAAGCACTCGGATGCAAAAAATTCGTGATAGGTTGGGTATCGAATTCGTTGCAAAATTGGAAGAGGTTCATGCTGGTGCACTTCGTACGGGCGTTGTGTCTACCGCTGATTTGCAAGTAGCCTTTTGCAAAGTACGTGATAGTGCTCGAAACCCAAATCGTGCCAACACTATTTGGTATGTGCTAGCTATAATTGCATTTATAATGGTCGCCACGCCATTCTTCTACGAGATCTTGTCTTTTATCTTCGGCGTACGGTGTTTTCTCCCTAACAATTACTTGGTGTCGGAAGCAACTCGACCCATTAGTGACTGCGAATTCTGTAGAGATGTCAATAGACCGTTAATATTAAAGAATTTAACACGTGAAGGTTTTGCTCCATATGCCTATTCCTCAATGCCAATAATTGTCAAAGACGCAGTTGCACACTGGCCAGCAAAGCAACAGCTTGACTTCGAATATCTAAAAGATTTGTACATGAGTGTATCAGGATCGTTCGAAGATTGCCACTTTTTACATTTTAACTCTGATTTGAAAACACTCAAAGATGTGTTTTCTATGAGCCGGGAGCGTGCTAATCTTAGCGAAGGACAAAGACCTTGGTATGTTGGATGGAGTGTTTGCCATGCAACAGTTTTGGGTGAATTAAGAAAACTATATCCAAGACCACATTTCCTGCCTGTGGATGCGGAAATGCCTCATGCAGACTTTATATTTATGGGCTACGAACATGGCGCTGTAATGCATGTATGTTTGTCAATATGTATAATTTAAGCAAAGTTAAAAATTATTTGTAATTAACTAGTTGGATTACATTCCGAGACTGATGTGGCAGGCGCAGCTGCGTGGTAACAAGAGCTGGGTCTTAGCGCCAACGCCCGAATGTGATCATCGTTGTCAATCTTTCAGTTTTTACGTGGAGGCAGGTGATGCAGGTGAGTGCGCTTTTGTTTCCATACAGTATTTTAAACAAATTCAAGAAATTACAAATATTCTAGTGCTTGTGGATACACGTCTTTGGTACCATGCCAACACAATCCCTAAAGGACAGTTTTCACTAACCATACAATCAGAATATGGCTGACAAAATTTCCTTTCGATACTGATATGAAAAATTTGCTTAAATTATGCGCAGCGAAACCTTGATTAAATCAAATTATTTTCGTAAACTCAAAATGTAACGATTAAATTCAGTGTTGCAAGCCTTAATATAAAAAAAATATTAACGAAACTACCCATAATCCATTTCCAACACTTTATGAGTGAGAAGCGGCAATTTAAGATGGCTGAATTTGTAGATGTCGATTTTAGTAAATTAACAAGTAAAATATTCGCCAATTTTGCAGACCATGAGCGTAGTGCTAAGGAGCTTTGCATTAAAAAATCGATTATGCCATTGTCGAAATTTTATGATACACTGCAAGAGGAAATCAAAGCAATTAATTCGGAAACAACGCCCTTGAAGGAACGAGGGACTGTTGCTGAGTATGCGGAATTCTTTAAACTCTTGGAAGAGTACCCAACAAATTTGCAAAAGCCAAAGAAGCGCGAATTGCAGAGGGCCAATTCGACAATAATAAAGGGCTCAACGGCAACTCTTGCTGAAGTACCCAGCGCAAATCACGCAAATACCTCACCGATACTGAACATTTCCAAGTTGGAGGACACGCAACGTCATCAAACAAGCGCTTATGAGATATACTCTGATTTCAAAAAATTTCAGCAAAAACTTCGTCGGGCTCAGATTGAGGTTGTGAATTTAAGTGAAGTCGAGGATGAATATTTCGTCAAATTGCGAGAATTGGGAACGTTTGCTCAACAGCTAAAGAAACTAATGCCTGTAGGAGAACATGATCTGGCATTCGATTCTGTGGAGCAGCAAAAGTTGGTTGAAATTGCTGCTAATATGGAACAGTTGAACTTTATACGGGAACACGGATGTCTTTTTCAACAGCGTATTGAAGGCTCCAATCAGGAGCGTCTGAGAACGCTTGTTGACGTGCTCACATATACTCTCTCGCAGATCAGCATTTAATGTTAATGATTAAAGATTTTTCTATAATAAATATTTATTTAGCGAGCTAACAATCTGATTCTACTGGTTCAATTTCTTCGTCCCCATCAGATTCACCATCGGAGCGTTGTTGTAGGTTCTGCTTCATTTGGACAACTACGTTGCAGAGCGCCATGAGTTTGCGCACACCGCTACCTAAAAATTCAACGTGTTGACGGTAGGCTAAACAGCCATCGAGTTGTGAAAAGTTTTGTGTGTTAGCGATTTGGGGTTGCTGCACCAACGTTTGGAATTGTTCAATGATCTTCACTAGTGCGTTTTCCGAATCACGACTGATATTGTAAGCAGATGTAGAGCAATGGCTTGGCAATATCTTTTGCGTACTCTTAGACTCCATGTGCAAAAGAACTTTGTTAGATTTTTCGAGCGTTTCGTTTATTTTGGTAACTTGTGCTTCCATGGACTGACGCGCAATGTCTGTCAAATATTAAATATTACTAATTAACAAATAACCGAATGTAAAACTTTTACCCATTCCAGTTAGCAATTCATCAATGGACATTTTGTTATTATTTTAAGCGGTTCTTTTCGAATTTCTCAGAGGCGATCAATAAATATTTTGCAATGAGTTTTTAATAGTGTTGCAAAGTGCGTTACAACTGAACGTTTTGATGTTGATGATTTTAAAATGGTTGATGTACTACCCCAAACCCACCAAAACATTACTGTCTCCATAATTTGATTAACGTTATGTTACATTTTATTCAATTTCCAAATTAGATTTGACCACTATTATTAAACATTTCATTCGCAGACACTTCATAGAATGCACTCCCCCCTTTCTGTCTATTTATTCATAGACATCTTCTTTGTCAGCGACGTATTTGATGATGTCGGCAGGTTTAAGTAGCTTTTCTGCATCTGAATCTGGAATTTCAAAGCCGAACTCGTCTTCCATGGCCATGATAACCTCAACGTGGTCCAATGAATCTAAACCGAGGTCGTTGATGAAATGAGAGTCGACCGAGAGCTGTTAATTAACGAGATATGTAGATTGTTATTTAATTGTTATCAATTTATGTAACTCAGTTCTCAGTTTTCGGTTCAATCAATTACAATCAACTTAAGCTGGCAAATGCAATCGGATATTTCTAATATAGCAAACAACTTAAAAGTAAGTTGTGTCTATTACTTATTCGATAGGCAATGTAAATTTACCTTGCTGGGATCGATCTTGTCGTAGAGTTTTAAAACAAGCAAGACACGCTCATTGATGAGTTTAAGCGACAATGGCGGCTTGGCAGAATAATTACGCACCCCTTGCGTTTGCCAGCGACTACTGATGTCCTATGCGTATGAGTGTAAAGTGAACCGAAAACGAAGAGAAAACAAAAAAAATATACATTAGTTAGTCGTTCTTCTAATACGATACCTTTTCGGCAGTAACTTTGTCGTAAGCAGAGACAACTTTCAGGACACGATCTTGTATTTCGCCGACAGAGCGTTTAAGTGAGCTGTATTGACGTTGCAGGGGGCTGTAATTTGCCTGGATGAAGTGATTGAACAATTTAATAATACTGTTCTAAGTGCTGAAGATGCACAAATTGTGCTTTCTCAGTATCCATTCGATTTTGTTATCAAGATTTTCATACGTAATGAGGTTATGTAGTAACCAGCTGTCTTGCCGTATTACAACTTTTTCTTTATTCTTATTTTAATAGAAAATCTGAAACTTACTTTCTGCAGTGTGTTGTTGCACATAGCTGGCATGGCAATTTTATGTAGCATTCTCAACTGTGACTGGCTGCTGGTCGCGCCCACTGTGGCGGATTGGGCCAGCACTCGTCCTGCAAGTCGGCTGCAATTACGGGCGATTTGTGTTAGCGACATCCTGTGTTTCCTGCACAAAGTCAAGCAATATGTTTAAGTAGCGAATTTTATAAATGCAAAATCTAAAATTTAATTTAGATATTTAATTATTTACACAAAAATCGGCAGAACTGTCGAGGGCGCTGAAATTATATAAATAATGTGAAGAAAATGTTAGAATTTTCAGCAGCTCTGTTGTATTAACATTTATGTTATGTTTGGAGGTGTGTGACTGAGATGCAAGAGTCTTGCGCTGAAGGAGCCGACACCGTGTCAATAAAAGAGGCACTTGCGCAAAAAATTGATGCAGTTGCTGCAAAAAACGGAATGGCACGGTCGAGGGCCAAGTGACATAGTCGCATTACTAATGGCCGGCTCAAGGTCCTTGGAGTTACACGGGCACTTGAGCTATGCCAATGCGGATGACTCCCCCAAGTTCAGCGGTCTGAGTAAAATAAAATGTTTGAAAGTTCATAAATTAATGAATTTAAAGAGTTTTGCAGCACTATTTCTTAAGGTTGCTATTCAATTATTCCACAGTATCGGCTTGAGCCCTAAATTTGGTTTAAAGGGTCGAATGCGATTTTTGTCAACTTTGTAAATAAAACCAGTAAGGATTTGAGTCGACAGAACTCGACTCCAACATACCCTGTACCTTTAATTTGTAACGTCTGTTGTAGGACGTTGCCCCGCCCACTTTTTAATCGAAACAGATTTCCTTTCCATTCTATATCATACCTACCAATTTTTGCTCTTCTAGACGAATATAACGGTTTTCTGTTTTGGCTATATGTGGGCGTGGTTACGCCCATTTTGTAATTGAATCTTACTATACTCCATCCCAATAGCATACATGCAAAGTTTAATTTTTGTAGGTTGTATGGTTCTTGAGATATGAGCGTTTGAAATTTTTACTATATATGGGCGTGGTCACGCCCATTTTTTTATTTTTTCTTCTTGAGGTTTAAGTCAGCTATATACTCAGCAAATTTGGTGTTCCTATCACAAAAGACAACCGAGATAATACGACTTTTGTAATTTTTTTACCCGAGGTAGCTTCAGTTATTTGCCCCTCACCCCTAAACTAAGTCAAAAAGGGGACAACCAAAATAAACTTGATCTGCATATTGAATAACAGAATCGAATTGCGAAAAGATTTTGGTTCTATCTATTATAGTTTCCGAGACGGACATGGCTAAATCGACTTCTCTTTCGATACTGATCAAGAATATATATAATTTATATAGTCGGAGATGTCTCCTTTAAGGTGTTACATACATTGTCGACGTGCACAAAACTAATATACCCTTGTACCATAAGGTAGACGGTATAATGATTAAAACGTCAAAAAATCGCAATTGATAATTTGAATTAGGTTTACATAAACATAGGGTGAGAAACGCAAACGGGCCAAATTGACACAAACAAAATATGGTGTGGTGGTAGTATGAGCGGTATTGGATGGAAGAATGGCATTGAAGTGGCAACCACGTTGCCTGTGTTTTTTGTAAAAAGTTCGCCCTAAATTTACCAAATAACATGGATCGGGATTGTATTTTTATATTATACTTGATATTTCTGCGAACATTTAACTTAGTTTAAAGGTTCCTTTTTCACTTTAATAGAAATAAAGAACGATTCACAAGATAGCTGTAGATTAAACTGGATGAGTTATTCTGCTTTCATTAAATTTACGGAGCATTTATTTCTGGCCGACCATTCAAAATTCATTTGGGAAAAAACCTAATTTTACGAGAATGTCTTAAGCGATCGGTGGGCTCAAACCCTAATAAAACATGGGCGTACCTAATGGTCATTCATATTCAAAATTGCTTCTCTTCACTCTTTCGTTTGTTTATATAAGAAGAAGAAAAACTCGTAGCTTTAACAGAACAGTTAAAAAACGTATTTACGCCCCCCAAGCATGGTTAAAGAAAAAGAGGGGGGGGGGGGAAATTGTGGTATGCAGAGTTACTAATACTGAGTCTATATACCGATTTTCTATCTCTTCGGGTGTTCGAGTTATAGCGTTTTAAAAAAGTTGGTGGTGCTGGTTGGGCGGGAAGCAGTGGGCGTGGCACAAAAAAAAAACAAACTTGATCTGCTGCCACGAGTCTACCCTCAAAATTTTAGGTATCTAGCTCTTATAGCTTCCGAGGAACATTTGCAAAATTTCAGCTCGATAACTTCAAAACTGTGGGAGGAGATCATAATCAAAAATTTCCTATTTCGAGATAAACGCTTTTAAAGTTTTCAAGTTTCGCTTATTTTACTAAAGAATGAAAAACTTTAAACTTCCTCACTCAGAAACTATTAGGAATAGAAACATGAAACTTTGACAAAATATAAAGCCAGAATAAGGCTGTTTAACTCTTACGAACATGATCAGTTGATAGCGTGCCTCTTTGCTTTCCACAAACCTTATGTGCTTTACATTCTCTATTAAGTGCTCTGTCTCAAAATCAATTAGTAATGAATTTAACTGACCAATTGTTTGTTTACGCTGTCAATCAACAGAGCTCCATAACAATATAAAACCGGTTAAGTGAAAGCAATGCGCTAGAAGCTTCCTTAGATTGCCAAAAGCACACGAAAATTTCATGAAACTTACAATTCAGCGCAAACTGAAGTTGTGCCGGTTTGAAAGGCGTCACTGGATTCAATGTAGCAAAATATACGACAATACCGACATTGAACATGCAGGCAAGCGATTTGCAACATCTTGTCTGTCCTCACTTTCAACGCTTAAAATAACCATTTCTAATTCTTGACTGTGTTAAAACCTGTCGTCGACTAGTAATTATCAAAGCTGGCGGAAGTCACTTGGCAGTCTTCTCAATTTCCCCAAAAGTTGCCATGAGCAAGTCTTTCCTTTTTCAGTTCGCGATGTTCAAGTGTACTTTCACTGGAAAAACGAATCTTGGTTTCGTTCTAGCAATCGAATATCGACACTGTAATTGAGCAAGCTACATTTCTGGTAATACTTGAATGTGTGTGGTGGTGTGTGTGGTCCGCCTAAACTAAGTATTTATGCCAACTGTTTATTTAACATTTTTGCACTAAAATATTAGAAGCGCAAATAACCAAATGAGAAAACCAAAGACGGTTTAGCTCATACAAAATCGAAATGAGGTCAATCGACAAAAACGTAGAAAATTTGTCTTCTTTCGATCTTATCCCCTACGCTTTTTTATGTAGTGTTTATCTTCTTAAACTTGGTGCTCTCTTGTGCTTAAAGTAACGGTATTTTAAAGGGCTCACATTGCGACTTCATTTTACTGCTCGCCTTTACTCACTCACTTTTTATTCCCTTGAAAAGCTTTTTTATAGTACTCAGATACTTTTGTATAGCGTTCTGTATTGACCGACGACATCACTCGTTTCCTTTGAATACCGTTCAAAGCTTCGCACTCGATAATGACTGTTTAAGCTTTGCGCTCATGCGCGTTCTCTTTCGCACCACTGTTTGCTTATCTACGCTGTCGCAATCGTCTCAGTCGACTCGTTCAGTTTCGGAAACAATACAGAAAAGGCATTGATTTCTTTTCCCTCTCACAGTCTTGCGCGGTACGAGATCGGAACGAAACCAAAGACTCACTTCGCGCTCGGCGTCGTGTTTGCGAAACCACTCAAACCTAATTGGCATCAAACGGCTTTTTGTCATAATTGATCGATAAGTTTTCTGATTTTTTCTTTTTTGTGGCAATTAAAATGGTAAAACAAAATTATTTGTGTTTATCAACTTACTTAATGTGGTGACAGCTTTTTGCTTCCTCGAGCGGCTGGAGGCATTCGCCTCACAAACGGTTGGCCAAAAGCGTTTTGGCCTAAGTAGTTGCGTTTGTCTTCCGCTGGCAGATGCAATTTGAAAGTGTTGTCGTTAAAGTGGTGCAAAATTTTAATTAAAAAAAAAAAAAAATAAATTGAATTATGTGAATTTGTTACAGTAAAAATGATATGTTATAACAGCATTGTCATCAAAAGTGTCTGAAAGCTAATTTTCATGCAAATGATTTATTTTACATGATAATGTATAAAGATGCAAATTATATCTTTTATGTGTGTTGTGTTTGGCTTTATGTTGTGCGTTACGTAAAAGTATTTTAAACGCGAATTGTCAACTCTTTGGATTAATTCGTTTCAGAAAATATTATGCAAAATGTAAGTACCAAATTGTTTTTTGTTTTTTATTTAAAAATTTCCTTTTGGTCCGTGTTCATTTTGTAGTTCGAGTGACACTAAGGTTGCAATTATAAGTCTACAGCAATCATTCAATGTTCCACAATTCCTTGGCAGTACTAAATACATGATATAATGGAACTGCAATCAGTTTGTCTTTTCTTCCTCTAAATAAGGCAATAATAAATGTTCCAAAGGAAAGAAATTCATTCTGATAAGAACTTTTTTTTTGTCGTTGGCGCTGATATGGATGTTGAACTGTTTACTGTGTTTTAATAAGAAAATTATTTTGATATCGGATGGCAAAATGTCAATGAATGTCGTAAACAAAACACTTTCCATGAAGCAGACTGCAAAGTGAATCACGCAGTTAGTATTTATTTTGCAATCGGATTTCATTGTTACGGCAAAGCATTTAGACAAGTATGTATTTTTGTATTTACTTCCAGCTCTTATTCACACTCAAGCACGTAGCGATCTTTGCTGAAGCCATGCCCCTGCCCGTATAATAAGCGGAATGGCTTTAGTATAGCCAAGATGTGAAATTTATTGCTTTGTGTTTGTCAAGACCAAATTTTGGAAAGTCATCTAAGTCTCACATCTGAATTTCTCCAAACACGCAAACTTCATGAATCGCAATTAGGTTTTTTCTTTCTTAAATAAATTTTTTTTGGAAGACTTGTTGTGATTTGTGGCCGCCAAATAATTTCAATATGTAACCCGCTTTTTAAAGCACGATCAGCTTGCGTTTGGGCTTTTTCATCTTCTTTTTTTATTTAAGTAATTTTAATTTAATGTTACTCGAGCACAAATTATGTTATTTGCTTTCATTTGCCGCTAATGAGCACAATGAGATACTCTAGCATCCGCGAATCTCATAGATACTTCGCACGTCACAGTCAACATGACTGAAAGTGAATCTACAATATTTTATTACAAAACGTCATTTGTAGTTGCTTCTATTTTTTTGTGAGCATGCTCTTCGAGTCCATGTAGGCGGACGATAATTGTATCTTGTCGCCATTAGTTTCGCACTGGGCTTCAAATTGTTTGTTAACATGCGGTGCTGAGTCAAATCGGCATGAATTAAAGCCATTGGGATTTGTATTACTTTATTAATGTCAGTCAGGGAATTCCTGCAGATATGAATCAGCATTTAAAGGTGCTTTAACACCGCAAACATTAATGATAAAAGAAAACGGCTCAAAAACCGGTTCACACACGTTGACCAAAAGTATCTAGATGTCTTTAAGCGTTATTTTGGTTTTGCTTGGTCGCAAATTTTGCTGTTGTTTGCAATATTTAATGCTGTCGCTATTTCCTTGCAAGCCATTGAACTTTCAGTTACTTGACATTTCTCAGCGTCGATCGTTGGCATTCCAAAGGCTTTCATGATCAATAATGAATGTCACTTGTTGCGCCTGCAAATGTTCCTCAGCGGCAAAATTCGCATTGATTATGACGTGTTTGCCAGCAATGAGCTCAACAACAGTTAACGAAATGGTATCTGCGCCTGGGTTAGCGAACGTATCGATTTTGAATCAGACCATAGACAAAACTGGGTCTCGGTAATGAACGTGCTCGACTCTCGCTTAACTTTGTCCGTCCACAAGTGTTGTTTTTTTTGTTAACTTGTTTTTCGGTGTCACAAATAAAATCGTGAAAATATATGATTTTTCGCTTAAATCGCACGGCGTGATTCGTGATTTGAGCGTGTCTACTTAAAATGCAGCAAAAGTGTGCGTTGGCAATGAATTCAAGTTGAGTGCGCAGCTGTCAATTGTTGTAGTTGACATTTCATTGTGTGTGTGTGTATAATCATTTGTTGTTTTATTTTCATAGTCCGATTATCATTCGATTTGTGCGCTTTCTTCATTGGCAATTCCCTTGTGCTGATTAATGGCAAATTGTAAATCAATAAAGTCTCTTGTGTCGCATTTGGGAAAGCAAGAAATTGCCGCAGCAAATTAAAAAAACTATGAACATTAATTTGAAATTAAATAGACCAAAAAATGAAACTCGTTTTGATTGCGCGATACTTAATTAAGGTTTCAGATAACATGTGTTTGCGTGAGTAATGGGCTGTATTGCGCATACGCCCCCATGCGCTGCCACCTTTCAGCACACTGAGTCTCACCCCAACCACTGTAAACATACTTAACTCTACAATGGAAATAGCAATAACGACAACAACAACAACAACAGCAACAATAACAACAACCACGAAGTTGATGCAAATCACAAACGATTTTGCAAAACAAAAACACATAAGAAACACACAAGATTTCCATTGTGACGCTGGCGCGCATATCTCGTTATTGTATCTGTGCTTGAGTATCTTGTTTGCAACATGAGATACTTCAACTGTAATCATAAATAGCATTTGACGTGGATGTTTTAATTTTGCGTCGTTTGTTTGTTTTTGGTATTTTTTTTTCTTCAATGGTTTTGCAGTTGCTGAAATATTAAATTGAGGTTTGCAGGTCGCAAAAGTGAATTGCAGATACTAAAAGATTGAAATGGTTTGATAGGAATCGTTGGGCATATGTGTGTACATTTGGGAACGTGCCCAAAATAACGTGACCGATTTAGGAGGGAGGGGGGACCTTTAAAATACTACGCTTAGACAAATTTGGTAAATGTGGTCACTGAGGGGGGTGGTGAGGTGGTAAGAAAGTGTCAAGAATGGGTCACTATATAATAAAGGGTTCTATATAATGATCATAAGTACACATAAAATAATAGACATCAATATGAAACTTTTACATATCAATCTCTCCTTAATACCTGCAATATCAAATTGATCATTTCGATATTATCAAAATGTCATTTTCAATCATTGTTTTCACATAGACGTCGTGGGCTCAAATTCCACTCAAGGAAGAAGATTCTAAAAACAATAAGTTTGGATGTGTGGTCAGCGGCTAACTTTTTGAGTCATCTTCATTACATGTATCATAGTAATATGAATTATATCTTGCCTTCATCTATTCAGTAACATATCTGTACAAGGGTATATTGTGATTTTTTGAACCCCCATAAAGTATATATATTCTTGATCAGGATGTCAAGATAAATTTATTGAGCCATGTCCGTCCGACCGTCTGTCTGTCCGTCCTCACCAATAGTTCTTGGAAACTATAAGAGCTAGAAACTTGAAATTTGGTAGAAATTTGGGTAGACTTGTGATGCTTGGCAGCAGATCAAGTTTGTGTTTTTTTTTCCGCCCAACCAGCACCTTTAAAACTTATAGCGAACACCTGAAGAGATAGAAACATGAAACATGGTATGCAGATTCAGTAACCCTACAAAACTGCATACCACAATTTCTCCCCTCCCCTCTCCCAGTTGTTTTCTTAAAATTGCTGTATCTCCAAAAAAATATAAGGCCCGAACTTGACTATACAGACTAAGTTAATATATATATCTTTAAAAGTGCACACCGCAAAATTCTCCTCTCTTTGATGGTTACCCCTTTAAAGACCAACAGACTAAAATTTTTCGTAAATTCCTTATTTTTGGCCCGATTTAGATCAATATTTTTTTTCTAGACTTGGGGTGAGACACCGACTACCATGTGTGCAGGATATTATTAAGTTGTGTATTCGCGACTAAAGCATCTTTACCGGTTTAATATCAAATTGATTTTTTACTTTATTAACCTAATGAGCCTAGCATAAAAATGGCACTTCTTGATATGAAATTCATATTCTTTGTTATTATACTGATGCTTAAAAATTGATACTAGTTTAAATATCAATTTATCTGATACTTTCAATATCTGTACTGACACTTTTTTTTTGAGTGTATTTTTTATTTGTCAGCGAAACAAATTAATTAAAATTTTTCTATCATTAATGGAACTTTGAACCCTGTGGCAAAACTTTTTAGGCATTTCGTAGCTTATGACTGTGTGTCTAAGATAAGCCAACGAACGGGCGCTTATTGTATGTTGCATCTGTCTATATGTGTGTATTCATAAGAATGCTGCAACCAGTATTAAACAAAGAATTTTGCTGTTTACGCAAAAAAATAAAAAAAAAAAAAATGAATAAACCAAATAAAAATAAGAAAAATAAGAAGATATAAGAGCTGTTCGTTAAACGAAGAAGTTCAACAAAAGTGGCAATCGTTGGCTTACATCAATAAAGAAGTTCAAGAATGTTTACAAAACGAATTTACTATGTTATTTTGTTGTTGTTGCTGTAAATTACACATGTACTGACACGCGCATAAATGAGTATTTGCTCAGTCAATATGTATCTCTCAGATGCAGATCATAGAAGAACTTCAGATAATTGCATGTTGAATGCTGCTGCATTCTCATAAGCAACGAGAGCGCGTCTGCTGAGCATGGAAACGGATTCGGTTTTTTAGGTCATTATACTTTGTGAGACGTGCTGCATTTTAACCCTTGTCTGGCGAATGCCTAGAGGCATGCCACAAATGGTTGGCTTGAAGACTGCGTTGCTCTTAATACGGCATAGGAACTCGGCGATAGTCGAAATCAGAAATGAGAAAAACTGATGAGTGTTAACGTTCTTAGCGCTTGAATTGCAAGAATTGTTTCATTTTCTTACATATTACTTTTTTTTGTGGGAGAAAATTTAGCGTGCATAAAGAAAACAGTTCTGCGGCAGCGCTTGGCACCGAAGTGTATATTCCAAACACATGTTGCAGGCAGCACCTACAAATTAACGTTGGCGACGCTCATGCGCGACCCAAACGCAACGATAACAACAACAACAAAGCGTTAAAACTGGAGTCATCAAGTTAAAGCTTGTAGTGAGCGCGATGACAACAACAACAAAAACGACACCAACAAAGATATTAAAAAGAGCGTATGGAAACATGTACTCATTGAGCTTTGTATCTTTTTTCGTCGTGATGCTCTTTCGTTAAGCCGTTTGAAATTTTTACTCTTGGCTCAGACTTCTTCGGTGAATGACGTGCTGTCCGCGAGTTTCGGTTGTCATTTCGTTGCTTGCCGCTCCCAATTTCGCGCGTGTTGTGCTTTGTTTTAAATATATTTATTATGTATACAAAATAAACATAACAACAGCAACAACGATAACGACAACAACAACAACTATAGCACAGAAACATCAGTTACGAATTGTGCAATGTTTTTTTTCAATAAAATTATGCAAAAGTGCTGAAAACGGTCAAAAGAGTTAATGATCGAGTGCAATATTTGCTGATACTATAATTTAAGTGATATTTATTAAAAAGAATATATGTATAAATGTCTATTTATATCATAGAAAAGTGCGCAGGTGCAAAAGTTTGAAGAAGTGAAAAGTGAAACGCTTTCTGGCTCTTGGCGCGCCCACAGGAAATTTGTGCGTGAAGAATCTAGCAAAACAAGTCGAGATAAAAAAAACAAACGCAAATTTCACCAGAGACGCAAACGCAAATTACTAACATACAAACACAGACACACACGCAGAGCCACATACGAAAACTACAATAGCAAGAACAACAAAGGCAGCAGCAAGAACAGGCTTCGCAATCGCTCGAAGCAAGCAGCTCAGCATCTTGGAATTTTTGTTGCTGCTTCTTGCTCTTCTTCGGCTTCATCTTCATGGTTGCTTTATCGCCTCATGTTGGATTATTTTTGTCAGCTTTAAGTTGAATTCAATGGTAATTAAACAAAATGACGTGTTTAACTGTGAACCAACCGCGGTTCACTTTGTTAGTTTTTTTGGTGTTTTTTGTTGTTGTTCTTTTTTCACACTGGTTACGACCTTAAAAGTAGGCTTGCCTGTGTCAGCGCCTCTGAGGGTCAGTTTACTGTTATCAACGCCGTTTGTTGTTGCCCTGTTACCAATTTGATTGTTGACGCTTATTTTTTTCTTACTATTAACTTAGTTCTCTAGTTCGAAACGGTAATTAGTTAAGACACCTTTTCAGTTGTGTGTGTTTTTCGCTCGCATTTTTTGCGCTCTCAGGCTCAACACCTCTCGGTCTGTTCACTTTGAACATAAGTTAGCCAGTTCTTGCGTTTTTCTTTTTTCTTGTGTTTTTAGTTTTGTTGTTCTTGTTTTCTGCTTTGTTTTATTGCTTTTTAGCTGTTTTTTGTTGCGCTTGGCAAATTGAGCGTAATTGCAGGCCGTGGAATGCAGTTGCTACAGGGTGTCTTAATAACTATCTTCAATTTGTTGTAGTTTACCTTACATACTTTTGTTTTTTTTTTCCAGAGTTCTTACAGTTTATTTTATACGTATCGCATTCATTCATGTTTAATAAGAAATGTTACGTTTATCAATTTGACGTCATTTTAAATAGAACACAGCAACGAGTATTTGACGTAAGTCAGAAGAAAGTCTCATAATAAATATGACTAAACGACAGAACTACCCACTTGCGATTTATTGTGTAAAAATATTAAGATTGCAACACTTGAACTCATGTTCAATGCACACGAGCGCATTCAACACATTCTTGTTGAAGTCTTTTGCCAGCGACAATCGTCGTAACAATAGACTAAGCGCATATGTTGTTCGTTCCAGACGTACATGTCATTTGTACAACGGCAGCAATAATACGGGCTATCAAAGGGCCGTCAAACTATTGATCCGCCAGTGCTAGTCACCTTCACTGCCACCACCCATCAACGGCTCACTTCACTTTTGTTGTTATCATTACGCATACGCCGCTGTGTACGAGGGTTGGTTTCGTTGCCTGCTTCGCTTGGGATTGCTGCAACATGGTTCAGTTGCTTAATGTTAGTTTTAGCATTAGCATAGCATAGAGTTGCCACTGTAGTCATTATTGCCACCGTCGCTCTTGGCAACACGCGTTCGCCAACAAACAAAAGCACAAGAAAATATTTGTGTTGCTTCGTCCTTGTCCGCGCCTGAATGTTTTCTGTGTGTTATGAAAGTGTTTAACTAAATAAAAATAAATAAAAATAAAAAAAAATAAAATAATAAACGAGTGGTAAAAAAGAAAGTAATTTAAATAAGAATTTTCAATCATTGCTTAACGTTTTCTATTTGCCAACCGCAAAAATGTAGTCAAAGTAAATAAATTTCGCTTGCATGCTAATCTCGCGCATAGCTAACGACTCGAACAATTCTGCTTCACTGGCAATCTCAACGATTCCGAAGACTTTCACATTTTTTTATGTCGCTGAAAAGACAATAAATTTTATTTGATTAAACTGAGGCAACTTTAAATTAAATATTTCATTATTTAAATGACTTTGCTCGACACTAATCACTTTTCCTGTAGACCGAGCAATGAAAAGCATTTTGTGAACGAACAATTTTATAATATGTATTTGAAATGTCTTATGTCGACAACGTAGATTTACTTATTGTTAGTGGCATGTCTGTGTTGTAGAATGTGATTGAGATTCTGCATGCGGTGCTTTTCTAAATATTAAAAATGTATCTCTGCTGTGAAGCCGCTCGGGGATACGCTAAGCACTTCAAGCTCCGCGATATTTGATTGTGTTTGTTTTGTTGTTGTCGTTTCAAAACTTTCACCGTCACTTCCAACGTAGTAACACGTTAAAAAATAACAATAAATACTTTTATTTGTGAACAATAATGACGTTATACGTATGATAAAAATACATTTCTGCTTTAAGGCGACAATTGAATTTAAGCGGTTCAGTCAGCAGCTTCGTTGAGTCCAGCATTGAGTAAACGAATAACTTTGAGTTAAATAATAATGATAAAAAAATATAAAATAAAATCAAACAGCTTGAATAAACAAACCACACCTGTATAGGTTGGATATATTTACAAATAAAAACAAAAATTAGGCCTGCCAACTAAACAGACTGACTGACTGGTAGACTGTGCAAGCGACTTGTCAGACTGAGCGACTCAAGCGCTGCCAACACCTGAGTTTTCACATTTTTTTATGATGATCTGTGGTCATTGTGTCTGAACAAAGGCAGCAAATTTATTGTTGCATTGTCGAAGAAAAGCTTACAAAATGCTTATGCAAATGAAGCATGTTCGTCTGCCTTAATCCCGCAGTGGCTCAGTTTGTGTACGCCTTACGCGATACTCTCTTGGTTGTATCTAAATAAAAATGAGCACTTATTTTAATATGCAGTGCCACTTGCTGTAGGCCGCCTTTGTTTTACTCTGCATATTTGGCAAATAATATAATATTTATTGAGTGCTGGCACATTTTATTGACCAATTGTCTGTGTTTACCAAAATGATGTCGATTTATCTGAAGGTTTTTTTTGTTGTTTTTTAATGCGCTTTTTATACACTATTCTTATTAAATATTCCACGAACTTGCTGATAAGCAAGTGAATCACATTTCATTATCAGCGTCGAATTTGAGTTGTCTGTGGCAAAGAATTTTATTCAACGAGGAAATGCAATCTTATCGAAAAAAAAAATGTGTATACATACATATATAAATAAACAATTAATTTAAATACAAATCGAGCCACTAAAATAGCTCTAAAAAAACCAAATAGTTAATTCAAAGGGAAAATAGTTTGTAGCGGTGCCAATTGAGCGTGCAGAAATCACAACACGTTATAATTGAAGCCAATAAAAGTATGGCAAAGTCGCTTGTGTAAGCAGCAATTATAGGGTTTTTTATTTATTTTTATTTTGCTTTTACATATGTATGTGTGAGCGTTTTTGTTTTGTTTTCTTTGTAGTCATAAGTACATGCTTTGTTGGATTTGTCATTCTCACCGCGTGCCAAAGCCGTTGCCGACCACACACTAAAGACATCGTCTTCGGGCTTAAGCATTTCTTTGTACTTATGCAATCGTACATAAAAATTGTTGCTTGGCATGTGCGACAGAGATAGACTGCGGCAGTTAAGCGCAAACTTAAGACAAGCCCACCATATTAAAGAAAAACAACACTTATACGCAACGTAAGTTGATTAGGAAAGCACGTGTTTTCCTGAAGCGTCCCACCGCCCGTTTCTCGCTCTGCGCTTCGACTGCGGAGAGCACATTGACTGCATCGCTTGATGCCACTGCATAATACGCCAAAGACTTGCTGCAACAACACTTGATGACAGTTTTTATTGCTTGATGTTCGAAAACGTTGAAACATTCGAATTACAAGCATTTCAAAATCTGTGACAATTCATCAATTTGAGGTATTTACAGTACTTGCATAGTCTTGACATGTTCATATTGTGTGAGTTCTTGACAGATCTAATCAAAGCATTCGTAAAATTAGTGCGTAGCAGTGGAATTTTCATAATTATTTTTAACAACAATTAAAACTGTGACAATAATAACAACAATGATATTCGCAACAATAAAGAGCGGCTGTGCTACGTGCCATAAATTTGACAAAATGTTCGCTGCTCATAAAAGGTTGTTATTTTGTCATAAAGCTTTGTATAATAAGGTGGGGGGGAGAGGTGGACAGACATGCGGACAAACCCTAAGCAAACGTTAAGGTCAAAATGCAACATGAACTTGATTTTTAGTCAAAGAATAGCGAAGTAGAAATTCAATATTGTCACGTTTTGTTTGTTAAAAGAAGCAACAAAATAACGAATAAGTCGACAATAACAACATTGCTAAAATATGATAATTGATTAACATAATGACGAGGTTTTTTACCTATGTCGATTTTTTTTTGTTTTTTGTTCTTGGTTCGGTTCCGACAGCGTGCTTATCAGAAAATGTTTTTTTCACACGCAAATGACAGAAAATTCGTCTTTTTCCTAAAGCTTTTGGAATGTGAAAACGCACCTGTTCAACGCATATCAGTATTAAAATTGGCTTTCTCTCTTGCAGGCCGCCATTACAACGCCAGCAGGTGACAGCAGCAGCGGCCAACATCAGCGGCGGCAGCAGCAACCACAACATCGGTGGCGTAGCAGCGACTCTTTCGACAAGCGACGATAACAACAACAACTACAACGTCGGCATCGTCGACAATAGCGCAGAACGTGACCAGTTGTGTGATAAAAAACAAATCAATAATTATAATAAGCATAAGCAAAGTGAACAAAATGCTGGACAAGACTCAAGCTCATGCAGCAGTTGCAACTGCTACGTCGATTCGAATGGACGCAACAATGTTGCCGACTGTGGCAATTAGTGCCGTGTGTGCCGACCGAGAACATACACAAGAATTAAATAAAAATGCAAATTTTAAGACTATAACTACGACAACGACAACAACGAGTCCAACAAAAAAAGCAAAAACTCTCTTGAATTGGTTGAAAAGTGCGACAACAACGACGCCAACAACAACGACAATAATAACAAAAAATACTAGTGATGTTCAACGCATTGATGCGGTTAGTAATATTAATCATAACAACAATTATAATAACAATACTAATAAAGTGAAAAGTGAAGCAAGTGCGGAAGCTGAAAAACTTGTCGCAAAAGAAGAAGCGAGCGCGGACACGGATTGCACTTGCGATATTGAAAAAACGCGTGGAAATCGTCGAGTCGCGGACGGAACACTGCGCGATTTTCGTGGCGTGCAAACGTTGCGACATTTGTGGAATAAACGAATAAGTGCGTGTGAAGCGGCTAATGAAAAAGCATTGGGCGAAAGTAAATTTCGTAAATTGAATAAATCAGTTAGTTGTTTAGTGAATGCGATAAATAACACGCGTGAAACGCCACAAAATAGCCACGAAACGCGAGCAAAACGCGCGCTTAGCTTGCATGATTGTACGCAACTCGACGCCGGCGGTGGTGAACTGGACGCGGCACTGACTGAAATCGATTGTTTACATCGTGTTAAGGACAATTTCTATAAGTATAAAAACGCTGAGCAAGCTGCTCAGCAATTCGCGCGAGCGACAACGAGTCGTCGAGGTGCGACAATGGTGGAGGAGGCTCATTTTCCGGCGGTGAAGGTGAGCGAGCGCGGTGAGCGTATACAGTGGCTCAAGCGGCAAGACATTATGCGTGGCGGGGCTGGCGGTAGTAGTGGCGCAGTGGTAAAACGCAACGGGCGCGGCTCGGCAGCTGTGGTTGTTGGCAGCTTATCAGCTGGCAACGGTGATGTTATCGCCGTATGCAAAGACAACAACGTAAATGTTAACCAAATACCAAATAATATCAACAATAACAATAATAACAACAAAGTTAGCGATGACAACTACAACAATAACAACAACAATGACAACAGCGAGACATCCTCAGTGTCGGGCGAAACGCTCACAGCTGGTAATTCGCCAATGCACGAAGTCAGTTTGCGTGAGCGTTCCGCTGAGTGCGGTAGATCGGCTCTATCGTCCGCATCGGATTCGAAACGCGGCAGTACAGATTCACTAACATCATCGCTCCGATCAGCGTCGGGCAGCACAAGTACCGTCAAGAGTCAGGGAGGGCGTCGGTCGAGCTCACGACGCAAATACAGCTTTAAAACGCATGCAGGCAAAGCTTATCATCAACACCATCATCATCAAGTGACGCGACGTACCTCAATGAACAAAGACTCAGTGGTTGGTGGAGGCGGCGGCATAACTATTGGAGGCGCTGTGAACACAGCACAGGGTTATAGCAAGGTGGCAAAGCTAACACAGCAATTCAATGATATTATACAGAAGGACAAGCGACTGCTGGAGGAGGTGAAACGTAAAAATGGCGTTTGGTTATCACGTGGCACACACGTCTACAAGGTGGTCAAGACGAGCAGTCTGCCGTCGAACAATGCATCAAGTTTAAGTCGAAACAGTTCCAAGACCAAAGAAGATTCGGATCGTTTGTCGTCACTGGTGCAGTGCACAATAAATAAATTTGAACACTGTCAGGTACGTCCAATTGAACCGAAGCCCACCGTGCCAGTAAAGAGTGCCCAAGTGCTGCGAAAGCATAAGGAGTTGGTAGCGCACAGTAGACCAAATACATTAGCGCTCAACAATGGGAGAGGCAGGCGCACATTACCAAGTCTTAATCAGCAGTCAGGCGAGCCAAAGCTTGAAGTTGTATGCGAAGAGGCAAAGACACCGCTTGACGTTGAGGAGTCGTCATCATTGGCAAATGTAGTGGCAAGTATGCAGACCACAAATGCGCAAGAAGTCGACAAAGTCAACGATATGGGCGAGACATCAACCGTTAACTACAATGCAGACGTTACAGACGCAATGTTAGTTGAAGCCAAAAACAATAGCGTTATTGGAACTGCAAGAACGGTGGAGCATGAAATTGCAAGCTTAACCGTTTCACATGACTCCGATGATGAGACGCTAGATCCTGAAGTTGCCGCTGCAAACGCTGAAAAGTTAAAGCAACGTAAACATAAATATGCAAAGATATATGAAAAGTTCCGTTTTCGTTCGCCGTTTGGTGGCAATGCAAAGAAGCTGACAACATCAACGGCACAGGTAAAAGATACATCAGTGGCTGTGGACACATCAAAAGAAATAAAACCAGCAATTGAGATTGCAACAGTTGAAATGAATACAACAACACAAATCGTCGAAGCTGACGCAAAGATTCTTGATGCACTCGAGGTGATTGATCAGAAGCTGAAGGGTCTGACAGTCAATAGGCTTGTCACATTGGATGATGCCGTGGCGTCAAATGATGAACTTCTGCTCACCACCGATAATGACTTTGAGCAGCGTATTTTGCCCAATACGTCGTTTGTTCATCAAAACGCGCAAATCTCCAATAACCAACTTCTGGTAACACAAGCCGTTAATGTTGCGCTTGTCAATGCCATCGAAGGTGAGCAGATGATAATGGAACAAAAGGAGTTGCATGAAGTCGTGAAAGATCAGGTAGAGCACTCGATAGGGCCACAACAAGAGGAGCCTATTTATGAACCAATTGCTCAGAATTGCACGGCCGAGACTGTTAAAACAAAGACTGAGCCACAAAAGTCGTTTCTGTTTAGCAGCCCTCAGAAGACAATGACAGATGTGCCAGAGACGCTACCTGTTACCGAAGATATTTACCAGACTGTAGAGGAAGCTCAAGCCGAACTAACAAAGGAACCAAATTGGATGGAAGATTACGAATCAATTGCAGGTTCATGTGAGCAAACAGCATCGATTGCACCGACAATGCTAAAGGTCGATTCGTATGATGGATATGAAAGCTTTGAGCCTGTATTGGAGGACACAGTGGTATCATTGGGAAATGCACTACCAACCACACCCACATCACCAAATGTTGTGCTCATGAGGAACACAAACGACGAGTTACCAGAACTGCCGAAACCAAAACGACGCCTGCCTAAGTCACCAATGCCGGGAAAACGTTCACCACCCGCAAGACCGTCTCACAAGGACAAAATTCTCAAAACTGAAATAACAGCAAACGAATCTGCACTACTGACAGAGCCTGAGGAGCATCACTATTATGCCGATGACGATGAGAACATTTACGATACGATTAAGGGTGGCTCGCATTGCTACGAATCCGTACAGAAGTCGAGTAGCAGCGGTTCAAGCACAATGCACGCGTGCACCGACTCCATCTCAGTGACTTCGAACTGTTACGAGAGCATCACTCACTTTAGACGCGGCAACAATGTTGGCTCCAATTGCCAAATCAACAGCACTGGCGCCGGCAGCAGTGGGGGCTCAACCCTCACCATATCGTCGGATCACAAGACTAATAGTCTTTATGAAATGTCACTGGCAGCCAGCATGGTCTATGGTACTGGCAGTCTTAGCTGTCGCTCTAGACGTTCATCGACTGCCGGCAGCAGTGGCCAGAGCAGCGCGGGTCCACAGAACGGTGTCGATGCATTTTCAATTGGCGTTTCGAGTGATAATAGTGATGGGTGGGTTGACATATCAGACGGGGAAGTGGAGGCGACGGAGGCGAAGCAGCAATTTATTGTGTAAGTAGAAAACAATTATCACAGCGAGTCTAAGGTTCGGAGCTTTTTATAAATAAAAGTATTTTGATATTTTTGTTTGAACTGACAACTTATCTTATCGCAATCGCGTTCAATTTGTTAACTAAAATTGATAAGGTCGTAAAAACAGATTGCAATATATGCACAAAAGTACCGCAGTTTCAGTATTTTTTCAAGCTGTTGAAAAGCTTACTCTAATTCAAAAATGCACGCGAGTTTTTTGTTGAAATTCTCTCTGTCGGCTGAGAGAGATTCTTCGTACAACAACTGTGTGTTGACGACAGTAATTCATGACAAACAATTGCAGACTCATTAAACAATTTAATCGTCTTCAGCTTTAATTTCCAGCATATTTCTTCAGAGAACACTTGGTGCTTTTAATTGAGATCACTTAGCACTTTATTGTATTGCATGAAATGCATCAACATCAAATGTTCCAAATGTTGGACTTGTCTAATTGTTGTAAAAGAACTCGTCGCTGTTAATGAATCTCACTTTCATTAGCACGATAACCAGAAAATTATGTTGTCTATGATAAGATTACGCATTATACGTAGTGTTTACAACAAATAATAAAGCTTCGCCTCTTGTTTTGACGAACATGTTACAACAGTTGCGCGTAGATATTTATCAGGAATAGCCGCATTCATTGTCTAATGAAATGAAGTAATTATTTGCATTCATTTGAGATTACTTAATTATGTTTTAGAATAAATGAGTGCTCAATGTAATTTGTTCATTTCAATTTGTTTCGATTTCAGTGTACGCGAACGTTCTAAGACGCATCGAAGTCCGGATTGGTCCAAGCGTATTCGAGATAAAAGACTGCAACAGAAAAAAGCGATAAGCTATATCGAGGGTAAGCAAACATGCAAACAGTATTTACAATTACACATGACAATTTTATCAATTTGCATTTGCAACGACACAAGCTCAAACACAGCTAAGTCATATCACTTCACTAAGAAAGAGTCTTGGAGTATTAAACGTATAGCAATACTATATTTTATAGACACAATAAGAAATACAGTAATATTTCAATTTCAGTAGAAACTCGATTATCCGGGCCTGGATTATACGGATCTTCGATTATCCAGAGTCATTCCCTGTTTCTATGGGAATTCTTATGACTACATACAACACCTGACAACATACATACGTGAATTTAGCTAAAGACGCCACGCTTATACGCTTATACGATATAATTTGACTATTAAATCGATTATTCGGATTTTCGATTATACGGAATACCCCTGGTTTTAATTGATCCGGATAATCGAGTTTCTACTGTATTGCAAAGTCGGACAGCCAGCCAAATCACCTTATTAGGTTGATTCTTGAATTCAATTTGTTTTGTTTGCTGCAATTTTAAAGACGCTTTCGGCAAAAAGTGGGCTCAATTACTTCCAGACGCAACTCTTGTTGTTAGCCTTGCTTCAAACCATGATCCTAAAATACTTTTGATTTCTGCGCCAACTCTTGTATGTGGCTTTTCTAGTTCATAAATTTCAATATTGAAAAGATAAAAGAATCAAACTACTCTAAGAGATATTCGTCATTTCTATGGGCAGCTTAAGTGTAATAGTTAGCTTGCGATCCACTCAAGTAAACCGAAGCTCAAAAGTTTTTACTAAGTTTCATAAGCGCAGTTAAAGCTTTTCAAAAGCTTATGTTGCTAAAAGTTTAAATAAGATCGAGTGGAAAATGAATTTTGTCTTTGGCTCATTTCAAATTAAAAGTACACGATAAAATAAATTCAACAACTCTCAATAAAACCGAATTGACCAGTTCGTGCCGCTTTGCCTTATGTGGGAGTAGCACGTTTGAAACCACTTCGACTGAACAAAGTTCAAGGTCGACCAGAAATTTACGGTGAGGTCAGTTCTAATAAATCAACATTCTATGGTATATAAGTATAACTGGTTAAAGATACATGTGCATAAGTATGTACATATGTATGTGCAGCTTCAGTGCTTACGCACGTCAAATGTTGCAGGAGGAAGAGTGGCTAATAAAATAAGTTAATGAGAGCCGCAAGCGTTTTAAATTGTTAGATTAACGTTGAGCGAGCGAGTTATAAAATTTAATGTGAATCAGATGAGTAGCCAAATGGAGCAGAGCGACTGCACGACACTCACAACGTGTACGTCATATCCCACAAAGGTAATGATGACGATTAAGATATCTCGAGAGATTGAGAGAGCGCCATTGTGATCGCGAGAGTGGGTGCGCGCAGCCGCCGCCTTTGAATGAGAAACCTTAACAACGCTCCATAAAATGGCCATGCACACTCGCTAAACACATACACAGACACACGGTTGCTTGTAGATACAACGACTGGGCACAGAGCGTGTAGTCGTTAGGTTTTTACCAGTTTTACTGCGCTCTGGCGTCATTCAACAACATCCAGTTTCATGGCTCGGTTGTGTGTCGGTCTGTCGGTTCGGACAAAGTGTCTCCGCGTCGGTTGAGTGAAAAATTTGTTGTGAGAATCCAAAATATTTAAAAACGAAAAATATTTGAAAAAAAAATGTTCCTTGATGCACAGTGCAATTTATGTTGTTGAGGTTGTTGTGTGTGCTGCATATTAAATATGCATTTCTAAAAAACAAAAAAAAAAGTAACTGAAAAAATGTGTGCTTTCAATTGCAAATTCGCATTTGACTATTATATTCACTCGGTTGAAAAGACAAAACAAAACGTGTCTGTGAAGAACAAAATATAACATTTGATATTTTTTTCGGTTTTGTTTGTTTGATATACAACTACGAGCATCACTGCCTCCCTCGCTCTCATATCCACACTCGGAAAATAAGATAAATTCACTTCTCTCTAGAGGTTGACAGCTCGCCCATTGTTGTTTTTGTTGTTGTGTTGTTGCTGCGCAACCCTTGAAATGCGCAAAATAGTTCGCTCTTTAACATTTATATTGTTGTTGTTGTTGATGTTATTGTTGTTGTGTTTATGGTACGCTGTCGTGAATGTTTCATTTTCGTTTGACAGTTGTTGTTGTAGTTGTAGTTGTATTTAGTTGCCGCTGCTGGTTTAACGTGTTGTTGATGACGAAATTAATAACAGAAATAAACGTTACCGAAACCTGTCTAGCGGAGGGGCAACACAAATAAAAGATACGCTTTTAAAATATCGCATAAGAAACCTTGAAATTCATGTATGAAAAAAAGAAGATAGATACACTCTGCGACAGGCTTCAGGAAAGCAGCACACAATGCATAAAGTTAACGAATAGCGTAAAAAGCGAAAGTAAAAACATGTAAATATACATATATAAAAAAGAGATACAAACAAAAAAAAAAAAACAAAGAAATAGCAACTCGTAAACAATAATGCACAATTGCGACGCGCTTGCAAAATGTTGACTGCATTAAAACATTAAAAGTCGTGTGGAAATTCGCACATAAATTGATTGCGCTTGTTGTACGGAGGTAAATGCAGCTGCGTTACAGTGAAACCTTTGGCATGAAAAACATACGAAGACAATTAGAAGACATAGTCTATGTTAAATCGTAATTTTATTTATTACTGTTGAAATAAAAACGAACAAAAAAGAAAAATATTCAAATTTATTTTGATGTATTTTAAAGGGAGCTTCCACTGCACAACGAGTTTTCTGCACTTTTGCAAGACCACATGCAAGTTCAGTGAACGTGAAACTCAAGCAAAATCAAGTGAATTAACTTTTCCGCTTACATCTTTGCTAAAATTAGAAAACTTCCTGTTTTCTTTCAAACATATTGTGCATATAATAAATACTTAGATAAGCTACTCACCAAAAATATTGTGGTTACATTGTGACTCAGAACAGGTTTACAGATACATCTTTCAGTTAGACTTAGTTTGGGGTGTTGCCAAAGCAGCTAAAGAAATTTATGAAAAAACGTACGAGTCATGCGACCGAATTGTAGAAAAGCGAAAGTGCTATTTGTCAACGGCGACGCGCTACCAACGACCGACTGACGGTGACCGACGATTAACGTAATTGTCAGTTGCGTCCCTAATTGGTAGCGCATGCGCATGTACGCATCGGAACGAACCAAAAAATGAGCAATTGAGAGGGCGAGAGCGGAGGATCACCCGTCGAAGCTGTGCTTGCATCGACTTGTGGCGGAAAAGTTTACGAGCACAAATTAGAAAATGTCTGTTTCTTCATTGTTTAAAAGGCGTCATCAGTAATCATCACTGTCGGAAAAAGTGAATTTCCAACTGGTGCTTAAGAATGAATTTAGCGCTTCGTTGTTTTCAACTCATCGCCATTCTTCGCCATGTCTAACAAGGCAACGACATCAATTGCGGCGCTGCTTTTGCTAAGCGCTTCAGCCTCAATGCATTGCGATAATGGCAACGCTGCAAGCGAGTTGATAATCACACTGTGAATTATTTAATTATCCAATCAATCAAAACATACGCTTCAAACTATCAATCGATCGAACGGTCATGGAAATTGTATATTTTAATAAAATTCACGTGTAAAATGAAGAAGTCGCACCGACATTCCCGGCATAGCCTTGAATGAAATCTTTTAGCTATGTAGCTGTCATGGTCGTCGCTCATTGTTAAACACTTCGATTGCGTTAATTATAAAACCGTATATGAATTTATTTTTGTTTTTAAATGCCAGCCACCGCAAGTTTTCTTTGTCCGAATGAAAGAAAAAGCAAGAAATTAAATAGTATCGAGATACATAGGCGTAATCGCCTTTGTTCGTTCACACGAAATGCGTTATGCGTTTCATGTGGGTCGTCGTGTCTATTTTTTGTTTGTTATTTTTGTTTTATATTTTTTGCAATTACAGGAAAAACAAATTCAAATTTCTTCCGTGTTGTCATATTATATATCGAATGTATTGTGTCTGCATGTATAATTTTGCAGTTTTTTTCAGTTAGATTAAATAAAACAATGTTATGGAAATTCTGAAACCAGTTTCTGGCGTAAACTTTAACTACCAATACACAAAACAATTTGCCAGTCAACACAACAAAAGCCCAAAAGAATAGCTTCGCGTCATCAGTTATACATGGTAGTCAGCGATCGAGTCACGCGGTGAGTAGCAAAGGGCCATCGGGGAAGGGCGTGCCACGCGCTGTCGCAGCTGATAAGCTCACACAAAAAAGCGGTTGTAGTGATCAGACCAAACAATTTGGTCAACTTGCGCATTTATGGACTCCCTTCTCGGACCGGTCGCTCTTTCGGTTCAGCTCAGTTCGGTTCGCTTGCCGGTTTTCGGTTCAGTTGCGTCGCTTTGCATTGCGAATTATATTCTCTTGTTGAAGCAGTTCTTGTTGTGAATGCTTATGAGTGTGTGTTTGTGTATGAATGTGTGTGTAAGTACGTTTGTAAGTTCAATAAAAAGAAACTTATCAACCTGATTTGCAATTGTTTAGTTTTAGTTTGCATTAATTGAACATGTGCGCATTCAACGGTGACTTTTTGCTTTTGTTACAACACACATGAATTGCTACATGGTAGAATTCAAACATGGCCTTATTATGTTCCAAACTAGAGATGGGCACGGGCCGGGCCGGGCCTGGGGCCCGACGGGCCTCTGTGAAAAATGCGGGCCTCGGGCCTGACTTCAGAAGCCCGAAAGGCCCAAAATTTTCCTAATTCATGGACGTCAACATGTTAAAGAAGAGAAAATTGGAAAAAAAAAATGAATTTGAGAATAAGTTCTATAAATATTTAAACTTTGACTCGTTTGAATCTTGCATACTGACATTTTGGAAAAATCCAAAAGATCTGACATTTTTGCAGGCATTGGCGCGGAATATCAAACAAAAATATCTATTTTTAAGAATTAAATTTGAAATCTATTAGAAAAATGATTTAGCAAATGAAAAAATTTTATTTTTCGTTTTATGTTAACGATCTTATTAAACTTTAATTAATTCCCGAAAAAAAGTAATTTTCATCGGGCCGGGCCGGGCCGGTCCGGGCCTTTTTGAAAATATACCGGGCCGGGCCGGGCCTCAAAAGTTAGGCCCGCGCCCATCTCTATTCCAAACCGTTTTTCAATATCGACTACGAAGTTTGGCATTAACATCGTGTGTGCGCCACTTGTGACACTCGACTCGAAGACACTCAACCAAATTCGGATTGTTTTTTTTGCGATCGTTATGGGCAACCGTAAAAACGGTTTGAGTGATTTTTACGCTAATTACAGATAAAACTAAAGACGCAAACTTTAATTAAAACTGACGCTTTTAATGGTTTCTTTTGGTCTGTTTTGTTGTTGGTTTGGTTTCTACTTGTTTTTGCGTTCACTTATGCAAACTCGCTTTGACCAACGCCTGTAACAAGTGCAATGCGAGGGCCGCTTTAATTGTTTTTAATTGGTTAAATGATGACTGCGGCCACGTATAGAAACAGTTCAATTGCATTTGGTCATAAGGCGGGCGTGTCAGACATAAAAAAGAAAATCAAGTTACATATTATAATATATATAGAACAATGGCAGCAACAACGTTGACGACAATAATGTAATTATAAATAATCAAAGTTTTTATGTGCGAAATAAAAAAATAGAGCGACTTACAACCTGTGTGTGTATGTGCAAGTGTCTTTAAGTAAATAAAATTTGCCGAATAATAGATAAAAAAAAAAGAAAAAATAAAACAAAACATGATACAAACGAAAAATGGCACAAAAAAACGATATTTTAAAGTTAGCAAATTGCAAACAAAATCAAAATGCAAATAATGCACTCAATACGACAAACACGTTGGTCCCCACCTTGCCCCGCAGACGACGTCCACCCGCAGTTGGGGAAGTTTACATAACCTGTCCGTCCAGTCAGCTTTATTTGAACAGTGAAGTGAATGATCAAAATGAGGTGGCGGAGCCGATCTATCAAAACGAAGCTTCGGCCATACTCGCTGGCCAACAAGGGCAAACTCAACGGCGACATTTGAGCTTTGTGCGTGCCACACTTAGCGAGCCCGATGAGTCCAAAGAATCGATTGTCGTGAGCACATTTGTTGGTCAGTTTATAGCAATTGCCAGCTGGTTGAACTTAATATCTTAATGCAAAAATAAAAATAATGATAATTTTTTTCATTGGTGACTTCACAGATGACTCGGATCATTACTATGAAACGCTTTCGCCGTTGGGCAACAGACGTCCTTCAACGCTGAATCGCTCGCGTAGCCATCATAAACGCACTCAGGATCTTCCGCGTCTTGCGAACACAAAACAATTACATGCGCCGATCGGTTCCGACGACTATGACTCATTTAGCGACACCGATGAACAAGAAGAGCACTTAAATAATGTAATGTTACTTGAATTATTCCTTTTTCAAACAATTAAATTTATGGTCTCATTTATTCACAGCAAAACGATAGTGGTGTTGACATAAGGAATCATCGACTGCCGGAACCGCCTCAATCAACGAATCAAGTATACGCCATCGTGCGTAAACTGAAAAACTTCATATCAAATAAGAAATCACCGAGCGTTAGTGGCAGTCAGCAGAAACTGTATGAGAACACTTCGCAGTTCTATGTTGAAAGCGGCACATACGACAAAAAAGCGAAACCGCCAAAACTAAAGTATTTGAAATATGGCAAAAAACTGCCACCGCCAACAAATCCAGAAGATATCTATGAGAATGCAGAATTTCATTCGCCGCCACCCGCCATTAACAACATTAAAGATGCAAAAAGTTTAAGCACCTCCGAAAGAAACCTTATATCGAATGCCGCCAATGCTAATGATTCCGCACATATGAGTGTGGACGTGACCTCGACGACTCCTCGAAGTAAACCGAGCACTGGAAAGAGCTTTTCGAGACTACGAAAAAGTCTCGGTGGTGGCAGCAGTTCTCATGATACGAAGCATTTATCTACGCTGTCTTCTTCGCGCAGTACCTTCTATATTGAGGATCCAAGCCAGTTATCTGACCAATTCGATTCAGGGTTCTTGGAGAAGGCGTCTTCAGGTGATATACCAAATGTGCAGCAACAAACAGTGCCGAGCGCAGAGTCGCAAAAATTCTCAACCGTTGCGAGAAAAGCGAAGAAAGCCAAAGAAGCGAACAACGCAAATCGTCGACGGACAACGATTGGCATTCGGCCGCATGAGCCACCACCTCCACCACCAGAGGACAAATCAAACGTCGCCAAGCAACAGGCATCCTCGACGTCATGGTACGCTGAGTGTGGCGTCTTTAAACAGAACACAGAACTTATCAACGGCGACGGCGTCAGCACGTTGGATGATAGTTCGATAAGTGGAGGCGGTAATAAGAGCACGACGAATAGTCAAAGTGGTGGCGGTGGGAGTTCTTGGTATACCGAAGCGGGCCTCTATCAGACTAGCGGCGTTTCAGTCGCAAGCTCAAGCGGCAGTTCCGGCGTCTCGACTGGAAACGAGGCTGGCCTTGGTGATGAGATGACACACAGTCTGTTCGACAACGAGCCTTTATATCAAATCTACAATGCCGCAAAGTTAGAGGTGAGCGCAGATCTACCTTTGAAATCGTTTTGTATACAAATCAGTAATATTTTTTATTTGCCTTGCAGTCTATAACGCGTGATTTGGAGGAGCATCGTTTTGCGGATGGTTACGAGGAAATAGGCCAGCGTGGACGCTCCGCTAATAGAAGGGAATCAGATGTGCGCAAAAGTTTAAGACCAAGCGCTTTGCAATTAGTTGAGCCAACGAATGGCCCGGCACGAACACTCTGGAGTCAAATACCGGAAGTGATCAATTCATGCATATTGCGTACGTAACTTTCTATATATGCGAGTTATTTATCTGAAACTTTTCCGTTTGTAGCTACTCTGACGCCACGCGAACGGGGACTCCAGGAGGCAAAATTTGAAATCGTCACCTCTGAGGCCAGTTACCTTAAGTCGTTGAATCTCCTGCGGAGTCACTTTATGAACAACACCGTCTTTCGGGATACCCAGACGCTGAGTTCGCGTGATCGCAAAGCACTTTTTTCGTACATTGTGCCTGTGCATGAGTGTTCAGAGCATCTATTAACAGAACTGGAATCCTGTTGGCAGGACAACATCATGCTGCTCGGTCTCAGCAAGCGGATTTATAACATTGCTGAGAAACATTTTCATGTCTACATTGCATTTTGTGAGCATCAAGGTCGTATGGATCGAACGCTACGTCGTTTGAAGGAGACCAAAGGTTGTTTTCAGCAACAGCTGGAAAAACTTGAGTCTAGTCCGAGCTTGTGCGGCCTTAACTTGCATTCTTTCTTAATGCTACCCATGCAGCGTATCACACGCTTGCCGCTCCTGATTGATGCCGTATTCAGTAAGGTGGCGCCCAATGATGATGAGTACGAGAACTGGAAGATGACGTTAGCCATAATGAACAAAATTGTTACACAGTGCAATGAAGCTGCCAATCGCTGCGAGCAGGCCTATGAAATTGAACGTATCTCACGGCAGCTGGAGTTCCCGACATCGATACGAGCATTGGCTATTGCACCGGCCGGCGTTCCCGTCCCGGGCTCGAAACCGCGATTCTTGGTCAAAAAGGGCGAGTTAACTCACTTAATTTGGCGCGGTGAGGATGCGAAGTTGACATTCGGTAAGCGCTTTACAAAGGCCACTATATTTGCCTTTCTCTTCTCCGATCTGCTTGTACTGACCAAGCGTAAGGGCGAGGAACAGTTCACCGTGATCGATTACTGCCCACGTAGCATGCTGACAATCGCTTCCGGCGATACACTGCCACAGCTGCCAACCAAAGACATTAATCAGACTGGTAAGAATCTAATACTGATGACTCTGCTGGAAAATCACGAACGAAAAACCATCGAACTTGTAAGTGCGCTGATTAAACTTACTCTCAGCGGGAATGTTAAATAATTCATTGAGTTTCTAGGTGCTTTCCTGCCCGTCAGTGTCGGAGCAAGAACGCTGGTTGCAGGCAATGCGGCCGCCAGAAGCCGAAACGCCAGGAGAAAAGCTCTATGAAGCCTGGGACTGCCCGCAAGTTATTGCCAAACACGACTACGAGTCCGACGAACCGGATGTGCTCAGTCTGGATATAGGCGACGTGGTTAATGTTACAAGAAAACTACCCGATGGTGAGTTGAACATTCCAGAATTTACACTTGCTTACAAATAAAAATAAACTAACTTTATTTGCTATAGGTTGGTATCAGGGCGAGCGTATACGGGACGGCGCCATCGGCTGGTTTCCGGGAAGTTTCACAGAAGAGGTTAATTCAGCACATGTGCGCGCACGTAACCTAAAGCAGCGTTATAGACTTCTCACATTTACGGCCACGTATCTGGAATCACAAAAGCGAAAATGAACTGCACTAATATGTATCTTCTACTCTAAACGTTTAAGCGAAATTGTAAATCATTAGGAAAATGTGATATCATGGTTAACATGGTTAGCTGTCAGTCGACGACTTCGAAATGTTTGCACGGTTATTCTATGTAAATGCTGCAATATTAATATTTATCTGTATATTCAAACATTTACTTTAAGCTTTTGTAAAAAAATCTATGCATAGAAATTATTAAGAAATAAATTTACAAAAAATATATTTAGCTCGGCTTAATTGTAAGCGATTAAAAAAAAAAAAACAAATTAACAGGCGTTCGCACAATGCAACTCTTAGCCACAGATCACATACAAAATATTTTCAATTCATGATCAACATAATCGCTGCGTTGCTTGTGAGCGTCTTGATTGTCCGCTTGCCCAAGTTGTTTTGTTTTGACAAAGCTTCAAGCTAAAAATTCAGACAAATTGTGACCTCAATTGATTCTCGACCAGAATTCATGCAATTAAATGATACACGAATGCGCCAATGCGACTATGGAAGTACCTGCTTTTGAGCTGTAGTATTACACGATCAACGATATGTGCAAAAATCACATGTAGGGGATCGTATTCGCATTGATGCCTTCTCAGCTGGGTCTTTGTGCAATGCATGAAACGAGTTCTTGCTGCCTCTCAGTGACGTAATAAATCACTCGCTCTTTCATTTTCTGTTGCTGTATATTGTTATTACTTTATGAAAATAGATATTTTATTTTTATTGCAGCTCAGACAAAAATAACACGATTTCAAAATCACTAAGAACTTCTTTCAACACCATCAGTAACAACCGGCACAACCACATGGCTTGCATTGCACTGCACTGTAACGCCAACGACCGCGATTGAGACTACAGCTGCGACGATCGCTTGCCACTTCGGTACTGTATAACGCTCAATTTAAGATATTCGCTGCATTATAATTTGCGTTCAATTCTGTTCTGAACTTTGGCGCGTGTGCATCAGCGACTGCGTCAGCGGAAATTGTCGCATAAAACAATTTGTCGCGTATACACTTGAATTCGAGTCCGGAGCAACTGTTGCCGTCATGGTGCTGTTAAAAGTCATAAAGTATCTTGTCGGTTAGTCTTGACACGCCGCGTACCAGCAAAACTGAAATCGAAATACAAAGTGTCGTTTATTATTAGCAATTTTTAATCAGAATTTTTTTTTTTAACTTTACTGATATAATTTTTTTTTATTTCTCGGCTACTCAAGGTTGTGTATTGAACGTCTGCCATGAGCTGAGTCAGAACGTGATCTCGTTTAAATCAATTCAATATAAACTGCTGGAGCCAAATTAGTTTATACAATCGATTCAAAATAAACCGGAATGAATCATTTTATGATGGTGTTCACAAAAATGAATGGAGTTTGTTGCTTAAGTCTTTCGTTTTAAGTCTAAAGTAATGACGATTTTATATTTTTGTACTTTAATTTCGCATAATCGCAAATATATAAAATATAACAGAAACAAAAAAAAAGTTACTTTTAAGTTAAAACATATTCTTATTTACAAAAAGTTGTATAATTATCTACCGCTCGACAACCTTGGCAAAATTAGTTAGTCAGTCAGTGTCGTTACTTCACAGCGTCTGTTGGCAGTTGCTGCAGACTGCGGTGCAGATAAGTCCGTTTTTGCAACATTCGTTGGCACCTGCTGCACTGGTTTCTATATTTGTTTGTACACATGAAGCTACTTCAAGTTGATTTTTAAGCGTTCTAGCTTTGAACGCCAGACACGAACGCGTTTTAATGCCTAATACTGTTGAATATTGCACAACGTATGCTACTTCAAGGACGGCGACGCTTCGCTATCTGAACACAGTTTCATTGAGTCAGTCGTTTATAGCGTTGATTATGCAGAAGTCAGTACCAGTACTGTTGATATGTGTTCACCAAATAGCCAAATTATGTTTTAATGGAAATTCCAAAAACCCTTTTCAGAGAATTTGAAACTATGCTAATAAGTATTTGCCAAACATTGGACTGAACGTCGCATGTGTAAGCTGCCGTAATCCGCTCATTTAGTTCCAATTGCCAATCAATTGTTTGCCTTTCAGTGTGTATCAGTGTGATAAATGTGAAATTTACGTAAAATTCAGCATTTTTCGGTTAACAGCTGAGAGTTCACACAATCGGACAATGTGAGACGCGTTGAGTCTTTGACAGAAGCAAATAAAATGCTATTAACAATTCATGAATAGCAATAAAAATGAATTTTTGATAAAAATCCCCGGCTGATATCAGAATTGGGGGCTGGTCTTCGCAGTTTCGAAGCTATTTCTATCTTGTGTGTACAAACCACAAACCAGTTTGGTGAGCACTTGAATTGTTTTCTACAGAGTTTTGCTCAGTTTGTGGTAATTCTTCTCAACAGTCACACGAGTATTTTATAATTAAAATAAAAAAAAACATATTTTTATTTTTAAAGTGAAAAGTGTCACAAGTATTGTCGAAAAAAATGTCCATTCTTACCAACTGAATGTGGTAAGAATGGACATGTGTCTTACTTTATTCTGTGGCTCTTGAAAAATACTATTTGATATGGTCCTTTTGTATGTTCGGTAGTGCAAATTACAGTGGAAGATTCATGGTAATTCATAAAATTTCTTTATTTTGGCCCTTTCACAATGCAATCCAAATATCTCGAATCAGTCATGCTGAACAAATGACGAAAAAAAGGAGAGATTGTTGAATAAAATAAAAACATGAAAATTAATTTTTGCTTTATATATAATCTGTTTATTTATTGCCTTAAAATATAATTAAATGAATAGTTTTGCCATAAGCCCCTTGAACTACTAACTAAAACTGTAAAACGAATTCAGTTTCTGTTATGGTTGAATTAAGTAAATCGTATAAATCCTTACGGTCTAGAATGTGTTTAATTGCAAGCTAATTTTAGTTCGTCATTTGTTTCTCCCTTTGCCTGAGCAATTTCACAATGGTGGTCTCTGAGTGGTCTTAATTTTCAGTTTTTCATATACAAATGGCAAGTCATAAGCACTGTCCAGCTCGGCATCGCCCAAGCGTTCATCCGGCACAGGGGTCGCTTTTTTGAACAGGTAATCGTTTAATTCATCCTTTTGAGTACACGGCTTGGTAGGTCGAGCGCAAGCGGCTAGGAGCCCTTAATTATTTTAAGTCGTTAATAAAATACTTGATTTAAAAGAAAACAAATTACTTACCACAAATGCACAGAAAACAAATGAAAATAATTCTTTGTACGGCCATATTAAATTCCCACGCTGCTCACGGTCAATCGATTCGGTGATAACGAAGTTGTGAACAAACTGCCAAAAAAATTTCGCCGCTGCACAATTTATACACACGTACATAAATCGCGAATTCGTGCTTCTGATTGGAGCTGGTTTCTTGTTTGGGAGGTTTTACCCAAAGTCCTCAAAAGCCAATCAGCTTTCTGTATGCAAAGAAACAGAAGCGTTAAATAAATGAATGAATATCAGTTTCTAAAAAATAAAGACAAAACAAAAGAAAAAACTTCAAAAAAAAAGTCGACAAATTGCTGGCGGCGTCGTGCCGTCTCTGCTTTTGGCTCAGTCGTATTAGTGGGAAAAAACCGCTTAGCATGGCAAGAGAAATTCGGCTGACTGAAGTGCTTGATCGTTGGTCCATAATAGTCAAGTTGATTTCTGATTTATTGGTTTTATTAATTCATATGAAAACCATTAAATAACAGCTTAATTGTTTTACAAATGTTTTCATGAGGGAAAATTGTTTACTCTTCGCCTGCAACCTCTTCATTGCCAAAGAAGATTGTCCACCGCTCATATTTCGTTTCGCAGAAGTACGTCTCCATACTACAGAAAAGTCCATTGTTATCGCTGAAATCTGTTTTTTGGTTTGAAAAATATGAGGCACTAATAATAATGTCTAAGAATAGAGTCTCACTTTTCTTCATTTGACAGGCTGCAACATTTAACAGACATTCTGAGGCATATTTCCTAATGCAGCCGTCCTCCTCATCGTAGACACAGGTCTCGTTTTGATCTGCCGCGTTAAGACATTCTTTGGCCTCCATACACGGTACCGGCGTAGAATTTATAAGTACTATGAAATACTTTTATGAGAAAACATTATGCGTTTTTGATGTTATTTGAAATCACCTATTAGAAAAATTGTAAGTAAGAAAACCAAAAATAGCTTGAAAGCCATTAAAAATCTTGACATATGTTATGAACTTCTACACACTCAAATATCAAATGTTTCGTCAACGAAAAAATATTTTACTCACTTTGATTGTTGAGTAATATCTGCAACATTTCCGAACCCAATTGCTGATATTGCTCAACAAAGATAAGATAAACACTCATGAGAGTATAAATAGTTAGAGTAATTAGGCGATGGCCCACAAAGGAAACCAGACACTGACCAGATAAGCAACACTTATCGCTTTTGATGACTGAGATAACATGGTTGGTTTTGATGTTTCGATGCAGGTATTTATTCTTTATTTTGTTGTGTTATATTTAATTTCTTTAACAGACCTAACTACTTATATTAGTTTAATCGGTATTATTTTATAAATACATTTATAGAATTGTTTATAATATTCGCACTACAAAATCACCCTTCATAAATTAATTGAATTTTTTTCGAGCTTACTGCTTAAATCAGTTTGTCTAAATTAACAAAAAATTAACACATTTTCAGCTAAAAAATAGGGTTGATGGGTTCAGTATCTGATGAATGCATCTGATATGCACAATTAAGCACTTTTGAGTTCTGTTCGAGTACAATAAGCAAATTGATTGTGACACAAACACAAAGCCCAGATGCAACAAAGCGAGACAAACAAAGACGGTGTAATGATTAATTGATTTGTTTGGAATAAATTTTAACCGTTTGCTAGTTTTCAGTGCACTTGTTGCGTATACGTCGTTGGTCACACATTCAAATCGGTCATCATCTTGCGAAAGTCATTCAACGAGCCGTATGTCTCAAAATCAGGATCCAAGTTAGTGGATCGTGAGCCTCCTCGATTCTCCGACACGCTACCATTGTAGACAGGCCGTGGCAAGCTGAGTGGCACAGGCAGCAATTCGGGCATGACCGAGTGATGTGTGATGAGCGCTCGCAGTGAGCTAAACTCCTTAGTGAAGCCCTACAGAGGCAGAGCAAAGAAGCAGTTGTATGTGTGTGAAATAGATAAATACAAGCTACATACTTTAATTCTGTAGCCACGTGGCGTGCGCTGAATCAAGTAGTGCGCTACTTTTGGAGCTGGTGGCGGCACACGCAGCGACAATGCAAAACAGCCTGGTTTTGTGCTGCTCTGTCGCACCAGAAATGCGCCTGCACTTTGTCGTGACAGCACTTCGAGTGAGATCTCGCGTGGTATGCCTGCTTGAAACCAGGCGGCGCCTTTCAGTTCTTGCTGCTCGGCCAAACTAAGGCCATCCAGGCGCAATGGCGCGCTCGGTGCGAACATCTTTGGACTGGAATTGGCTGCAAGCGCAATGATATTGGAAGAAAAGTCTTACTAATTAAAAGGATTTTGCTTGTGTTGGGGACTCACCACTGCAAGTTTCGCGCAGATATTTTTTCTTTTGATAGCCGAATTCATTGTGCTGTTCCTGCAGACGCTGTGTTGCCTCGAGCGCTGTAAGTGATTGCCGACATGAATCGCCAAATTTGCTCGAAATCAATTTATCGGGCTCGCAAATAGCTTCGTTTACATAACCGTCGGATATCGTTTGCGATGAGCCAGAGTTGAGCGATGAGGCATGCACAAGTGGGCGGCTGTCCTCAGTGACACGTAGTAAGCCCATGCCCATTGTGAGCCGCTTCACCTGAAGGAAATTGCAAATTGGCAATAACGTTATAAAGAGTACAGTGCTAAAAAGTTTGAAGCACACGAACAGGCACTTGTGTAAAATGGTTTCAAACTTTCAAAAGTCACAAAATTGAAATCATATAAATCGATTTACTAAAAGGACATGCATGTAACTCACTAAATTAAATGTCAGCTTTACAATATGAGCTACATTTCAGATTTTCTAATTGGCGAACTTTTTGTACTAATTTTAAAGAAGATTCTTCAATATATCGAGTACATTTGTATCTCTTTAAAATTGCTTTAACCTTCGAGATATTTCCATTTGATGTGCGAAGGTCGAAAATGAAAACCGCATGCCACTTGAATCGTAGCTGCACTGTTGGCTGACATAGCAAAGACCTTTTTCAGCCTTTATTCAATGTGTGAGCAAGCAATCTCAATGCCATATCGCACACATACAATCTCTTTTGAAAGTGCCTGTGTAAATACGTGAACAAAATCTACATTTTCTTGACTTTTGTCGGTAGCAATTTCAGAACAAAAGTGCATTTTACAATGTTTGCAACAATGCAATAAAATCTCAAGAAAATCCCGCTGATCTAAGGAACAAATACCATTCAAGGCAAGGCAAGACAAAACCGTAATGTGTGTGTGTGTTTGTGTGTCTGTTTATCTGCTACAGACAGTAGAAATTAAAAGAAGAAGACGTTGAGCAGCTCTCTGCCGTTTGTCTTGATGCTGGTGTTTGCCCGCCAGCGTGTCAGCCTGCCAGGCATTGTTGTAAGACAATATAAACTTTATATATAAAGTGATTCAAAAAATTTGATTTGTTCGCATTTCTAGGCATTCGTTGCCTACTTTCAGGCTTTGCTTGCTTGCTTGCACGCCTAGACTGAAAGTTTGCAGCATCGGCGCGGCAGAGTCTTGCTTTGTTGCTGCATTTTATGTGTCATAAAGTCAGTAAGTTAGGCTCTAGAAAAGCCATTTCACACTACTGCCGTAGACAAGATGAAAATTGTGTGAAATTTTTCTCCAGCTACTCCTTTCTCTCTTCGTGCTAAAAGGGCTTAAATGCGCGCGTGTTGAAGTAGAAAATTTACGTTTTGAAACTATTTTAACGAATGTTTTTGGCAGGCGTAAAAGTTTTACAACTCGTTTAAATAACTTAATGACAGTACTTGAAACGAAATGTGTTTTTAAGGTTTACAAATCGTGTAGAAATTAATAAAATACCAGAGGCGGTTTATCGACCAGGCGTCGGCAACTATTCATCTCTGTAGGCGAGTTGTCCTCTTCAGAGCTTGGCGAGTGTGGTACCTGAAGCTCATCACTCGTGTTTCTGAGCTGCAAGTGTTGTTGTTGTATTTGTTCTTGTTGTTGTGGAAGATGCTGGGCGTGTAGATGCTGGTGGCGAAGGTGATGATGATGCTGCTGGTGACTTTGATACTGTAATTGTCGTTGTTCTATTGCAATATCACTGCAGTTAAGATAAAGAATATTAATTATACGCCGATTTGTTTGCTCCTGTTACGGCTTACCTTAAACTAATCTGTGGCAACAACTGCATTGGCCGCCGGTTTTGTAATGTTGATGCCGTAGTTGACGTTGCTGAAGTTGATGGTTCTGTTGCTGATACCGATACTGCAGCTAAAGTTGCTGGCAGATGTTGCTGTTCAAGTCTGATGCGTATGTCCTGCATTGGAGGCAACTTTTATCTTGGCTGATTAGCAGGCTAAAGGCATAAGCGTGCATTGAAAGCCTGTGGACGATAAAAACGTTTATGTGCATTGTTAGAAGTAAGCACAACAAAGAGTACAAAGTTCATTTGATTGTCATTTATAAATTCTGTTTCTATTGCTTTCATAAAAATCTTGAAACAGAATTGGGAAAGTTGAAAATGGCTCCATTTATGTTTTGTTTCTATGTCTGTCAAGCCACTGGTTCAAATAAAGTCAGCTGTCCATGGACATAACATTGTCATGTTGCCTTTGAAACCGTTAACATGCCTAAATAAAGATGTCAACAAACAACTACGAATCCATTAGTCATTCCGACAAAGCATGCTATGTTGCACAAGGATAACAAAGTTGAAACTTGCAAGAAAGCATTAAAAATTAATTGATGTAAGTCTACACTTGTGTATTGTATGTGCAGTAAGTCTGGCAAGACTATATGCAACTGCTTGTGATGATGTTGCAACGTGTGTCGGTCATGTTTAAACATCATTACATGCCAGTGCAGTAGCGGCGGCAACATCATTGAAATCTTTATGAGTTGATGTAATGACTATGTGATTTATTTCATATTCCTATTTTGTTGGAACATTTTTTATAGCATTTTCTACAAATTTCATCAATTAGTGCTATTCATCACCCGAGAATGAAGAACTCTCGCAAATCAAAGTGGAATTTACGTGACACAAAGTTTAAATTAACTGTTGGCAAAGACAAGAGAGCTAATACAAGCTATAAATACGATTCAAAGACAACGTCGACAACAACAGCAGTAGCAACAACACAGCTACTTCGGCGACAAGAACAACAAATTACTGCAACGCATTGTTTGCGTTACTCTGCACTTTAGGCGACATAAATTTCATGTACTCGCCGTAATAAGTTGCCTTTCGAATGCCTTAGCCCCGGCAATAACGACAACAATAATAGTAAAATAAAAATAAAAACAATAAGAACAACAAGAACAACAAAACGAGAAACAGAACAACAACAACAAGAACAAAATACAGTCAAGAAGGTGTCAATGTACAATTACAACAATTGCTGTCACAGTCATTGTTGCAACGTTCCACATTGCGTCGATTGCACTGCATGCCAAAAGTGGATGCTACACAAGGTAAAGGCGACAGAGATTTGAGCGGTCTTTGTTGCATGTTCCGAACGACTAGTAGCGCTTGATGACACGAGTGTTAAAGATAAAGTGAAAAAAAGGAAAAAGAAGAAGACACCGTTGCCGACAATGGCGTCAGGATGTTTTGGTCGTTGCAGAGGAAGGCTGGAGCAACCGATTACGAATGACAGCGGCGTTTGAGAGTGAGTTCAATAAAGGAGTGTGGTAACGGAGAGGTAGAGGCGTTTGCAGGTTGCAAACACGTTCGTGAGTCGAACGAAGTAGAGCTGCATTGTTGGACTGCACCTTAATTACGTTTCATTAGCACAACAAATCAGCCGCACAAAGTTTTAATTAGTTGAACGACAAAGCCTTTGCTAACACAACAGTTCGTGTTGGGTAGAGGGATGTAGTTAAGGTCGACATTGGCAGTTGATGGCATGTGATGCGCATGAGATGCGGTTATGAAATGAAATCGTGTGCATAATTCATAATTAACCAAATGTTTGACATGGACCATCATTTGTGGCAACACACAGAACACAAGATGATCAAGGGTTTTGTTAATTCTCTGAGTATCTTTTGCATTTTAAACTGCCAATGATAAAAATAGGAAATGCAAATCAAAATAAATAATAAATTCATACAGAAATTTTTCAACTTTTGTATAAGCTCAAAGTTGATTGTTTTTTTATATTCTTCAAGAAAGTTGTAACATTAAAAACATTAAAAATTACTTCAATCATAACACAAACATTTGAAAACAATTACAAATGAACAATTGAACTTTGAAGAAGTTTACTCCAATTCGATTTATGCACATTTGTATGTCATCGAGTGTCATTGAGGCGGCATAGCATAAAAGCATAATCCGCTTTGCAGTTTCAAAATGTCGTTTTCATGTCTCAAGTGTCAACAAAGTTTGTGTGCCCGAAGAGAGTGGAGTGTGACGCGGTGTGGCATTTTCAAGTGTCCTCAATGCTAAGTAAAAGTTGGTTTGGTTCCATGGGACAACATTGTAAAAGCATATGTATAATATATCTATTCACTCTCGCACACACGCAATTTAAGTATGCAATCATAACTAAATATTTTATGCCGAGAATGAAGCAAAGAAAGTTTACTGTTTGCCACAAGCCAGCATTTACTGTAATAATTTAAAAATCTATCTATCTCTTTCGATATTTTACCGCTTTACACGTAACTTCCTGCGTGCAAAGTAGTTTTCTATTCGCTTTTGGGAATATTATTATGCATCGGTGACAGTTCAATAAAAGTTTTACATCATGCGCTGACACAGTTTTTCAGTTAAGTTTTAAGCATCGTAAAGTTACTTCCCTGCCTTACGAGGCGACGCCTAATGTGAGACGTTCGTAAGCCGTTCTCATTGAATAAGTTTAAAGCGGCTGAAATTGAAGATATTCTCGGTTGAGTCTATCAATTATACACCTTTTGACAGCAGCTTAAGCTTTGTATGCCATCAAACTGTTGAGTTTTTCTTAGTTTCTGCATAAACATGATGAATGAGTTTTCCGGTTTGTAAATTGTTGCTACTTTGCCAGAGTGACCGTTTCCACAACTGCCAAATGAGATAATGACGCGGTGACGCCTTCTTTCTAAGCACAAAGTAAGTCAGGAAGCAAAGAGCGTACCGCTGTCCATTTGACCGTTAAGATGGCAACGCAGATGACAGCATGTTCTGGCGGCATGCATCATGCGCTTACTAAATCTCGTTCCACCCGTCTGTTCGACCGTCTATTTGTCTGTCCGTTTGCTCGTTTCTACGTTCAAGTGTCTTCAATCAGTGCTTTGCTTGTCTTGCTGCAGTTGATGTTTCCACTGCCTCTGTCAATCAATTGCAATGACGATCATCATGACGAAGATGACTTGTGTTATGAGCCAGATTCTTTTGATGCTGCTGCCGCCATCGTCGCTGATGTGGCTCCCTAGTTGCCTCTAGCTGCCGCTATTTGCAGAGCCGTCAACCAGCTTAACTGAACTTGAAATGTTGTTGTTGTGGTTTCCGTTGGCTCAATGTTCATGCCGTCTGCGCTTTCGTTCGTTTCTGATGATGTTAATGATGCTGCTGTGGTTGCCGTTGCAGCACGTTGGTGCAACTCGTTGTTTGTGGCTCGCTTACTCGCTGACTGACTAGATTTCTTACTCAACTAAACTCAACTCGACTTGATCGTCTTTGCAATCTCGCTGTTGCTGCTGCTGTGCGCCTGTTAACTTGGCCATGAAACATTTGCCGCATGTTGCATGCTGCATACAGTGTGTACAACAAAAAAAGCAACCTCGGCTCAACTGCAACTTTTGTTGATTGCTGCTGCACATTTGCGATCATTCGTTTGTGGAAAATGTGAAAAGTGAAGTTGATTCTGCGTGTCTGTCTTCTTCTTCATCGTCTACATCTTTTCGCTCTTTTATCGCTCTGCTATATTCATTTGTCTTTCATGTTTGTGGCTATTCTTTCTATTTTTATTTCTATCTCCATAACAACTTGGAACTTGTTTCGTTACCTCAGTCCCAGTGAGAAATGAATTGAAGTCATATTTTATTTATGATCCAGTCAACTATCTCTGTCTCTCTCTTTTTTGTATCTTCCTGTCTTCAACTTCAGTTCGCTTCGCCACTTACATGAGTTTAATATGCCTCATTCCGGTACTCATCTCCTTGACAGGGTCTGGAAAACTTCTAATTGGAATTGTTAATCAAAAGTGCTGCTTTGAGAGTCCGACTGACTCCGCTTGGGCGTTCCAGCGTTCCGTACTGCCCACACCGTCGCTCACCCAAGCGACCTTCAGTGGTAGCGTGTGTGCCCCCCACGTTGTGTTGTGTAAATAGTTGTTGTCGTCGTTCTTGCTTGATTTCTGTTGTTTGCTTTGCTGGTTTTTGCCATGATTGTTTTCCTGACTCAAAAATCATTTAATTTTGCTGCCTGTGCTATGATTCTCAAGACGTTATCGTTGATTTTGCTGTTATGAGAAGCGCCGATGACAATAACAATAACAACAACAATTACAAAAACAACAAGCAAGTATAAAAACAATTAAAGCCATTTACATTTGGCTTGGCGCATTCCTTTCTTAAAATTCATTGGAATTGCCCAAACGTCGTTGTCGTTCTTTTTCTTTGCTGTTTGCCTTTATTGAATTTGTTCACTCAAGTATTCTCGCTTGTGTCTTCTGTCTGTCCGACACTTGGCGCTTAAACTCAACTTAACTTAACTCAGCCGCCGCCATCGCTACTGCCGCTGCCCATGATTCCGTTGTCGTTGTCGTTGCCGTTGCCAAAGTTGCTTGTTAGACACTTTTGACAGTCGTGTTCAAGCTACCGAACACTCAACTTGGCATTCTCAAGTCGTTTTCACACTTTGTTCTTATTCCGATTTTCTTTTTCTATTTTTTGGGTGTGCTGGGAAATGTTTGTTAGTGGCGCTTCAATTATCTGAGCACTTGTAAGTTTTGTTGTGACGTTTGACGATGACGATGGTATGGCGTTGCCTTCTCCATTTGACAGCGTTCGCCTTTAACATATGTACTTCAAAAGTCACTTTTCCAAAAACGGAAGAACTTCAAAATGCATTTAAATTTATTTGATTGAGTATCTGACATTCTCAAAAGTTTAAACGAAGCACATACATACACACATAAACGACTCACAGCTCACTTTATGCTACTCACTTTGGAAGGGGACAAAAACAAACACAAAATCGTTCGTGGTTTATTTTAGCGTAGGCGTAGGCGTGTGCCGCACACGGTGTGCGTAGTGTGTAGTGAGGGCCGTGCTTTTTGCAAACATTGGTTACAAAAATGAGACAAAAAAACTTCAGCGCACAATTATTTAGTGAGTTGAGTAACGCGATGAACGAAATTAGGTTGCGAAAATATTTCATTATGAAAATGGCTTGGCTCTGGCGCAGTTGAGTTTGTTTGTGTGCCTGTAAGTTTGTTCTCATGTGGAATGCAATTAAAATGTGCTCAGAATGTTCACTGAGCAGCAGCCGCAAAAATATGCAAAAATTTAAACGGTTTAGCTGTGCTTACCAACGCGCGTTCACATGCCCTCTTTCTCTCTCTCTACCCACGGCCTATCTAACTGTGAAGATAATGCAAACGTCGAAGTTGTCTGCGGTTGTTGTTGATAATAAAAATGGTCTTTTGTATGCTATATATGCACGTGTGAGTTGGAAAACTTTGTGATTCTGCATTTGCGCTTTGAACTCAAAGTAACGGAGTTGATTAGTGATCGCTCATGCCCAGCAGTTTGGTGTGTAGCGTGCAACACAATTTGGCGTAATTATACAATATTATTTTGATGATGAACGTGAACAACTTTTTACTCTCTTATTCTGACAATTATTATGTTTATTTTCTGTTTTTGCTGCAATACCGTAATAAAGACGTTAAGCTTTTGGTTTGTCTGGCTCAAAGGACTGAGGCTGATGTATGAGCACGACAGCGTTTTTTGCATTTTTTAACGCAAATGCATATATAAGCTTTTTAATTATAGTTTTTACCTCTTTATGTTGGCAAAATAAAGCAGAAGTTGTATTCGCTCAGAGTATGCTGAAGAACTCAAAGAGGCGTCCAGAGTGGGAGGGGAGGGGAGTGTGTTGGTATGCATGGAAAATTATTAAAGATAAAAAAACGGTAATAAAATTATGAACAACATTATTATTTTTTATTGTTATCAATGTTGAAAATATGACAAAGCGTTTAAATGAAACATTAAATTGTTACACTGGCAACAAAAAATAGATTCATATCTATCACGACGTCGCAATTGGAAATGCCATAAAAAGTATTGAATAGAGTTGTCGCCTGTTTAAAATTACATGAAGCGATAAGCCAAAAAAGGGCAATGCAAGATAAGGGAATTGCTCAAGGGAACTGATGTTTGTTTGCCCAAGACGCGACAAAACGTGACAAAGTGCACTACAATGCCTGAAGAGGAGAAGAGTGAGATTGAATGTTCTACCAAAACCGGTTTTGGATCATGTCAATGAGACTTGGTCTTCAAGCCGCGCTTGAACGGACAGCAATCAGTAAAAACATTAAAGCAGATGCGCTGACCAACTCACCATTGACAGATAAATATTATGCGCATATAAAAGCGATTTCAATTTAAGATCGGCAAATGTGAATGTGAGCGCGTCGACGAGATAAGCTGCGATCGACCGACCAGAAGCAAAACAACCCAAGAAGTTTTTGCTTGCTAATATTTTGTTTTTTTATTGCAATTACTACGTGAAGTGCTCAACTATCTCTTTAGCTGGAAGCACTTCAGAGTGTTGATCATAGTAATAATTGAATTTTCGCATTAGAAGAAGAAAAAGACGACGGAGATAGTTTGCTGAAGTCGCTGTATAAGGGGAAGGCATTCAAGTGCTGGAAATCATAACTTTTAAATATTACATGCTTCTTCGTGAAATTGCCTAAGCCGCGGGCGGTTCACTTGTGAATTCGTTTACGAATGTTCGCCAATGGCGAAGAATATTAAGCAACATTTAACGTTTTGAATTTCCAAGCTCAGCATGTGAAATCGTCTTCAATGTTCATTAGTTGATAGCTGAAAGTTGAACAGCAAAGCAAGCAAATAGCGACAAAATCAACAAATAAAATAAAACAACAACGCAGACGCCCACGCAGACTATCTTGTTGTAGCAACTTGTCAGTCTAGAACGAAGTGTCTGTTCTTGGAGAGAAGATTGTTTTAAAGAATTTAAACGCGAGCAGTTTGGAATTATAAGCAAGTGGTCGAAATAAGTTGCAAAATGCTTAAAGACGTTGGCGCTGCTGATTAAACACACCTTGAAAAGGTTGCCACTTGGCAGAACATGAAATGTGCAACGTTGGGACAAAAATGACGGCTGCATGCGGTGATGAGTGCCGTGCAGCGTGATGGATCAGAGAGGAAGAAAGAGGTTGTGTGGCGTGTGGCACAAGTTGCTCAGGGTGTGGCTAATTGCGTAAGCTTTCGAGGCGTGTGAAGCTAGTCTCTATTTTCCAATGTTTATTTTTCGTCTTTTGGTTTTCGACGAGCACGCACCCAAAATCCAATTAGTTTGTATAATTGTGAGGAGCAAAGATGCAAAAACCCGTAAAGAACCCTGAGGAATTTAACTAAATCAGTAAAGTATCTCAATGTAAACATATTGCACGTCGTTGGAATATGCAAAAGAAAAAAAGTCCAATTCGAGCGAAAGGCAACAGGTGGTTGGTCGGACACATTAAGAGCACAGCAGAGCAGGGCAGAGCAGAAAAAGAACCAACAACAAGAAATATCAATAAAAATGCCATTTGCGGTCGAGGCACGAAGACAGCTTTAAAAATCGCATAAATTTTTATTCGTACTTAATTTATTAGCAGCACGATATTTTGCTGGTGTTGTTTTGTAGTTGCTGTTGGAGTTGTTGTTGTTGATGTTATTGTTGCATTTAAGCGACAAATGTTGCAAATAAAAAGAGGTAAAATTAAAGCGTTGCAAATTAAAACAACGCTGAACACCTTCGAAGCTGCACTAAAAGAAGGTTAAGGCAACTCGCTTTTGGCAATGGCTTCATGTCTGTGGGGTGAGTAGTAGGGGAGGGGTTACAAGCTATTAAAAAATGTGAACCTAAACGAAACAAAATCAACTAAAAGCAGACATGAACGCGCATTAAAAGTTATTGCAATCAGCTGCCAGTGCAATGCAGGCAGAGAGCGAGTCAGAGTCGAGGCAGTGAGTGAGTGAGTGAGTGCAACGAGTACAAGCCACTTGCCACACTCACTCACTCACTTACTCACCGGCTCACCGTTTGCCACAGTTCTGTGCAGGATTGCCAAGAGGGGAGTGAACCGTGCTGAACAAGACTAAACTGAACTGAACTGTTGCACCGAACGCTTAAGGCGAAAAAGTGTTGTTGAGCTAGCGTTGAAATAAAACAGCGTCAGAAAACAAACAGCAACAACAGCATGATTCGGCTTTAGGTGTTTCTTTGGCCTGTTGCAGTTGTTGTTTCTGTTGCAAGTTCGCGCTCGTTGACTGCCTCATCTGCACGTACCCCAATGAGTATGCAAGTGTTCTGTGTGCACATGAGTACATCTGTGTGTGTAAGTGTTGTGTATTTGTCCCCAAAAAACACGAAATGAAGACATGAGTTGCCTGACCTTCTTTTTTTGTACATAAATGCTGTCGTAATTGCTGTTTGCAACAAACATAAAAGTATTTATTTTTCTGTTTTTGTTTTGCCACCCGAAGAGCAAAAGGGTTGCAGGAGTTGGTAGCTGTGCCGGATTCGAAACATTAGGCAACAGATTATTGAGAGCAACGAGCATATTCGCCATAAAAGTGCTTGTATGCTCTTCAAAACGGAACTTCAATTCAGTTGAAGATGCAACTCTTTTACAAAAAACAATATGTTTTGCGAATTCGGCATTGGATCAGTCTCTGCTACTCATCCAAAGAACCCTGCTCCCAATGCGATTGTCAAAACAACGAGTTTTTTTCGTCGGTAGCTTAATGTGCTTTTGTAAACTGCGAACTAAACTAAAGTGTGCAACAGGTTTTTCCGTTGGCAACAACATAACCCAAAAACAAAAACTAAAAATCAAACAATTCAAGCAAAACGCAGCAAAATTTTTTATATGTCAAACTTGTTTAATGAAAAGAAAGACAAAGATAAAAAACGTTGTTGCAACATATCTTGCAGCTTGCAGTTTTTGTGCATCTTTTTTGCTGCTTTTTGTGTTTTTGTTCTTTTTTTGGTTTCGTTTTTCCTGCTTTTGTTGGCGGTTGCACAAAGCTTGCTTTGTTTAAGGATATGCGACGTTTCTGTTATTGTTTCTGGTTTCAGAACAATAAACACGTTTCATTTTTTTCTTTTTCGTCTTTTTATTTAATACATTTTTTGTTTTGTTTTCCCTTTTCAAAGCGCCTGTCACAAATCTCGACGGTCAAAGACAACTGCACAACTGCGGTTGGCATCTGAGGATGCATTTGTGGACAGCGGATTCGAATTCATATTCGCACCGTCAACTTACATAAATATTTATTTATTTTTGTTTCGTTTGTAATTTGTTGAAAACTTGTTTTTCGATTTTTCGTTTTTGATTATTTGCACATAACATTAAACGAGTTGCACATTAATTTAAAGAAACATTTTGCAACGATTTCGCGTAAGTCGCGTTTGTACACTACACAAAGCAACCGCAGTTGTCGCGATATCAAATCAAGTGTTTGCTCGTTAATGAAGCTTCTCGTCTGCCTAACGTTTGCACCGGTTGAAACAATCTGCACGAATGAAAAAGTCAGCCATATAAATTTTGATGCACATTCAATGGGCGAGCGACAGCATCATGCAAGGCACATACAAGCGCACACACATGTTGAGCCTACTTGTGGAATATGTATTTAGTCGTGTGGAACGGTTGCTGCCTTGCATATGTGTGTGCGTGTGGCTTACGATGTATCTGTGTGTATTGCTTGCTCTCTTGTAACTGGTTTCTTGCTTCCAGTTTCCACATGCTGACCGACTGTAAATGTAGATTGTATTCTCTCTTACTCTTTGCCATCGCCTGCCCCGCCACTTGCCAGCTCGGCCACTCGGCTCTTATCTCATAAACTGCATTTTATGAAGTGCTTTGCTGCTGCTTACTTCGTGCTGTCTGCTGCGGAGTTACATTGATAGTTTTTATCTCTGACAATTTTACTGATAAGACGTTGGCTTTGTGCGTACGTGTGATCGCGTGTGTTTTCGTAATGAGCATATTTTAAGAAAATCGAAATATCTCAATTACAAACGATAAGTAATGACAAAGTGACGCTTATTAATGGCACACAGCGAAGCTAATAGTCACTTTTATTTTTTTTTTTTGGCTTATTAAATTTTAATTGCGCTGCATAATGTATTTCAGCCGAAGCATTTGTTTCCTATGTTGCAACTACTTGTGTATTGAAAGTATTTGCCACACTCACAGCAGCACCACGAAGAACGCCGAACGTTTGCGCGTATCTCTTAATGAAAAGCATTTTAATGCTTGGATTCCAACAGACTTTTCGCATAGCTTAACGCAATTTCAAATGATTTGCAAACGTACGAAAGAAGCATGCCGAGTAGCGCAGGGTTCAGCGCAACCAGAAGAGCAAACGATTCAAGTACCATCAATTGGCATTTGGTTACTGTTGGCGCTGCTGCTTTTGGGGCAGGTGAAGTCGTCGAGGAAACGTTCGTGTGTGAGGGTGTGAGGCAAGCATTTCTGCTTCTGATGTTAAATTTCTTGCACATGGTGAGTTTCTTTTAGCACAAAAGTTATGTCGCGCCGCTATTTTGATATAGTTGAAGGTTTGTGTGCAGACTTGCGTACAGATCAAGCGCAATTCAGCTTCTCCCATTGGCGCGATTATGTTTTAATCATCATTGTAATCTAGTTCCAGTTTGATAATCAAAAGAGCTGACCTGCCCGCCAGCATAGACGTCATTAATGCCGCCGTTGTCATTGTTTCATGCCACATAAAATACTGAAACTTGCCGCAAATGCCAAATACGCAGCCAAGCAAATCGAATAACATGAGATACTTTTTCCAGCCCATGCTGCCAACATTGAACTCACACTAAGAATCGCCTATTGATGTTGCAAGTATTTTTACACATTTGTTGGGCTATCATGCCGCTACAATGCTCCCCCCCCCCATGCCACTTAAGTAGCCTTGTTGTTTTTGCGGCTGACAGCACTTGTCGACTCATGTCTGTTGCTATTTTTGCATTTCGGTTAATTATTTTTGACGCTCTTCTTCACTTCACTTTCTCATCACACTTCACACTTCAGCTTCATTTCCTTTGCACAATACCCAAAGTGAGTCGCTCTGTATTCATCTGGGCATTGAATTTAAGTGCGTCGCACGATTTCCCCAGCAAATTTGTTAAGCAAACACAAATGAAAATGTTTGAATTGAGCAAAAGACCAAAAAAAGGGATACAACTACAAATCTAAACAACTTGGCGAGATACTTGTATCAATTTGAATTGCATTTAATGCTTTGTGCCAATATTTACACAAGCAAACGCACATCGAGAGAGAACATGTAGTGAACCGAGGGGAGACCAAGCACGACGGCTGCGTGTAGCATTAAATGCGATGACGATTTCAAGGAATCGATACTTAGCACCTACACAGAAAGAAAACTGTTAACTGGAATTGTATCTGTACGAGCACGTTCAAAACAGTTATTTATCATTTTCATGACCGCCCTGCACAGCCAGGGTCCACTTGCTACTCTTTGTGCTTTTGTTTTTCTTACTTTTGGCTGACAAACCGCCCGCGTTACTCACTTAACAAAAACAACACGAAGTCGGCCAAGAAGACGCACACCAAAATGGCCAATAATAAGAGGCTAAAAGTGCTGCAACAACAGAAGCGACAAGCGAAAATCCCCAAAAGAAAAAAAACTGAAAGGCAACAGAAAACACAAAGAATGAATTGTCGGACAGAAAAGTTTTGGCTTTGTTTATTCAAGTGATTTTTGCGACACGTTTTGTGGCACGAACGAACTGATGGCATGTTCTTGATGGTGGGTGCCAGGCGGTGCCAATGGCTGTCCTCCGGTCGCTGGCTGTGGCAGTGGCAATGGCTAAGGCGGCTTTGGAAAAGCATTGAGGTAAGGTGACATGATGCGATCTTTGTTGTTGCTACAACACTGTTACGGTACTCACAGCAACGACATCAACAACAACAATAAATGCAAATAAAGGTATGTATGAAGCTACTGTTGAATGCTGTCGATGTGCGCCATTTTCACATCCGGTATCACATTCGATTCAATTGAGATTTGCTTGAACGTGACTGAAATACGTAAATTAAAGAGTATGTGCTCAGTTCATACTGCGTAGAGAAAGAACCAGTGTAAGTGAGAGAGGAGACAAGAGTGTGAAAAGCCGTCCTTGTCACATTCTCAACTCACTACTTTGTTGTTTTGTGGGTGTTCTTCAAGTCGTCCCAATTGGATTTTGGTTTGATTTATACGAGTACAAAGACGCTGTTCAACATGTTGCACACGTTCAGATATTAACGGTTCAAATAGTTTTCTAGTTGGATTAGTTGAAGTTGGACGTACGAGAAACGGAAGCAATTTTGTTGATTTCTCATGTCGGCATTGACAACATTGTGAATATTGTAACATTCAATCAAATTAAATTCCACAGGACAACATTTTTTTTTATGGTGTAAATATTTCAAACTTCGAACGAGTGCAGCGAAAAGTTGCTTTTTTTTGTTTGTATTTTTCTAAAACGACAAAATTACAGCCGCAAACCACTGAGAGGCTGAACGAGTAAGTGATTGACGCGTTGACGTCGCAACCAACCGATTGACAAAGTGACTCGCTGGCTGACTTGGGCAGACTCGCTAACTGACGGATTGACGAACTGACTGACAGTTAAACAGAAGCTGATGCGCTGCGCTGCGTCGACAGCAAAGGCAAAAACCTCAAAAAGAGGTCAACCATGAAAATTGCACCAACATCAGAAAGATTCTCAAAATGAAAAATAACTCCGTCTCTCAGACCCAGTCCCAAAAGGTGCCGAGGGGCAAGGAGCTTACGAAAGGGCGGGCATAGTTGCGTTTGTTTGTTCCGTCAATCGTACATTCGCTTGTTCGTTCCTTCGTTCGTCCGTTTGCTGACGCGCTGAGATGCATTTGTATGCAGAGACTGAAAAGCCAATGAACCGTTTTTTGTTGCTGCAGCCGCAGGACTGTTGACCGAGATGATGTCGATGTCGATGCAGTTGTCGTTGTTGTTGTTGTTGGTGGTGGTGGTGCCGTTGTTGTTGGCGCCCATCAGCGTAACAATTTTTATCGCTTTACGACCGCAAACTTTGTAGTCGATAAAATTTTAATTCATGTATAATTTCTTTTGCATTCTTTCTGATTTGTTCTTCTTTAATTTCATTGTTTAACAAAAATAAGTAAAAAAGAAATACATGGCCGGGATTTATTTCAATCCCGTAATAAGTAAAAAATCAGTATAAACATGAACATTATGGAGTTTTTAAAAAAATCTTTCAAGGGCGAAATGCAGCTTGCAAAATTACTCTGACTTCTTACCAAAAAATTATAGCGACATAAATAAAGGGAAGACAACTTTGGCGAGAATCAAACCGACCCACAGAACGACGGAAAGCGAACAAAACTTGTTATTTTTTGGGACAGAATTTCTGAAAGTGATTAATTAAAATTTCACTTTTGGTTTCTCTGCATATTTTTGTTGCGACAAGAATTTCGCTTGGCGTGTCTTAAAGCCTCATTCACATGAGTTATTTTGACGCCTTGCGATTGCACTCGTAACCCGCCCAGATACGCCTTTATTGCCTTTAGTTTCTGAGCACTTGCTGCCTTACACACTTTTTTTTTATGACGAAAGTTATACATCATTGTATCTGAACTAAAGCGAATCTGGCTTCACGAATCTCTCCTCTGCCCATACGCAAATGAGCGTTAATTAAAGTGAAAATTTCAATTGAATTTTAATATAGAAGTAAAAAGTAATTACCACTAACTAAATTAACTAATTTGCAACTGATTTTAATTGGCAGCCAACTAAGCGAGTGTGTGTTGCATGAATGGAGAGCGGCAGCTGATGAGAATAGCCGTTTGATCATGCAGTAAATTACAATATTAGCAAAATTCTCGAATATTTCTGCTTTAAAAAACAAAAATGGAAATCCGTGCCTGTCGCTATAGTTGTTCACAGCGTTGCATTAAGCCGCCAGGAATTAGCGGTTGACGTTGGCAAACGGCGCCGCTGGGAATTGATGGCGCGCCGGCGAAATAAATGTAAAATTTTCATTATTAAATAATTCAATGGTCGAAGCGAACAATGTGAATGAGCGCAGAATTTGTTCAAATTGCGCGACGCTTTAAAATAAATCGTTTATTTTATTAAAATTGCAGGAACCGCTGGGAAAAGATGGGCCGAGCTGAGCAAGAATGAAGCCACTTTGTAGTTGGTGTTGTTGGTTTTGTTGCTTTGGCAATCGAATCGAATTAAAACGCATTGATGCGTAAAATTGCGCGGCTGTTGTGGCAGATTTTTGCGGCGGCAACAAAAAAAAAACCGCTGTAAAACCCATGCCTCGTAACCTGCCACATTGTATAGCATGTCATGCATTCGCCAAATAAAAAATCCAAATTCATATTTTTTGTTCATGTTTGTATCTCCCAATGACAACTTCAAAGTGTCGGAAAACTTGGCCGTAAAGTTTGAGTGCGCGTCGAGCCAATGTAATAAAACGAATTGACTTTTAATTGCCGAACGCGAACCGACCAGCAGCGCGTCTCATTGCAGTGTTGTTGCTGTGTTCTGTGTCATGGGCTGCTGGGCTATTGCCAAGAACCATCATTATTGCCATTGCAAAAGTGCGAACGCGGCAATTATGTGTAATGCCGCAATTGCTTTCGGCCAAAGTTCGCCAACATTTGCGTGCCATCAAATAAATCTTGTCAAAAGCATTTTGCAAGCACATCCTCAGACAAACTGGCTAATATGCACAAAATGAAAACTGGCACGCCCACAGAAGCTCTTCTAACCATTGTAGTAACTTATCTTCGATCTGAGAATTAATCATATTCAATGTGGAATTGCCAAAAGTCAGTTTTCCATTTAATTTCTTCTCATCCAGAAGTCAAACTTTCAAGCATTCTTTCAATTTGCGTCTAAGCTGGCAGTGATTTTGCTGCCAAGTGTTTCAAGCGAACGATGTCAATTCCTATTTGACTTGTGCATAATTTAGCTACAGCGTCTTTAACACCTCAACTTCAACACATGCTTCAAACTTTGAACACGTTTCAAATAGTAAATGACATTTGTGATTCTGTTCTATACTCGGATGGGCTGTGCGATGCTGTTACTGGCGTCACATTGCGACTCTACCGCTCAGACATTGCCATCATGGAAACATGTGACAAGTGTGTCTAACTTTTTGCAGACACTGTAAGTGCTTAAAATGCGTGTTCTGGTCGACGTAGAACATGACATTTCTGTGTTGCACATGAATGAAGTTGTTCTGCATGCAAAGTGTGGCAGTAGCAGCTGCTGCCATTGCAGTTGCACACAGCAGCGATGACAAAGCATTTCTTCGCCCAGAACAACAACGAAAAGCGCTGAGTTGAGTGCAATCTCAGCAACAGAAACAGCAACAACAACGGCAACTACAACGGCAACGATAACAACAACATCAACATCAACATCATCAACTGAGCAACTTCAGCAACTTGACTTGATTTTGAATTACGTAAACGTTTTAATTTAAAATGACTTTACCAAAGTTAATTTATTGCGATGTTGCTCTTGGTGTTGTTATAGAAAGTTTCGTAGTAATGAATTCATTTTGGAATGTCTCTGAACAATGTACAATATTAATTTAAATGTTTGAGTTTGATTTGCAATGCTAATAAAACTTAATTAAAAGAATATATGAAATTGTTTTCCAATCAAAAAATCATTTAATGCATTTATTGATTCAACAATTAAATGAGGTTTTAATTTGAATTGCTATTGAAGTCCAAAATTAAATTGAAATGAAGAGAGACTTCACAAATATAAAAAGTGATTATCATGAAAATTAACTGTAAATACGTAATTTAAAAAAAAAAAAGATGTTTTTTTTAAGTTTGCTTTGATTTATTTTGCACACGCGCATCAATTTCTTCACAAGCTCTCTGCCGATTCTCAATGTTCTCATTGGCAACCATAATCGTTTTGCATGCATCACGTGTGCTCACATTCAGCGGATTGTCAGATTGTTTTCCATCGACACTGTTGACACAACATGTCAGATCGCGTACAAACACACGTGCTGCAACAGCATAAAAAAAAGTTATTACAAGCTGTCTGCACAGAATGCAGAGGCGTGCTGAACTTGAGAGTGTCATTTTGGAGGGACTTTGGTAACAATTTGCCAAATCTACTCAAATCATTGACGGCGCTACTGGCTGAAAGATATTGATAAACAGCGATGAGTTAATTTCGAATGCAAATAATGTCGATAAGCGAAGCTAATTAAAATGCAATGCATTGTGTTAATCAATGTAAATTGACAGTGAGCGAATGAGCTACAAATACATAAGTACATTTATACAAAATCCTGCCATTTTGCACATTGCCAATACACTTGTTCAAAATTGAATAAGACTTGTAGTTCAAATTTACATGAAATTTATGCAGCTCAACGAAAGTTTCATACAGCGAATGAGTTTCAGTTGAATTTTATGCAAAGAAGTTTAGTGAAGAGTTGAATAGTTCAATATTTGTCCTTTTGTTGCACGGAAAGCTCGTCAGCTTCAGCGCAGGGCGTCAGTCTGTAGTTGAGTTACATAAGCAAACTTCAAAATTTTACGACCTACTTAGAGACGTGTATAGCATGGAAAAGTGGCAGGGGTGTGATAGGGACACTCGGAGTGGTGAGGGAGGTGAATGTGGTGGAATGAAGAAGCGTTGGTCCAGCAACTCGACTTGTTACCATTGTGTTGTGCTTTCGACTTGTTTCGCTTTGCTTGTTCAACTTGAGTTGGCAAACTTTTAAAATTAATTTTGCTCGACAACAAACAAAAGTTGCAACAAATGCAACAATAATTGCACCATGATAATGCGAAAGCATGACAAGCGTGCAGTCAAGCAAGCTACAAGAGTAACGGTCGGACATGCAGACAGCGATGCTAAGTAGTTGTAAGTAGGCGAAAAGCGCTCATTCAGCAGCTGTTTCCGCCAACTTACTCAACTGTTAAACATAGACAACAGCAACAACAAAGCAACAACAACAATGTTGACAACAAGCATTGGATGCACTTTGAGATACTTTCAGTTGCTCTATTTACAACTTTTGCTATTTCAAGTTAATATTGCTTTAATTTTCGAATATTTCCATAAATTTAGAAAGCGTTTTCATGCAATGAAACCAAAGATGTCGCTTTGTTTTGGTTGCACACTCTCGGCCATCGCTTCCGTTAATAGCACCACTTCCGGTCTAGCTTTCGTCTTAACATTTAGAGGCGTACATTTTGGCTTTTATTTATTTTACTCTTGTTTTCGTTTTTGTGATAACAGCTTTACGTTGGCCCTTGACCTTTGGGGTATCCTAGCACGATAGCCATGAAAACATTATGCATGAGTGTGATTCTGAGTTTGTGTATCTCAGTGTGTGTAAGTGCGTGGAAAATTGTGCAACAAGGACATGGCATTAAAAATGTGCTGTTATTAAAAGGCGACTGAGCACATGCTGTAATCGCTTGACTTTCTTTCTCCTACTGCCTCACCGACAACCGACCATTGCTTAAGCACTTGACGCTCAAACAGCTCCTTCTGCATGGTCCTCACAAGCGCTGCTGCTGTTGCGGCTGCACTTATGACTATTTGTCTGGGAATTTCGTTTATTGTACCCTTGACTTACCGGTTAGAAAAGCTGCGCGAAAACTGCTACTGATGAGGGGTGATGTGTGTGGTAAGGTCTGTTTTGGTGTGTAATTTCACTTTTTTGTTGTCAAATGTCTTTTTTTTACTCTTGCTAAAAGAGTACATTGACTTTGTCATGAAGTTTGCAACGCAGAAAAGATTACATCTTCGACTATATACTAAAGTAGTTATATTCTTGATTAGCACGACGAGACGTATTCATATAACCATGACGAGTTTCTGTGCGACTGACTGTTTAAATGCAAAAATTCTTCGTATATGTGTAAGAATTGTATATCTTAGAATCGTATGGATCGGAAGATTTTGCTTCAAAATGGTATGTTTTCGGAGTTATTGACTTAATATTTTGGACAAAAATTTCATTGACGTAAAGATTTCTCAAGATCAGGGGTCTTTCTTCAAGACAATTTAGATAATGGGTCAGACCTTAATCTTTGAAAACATAACTATAACTCTTATCGGAAAAGCGATAATAATTAGGAAAATGCTTGCAAGAGTATAAAAGTTTCGGCTAAGCCGAAAATAACTTCCTCTCTGTTTTTTTTTTTTTTCAATTTCTTTAATTCTTTTTATACCCTGTACCTTATGGTACAAGGGTATATTAGTTTTGTGCGCATCGACAATGTATGTAACACCCAGAAGGAGACATCTCCGACTATACAAAGTATATATATTCTTGATCAGCTCGATGAGACGAGTTGATATAGCCATGTCAGTCTGTCCGTCTGTCTGTCTGTCCGTCTGTCTGTCTGTCCGTCTGTATGAACGCCTAGATCTCGGAAACTATAATAGATAGAACCAAAAGCTCTTCGCACTTCGATTCTGTCATTTCTTAAGCAGATCAAGTTTATTTTGTTTTCCCCCTTTTTAACTTCGTTTAGGGGTGAGGGGCAAATGACTGGAGTAACCTCGGGTAAAAACTTACAAAAGTCGTATTTTCTGGGTTGTCTTTTGAGATAGGAACACCAAATTTGGTGTGTATATAGCTGACTCAAACCCCAAGAGGATAGAATAAAAAATGGGCGTGGCCACGCCCCCCATATAGTAAAAACTTGAAACGCTTATATCTCAAGAACCATAAAACCTACAAGAATGAAATTTTGCATATATGCTATTGGAATTGAATATAACATGATTCAATTACAAAATGGGCGTTGCTACGCCCACAAATAGAAAAACGTTGTATCTCTGGAACCAATTGGTCTAAAAGTGTAAAAAAAGGTATGTGTGATATTAAATGCAAATGAAATCTATTTTGATGAAAAAGTGGGCGGGGCCACGTCTTCAAACAGTCGTTACTAATTGAAGGTACAGCGTATGTCGGAGTCGATTACTGTCGACTCCAATCCTTACTGGTTTTACTATTGTCGTTGGAGTTTGCTCTTTGAGGTCAGTTTTGAAACTTGCTGCGGCTGCATAGCTTTGAGTGTTGTAAAATTTATGCTTAATGAAATTTTAAACATTTTTGTACTTCAATTATGAAATACTCCGAATGTTGAATATGATAAATTTTTCAAATTTTTTCAAAGGGACAGTGTTTGAAGTTGCGGCACAACGTGAGTTCAAAGCATCTTTAATAATTTATTTTTAAAATGCTATCAGATCGAATTATATCGAATTGAAACTCAAACTGTGGAAAAGAAAACTCTTGATATGAGAGGGGCAAAGCAGTTAAAAGTTTCCGTTTTTGGCATTAAAAGTTTACGCAAATCCAACTCTTTGCATTTTAAGCAACTTTTTATGTGTTTAGTGCCACGCCCACTTTTTACGCAACTTAGCGCCACAGAAGTCGCTTACACGCCTGTGAAGAAAGTTTTACCAACACTTTGAATTTTTGCAAGCGACGTGAAGACATCCATTTATCGATGCAGCTACCGCACTCTAAGTGGAAAAATATTCTTCAGAACGTAACTAGAAACTTTTACGTGAACATAAATTGCCGATGACATAAATAATAAACGTGAAAATGGCAAACAACAAAGTCGAAGTAAAAATCAACTTCAACTTTAACATCAACAACCACTCATCCCACTAACAACAACAGCACAACAACGAAAACAAGAACAATAATAATAAATTTGAAACGCCAGAAGGTGTTTTTCTTTTCAACGTTGTTTTTCATTCTGCACGTTGTTATCGTTGCTGTCCTTGTTGTCTTCATTGTTGTTCTTATTGGTATTTTGTTATTTTTGCTTGGTTGTTTTATTACATTTTAACCACTGACGTCGCTCGAGGTTATTCGTCTTTCATATCCGCCTTGAGTGCGGCAACGTTGACATCAAAATCGAAATTGAAGTTCCCAGATGCTTTTAGTGTGATTATCAAACTAAAACTAAAAGCAACAGAGACATTGTTGAGTAAATAATGTGCTTGTCTGGCATTCTGTCAAAACATTCTTATTTTAGATTTTTTTTTGGATTCCTTGATATTAAATTGAACATTGAAATGAAGTCGTTTTTAGAAAATAACAATTTAAGTTTGAGTTTGGCGACCTTTTTCTTATTAATTTTAGTTTTTTAGCAGGCTCAAGGTCGTTTTTATTATTTTCAAAAAGAAAAGACAAATTTTTTCTCTTTTTTAATAATTTAATTTTTATCCCGATATATTTCGGACTCCACCGGAGTTCGTCTTCAGGGGCTACAACATTTATTTAGACATTTTATTAGTTTAGCGTATATAATTATTATATAATTTTAAATGCCTACTTAACACGGCGTCTTTACAGGTCGTCGCGGAGTTCGTCACTGATTTGTTTTTTGTCAGTTTTTTTCTGAGTTTGTCGTCAAGTAAGTGTCTGTATATGTGAGCGCAATTCTCCGTGTCTGTTTTGTAATTAATTCTAATGTTTGTTGGTATATTTATAATGTGCAGCATTTCTATCATGAAGCGTTTATTGTAATGCTCTTCATGTTGTAACACCTTCACTGCGTCAAAGTTCGGTGTGTGCCGATGTTCTATGCAATGAGTTGCAAGGGCTGTTTTTTGTGCACTTCCGTCATTCCTTCTTTTTATGTCCGATTTATGTCCAGATAATCTTGTTTTTAATTTTGTCTTTGTCGTACCAACATATATCTTATTACATATGTTCGTCCCGTCACCAGCGCAAGGTATCTGGTATATGACGTTGTGTTTGTCCATTAATTTTATTTTTGCTTTGGTGTTACTAAATAGCATCCCCGTCGTATATGCTGGCTTATGAGCTATCCTTATCATTTCTCGGTTGTAGCAGTTCGATGCACCTAGTCGTTCAGAAAATTGTGGAATATACGTCACAGATTTGTAAATTGTCGGGGTGTCAAGTCTTTTTTCTCCGCTTGTTTCCTTCATCGTCTTTATAATAGTCCTCATTACTCCATCGGGAAAGTCATTCATTTTTAATATGCGTTTTATACGTTTTACGTTGTCATCATAGAAAATTTCGTCACTTGTGTCCATTACTTTTCTTGCATAATTTTTAGCAGTGTTTAAGATCATAGTCTTTGGGTGTTTTGAGAAATAATTAAGAATCCGTCCAGACGCCATTGGTTTTTTGTACCAATTTACTTTCAAAATGTTGTCTATTCTGTGTACAACCGCGTCTAAAAATGGTATTCTTTGGTCTGATTCTAATTCTAAGGTAAACTTTATGTTTGGATGGTAAGAGTTTAATGTTTTAAGTGTTTCGTCTATTTCGTCTTCTTTCACTATGGCAAAAATGTCATCAACGTACTTCGTCAGTAGCCGCGTCCTTAGTATTTTTGTTAGGATATCTTCCATTATCAAATCCGCAATTATCGGGGAAGCTGGTGATCCCATTGGAAGTCCTTTTTGTTGTTTGTATATTTTGTCATCAAACTTGAAAAATCTGTTTTCCTGTATACAAAAACCGACAATGTCCATAAATAGTTTTTCGGTCATTTTTGTATGTTTTTTTATATCGCTCCATTTGTTCTGTATCACCTGTAATGCCAAGTCTATTGGTATGCTTGGAAACAGGGATACCACATCAAACGATACCATCCGTTCATCATCATATATGTATGAGTTGTTCACCTTCTTTTTGAACTCCACTGCATTTTTAATATTAAAGTTAGAATCTGTTGATTTTTCGTATGATAGTGTACGCAGTGAAGAAAAACTCAAGGCCAGCGGAAACCCACTAACCTGAATCTAGCGAAACTGAACTCATTAAATGGCGCAGGCAGCTGCTAATTAACTGCGCAAATATGATGCTCAAAAGTAAACATATGCTCGAAACATACACATAAGGACACATTCTCACGAACACATTGGCAGAAAAAATTGTGTCATAATAAACTGTAAGAACAGCAAAGCACAGTGTATGAAAAGAGGCTTTTTAATGAACTCAGCGAAGAAATTTTGTGTGTGTGAGTAGTCCACAAAAGCAGCACAAGAAAGGAAGGGAGAGGATTTATGAGGGTTTGAAAAGCAGTTCTTGTATATTTTTGAGGCCGTTGATATTTTTCATATTTTTTGTACGCAAGAAAAACTGAAATATACATAACGAGAGGCCAAAGTTATTTAAATTTTAAATTTAAACAACAAATTTGCACACTTTATCACTCGTTCTCTCACACTTGTGCGAACATTTTGCTTTGCTTTTGACTGTTTTTTAGTGTCTGCAAATCATTTTTCCCTCGAGTTAAAACTTATTTGTTAACATTTTTCTGTTGTAGTCGTCCTTATTTGCCCATTGCTTCCTTTGGCTCAGATCGATGCTATATAAAAGTAATTAAGATAACGACTTTTGGCATTCCTTTATGCTTTTCTTCGACGTTAGGGAATAGCAGTCGACCCGGCTTCTACTTCTAGCTGCTGCCCTCGCCACTCGTGCCGTCTTTTGGCAAGATGAAACTTGGCAGTGTTTGCCGTTTTCTCTGCAATGTAATTGTCTTTGTTGTTGTAGTTTTTATTGTGTGCTATTCTGTGCATTTTCTTGAAATCTCATTTCTTAGCTTCGGGCAAATTAAATTTGTTGCTGACTTTGTTGTTTGCTCGTGTGCAAAGTTGTGTTTGTTAAATCATATCATGTGTTGCTCTCATGTGCTCGTATAAAGTCATTAGTGCAACGTATTTCCGCTTTTGTTTGTTCATCCTCTGTGTTTACTTCCCTGCGTCTTTGTTGACTTTTAACTTTGGGGCTGATCTATGTTTCTCGCCCATTTCATATTATCGATTAATTAGCAAAATTAAAAGTTTTTAAACACGTACATTTTGTTGCTTATGCTTGTGTTATGCCTAGATTTTTTAATGACAACGGAAAATTACGGCAGCAAAGGGTCCATGAGCATGAACAACATGAACGGAAATTTTTTTCATTTCTTGTGTTCTTTACGTTATAAGAATCATTGTGTTAATAAGAACAGCTTTAAGAAACAATCTGCAATTGACCCACTTTGTGTTTGTATTATCTGCTTTCATGTTGTTGGCATTTTGCCATCTTTTGCTATATTTCATTAAGTTTACACTTTTTTCATTTTGTGTTTTATCTGTGGCAAAAACTCTGTTGCACAAAAGGAAGCACTGAGCGAACACCAACATCAACCCAACTTCCAAATGGATGACCGCGACTACAACGACGACAACGACCAATGAACAGCTCAATCCGCACTCCGGTCTTTTCTTTCTTTTAGTAGTTGGCGTGATGCGCTGTGTGCCGTGCCACGCTTTATAATAGTCTTCAAACGTTGTACGGCACATTGGTCGAATCGAGGCAGAAGCTTGTGGCACGTAATGAGCATCGATGCTAGAACGCATCTTTTGAGGCTTGTCGGGCTTGTACTGCAATCATTGCAAGTCACGTTGTCATTTGTCTGTGCGTTCATCGGTCCGTCTGTCTGTCTGTCTGTCTGTCTTTTTGTGTGACCATCCGTCCGTGCAGCTGTGTGACATCACTGACACATTTTCCGACAATTTTGCTAAAAGCAGTTTTCTACTCCTTCTGACACGTTTTCGCTGCGTGCCTGAGTCGTTGTCAGTCCTTGTGGCTGTCTGTTCATGCCCTGTTGGCGACTCGATTGGCACATAATTTCCTACACGCTTTACTGTGGTTGTTCTCAATTCTTTCGAGATTTTCTTGCGAAGCATTCACCATGCACTGATTGAATACAAGTAACCATTTGTATTTGCTGCCAATTTCTTCAATTCAAGTTTATTGAATTTAATTGAAAGCGACCGAATAACGCTGTGAGTTTCAGGGATTTTGAAAGAGCATTGTTTATTTTTACAATTAAGAAGAATCAGATTTATTATATGCTTTAAAACAAATTCAACATTTTCTGCTTGCGTCTACTTTTGACTATGCCTTATGCAACCATTTGATTGCGTATACGCCGCGTGTGGTAATTAAAATGCGCAATATTATTGCAATGTCGTGTTTAATTGAAAACTCAAAGCTTTTACGTAAAGTAATCCGAACAGTATCCTAGCAACCAAGGCACATACGTATAGACTGACAGAGGGAACGACGGTAGATGTCAGTTTTGTTGTTGGTTGCATTGTGCAGAGCCAGGGTGAAAGGTAGAGAAGGCAAAAGCGAGTCAGGCTGACAAAAGGCGCAAATCGTAATAAATAGCAGATAATCTCGCATCAACATTTGCATGCAAAGCTTGTGTAATTTTAAAATCACAGCCACGTGTGTTGCAGGTGAGCGCAGCCGACATCGGCACCGACTCTGACTCCGGCTTGTACAATTAGGGGTTTTGCTCCTGGGCTTTAGCTGCAACTGACTTCAAAGCCGCAACCATAACCAATGGCAACCGCCGCCATAAGCCGACAACTACACACATACACACATACACACACACACACACTCACACTGCCAAGCGTCATATTGAAAAGCGTTTGTGCTTATTGATTTTTTGCAGCCCTTATCACCGACTAACAACACAGCACTGTTGGTAGACAAACCGCTGCCCCTACTCCCGCCGTTTACTTTGACTGAGTCTTTCGGTTGACGAGCTGGAAGAAATCCATTGAAATGAGCCGGGGAAATTGCTGCACGTGATGCTGCATGCGGCATGCAATGTGTTCCTGTTGACTACTTGCTGTTACTGGCCATTGAATCACATTGAATTGACGGGTTTTCGCACTGAAATGCACGTATTTGTAATTAGAAAAAACACATAAAAACAAATTTAAGCTGAGCTGATAACAAAGTGATAACCTACTTTAGCCTCTATGATTAATGACTTGGGCACATAACTCTCAATGAGCCCATTTTCTATGCAACAGAAAAAAGGAAAGACATAAAAAATATAAAAAGTGCAAATAGAAATCACAAAAAAAACTTTTTGCCTTTCACTCAGCATATTCAAAGAGACTTTTCACCCTTGGCTCAACTTGTTGAACTTGAGCCTGCTTGAATGGGCAGCACATGTGAGTTACTCATTCATGGTTGGTATCTTAATTAGTGCGTTCTAAACGAATGAAAATGAAATTTCAAGCGACACTCATTCGTCCTTGTACTGCAAAATCAACACAAGCTGCACAAATATCTCTTGCCACAGTCGCTTGCGACTCACCGTCAACACAAAAAGGCTGGAGAATGATGGAGTGCTTTTGAAGAAGACGGATTCACATTTGCACAACGGTAACAAATGCAATAGTATAAATAAATATTTACAGAAACGACTTCATTAGTGCCGCCAGCCGCCATTTTGAAGCATTAAAGAGTCTTTGATTCAACAAATGAGCTCATGAGTTGAGTTGGTTTATGCCATTTGACCAACATTTCACCAATTAAAAATTGCGTATAATTACGCGCAAAGCTTTTTCTTTTAACAAACTCTGTCTTTGAGTCGCTCAAACGGAAAAATTTCAATATAGTTTTTAACGAATTCACGAATTCATTCGGGCTCGGACAATATTCAAATGAAAAGCTCAAAAGTTTCTTTTCAGTTTTTTTTATTTAGATTTAATAAATATATGTATGTTCTTTGTGTTGATTACGACATAAAACAGGTTGGATTGCTGTACTTCGAGCATATTTAATTTAGCTGAGCTTTAGTTCAATTATAGAAAGCGAAGGAGTGCAATTGCGACTAACGCTGGCCAACCGTAACCCACCCGGACTGAATCTTGACCGGATCTGATAGGTCTGGCTTTCTCTCGAGCGGGAGTAGGCTCGGGTGTTGTGGGTGGGCTTGGTGAAAATATGCCAATGTAATAGGCAACCGTAACCTTCTCACCGAATTCATTGAGTGCTTTGCGAAATTCGTATTCCCATTTCAAGCCATCGGGGTCCTCCCAGATAAATTTCTCTGAAGCAAAAGTCAGTGTCTGTAATGTAAATTAATATTGAGCCAGATGTTTTGTCTAAGAATATTGTCGTCTCACCACCAAGTACATTAATAACAACGAGCTGACCAAAATTGTTGTATTATTCATATCATATATGTAAATTTCGAAGAACGCGTCAAAAGTATATCGGTACTTAAATTTAATGTTTGTATTAATAATTTCAAAATATAGAGCTCGTATGTATTTATTAATTTTGACAAATTTCTCATAGAATAGTCAGACTAGAGAAATGAGATTAGGAAAAGCCACGCTTGCCAGTTCGGAATGCGCAATTGTTGTACACCACTAGCTTCGCTCAGACCAAGATATTCGGCATATGTCACTGGTTGACCGTCTTTAGTCTGCCCAATACGCCATTCATACACCCACATTCTGCCTTCCTCGTCCTGGTAGACTTCTTTTTTTTCATTGCCTGAGAATGAGAAGGGCTTCACATAAACACAATTTTTGGTTGTCTGCATTGTGTCTCAGCAAATGGAAACTTACCAGAAGAAGCAAAAATATGAATATAATTTTAAAAACTTTTAAATCAATCATGATAATAATACATTTTTATTTTTCAAAAATTTCAAATAATATTTGTTTGAGAGTTGACAACTATTCGACAATCTCATATGTATGTATTCTCAAAAATGGAAAACAACATACATAAATGATGCAAATGTCACCCAGTTATATGGCTCAAATTTAATAAGTGTAGCTGAACACCCCGATTTCATGTCTTCGAGCCATGGACCATTGTAATGAGGCAACAGATCCCAGTTACCACTTTGGTTCATAAAATATCGCATCTCATACTCCCATTTCTTGCCGTCTTCGTCAATGTACATGTATTTTTGCATGGCTAGGGAAATTGGCTAAAGGGAAATGTATTAAAACATGCCTTCATTTTCAAAAAAAATAAAAAACTTACCAAAAACAGAAGTACTGTCGCAAATATGCAAAAGTAAAAGTTTGGAAAACTCATTGTCGGCTCTTAAAATTAGTATGGAGTCTTCAAATTTAAAACATATATTGATTGACGCCGAAATAAAGTTATACTTTGCTGTGGTTATCTTTTTATGCAATGTATTTCGCAGCCTACTACAGAATTTCAGAGTTTATTTATTTGCTGTTAATAAGCTTATCAACAGGAACCGAAGTTTTTTTTTTACCTTTTTTTAGTAGTAAGAATCGCCTAATTTAAGCCAAATTTGTTTTTAATATTTTCGTCCAGAAGAGAATCTACGCCGGATACATCACATTACGATCACGTCCTGATCATGCACTAGGACGATCACTTAAGTCCCCTGGATCATCAGAAACACTACTCTTCACTAGTGATGCACGAATCCTAGGATTCGGATTCAAAGATCCGGATCTTAAAAGTATTCGTAGTAATCGAATCCAATTTGCGATTCCGAATCCGAGTATGAATCCGAATCCAAATCCGAATCCAAGCACGAATCCGAGTACGAATACGAATCTGATTACAAACCCCACCGTAAACGAATCCTTTACGAACATTACGATCCTATATTATTATTTTTCTGAAATTGATTTTGATGATCTAAATGTACGCACTTTAACAAATTTGTATGTTTTCCTTTTATTTAGTGCAAAGTAATGTCTTTAAAGTGATTCAGCTAACTAGGCGCACAGAGATACCAGAAAGGCTTATTTTTTTTTTTTTTTGGCTCTTACGGACTCGGATTTGAAAGATCCGCATCCAAAAAATGTAGGATTCGTGCAACACTACTCTTCACCACGATTTAGGCGTCACAACTATTCTGGAAGAAATAAACTATCAAAGCAGTCCGTACAATAGTGGATTCCCTTATCAGTGATCAATTACGCAGACGACTCAAAAGGGGAGCATCCCAATGATTTGGCAACTTTGAATTTGAGTTAACCTAATTTTTTTATAATTCACTCAATTCTGCTGATCATTCAGATCAATTCAGACGTTAATTTAACCCCTACCTATCAATGTTTTATAACCTACAAGGCTGATTAATGTTTTAATGTGTCTAATAACGTAAAAAAAAAACTAAATTTTCTACTTATTTGGGGTTTATTTCATCTAAAAACATGGCCTCGGAATCTTGCCTCTAGCATCGTCCGATTACACATCGCATTTTAGCTTTGAAATACATGATAGAGAAACAAACAAAGCTTTGCATCTTTTTTTTGCTGTCTTTTGACTATATTTAATTTGTAATTTAAAAAAATCTCCTAAAATCTCATGAAAACTCCGAAATTTAGTATTTCTAATTTGAACAGACTCATGGCACATGCCATTTCAACATTCTCCAGTTTATCTGATATAATAATAAGCTATATCCGTGACACGAACGCTTCGAAACTAGAAACTTGCAGGTGTACTGACTCATGCCATCCTAAGTTTCAAGCGCCCTGGGCAGTTGATCTAATACAATAATAGCCGCAGATTTGTCAAGTCCCCAGACATCGTGAATTCAGCATTGTTTCACGAATTTTCGCCATTTTTACCACATTTTTATTGTTTGGAATATTTTTTATGAGGTTATATTTATAGCTATTTTGCCAATTTCACTTATGAGTTGGCCTAATAAGTCAATTTTGCTTCAAATTGGCAACATTAAACAACTTAATGACCTCTTCATGATCAACTTGACAGTTAACTCGCACGCATGCGAACACGTGCAAACAGCATTCATTGAAGTACAATAGAAACTAGAGCATCCGCACCTCGATCTTTGATTATCCGGTCTTATCAAATCGCTGAGGGTATAGTCAGAGATTTTGCTAGAGAAAAAATTTCCCTGTTAGAGATTTTCTGTGACACCAAAATTTCCCTTTTGGTTGTTTTTGGCATCAAATCTCTAGTAAGAGATTTCTGTGACACCCCCGATTATTATCATTATCCTTATACCGATTTTACACCAAGGCCTGAGGCAAAGTGCCGCAGACTATGGCAAAAATGTGTTTACACCGCTTGCCGCAACGAAAAATGCCGCTACTTGACAGCTGACGTTAGAAATTCGACAGAAATAAAAATTTTCTTTTTGTCGATTCAAATTGATTTGCTAGCAAAACATCATTTAATTCAATGGGTTTGGTCGAATCAGATATTTGGTTTCAAGCCTAAGCATACGATGAAGATTATTCGAAGTTATTTTGGAAGCTGTCGCTTGGAACCGACTGTTACCAAGGTCCATACGGTACACACCATCACTTTCAAGAAATGCAACCACACTAAAAATATAATCATTGTGGACCCACCCGATCGCCTCTTTCATCAACCTCGAATTCCAAACACCTAACCCTATCCATTACTCTTTAAATTATCATTCAAGCCGATGTGCCTGCCACTACTGCCTGAACAGCCAATGTGGTCAATAACGCTGGTACTAGGGCAGTGGCAAATGGTTCACTACTTACAAATGTAACCATGTAACCATGGCTACGTATTTTCAACACCAGCCCACTCACACACTTGTTACATACAGCGGCACTTGCTATATTTACGTCGAGAACTCAAAATGCCTTTTAAAAAATGGACAAGGTCCTACATAAACAAAATTGTATCCTTTTTTACATCCGCAAAATAATATTTGTTGTTTATTAAATATTGTTCAGAGATTATACATAAAATTGGCTCATATAGATTTGTCTAGTGCCGTCTCTTCCAACAAATATCATCAATAATTTGATATTATGTATTCTTATTTGCAATTTGGTCAGTCAGTAGAGCGCTGATGACGAGGATGGATAACGAAGATTTACGCTTTATTGCCAGACTACCGAGAATGAATTCCGGAACCACGTGGAATCCCTGTACATTTATTGAATTTCAGAATTATTTACTACTTTTTAATCTTCGAAAATATATGCAAGCTGGTTGGCATAGCTGGCATGGGAAAACAATCATTGTTTTGCCTGGATGTGTGATTTCACTTTAAATGCAAAATGAAACCATTAAAATTGTTAAATTCTTTAAATGCACATTGTTTTGGCGCACAAAAAACTTTAATAATTGACTCATACTTATCTATAACAACTTTGGATTAGGCTAAAATCAACCAAATCACAAAAGAGAAGAAAGACATTTTCTGGCACACCTACATTTTAAACTGTGTTGTTTTCAGAGCTCGGAGGTTTCCAGCACACCCCTGATAAAGTACAGTCTTAATATTGCACAGTTTTGTTATTTTACGTAAGAAGTATCAAGACCAGTGTAAGAAAAAATAAGACATTCTTGATACCCCTCCCCACCTTAGTTATCTTACCTAATACCTATTTTACACCAAGTCCGCAAATCTGCCCCAACAAAAATTGCCGCAGACCTAGGCCGTATCCATACAAAATCTGTTCGTTACATTTGAAATTTTGTTGGCTTGAGGCTCTTTGCGGCAAAAAAATTCCAGAGCTGCCCTGCTTGTTTCCAAAAATTATATCAAGTTATCTTGATCATTTCTGCCTTTTTGTAAAAATTATGACATGTAAACAAAAACAAACACAAATATTTTTAAATTTTGCAGCGCGCCAAATCACACAAATTTTATGACAACCATACTCTTTCCTATGATGTGTGATTGGCAAACAAATGACAATTGTCAACAAATAATTTACTACCGAATTGGAAATTGGATAAGAGCAAAAAAAAATAGCAAGAAATAAGACGATACAAAAACATGCCTATTGCATCGATAATTGCCCTGGAAATGGAAAGGATACGACTATTATCATTAGAAAAGACTGGGTCTTAGATAATTATCGTATCCTCTGTCGCAATCAATGCAAGCGTATTTCTTAAATTTTCTTATAATCGGAGAGCAGACAATGCTAAAATATGATTTTATCCTGCGTCATTGGGAATCGTTGCGTTTTGAAGATTAGATATAATAAAGAAGAAAAGGTTGCAAAAATTTTTTTAATTTAGCGGTGGGTTTGACCGTCGCACAGAGGGGCCTTAGATACATTCAGCTGGCAAAAATCAAAAATTTCATGAACGCTTTTGATAAAACAAATATATGTGCCTGATAGAGAATTTTCCAGAGATTAAGGAAATATTAACCTTAAAGAAATCGAAATTATAGTTTGAAAGCTTTCGCCAGTCAAAGTTGACCCTTTTTTCAACTTTTAATAACATACTATATTTTTTGTAAATTCGCCATCTTTGAGTTGGAATAGCAACGCAATTATAACAGGAATCATTATCGAATTAATTTATATTCTTAGGTAGCTGTATTATAGTGTTATAACATAAATATGAAGCCTTTGGCAGTTGTAGTTTTTTTAAGGGAGCTGTTTTTCGAACTATCTATTTTTTGGGTATTTTTGAACTTTGGTGGACAATTAAAAAAAACCTCATTTTATTTCACCTTCCAAATTTTAAACATATGTTATTTAGATATTCCTTTACCTAATTCAAAAAAGGTTATACCCCTTTGGATCCATTTAAGGCTGATTTTTATTAGAAAACGGTCGCAACCTCGCACAAAAATATGCAAAAAACTCGCTGCCGCAGCTTTAAGAAGAAGAATGCAAAGTAAATAGTTTCTCTGTAACAGCTTTAAAATGTTTATAAAGTGAACCAATGTTGTCATAGGAAGCAACCTGTTGTATTTTACAATGCTGCTGGTGCGTAAAATTGATCGTAGACGGTGTAAAGGGGGGTAAAATGTCTTAATTTCCTACATTTTGTATGGCATGTGCCAGTTCCAGTGGTTCGATCATAATGATACTTATAGGCAATTGGCCTGAGTACGTAGTAAGACTACATTTTAAATTTCAGCTCTCTATGTTGAAAATCAAAAAAGTTTTCCATACAACGACTTAAATATGCTTCTCTTCCTCTTCTTCATTTCGTATGGCAGGTACCAGTTCCAGTTGCCCTATCTCAATGAAACTTTCAGGCATTGTGTCGAACTATGTGAAAGTACTATGTTTGAAGTTTCATCCCTCTATCTTCAAAAACAAAAAAGTTTTCTATACAACGAATCAAGTTTTGTTCATTTTTCTTCTTCTTTTCGTATGGGGACTACCAGTTCTAATAGCCCGATCATGCCGATTCCGACTTATGAGTTGATCGCACAGAAAAGAAGACTCTGTGCAAAATTTCAGGTCGATAACTTCAAAATTGTGGGAGATATTGTATAAATACTGATAGACGTACATACGGACGGACGGAAATGGCTATATCAACTCGTCTTGTCATACTGATCAAGATTATATATACTGTGTACAGTCGCAAATTTTTAAGTTTATAAACAATGGAAAACTAGCCATTTTCTGACGCTAAAGCTGCACCGGAAACAAATTCTGACTTTGACAACCTACTATGCCGCTCCCAGATATCGTAGTTGAACGATGGCTTGTTTTAAAGCTTAAGGAATTCCCTTTCAAACAAAACTTATTTCATGCAATTATCTTTATTCGTTCAGAAGATATGATTTTTGCAATGGAAAAACTCAGAAGGCCCCACTGTGCGTCGTATAAAACTAAATTTGAAGTTTTTTGTTTACAAATTTTAGACCCTCCCATTCCCTTACGTCTCACTCAAAATGGCTGATTATTGAAATAGAGACTTATAAGCCTGTATGAACCCATCTTATCTTAATCTGCCACGCAGGGGTAAATGACCAACTTTCAATCAATCAACGGTCTGTCCTACATGTGGAGCACTATCTACACTAGAAATCTTATATCTGGGGAATCTTCTCAACAGGGTATAAGCTATCTCCCATATACTAATTTGCCACGCAATAGTAACAATGACAATCCCTCCTTCGGCTTGCATACTACTACATAATCGTACCCAAGTTCAAAACAGATTGTGAATTTGAACTTAATTTTTTTTGACAGTTGACTCTTCTTCTTTACATTTATGTATTCACAACGCACATTAATAAATTTTCACATGCCAACTTGCACTAATAAAACTGTTGGCAGACATTTTCCTTTTTTTTTTTTTTTATTATTCCTAAGACATACGAGGTTGTAAGTGTTCCTCTTTATAATCTTCTTATCTGTTCATTCAGCCCAAAAGGGCGCGCCGGCTAGCAGATAGGCTAGCTTTATCTTTTACAAACATAAAACAATTAACAATTAACAACAAACAATAAATAATTAACAACAACAATAACAATATCACAAATAACAATCACAGTTAATAACATCAGGACCTTCGAGTCCTTGGACGTCGCGTCATCAGCTCTCTCGGCTGCCGCCTTTTTAGTCTCATTGGAGGGGCTTCTCTTGCCAGAACCCTCGCCAATCTGTTTCTGTGTCGCACAAGCCTATCATTGTACCGGCTCGAGTGCTTGTTTATCTCGTCGAAGACTGTTGCCATCTTCAAATCTTTGTGCAACATTGTGTTCCGAATAAACCATTCGCAACCGGTAATCATTCTCATAATTCGGTTTTGTGCCACCTGAACTCTCTTGATCTGGCTGTCACAAGTGAGTCCCCAGATTTGGCACCCATACCTCCAGATCGGCGCGATAATTTGTTTGTAAATTGTCACTTTGTTGGCTAGTGACAATTTGCTTCTGGAGTTGAGTAGCCAAAAGTTTTTAGCCGTCGCAGCTCGTACGCGTATTCTAATTGCCGTAACGTGCTTGGAGAAAGTAAGCCTGCGATCCAAAATGACGCCGAGATACTTAGCCGAGTCTGCCTGAAGCACGGGATTGCCCTCTATTCTCCTTCTCAAGGTGAAGCACACATTAGCCGACTTTTCGCTATTAATGCCAATGTTCCAGCGCTTCGCCCATTGCGCGAACATAGTGGCGTACTCTTGAACTCCGTTGGCAGCAGTGACTTCACAACTTGATCTGTGAGTGACACAGACGTCGTCTGCAAAAGTGGCCAACATCGTTGTCAGGCTATCGTCTGGCTGCGGCATATCACTACTGAAAAGGCAGTACAGTAGAGGACCCAGTACACTTCCCTGTGGAACACCAGCTTTAACATCGTACTTGGCAGAGACGGCCGAATGGAAGCGGACCGAAAACTGTCTTCTCTCCAGGTATGACTGTAGTAGCCCAAAATATGGGGCAGGCAGCATATCTTTAATTTTAACCAGTAGCCCTGGGTGCCATACTCGGTCAAACGCTTCTTTGATGTCCAAGAAGAGGGCGTTGCAGTACTCCTTCCTGTCAAATGCCGTCAAAATTTCCCCAGCTAGCCGGTGAAGTTGCTCAACCGTGCAGTGACCAGCTCGGAACCCGAACTGGTGCTCAGGAGTAATCCCCTGAATATCCACAATCCTGACAATCCGTGCAGCAATTAGTCTCTCAAACACCTTCGAGATCGAAGGAAGGAGACTGATCGGCCGATAGGACGCAGGGTCCCTTTCCGGCTTGCCAGGTTTGTGGATCATGGAGATTATCCCAAGCTTCCACTGAGCAGGAAAGTATTGCAGCCTCAATATGGCGTTTAACAATAACGCTATGTAGTTGACTGCGTGTCTTGGTAATGCCTTTAAAGTAGCGTTGCAGATGGCATCGTGACCTGGAGCTTTGTTGATGTTTTGTCGACCAATGACTTCAACTATCTCGCTAGGGGCAAATGGCCTGATAGGAAGATCCATTTGAAGCGCTTGGGATAGTTGCTCTGGGCTGGCCAGCTCAAATGGCTGAAAGCGCTCGGCAAGGTGCCCCGCAAACACCTCAGCTTGCTCCAAATTTGTCCGACACCATGTCCCATTGCTGTCCATAAGCGGCGCCTTCCTGGTGCACCTCCTTTTGATAGCGCGCGTGGCCTTCCATAGCGAGTGTGTTGCGTCGCAGTCAGTGCCAGTGTTAGCCAGTCTTGTGTCAAACCAGGCAGCTTTGTGTTCCGCTAGTGCACGTTGAAGCACACCCTGCGCTCTGTTCCATGCTGCTTTATCTAGAGGATGGCGAGACCTTATCCATCTATTGCGTAGGCGTCTCTTTTCACGGATTAGGAGCAGAATGGCGTTAGTGATCGGTATGCCTGATGCTGCTGGCTTTCGAAGCGGGGTAGACATTTTCCTAAAAATAAAATATTTCTACTGACTTTCCAATCATTTCAAATACTACTGCATATTTATATGCATTTTTAGATTGTTTTGACAATTCAACTAATAAAATCCAAACGTACTTTTTAATCTTCGAAAATATATGCAAACAGGTTGGCATAGCTGGCATGGGAAAACAATCGTTATTTTGCCAGAATGGGAGATTTTACTTTAAATGCAAATTTATTAATGAAAACATTAAAATTGTTAAAATGTTTAAATGCACATTGCTCTGGCGCACAAAAAACTTTAATGATTGACTCATATTTATCTACAACAACATCGGATTCGGCTAAAATCAACCAAATAACAAAAGAGGAAAAAGGCGTTTTCTGGCACACCTACATTTCAAAATGTGTTGTTTTCAGGGCTAAATTGATTTTAGGAGTTTTTCAGCACACCCCTGAATAGTTGTTTTCCAGTACACCCCTGTATTTGTAAAACGCGAATCTTTATTTAATTTTTCTAAGATCGTTTTGACTTGACATCAACAAAAGTCGTCGCATGCTGCACCTAAAATTTTTACATCTAGATCGCGCTTTTCAAACCTACTCTAAACTATATCGATATCTATTTTCCACAGGCACATGACATTTTGACCGAACACATGTCGAAAAATTTTGAGAGATTAATTTTTAACAGGGCAAAAGAGAGGAAAAGAGAGACCATCATCCCAACAGGGGGTTAACAGGGGGTTAGCAGCGCTGTTAATTAAAAAAATGGAAGTCATTTGGCGTATGTTTGCTTGAAATTGAGGGTGACATGTGGCCCGTTTATTAAGTGTAGCATGCTTTTGAGGATATTCGGAAAATTTAACATTTTTGTTAACAAAAACGGCCATGTGCTCGGGGAAAAGATCATGTGCCAGGAGAGTAAATGTAGAATTAGAATGGTTTAAGTTCGCTTGAAATGGCACATGTCGTGAGTCAGTTTAACGAAAATTCTTAATTTCAGAGCTAGCAGAGGTTTTACAGATGACAAGGGCCTGTGGAGATTTGGAACGAAATTTTTGGCGGGAAGTAATTTATGATAAGACGACTCAAATTTGCAAGAAATCTTGTCAAATGCGTCGATAATTGGTATATGAATTATTGATTTGAGATTTCATACAATACATTTTGTAAACAAAAACGAGTCATCTTGTCAAATTGGCAACTTGGAAGTTGTCTTCGCTTTCGCACAATAACTGAGGGTCGGAATCAGTATTTTTGAGCAATTTCTTCTGATCGGCCACATATGCATCGATTTGTTTCTTCGAAGCGACATTCTTGTAGCGTTCATGTGTCTTCGACGGACGACCGGACGGCAACACATCATAATCATCCTGCTCGGCTTCATAGACAGCAAATCAAGTCAAGAGATACAAAGCAAAACAGGTGCAGAGACAGTTGCATTTGAGCGATTGCTTCGACTTTGGCTCAAACGGCAGGCAAATGCATATCAATTGCACACGAAGCGGCGCACAGAAGTGTTAGCAGACCTGTTACCGCACTGTTCCTTAACAGTAAACATGCTGCAAGCATTCTGTAAGTGCATGTTAACCTACTGCAGATTCTGTTTTTAGAACAAAATGTTAAATTTAACAGAGTTTGAATCTAACGATCAATAGGTGGCGTTTTTCAATGATCAAAATTACTTTCCTAAGTTAAAAATGATGCATGTCGCATAGTGGCTAATAAAACATGCGATGCATTATATATAAAGTGCGTTTCATATTTATAAGACACTTTTGATTTTCAAAGTTCTTGCAAAAAAAATAATATACAAGTCATACAAACATATTATTTAAATGCCAATTTTATTGCTTATTCAATGCTTCTAAGAAATACCATTAGCTTAGTTTTAATTCGTTTTTATAAGAAAGTACAGTTATGTTTTTTGGGCCGAAGCAATTTTAAGTGTGTTTTTTTGTTTCATATTTATAAGACACCAATCGAAAAAACATTTTTGACGCTTTTTTTTGATAGTTTTTTTATTCGGATTTGCTATTTAATTTAAGGGGGTATTCTAGTGTAGAAGCCTCAATTTTAGTCGTTTTTCATCGCACGATAAAAAAAAATATAAAAACATCTTTAATATTCGGTTTTTTGCAAAGTATTTACTGATATTTAAAGAAATTTGCCCCAAAAAAAGCTATATTTATCGAATTATAATGTCGCAAAGTAGAGGCCAAAAAAAAAGGTGGGGTCATGGTTGGCAGGATTCCAATCCTTGTAGTGTCCGAAAAAAAAACAAAAACGCAGTTATTCTCAGAAAAGACGGCGCTATCGTCCATACCTCGGGTAAAAAATTAAAAAAAAATTCACAAAATGGCGACGATTTAAAAATGAAAAATGGTTTTTTACCTCTTTTTTTTGCCTTCATGGATTTGTTAAAAATAGTAAAACTAATTGTATTGCATTATCCGAGGTAGGGACGATAGAGGGATGTATTAAAAAGGTTCAAGTCAATCATATGATTGGAACTGGAGATATCATGTTTAAAGTTTTGTTCAGCGTAAAGCGACACTAGTACCTGTCATCACAAAAACGCTTATAACTCCGATAATATTTCGAATTTTGAAAAACCCTTTAGGCATATATTCTTAAGGGTTTGGACCTTAAGAAAATTAAAAAAAAAAAAAAACAAAAAAATTTTTTCAAAACCCTACACTAGAAAACCCCCTTAATTAGTCATAATGCGGTTTAAGTACGCATTGACTGATGATCAAGAAAGGACAAATATAGGCCTACAAAGACTGTAGACGGAACTTGTTACAAATATCCAATAAAATGGGAAAAAGTTGACGTTTTTTTTACGATTTTTTTCAGAATCCAAATAATAACAACACCCTTAAGCGTTCCGTACCCAGTCGAGTTTTGACCGACCGTGAAAACAGGATTATTTTAAGAAATCCGTCGAATTCAACAACATCATGCACTTATTTAAAGGCACTTATCGGCATTAAAGTGTCAAATACAACAATTTGGTGGACACTACGACGTTGCCCATACATTGAGCCAGCTATAATGATAAAAGTTCCTAATCTACTGCCTCGTCACAAGCAGTCACGATTTGAATGTGCAAAAAGAAACATTGCATTGAATTGCAGTATGAACAAATGATCTACCATTCGGTACAAAAACATATTCAGGTCATATTTTCTGACATCAATAAATGGAATCTGGATTTTGTAAGAAACCGTTGTTGTTTTTAAGTTGAAACTTTAGTGGTGGATCTGCTATGGTATACCACACTTTTAATCGGCCGGGACGCTGAATACCTAATTGACTTCGATAGCCAAGAGTACACAACGGTTCTAGAAAATAGTCTTTAGCCACTTCTCTTCGAAAACAGAGAGAATTCTTATGATTTCCAACAAGAGAATGCCAGAATACATTTGAGCACAGAAACTCAATGCTTAATGAGTGTTTATTCCTTTGAAACTATGGCATGGCCAGCATGCCCCTTAACTTGAATATCATCCAGAATATATGGGAAATATTAATTGGAGGAGTATATGCCAATAATCGCCAGTTTAATACAGTTAATGAGCAGAAATCGGTCATCAAGAGAGAGTGGGAAAGTCTCGAAGTGCCATTGTTAAAAACGTTGGCAGGATCAACGAAAAAACGTTTGTTTATTGTTTCTAAAGGCAAATGGAACCTTCACAAAAGAATAAAATTGAATTTGGTTTATCATCGTAATTAATATCGACTTAAAAACCAAAGTGCCTTATAAATATGAAACGGGCGAAAACCAGTATTTGCTTAAGGGGGTATTTTAGTGTAGAAGCCTCAATTTTAGTCGGTTTTCATCGCACGATAAAAAAAATATAAAACATTTTTAGTATTCGGGTTTTTGCAAAGTATTTATTGATTCTTAAAGAATACAAGAAAATTTTCCCTCAAAAAAAAGCTACATTTATCGAGTTGGCAGGATTCCAATCCTTGTAGTGTCCGAAAAAAAAAACAAAAACGCAGTTATTTTCAGGAAAGACGTCGTTATCGTCGTAATTTCACAAAATGGCGACGATTTAAAAATGAAAAATGTTTTTTACCTCTTTTTTTTGGGTTCATGGATTTTTTCAAAATAGTAAAACTAATTGTATTGCATTATCCGAGGTAGGGACGATAGATGGATGTATTAAGAAGGTTCACTTAAAATTTAAAGTCAATCGAATAATTAGAACTCGACCAACCAGGTCGAAAAAAGTAGTTTCGAGAAAATCGCGTTTAAAGTTTTGTTCAGCGTAAAGCGACACTAGTACCTTTCATCACAAAAACGCTTATAACTCCGTAAATATTTCGAATTTTGAAAAACCCTTTTAGGCACATATTCTTAAGGGCTTGGACCTTAAGAAAATGTAAAAAAAAAAAATGATTTTTTCAAAATCCTACACTAGAATACCCCCTTAATCCGGCCTAATGGAATGGAAAATGTATGAAAACCATAGTTCCAAAGTTGAACACTTTGCGCCGCTCGTACGCCTAAACTATTAGTCTTACGAAAAAAAAGCTTAGAACATTATTTATTGGAAATTTCCTCTAGTTTAATTTAGTATAGAGATGTTTTTGCCGTAAAATGAGCCAAAATTGAGATATGGTCAAAAAAAAGTGATTTTGGACGCCATTTCTGTATTACCTGGTTTTAATTGATCTGAATTTCACAATTATGTTGTCATGAAAGCACCGTGTGGTCATGTGCTCGGTGCTATGAAACCACGGCTGTTTTGACTTTTTTTCTCGCAAGCTCATGATCAATGACCAGTAAAGGCGGTATAGTCGAGAATACCCGACAATATAATACCCTGTACAACCCCAGTCTAAAAAAAATTGTGAACATAAATAAATGTTAATTAACAATTGCGGTCTTCACGCATTTCTCGTTAACCTATGAATGTATGAAAATATGAAAGTTAACGACGCAAATGCGTGAACACTTTTTTTTGACCGTCTCGTTAAAGTTGTGAGTTCTCTTCCTCTTATATAAACAAACGGAAAACTAAATTCAGCTGAATTGTGCAAAAAAACTAAATAAAATTAAAATGCCGCAAAATAACGTGGAAGATCAACAATTGGAATATAGAATTAATCAAGTTATGCGTGTAATTCAGTTTTTGGGAGGTAAAAATGTTAATACATGCATGGATAAAGAAATAATTTATTATTGTGTTGACATTGTGCACAGATGTAGGTCTTGAGGGAGAAATTGAGTACAAATTGGATGAATTTATGGACGACATTATTGACATACAATTGTTCCTTCGAGTGACGGAGGCGAAGACCCAAAAAGTTGTATGTGCTGTGTGATTGTTTTTAACATACGAGTAATCGTTACAAAGGTAGTAATATGGAGTGAAATTGGCCATTGCATTGCCATGGTTTATGTTGAGGAAGGTGGCTAAATAACGTACGTCATTTTAATATCAAATTCTTGCGAAAGTTCAGCCTTTTTCATGTTCTCAAACTTCCATACGTTAACTAACAACATGCCTCGGGGTCTATGAATCTCGTTAAAATTTGGCCTGTGCATTTTGTTGTTGGCAATTTAATTTTTCATACGTTTATAGGTTAACGAGAAATACGTGAACAACGCAGATGTTAATAATATATCAAACAGGAACAATGGCAAAATTAACACATAAGCACATATGAATTTCGTGTCGGTATAAGAGATGGGCGCGGTAGTAGTTTTTGAGGCGCGGCTCGGCCCGATAAAAATTATTTGTTTATTTCGGAAATTAATTAAATTAAATAAAAAGTTTACAAAACGAAAAATAAAATGTTTTCATTTGGCAAATCATTTTTTTAATACACAGAGAAAAAAAGTCCGGTCTGAGAACAGCACAGATTGTACTTGAATCAACAACAGACCAAATTAAGTTGTAATTAGTCTATATGTTCTCGAAATAAGTAAGATTTGTACTTAACATCAAAATCGACACCAAAATGGATTTGAATCAACTACAAAATGTCAATTCATACACATTTTATACTTGAAAACAAAACAAGAACACAAAAATTTAAACCGAAACCAAAGAAACTTGAAATGGCAACGCTTTCTTCTTATACCTTCTTTCTCTCTTACTCCTTTGAACAAAAATGTTAAAACAATTAAAATTTATCAAATATCATATGTTTCTATGTTGCTTGCTGTGGCTCAGAGTTTAGTGTGTTTGACTATGATACCAAAGGTATGAGGTTCAATCCCCTGTAAGACCAGAGTTTTTTTTGTTTTCGAAATGTTTTTTGTTCTCTTGGAACAAAAATGTTTTCAATAAATAAAATTGATGAAATATCAAGTGTTCCTATGTCGCTTCCTGTGGCTCAGAGCTTAGTGTGTTGTCCTACGAAACGGAAGGTAAGAGGTTCAAATCCCTTGTAACAATTACTTATATAAAACAAAATTAATCAAATTGAGATAATAACCAAAATAGTTTGCAAAACTACTGGGCCTTGATTCAAGAACAATGTAAGCTTAATTGAACGAAAAAGTGGTCGTGCTGAAAATGTAACAAAATTTACTCAATTCAAGATTTTTTGTACTTAAAAATAGTGCTTGAATTGAGAACATTTTACTTGATTTGACAATATTTGTGCTTGACGGACTTTCAACACCGAATTGTGTCAATTTAAGTACAATGTACTTGATATTTTTTCTCTGTGTATATATACTTTGTATAGTCGGAAACGAATATTTCGATCTGTTACAAAATCCGTGACAAACTTATAATACTATCCACATACGTGAAGGGTATAATAAAACGTGATGCGCTAGCGCAATCACAAATTTTTATGTAATTGTCATAAATGCAAGCTTCTGCATACTGCTCGTGCAAACTGTATTTATGAATTAGCCCTTAGTTAGTTTTTGAATGAACTCATGTTTAAATTTGAAATATAAACCACCCAAAAATATACTTTCTTCTTCTCTTAGATATTTACAAAGATACTTTATTAAATTGAACTTATTTTTAACAATTATATATTATATATGTAATTCTATGTACTTTCGTTGTCTGCAATGCTAACTTAATGCTCTAAAAATGTATGTATATCACAAGTCGGCAACTTTGTTTGCTTAGCTCGAGCCAATTGGGGCTCATGTCCCCATCTTTAGGGCCTACCACTCGAAGTGCTTTGCTTGCAAACTTTTTAGAATGCCGAGTAACTGCAACGATTCCAGAGGTTCAAAATCATCCGCATATCGGATGACTTCCTTTTTTTCTGGTACGCGCGGCATGTCCAGCGTCAACGGCAATTGTTCAGCCATCAGCGAGTGGTGAGTGACAAATGCCTTCAGCGTGCTAAACTCCTTCTTAGCGCCTTTCAGTTTGTAGCTGGTCGCTGTGCTTTGCACAATGTATTGCTTGACTTTGCGTTCGGTGCGTAAGCAGAGCTCAAAGGACGCAGCATTGCGCCGGCGCACAATGAAGCTGCCTGGTGTGGCATCCTGTAAATGAGCTAACGCTGATTTACTTGTGATCATTGGCTGATACCAATCGTGGTTCATAAGATCTTCTTCCTCTGTCCCATCGTCGTTGTTTGTGTTGTAACGTGGTTGTCTCGATGCTGCTGAGCGACGCTTTCGGTTAGACTTTTCGTTGCTGACTAGTTGGCAGCGATCGGCATCATCGCTTTCGCTCTCAGCCTCGCTACCACTGCTCGTATCGCTGTGGTTGCTCGACTGCCAGCAGTTGAGCGAAAGCACCGATTTGCGCGGAGTACTTGCTTTGGTCGGCGCCGGCGAAGCGGCAAATAGCTGCGAATCTCGTTGTTCGTTATCGGAACTGGAGGAGTAACTGCAACTGCAATCGGTGGCATCCTCGTCTGCCTCTTCGTCAGCATGATACGATGTGTCGAGTACGTCATGCTACAAATGAAACACAACTCGTTTAAATGCTGCTCATTCTAAATGGCCATCAAGCACAACTCACCTCATCAAAATCGCTACTAGTCATGTCCTCTTCTGATCGGAACTTGTCCTGTTCTTGCAGTAATTCATGTTCATGTTGCTGAAAGAGCTTGCGGCGCAGGAAGTCCTTCATGCTTATGTACGCTTTCTGTGTACGACTAACTGCGTTTTGCAACGTTTCCTGTTGACTATGGTAACCGGAAGTCGTCGTCGAGGTCGCAGCCGAAGCGTTGCTGCTGCTGCTGCTGCTCAGTTTGTTGCTCCACTTTGGACATTTGGCAAATTCCGAAGAAATCTGGTCTGCTCCAATGCTCTCCGTGTATATGGCCGAGTAGGCAGGACATTTGACATCGCTTGGTAGCTGTAAATGTAAATTTTAGTTAATGCCAAACTGTTTATTGATGTATATAATTGGGTGTTCTTAAATATTGCTTGTGTGATAAGTTTCACACAGAACTCATGTGTCATGTTTTGCTGCATCATAAATTGCAATCGCTTTGTTCGAAACGAATTATTACTATCTCAATGCATGGTTGTTAGAATCTTTTGTTCTTCGGAATGCACATATTTTCCTTTCACAAATTCAATAAATAAAATACGACGAAAGGATTCAACAACAACTTGAGTGCGAGATACTCGAGGGCTTCAACAACACACGGCCTGACACAGCAGGAAAATGGCAAAATAATGAGCACTCAATAAGCACGCACTTCAGGTACGAGAGCATTTTGGGTTAGATTTTCCTGCCTGATTGATTTCTATTGTTATAGCATATTGTAAAAGACACAGAACAAAATATTTTTCACAACTATCAGCCATGTTTGGGCATATGAGTGAAGGAAAAAGTGCCGACCTGGTTTCCGGTAAGGACGTGTCTGACTATCAGTGCTTTTGCTTCAGCATTGGTCTTCTGTTTTGTGGTCGCTACCGAAGCAGCTTTCAATTAACTTAACTCTTTGGTGTATTTAACATGAGTAACACGAAAAAACATGTTTGAAAAAGAGGCTTTGCTACGCCCACTGAATTTCAAATGCGTACAGGAAATGAATGTGTGTGACCTTTTCGCATTGGATGCGGCGGCTTGGCTATGTCTGGCTGACCGCATCGTAAATCTGCTGCTAGTTCAACACCCCGAAAGAGGCCGCAAAAAAGCGAACCTTTTATCGGCTTAGCACAAACGCAATACTAATGGTCGTCGCTTTCTTGGCTCGAACAAGCAGCGCCCGGGGCCAAAAACTAAGAAGCGCAGCGGCAAACAAGCGTTTAATGGGCTTACAACTCGGCGACTTAACAACGATTTTGACTTTCATTTATGCGCGAAGCCGGCAATTTGAATGATAATGCGCTTAGAAGAAGATATGCTGCAGTTAGTCGTTGGAGCGCAACTTCATTGCATTCAAATCATCGCTCGCAGCTATCAAAAGCGTGCACCATTAAAGACACCTCACTGCCGTGTGTATCTCCTCGACAATGTGTTCAATGTGTACAATGAAAATGCTATTTCGCTGTCGTCGGCCACTTTTAATGCCGACGAAGCAAAGAACGCCATAAAAACGCTGCCAGACGCTGATCCTTGCCTGTGGAAAGGTAACACTAATTGATGGCACACCTACTGTCATTGTCTGTCAGTCTGTTTCGTTCTCTCTTTCGCTGTTCTCAATGCAGTCAGGCATTGTTTTCACAGCGAGGTGTTAGCATATTTTATATTCTATTATCGAAATAATGCAATAATAGCTGTTCTTGTACCTTTTTTATGCGTTCACCAGCAGCTGATATTGTTCGAAGTGGTTTTGTTGAACATTTTGAATTCTTTTCACCTTCGATTGTTTCTTTTCTGTATTGTTATTTCAATGGCAAGATAATATTTTATTTTCTTTCGATTCAGGGTTCGTTAATTTCGAATTATTTATAAAGCATGAAGTGCGTTTTTCGTTATTTGTTTCTCTTTTTTTTACATTTTCATATTACCTTTGGAGTTGACTGTGAGGATACCTTGTATAGGGCTGTTGATTAAGGATAAGTGTTCTTCTTTCAAGTATGTTCAAACCATCATTTGTGTAAATATTTTTTTATAGAAATATGGCCTGCCCGACCCACTTCTTCTTCAAACTGCTCACTCACCCTCTTTGAGCGGCCACCCTTGCAGGCAAAACTTGAAAAATCGCGTCTGTTGATGTGACAAAAAGTTATGCTGAGGCTTACAAATTGACGAAAACCACAAGTGGGCTGCACCGGAAATGAATCAATTCGGCAATTGTCAAACAGCTGTGCAGATAAGTCAGAAAGCCATTGTTCGAATGAAAAGTATAAACAAAAGTCTGCATCTCCTCAGTTTCGATCGCTCGCTTAATTGCCTAATAAAACAATCGCCAAGTGTCTGAAAGCGATTCATTCGCTTTTTATGCATGACAGAAAAAATATAATGTCAATGGAATGCTTGTCAGCAGCTGGTTGAGTTATTGGCCACGCCTACTAATTTGACAGTTTTATGCGTAAACCAAAGCAATCAGAAAGCTTAAAAAACCATGAGATATTCCGCCAGCCACATATGACATACACTTGACGAGCACATTTGCATTTGAATATCGCCAATAGAGGAACTTCAAATATGCAGATAAATACATATGTATATACCACATGTGCGACGCGTGCCTAACTTACAAAGCGCTTTTCCCCTAGACAATCTCTTAAAATATTTATGAAGACATTTTAAGTGGTTCTGCGTAGAGCAACGAAGAACTTTTTTCCACCTTTTGAAAAATTCAATAAATTTAAAAAATTTTGTTTATGCGTGTCGTAAAATGTTTTGTCTTTACATTATTGTTGTTGGTGGTGTTGCTGCCACTATAAAATTTTAGTGAAACATTTTTATTGCAATTAGCACGCATGCGAGTCTTGCAACTTTTATGTCTATTTTAAAATTCATTTTTGTTGCTTTTCTAATGAAAATCCTTTTGTTTTGTCAGTTGTGTTTTTTCCGAACTTACAAAGTTTTCTTTGTTGGCTTTTTTTATTTCACACGTTTATTTTCTTTGGCATTTGTGGTATTTTTTATTTGGAATTTTATTTTTAAATACTAATTTTTATGATGTTTGTTATTAGTGGCATTTTATGGTCTTGAATGTGGGTCGAAAATGTTTAAAAAGCGTCGAAAATGTAGCGTGACATGACGTTCTGAGTCATCATTTTGATAGCATTTGAATATCATTATTTGTTTCTGAACATTTGTTAAATTTCTAAATTGCAGTAAGAATATTAAGAAAATATACTTCAAGCTCTCGTACGTTGGCATATTCTGTTGCATCTGCTGCTATTGTTTGTCGATGTATTTCAGTAGTTGTTTGCTTAAGTCGGTATCGTTGTATTGGGTTTGTTGTAGTTGTTGGCATTGTTGTTTTAACTAATGCATATGAACCCTTGTGGAAGCCATACTAAAAACATCAGCAGCTCAGCTGAGGCTCAGCCGGTCTCAATTCTTCTCGATTCGACTATTGGAGGCCAGTTGGATTGAGCGTTTGTTTGACTTGACTCTCTGTCTATCATTTTGTGTGTTTTTCTGTCTCTCTGTCTATTCGACCGCCTGTCCATTTGTCTGTCTGTCTGTCTGTCTAAGAGTGTCTTTGTTCGGTTCGCGTGCACAAACGCGTGTTGTCTGCTAAAGTTTCCCTTTTTGCAACATATTTTCATACAAATGCCATAGCATGAAAGTTTTTCCTTTTTTGAAAAATAAGAAAAACTTTTCCGACTACCAACAGCAACAGCAAAAAACGCATTGAAAAACAGATATTGAGCGCACATTTTGATGATGTTGATGATGACGCTGCTGCAGTGGCATATAAAAATATTGACTGCGTGCTGCTTAATGCCAGACATAACAATAATGCCGCCTCGTATAATACAAAAACACAAAACCAAATAAAAAATAAAAAATAAAAAAAAACTGAATTTTTATATAAATAATGGCAGCCTTTTGTTGTGCCTGCAACTCGAAATGCATGAGCAATAATATTTATTCAGATTGCAGTTGAGTAAAGTTGAGAGCTGGGACGAGACGTGAAACGACGAGACTCGTTCATCGTCGCCATCGCCACTTAATTATGCGCATCAATTTTCACACATTTGCTACTATGAAAATGGAAAAGAACAAGCAAGAGCTCGGATAGTGGATGCCACTTAGAGTTCCAAACTCATAAACGGCATCAGATGAGTCTGGTGGCCGACAGCTCTTTACATTTGCCGGGAAATTTATTGGCTTAGAGTCGTGCTGAGACGTCGTAGGGTTGAGACACTTGGCGCTCAATTTTGTCCTAGTCTCAGACAGTTGATAATGGTAAAAGCGTTTCAATCCGATCATAAAAATATTATTAGCCTTCTTCAAAGACGATTCGCATTGAGAGAATCTAACAATCGTTCATAAATTTAAAACAAAGAATATGCCATGTAATTAACTGTGCTTCTACTGCATGCACAAATGCTTTCTTTTGACATTTACATATGTACGAGATGCTTTTACAGATACAAATGATCATACGATGCCAATCATTAATCATTGTGCTCTTGAAATGCCTGCAGGAAATGATTTTCTTCGAGTATCTCAACGCCCAAAAACAAAAGAACGTGTTCAACGACGAAATGCAAGCTCATTGCTGCTAATAGGCAAATGTTTATGGAAATTTAATTTTAGAAATTACTTAGCAAGAAGTATCTAAAACGACTAGAGTTCACAGAGAAGTCTGCTTCTGTTGCGCTATAAATCGAATAAAACAAAGTAGCGCGATTATTACCATCAACGAATGAATGCGTACATTAGTGCATTCGTGCGTGCGTGAGTTCTAATGATTTCAAATTGAATGCAACAAAGGCAACAACGTACAGTTTTTCCAAACAATCTTCAAGTATTCGAAGAATTCCAAGTGGCATGTATCGTTTTCAATTATTCGCTGTTCTTTTGTCTTAGGCCAGCAGCCCGCCACAACTGTGTGATGAGACAGAAGTGTTTATCTTCGCTTAATTGGTTTTGATGTTAATCATTTGCTCTCATCATAATTGTCTCTTGCTCTGTTGAGAATAGCATATGGTCGGTCGTTCGGTCGGCCGCTCATATTGCTTCGTGTATCAACATTTGTGCGACAATTTTATTAGTTTCTTTTGTTTTTGTCGCTTATCAAGTATTTGTCATCACTTAAGGTTTTATTCGTTTTGGTTTTATTTTTTTAATTTGGACCCCTACACACAAAATAACATGAAGATGATTCAATGAAAAGGTTACTTCACTTAGCTGACGTATCTTTATCTGTGTTTCTATATCTGCCCTAGAGCAGAATGTATTCTTGCTCGTTACGAAAGTGCAAAGTGTTGACAGCAGTTCGCGTTGTTGAAAGCATGTTCCACATATTTTGTTCAAGAAGATGTTGATCGATTTATAAGCTGTAATGCATTGAAGTGAAATTCTTTCCGAAGACAATATTACAAAAAATAGGCATGGTCTTTCGTCTCATTTGTTGCTCGTTTTGAGGAAGTAGTTTGTTTATCTACTACGCGCGAACTGATGCCAAACAAACCCTTTGTTTACTTCCGGTTGGGTTTTTAGAAAAGATTTTCGGCAGCAGTCAAAGACACGCCCACGAAATTTCTTAAATCCTTCTTCGAATTTCAGCATCTTCGGCATTTGTCTTTCACACTATAAGCCACAGCAAAAACCTTACCTATATGGAAGGGGTGACAATTTTCGATAAACATGATGTGCGGGTATTTATCTTTGTGCGTCTTGACAGCTTAGACTCTATTGTAAGTAGATACGGGGATAAAGAAATTTTTCTTATCGAAAATATTTTCTCTAACTGCTTGACAGGCAGAAGTTGCCCGGATGACAGTGGCATTAAGCCACTCTAACGGCATAGGTGCCCGTGTGCTTAAGTCACGTCCCGTAGACAAAGTCAGTTTTAATTGAGACATTTCACTAATCATGTTTGACAGCGGCGACTGAAAGACTGAAATTTATCGATAAAGCTTATCTGGTAATGATTTTACAATGTGTGCTCAGACCAATCAATCATTATCTTTAAGTGTTGTGAACATATGTTGTTGTTTGCCTGTTTGGAACTGTATTTGCATTTCGGCTTAAAATACTGCATATTGCAGACATGACAAAGGGTGTCGGTTTGGTCAATGGACTGGGTAGAGTATTCGGGAAGGAGGAAAGTCAGCCATTTGTGATTTATTTGTTTTGTCGAAATCTGTTTCATGTTAGTTTACCGATTACATTTTTATGTAAATCACATTTTGATAGCTGAAATATATTTACAGCTCTCAGCTCATCCAATTAATTACAATTTCAGATAACCCGAAACATTTTAATTGGTTAGAAATTTAGTTTGTTCAATTTTATATACATATGTATGTATGTACAAATGTAATATTGTATCTTGTTACTTACCACTTTGATGTCATTATTGACCGCCTTAGTTGCTTGACTATCCTTTTTGTGGTCATCAACGGCGCCAAAGCGATTATATTGAAAAAGGCGTCCCATTTTGAATGTCCTTTTTGTCAAAATTATTTTCGTAATCCAAGAAAATGTCACACTTCTCAACGCTTTCTGGCGTTAAAACACAATTTTCACAAAAACACCTTCAGTTCAATAGATCCGATTATCTGAATAATATAAAAAGAACACGTATTTGAAAAGTTCGAAACTGTTTTGAATTCTTTTATTGAAGTATATTTCGAGACGCAGAGAAACGACGACGAGTGATCGACGCGACGCACGCAAAGGGAATGATTTGAGTGCTCAGCTCAACACGGCCGAATGCAGTCGAAGTACGGCGCAAAATGAGCGCAGCTGATGTCGCTACCACTGCCTCTGCTTTCATGGCTGCTCTCACCATCATGCAGTATTTACCGCTAGTTCATTTTCTGTTTTGTTTGCATACCGCTGTGAGTCTGACTGACTGAGTGAGCGAGTGAGTGAGTGAATAAGTGAGTCGGTGTGTGTGTGAGTCTCAGACACAGGCAAAGAGATATAGGCACACCACTCACAGATACGAATTGTAAATGAAGAAAAACTGAAAAACCACTCAACAAAAAAGCAAAATTGAAAAACAGAGGGAAACAAAACAAAAACAACAGAATCAACAGAAACTATAAACTTCATGAGCCTGTAGCGTACCGGAGCCATGAATGAGTGAGTAAGTAGGCTTGCTACCAGGGAAACAGTCAGACAGTCAGCCGGCCTGCGGGTGAGTGAGCGAGCAAATGAGTAATTGTTGGATGAATAAGTGAAGTGGCGGGGTGAGACCAACTCATTTTACTACACTGCAATCGTCATCGACAAATGCACACACAGAACGTTTGTTCCTCTGTAGGTCTATCTGACAGTTTGACTGTCTGTCTGTTTGTTCGTTTGTCGTTTGTTCATTCGTCTCTTGAGTGCGTTCATTTGACCAACTGAAGTCAACTCGACTGTCTGTCTGTCTGACTGAATCTTCAATTCATTTGTATACAAACGTGTCCGTATAGATGTATGTGTGAGCGCTCTATTTTTCTGCATTTACTCAGATTTTGAGTCAGCTAAATTTTTTGCCTTCAGTTACTTTGGTTGCAGGCCTACTACGGTTGTTGTTGCTATTTTGATTTTTGAAGTACGGCCCCCGTGCTTCAAACGTTACTTTTTGCACATTTTCCACTTTCCTCTTCGACATCAGGTGGGTAAAGTCGTCTTCAAGCTCCCTTTCAAGGCTGGTTTTTGTTTAATTATCATTTTTATTTTGTTGCCTTTTAAGCAACTTTTGTTGAAGTTTCCTTTTGCGTTGTTAGTCAGTACGTTTTCTTGTTGACTCATTGACGTTTTTTCTTTCCATCTGCCTTTTATTAAAAATTGTAGAACTTATTAGCACCTCCGGAAGTTGAAAAGTTTGTGTGCCATTTTGCAATTAATTTCTCACGGAAACTTTGCTCGCGGTTTGGCGTTGCCCTCATCTTAATTGGTCTGTTTTATGTTCTTTGTTGTTTAATTAGCGCAGTTGGCAACGCGATGACTTGCCACGTTGAAAAATTGTTAAAAACGAGCTTTTTTCATTGTATAATTGGTGAACAGATACATAGGCAAATTATTAAGGGGTCTGTTTTTGACCAATGTTCATTCATTTTTCGTCGTTAGAATTGTTTTCGCCATATTACAATGTGAATTATTATGTATTTTATTATTATTAATAATCATCTTATGAGTTAAATAATATCATTGCCAAATTGTTCCCATTTAACCGCTCGTTTGGCGAGAACAAACTCCACAGCTTTTACCACCCCTTTGCACACTCTTGTTCCATACTCTCCCTTACTCAGCTCAAACGAACATTTGTTGATAAATAGTATTGTTACGAGATTAATACTTACGGAAAACATTATTACAACATTTAAGTGCAAATATAAATCAAGTCAAGTACTCGTACGCCCCTCGTAAAAGCATAAAATTTTAGAAAATGGCAAACGCAAACAAATAAAATTGAACTAGAAGAGCAAGGAGCGAAGGGAACTGCAGCCGAGAAGGCGTAAAACTGCGTTCAATTTGTTTGAAAGCTTGAGCAGAATAATGGTAAGGATGACAAGAGTCGAAGAAGAAACGAAGAACGTTGCAAATGTCTCCATTTTTATTTGTATTCTCTCCTTTTTTGCAATTGCCACAAACCGAACAAATCCATTAACCCTTAAATTGATTTGCGAACATTTTAGCGCAACAATTGCATTAAACTTTTGGCTCAAATCATGACGCGCGGGGGTGGCTCAAAAGGCTGAGTGAAAAGTTCGATTAGTAAATTATTTCTTGCCTGTGCCAAATGAATTCCATTTGTGCTGTGATTCAAGCGAGCAACGACAGTTTTCCTGCACATCTACCCAACAAAGGTGAATTTACTACGCTGAAAATGTTTATTGTCAATTATTTGCAGCAATTTGCAATACAATTAAGTGCAACTTTATTGATGGCTATCACAGAGACATTAAACTCGGCTCTATAGTGAGTGCGGCGAGGGGGTGTACACCGAGCTATGACCCTTGCAGAAGTGGTAACGTAACGACTACACATGCCGAGTGCGTTCAACAGCGCTGACAGACCAAAATTAATGACCGTCTTTGTTTTGAAAATGCTTGTCTTTTAACATAACAAAAATTATTTATAGCCATGTTTAAAATCGCATTTAAATTATTTATTTATTTGAGACAAGCGAGGGTGAGAAATCATAACAAAGTTATCTTAGCCTACGCCCAGGGAGATATCATGACACTTGTTTAGGTTCCCACATGCACACACACAAAATTTCTTAAACACTTAAACCAACGAGCGCAGAGATCAATCATTCTTGTTTGTCGACTGAATTGAAAACAAATGTCACTTGGTGAACGTGTGAGTGAGACGGCCGATTGACTTGAGTACCCCACTGTGGGGCAGCGAAGAAGCCGCTGAAAATGTGATTCATTTGAGCGCATTTTTCCAGCGAAATCGAACTGTTTACGCGCTTACAACGTTCGCAGCCCGCGGCGCTTTTGTTCTACGCGTGCGCGCAAGGGTTTTTCATGTTTAGCGTTTCCGCATTTCTTTTGTTTAACACAACTTGTTCCACAGACCACGACCTTACAAAGTGTGTGGCTTGGCGCTCTTTCAATGTGTTCCATCGACAATTTTCACTTTGGGGTGGTCTTGACCATGGTCACCGCGTAACTTTTGTTCATGTTCCGCAATCACGGTTGTGGCGTGAGAAACTACACTTTATTATGTTAGATTTCTATTGATTACTGCCTTATATAAAAGCATTTTTATTGCTTTGACAACTATTGGAAAACATTTAACTAATTTATACAAACCGTTTAAACTATTTACAACGGCAATTTACATACAAGACTCAAAAGCCAACAACGACAAGCACTTTTCAGTTTCAAAGTCCCATATTTCACATGGCGAACAACGACAATTTCACTTAAATTCGAAAGAACCTCATATGAATAATAAATTTAACTAGCGGCAGACAGCACGTGAGTCTGTCAAAACGCACATAAAAATTATCAAGTTGACTTAAGGCGAGTTAGCGGATAAACCTTCTTTCTGGTTAAGCGCTGATAAATAGGCGACCGATTAAAACCAAAACAAGACAACAGAAAACAGAAGAGAAGCGACAAACGCGTTAGAATGCAGGTTCTGTGCGTGACATGAAGTGTGACCCTATTTCCACTTGGTTGTAGATACTACAACCGAACGAGTGATCGTGAGCAGAACCGAACACAACGTGGACAGAGAGCAGGCTAAGGCAGCGAAAGAAGGTACTTGAAGCGCATATAAATAAATCGTAATTGTCGCATGAGGGGTTTTTTCCTCGGAACAATGAAAATGACAATAGTTGTTGTTTTATGCTCGTTAAACGCGGAAAATGGAAAAGCATATAAAATACAGAAGAGGCGATCGCATCGCAAGCATATCCATAAAAAATCGATTTGAATTGAGTTAAGTGTGTTCAGGGTCGAGTAGTTGCGGTTGCCTTTGTTGGAGTTTTGTTTTGGGTGCGCAGTTTTCGTCTTTTGTTTTTTATCAGCAGTGCACGATCTGAGGGTTAGACAGAAGTGTTTATGCAGTCCGGAAGCATCGAACGCATCATCAAATGTTAGCGTGTTGTTGAAACAAAAACAACAACAGCTTCAGCAGCAGCAGCTGCATTTGCAAGGATCATGATTTGAATCGGGCGTTAATTAAGTTGAAAGGCCTGAAATTGTGATTGAATGTTTGCAAAAAAGGCGCCGAAGAAGCATACAACATTTTTCAACACAAGCAAAATTTAGTGACTTGCAACTCATAAGATAAATGAACAGCAAAAGATGCGCGCTTAAAGCAAATGAAGCGCCGTACAAAATATATAAGTAGAGACACTAAGAAAGCTGACACTCTTGTCCGTCGGGGATATAATAAATTCCCATAATGTAATTTTTTTTTGTTTCGTTTTGGTAAATCTTGTAACATATGCTCTTCGTACATGTCGCCGGAGCAAATGTGATTCCATTTTTCAAAGGAAATGCTTACGCTGTGTGCGTGTAAATGGGTCATGCATTCTGGTGTATCCTTGGCCGCCAAAGGTGTCAGTGCCAAGTGTGACAATATGACACTTGTCGTGGGTAAATCGTAGCGCTCGACGAAGCATGACGAAGTTTTAGTGTGGGCGATACAGGCTTGGTTTCAGCTTACAAATGAATCCTTGGTGATTTTCATTTTCATTTCTAACAAGTATTTTTCTGTTGATGGTTTATGAAAATTGCATTTTTATACGCAAAGATGAAAGAAACAGGCATCATTTGATAATGTAATATTTTTCAATCAACCAATTAAATATCACGAAATTTGAAGCTGAAATGTATTGCTTAGAACGAAAATAAGCAAATGTTTTTTTCTGGTTTGCGCAAATAAAATAGACATACAATAGAACAAAGCTCGTTATCGGTAACGAAGTAGATTACAACTGTCGTCAATAAAGTAATTGAGGCTGGCGCCAGGCTCTGCAAATACGCAGAAAAGAATGAACGCACAAGGGCTGCAAGTGAGGCACTGCGGTGAGCATAAGCACTGATACAGATACAGAATCGCTCAGCATCCGCATATCAAAGTAAAAGTATCAACATAGGAGAGACTGTCTGACAATGTCACTTGATGTGTTTGCATAAGCAGCATGCATGAAACAAGAATAATATGATTTAAATGCGCTTGAAGGCGAAAGGGTTCAAAAATGACGGAGTGAGATTGAATTGACTCAAGAGGGTGAGTAAACAAACGAACTCGCGATGCATTAGGCAGTGCCACATATCAAAGTCAGGCACGTTGTGTGGGTAGAGCGGGTTAATTGGTTGAACACTTGAGATAGATACGCAAGAAGCGCTGATGTCAGCAACTTATGACAGCTGCCCCGGCCAACAAAACTTACATACAAATGAAATGATTTAATTAAGATACCTTGAAGGCTGAGGGAAACTGACGATGTTTGGATACAAGCGAATCCACTATAGAAATGACAACTCAAAAGAATTTTAAAACTACTTTGCTACTTCATTAAAAATACATTTTTCGAGCGTCAAAAATCACAGACAATAAACATGTCGAATGTATTTTCTTTTAATTTACTTTCAATAATCCTTGTATCGACGAAACAAAACCAGACTCGATCCGTTACGCGAGTGGCTGGCTTGTTAGGTACGGCAGGGACAATGTGAAAGGCGCTGAACGCAGACAGGTAGAAATCAATGGCAGCTGCCGAGCTGACTTTGGTTTTGTAGTCATGTCGACTTTGCTTATGTTGCGGTTGATGGACGACGACAGTTTGCAATTCGAACCACAAAGCAAAATCTCATTACTTGCGCTGAGATTTTTTAGATGCAACGCCAGCATGTCTGCCATTATCTGGCAGTCGAGTGCCGAATTTGAGGATCGCAACTCGTCCCATTTTATTTTACTTTTTGCTAGGCTCGGCTTTGTCTGTGTTACTTATTCTTTTCCATTTTATGCTCTAAGTGCATTGTTCCACATTTCTAGTTGCTAAAGCAGACTCAATCATACTTCAAAAACTGAAACCTTGAAAATAAGAAAAGAATTTCAGGCTCAAAAGATCCAAATACGGCGGCAAGGACAATGACTTTCCACTTGAAAATCGCATTAACTGTTTTTGTTTCGATTTTGTGACAAATTTCTTGTTTTATTATTGTATTTTTTTTTTTTTTTATTTAAGACTTTTTTGCTTTGATCTTGACATGTTTTTAGTTTGCCGTCCTTCTACTTCGACTGAAGAAGTCTGAGCATGCGAAAGCGTACAAATTGGAAACTAATGGTTTTGGGTTAGGAGAGACTTCGTTTCTGGTGTAATATGCGGAAGGCGCCTAAAGTTTGGGCACATTTTGCAGTCAATAATCCATGGCACATAAATAATTTTAGGCAATTCGGCTACAAAATATAAATTATGATTAACGCGATTATCAGCGCCGAATCGAAAGCCAAACAACACACGCACATTGCGAACACACACACATACACACGCATATACCCACGAGCGAGTAAAAAACACATGCGGGATATGCCAAAATAAACGTTATGAAAAATTGTCATTCGACAAGCAACAGAAGACGAAGCCGTAATCTCGTTAAAGGAGCCAAAACAAAAAAAAGTGGTGAGGAGCAAGAAAAATCGCCAAGTCAAATTGGTATATGCGAGAGACTTCCTACCCACCGTCTACATTGGGTGTGATAGGCAGCTTTCGGGGAATAAGCCATGTTGGTGTGTGTGTGTTTGTATGTGCAGCAGAGCGTATAAATCAAGTTATGAGCGCGAGCACCCAAAACGCACTTCACATTTGCGGGGACAAACGTTGATGATGACAAAGCGCCATTAAAAGGACATTTTAACACATGCGGAGAGAAGCAGAGCGTTGCAAAAAATGGGTAAATGATAGCACCTACGGTAAAGGCGGCGACACGAAATCATAAATCAAAAAAAAAGGGAGAACAATTTTGTCGGTTATTCAAGAAGCGAGCTTTAGGAAACTTTTATGTTCTGTTGTGTCAAACAATATCCTTAAAACATTGTTGGGAATGTGCTTAATAAATTTGGTGAAGGATACAGAAGTGTTGCATGCTTCCTTTCATTTTATTAGGCTTCATGTTGATGCTGAAGTGCCACACGAATGACAGATCATAAAATTATATATCTCATTGGCCACGCCATTTCACGCATCGCTGCCAGCATGAACACCGTCAATGACTCTGCAAGCTCTCAGACATTTGAGCTGACTGGCGCGTTGATCGCTCCATATCCATCATCGCTAGCTGAATACAAGCAAACCTCCACAGAGTCAGCTGCCTTATAAATGCGACTAATATCGCAGTCCTCAATGCAATGCTTTTAGATTACAAATATTTTCTTTGAAATGTTCCTCTGTATTTGGCTTGAGGTCCTCTTCCACACTATTTTTCCCTCAATCGACAAGTATTACAATTAGAAACAACTCACCCTCAGAAAGCGTCATGTTTTTACATTTTGTTTTTGAATTATGATGTTGACGCACTTTTCATTCCTCACACACTCATTTGCTGAAACCAACAACAACAATAACATGGGCGACTTGTGCACGGCAACAGTTCGTCATTTCATCATTGATGATGAAACCGTATAAAAATTAAATTAATTCAAAACGGCGTCAGGACACGCGCGAGCGTCTTTGTCTGATTGGAAAAAACAAAATTATGAATGAAAAGGACTCAAAATTGAGAGCGATGTGAATAAGGCAGCATGTTGAAAGATGATATAATGAAATTGGTGTGGTAACAAAAGGAGACAACCACGCGATTTTGACGAGTATGACAACGGCAAAGATTGGCAGCATGTTGCCGGTTTTCCTCTGGGACACTGCCACCACAGCCAAAGTGGTCGGCGACCAACTCAGCCCCAACGTCGCTATGTGCTGAACTGAACTGAATCGAACCGTGTGAACGTCTGTGAGCTCTGCGCCTATTTATCATTATACTTGATTATTATGCGCTGCGCCTGTCTGCTTACGGAATTTTTCGTTCGGCTTGCGTTTCTGCTAATGGAAGTCAAATAAGCATGGCCCGTTAATATTTTGCCCTGTTTGTCGTTTACAAATTGCTTTTCGTGTTTTCTATGCACGCATATATTTATTTACTTTTTACATTTTTTTCGCTTAATAAGCGCTTCTGCATACAATAAAAAAAGTTCGGTTTTGTCGAACTTCCTATTCATGTAGACCGATAAGGCACGTGGCTTCATTCATTTATCAAATGCTGCAAATTGGTGAGTGCTTTTCGAGTGTGCAACGAAACTATGCAACTAAAGCAACAACAACAATAATGACAACGACAAAACTCGTGTTAAAGTTATGATGTTGTTAACTTACGGTTCTGTTGCCGGGGTTTGTCTGTTGCCCACGGGGTTGATTGTAGTCTCGACCGCCGCGTGATTTTGTTGATTTGTTGGTGAATGACTGAAAAAGGACGCGTATTGTCCAAAGTATAAAAGTTTTCTTTTCGATTTGGGGTGTTGTTGACGTATGTTTGACTGCCCTGTACTTCTTGTAATTACAGTTATTATCATTTGGCTTAAGTGGTTCGGGGTTAGTTGCCATACACGCGTTGGGTGGTGACGCCATCAAGAGAATGTGATTACAGATACTTTTCATGTTGCTGCTTTAAACCTCAAATTCTGCATGCTACTTACATCCAGTTAATGCCAAGCACACTTGAAATAATTCTTAAACAAATTCACAATTTGTCTCAAGTGCCTTATTGCGTCACTTTCATGCCACTTGAATAGTTGCAACGGAACGTTTATATTATTCAGCATTCTTGATTCAACAGTGCATTGAGCCTTAGTGTACAAGACATCGTTGTTGTTTTGTTGACTTATGCAGTGCACTTCAATGTTGAGCAATTCGAAGCAAAGATATCTTAATGGGTACGTGACCTGAAGAATTGTCGTTCATAGTTAATGCAGCATGAAGTGTGGCGAATACAATGAAAACTTGACTTGCGGAATTCACTTATGATGGACCACATCATAACAGCATAGTTTGCATTTGTCATAAACATGACGTTGAAGTTTATTCGCTCGCTCCAAGTCATTTTATCTGTTACTGCGTCTGTCACTGACAGCAGGCGTTCCGCTCAATTCAATTTGCCTTTGTTCATTACTCAAGTCCAAGCCAACCGATTCCGCCTCCCCCACAATCGTACAAGCACACTCACACACACACACACACACACACACACGAAAGCGTTGCTCGTTGAATGCATGCGTCAATCATTAAACTGTCGTTTTCAGTCGGTTTAAGCGGCATTAAAAGTCGGTCGCAATTCGAAGGATTAATGCGCGTTGCCACACAATTCGCGACGCTATAAATTCCACAAAGCCCGCAAATTCATTTCGAAGGGTCGCTAATAGGCAAACATTAAAAGCATATTACGGCAAACTGATGACACGCAATTTAAAAAAAAAAAGTAATTATTATTAATTTGCTACAGAAAATTTATAAAAATTAAAATGCCGCGAAGCATTACAGGACATTTAAGATTTCTTATTTCAAAGACCCAAAAGTAGGCAACAATTTAAAGCTCCAAATGAAAGCACATCAAAGATTGCCCAACAATCTTGCGCTTCAATCTCGGTAAAATCACAACTGACAAACAATTCCTCGGCGTGCCTACCACGCCTGCACCCGCCAAATTTTCAACGAGGCACCACCGCAAAACCGCTGACAGCAAAATTATGCGCGTGCCGCATTTAATGCCTTGGCGAGTCTGCTGTGGCTCACGCTTCAACGCGACTATTTGATTTTATATGTGCCCCGTAGGCAGTTTTTTTGCGAGTTGTTTTTATTTTTCTTGGAAATTATGGAAATTTATTAATCACATAAATTTGCGTCGAAGGCGATGCTGTGTTGTGCACGCTTGGGTGCCTTGGCCACAATCACGTCGTCCGTGTGCGCTTTGGGCACAGCGCGTTGATGCGTCCCATGTTGAAAGTGTCGTCGTCGGTGCGTAAATGCCCATAAAAACCGCGATGGCTTCTGCTCCAATCTCAACCAACGGCGACCGTCCCCCATTGAGCGTCCCACCTTACGGCATGCGCTGTCAACAACTTCCGTAAGCAAAACAAACTTTTGACGGTCATTTCCATCAGTTTTTCGGCGCTTGTTAAAAAGCTGAAGTGTTTGCGAGTTTGACAAATATTTTCATTGAAAACATTGAAAATGTCTTAAAGCGTCCTTTGTAAGTGCGCAAATGAGGAAATTGATTTTTGCGTGGTGGAAGATGCCATTAACAAGAAAAAGCTAATTAGATGTGAACTCATGTGGCACTGAAACAACATTTCACGAATGCAAACAATCAAATGGAAAAGTAATTTTTGTACATGAAAAACAAAAATACCAAAAACAGAAGAAGCAATGTCAAATGCTTTGAATTTCATTTGTCAGCATGCATGGCGTGTAATGTGAAATGTGGAAAAACAAGAAATAAAAAAATAAAACTGACAACGTCGCGGCAACTGACAATCGACGAGCATCAGTTGACAAACAAACAAAGCAGATGAATGACATACTTTAAGACGCATTCGCAAGTCTACGTGGCATGAAATTGTCAACACACACTCACACCCACACCCACATACACTTAATAATACAGTGTGTACAGTATGAGCAGCGCACTGTCACTGCCACTGCCACTGCCTGAGTGCTATGCGAGTTCTGTATGATGTTATTTAAATCAGATAAGATTGACATCAACTGAAGTTTGGAAGACTATGCCGACTATACAAAGTCAGGTGCAGGCATTCATGCTCAACTCAAGAAATGAGCGGCATCCGCGGCAGCTTCTCGAGTTCACAAACTGATTTAACAGAACGGATTTGGTGGCATTTTCTTTCACTTCGCACATTGTCGAGCAAATAAAAGTCACAGCACATAAAATCGTTCGCTGCTAAATAAATTAACTTGCAACATTTTCGTTCTATTTGTTGCAAGCATCTCAGAGTTGTTTATTTGTTTGTTTTCGCTTGCAAAGCAACAACATAAAATATACTTTATTTGATTAAGTGAAATGTACAGAATGAAAGAAGAAGCAAGTTGAGCAGTTGAGCTGTTGCAGGAAGTCAGATCTCATGTGATATGCCGCAGGATGTTGGCATTTGGCGGCGTGTGTTTGTACCCACTTGAGTTTGAGTGTGTTTGAGCTCGGATGCAGGTGCGTCAGGAACGCAAACAAAAGAATCTTTAATTTCTAAGTTACTACGAATTTCATAGCACAATGCCGTAAGTATTGAATGATCGCTTTGCGCTCGTGAAAGAACGCCACTTTGTCTGGTTGAGTTGCCATTGAATGACATATTTTCTCAACTTCGATTCGATTTGGCATTGTCTTCTCAACGATTTTAACAATTTAGAATCGGTGTAAACATGCACCACAGGAGCCACTCGACAAAGTGGCAAGACAGAGAGAACATTTCAGTCTCGAGCTCCGCGACACTTCAGTGCACAAAGAACTTTAATTACCGAGAATATTTACACTATTCAAACTGTACGACCAAAGTGCCAGCTGGAGGCGTTCCGCAGCACTCCCGCTGGTCCACACACCACGTTCGCTTATTGGGAAACATTTTGGGTGTGTGTGTCAGTGTGCATGCGACAATTCACACACACATGCATATAAAAAATGCAAGCATTGAGCAGTAAACGCATGCGCACAGCTGGAAACTCCACGCTCCACTTGAGCCGCATCGATCGTTACAGCATTGGGAACGTCACAGACATGCTGACGCAAATCTCATGCTGGTCGCCTCAAGAGAACTGCTCACCCCGCACACCGCTCACCACTTCACACATCTCGAGTGAGCGTTTCTAATGCAAATCGTATGCGTTCTAACAATGTCACACTTGCATACGAAATGTGTCACATATGTGACATTTCAGTGTTGCCCTCGGCGCTTTGGCCATTAAACAAATAAGTTACAGTTAACGTCTAAATGCGTTCTTAATTTGATTCATGGAATCCGTTGGCTAACGCTGAGCAAACGATGAATGCTTTCAAAATTGTGACGATCAACTCAATTTCGCTCAAAGCTCAAAGACCACCCTCATGGGTTATACCCTCAGAAAATGTTACAAAAGTAAAAATCCCGTTTCGCTTCAGCGATCAAATTTATCGAAAAAGATATTCTTACAACTCAATTAAATGTCAGAGTGCAACAACTCAATAATGTTTATAGAACGAAACTTAATTTAATGCCTAATTGCAGCACAAACATTCGAAGGGTGGATGAATGCGGCGGGGGTAGAGCCTTGCCCGCTTATATAAAGTTATGTGAATCATCCCGAAGCATTTTTTGCGTTTGAACTCAAACAGACACACACATTGAGACACACAAGCACAAACAACAAGTTCGCAACTCAATTTGGCTCTTTTGATCCTTGGCAATTGAGTTGCTATTTTCCAATTCACGAACAATTTCCATTTTAATAGAAAAATTTTATAATAAAAACCGACGGCTCAAGCATCGAAATATGAAAGCGGAATAGAGGCGAAATTGAGAGCAGGCGGCGTCAATATTGAAAATTGTGGCAAGCGAAGCCGACACAACATAAAAATTCAAATCATTCAATTATCTGAGCCCAAAAAAGCGCGAAAAAAGTTGCGAAAAGAGAAGCCAAATGCGAAAATATATAAATCAATTTATCAATTTACATGCATTTGAATAGCATGATGAGACAACACAAAATAAACGAGACAAACCTTTCGCTCTTTTTTACGGATTTGTCGATATGTTGATGATGTAGCGGAGGAAGAGCGTTCAAACGGAATGCGTACACGATTGAGCGCCTAAAATTCAACTCGTTTTAATAGAAAAGAAATACCTGAATAGGAGAAATAAATCAATAAAAGCAAAACTGCAAACAAGTGTGTAAAAGAATTACTTTTTGGACCATGAACTCGTTGCTACCTAAAAATTTAAACTATTGAAAGTCAACGAGTTACAGAAAAAAAATACAAAAACAAAAAATCGCTGAAATATTTTTGCATGTATCTGTTAAACTCGGAGCTTTTATTATAGATACACATGTATATAAGTATTTTATATTTAATTTATGTGCCGAGCATGACAAAAAGGCAATAGAATGAATTGAAAAAACACCAGTAAGGACGCTAACTTCAGCAAGGCTGAAGCTTATATACTTTTCACGCACTTTCTTGTGCCACGCCCATTTTTTTGACTGAATATATTTTCTCTTCATCTTATAAGCCTATATACCAATTATCATTGTTTTTGCTCATTGGGTACCGGGGATATGCAAATTTTTGGTTTGGGCTAACCATGCCCTTGTCAAAATAGTTTTAATGCCTCCCCAAGAACATAAGTATGAAATTTCAAGTCAATTGATTAAGAATCAAAAAAGTTTTCCATACAACGTCGTGAATCTTGCTTCTCTTCCTCTTCTTCATTTTGTATTGCAGGTACCAGTTCCAGTCGCCCGATCTCAATGAAACTGTCAGGCATTTAGTCAGATCATGTAAAACTACTATGTTTAAAATTTCAGCACTCTATCATAAAAAAAAAATGTTTCTTACAACGATTGAAATTTTCTTCATCTTTCTATATGAGAGCTACCAGTTCCAGTTATCCAATCTGTCCAAGACAGACAGACCGACAGACAGACGGACATGGCTAAATCAACTAGTCCTGTCGTCCTGATCAAGAATATATATACTTTATATAGTCGGAAATGAATATATCGATCTGTTACAAACTCCGTGACAAAGTTAATATACTATTTCACATACATGAAAAGTATAAAATGTTGTATGTACAAATTTTCTATCAACAACAGCGCAATTTGATTAGCTTTTTGTTGAGTACGCATTCTGTATATTGAACCGAAGCACCAGTGAAATACAATTCATCAGTCAGATACAATTGTATCTATTGCAGCATCAGTAGTTTAACATCTTTTGCCGCTCTACTGCTCAGTTACGAATACTTTCGCTTCGGTGAGTTTTCAAGACATTTTCTAGCGGAGATGATGAAGATGTTTCATGTTGTGTGTGTTGTGCAACTGTTTGCATGCCACGCCCACGATTAGAGATAAAATTATTTGTGGTCGAAATAGCTGTTTACAATAATCCCAAGCCATGCTGCCGATAATACAAAGCCACAGTGTTGTCTTTTTTCTAGTTATACCCTGTACACATACTGTGTATCGGGGTATATTGTGTTTGTTTGAGCGAAATGTATGTAACGCACAGAAATATTCACTTGCGACTATATAAAGTATATATATTCTTGATCAGGATGACAAGAGAAATTGATTAAGCCATGTCCGTCCGTCTGTCCGTCCGTCCGTCCGTCCGTCTGTCCGTCCGTCCGTCTGTCCGTCCGTCCGTCTGTCCGTCCGTATTCACCAATGGTTCTCAGAAACTATAATAGCTAGAGACTTGAAATTTGGAGGGTAGACTCGTGATGCTCGGCAGCAGATCAAGTTTGAACGGTTTTGTGCCACGCCCACTCCTTCCCGCCCATCCAGCACCGCCCACTTTTTTAAAACGCTATAACTCGAACATCCAAAGAGATAGAAACATTAAAGTCGGTATGTAGACTCAGTATAAGTAGCACTACAAAACTGCATACCACAATTTTTCCCCCTCCTCTTCATTTTCCCTCCCCCAGTTGTTTTCTATAAAAAGCAATATCTCCAAAACTAACAAAGGTATGAACCTGAAATTTTGTATACAAGCTCAGTGATAATACATCTTAAAAACTGCATACCAAAAATTTCCCCTCCCTTTGATGGCTACCCCTCAGAGGCCTACAAACTTAAATTTTTCGTAAAATCCACAGTGCCAAGCTCAGCCCTCAGCTTAATGCCTTTGCATAAACAATGCGTGCCTCTCGATTACGCTCTTTTCATTTCCGAGCAAAGTAGTATCTGCGTATGTCAGAGCTGCTGACTACAAGGACGTCTGAAGCATGTCGTAGATACATCAGTGCTTGTCTGTCTGCTGTCGTTAAGCGGATTTGCCGTAATGTCATTCAGTGTTTTTGCTCAGAAGTTGCCGCACTGCAGTGTCGACTTCATTGCATGCAAAACATTCTTTTATTATGCAGGATAAGCTGCGATACTTTGTGCCGTCAACGTCGCCTATGCTGTTCTGTCCGCACACATTTTCCACCCACTTTTCCAACCACCTTTTTAGTGTCTGCTTTCCATTTTTTGACACCATTTGGATTATTAAGCACTTGTTCACAAGCAATAACAAATCTTAAGCCGGTAGTTGAAAGTATCTTAATGAAAACAGATTTTAAATAATTAGATCAAAGTCCATTTGGACCAAAGATATATCAAATGACATCAGATGTAATTAAATTTTCTCTCATTTAATGAATCATATTACTAATGAATGCGCGTAACCATGTTAACCAATTCCATAAAGATTACAATCAAACCAAGTTGCCGTGAAAATGGCACAATCAAATCAAACACAATTTGATAAATTTTAAAACAATTTCAAATGAAAAGTTGAGTCTCCAGAGATCAGCATTACAAAAGAAAGCAGAGTTGCCACGACAGCCGTCAACAAGCGTATCCTTACTAAGGACGTGACAACGTTGGGACTGAGTAATGCATATGTGAAAACGCAGACAAGCCGACGTTTGAAATGAAGCCAGTGGCGTGTGTAACCACAGAACCAAACAAAATGCACATACACACATGAACACACACTCCCTGAAACACAGGCACGCCAACGTAGGACATTCTACAGAGAGACCTTCATGTGGTCGCTGGGGGTGGCTGGGGCGCATGCCAAACCACCAGTTGCGCCGTTGAGTTGATGCCGTCAGCTGCTTTTTGTTTACAAAGACGTTTCCAGTCAACGCTCACGTTCGTCGACTGGAAGGACATGCGCGCCTGTGGATGACAAATTTCGCGCATTTCAAGCACAACAGCCGAGTTGTGATGGCATAGAAATGCCGAAACAGCAGCAAGGCGAACAGTTCCTGGCGCGCGTTCACAGCAAACGGTCAACGTTCACAATCAAGTCGGTCGAAGTTAATTTATATTTGCTTTCATTACTTTCGACTTCGTATATTTTTGCTGACTGCTGAATCGCTAACGCGTCTCTAAGCTGATTCTTCGCCACTGATAAAAGAAACGAAATTAACTTTGTTCGCGCTGCGGCAGTAAAATTTTACTTATCTTGAACTTGGCAAATTTTTATATTTTTCTGTTGTTTTGTCCTTTTGGGAACAGCGAATATCAACGGGACGTTAACCTTTATTCGCACGCTATTTTGGCTCAATCATTGACGAGAGTATCAACAACGCACAAGCACATACACATTCACATTCACATTGACAATGCAGAGATAATTTTTAATCGGTGCTGTTTAAATGCGTTTGTGGTTCAAAACGCCTTCGAGCCGTTTTCGCATTCACAAAGAAAAGAAGTGATAACGAATGTTGATATAAAAACAAAAAAAAACAAAACAAAAAGAAAACAAAGTCGGCCAACAACACATAAAAATCCAAATAAAATTTATGGCTGGCAATTGTAATTGAATTTTATGCGAAAAGTTTTTTGTCGAAGTTCGTCGAGTGTCACTGCCCAGCACCAAGTTGAGCATCATTTGGAAAAGTTTTTTGTGTTGTTCACAGAAAGAAATAACAACAAACAAAAAATTGTATTTGGAGAATTGAGCAAAGTGAGTAAATAATTGCTTTAAAGTGTTTGTAAATACGTTGTCAACCAGCGAAAATGAAATTGTCTTGTTTACACGAAAAAGATTATGTCTTGTTTAGTTGAAGAGCAAATCTTACTCTATTTGCAGCCAAGGTGCACTCTTATATTATTTTTGAAAATCCCAAAATTAATTTAGCCGACAAAAGTCTCAAGCAAGATAACGAAAAGCAGCTCATTCTGTTCATAAATATCATCCTTTAATATCTTCAGTGTGACGAAAGAAAACTCGTCAGGTTCGTTTGACTAATCCCACAGGTCGACCTTGCGACAGGTGCCACACGTCGCTACAAGTCAAGTTAATCAGTAGCAGCAGCAACAGCATTCAAATTGTGGTCTCAACACACTGCACTGGCGCAGGGCAAATACAAAGACTGAAAGCTTACCATCGAAAATGGCGCATTTTATTAAAAGCGGCAAAGCTTCGAAGTCATCTTATATCCGCTTCCTGTTTTTAATAAGTCCCATGGAAAATTCCTTAAAAAAAAGACTATATTCATTCTATTCTACTCTTTTTCTTTCTTTTGTTTTTATTGTCTTTCTTTTTTACTTTTATTGCTCTTGGCAATGACTTTCAACGACAACAACATCAACAACAACGAAGATGCCAAAGCCAAGAAGTTCTCCGTCAACTGCGAAAACAGCAAGAATCAACGTTTTTTATATAGAGCCTACAGGCTTTATGTGTAACGGCCCCTTGAAGTGTTTCTCGTACACCACATAGCTTGTTAAGAGTTCAATCCTTGCATTCTCATACACCTGCTATAATTCACACTGCTCAGGGAACAAGAATACGCTTTTAAGGCTTAACTCGAATCAAGCTACGCCAAATCCTTCATTGTTGCTCCTCATCTGCTTACTTGCTTATCCTCTTCATGAAGCTCTCGCGCAGTTGAGCCGTTGACATTTTCATTCATCGTCCTGGCAACCGTAATTAAAATCGCTTTAATTTACTCTTCTACACACACAAGAAGAAACACTCAATTCCCGTACGCCTCACTGCCCGCCCCAACCTTCATCAATTAACACTCGCGCGTATGTTTATCGAGTGATGGCGTTACTCTTGGTGTTTGTTGTTGTTGTTGTTGTTGACTGTTTTTGCTCGCGTTGTGTTTCTATTATTTCTGCCATGCCTGCCGGCTGTTTTTTTTGCCCCAACACACTGCCACCATGGTCATGCCTAACGCTTGTCTGCCTACAATCTCATAGCCCACCATCCAACACCCAACGACTTCTTCATTATGTGGGTGTGTAAATTGATGCATATTCATTTAACGTTATCTCGTCATGTAACGACTGAACCTCGCACACTTTGCCTCAACTGTTGATGATGATGTTCATGTTGATGATTTCCATGCTCACCACTCATACAGAAACCTTGGCAACATGTACATATCTTCTGCATCTTGCCATTGCTGCTGCTTGTTGGCATAGGGACATCATTTACGCTATTCTCTATGCAGCCTCATTGTGTAATAACATAAACTTCTTTTTTCTCTGTTGAAGCTAAGTTAATGACGAATTTCCATGGCGATATGAAAGTATCTGATACTGATACTTTTTCTTGCTCCACTTTCTTTTCAAGCAAGCTACTTAAATAGAGTACATTTTATCTTATTTGGCCCATCGTAGATTGCCACAGCGACAGTCATTTGATGCTAAGTCTGCCCCTATCTAACGTATCTTTTATAATGACATGAACCGTATTAATTTTGCTCATAAAATGATATTCGATAAGATTAAATCTTTGTTTGTCTGTCATTGCTAAGCAACCAGCCACCAGCTCTTGTAGCTTCGATTATAATTCTTTAGATAAGACTAATTAATGTTGTAATTCACAAATTTTCTGAAGCCCGGCGATTGCGGCTCACGTTCAAGTTCAACACTTTGAATTCGTGCAACACCCACACAATCGAAATTCTGCGTAACAGGCGCATAGAAGCATGCGACAAGCTGCATGGAACACTAAAATCAGGCGCTAAACAAGGCGAAAACACAAGCCAACAAGCGGACAACAAGAATACAACAAGCAACCCCAAGAGATTGGGCGAAAAACGATGTATCGTAGCAAGAGGCATGCCACAAACCGGTGCACAAACAAACAGGCAAACAAACAAGCACACCAAGCGTCACCACCATTAGTGCCAGCACCATCGCCAGCGTCAGCCAGCGTCAGCCATCGTCAGCACTGCCATTGAAACTGTTTTGAAAAGCAGTTTAGACGCATTTAGACAGTTTCACAGCTGTGTTCGTGTTCGTGTACGAGTTTCTGTTCTCTCTGTTAACTTTCGCATTTTGGCGCAATTCATGAAGTTGCGTTCGTTTCGGGTAACTGGCAAACGCAATGACAGCAACAAAATAATGAAAATGGCGTGACGCTTATGTTCACAGCACGAACTCGCACACATATTGGCACACATTCAAGGATAAACGAATGACATGTTTGTCTGTAGGTATGTCTTTGTGTCTGCTATTCTGTCTGTCTGTCTGTCGGTCTGTCTGCAGGGAGACTCTGCTTGGTTTCTAAGCGCGTTGTCTAACATGTCTATATTAGACAAGATAAATAATTATAACATTTAATGCAAACGCGCAGCATTTTCCAGATAAATTTGACGTCTAAATTAGAATAAAGTATCAGCTGATGTCGCTTACAATCAAAATGAACCAACTGCAAAGGACCGCAGAGCAGAACACCGTCTTTGGTAATCACTGCTGAATGACTGCTGACACGTAATAAATGACTTTCGCAATGAACACAAGAAGATACTTAAAACAACGTCTTGGGTATACACGCCATGCTTGTGCTTAGGGTTTTATACATACATACATACGTACATATATTTAAGCGACTCATCGTCCATAAATCGCGAGTAACCGAATGTTTTAGTAACTCTTTTGCCTTAATGTGCAGATTTACTGAAATTAGTAAGCCTTGACGACGTTGTGTGAAATGCCGACTACCCGCTTCGATTTTGGCCTAAAAATCAGCGAATTAGTGCAGTGGCATTAATTTACAGCACAACTTTTTGTCGTTTAGTTTAACTGCACACACAACTTTCTCCATTTTGTCTACAGAAACCGCGCCAATTCCAGCACTTTTGGCACTGTCATTGTGTGCATTTGCGCTCCAACACTTACCGCAAGAAATAAGGGAATTTTTGCTTACAAACACAACGACAAAAGTCGTCGGAAGTGTCACAGCAGTTGTTAACATTTCCGCTATTTTTCGCTTTTTGGTTTTCCTCAGCAGTTTTCTTCTGCTTTCTTCGTCCTGACTGTCAGTTAAACAGAAAAAAATCAAAAAAAAAAAATTATAACTTTTACAAAAACTATAAAAAAGTGTTGTAAAGCGTCAACCGTAAAGTTTGTTAACCCAAATTGAAAGGCACATGGCTTTGTTGTCGAGCAAGGGGTAACGCTGCGAGGTGTGTGGAGTGTTGCACTTACTGACTTAATTATGGCGAATTTAAAGTTTGAACTCAACGCGCATTGGTTCAAAAGTGGCAAACAAGACCGAAGATGTTGCAGTTTGTGAAACAAAGTTGTAAAAATGTAACAGTATTTTACATGACTATAAATGGGATTGTCTATAAGAACGAGGGGAACATAAGTTACGCGAATCTCTCGCGAGTGTAATTAAGTGAAGGTTACATGATGATTAAAAGCAAACCTCAAGCGTCTACTTAATGCCATTTAAATTGCTACTTTTTAATAAAGCTCACACTGCCACTGGCGCAAAATGTGGAGTTCATAACGGAGCATGACGTGTATTAAGTTCAAGAGTGTGGGCTTGCCATTGCTGTTGGCCATTTGTCAATGTTAGAGCTGAGAGGAAAATAGCAAACAAACAAAAAAAAAGAAACTACATGCGTTGACCTAAATTGCTTTGGGTTTGTATTGTAGAGCAACGACGCATGCCACAACTTCAAGTTGCACATACAAAGAAGGAGTTTGCCACGATTGCTACTCTTGTCGAGCATGTTGTTGTTGCTGTTGCAATGTTGTCGACAATAACAAAGAGTGTTGAACGGCATCGACATCGTCATCATCATCTCCATCAACTAAAGAAACATTTCAACATGCACAACAACAACAAATGTAAAGAAAAAACAGAAGCAAACGAGTCACTCGAACATGATGGCTCAGTAGTACTGAGAAAAAAAAGCGCTAAAACAGTAGGAAAATACAAAAATACGTCCGTCTCTCTGCCTTCCACGTGCCACACAGTGCTGTTGTTTTTGTTGTAATAAATGAGTTGCAGCGTGTTGTTGCTTCATTTTTGGTTCTACGTGCAATACGTCCAACTCATGTGCGACAGACATTTTTCAAATTTGTTCATGCGGCATTTACTTGATGCGCTCGCTTGCCTTTGCCCACGTCCACTGCCCTTCGGGGTTGTTGTTTCTTTTTTATGATTTTCCCTCTTTTCTATGTCGTTTGTTCATTTTTTCTTCAGTTTGTCATCATTTCTTACTTATTACAAGAGTTAAAAGTGTTGTCTGCAGTCGTGTCCTGTTATGCTTGTTGCTGCCACTCGACATGCTTGGGCATCACTGGAATTGTGACAATAGTGAAAAATGTGCATTTAGTACCACAAAATGCACGACAAGGTGCTCTACACCATGCCACTGGCGTCAACGGTCCATTCGACAACATAAAAGTCAAGCGTTCACACATGGCTAAATGGAAATGCCGCTTACAGACACTTGACAGCGATTCAAACGCACTCAAGGACATGCTGCCGTTCTAGGCTAACTCGTCTCGGTTGCTTTCTGGCTGTTGTCTCTTGTGACCAAATTTTCTTCCAACATCTTCTATTTCTCTTGGTCTTTTTCGTTTTGACTTTTAACGAGGCTTTCAGCATTGCCAGGCTTATCTCACTGCCGAACCACCAGTCGTCGTCACCAGTCTGCCACATTGCCATGCTGCCCGTCTGGCTGTCTGGCTGTCGCTTTTCCGCACTCATGCATACATTAAACCAATCAAGTGGCTGCTACTGCTTCGATGTTTGCAAATCTGCTTCGGGCAAAAAGTTGATAACACATTCGCCTCACTTAACCCAGATACTCGTACAAGCCAAGCTCGAACAATCAAAATGCCTTTGAGCATAACAAAAAGCATTCAAGTATGGGTTTTCTCAGTAAATACCAAATTATTTGAATATTCTCACTCAGAGTTGTTGTTGGGCCCCGGTCGGGCGTTGATAATGCATTTATGAGTGTAGCCACAGAACGACTTGTGTGTGAGTGTGCCAGTATTTGTATCTGTATACTTATGTGAGACACGCCAATTTTCCCCCTTTTTAAATGAAAAAGTTTTCACCCTAAAATATTGAGGAAAATCAATTCAATTGGGTATTTTTTTAAAACTTCTGCTAATGATGAAACATGACGATGTTCAGAATATGCTCACTGAGTTCAGACACATGAAAAAACACACACCTGAGCTCAGCACTTCATAGCTGCCTTCCTACTGATTGTTTTCGATTATTTACATTTATCCCATAATTTTCCAGTGCATCGCCCCCCCTCCACCTCTTTTAGCACACATGAATTCCCCATTTTCCAAGTTAGTTTGCCGGGGTGTCTCTCTTAAGGTAGAGGGATGTAAGACAAGCATGGCTGCTGCATGTTTGCCATTGTCAAATAATTGGATTAGATTACAACCAGTTTCTGCAAGGCTGCTGCAGACATGTTGATAAATTTCGTGGTTACGCTGGTGGTTGGGTCCACACAGCTACAACGTCTGCACTCGTTGTGTATAGTCGACGACAGCTGACGTTAGTTGTTTTTATATTTGATTGATGGGTTCATTGATGGATTGATTGGTTGTCGGTTCTGTCAGTGTCAATGTTGCGCAAATATAAGCTAAAATTTGAGTTTGTAATGGCGGTGAGCTGTTATTAAATTTCATTTCTAGACACTTTATATAAACATGTTGTCTGTAATAAAATACTTTCTGTGATAAAAAATTGATATGCAGCAGTTTGCGCAAGCCATTATATAAAAAGCAAAAACAAAAAAGGAAAAACAAATTGAATTGAAAAACTTTAAAAGTATCCTAAGTTGTTCGTCTTTAAGCGTCGCTAAACCATGTCGAAAACCCATATTAATACGCTTAAGCCTTATGGTGCTTGATGTGTGCCAGTATTCACAAATGAATAAAAGGGTCTTTGAAGAAATATTACATTAACATGACTCCATATACATTATTATCACATTACACGCTACGTGCCAGCGATTGCCTCGCACTGATGAGCATCGCCTGCGTAATTCTCATTCATTTCAAGGACAAACAACGCACAAATTGGCAGGACGCACACACAGACTTGGTTGAACAGCAAACAAGGTCATAAAACCGAGAATAGACTGACGAAAACTGGCACAGCAAACCGTGTGGAAGGCGAGTAAGACAGAGCACGCCCCAAAAGTATGCTACACTATTTTAACACTAGCTCGGCCGCCTCGCTTCGCAATGGCTTTAGGCGGCAGCTTAAAGCCAACTAAAATCTTGTGGGATTGTGACAGCGTCGCTATCTGATTAAATTGCATAACTGACGTGCGCAAATTAAAGTTTGTCGTAATAACACTGGCGTCGCAGGAGGCTGGCTTTGTTCAGTGAACCGGAAGCGTGTCCATTCATCAAAGTGAAAAGTACTTCTGCAAGGCGTCGCGGCCTTTCAGACATGTCAGTGCGCAATGCAAATATTTACATTTAAATGTTAATGAGCAATTGAGCAAATGTGTGTGTGTTTGTTATTTAATTACGCATACGCAACGTTAAACTCAAATGCACTCGACCTGAAAATGGACACGATAAGAGTAAAAATTTAAATTGATTTGCACTACACAACTACTAATAGTTAAATAAATGCTGAAATTTAAGTTTATTATTGAATCAATACACTGCTGTTCAATTCAATTCGAACACTTAATCCATCCAAATAGTTTAAAAGACGAGGATTGGTATCAACACCGACATATTCCAAATTAGCCCTTATGAAAAATGTTAACTTTTATATTTGCCATTTGCAGTGCATGTTTATAACCAATTTCGAATAATAACTGCATTCTATAGAGTTGAGTAGAGCAATTTATCAATTCAACACTTTCAATTGCACCATACATGAAAAAATTGCACCAAAACATGCAATGATAGTATGGAAATGACTTCCTTGCGACGTGTTCAATTTCCGTTACTACAAAAAAGTACCGAAAAAAAGAAAGATTAAAATTAAAAAGAGAGAAGAAAACACCACAAGAATAGAAGAATGGGTATGAGTATAAAAGTTGTTTGGTGCTTTCTGCACCATTGAGCCATGACGACACGACTGCGCTCCACTGCTCCACTGAGCGCAACATGGCGGCAAAGTGCTTAAATTGTTGCCCCAAAGGCACTAACGTGTTCCCACTTCATCTCACCGTCCACCCGTCCGCCTGGTTTAACCATAGCGCTTTCCGCTTGGCTATCCGTCCTCCAGCGTTCTGTTGTTTGCCTGCCCGTCGGCCTATAATTTTTCGTCGGCACATTGGTCATTCATTCTCGTAGCAAAAGTGGCGACACGCCAAAGCGCAATGGCGCATAGTAATGTCCATAGCGAGGGGATGAGTGGACGTGGGTTAGCGGAAAGCGTTATATTAAAGTAAAGTGCAAGAAGTTGGCAGTCAACTGACATGGCTTGACAGTCTGAGACGAGGGGAGCGACTGGCAAAATGCAAAAATTGTAATTTGCCATGAAGCAACAGCAGCGCCACCGAAGGGTGACACTGACGCGTGTATTCACACATAAACACACACACACACACACATACACAAACAAATAATACAGAACGTTTGACTATTTTTATGACCGAATTGCGCTTTATTGCTTTTTTGGTTTCATTCTCTTATTTTCGAACATGTTTTCGTCTCTTTTCCTACATTTTTCTTGCTTGAATATGCAAAAAAATGTGGGACAAGCCGCAGTTGCCGATAACAAATGATGGTAAAAACCACAAACAAAAAGAAACAAAAACCGACTACGCATCGCCAGGACGCGCTGCTAATGCAGACAAGGCAGGATGTGAGAACTTTTAAAAAAATGCTGATGAAACGTCAAATGCTGAGCTGAGCAGCGTTCGAAGAACTTATGAGGTTGTCTGCCCGCTCGCTGGCTTACTTAGTGCAGCTGTGCAAATTTAAAGCGCTTGGGCAGACCGGATGACGACTACGACTCAATCGTGGCCACATACTGTTGCCAGACAGTGAAATCCCCAGCAAACATTGAAAATAAATTAGTTGCCTTTTTGGGCATACTCTACATCAATGTCGTTTGCCGTCGTTGTCGGCCTACAAACGTCGACGTCAGTTCGACGTTTTTATTGATTTTTGCACTGTGAGCCAAGTATTCTGATTCTTTTCGTGTTTGCCTTTGCTAGTTTTTCTTTTAGTCTTCGATTTGGCAATGCGAGGATTTGCAAAGCTCTTCAATTGATTTCAACATTTATTGCTTCGGTAATGTGAGGCGTGGGATTTTATGTTAACCAATAAAACTCACAAAAAGAAGAAAGCGAAAAAGGAAATGCACGAATCGTAAGGTAGTCACATTGTTTGACATTATAGTAAATTCGCAATCAGTGTGAAGAAGAAGTTTTCTTTATTTTTAGCTGTCAGCAGTAGCAGCAGCGCAGAACTGCTTTAGGCCTTCAAGTTGAATGTGTCTCATGAAAATTAGTGTAAATCAATACCTGTGTGTATAGACTGACTGAAATTGTTTTTTACTTGCAAACACAACAAAAACAAAAAAAACAACAGCAACGAAATAAAAAACGCAAGACGAAAAAAACAAAATCAAATTTTGCCATTAAAGCAACAATAAACATAAACAAGCAATTTAACATGAATTGGGAGGGAATAAAATGCGACCGTCAGCAAAGAAGCATTCAAGCTTGAAAAAGTTAACCAACAATATCAACAACAACAACCATACGGAAGCGCAGAGTGGCACTTTGCATTTGAGCAGCGACGAAAATGGCGGCGGCAGCTGTGACTTAAAACGCTTAAGTGTGAAAAATAATGAAGCGGTAGACCAACAACAACAACAGCAACATAATCCACGTTGAAGTTAAAGAACATGCAAAAACTGAGACGGCAAAGATTTTAACCACAGCCGCAAAAAATGTGTGCAAGAACATTTTTACGTGTCACTTTATAAATACGAAAGGCTTGAAGAACTTCTCTTAAAGATTTAACTCTCGTGCGAAGAACATTAATGAAATTTTAATAAACCTTTGAGTGTTTGTACAGCTAAGCATGTGTGTGTTTGTGCGTGTGTGTTCATATACTTCATAATTTGCATGTGTGCGTGTTTGAAAGTGGTAAAATATTTCATAGCATGTCTTTTGACGTCGTTGCCGACAGGCTGAAGACAAACTCAGTTTTAGCTCATTTCTTACGGTTTACTTCTATTGAAGATGTTTATTCATATTATTTTAGAGAAAAAAAAGGGAAGAAAAAATAGCTCAGGGCTTCATTAGCAGATGTCGTTGTTTTGGGTTGAAGCTGTTTTTCAGCTGCTTGTTTGTGAGTGTTGCTTTTAGCGCGCTCCAGGCACGCACATGGCGTATGCGCAATATTTTATTTGAGCTCAACAATTCATTTATGTAACTCAAATGCTTTTAAATGCAGCATTTATCATTTTTATGCATCATTTGCTAAAGCAGCGCGAGTCTGCGGCACGTTCAGTTACTCATTTAATATTTATTAATAATTTATGATGCTCCAAAAGATTGGGGGAAGTGAAACACATGCATAAAAATTGAAAATGAAACGAAATGGCGACGATGAATACAAGCGAAGTGAAGCATACAAGTTAAAGATACGTAAGCATGTTGAAGGCGCATTTCATTAGAGCGCCTTAAATTAGGCAGCATATTTTGCATGTCGCGAATGGCAAAGACGAAGACAAAGAAAGAGGGGCAGGAAACGGCAACAAAATCAGTAAACAAAACACATCAAACGAAATGACAGTATTTAAAGGGAAAGAAACAACGAAAAACACTTTTACTTGCAAATCGTTTGTTTCTTTCCGACGCCCACTGTCTCCACCACACCTCTTCAGAAATGATTTTTGTTTTCTTTTTTGTATTACATGTTTTGTTTTCGGGTTTTTTTCTTGTTCCTTTTTTTTTATTTGGTTTTTTGTACTCTTTCGCAAAAGGCGCAAGTGAATAATGTTTGCCTCGCACGACAAATAATTATTTTTTGTGCCGAAGCTTGGGCGCCTGTTGGCAGTTAAGCAGGCGGTGGTCGTGGCAGCTGGCAGCTTCAGCCAAAAATTACGTTGAAGCACGCTATTTGCTTACGAAATATGCACAAACCAACGCCCACATTCACATTCACGTTCTCGTTCACAGTCCCATGCCACAGCCCTGCCAGCCATGTAATTTTTGCTGTTCATAATGAGAACTTTGAAATTGTTTTGCTTTGGGGCAGTGAATAAATGCCAGCACGTCGACGGCTGACGGTCGGCATGGAAGGGCGAAATGGTAGCGGAGAGGAAAAGGTGATGACGGCGACGGCGACGGTGCAAGGCGTCGGAAGTGTTGAGTTGGAAAAGTTGGGGTTTTAAATTGTTTCGGCATGCACCCTTTTTGTCCCTTTTGATTTTTTTCTTTTATTATTTTCTCAATTTTCTTTTTAAACGACTCAAAATAATGGAATTAATTGCGCGTTGTCGAGAGTTGAGCCGAAGCAAGCGCTTATAAAAATATCGTTACACTGTTTTAGGCGCACAGAAACTTACGTTATCTACTCTTTGAGGGCCCCAATTTGATTGTCTTCATGTGTGCGCATAATTTGCCATGTGAAACCGCCATGCAAATATGTTTTGGCTAATATAATGTTATCGCTGTTGTTGACGTGAGTCTTGACATTGGTTACATTTAACTTGGCATGCCTTGATGTTGACGTTGATGTTGGTGTTGTTCTTATTCTTGTTATTGTGCTTATGCAGATGTAAAAAATAATGTTGGCGCACGCTTAAATCCGTTTCCGTTTCATTTGTAATTAATTAAATTACTTCCGCTTAAAGAGTCCTACGCTGCGTCACTTCCGCTTTGCTTCTTCATCTCAATTACTTGCCCAAGGTACGTGCGTCATTTGGCTCCGCTTCGCTCATTTCGGGCAAGCTGAGCAACTTTTTGCTCGAATGTAGCATGTTGCTTGGCTCGACTCCGCTCAGCTTGCTTTGGCTTGACTTGGCTTGTTCATTGCAAAGTAATTAAGAAGACATTTCAGCTGAGTATCCTTTAATCTCTGCGTTTTATTTATTTTACTTTGGCCTCTTCTGAGGTTTCTCGGACTCCTTTACAGGCTCAACACTCGATTCACTTGTTTATTTTGCGACTCTCTCTGCCTCGCTCCCTGTCTCTTTCACTCTCTTTATGTGCCTTTTATGCCTGACTGCGTTTTGTTTATTCACGGTGTCCTTCGCTTCCTGTATTTCTATTTTGAGTTGGTTGTAGTCTGGGTCTCTTGCTGATTGTTCAAACTTGGACTGCCGCGACTGCCTTCACTTTCCTTCGTCGTCTTCTTCTTCTCGCTTGATGATAATAATGATTTCGGTTTGGTTTGTTTTGGTTAAACTTTGTTGCTGCATATTTACTCCTGCTCTGATCCTTGGCGTATCTTTTGTCGGTGCGCCACTGTTTGTGTCTTTAGCCATGATGCGTTAATCTGTGCTGGAATTTTGTTATTTTGAGCCTGCCACACTTGATTAGTTACCTAATGAGGTGTCGACGATAGCGTCGAATGCAACCATATTAGTCCACTAGCTGTTGTTATTGGTATTATTGTTGTAACTGTTGTACACATTTGGTTGAATGTGTTAGGAAATCCTTTTGTCTTGTCTTAATCAATGTTCATTGATGTGTAAATCAAAGAGTTACCTTAAATCAATCACACTGAATAAATTCAATATTATTTCAGGTGGTAATCAAAATCTAAGCAAAAACTCCAAGCCCTTAAGCGAAGCCGTTTCACCACGAAACTGTCAACGAACTCTATGAGAACTTTGGATGTATGCACCGAAATGTGAGTTCATATTTTCACAAGCACACCAACATATAATAATGAAAAAAAAAACAAATACAAAAACAAAAATGTTATAAAATATTATTTCTTATTTCTCCATTTACATGCTATAATCGTTTGCCAACACAAAAACAAAAATCGAAAAATCGAATAAAACAACCAAAACCTAATCAAATTTAATTAAATTGCATAAAATGGATTGGCAAAACTGAAATGACAAAAAAACCACACGAAAAAATTGCAAAAATTGGAAATGAATTCGCAAAATATTGATGAAATAAACAAAAAACAAATTTTCGACAACGAAATCGAACAACGAAACATAAAATCGTTGATGCATAACAAACCACATCAAAAACAACCACCAATTGACACCACCAACAACAATATAAACAACAACAACAACGTCATAATCATAACCATTCCACAACAACATCAACAACACCAACATCATCATCATTATCATCATCATCGTCATGAAACCATCAATCGAAATTTGCGCTATTTGCGAAATGACACTGTGACGTCATGCACCAACACACTTCCTCCTCCTGCTCACACTACCGCTCATCTGTTGTTTATGTGATTTCTCATTGCTTTTGCTTTCCATTCTAAGTGCATGATATTTTGCTTCGCGCTTAGTATTTTGAATGCGCTTCGTTTTGGCGACGCTTTAGTTTCGTTTAATTTTCGCATGCATTAATTTGGCGCGTAGATTTTCTCTTAGATAAATGGCACCCCAACGTGGCGGTAATATTGTGCAAAATCTCCCGTGGACATGAACGCCATTCATCCGGAGCCATTCTCATCCCCGGTGCTCAGCAGCCGCTAGCTAAGACTTCGGCTTATTCATCTGCGCACTGCTGTGTATGATATTGTGTAACTGAACAGCAGCAGCAACAACAACAACAACAGAAAATTCAATAACGGAGCGGCTGAGTCCCTGATTTCGAGCCCGCTTCTGGCCGTGAGTGTTTCGCCTGAAGGCCAACCGCAGCGCATGACGAGTGAACGAGCTCATAATTTAATGCACTGAATTTCCAGCAGAGAAGAAAAAAGATATACAAAAATCCCGCAAAAATGATAAACAATAATTTGGATTACGAAAAAAATAGCAACACGGCGACGCCCACAACAACGACAACGTCAACGTCACTAGCAACCGGCAACAACAGCAACAACTCAAACACAACAAAAACGAATCACAATGATAACAGTTACTTTAACCGTTTCGATAATCGTATCGCGGCGAATTTGGCAGCCGTCATAAACGGTACGCGTTTTCGTTCCTCCTCGCTCGGTCGCAGCAGCACATCGAAAAATGACAACAACACCAAAGCAAACTCAACAGCCGCAACAACAACACGAACAAAAACACCGACGCCATACAATAGTCTGGCGACACTGGCACGTTCAAGGCCACAACAACAACAACAGCTACAACAAAAACAACAACATCAACAGCAACAGCAACACCATCGTCAACTGGGAAACATTGGCGCCTCGTCACGTCCGTCGTCGCCATCGTTGAATTTAAACGGTTTTGGTTCAATCGGACGTCGTCGCCCTTTGCATTTATTCGCAGAGGCAAATCTTAAGTGAGTTTGGCACTTTTGTTAATTGTTGATGAACTTTTGATTGCATGTCTGCTTAAGCAAAACTGTTTCTCAGCTTTTATCAGAATAGAATACAACAGACACACACACACAGACATTTAAGCACTTACCGTCATACATAATATCATCATATATTTCATGATTTATACACGGCGAACTTGTGCCGTGCATCGAGAGAGACCAAACAAATACTCTGTACTTTATTCGTTGTGATTTATGAAATTTTCAACTACTTTTCTTTGCTGCTCTTAATGCGAACCAACGCTTACAGCTGCAATGACAACGAAAAAGTCGCACAGACGCCCAGTTCCGACGAGGATAATTCGCCAACGGAGCTAAACAACTGCAAGCGTTTGGCCGATAAACCACCGCTGGTAAGTACACAACAACACGCAGCCCCTTCTTGTAACTATCGTGGTCTTATTGCCCAATGTTGCGTCACAATAAGTCGCCCCAAACACTCAAAGAAAAGCCGCGCCGCAAGTTATTGAACATTAGTTTTGCATATTTTATATAAAAATATCTACCAAACGCAAACAACAACAATAACGACAATAAAAATCAAAATGAAAATGAAAAAAAAAGAAGTGATGTTTTGACGAGGGTAGCTTCCGCTTCGATTATGTCTGTCTCGCCCACCACCGCCATGCCTTTTCCGGATTTAGTGCGGCTGCTTCTGACGCCGGTTATGAATTATTGGAAAAGTATTTGTCCTTTGGGCATTACTGCCAAAACTTATCAAATTTCGTTTAACGAAAAATACTTCAAGCATGCTGAGCTTCTCAAGTTTGCAAACAAAAAAATAAACTAAAAAAAAAAAAAAAAAAAAACATTAAACTGTGACTAAATCGTAATGGATTTGAACAAAAATAGGAGGGCAAATAACTTTCACACATACATTGTTGTTTTTGCTGTTGTTGTTTTGTCATGACTCACAAGTTTAGTTTGGTTGCACTTTTAACACGTGCGAAGTCGTTGCAAACAAAACAAACTTCAAAAATACCCCTTCACAATGATGTGCGACGATATTTTTATAAATTCCTCCGCTGCTTAAGTATTCATGCGCTTCTGCTGGTTAGCAAGTTTGTGAGAACAACACGAAGCTACATGCATGATACGAGTTTATTTATTCAAAAGTTTTTGTAGACACAAAGTTTTGCTTATGGCTCATTTTCATAGCAACAACAAAACAAAATAAAACAAAACAAAACGAAAAAAAAGAAAAGAAAAGAAAACGCGAACGAAAAGGAAAAAATAAAAATGAAAATGTGTTGCATCAGCAACTCTTCTTCTTCTGTAGATGACGCATTCAGTCACTGTCTCAATGAGTTTCGATGCGTGCTCACACTGCGTATGCGCAATATTAGCATAACGTGAAGTTTAGTATTTTTCTGGCCCAAACATCTTTCAACGAACGATATGTGTAATAAATCAAACGCATAAAACGCGTGATTGGATCATTGAATGGCGGAATATCAGTAATGTTCCCAGCAGACTGAACTGTTCTTACTAAAGGCGACGAATTCAAATATGGCAAACGAGAAAATATTGAAAAAGAAAACGAAATTCGAAATGGTAAAATGTCGAACAGAACTCAATCAGTTGCCTAATGGCAGAACATAAATTTTGTTGAACAAATTGACATTGTTATTGGCAACAAGCCGAAGACGTCACACATTGGCTTGTCGCACAAATGCCGGAAAGGGTTCGCCGTGCTGCTTCTTCTCTTATGTTGTTTCATATTTTGTTCTTTTTCTTATTTCACGCATTTTAACTTTAACTGTATTTTGTTTTGTCAATAAATCAATGTTTTTTCCACAAACATCACGGAATGTCGTTCATGCGCTTCATTCAATTAACTCGTACGGATGCCCCTCCGGCCTGTCTCCAACAAACCGCGCTCTTGCATGTCGTTTGTCAAAAGCAAACGGCATCCTTGGAGCGATAAGCAAATTAAATTTAAACAGAAATACAAAAGCGGAAATTGTGGCGGAGTGAATTCGCTTTGACTTCAGCTCTGAGCTTGCTTTGCGTCATTTCTCTGTTGCAGTCGCGGTCGACTATTTGTGTATACGTACGTGTATGTATAGTTGCTGCAATATCGTGTTTGCGTGTCTAATTGTGCCTAGCGGTAAAGTTATGCGCCAATATTTCCGATGCACGCATGCATGCATGCCCGTACGTCGCCGGTTCGGTTTGATCGGACCGAGTCGCGTCCCTGACATTGTCTTCTGGTCTCCAGCTGTGTTTTCTTGCCTGCAACCAGAGTACTGATTTAATTTAAGATAACTGTGCATGATTTCGTATGCAGCATGCACCGAGCTGCCATATTGCCGTACTGCGTCATTTCTGGATCTTCATCAAATATTTATCGTTGCAGCGCCTTTATGCGCATTTTATGGCTCAAATTTAAACACTTAACTCGAAAGAAAGGCCAAGGCGAAATACGAAGCAAGAGTCTTGACAAAGACTTGACAACTCTGCTCAGCATACGTAGTTATGTACGTATATGTTTATGTCAAGAAACAATTTCAGTGCACCCACGCGAGACATGAGAAGTCATGACACGAGTTGAGCCAAGTCAAGTCTGTACACATTTCCGGTTTCATCATGGGTGAGAAAGGAACACTGAGGTGGCTATGCACTTCCCCAAGTAGTGACATGGAGTAGCGGCATGTCGACACATCGATGTTGTTGACTCACTCGTTTAATGTTTGTTTAGCAACTGTACCATCCTCGTCGCTTAGTGTGCTCACACACACATACACACAGCCATGTAAACACATGCAATGATACGTATTATACCACGGCGAAGTACACAATGCAAATGCATCTGCTATCGTATCTCAGTTCATGCAGCAGCAGCAGCAGCGACAGTAGCACATCCGCAGCGCTGACATTGATCGAGAGCATGACGCCGCACGATTAAATACAAAGTGAATTAAACGATGAAGAAGACAACTCCTTAATCGGCACTGCAGTGGGTGACCCACATCACATGAATAACAATAACCCATACCGGAGACCGTCATGCGCTGCTGACATTTGATTTAAATTTGCGTGCCGCCGTCTGCGTGCCCCCACGCCCTCACAGTTCTCACTCACTCCACAATCAGATTACTCCCATCTGCCATACTGCATTCAAATGAGCGCCGCCTGCGGCAAGGACTTTATTAAATTTGCATAAATGTTTGCGCACAACAAACGTTTTCGGCTACATTTGATTGAGCCACATTTTGTGGCACGTGCGGCCTGTTTGGGGCCAACGGAGGCGCTATTCGAACAATGCAACAGCTGTCGCAAATGTTTTGCGTTCAGCCCCAAAACTCACAACAACACAAACAAATAAAAACGCATTACAAAACAAAAGCTTTTCGACCTGTGCCTAAGAGGTCCGCTGTGAATACGTTGGCAATTAAGTAGGCGTGTGGGGTCAATACGGGCAATTAGCTTCAACGAAACTATAGAGCTTGAAATGCAAATATCGAATATCTCTGTAAAAAAAGACAACAAAAATTGTAATTAAAAAAATCTCCCAATCACATAAAATACGAACAAAAAATCAAATTGCTTCGGCATTGAAAGCAAACAAATGTTCAAACAAACCAAACTTAGCCCTGGGAGCTAAAAGAATATGTCAAAATGGCTGCCTTTATTTCGATGTACATTTTTTTTGCCTTGTGAATAAAATTTCAAATGAAAATAGTTTGTCTGTCACGCTTCATTACACATAAAAAACGGCTGGAAAAACGATGACAAAGAGAAATGTTAAAATCAGTGAAATTGCGACAAAAAGTATGCAAACAATGCATCCTAAGCAAAAGGCATTTTAACGTCACTTTTACGTAAATTATGCAAGGCGACACGTGAAATAAGCGAGCGAAAAATTGTCTCCATTGCACACCTGCAGCACTGCAAAAGCACAAATTTAAGCGACTTCAATGTCAATGTCACTTTAAATTATGCTTGAAAACTTAGCATACTCTTAGGCACAATTGCCATCAAAAAACAAACGCAAAAATACAACTCAACGAGATTGTCTGCGAACCGCGACCAAGTTGTCGCTCTTGTCCTGCTGCGTGTTTCAACTTTTCCCGCCGACGTACTTCTTCGTGCACCGGATGTGCCGCCATGTCGGCGCGATTTGTTAAGTAACCTAAAATTTATCCTCTTTAACTGCCGCCGTGTCATCCCGTCACTCGCCATAGAATTCGAGTCCATGTTGCGCGTCCGTCCGCCCAACCATTTTCATTTCCGGCAAACTGTGACTACATTTCAGACACTCAGTTTTAAAAAATGGCGGCTGCACTTGGAAATTTGTGCTTTAATTTTTTTTGCGTTTTTTCCCCGCTTTTTGTGTCGTTGTGGTTTTTGGTAATAAATTCTTTTTGCACTGTCTGTAGCCGCAAGTGCAATGGGCGTGTAACACAGAAATAGAAGGTTGAAATAGAAAGTATGAGTGGCTCAGCAGACAAACTTGAATGCATCTAACGAAAGAAGATGGATGAAGAAGAGGAAAACAGCCAAAAGTCTAAGGTTTACTTTTGTTTGCAACACTTGCGTTTCTCATAGGTCAAGCGTTTGACAATGGGTCTGCTACGCTCGAATGAGGAGTCACGCCCCTTAGTCACCAATGCCACGCCCATGACGACAACAACGACGGTGACCAGCACAAACGCCGGCACACTAGCAATGCTAAAGCACGAGGCCAGCAACAATGCAATCTACTCGAACGGTTACGTCAACGATGACTCTTTCGAACCGGAAAAGTTTATTGATAGCAAATTTGGTGACTCATGCCGTCAATCACTGACCGCCATACCCATGCTAGACAACTTGAACTTGAATGACAACAGCGAGTTTAACCTCAAGAAACGCTACCTACGCGAGACCAGCAGTGGTAAGTAGGCTATGGTCAAAACCACATTATCTGTGATACATTTTCAAAAATATCTTGCAGCAAACTCTAGTCCGAAGATTTTCGCTAATCGACTTCGCCTGAATAACGCCGCCAGCCGCTATGCAGGTAGCTCTGGCAACACTGGTGCCACGTCATCGGATGAGGACGAAGCCGAGCTGAAGGATGCTGGCTGGTACCAAGCAGGCATTTCTCGCGAGATCGCTATCGAAGTACTGAACAACAAGAGTCCTGGTGCCTTTTTAGTGCGCAAGAGTGCCTCAAAGCCAGGTTGCTATGCTCTAACTCTGCGCGTTCCCTCACCGCCGGGCCCAAAGATCGTGAACTATATCATATTACGCACCACACACGGCTATAAGATCAAGGTAACTGAAAAATAATAATTACTTTTTTAATTACGAATTCAACGCCACTGATGAATTATCTTTAAAGGGTTTTCGCAAGGAGTTCTCTAGCCTTAAGGCCCTAATAACGCATCACTCCGTCATGCCGGAAATGCTGCCAGTACCGCTGGCCATGCCACGCCCCACGGACATGAGTTCTTCGCGTAGAAATCTCGATGATTTTGACACTTACGATTCGCTGCAAATGCTGCTTAAATATTTGCGCGCCAAGAACATCGAGAATGAGTGAGTAATCGAGCGATTAATTAGTTAATTAAATAGTTGGAAGGCAAATCGCCAACACATGTAAATACGAACTTGAGATACGCCAACGTTTGGCATCGTATACTTGAAAAGAAATTGATTATTGAAGTACATACGAGTATGTACAAGTATGAATTATTATGAATGTATTGTAATTGTGTTTATCCAAAAATGTGATACTATTAAGCGTCGCTGCAGTGATGCGTCGAATAAGATTCAATGCTAGTCTACTTTTCGGTGCAAACATACGCAGAGTAAAGAAAATGAAAAGTGTTAAATGTTGTTTTTGCAATTATTGTTAAGAAATTATATCAGCCACAACATATTGAAATTATTTAGTGTAACAATTATAAAAGAACCGATCAAATAAACGAAAACATTTTGCAAATGAAGTTATTCTTTGAAGTGTTAAAACAAGCCAATCTTTAATTTCATGCCTGAGGGAGCCCAAACGTTCTATACTGAGTCAACCAAGAAAGCGATTCAAATACAGAAGAAGAAAGAGAAGTCGAACAAATTTAATTTGTATTCTGGCTGGTCGCTGATTTTGCAATCCTTTTTTAATTGGAGTAATGCCAGACACATTTCAGTCTAGTGCTTCTTTGTCCGCCACCAGGACCACCACGCCCTCAATCAGCACGACAATGCAGACATTGCTTGGTTTGGGGACAAAATACAACTTTGTGGTAACTTTTTCTATTCTTTTTTTGTTTTCTTTCTTTTCTTGTACAATTTTTTATTTTTCACTTTACTTCTTTTTTCAGTGCCACATTTCTATTGTTTGAATAATTTTTGCTGAACAGAACAAAATAAAAACGTTTACAACTTTTTCCATTCTTATTTTCTTTTACAATTATCAGCGTCGTTACACGCGAACACAAGTCAAAGAACAACAAGAAGCAAAAAAAAAAAAAAAACAACATTCAAAAATCATTTGAATAATTCGTAGAGAAGTTTTATTTTGCGACATTCTGTGTTGATGTCAATGAAGCGTGTCCTGACAGTCCCAAAAAAGTAAACAAAAAAATGCTTTCACTTTGCTTTGCTTTAAAAATTCATAAAGAAAGTTTTGTTCAATCTTCGCACTGAGAAATTGTCAATTTCCTATTAAATATTGAAAAGACACAATGAAAATGCAAAGTGCCGACGGACGAAGGCAATAAAACAATTCAAGCGGCGAAAGCAATTACGAGGTATTGCATACTTTTGGTGCGCAGCTAAGCCGAGTCAAAAAGAGCCCCCAGTCAGATTGAAGCTTCATAATTCTTGAGTGATTTGTTGGGCGGTGTGCGTTTTCCTCCTAGCTTCCTGTCTCCTGTCAAGCGTTTTTGACGTTCTTCGGACGACGTTGACGCAGCAATTTATAACGAACATTTGCTTTCCTTAGCTGTCACAAAGTATTTCCTTTCTGTTTATTTGCTGCGCATTCTGTGGAGGCTTTTGTTAAAATTAAAAATTCTTTCCATTTGAAATTTTTCATTAGAGTAATTAAAAAATGCGGCAAAGTGATTTTATTCAATATTTTTTTTTCGTTTATATTTTGCGTTCCTTTTGTCGGCCATGTTTGGGTTTGAGGCACTGTATTGTATCACTCGTTTATTTCAAAATCAAGTGTTAGCAGTGCTTTAAGAAAGTTTAAGTTTTGACTTGTTCTTTCGACTTTGAATACCATTAAGGGGCGACAAAAACAGGAAAAAGAATATTCTACCAAATTGACGACAAAATACACTTCGCACACTGACTTGCGATGCAGCGAAGCATGCATGCGTGAACTTGTCGATAAAAGCTTTTTGATCTTCTACTGCTGGCCTAACTTTTTCTCTACAGTAGTAAATATATGGCAACTCGGGCGCATGACATCGACTGTCAGTCAGTTGTCAGTTTTTATACATATGCATTTCACAGCATATTAATTTTTAGACTCTGCCTCCGCCGAATTACTTCCGCCGGCAAGCGGAAGCCATGGCAGTGAATTGCTTGTTCATTGTCATTGCCAAAACCGAGACGACGATGAAGAAAACAACGATAACAACGCAAGTATGCTGGCAGCGACGAAGGCAGAGTCTGTTGCAAGTGTGCGCCCGATGAAACATCTCTGACTGGTGTAGTTTGGAAAGAACAGTTAAGATTAGCATTTTTCTGAATAGGTTTTTGTCTTCGCCTTTTGGCCGATTGAGCTGACTACATTTAAGACTTTTGCTGCTGCTTCCAAAACCTCATTTACATGACGTCTTTTGCCGCCCTTCAAGCAAATCGTTGCCGAATGCCGATACAAGCCACCGTAATTTCGATAAGCAGCGTCAATGTTTTTTCATTCTTATTTTAATACTCTTTATGGCAGTAGTTTTCTTATTAACTTGATTGTTTCGCACATAAAAAGTCGTCAGAGTTGTGTGTTTTGGGATGTCTGCCTTTGGCTTCGTGTCTACTCAAGTAATGCTTTAAACCGTATCAACCGATTTTCTTTTATTATTAAAAAAAACTCGTACAAAATGTAAAGTTTTCGACAATTTTAGTAAACAAACTTGAAAATGTCACAATGAATCGAAGAATTACAAGTTGCCAATGTGTTTTCATGGTAGTTTCATTTTGTTTATTGCTGAATTTGTAAGCCTGCAAATTTGTTTGGTTTTAAAGAATATAAAGCGATGTAATTTTGAAGAAAATAAAAAAACAATAAAGCCAAGAACCCCACAAGTGTCTGAGAATCAGTTAATATGACGACCTAATCAAAAATATGTGCTGATAATACTACTTATTTCAACATTACGAGATTATGTTCTTTTTTCCCAAGCTAAACCAATTATATGAACAACTCAAAACAGTTAAAAGAACTATAAATAATAACAATTGATAATTTGCGGTTAAGCTTACAGCAAATACACGACAAAATAAGCCGTTAGAAGCTGATGAAGAGGCAGTGAGAAGCATTGCCCAGTCAATTTCAGCAACTGCCAATTCAATTAGCGCCAAATGCGATTATCAATATTTGGTTGAACGTGACGTATGAGTAATTAATGTAATTTTTTCGTTTTTTAAATAAAAATTATATGAAGGCTTTCAAAACCAACAATAAATTTTAGTAATTAAAAAAGTTAAATTCAATTCTGGTCGTGATCAACTATTGAAACTCATTGTTGGTTTTGCAAATCATCTGAATTGACAGAAACGACGCCCGAACGCGATTTAATGACTGTCGGACTCACGTTATGATAACGTCAATAACATCATGAGCAGCTAAGCGTCGTCAGTCAGCACGTTGTCATTGCCAAAATCAACATGGACTGTGGCTTGTTGTCGGCCGCTCTGAATCCAAATGCCAAACAGAATTTGTCAGCCGATATCAAAGTTTGCTTAGCCTGAAGCAAGTTTTATGTAGCCATGCATGAACGCAACATGCATGCATGCATAACAGCATTGAAACCACACTGTGATCTGCGCCAATATGTCGGCCAATACTGCGGCATTTGCCAGTTTACTTAACCCCAATAAAACTGTAACTGATTTTGATTCCGCGCTCTGAGCGAATTGAACTCTGTGTGGCTTTTTGAATTTATGATTTTCGTGTTTCAAGAAGTTTTTCAGGAACCTTTTAAGCTCTTCAGTTAATGGCAATGTAACAAGTGCAAAGTGAACAATAAAAGCAGAACAGAAACCTGAAAACTTTTGTATACATACACATATGCATTTGAACCAAGCACAACTTGAATTGGGCACAATCCGATCAGTCATTTTCAGTTAACGACTACGACAGAAACAAATGCAACAACAACTTTTGACACGCCGTCATTGCATACAACAAAACAATATGCAACATTTGTGCAACAACAACAACAGTTGGCATGCATCATGAGAACAAAGGGCAGCAAAAGGATTTTCTTATGCTGATATGTAGATGAGAAACGACGGCAAGGACGTGTACAATAAAACGATTCGAGCTTAGACAAAGCTTAGAAGGCATTCATGCTCTCTTTGTCATTTGTCTTTTTTTTAGAATGGTTGTTGTGATTGTTGTGCTGGCAAGGCATGAATGTTAGAACCGGACTCTTCTTCCCGCCTTGTCGACGTTGTTGAGCAATGTCGGCGGCTTTTTGTTTAATTCGTTTGCTTTCTCTGCTGCTGGCTTAGTTTTATGCACATGTTGTATCAGCTCAGGCCCTCTTAACGCTCTTCACCACTTCTCGGTAGCTTTGGACTTTGCATACTTTTATGTAAATTTCGCAAACAAAAGTTGAAAGCGACAATATTGAATACGCCATTGTGGCATAGCAAACAAAAGCGACTGCCGAGCTGACACGACTCACGTTGGCAAAACAAAATTTGGCTTAGTAGGTTTATTAAAATTTATATGCTGGGTCTTAGTTAGTGTATTCAAGAGACTTTTTGTGGGATTGACTTGAAAGCCGTGTGAGCACATAAGAGTGTAAGTATGTGATATAACATGTATGCAACTGCAATGAAAAGCATTGTCATTGCAATAGAATGAATAAAAATGTATGTATGAAATTAATACTTTTGCTTATCCTTTGCTGTTGTCCACTCATGGCCAAACCATTGTGAACTACGGAACTGTGGCAAATCTTTGAGGCAACCCATTTAACTGAGACAATTTGCGTTTATTTATGAGTTACCTATGCTGCTTCTGTACTTACAGCTAATAAATTAAGGGTTTACCCTGAGCACGGCTGCCAATGGCAATTTATCGCAGACCGACCGCAGACATAAACTGCTGTCAGACGGACCAACGTGACCTGTGCTGGCAACGTTTGGCGCCTTATCGTTGGCTTAAGCTCGAATGGCTATGGGACAGGCGACAAATGCGAATGCGCTATGAGACACAACGATAAAATGGGCGACAATTGGCACATTGTGGCTTCAAATTGGAAAGTTGCGCAATAAAGATTTTATTGTCTGCGTATTTGGGTGCGTGTAACGGGTGACGGCTTAAAGGATTCGCAGTACAGAGATATGTACGGGAAAAGGAATCAAATCAAAAGCAAAAACTTTTATTAAAGTCTCTGAATCAGATAATGAACGAGAAACCATTGTTCACAACACATTACATGGCAACGCTTGATTAAATTCAATACTCAGTCGTTCAACATTTAAGCTAACACCACACATTTCTACAAAGCAATTTCGCCGTGAGCCACACAAAACATTACAACACATAAAAATTCGAAAGGTGCAAACTCAAGAAAACTAAATACGAAGTATTGTGGAAATTTATTACAACACAAAAGGCGAAAAAACACTTGCAAAGATTTACGCCGTGGTCAATGCAAGCGGAAATTGAGCGAGGCAGGTCGCCATCTTTATTAGGATTGGTATGGTCTATTGTTCACGCACGTGACTCTTGCCAATCTTAAATTTCAGTCACGTCACGCACGGCGATTACAACATTGGACTTGTAAGGCAGACTTCTACTTTGACTGTTTTTCCCAGCCTTCATTTAACAATTCCAAAAGTGTTTCAACGACTTTTCTACCATGTCGAAGTTTCAAATTTTCAACATTTCTTCACTTTAATCTCAAGAAAATCGCAGGCATAAACAAAAAACATTTAATGTTTTGTCACGTGTCGGGCCCATTTTGCACATTTTAACATTTATTGCCAACTTCCTTTTCGTGCCCTGTTGTGGACTGTAAGAACTCTTTACTTGTTGTTGCCTCGCAATTTTACTCTTTCGTGCAAAGACCGTGTAAATACTTTGCTTTCTTATGCTGTACTTAACCGGAAGCCTTACTCCGCGATTGTTTGACCTCTTAACTGCAAAGCTTAACTATGCTCAGGCGTGACGTGATGGCGCGATTTCTTATAAAAACGTTCTTCTATATCAGTCGATCACGCAAACCAAAAGTGATTTTAACTTTGTTGTTTACCTTGTTCTTTAAATATAACAGAGTGATTTATATATTTAAATTTTAAACTACCAAAAATTCCACAATAATCGTTAGATTTTTAAGATAACGATAATTGGATTTCCCAATTATGATTTGTCATTATTGTGTTATCGGACGGTGCGACCAAACTCTATTTTAACAAAACGACATTAAAAAATGTCTCATCATCAAACTGAAAAAAACACAAACCATTTTATCAATGAATTATATTTTTATTTATGATCGAATAAAAAAATTGTAAATTAATACTGCAGTAAATGCTTATCAAGCACTTCAGACAGAATAATGCATCTAGTAAATATTCTTAGCAATTGGCTTAGTAAAATAAACAACTAAATCTGATATAGGAGATTCCCAACTGTTACTAGTAAACAATCATCTAATAAAGATGTGTAAATTACCTTTCAAAGTTAAGGGACGTGACAGGTATAAAATCATGTCATAAGACCTTTTAAACGCTTATCTTGTTATATACCTGACCCTTTATAGTACTCCAAAAGCATTTGACTTCGATGTCGCTCTCATTTGTACAAAATAACTTGTACTCATAAACTGGCATCTTAATGAAGTGGATACATTAACGTGAAAATACAATCAATTTGTATCGTATCTTACTTGCCCAAAAGCTATTAACGCCCCTAATTGTTAACCATTAATTATTAAACAATAAAGCCAAAGACTAAAGCAGACCAAAATAGCACAAAACCAATAACCGTTCCAAACAAAGCACACAACAACGATAAAGTCAATTAACACAGTTCAACAACAATAACAACAACAACGACAACAAACACAAACTAACAAAAGAAGATCTTCTAACTCTGCCGATTTTGTACTTCGTTCAGAGCAATTTACTTGGCAAAAGTCCTTTGAATTTCATTGCAAAGCATAAATAACGATAAACATTACAAATGAAATCACAGAGGAAGAAACAATGAAACGGAGACCAAAATGAAAATGTATGCAAAACGGAATGGAAGACGTTTTATGACAATTTAGCCGTAGCCCAGAAAGAGTCCAGTTAATAAAGTCGAAAACAAAAGCCTTTTATTCGCTTAACTTGTATTTTCAATCGAATTCAATTGATTTCTTGGGCAATATTTTTATGCACGTTGTTGTGATGGGCTCTAGCGCAAGTGTCTATGTGTATTCGATCAGATCACAATATGTGGACAATGGCCAGAAGAATAAAAAGTTATTTATCAATTCACAGTTATCTTAATCTTTTGACATTCAAACTTACTGTCTAATTGAAACGGTAATCTCAATTGATAATGTGACCAATAAAAGAACTAATGTCTTGAAAACGATCTGACGCGCATGCTAGAGCTGCAATATCTAATCACTTGAATTAAAACCGTTAACAATCAGAAGCTAGATATTCTAAAAGTAATTTATGAGATACAGAATGGCGTTTACTGAGTATAAAAACCACGCAAATGGCTACTGTTGTCATCAGTTGTTTTCTGTACGAGCAACAAAATGAAGTTTCTGATTGTTCTTGCTATGTGCTTGGCCCTGGCCGCGGCCACCGCTCTCCCTTCGGAGCCAGAGCTCCAGCAACGCAGCCGCTCAATGCCTGTTATTGAAGGTCGCATCACTGGAGGCTCTCAGGCCTCTGTTGGTCAGTTCCCCTATCAGGCTGGTCTCTCCCTCAAGCTGTCGGCTCTCTCATCTGCTTGGTGTGGTGGCTCCCTCATCTCTCCAAATTGGGTTTTGACTGCCGCTCACTGCACTGAGGGGTAAGTTTCACTTAAACGTGTTTAAACTCAAACTAATCATACCAATTTTTGTGTTACAGCGTTCAATCTGTCACTGTCTCCTTGGGCGCCACTATTCGCACCCAAGCCGAGTTCACCGCCACCGTTTCAAAGGATGGTATCATCATCCATAAGAACTGGGACAGCTCCAACTTGAGAAACGACATCTCTTTGATCAAGATCCCCGCTGTCTCATACTCGAGCAAAATCCGTGCCGTCTCTCTGCCTGCTGCCACCGGCTCGTACTCCACCTATGCCGGTGATGATGCTATTGCTTCCGGCTGGGGCCGTACAAGCGACAGTGCAAGCGGTGTTTCGAATACTCTGCAATTCGTTGAACTGAAAGTGATTTCCAATACCGTTTGTGCCAGTACCTACGGATCTTCCATTGTTGTTTCCTCAAACATCTGCGTTGCCACCCCCAACGGCCAGTCCACCTGCAATGGTGATTCCGGCGGCCCATTGGTCCTTAAGTCAACCGGTGTGCAAATTGGTCTTACTTCCTTCGGTGCTGCTGCCGGCTGTGAGAAGGGCTACCCAGCCGCCTTCACGCGCATCACCAGCTACTTGGACTGGATTGCAGAAAACACTAAGTAAACTCTGAATCTTCCAAATGAGTAATAAAGTTTTTCGCGAATATTAAACCAATTATTTTTCTTGCCGTCTTATCTCACTTCTCTCACTTCAATTTGAACATTTAGGCGTAAATGATTTTCATTATAGCGCAAATAAAATGACGTCGACGCTCATCAAAAGCTTAAACTGGCATTAAATGACAATTGCTGCAAACGTGTCACGGCGAATGTGTGTATCTATGTGTGTATGTCTAGGAACAAACACATTAACAAAAGCAAAAACAAACATGAAGCCTGACAATTGAAGATGTGAGTCGAAAGCTTCTCTAAAAGTTTCCCGTGTGCCTCAGCAGATGGCAAACGTTTGCATTAAAATTCATTAAATTGTTCGCCATATTTTTTTTTTTTTTTTTTGTAAATGCAAAATATGGAGAAACGCAAAGAAAGTCTTACTTTTGGTGTTTTATTTTTTGCTTTGTCAGCAGTAAAATTATTACGCACAAATTTAAATAATGGTCAAAGTTTGTCGCCCTCCGTTCTAACTTTTACAACTGCTCGTTTAAATTTTAGAATTTTTTTTTTATGTAAAAAGTTTAATAAAGTTGTACAACACATTCAGAACAAAGAAAGAAATAAATTCAAATTTGCCAACATGGAAATGACTCCACAGAGAGCTGCAGATACTCTCACTTTTTTAACAAAGAACTAATCAACTGCAACTTGCCACAGAAGCCGCATTCAACCACTGACCGACTGAGATAAATAGAAGACATGTTCCTGTATTGCATAGTCAACAAAGTTCAACGAACATCGATCTAAGGAAATGAAAAGTAATTTTGGTATGGACGGCGCCGTTGGATGCACGAAATAAATTCCGAAAATCGAAATAAAAAACATTTCAACCACAAACTGACAAGAAGCCACAAAATGCTGAATGACGTCATGAGGACGAAAAATTCTCACCAACATCAGCCGCAGATGTGCTTTGGTCTGCGGTGAGCTTCGTAGTTGTCAAACAAGCGGTGGGGTAAGGTGTACTTCTCTGCTGCACTTGAGTAATCACTTCAAACATGAAGTTGAAGACGAAAAAGAAGAAGAAGAAGTGATGAAAACCTCAACAAGCGACGGAAATCAAGTAGCAAAATTCGATGAGTGGAAAACTTGTGTAGAGTCGAAGATTGGTGTTCCAAAAAGTAGATCGGGAGACGTAAAGAAATGAAGGAAAAGAGGTGTACGAAAACCGCAAAATTGTGAGAAACTTTTCTACTCAGCCAAATCTCTGCTTGCGTTGAAAAGTGCAATTTAAATATTGAAACTTAGTGCAAAAAACTTTCTGCATTGCAAATCGAAATTGAATTGTATTTGGTTGATATATATACATATGTATATATTTTTTTGCGGATATATTTGCCTTTGGCACTGCTCAAGTTTTAAACCAAACACGATAACACTATATGAGTCGAAAAAAGCGATATTTGTATGATAAATAAAATGCAAACAAATCAAAGTCGCAACCGAAGTGAAACCGAAACCGAAACGAAGCGAAGCAAGGCAATTAAGCTAATTAACGATTTTTGGGTTCAACTTGGGTTCAACTCGCTCGAAAATTGGCATAAGCAGCATAATTAATTGAATAGAATCGAGCTGGGAAACTCTCTCATATGAACGAGGATTGCGTGTGGCACGTGTGTACTGATGGCTTGCTCTGTTTATCCCAGACTCATGATTTTGCAATAAGTTGAATCAGTTTGTGGCAAAACACAATGCAAAACTTACAACTCATCTACCATTTGTGGCAACATCTTATTTGCTGCTTTTGTTTTCACTACTATAAAATTCAAAGTCATCTTTACCGACTCTATCATATAATAGCACTCACTTAATTCATTTGCAACATAACTTGCTTTTCTTGCGTCTAAACTGACTTTTTTAGTACCTCTGCAGCTCGTCTGTCTGTTTGCTGCCCAGGCCACCCGTATCAACTTTCACGTATCGCTCTTGTTGTTGACGCTAATCTGTGGCATACATCACAGTCTATCTGCTAATAGGATAATTATGTAATGGAAGCCAAAAAGCAACACTTTGCCTAACTTTTCTTCGCTTCCATTTTCACATCCATTTGAAGAACTTCGCATAAAGTGGCAGCAAAAACAGAAACAAAGCATGCCAGTTTTTGTTCTATTTGATTGAGTGATGTCCTTCAAGTTGTCATTCCTGCGTCTTTCATTTTACTTCGTTGTCGTCAGACAATACTTGTCAGAGTCTGCCGCAGACTTCATTTACTTTACTTTGCTTTGTTTTGTAATTTTACTTGATTTGTGCTTCCTTTCCATTTTGTACAAGTTGAAATTGTAAAAAAAAGATCCAAAAAAAATCAAAAATGAAGACGTAACCAAATCGGAAGCTTTTACATTGATGACAGCTTTGAAAATGCGCGAGGCTTGATTGCATACAAAGCCTTTGATACTGTCTCAACTTTACTTTGTGTGCAATGACAAAATCAGCATTAACAACAACAACGATAACAATTGTAGGCAACAGAGTGACTAAGCCGAAATATGACAATTTTTGTATTTGTATCTAACAACGTTTAATGTCATATCGCCTTTTCTACTAAACAATAAATGGCAGGCAAACCGTTATTGCCAATAAATCCTTCAATTTTATGAAAAAAAAAAATCATTGGTTAGCAATTGTCAGCAATGCTAAAGTAGTCCAACATTCAAGCCTATTGAAAAAGGATTCGCGAAGATGCCAGAAATACACACGCATTTATGCACAGAAACCAAACAGGTCACATTGTCTGTAAGTATGGGTATGTTTGACGAAAACAAAAAAAAAAATGTAAGAAACAATAAATGCCAATATTTGAGAAAGGATGAGCGGCATACATAAGTACATAATACGAAGGCATTATTTTCGATTTCTCCGACTTCGTCTTGGTTCTTTTGCTGTATCGAATGTCGAATGCAATATACAATAATAACTTGAGTTGATCCTTTCGCATTAAATTTGATGTCGTTTGATTTGGCACAGCAGGCACGATGTCAAAGAACCGTCATCGCAACAATACAGCTTCAGTTGTGTGCCAAAATGGCTTTTTGTGTTTGATATTATTGGTTATTGGGTGGGTGAGAGGGTGAGATGCGTATAAGTTGTCAGCTTTTAGACTGTTTCGCTTACTGAAGAGAGCTAAGCCATCAAATATTCACGATATTGCTTCACAAGAAAATATAGAATTATTGAAGATTTTTGGGCGAACCATACGCCCAATGCAATGCAAATATTTTGTTGGCTTCTGGCACTTTGCCGACTGCTCTTCATAAAGCTATTTTGACTAGAAGAGTTAAAAAACTCTTCTTCTTTTCAAGTTCCTAGATATTTGTTTGGTTTTAACTTATATAAATGTTCCGTCTTAGGCAGTTTGCCATAAGTACTTACTTCTTTTTAGCTTTAACTCTTAAACATTACCGTACATAAATTGTTTCAAAGCATTAAACGGACACTTTATGCTTTGAAATCGTAGTCTTTTTTTTCATAAAAATATAAAGAACCCTCAAACGCAGAAAGAAAGAACGACTGCCCGAGTTCCTATAAATTTAATGAAATTCCTAACAAATACGCTTACACACGCTTATTAGACGTACATCCTGTTGTCCTAACAACACTACCACACACACATGCACAGACCCTCTTACTCTTTCTGTTGTACACATGCTACTGCTGTTGATAGCATAAACTGCTTATTTGAAATATCCTTACAATCGTTGTTGATGTTGTTGCTGTTGTTGTCCTTTGACAACAGACAAGATTGCAGCAATAAAACTTCGACAAGTGAACAAGAAATGATAAAGGAAAGTAAAGAAAAAGAAAGACGAAAATAAGTAAAACGAAGCAAGAGAAAATAGCGAAAAATAATACAAAGTAGTTTAAGAGCACTAAAGGACAATAAAAATAGCAGTAACATTTCAGCAAACATTGGACGTAATTATTGAGAGTCCTTTTGGCCAACTCAAATCCGCATTGCCATTGCGCTTTCTTGGATTTCTTCAGTTCAGTTTTCGCTCCACAATTGCTGATTCTGATTATGTTTGTTGTCAAAATAGAAACATTCTGTCTCCGTCTCCTCCATTGCTATGCCGACTGATGGCATGGCCTGCTTGGTTTGGTGACGACGATGACATTGACCAAAATTAATGACAACTGTCCGATACAGCTGACCCAAGGCGAATTTGTTGACGACTTATCACTTCGAGTGGTATCAGCGGTTCACGCTGGTGTGTTGTAGGAGTTGTCAGAATCTTTCCGCTTGCTGGTCAGACACGCCCAGCCACAGAACCACGATTGAACAAAGAAGTTGTCATTTACCGAGTGCCTTGAAATTAAGCAACAACATGCCATTAATCATGCTTTATTTAAACTTGCATTAAGTTGAGTACTAACGAAAATTTATACTCAAGCAATACTTAAATCTTATATGTGCCGCTTAGCCGTCGAAGTTATGTCATTTTGGTCCAACACATTCAGTCAACGACGACAGAAACATTAGCAATATTAACACGTGCAGCCTAAAATGCAGCTGATGCACTCTTTCTCTCTTATATATTTTTTTTCAAGGCAAAATCACCGACTCTTTTCACTGCAACAACACAGCACAACGACTTTAAATGCGTTTTCAAAAGTTTCCAACATCAATTTGTTGTCGCACATCATTTTCCAACAGTTGCCATGTTTGTGTTGTGTTTTTTCGATTTCTTTTTTTTTCTTACCCAACGAAAAAGTCATGTTTGCCTTATACTTTGAGCAAGTTGTAAAAGTTTTATTAGTGCAACTAACAACTTTTATGCGCCAGCACAAATTGATCATCATAACTTTTAAAATTTGTTCTAATAAATTGCATTGTCGCTGTGGAAAGCTTAATTCGAATAGAACAATTTGTCACAATTCTTATCCCACACACATATATACATATGTATATGTTAGTACTCAGTGTGTACTACACACATACCCTAACTACACATGTGCAAATTTCTCATGAAATGGTTGAAAATGATAATAAATATTCCTCGAATTGATTACAAGCAATCGAAATCAGTTAACAACATTTTCGAAAAGGTCAACTCATTTTCTCTATAGCTCGAATACAATGTTGAATAAATAGGAACACGTAAACTGTAGCAATGATACACAACACATAGGCTAACAAGGTAAATATGTTAATGATGGAAGCTGAGCACGTATAAGTATCGCTTATTTCTATCACTGGCACTGTGAAGAGTGAGTGCTCCCCCTACTTAGGAGACGCGTAAAAAAACTGTCTTCTTCGAACATTGTCACTGGCGTTTATGGGCTAACAAAAGTAACTTACGTGAAGTCAGCAAATATTTAGCAAACTAATTTTCTAGCTGGTAATTGAAGAATCTATGCATGCACATATGTATGTTTGCAAGTATATACATATATATGTCTGAGGAGTCATATCCTCGGTGATTCGATTTTTATATGCTCAGCACGTAAAACGATTTGATTTCAATTTTCCCAGATTCGACTTATCTTATTTGGACAACGGGGCGTATGCGTATCACGCCAATAATGCCAAAAGCAACATTTTAATAAATTTTTTTTACATCTATTCGAGAAGTACTGCAGTTATAATCAATTTTATTCAATAATAACTAAATAAAAAGCAAAAACTCAATATATTAAATAATAAAATTAATAACACGCATGCCACTTGAATATTTTTAAGAACTACTGCGTAATTTTTCATACCACTTGAAAGCTCTTAATATTAGTTCTCACAATTTTTATCGGACGACCACGTGACGTCTGAGTCTTTGACTAGAAGGCGTGGCACACGACAGATATTAGAAGCACTTAAAGTTTTTTTCTAGATAAGTCATCCACCATTGTTGAGCGACATTGTATTTTACCAATATTAAGTTTTTACTCATTGTATTCATTATCGCTCAAAATATGAATTTCTTTTCTAAATTATGCATAAATCAAGCTTCAATTTTCTCCGATTAGGCTTCCACAGTAAAAACATTACTTATAAATATATTGACTAGCAATAAAAATCTTTCTATTTTTATGAAATATCTTTCATTGTTTGAATAATCTTTGTTTTTACGTTAAAAAAATTAAAAGTTCCGAATCATGCCTTAAGAACATCAACGTCGCATCGGCAGATAAGTACGGACTTTAGTTTCGATAGTGAAGATAGTGTCCGGCGGTCAAGCTTAAGTGAATACGGCCGTAAATCAAAACTGATAAGACTGTTTAAGTGTTAAATTGTGCAAGAAAAAAGGCAATGACGAACCCTGCATGCCCTACCTTAAGTAGCGATATTTATTAAAGTCAACAAATAACAATGAAATTATTGTTTTAAAATGTATATTAACAAAAATAATAATTAACTTGAAGCGAATGCGTTGAGTTGGGTGCCCGGCAAATCAGCGTGAAAGCACCGTGAATTGACCAACCACAGCACAGATAATGCTAATATTCGGAATAACCTCCTGATAAAGATACGATGACGTAAATCAGCGACGGTGCAGCACCTGTATAAAAGCCAGCGCAATCAGTCTAAACATTATTCGTTGTACGGTAACGCTCAACATGAAGGTTCTCATTGTTCTTGCTTTGGCTATCGCCTCGGCTTCGGCCGGTTTTTTGGCACCTCATGACGTGCCAATCCATCCTCGTGATATTGAAGCTCCAGTTGGCATTCAAGGACGTATTACAAACGGCCAGACCGCTTCTGAGGGTCAATTCCCCTACCAGGTCGGTCTTAGCTTCAGCAGCTCCAGTGGAAGCTGGTGGTGCGGTGGTTCCATCATTGATAGCTCCTGGGTCTTGACAGCTGCTCATTGTACTAGCGGGTAAGCTCAGCATCAAATATCAATGACAAATATAACTACAATTTAAATGTTTCGCCACAGAGCATCATCTGTGACTATCAACTATGGTGCCACAGTCCGCACTAGCCCCAAACTGTCGCAAACTGTCTCAAGCTCCAACTTTGTTCAGCATGCCAGCTACAACTCCATTGTCTTGTCTAACGACATTTCGCTAATCAAGACCAATGCAGTTTCCTTCACTAGCGCTATCAACAAAGTCGTGTTGCCAAGCATCTCTTCTACCTACTCCACCTACGCTGGTCAAAAGGCTATCGCCTCCGGTTGGGGCAAGACCTCTGACTCTGCTTCCGGCGTTGCCAGCACCCTCCAATACAGCACCTTCGACGTCGTCTCTGTTGCCACCTGCCAAAACACATACGGTTCTCTCATTGCCACCTCCAAGGTTATTTGCATTGCCACCCCTAACAAGGTCTCAACCTGCAACGGTGACTCTGGCGGCCCATTGGTTCTGTCCAGCGACAAAAAACTCATTGGTGTCACCTCTTTCGTATCAAGCGCTGGTTGTGAATCCGGCGCTCCAGCTGGTTTCACCCGTGTTACCAGCTACTTGGATTGGATCAAGGAGAAATCCGGCGTTTCCTACTAAGCGACTATTGCATGACTTCTCAATCATCAAAATAAAATGAAAATTTAAAAGTAATAACAAGCAAACTTTCTATTTTCCTTCACATAGCTTTAAAACACAATCATTATAATCAGGATTCCAATATTCTTGGAATTGATACAGAGCCCATATTGACTTTGAGTTCACCATACTTGAGTAAATTGTGTGAAAAAAAAGAAGCACAATGAGGGAAACTTCGCATCATGAAAACCCGAATTTCAGTCTTACAGCGCTGTTTATTATATGTTTTTTATTATTTCAAAATACAACTGTGTGCTCGACAAACAGTGATATTTACTATGTATTATTAAGATGGAAAGTTGCTAATATGGAACCGGAGTTCGAATAATAAACCGGGAAAGATTTAAAAAAAAAACCGAAAAAAATAATTTGATTATTTAGTTATAGGTAGAAAAGTTTCTTAGATAAAAATATGAGTAGAAAACATGTATTCTTTAATTCTTAACTCAAAATATACTAAACGATCGGTAATAGATTTGTTATGGCTATCTTTTGCAACTTTTCAAACCATTGGATAACGTTTTTTTTTTTAAATTGTGACAAATTTTCGAAAGTCTCGAACGTGGCAGATGAATCTTTGATATTAGTTTATATGTGAAAATAATAGTTATGACAAGAAAGTTTGTTCAATAGCTCAACAAACTTGTAGACACAAATCGAAATGGTTTTTATCTTCACTGCAACTTGATTCCACAATATTCTTTGTGTGATTAAAAGTAAAATCACAAAAATTCATCACAGTAAAATCACAAATAAAGAAAATAGGCACTTTTAATAAAATCTGTTATAGTTTTTTTTTTTTTTTTAACTGTGTATTTACCACAAATGTAACAGAGCACATTTGGCTCATTGAGACAACTTCTTCGCAATGTAGACATGATGATAAAATTAATTTATTTATAGAAATTTACCGATAAATTAGCAAACAAGAAAATATGATTTTAGTCAATATTTAAAACGCGGTAGAACAAAAACTACTCGTAGTAAAAAAAATAAAATTACATTTACTTTAACCAATGATTGCTTAGTTGTTACCCATTAACACTAACTCAGCACCATTTTATTTTTTTAACCTGTGTTATTGTTTATATGTACACAAAAATTCTGAATCTAAACAAAACTCTTTGATTATTATGATTTGAAAAGTAAATATAATAGAAAAAGATTTTCCTACCAATTCAAATCAAGATTTCGTTATTTTTTTTCACGCATTCAAATTTCATGTCGTCTAATTATAAGTGTAACGATAATCTCTGAGTTTTTGAAAATCGAAACAATATAGAAGGATTAATTAAAACTCACATAAAAAAAGATCAATAATTAAATTGAGGAATTCAAAATCGTAACAGTATTGGTATCGGAACGAATTAGAGATCGAATGCATTTCAAACCAGAAGCAAGCTACTCGCTCACTGTTGGCTACTATGTAACTGACAATAACGGTTACCCACCACCGAATTTGGAAGAGTCACCCGGTCTAAGTGCCCCTGCAACTCCAAGTGACATTTAGCTAGCCAGTACTTACGCAAATTTTCGCGTCGCATTCGTTTTTACAGTACGGCAACAGCGCAGTTAAGCCCAAACATAGAAATCACGTGCCGCATGTTCGCTTGAAATTTACGATGGCATGAATCGGTACAACTGCAAGTCTCTAGTTTCTAATGGATAAACTGGCGAACACGGTCATATGCCTATGCGAAGGTCATATAGATTTAGTTTAGCGTATGTTCGCTTCAAATGGCCAATGTCGTGAGTCAGTTCAATCGAAAATTCTTAAATTTCAGAGCTAGCAGAGAAGGGCCGGCATTTTATAGCTTGGTGTTATTGCAACACGCGTCGATTTTTTTTGTTTATGCATTTTTTAATTAGCGGTTTTCACGCCCAACTCGGTAACGCGTAAACGTCGTAACTGATGAAAATACAAAAACAAAATACATTGACAAAGTTTCATCAGCTTTCATCAACCCCGACTCGTGTTGTTCGGTAACGCGTTAAACTCGATAAAAAATCAAAGGGGATTTTTAGTTACTTTCAATAAAAAAGTGGCTGTACTTTCAAATAATTTTATTATTAAAACAGCATATGTTATACGCTAGCCTTTTTCAACATAAGCGAAAACAAAGGAAAATTAACTCCCATATTCTCCCGTATGCAACAACTACTCGTATGTTATAAGTAATAACACAACACATACAACTATTGCATCAAAATGCAGATTTTGGATCTTTGATTTCGTCTTATCGCCAACCGATGTATGCCAATAATGTCGTCCACAAAGTCATCCAATGCTACCTTAATTGGTCCAACCCGACCCATACCTGTGCACCATTTTAACACAATTAGTTAATTATTTGTATATTCATGCAATAATAAACATATTTACCTTTTAGAAACTCAATATCGCACACAATTTGATTCATTTTATATTCTATTAGTTGATTTTGAACACTATTTCGCGGAATTTAAATTTTATTAGATTTATTTCATACAAATTCGCTGATTTCACTTTTCGTTTGTTTATATAAGAAGAAGAATTAACGAATTTACGCAAACAAACGAAATATTTGGTATTCATGCCCGACCCTCGTTAAAATTAAAATTGTTAAAATTGACGCGTTACCGAGTTGGGCGTGAAAACCGCTATTGTTCAGACGAATCGAACTTAGAAAAATTAAATAAAAATGCGCGTTTTTTAAAAAGAGCGTATAATCTTAATTTTTCTCATTTTTAAGATCTTACGTAAAAAGTATCAAGAAAATGCGACATTTTAATAATTTTAACATAAGAGTATTGTTTACAAAGGTAGTTATATGGTGTGAAATTGGCAATATAATGGTCTATGTTGATTAAGGTGACAGAATAACGTACGTCATTTTAAAATTCAATTCTTCCGAAAGTACAGCCACTTTTTCATAGAAAGTAACTAAAAATTGCCCTTTTCATATATTCATACTTCCATACGTTAACTAACAACATGCCTCGAGGTCTATGAATCTCTATGAAAATTTGGCCTGTGCATTTTGTTGTTGGCAATTTAACTTTTCATAGACTTAGGCCCAGTTTCACAGTCAAAGTTAACCCAGGGTTAACTCCCAGTAACAATTTTTCAGTTTCACACTTAGTAGTTAACCCCTGAGTTAACCCTACTACATTCTAGGGTTAACCCCGAGTTAACTACTCTGTTTTAACTTTTTCTATTTATGTTTTTTAATGTCAAAACAGAACAAAATTTGTCTGTCAAAAAAATAAAAATTAAATATGTCCCAATCAATAGAAATGAATTTGATAAATGAGCTTGTATAGCAGCATTCAACTAGGTAGTCTCACATCATATGGAATTACTGACATCGGAAGTCGTTTACTTTTCATTGGGAGCAGATACGCATCATTTATACAAAGTTTCCTTGTGTGATTGCTATGTGAATTGTACCCATGTTGTGTTTTACACGAAACTAACATAACTACGTACTATTGTACCATTTGAAGAGTGCGGTTTACTTTCGTTGTGCATAGTAACTGCCCGCCCCTTTGTAATGGTAAACTATACAATTAGACATAATCGAGTCAACATTGCACCGCTTGTTATATTGGACTCTCTTCACCTAACCATTACTGATTGAAGGTGATTTTTAAAATAACTGAAAAAATAAACAGTGTTTGGTAAGTAGATGTTCAATGTTGTAAAACATTATTCTCAAAAAATAGAATGTTGCCATACTTATACTGGAGTTAAAACTTTTTGAAAGTTGGTAGCACTGTCGCCGACTGTCAACTTGGCAATTTGTTTTTGTTTTTTTATTAAATTAAATTCGTAAAGTTTAAGTTAACAAAAACAGATTAACAGATTTTTTCGCAGCTCTAGGCTAGAGCGTTTCTCCCGCATTCAAATCCGAAATTCGTTACTAAGAGATGAGTAAATTAGACTTCAGACAATCGGTCACGTACCTAGAGACTTGCAGGTGTACCAACTCATGTCACTTGACATTTGTCGCGAACATACGTCAAGTGACTGCCACTGTAAGACTTAACAGCTCTGTTATTGCCCGTTTTGGGCAACATTTTAAGCGGCGTTTTTCTATGCTTTCTTTCGCTCTTTCAAGTCCCGTCTCTTTCTCGCCTCTGTCAATAACAGAAATACCGAATGTTATCTAACATTGTGTAGAATCTACTGTCAACTTGGCAATTTGTTTTTGTTTTTCATTAAATCAATTTTAAATTTATGGTCCATTGCCGGACCCTCCGCCGATCGTGTTTAGTTTTTTATATTTACATATTTTACTCGCGCGGCGTACTATGGAAAATATTGTCTTTGGCCTCAAAAACTTAAACTTTCATCAAAGTTTTCCGGAAAATCGGGTCTTCAGAGAAAACTGGTGAGTAATTCCAATAACTTGTTAAAGTTTGTTAATGAAATGATTGCAATGCAAAATGCAGCGCGCCAAACTTTGCCACAAACAAACTGAGTCTTTGTACATCGATGGACCTCCTTGATTCTACCGGTATGGCTTTATCGGCCTCAAGTAGTCTACCAGTAAAAGAAAGGGACAATGAAAGAAGAATGCAAGATATTGTGACCGCAACAGAAGGTGAGTCTTCTAACAGCAGCGAGGATGGTGAAGCAACAAGAAGCAATAGAAGTAGCCGAGGTGGAGTTTGTGTTCGACGTTTACCTGCACGAGCATCGAAAGACAGTGCGTTGACAACAGTACGTCAATCTATTACAAAACCAAAAAAGCGAATTTCACGCGAATTTAAAGTCTGCACAAATATCTCTGACATAAAACGAGTCTATTTAAACAAAAAGTTACCAAAACTAAACACTTCAAATTTGGAGACAATATTTGAAGAAGAAGGAGATGAAATAGATGGATTAGAAAGTGAGATTTGCACCCAAGTCCGTGTAGTTAAATTTGGCAACAGGAAGCTTCGGCGTTCAATTTCAATGAGTGACGGTCTTAACGCAAACAAGGCGCTGATTAAAAAACGACGCGCTAAAATCAAGAAAAATTTTGGTCGTAAAGCACTTGCACTCAAAAAGATCTCAATGGATGAGTTTCATGATCGTCTGAATAAGAGTTTTGATTAAGTTAAGTTTGAGTTTAACTTTTATTTTCATGATGTTAAAGAATTCCTATACATTTGTTTTCATGCTTCTATACATGTATGTTACTTAAAAAAAACAAACAAGCATATTCCAATGGTTAGCCAGATATATAACAAAAATAAGCATTTTAATTTTAAGAACTGGCTTGATTATCAAACAGCAACAAAATCATTTAGTTTGTCAAGAATATTGTTTGAAGACTGAATATATAAAAAAAATAGATTTAAGGTTTGAAAAATTAAATTGCAACATACAAAAAAATTTTCAATTTTACAAACTGAATTCATTATTTAAAGTCAACCAAGGGCTAGCAACCTAATTATTAAACAATATTTTCAATCATGGGGCTAACCACAAGTTGATCGCATTAAATATTGTAATTTAATCAGAGCTAAAAGCACTAGTACTAACAAATCAAGTCTGTATTGGTGATCTGATTAATGGCAAACTTGTTCGATTTACATCCTCAATGGAATGTTACTTGGGCAAATACAGAAAAAGTTAAGGCTCAAAAGTGCATAAATAACGAAACTTACAACAACACTTGACGCGCATTTGCATAATCGCATGTCGACATTAATGTTACTGTTGGTATTTTTTTTTTTCTTATTATATTTTTTTTCCCATTTTTTTCATTTTTCATTTCATTGAGCATATATCACCAGCGACGACGCCGATTTGATTTACTTGCTTCGCTGCGCACTACCAAAGTAATTTCCTAAGATTGCTAACGAAATGAAGTGCTAACTAATAATCATGCGAACAAAAGTCGGTGCATAAATTAGTTTTTTCTGTATTAATTATATTAATTAAATTCGGACAAAAATAATACTTCCTATTAGAAATTTTGCACATGCCCACATGCAACTCCCGTGCGTTCCTGTAACAAAGATGGCCTGAAGGTTTGCAAAATGCATCGAGTAGTCAGGTAATATCATCACTCAACTCCCATTTGAATACTGATTTCTGTTTTGTTGATGAAGTGTACCGGCAATAACCTTGATTTGAAAGCGAATCTCGTAGTGTACATAAAAATTCACACATGATGAACATAAAAAAAAACAATTAAAGAGAAGAAAAAAAAAAACAATAGTTCAACAATTAAGACGATGCATGCAAAACAAAGTGTGGCAAACAAACACGTTTCTTTAGCTTTTGAATGGACAGCGGAGTCGATGGCAGCAAGTCAAGAGGTGGCGCACTCAGATGTCGCAGATCTGAATGAAAGCTACTGAAGTTTTTACCGCATACTGCAAATGCACTCATTCGTTGGCTCACTCTCCCGCATGATGTAACAGCAACATTTACTGTTATACTTTTTACAGCAACAACTCCAAATCTTCACAAGCATACATCGCTCAGAGTAGGGCTAACAGTATACAACAACCACATACGTCATTCCAAGCCAACCTCTATGCTATGGACAAATCTTGTGGAATCCAAAAGCTGCCAATTTTAATTGAAACACACGCAAATGCGAGTAGCTAAACAAAAGACTCAAACGACAAACTTAATGCAAACAATCCGCTAACAAACATGAGCTGCGGTGAGTTATATTACTATTGTAATTGAAATAAAAATAGTTGAAGAAATAGAAATGGGTGCGAAAAAGTTTATAAAAATGCTTGCAACATGCTCACAGTAAACAGTAGCGAAGCAAACACCAAACCAAAACATCGAGGATTTCAAAGTAGCCAGTGGAAAACAACGAATTAAACAAGTGCAAAAAAGTATAAAACTGAAAATAGATATCTGTAAAATTAAATAAAAAAATAATAATAATAATAAGAAAAACCAACAATCATAACGGGAAAATTAATTTTCATACATATATACAAATATAATTACATGAAAATTATGAATTAAATTGTTTTTAATTAAATTAAATGCGTATAAACATAAACGGAATAAACGCAAATGTTGTTTATACAATCGCGTAGCGTTTCTTCAGCGGTTACCACATTGCCACTCATGCTGCTCTTACATGCCGCGGGCACTGGCCCAATTATTAGTGCAGCACTCGATTGGCAACAAGTGAAGCCAATGTATTTGGTCTCGATGTTTCCGTCGTCTTTGAATATGCATGATGCCTCCTCATCAGCATCGGAGTCAGTAGAGCGCAGTGCGGAAGAAATAAGTGGCATTGGCGCACAGGACAATACATACGACGATCGTGAGCCAGAACCACTTGTTCTAAATTTGGAAACAACACCGCTCGAAGACAGCATGATGACCGAGGGCGCAATGGCAATGGATCGCATTTTTGGCGGCAACGTTGGCAATCCACATTGTTTTCCCTATCAGGTGGGCATGCTTTTGCAACGGCCAAAGGGTCTCTATTGGTGCGGCGGTTCGTTGATTTCGGATCAATTTGTTCTGACAGCAGCCCATTGTGTGGACATGTTTGTATTTGTTTTTTTCATTTTCACCAGATAAAAAGGCATTTCCTTAATATTAAACCGTTTTCAGGGCAAAACGTGCACTGGTTTTTCTCGGTGCCAATGAGATAAAAAATGCTAAGGAAAAGGGTCAGGTGCGTTTAATGGTGCACAATAGTAATTTCCACATTTATCCCACTTGGAATCCGAAGCGCCTTAAAGATGACATTGCACTTGTGCGATTGCCTCATTCAGTTGGCTTTAATGGTACGTTTATGATTATAACTCATTGGTCAACAAGATAATTTGTCTCCTATTTCTTGGCTCAAAGAACGAATACACCCAATACAGTTACCAAAGAGACACTATGAATATCGCAACTTTAAAAACAAACTCGCCATCGCCTCTGGTTGGGGTCGATATTCGACTGGTGTGCACGCAATTAGCAATGTGCTGCGCTATGTGCAATTGCAGATTGTCGACGGGCGAACATGCAAACGAAACTTTCCTCTTTCTTATCGCGGCACAAACATTTGCACCAGCGGACGCAATGCCAAGTCAACTTGTAACGGCGATTCGGGTGGTCCCTTAGTACTGCAACGCAAACATTCTAAGAAACGAGTTCTTGTTGGCATAACCTCTTTCGGCAGCATTTACGGGTGCGATCGTGGCTACCCGGCAGCCTTTACGAAAGTCGCTTCGTACCTCGATTGGATTAGCGATGAGGCCGGAGTGCATCCGCATCAGGACACAACAGAGGCAATATTTTTCGACAAGTATCTAAAGAATTACGCAAAGATGCGAAAAACTCAGTACTCCTCAACACTAAGTGGCGAGAGCGAAGAGAAATCGGATGATGTACTAGATGAGCTAGATGTTTTGCAGAGGGGACTTAGGGGAGCTGATGTGCTGACGCGACCTCGGCTGTATGATCATTTTAAACGAGGCAAAGATCGAATCAAGCCCAATCCTGAATACTATTTTTTGTAGAGTTCTATTTAATATAGAATACAATGAAAGTATAAAACCATCGTGTTAACTCATTTAATTGCCTTAAGCAACCAAACCAGTTTTCTCATCAATCCAGTCCAAGTAAGAGGTGATGCGAGTGAACACGCCTGGCCAGCCAACTTCACAACCCAGAGCGATACCAAATGATGTAGCGCCAATCAAAGTGTTTGAGCCGTCAGCCAAGACCAAGGGACCACCAGAGTCACCACTACAGATGGAGGTTCCACCAGTGGTTTTGATGCAAATATTTGAGCTCTGAAGAATGCCAAAGTACCAAGGTGAACAGCCAGAGTTGCTCATAATTGGCACTTCAATGAATCGCAATACGTCAGTCACTGCGGTGGCACCTAAGATATCATATCTCTTTAGCATTTAGATGTAATTGCAAAACAAGTAACAGACTACTTACTATCGCTGATAAGTCCCCAACCGGAAGCAATTGCAGTCTCACCGCTGTATGTACTGTAGGCATCCGATTTAGCAGGTAGTTTTGCAGGTTGAATGTGTTCTATTAGAATCCAATTAATGATTTTGTGCATAAACTAAATATACTAAGTCACATACCATTGAAAGTAATGGGAACAGGCAACTTGATCAATGAAATATCGTTGCTGATGGTGCTAGAATCGTAGTTCTCATGCACAATAACATTCTTTGTTTCTACGAAAATTATCTGCTGGCCCTTCTCGTTGCGATCGGTTTGATTCCAAGCGCCTAAATAGACGTCAACACCAGTGGAGCTGTGATTGAAATATATATTTTTTTATTATGTAACAATTTTAATATTAGCTGCAACAAAAAAACTTACAGACTCTCGGTACAATGGGCTGCAGTCACAATCCAACGATCGGATACAATAGTGCCACCGCACCATGCTGCGCCTCCTGTAACATACAGCAAGAGTCCAACCTGATAGGGGAATTGATTGCGTTCGGCAAGGGTACCACCAGTAATGCGGCCTTGTGGTGTGCTACTGCGATGTCTGGAAATGGGCAATGTGTTATCCACGTGCAAAGGCTTCACAGTCTTCCAGTCGACAGCAGAAACTGCCGCTAAAACGGCACCGAACAATACAACACCAAATAAGAACTTCATGTTCAAATTAATACGCAATTACTAATGTTATAGACTATCCGGCAGTCATTTTTATACCCGCCTTGCTAAATATGTGTGTTGTCGTAATTCGCTCTTATCTGATGGTCAAGAAAATATAAAAACTTATCATTTGATTTTGTTATTTATAACGCAGATTTCATAGATTATCAAAGATACACAGCACAATCTTTATTGGTTCGGATTGTAACAAAAGTTGGTTGAAGAATTTGAATTAGATTTATGATTTGATTATGGGACTTGCTTACGTACCAAAAAACCCATAATTTAATTGACTCTTAGACTAGCTTTTAATAGCTGTGCCCTAAAAGGCTATCAAAGGATTGGTGTCACGGAACCCGTGATTTAGCTGAATCATAAGTTGTACTGTTTTAGATTAACTCTCAATTACAAAAATAGTAACAGGAAACTTCCGAGAGAAAATGATACGAAAAGCGATAGTAGTACATTAGCTCTGATACCACAGTGGCTGCATTTTAAAATTAACAAAAAGAAAAAGCGATAATTAGTGCCATGACAAAAATGTGTATTTCGTAATTCTTTTGATTATTAGCTAAAATTTTAATATAATTAAACGGTCGACCATTTCGCGATCTTGCATTTAAGCTAATTAACATGAATTCATAAAATTTTCCACAAATAACCTTAACTTTAGGCAAAAGAATCTTTTACAAAAATGTATATTTGTTAATTACTGAACTCGCCATTGTTTGCTTAAATAACTTTTGAGAGCGGACGTAAAAATGCTGAAGCGGAAAGTATTTGAGCGACAACAAAACGGAAGTACAATTACGTAGAATATCAAGTACGTATTCTTTAGAAGAATATCAAATTGTATCCAAAAACTAAGTTGAAGTTAAGTACTTTAAGCTCTGTGAAAGTAGAATACTTCTACCCAATACACAGCACTGATCATTTATTGTGCCGATTATAATGTACATACCTACATACATATGTAATATCTTATTACGATTGAGTTATTCAGTTAACTGTCACCTCAACTAATTAACAACACAACAATGATAAACAAATCGCCTCAGCAAAACAATCAAAGTATTCTAAAAAAAAAAAAAAACGCCAAGCAGGTGCTATGAACTGACAAAGCTGAAACAAATACAAAAACGTGACCCTGATAATTATGAGCGAGTAGATCTAATTAAAACATTAAATGCGTGCAAAAGTGCCGCGGCACAAGATTTAATGAAAACAAACAATGACAAAATACTTGCTTAAGCAACTTTCGAGTTCATTGTCTATGAACATGAATGGACCGCTAAAAACAAAAACCGAAATCAAAGTTAAAAGCATAAATAATCAATTTAATTTGAATTCTTATTACGTGTTTATGAGTCATGAGAAGCTGCGCTTTGAGATAATCTAATTTCACTTGGGTATACCCGAGTTTAGTGAAGTAGACCTGAACAACGCTCAGCATTGCAAGTGAATCCACAACAAATATGTGCGCGAGTGTATAAAGTATTTCCCAGCTGCGCGTGTGAATGGATCATCATTACCAACAATGTCATTTCAATCTTTGTGGTTATTTTTAGTGACGTACATGAGTGTGAGTGTTTGTTTCTTTTTGTAATTTTTTTTTCCTTTTCTCTGTCAACTAATTTCCTCAATTTTTTTATTATTGACACATAAAACGTGATTCAGAAGACGCAGCTGTGCTACCAAAGTGGTGAATCCAGCTTTCAAGCGCATTGCTCAGTTTATTAATAAACAAGCCAAAGCTGTGGGCCACCTGTGCAAAAGATCGGCGCATTCAGAAAGTTTGAAGGTGTGCATGGACCAACAGCAGAATGTTTTAATGAAAAAAAGAGTGCCCTGGTTTGACTGGAGTTTACACCGCTCATTCGGTGCAGCGACGAATAGAAATACAAAATATTTACTTTCCTAATGATAAGCAATAAATTAATCGTTTTCCCTATTTTTGTTCATTGTCGCTTTAATCTGATAGTTAAAAAATGCTTACTAACGCAGGGGGTTAAATGCTGTAACATCCAGTAGCACTTTGCATAGCATGATGTAGAATTGTTTCCGTTTCAGGCGCACAACGCGCCCCTTAGAATAAAATCGAAACCGGTTGCGCAGCTGGTCAACCTGCAGAAAGCGCTGCAACTGCGAGCGCGAGAGTTGAGCTTAGCTTAAGACGCCGGCGGCAAGTTGACTCAGACAAGCAGGCATATAAAAGCTTGTGTGCTTGAGCATGTTCAATCAGTCTTAAGAACGAATCGCGCGTGTTTGCTTTTAAAGCGTGTGTCTGCGAGGCACTTAATAAAAGCCGGCTTACAAGTACATTATCGTGTATAACATACGACGACAGCAACAAGAACTCATTTGAAGCTATTAAAGCACAATTGTAACTGCAACAGCAACGATACAAAATAATGGCACAAATAAGTGAAGGTCGCGCTGACAAAGAAGGTCAAAACGTTTTCGTCAATGTTGCATTCAGCCATGATGAGAACGCGGGTGATGGTGGAGGTGGTGTCGTCGGCGGCGGAGGAGCCACCCTTTTCCGCCGTAAAAGCGGCAACAGTCTGCAATTGGATCTAAGTACGTCACCACAGAAGGGCAACTCCAAAGAGGATAATGCCAACACGCCATCTATCGACTTCGATGACATTTTGCCATTAATTGGCGAATTCGGACTTTACCAAAAGATTCTGTTCCTTTGCATGATACCATTTGCGTTCTTTGTGGCCTTTGTCTACTTCTCACAGATCTTTCTGACACTCATACCAGAGCAGCATTGGTGTGCTGCACCGCCGGAGCTGGACGCACTTCCCCTTGAAGAAAGGTGAGTAAAACGAAAACGGAAGTAAAAAAAACAATTTAATAATTCAGGAATGCACACACAGTTGACACTATCTATGTTTTGCAAAAACTCCAACTTTCGAATAACGACTTAAAGTAGTTCTGATCACCTTGATTTTGACAGTGTTATTCCGGTTTCAATAGAAATTCAAGCAAGTCAGCAAATTCATTGGCTTTCCTTTTTCAAAAGCTGAAATTAGTGTGTTAGTGTGCGTGATTTTGGACACATATGTATGTATGTATGTGTTTTTTGCGTATGAATTACTGACATCGTTCAACCGTTAATTTTGCGGCCAAATTGAATATGCAATTAATAAAAAACACGGCAAGTTATGCGCCATTGAATCGCGATTCTTTGAACATACATACCAACACACTACACATGACACACACTCGCACACACTCATCCATCTACATATATTTGCTCTGTCCATAAAATTACAAATGTAACTATGTTGAACGAATCACGTTGAGTTAGTTAACCTTGTAGCTTGAATTAAGTACATAATTGAACGGAGACTGAGTTGCCTGATTGGCGAATAAAACAATAACAAAAACAAGCAACTATTTGAACTCATGATCATGCTTAATAAGGCAAAGAACCTTAAAATCGAACTGAGATTATGCTGTTGCATCGATCGGGGGGCTAGCTGGGGGCAGACGACGAGGCAGCAGCAACATTTGCGCTAATTAGCAGCGCATGCGCCGTAATAAGAACCTGTTGCTAGTAGAAGTCCACTCACCACTGCCCACTTGCCTCGGTTAAGCAAGCATTTACGAATTTAAACTCAGTTTTTTCTCTTATTACTCGAACAAGCGTAGAATAAATCTTGTCATAATCGCGATATTAAAATAAACTTGAAGTGATTGCTCTACAGCACAATGGCTTAAAGTCTAACTAAATACGTTCGAGGACACACGCTGACCATGAGTTTGGCCACAGACTTCTAATCAAAGAATTTTGTTTGTTTTTGTTCTTTTATTTTTGCGGGCTAGATTGGCACTGTCTATACCTATGATTAATGGCGAATATAACAATTGCTACATGTACGATGTCAATTACACGGAAGTGCTTGCTAAGGACATTAAAATGGCTGATCCAAAGTGGCCTCGAATGAAATGCCGTTATGGTTGGGCATATAATTTCACCGAAATACCCTACTCTACTGTAGCAACCGAGCAGAACTGGGTATGCGATGATGCAGCGCTTCCGACCTATGCACAATCCATCTTTTTTTTGGGTGCCATCGTTGGCGGTCTGCTTTTTGGCTGGGTTGCTGATCGATTTGGACGCATACCAGCGCTTATTGGCTGCAATCTGATGGGTCTCATCGCGGGAATTTGCACGGCCTTCGTTAATAATTTCTGGCAATTTGCCACCATGCGTTTTTTCGTTGGTTTTGCATTCGACAATTGCTTTACTATGATGTATATTTTAGGTATGTATAGAAGAATATTTTAATTGCGCGACTGACCTTCAATCTTAACTTACGTATTTTCTTGTCCCGCTGTTTTGATGCAGTACTCGAGTATGTTGGACCCAAGTATCGCACATTTGTTGCCAACATGTCAATTGCCATATTCTTCACGGCGGCAGCATGCATTTTACCTTGGATTGCATACTTTGTCGCTGACTGGAAACTATTGACAATAATCACGTCTGCGCCGCTGCTGCTTGTCGTGCTGACCCCGTTAATTGTGCCCGAGTCGGCGCGCTGGCTTGTCTCCCAGGGCAAGGTTGATCGTGCAATTGGCATTCTAAAGAAGCTCGAGCGACGCAACGGCAAACAAGTGCCCACACAGACCTATCAAGCATTCAGTGATAGCTGCCTACGTCTGCGTCAAGACGAAAGCACAAACAGCAACTATTCTGTGCTGGATCTATTCAAGTCACCAAGGTTACGTCGCACAACAATTTTGCTCATTGTTATTTGGATGGCGATTTCACTTGTCTTCGATGGCCATGTACGGAATGTTGGATCTTTGGGTCTGGACATTTTCTTCACATTTACTGTGGCTAGTTTCACTGAACTGCCGGCTGACACATTGTTGACTCTCACGTTGGACCGTTTTGGCCGACGTTGGCTCGCTTGTGGTTCAATGGTTGCCAGTGGAGTTTTCAGTTTACTTGCAACAGTCGTCCCTGTGGGCGTCTACTCGGCCACACTAGCCATAATGGGCCGCTTCTTTGTAAACATATCCTATAATATCGGACTCCAATACGCTGCCGAGATACTGCCCACCGTGGTGCGTGCCCAAGGAGTGGCATTTATACACATAATGGGTTACGTAGCAAGCATTATTGCACCATTTGTTGTTTATCTCGCGAACATTTCCACTGCGCTGCCTCTTATTATTCTTGGTCTACTCGGCGTAATTGGCGGTCTGCTTTCTTTATTGCTTCCGGAGACTTTGCATCACGATCTGCCACAAACCCTCAACGATGGTGAGGAGTTCGGCCGGGGACAGAGCATCTGGGACTTCCCCTGTCTAGCCAAGAAAGTCGATGATGATGACATTGAAGATCGTTCACCGCAGGCCTTCGTCCGATCTAGTCAGACGGGCGCCTCATTAACTGCTTCCACACGCGGTGAACTGCGTTCAAGCATACTCCGGCGCTCAGTTCATTCACGGTACTCCACCAAGCTCTAAGTACTTTCAATATTATTTAAGTAGCTTAAATTAGCAGAAGTTCTTGAAAATGCATCAGTTTCGTTGACTCAAAAATCAAAATCTACATGACAAGCTCACATCTTTTAGGTATAAAAGAGCATTTAGTGTGGTATGTAGTCACTCGTTTTTAATTTAATTAATGCAATGTTATTGTGATACTAGTTGTAAGTTTGTTAATCCAGCACTCCAATCTTAAATAAAAATTATTATTACTTGAAAATATCTAAAAAAAATCTGTTGAAACTGATTCTCTTTGTTGCGGTAACCTTTGGAAAGTTTATGATAAATAGACAAATGAAATTGTAGCTGTATATACATATATATATTCTTGATTACGAAGACAGGAAAAATTGTTCGAGACATGTCTGTCTGTGAATACATCTTCTCCCACAGTTTTGAAACTATCGACCTAAAATTTTGCAGAGAGTTTTCTTTTTTGTAAAGTTGAACCATTAGTCGGAACCGGCAAGATCGAACACTCCATACAAAAAGAAAAAAAAAATAACTCAAATTCAAAACTTTAATTGAAAAATTTGTTTTTTGTTTTTTTAAGATACATATACATATGACAAAACAAGTCTTCTTTCGTACCCAAACTAAACTTCTATAAATATCTTTGAGATCGGACCAACAAATTTAAGTCGTTGTATGGAAAACTTTTTGTTTGTAAAAATAGAGGACTAAAATTTAAAATATAAACTCCTTACATGCCTAGACTTAGAAATATTAGTCCCACCAAGGTCCGATACCTAGAAAGAATACCTCCCGGAGAATAGTGCTGAAATTCAAATTCAAATTTATGTTCATAGGCAGACTTAAGAACTATTTGATCTAAAAATGAGAATTGCACTGCCCACTTATATCAAAAATCATGAATTTTCATATCTCTGGAACCCAATGAGTTACAACAATGAATATAAGTACTTATGTAGGCTGTTAAAATAAATAGAAACCCAATTCCGACGGAGAATATGGGCGTGACACAAGCAGAAAGAAATTTAATCTTCAGAGGTATTTTGTGGTATGCAGTTTTGAGTAGACATAAATACATGACTTATAGACTGGATCAACAAAGAGGTCGTGGTGGTGGTCTCCTTATTGCTGTTGATTCATGCTTGCGCTCTGAAGTAATTCAGTCGAATTTGCCTACCGGCCTACCGGCATTCTTAAGTGTTAAAGTACGTTATCCTCATCAATCTATATATGTCAAGTGTTCTTACATTCTCCCGATATCTAGTTTGGATATTTGTAGGTATCACTTCGAAGCTATGGCTTCAGTTTTAAACCTTGTTTGTACTCGTAATTCAAACAGATATTAATTGATTTCAACTTGCCAACATATCTTGGTCCTTTCACAGTATTTCAAATTATATCGTTCCTTTTGGTCAACACGAGTTCATCAATGGATATTCCTCTTTTTTCAATTAAGACGTCAACCATCATTATAAGTCAATGGATTTAGTGTAGACGAATGATTATACCACAACAGTGGTTTTGAGATGAGAGCCTTTATTGTTACCAAAATCCCGTCTCACTTAAGATGCTAAGCTCTGCCTGATGAATCGTCCTTCGACAAGGAAGCAGAGGGGATTGCTTTGTTGTTGGGAAATTAAGGGAAATTTCGCTCTTCTCGATTCTTTGATTTCTCAGTTTGATTGGGCTTTCTTATATAGTAGTTGTAAAGATATAGCTGTGGCTACTAATTTTTCATGAATCTCTAAATTTTCTGGTGAATGTATTGCTCTTAAAGATATCACAGGCCGACAAAAATACCGTTTGTGAAAACTTTTCCAATAATTGCAACTAATTCCTACGTATTTCGGTGTGCTGATTCCTTAATCTTAGTTAAATTTCAACAATACCGGTCATGATGTGTCTGAGATATCTTGTACACAACTTTGAAAAACAGTAATTTCGTGTTTTTTGCAATTCAGTGAAATGCAACAAATTGGAGGGTGATACGACTTTATGTCTACTATTTTCGGAATTAGCACACCAAAACACATAGGAATTAGTTGCAATTATTGAAAAAGTTTTTTCTTGTTTGCCTGTGTATTTAAAAATTTACTTATAAACCTCCATGGCTTACCCGTCAACTCTCCAACTTTAAAATGCAATGTCAAGATTACACGAGAAGTATAATACAAATAGATCTCCCATTACTTTGAAAGATTTTGTGTAGCACGCTCTAGGTTTCTCTTACTTAATATCCATTGCTATAAAAATTATTTTAATCGTTTTAAGTTACAGTTAACAAATAATCCTAGGCAGTTTTATAAATTTGTTAACGGAAAGCGTAAATCTGCCATATATCCATCCTCATTTTTCTTCAGAAACATCCATAGATTTGATGTCTCTGGAATAGCCGATCTATTCACTAAGTTATTCCAATCAACATATTCTTCAAGAAACCTCTCAAGCACCGGACACCCTTATCAAGTTCGTCCAATCAATCATTTCAACTCTTTTGATATTGATGAGGAAACCCGCCTTCTAAGCTACAATACCTGAAGTTATGCCTTTCTTCTAGCAGCAAATACTCTTCCTCTCAGTAACTCATATTCTAGTGTTGTTATGTATGCTGATGATGAGACACTCTATCTTTCGTTAAATGATAAATGAGCTCCAATCAACACATTTCTAGGGTCGTTAATAAAACAAACGGTGTTTTTAGTTTCATTAAACATCGAATTCAATGACCCCTATACTACAAAAATTTTATTCACGTGCGCCCACTATTTGAATATTTTTCCAAATTTCACGCCTCTATTATAGTTTTCGCGAACCATTGGGGAGGAAAAACATGGCTCTGTCAATTCTGTCTTCTTTATATGATATTTTCGACGATTTTGCAAATACACAATAATCAATTTCTGCAAGCATGTGTACGTATGTTACAAACATCTTTTGAAAATGGATAATGATCAATTCAAAACTCGTTTTTGAATTCGATTGTTTGTAAGCTCGGTTCGATCTTACACTTTATCGGATTGCGACCATTTTCATTGGAAATCATTTCCAGCCAATAAATGAATAGCCAATAACGTTATAACGGAGACTTGCTGATTAGTACCGTTTTGATCGCGAGCGCGACTTGTCGTCATGTTTTGGCGTTGCTTTACTTTTCTCGTTTTATGCGTGATTTTTATAAACGTTTATAATACTTTGGCAGAGGTGAGATAACAATGAAAACCACAGCTCAGTGGGTTTTTTTATGATTCCCCTTAATTCATACAAACATATACATTTTTACAGAACAGCAATACCAGTTATTGGCCTGACGATGAAGCCCATTTCAACACTTCCCTTTCCAATATTATGATTCCACGTATCGTGGCCAGTCCAGGGAATGTTCAAGTACGTAGCTATTTGCTACGTGAGCTAGCCGACCTTGGATTCAAAACGGAAGTCGATCAATTTAAACAACATGTACCTATTTTCGGAGAAGTGAAGTTTGCGAACGTAATTGGCACACTTAATCCAGAGGCACAAAATTTTCTCGCGCTGTCTTGTCACTATGATAGCAAATACTTTGCTAATGATCCCGGATTTGTGGGTGCCACGGATTCTGCCGTGCCTTGTGCGATCATTTTGAACACAGCAAAAGTTTTAAAGACATATCTACAACAAGAGTTTCGTCATCGCACAGATCTCGGCTTAATGGTAAGCAATATGTAAGTCCAGGTCAAATAATAAACTGGTTTATTTTTTTTATTATTTTGGGTTAAAGCTGATATTTTTTGACGGTGAGGAAGCGATTAAAGACTGGTCAAATACTGATTCCATATATGGCTCAAGGCATTTAGCGAAAAAACTGAGCATGACGCGCTCGGGATTTGAACGAAATATTGACCGCATTGTAAGCAATTTTGCAATATTATTATATTACATTCATTAAGTATTAATCTTTAATTTCTTATATTAACTTTCCAAATAATAGGAGGTTCTTGCATTGCTGGACTTAATTGGAGCTCAGAATCCTACATTTTATAGCTTCTATCAAAATACTGATGGACTACATAACAGCCTGGTCAAAATAGAAAGTGAACTGCGCGCTGCTGGTCGGCTTGAAGGAAAAAATAAAATGTTTCTGAAAAGCGGCGCCAACGGAAACGTCGAAGACGACCATTTACCATTCTTAAGGGAAAGTAAGTGTGGTTACTTACTATATAATATGATATGTACTAACAGATTATTTTCAATCGCATGATAAACACTTTGCAATCTGATGGCGCTTTTAAAATTTAAAAAATGTTTTGTCTTTGCAGACGTACCCATTTTGCATCTAATAGCGTATCCATTTCCCACTCAATGGCACACGCCCAATGACGATGGAGCTCATCTACACTGGCCATCAATACGCGATTTCAGTCGTGTATTTCGGAAATTCGTCTATGAGTATTTACATCAGCACACAGCGCCTGTAAATCTTCGGTTTCTAAGAAACCCATTTGCCCTCCAGTGAAGTTCTTGAATACATTTGTAGCTTAAATTTATTACAAAACATGTAAAATGTACAAACCTAACTATTGATTTTTTTATATTCAATTCCATCTAACTTTATCTGCGTTTGCGACCTGCGGATGCCTTTTTAGTAGGAGCACGTTGCCCCCTATTACCTTTTGGTTTTTTGCCCGTAGCTTTGCGGCTACCTTTGCCTTTCTTGCCAGACTTCTTAGAGGATTTGTTGGTGTCAGCTTCACGTCTAAAATTAAACGAAATAATTTAAGTGGGGGAACCAATTTGACTTTAAGAGACATACTCTAATCGCTCGTCTTGTTTCTGTAATGAAATAGCTTTCTCGACATCTAATTTTGGCTTTTTATTCAAAACGCTCTTAATAAGATCCAAATTGGCCTCTCTTTCTGGATGCTCACTAATGTGTGACGGTTTGCGTTTTGCACCCGGGATCAATTCTTTCACACCGATGCCACGTGCTTCCTTCTCTTTCGGGAGTTTATCTTGGAATTTACCTACAGATGCAGTTGAAGATTTTGCAACTGTGACTGCAGTCAATAACTGATTTGACGATGCTGCCTCAGGTCCTAAATAGCCACTTCGTGGCATGTCCATTTTTTTGGCACGAACAATATTTTTCATTCGTTGTATTTCGTTCTTAGCAACTTTTTCGTTGCGCAAGTCAACCTTTTTCTGGAACATATCAGTATTAGGATCAACATTCTTCGGCACCTCCATGACCCAATCTTTCTCCTTCTGAGCCTCTGCGTGTCTAAATCCATATGTAGGCACCCATTTCTGTACAAAAATTACAGGGAAATAATATATAAAATAATAAACAAAAATTATACGGTCAACTTACATCCAACACTTCATCAAATACTTTCTTGTCCTTCTTTTTCTTGGTAATGCCTTTTTCCTTAGCAAATTTCTCCCATTTCGTGAGTGGTCTAGGTCCCGGCACTTTTCGCAGGCGAGGCAAAACCGTTGTTGGCTCCGGAAGTTTTGCTACAATACATTCATCCACACGTTCCGTGGGTAGTTCCCATATAGCGTTTATAAGTAGCTGTGTATTGTCACGCGTCAATTCGCGCAGGTAGTTTTCTTTATCATTCCTTTCAAAATAAAGTATACAAATTAGTTAACACAAAAAAAAAAGGCACACTTCCAGCGCGGTACCTTAATTCGAGTTCTTCCAAATCGTTCGGATCTGTTATAAGCATTGTGCCAATATCCACGCGGCATTCCAAGTGCTTCTCGACCGTAATTGGCTTATACTTTTCTAATTCCTTTTGGTGTTTCTCCAAAACTTCTCTCACCACATCCATTTTTGAAGATTTTATATTTCAATTTCCCAAAATACACGTGCTGATAACGTAAGGTCGAGTTTACTATTATAAACCTTACATGAAAATATAACCAGCCACTTTGACGGTTCGCTCACGAATGGAATGGGTTCACTCTATTTTTTCCAAAAATGTTGTTTTAGTGTCAGCATCATTGCAAAAGTGTCAATTTGGCGCAAAGGTGGCGACAGAAAAAATTCCGCGAAGTGGAGGAACGAGACACATCACCAGCGAATACACCATGCCATACGATAATACAATACTGCACTTGCGATTCACGACAGAGTCATCAGAAGTTTGAGTCATTCAATGTACACAAAACCGAGCCCAAATTTGCACAAAAGTGTCACATTGGCGCAAGTTCGTCTTCGATCTGAAGAAGAAGATAGACGGAAAATTTCCGAGAAATGGAGGAACAAGACACGTCACAAGAAAATGTAGTGCGACATATGCCAAGCCAAAACTGCACTTGAGGTACATCATGAATTTTAAAATGACTCATATCCGTACTATTTCAAGCGAAAATATCGCACAACTCAAAAAACTTAATATATTAAACTAATTAGGAAAACTGCAATGAATAATAAGGACAGATATTTATTTTTGTGACAATTTAACAACAAAAAAATTGCAAAAAGATTAAAAATTTTCAGTTTTTCTGAGAACGGGACATATGCCATAGAGTGCACATGCGGCATAGGGCAGGCCACCTCCAAATTTAACGTTTCAAAACAGAGGCAGGCGTAAGTAAGAAGAAGCAGTTTGTTTACATCAAATTCTTGGATTGAATTGTTGCCACTAGTTCTGTTCTCAAAATTAACTCATTTGCAAATTTAGGCATGACGTGAAGAAGAAGTTTTGTTCCATTACAGTGTTGCCAAATCAGCTATTTTCCTTCCATTTCTAGTTATTTTTGAGTATCAACTGCGAGAAAAGCGGACACCGGGAATTAAGACTATTTTTAAGAATGTTTTTAGCTTTTTTCACTTTTTTTTTATATACATCATAGAGATAGCTTATACTAGAGGCTCGCACGGATGCATTTGAAAAAGCAATCGGTTTACTTGCTTAAATACCAACTGAAAGGGGACGTCCATAAATTACATGAGATAAAATTAGGGGACGGGGGTTCATCTCATGTGAACATTTTTGTTAATTAATTTATAATTTTTTTAAAAAATTTTTAAGCAAAATCTCATGTGAGTTACAGAGGGAGGGGTTCGTCAAAATCTCACTAAATCTCATAAAGAGGGGGGAGGGGTCACGTAATTTATGGACGTCCCCAATTGGACGATAACATGTCGAGTTCTATTTCGATTATCTCATTAACGTATAAGCGTATGAAATGCTAAAGTGCCAACAACAAAATGCATAAGGCCAAATTTTAACGAGAACCATGGGTCCCCGAGTCATGTTGTTGGTTAACGAATGAAAGTATGAAAAGTAGAGAATAGCAATTTTTAGTTATTTTCTGTGAAAAAGTGGCTGTACTTTCGCATTAATTTATTATTAAAACCAGTAAGAGCGGTATAGTCGAGTACACTCGACAATATAATACCCTGTGCACATGGTAGGCGGTGCCTCACCCTCAATCTACAAAAACATATTGATCTGACGTCGCCTATTCAAATAGTGTTCAAAATATCAAGAAAATCGGTCAAAAAATGTGGATTTTACGAAAAATTTTAGTTTGTTGGCCTCTGTGGTTTAGCCATCAAAGAGAGGGGAAATTTGTGGTATGCAGTTTTTAAGATGTATTATCACTGAGCTTGTATACAAAATTAAGAGGAGGGGGAAAATTGTGGTATGCAGTTTTGTAGAGTTACTCATACCGAGACTACATACCTACATGTTTCTATCTTTTTGGATGTTCGAGTTATAGCGTTTTCAAAAAGTGGGTGGGCGGGAAGGGTTTTGAATGGCGCAAAACCATTCAAACTTGATCTGCTGCCGAGCATCACGAGTCTACCCACCAAATTTCAAGTCTCTAGCTCTTATAGTTTCCGAGAACCATTGGTGAGGACGGACGGACATTGCTTAATCAATTTCTCTTGTCGTCCCGATCAAGAATATATATACTTTATGGGGTCCCCCCTCCCTCCTTCACTGCGTTACATACATTTGGCTTTTGCACAAACACAAAATACCCTGATACACAGTTTGTGTACAGGGTATAATGACATACGTTATTCGGTCACCTTAACATAGATCATTGCATTGCCAATTTCTATTCATATTAATACCTTTGTAACGATTACATACACCTTTTGCATTAAAATCCAGTTTTGAGGTCTTCGACTTCCCACTCAATGGCACAATTGTATGACAATAATATCGTCCTTAAAGTCATAAAGTCACTTGTTCCTCAATTTCTCCATCAAGGCCTACATACATCTGTGCACAATTTTACTACAATTAGTTAACTATTTGTATATTCATGTATAAATAAAAATATTTCCCTCCTAGAAACTAAATTACGCACATAAATTGATTTATTCAATATCCAGTTAAATTATTTTTAACGTCTTTTGTGTCATTTTAAATTTATTTGAATTATTTCGCTCAATTGGCGCAATTTAATTTTTCGTTTGCTTATATAAGAAGAAGAACAACTTATAACTTTAACCGCAACTTTAAGTAGACGGTCAAAAAGGTGTTCAGGCATAAGCTACTTTAAAGTAACTATTTTCATACTTTTTTACGTTATCGGATCTGCGAGAACACTGCAACTATTTTATTAACAGAAAGAGATGTCACTTCAAAAGTGAGACTAAATCGACGACCACTTTCCTCGCAAGCTGCATGTCATATACCATATAAATAAAAAAGCTTCAAAAATGAGTGCGATGCTCTTGCAGTACTGAGAAGTTTTGAATTTTTTTGAACTTAGCCATAAATTTCGACAAAGTATATATAGATTTGAAGATAAAGTTTCAGCTTTAAAATGATTAACACTCTTATTACAATTTTGTCCCATTTTCCACAGTTTAGGACTATTTCTCAACTTCTTTCGTGAGATCACAAAAATGTGCAAAATAATGCGAATTCTCATTTCATTTTTCTAAGTTCGTGTCGTCTATATATCAACAAAAGTCGCCGCATACTGCACGGCACCGATCCACAAATCCGCTTTTCTAGCATCTTTTTATACCCTGCACATATACTGTGTCAGGGTATATTGTGTTTGTTTGAACGAAATGTATGTAACGCACGGAAGGAGAGGAGGGGGACCCCATAAAGTATATATATTCTTGATCAGGATGACAAGAGAAATTGATTAAGCTATGTCCGTCCGTCCGTCTGTCTGTCCGTCTGTCCATCCGTATTCACCAATGGTTCTCAGAAACTATAAAAGCTAGAGACTTAAAATTCGGAGGGTAGACTCGTGATGCTCGGCAGCAGATCAAGTTTGAACGGTTTTGTGCCACGCCCACTCCTTCCCGCCCATCCAGCCCAACCCACTTTTTTAAATCGCTATAACTCAAACATCCAAAGAGATAGAAACATGAAAGTCGGTATGTAGACTCAGTATGAGTGGCTCTACAAAACTGCATACCACAAAATCCCCCCCTCATTTTCATTTCCCCTCCCCCAGTAATTTTCTCTAAATTGCTATATCTCTAAAATTAACAAAGGTATGAACCTGAAATTTTGTATACAAGCTCAGTGATAATACATCCTAAAAACTGCATACCACAAATTTCCCCTCTCTTTGATGGCTACCCCTCAGAGACCTACAAACTTAAATTTTTCGTAAAATCCACATTTTTTGACCGATTTTCTTTGTATTTTGAACACTATTTGAAAAGGCGACGTCAGATCAATATGTTTTTGTAGATTGAGGGTGAGGCACCGCCTACCATGTGTGCAGGGTATTATATTGTCGAGTATACTCGACTATATTGCCCTTACTGGTTTTTTCTGTTTTATTAAGACATACGGGGTAATCAATATACCAATATAGCCTTCGTTTCTATTAATTCAACCCAGAAGTGCGCGCCGGCTAGCTTTTAAGCTAGCTTTAGCAATTATCAATACAAAACAATAAACAATTAACAACAATAAACATATCCCAGAAGGAAATTTTTGAACCCCCTGCCGAAGAATGCTTTCCATAGTGCCTTCCCAGAGAGAAAATGGGAATACCTTCGCGAAGAAGGCTTTTTATAAGGGCTTTTTTTAAAGCAAAGGTGAACCGTTTACCCTGGAAGGATGCTTGAAACAAGCTTGGAAGGATTTTGACGTCATCAAGTTTTACCTAAATTGAACCAAACCCTTCTCAAACACCTATTTTAATGACGAACTTTCAGCACCTTCTCTTCAGCTTTTTTAGCAGCGAGTTTGGAAGGGCAGCCTGATTTTGGAAGGTTTTAGAAGCGAGATGAGAAGGAGTCACCGAAGACTGAAAGACACGAAGTTAGACTCGGTATTCGGAAAATATTGTTGAAAACCTGTTCATTCCCTACGGCTTTTTTAGATGCTAGAAGGGAAGGGCCACCTGAATTTGGAAGGTTTGAGAAGCGAGATGGGAAGGAGTAGCCGATGATGTAAAACACAAAGTAACTTTGTTTTTTGGCTTAAGTTTTTAGGAAACTAAAATATTATTTTCTAGCAAAATAAAAAAATTTTAGTTTATATAATATTGAATTTACAAAGCTTCAATGATACCTATAGTCAAGTTGGTTGAGTGCCGGCTTTCAATCCAACGACGCTAGGTTTGAATCCCACTAAGGCCGGTGTATATCTCATAATATTAATTTGTAGTTTTATATTTAAAAGTAAAATAACAAAGAGTTAGATGAAGACAGAATAGAATTAATATTGCAATGGTACTGAAAATGACTCAAGAATATTCCGCTGGTTCTCCCTCCGCACATCCTTCTTTTTTTGACTATTTTTTATTTTTCTATTCTTCCTCGAGTGGGATTTGAACCCACGACATCTGGCTAATAACAAAGCACGCTGTTAGTTAACATATTAACAGAATTTTATTTAAGGAACAATACAGATTTCGAACAGTAAACCATGTATGAAAAAACTAAAATGTTCGTTCGCACTTTGTGTTACAACAAAGACCTTCCCAACAACATTTTCGGCAAACGAAGCTAGCATGCTTTAGGCCTTCAAAAAGCGGCCACCCCTGTGTAAAAGGAAAAAAGTGTTACAGATCGCCTTGTGAAGCGGTACAATTTCCTTCTGGGAATTTACAATCTCTTTATACAATCACGATCTTTGAGTCCTTGGACATCGCGTTATAAAATCCCGCGGCTATCGCCTCATCAGCCTCCTTGGAGGGGATTCTCTCGCCAGGATCCTCGCCAGTCTATTTCTGTACTGCACTAGCCTGTCATTATACCGGCTAGAGTGCTTGTTAATCTCGTCGAAGACCGTTGCCATCTCCAGGTAATCAATCGCAATAAATACCTTTGTTTTGTGCCACCTGGATTCTCTTGATCTGGCTATCGCAAGTGAGTCCTCAGATTTGGCACCCATACCTCCAAATCGGCGCAATAGTTTGTTTATATATTGTCACCTTGTTGGCGAGTGACAGTTTGCTCTTGTTGTGGAGTAGCCAAAAGTTTTTGGTCATTGCAGCTCATACGCGGATTCTCATTGCCGTTACCTACTTGGAGAAGGTAAGCCTGCGATCCAAAATGATGCCAAGGTATTTAGCCGAGTTGACCTGCAACACCGGCTTACTTTCGAATGTAATGGCAGACGGAAGGTGAAGCACACATTAGTTACTGAAAAGGCAGTACAGGAGACAGCTTTAACTTCATATTTGGCAGAGACGGCCGAATGGAAGCGGACCGCAACATGACATGCGTCTCTTCTACTTGTACTGGGCTGGCCAGCTCAAATGGCTGAAAGCGCTCGAGAAGGTGCCCCGCAAACACCTCACCTTGCTCCAAGTCTGTCCGACAACATGTCCCATTGCTGTCTATAAGCACCGCATTCCTGGTGCACCTTCTTTTGATGGCGCGCGTAGCCTTCGATAACGAGTGTGTTGCGTCGCAGGCAGTGCCAGTGTTAGCTAATCTTGTATCGAACCAACGTGTTCCGCCAGTGCACGTTGAAGCACACCCTGCGCTCTATTCCAAGCTACTTTATCCAGGAGACCTCATCCATCTAGTGCGTAGGCGTCTCTTTTCATGGATTATGAGCTGGATCTCGTTAGTGATCGATATGCCTGATGCTACTAGCTTCTGGAGTGGTATGAGTAGCCATTTTTGCTGCCGTCTTGACTTTGCTGGTGAACAGATCGATGGCATCCTCTGCTGCGTCAAGCGTGATAATTAGCGGTAGATGGTCGGAGCTTAGCTCAACAACAGACCGTATATCAATGTGGATATTCAGGATGCTTCATAGTAAAATCGATGCAGCTTGGAGAGCCTCAACTGCCGTGCGGATATCGTGTGGGACCACCTGTTGCTTGTTCAACTCAGTGCTCAGAGCAAGGTTAGCTAGCCCACGACCACGTTGGTTGGACCTTCCCGCTCCCCATAGCCAGTGGGACGCGTTCCAATCACCCGCAACAATATACTTCGGACAATGTTTGTCCAAAATGTCGTCGAACTCCAAGTAGTTTATGTGAACCTCGGGGCAATATACAGCTCCAAAGATTATTTATGCTATCACTTGGGTCATTGACAGGATTTGCATCAAAACCATACAACTTTGGCGCACCCTTTCCTCGGCAATGAGTCTCTCTAAGAAGCACAATGTAAATTTCTTCTCGCCGCACAGTCCAATTAAGGCAGGTTCGTGAACACGTCATTGGCGTCCACACTAAAATTCAGCGCCATTTTTTTGGGGGCTGCGGCATTTGTAGTACAGTGAGCAAATTGAGGATTTACGCCTGCTGCTATGTATGTTGCTGCTTCAGCATCATCATCATGAGCTCCATCTGTTTTTCGTGGATCAAGCGCAATGGGTTGATGCTTTCGTTAAGCGATTTCAGAATGGCTTCAGTAGGGTCGCAGTCGGTCTTTGAGCGTAGAACTGAATCATGGCAACTTCTAGTACTGGTGCGGCTTTTGTCTTTAGTCTGTAGATGGTGTTGTTATGGCTGAGATTGCCCCTGCTCCTTGTGCTGCACTCTGCCTCTTGCTATATCGGCGTAAGAGACGCTACCTGCTTGTAGCGATTTGTGGGTCCGAACGCTACATGACAACGCTTCTTGCTCCCACGCCGCGCTTGGGCCTAGAACGTTGTAGAAATGCCTGATATTTGAAGCAACCCGAGTAGTTGGCCGGGTGCTCCTCTCCACAGTTGAAGCATGTGCAGAGCCCATGCGTGGCCGAGTGCAACTATTCACACGATGCTCTTGCTCCCACGCCGCGCTTGGGCCTAGAACTTTGTAGAAATGCCTGATATTTGGAGCAACCCGAGTAGTTGCCAGGGTGCGCCGCTCCACAGTTGAAGCGTGTGTAGACCTCATTGCGTGGCCGAGCGCAACTATTCGCACGATGCTCACCTGCACACTTCACGCAAACGTGGGCTGGCACTGCACGACGGCTGCGCGCTTGCGTAGCGGCTTAACTGCAACCCTCATGTGGCATAAAGCCTTAACATCCAAGACTGGAAACTGGTTTTCAACTAGTGAACTTGGGTCTTGCATTTGAACCAGACAGAGAGGTAATGCATAACAGCACTGATCAAAACTGTTTCAAATAAATAATATTTATCAATTGTTTCTATGCCGCCGGCTGTAGCTCTGAGTTTAGTAGGTTGGACTATGAAACCAAGGGTATGAGGTTCAATTCCCCGCACCACCAGTATTTAAATGCTTATTATATTAATGTTAATCAATTTAATTGTTATTAACAATAAAAACAAAGTTGTTAAATTAACAATCATAATTAATAGTAAAAAAAACTATTTCTCAGTCCCTTAAGATGGTTTAATTTCCTTTTTTTTTTGATACGCCCAAACTGGTATGGCAGGACTAGTTCGATAAGTAGACGGAGGTGGTAGAATAGAAAGAGTGCCTATGGGAGAGTGGATTGAACTTGTACTGTTTACATTTGAACTAATTTAAACCTTACATATGTATGTCTGTACTAGATCGATGGACTGCTGGGTAATGCTCCTGCGTCGCGAGCAGTGTTGCCAATATTTTAGAAGCACTTCATAATTGAAACCAATAAGGATGCTATCTTCAGCTATGCTGAAGATTGTATACTCCTCACGCCCCTATTTTATGTCACGCCCATTTATGGACGTCCTCTTATATTAATAGCCTATATACCAATTTTCTTTGATTTTACTCGTTGGGTACCGGAGATATACAAATTATTGATTTTTGCTAAAAGTGGGCGAAGCCATGACCATTTTTTGGTCAAAATAGACTTCATGCCTTCAAAAAAACATACATAAGTGTGAATTGATTGAGAAACAAAAAAGGTTTCTTGCTTCTCTTCCTCTGCGTCATTTTGAATGGTAGGTACCAGTTCCAGTGGTCCGATCTTAACAACACTTTCAGGCATTTAGTCTGGGTACGTAAAACAAGGGTGTTGCCAGATTTTCACAAAGGGAAGCCAATACCGAATGACCAGAAAAAGTATCGATATTTTTCAAAATAACAACAAGCCAAACTACACTTAAACAAACAATTAAAATAAAGATCTAATTTTTAGCCTATTTTTGACGGTCTGTAACTTTGTAGGTCTTGGTCGTATTGACAAACTTTGTAAGAAGATTTTGTAACTTCTAGTTTTTGAATCTTTTGCCCGAAAAAATTTAGGAGTAACGGAAAATGAACTTATTTCGCTTTTTGGCTGTGAGACATTTTTATGGCTAACGAGTCTGGAAAATAGCCAAAAGCAAAAAAAAAATTGCCAATTTGGAAACAATGGAATTGGAATAAATTCTAACTCTAATGACTCTGTTATGAAACCGCAAGTGCTGTATTGGTTTAGCGTATGTCGTGGTGCATCCGATTGGGACGTGTCCTCTTCCTACACTGGGTTTCGTCGTTTTTCACTTTCTGGTAGAAGACACTTTTGCGCCAAGGTGACACTTTTGTGTAAATTTAGCTCTTTCTCGCCTTTTTTTTCCTATTATCCGAAAAAAACGAGTGAACCCGAACAGGTGCAAGCATTGGATTTGTAAACAGTTAAAATATTATTTACTAAAAGCGTTAATGTCAAATTAACAGGTGGATCTGGATGAAAATGGTTCTTCGTTCAGGAATAATTCTACCTTTTCAATATCGAGACACCAAAAAGCTTTTAATGTGCGGTATACCCGAGGAGAATAGGGACTTGACATTCTTCGACTTAAAAAATGTTGGTAAGTTGCGGGAGTTACCGTACAAGTTTATTACATCCGATGGTTTGTTTTATGCACACTGCTCCAATGGAATTTGTTAGTAAAACTTCTATTTATCACAGTCCGGGCAGCTTTTGGAATATACAACTTTGAGTTTCGGAATAAAAAGATTGGCTTCAATATTCCCGATGAACTACTGCTGCACTATTTGGCCCAACGTCACGACCTGACTAACTTCGTTATAGAAATAAACCAAGGTAAATAAAACTCCTCTACAAGTCATAGGCTAGTTTAAACGCTCACGAACGGTATATGTAAAAGTGCTAAATTCATAAAAACGCGTTTTATGTGCCTTCCTCATGTTCGAGGATTTGGTTGATTTGTCATTTGAATGTAGACCAGTGCCTGCATTAAGAGTGCTGGCACGGCCAATTTTCGCTTGTAAGTGGCTCCTTTTATACATTTATTAAAATCAGTGTTTAATATGCTTTCCATTCTAGCACATGATGAACCCCATGCACGAGAGATCATGTCATACGAGCCTTCATGTTCGACAGCACCAGTGTTGAGGCCACATGACGTACACGTATCTCTGCCACAAAAGTCAAATGAGAGCAGTACACATGAGTACGCAAATACTTCAACTCTATCACAAAATGCATCACCCAGACCTCATCAGCCAAGTGACCAAATCGATTCACCAATGGACCATACCAATAATTCAGATGATCATGGCTGCAACCCTGAGTCAACGCCAAAACCACGTATTGTACAGGTTTACTCAGAACACACCCCGGAATCAATGACCCAATCAATCGATCCAATGGACATTATACCGAAGTCTGAAGCGATGGCAGATCACAATTCACGTTCCCAACGATTTAATGTGCGCCAACAACCAAGACCATCGTCGCAACTTCAGCAGCCACCTCATCCAATCTCTCACCACATGCCACCGCAACAATTTTTCCCCAACTACTCGCATAGTCTGCTTGGTGCTGCTGCGGCAAGTCCAACAATGCCACCAGCCCCATCAACGCCTCAACAATCTCAGTACACACCTGGCATGGTGAATCGTTTTAGAAGTATTTTCATTTAATTTATTCTCCTAAACTACACATTAGTAATGGTTTTTAATTTTTTAGAGCGTGGTGAACGCATGTCCAAGGACCAAAAAGAGCTTTACGTAAAATTTTTTGAAGATAATCCTTGTATGTTATCGAATCGTCGAAACGACGCTCTTCTTGAGCCGCTCTGGGCGAAACTAGCATCTATGTTAAATAGTGTACCGCAAGGCGCGGTAAAAAATGTTGAAGAATGGAAGCAAACATTTGATGCTTGGCGTTATCGTATATTTATGTATACGCGATACAATTCCAAGCTAAGTGGTGCTGACGCACAGGATCCTAAGAACTATAAACCCCTTACAACCACCGATCAAAGGGCGTATGCCATGTGGACTAGTCATAAACATGCGCCGCCACAAGACTACGATAAAATTGAAATGTTCGGTAGTTTTGACGAAACGACAACGGCACACACAGATTATGATTACTAGCTACGTCTTACTTAAATGAAACATTTGTAATTACATAAGATAATATAATTTATATTGAAAACACTAATTAAAAATTCTGTACTTATTTTTATTCATACTATTTAATTTACCAGAGACGACTAGTAATTCATTTTTATAAACGTGAATTTTTCTTGCAGTTTTCGATGCACAACAAGACAATGCCTTCAACATTTATCCACACTGCCGTTGTGGGGCACAAAAGAATCGAGTCGAGTCGCCACCGCCGGAGCCCACAAACCTTTGCCAGACTCTGAATCACACATCTCAACACTCACTAGCGACGTCTAACACATTGAGCGTAGAGGAGCAGAATGTGGTCCAGGTTATGAAATTGCGACTGGCACATATGCACAACAACGCGCAGTTAGCTGATGAAAAGGCAGGTAGCTCTGCAGCATCAGACTTGCCAATGCAATCGTACGAGCAGTGTTCACCAAAAATGATCTGTGAGGAACAGGAAGATGAGTTGCTGCCCGACTCACCGCATTCGCAACATCACCATCAGCAACAACATATGCAACAACAAGATGAAGCACATGAACGTGCACAGCAGCAGTTCTTGCGGCAACAACAGATTCAACAACAGCAACAGCAATTGGAAGTAATACTGCAGGAGCAACAGAGCACAACAAATAGTACAACATCGGGAACAAACAATGGTCGTCGTAAGTACACAATGAAACAATTTACTCATAATACTCCCTTCGTGATCGAAAATTATTCACAGAACGTAAAGAACGCATGTCGAAGCGGCAAAAAGAACTGTATGTCACTTTTCTTCAGCAATATCAATTTATAAACGAACATCGACGCAATGACCCAGTTCTAGACGCCTATTGGCTTAAACTGGCCAACTTGTTAAATGCAGTGCCGCAGGGAGCCGTCAAACATGTTACCGAGTGGAAGCAGACCTTCGATAATTGGCGATATCGGGTATTTCTATATGCGCGTTATAATTCCAAGCTGAAAGGTGAAGAAGCACTAAACCCTCGTAACTTCAAGCCACTCACACGTACAGACAAGCATGCCTATGCCATTTGGATACGGAATCCGGACACTGCCCCGCCCGACCTGGACACAATGCGAAATGTTTTCGTCAACCTTGAAGAAACGCAGCAAGATTAAAACCGTATAATGGCCTTAAAGTTGTCGCCAAAATTGCCATTGATTTAGATTTAATTTCTTTATTTTTAAGATATTGAATTTGTTAGTTTGTTTTATGTGTAAGGTGCATTTTTGTTTTTTAGCCAAATAAAAGCTAAAGTAAGAAATCATATCGAATGACTGTCAATTCGCCACCTTCAAAGATTTTTGCAGACGGAGCGTGATTAATTTAATTGCCCAAAGGCATCGAGAATAAAAACAAGCATCGAACACAACACACAGGCACACAAAAAAGTGCTCGATCACGCATATCTGTTTTATAAATTCTATTGACGTTGCGCTTCATCAAACCAAAGCAGCTTTTTGATTGTATACGTTATTAAAATCCTGATCAAGTTGAAATCACACCCACCATAAATATTTTCGAAATATTTTAAATTGAACTGATAAAATAACTGTACGACTTTCATTACGTTTTATTCTTATTTTATTAGGCAATTGTTTCATCTGACAAATTTGGATATAATTTAATTTTACCTCATTCATTGAATTTATTCAAAACAGCTTTTTTTAGACTTATCAGCTGGACTGCAAACTAAAGTCGATGTCATAATCGTTATCTGAAGCTGCAACACAAATCATTAACATTCGCTTAAAACACAAAAAAAAAAAAAACAAAATAAGTTTTTAACACAGATCACAATGATTAACTAACGTAAACACAATTAAGCATGTGTTTGAACGCATTATTTTAATGCGAGTGCATTATTAAGCAGCCATCAACTGAGCTAAACTTGTCTGGAGTAAGTTTGTGAATAACCATCGTTATGAAATGGCAGAAAGAAAATTAAAGGTCAAGCGATGGCATATCTAATTTCATTATAGGTCGCATTGATTACGCCGCCTCAAGCTAAGCTGCCAATTATGGACATGAGTTAGGCCTCAGTCATAGCCTACAGTATGGTACATGATTTAAGTACGTCAGAAGCGCTTTGAATTTATGTTTTATTGTCCGCACTTTAATTAACACGCTCAACCCACACAAATAATCAATTTTCAATACATCGATTCACAGTGCTTTAAACTTTACTTAATTAACTTAGGTTTATTTTTAAACTTTTGGCTGCCCAACTGAGTAGGAAGTTATTAAATATGTACATTTTCTCTTACAATATATTTTTGGAAGGTATTGTTTACTCAGTTAATTATTTTGTTATTAACAATAAAACATAACAAATTATTCATAATTCATCAAAAAAAAAATAATCAATTGAGAATTTCACAAATAATCTTACAGTTTAATAACTTCGATGGTTTTGGATTTTGTATAGAGTCTTAGAAGTGTTTAAATTTTGTTATAGATTTCATATGAGTTGTGTTCAAATAGCTCAAGCCACTTCAGATAACCTTATGCCGTGCCAAAAAGGAGCACACAAGACAAAAAAAAACTGATACACAAACAAATAAACTGAAGCCGAAGTCGGTTGGTTGCCTCGTCGATCTTGGCAACAGATTCCAGTGGTACCGCTGTCGCCGACGCTGCGCCGTGCTAAAGCTCAAATTTCAGCGACGATTTTACGTTTCGCCGAACGATGCTTTCAGTGTGGCTCGTGGCTTCAACCTGCTCTGTCACGCTTTTAAGTGAAGCGCAAAAGCAGTCGACAATCAAAAAAAAAAAAATAAACATCGAATTTAAAAGTAATAAAGTGTAAAACTCTGTTCTGAAGTGTAAAATCAATGTTTTATATTTTTTTATAAAACCAAAGAAAAATTATATAAACTAATCCTGTGTTAATTCCTTTCAAATGTACATTGTTTATACTAAAACAAACGAAAAAATATATTTTTTTGCGTCCAAACACTTCACATCAAAAGTTAACAAACAATTCAGAATATTCAATAAAAAAAAAAAAATATTAAATAAACAAACAAAAGAATAAAAATCAAATTACTATGCAGGAAAAAATGTTGTATTCGAAATAAAAAGACTCAAGCCCCAAACTTGACTGCCTGCAGCGTAATTCATACTCAGACGTACAATGTATTATCCATTGTCAAGGCTCATGCATTGTGCAGCGCAATTAATCAACTTACGTCTGACGAATCTCAAGAAAAGCTTAGACCCCTACTTAAGGCAAATCTGATATATTGTTTGCATTTTAGGTGAAATTCAATGAACGCTTGCATCTCTTTGCTTTGCGGATATTGCGGAAAACTTGAATTAACTTTTATGGTTTTGAGTGCTCTTAAAAACCGAGCGTTCATAAAAAGGGCCTTAATTTGCACTTAGCGCAATATGTGCTTCACAAAACAGTTTTTAAGTCACGCTTTGTTGTTGTGGCGCAGTAAAGCAGACAATAAAATCACAGTGACGAGCAAGAAAATTTGCATTTAAATATGTCAGTTGACATATGTATGCATAAGCAAATTATACTGAAGTTTGTGGGGCATTCAGCGGATTTGCGGTGTGTGGCACTTTCTGTACTCAACTTCGTAATTTCAACTCTTGTTTCTGTTTGTCCACACTGCGATGGTCAGAACAACTTTGATGTTAAGCTGATTTAACAACTTAAAACTGTCTGACCAAAACTTGCCGCACTTACCATAAAGTAGACAATTAATATGCGCAACTTGTGTATTTTGCGACACTTGAGGACTTAACTTAAATCGATTCATAGTCGAATGAGTAAAAATGTTCACTCGACTGTTTACGCATGCGCAATGCGTCGCCTTAAAAGACAAGACGAGACGCATTGCATTGCATTGACTCTTGCACGAAATACAAGCACATAAATTAGTGCACAACGAAAAAGGCTAAAAGGTGTGACTAGGTCAAAGCACATCAAACCAATTTCTTATCAATAAAAATGGCGTTGAGAGCCGACCGAGTGAACTAATATAACACTTTACAGGTGTTGAGAGGCAGCTGTTACATCAACAGGCGCCAACAAGCCGACAGCAGATTTTTGTTTTCATTTGGTGCAACTTCAAAAGTAGTGCGTGGCAAACAAGAAACAATTAAAAAGCCACACATCATTTTTCTGTGTGTGCAGTGGGGCACTGAGTTACTGAGCTACTGGGCAGCGCAGCGTGAGTGTTGCATAATGTCATCGCCAGCAAAATGATGGCAATTTGATATTTTCATTGTTTTTATGTACATGCACATTTTATATTTTTTTGTTTCTAACGAAGGAGAGGTGTTTGCTAGACTATTAATACACAAGCCTGCATCTAAAATTTCTACATAATCATAAAAACATACACAAACACGCTCATATATAAGCCTTCGAGTCAATGCGCATGTACATATGTGGCTGTGTGTGTATGTGTGTGTGTGTACGCGAATGTGTTTTATTGAAATTTAATAAGCATTATAGAAACAACTACTGCAATCAAACATCAATAAAAACAACAATAGTAACATTAACAACAACAAAGGACAGTACGAAGTGATTGTTAAAGCATCATCGAGCAAAGACCACGAATAAAGGCTAACGGTAGCCCTTGCACACTCCACCGCTCACAAAGCAGAAGTGCAAAAGTGATTGTACAAAAATTGTTGCAAAATTAACGGAAACTACTTCGATACAACAAAAATCTTCTTAGCCTTCAGCGAAGCGCTTCAAAATGGTAAGTGTCTCATTACTACAAACAATTTTCTCTCTCTCTCTGTCTCTCGTACTCGCTTTTGTCAACTTTTATATAAACGTGAACTTTCAATTATTCTGACATCAGACGCTTTTACTCGTATGTAATCATATCGAGTCAATGTAACTCAAACGAAATGCGTAATTACGATCATTTTGCTCATTTAAGTCAAAAAATATTGTCACAAAAATGCGCAATCGGTGACACGAGCGACGCTTGCAGTACATGCTTGGAGCCAGCATAAGCGAGCGAAGAGTGAACGAAATACGCTAAATTCATGCACATAAATTAAAAATATAAAATTGTAATTACCAAATTACTTCTTAATTGAATAAATCAATGTATGTTAATTCAGTGCCGCAACTACACTGATGGCAGATGGATTGATCGACGGACGCAGTCGGACGACTCGAACTCAACATATTTAAAAATTTTGCAAGACGGACAATGACCTAGAATGTAATGTTTTTAACTGTTGTTGTTCTTAATTCGATTGGTTGAAAACTGACAGCTTTGTCAATATGACCAATACGCATAGCACGTTCGTGTCTTAAGTCTTTAGTTTCACTTTATTGTTTCTTCGACAGACAGGAAGCAAAGCAACAAAATGTCAATTAGCAAAACTTGTTTCGCAAATTCTATTAATCAAAATTAGTTTTTGTTGTAGTAAAAATTTTGATTCAATTGACTTAACTATTTCGAGGTAAGTTGAAATCCCAGTCATTTAAAACTTTCATTGCTGAAGGACGACAGTCAATATGCAAGAGATTAATTCTCAAAGAATTATTCGCACGTTGCTTCACAATAAGCGCTCATAAAAAATAATCATCGTATTGATTAATTATCACATCGTTCCCAGGCCCTCGAAGACAGATGCACATTAAAATGATGAAAACATGAATCCCACAGCAAACAATCAATGAAGACAAAAAAATAATATGTATATATACATATATATGTATGATGTTAAAAAACAATTTTAAACTCGATACAATAGAGCTCAAATCAGCAATAGAAAAAGAAGCGGGCACAAAGCAACATTATTGATTGCAATTATTTAAGTAAAATGATGAATGCGCATTTTTGTTTTCGCGTCAGCCACCGAATTTGGCTGCTTCGCCCCGGCTGCCAAATACGGAGCGCCGCATGATTGGGCAACAAGCCGTAGTAAATTGATTGGCAGATGAGTAGAGACCATAATCGAGGCGCCAAAGTGAAGACCAACGGAATTATTCGCAAACAACTCATGTTTGGTTTGACCTTTTTGATGTGAGAATATAATGTGAAATTTGTTGGTGTGATTTGTACAATGCAACTAAACAAAGAATTTTTTCAAGATAAAGAAAACTTCGTTTTTTTGAGTATTTGAAGCAAGAGCACATCACACAACATCAACTCTTTGTTAGACGAGCGTTGGCATAGTTTCCCCCAAATAACCTCTAACAAATGTTAGGCGGGTTTGTTATCCACTCAACGAACTTAAAAACAATCACAGATAAAACTGACTACCGTCCGACAGACCGACCGACCGACCAACTAAACACGCAATCCAAAATATCTGATTATGCGCCTAATCATCAGTTGCAAACGAGTTAATCGTTGACCGTTAGTGCCGCAAACTTTTGGCTGCAGCAAGACATTAAAATGTTTTTAGGTAACTCTTAGACAATGGTCATGATAATCATAGTGCACATTTTAACCTGAGGTAGTCGGTTATAGGTCATTGTGCTACCATTGATTGCTTGTTGTTGACTAAAACAGAAAAAAAAAACAAAATAAAACTATAAACAAAATTTGTCTTGTGTTTTTAAATTATGTATACAACCCAAAAATGTTTGCAGTTATCTCAAATTATTAATTACCACTCAAGACACTCGGCTGTAACTCTAACCCAGCAAATGGGTTAAAGTTTTTCTTGTACAAGTGTTTCAACTAACACATTCCAACCGAACTGACTTCCAACTTTTGACAATAACAACAGCACCCAAACACATAACTCATCCACTTGAGTTGACTGAGACTTCATTAAACAGCATGACGCCATACAAAACGCAAATAAAAGACGCCATTTTCTTGTCTCACCACACATTTGGTCTTTGTGGTTTTATTGGCTTTGTCATTTCCTATTCTGAGTTTTGAAGAATTGACCGTGAACTTGAATTGGATTTTGGGGATTTATTTACTGCGCTGCGAAACCGAATTGTAACATTAAATTGTTTCGTGCGTGTTTCGTGATAATTTGTGTACGCGAGTACTGCGCAGTGATCTATCAATTCATAATCTGACAAAAACTACTTTGCTTAATGGATTTCATTGTGTTTATTTTATCGTACAGTTTGATTTGCTCTTTTTTTTACCCGATTAGTTGAATGAACTCGTTTGTAATTGTACTCCGACACACCTTGTTTTAACAGAGTACTGGTGAGCAGCTTTTTTTTTTGTATTAATTTTTGAAGCGCTAAAAATTTAGAATTCTGGAAAAAATAAACGTTTGTAATTGAACGAAAATTAATTAAGTAATCCTCATGGAGCTTGTGGCAATTGTAGTTGTTAGTTTATTTTACGTCTTAATAAACCGCTATTAGTTAATATCGGCGCATTAACTTGGCTCATTTTTTTCATTCTCAATTTAAGTTATTATTGTTTTTTTATTGAAAATGGTTTAGTAGATTATTTAGGTCACGCTGGGTTAGTCATTACAGTAGCCTGGTTGCAGTGCCGCTGTCCATGCCGCCCGGTTTCATAACAGAGCTCACTATTGAATGATCGAAAGATGCGGGTGTTGCATTTTATAGTTGACTTTTGGCTTTCGCGTTGTCTAACGTTACCAAATATTGAAAACATTTTGCCAGTAAGTATTTGAAATAATTGCCTTTTAAGCATAATTTGATAATAATCGCCATTTTATTGCTTTTGTTGCAACAATTTGTTTTGGATAAACCTGCCACATTTAATGCAATGCAGGCTTGCGGAATTCATCCAATAACTGCAAACTACTTTTTGTGCTTATGAGGGACCCACACATATAAAATTTTTCTCTGCCTCAGATAAATTTAGTACATTCTGTAATTAGTAACTTTTTTAGTTCGGCTTAACTGCGTATTCTCTCAAGTATCAGTAATAACTCCCGCACAATGCCAACAACAAAGTGTAGCACTTAAGCGACAACCAAGGCTGACAGCTGAAAAAAAATATTATAATACTTATAAAACAAAAGCTTGGAACGTTGAATGCAATGAGTGAAAAAGCGGGGAAGATTGAGCGGGGAACTTCATTATTGACTGTTTGCAAGTATCGCTTACAAGAGGTGTTCAAATGAATGTTTGTTCGCACTTCTGTTAAGCGCCTCAAAAATATGTCCAAGAGACAAAACAGAAACAAGCAGCCAAAAACGAAATAACACGGCTCGTCAAATTTAACGCCAGCTTAACTTATTCATTTATGCTACTGGTTGACTGGCTGACTGACTGGCTGACTGGCTGACTAACTGACTCACTTGCTGACTTACCGACTGACTGACTATCATGTCAACTGTCAGCTGAGCTCATTGGAGGAGTAATAGCAGGCAGGTATGTACATCTGTGGAGCGGAACGGCAGAGAAGTGGCGTAACAAGCAGCACGACATCAAGGTTACGTTTAATTGATGATTGCTGCTTAGAGTACAGAACAAACGATTCAACAATTCAAACAAACGACTCAACTTGCATGGTTACACGTACTCGTTGCAAGCGTGTACATCGACAATTTGCTAAGCCTTGAACTTCCGCGACCAAGCGCTCGTGCTTTATAAATACATTGAGAGGCAGCAAGTCGACTGTAGCTGTGAGTAGTGAAGAGGTGTGGACAACGCTTCATCTTCATTTTGTTGTTCATTATTATGTAAATGAGCGGGATGGCAACTAATTACTGACCGCGCTTAGCGCCATGTCAGCGAATTTTGTTGTTGCGAGTTGGGCATGTGATTGTAGTCGCGGATTTTAAACGTCAACGTTGGCGTCTTTTATGCAGACTGAAACCGCTGTTAGCTCATGTGTGATGATGATCAGCACTTGCTTGTGCCAGCAAATCAACATTCCAAGGTTGAAAGTCGTCGTCGTTAGAACGTCTCCAAACTGGATTGGAGCAAGTGCTGGCCATGGCGGATATCTTCAATTCAGTCAATGCGATTAAGATGTAAATTTAATGAGCGTTGGATTTTCTGTATATTTAGATTTATAGCCAATTTCAATGGTCTCTGCTTGCGTTGCATGAGTTTCCGGTATTATTAACCACATTTTAGCGCTGCTCATACAATTTTTACAAATAATGTAATAAAATTCAACAGATGTTCAACGTGAGGCAGAGCCAGTTTTGTACAATGTGCTTTAAATGTTTGTACATGATGTCATGGCAACGAGAAGCGCACGATCATAGAAAAATCTGTTAGTCAGCCACAAATTCAATATCATCGTAACACTTGAGCGATAACATGAAATAATTAGTGATGTACTTGACATTGTGTAACTTAGAATTGTAAATGTGATTGTAAAGCGTTTAATTGATTCATTAATAATCAATTTACAAGTTGCATATTCATAAATGGCTTTCCAGCCACACTTACACGAAACGAGTTCAAGTTCAACTCTAAAACGTTTGCCCACAACACATTTCGCTTCATTTACAATTTTCAACGCACTAAATAAAGCACTTTTAATTGACAACGAAAACATATCACATTCAAACTGAGAAATGATTTTTGAAAATGAATAAATGTGCGAAAGGTGAAACAGATTTCAATTAAAGTCGGTAAAGTCGAAACGTTGTGTCGCATAACGAGTACTTACACCAACAAATGACTCAAGGCACGAACTCATGGCGGTGTTTGTTTAAGATTCATTGACAAACGATCACGTCGCGATTGTGACGACGAAAGATGAGCTCAGCTGGTTTGTTAAGATGAGACAATGCGGCGAGCTTTGCGCGTTGTAATGATAATAAATTGCAATTATGTGTATCTGAATAGTTGAAGCGAAAGGCGTGTTTTCGCGATCGGCGAGTTGACGCATACAAAATGTTATTGAGTTAATATCAAATTTCTTCATTTTTCTCTCTGCACAGCTCTCAACTGACGTCTGTCTGCTTCTAGTCACGTGCTGTCTCAGTGCTGCCACACTCACTTTGGCGATACGCGTCGAATGGGGTACAAACAAAGGACCGATTGTCCCTCCAACGCCGCGACCGCAGGTACGTCCACTGCCACCCTACCGTGAACCTGCGCCTGTCTGGGAAGATCAACACGATGACATACCAAATCCCAATCCATATGTGTAAGTCACTTGCAATATCCAAGCCAATGCAAATATTTCAAACTCTATTGCAGTTATGTATTGCCGCCGCCATCACGTCCACGCACGTGGCCCATTCCCTATGCTGAAAACGACAATTACAACAACAAAAACCGCAACTATGGCATTCTCACAACACAGCCACAAAAATCAGCGGCAGGCACCACACAAATCGTAGCCGCACTGGCACCCAAGTATGTGCCGAATGTGGGCTGGCATTATGTGGCGGTCATCCAAAATACCGCAGCTGCTGCCGGCAATCAATTTGGTGCCGCAGATAAGCTGCAAGGCAAATATAATGCCAAGACAAAGAAGTATAAAGTCTACGAGAAAGTCAAATATGCGCCCCTCAACTATGTAAGACAACTCAATTCAAAGCGTTTTGTGCGTTATTAGCGATTAGGTTTTGGCTTTAGATTACGATCATGCCGTTTCGTGGCTGACAGCAACGCTAATTGAAACGCTTAGTACCTTTAAGTTATGCTTTTGTACATATAATTGAAGTTGTATTGGAAATAAAACTTTACTTGCCTCCTTGAACCCTGTAATCGCTAATCATTGTACATAAATGTATCTGCTTACCATCCAGTATCATTCACGCTTCACGTAGCTCTAAACGAATACACAATTCACATGCATTGTAGAAACATCTTAACACACACACACATAAACATATGCATTCATTCATGCATATATACTTTCGTCCCTCTCACATACTCATTCATTCTCGTTGCAGTATCGCCCACCAAAAGCGCAATCGCTTGTACCTGAAGCTGATTTCAAACAACACTTGCCACTTGCCGGGAAACCGCCCGTTTTCAATGCAAAGGTTGGAAAACAAACTGACTCAGTTACTTCCACCAAGAAGCCACCAACAACGACTGTCAAAATTGATACAGAAGCAATAAGCAAAAAAAATGTGTCTGAAAAAGCCAAACGCGAAGAGAGAAGTGATGCGAAAAAGTTAATACAACAAACATCAAAGTCTCTCTTCAGCACGAACACCAGTTGAACGCCCGGTCAAATGGCAATTCGTTCATGTGGGCGCTGCTATTTTTTTAAATTTAACAAACAATAAAAAATAACATATTAAAAGACTTTGTGTAAATATTAAACTGAATAAAATTCGTTTTAGAGCAGGAAACGTTTGCTTTTTTATGGTGTCGTTATTAACGATTTCGTCAAACGTGCGCAAATTTAACGCCAAGTGTCAAAATGGCAAAACGAAAGACTTAGGCAACAAACTGCAACTTAAATTTGTCTTAATTACGGCAAGCGTTATATGCTTGTGTATAGGAATTGGTAGTTGCGATTGAATTAGTGTCATGGTGTTGAGTTACGCGTGGCACTGACATCGACTTAAGGCCCCTTGAGGCGCCACCTCGTGCAAACTAATGAAACGAACATGAGAAGACCGTTAAATTCGACCGTGGTGAATACGTTTTAACTGTGTTTTCTACTACGTCAGTTAATCAACAGTAGTATGCATATATCACTCATGTATGTGTGAGCGGTATGCGTTGTGGTTTGCCCTTAAGGCGTCAAGCAATTAAGACAATTATTGCAAGAAATTGATAACAGGCTGCCAAGGTGCGCATTTAACCCGGCCAAGCGCTCTTTATGCTAATGACAGAGCGCTCCTATACAGTAAATACAGAGTCAGACGCCGATTTCAACTCTTGCTCATTGGCATATGCCGTTTTTATTTTATTTTATTTTATTTTTTGTTTCTGTATAATCACTGCAATGTCATTAACCGCCAGTGATTATTGACATTTTTGTAGTATTGTTTTGACTAATTTTTGATGCTGATTTCGAGTTTCACGTTTTATTCAGTCAGTCACAACAACAGTGTTGAATGTGTATGAGCGCATATATTTTGAATAATTTTAATTAATGAAATAAAACATTAAAAACAATTTTTGTATTAAATTAAAATTGTTTTTACAAATGTTATACTTTGTGAGAATCTCATTGACGATGCCAAACAAAAACGCATGGGGCATAAATCAAATTTTAAATAATTAAATTACATTCTTCCTGCGTAGCGATTAAATATTACTCTGTCAATGTAAGCATATCGTAAGACAATTAAATCGTCAATGGATAAAAGAAGCAATCTGGTCATTTGAATGACCTTGGTGAATGTGATGCTTTGCTTTAGGAAGTATAAAGAGTCAACGACCTGGCAGTGTCCTGAAGAATAGAAAAAAAACAACACCTATGGCAAAGGTAGCGAGCTACTTGATCAGCCTGTTAATGTGCATGATTATATTGCAACACATACAATTTTTTGCAACTATCAACAACTAAACTGGATCGCGCAATGTTGTATTTATTGCACAGTCACGTTGTCTGCTTCAACATTGTATCGATCAACACTCCAAGGGTGAACAAAGTGTTTTTCTTGTTGCTGAAAATGATGCAATCAGAAATCATCTGACAACGTTTTTCACACTTCGTTAAAAAAAAGTCAAAATCACAATCAAAATCCTAAGGCCAAACGCCAATTTGGGCTGCAAAAAACGCTTCATTTCCACTTTAGGGTTCCTTACAATTGACCCTTTGGCACCTTAGTTTTTTTTGCAATGCAATGCCTTGATAAAATGCAATATTATGCTTGATGTGTTTGTTGTTGTTAATAACTTTCTTTTGGATTGAATATTTGTTAGTCTCGACTTTTTCCATTCGTTGGTCATGACATCACGTTTTAGGAAAATGCAAAGATTTACACAAGGCAATTTCTGTAAGCATTTGTAAGCTCATAAAACGAATGCCCTTTTGATAGGCTTCACCTGCGATTTGCACGCTTTTGAAAGGTATTTGAAATTTGACTTCTGTGCGATATGAAATGGCCGAACATTTATTGAAAGTCACATAAATTGTTTATTTTTGATGGTAGAGCTGACGGTGGTGGAGGAAGTGACATCTAGTATGAAAGCTCCTTTAACGGTACCACAAATGACATTACACAATAACACAAAACTCCATCTGTCTTGTTCGGCCTCCGATTCAATTCACTTCGAATGTCCGCCGGCACTGTGCCCCATCATCATCGTCATCATCACCAACGCCGCGACGATCGTCAGTAGTAGGCCAATCAAACTTGTTCGGCTCGTTGCTTGTTTTTCTGGAATTTTGATTTTAACTCTTGTCTGCTTTAAAGACAGTGTTTGTTTTTTTTTTACGAAGCACTTGTGGTTAATTGCAACGTGCAGAAGCTACATTCAGGCGTGCGGACGGGGCGTGGTTGCAGGAGTAGATACAGTCGGCACTAAATTAATACTATACACGTTTTTCATTCAACATTAAGTGAATGAGACTCGTCCATGTGCAACATTTACCCGATGTGAGGCAACTCACCAATGGCACAATGGAGACACGACACAATGCAGATCATGACAGACTCTGTGCTGTGCGGAAATCTTAATAAACAGGTGGAAATGCCTCATGTATATTTAAACAAAGTAAAAAGAAAACAAAATAAGCAAAAGCGATAAAAATGTGCAAATATGTTGAGTGCTCTGTTTAGCGTAACAACTTCAATTAAGTCAGCTTTGTCACTGCCATAACATAAACGATATTTATGTGCGGGTGTTCGCTGTCACAGCTTCATTTTTATTCCATTTGACAAGTTGTGGTTCTTTTGATGCCCAATGGCAGAGCTTAATAAAATACACTCACAGAATCGTTCGTTAGACATGTAAAGTAAATGCACACAACTCAAATTAATAATTCATAATTTTCTCAGTGTATGGCAGTCGAACTTGTAACGCGAATTAGAAATGGAGCTAGGACGAATGCTGAACGTGTTACGAGCAAATCGTTGAATGCAACTTTATGAGAAAAACAAATCAAAGACTTCAAACCAGTTTACGGCACATTTACATAATAGGCTAAGAAGCAAGCAAAAAATACAATATAAATCTCGTAGCCACAACAACAACATGACTAACAATGAACAAGTTAAGCAATGACAATGACAGTTGTTGTTGTTATTGTTGTTTTATACTTGCAGTCCAGTTAACATTGCTGAAATGGAAACACATTCACGCATACACACTCACACAGACACAAAATTCGCGGAAAAAGGCCAATTTGAAGCGTGCATTGAAAATCGTTCATTGAAGTTCATGGAAAATGCAAATGAGAGGAAATGCGAATGCGAAGGAAAGACTTCGCCAGCTAGGAAAATTGTGAATATATGAGATTGAACTTTATTTTATGCAAATTGGTATGCGTGCCAGTTAACGGTCGATTTTTAATTTTTTATTTTATTTTTGTTTGCGGTATTCAAAACACTTTCGATTCAGATGGAAATCACGACTTTCGACGTTATTGACACGAACTTTTTGCAACTTTAGAACGTTCACTTTGTTTCGGAAGCATATCTTTGCTTGTATTAATCGAATCGCTCGTATCGTAACACGTTTCTTTGTTTCAATGATGAAACCATGCCGATTGATCTGCGCAGCTCCCATTGAAAAACACGTTTCGGCACCAAAGAGGCTCCCTATACTTGTGAAACATTTGTTGTTTTATTTAGCATAATCTTGGCGGCACTTTTGCGTACTGATTTGCTTGCAGCGTACTGCTGTATAAGTGTTCATATGCAGCATGACGTTGCGGCTTTCCGCGGCTAGTCAAACATTCAGTACATCTGCAGAACATCAAAATCAATTGTTAAATACGGTTTGCCTCACAATAACCCGTAATTATGTTTCTACATGAACAATGTTGTTTCAGCATATGAATTCGAATGGCGCGCGATCGGGCGAAGTTGTGCTGGAAGCGACCACAAGAGCCGCTTAAGAGTTTTAATTAGATTTCTGTCAAACAATGATTGCGAATCTTGGCGGCGAAATTAAAGTGCAAAAAGTGATCATCATCACCCAACAATAAAAAAAAAAACAAAACATAAAAACCAAAAAATGGACATTAAATGAACACAGCCATGACTAAAACAACAACAACACTAACAACAACAAAAGGGCCGCATGATGCCGCATTTCAAAGCTTTCCGAGTTCATAACCGCAAACAAATCCTCAAAACGAAGCTTGCTGCTCTTCATTATAGTTGTTGTCGGCTTGTAACCACAAATTAGCCGAACAGCAAAGTTGCAAAATATTTAATCTATGAACAAAAACTGGCAAACAAAACAGCGAACTGCAAAAAATAATAAAAAACCATCAAACATCGCGGCTCGAACTCTCGACTTAAAATCAGTTCAACAGACTTTTGACTTATGTCAGCTGCCAGCCGATAATGATGCATCACTTTAGGCCTCTGCTAACAACTCGTCATTGCTGTCGCTACCATCGCTTTTGTCGCTGCTGCCGTTACTGACAATGAGCGAATGTAAGTCAATGACATGTGTTGCAACTTGCAAGAGCATGCGAAAAGCTGCATACAATCACCATGATCACCTGTTTAGAAGACTTGCTCCCCGCTGCAAGAAATCAAAATTAGATTGTTATCGAAGTAATCTGTGCTGAGTTGGCACAAATGATGATGCGATGATGCGATGAAGCTATTCGCCTTGCGCTAAAGCAAGAAGTGAATGCTGTGCTTTGTGCTGGCCAGCTGTCTGAACGGCTTTTTGTTGTATCACTGTTGTGCGTTTTTCCAACGCTTCGAAAATTAAGGAAAGAAACCAACGACAACAATTAAAGCTGTCAACAAAGTGACCCAACATTTCCTCGAAAAGATCGTAGCGAAGTTATGACCACGATGAAATTTTCATCGTGACAACAGCCACAGCAGCTGGGAGCTGTCATGTATGCTGACAGCTATCCGAACAATTTCAATGATTTTATATGAGGTAAGCACACAATTGCGAGGTGCGCAGACTATGCCACTTTTTAAAGTAAACACACATTGACTACGCCTCACTTTATTGAAAAGGTGCCACAAGTAATTAAAAAAGGAAAAATCCACAAAGTATGCAATGTGACGAGCAACACAGTCGGAGCCTAAAAATGTGTGACGGCTAGTAAGTTTAAGTCATCTTAGAGCTAGATTGCGCCGAAAAGTCGACATTATGTTTTTTACAAAATTCGAGCTTTCAAACCTGAAGCACGGTAAAAGATAAAAAAACATAAAATATAAGAAAACAGCTTTTAAAACAAATTGATTTACGCTTACGATAGATAGCGTAGATCTTTAAGTAGCTTCATACACTTGGTTTGTGCTAAAAGTCTAGCCCTAAATTTGAGCATCCACTCGCGAAACTTTTATGCAAAGTTTACAGACCGTGAACGTTTTTCCTGTGCCATACTCAAGCATAAATTTCATCGACAACGGATGGAAATGCAAATGGTGCACATTCAGATACGAAATGGTGGCAACTTTAATTGGCCGTGAATTGTTCGTATGCCTTAAAAAGATCAGACAAAACGCGCCAACGCTATGCCTCGCCAATTTGCCATATTTAGTACGACATTAATTTGAGTTGTAGCAAAACCTACAACAGTCTGCAACATTACACAACTGAATGGAAACGAAAAGCGACTAATTGTATATGCAAACAAAAATTCTCATATCAATAAGTTTAACTTTATTTCACAAAAAATAACTTAAGTCACATCATCTTCTTCGACTTCGTCGTTGCGAAAATTACAAGTGATTTAAAAACGATTTCAAACTCGCATTACAAACTGATTTGCTTAAAAACTAAAAAATAAAAGCTCGGTGAGTTCAGGATCAAGGCTAGTAATGCGATGAGTAGTGTCCGTGGGTGTGACCATAATGTCCGGTTTCGTACTGTGGCACGTACTCATACTGCGCGGCTGAGCCGGGTCCATAGCCCTCATAGTCGTAGTCGTAGTGGATGGGCGCGGTGGGCGTGTAATGTTTTGACACTTGAAATAGTTTTACGCAAGTCAAACAAAATGGATTAGTAGCAGAAATAAACAGAAATAAAAGAGACAAAAGGAAATCGAGTTCGACTTAAACTTTGAGATTGGAAAATTTGTAATAATGACCGACAAAAAGCGCGCGCAGCTGTTGGCAAAATGTCTTACGACTTTTTGCTCGGCATCAGTCTGTTTAGCTGAATGAAGTTGCTCTTATTCGATCAGCCGCTCGTTCACTTTGTGCAAGAAATGTGAATAATCTCTTGTCACGAATTTGTAACAAAAGCTGTTAAACAAATGTTGCAGGTATTATTTGTTGATTTTAGCAAAATAACAATTTGTTTTTTATTTTTTTACTTTTTTCTTTTTCTTTTTGTTTGTTTTTTTTAGATTTTTTTCTGTTTGACTTTGCCCATAATTACTTTGGAGGTGAATGTGTGTGCGCACGTTCGTTGCCTAAGTCTTTTGTTTGGGTGCACAACTACGAAACACAAAACAAATTCTTAATTAATTTATTACAGCATAATTCGTGTAGTTTATGCAAAGAATTGCTTATAAAGATGTGGACGCATAGCAAAAAGGAGCCAAATTATATAAGTTTTTCACATGCTGTGGCAACAGCTTTCCCATCAGTTATTATGGCAGAGGCATGCAAATAAAGCCGCAAATGATTTGACACAACAAAAAGCGTTGCGACATTGAGAAATTTCAACGCCGCCGCGTCGACGGTGTTGGCAGCCGCAATATGAGATAAAATGCAGGGAAAAACTCTTTTGATTGTTGCTGTTGCTGTTGCTATTGCTGATGCTGTCGTTGTCGTTGTCAGCGGCAATTGCAATAGCCGCTTCTGTGGTTGTGTCTGTTCGGTTCTTTTTTGTTTTTATTTCGCGTTGCAACAATAAGAAAACAGCAAACAATGCAACGCACATTGGGATGCAAAGAGTCATTGCAACTTTGGGAAGCTTTCGAGTATCGAAGTATGGTGACTGCATCTGCGGCAAAGGCATCGACAATTTGATGACGCATATGACATAATTAATGTGGGAACGAGGCACCGATAGTGCAAAGCAAAGTCGAACTATTGCTCGACTTATGAAATTGCGTTTGTGTTTTTGTTTTTGTTTGCATTTTTTGTATTAAATAATCACGTCTAATTGACTGACAAATTATTCTAATCTGATTTATGTAAAGTTATTACAGCAGCTACACCTCAAACACTTTTAATGACAACGCCTACAAAAAATTATAGAAGACAACTGAAACACAAAGACGAATGAATAAGCGTGCACAAATGTTAAACGCTGCTTATTAGTATGCTGAATAAGCTTTGTACAGATTTAGCTCATTCAGCGCGGCATCGGCTTCATCATCCGGTCGCAGCTTGAGAAGCTGATTGTTCAAGTAGTTGGCATTATGCCTGATCAGCTTGAGCATTCGATATGTGTCCATTCCTGTAGGAATAGAGTAAAAGGAAAAGAAAGAGAGAGAGAGAGAGCACAATTCAGAGATGAGACGACACTAAGAATGGTCAGAGTGAATCGGGACGTGCCGAGTAACAAACAAACTAAACGAAGTGAGGCGGTGCCAGAGCTAGAGTCAGATAGAAAATGGTAGTAACCTAAAGGACTTTTCGGTGATAAAGTGTGCACTCGCATTCGATTTGCTTTCTTTGCTTACCATATGGCGCAGGTGAGGCCGCTACCACAACTGGTGCCGGCGCATAGTGCGCCACGACTGGCTTATGTGCTACAATCGGCTTGGCTACAACTGCCTGCGCATGAACAGTGGGCCCCGATTTGGTGACGACTGCGTTGAAACCATGAATGGGATCTGCCGTATAATCCACTGTACGTATCGAGCCATCAGGTTCGACCAAAGAGTATTGTCCTGTATGTACATATGTATGAAAGAAAACGTATGCAGGGCGCATAACAATGCCAGCTGCCAATGAGTGGCGTTACTTACCCTTAACAACATCACCGTCGCGAGTTTCGTGCTGAGATTTAACATCGCCAGTGGAGTGATCGGCGACGCCGTAGTTGAAAGCATACTTCGGATGGTCCTATGAGCAATACGAACAAATTACATTTATTTAAAGTTCAACACTTTTTTTATTTTTTAATGCTAAGAAATTTTTGTCTTTAGTCATTCTGATAGCACTGAGACTCACATAGTAATCGACAGCATATCCTGGCCGCGCGTAAACTGCGCTTGTGCAAAACAGAACGGCGAACAACACAAAATTCCATAGATTTGCCATTTTTCACTTTTTATTTGAAATTCGATTCTTAAATTAAATAAAGGCAAACAATTATCTTTTAAAATAAGTTGCACGGATTTGAGTATTTCTTTTTTTTTGTAATTTACTTAAAGTATTTCCACGGCACGAATAAGATGCAAACACTGCCAAGCTGTCCGGAATACTGTGTCAATTCTAAGATCAAGTTTCCATTAAATACGAAAAGCGAAAACGCAAAACGCGCGAAAAGTGACAATGCGAAGAGCAGCACAGAAGCGACGGCTGCGTCAACAGCGATGACAGCAACAGTACTAGCGGCATTGCCGACGCCATTGGCAACGCCGACGACGTTGACTGCGGCTGCGGCTGTAGAGACGCTGCGCTGCATACTTCATGTCGTGTTGCGATGACCGCGATGAAGTCGACTCAAGACTTTTCATTTCTCAGTCACTCAACTGTGGCGACGCAATGTTTTGCTACTAGTCGACTTGATTTAATTCAGTTCAGTTCAATGTGAGTCTCCAGTGATTCACAGTTCATGCTGGTGTGCTGCTGTGGTGAATATGCCGTCGTCGACTGCGCTGCCTTCATGCAGCAGTTAATAATATTATTGCGGCATATGACGTTGCTACACTTTGGCGCTGTTTCATTTTTTTATTTATTTATTTTTTTTTTTGATTCTGCTTCTTCTTATTATTCGCTCAGTGATATGGGCTGAGGCAAGTGGTGCAAATAGTGACCGATTTAAGAGACAACAACAACGAAATCTTTTCAGTCATCGATCGATTGAACGTTTTAGCTTTTGCAACTGCAAATCCAAAGCATTAAACGAAAGACTTAAGAAACGAACTTCCTTGTGTTGCTTTAAATTTGAAGACCGAAGGAAATTGTTTGACAAATATTAATGTATCGTTTGTTGACAATTGGGTCAGTTTCAATAGCGGCCATTAATTTTTGAAGTTCTCAGTTTATTAAAATACAAAAAACAAGAAAACTAACAACAACAATCATAATTGAGGCACATGCGAAATATTTACTGGTCTACTTACGATGAGAACAAAAAAGATAAACCGTGTTGTTTGACTTTGATTGTTTCTGTATAATTTTTTTGCCATTTGTTGTTGTCTTGCTAAGCTGAGTTTACTAAGTGAAGGTCAGCGCAAAAGCAAAGTACGAATGAAAGTGAATTGAGGCGCAGAAAAACGAGCAATTTGAGTCAATTAGTTTTATTCCTATCGACACTCTTATTAGTAACAATTATCAAGAATTTGTGGCAAACCGCTACAACCTAAGAGGGACAATCAATACTTGATAGTCTTAAGAAACGCCGTTCTGTGGCTGCTTTTGATCAACGACGACAGAACGTGTCAAATGAGGTTAGTCGCTTGTTCTGTTAACCCTCAATGCAACAATAAATAACCAAAAAAAAAAAAAAAAAAAGTTTACTTGAAGCTGATAGAGAGTTTATGGCAAAATGCATCATATAAGAATGTCAAATTTTCACACAATTAAACCGCATTGGCACACACATACACAAATATGTTCGCTAATTAAACTATGCTAAGTCATTTGTCAGCCACGCGGTTCAGAGACCACCGAAACAAAAGCAAGAAGAACAACCTTCAATGTACTCATACAATTGACTTCTTTTTTTTCGGTATTTCAACCAACAAAAAGAGTATCTGAAATGTAGATTAAATAATTTGCATGCTTAACGCAGCCAAGTGTGGTTGGCGGCGGCCCAAGAAGTCGCAGCAAGTGCGGTTGAGTGATCGCTTGACGACTCAATTTTCAAGCGCCTGGGAAAATCAGCTAACTTGTTTTTACAGCGTTTTCCGAAGGTTTTCTACACATTGCCGTGCTACGTATGTGAACCGCGTTTAGGTTACAAAGTTGATTCGCTTAGTAAAACGAGTCTTCGTTTGAAAACAACACAAGTTGTGGCAGGATACAAGATGTGTGCCTGTTGCGTGCTTTTTGCTTGATTAAATTGTGCAACAACTGTTTTCTGTTAATTTACAAATTTGTGACAATGAATTGTCGCAGTCAATGGATTCGAGTGCCACAGTCGTGATCATTGTCAATGAGGTTGTTTTCGTCGCTTGCAACATGTTGACAGAAATGTTGCAAACTCAACACGGTGCTTGGCTTACCTCGTTGAGTTGTCTTGAGTTGTATTGTATTTTGTCATTCATGTGGCGATTTCCCGGTGGCGGCTGACGATGCGCGCCCATTTCTTTGACTTTTCTTCGACGTCTCGTCACGCTTTTGCGCGCTTCACATTGCTGACCACGTTAACAAGACACGGCTTTGCGATATTTTACACGACGGACACCATAAAAATGACCCGTGGCAAATTTGTGCATCGCATTCGTCGCTTGATGAGGGCAATAAAATGTAAATGAATGGCCAACAGTGTCCGCAATAAATTAAATTGTTTTGTCTTGTCTTCAACTGCGAGCGCACTTCTTTTTTTCGCACCCGACGAGCACAAATTAATGGCCAGCAGACCGCTAATCTAGTTGGCAATGTTGCATAATTACGCCGTTTCAGGTTCGGTTTCAGTTTCAGTTTCATGCTTATATCCACGCTTGATTATGTGTTGCGATGACGGAGGCGAGGCTGTTGATGTCGGCTGGTTTATCATCTGTTGAAACTTCTTTGGAATCTCACAAAGCTCGCAAGTCGCAAATCAGCGAAGCTAATCATACATGTCAGAAGTCATTAGTTAATTGCATTATTCAATTACACAAGCAAACTGGACGACATTTATGGAAGGAAATTCTTACTTATTACAATGTCTGCAAAGTGTAACAACATTATGGAATGCCAATGAAGAAGCTCACAGACAGACACTTTAAGTTTGTCGTCGTCGTTAATGGTGTGCAAATCGTCATTGAATTGACTACTTGAATGTCAACTAGAAACATGTTGAACAAGTGCTCAGTCACACATTCACACACACACACACACAGCCAGTCAGACAGACAGCGCTGGCCGTGCACATGTGCGTCCATTAATTGCGATATAAGCAACTGTCACCAACTTATTGACGAAGAAGATTGCAAGTTGATATTTACTGCAAATTGAAATGAGCGTTCGCAAAAGGTTATTAGAGCAAGTTGCAAGTAAGCGTCTTTGTACAAATATTTATGCTGATATACGAATATTTGAGCAATTTTTTAAGCGACAACATTTTTTAAAGCAATTTTAGTCAACCAAAATTCTTAAATCAAAACGCAACTCTTCCGGCATATCTTCTCTGTAGCTGAACATTTTCCGTGATCTAAGCATAGCAGACTTAACAAAATGTATGAAAACAAATGTTGCCGTTAACGTGGTTAATTAATTGAGTTCACGCAACAAACAAAATGATATTTTTTTGGGTTTTTGTCGTTTTACTTGTTGGAAAACGCGCACATTTAACGCTTCGCTGACTCAGATTTAAACTTTTAGATAAATTCGTTTTGAAAAATTTGCACTATTTGTTTTGCTCTTGTTGTCGTTGTTGTTATTGTCGTTGTCAGTTTAGGCTTTTGTTTCAAAAATATATCTCACATTATGCGCCCATTAAAATATCAATATTTCTTATTGTTCGCCATAAATATGACGGAAATGCTGAGATTTTTACTTCCTCATAGTAAATTTGTAAAGTTAGGTGTGACGTCTTTGGCCAATTTGGTTGCCCTCATTCAAATAACTACATTCTCAATATTGATCAAAATGGCAAGCAAATAGAATTAATAATTAATAAAGGTTGATGATAGTGAATACTCTAAAAAATGCCTAAATCTCATGTAAAAACCGATTCACGAAACACCACCTACTCGCATTACACCGCCTATATACCAATTTTCATTGTTTTAGCTCAATGGGTTCCAGAGATATGCAAATTATAGATTTTGGCTGTAAGTAGGCGTAGCCACCCCCATTTTTTTATCAAGATAGTTGTCATGCCTCTCTAAGGCCGTAATTGTGAAGCTTCAAGTCAATTGGTTGAGAAATAAAAAAGTTTTCCATACAACGACGTACATGTCTTCTCTCCATCTCCTTCATTCTGTGTGGCAGGCTCCAGTTCCAGTAGTCAAGTCTCAATACAACTTTCAGACATTTTTTGTGGGTACGTAAAACTACTAGTTACAATTTCAAGCCTCCATCTTAAAAAGCAAAAACGTTTTTCGTACAACGATTTCCATTTTGTTCATTTTTCATCTTCTTTTCGAATGAGGGCTACCAGTTTAAGTGGCCCGATCATGCTGGTTCCGACAAATGATTTATGGTAATGCAAGTGAAGGCAAAATTTCATGTCGATAACTTTAAAACTGTAGAAACAAATAAGATACATACAGACAGATGGAAAGACGGACATGGCTAGCTCAAGAATACGTACAGTTTGTATAGTAATAAAATCTACGAATAAAACAATATTTCTTGCTAGGACATTGCTACAGAACTTATGTTTGGCTAGCGTTTCACTGCAACTTACAAGGCGCTTGTTCATAAATGCAAAATGGAGCACAACAAAGAAACATCGTCTTCATTAATGAAAACTATTGGAGGCATTTGCGCAAGCATCGTGCAAACTTGCAGTAGAATAAAACGTGTTGCAAAAATTTTTAAGTAATTGTCGAAACATTTTAGCTTGTTAACTTGTTTTGAATGACTGTTTATCGAAATATGCTAATATGAAATTAATGAAATTTTCTAAAGTCGTTCATAAATGCAAACTTTGTTGGCATAATTTTAGCAAACTTCAATGCTGTGCGTGCAAACTGCCTTCATGAATTAGGAAAAAAGACTGTACAAATTTGTGATTCCCTTAAGTATGCAATAACTTTTGCTCACTTTCGATTCGAGAGCTCTCGGAGAGCAATTCAAATTTTAACAGAGCCAAAGAACAAAAAGAGAGTCCCTGGTATGCTAACATGCACTAACATAGTGTTAGCAGCTGGTCGTTTGAAATGAAGTGCCGTATGTTCGCTTCAAAAATTAGGAAGCCATGAGTCGGTAATATTTAATTATGCCCAAAAGCATGCTAAATTTTAGCATTTAGCATTTGATTTTTCAAATTTTATTTTTTTTTTTTTTTTTTTTTTTTTTTTATCTTTATTATTCTTAAGATATACGAGGTTATTAGTGTTCCTCTTTATACTCTTATTATCTGTTAATTCAGCCCAAAAGGGCGCGCCGGCTAGCTGATAGTCTAGCTTTATCTTTTATAGACATAAAACAATTAACAACAAACAATAAATAATTAACAATAACAATAACAATATCACAAATAACAATCACAGTTAATAACATCAGGACCTTCGAGTCCTTGGACGTCGCGTCATCAGCTCTCTCGGCTGCCGCCTTTTTAGTCTCATTGGAGGGGCTCCTCTTGCCAGAACCCTCGCCAGTCTATTTCTATGGCTCACAAGCCTGTCATTGTATCGACTAGAATGCTTATTCAACTCGTCAAATACCGTTGTCATCTTCAAATCCCTATGTAACACCGTGTTGCGAATATACCACTCACAACCGGTAATCAGACGCAATATTCGGTTTTGTGCCACCTGTACTCGCTTTATCTGGCTATCACATGTGATTCCCCAGATTTGGCACCCATACCTCCAAATCGGCGCGATAATTTGCTTGTATATAGTCACCTTGTTGGCGAGTGACAATTTACTTCTCGAGTTGAGTAACCAAAAGTTTTTAGCCGTCGCAGCTCGTACGCGTACTCTGATTGCCGTTACATGCTTAGTGAAAGTAAGTCTGCGATCCAAAATGACGCCGAGATACTTAGCCGAGTCGGCCTGAAGCACGGGATTGCCCTCTATTGAAATGGCAGACGGAGTTCTCCTTCTCAAGGTGAAGCACACGTTAGCCGACTTGTCGCTGTTGATGCCAATGTTCCAGCGCTTCGCCCATTGCGCGAACATAGTGGCGTACTCTTGAACTCCGTCGGCAGCAGTGACTTCACAACTTGATCTGTGAGTGACACAGACGTCGTCTGCAAAAGTGGCCAACATTGTTGTTAGGCTATCGTCTGGCTGCGGCATATCACTACTGAAAAGGCAGTACAGTAGAGGACCCAGTACACTTCCCTGTGGAACACCAGCTTTAATATCGTACTTGGCAGAGACGGCCGAATGGAAGCGGACCGAAAACTGTCTTCTCTCCAGATATGAGCGCAGAAGTCCAAAATATGGGGCGGGCAGCTTTTCTTTAATTTTGACTAGTAGACCTGTGTGCCATACTCGGTCAAACGCTTCTTTGATATCCAAGAAGAGGGCGTTGCAGTACTCTTTTCTATCAAATGCCGTCAAAATTTCACCAACTAGCCGGTGAAGTTGCTCAACCGTGCAGTGACCAGCTCGGAACCCGAACTGGTGCTCAGGAGTAATCCCCTGAATATCCACAATCCTGACAATCCGTGCAGCAATTAGTCTCTCAAACACCTTCGAGATCGAAGGGAGGAGACTGATCGGCCGATAGGACGCAGGGTCCCTTTCCGGCTTGCCAGGTTTGTGGATCATGGAGATTATCCCAAGCTTCCACTGAGCAGGGAAGCATTGCAGCCTCAGTATGGCGTTAAACAGTAACGCAATGTAGTGGATTGCATGTTTTGGTAATGCCTTTAAGGTAGCGTTGCAGATGGCATCGTGACCTGGAGCTTTGTTGACGTTTTGTCGACCAATGACTTCAACTATCTCGCTAGGGGCAAATGGCCTGATAGGAAGATCCATTTGAAGCGCTTGGGATAGTCTTACATGCGTCTCTTCAACTTGCTCTGGGCTGGCCAGCTCAAATGGCTGAAAACGCTCGGCAAGGTGCCCCGCAAACACCTCAGCTTGCTCGAAATCTGTCCGACACCATGTCCCATTGCTGTCCATAAGCGGCGCCTTCCTGGTGCACCTCCTTTTGATAGCGCGCGTGGCCTTCCATAGCGAGTGTGTTGCGTCGCAGTCAGTGCCAGTGTTAGCCAGTCTTGTGTCAAACCAGGCAGCTTTGTGTTCCGCTAGTGCACGCTGAAGCACACCCTGCGCTCTATTCCATGCTGCTTTATCTAGAGGATGGCGAGACCTTATCCATCTATTGCGTAGACGTCTCTTTTCACGGATTAGGAGCAGAATGGCGTTAGTGATTGGTATGCCTGATGCTGCTGGCTTCCGGAGCGGAGTAGGAGTAGCCATTTTTGCTGCTGTCTTTACTTTGCTGGTGAAAATGTCGATGGCATCCTCTAAGTCCTTCCCAGAATTAATTTCAATATTAAGGTGCAGCGAGCGCTCAAGCTGGCCTTGAAACACTTTCAGGTTGCTGCGCATGGTTATTAACCGCTCTGACCTTGCGTATGTCATTACAGCTGCGTTTAGCGTGATAATTAGCGGTATATGGTCGGAGCTAAGCTCAACAACAGACCGTATATCAACGTGGATATCCAGGATGCCTCTGGTCATAGCAAAATCGATGTAGCTTGGAGAGCCTCGACTGCCGTGCGGATACCGTGTGGGGCCACCTGTTGCTAGACAGCTCACCTCAGTGCTCAGAGCAATATTAGCTAATGCACGACCTCGTTGATTGGACCTTCCCGCTCCCCATAGCCAGTGGGACGCATTCCAGTCACCCGCAACAATATATTTAGGACAATGTAGATTCAAAATGTCGTCGAAGTCTTCAGAAGTCCATGCAAACCTCGGGGGGCAATATACAGCTCCAAAGTTTATGGGACCAAGTGCTGTTTCAATGGCTGCAGACGCCAGTTGCACCTTGCCGGTAGCTATGGCAGTTAACGGGAAGTGTACTAGGCTAGACTTAACTAGGATAGCTGCCCCTCCTCTAGCGTTACCATCACTTGGGACATTGGCAGGATAGGCATCAAATCCATAAATTTTTGGCGCACTCGTTCCTCGACAATGAGTCTCACTAAGAAGCAAGACGTCAATTTCTTCTCGCCGCACCAAACATTCCAGCTCAGGCAGCTTCGTGGACACGCCATTGGCGTTCCACACTAAAATGCGCAGCGGCATTATTTTGGGGACTGCTGCACTTGTAGTGCAGTGAGCAAATTAAGAATTTGCCCCTGCTGCTGTGTCTGTTGTTGTTGCTGCTTCAGCATCATCATCATTAGGTCCATCTGTTTTTCCTGTATCAAGCGCAATGAATTGATGCTTTCGTTGAGCGATTTCAGGAAGGCTTCAGTAGAGTTGGTGTCTGTCACTGAGCGCAGAACAGAATTATGGCGACTTCTGGAACGGGTGCGGCTTCTGTCTTCACGCTGTAGATGGTTTTGTTGGGGCTGCTTGTGCTGCACTCTGCCTCTCGCTATGTCGGCGTAGGATACGCTACCTCTGGGAAAGGTTACATGGCTGCTTGTAGCGATATCTGGCTCCAAACGCTCAATGATAGTGCTTTTAGCTCCCACGCCGCGCTGTGGCCTAGTTCGTTGAATAAATGCTTGATACTTGGAGCAACCCGAGTAGTTAGCAGGGTGCTCCCCTCCACAGTTGAAACATGTGCAGAGCTCATTGCGTGGCCGAGTACAACTACTCGCAGGATGCTCACCTGCACACTTAACGCAAACATATGCTTTACGGCAGTATTTAGCCGAGTGACCGAACTGCTGGCATCGGTGGCACTGCACAACGGCTGTGCGCTTGCGGAGTGGCTCAACTGCAACCCTCATATGGCACAGAGCCTTAACATCCAAGACCTGTTTATTATTGGGCGCAGCGGCGATGTTCACAAAAAACATGTTTCTTGGTCTTGCATCGGGACAACCGGGCTCGCTACGACGCTGGGGCGTGTGGGCGTCGAGCATCTTATGACCTAGCTTTGCCAATTCATCCTTGATTTGGCTATGCAGCGTGCTGTGATGCAGACCTTTCACGCACACCCTGTACGGTCTATCTTCTTTCAGTTGGTAACAATGAAACTCGTAATGCTCTTCTTCAAGCCACCTGGTAACACAGCGGAAAGTGTTAGTGTCGGCCGCATAAAGACGCATAACACCACCCATAGAGGCCCGAAACTCAACCTTATTAACATCAGTGATTTTGCTAACGTTTTGCATAAGCAAGTTGACATCAGAAATACCTTCCATTACTATCGGAGGTGGCCTAGGCGGCGCTTTAACAGCATTACTCATCTCCACATTATTAGCAGCTTGACGGCTAGTGCTGGGCTGTTCGCTCAAATCATCACCAGCATCGTTCTCACATTCACTTTCAGTGGGAAGTTGAGCAAGTAATGCGAATCTGTTAGTGCTTCCACTGTATCTAGTTTTAGGTGCAGTATTTTCAACTAAACTCGCTCTTTTTCTTAATACTTCAGGAGATGTGCTTGAAGTTGTCCTACGCTTAATAATTTGAAATCGGCGAGAAGCATCATCGGCTGGGATAAAGTTTTGGTTGCTAACGTTTATCATGTCTACAGTTTCATGAGCGCTTGGTGCGGGTTCAGTTTCAAATGCCTGTGCTAATGCTGCTGTCAGCTTAATTTCGCTGTCAGATTTGGCATTGACGGCTTCTTTTAGCGCTTCGCCAAGGGACAGCTTATTCTTACTCATATTGAGATCTGCTTTATGAGATTTCTGGATATGTCCAGATTTCATAGCAGACCTAAAAGTATGCAATGAAAATTTTATTGCCAAGCTATTAGCCGAGACTCGATCCTTAGAAATAAGTAGCTTGCGTGAACTAAAGCTTTTAGACGAAACAGCTGTTTTGCACAGATGTTTTTTTGACGGGACGCTTGCCGGCACGTAAATGCCGGCATCGGCCAATTTGGAAGAAAAATGTATTTTATCAATAGCACTTGTTTTGCGCGGTAATAACACTTTATAATGACTTGTTATATCACTAAGCACTATTTGTGCCACAAATGTGGGCTTGTCTTTGTTTAATAGCAGGTAGATTTTATTTTTTCCACGGACGATTTCAAAACGCGTGTGTCACACTCGACATTCACAGTGAAACATAAAATTTTAGGGCAATGTGTTCGGTCGAAATGACATGTGTCTGTGGAGAATAGCTACAGATACAGTTTAGCGTATTTTCGCTTGAAATGGCAAGTGAATTTCGGTGCTGTGCAGCTTGCGGCGACTTTTGTTGATGTTTAGACAAAACGAACTTAGAAAAATTAAAAAAAAGATTCGAAAAAAGAATTTAATTTTAATTTTGCACATTTTTGTGATCTGACGTAAGAAGTATCAGCCCCCACATGTAAGAAAAAATAAGACATGCTTGAACTCTCCCCTGCCTCTTAATCGTCGTACATAATTAATTAATGGTTCCTTACTAGTTATATACCCAATTTACATGAGGGGTTTTGACATCCCATAAAACAGGGAATCGGGGCTGTCACAGAAATCTCTAGATTTTTTCGAAGACGGTTTTTTCAATTTCTCTATTTGGTGTGAAAATCTCTGGGTTATTGTTTTTCGAACATTTGTCTTCGAAAATTCGGCCTCCCGCGGTGATTGCCAAATGTAATCAAATACGTTACAAATTCAAAATACTCCAAAGGTGAAATGTAATAATCAATTATATGTGCAAACTGATAAATAAAGGTACGGAGATTGTTTCACACGTTAGATTTGCTAACTAACTAGTTTCTGTTCTACCGGAGATACGCTGCACTTTTGAATTAACTCTTCTTCTTCGCATTTTTTCATTCAAAAATGTTCACATGCCAACTTGTCCGAACAACACTGTCGGTACCTATTTTAATTAAATTTGCTATTTTTACGAGTTTGCTTAAACATTTCAAATGCAACAGCATATTAATTATGATTTTTGGATTATTTTAACAGTTTGTTTAGTTCAATTCGAATATACTTTTCAATTTTCGAAAATGAATGCAAGCAGATTGGCGAGGCGAGGGAAACTGATTGTTTTTGCTGCTCAAAAATAATTGGTTGATTTGAGGAAGCTTTTTTTAAAATGCAAATTTTTTAATCAAAACATGTAAAATAACGAATTGTTTGAATGCAGATTTATGAGGAAAACCATAAAGTTTATTTCTTCATTCATAATTTTTTATAAGAACTTAAAATAAGGCTGAATTTAAGCAAATCCCTGAGGGTATAGTCAGAGATTTTGCTAGAGAAAAAATTTCCCTGATAGAGATTTTCTGTGACACCAAAATTTCCCTTTTGGTTGTTTTTGGCATCAAATCTCTAGTAAGCGATTTTTGTGACACCCCCGAATGAGTCTGGATAATCGAGGTCCGGGTAATCGAGTTTCTACTGTAATTTGATACTGTCTAAATTCTGTCCTAAATTCAAAAGTATAGAAATAGTTCTAAACTATTTAAAATGGGTCAATTCTCGCAAAGACTATTTCCTGGAGTTGACGTGCTAATTTTTGACACATTTTTGAAAAGTTTCTTTTAGGCAGACTTTTGAAAAGTCCACTTTTTAGTTGGCATAGGGATTATTAACATAATAATATAACAAGAAGCAAAACGTGACTAACTAAATTTTTAGATTTTATAAACATTCGGCGGTCGACAACGACAGCATGACATTAGTAATGACAGCATTATTTCTCTCTGTGTTTTCAATCAGACTTTATTTTTAAAAGCTAATAACTTCTAATATTGAGTTGGCAACAACAGCAAAAAGTTGTTAGAAGCTTTAACTAGTAAAGTTAGATAAGCTTCCATAGTATTTCTGTATGAGGTTAATTATGTACACTGAAAAAAGTTTGGATGGAATTTAAAAAAATTAACGAATATTGTAAAAGTGGAATGGGTCACTTGATCCAGTTTTATTGTTGGGATTGTTGCTATCGGATAGATTAATAAAAAGGAAAAACATTTTTTTTTTCAATTCACTACATTTTTATTTATAGCATTGTCGCAGTTTCAATTAACTTAAATTATGTAAATTTTCTTATATTACTTTAAGTTCGTCTCTTTTTTTTGCTTTTATTACAATAACATTTTCATATGCATATGTATATGTTGTAAGTGGGCGTGGCTTAATGGGCGGTCGCATTGAGTTTATGCAATACTTTAATGAATGATAACGATTCAAAAAAAGAGTGAGAGAGGTGAGAGTGACAGAGGGAGAGTGATAATGCGAGAGCGCGGGTTTGTGTGCGGGTAATGGCGAAGAAAAGGTTCTTACATATTTTTGAAGAAGGTGCGCTTCTAACGTTGTTGCTCCGTGATGTTACGCAGTGCTTGTTGTATGCAGGGGAATGCGGGTACATCGGGATTTTCGAGATATGAGGGCTAGGTTGGAGATCTAGTTGAGTATTTACAGATGTATGACTTGCGATTATAAAAAAGGTAGAAACAAAGGCCTTCTGCATGCGATGCAGGCTCCTTGAACGTATACACACGCATGCGCGCGTTCACAGAATTGCAAACAGTTAGAAAAGCAGCAGCTCCGCCTTACTCCGGGCAACACATTTGCTAGAATTCGGCTTGTTTTGTGGTCGTCATCGTCGTCATCGTCAATTTGGGTGGCTTTAGCGACTTAGTAGTGGGCAACATGAGCGTGAGCGTTATGTGTGGCATAGCCGTAGGCGGGCACAGCGCCAGCGTGATGCGCAATGGAGCCATAAGGCAGAGCAGGGGCGGCAACATGGTGAGCGATGGCAGGCGCGGAATGCGCCAAAACAGCGGGAGCGGCATGCGCGACGACAGCTGGGGCGGCATGCGCGACGACGGCTGGTGCGTGGTGGATGGTTGGTGCGCTCTTGTGTACGACGGCGTTGAAACCATTGTGATCATCAGCAGTGTATTCCACGGTGCGCACGCTGCCATCGGGTTCAACCAGAGAGTATGAGCCCTTCACAACATCACCATCGCGGACCTCATGCTGCGATTTTACATCACCAGTGTGCGAATCGGCAACGCCATAGTTGTAGTGGTATTTGGGATAGGACTGCAAATGTGAAACAAAAGTAAATCCGTTAATTAAGAGCCCACTCACACACTTTGCAGCTTTTCAAAGTGAGTATTAGAGTCACTAGCATGTTGCCAAAGTCTTTTGATTGTGTACCGTCTCTAAGACTCATTTAGCATGTGCTTTGTGCAGTATTATGGTTTTTGGTACTACTAAACACTCCGCTTAGCTTGCTTACATGGTAGTCCAAGCCTTCGTCATGAATTCCATGTCCATGGCCAGCAATCACTGCAGGTCCAGCGGCATATAAGCCACCATGGCCACCATGAGCCAACAAACCGGCTGAGGCGACACCCAAGACAGCCAAGCAGACGAAGGACTGCAGTAGAAGAAGGAGATTATTAATTGAGTAATTTATTGGAGGTGAGAATCACTGTCATTTAAGTTCCACTTGAATTATCCTTTCTAGTTCACACACTTAACATGCCACACTCACTTTAAAGAAAGCCATTTCGTTAAAATAGTTTATTGTTGTTTGGTTTGTTTGTTTGTTTATTGGAGCAACGTGTGTTTGCGAGACGCTGAATTGGATTCAACTGATAACTAGAACCAAGAAGGAAACCGCTTATATATACAAGACTCCACCCGAGCGCAATACGAGCAGCGCAAATAATAGCGCGCTCTAAGACGAACGTACTCGTAACTACGAATGAATTACAATGCTAGCAACAACAACAACAACAACAATAGCAACAACAACTACCTGTGCCAGCGTCGTCGTGGTCGTGGTCGTGCTGCAGTGACGACCAGTCGACTGAAGGGGGCGTGCGGGCCAAGCAGCCGCACAATTATTTCATGTTGGCTCTAAGAAAACGAGAGTGAACTGACATAACGATGTTGTTGTTATTTTTGTTGTTGTTAAAGTCGCTGGCGTAGCGTTCGCAATTGTTCAAATGTTATTGCTGTTGTTGTCGATGTCGTTATTGTTGTGCGGTTTTATGTCTCGACTCTTGAGCAAATTAAGTTTTAATTCAGTCACAAAACGCAAAACATAAAAAAAAATATTAAGTATTTTTTTTCAAATTTTTTTATGTGAATATTCTTGTGGGTAAATAAATCCGTTTCCCAAATTTGTTATAAGACTTTGGCTGAGCTTCTATGCCGGCATGGTTAATTAGAATGGCCTCACGATGCCTCACCCGAAGCCCTCTCGAGTGGTGGGCGGTGGTGTTGCCGCAATTATTATTCTGACAAAAAATCTCATTCGTGCTGCCGAATTGCAGTTGCTGGTAATGCTGATGCTGATGCTGTTGCTGTTTCTGGGAGGCGCCGCAAAGACAACACAACAAAGTATTGCCGCAATTTGCTGTAACATGCAATATCAACGGCATCACGCCCCCCAACTTATGCCAGCCTTCTATTCTCGCTGTCGCCCCCCTTTAAAGCTACATGATTAACTTTTTTTAATTGTCATGTAGGCCGTTTGCAATGCCAGCATCAACATCAACAACAACAAAAACAAATACAACAATATGCAATTTCGTAAAATATACTGCAGTAGTCTGAATTAAGCAATGTACACGCGCTTTTGGTCTGCCCCCTGACTCACTGCATTGCGCACTCCTTCTCCTCCTCTTCTTTCTTATTTACTGTACTGTTCCGCCCGCAAAAGTTTTGTTTAAATTTTATAGTATTTTGCTCGACTCGGCTCATTTATTCAATTGTCTCAAATTAGTAACTCTTACTTTTGTTTATTCGACGGTTCGTTGGCTCGTTGTCAATTGGCCCTAGAGTATATGTCACTATATTAAATTGAAGCAATCATCTCAAGGTTAGCACGACATCATGTAACGGATCACTAACGGCAGTAAAAGCCACTTCAGCAACAACAATAACAATAACAGAAACTACAACTTAAACTACAATAACAACAACATTAACAACATCAACAAAGTTGGCGACGACGCCGTCGATGGCGAACAGCTGCGGCATTCGCTCAATTTGGCCGTTTAACAAGCAGCACAATGCATTGGACGACGAGATCTGATTACGCTTTTGTGTACAGATGACGGTTGCACGGTGGCTCAGTGTAGCAACAAAGCGTTGGCCAAGCGGACGCATTTCTCTTGAACTCACATATGCCCACTGTGCTCGGTTGAGAAAACCGCAACTGCGCAGCCAGCGAATGATGACAATTACAAATTTTACAAAATGTTTTTATTGTTTTTTATCGCTTGCTTTGTTTTTGTTATTACTGCTGCCGTTGGCTTCCTTTTTTATTTATTTAATTATTTATGCCCGCAACTTCAACGCTGTGCACACATTGGTCAACATGGATTTTCATTAGATCCGGTCGACGACCACCATTGGTGCTGAAAGCGACTTGTTTGACAAATGCTCCACAAAAACATAAGCCCACCGACCTCCGACTGATTCATAAAATGCCGCCACCATCCATTGACTGCAGGCGCCTTAAATCTGTTTTAACGAGTGGCAAATTTCTTATAATTGAGGAGTTTTTCGTATAAAGTGCGAATTTTGTAATTTAGTCGTCATTTTCTTATACGAATGCAAACGAGTTCGTTGCTTGAGTCTTTTATTTCACAAACTGTTTTTCCACAGAAAAAACATTGCAAAATTTTGTATCGATTAAATTGTTCAATCTATGGCCAAGTAAATGTGTTATTAGTTTACATTAAGTTGGCAAAATATGGAATTGTTTGCGACAAAGATGCCGTTTAATTAAAACATTAAAGTTTGGGCAAATCAAGCTGAGCGCCGCCAAGCAAAGTTGCTTCGCTTTAAGTTTGCTGGTGCCTTTGAACATGTTTGCCGTACTTTATCATTGCGTAACACAAATAATTTTTTAAAACTTTCAAGTCAAAATTAATGTGTTATAAGGTATAAGTGCTACCGTTGTAAATGATGGATTAATAATGGAACTAATTGTGCGTTAGCCTCGAATTGAAAAATTGCTGACAATGCATGAGAAGAAGAAGGTGTTAAACTTACAATGTAAGTTGAATGAAGTCGAAATATGCATTGAAGGCGCTTTGTTTCCTACCGGCACTCTATTGTATCCCCCTAAGTCCAAGGTCACGTTGACTTGATTGATTTCAACTTTATTAAACTTAAATCTGGGTCAGCGGTGCCTTTGTCAAATTGACAGTTTAATCGGCCAGCGATGGTGGGCAGAGCGTTTGTTTTTGTTTTTGTTTTTCTGTTTCTTTTACAACTTTTATCAGATGTCCAATTACAAAGCAAAAGACGTCGAAAGATTTACACTTTAATCAAGGGAATTATGTCGCTCAAAATATACGTCGATCAAAATGGCGATTGTTCAAACGACCTTGGTCACGTAACGACTGATTAGAATGGTACTCATAGTTCAACAGTCGACTTCCAACACTGCAACAATGAGGCGCGGTTTAGCATAATGCAGATCGTTGCTGTGATTCTGTTGATGGCTTTGCTTTTGTGGCGCACTGACCGAAACTTGTGGGCGTGGCATTAACGTTTGTTTGTAAATTTCCGCTTTAGATTTGAACTCAGTTTTTGTTTTTTCTGAATTTTTATTTTTTCTATTTTTGTATTTGACTGTGAAGTGGTATGTCTTCAAGTCATTGTTGTTGCTGCTTGGGCATTGTTTTGTCGATTCATTGTCTTTTTTGCATTATAAAAACAAATTTGTTGATTTATTGGCATTCAATAATGTACATTGTTAGACTGAAACCCGACGCTAAGACAATAGCATGGTAAATTCAATTTGTAAACCTTTCAATACACATTTACGCAAATCCGGCTTATATTTACGCTCATTAGATCCTTTACGAACCGGGTTAATATTAAGCGCAAGTAAATAATCTGAAATGATGCCAGCTTGTATGACTGACTTTGTCGCAACAAGCGCGACCACAGAAAGCAACACAACATGACGCAAGCAAATGAATTTGTCACAAAAGAATCGCGACAACCAACATCTGATGCACACCCTCGCACCCACTTTGTTGGCGCTGACTGTCTTTGATTTGTTTAAGCTGCGGCTTGGGATTCTATGTCGCCATGTCTGCAACCGCAACATCGAACTCAGTCTCAGTTGTGCTACTTCAGTTTCACTTGATTACACAACAACCAACAACGAAGTGTGGCACTCGACTTGCCGTCTCGTTGCCATCTCGTTGTCGATACTTGTGTCTTTTAGCAGACATAATCGATGATCGTTGAGGGTGGTGGCCTGTTATGCATGCTTAGACAATAATCACCTCAGTATGGCATTAAATATCCAATAAACACAAATACCATCAGGCAAACTTCAATGATTGACCAGCGATCAACATGCGTGAAGATACTAATTTATCTATTAGCGTTGTGCCTAGACTAGACTACACAGAATGAAGTCACCAGCAGTGGAAATGCATAACCATGGCAACGAACACGTTTGCAATGAAGCCGAAAATTATACTTAATTATTATTGTTGCACATGCGGCGAGCCGAGACTCGATTGATAGGATTGCGTAATATTCCAGTTAGCCAGAAGAAAAACAAGAGCTGTCAAGCAAACTTTAGACGGGAGTAGCCTCAGCTGGCTATGACATGCCGCTTTCGAAAGTGTGGCACAAACTACATGCTGCATTAAATGCTACTAGCTGACATAAAAAAGTCTTGCTTCTTTGCATAACCAGCGCGCTTTTGTCGCACAATAACTGCTCTGGCAACAACTGTGGCGGGTGGCGTCGAAGTCGAAATTACATTGTCTGTATAGCTCAGCATAATCGGTAAGCCGAATCTTGCACTGGGCACTCACGAATTGGGCCAGAATCTTAAGACCGCCAATCAAATTATGCCACAATTCCAATATTATAAAGACTCTGACTCTTTCCGTCCGTTGTTGCCAATTGTGCCAGCCAAATTATTCGTCAGTGAGGGGCAATACGTTTTAAGTATCTGCGGCACGCTACGGATATGGCCACCAGCCATAGCAGCAAAAACAAATGCAATCACAATGAATTCATTCAATGCATTCACTGCAACCCGTTTTGGGCGAGGCGATTCAACAAATGCCGAAGACAAACTGGAGTAGTAACTCACTAACTAAATACAATTGTGGCACAGTGGGTCAATGTGTCTCTAGGCTTAGAGTCATAGAAAACAAATAACATACAAAATGTTTCAGATGGTAAAAATATAAGCTGAAATTGCGCATTTGCCTTCTTCTGGCCTAAACGCCGACCGCAGCAAATTCATCACAACACGTAAAAAACAAAAAAAAGACGCTTGTTGGCAACGTCAGAGCCAGCAATCAAGGTCTTTTAACACCTTCGAATTAATGAGGTATCTTAAAATTACTGAAAGTAAAAGTGAAATAAAATGTAGTGCTCATTATTGCTTTAATGAATTAATTTGTTAATTAGTTTTAAATTCATTAATTTGTACGCTTTCAACTGTAACAAAAAATCGGCAAGAATAATACAATCAGAATTTATTGACTAAGCAATACCCTTTACATGTAGTTGACCAACATCATTTAATAAAATATTATTATATAAATAAATATAAAATACGAAATTGCATTGCAGAAGTTGCCCAACTTAGTTCAAGTTGAACAGCTTTGACGCACACAACATCAAAATGTTGTTCATGATCATTGTCATTGCCTATGACAAATAGCAAAGCGACGCAGTCGCAGTCGCGAACGCAGACCGTCTCAATGGACAGACAAAATAACGCAATGCCACGCAGAGCCACGCATGTGCGCAAATTTGAACCGGTTAAATGATGTCGGAAATGTTTAAATAAATAGTTGCCAGCAGTGGAAACCCAATACATAAAAGCCGCAAAATTCGAAATCTTGTTTGAAATCAACTGGCTGAGAAGGTCGTTCACCGGTCATATCTTCTATGGTAATGCAACTTCACGTACGCCCACTAATGCCACAGTTATTTCTACAAATTTCACATGCTATTTGTGTATGCCACTCAAACAAATCAGCGTCTTGTGCTTGAGAGCAACAGCGAAGAGCTTTTTTAATGCCACAATCAATGACGACGCGTCGTTGCACGAACAGCAGAAATGCCAACAGAGTAAAGCTAAAAAATATTTCAGCAAACTGCGAACTTGACACAATTTCAACCTAACTTCGCATGTTTTCCTATCGTGTGTGCGCGTCGCATTGTGCGGTGATGTGATGTGTCGTACGTCGTTGTTGCAGACATGTCGCATTGGCTCATCGCGACGCAATCAAACTCACATGCAAAGTGACACAATTTTGCTCGGCTTGTGGTACTCGATGTCACACAGCCATAAGACTATTGCAAAATCTGGCCCAATTAATAAAGTTTTTGCTGCCACCGTCATTACTAAGCGAGCAAATGACCGTTCGAATGAGTTAGCCACTCTGTTAGTCAGTTGGTTATGCCTATTTATGAAGACATTAGTCAATATGTTGCGAAGTTGGTCGCTATTGATGCTGCTGGCTTAGACTCATTAATCATAATTCTCGCATTCTTATGCACGACATGGTTGGGCGTTGGATTTTTCTCACAGCAAGCACTTTAGTCAAATATTAATTGGATTTTAATAACAAAACCGAAAGTGGGAAATAAATTAAATCGGCGCTTGTCGTCATCGACAGCATTTTTCGGCAACGCCTTGAATTCGCGTACTTCCTTTGTTTTTAAAAACGGCAACAAGCAAAGCATTAACAAGATGTTGGCTGTGTTTTTATGTAATTAATGAAAAGATCTAAATTGGCATTAGTTAATCGACGGTGGATTCTCTCGATTTAACTTCCGCATTAAAATTTAAATTGTTCGTCTTAAAAATAAAAACACATTTAAATGAGAGTTTAGGCGTTAGTAGAACACCTTTAACACATTTGGATAAATCTTACATTCTTATTCTGTCTAAAGATGATTAAAACGCAATTGTTTAAATGACCAATAAATTGATTAACTGAAACTTTAGTTTATTATCAATTACATAAAGTGTTTTACTTTATGGTTTCCTACAAAAGGTTCACTATTACAACGTGCCATTAGCGAGATCCGTGGGAAAAACTCGCATATTCAATTAGCATCGATTACAGGTTGAAACATTATAAGTTTATAAATGTAACGCGCCACAATGCATTTTCAAATCTGTCCACATGAAATGGAGGCGGTAGGTGTAGATGAATGTAACCCGAATGCTCTTGCTCGTATTCAATATGAGTGAGAACGTGCATTAAAATCGAAACAGATCCGTCGCACCAAACGCAAACATGAATCACACGCCGAAACAATCTGGCGTCAACAGCTCTCGTTGCAGTTAGACACACAAGAGTTTGATCGGAAAACGTTCACGAAACAAATTGATTATAGTCTTAAATGCTATTCAAACGCCAGCAGCTGAAAAGCACTTGCTGAAGCTTTTATACCCTACGAAATCAAGCACTTTCAAGCTCCCATCAGCATATTTCCAAAGCATGTGAACAAAGATTTGTAGCAACGAGTGTGCCAACCGGTTAGCCTGTCATTGTTTGGTGCAATGACGACAATAATACAGCCACGTCAACACAATCATAATCGAATCAAAATAAATGTCGAGAACACAACCGAACTACTTTACCGCCTCGAGTACAGCCCAAGGTCACGCACGGTCAACACTTGCCGATATCACGTCGCAACTACCCCTTCTGACTTACCTTATCATTTGCCAAATGACAGCTGCTGCAGTTGCTGCGCCAGCGCCAGAAATTTTTTCCCACAACAAACGCTCGACCAGATACAAAAACCGTCAAAAGTTGTTCGAGTGTGGGGCGTTGATTCGACATTAAACGTGCTGCGATTAACTTTTGTCCAATCATTATTTGTCATTGCGCGTGTTTGTCTTATGACTAACATGACCTGCAGTTGCATAGCAGCAAGTTCCGTAACACAGAACTGTTCGCTGGCTATTTCGTCTAACAATTATTTACTATAAATGCTTGAAAAATTATACATTTTGTAGTTCATTGAGTTTTGTGTGGCGGCAAAGAAACAATTGGTGAAATGTTACAGGGACTTGAATTTAAAACACTTTCATTTCGCAAATTATTGGCGTACCAAAACTACTCCTTTCTTTGTTCTTACAAAAATCGGTTAATTTGTATTGCTATTAGTGATGTACGAATCCTAGGATTCGGATTCGATGATCCGGATCTCAAAAGTATTCGTGGTAATCAAATCCAGTTAACGAATCCGAGTCCTAGTACGAATCCGAGTACGAATCCGAATCCGAGCTCGAAACCGAGTACGAATACGAATCTGATTACGAATCCCACCATAAACGAATCCTATACGAACATTGCTATCCTATATTATTATTTTTCTGAAATCGATTTTGATGATTTAAATGTACGCACTTTAACAAATTTGTATGTTTTCCTCTTATTCAGTACAAAATAATTTCTCTAAAGTGATTCAGCTAACTAGGCACAGAAATACCAGTAAGGCTTTTTTTTTGCTCTTACGGATTCGGATTCGAAAGATCCGGATCCAAAAAATGTAGGATTCGTGCATCACTAATTGCTATAAAACTGAATGCAAAGACCAAACAGCCTCCGACGTCATTGTTCATACGTTCGCGACAGCTGCGTGATAAAAATGAAAAAAAAAAATAATTGGGTAACAAATTCGTTGCCTTGCATTTTTTTAAATCTACTAAGTTGGTTTGAATGTGATATCTATTATCAAGTAGTAACTAACAAATAAGAACATTGATGTGCTACAAATGTAACAAAACTTGCTATGTCATGACATTATCTCAGCATTTTCTTTGTAAAATCTAGCTTATAAGTTATTTTATAATAGTAACAATCAACACTGATCCAAATCTCATAAACATAATTAAACATAATAACATAATAATGTTAATGACGACGGGCGACGAGCGCTACGGGCGCAACGGGCGCTTATTCACATGACATTTCGACCGAAAGCATGACCCCAAAAATTTAAAAAAAAAAAATCCAAAATGCCAAAATTTTTGCCTGCTTTTGGGCATAATTGACTTCAAGCGGACATACGGCACTTCATTTCCAATCGGTGTTTAACAGCGCTGTTATCACACTGTTACCACACTTTTTCATTCAGGGTCTCTCAATTTCTCTCTTTAGCCCTGTTAAAATTCTGTTGCTCTCTCAAAAAGTCGAGAGAGCATGTAATTTATTATTCCATATTTTTGGGCTGCGCTCAAAACTGATTATTAATTTTTTTTTTTCTATTTTATTTTTAAGACATACGGGGTAGTCATATACCTCTTTATAGTCTTGGTTTCTGTTGATTCAGCCCAGAAGGGCGTGCTGGCTAGCTCTTAGGCTAGCTTTAACAGATCAATATAAAACAATTAACAATTAACAATACAAAACAATTAACAACAATAAATAATTAACAACAATAAACATCACAGTTAACAATCACAAATTACAATCTCGGTCTTCGAGTCCTTGGACATCACGACATCAAGTCCCTCGGCAGTCTCCTTTTCGGCCTCCTTGGAGGGGGTTCTCTCGCCTGGATCCCCGCCAGTCTATTTCTTTGATGTTCTAGCCTGTCATTATACCGGCTCGAGTGCTTGTTGATTTCATCAAAGACTGTTGCCATCTTCAAATCTTTGTGCAGCATTGTGTTGCGAATGTACCACTCGCAACCGGTATGATTATTTTTGAATAACAAAATTCATTCATAGTAGGGGAGCCCAAGCGGGGATTTTCGTAGTTAGATTGGGAGATAGCTTATACTCTATTGAGTAGATTCCCCAAGTAAAAGATTTCTAAGTGATGACGCGCGTGTACGGCAGACCATTGATTTTGTAAAATCGGCTGATTTACTCCTACGTGGCAGATTAAGATAAGGTGGGTTTATAGCATGCTTATAAGCCTCCATTTCGCTTATCATCCATTTTGAGTAAGACGTAAGGGAATGGGAGGGTTTCAAATTTGCAAACTAAAACTGGTGGCTCAGCATCATCTCCCAGTCGTACTGTTTCATAATCTAATACTTAAATGGAGGAACCTTCTTTTTTCCGAATTATGGCGGTCGAACCCACCGCTAAATGAAAAAAGTTTATAGAATCTTTTCTACTTCAAATTATTTAATCTTCAAAATGCAACCACTCCCAACGGCGCAGGAGTAAACGACGTTTTAACATCGTTGACTCCCCGACTATCATTCACGAATAAATTTTTTGAAATAATTTTGGAAATGACTTAAAACAGATTAAGGAAATCTCTTAAAAATGACATAAATGTATCAGCGAACTTATTTCTAAAGCAGATTTGAAGACTAATATTTGAACCAAGCATAAAGGCACCAGTCTGATCAAAAAGATTTCAAATAAATAAAATATATCACATGTTTCTATGATGCCTGCTGTAGCTCTGAGTTTAGTGTGTTGGACTACAAAACCGAAGGTATGAGGTTCAATTCCCAGCGCCACCGGAATTTAAATGTTTGTTATATTAATGTTTATCAATGGAATTGTTATTAACAATGAAAAATAAAGTTATTTGAATTAACATACTCAGTCCATTACGATGATTTCATTTTCTATTTTTCGTATTCCTCAAACTGGTACTGCAGGACTAGTTCGGTTCCTAGACGGAAGTGGCAGAATTGTGACAATTGAACCCTACCTATGATATCCCCTAGTAAAACTCACCAGTTAAAAGCAGGGAGAGGAGATTGAGCTGGAACTAGTAGTGTTTATATTTGAACTAGTTCCAACCTTAGTTCTGTACTAGATCGAAGAACCGCTGGGTAACTTGGGAAGTCTGTTGATTTGAAACAAAATAAAAAGGTATTGCCTACTTTTGGATGCAGCGACATGGGTAGTTTCAACTGCGTTCAAAATTACAATTTAATAATTGTTAAATAAAGCATCAAATTACAATAATCGCGAATTGATACAAGAAATCATATTCAAAAAACTGTAAAAGTTTCGTTCGATGAAGAAAGATTAAAAATAAATAACTTCGATATATACCATATATGTCAGCGTTTCCATTTAACTTTTCGATATATGTCTTTTTTTAATTATTTTTGCTTATTAATTATTAACATTTGTTTATAACATATAAATTCTTGTATTACACTTTATATTCTTCCTATTTGATGAGTAATCATATTTTTATTTATTATATTTAAGTATGAATATTTGATTATTCCAACAACAGCAAAAATTAATAGTGTGCACATCAATACATAAATATGTAAATACACACATGTATGTATATACATAAATCCTATATATTTTTGTTTTTATTGAAATTTCTCATAAATGTAATTTTTTAAATACTTTTCGAACCTATCATAAATTATTCTTTTCCGGTCTTTCTGCCTTCACTTTCGCTCTCTGCTCTCTTATTTACTGTGCTTTGTCTGTCAATTAACATTGGCTCAAAGTTTAAATCGACTTTTTTTTCCAGGTTTTTCTTAAGTTTTATAAATAAATTAAATAGTAGAATACTTTTTTTGTTAGTTTTATCAATTATTGGTTAATTTTGTATACTTTTTCCAAAAAGTTTTTATTCGCAAAATCTGCGAAATAAGCTCAATATTGAGTGTTTGAACCCGCGTTGCGCTTCCTGCCCATGTTGCAGATTTTGAAATGACACGGCGACATGTCTGTGGAAGATAAACAAAAAAAAACATAATATAAGTTAGCCTGATGATTAAACAAAACCATTATTTTAACAATAAACAATGAAAATAAAATTTTCATGCAAAAACACTTACATTGCTTACGAACTACGCATTAAATTAATGAATCCAATTGCAAAAAATGTTGCCACAGTACGAAAACAAAAATTTTGGAAGTATTTTATTAGGTGGAAAACAAATTTGCGAGAAACATTAATCCAAACAAAACTACATATTCAATACACATAAATTGATGCAAAACGGACTTACATTGGACGTTTTTCTTGATACTGTGATCCTTAACTGTTCCAGTCATCTTAGCTCCAGCCATTTTTTTCGATGGCACACTTAACGCGACGAAGCCAGTATCATCATTTCCATCACGTTCAACGGGTTCAATGAGATCAGCGGCGCCAATAGAGTTGGCCAACTGACGTAGGCGCTCCAAAAGGCGTGCGTTCAACTGCTCATTACTTGCCAGTTCATTGCTTTCGTAGTCCGATGTGAGAACCAATTCACGAAGTCCCGGCCATTTTCCTAGGTAATCGGCCTGCTGTTGTTGTTGGTGATATTTTCTCTGCAACAGTGGCACGTTGGTTAAAAAGCCAAGCCCACTAATGGTGATGGTACACAAATACTTACCAGTTGTCCTCCATAGTACGTCGGATCCTCATTACCGTTTACGAGCAGCTCGTCCCACAACAGCTGGTTGGGTGCTGAGAGGGCAGCGGGGGCAGCCTGCACTGGCGTCAATCGGTGAGCAATTGACAGGACAATGGCAACAACAGCCACGAAGGTGCCCAACTGATTGCAGATAACAGAACCGCTTCCTGCCATATTTCAATGTATGCAACGTGTGGTCAACAATAACAATAACAGCAACAACAATGATTATATGTCAGACAAAGCTGCAAAAATAAAAAAAATGGAAAAATTCTATTGCGACATCAAATTTGTTGTGTGTATGTTTTTTTTTTTTTTACTTTTATGGAAATGCAAACAAACCACCCGTGTTATGTTCTCATTAGGTGTGCTGGGCGGGTCGGAGCGAACTTAAGAACTTTGGCTTTCGCAGTAAGACATAAAAAACAATTAACACCCACAATGCTTACGCAAAAAGGGTTTCCTATTACAGACCGACTCAAATGGACGACAAACAAATTTGTTTTGAAAAAGTTTTGAAGGCTTACGAATTCCAATGCTCACTTCTCAACAAAGCGTCACGTTGCGACAATTTTTATATGAAAATAGACCTCGTTCAACTTTGTACAAGTTTATAACTTCTCGTGGTACTCGAACGCTAAAAATACGAAACACATTAAGCCCAACCTGCGCTGAAGAAGCCTTTGATGTCGACGAACCATTGCAATTGATATGCCACTCGCATGCGATACGAGCGTGACACGATGAATCTGAGTACTTTTAGCTTGTGCGCTTTTCATTTTTAATGAAATACGTATTCACGCCTAATTAAGCCAAACCGCGCGCATCTTAAGCACTCGTTCATTATGCATTCAAAAAAGTTTTGACATTTATCACAAATATAACGATAACTCTGATATAGCTGACGCCCACACAATTATATCGCAAATTACTATAATTTACTTCATTTCTACTCACAAGCGAGTCGCGAAATTTTATGACTTTTATATGTATTTTATTCTTTTGTATGACTTACGGAATTCTTCCAATGAATTCGGCGGATCAAATTTGAAACACATAAATCATTTTCGCCTCATGCGACGATTTTAGCTAATTTATGTGGGATGACTTAGGCCAAGGTTTTGCTGTTTCATTGAACTTCGTCTAGTCCAATTTAGTTAAATTAAAAATGCGAAGCGGTTGACGTATAACGGTTGCCGGGCTCGATGTCGATTTGCCGTGCCTACCAAGCTTGCTGATCTAAGACTGAATGTGTTATTCTAATGAAAGCCTATTGCAATAAATAGTGTGAGAAACCGCTGCTGTAATCAAAATGCATACAAAAACAAACTAATTTTTTGTAATTACAAAAATGAATTAGAACCAGCGCAGGCAATGACAACCAAATAAATCTAAGAAATTCAGAGCAAAACTAGTAAAAAGCAGTTTTAATTATTTTATAATTGTTTTTTGCAATAATTGCATTATTTTATGTGCTGCGCCTGCTGTCTTGAATTGGAATGATTTAATCGATGATACGAATATTTAGATTTCGATTTATATAAGATATACATTAAATTCAATTGATACGCGATCGATAGGTCTCTCTATCTATTGATGTGATTTCTAATGAAACGACACAGCGACGCTATTTAACACACTTTCTGCTGTCTTAGCCCCCTAAGCCGCTTATCAATGTCAAGCGCAACAACAATATTCAATGTTCTACAGTTCTCCTTCGTGGGGGAGCAGAAAATATTTGTTGATGGCCATAGCGCGCGAACGTCATTAGATAATTGTCATGGAGTATCAGCAGTCTGAGTTTAAATCGCTGACACGCCCTGTTTAATTTTTTATTTTTTTAGAACATAGCTATCATGAGTACCAAATTTTAATACCCTATGTGCGTTATTGCGGTCTCTAAGTTATGTTAGCTATAGTATGCCTATACTGAGGCAGAGTATATGATTTATGTATACTCAAACTACATACAAAGTTCTGATTTAAACATAGTTCATTGATTTCTGATTCAGATTCGACAATCTTTCAAACTCGCGTCCAAAAATATCACGAGACTTTTTATTTATTAATTAATTAATGTTACAAGACAATCAAATATGAACTGATAAGAAATCAACTTCAACAAAGCAAAAACAACATTTATTGAATGAAATATGCATTATCACCTTTTGATAATTTTGTTATAAAATTTAAATCGTAAAATATTTTTTATTATCACATCGACTATTCTCAAAACCCATTTAAGAGTAAACTAACCATTGATGAGCAATTCGAACCGGATTTAGTTTTTGCAGAATTCATATTCTTTAAAGAATTTTTGGTTGACATTTAACTCACCTTTTTATTTAGCTGCGTCACTCTTTATTTATTTATTTTATTTTTTTTTCCTTTTATTTTAGTTTTGTCACTTTCTGAATATTATTTGTTTGCAAATTTTAAAATAACCGTTATTTGGATAAACTTGGCCGTTTGGCTGCTTAACTGCGAATTAAACGCAAATCCGTAGCTGCGTTTGCTTAAATACTCAACCAGTGAGTCGTCGCAGTCGCCCACTTGATAAAAGGGAATTAAGGCAACAAGTTAGCTCGCTTCGACACAGTTCCGCTCATCATTCGTACAATTCAGTACAAGAACACAGTTATGCCCTAACGAGCGCTCGTGCACTCACTCACTAACACAGGCACACACGGGTACACGAAAGGGTGGTTGATGATGAAATAGCCAGGTTGAATCCCGTTTGTATTATTATATTTTAATATGGAATGGTTAGCGCATTCAATTTGTTATTGTTTGCTATCTGATTGAACACTTTGTTTTTGCACGCTGCTCTTTCTTTGGTGAAAACGCACTTGGTTGCGTCTTATATGTAAATAAACAAAATTTATTTGTTGTAGTTGCTAAAGCCAATCCGCACAGTTTGTGTTCCGAAAATGATTTGAATTATATATTTCAAAGCTGGTCGTTTCAGCGCCACGATTCTTTCAGATTGCGATAAGTATATGTGTACTTAAACATTATACAATGTTGCTGCGTTTGAAAATATGATCGCTGAAATAATGACGGGAAAGACCGACTTAGCATAGCCCAAGCAGTCATGTAAATAGAATTATAAAATTCGCTAAGACGACAAACGCAAAGATGCAAATTATCTGCCGAACGGTAAACAAAATGGGTCAATATTATTTCTAATAGGATGCCGCAATACTTGGCGGATATTGCAAGCACAAAATCGATTTCGATTTGGCATCCTAATTAGGCAAAGCAAATGCTAAAAGTAAAATATGTAGTTGACACAATGCTGACATTAAAAATGTATAGTTAAACAAACGAAAGCAAATCTGAAAATTCAAACATAGTACTATAAATAGCTCATTTTCAGTTTAATGTTGAAGCAGAATGTCATGCTTGTTACTCCAAACGAGAAGATAATTAACTGCTCGTTATCTTTTATGCTGTCAGGCATGTCAGACAACGTTCCACCTACTTCAGTGGCCGGGACATCACTAAAACGATCATGATGAAATTAATTTGAACGGTTACATCATCACCCCCGATTCTTTAATATTAAAATTTTGTGGGGCTCATCATTTGTCTGGCGCCTGATAAGGTTGATATATGTACACACATCTATGCATACATTTATACATAATGATTCTGTCCTAAAGTGACACTTTAATTAAAGAAATTGCCAACTCATTTCACACTGAACCGTTGGTGACCGAGCACGTGCCTTGAACTGTTGTGGAAAAATGTTCTCACGAGACTCGTATTGCACATTTCTCTGTTTGCACAATTTATTTGTGCATTGTTTACCCGCTTGCCTAATTGCATGATCAAAATCACATGCATTTAACGTTTATTGGTTGATCTTAAAGTACTTACACTCACTTCTTTATATATGAGCATCTAAGTAGAAATGCATTGTATACTGCACAAGATTCAGAGATAAAAATAAGTCTGTTCGTAGACACAATTCAACAGTGCAGTGCTGCAGGTTTATACACTTATTGTTATATCAACTGATAGAAACGTGCTTTTAGATACTATTCCTGACTGAATCAATCAATTAAAATCTCTGATAATAAAATATTCCCAGCTTAACAAATTTGTTATAGGTCAAGAATGGACTTTTTATATTCTGTATGAAATGACCAGTATTATTACTTTCTTGAGTTTGTAACACATAGAAAGAGGCGTCTTCTACCACATATAAGTATATATTTTTGGTAAGCGTAACAACACATATTTACCGACCCAAGTCCGACTGTCTGTCTGTCTGTCGAATGCGAACTAAGCGCTTTGTTTTTAAGCTGTATATTATAGGATCAACTCATTTGTCGGAACCGGCATGATCGGATTACAGGAATGATAGCCACGGGTAATGGCAACACGTTTAGTGGATCTTCATCCCAAATTATTACAAGCTGCCCAGGGTTCATAGCAAATTTATAACTTTTGTGTAAAAGAGTAGTTTTGCTTTAATAGATGACTTGAATTTAGCACAACATTTTATAAATATTGAGTGCATTTTGAATTATGTAACTGGAGGAATCGTTAAATCGTTTAAAAAACCAGTAAGGACGCTAACTTCAGCAAGGCTGAAGCTTAGATACTCTTCACGCCCCTTGTTGTGCCACGCCCATTTTTTGACTGAATCTATTTTCTATTCATCTTATTCACCAATTTTCATTGTTTTTGCTCATTGGGTACCGGAGATATGCGAATTATTGATTTTTTCTATAAGTGGGCGCAACCATGCCCATTTTTTGGTCAAAATCGTTTTCATACTTCCCTAAGAACATCAGTGTGAAGTTTCAAGTCAATTAATTAAGAAGCAAAAAAGTTTTCCATACAACGACGTGAATATTGGTTCTATTCCTCTTCTTCATTTTGTATGGCAGGTACCAGTTCCAGTTGCCCGATCTCAATGAAACTTTCAGGCATTGTGTCGGACTATGTTTGAAATTTCAGCCCTCTATCTTCCAAAACAAAAAAGTTTTCCATACAACAATTCAAATTTGTTTTTCTTCTTCATTTCGTATGGGTTCTACCAGTTCCAGTAATCCTATATGGCCGGTTCCGACAAATGAGTTGATCGCACAAAAAAGAAGTCTCTGTGCAAAATTTCAGCTCGATATCTTCAAAACTGTGGGAGGAGATCGTATAAACACAGACAGACGGACAGACGGACATTTCTAAATTAACTCTTCTTGTCTCCCTGATCAAGAATATGTATATATATATATATCGAAAGAGTAATTGATTTAGCCATGTCCATCCGTCCGTCTGTATAATCGCCTAGATCTCGGAAACGATAATAGATAGAACCAAAAAAGCTTTTCGCAGATCGATTCTGTCATTTCTTAAGCTGATCAAGTTTATTTTCCCCTTTTTGACTTAGTTTAGGGTTGAAGAGCAAATGACCGGAAAAAAATTTTCAAAAGTCGTATTTTCTCTGTTGTCTTTTGTGGTAGGAACACAAAATTTAGAGTGTATATGGCTAACTCGAACCCCAAGAATATAGAAAAAAATCGGACGTGGCCACGCCTCCATATAGTAACAATTTGAAACGATTATATCTCTGGAACCATTAAAGCTACAAGAATGAAGCTTTGCAGGTATGTTATTGGATTGGAGTATAATAAGAATCAATTTTAAAATGGGCGTAGCTACGCCCACATATAGTCAAAATAGAAAAACGTTATATCTCTGGAACGAATTGGTCTAAAAGAGTTAAAATTGGTATATATGAAATTGAATGAAAATAAAATCTGTTTAGATTAAAAAGTGGGCGGGACAACGCCTTCAAACAGTCGTTACAAGCTGAAGGTACAGGATATGTCGAAGTCGACTAGTTGCGAAAGAATTATTATTATATTTTATTTAAATAGCAACGGAAAAAAGTGTTGACTAATATCTAATAAGTTGCAGTTGAAATGTATTGAAATAATAAGTTTTAAGTTTATAATTAATACCAATAAATAAATATAAAACGACGACTTTCGAACAACAGAACGGGACAATTTGAACGCTCAAGAGTTGCATGGGCAATTCGGTCGTTCGAGCGGGATAAATATTATTCTGCCTTTATAATAGGTGATCGACTCCAATCCTTCTGGTTTATCTTGTGTCAGCATTAAAGTGTCTTATGTGTTGTGTGTGAGCTGTGTAATTTAGGCGTTCTTAGCAATCTAATACGTCGCCTAATAACGAGCGGAGTCTTTTTCGCCACAAAATCAGTTGCCTTGTTCAATGATGCAAGTTGTGTTTGACTAACTCTCCACGCTGTTTCATTTTTCTGTCCTTCCCTATTGAGCTGGGAACCCAATTGACACGGGGGAATGTGGCATTTTGCGCACTCTGCCACCCATTATTGTTACGCTACTAAGCTCCCCCGAACATTAGCCGTTCTTTTTGTTCTTTCTTTAAACAGAAAAGAATTTTCTTTCTTTTAACTGATAAAATTTATTTTCACCACGTTACCAGTGGCAAAACAATAGGAAAATAGCGTAGCGAGTTAGTCCACTGTTACCAACTTTCAAAAATTTTTCCCCCTAAACGCTAATCAAAAACTCCTTAAATCCCCCTTAATAAATTTGATTATTATAAATCAAATAAAATATTCATTTTTATTATGACTTATGTTCTTGTTACTTTTTATGTAAGATCTCAAAAATGAGCAAAATTAAGATTTTACTCCTTTTAAAAAAACCCGAAGTATTTAATTTTTCTAATTTCGATTTGTCTAAACAATTGAAAAATGTACATATATAAAAAATATATCGACGCGTGTTGTAAAAACACCAATCCATAAAATGCCGGCCCTACAGATTTTGAGAGCCAACTCAGTATAACCAACTTTCAAAAGTGGTTCCCCCTAAACTCCGACCAGAAACCCCTAAGTAAATAATATTGTAAACACACAGAAGAGGTGACAAGAAGCTCATAAAAACTCTGTTCAAGCAAAAATACGCGGGAACGATGGTTAAACAGCTCTCTTCGTGAGAGCAGAGAGAGGATTCTTATTCTGTTGTGTCAACGTACATATTTCTTTATTGACAAAGCGCATGTTGCGCTACCACCGCTGGCGATTTTAGCCACTTCTCCAATCGGGAACACTTTCCAGCCACGGTTTAACTTTTCTTCTTCTTCCACTTCTGCCGACACTCCTTTGAGAGCCGACTAAAGATTTAACATTTTTACCGTGCTTTTTATACGATTTTCTAAAATCTGTAAATATTCTGCTAGCTCTGAAGTTTAAGAATTTTCGATTGAACTGACTCACGACGCTTGCCATTTCAAGCGAACATACGCTAAACTATATCGATATGAACTTCCCACATGCACATGACCGTATCGTCATTCCTTCCCCAGGTTATCGATTGGAAACTAGAGACATGCAGGTGTACCCCCTCATGTCTACCTAACATTTTAAGCGAACATGCGGCACTTGATTTCCATTGTCGGTGTTTAACCGCGCTGTTACCACACTGTTGCTTTACTGTAAGCCTGCTGCAAACACTCTGCAAGTGTATGTTAACGTACCACAGACTCTCTTTTTAGGACAAAATGTTAAATTCAACAGAGTTCGAACATATGCTTTCCAATGATCAAAAACACTTTCTTAACATAAGAATGCTGCCTGTCGCATAGCGGCTATTAAAACGTGCGATGCATATACATTAGGGTGTCCCTTATTTGGTCGATTTTTTGTTTTTTTTCATTTCTGAAAACGCATACCCGCTATTTCTGTTCAGTATCCTTAACTTAACCTAAATTCAAAATTTTAGCTTCCTAAATTAATTCTAACCCGTGCCGACTGAACCCTGAAGTTTTATGAAAGAAGATTTTAGATGTTTTTTTAAATACATCTGGGGGACGCCAAATAATTAAATTTTAATTGAATATTATTGAAAAGACAAATTTAAGTATTGGGCTTTATTACCGAAAAGATAAACGTAATATAATACTAATCAGGATACTTCCTTTTCAAGGTATCTTTTTTACAATTTGATTTGAGCTTTAACTCATTTAATTTCACTTCGCGGATATTAAAAAATTAAATTGCGAGAACTTGGCAGATGGATGGTAACTAAACACCCGTTGATTTATCTCACCAATCAAAAATATTGTTTTTGTATTTCTTTTAAGTTCCATAGACATTGTGCGTATTATTTGTCCGACAAATTCGAAACAAAATGACAACAAAATGAAGTACTAGTATGTTACACCATGGGTGCCGATGTAACTTGCTTGAGAAAGTGTTCCAATGTTACATTAAAGGCGCAGGTGTAACTTGCATGTTTTGAACGCAAGTCGGCACGGGTTCCTGTGCTCCAAAAAAAAAAAAAAAATCATGGGAGTGTTTTAGAGTATACTGAACAAAATTAACCCATATGCGTTAAAAAATAAGAACCTTGCAAAATAAGGGACACCCTAATATACATATATATTTTATATAAATAAAGTTAGTGTGGCCACTTTTTTAGGACCAGGGTCTCTCAATTCCTCTCTTTAGCTCTGTTAAAATTCTGTTGCTCTCCGAGTCGTGAACTCACCATCTGGTGAATTCTGCATGGTGAAATTTGCAACGTTGACAGATTCTCTCTGCGTTTTTGTTACAAAAAAATCGTCTAATCGTAAGTTAATGAATGGGGCGTCATCGAGTTGGACGTGAACACTTTTATTATAATAATAACAAAGTTAAAAACATAAAAACCCTGAAAATACCCCTAAAAATATAGCACCCCTAAAAAAGCCCATTCGACTCAAAAAGCCCTAAATTTAGGGGGAAACCTCTAAGTTGGCAATCGTGCTTCATGCGCAAACACAACTTTCATCATCGAACACATGAAAGCACTCAGTGTTCCGAACTCTCAAAAACTTTTCTCCCTAAACTCCAACCAAAAATCCCTACAATTACTGGGAAATTCCTTTAAATAAATGTTATTATTAAAATTACTTATGTTATTCATTAACCTTTCTCAACATAACCTAATACAATGGAAAATTAGCTCCCGTATTTTCAAGTTTGCAACGACTACTCATATGTTACAGGCAATAACACAACACATGCAACTTTTCCATCCAAATACTGATTTTGGTAAAACCATTTAATATTCATACATAGAGTGGAAACTGAACTCTTTTCGCGTCATGCACAGTTACGGTCCGCATCACGGGTTGAGTTCGATCCTTTTTCAGTGAATAAGTAGCGTATGTTTTTAGGAATTGTATGTAGAATCCGTGTAAAATTTTTAAGCCGAACAGAAAAGTGTGTGTGTTAACTCGAATTTATCCCTTACCCGGAGTTAACTCTGACTTTCAGTTTCACAGTGACGAGTTAACTCGAGTTAAATGAGTCTGGCAACATTCTATTTTTTTACGAATAATATTTTACAACATTGAACATCTACTTACCAAACACTGTTTATTTTTTCAGTTAATTTAAAAATCACCTTCAATTTCAAATTAGTAAAGGATAGCTGAAGAGAATCCAATATAACAAGCGGAGAAATGTTGACTCGATTATGTCTAATTGTACAGTTTAACATTACAAAGGGGCGTGAAAAGTAAAAGACTTCCGATGTCAGTAATTCCAGATGATGTGAGACTACCTGGTGGACTGCTGCTATACAAGCTCATCTTTCAAATTCATTTCTATTGATTGGGACATATTTAATTTTTATTTTTTTGACTGACAAATTTAGTTCTGTTACATAAATAGAAAAAAATAAAACAGAGTAGTTAATTCGGGGCTAACCCTAGAATGTTTTAGGGTTAACTCAGGGTAACATAAAAGTTAACTTCTGAGTGTGAAACTGAAAAATTGTTACTCGGAGTTAACCCTGGGTTAACTTTAACTGTAAAACTGGCCCTAAGAATCCGTTTTCCGTATTTTCATTTTAAAATTCTTGCAGTTGGTCAGAAGCAAATCAAAACCCCAATTCCACGCAAGGGGTTCCAACCGTACTTAGGGCTAGCCAGCTTCAAGACTTTGGTGTGCTACAGACACCAATTTCGACTAATAAAAAGGTAATATTGAAATGACATATGACCTGCAGTATTTCAGGCAAACATATGCGCAGCTAAAATTTTTTCCATGTCTGCTTGTCTTTTTCCCTTTATTTGTTTGAAGCGTACATAGTTCACACCAACGTTAAGGAAATCTACCAAGAGGTTATGCAAATTTCGTAAATATTGCTAGGGCGGATGTCTGCTTCCTCCTTGTTTTGTGATGCAAATGAGCCATTTGGATACATTTGCGCCTTTCACTGTTTCACGGTTTACCTTAATACTACACTCTTCCAGTTATTAACTGGTCAAAGTCTTTTGGTTGCTTTTTTTTTATCTCCTTTTGAGCTGGATCGACAGAGCGTTGTAGAATCTGGCAGCTATTATAGCGAGACATAACAACCGAATTTAACTTTTGATCACCCTTTGCCACTTTTTTTTTTTACACTTTCAAATTGCTCGTGTAATCTTCGGATCTTATTGAACGATGGTTCAATAATACACCTTGTTTTAACACTTCATTAATCAAAAATGTAAACGCTTCCTTACGATGGTCTTCGTTGCGGTAGATTGCATTTTCAGTATCCCACAAGCAAGGCCGCACTTTGTATAGGTTAATAAAGGTAGTTGTACGTGAATTTCTCCTGTAGAATGTAGAATTAAACTAAAAAAAACAGCCACCATTAGTTTAAACATTAAAGCGACAAATCGTTATTAAATGTTACCTTAGCAGTTGATTCATATTTAATACTTATGTCATTCTCGGCAGTATCATCATCATCATCATCAGAAATTACTTTTTATACAGTCATTTCATTGCTAAAATCATCACTTAATTCCTGTTTTGCTAGTATTTCTGTCAGCTAAGATCGTAGATTTCAAAAATGTATTACATCAATTTACTATTTCTTTAACGGCTCCTCTTCGAAGTTTTCGGAAATTTGAATGTCTAGTTGCTCAGGTTCGTATTCCTCCTTTAAAGCGTCGGGCCATATTTTATCAAAGGCGCTGTGACTGTTACGGAAATGAAGAACGAATTCTTGCCACTTAGCAATATCTATTTCCGTTGGGCAGCTCAATCATTTCAAAGTGAATTGTTCATAGTTTGTGCGAATACGTTACCGCACACATCCATTTTTGTTTTTAATTTTTACAAAGTCGACTGACCGAAATGAACTTGAATTAAAAATCATTTATGTTACAAAATACACGTATACATTATAAAAATTAAAAAAAATTTGATTTAACAAATTGTTGTTTATTTATTTTTTTTTAATTTGTTTTTGACACTGACTCTGTTATGACACTATTATGAAACGATGTTGCAGTTTTGGTTTAGCGTATATCCCTTGCATTCGTTGGGGATTTGTTACCTCAGGCAATTTTTGGAACACGGTATTTGTCTTCTTCTTCCGCTTTTACTGTCTTCTTCTTCCGCATTTGCGACACTTTTGTGTCAATTGACAGTTTCGTTTTTGTCGAGCAGCTCATTCAGGAGAATTCAACACCCTTCCACCCACTTGGGACTTTTTGTTAAAAACTTGGCCAACAATTTGTTGAAAATTGAAAGTCATGGCCGCTTCCACATTGCAACTTGAATTTTCGCAGGCCATGTCGGACTTCAAGAAAATGTTTCCCGACATTGACCGAGAGGTGATTGAAGCCGTTCTACGCGCAAATTCTGGTGCAGTGGACCAAACGATAGACATGCTGTTAGCCATGTCAACGGATAACCAGGTAACAAACACGTTGTTTAACAATGATATCGGCTAAATTTTTAATTAGAGAAATGTTTTGTTTCAGAATGAGAAATTGCGCAATGAACTGGATGCCAACTCAACCACTCCGACACAACCAACAGTTGACAGTCTTATCAATAATCATCAGATCATCAGTGACACCAATCAGTCACAATTAGGACAAGCGGACACCATAGATGGCAAGATGGCAGGAGCAAACCTTGGCTCCGTGCTGCTCAACTTGGGTAGTGGTACTTCTCCAAACCACCACAACACTGGGGCTTCCCCAAAACAACGCCCTTTGACTCCGAAGCAACTTCATAGTAACAATTCGACCCGTACTCCGACGAAAAGACCCTTGTCTCACAATGTTGCATCTGGGGCTGTTCGACGCTGGAATCCGCCCATGCTTGGTTTGTTGCCAACAAACTTTCTACGAGTTACACCTACAGCAGGTCAGCAGGATTTTGAACTACCAGATGAACAGTTCGCATTAATGTTACAAAACGAAGAATTTATGAATCAACTTCGCTGGAATCAGGATTTTATGACTGCACTTGAAAAGGAACAAAGCAGCAAAGCCAAGGGCGACGATGATGCAGCGTTTAAAGAGCGGCTCAAGAACATGGGTAAGATTTCAAGAAAGAAGTTTTTACAAATGGCTCGAGTTTTTACCTGGCAACGCAACAAGAAAACTACAACCGCCAAGCAAATCGACTCATTGCCATTAAAGGAAGAGCCTAGTGACGATGAAGAGCACCACCACCAACAACAACATAGCCAATCTGGTGGTCAGGGGCAAGGTCAATTGCAGCTCCGTAAGTAAGTTCGTGATGCTGTCACCAAGAACTGTTATCAGACAAAAACTGGAGGTGATTGATTTTCTTTTTGTTATCTTATCAAGCATTAAGTAAACTTAAATATCCAGAAGAATCTCACAGGCCCAGTTGATAGCTGTATGTATATTAGTTTTTATCGTATATGTATGTAGAATTTAAAGTTAAAAAATCACCTGAAAAGCAGCTAACCTAGAAGTGCAATAAGCTATTTTATCCATTAGTGCAATTTTTCAATGTTAATTCGGTTGTAAAAACCCTTAACAAATCGAAGGTCTCATTTTGGAAATTTTTGTTGATGCCAAATTAGTCTAAATATTATTGATTCCAATCTCATTGGACCGAATGGTTTTCATTTGGATCCTATCTAATTGAACGAACTTTGAACTAGTCATACGGTATGCAACACACTCTCATATTGTTATTTGTTTAAGTTATTTCGCAAGCCGATAAAATTCTTAAGCCAATTCATGCTTATGAGATTAAATTTTTTGTTATACATACAAAAAGCAGAAAAAATTTTATATAGATATGAAATTCTTGCTAAATGCCAACGAAATGGGAAAAAAAATGTATCACCGCTTTCAAATCACACACTAGAGCCTAATCATTTCAAAGCCATATGCCGCATGCGTGACTTTGACGCTCTGCAAAACAGTCATACTAACTAATGATGAAAGATATACAAATTATACAAACTTATTATAAATATTATATTATAAATACTTATTCGAAATTTGTAATTGTACTATATGCATTGTATCTATTCCAAGTATGAAATACAACTTAAAATAAATATCAACACAAACCGTCTTTAGCTGAAACTAACTTGAATCATAATTTTTTCCAGCAAGTCCAAAAGATGCAAGCGAAATGTTAAACTTTGGTTTTTTACTCTGATATATTTGTCTCTCAATTAAATATTTAATTCGTACAAACATATAATTAATTTTTCTTACATGAATTTATTTTTTTATGACTTTCACTTTTATAAACATAATACATTTATTAATATTTAAAAGATAATAAATTTTTCAATTATGTTCTCTTGTTTATCAATACTCGATATTATGTTTTAAAAAGATTCCATTGTGTTTAGCTTTGATGGTCGTTTAATTTTGATGGGAACTATTTAAAATTTAATTAGTGGGATTTACGACTTTCATTCAATTAGTTTATACATAATATACTTTTATTAATAACAGATTATTTAAATGTCACATTTTTGTTTCTTTTAATTATATTAACTTGATTCTTCATCGTTCACTTTAGCTTATATTATCGCTAAAAAATTTTTTTGTTTTTTTTGCTTTATCATGATTTTTACTTGAATACTCGGTTCATTTATCTCAATTCATCGTCAGATATATTGTGAATATGTCGGCGCGGGGTGAGTGTAGGGGATGGATGTATATGTATGCTTTTACACTGAAATGGATTTTAAACAATTTGTAAATTTGGTTTAAACTAATTTCTAAAAGGTTTCTGCGGTTTTTACTTTTTTGTTTTTTGCATCATCATTTTAAATGTATACATATAAGTAAGTATATATATCGTTTATAAAATAAATTTTATTGTTTCAGGCATACAATTTTTTTAGTTTAGTTCATTTTAGCTTAAATTTGATTTTTTTTTTTCCTTTCTTTTTAGTTTCCTTTTGTTTTTTGTCTTTTTTATTTAAATAAAAGGTAGAAGAAACAACAAAGGCTTTAAAAAAAATTTTATAAAACTATATTTATATATAATAAAAATCAATGGTAGAATGTATGTATGTATATACGTGCTTATGTGTTTGTGTATTTTTGTAAAATTACGAATGTTTTTTGTTTTGTTGTATATTTGTTTTTCTTTTTAATTTTATCTTGAAACACGGCTCAAAAAGAGGACGACAAACAGTGAATAGTAGTAAAACCAGCATTTGTTTAAATCAAATTTTCTCTTAATTCTTGTTTGGTAAGCATATTTAAAAAATGCCTTGGAAGTCTTATAGCAGAACACATAGGGACTTTTTCGGTTTCTTCTGTTTCTTTTCGGGTGATTTCTTATTTATTTGCCTTACCAGGTCATAGAAAATATCATTAACATTTACTTTGGCTTTGGCTGAGGTTTCCATGAAGGCGCAGTTGAATTGAGTTGCCAAACTTTTGCCTAATTCTTTGCCGACGACGCGTTCGTCCTCAAGATCGCATTTGTTGCCGACCAGCACCATTGGCACATCCTCTGTATCCTTCACCCGCAGAATTTGCTCGCGCAAGTCCTGCAAGTCATTAAACGTCGACTGGGCGGTTATCGAGTACACAAGCACAAATCCTTGTCCGTTTTTCATATAAAGGTCACGCATGGCCGTGAACTGTTCCGTGCCGGCAGTGTCCAGAATTTCAAGCATACATTGCTGACCGTCAACTTCGACTTGTTTCCTGTAACTGTCCTCAATGGTCGGATCATACTTTTCCACGAATATACACTGTACAAATTGCACTGTAAGCGCTGATTTACCAACGCCTCCGCTGCCGAGCACAACAATCTTATATTCGCGCATATTGTGCTAGTTTTATATATTTTAAATTAGGTACTATAAAAAAGAAAAAAAAAAAAAGAACTGAGTAACCCATGATTGTTTTTAAGTTTCGGGCACCTTACATTTGTAGGCGTTGCTGTGATTGCTTTTCGTCTGCAGTTGATCGTTTTGTTGTTTAGGCGTCTCTAGTTCTTTATTGGTCGTTTCTTATAAATTCTTGATAACCTTTTTGTAATTTTGTTGTTACCAACTTTTTGCTTCTCTCTCAGCCTTTAGGTGCGTGCGTCGTATTCGTCGCCGCTGTCGTCAATTGTTGCTTTGCAGCAAGGCGAGATAAAATAACTTCGCTCTTGCACTTTGTGCTCTCGTTTATGCGTTTGTTATTCTTGTCGCCTTGCAGTGTGGCAACGAATTTATGCTGTAACTATATATGAAATCGTTGCAGCAATGCTGCTCAAATACTCAATTAACAAAATTCGTAATTAATTTTTATTAATTCTTACTCTTCAATTCTTCTACTTCTTTCTTACTTCCACTTCTTCTCTACCTTTTTGCTTTTCGCCAATGAGTCAATTCTTCTACTTCCACTTCCCACTTAGTAAGTCCAATTCCAGTCAGTGGTGCCACTTCTTGGGGCACAAATCAGGAAGAAAATGGATTACAATATCTCGCAAACTCGGGGCATCTTCCATATTGACATAGTCCAACTGGCCGTACAACTGCACGGCACATTGGGACAGTTAACACTTTGTGCACTCTTAGCCGTTGACTTCTTCCCGTTTTTAGAAGCAACTGCGCCATTTTTAGACGCATAATTGCCTCTTTTACTGACACCGTGTCGACAGGCTGCATGCGTTGACAGTCGTACGTTGTTCGTGGTCCTATGTAACATAGGCGTACTTCACCCAGATCAGACATAACGAGGGACGGCACGTTCAGCACTTAAGGTTTTGCTATTAATGGCTCAAAATGCCCAGTATCCGCTAAGGGGACGTCAATAAATTACGTGAGATAAAATTAGGGGAGGGGGGTTCAGCAAAATCTCACCAAATCTCACTTAGGGGGAGGGGGGTTCATCGGACATCTCATGTTAGTTTTTAAGTTCATTAGTTTACCATTTTTTTTTTTAAAATTTAAGCAAAAAAAAAAAATGAAAATTTTTATCAAATTTTTAGCAAAATCTAATGTGAGATTCAGAGGGAGGGGTTCGACAAAATCTCACTAAATCTTACCAAGGGGGGTCTATATTTCTAGAAAAAAAACCTCACGTAATTTATGGACGCCCCCTAAGGGGCCGTTCAAGTATTACGTAACGCAATTTTTAAAGATTTTTGACCCTCCCCTCCCCCCATGTAACGCGCCGTAACATTTTTCAGTATCCCCCTCCCCCCGCCATAACGTTACGTAACAACCAAGTCACCATTTCTACCTAAAAAAACACAATTATGTTGAGCAAAGTACCGAAAGGTCGCTAAATTATAATAAAAACCAGTAAGGGCGGTATAGTCGAGTATACTCGACAATATAATACCCTGCACACTCTGTAGGCGGTGTATTAGTTTTGCAGATATAGCGTTTTATAGAATCAACTGGGGAAAGGGAAATAAAGGGAAGAACCATTGGTGAATACAGACGGAAGGACAGGGCTCCATCGATTTCTCTTGTCATCCTAATCAAGAATATATATACTTTATGGGGTACCCCTGTCCTCCAATACACCCCGATACAGTATGTGTCCAGGGTATAATTACAATCCTTACTAAAATAACTTATTTTAATCAAAAATACAACATTATTCTTAAGAATTTAAATATACAGCGGTAATTAATTTTACTGTTCATCTGTCCATAGGGTTGCACACTTCGGAAAGAAAAATAAAAATTACGTACAATGCAAGCGAGGGTCTGCCATTGAAACGTAAACGAAAAGTGCTGACAACTTCGGAGATTTTAATTTCGTAGTTTTTTTATTCAACCAAAGAAAATAATGCTACGTAACGCGTTGGTCGACACCCCCTCCCCTCCATGTAACGCATCGTAACGTTTTTTAAGACCCCCCCTCCCAAATTGCGTTACGTAATACTTGAACGGCCCCTAAGGCAGCTTTTTTTTTTTTCCTTTAACCGTCTCCTTGAACGGCTGCTTAGTCCACTCAGGATCTAAGACTGTGAATGGCAGGCCGATGAGGCCTATATTGCCAGGGTATCTGTTCCAAGCGTGACGCGAAAGGCAGCTTGAGCGGATTTTATTTGAACCATTACTATATTGACAGGGTTGCAAACTTGGGGGTTCCCCCCTAAATTTAGGTGTTTTTTGAGTTGAATGGTTTTTTTTTAGGGGTGCTTTGTTTTTAGGGGTAACTTCAGGGAATTTTTCTTTTAACTTTGTTATTATTATAATAAAGGTGTTCACGCCCAACTCGGTGACGGGCCATTCATTAATTTACGGTAAGACGATTTTTATTGTTATAAAAACACAAAGAACATCTGGCAACGTTGCAAAGTTCACTCGAGAGCAACAGAATTTTAACAGGGCTAAAGAGAGAAATAGTGAGACCCTGATCTTTTACAGCGACCGATCGGAAATCAAATGCCGCATGTTCGCTTAAAATTTTAGGTAGACATGAGGGGGTACACCTGCAATTTGGTGAGCAACTCAAACGTGATTGGCACAAGTGTCGCCGACGTCGGCAGAAGTGGAAGAAGAAGAAAAGTAAAACCGAGGTCGGAAAACGATCCCGATTGGAGATGTGGCTAAAATCGCCAGTGGAGGTAGCGCAACATGCGCTTTATCAATAGTCAAATGTGTCCGTGACACAAAAGTGACACGAATCCTCTCCTGCTCTCAATTGAGCGAACATCATCTTGCTCTCAATCTGATTTTCACCGCGTTGTTTGACTTATGTTTTCATAAAGAACCCCGTCACTTGAACGATGATTATGTGATTATGAAAGTGAGTGAGTGTGTGAGTATCTGTGTGTGAAGAACTGGCAAAGTACCTAGCAATTTTTTTAGGCAGGGCAGCGAAAAACATGACATGAAACCACCATTGAAATGAGGCGCACAAACCATGCCTGTCGTTTACAATTAGAGTGCATGTGACGGGACTGACAGTTGTCGACGTCAAAAATATGACACCGAAAAAGCAGCAAGTTTTTGTTGTGGAGAAAGGGTAACGGCCCAGAAGGAAATTGTACCGCTTCACAAGGCGTTCTGTAAGACTTTTTTGGAATGTTTCAGACCCTGCTCAAACCTTACCTGTCTAATTTCCTTTTACACAGGGGTGGCCGCTTTTTGAAGGCCTAAAGCATGCTAGCTTCGTTTCCCGAAAATGTTGTCGGGAAGGTCTTGGTTGTAACACGAAGTGCGAACGAACATTTTAGCTTTTTCATACATGGTGTACTGTTCAAAATCTGTACTGTTCTTTAAATAAAATTCTGTTAATATGTTAACTAACAGCGTTATCAGCCAGACGTCGAGGGTTCAAATCCCACTCGAGGAAGAATACAAAAATAAAAAAAATAGTCAAAAGAGAAGGATGTGCGGAGGGAGACTCAGCGGAATATTCCTAGTCATTTTCAGTACCATTGCAACATTAATTCTATTCTGTCTTCATCTAACTCTTTGTTATTTTACTTTTAACAGCCCTATTCTGGCAAATCAGTCACAATTTTTTGTCATGAAAATTTTGTCATGTATTTTGTCATTTGTTTTTTGATTTGGTATTCTAACTAAACTGTGACAAGAAAAAAGTTTTTTTAACTGGTAGAGCTTTCACCACACCGAGGTGAAATTTTTTTATTTCATTTCAGAGAGAAATGTCAAGAAAAATTATACAATTTTACTAAATATTTTGACTATTCGGCTTTTGTTTCTACAAATAGAGCGTGCAAGTTTGAACAAATATCGACGAAGTTATTACAATTCTTTAAACAGGATAATTCAATACTTTAGAAGCATTAGCGCATTAAGAAATCGGGTACTACACGACATATCTGATTCCATTTAAATGGATGCAATCTGATGTGTTGTTGAGAACTTGCAGTTCTCAAAATATAGATAATGCAAAAAAAGTACCGAAATATAAGCATAGATCATCTATACAAGAAACATATTAACCCATACGCCTTCTTGCTTATGTTGATTACTTATCACCCCTCCCTTTCATAAGGAGGCTGGTATTGAGGTCTTCTATGTGTCAAATGCGGATAATGGCAAATTCCGCCAATGACTGGGTCTACCGTTTTGTGTAATCCCTTTTAAGCTCAAATATTTCAAATGCATTCTATCTAAAAAACATAATTTATATTTTTAAGACACAGAGCGCTTAAGTAAAAAAAATGTCTTCAACTCTTATCAGTCAAACTTTTTTAACGCATTCCTAGACATTTTCTTTTTATTTTTTAAATGCATCGCGTACACATTCCTCTAATTGTTGCTTGTAATTTATTCGAAATGGATTTAACATTTTTTTTTTACTCATTACAGCTGTTAAACTACAACAGATTCGGTTGTGACCTGCTAGTCAAGTAGTCACAGATTCTGTATCAATTGTCATACTCTAAGCTTTTAAATTTTTGTCAGAATACGAAAATGTATCAATTGTCATAGATATGACTATTGTCACTGTGTTGGGTATTGTCATAGTTGCCAGAATAGGGCTGTAAATTTAAAACTACAAATTAATTTTATGAAATATACACCAGCCTTAGTGGGATTCGAACTTAGCGTCGTTGGATTGAAAGCCGGCACTCAACTAACTTTACTATAGGTATCATTGAAGCTTTGTAAATTCAATATTATATAAACTGCAATTTTTTTATTTTGCTAGAAAATAATATTTTAGTTTCTTAAAAACTTAAGCCGAAAAACAAAATTACTTTGTGTTTTACATCATCGACTACTCCTTCCCGTCTCGCTTCTCAAACCTTCCAAAATCAGGTGGCCCTTCCCTTCTCGCTTCTAAATGAAGAGTTGTGGAATGTTCTGGTTGTAAATAAAAATTCCGAATACCGAGTCTAATTTCGTGTCTTTCAGTCATCGGCTACTCCTTCTCATCTCGCTTCCCATACCTTCCAAAATCAGGCTGCCCTTCCAATCTCGCTGCTAAAAAAGCTGAAGGGAACGTGCTAATGACGACGCGTCGCAATGGCAGAGAAACAGTAACAGAAAAACGAAAAGTTAGAATGTCGATCAAGAGGTTGCGGGAGGGTGAGTTTATGCACACGCAAAATGTTTTGTTGATGAAGGGGTAGGCGGAGGTTAGTTGTCGACGCAGACCAAAACAGTGACAGTAAAATATATACATAAATCACTGTCTTTAATAACTAAATTCTCCCTTCTGAAAGTAGAAAAAACCAAAACTGATAATCCAAGCAACCGAAAAAAAATAATAATAAATTAGGCAGAAAAAAATAATAATAAATTAGGTAGAAAAAAATGATAATAACAGCGCTATTCTGGCAAATCAGCCACAATTTTTTGTCATGTATTTTGTCATTTGTTTTTTGATTTGGTATTCTAACTAAACTGTGACAAGAAAAAAGTTTTTTTAACAGATAGAGCTTTCACCACACCGAGGTGAAATTTTTTTATTTCATTTCAGAGAGAAATGTCAACAAAAATTAAAAAAATATACAATTTTACTAAATATTTTGACTATTCGGCTTTTGTTTCTACAAATAGAGCGTGCAAGTTTGAACAAATAACGACGAAGTTATTACAATTTTTTAAACAGGATAATTCAATACTTTAGAATCATAAGCGCATTAAGAAATCGGGTACTACACGACATATCTGATTCCATTTAAATGCATGCAATCTGATGTGTTGTTGAGAACTTGCAGATCTCAAAAGATAGATAATGCAAAAAAAGTACCGAAATATAAGCATAGATCATCTATACAAGAAATATATTAGCCCATACAACTAAGGTTGCGCCTTCCTGCTTATGTCGATTACTTATCACCCCTCCCTTTCATAAGGAGGCTGGTATTGAGGTCTTCTATGTGTCAAATGCGGATAATGGCAAATTCCGCCAATGGCTGGATCTACCGTTTTGTGTAATCCCTTTTTAGCTCAAATATTTTAAATGCATTCTATTTAAAATACATAATTTATATTTTTAAGGCCCAGTTTCACAGTCAAAGTTAACCCAGGGTTAACTCCGAGTAACAATTTTTCAGTTTCACACTTAGTAGTTAACCCCTGAGTTAACCCTACTATGTTCTAGGGTTAACCCCGAGTTAACTACTCTGTTTTAACTTTTTCTATTTTTTTTTTTTTCAATGTCAAAACAGAACAAAATTTGTCTGTCAAAAAAATAAAAATTAAATATGTCCCAATCAATAGAAATGAATTTGATAAATGAGCTTGTATAGCAGCATTCAACCAGGTAGTCTCACATCATATGGAATTACTGACATAGGAAGTCGTTTACTTTTCATTGGGAGAAGATATGCATCATTTATACAAAGTTTCCTTGTGTGATTGCTATGTGTATTGCACCCATGTTGTGTTTTACACAAAACTAAAATAACTACGTACTATTGTACCATTTAAAGAGTACGGTTTAGAAACACAGCGCTTAACAGCCCTATTCTGGCAAAACAGTCACAATTTTCTGTCATGAAAATTTTGTCATGATTTTTGTCATTTGATTTTTGATTTCGTATTCTAACTAAACTGTGACAAGAAAAAAGTTTTTTAACAGATAGAGCTTTCACTACACCGAGGTGAAATTTTTTTATTTCATTTCAGAGACAAATGTCAACAAAAATTAAAAAATTAGACAATTTCACTAAATATTTTTAGAATTCGTTTTTTGTTTCTAGAAAAAGAGCAAGCAAAATGGATCAAATAATGCCGGAGTAATAACAATTATTTAAACTAGATCAACTACAATACTTTCGAAGGTTTGCCGCATTAAAAAATCGGGTATTACACGACACATCCGATCCCATTTAGACAGGTTCAAACTGATGTGTCGTTGGGAACTTTTAGATCTCAATATATAGATAATGCAAAAAAAGTACCAAAATATAATATATATCGATTTTTTTATTTTACTTTTTAAATGTACATATATTTAAGAATACTCACAGAAAATTTCATATCGTTCCGGTAAATATTTTCGAAGTTACAGGCAAATTTGGAAAGGCGTTTCAGAGTGCTTCAAAGTACTTTTCAAACTTTAAACGCGTTTTTCTCAAAATGCTTGTGTTCAAAGTCGGTGACCAACATTACTCGAAAACGGCTAAACCGATTAGTCTCAAATTTTGACTAGAGCTTCTTAAATATATTTTTTAGTAATTAAAGTAAAAAAAAGGAATTTTAATTTTCCTCATTTTTGTGATCTTACGTAAAAATTATCAAGAAAATAAGTCACAATGAAAATTAATATTTGTTTATTGGGATTTTAGGGGTTTTTGGTTAGCGTTTAGGGGGAAAAACTTTTGAAAATTGGTAACAGTGTATTTTGAACTTCATCTGGGGCCGTTCATTAATTACGTAAGGCGTTTTAGGGGGGAGGGGGTTCGAGCATAACTTATTTTTTCTTACATAGAGGGGGGAAGGTGTTTCGCTACATTTTACATTAGATCATAAAAATAGGAATAATTTTTGTAATTTAATGACTACAATCGTCAATAACAACATAGAAACGACATCTATTATTAGATATGTCACACTGGCAGATCCACTTTCCGAGTGGATTTTGAGCCCTTGACAAAGAACAATTTTTAAATATAGTAAGAGTAGATTATCACTAAAAAGAAAACTTTGTAGGTATAAATAAACCTTCCTAAAAATGTTCTTTTGACAAATAAAAATTAAAACATCGACATTAATTTTTTCCTTTAAATTCTTACGTAAAAATATCAAACAAGGGGCAGGGGTCACCATGATCTTATTTTATATTACATGTAGGGGGTTAAACCAGGCAAAAATGGCCTCTGTAATAAATATCAAACAAGGGGCAGGGGTCACCATGATCTTATTTTATATTACATGAAGGGGGTTAAAACCAGACAAAAATCGCCTCTTGAGATGATGGTGATTGTACTACAAGTCAGTTTCGAATTTGAAGAGAATTACACTTAGGTGCAAAGCATGATACAATTGTACCATGTATCATGGTACAAAGTATGCAACAATTGGTTGCCTTAGCTCAAAAAATATCTACAGAATTCATTTCCAGTCAGAAGTCACTTTCGAAGCACAAGATGACATTCTCAAACTCATTGATCTGACGCCGTCCGAATGTAGCGGAAGGCAAATTGTTGACAATTTTAGAGCATGATTCAGCTTAGAAACGTCAACAAAGGTATTAAGGCTAAATATTATGCAAAATTTCGTGTTGCCAGCAAATGATAGCTTTGAAAAATTGGTAGAAAGTTTTTAAAGTATGGCAGAACTCGACAAGGAATTGCGCATTAGTTAAGAACATGCTACTTACCTACATATATTCTGAAAATATCGTCAAACATCAATTTAAGACATTTGGTCAAATATCACTAAAAAACTCACAAATAATCTTATAATCTCCATGAACATTTGACTCCAAGGCTTTGTTGAAGCTACAGGTTAACAAACAAAACGTTAACAATAAACATTTTGTAAAAATGTTTGCAATAATATCAAAAAACTGAAAGTGTCCCACTTTTTTTTTGGGCATGAAAAATTAAGTACATTTTTGTTCTCGCTCATAATCCATCATATTAATTAAAAGATTTAAAGGGTACAGAATTTTTTTATTCTATAAACTTAGCTCTTTCATTTGGTGTGCAGGTTATTGTATTCCTATACTTCGTTACGAAGATATATCAAAAAATGCTAAATTTCATTGGGTGTCCCAGTTTTTTATTGGTTCACTGTATGTCTTAAGGTGCTTGCACTACTCAACTGACAAAAGTTGAACGATAACGCCAGTGACGTCAAGGAACAAACAAGACTGTTGCAATTTCAATGGTACGGGCTTATCTTAATATTTTAGCAAATAATAATTTGTACTGTTTTTTAAAAGTATAAATGCAAAGTGGAACGATGTTACGGCACTCAAATTCATTTTTAGACGAAATCATGCCCAACAAAAATTAACATTAATTGCAACTGCTGAGCATTTTGTTAAGAAATAAATAAGTCTGTAATCGCCAATTTCCTATTGTCCGTATTATCAAAATAAAATTGGTTTGGCCATTTTGTCAAACTGATATCTGCTTCTCTTCTATCAACTGCATTTTGTTTGCTGCTGGAACGGAAGGAGGATGATGGATCTCGATGGAATATGCGGGCCTAAATGGAGCAGCGACGCAATTCCGCCATTTGACACAAATACGTTTTTGCTCCTGGTTTGTGTCGAAATTCGACGGTTGTTTTCGCGGCGAATTCAGCACATTTTGCAAAATCACGGTTGCCCCGTAAATTTAGGGATTCTCACGAATTTAGAGGAGTCACCCATATTGACCTGGCCCAAGTGCCGCTGCAACTAGAGCCTTGACGATACATCGATAAAACATCGATGTATCGATGTTTGGACAAAAATACCCAACATCGATGTATAATTTTCAACTTCGATGTTAACATCGATGTTTTTTGTTCAACATCGATGTTTTTTATGAAATTTTCCCCATCAAATTTTCACATTCTGAAGAAGCGGGAAACGTGTAAGTACTTAGAATTATGTTTTAATTATTTCACATTAAATAGTTTATAGTCGTCGGATAACTGATGTTGATTTGTGGTGGTGTTGGGAGCGACACTGAAGCATAACAATGGACAAATTTGTAAGAGGTAAGTTTTGCTGAGTGCAACATGCTTATTCGTATCACAAACAAATCACATTTATTACGTTCGTACATTTTATTATTTTGTTTACTCTTTCTTTTATAGTTGTGACATATGAAAATGACGAGTCAAAAGAAAAGGCGGCCAAGAGGCAATATTTGCTGAAGGAAAATGCCGACGAGGATGTGAATCCTTTACATTTTTGGCAGGTAATGCCCCAATTTATTATTCGTAAATTAACATTAATTATTTGTTTATTTTTAGTGTACTGACGAACAAATTTTAAAAGAAGTGGTTAAAAAACATATCGCTTGCTTACTGCAAGACTGTCATAACTCGAAAAATGCGATTTTTGAGTTAATTATGCAGAAATGATCATTAACTAAAGCTTTATATTGTGTCAAAGTTTCATGTTTGTATTGTTAATAGTTTCTGAGTTATGCAATTTTTAGTTTTTCATTCTTTATGGAAGTAAGTGCAACTTGAAAACTTTAAACGCGTTTTTCTCGAAAAGGCAAATTTTGAGTTATGCCAGCCTTGCAGTAAGCAAGGGATATGTGCGTTCCAGCAACGTCTTGCGAATCGGAACGCATGTTCAGCATGGCTGGACAACTCATCTCAGACCGCAGGTGCTCGCTGAAACCTGCGGTAGTTGACAAAATTCTTTTCATTAACAGAAACGTTGATCTCAATTTAAATTAATTGTTTCTTTCTAAGAGTCATAATAAAGTTTTGTTATTTTGTTCTAAATTTTTTCGATGTATCGACGATGTATCGATGTTTTCACTTCAAAACATCGGAAACATCGATGCTGGCAAACATCGATTTTGAAAAACATCGATGTTTGAAAACTTCGATTTTGCAAAGCTCTAGCTGCAACTCCAAGCGACATTGAGTCGGCCAGTACTCACGCGAATTTTCGTTTGACCCTCGACGCTCTGTCGAAGGTCAAACGAAAATTCGCTGTCGAATCTTTATTTTGCGCCAATTTGACAATTCAAATTGAATTACCGACCGGGCGAAATATTTCTAAAGTTTAATTAAACTTGTTAACAGTTAGCATGAATCTACACAATAAACGAAGTTTATTAAAACGTCATATTTTCTAAAGTGAAAAGAAAATTGTTGCGTCCCCGGCGCCAGGTAGCCCGCAAGTTGCTGTTCATTTAACGGATTCTTGAGGCAAGTGACGGCAATTGTAGCAAATATCAAATGTTTAGCAGTTGAAGTAAGAGAAATACGACGAAGAAGCAACAAACTGCTGCATGCCAGACTTTTTTAGTTATTATCAGCGTTTAGCATAAGTAACAATATGTGGCAAAGTGCGCAAAATGGCACAGGCTGTCTGACTGTGTATGACATAGCAAAGAGTTCATTTTTTACTCTATGTTATAATTACTCTACGATTAAAAGTAACTAAGTTTGTTTCTTCTAAACAATGGTTAAATACATAAGCATCAAGTCAATTTATACGGTTTTCTAAAACCTGTAAAACCTCTGCTAGCTCTTAAATTAAGAATATTCGATTGAACTGATTAACGAAACTTGCTAAACTATGTCTATATATATTCTGCAACCGTCGCACAGGCACATGCCACTTTTTCGATAAGAAACTAGAGTCTTGCAGGTGTACTGAAGCGAACATACGCCAAACGATTTATATATTTGGGTGCCAGGGTATTAAATCAATTATCAATTACCCAGGGTGGAATCCGCCTAATGATTTTTGGCGAGAAACCCAAATCAATCAAAATTATTTTTAAATGTTTCTAAAAAAAAAAAAAAATGATTTTTTTTGATTTAATTAAAAATAAGAATTTTTGAAAATGTCCAAGTCCATAATCCTGGATTTTATATCTTTGGAACACACTGTCATTCCATAATTAACTCTAATTGTTGATATAGAAAATATATTTGAGCTCGGAAAAAGATTTATAAATTCAAACAAGTTTCATCATTACATTAATCTTATAAATACTATAAATATTTGATCCTCAAAACAATAAAAATATGAAATTACCTATGCCTAAAAATCTACAATATTGCTTAAGTCGGTGGGAAACATTGCAATTCTCAGTTAGTTCATTATAATTAGCTTAATTTAATTTTTTGGGCTGTATAGAAACTACTGAATATTATTTTACTTACCAAAAATCGTCGACGTTTCCAATATTGCTCATTAATATTAGTAAATACAGAACAGGGTTTTCACCGAATTGCATTTTAAGTTAATGTCATTATCATTAGCTAATATCGGTTAACATACTTGGTTGACATTGCTCTTGAGAAAAAGCAATAGTAGAGCTAGTCTCGTTAAAACCACTGTCAGTGCGATGAAAGTTCACAGTTGACGACTCCTGTACTTGTATTGGTGCCGTCTTGACAGGCAGTGAAAGCTCCATTTCCTCAGTGCATTCATCACCTTCAGACTCCATTAGGTTTGCATTAAAAGATTGTGATAAATTTTTACGATTGGCAGAACGACGTTTCCCACGTGGAGTATCAGAATTCGAAGAACTACAATTAAAACTATTCGAAGATAGTTGCAAGTCATCTTCGTCTATAGCTTCCTGAGTCTCATCGTACATTGAGGTGAAGAGATTCTCTTCAGTGACTGTTTGCTTGCTGACCAATGAACTGATTCTATGAGAGCTATTAACTCGCAAACGGCTCACGCGTTGATTAATACTGCTATCAGTCGAAAATTCTAATGCTTGCATAGGTGAGGAGCTACGATCAGGAGTAAAATTTTCCTTTGTCAAGTCTTCATTGCCACCAACTGTGATATCGGAAAGTTCGCTGATCTTAGATTTATCACAACGATATGTAGACTTGGCAATGTCTAAGCTACCGCTATGTATGCGCTGGGGTGGTTGTATAGGTGAAAGTATTTCTCCTTCTTCGAAATTTGGCTTTCTCGTTTTACGTTTTGTGGCACTGTCAGTCGGTGAATATGGCGACAATTCATCTAAATTCGATATAGGGGAAAGCGAACCAAAAGAACTTCTATCTAGGGAATCGGACAATTTCCCTACAATAGTTGTTTGTTGCTTGGGTGCGCGTGGACTGGAACCTATGAAAGTATTATTTTTTGGTTTGTCGTCTCCTTCCAACAGAATGATGTTATGCTTATCAAAGAGTTTGCGTCTCATAGAGTTGTTAGCCGTGTCCAGAGACGGACGGTGATTGTTGGCATTCAACTCTTGTCCCATACCCGATAAATGCGGCTTGAAAAATGGACGCAACGCCTCTTCCAGTTCTTTAGGCAAAACTGGAGGTAACGTCAATTCAGTCTGAGTCTCACAATCACGAATGCGTCGTCCAGGTTTTGAAATTGGCGTGTTACTGTTGATTTCAGATAATATAATACGCTGATTTCTTAATGGGCAATTTGCAGGACTTGGCACAATTTGTTGTTCTTTAAAATAAGAGCTTATAGCAAGTTGAGCTTTTGATTCAAATTCTGGATCGGGTGAATCGTGAAATTGAGTTTCATGAGGCTCAACGTCTGCTGGTTGCAGTACAGACACTTCGTCAATTGTCCATTCGAATTGAGTAGAAGATAGCTGTGGCGTCGTCGGTCGATGTACGTGGAACAGCGACGGACTAATTAAAAAATTACGTTATTCATAACTATTATCCTTTTACCCAATTTATCTTACCTTGCAATGACGGGCAGATGCAGGCGGTCTGCCCAGTTTGCCTCAAAAGGATTGCGCACTTTTTGAAAACGCTTTGCTGGTGGCGTACTGGTTGTCGCTGTTGTGCTTACTAAAATCGCCATCGAAGATGCAGCCCCTCGAGGAGTAGTATTCGCTTGAATAAGTCCTTTACTTTTTTGCTTTATACTCCGGCAAAAGGACGCCTTTGTTTTTTGAGGTGTCTCAACATTTTCGATTTCCATCAGTACGATTTCAAATGAACGTTGAATTTGTCAAATGAAGTTTCAAATTATTCACGCACCTTTCTACTATTGATAATTGTACAATTAATTTTAATAATTTAAAAAAGTGAAAAGTACAACCAACTCACCCCTGGAAGTGCTGCCAAGTCAGCTTAGCTAGTCGGCTGTCGATTGAACTAGAAAAATATCGATAGCGGAAAAGTGAAAAGTACAACCAACTCACCCCTGGAAGTGCTGCCAAGTCAGCTATTCCGCTAGTCGGCTGTCGATTGAACTAGAGAAATATCGATAACTGTATCGATTTTAGACATAACGATAATATTTAAACTCAACAGAAGCACAAAATAAAGGGTCGTCCATAAATTACGTGAGGGGACGACCATAAATTACGTGAGATAAAATTAGGGGAGGGGGTTCATCGGACATCTCATGTGATTTTTTAGTTCACGCACCTTTCTACTATTGATAATTGTACAATTAATTTTAATAATTTAAAATTTCAGCGGCGGAAAAGTGAAAAGTACAACCAACTCACCCCTGGAAGTGCTGCCAAGTCAGCTTAGCTAGTCGGCTGTCGATTGAACTAGAAAAATATCGATAGCGGAAAAGTGAAAAGTACAACCAACTCACCCCTGGAAGTGCTTCCAAGTCAGCTATTCCGCTAGTCGGCTGTCGATTGAACTAGAAAAATATCGATACCTGTATCGATTTTAGACATAACGATAATATTTAAACTCAACAGAACCACAAAATAAAGGGTCTTCCATAAATTCTTCTCACATGAGATTTTGCTAAAAATTATTATTTTTTTTGCTTAAATTTTGGAAAAAAAATGGTAAACTAGTGAACTACAAAAATTGACATGAGATGTCCGATGAACTCCCCTCCCCCTAGGTGAGATTTGGTGAGATTTTGGAGAACCCCCCCACCAATCATTTTATGAAACGTAATATATGGACGTCCCCTAATGCATGAATTTACAAAAAATTAACTAGTTGTGTTAAAATTGTGCACAGATATGGATCGGAATGGAGAGATTGAGAAAGCAGTGGTTGACATTAATGACGACATTATTGGCTTACATCGGTTGGCGAGTGGACTTAATGAAATACCCAAAATATGCATTTTGATGCAATAGTTGCATGTGTTGTGTTATTGCTTGTAACATACGACTAGTCGCTGCAAACGGGACAATATGGGAGTTAATTTTCAATTGGCTTATGTTTAAAATGACTTACATATAACATATACTATTTTAATAATAAAATTCTGTGAAAGTACAGCCACTTTTTCTTTGGTTTGTTGGCCCTAACTTTATAACTTATCACGTAACGTCATGGGTCGGGGTTGATAAAAACTTGGTTAACTTTGACAATTGCGGTGTTCACGCATTTGTCGTTAACCTACAAGTCTATGAAAAGTTAAATTGCCAACAACAAAATACACAGGACAAATTTTCATAGAGTTTCATAGACCCCGAGGCATGTTGTTAGTTAACCTATTGAAGTATAAAAATATGAAAATGGCAATTTTTAGTTATTTTCTATGAAAAAGTGGCTGTACTTTCGGAAGAATTTAATTGTAAAATGACGTACGTTATTCTGTCGCCTTACTCAACATAGACCATTACATTGCCAATTTCACTCCATACAACTACATTTGTAAAGAATACTCTTATGTTAGAAACAATCACACAACACATACAACTTTTGCATCAAAATGCAGATTTTGGCTAACGATTTCGTCAATCGATGATGTATGTCAACATTGTCGTCCATAAATTCATCCAATTTTTACTCAATTTCTCCCTCAAGACCTACATCCGTGCACACTTTTACTACAAAAAGTTAATTATTTCTATATTCATGCTTAAATAAACATATTTCCCTCCTAGAAACTAAATTACGCACATAAACTGATTTATTTAATATTCAGTCATATGATTTTTAACGTTTTTTGGTGTAATTTTAAATTTATTTCAATTTTTTCACTCAATTGGCGCAATTAAATTTTCGATTTTTTATTATAAGAAGAAAGAAGAAGAGAATTCACAACTATAACGCGACGGCCAAAAAAAAGTGTTCACGCATTTGCGTCGTTAACGTTCATATTTTCATACATTCATAGATTAACGACAAATGCGTGCACACCGCAAATGTATTTTGTGGTTGGACTTCCACAAATTGTCACTTTATCACGTTACCGAGTTGGCCGTGAAAATCCTTAGTGTAAACATGTGTGTCTTTAAAAAATCGGAAACTGTAGAAAATAATACAATAACACTTGAGTAAATGTTATTAAATTATATTGATTATTTATTTATAATTTTTCATTTATTATAAATAATATGATATATGATTATATTTTTTTACTAAAAACTATAATTATATTTATAATTGAATATGTAATTTGTGTATTTATAATTAATTATTTATTTTTATAATAGTGAAATTTATTTAGGGGGATTTTCTAGAAATTGTATGGTTTTTAGGGGTTTTTGGTTTGTGTTTAGGGAGAAACAGTTTTGAAAGTTGGTAACACTGAGTTGAAGTGTCAACAACCAAAAATTGTGATAACTTAGCATATACGGTTACCGCAGCATTAAAGCTGGGAAAACATCGATAGTGACTATATTCGATATTTTCGATGTTTTTCACCTAAATATTCGATAATATCGATATTATCGACAATATATCGCACTCTGGTTGTCTCATAGCCTAAGTGACGGTGCAACTCCAAACGACATGGAGCAAGCCAGTACTTACAGCCTTTGTGAGTCAATTAACACCGCCAAATGTGGGGGAGTCACCAACATTGACTCGGCTCAAGTGGCTCGGCAACTCGAGCGACATTGGCCAGGCCAGTACTTTCGAGACATTTTCATATAGCCCTCGACCGAGTCAGTGCACCAAATGCATCGATTAATGACACACTTGCCTCTTTCGCCGACTCGGAGCCGAACGCGCGAATGGGCAACGCTGCCGCGAATAACGGCAGTTGCGCGCAAAATTTGAAAATGCCAAATTTCAACTGGTTTGAGCCACAGGATCCGGAGTACAACAACAGAGTGACCTGCAAACATTGCAATTGTGGAATACGCTTCACTACAAAGTCGTTGAATGCCCATGCAAGTACCCAAAAGCATGTTTTTAATGAAAGGAATAATGATGATGTCGATGATGATGATGATGCTAGAGCAGAGTGCCTTACGGAGCAGGTGAAAGAAGCAATATGCATATTTGTGGCAGCACATGCACCGCTCGCATCTTCTGACCACATTAGTAAGATATGTGAAGAACAAATCGGGGTCAAAATCAGCATGTACTACCATAACACGCGCTACAGAACGCGGGATGTGTTAGGCCGACATTTTATGACTGCGCTCCGGAGTGATATAGGCATTTCGTAGTACAGCGTGCTCTTGGACGAGGCCACGGACGTCAACACTCACCAAGTACTAGGAATAGTCATTATATACTTCAGCTTGACAAAAAAGAAGATTGTGTCCACATGCTTGCAGATCGTACCACTAGTGGACCGTAGTGCAAAAGGAATTGCAGAAACATTCTTCAACGTGCTAGGATTTTGGACCCTAGATCCTGCAAATCTGGTTGCCGTCTGTACGGATGGGGCAGCAGTTATGATTGGCAAATAAGATTGTCAATGTGCGATGTACCACCCACTCGCTTACATTAGGCGCAAGCCATGCTGGTAACATGTATTTTACGGAGGATTTAAATTACCTGCTATGGCACATCAACCCATGGCTACTTTTAGTTCCTAGCAGAAAAACTCAATACGAGGAACTGTACAAGAGTTTCAATGACAACAAAGTAAGTAGTTTCAATTTTTATTTTTCCAATGACTCCAATTTTCAATTTTCAGATGCGAACCAACGGATAAAATAGAATATTATATTTTTAGTAAATATTGGCATAAAAATATAGTATTTAAAATGGAATACTATATTTTACGGGTGAAGTAACCGCTAACTACACGCCATGGCTGAGAACACTCTAGATGATATACGCCGTGTTGAACGCATTTGTCTACCACCCCAATGTGTGAACTGCAACCAACAGTCTTTAAAACTGAAAATTTCAAACCTTAAAAGATCCATCGGGGACCCTTCATTATACTAATAATTCGAATTTCAGAATGGCGCGAAATGACTTGGATTTGGGAAAAACGCAAACGAGCCCACATTTACTCAAAAGCGACAAATTGCATCAAAAGCGTCGACGACCACAAGAGGAAGAAATCCCGAAAGGGTGATTTAAAACTTCCGCGAAATGGAGGGTAGGGAAATATCCCCATGGAGTGCACCGCGACATAGGCTAAACCAATGTATGTTATGCAGTGTCATAACAGAGTCATTTGGCCCAGAAGGGGAATAGAGGTGGAGAAACATCGATGCTAATGTAATCGATGTTTTAAAAACATCGTTATCATCGATGCTGGATAGGCCAACATCGATGATTTTCAAACACATCCCTGATTATTCAAGATACAGAATTGTAAGTACAAATCTGTATTATATTTCTTATAAATAAATAAAACTTAGTTAATATTTAGGGTTTTTATGTGGTGGTGTTGGCTGAAACCGTAGACGACTAAGGAATTGTGGAGAAATACCCAAAAAGTAAGTATTAATGCAAATAGAAGCATATGCTTTTATATCAATGTGGACGGCAGTTGTGACTACACTTCCAACAGATATTTACTCATTTTTGGCGCGAAATGACATGTCATTAATTTTTTGTAGGGACAGGATTGGGTACTGAAAACGAGTCAACTCCAAAGCGAAAGCGGGAGACATCGGTAGTGTGGGATCACTACAAAAAAACAAGCGATAAAGCATTTGTATTTAGTGCGGTATGTTTATAAAGACGGTCGACAATTAACAAATTTGCACGACCACGTTAAACACTTGCAGCAGAATACATGTGCCTAATTTAATCCTTTGCACTAAATCAAGCGTTCAATTTTAGAAATTTTTCATTTGTTGGACTAACAACTTTGGACATCGAAAGCCAATGAGGGCTATATCATCATTAAATTTTACGGACAAACGCTGATTAAGCAGTAATACATCCATGGAAACAGGCAACAGCACCCCAACAAGAGGAAACATTTCCATTTTTAGAAAATAAAACGGCAACTAACATCAAATCTTCCCGTGCAAATGGCATCATCACGTTGGACAACATTTAGGAAAAACAGATGTATTTCAAAGATGGGATCCTTTAACATATTGGGTAATATTTCATATGTTGTGCTTTAAATGTTCTTATTAATAACAATCATCCGTCTTCAGATGAATACCGAGGACACGGCGTTGAAAGTACTTTCAAAAAAGTACCTCTGCATTCCAGCGTCCTCCTGTGAGTCGGAGAGAGTTTTTAGTAAAGCTGGTCAAGTCGTTTCGGATAGAAGGACCTTACTTAGCTCTACAGTTGTAAACAAACTTTAATTTATAAACAAAAATAATGCTCTCAATCAAAAATAAAGCATGTTTAAAACATTACAGTCGTAGAAAAACTGATATATATGAAAAAAAAAAAATTTCAATAAAAAATAAGGCATGTTTAAAAAGTAACGAATGTTTTCATCGATGCATCGAAACATCGATGTTTTTTGTTAAAAACATCGAAAACATCGATGCACCCGAACATCGATGTTTCTCCACCTCTAAAGGGGAAGCAGTTTGTTTACATTTTTGACGCAGCGTTGCATTCAAAAATTGTGCTTCCAAAACACGCTAAAATTTCCCTGTATAGTTACTTTTACATTATTTTTTGGCATGATTTTACATTTAAAACATTAACCAACCATTAATAATATTAGCCTTTTGATTTTGGACTTTATTCATAAAGTTATATTGACGAATTCGTATATTTAGTACATTTTGTTAGTACATTAAAAAAAACTAGTTAGCAAACACTTATAAAAGCGGGTGGATCGCTGAGATCACTGAGATCACTGAATAATTGTTATTTTAATAAATAATAATAAAATAATAAATCGGCTCGGATAGTTCGGCTTGGAAATAAAAAAGAACAACGGTCCCAATTAGGATTTACTATCTTAAGATATAAATGTATGTACATATTAATTGACAAACCATTCAGTTAGTTCTGTTTTTTTTTTTTCATAAAGAATAGTGGAAGTATTTTGAAAAAGTTTTTACTATTCCGGTGGATCGGATGATTCGCCGACTACATAATTTGTTTTGCACACTTTTAGATCCAATCGTCAAAGATTCAACCTTTAACAAAATCTGAAATGTTTAATTAAATTGTTTGAAGCACTTAACTTTGGGGATAACCCAAAAAAATAATTCGATTGTGATTTGCGGCACGATTTGAGTTCCTGGGGCGCCAAGATTTGAGGCCATTTTTATGTTAATTGGCCAAAAATAAACACTTTAAAAAGAAATAATGAGTGTGTGTATATATAAATTTAACCAGTAAGGATTGGAGTCGACAGTAATCGACTCCGACATACCCTGTACCTTCAATTAGTAACGACTGTTTGAAGGCGTGGCCCCGCCCACTTTTTCATCAAAATAGATTTCATTTCCATTTAATATCACACATACCTTTTTTTACACTTTTAGACCAATTGGTTCCAGAGATACAACGTTATTCTATATGTGGGCGTGGCAACGCCCATTTTGTAATTGAATCATGTTATATTCAATCCCAATAGCATACATGCAAAGTTTCATTCTTGTAGGTTTTATGGTTCTTGAGATATAAGCGTGTTAAATTTGTATTATAAAGGGGCGTGGCTACGCCCGTTTTTTTTCTTGTATCTTCTTGGGACTCGTTTCAGCTATACACATTCCAAATTTGGTGATCCTATCACAAAAGACAACCGAGATAATACGACTTTTGTAAGTTTTTTTTCCGAGGTTGCTCCAGTCATTTGCCCCTCACCCCTAAACGAAGTCAAAAAGGGGGAAAACAAAATAAACTTGATCTGCTTAAGAAATGACAGAATCGAAGTGCGAAGAGCTTTTGGTTCTATCTGTTATAGTTTCCGAGATCTAGGCGTTCATACAGACGGACGGACGGACGGACATGGCTATATCAACTCGTCTTGTCGAGCTGATCAAGAATATATATATGTACTTTGTATAGTCGGAAATGTCTCCTTTAAGGTGTTACATACATTGTCGATGCGCACAAAACTAATATACCCTTGTACCATAAGGTACAGGGTATAACTATGGCACTTTAGATGTGAGCCATTCTTGAGAAAAGTTGTCTTGACATTGTTTCGAGTACTATTAGTGCTGTGTGCAATTCATTAAACTATCTTTTTTAAAACACAATAGAAGAGTTTTTGTATGTACAAAGTCAAAAATATTAACGAGAATAACTTCACTTGATAAGATATATTACTAAGTATTTATTTAATACAACACATTTTTTTTAATTCCTATAACTTTAGGGTGTGAACAAGACCACCTAGCAAAACAATGAGCAGCAGATCTAAAGATAAGGGTCGACACTATGCTTCTGGAAGTGCTAAGCGTAAAGCAAAAGATGAAAAGGAAAAAAAGAACGAAGCTGTTCCATCAAAAACACGTAAGCTGGTCGAGTATTTTAATGTTCAGAATGATGTTGCTGAATCTACAGAAAGTAAATCAGAAAATATAGAAGTTGGATCTCATTCTACATATAATAACGATTCTGATGAAGCTACATTTTCTATAAGTGATGCTGTAGTTGAATAGTCAGCAATTCTTCTTAATTTAGGTATATCACGTTCTAGCCAAAGATAAGTTAAAACCACAGCCAGTCCTCTCGATCTACAGTCATCGTGTTCTAACCAAAACGTAGTCGATGGCATATTATTATTTGATTCTAATGTCACTACAGTTGCAAGTCAAAAACAAAACGAAAGTAAAATATACTCCAACGATATTGGTGAATGGCCGAAAACTTTGATAGAGATTATTGGACTGATACGCCCTTTATGAATCATTATATGGCTACGTCCAAGCAATGCGATCCACTTTTAAGGATATTGAGGCAAGAGCCAAAGATCTGACAAACTGTGAAGAATACAAGCAACAGACATCGACAACGTTTCGAATTTGAGGTGTTTATTGTCATTATCGATAACGTACTCTCTGCTTTAACTAAACGTATGGAAGCATATCATAAAATTAGTAGTGTTTTTGAAGAATTTCGACAGCTAAAATCTCTTACAACTATCTATCTCTAATGATCACTAACTGCAGTGGCGAACGTTCTTTTTCAAGATTAAAACGTGTTAAAAATGAATTAAGAAACACGATGAGCCAAGAACGTCTTAATCATCTCACTTTGTTGAATATAGAGTATGAATTGCTTAATGAAGTCGTTATTGAGAGTATTATCACTAAATTTTCCAATAATAAATCCAGAAAAGTTTATTTGTAACAATTTTGTTTTATTTTATACCCTAATCTTGAGAACCTATATCAAACCAAGGGCCCCTTGACAGAATTTGCTACAGGCCCCGCGCTTGCTTAATCCGGCACTGCAAATACGTAAACATGTGCTCACTCTTTTCAATCTATTTTTAGAAAATCCCGTTAGAAATATCAAAAAATCGGTATTGTGTCATTAAGTTTGGACAATCCGCTGATCAAAAACCCGGTTTTCGATGGAATAGCTCAAAATCAATTTTTTTATTTTGGGCCACTGTGCCGTGGTGTCGTATGTAAGAAATTTTCTTTTTTTCCAAGATTTAAGATATAAGATGTGTCTCGAAAGGAGTTCGTTTTCCACTCTATATATGATAGTTACTCTATGGTTTTATAAGTTTAGTTGTGTCTCAAAGTTTCTTTACGTAACTAAACTCGAAATGAGCGTCTTTTCCAATCTTTATAGTCACTTTATGACTGCTACGCACTGCAAATTTTTACTTATAACTTCGTGTTGTATTTCGATGAAACAATTTTACCCAAACATCGCCGACGTTTAAAATTAATTGATTATTGTAATTCGTCTTACTGTTATACGATAATTGTTTTTAAATATTGGATTTGTTATTTATTTCTACAACTAGAAAAAATGACTACGGATACAATTTATGTCTCTATTCCTAAAACGCTGATTGCTTATTATATTTTACATTTATCTCGTAATACTTGGTCAGAGAATGTAGAAAAGTGTACATATACTGAAAAAATTGCTACTTCGAACCATGAAAAAATGTTTAAAGAAAGTAAGTTTTTACATGATTCGATGATTGCTCTATTACAAATTTAAACAATAATACGTTTTTATTCTATTAGTTGCAGAAAAAAATTTTGGAGAACACACTGGCGTTGTCTTTGAAATTGAATATACACGTAAAGCAGCCCACCAGAAAGTATTGAAACTGTTATTTGATGCAATTCGAAAAAATATGTCTTTGGAGAAGACTACAAAGTTGCTAATTCTGCATCTGAGTTGGACGAACGAATTTGATGAAACAACAGTACAAGGTAACAAAATTTCCACTAAAGCAAACCAAATAATATTTTGTTCGATCAAAGATCTAAGCTGTGCTACCCGTGTGGAAGAGCCGCCCACTAAAAGATGGCGTCAGCAAGCCGTATCTGTAGTCAAAGAAGAGCACAAACATTTTGACATATCGTTATTTAAAGATATTAAGAACCTTGTAGTTCTGAAACATTGGTCAAGTAAGTAAATTGTGAATTAGATTAGTACAAATTAATTGTATTTCAACTTGTAGCTCAAACTAGAATGAATCAAATTGATATTTCGTCGTTCAAAGATAAGCCTTTGCAAGAAGCTGTCAAATCTTATAAGACTAGGTTAGAAGCTTAATTTGCTTGGGAGCATATTTTGTATTTGTTATGTTAACCAAACTATTTGCACTATTGAATATAGTTATGAGCGAGAAGAATACTTTGCGATCCAGACAACAGCAAAAGTTGATGTATCGCTGTTCCAACTTAATAATAGCCAATTAGCTATTATTATCAATACAAATAAATTCTCCAAAAACAAAACCGACCGAGACGGTTCTAAGGCAAATGTGGAAAGTCTGTCGATAACGTATACAAATAGAAGAATACCTCACATTGTAATACCGAACCTGCAACAAATACTGGTAATGAACGAAATATTAACAATATGTAAGTAATGTCCATTCGGTTTTTTCTTTTTTTAAACCTTTCTAATTTTTTTAATATATTTAATTCAAGTGGGTTCTGAGGACTTCGCTCATATTGAAATAATAGACATTTTCTTAATGTCACACGGTGAAAAGGGAGACCAAATATACACGGGCGATGGTGGAACGTATTTGTTATCCCACGTTATTGATAAATTGTCGTCAAATAAGAAACTTAATGTTGTGAATTTGTTCGTGGTCGCTTGTCGTGGAGACAAGGTTTTGGACAGTTGGTCAAATCATGATGAAATTGAATGTACACGCAATGATGATAGTCTTAATACTAATATAAGTGTTTGGAGTAGCACGAAATATGGTAACATACATACATATGCTCTCATATTTACACAATTAATTTTGATTTCGTAATTTTGCTAGGTTACAAATCAATTCGCGATAGGCAAACCGGCGCACCGTTCATTCGAACGTATATTAAAGTGTTAGAAAGATTATATAAAGAACGGTCTGCAATAGGATTGACTGACTTCGTCAAACAAGTGCAACAAGAATTAAAAGAAGAATATGAAGACGAAGTGTAAGCTTTAATTCAATGTTAATTACATGCATATGCATATTAGGGTTATTAGGAAACAATTTCTTTTTACTAACAGACTTAAAAGTTGTGTTTTGGTGTAAAAATGAGCTAATTAAAATTTGAGCTCTTAATATTTAGATAATTTTTAGTGAACTCAACTTTGACCTCGAGTAACTTTTGAACCAGTGAGCTTAGCATTAAATTTTCGCGGCTTAGTACTAAAGGGACGTACACAAATTACGTGAGCCATTTTTGACACTTTCTTACCCCTCTGGGTGAACACATTTGTATCAGAAAAGATATCAAATTCGCCTAAGCGTAGTATTTTAAAGAACCTCCTCCCCTTAAATGGGTCATGTAATTTGGGTACTTTCCCTAAGAGCTCAAATTTTAACTGACGTATTTTTATACCAAAACACAATTTTTAAGTCTGTTAGTAACAAAAATAAAATTGTTTTTTTAATCATCCTAATGTAAATAAAAATAGTGAAATAAATAACTATTAACTTACTGTTTATTTTTCAGCATTCTTACGGATCTACTTAAACATCCAGATAATAAAACTATATTGCAGAATGTAATATTGGCTTGTGAGAATTACAACGATAAAAATCAGATACTCTTAAATCGCTTGTCAGCCTTGTCAAAAGATTTGAGATTTGATGTACGCTTTGTTTTTTTCCATGGGGTATATTTTCAACATGATGATTAAATCTTAATCTACCCGATTTTTTATTGTAACACTAACTAACATGGCTGTGAGTTAAAAAAAAAGGCCAAAATAATAGGTGAAATACGATTCTTTGTGATCTCAGTGCATAAATAATAATTTTAAATAAATGTTAATTTAATTTCCTAAATTTTTCACTCTCAATTAATCTAATCGCCTATAGTAAACACATGATTATTTAAAAAAGTGTACAGAAATTTTTTTTATTATTCATTTATCATAACATTGCATTGTTTTCAGATTTATAGAAGTTTGAGAAATTTCAGATCAATCGAACTACGTGCAGTGGGTCAAACTCAGCTTGCAAGATTTGACCAAACAATAATACATACAATAATACATACGTGCTAAATATAAATAAAAACTTTTTAAGATCGTTAGCCCAAGAGCTTAATACTGGTGAATATTATTAATAAGAATAAAGAAACATATATCTTTATTAACAGCCAACGATGTCCGCTATTCTAAGAAAATTTAGAAAAGATTTACGGCCCACGTGATCGTGATGTTACGGAACCTCAAATCGACATCATATGTAAATAATATTATTATTTTCAGTGTACGATAAAACTGATTATTAATATTAAAAAAAATGTAAATTGATTGTTTTTTTTTTTTTTTTAAAGAGTTAGCAATTCAAACAAATTGAATATTTGAAAGTTTGGGTCTTCAGGTGTTAGGATACTATAATTTTGGACAGAAAAACGCGGTTTCGCGTTGTAAACCAACAGCAAACAAATATAATTGCTAGCCATTAAATTTGTGTATTTCTAGATATTACTTTGGAACAGAAAAAATAAGAAAATAGTGTACAAGCTTATACATTTTATTAGATGGTAATTCGATTCATATTTTATTGTTTGTAGTATCGACTTAGTGGCTAACTCATAATTTGTTTGAAGTCAATTAGTATTTTAACAACATTCTTTATAAATAACTTTATATCGAAAAGCATTCAAATCGGATCAATATTATGCAGAGTTTCGTGTATTTTCTTTTATTTTAATTATTATACTTTTATAGTAGAATTTGGTTTAAACTTATTTAAATTTAGTCAGGTATAAATCTTTAGCCAGATTTCAGCAAAATAATATTAAATAAAAATATATAAGTATAATTGTCTAAGAAAACTGGTGACTGTGATTTACAATTTTGCGAAGCACAATTCTTTTGTTGTTGCACTTAGATTGAATTTATGATTAAATGTGCTTAAGTGTCACAAGCTGGACAGAAGGCAATTTTTAGGTATATAGCCAGGGTTCCACACTTTTTTTTTTAATGCAAAAAAAAAAAAAAGTTTAAATAATGAATATTGCGCAAAAGTATGATGCTTTAATGAAACATTTTTTCGGTGGTTAAGCAATAAATACCCGAGTGTTATTATTGAATGCAATGAAAATAAGGTATGTTGTTGAGAATAAATTGGTTTTCATCAAGATTAATTTTTTTGGTTGCATATTAGCAAATTGATCCAGATACTGGAGATAATATATACGAAGACGCAACCCTACCAAATCCCAATGGAGTGGAATTTGATAATTTATATCTTGACATGAATGGAATAATACATCCTTGTACACATCCCGAAGATAAGCCGGCTCCCAAAAATGAGGATGAGATGATGGTCGCCATTTTTGATTGCATTGACAGATTGTTTGGCATAGTTCGCCCTAGGAAGTTATTGTATATGGCAATAGATGGAGTCGCACCCAGAGCAAAAATGAATCAACAGCGATCAAGAAGATTTAGAGCCGCAAAAGAGTCTTTGGAAAAGCGACTGGAAATTGAGCGGATTCGTGGTGAACTGTTAGAACGAGGTAATCTCTATTATAATTATTATGTGTTTTATTATACTTTTGTTAAATTGGAGGAATCAATTTCATGTTATTGTATGATATGAAAGATAAGTTCTTTCACCCTTGTTTTTCTGACCTTATGCATATAGCCTTATATATTTTATTTTTTCTTGTATAATCTAAATTGTAGGTTGTAAACTTCCCCCGGAAAAAGAAAAAGGGGAACATTTTGACTCCAACTGTATTACACCTGGAACTCCATTTATGGATAGACTTAGCAAATGTTTACATTACTTTATACATGACCGACTTAACAATAACCCAGCCTGGAAAAATGTCAAAGTAATATTATCAGATGCTAATGTACCTGGTGAAGGAGAACATAAAATAATGGATTATATACGTAATATACGGCGAAAACTCCTCTGACTGAACCCTCCCCGAGGGTGCCGGCTGGGCAATGGATACTGCATTGTCTCGGGCAACCGAGGGATGCTAGCATCTCTTGCCTGTCCGCAGGACCTTGCAGTGTCTAGCAAAGGTGACGGACCCAAGTCTCTCAGACCTAGTCTGAGAGGCTTGGGCCCGAAGCCATGGTCAGAGGGTACTTGGCCGCAAGTATAAACTGCATCACCCTTATGATGGGACGGAAGAACAGTAGAGAAGCACGGGCTGGGATGTCAGCCCAAACGTCGGTGGGAGGTGTGACCGCTACCACCGGCGGGCACGGGGAGGAGCAATCCTCTCTGCGTGTCGCCAGTGGTCACAGTGACGGAACGCGCGCGAGTGCGCTCCGTCGCCAGGAGGGTACAGAGCTGGAACCAACTGCCACAGAGTCGGAGTTTGTGTTCACAGGCCCATCGATGCCGGCTGCCGAGCTAGCGCTTGCGCTAGCGGAGCCGCCGCTAGACGATGAGTCATCGAGCACAGATGAAGGTGAAGTGACGGTTGTCCAGGGACAACCCAAAAAGACCATAGCAGACGATGATCTCAAACGCAAACGGCTGTCTGGGTACAAGACCTCTCTAAAGTTCCTTAAGGGACTGGAGGGTCGCGACCCGGGTTCGCTGAGCGGCCGAGAAAAGAGACTGCGCAAAAAGCATGAGTACAACGTGCGACTGTATCTGAGACTTGCTGGCCCGCCTGGTAACACTCAGACCGCCGCACAAAGTACGAGTGCTCTGTGCCGAGGGAAACCTGCCGCAGCCACACCCCCCGTAAAGGAGGGAACGGCTAGCAAGAGTACCGCACCGGCCAATAAGAGACAAAGGTCTGATGACTCGGCGAAGGCTTCGGAGAGCAAGCGGAAACGTCCAGGGGAATTTCTGGCAAGCTTAAGCTCGAAACCGGAGCTGCAGGTGGCCATTATCGATAGGAGGGACCCGGAAGGGAAACTCACTACCAAATTCCGGCTCGAACGATTATTAAGGTCTGGATCCCTCCTCCAATTATGGAGGATCGAACCACCCTCTTATTGATCAAGAGCCAGAACGCGGACTGCGACACCGGGGATTGGACAATCAAGAGAGGGCTGGCCCGCGACAAGGGAAACGGCAAGGACCTCTGGATCAGTATTGGTCCGGAGTCCAGACGCCAACTCCTGAGCAGGCAGGGCCGTCTGAAGATGGGAATGGGTTGCCTTCGGGCAATCATTCCTGGAGGCGCCGGGCGCGAAGATGATAGGTCAACCGGAGAGACTTAAGGTGGTGCAGATTAATCTGCATCATTCAAGGGTCCCCTCGATCGACCTACTACGGTGGATGGACAGGGAGAGGGTAGACGTGGCTCTTATCCAGGAGCCCTGGATCGTGAGTGAAAGGGTTTGCGGTTTAGGTGCCCGCGGCTACAATCTCCTTGTCCCTACAACTGTAGGTAAGTCCAGAACCTGTATCGTGGTAAGAACCGGACTTAATGTTCTTTTCTCTTCCCGTTACAGCAACAACGACCTGACGGTAGTGTTATGCGAGCGAAGGAACGGTCCCAAACTATACCTGGCCTCGGCATATCTACCGTATGAAGAGAGGGATCCACCATCAGAGAGCGTCCGAGCCCTTATTCGGCGTGCGCAGGAGGAGGGCACGGACTTAATCCTGGGGTGTGATGCCAATGCTCACCATACTATGTGGGGAAGCAAGGATATTAACGTGAGAGGAGAATCGCTGTGTGAATTCATGTCGTGCACAAATCTTAATGTGTGTAACCGGGGTGACCACCCCACATTCCGCAATAAGAACCGTGCTGAGGTTATTGACATAACCCTAGCGACCAACAGTGACTCTCTCTCTGTTGTAGACTGGCACGTATCCACGGAATGTTCCTTCTCGGACCATTACAGGATAGTGTTCGAAGTAGAATGGTTCAGAGAGGCCAAACGCCCCTTCAGGAACCCAAAACGAACTAACTGGGTCAAGTTCTCTCAACTTGTCAAGGAGTTACTCCCAAACCACCCAGTGGGTAGGCTGGACAACCCGGACAAACTGGAGAAATCGACCAGGACCGTCACGGAAGCTCTGTGTAAGGCCTTCATCAAATCCTGTCCTATCAGCCGTCCTCCAAAGTCAAACCGCAACAGGTGGTGGACACCGGAGCTCGGAAGGATACGGAAGGAAACGAGAAGACTCTACAACAGAGCGAAAGACAGAAACTGCCAGGTGGACTGGGACGCCTACCACCTCAGTTTCAAAGTCTTCAAGAAAGAATGCAGGAAGGCCAAAAGAGATTCTTGGGCCGCTTTCTGCGAGGATGTGACCAGCACCACAGAAGCGTCCAGACTTCGAAGGTTGCTAGCGAAAGATCCAGCCACACCAGGCTTGCTTTGCGATCTGGATGGCAAATTCGCTAAAGACAGCCAGGAGTCTCTACAACTCCTCATGAACACACACTTTCCGGGATGCTTGGAAGCTGACGATGAACCTGGGTTTAGCATCAGCGAAGAGCCGGAACAGGCAGTGGACCTGGGGGGTGAGGCCGTAGTAAGGGAAATCCTTACCAAAGAAAAGATAATCTGGGCTATCAAGTCGTTCCATCCCAACAAATCAGCTGGACCGGATGACATCAGACCGGCCATGATGCAAGCGGTGAGTGAGCACCTGTCGCAATGGCTACTGGAAATCTTCAGGGGATGTCTCCTCACAGGATACATCCCAAGGTACTGGAGAGAAGTGAGGGTGGCTTTCATTCCCAAAGCAGGAAAGATCAACCATTGCTCACCAAAAGATTATAGGCCCATTAGTCTTTCATCGTTTTTATTGAAAACATTGGAGAGACTCCTGGACCTGCATCTCAGAAGTAAGCTGACACCTCACACTTTCAGCGGATCTCAACACGCCTATCTTAAGGGTAGATCAGTTGAGACCGCTTTGCACGAGGTAGTTAGCACAATTGAAAAAACATTGCGGAGAAAGGAGTTTACGTTGGCGGCTTTTCTGGACATAGAAGGTGCCTTCAACAATGTCAGGATCGAGTCTATTACGACTGCACTTGTCAAAATTGGCTCACACCCGACAATCACTCGATGGCTTAGCAACATGCTCAGCCACAGAGTGATAAACGCCCAACTCTGCGCCTCGACAATTAGGAGAAAGGTGGTCAGGGGAACTCCGCAAGGGGGTGTCATATCTCCCTTGCTGTGGAACCGTGTCCTTAATGATCTTCTCCTAAAACTGGAAAACAGGGGATGTAGAGTGACGGCCTATGCAGACGACCTGGTGCTTATGGTAACAGGCAGATTCCTGCCTACAATCAGTGAGCTCCTAAACGGCGCATTGGGCCTAACTCTTCGATGGGCAGAGCAGAACGGTCTGGGGGCCAACCCACAAAAGACCGAGCTGGTTTTGTTCACCCGGAAATATAAGATCCCAAGCTTCAAACTCCCGACACTGGGCGGAACGGAGCTTGTGCTTTCAAAGGAGGCCAAGTACCTTGGAGTAATCCTTGACTCTAAACTCTCCTGGAGGAGGAACTCGGAGGAGAGGATGAAAAAGGCACTACAGGCCTTTTTTGTATGCAAAAAGACTTTCGGTAAAGGATGGGGACCGCAACCGTATATCATTCATTGGTTTTACACAGCAGTCGTCAGACCTATACTTACTTATGGAGCGCTGGTTTGGTGGGAGGCGGGTCACACCAACTCCCATCTAAACAACCTCCGCAAGGTACAAAGACTCGCTTGCCTGGGAGTAACAGGATGCATTCGTTCTACCCCCCAGGCAGCGCTTGACGTGATGTTGAATCTGGAACCAATTGGAGTCTCCCTCAAGCACGTGGCAGCAAGAAGTGCAGTCAGGCTGCTAGCCCAGGGCCTTCTTAAGCCTTGTGTTGCGGGCCACAGTACCATCCTACGCTCAGTAGGAACCTCTGTGGCAGATGAGAACGACTACTGGGTTTCAGATCTCAAATGGGAAGACAAATTTACTGTCGAATTTCCTAATAGAGCAGATTGGCAACTCGAAACTCCCGTGAGGCAGAACGAGTTGTCAATCTATACAGACGGCTCGAAGACGAAGGAAGGAACTGGATCGGGGGTCTACTCTGATGACCCTTCGGTTCAACTCTCCTTTCGTCTTCCTGGCTATTGCAGCGTGTTCCAAGCGGAGATCTACGCCGTTTGGCAGGCGGCTAAATTGATACACACCTTGAGTGAGAGCCCGAGGAACGTATCGATCTACGTTGATAGCCAAGCAGCGCTTAAAGCTCTCTCGTCGAACACGGTAAAGAGTAAACTCATCCGGGACACGGTTTTGGCACTGAACCGGTGTCAACCGCACTCAATCAGACTGGTCTGGGTGCCGGGCCACATGGGTGTGCCTGGTAACGAGGCGGCTGACGAGTGCGCTAGATCCGGTTCAGCGTTAGAAATAAGTCTCGTGGTGAAAGACATTAAAAGGCCAATCCAGTACTTCCTATCGGAACTTGACAGTACCATGAGGACTGTGGCTGCCGAACACTGGATAGCAGTACTGGGCTGCGAGGTGTCCAAGGCATTATGGCCAAGATACAATTCGAAGCGCACTTCCGAGCTCCTACACTTAACAAAGAACAGGATAAGGATGTTGACAGGAGTCTTAACGGGACACTGCTACATTGGGCGTATGGCCCAACGGTACGGCGTATCCCAACAAGACTACTGTCGTAGCTGTGAAAACGAAGATGAGATTGAGAGTGTCCAACACCTTCTCTGCGACTGCCCTGCACTTCTGAGGAGGAGAACCCAATTTTTGGGAAGACCCTTCTTTGACGAACTGGGCAGTCTAGCGAACGCGCACCTGGAGGACCTGGCACTCTTCCTGGATTCCACTGGGTGGTTCCGTGGGCTGCCGAAGCCCAGTGGGACTGGCCATTAGAACCAGGACAAACGGAATGACCCTTCTCCCATCCATTATCCCAGCAACCCTACCCGATCCCATCTATCCCTCCAGTATATAAATCAGGCAACACAATGGACCTAATGGTCACTGGGTGCTCTCGACTTCGGTTGAGCTGCCTGTTCAACCTAACCTAACCTAACCTAACCTACGTAAACAACGTGCCCAACCAAATCATGACCCCAACACTCAACATGTTCTCTGCGGTGCAGATGCAGATCTTATTATGTTGGGTCTAGCGACTCATGAACCGAACTTTACAATTATTCGGGAAGAATTTCTTCCGAATAAACCGCGTCCTTGCGAAATTTGTAGCCAATTTGGACACGAAATGGACAAATGCGTCGGCTTGAATGCAATCGAGAATGTTAATAAGAACTTTAAACCAGACGTTCCAATAGCAGCTGAAGTTAAATTTATATTTGTTCGGTTGAGTGTTTTAAGAGAATATTTAAAGAAAACCTTGGAAATGCCCAATTTACCATTCGAATATGATTTTGAGAGAGTTATAGATGATTGGGTTTTTATGTGTTTTTTTGTGGGTAACGATTTTTTGCCCCATTTACCAAGTTTAGAAATAAGGGAAGCGGCTATCGACCGTTTAGTAGAATTATACAAAAAATGTGTCTACAAAACAAAGGGTTACTTGACTAACTCTGGCGATGTTAACTTAGATAGAGTACAGTTAATAATGACAGATTTGGGTAACGTCGAAGATCAAATATTTAAAGAAAGACAAAAGCGTGAACAGATATATAAAGCAAGAGATAGGAAGAGGAAGAGGGAGGAAAAAGCCAATATGAGTGCATTAGAAAGCTCAACTATTTTTGGTCCCACCGCTGTTGGAAAAGATTGTGCACCACCAAAACTAATTTCAAACTACAAACAAGAAGCATCTTTAATGAGAAATTCAGGATCAAATGATGCCACCGTTCGAGGTCAAAAACGAAATGCTTCTGAGGCAAATCTAAATGAAGTTGAAGACGAAAATGAAGATAATGATGAAGTACGCTTGTGGGAAGATGGATTCAAGGATCGATACTATGAATCAAAATTTGATGTCGGACCTAATAATTTAGGATTTCGATATTCTGTTGCCTTGCAATATGTAAGAGGATTGTGTTGGGTGCTGAAATATTATTACCAAGGTTGTGCTTCATGGAATTGGTATTTTCCATACCACTGCGCTCCATTTGCATCAGACTTTGTTAATATTCAGGGATTATCTACTGCATTTGAAAAAGGAACAAAACCAGTAAGTTTATAGACTTGTACATACATAGATACATATGTGTTTATTCAACTATTTTCTAGTTCAATCCATTGGAACAATTAATGGGCGTTTTTCCAGCGGCTAGTAGTTCTCATGTACCAAAACCATGGGCAAAATTAATGTCAGACCCAGTAAGAAAAATTTGTTTGCACATAAACGTTTTGATCAAAAATATATTTATACAAGATTAATCCCTTTTGTAGAATTCAACAATAATTGACTTTTATCCTGAAGATTTTAAAATTGATCTTAACGGCAAAAAATTTGCTTGGCAAGGTGTAGCTTTATTGCCGTTCGTGGATGAAAGGAGATTGTTTAAGGCCCTTGTTCCGTATTATGATAAATTAACTGATGAAGAAGGTGAGTTTTTATTTATAGTAATTTCAGAATAAGTAATCGGAAGTTAGCGTATAAGGGAGGTATTATTGTATTTATCTACATTAAGTGCTTTCCCTTATCAGCCATAATTTTCCATAAAATCGTTTCTGACTGTTGGCTAGTGTAACTTAATATCGGTTAGAAAACTAATATATTAAAAATTTCAGTTCGACGAAACAAACAAGGCGACGGCCGCTTGTATATAGGAACTGCACATCCTCAGTTTAAAACCTTAAATTGTATTTACAATTCAAAAGACCATAATGATAATGACGAAATACCAATATTGATTGATGGTGTACAAGGAACCATTTTAAAATCAAAAGAGAACATATGTCTTCAGGGGTAAGTTTTCTTATAATTTGTTTACGTAAATAAAACATAGTTCAGAAAATTATTAAAAGAAAAACGAATTCAATTTATATTTATATTGTACAAGAAAACCAAATATAATGTTGAATTCTGTTGATATCAAAACTACTGTTTCAGAACATAAGTATGCTTTAAAACAATAGTCAACTGGGCATTATGGATAATCTGTTCATATAACTGACTACTGAACTATGTTCAGTGCAGAAGCCAGTTTTAAGGTCAATAGTTTGTAACTGTTATCTTGCGTTAGATAATTGTACTAATTTGGAATAATATTTACAGAACTCTGAAATCTTCAATTCCCGATCTACCTGACATCTTTAAAAATCAAGTCATTACTGTGGGATTTAGAGACCCAAAATATGACGAAGACTTCATTTTTCCTGCAACTCGACATTCCGATGCAGTTGATCCGCCTAGTGTGTTGCCTCTCGATTCGAGGAATAATTATCCTGTGATTGGTGAGTTAAATAAACATTAACTTACCATTTAGCACTTTTTACTAACTTAATTTATTAAATTTACCTTTGAATTTTTGATGGATTGAAGAATTTGTCTTGTAATAATGAAATTTTATTTGTGCTAAAGGTTTTAACCCACATATGCCTAAAGCTTACTTAGGAGCTGGTGGACATCGAATGCTATCATCAAATATAAGAATGCAATCGAATTCTTATAGAAATACTGGAAACAATTACAACAATCATTATACGCAAGGTAAATAATTTTACACTTCATTAAACGACCATTTAAATGTCGTATGCGTTTAATTATTTGCACTTTAAATATTTGTTTAATCTGTGATTGTTAAAATAAAGTATGTTTAGAGGTGAATAAATAAATTTAATACGCGAAATTTTATGAAGTGTCGATATAATTACGTAAGGAATATTTTTCATTATCTATGGCATTTTTAATTACAGGTAACTCACAACAAGGAAACATGCGTTACGGAAGAGGCTTTCATCACAACAATTACAATACAGGTCGATATAACAATTTTAATGGCAACAGATTTAATGGCCCAAGAAATCAAGATTTCAGACGTCAAAGAGACCAAGGGCAACAAAATAATAACTATAGAAGATTTTAAATACTATTACGTATCAAATATACGTAAAATTCATTTTTAATAATCCAGTTATTCTTCTTACCACACTGAGGTACTGAGTTAGCCTCAAAAAGAAAAATTATAAAGTTTTTAACAAAAATGTATTCAATTTTTTGTAAGGAATGACTTTATGAAATAAAATTTATATAAAAAAAAAAATAAAAAGTTCCACTGCTTTGAATATGAAAGAATAGAATAACGAGAAACATATTCTCCCTGGGTTAGTCCCATTGGATCTCTTCGCACTCATTAAGGACTTCGGGCATTGAAGGCATAACGAATGTTTCGCCGTTTTGTGCGTTGCTTTCGGAACGATTGCGTCGACGTCGGGGTCTTCGGCGCTTTCGCGTTATCATCGGTCCAACTGTAGACAACTCTTCCATTGGGGAAGCCATCTCAGCATTGGCTGTCTGCAATGTCTGGATAGGTGTTTGAGACGTCTGAATGGCTGCCTGTGACTCTTGAAGGTTTGTCTGGGTCAACTGTAAGCCTGCAGGAAGCATTTGTAATCCTGCATGTGCCATTTGTATGCCTGCCTGTGACACGTGTAGTCTTGCCTGCGATATTTGGACTTCCGTTTGTGACGTTTGAAACTCTGCCAGTGTTGGTTGCAATTCTGCATGCACCTCCGCTACAGACGTATGCGATGAGGTCTGCTGGATCTGACCCCCACGGACTTGGTAACCGCGATTACTACTTCCACCACCCCTTATACCACGGTTGCTGCCTCGAGTTTGAATACCACGGTTATTTCCGCTGCCACGAGTTTGGATACCGCGATTGTTGCTGCTTCCACGACTTTGAACACCACGGTTAATGTTGCCACGAATCTCGATACCGCGGCTGATGCCACGACCACGGCTTCGTCCATTATTATAATTATATCTCAACCTGACACCTCTTTGCGACGATATCCACACATCGATCCCTCCGCAATTGAAATTAAAGTTAAAAGTGCTCATCTAAAATATGTACATACATATAACATTTATAATTTGTATTACATACATACATATGTATAACACATTCTTTATAACTCACCTCTGCACTGTTGGAATCGCGTCTTACTTTGTCGATTGTCTTTAAAAGACTGAAAAAAAAACGAAAGGATTGAGCCTTCCCATTCGAAGCTTAAAATACATACACTTCAGCACTCACAAATGTACGCATACATATATACATACATGAGTAAATGTCCGTTAAAAAACGATCGTAGACGAGACACGTCGTCGCGTATTTTCGTCTCAAGCGCGACTGGCGACACCGAAATTATATATGTTAGTATATATGTACATACCACTTCCATTTGTCAACTTTGAGTGGATGTTACTTCTGAACGAAGAAAAAGATTGACAAAGTATAAAAGGAAGATTTGTAGATTGAAGTTTCAGCTATAAAATGATGTATAATTGTATTGGAAACAGACATAGAGTAATTATTACTCTATGTTATGTATACATACAATTCCCATAGAGTAATTATTACTCTATAGTGGTCTTCACGACCAACTCGGTAACGTCGCAATTTTAACAATTTTAATTTTACCGAGTGTTGGGCATGAATACCGAAATGTGCAGGTTTGCGTAAATTCGTTAATTTTTCTTCTTCTTATATAAACAAACGAAAAAGGGAATTTAGCTGAATTGTGCGAAATAAATAAAATAAAATTAAAATACCGCAAAATAACGTGAAAATCAATTAAAGGAACATAAAGTAAATTAAGTTGTGTTCGAGATTGAGTTTCTGGAAGGTAAATATGTTTGTTAACGCATGAATATACAAATAATTAACTAATTGTGTTAAAATGGTGCACAGCTAAGAGTCGGGATGGAGAAATCGAGGAAGCATTAAATGACTTTGTTGACGACATTATTAGAGGACGAATTCAAAGATCCAAAATCTGCATTTTGATGAATTGGTTGTATGTGTTGTGTTATTGGTTGTAACATACGAGTAGTCGTTGCATACGGGAAAATATGTGAGCTAATTTTCCATTGTTGGGCGTGAATACCCCTTAGGGGCCGTTCATTAATTACGTTAGGCGATATTTGCCTGTTTTTGACCCCCTCCCCCCTACATGTAAAATAAAATAAGATCATGGTGACCCCCTACCCCTTGTTTGATATTTATTACGTAAGAATTTAAAGGAAAAAATTAATGTTGATGTTTTAATTTATATTTGTCAAAGGAACATTTTTGGGTAGGTTTATTTATACCTACAAAGTTTCCTTTTTAGTGATAATCTACTCTTAGGGGACGTCCATAAATTACGTGAGTTTTTTTTCTAGAAATTTAGACGCCTCCCCCCCTCTTGGTGAGATTTAGTGAGATTTTGACAAACCCCTCCCTCTGAATCTCACATGAGATTTTGCTAAAAATTTGATAAAAAAATTAAATTTTTTATTTTTTTTGCTTAAATTTTTGAAAAAAAATGGTAAACTAGTGAACTAAAAAACTCACATGAGATGTCCGATGAACCTCCCTCCCCCTAAGTGAGATTTGGTGAGATTTTGCACTGCAACCAACAGTCTTTAAAACTGAAAATTTCAAACTTTTCGAAGCTTCTATGACTCGAGGAATAGGACCTTAAAAGATCCATCCGGGAGCCCTTTATTCTCTCACAGCCCAACCATGTTGTTTGGTATTGTGGGACATTTTGATGAAAATTAAGTTAATTGAATGAAAATTTAATAATTCGAAATTCAGAATGGCGCGAAATGACTCGGATTTGGGAAAAACGCAAACGAGCTCACATTTACTCAAAAGCGACAAATTGCATCAAAAGCGTCGACGGCCACAAGAGGAAGAAATCGCGAACCACGAAATGGAGGGTAGGGAAATATCCCCATGGAGTGCATCGCGACATAGGCCAAACCAATGTATGTTATGCAGTTTCATAACAGAGTCATTAGGACCAGAAGAGGAAGCAGTTTGTTTACATTTTTGACGCAGCGTTGCATTCGAAATTTGTGCTTCCAAAACACCCTACAATTTCCCTGTATAGTTAGTTTTACATTATTTTTTGGCATGATTTTACATTTAAAACATTAACCAACATTAACCAACCAATAATAATAATAGCCTGTTGATTTTTAACATTATTCATAAAGTTATATTGACGAATTCGTATATTTAGTACATTTTGTTAGTACATTAAAAAAAACTTGTTAGCAAACACTTATAAAAGCGGGAACGATAGTGACAAAAGACTATCGATAGTGGCTCAAAGATGTAAATATTCGATACTTGACAAATTGTTTTTGTTTTCTATTAAATTAAATTCGTAAAGTTTAAGTTAACAAAAACAGATTAACAGATTTTTTCGCAGCTCAGGGCTAGAGCGTTTCTCCCAAAAATCTCTGCCGCATTCAAATCCGAAATTCGTTACTAAGAGATGAGTAAATTAGACTTCAGACAATCGGTCACGTACCTAGAGACTTGCAGGTGTACCAACTCATGTCACTTGACATTTGTCGCGAACATACGTCAAGTGACTGCCACTGTAAGACTTAACAGCTCTGTTATTGCCCGTTTTGGGCAACATTTTAGGCGGCGTTTTTCTATGCTTTCTTTCACTCTTTCAAGCCCCGTCTCTTTCTCGCCTCTGTCAATAACAGAAATACCGAATGTTATCTAACATTGTGTAGAATCTACTGTCAACTTGGCAATTTGTTTTTGTTTTTCATTAAATCAATTTTAAATTTATGGTCCTGCCGGACCCTCCGCCGATCGTGTTTAGTTTTTTATATTTACATATTTACAAAGTTTTCCGGAAAATCGGGTCTTCAGAGAAAACTGGTGAGTAATTCAAATAACTTGTTAAAGTTTGTTAATGAAATGATTGCAATGCAAAATGCAGCAAATATTCGATACCAGCATACAATTCTGAGTTCTGAGTGCGTGGCGGTAAGTACCAACAGTCGCTGTGTTGTGATAATTTGAATATTTCAATTTTCTCCAATTTTAGAACAAGGTAAAATTGGACGTCATGTTGCGCAAATTGCTTGTCGTGGTAGCGATTTTGGGAACTAAGGAACTGGCCTTCGCCGGCTCGGATGAGAACGAATCTTGCTATTCGTTTCCAAACCAAAACGTTTATCCGCAAGAGGCGCCGAAAGGCGATCACAGCTTACAATATACAAAGGCAGTTATTTCGAAACCAGCCCCAGATTTCGAAGGTACAGCTGTTGTCAACAAAGAAATTGTAAAGCTCTCTTTATCACAGTACAAAAGCAAATATGTCGTCTTATTGTTTTATCCTTTGGATTTGTAAGAAATATTTATATGCGCCCTATGAACATTGATACAATTGAAACTACATTTCAGTACATTCGTCTGTCCCACGGAAATTATTGCATTTTCCGATCGCATTGCTGAATTCAAGGAAATCAATACTGAAGTAATTGCATGTAGCGTTGACTCTCACTTTACCCATTTAGCTTGGATTAACACACCACGCAAGGAAGGCGGATTAGGCAACATAAAAATTCCTTTACTTTCTGATCTCACACACACCATTAGTAAAGACTATGGCGTTTACCTGGACGATTTAGGTCATACGCTAAGAGGGCTGTTTATTATTGATCAGCGACAAATTCTTAGACAAATTACAATGAACGATTTACCAGTAGGTCGTTCAGTCGATGAGACTTTGCGCCTGGTTCAGGCCTTTCAGTACACTGACACCCATGGAGAAGTATGTCCGGCTGGTTGGAAACCTGGTTTTGACACTGTAAGTAAAGTTTATATAAATTTTACGAGTTGAAACTGAGTCTTTTTCTTAATGCAGATTGTTCCAAATCCAAAGGAAAAAACAAAGTATTTCGCTAAAAATAATTAAATGACATTCCTTATTGCTGCATTTCTCTACTTAACATCGCATTCGCAGATAAAATTAAATTAGTTTTGAAATAACTAAAAGTCTGATAACATGAACTTGTAAAATATAAACAAACCGTTTCCAGTGAATAAAGACAAGCGCATTTAAAATTTCGTGGATTTTAAATTTTTATTGCAAAACTTTAGTCAATTAAGAGTGTGGAATATTAAAAAATGTCATATTAATCAGTATCTAATAATTGCATGTTTTATATACAAATTTTTTTTTGTTTTTTTATAAAGCACTCAAAAAATTTTCTGGAGGCGCGTTGCTCCGAAGATACCGACAAAAGTTGATAGAACAATAATAAGATTGCTTAGTAAATGCTTTTATTTAATTATATAATAAGGCTTGAAAGGAGTTTTTATTTATTGGCTATATTTAACTATATTCAGCAATCAAATCAAATGACATGTCGCTGGATTCAAGTGTTGAAAACTAAAATTTCACTGATAATACTTTGACTATTGATAACGAATGTCTGATAATGAGGTTTTGTTAAAGTTTGCACATTATGTATAAGGTTTAGGTTCAACAAATAAAAATTAAATGAAAACTTAACAATCGGCTTAATAATACTTTCAATATTTTCTATTAGGATTCTGCATAATTACAATTAACGCTTTGGTATCAAAGATCATGTTTTCGTAATGTTAAAAAAAAACAGATGAACACAACATTTTAAACTATACAAATATTGCTAAATTACCTACTTAAACTATTTGTATAAAAAGTAATAAATTGGAGTCATACAGCCATTGTTAAAAGTTAAGTCTTAAAGCTACAGTAAATATCAGTAAAGCCAAGTTAACGTAAACTCTGGTTGCGTCTCCACACAGTTCAATGGCGCTCTCCTGCAAGTTAATTAAGAAAGATGGAAATAGTTTTTTTTAAATGAGTTTTGTTGAATTAGTGTACTTACATTTTCATGACGGCTAATGCAACTAGCGGGGCGCACCCTTGAAAACTCTCGAGCATGTTTATAGCACTGAAGGGTCTCGTTTTCACCAAATTGATAATGTATAGGTTTAGGATTAACCGAAAGCACTAATGTGACGTCCCTAGGGCACAGTTGATCAATGACGAGGAGAATAAGATTGCTGGCCGGTATCGGCAACAACACAAAAGGCCGCTCACATGCATGCGCTGTCATATTGTAGACAACGTTATCCTTTTCATTGTACAGAGTGTACAACTCTCGCTGCATGTCGCACGATTTAAGTCGTGTACGATGCAGCTGTACATAACGTAGCCAATTCTTAATAGGTTCGTGCTCATGTTCATGCTCTGTCATATTCTCGTCCATATATTGTTCCATGAACTCGGCAGACGCCGCCGAACTGGTTAGTTGTACAATATACCACAACACAGTATGGAGCAGCCAATTGAGCAATCTCAGCACGTGGAATAGTGGCTGCAAAACGCAAATTAATCAAGCAAATAAAAAGTTTAGTTTACAAAGAATGATGAAAAAGAAACATACTGAAAAAAGGGCATTTGAAGAGTTCTTATCGTTTCTTGATTCAAAGCAGACTGCTTGGTAATCATACACAACAACGCGCTTGTAGACTTTTTCCTCAACAAGACGTTTCATAATGGCACCGTTAACTTCTCCGAAGAATTTTCCCGTTTCATGAGGCCGTGAAGATACAATGATGAAGCCATTGTTGTCGAGTATGTAACACGCTTTGTCGTCCGTGGTACAAGCCTGTCATTGATACAATACAATACTTTATTATTCATTATTGAAATAACTTATTATGGATATAAGCTCACATTTCCAGTTATGTTGTGGAACAGTTTATAAAGGGCAATATGTTGGAATTGGAAACCGACCACGGCAGCTGGTGCGGATTTGCCGCCTTCAGTATGGAAAACAGCATGACTGGCCGTCACCATAATGTCCGAACCACTTTCTTTAATAAAAAAAGAATAAAAAGTCACGTTAAAATAATGACATAAATGTTAAAAGAGCTGCATTCAACAACACACCACCAGCATCGAAAGGCACTGAGTAGACGAAACTCTCCTCCCTCACAAAGTGCTGCTCCACAGCCCTCTTGTACCATATTTCATCAATGGCTCGATTATGTTCCTTGCTAAATACATCACTGTTGATATTGATGTCGTCGGTTAAAAATTACTTATTAATTAAAATGTATTTAAAAATTTTTTTCTGTGTTTAAATACGCACCCCGCTCCAGGCTCTTCGGCCATATTTGAGTGAAACTCATGCCATCTGGTCAGCCCACTGTGTGTGGCTAAGAATGCGACTGTGACACCAAATCGTTGTTTGAACTCGTTCCTATTAATTGGTAGATATTTTGTTAGTTTATCTGACGTTATAATTTCCGGCGTTCTAAACAAAACGATTGAGAACTTTATATTTATTTTTACCTTGGCAACAAACCCATTAAAACAGCAATTGGGCTTGAAGCACTGTGACATAGCATTTATAATTATTGTAAAGATAAACGAATTGAATTTTGCAATGTGTTTTCGAATGTAATTCAATAAAAATTCAATAGTGACAAAGTTAAAAGTAAAGACACATTTTTTTGTGTTATGCAAAATTAGTTAAAATCAAGAAATATATTAGCACACCACAGTTTTAAAATTAATTATATATTGTTATTGCAGCTTTATGAGATAACATAGACAGATTACTCAAACCGAAAAATAAACTCAACTTATTTAAACTACTAATTAAGTAAAAGGATAGAAGGATTTGAGGAATATTTTAAAAAGAAAAGAATATAATTAAAACTCACCCTTTGTCATCCTTTGAATTGAAACTGGTATTCTTTGAAAACCACTCAGTTGCTCTTGCATCGTACACTAGTGACTGCATCAGTTGGCGATCACCTGAAGTACAAATTAGCATTTTCATAAAATTATCTATCATTACAATAAAAAAAAAAAAAAAAAATTGAAAAATAAGAAAAAAGTATAATAGAACAATCTTTAATTATTTGCATGCATTTCTTAAAGTATTTTTCAAACTTGCTCGTGTTTTGACATAACCACAAATGTGCAGCAACTCCTCAGCTAACTAAATTTTCGTTGTTGTTGTATCTTCTACAACAATGACGACTACAGAACAATTAAAGTGTCGGAATCTTAAATCTACATGTGCAAAAACGTCAACGCCAACAAGTTTGATATTTGGGGCAAAAAGTGCAAAGATTTCCTTTCTATGTGATAAGTTACCACTTTACAGAGATTTAACTTATAATTTTTATTTGCTTAATAATTATTTTTAATTTCACTGAATATGTTTGACATATATAGAATACTTGTGGATGGAATATTTAAAATATGTTATTATTTAGTTAAACGCAATCTTATAGAACATTCTGAGTATATATTTATTTAAAAATATTTTGTTTATTTTCAGAAATTGGTGCGCTCAAAAACAGTTGTGAAGTGTTAAATGCAAAACACGTAATGCTCAATACGTAAGTGTGGTGCTGTTTAAAGAAATTTTCTACTCACAGTAGCTTTCTTTTTCGTTTTTAGATGGATAGCGACCGTTTGATGAGTTAGCTGTGGATTGGCGCATGTTATGTCAATGCGAAATTATTAAAATCAAACAAAGCATCGTCGAACACATTTCAACGGCAACTAAAGCGTAGAAAACAGAAAAGTGGAAAGAGACCATTGGATAAATACTTACAAAACATGACCGCTGTATGCTCCGGAGGCAGCATTGTACGACTCGGCCATCTCCACCCGGGCTGTGACATTTTACCCAAAAACCAGAGAAGTTCTTCCTCCGGAGAGGCAAAAGTCATATTGCTATGCTTGCAAAACAGCCTATATAAATTATGAATATTTCTGATATGTATTCGTTAAATATGGAGATCATTAAAGAACTGACCAATCTGGGTGAATCTTCCATCTTTTGCCATTAAAATAGCTGAGCGTATTACCGCCTTTTATATTTAAACGATGAATGTCGTCTTCGTTACGTATTTGCAAGCGATTCACACCATACTGTTCCGGATATGTTAAAACCAATGTAAATGGAGTCTTCTTTATAGCAGTCCAATAATATTGTCGCTTAATGCGTGCCACACGTTTCTAGATTAAAAAAATTATATATATCAATCGACAGTGTAAATGAAGTAAATAAAACCCACCATTTGATCAAAATGATTCTTTACCAACATCCATTTGCTTCCAGTGGACTGATTTATAATTGAATCTCGTATCTAGAAAACATAGATCTTTTGAGATACTCTCTTACAATAAACACAATGTATGTATTACTGACCGTTAACAACACTGGATTAAAATCTCTAGCAGATCGATCGTCATCCAAAAGTTCAACTTCTATCATATCAACACTGTTGTAAGCAGGTTTTAATATGTAGCCTTGAAACTGAAATACAACAAAATTTTGAAATTATTTATATAAAATATGATTTTTAAAAAATATAAATATAATTTGAAACTTACAATTGGGCGAAAGTCTGGATGGAATAAAATGTAACCGTTATTAGTCACTATAAATGCATAGCCATTGACTCCGAGCTGAAAGACAAAACATATTACTAACCGTCTGATACTGTCACCAAAATTGGAAACGCTTACCAAAAAAGGAGAAAGCAGTTTCTTAATGTCTTTTATCGGCACATCCGTCCCGGCAACGCCAAGTACATTTGCAATTCGCGTCTGTTACCAAAGTTAAATAAATTTTTTAAATTATTTCTAATACAAAAACTTAAATTGTTCAAATTCTGTGTGGCGATCTACTTTTTTAGCTTTTATATGCAGCATCTACGAAATAACTTACTTTTATGAATACGAGTATATAATGTATATGTCTATATATATTTATATATATATATATATATTAACGTGGATAAAGCTAGTTATACGGTACGTGTCTACTTTAAAATCGCAAATACTTGGGAACCAATTTAAGCCAAGTTTAGTCACGACAAAGTTCAAGATAATTTTCAAAGTCGAACATAATAATTGGTCGTAGAGCAGATCAAAACATCATTACAGAGATCGGACAAACAGAGATTTAAAACAGTAACTACCCAGATTTCCGGAATAATAAAACTTTTCTTTTCCTACAATTGTACTTAAAACAAACTAAATTATTATTTTATTCTAACTTTCAGAGAATCGAAAACATTAGAATAAAATAATCACTGCAATTTTGATTATTTTTATGTTTAGTCAATAATTTAAATAATTGTAAAGATTGAATATTGAAAAATACACAACTTTTTTAATAATTTTGTAATACGTTAAATTGAATTCAAAACCTTTTTAACATGTTACATATTAAAAAAAAAACTATAAAGTCAAAAAAGTATATGAATTGTGTAATGGCAAAGAAGCTTATGAATAAATTCACGGCATAAATGACAATTGTTGTACAAGTATTTCTCAAGAATCTATTGGAAGAAAATTTTATTTAGATAGGGTATCAGATAAATCAAATGCTTATTCATATGTATACATATATTCATTTCAATAAGTGTATGTATGATTAACACTTTTAACAGAACTCACAGGAAGAAACAATACTACATTCTATATGTATATTTATATATCATTAACTACTTTGTACGATGTTCATAGAGCGGAAAATTACATTACATTCTCACTGCGACATGATGCCCACCCAAATAGTTTACTACTTCTGAGATTCTTTAGAACTGTTTCAGCCACTTTTGTTGTGTTGTTTTTTATGTGTAGATATAGTTTTTTATGAAAGTACTCTTTAGTAGTTAAAAAAAAAAGATAACACAGAAATATTATTAAATATATAGAAAACTCTGCAATCTCCTTACAACTGTTTTGAAAACTACATAAACATCATTAAGAGTACACTAAAAGATATATAAATTTCAATACGGTTAAATGTTTTTTTTTTTTTTTTTGTTACAAAGACCTCTAATCAACTATTAACAAAACGGAGATTGCATAAATTTTTTTACAATAAAGTTTAATGGCCAACACAAACGTACAACCATTCGTTAATTTCTTAATGAATCCGAATGGTTTAACGGAACTCAAAAACATTACGGTTTAATGCAAGAAATGATACTTTTGTACGGCCAATTTAACGTTGCTTTCACAACTCATTTTACGTGGTATTTCAATAGGAATTTCAGGCTAAGCTAGTCGAAATTATTCTAGGTCTTTGGCTATGATTAATAATTGTATTTATGCTTGTATGTAGTGCAAAGTATAACAAATTGTTTACTTTATATTTGGCGGACAAAAAAGTAGAACTCGTTGTTGTACCTCACGTGTTTGCAATTCCCAGAGTGCTTCATTAATTAAAACCTCTTCGGTGATATTCTGGTTAGGTGTGTTGTGTGTTATAACGCATAAAGTATTAGTAGGTTATAAATGGTTTCTATACTTTTTTGTTGGTTTGAAATAATTTTATTTGATTTTTTTAGCTTTCAAATTTATCACAATTAAAAATAAAAAAAAAAATAAACCTTTTTTGTTGTCGATTAAATGATGTCAATTCTTTTTTTTTTTTTTAATTTTGTTGTGCTTGTTGTGCTTTAACAGAATATAACAGATAGACTGAATGGTACATACCGCATTTTCTCGTCGATCGTACACTGGCATTGACACTGTTGTCATAAACTGGTAGGCGTTAGAGTCAACTGGCTGATCCCAAGTCTAAATTTTATAATTACAAATGATTATCACTTAATTTTCTTTTATTTAAGTTAAAGATGTCTACCTGTTTCATGCGCCTATACTCTCTACGATGAACTTCATCCCGTTCTAGCATGCGTACATTTACTCTACGATACTCTAAGATATCTTCACGTTGATCTTCATTTTGCTTTATTTCCCACAGATGGTCGGATATTTTGGTGTCCTTTAAAATATCATTTTAGATTATTTAATGGAAAAATTATTATTTGTATTTTAAATTTACTTCAACATCAGCATATACTTGTGTCCAAATAACCGGGTGGTCATGTCTGCCCAAAACCAGTGGTCTTGCCATGACTGGTATATAGTTGAGTACCATTTCCCGCACCTCCGCAGTATCGCTAAGATGTACATAATAGCCTTGATTTTCACAAGCCATCCATTTGATGTCTTTTACATCAGCAACTTCTTTGCCAATTAAATAAGTGAATACCCGTACTGGTTTGTATGGCAAGTTTTGCCAATTATATTGTTCGAAAATTTCCTTATAGTTCATAGGAGCACCGTCACTTATTATCATAATGGCTTGATTGCATAATGCGCCGCGGGCACTCAATTTTGTTTCTTCCAAAACATCGAACGCTTTAGTTAATGCGGCAGTAAAATTGGCAATGGATTCGGGATCAAAAGATTCTATTCCTTGTTTAAGTTCTCTGATGTTACCAAGATTTGCCTGATACACAGACAGACACGTGTATTAGGTTTGTGCGAATGCATTAGATAAATTATGATAAAATTTTAATTTTGAATACAAATAAAAATTACTAATGCAATCGTAAATTTTTGTCCTTTAGGCTCTCAAATCCTACACACAATTAATACGATTAAATTAAATTAAATTAATTAAAACCATTTTTAATCAATGTGTGGAGGATATGAGGAGTAATTGTGTTATGCTAATTTAGAAAATTAAAAATTGAAATTTGTTATATACTTGAATTAATGTATCGTCGAAACATCCAACTAAAGGCTTAACTGCCTCGCCAAAGGTGAAGATGTTCACAAAGTCATTTGTACCCAAGGTGTCGAGGATTGTATTTACAACATGCTTTGCGATATCTAACCTCTGGCCCTTCATTGAACCCGAGCCATCCATTAAGATAACAATATCTTTCGGACTGGTCGCAGCTTCCATGTACCAGGAACGCAACCGGCAATCGTAGAGATCAACAGGATTGCTTTTCCATTTTGTCGCAGGAAATTGACGCATAAAACCAGACGAACTGCCAAAAAACTGCCACGATAATGTTGGATCATTTTTTAAATTGTCACGGAAAATCTGATCCAGATTTTCCGACCATTGTATAGCTTTAATGACGTCCGGTGCTATATTAAATCGAACAGTGTCCAATTTTGTTTAAATTTCGAAAAATTTATGTGCCGATATGCCAGCGCCAAGAAGGTTGGAATTAAAATAAATATAAACATCGATGTACCATTATAAAATTATTAATCTGTTTGTCGAAACATAGCAAAATGAGATGTCTTTAAAGGCGAGAAATATTATGAGCTGTTCTTGTTAAGAAAAATAATTAGTAAACAATATTTAATTGTTTCGAACCTCGGTCGTAAACGTTTATAGGTACATGTACCGCGCTGACGCTCACATTAACTGGAATGTTGAAGAACTCTGGCTTTTGCGTAAGCACGATCTCTTTGGGTTGTACATGAATCGGAGTCTCGCCGACATCATCCCATTCTCGGGTTGGTTGTGTTGGCACCGGTTCATTTGGCTCGACCATTTCTTTGGCGTTGTAATAAGAGAAATACACATCCCCCTTCTCATTTTGGTGTGAAAGTGCAGTATTCTCTGCTGTATCCATGATACGCTAAAATTAAATATGTGGCCATGTGTCAAATAGTACAGCAAACGCTTAGTAACACTTTGAAAATACTTACACGGACGGCACTTATTTTTAATTCCATCATCATTTCGATTTCTTTTGCCATGCTTTCAACAATTACTCCGCCCGATCTCGAAACAACTTTTGCATCCTTAAAACTCTGAAATATAAGAATAAGCCAAAATTGCGATTCTGCTAATTTTCAACCATTATTCTTCTTAATGACTCATAAAACAGTAGGTCCACATATTTTTAATTACTTCTAAGAAATGCAGAATATAAATTTTAAAATTTTTAAATTTGAAATTTAAGCAGCGCTGACAAATATTCATTAAATCAAAGGACAAATGAAGTTTACTCTAAAAATGTATTTAAATTAAATCGTTGCACTCATTTTAAAGCTATCAAAACAACATATACTTTCATTTCTAGGAAAGTTATGGAAAATCGATTGAGCGAACTTCACTGACTGACCAAAATAAAGCATTCACTTACCTCTTGCACTTCTTTACGACGCGTAATGAAATCACCTAAGTGAAACAATTCCATGCCCAGTTTATCCGCCCATGAATGGACTCTGTAGAAATCCATATTTAAAATTAAATTAAGGACGTATTTACACACGAATTTAACTTACAAATTGTAGTTGATTTTCTCAGCAAAAGCGGAGTTGGCACAGTTTTGACAAAATAAGAAAAAACAAAGCAGTGAAATAAAACATATTTTGGAGCACCAACCACGACCAGAGCCCATGATGGCATCCATTAACGAACAACAAATGTAAATTCGATAAATAACACGGAAAGTTAAATTTTAACACAAATACCGGCCACAGCAACAATCATATTTAATATTATTTAATTTTTTTTATTCTATTTTAATAATTTAATAATGAGCATTATACTTTTTTTTACCAAAACTGCGACTTGAAAGTTTCTCTATACTCTGACGTTTTGAACTAGTTTCCTTTATTCACAAAATATAATCTATAAGAACTGTTCAAAAGAGAATATTTGTTCATCGCCGTTTGCAGGGTTGTCCCAATTGACGCAAGCGCAATGAGTACTTGTCCTCTTATCTAAAGCTGCTGGCTTCCACAGGTGTCAGTCAATCAACGGTTGTCATCAAAGAGGCAGTTGCATCGGCCTGCATTTCAATAACAACATCAAAGGCAAAAGAAAAACGCTAAAAATGCAGAGCAATATCAAAATTTAAGTATTTATTCCAAAAGTTTCGATTATCTTAACAAATTTTAGTGCCGGTTCTAACTAGTTTCCACACTTAAGGTCATGTCGGTGAGTATTGAAACTCATAATTAGCCTTGCATGGCATTCCCAACAACATTGATCATATTCAAAGTACACATTAAAGCACCGACCAAAACTTTCTCTGTCATAGAAAGCAAAACATCGGCAATATTTGTGGCAGGCTGGGATTAAAAAATTTCGTTTTACGCAGAGTGAGCACAACTTAACTGTACTTAACTGTAACTTACTTCCAAAAATGTGAATGTCAAATACAACGTCCGCTGTATGACAACAATTACAATGGAGAGACCAGTCAGAAGTCCAAGAAGTGTAATTAATGTTAATACTTCGATTAGGCGTACAGCTACCGGCATTTTTTAAATTTATACTTATAATTTACCCTACACTAAATTTTGATTCTATTTAAGAAGTCCGTGTTAGTCGACATATAAAACAAAGCGACATTAGTTGAACAATTTTATATTAAATTCAATGATTCTTGCTACAATAGATACCTGAAATAAAGTAAATTATATAAGATAAAATAAAATATCATAATTTGAAGTGAGAATTTTGAAACTGGAAACGGTGAAAAAATTCAAACATTCTTAGCACATTAAAATTAGTGTTGCAAAACACTGAGCAACCCGATTTCCAAGTCGGTTAAATTTAAATTATTGTAAACTCAACGAGAGACTGCCAGTAGTATTTGCGGTTGTGATATTAAGACCACAAGTCCAGACTAAAAATCATTTAAAAACAAATTATAAGATACATACGTGAAAACATATTGAAGTCAATTTTCCTCAAGCATTAGATTGTACAAAAAGTAACATGTTGTATACACATGAACTTGTGTACACAATTTGTGGCATGCGCAAAGGAAATACATTTTTTAATGTTAGTGACTGTATTGCTTAAAAGTGAAAACTAGTCCAAAATATCTCTTGCCTGTTTTTGACTTAACGACCTGAACAGCATTAGACAACATATCTTATTATTAATCGAAACTAAAATTTTCAATGACCTTAAGTTTATTAACATCACAGTGTCGCATAAATTTTAAAGTTTAAACGGATTCTTTTAATATTCTCATTAGTTGTTTGTACGCAAGACAATAAAAAAGTCTAAGGAGTCCTCCAAGTGATTAGTTGCCTAAAAATTTATATATTAAAGGCAAAACCATGAAATCTTTAAAAATATTCGATATGTGCTCGCAAAAATGTGTTGGTAATCGAAGAATATCCTCATATTATCAGTCAAAGGATGGCTGGCTTGCGAAATTTTCTAATTTTTTTATGGTTGTCCTTGTTCTTTTTTCAATAATGTGTAAGTATTACATGTATGTACATACAATAAATTGGGAATGTGCATTCGCACCGAAAATGATGCGAACCTATGGGAACATTCTGCCTACGAGTCTTCGTTGTTGAAAAATCGATACAGTTATGAACTGTAGTAGAATCTTAATGATAACAATAATTATAATTCAAATTTTTTTTTTTAATTTTACAGTCAAATTTTCCGATGGCCTACAATTGAGTGCATTTACCACAAAAACTCCAAGATTAACGAAATATACAACTAAATCGCCATCGGTAAGCACAACCAAGTTCCATAAATATGAATACTCTTAACCTTCTGCTGGTTTTCAGGCAGCATCCATGAACCATGATGCTACCACTTCCGTATATAGGTTCAATGCGACGAACGGAATCACGTGCATTTTAATGCAAGTCGATGGTTTGATCAGCATTAAGTATCGAAACAAATTGAACGAAGATGTGGAGGCTGATCTCTATCTACCCGATAACCCCCAATTAAATGGGGAATGCGTCGAGTCCAACATGGAAATTTTAACATTGGATTTCAAAGGTTTCAAGCTCACGATGGTATTTAAGAAGGTGTGTGGGGTGATTCGCCACAGAATGAAGTCAGTTAGAAATTGTGTATAAGAGTGTCCACATAACGAAGGCCAAATTAAATATAACTTCACTGACTTTCTTTGCTGCTCATTTAACTTCAGTACTAGCAAAAATTATTTATATTTGTATTGATCTGTTTATTTATTTGATACAGTCATCTGGTGGTGAAGGCTGGTACATAAATCTTTTTGAATTAACTTATTCATCGTCGAATTCTCTGTTTGAGCACCCAGACCGGCCAGGTCTGGATGTAAAGCTCACATCGCCTTCCCACACACCTATGTATTTCCCTACTCCAGTTGGAAAATCCTACCTATGTGATAAAGAGCAAACGGTTATTCTATATGCCCCATTAGACTCTGGTGATCAATCAGGACATATCGCTCGCTTATATCTACGAGATTTGCACATGCAAAGCTTTATGTTCAAGGAAACTGGTAAGTGGGGACCATCTTTCCATTGCAGTGCAACTGGATCTTATCGTGACGAAACGGCGCCTCTGGCTGTTGGCACGGCATTAGCCATTGCAGTCTTAATCACCATATCAGGTTACGGCGGCTGGCGGTGTGTACATCTGCAACGTTGTTAATAAATAAAATTTTTTCAAATTAACACCTTCTCTTGCAGATACTTCAAAATTAAGAAAGTCCAATATGGTTCCATGGAGTAAATCGAGTTGAAACAGCTCAAAAACTTTTTTTTTAACATATAATACATACTTTTTCTTGTTTCTTGTCAATCAAGTTTGTGTTAATACATATCTATGATATATCATTAATTTACTTCACTAAAAAATTATATGTGCAATAATATGAATTCAATTTTAGATAAATGTGGTTACTATTTGAAGAAGAAAAAAACAAAAGAAAAAAAATATATACATACAACTTTTTAAGAATTATAATAACTACAAATGTCTTCCATATCGTTAAATTAAAATATATAATGAACATAAAGATGCTATATATCTTAAAATGTAAAAGTTAAATTTATAAAATGTAATTAAAACCGTTAAAATTCCACTCTCTTAATGCAAATCTATTAAAGCTTATAGAACTCTGAGCAGCTTCGTAATTGTCAAAGTCTTCAATTGTAATTTAAATTTCAGAGTTAAAAATCTATAATCGGTTGACACTGGATTGTTTTGTATGTAAGTACATACGTACATACATATTGTGTCATGCCAAAGGTGACAAATATGCTTCAAAATTTTATTTCATTGTACACTTACCAACATGTCACCAAGCACCGTAAAAGCATTGGTTAGCATATCTACCATGTCGTCTGGCTCAAACGTTTTCACAAATCGAAAGATGATCTTTGGAATATTTAACGATTGTTGAACGAAGTTGTAATAAATGAAATATTTACTTACGATTGCCGAAATGATTACAAAGAGCGGCCATATAATTGACAACATAAACCGTGCAAACCAAAGTATTGCATACCAGGTCAGGATAAAAAGAACAATATAAGCAATAATAGTTCCGAAATCTGTCGGCATTGTGACATTTTTTACAGCCCACTCGTAAAACAACAAATTTATAGGACAATCCTGTTGATGTTCTCACAAAACAAGCAGTCGATTTTTGTCTTCTTTTCTTCTATACTTGCCCACCAATTTTTATTCCCACAGCTCTTTTCTTCCATCCATAACATTTTTTTTTTTAAATAGAGACAATACAATGACAACAAATTCTCATCGTTTTAGTTTTTGATTTAAAGTTAATATTTTTATTTGTTTGGCTCTCTCTAAAGAAGTACCTCTTAAACAATAAATTACATATACATACAACATATGTGTACTGTGATTACCGTTTTATGATTTCTATACAAACATAGAAAACATTGCGGTTTCAAAATATATACTAAGATAAATCTTAAACTGAAATACTTAAGGATTATTAAAATAAAGATCGCGTGTTACTATATGATTGAAGCCCGTTTTGGTGCTGCAACTCGTCGTCTTATGCCCGAGACATATCGTCATTTTTGTTTTACCATAATGCAGAAGCCAATTAAGAATCTGAAAACTAAAAATTTGGAATTTAGTGTAAATTGTAGAGCTTTGTATCGTTGACTCACACGATCACTTCCGTACAAATTTATCCAGAAAGCTAACAAAATTATTTATTATTGATAGAAAGACGTTCTACGCTAGCAAGCAGCTCGTCTGCTGTCTGTGAAACGACTTGTTCCTGATCGTCGCTAGTGCTTAAATTCTGTAGACGTTTTTCGAGAGCTGACAGATCTTCCAATTCGCGTTGCTGTTTCACCATGTAACGCAATATAAGCGAGGTTAGCATGCACATGTCCTCTAGTATCTTAGCCGCTTCAGGTGTAGAATGATCGTAACGATTCCGCAGTAATCGAAGTTTAGCTTCAGCAAGTTCAAGGGGAGATTTTCCACTGCGGTCGTACATATGCGCGCTTGCTCCGCCCTGCAGCAGTACACGAACGACAACGTTAAAATTGTTGGAGCTGGCGGATATGACGGCTAAGTGGAGAGGTGTGTTGCCAAGCGAGTCAACTACATTCGGATTGGCACCGAACTTGAGCAATTGCTGGACAATCTGTATATATCCGCGGCAGGCGGCTAAGTGAAGCGGGCTTCTTTTGTACTCATCTGAAGCATTTGGGTCAGCGCCTGATTCCAAAATTCGATTCAGAAGTTCAATATTGCAGGTGGACGCAGCTGTTCGCAGCTTTCGACCTTTCGAATCAGCAAGTATGCTACCATATTTAAAATGTAAACGCTGTTGTCTCATGCAACTGCGAGGGCGCATTTTGAAGCAACCACCCGACGGCAGTGTGGATGTTGAATGTATAAGATAGTCAGTATTTAGAGGAAGCGGTGGAAGATGAGGCAGCGCAAAGTGTTCATTAAGCTGAAATGCGCTAGGATTAATATTCGCAGGCCACTCTCCATGTGTATTTGGCGATGAAGTAGGTGTGGGCGGCATCACTGGAGGCGGAGTTTTAATATCCATATACTTAATTCCACTGACGGAGCTAACTCCGTCATTACTATCATTGCTGTTGCTGGTATCCACTCCAGAATCAGCCATAACTTATATTTATTTTTTCTACACAATTTTTCTCAAAATCAGATTTTTTTTTTCAATTTTTCGCAGAAAAATAAGTAAACATCTACAGCTGTTACAGCTGTCAATTTTGTGTCAATTGACACAAAAGTGTCGCAAAAGCGGAAGAAGAAGACAGTAAAAACGGAAGAAGAAGACGAATACCGTACCTTAAATATAAGGCAGGTAACAAATTCCCAACAAATGCAAGGGATATACGCTAAAACAAAACTGCAACATCGTTTCATAATAGTGTCACAACAGAGTCAAAAACAAACATTAACTGTAATACTGTTATTAACTGTTATTAAAGAGACGTCGCACTTAAGTTGATTATTAACCAGTAAGGGCAGTATAGTCGAGTATTCTCGACTATATAATACCCTGCACACATGGTAGGCGGTGCCACACCCTCAATCTCCAAAAACATATTGATCTGACGTCGCCCATTCAAATAGTGTTCAAAATATCAGGAAAATCGGTCAAAAAATGTGGATTTTACGAAAAATTTAAGTTTGTCGGCCTCTGAGGGGTAGCCATCAAAGAGGGGGAAAGTTTGTGGTATAAAGTTTTTAAGATGTATTATCACTGAGCTTGTATACAAATTTTCAGGGTCGTACCTTTGTTAATTTCGGAGATATAGCAATTTACAGAAAATAACTGGGGGAGGGGAAATGAAAATGAGGGGGTATTTTGTGGTATGCAGTTTTGTAGGGCTATACATACTGAGTCTACATACCAACTCTAATGTTTCTATCTCTTTAAATGCTTGAGTTATAGCGATTTAAAAAAGTGGGTAGGGCGGAATGGGCGGGAAGGAGTGGGCGTGGCAAAAAAAAAATAAACTTGATCTGCTGCCGAGCATCACGAGTCTACCCTCCAAATTTCAAGTCTCTAACTCTTATAGTTTCCGAGAACCGTTGGTGAGGACGGACGGACAGACAGACAGACGGACGGTCATGGCTCAATCAATTTCTCTTGTCGTCCTGATCAAGAATATATTTACTTTATAGGGTCCCCTTCCCCTCCTTCTGTGCGTTACATACATTTCGCTCAAACAAACACAATATACATACCCTGATACACAGTATGTGTACAGGGTATAAAAACTAGCCGGCCATAAGTCAATTTTTAAAAGAAAAGATTATCATCCAAAAGTATCTGAAACAGATCGAGCAATACACCAGTAACAAGAATGTACCCCCCTTACCAACCAAACCTGCACTGTTTGCTAGAGCCGGCAGTTCAAATTTGATCTTTGTTTTAATTGTTAAAAAGTGACGAAATTAAAGTAAAATTGTGTTTGTGTTTTACTTGATACTTCGAAAAGATTGTGATGGATTCAAGTAATTAAGATATGAGGTGTTATATTCAGTGTATTTAAAGTGTGTTAACTTAATTTTACTGTAACGGTTCAATTTTAAACGAGGGTATGTAGACATGATATTTTTTTTGTTAATTTTCTTGTTCAAACATAATTTAGTTATATTATCGCCTCCTCTTTTTCAAGATTGGAAGAAAGTGAGGAATAAATATATAATTCAATATTATTTGTTGCTATACCTGATGCGCAAAGCGTTCTTTATTTGTAGTACATAAAACATTATTGTATTATTTCGAGATACATACAATCAAAAATGTTATAACTTCTTATATAATAAAAATATGGAAATATTGTTAATTTTTGATGAATTTTTTGCATTTTTGTTCAGTTAAACATGTACATATGTATATTGTACAAAAAACAATACTAAATAATAAAATAAAGATAAAAAAGCAATATACACTGTAAAATATTTTTGACCACCTAAATTCCTAAAATCGACCTATGTGCGTCGTTTCAAAAATTAAAAAAAAGCATAGAAATTAATATAGTACTAAATATAAACTCATAACAATTTTATTTATTTGGAGGTGATGAGAAAAATCACAGAAAGAAAAGACCAAAACAGTTTCTTTACTCTGTTCATTAACATATAACCGGTCGCCGACAACATTATACCGCAATGTTGACAAGCTGTTAGCAACAGGAATGACAATGTCACACAAATCAAAAAGGAGATAAAAGATATGAAAAAGACTGCCAACTCCGGCCAGTTTCTAATTGTTGCTCAGTCGCAGTGGCGTAACAATAGGGTTACAGAGTGCACAAAATGCCATAGGCCCTTAGTGTCAAAGGGACCCCAGCTCAAAAGGAAAGAAACAGAGCAAATTGGTCAAATCGGACCAACTTCACCCGCGAACCCAACTGTTATCATCGAACGCACGAAACCGAATGTTATATTGGATTTACACTTGAGCCATAACTCAGCCGTCAGCAAAATTGTGGTAGTCCGTTACGTTTGAAATTTTGTTGGCTTAAGGCTTTTTGCGGAAAAAAATTACTCTGCTTCTTTTTAATAATTTCATCAAATACTCTAGTTAATTTCTACCTTTTTATAAAAATTATGACAAGTAACTAAAAACAAATAAAAAATAATACTGAAATTCTAAAAATATACAGGGATTCCACGTGGTTCCAGAATTTATTCTCGATACTCACCAGTGCTTTACTGACTAAGGGGACGCCCATAAATTACGTGAGATAAAATAAGGGGAGGGGGGGTTAAGCAAAATCTCACCTATGGGGAGGGGGGTTCATCGGACATCTCATGTGATTTTTTTAGTTCACTAGTTTACCATTTTTTTCATTTAAACAAAAAAAAATAATTTATTTTTCATAAAATTGTTAGCAAAATCTCATGTGAGATTCAGAGGGAGGGGTTCGTCAAAATCTCACTAAATCTCACCAAGAGGGGGGAGGGGTCTTAGGATAGGTCTTCAGGATAATCTCACCAAATCTCGCCTAGGGGGACGGGGGTTCATCGGACATCTCATGTGAGTTTTTTAGTTCACTTGTTTACCATTTTTTTTCAAAAATTTAAGCCAAAAAAAAACAAAATTTAATTTTTTTATAAAATTTTTAGTAAAATCTCATGTGAGATTCAGAGGGAAGGGTTCGACAAAATCTCACTAAATCCCACCAAGAGGGGGGGAGGGGTCTAAATTTCTTGAAAAAACCTCACGTAATTTATGGACGTCCCCAAACACATTTTTGCCGTTGCTTACGGAACTTTGCCTTAGACTCCAGTGTAAATTTGAGTATTAAGATCATATGGGATCATGACCATTCGAACAGGTTCGAGTTGCGTGCTTTTTTTCGGTAACTATGTAGCGTATGTTGGAAGTCCGCAATCGGACTCGAAAACAAACAATTTGCGGACAAAAAGCGAGCATTCGCAAAATGTTTGTAAACGAACTCGAAAAGGAACTTAAAACGGACAAAAAACTAACATTCGCAATACCTTCACAAAATGTTGTCAATCAGAATCAGAAACGAACCTTTTGCGGGCAAAAGACCAGTTTGAACAACAAAGTTTTAAATAAATAAAATGTATCAAACATCAAATATGTCGCCTGCTGTAGCTCAGAGTTTAGTGTGTTGAACTTTTTAACCGAAGGTTACAATCCTCAACGCCATCAAAATTTAAATGTAATTAATGTTTATGAATTTATAGTTCAGTCATTTGGTAGTTCTACCTGGAAAGTTTTACGGGAGTTTTGAAAATTGGCATAAATATGGATTTTATGCTGCTCTTTCCGAATTTTGACTTTGCGACCTTCTATTCCGTTCGAGCCATTATTTTGAAAAAAATGTCGTCCAAAATCACTTTTTTCACCAGAAAATTTATAAAATGGCGAAGTGATTAATTTTCGTATCGTTTTCGAATCCATCTACGATAGTTTTGTCCGGTTGATTTTCGCAAAACGTTCGTTTGCGATATCATTAACGAGAATTGTGTCCATTATGTATGCTCCGCGTGTTCTGATGACTATCGTAAGTTAAGAAAAAAAATTTTTCGCTTAAATAGGAGTTATTCTACGATATCCCTTAAGGTTTCACAAGCCCCGACCACTCTCTCATCGTCATAGTACCGCATTAAAGCAAATTTAATTTTGTGATCAGTCGTCGGGCGAATATGGTTGGGAAAGGTTGAGTGCACGGATGTAGACGGTAGCCTTCCATCCTTTCAAATGCCACGTTTCACGTAAATTTTAGAGAATTGTAAAAAATCGACGGCAAATTGTCAACAAAAAATAACACAAATCATGCGTAATTTACATGTACACCCTAATATACATATACATATATTTATTAAATAAATTTGTATTTGTTAAGGATATGTGTAAAGATTTTTTATAGTTCATTTTTTAGTTAATTTTCAGACAACTAAACTTTAAGTCAAACAAACAAAATTCGTGTTCGGCGACAAAATGCACTCTATATTTATTTCTGAGTATAACTTTGCTGAGAATAACTGCGTATTTGTTTTTTCCGCACACTACAAGGATTGGAATCATGTCAGCCATGACACCACTATTTTTATTTTGGCCGCCACTTCACGTCATCATAACTCGATGAACTTAAATTTTTGTTTTTTTGGGGAAAACTCTTGTATTATTTAAATATCAATAAATATTTAAAAAAAAACTGGATAATTAAAATGTTCTTATTTCTTTTTTTTTTTTGTTATCGTACGATGAAAAACGACTACAATTGAGGCTTCTAGACCAGAATGTTAAATTGTATTACAATCTTTAATGATAAATGATTCGGTACAAAAGCCAATTGACTTGAAATTTGAATTTCTTTGATTTTAAGATGGCGCCAAACCGATTTGATGATAGAAACGCAAACGAGTAAAGAGTGGCATATTGATTCTGAAGTGTCGCGCTGTGGTGAGTAAGAGGCAGAAAAGGCCCCATCAAATAATGGGAGCAACTCCCTTGTCTAGGGCGAAAATACCATGACTTAGATCACACCAATACAACGCCGCAGTTTCATGTTTACATTCTTCCTCTTAGCATTCGTAAGTTATAATTAAATTAAATTTTACTTTTTTATTTTGTTCTTTATGCAACTGACTTCATGGCAAAGGTCAATCGGATGCTAATCATTTTGCGCTTTCTACGTGCGATTATTATTGTTAGCGTGAGAAAAAAGTAGTAAAAACAAAAATATACAAACAATGACCCTATGACTCTATTATCAAACGAAACTGCAGTATAGGATTAGAGTATGTTGCGCTACTTTGTGCGCAGCCATCATTTTTAGGTCATTTTCGTCCTTGGGGGGTCTGCTCTTCGTCATCCGATTTGCGATACTTTTCTGTCAATTGGCTCGCTTGCGTTTTATTTTCGAAAATTTTCATTAAGAAACTAATCAGAGTTGCCAAAAAACTGTTTCCAGCAGCGTAAGTAAGAAATGCTGAATTAAAAACGAAAAAAGTAAAGAGACTTCAAATTAGTAACATAAATTCTTGTGGTCATGCGCTACTTCAAGTTTGAAGGATTTTGAGCCACTCCTTCCTACCCAACCAGCACAGCAAATTACCAGAAACAGCCGGACAATGTCTAATTAAACAACACTGGCGTGAGTTGGGAAGCGGTGCTTTTGGTGTTTATGCATTTTTATAACCTGTACCTTATGGTACAAAGGTATATCAGTTTTGTGCATATGAAAACTGTATGCAACACCTAAAAGGAGGCGTGGCAGACCCTAGAAGGTTTATTTATACTCTTTATCAGTTACGAAAGAGAATTCGATTTAGCCATGTCCGTCCGTATGAACGCGTCAATAACGGAAACTATGATAGTTAGATTCATTACAAACTACTTACTTAGTTCACCATAGAGGCAAAAAGAGGGTGTGAAAAATTTCAAATGTCTTATTCTCGCTTGTTTTTGAGACATCAAATTTGGAGGGTATATATGTACATAGCTGCCTTGAAGCTTAACAAGATAGAATAGAAAAATGGGCGAGGCAACACCCACACATGGTACAAATTTAAAATGCTTATATCTCTTGAACTATTTAACATATGGAAATGAAACTTGGTGTGTATGCTTGAGTAATAAGATGCAATCGTTACATGGGCGTGGCCACGGCCACATATAGTAAAAAGAGAGAAACGTCATCAGTGCCGGATTAGTCATATAGCAAGAGTAGCAAATGCTACGGGCCTCGCGTATCGGGGGGCCCCGCGCGACAAAAAATTTTAGTTCAGCCAATCTTAAGAGCAAGTTGTTTCAGAGTCTCAAGTAAAAATGCGGGTAATTTGAAAATGAATTAATCAAATTATAAACAAAAAGTTATTAAATTAAAAATTACACATTTTATGTATTCGTCGACATGTAATTTCCTTGAATATTTTTACTATAAAATAAATGCTTAAGGGATGAACATTTGGATATTTTGGATTTTAAACTTCTTTTTTTTAAATTTCTATTACTACGTTGATATCAAAATCTAAAACAAGAATTTTTAATTGTTCCACAAATCTAAAATTGAGTGCTGACCACCCGCTGATATTGTCATCGATCGAGCTGGTCGTAACTCGAACAAATAACATTCTATTGACTATCAAACAATAAGAAATTGCTATAAATTTAACTATGGCATAATGTAAAACACTTTTAAAATCACTTTAGATGTGAGCCATTCTTCGGAAAAGTTGTCTTGACATTGTTTCGAGTACTATTAGTGCTGTGTGCAATTCATTAAACTATCTTTTTTAAAACGCAATAAAAGAGAGAAAGAACAGCTTAGGCGGGGAATTAGTGCAGTTGGCAGAGCTGCTGAAAACTGATGTGGCTACTGTTATTGACAGCAAGAAACAGGAGCCTCTGGAACAGCAATTTTATAAATTTTTATTAAATAATTCTTTAGAATCGTGCTTCCCAAACATAAAAATTACCTTGCGCATTTACTTATCTCTAATGATCACTAACTGCAGTGGTGAACGTTCTTTTTCAAGATTAAAACGTGTTAAAAATGAATTAAGAAACACGATGAGCCAAGAACAGCGTTAAAAATGAAAGTTTGTGGTATGCAGTTTTATAAAGGTATGTTTACTGAGTTTGCATACAAAATTTCAGTATTGTATCTATTATAGTTTAGAAGATACAGCAATTTTAAGAAAACAACTTTTTGAGGGGAAACGAAGGGGAGAGGGGAAAAATGTGGTATGTAGTTTTGTAGAGCTTTACGTACTGAGTCTACATACTCATTTTCACGTTTCTAACTCATCAGGATGACAAGACGAATTGATATAGCCCTGTCTGTCCGTCCGTCCGTCCTCACCAATGGTTCTCGAAAACTATAAGAGCTAGAGACTTGAAATTTGGTGGATAGACTCGTGAGGTCAAACGCTAGATCAAGTTTGAAGGAATTTTTTCCACGCCCACTTCTTCCCGCCCATCGAGCACCGCCCATTTTTCAAAAGGCTGTAGCTCGAAAACCTGATGAGTTAGAAACATGAAAATGAGTATGTAGACTCAGTATGTATAGCTCTACAAAACTGCATACCACATTTTTTTCCCCCTCCCCTTCGTTTCCCCTCAAAAAGTTGTTTTCTTAAAATTGCTGTATCTCCTAAACTATAATAGATACAATACTGAAATTTTGTATGCAAACTCAGTAAACATACCTTTATAAAACTGCATACCACAAACTTTCATTTTTAACGCTGTGTGACAACGCAAAGACAAACAAGTTGAAATTTGGCATAAATTGCGCTTTGAACACTGCTTTAACCTATTTGTAACAAAAACCGTACTTAACACTGCGAAAACTATTAAAGCTAGAGACTTGAAATTTGGAAGATAGACTCGTGTGGTCGAACACTAGATCAAGTTTGAAGGAATTTTTGCCACGCCCATTCCTTCCCGCCCATCGAGCACAACAAAAGGTAATTTTTTTCTTAAAATTGCTGTATCTCCTAAAGTATAAAGAATACAATGCTGAAATTATGTATGCAAACTCAGATAACATACCTTTTTAAAACTGCATACAACAAACTACCACTTTCCCCGCAAAGACCAACACACTAAAATTTTGCAGCAATGCTTTGTAACAAAATCCGTACTAAAGCGCCATCTAATGGCAACATTGCACTGCCTCACTATTAGCAAATACACAAACCATATCGTGGTACACTGCTTTTGCTGTCGGCGAATGTTTAACGTGTTATCAACATAGGTGTGTGTACAGGGTATTATATAGTTGAGAATACTCAACTATACCGCCCTTACTGGTTTTTTAATAATTAGCTACCTTGTAACTTTAAATGGTTAAATAAATCATATCTACAATGATGAATTACATTTGCAATGACAATATTTATACAGAAATATCTAAACTGAAGAAATAAAATTATATGAAAATTACATGCGGCGGTATTTAAGTTCACAAGGGCGTAGTCTTTTAAATCTCCTGCGTGGCCTATGATTCGCAAGAGTATCCGCAGTATATTTGGTTCACGAGCTAATCTGTCGATGTATTTACTGTAGGGGTTGATCTGATCACCGACGAATTGAACTTGAGAATACATTTATTACAGGCGTACCAGGGGGCACCAATAATGAGTCGCAGGGTTTTATTTGGAATAGTTTGCATTGGAAATAAGTTAAAAAGTAAATTCATAATTGGAAAGATAACAGAGGATTTACAGAATTTTGAAATTTGTATTGAAAGCGCGATACAAAATGTTAAAGAGTCTTCTTGATTCTATTTTTTAGTGAGAATGGTGTGTTGAAACAACATTAGTTTGTCTCGTACCATGATGATTTTGTCGATTTCCTGTTTCATCTTCCCAAGGCAAACGTGCATGGCGTCTCCTTCCTACTGAAGAACATTGACCGTTGAATCAATGACTGTCGTTTCATTCCGCATCAGGTCAAGTAGAAAATCGCCATTGTTTTTTAGTTTGGTAATTGTAGTGAACATGACATCAGCGTATTCTGAGTCCAATACGCCGAACAATGTACGTGCAACGTTCCCAAAGATGTTAGCTGCACCTCGCTTTTGTCGACCAGGGGACTTGCAAATCTATTTGTTTTGTCTGCCATTTTGGACGTGCTTGCAGCTGTATGAGATATTCTGTTGATTTTATCGTCCAGAATTCTTGTTACAGCTGCCGTACCTGTGTCCATCGTGAGGCCAAGCTGAGACGACCGTCCTTAGCGTGGACATCGACCGGTGCTGTCATTGACTCTTTGATTAAAAAGTGCCCTGGAATGAGGCGTTAAATCGTTCGGATCCGTTCATACAGGCGTTAGAGTACGAGAATTTCGACGCCAATCACCACCGCTTTGCCGACTTCACTACTGCCTACCACAGACCACCAAAATGAGGAGCCCCTGGCGGAATTGTCGGTGCGTGCACGAAGTACGTCGTTCTGGTCTAAATACGGTGTCCATTGGTTTAAATGACTACCTTTACCTAATGGCTCATTTTTTCGTAGTTGTCGGATTTCTTTTGCCCTGTTTTCGTCGAACATTCTTGGTGAAACGAATGACGTAAGCCATCACACGTATAGAAGCCACATCCGACGAAGGCCTGGACCGCCATTCCTGGATGGGACGTGCCTCCACTGATCGGCTAGAGATAGGCCAGCAATTTTCGCAACTCTGTTCGCTACGAAGGTGTGAAATAACGAGGCATCGGGACTTATACAGGATATGAGAATTTCTGAATCTGATCCAATCTGGGCAACACGTGACTTTGCATACAGAAGTCAGACCACTACTGTACCGTCTCTGCCAATGGAACGCAGATATGCTATTGCTCCATATGCTTTCTGTGATGTATCGGCAAAAACATGAAGCTGCATCGATTCTGGAGTTTTGTCTTCTAACACATGCCGTGGTAATTCGACATTGTTCCGCTTTTCTACGTTGTTGCAAAAATGGCTCCATTCAAATTGCAAAGCTTCTGAAAGCGAGTCGTCCCAACCAGATCTTAGCTGCCAAAGGTGCTGCATAAATATCTTTGCTGTAGTAACAACCCGTGCAAATAGACCCAATGGATCATGCAAGATTTGAGCTCACTTAGATCTACTGCCTGATCATCTGATGGATTCCTTCGAGTAGGTGCTGCTAGTTAGCACACCACTTCCTTAAGTTGATGCCGGTGCTGCCAAGCAACGCAACCAGCAGATTTCGTTTCAACAACACTTCATTCATGCTATCAGCACCAGTTAAACAGTCATCCACATAAAAATCGTTGTGAAGTGTCTGCGCCCCCAAAGGATACGACATCCTTTCTTGAGTCGCCAGATACATCTTTTCGAAGACTGCGTTGAATTCGTAACGGTGCATGCAGAATCGTAGTAATATTGTAAGCAGCTCGGATTAAATGGTGGGCCTTACATGCAGGATACCATTCAAGGACCTTCCTAATGAATGGAAGCAGTTGCTCCCTGGAATGTCTGCAGCAGCTATCTCCGACATGTGACCCATCGCCTCGTATTCCGGATGAATTTCACATACTCTTGTCGTAGGGTCGGGTCTTTGCTGAGTCGACGTTCTATCGCTGCAAATCGAGTCTCGGCCATTCGTCTCGATTCTCCCAGTTATGATTGGAAAATGGCAGCCGTACGATGAACTGTCCACTTGGGATCCGATGAACATTTTTAGCAAAATGTTCTTCACATCTTCTTTCGATGGCGGTATACCTGCGAGCTTAGCCGGTGAACTTCCAAAACTGACATCGTTCTGGCAGCTGGATTGGTCCATCGTCGATTTCAGATTTCAGATCGTGACTTGGACGCACGTGACTTTCTCCCGACGCCTTCGATCTGCAGCGTAGCACTGTTCTTAGATAACGCCAGCCTCCTGACTAGACGTTCCGAGTCCAAGTTTACTTGCGATCCAGAATCAAGAAGTGCCCGAAACTCTTCCATTATTTTCTCTAATAGCGAGTCTCGCGGTGGCAAGCAGGACATATCCTTTTTTGGTATTCGTGTCATTTGCTGCTGCAACTATGGTAGTCGGCGTCTTAACATTCGTGCAACAGATCCCATGAGGCATCATAATTATCTTCGGTGAGCGCCAGATGCCAAATCATCCTTTAGACTTCTCCTTTAAGGTTTGCCTTGAGGTACCACATTTTTTTTATCTTTGGTATCTCTTTTTCGTGTATCAATTTGTCGAAATTGTTATATTAGGAAGCTGCACTTGGGCAAGATTTTCCCCAAACGTGGTGCCTCTTTTTCTGACACGGCCCGTAGCTTATCTACCTGTGCCTCAACCGCATAGTAAACTCCCACGTTGTATCCGTATTGGATAGGCATTTCGAATATTTCGAAATGCAGATCCTGAGCCTTTCTCCACAGATATTATAACTCTGGACACGGACCCTTCTCATTCCTTGCATTGAAATTGTCGATCCGTGTCTGACTATCACCGCCCTTTGCTGCCGGATTTTGTTACGATAGCGGCTTTCTCTGCTTCCAATGTCGTTTTATTCGACGACACTGGCTCCTTTACCGTGCTAAATTACGGCATCCATCGCGGCGTCGTTATTGTATAACTGCTCCCATTGTGCGTTCAGCTGGTCTAACCGACCGCTGTAGTGGCACAGGTTGTCTTCCGACTGGCCGAGTCCTTTTTGAAGTTGGCGACGATCCTTCGGATCTCCTCGCCGATTTCCTCCTGTTTGGCTATCCACCTTTCTGTGTCCATAATCCCAGAGGTTTTGATGATTTGAGTAGCGCAAGGAAATCTTTTTTTTTTTTTTTGATTGATTTGAGTTGATTTACTCCTCGTACGTCACAACATAAGGCTCGTCGGGGTCACCAATGTTTTTTTCTGAATTCCTTAAATGGCGCTTTTAGCACATAAACTAGAGCGGTCGTTGAAGGGATACCACCAAGCACATGAACTTGGGGTAACGTGAACGTTTGTTTGAGCCTTACGCTGGTACGATGGTTGAGGAATGATAGTCAGCTCATTGGGTTTTCTGTTGACTGCTGAAAGGACAGTTAACACTCAGTCAACTTTAGTCTCTGGCCACATAAAGCTGTGAGTTAGGGTATAGTGCAAATAAGTTTACCCAACCGGGTCATAGACTTAAAGTTGTCTTAAATACATTACTTTTTATAACATATTGGATAGGTTTTTTATACTCTTGCAAGAGAATATTAACTTTGTCATGAAGTTTGCAACGCAGAGAAGGTGACATCTTCGATTATATAAAGTATATATATTTTTGATCAGCACGACGAAACGAGTTCATATAGCCATATCCGTCTGTCCGTCTGTCTGTCTGTTTCAATCAATAAAGACATTCTGCGAATTTAAAGGAGAAGAACAATCGGTCAAAAATTTGGTTTTTGTTACAAAAACTTTTTCGTTCTTATATATAAAGAGATGAAACTTTGTAATTACTTGGCCATATTCCAAAGTTTCATAAAAATCGGGCATAAGGGCGTGGCACTGTCCATATAGAGAAAAACTTAGAAATGCGATTTCGCTGTGAACCGATGAGATAGAAGATCGCAAAATGAAGTGTAGTAGTAATTAGAAAATAGGCGTGGCGTGGCTTATAAACTTATGTGATTCTTATTCGAAAAACTAAATAAAAGATTTTCGAATAAGAATAATTGGGAAAATGCTTGCAAGAGTGTAAGTATTTCATCAAAGTTGAAAAAACGTCCCTAACTGGTTTATGTATTTTTTATACTTTTCACGTATGTGAAATAGTATAATAACTTTGTGCTGAAGTTTGTAACACACAGAAATATTCACTTGCGACTATATAAAGTATATATATTCTTGATCAGGACGACAAGACGAGTTGATTTAGCCATGTCCGTCTGTCCGTCTGTCCGTCTGACCGTCTGTCCGTCTGTCTGTATATATACAATCTCCTCCCACAGTTTTAAAGATATCGAGCTGAAATTTTGCACATAGACTTCTTATTCGTGCAGTCAACTCATTTGTCGGATCCAGCAATATCGGACCACTGGAACTGGTAGCCCCCATACGAAAAGAAGAAGAAAAATGAACAAAACTTGAATCGTTGTATGGAAAACTTTTTTGTTTTGTATGATAGAGTGCTGAAATTTTAAACATAGTAGTTCTACATAGTCCGACTACATGCCTGAAAGTTTCATTGAGATTGGACATCTGGAACTGGTAGCTCCCATACAAAATGAAGAAGAGGAAGAGAAGCAATATTCACGTCGTTGTATGGACAACTTTTTTGTTTTTCAACCAATTGACTTGAAACTTCGTAGTTATGTTCTTGGGGAGGCATTAAAACTATTTTGACCAAAAGTGGGCGTAGCCACGCCCACTTATAGAAAATTGACACGTTGTATGGAAAACTTTTTTGTTTTTGAACCAATTGACTTGAAACTTTACAGTTATGTTCTTTGGGAGGAATGAAAACTATTTTGACCAAAAGTGGGCGTAGCCACGCCCACTTATAGCGAAAATTGACCCGTTGTATGGAAAACTTTTTTGTTTTTTAACCAATTGACTTGAAACCCTACAGTAATGTTTTTAGGGAGGAATGAAAACTATTTTGACCAAAAGTGGGCGAAGCCACGCCCTTTTATAGTGAAAATTGACCCGTTGTATGGAAATCTTTTTTGTTTTTTAACCCATTCACTTGAAACTTTACAGTTATGTTCTTAGGGAGAAATGAAAACAATTTAGACCAAAAATGGGCATAGCTACGCCCACTTATCGCAAAACTTGAACCGTTGTATGGAAAACTTTTTTGTTTTTTAACCAATTGACTTGAAACCTTACAGTTATGTTGTTAGGGAGGCATGAAAACTATTCATTTAGTTTTTTAGTGACACAACGTGAAAAGTATTATAGCTTCAGCCTTGCTGAAGATAGTGTCCTTACTGGTTTCTTTTTATACTCTTGCAAGAGTATATTAACTTTGTCATGAAGTTTGCAACGCAGAGAAGTATATATATTCTTGATCAGCACGACGAGACGAGTTCAAATATCCATGTCCGTCTGTCTGTCTGTCTGTCTGTTTCAATGCGAACTCCTCCCAGAGTTTTGAAGTTAGCAAAAAAAATTTCAACGCAGAAAATTTTCTTTTCCTTGCAGGCAGTTTATATGTAGAAACCAGCCTGATCGGAATACTATAGCATATAGCTGCCATAGGAACGATCGGTTAAAAATGAGGTTTTTTCTTTAAAAACGATGTGATTTTAAAGCTATCACTTCAATTTTTTGCACAAAGACATGTTGGATGTCGGTCAAGATACAGTGCAAATTTGGTGAAGATCGGATAACTAGAGCATATAGCTGCCATAGGAACGATCGGTCAAAAATGAGGTTTTTGCTCAATAAACTCTTTGTTTTTCAAGTTATCGCCCCAATTTTTTGCACAAGAACATCTCGGACGTAAATTAAGGCTCACTGCAAAATTGGTGAAGATCGGATAAATATAGCATATAGCTCACATAGGAACAATCGGTTAAAAATTCGGTTTTTGTTAGAAAAACTTTTTTGTTTGCAACTATAAACAGATGAAACCTTGCAGTTGCGCGTTTTTAGAAATCCTTGACCATATTACAAAGTTTCATAAGAATCGGACAAAAGGGCTTGGCACCGCCCATATAAAGAAAAACTTAAAAATGTGATTTATCTATAAGCAGACGAGATAGAAAATCGTAAAATGAAGTGTAGAATGATTGCATTGTATTCTTTAAGAAAAGTAGAAAATGGGCAGGGTTACGCCCCTTTATCTTTATAAACTTATAAGATTCTTATTGGCAAATCTATAAAACGTATTTTCCAAATGCTTGCAAGAGTATATAAGTTTCAGCAAAGCTGAAAATAGCTCCCTTACTGGTTTAAATTATAATTATACTCTTCACGCAGTGAATCGTAAGTATTATAACTTTGTTTGTAATAGATCGAACAAGGCGGTTCCGATTATACAAAGTATGTATTTTCTTGATCAGGATGACAAGACGAGAAAAATGTATCAAAGTTTCATTGAGATCGGACCACTGGAACTGGTACCTGCCATACGAAATAAAGAAGATAAATAGACTCAAAATTTACGTCGTTGAATGGAAAACTTTTTTGTTTCTTCATCAATTGACTTGAAGCTTCACATTTATGTTCTAAGAGAGGCATGAAAACTATTTTGACATATCTAGCGTCCTTACTGGTTTTTTGTTCCCTTAATTGTTTGGTTAAGTGTAGTTTGGCTTGTTGTTATTTTGAAAAATATCGATACTTTTTCTGGTCATTCGATATAAGATATAAGATAAGTAGTCGTTGCAAGCGGGGAAATTAAATTTGAAAGTAACTACAAATTCGCCTTTTTTTTTACCGAGTTAACACGTTAACGAACAAAATGGGTCGGGATTGATGAAAACACGGTAAAATTTATCAATGTATTTTGTTTTTGGAATTTCATCAGCAAAACGAATTCAGCTAATATTTTCATACGTTTTCGTCGAAAATGCGAAAATAGTCCCGTTTCTTTCTCGCCTCTGTTAAGAACAGAAAGATTAAAGAGTCACCAATCTTGTGGTCTAACATGCGGCCTTAACATGCGAGCGAATTAATTTCTCTTGTGAGGAATTTATTTAAATTACAGTATTTATTCAAAATGTTTTTTACATTTGTTTTTCTACTTGCGTTTGCTTTGACTGTACCTAAGCAAGTGCGTCTTGTTTGTCTCGAAAACAATGTTTTTGCCAAATTTCTTAAAGCTAGCTTATGATTCCGTTATATTTCTTTATCTATTATGTATAAATAAGATAATGCTTATTTTTATCTACGCCCTTAGCTTATTTTTACTCGGAGCTTATGAATAACAAAGCTTTTATACAATGATCTTAATCGAAAAGAAACATAACATTCATTGTGGCTTATGTTATAATAACTCGAAGTCGGAAATATCTTTCTCGAATCTGTTAATAACAGAAAATTTGGCTGTTACCAACATGTCGCATTTACTGCGTTAAATTTTAGGAAACATGGACGCCTGGACGGACTTGTTTTTGGACCACACAGCCTGCATTCTTAATTATTATTATAATAAAATTATAAAATGAATGAAATCGTTCGATTTTAAATACCACTTGATAATTTGAATTAACATTACATTAACATAGGGCGAGAAACGCAAACGGCCAAATTGACACAATAGTGGCGGCAGAGTGTCGGCAGAAGTGGAAGAAAAAAAAACCTCGGATCGTCAGTATGGCTAAAATCGCCAGCGCAAGCAGCGCAACATACGCTTAATCAATACTCCAATGTCGTGTCACAAAAAAATGACACGGGAGAGTAAGAATACTCTCTCCGCTCTCACAACGCAGAGTTGTCAAGCCAGCGTTCAGCGTGAGTGTAAATAATCTTTTACGTATTTTTACGGTTTTTCACGCGTATTTTTGTTTGAACAGAGTTGTCATGAGTTTCTTGTCACCTCATCTGTCTGTTTACAATAATAGGTGTTGAAATCTGGTAACACTGAGTCGGCTCTCAAAAGCCGGAGGGACGGCATTTTTTTCAACACTCGAATTGACATGCTAACAGCGCCAAATCGGCGGCCGAATTTCTATCCCCCAAACATAATAGCGGTTTTCACGCCCAACTCGGTAACGCGTAAACGTCGTAACTGATGAAAATACAAAAACAAAATACATTTGCGGTGTTCACGCATTTGTCGTTAACCTATAAGTCTATGAAAAGTTAAATTGCCAACAACAAAATACACAGGCCAAATTTTCATAGAGTTTCATAGACCCCGAGGCATGTTGTTAGTTAACCTATGGAAGTATGAAAATATGAAAATGGCAATTTTTAGTTATTTTCTATGAAAAAGTGGCTGTACTTTCGGAAGAATTTAATTTTAAAAGACGTACGTTATTCTGTCACCTTACTTAACATAAACCATTACATTGCCAATTTCACTCCATATAACTACCTTTGTAAAGAATACTCTTATGTTAGAAACAATCACACAACACATACAATTTTGGCATCAAAATGCAGATTTTGGGTATTCGACTTTGTCAATCGATGGTACAATTCTATACCAACATTGTCGTCCATAAATTCATCCAATGTTTACTCAATTTCTCCCTCAGGGCCTAGACCTGTGCACAGTTTTACTACAATAAGTTAATTAATTCTATATTCATGCATAAATAAAAATATTTTCCTCCAAGAAACTAAATTACGCACATAAACTGATTTATTTAATATTCAGTCAAATGATTTGTAACGTTTTTTCGTGTAATTTTAAATTTATTTCAATTATTTCGCTCAATTGGCGCAATTAAATTTTTCGTTTGCTTATATAAGAAGAAGAGAACTCACAACTTTAACGAGACGGTAAAAAAAAAAGTGTTCACGCTTTTTCGTCGTTAACGTTCATATTTCCATACATTCATAGGTTAACGACAAATGCGTGAACACCGCAATTGACAAAGTTTCATCAGCTTTCATCAACCCCGACTCGTGTTGTTCGGTAACGCGTTAAACTCGATAAAAAATCAAAGGGGATTTTTAGTTACTTTCAATAAAAAAGTGGCTGTACTTTCAAATAATTTTATTTTTAAAACAGCATATGTTATACGCTAGCCTTTTTCAACATAAGCGAAAACAAAGGAAAATTAACTCCCATATTCTCCCGTATGCAACAACTACTCGTGTGTTATAAGTAATAACACAACACATACAACTATTGCATCAAAATGCAGATTTTGGATCTTTGATTTCGTCTTATCGCCAACCGATGTATGCCAATAATGTCGTCCACAAAGTCATCCAATGCTACCTTAATTGGTCCAACCCGACCCATACCTGTGCACCATTTTAACACAATTAGTTAATTATTTATGTATTCATGCAATAATAAACATATTTACCTTTTAGAAACTCAATATCGCACACAATTTGATTCATTTTATATTCTATTAGTTGATTTTGCACACTATTTCGCGGAATTTAAATTTTATTAGATTTATTTCATACAAATTCGCTGATTTCACTTTTCGTTTGTTTATATAAGAAGAAGAATAAACGAATTTACGCAAACAAACGAAATATTTGGTATTCATGCCCGACCCTCGTTAAAATTAAAATTGTTAAAATTGACGAGTTACCGAGTTGGGCGTGAAAACCGCTAATGTTTTGTCTCATTTTCATACGGACTGTCCTTGTCTTTGCTGGTGCTAACATTGTCTTAACATTACCACTGAGTATGATGTCAGCAGAGCAATGTTAAATAAACATTGTTAACGGAATTGCATTCGACTTTTAAATTTAATTTAAATTTGCTTTATTAAATAAATTCAAAGTGCTTACATTTATAAAACTCATTTCTAAATATATTATATGACAATGGCTGCACCTACAAACCATCTACGGGAAGCTTATTTGATGATGGACGAGTTTAAACCGTGGCTCAGGGGTGAGGCAACTAACACGGCTCGAGCTTACTGCCGATTCTGTCAGAAGTTCCTGAGTGGCAAAACAAGCACTTTACGCAAGCATGCGACAACGGATAACCACCTCCTAAATGGAATCGACGTCCAGTCTCTCGATGATGCGACCGCAAATCTCTCATTAGACAGAGAAGCTCAATCGTTAAAAACGGCACGACATGAAGCAAGATTGGCCCTCTTTATGATGTACCATGGAAACTTTAGCAAAAGCAGCAAATCATCTTACAAATGTTTGCCAGGCTGAATTTCAAGTGCCAGTACAACTCAATTACTACAAACTAAAAACCCTTTTGCACGATCTCCTAGCACCCCACTTCCAACAGGAACTGCGAGCGGATATAGAAAATTCAAAGTACTCACTTCTATTGGATACCTCAACGGACATAACTTTTACAAAAATTATTGGTATGTACAATTCAACTATAAATAGTAGGTAGTAGTAATTTGTACTCATTTCATTTGCATTTCATATTTAAATATAAGGCACGGTAGTAATATACTTTAGCATTACTAAACAAGAAATTGTCTCAACAATGTTGAGCTTGATAAAAATTGACAGAGGGGATGCATCGACGATTGAGAAAGCTTTCACAACACACCTCTAAAATTGGCACCTAACCCTTGCCAATTTTGTCGGTATTGGGTCTGATAGCGCGAGTGTTATGCTTGGTAAACACCGTGGTGTTTACAAACTACTAAAAAACAAAGTCCAATCGCATACTTTACCAGTGGGAGGATCTGATGGAGTATTTTGAGTATGCTCGCCTCAATGAAGAATGCTTCACCTCAAATTCATTGAGTATTGTATTCTCAAATTACATAAATAAATTATATTTAATTTACTCAAGACCAATTGTTATGTGTATGCGAAATGTAACTTTAGTTTTCGAAAAAAGAGTGCCGAATGCTTCATTTCAATTGCAAAACAAAATTTTTCTACCGTCGGCCCAAGTCAACGTGTTTATGACAGACAATTTCGAACAGTTGATTGACCACAAATTGATGATGATTTTGAAGCATTGGTTCAGACTTTGAATCTTGGCGACGAAGAAGAAGACGACATTAGGAGAAGTTGTGCGAGCTTTGTCGTCAATTTGATAAAGCAACTCAAGAATAGGTAATAATTATTTAAGCCACATACCTTTTTTTTAACATTTTTTTTAAGATTGCCCAAAATAATCGACCTCTTGAAAAAAAACCACATTGTTTTCGGTAGAACACGCTCTACTTGCAGACAAGGAAGACATTAATGATGTCTTAAAATTTTTTTTGTGCCTTCCGACGTCGAACGCTGCTGTCGAAAGTCCTTTCAGCGACATTAATGTCATAAAGACAAAAGGCGGAAATAGACTGCTTGTAGAAACAGTGGAAGCAATATTGCACACAAAGTAACTTGTAATTCATAAAATCAATCATATACTAATTAAATCTTTTCCCCCCAGACACGGTTTACGACGCCAAAGCAAATGTTGTGAGGACTTTGAATTTCCGCAAGAACTCATACAGAAGATTGTCAAAGTTTCGAATGATACAGAAACGGAAATCGTTGAATAGTTTAATAAACTGTTCGTTAATAAAATTCTTCAGGTAATTATCATAACATAAATGTGAATTTCTAACAATAACATCACTATTTTTATACCCTGTACACATACTGTGTATCAGGGTATATTGTGTTTGTGCAGAAGCCAAATGTATGTAACGCACAGAAGGAGGGTCGGGGGACCCCATAAAGTATATATATTCTTGATCGGGACGACAAGAGAAGTTGATTAAGCCATGTCCGTCCGTCTGTCCGTCCGTTCGTCCGTCCTCACCAATGGTTCTCGGAAACTATAAGAGCTAGAGACTTGAAATTTGGTGGGTAGACTCGTGGTGCTCGGCAGAAGATCAAGTTTGAATGGTTTTGTGCCACGCCCACTCCTTCCCGCCCATCCAGCACCACCCACTTTTTGAAAACGCTATAACTCAAACATCCAAAGAGATAGAAACATGAAAACATGAGACTCAGTATGAGTAACTCTACAAAACTGCATACCACAATTTTACCCCCTCCCCGTATTTTTCTTAAAAAAGCTATATCTCCAAAACTAACAAAGGTATGAACCTGAAATTTTTTATACAAGCTCAGTGATAATACATCTTAAAAACTGCATACTACAAATTTCCCCTCTCTTTGATGGCTACCCCTCAGAGACCTACAAACTTAAATTTTTCGTAAAATCCACATTTTTTGATCGATTTTCTTGATATTTTGAACACTATTTGAATAGGCGACGTCAACTCACTACGTTTTTGTAGATTGAGGGTGTGGCACCACCTACCATGTGTGCAGGGTATTATATTGTCGAGTATACTCGACTATACCGCCCTTAAGCTCTGTTTACACTAGAGATTTTTTGTGTAGATTTAGACAAAAATCTCATGTCTACAAGTGTAAACACCCTGTAGATTTATCTACACTGTCTCTACAACAAATTTTTATCTACAGAATGAGTAGTGTGTGTAAACAACTTTCAGAGTAGAGAAAACAGCCTCGATTTGTGTCTACAAGTTTGTTAAGCAACAGAAGAAATTTTTTTCTCTACATTGTTATTTTCACATAAAAATTATATCAATGATTCATTTGTCACGTTTGACACTTTCGAAAATTCGTCCCAATTTGGGAAAAAGAATCAAAGGAAGAACAAAAACAAAAAATAAAATGGCCCCTTCACCAAAAAAAAAAATGCGTGGGAAATGCGATTATGTGTATATATAAGTATTATATGAATACTATTATATTAAATGACGGATGCGAGTGTACTGTTTTTGAATGTATGGTGTACCCATACTCAATAATATCAATAATTTGACAATGCCATTCTTCAAAAATGTTGGCACACAGCTGCGACTCCTTCCTTCAACTCCTACAATAACTGCTGGTAAAATCCAACGTTCTCAGCATTCCTAGCATTTATTTTTGTGATCTATGATTTCTTCCACAATCGATTTTATTGATGCATATTGTTACTGGCGCATTTCCAACTTTTCTAATTTTTTTTGTTAATTTATTTTTGGGATTAATTTTTTAATGTCAAAAATCAGTTATGTCAAAAGCGGAACATTAGCGCCCTCTATCATTATCTACATTCTGCTCGAAAGTGTAGTCAGTGTAAACACCCTGTAGATAGCAATGTAGATATTTTCCAAATTTATCTACTCGAAAGAAAAATTTCGTAGATTTTCAATTCAGTGTAAACATAAAAAGTAATTTATCTACACTTTGTGTTGAGATATCTACACAAAAAATCTCTAATGTAAACAGAGCTTTACTGGTTTATACTCTTTCAGATTCCATATTTTTATATAACCAATTTATTTGCTGTCCGTCCTTATCAAAACCAATGTCAATCTAAGATTGATTATTAATCGCCTTCAAACTACGGCAACCGGTAACGGTTTATTTACTTGTTGATTTTAGTTTGCCATTGTAACTTTTAAAAAGTTTTATGTCATGTTATTTAAACGAGTGACAAATTAAATTCATTTGATGAACTTTTACTAATTTAATTAAGAGGACTAAAAGTCCAAAGAGTACTAGTCTCGTCTAGGTAAATTATTATTTTAAAAAAAATTGGTCTTTTAAAAAGACATTTCCGTGAGATTCTCTGTTTGCAATAGTCATAATAAGTAATAGATATAAATAAATAGTACTTACTAAAACTACATGCTGTTAACAGCCAAGCTGTAACAAACATTTGTCAAATTTTGTGATATCCAATCCTCCGGATTCAACAAGTATGAATTGAAGCTACAAGCGATATATCCCCTGCCAATTCCTATGAGTAAATGGTGCGTTGGACAGAGCAGGGCAAATTGTGGAAATTCCCGATTGACAATGAGCAGAACATCCATGAAGAGGTTAACGTTGACTTTTCCGAACATATTTCTCTTGAACAACATTTGGACCATGGTGCCGAAACAATGGACTCATACGCCATTTCATGTAGCTAGTTTGTGTTGGTCTTTCCAAAATTCCATATATTATGGCAAAAGACAAGAAGGAACACATACTCTGGGTCCAAAACTATTTTAAAGCTAAAGAAGATGTACTTAAAGATTTAATGAGCAAAGAACAAATGGATAAAGCTACCAAGCAAGTGACAGCATGAATGTACAAAAATACATTAGACCATTAATTAATTTTAATGTTATTTTTGGAAATAAAAACCAAAACTTTATTATTGTTATTTCTATAAAACCAAAAATTATCTTTATTAATATTTTGTGAAATCGAAATCTTTATTTTATTATTATTACATTTATATTCTGAATATGATCATTTATTGTAAAGCAGTGACATTCAAAAACTATTCTATTGGCAAGGACAAATTGATTGCTTAGTGCAAGTCTTGCAGTAAGCAAGCGGATCAACATAAGAAATGCCTATTCAGCAACTTTAACTCAATAAAGGACGTTTAAAACGAAGCATTTAAAATTTCAAATGAAAACCGCCCAATAATATCTATTTTAGGAAATTTTTAGGGGTTTTTAGTTGGAGTTTTGGGAGAATAATTTTTGAGAGTTGGTAACACTGTTTTGACTGTCTGAGAGGGACTCTTCCATTTTCCATCATAAATAACATCAAAATCATGATACAATTATACAAGGTAGTCTCGTCGGCAAAATTTGGTACCTCTACAATCATAACAATAAGTGCGAGTGATAGGGAGGATAAGCCCCTAAAGAAGTAAGTGGGAGCGAAACGCCAATAGTGTGTGTTAATTTTTAAAATATTCGTCCGCACACTACCTTTTCCATCAAAAAACGACACGCACCCCAGTGTTACCAACTTTCAAAAACGTTTCCCTCTAAACACAAACCAAAAACCGCTAAAAACCATACAATTTCTAGAAAATCCCCCTAAATAAATTTCATTATTATAAAAATAAATAATTTATTATAAATACACAAATTACATAATTAATAAAAAAATAATTTTATTATTAATAAAAATGTAATCAAATAACATAAAATTTATAATAAATGAAAAATATAAAATAAATAATTAATATCATTTAACAACATTTATTAATTATTAAGCGCGTCTCTCGACCGTTAACAATATTCTAGATACTACCGCACTGGTCACACGCTCGCCACCAAGTATCAATAATTTTTCCCCATAAACGCTAACCAAAAACACGAAAAAATACGTAAAACAATGCAGAATTTACGCTCTGCGTCGTGAGATCGTTACGTAGGGAGCCACGAAACGGAAATTTTAAATTTTTTGTCAGTTACTTGCCAGTTCTTCACACACAGATACTCACACACTCACTCACTCTCATAATCGCATAATCGTTCAAGTGATGGGGTCCTATATGAAAACATAAGTCAAACAACGCGGTGAAAATCAGATTGAGAGCAAGAGATGATGTTCGCTGTTGTGTCATTGTTGTGTGAACGTACATATTTCGTACAGCGCATGTCGCGCTACCACCGCTGGCGATTTTAGTCACATCTCCGATCGGGAACACTTTCCGACCTCGGTTTACTTTTCTTCTTCTTCCACTTCTGCCGACACTCTGTCGACGGCGGCGACACTTTTGTGTCAAATGGCCCGTTTGCGTTTCTCAACAGATTAAATTAGGGTTGTCGAATATTTTTAAAATATCGTATCGACGATATTCTCGGTTTTCAAAGAAATATTAAATGATATTTAATATATCGCTTTAAATATCGATATTATAGATATTTTTTAAATTTTTCCCAAAAAAAGTAGTTCAGTGCTCCACAATAAAAAGAGATAGTCTATATTAATCAAACATAACAGTGTAATTCATAAGATTCTATTTTACATGAAATTAATAGATATGAGATTCAAATTTGAGATTCGAGTTTTATATTACCTCATTTACACGAGGGTTATTCACGCGGGGCGTCAGATGCTAAATTAACATATCGCTTGCTTACTGCAAGACTGTCATAACTCAAAATTTGCCGTTTCGAGAAAAACGCGTTTAAAGTTTTCAAGTTGCACTTACTTCCATAAAGAATGAAAAACTAAAAATTGCATAACTCAGAAACTATTAACAATAGAAACATGAAACTTTGACACAATATAAAGCTTTAGTTAATGATCATTTCTGCATAATTAACTCAAAAATCGCATTTTTCGAGTTATGACAGTCTTGCAGTAAGCAAGCGATATGTTGTCAGATGTAGTATGTAGACATAAGCATTCCTATAAAAACAGGACAGTTTTAGGGAATGTATGTTTACAAACAACACCTAATAACATACGCTAATAAGCTTCAGACGACGCGAGTGAAAAACACTCATCTAAATGAAGTACACTGGCTCACAGCTTATTTGAACCACTTCCATTTTTCAGTTTTGAGTGAATGTAACTTCTGAACGAAGATAAAAATTAACAAAGTATAAAAGCAAGACTTGTATATTGAAGTTTCAGCTTTAAAATAATGTATAAGTTTATTAATAAAAAGTAAGTTTTAAGAAAGTTATGGTCATAAAACCAAAAATAGTCCAAAAAAAGGTCACAGCTTATTTGAACCAGCTACCGAAAAACTTAATTTAAAAGCGTTTTTATTATTAAGTTTTTCGGTAGCTGGTTCAAATAAGCTGTGACCTTTTTTTTGGACTATTTTTGGTTTTATGACCACAACTTTTTTAAAAATTATTATTTTCTAATAAACTTATACATCATTTTAAAGCTGAAACTTCAATATACAAGTCTTGCTTTTATACTTTGTTAATTTTTATCTTCGTTCAGAAGTTACATTCACTCAAAGTTGAAAAATGGAAGTGGTTCAAATAAGCTGTGAGCCAGTGTATATGTGTAATACTTACAAAGTATTTTTAGTGCCAATATTTGGCTTTTACAGATTTTAAAAATACGCGTTGCGTTATATGGATATCCGTCATTCTGCTGCGGGTGTCACAAACAACGCATTTTATAGCGGAAGCAAGTCGCTCTGAAGGTACTGAACTCCCAGGTGTAATTAGATACCTGAGAGCAAGTTTAGATAGTCCCGGCATAGCCGCCTTATGCGAATTCCAGAATATTATGGGATCACTTTCCCATGATATTTGCGGCAAGCTAAGGTACAACTTTAGCTCATTGTGATCCGACTTGCGCATCGACCGGGATTCTAAAATTGACCTATTATGGGCTTCCATAAAGTCAACAGACGGGTCATCTACATTTTCGTGCGACGCCAAATTGGTTGTATTCCCACTTGTTTTGATTAATTTCATGCACAAATTACACTTCGCTGTGCCGTTTCGTATGTCATGATAATTTTTTTTTATTAATTTTAAGTCCATTTTGTCACACATGAAGTTTGCGCTTGCACCAACGATCAACGAGTGACCAACGCACGAATATCAGAAAATATCGAAAAAAAATATCGGGTATTCGATATTTGGGCAAAAAAAATATCACGATATAAATATATCGGTTTCCATTAAAAACATCGATATATTGATATTTCGATATAATATCAACAACCCTAAGATTAATGGTGTACCACCTCTGCACCCTGCAAAACCCGAACGTTTCGACAGCCGACGAACAGTCACAGTGGCGGCGTCGACTTTTTTGTTTATGCATTTTTCAATTGCCCACCTTTATTCATAAGAGAGGATCTATTTCCTATGTGGCTATTGCCCTCTCCAGATACTGTCTTTTTATTATGATATATGTTTGTTTGAGGAACGCCCACTCTAAAAATCTTGTGAATTTGTCTTCCTTGACTCTTGCAAATCAATTTGAGATTCTTTGACGGATAAATTCACCAGTTCGTTTTTTACCCTTTTTTATGATTTTGCCTATTAGGTACAACATATTTTTCAGAGTGGGTACTGCTACAATCACATGTCTGTTTTTCTGTACTTGACACACTCAGTGTGAGCGATACTCGACGTTTACCTTAAATTCGACACATTGTTGATCAAATTACTTTAGTACAATATATTACATTACACATACCTTTTTGAAGAAAACGATCCATTTATTCTTAATTTTACCACAATTTTATCGATAGTGCTATCGATAGTTCTCCACCTCTAGTTGCAAGTTACACACTGACTCGGCTCTTAAAAGCCGGAGGGCGGCATTTTATTTCAATCACGCTTCGACGTTTTTTGTTTATGCATTTTTCAATTGTTTAGATTATCGAAGTCAGAAAAATTAAATAATTGTTGTTACGCGCAGAGTGAAATAAATATTATTAAGAATAATAAGTGAAGGAAAAGTAACACTTCAATGTCGGGTACAATTTTGGAAAACCTAAGTGGCCGGAAACTTTCCGTATTGGTTTCTCTGCTCTTAATTAGCCAAGTATTTTGCTTTTTACTTGGCGGTTTAATGGCACCAGTACCAGCGGGCCACCAAAGCATTTTAGCAAGTGTTTGCAAAGATGTCCAGGGTCGTCAAAACGATACTTCATTTTGGTTATACTCACGCGGTGAAGGTAGTTGCAGCTCGGTAACGTTGGACGAAATTGAAAATGATGAGTACAAAATGGCGAATGAAATTGTGTACATTTTCCAAATGCCATTGCCTCGTGAAAATAAAGTTCTGGACTATTCCCGTTGGCAGCAAAATCTTATCGGCGTCTTACAAATAGAACTAGTTCTAAAATCAAGTAATGCTCTTCTGGAACCACCAATTGGCTTAAAGCTAACAATGGACATGAGATTGGGTTATAGAAATAAGGAGGATCCTGACAGAGCTTGGAAGCTGTATGCACACTCTTTGGAACAGCGTTATTTGGATTGTCACTCCATGCATGGTAGCTCTTTGGAGGCACTCTACTCTTGCGATATGATACCACTCTTTGAGTTAGGAGCTCTTCACCACGACTTCTACTTGTTAAACTTGCGGTTTCCCATTGATAGCAACATGAAAATGAATTTGAACGTTGGACATATGCACGACTTGATGTTAACAGCTATTTTTCAGAATGGCGGCTTTACCAAGGTGTGGCTTACATTAAAATCGGTACTTTTCCCATTCGTTGTAGCGATTATGATATGGTTCTGGCATCGAGTGCACCTTCTGCAACGATCGCCCGCCCTTCTTGAGTATATGTTGCTGTATTTGGGCGGAGCTCTTTCATTTTTGAATTTGCCTCTGGAATACCTTACTTTAGGAATGGAGATGCCCTATATGCTGCTGCTCAGCGACATTAGGCAAGGAATATTTTATGCAATGTTGCTGTCATTCTGGTTAGTTTTTGCTGGAGAGCACATGCTAATTCAAGATTCGTCAAACAAATCTACAATCCGTTCGCGTTATTGGAAACATCTATCTGCGGTTGTTGTCGGTTGTATGTCATTATTTATTTTTGATATATGTGAACGTGGAGTGCAACTACGAAATCCATTCTATTCTATTTGGACAAAACCAATGGGTGCAAAAATTGCATTAACTTTTATTATTTTGGCTGGTATTTCGGCTGCCGTTTATTTCCTCTTTTTGTGTTTTATGGTTTGGAAGGTTTTTAAGAATATCGGCGATAAGCGCACTTCTCTACCGTCTATGTCTCAAGCACGCCGTCTTCATTATGAAGGTGAGATTTTACTAATATAAAATTTTGCTACATATAATTCAACTAAAAACAAAAAATTACAGGTCTGATTTATCGCTTCAAGTTCTTAATGCTGGCTACGTTACTTTGTGCTGGATTGACAGTAGCAGGTTTCATAATGGGTCAGGTTGCTGAAGGCCACTGGAAGTGGGACGAGGACTTTGATATTCAACTGACATCGGCATTGTTGACTGGAGTTTATGGCATGTGGAACATTTACATTTTTGCCTTGCTTATTCTATATGCACCGAGCCATAAGCAGTGGCCCATCTTAACAAGCGATGAGAAAACTCAATCAAATGAGAATATAGTAGCATCAGCTGCTGGTGAAGAAATCGAATTCAATAATTTACCATCAGATTCAAATCCAACTGAAATATCTTCATTGACGTCTTTTACCCGAAAAGTGGCATTTGATTGAACTTTTCAGTTCATATGCATTTTTAATTGACAATGGTTTCGGATGAATTGAATGTCTTTTATGTTGACGTTTTTAATTTTCGTGCCAAAAGTATTTTCGAATTAGTTTTTATATGCTCATACAAATAATCATATTTATTTCGCATAAATTGAGGTAGTTTTTTCTTAAGAAAACTTTAATCATGGTCAAACACGACTTTATTGTCTTTACAGTATTATGAATTTAGTGGCATTTATACTTATCATAACTTATGTTTGTGTATTTTATTTGTAGTAATTAAATCATAAAACGCAATAAAATTAACAAAAAAATGTATATATATCATTTTTGCGTGCCTCCACTTAAGATTTGAAATCGAAAAAAAACGTAAAAAACTTCGATTGAAACATTTTATTATTTCAAGCTAATAAACTGGGTTAGGTAAATATTTAAAACATTGTTTTAGGTTTGCGCAATGCTTAAGTAGACAATTTAGTGTTTTCTTTAAATTAAAATTTTGGGATCATCAGTTTACGCATCTTAAAATGCACAACACAAATATTTTTGCAAAAACTGCTTTGGAAAAAAGTCTCATTTTTTTCACAAAAGTTGAATTTCAATACCGAACTCTTTTTTGCAGATTGGCTTTTACTTGTTAAACATTTGTGTTGTCTAAATTATTTGACTTAAACAGCTAAATACAGATTTAGACCGCATAACATCTTTTGAATACAAATTAAGAAATTCATCTTTTCAAATACGGTCTAAATCTATCTTACGCGCTATTTTAAGAAATTAATCATTTCGATAATTTTGTTTCTGTTGGCATGCATGTATGCCTTGGCGTGCCATAACATGTTAATTAGCTTCTGATCATCTTTCTCATCCATTGCAATATCTTCGCTCAGTTGGGGATTGAAGCGATAATAGGGAATTCCAATCGTGCTGCACCATGCTCTAGCACGATCAACTACTCGTCCATCAGAGCATGTGGCTTGATCCACAAGAAGGTTGCCTGAAGAAAACGGGTATAATAGATTTTTCAGATTTTTAACTGATTTAAAGTAATTACCAATTGTTGAAATTCCGTACGCCAATTTTGCTGTATCCCAAATACTTTCCGGCCGAAAAACATCAATGTCTTTCAATTCAGTGACTGGTATATGTCCAGTACCAAGGGAAACGACAACTGACACCGGTATAGCTTCGTCTTCGCGCCCAACACTGCGCAAAGCCATATTATATTCGTGAATTTCGGTCATAGCATCTAAAGTTGGGTTGTTGGCGATTAATCCACCATCAAGGAAGCGTCCAAAAGCCCTAAGAGGTAAAAAAAGATTCTCAAATAATTGAAAACACAGATATTTTAAATTTTACCTAAAGTAAGACGGAGCAGCACCAGTAGCACGCGCTGCGCGCCAAACAAGTTGCTCCTCTGGAGGTGGTGGTGGTATGCGTCGATTACCTATTAATGCAATATTTAATATAAATTATAACAAATTATTGATAAGTTTACATACTTATTGCCGTTACTATTCCAACGATGTCACTAGCACTTGTGTAGTTACGGAATAGATGTAAATCTACTGGCTTACGGTCAGCCATAACTCCAGTGACCATTATCTTTGGATGCTTAATATCTGTCATCACTGTGAATTCTCCAAGATTATCTTTTAAGATGGATTCAAAGAAATCACTCGGATACGGACGAGAACCAATGAAACATTGTTCTTTCATTCTTAAGTATAGACCCATACATTGACGCATAGTTTTACCGCAACCTAAACCAAGCGCAAGAATGCCGCCCGTACTGGTTCCAGCAATCCAATCAAACATGTGTATTATTGGCGTTCGTGAGAGTTTCTCGATTTCGAGCAACATTTGAACAAGGACCAGTCCTCGTATTCCACCTCCATCTAAACAAAGAAGTCTACCCCGACCATAAGGTTTGGCTTCCGCAATCGGCGAGGGTAAGTTTTCTGGGCTTGACAGGCCGGATGCCATATCACCACCAGCTGCTAGCTTACTCGAAGCGTCATCTTTCTTTAAATCTTCGCCAGTCTTGGATGAAAACATACCAAGTAATGCGTCCATTATACTCTGTCCTTTTTGCTCTTTTTCAGTATCAACAACAATAGGCGCCCTTGAAGAAAAGAACATTTTTTGAAAGTTGTAAACAAAAAAATAATATTTGCGTTGTTTACTTACTCTGGCACTTTGTCCGTTGCCAATCCATTTATTCCAAATAAACCAGAAACAGCTTGACGACTTGTGGTAGCTAACATATTCTCAATGTGTTCCCGTTGTTCAACTGATTCCGGCGCCTCTGGTGGAATCCCATTATAAGTTCCTTTTGCAGAACAGCCCGGTGGACATTTCGTGCTTGATTCCGGACACCGTTTTGCCCCCACAGAGTGGAGGATGTATAAAATTTCGTCTTCTTTATTACCACTTGCATCATTACCGACCATATGGCGAGGTGTCTTTCCGTCTTTGTTTTTGATATTTATATTACAGCCAAATACGACCAAACATTGTACGATGGGTACCAATTTTTTCTCTATCGCAACGTGAAGCGGTGTGTTTCCATCCTTATCGAGCACATCAATATCGGCATCATGGGCTAATAATGTAACAACACATTCAAATCGATTTCGTGCCACCATTACGTGCAAAGCAGTAAGGTCGTCAAAATTTGTGGCGTTGACGTCACATCCCTGCATTATTAAAGCGTGCAATGTCTCTCGAGAAGAACACCAATGTAGTGGTGTGCCTCCATATTTCATGTCTTGTGTGTATAGTTTGTTAGCATTGGTTTTAAGAAACGATGCGACTGAAGTCGGTGTTGATGTTTTATAAAGTTTGCTTATGTTCTTCGCACTAAGATTGACGTCCGCCCCGGCAAGCAACAATGATTTAACGCAATCTGGTTTGTCTGAGAGGCAAGCCAAATGCAATGGAGTGTAACCATCACTATTACAGTGATTTAGATTAACTGTATTTTTTTCCGTTAGTAACTGAAAAACAAACAAAACAAATTTATATCAATATTTAATTCATACACTGCTAGTAAAAAACTTGCGAACATTTATTATATCCTTGGTAGTACTCGCGGCATAATGATAAACGGAATTGCTGTTGCTATCCAAATGTTCCATCTTACATAGCGGTAGTAATGCTTTGACCATTTCGATATTGCCCATTTTTATCGCGAGCTGTATATAAAGAAGTTTTAAAATGTATTTCTTTGTTAATATCGTTAAACCAACGAACTTGAAATGGTGACATTAGATTTGTGTGATCCGCATAGTCTACAAACTGCAGCACTTTCGGGTTGGAAATGTAGTTAATCATGTTGAAATAAGCTACTAAATGTGTCAGTGACCAAGAGGGATTTTCCGATAATACGTCGCACACTTTTTGAAGCCCATTTAAATTATAAAACTAGAATATATACATGACATTATTAATTTAAAATGGGCTAAATATATTGATCCATTACCTCTTTAACAATTGTTACGAAAAGTGGAAGGCGATGCAAGAAAGCATTAAACTTTTCTTCAGCCACTTGTTGGTCAGGAGAACGGAACAAACTGAACGAAGTAGTATTCGAGTCGGAAGTAGGGCGTTGCAGAACAATCTCATAGACAGCCCTCTTTTCGTTGCTGTTGAATGGTGGCGCGAACAATACCATTGCGTCATCCCGAGCGAGTACTTGTAGGGTGCCCAATGACTCGCTTTTGATCTCCAAGACTTTGTTTGGTGGACTGTCGCCCCCGAGCAAACGCTGTAAAACTAAAAATTAACACAAATACAGAGATATATTAAAATTGAAGTAAGAAGTAAACCATAGTCAGATTTACGAAATCCAAAAAATGATACATGTTAGATTATATAAAGTACCATAGCCCGAAGCGAATGCACCAAATGCCAACAGTGACATTATTTAATGTGTAATTTTTATAACTAACAAAACAAATAATGTTCAAGGATAGAACACATTTGCATGTATTTGTTTAATTCACTTGTTATTATAAATTTAGAAGATTATTCACTTATCAGTTCAGTTTAAATCACGCAATTATTTTGAGTCATGCTTAGCAAAAACGCCGCTTGCTTTTGTTTCAAAGTCCAACTTAAATGTCCGCAACACCGTTAGGATGCGAGTGTTCATTTTAGCCGAGCCCAAAGAGGAAATACAATTTACTCAGGTGCGTTTCGGAATAATCAATAGCCCCATTTTATTCGGGCAAACTAACGCGAAAATTTCAAACAAAGGCAAACTTCTTTCAAAGCTGTGTACTTATTAAGGTGTTAGTAATGACAAATAACATATTTTCGAACCGTTCAGCATCGCAGCTCCTAGTCAAGTATACAATTCCGGGTTTACAGTTTTTAACACGATTTTTATCTATTTTTTTGTTTATTTTTAAGAAATTATTTCTATATACAGCAGATTTCACCGCAACGTTCTTATTGGAAAATTGCGAGTATTTTGGCGAATCAGTTTGGAACAGAGTTGCCAAATTGGCCATTTATTAGATTCGTAGCTGATAAACCATTTTTATACCCTGCACATACAGTGAGTCAAGGTATATTAAGTTTGAAACGCTTAGATGAATAGGAGGACGACCCCTTAAAGTGTATATATTTGGAGGGTAGACTCATGATGCTCGGCAGCAGACTAAGTTTGAACGGTTTTGTGCCACTCCTTCCCGCCCAACCAGCACAGCCCACTTTTTTTTAAAGGCTGTATCTCGAATACCAGGAGCGACAATAAAATGAAAGTTTAGACTCAGTATGTATAGCTCAACAAAATTGCATACCACAAAATTTTGCCCCACCCCATCAATCCCCTTCAAAAAGAGGTTTTGTTTAAATGGCTATATCTCAAAAACTATAAACTGCCCGAAATTTTGTATGCAGACTCAATAAATATACCTCTTTAAGACTGCATACCACAAAATAACCCCGTTTTTCATGGATGCTCCTCAAATAAAATTCGAATGCCACAAAAAATCGTTGGCCCGAGATTAAAAGATTGATACATTAACCAACAACATATATTTAACATTCGTTAATACGTTAACTGATCGGGCGTAAAAACCCTAATTGATTCATCGAACTGATGACCAAGTGCTGAATCAACTCTGCGACGATTGCAGAATAGATATATATACATATACTTTGGCATATGTTCGCTTGAAATTGGATGTGCTATGAGTCAGTTCAATGACGTCAATTATATATATAAATGCTTCTGGGTCTATGAAAGTTGTTAAAGTTCATCCCATAAATTTTGTTGTTAGGTGTTAAACTTTCATATGTTAACCGTTCGGGGGGAAACCTCTAACTTAGTTTAATTTATGGAAAGATTAAGATAAAAATAAACTGTTCTACGCGGACAAAAATTACAAGCATCCCTGACACAGGATACAGCTTGATAAAAATAAACTGTTCTACGCGGACAAAAATTACAAGCATCCCTGACACACAACCATCGATTTTAGCTAACTTCGATATTCGCAACAATAATTGACGATATTAAAAAAAAAAAAAACAGCAAAACTAAAATTTTATGTTTATTGGTATCCATAAGTTATCGTTAATAATGATGTGTTTTTATTATTGCTTTATTGCTTGACTCTACTATAACGCTATCACTTGCTTAATATAGAAATTTCAGAGGATCCGTAACAAATGCGTTAATTTTTGCCATATGTATATTCATCCATACATACATACATATGCATGTCAAAGGACACCTTTTAGACATTTGTGCTAAGCACGTGATTGCTCTTAATAATGGTAAGACGATGAATATTGGATGTATTGATGCTGAAACGTAAACCTCGATGATCACCATTTATATCAAAACATCGATACATCGATGTTAACATCGACGTTTGGCGCAGCTCTATTATTCGAGATTTATTAAAAAAATTTGAGAGGAGTAAATTAGACGTGCCTAGAGACTTGCAAATCATGTCATTTGACATTTCAAGCGAACATACGTCAAGTGACTTCCATTCTCGATTTAACATACGGCCTTAACAGCTCTGTTTGCCCGTTTTTGGCAACATTTGTAACTCCTTTTCCTATGATTTCTAATAATAAACATTTTTGAATAACAAAAAGTGGATCAAAAACATCGCTGTCATCGATGATTTTTACACTCATCTCTAATAACAGGTCTGTTAGCTTACATTCGGTGTAGGTTTCACTTATGTCACAATGTATTCGGTGGAGTCAAGTGCGCACCTAATTCTTGCGATTCGTTTCACGAAAAGGCAGGCGTTGCATTGGTGTGGCCTATGTCGTGGTAAGTTCGCTCTTGACAAGGGAGATACTCCCATTTTGGTGCTTCTTCTGCCACGCTTGAGCGTGACACTCCAGCGCCAAAATTGTACATTTTCGTTTCAACAGTTTCGCCTTTTTCAATGTTTTCTTTCACTCTTTCAAGTCCCGTCTCTTTCTCGCCAGTTTGACAGAATGTTACCAACATGCTGTATTTTTGTTACAAAAAAAATTAGATTTGTGCTAAATTATTGAAATTTGATGATTGCAGTCTGTTTGGTAGAGCTGGGAAAAAATCGATGGCACTATCGAGGTATCGAATATTTACCTCTCTGAGCCACTATCGATAGTATTTTGTCACTATCGATGGTGCTGGGCAATTTTCAAATCACATTATTAGCATATTATGGTGAGTTGAGTCTCAATTTTCGTAAAGTTTAAGTTAACAAAGACAGGTTAACAGATTTTTTCGCAGCTCTAGCTTGCGTTTCTCCCAAAAATCTCTGCCGCATTCAAATCCGAAATTCGTTACTTCAGAAAATCGGTCACGTACCTAGAGACTTGCAGGTGTACCAACTCAAATTGTGTGTATATTTGTAAATTTATGATCTCTGGTAGTTCGTTGTTTTCTTTAATTCTAACATCTTTATAGCGTTGGTTGAAGGTATGAAGTCAATTTTTATTCAAACCAAAAAGACGAAAACTCAAAACGTGTCGGCGAGTTAGTGACATCGAACTAACTTCATGCGCAAACACAACTTTCCACCTTTGAAGCACGAAAGCTACTGATCGTTGTGCGAAAAACCACCACCAACTCGTTATTGGACGACGTTTTAATTGCTAAGATCGCATATGTTAGAGACACTTTCCCACAGCACATACTACACTTTAGTGCTGACAAAAATATATGAATTCTCGAACCGGGTGTCCCTAGATATTTTTGCAAAAATTTATTGTGTAAATGTAGCAAATTTTCCAAATTTTGGGCCAGCCTACGCAAAACGGTAAATTCCTGTGACTTGCGTTCATTGGTCGATGCAAGATCGCCTATTTTACGCAGCTCAACACAGCACATACGAAACTTTAATGTTCACAACTTTCTAGTGAGCGTGCCAGTACTGGACCACAATTTCGTTTTAGTCATATTGTGTCCTTTTCCGAACACTTTGCACCTAAATCACAATTATTTTCGGTATTGTGTCTTTTTTCACACTTTGTCATATATTTTCAGCTTTGTTATTTTCAATTTAATACGAAATAATTGTTCTTTTGCCGAAATTAAAGATAAAAAATCCTGGTCAAAAAATTCGATGTACACATGGCTGCACTTTCACTGAGAGGATTGTGGTTTTCTCTGAGCGGATTTTTGGGCTCTCTCAGAGTAAAGTCCCGTTCGAACGTAAATAATTGGAGAAATGGCAGTTAACATTCGATGAATTCGTCTGTTGCGCTCTGATTTCTCCTGTTTTTCCCTCATCTAAATAAAACAAACAAAACGAACACAAAATGCCTCGCGCCCCTAACTAGCGTGATCAGCGCTTAATTCCGCTCACTTTGGCATTTTCAGCTCACTTTTTTCAAAAAAAGCCAAAATCGCGAACTTTTTGAGCCCCGTGTATGTCGTCTAGTAATTGGTGTCAACTTAGGGCAGTACAATCCCAAAAAAAACACAAACCACCGTTCATCCAATGAGTATCGTAAAAATTAAGAGAGTTTTTTTTTAACATTTTCGCTAAAACTCCCTTAAATCTTACGATATTCCTTAAATCTCTCACCAGTTTCTTAAGAGTAAAACCCACCCCCAAAATTATGTTGCCGCATGTCTGGGATTTTTGCTTCGAGTCTTGCGTCTGGCAACGCGAAACTTAAAGCAATTTCATTTTGTCATCAGTGATCCAGTGATTATCGTTGTGAAAGGTTGTGTGCACGGATGTTGACGGATTTCGTCCATCCATGCAAATGCCACGTTTTACGTAATTGTCAACAAAAGATACAAAATTTCAAAAAATTTGCCCGGGCACATAATTTAAATAGTATCGAATATTCGTTCCCAAACCATCGAAAGTATCGAATGGCACCACCATCGATAGTTTCCCAGCTCTACAGTTTGGTTACCAACATGCTGTATTTTTGTTACAAAAAAAACTAGATTTGTGCTAAATTATTGAAATTGGATGATTGCAGTCTGTTTGGATATGTAAGAATCATTTGGGTGGGGTAGCGGTCTAAAGACAGCATCTTGTTGGGGCGGTAGACGCCGGAAGTATCCTTAATGGGTTTGACTTGAAGGCCGTTTGTGTTTTTCTTTTTATGTATTTTTAGCAATAGCGTGAAATACAACCTAAGGTGTTTTGGACTGTCTTCCCACATAAGTATGCAAAACAATCCAAGTCCGCAGTTGCCGTGCAAAGGCATTCTGAAAACGTCACGTAGTTTTGATAAATCTGGCTCGAGGTACATACGTGTAGGAAGTGTTTTCGTTGAACAATAGATTCTAATTGCATGTTTCTGTATTGCAGTTTCCGGAAAAGTGCGAAATTTGATGAGCTGAATGTGCTACAAACTTTTCATCCCAGTGACAAAGATTATGGACACATGAAAATTGATGAACCTAAAACGCCATACAACTACACTGAAGATTTTGACGAAAACAGAGATCAACTCGATGCGGAATTATTAGTAGAAAAGTATGTGGATTTACATAGCAAGTTTTCGGTATGCCGTAACTTCTAATGAGAATATCTATTAAATTCAGATTACGCATAGCGCAACAGTCATCGCAGAGTATTGAAGATGAGACATCCGAAGATGATACCCCAGAAACCGAGGAGGAGCGACGTAATTGAGCTATTAAATACAATATATTTTATATGATTAAATATATTATTCTTTTATTTTTTTTTTTTTACAGAACGTCGTCGAGAGTTTGAGTTACGTCGAAAAGCCCATTACAGAGAATTCGAGGCTGTGAAATTAGCACGTAAGCTTATCGAAGAGGAGGACGACGACGATGAGGACGTTGATAACGATGACAACAATAAAGTCACAAGCAGTACATCTGGAGGCCTACTACAAAAAGATGATGCGCAAACGTCTTCGCAGGCAGCTAGTTCCAATAGTAACATGGAAGTCGAACAAATACTTAACGTCTCCCGTAACTGAGAAATTTATCGAAATCAAAGTAATATTATATTTAGATGGTTAAATTAAAACGTCATTTGTGGTAACATTTATTTAATTAAAAACAAGTCCGAAAAGTGCTTGCGTAGTTGCTATTATTTGTTCAACTTAAGCAAGGGCACACAAACATCGATGTCAGATTGTTATCATTGAAACGAGACTACGTCAATATTACGATTTACCCTACAGTAAATTACAACGACGACTTTAATTGTATTTACGCAATCAATGGCTATTACAATATTTTCTCAAATTAATTGGTTCTCAAAAATGGCGTCACTTAGCCAAATGAATTACTATATTGAAAAAAATAAATAAAATTGTTTATTTGATGTTTAATATAAAATTTTAAAGCTTTTATGTAAAGTAAATAAATCATGAATGATTATGCATTGTTTTTCTATTGTTTTTTTTTTTTTTTTCTTTATCTTTTATTTAATATTTTGTTACAGATATTCTTTGTTAACTTTTAACAGTCTGATAGGATTCAAATTACAGCAAAAACCTTTAAAGATGGCTAAATAAAAGTGTCGACCCAAACACATCTACTAATTAAAACCAATTGTTCCGATTCCAAATTTATTGATTATTAAATTTACATTTTCTTTAAAATCAGTTAGTTAAATTTACATTTATATATTGTTTAAATAAATATAAATGATTTGTATAGAGTCAAGTCAAGTTAATATTTATTTTAACCAAAAACAAACTAATTGTCTTACAATATGAAAAGGTAACTGTTCAAAACATAAATACTTTTTTTATTTAAATAAACAACGGCATCCTCATTTATGGTTGTTTAAACAAGCAGATTTAAGCTTTAAAACAATAAATCTGCATTGAAAATAGAAAAAAGTTTTTGTGCTGAAAATAATATACCATTTCTTATTTTTAAGTTCAAATACCATTATTGGCTAATATATGTATGTTTGTTTGCCATAATAAATTGTATTTTATATAATTGACTTTAAATTTTGTAAACAAGCATCCAACTATAAAAACTTCATGTTAACAAGCATATAACAATGAAAATCTTTTTATACAAATAAAAATAAATAAATTATAACCAAGTAGTTAACAATTTGCTTCGCTTCGCTATGTTGACTCGTTAATTTTTAGTTAAGCGTTTACTTATTTTTCCATAAGTAGTATCGTTTATATGTATGTACATATGTAAGTATTTTATATGTGTGTACATAAGTTTGTGTCATTAATTATGTATGCCCCAATACATGTACTTTCTTAAATATTTTTGTTATTTTTATAAACTATATAAGTTATTTAAAGTCACTTCAGTCGAGTGTAAATGACCTAAATGGTTCGATTGTGATTTTAATTTAATTTTCGATTGGCACGTGTCAGTGGCCTTAGTAAAAAGTATCTTTTGTGAGCAGCAGAATGAAATCAACTGATCGATTTACATTTTTCGTTATCATTGACATAATTATATATGTATATAGGTGATTATTACCTAAAAAATCTCGTAGGACTTTCATTATGTTAGTAATTAACGTTTAATAAACTAAATAACACATTCAATGTTAGTCGTTTGAATAATTTTCGTAAAATGTTATCCTTTGTCGTATAGTGGGTTCCTATGTTGCTTTACCGTAAACTGATTGGCTGCACTTTAAGCCAGCATGTGTTGAGTACCAGGTGGCACTTTGTAACTGGGGTAAGTGCTGTTAAGTGCATGCTGTGCAAAAAATGAAGTGTAATCCTGCAATTGATATAATAGTTATATCTTAATAAATACAACACTTAATGAAAGCTTTTTGTGCATACTTACCCTGTTGACCCTGCGTGGTCGACAAACTGGGCCCAACGCCAACTTACGACGTTCCTCGTTTTCGCGTGCAGCAGCCTCCTTGTACTCTGGGGGTGGCCATTTCAAGTCTCCGCGCAGATTATTGCCACCTAATTCGTTTTAAACAGATTAATTTGAATCGTTGAATATTTAATTCAATCTACTGCTTACCTTGATAGCTAGTGGCCGCAGGCTGAGAAGTGTAAACGGGACTTGGTTTTTGTGAAACTGGTGCTTCCTTGCGCAGTGTTATTATACCAGGGCTGCCACCGCGATACTCTTGGGGCAGTGCTTGTGTAGGAAATTGATCGGTTTGGTCCTGAGAAATTGGTTGTTGTTGTTGGTTCTGCGGAACAGAATAGTTTTGAGATGACGGACCAAAATTGGGTTGTTGCTGATATTGCGTTTGTGGATTATTTAGGTAGTTTGATTGAGGAGCGAATGACGTATTAACTTGAGATGGCGCTGGAACTGGGTATCCCGCCTGATATTGTGGTGGTTGTTGTTGTTGATGTTGATTCCATTGGGACGGTTGTTGTTGTTGTTGCTGATGATAATGTGGGTCTGGGTTTTGTTGTGAATGATTTTGATATTGGTTTGGTTGGTTTTGATATTGCTGATTCGGTGGCTGGTAACTTTGCTGTGGGCCAACTTGATTATACTGTGGCTGATGCTGCTGCTGTTGCTGAGTCATACCATAATTTTGTGGCTATATTGTCCGCATTTTTTTGTTGTTGGAAAATCGATTACATAATACAACACAACACAACAGAATAAAGTGGATGTTATAAACAGATTACAGATAAGGTATCCAAATTAGAAAGCATGTAGAAAAATAAAAAACATCAGAGAATTAAAAAAAGTCGCAGCCTTTGATTAGACGGGGGCGTTTTTAAGTTATTGAGGTACATTGTTAGTATTTTAATTGCAGAAATATGTTCAAAGCTGAAACAAAAGAAATCAATGTCAAACCAAAATAAAAAAAGAGTCTTACGCTTAGGTTAACTTAAGCAGTTTTAATTAGATGCATTAATTATTTACTTATTTTGTTTAATTAAAGTTTGTGTTGTTATGTAAATAGAAAAGACATTTTAATTTTTGCGAACTTGAAAAGCATGAACGATCTAACCGATAACTTTATCTTAAACGGAGGCGTCTAAAGCTCAGCGGGCTCTATATGCAAGTGTGACCCGTAATGAAGCAGCCGTTTTGCGTCAATACCTGAGATGCTTGTTCATTTTGGTAACTGGGATAATTTTGCTGTCCGCCTGGATGGGTATATAACTGGGTTCCCTGCTTGGGGGTGGGGCCGCTTATTGGCTTCCAGCCGTGGCCAGGGTCATTGTGCCCAAGTTGTTGGTAGTGATTAGGATCATGAGACTGAGGCTGTTCGCGTTGATATGTATTCTGTTGATAAGACTGCTGAGGTACAGCTGTATTTTGGGGTCCTTGAGCGACAGACTCATGAGGTTGAGGATGTATATTGAACTGAGCCTGAGTGTATTGAATTGGTTGTTCAGGCAATTGTTCTTGCTGCCTGGGAGCTTGATAATGTGGTTGTTTGTATTGTTGCTGTTGGGGTTGTGATTGGTATCTTGGTGCCGTCTGAGAAGGCTGTTGAATCGGGTTTTGGTAAGGGGGGTTTTGATATCCTGATGGTTGGTTATAAATGTTATTATAAATAGGGCCCTGTAATTTAACACATGAACATATTTATTTAAATAACTAATCATAATTCAGCTTCATAGCGTTGCGTTTTCCACTTTCACCAACCAAAATCAGAAATAATACGGACCTAATTGGTCGGCTATTGTTTGCTTGTCAATAAGGATATTTAAATTAAACTTGTAGATGTGTGAGTATACTTATTTACAGTTGATAAGTCTTAATTCAGCACAAAAAAAAAAAACAATAATAATAAAAATAATAATACAACGAAAACAAATCTGTATAAACATATGTATGTACATACACTTATTTTTATGTATGGTATTGGCTATATCGACTGAAGTTACTCTTAATGTGTTCTTATATACAATAATATGGAAATCATTACATCAGAATGAATTATAAAACCTATTTACATGTTTAGTGACCTGCGGAATGCTTCAAATATACAGCAATGCTACTTGATTTTGTTTAGAAAGGACTTAATTAAATTGACTATCGAAAATGCACTTTAGTTTTACCTGAGCGGGTACAGCAGTGGCTGGTGGATGGTTATCGCCAGATGGATGAGGTGCGTATCCAGGTGCCGGGCTCTGAGCATGGGGCTGAGGCGTGAATTCCCGGATGATGCGTTCCTCGGAGGCCGGGGGCCATGCTACGCGTTTATAACCTTTACAAAAAAATTAAAATGTTTTTTTTTTAATTAGCTAGAATGTAGCCATGGTTTAATGTCTAGGCAGGTCTTAGAAAATTTCGTATGTTTTGTCAATCTAGGTTCCAATAACAAATTAACAAGCATTGTTCATACACTGCTTAAATAGTTTTGTGAGTCACAGTTGTTATCTTATATGTACACATTCGAAAACTTTTGTTACTCATCGTTCATTTGCTCATGATCTTAGCAGACAAATATGCATTCACACATTTCGTCAAGGTCTTCTTAAACACCTACGTACAATACATATACATATATTCTATAATTTTCACGAAAGAAAATGTTTTCGCCATTATTGCAAAATGCTAACAAATTACCTTCTAACTTATTATAATTTTCGTTAATGGACTTCCACTGAGATCCCATCTTTGTTGGTTTTTAGTTTGCAAAAAATCACAAGAAATAACTATCACAATGAATGAAACGAGTTTAGTTTGCAGTGATTTGGCAAGCACTTCACCAATTTAAAAAGATCTTTTATGTCGGTTTTTGCTTTAAGATTTGTTAAAACTATTTCACTCAATAAATATACTGTATAATATGTATGTACACTTTTCTTGATGTAAATTTGTTTTTTTATTTTCTTCGAAATTTAAAAAATTGCGTATAATTCTGTTTATATTTTTTCTCGTTTTATATTTTTTAGTAGTAATTATGCGCTTTTCGTTGTCGCTATTGGAAGTCGTTGAGTTGTCGTTTCGAATGAAGATTTAGTCGATGTGCATACAAATGATCGCTTAGAGAAAATGTTTCGCTTCGACGAACTGATTATCATCAAAATGTCGACGAGATGTTTATAGTCAGCATTGGTACACCTCCAAATCTACAATAAGTGTGCTAATGATACAATTCTAAGTGAGTCAATGTGAATATACATATGTGTACATAGGTGTGCGTGTGAGTTGTGTTGAGATTTGCTTTTTTGAATTTTCGCGGTGAATTACTTTTTGAGAATCTTTATTTTCATCTTTATTTTTCGACAAACCGAAAATCGTGTGTGGGGAATTTCATATATTCATACATACATACAAGCATATACATACATCTGAGCAGTTTACATAGTATAATTCTATAAATTTATCTGACTCTGACTGTCTGACTACATACATACAAGTAGATAATGTGAATTGGCTTTTAATTTTTGACAGTATCTTTCGATGCTTGCAAATCGCTTTTCTGCAACAAAACACTGAAGCCAATACTGTTTTGATTTCTCATAATCAGCTTGACAGGTGTGCTTTGTAATCATTGCACTGCTCTTAGATGCAGAATCGTTTCTAAATTTGTATCACCACAGCGAACTTGATGACGAAGGTTGCCGACTTCGTAAATATTGTCGCGATACATTTTATTATTAGTTTTTCTTTCTTGCAGAATAATTACAATTTAAAAAAAGGGTTGAAGAATAGCGTTTATTTTAATGAGTTGCTCATTAAAATAATGCATTGCAAATAGCAGCTGTTGTTCTGTTCGCAAACAATAACACTTTCTGCTCATGTCATTCTCATACATTCGTATGAAGAAGATTCAATCTATTTTTAATTTATAATTTAAATGTGTTGTTTACCTTGGAATTTAATTCAACGTTATGGGCGAATGTCTGGCAAATTGATTATACGTATTATGACTATATAGGTGGATATAATTAATCCAAAACTGGACACACGAGTTTGAGGACAGGATACATTGACAGCATAGAAAAGAGTTATATAGAAATAGAGAGTTCGGGCGACAGAGACGTTTTGACATACCTTCAATGGCAATGTAAGGACGTGGAGAGACATTGTCAAAAGCGCGATTGACCACATAATCGTGTCGTGACATACTCTGATCCACTTTGTCCGTTGTGCCGAGGGCAGGTGGTGGAGTGAGATGCCGTGACCGAATGTTGTCATGATTGCCTTTGACCGTTACTGCAGCAGCGGATTTTGATCCATGCTGCATTAGAAACTCAAATGGCGGTGGTTGAGAACTGCAACGTATGTTTTCCGAGGGCTGGTTGGGACCTTGATCAACGGTTGCAGAGGAGCTACCACCCGTATATTTGGGTTCATTGAAATTTCTTTGAGGACTCGACGTTCGCACTAATAGTCCAATATTGTGTCCCTCTATTTGTGGCACATAAGTTGTTGCCTCCGCAGACATATAAGCTGCTGGCGGTCGCCCCACGGAATTGTTGGGTGTAGTAGCGCGTGACGAGGCAACTTGTCCGTGGCTTCCTGTTAAAGTGGCATTGATTGTTGTCGTAGAACGTGGTTTTTCATTTTTACTCATATCTGTTCCAGATTCATGTACAATCTCCAGTGTATTTCTGTGTTGATCGCTATCAGTGGGCGTTCGCTGTTTCTCAATCTCACTGTGGAACATATCTTCCCAAGAGATTTGCCGAGATATATATGGACTCGGTATTTCATATCTGGCTACGTATGTGTCAAAATGCTCATTTTGCATGTTTTCAGACCTGTACTGGTCTTTCGGCGTCACCTTTCCCCAAGTATTTTTCGCTTGTATATCTGTTTGACTGCAGTCTGCGCAAATCGAGCAGTTGGCAGTAGCAGGGGTGTGGGCAAAACCGACGCATAACTTTAATTGCTTTGTGTCCTTTGGAGCAGCGTTAGAGATTTTATTGTCGACTGGATGAAGCGTTTCCTTGCTTTTTACCTTTCTTTGCTCCGATGATTCAGTGCTTCTTGGTTCCACCACGCTTTTTTCAATTGTACCAGCCAAATGTGTTAAATCTTTTAATGCCTCTTCGACAATTGCCACATTTTCAATCGGACTGTCGTTTCTGAATTTGCTATCGGATGCGGGTTTCTCAGGATCTGTTCCAGTTGCAGATCCGCCTGAAATTTTTCTCAAAATGGTCTGTAGAGGTGTCTCATTGGACGGACTAACTGAACGCCAAAGTTCTTCCTGCTTTTGATTGCTGAAGGTTGAAGCGGAGCTTAGAATTTTCAGTTGCTGCTGATGCTCTTCCACGCCATGTTTCAGAGCATTTTTCGCATTCTCCATATACGCATCGATTTGCTTGAGATGTTCGGTAATTGACTTTTGTATGTTTGCGTATTTTTTTTCAATCTGGGCAATATCTAAAATATTTTCTTTTTTAAGACTTTCCGAAACTGACTCCACTTTCGGTGCTATAATAGCTGTACTTAATATTGGCTTTTTCTCAGCATCATTACTTAGTTCGAATGTGTCTATAGTGTTTTGGTGTGTTAGTAACAATTCTCGACTTGACGAATACATTGTTCCTAATATGTCTGTTGTCTGTGTTTCACTGGATATATTTTTCTCGAGCCACCATTCGTCTTGCCGATCCGTTTCTTCCGCGGTTAGTGTCGGAACAATGGTAATCGCCGCCGGTATATAGGCAACAGTCTGATCTTCGAGATCAATTGAACGCAGATAGATACAGGCGTCGTCGTAGATCTTCTGTGCAGCACTGGCATTAACGTCTTGTTCCGATTGTACGCTTGTGTCGGCGTGTTTCGAGTCGCTCGCTTGCTCAAGTGTAACTGGTATGATGTGTGCTTGTTGGCCTGACTTTTTAGTTTCGTTCAACAGTTGCTGTTGCTTTTTAGATGTCAACGTGTCATCTAGTTTTTTGTCGGTTGGCAAATGTTTTACATTTGCTACAGTTTTTATGCCGTCGCCTGATTGCGGCGTTGGTGGCAAGGGTATATCCTCGATGTGCAAGTGCGCTGAATCATTGTTCATTAACAACTCATTAGTACTGTCAACATTTTTCGTTTGCAGCTTGTCACTCAACATCAACCCAAACTGATCATGTTGGTCAACCTTGGCCGGTGTGATCTGTGCAGTTTGGAAAAGAGTACGGGGCAATTTCTGCCTCGCACTATTGATACGTGCTGTGACACTACTAGAGCGAGGCTTTGGCGGCGGTAAATCATCGCCGCGCTTCCGCCGCTGTACTCGTTCTAACGATTGGCTCTGTCGTTTTTGCCACCTTTGTACGACTGGCGACTGTATTGATCCCGGGCTGGTAGAGATCGACCTGTTGCTTCGTGTGTTACCCGATACTGCTAATTGTTCATAGTACTCACATTTTGGCGCCACGATTCCAATGTCGATGTCAGCTGCTTTAGTCTCGGGAGCGGAAAACCCTTTTGCCGTTGGCGTGTTGCTATCATCGTCTCTATCGTGATCATCTTTTACAAGTTTTACTGTGGGAGTTGGAAAGCTCTTCGCCGTACGACGAGGTTCAATCTTTGAACTTGCTTTTGCCCTAGGGTCTCTTGTTGGTGGCGAATTAAACTTCTCTCGTATTTTGTCGATGTTATGTCGCTTGCAGAGTGTGTCATCGAAATGTATCACGTTATCGTGTGGAGAACTACGCAGACTTGCAGCTGCAACTTCCTGTGCGGTCGCCGTCGATGAGACTGACGGTGAGGATTGCGAAGGTGGCCAGCTATGGTCGCGCTTGTGTAAATTCCTGCGGGTCGCCAGACGGTTTATCTTCAAAACAGTTTCTCGATCGATCGTGATATTCTGTTGGTGGCTAAAATAGTGTGTTTTGATTTGTTCAAGGAGTTGTTGGTGTGTTTGTGTTGTCGGATGCTGCGCGGGAAAGTGGCGATGGCGAGCTCGGCTCGGCCGTTGCCATTTTTCTTCTGTTCTTGTTGTTGTTGATATTTTTCAGTTTTTTACATGCAATTTTACTTTTAATAATTTTCAGTTTAGCATTATATTTCACATTTAATTGTGAACAAAGGCGTGACGTTAACTCAACACAAACACAACACAGACACACACATCTGCAGGAATAAAAAATGCACTTCGCGATATAAACATGTAGAAACGTACATATATCTAGATATATGTATATATGTACGAGTAAGTAGAATTTTCATATCTCACTCGTCACTTGACGAAGTTTATTTTTGTTTTTGCATTTTAGCATTTGCTTTACCTTGCGTAAGCATTTTTTTTTTGTTTTTTTCAACGAACGAATGTTTTTCATTGTCATCAATCATTAAAAAAAAATGAGAAAAAAATTCCTTAATACGAAGAACTAAGATAAAATTTGGTGCGATAAAATGTCGCTTTTTTAAAATTGGAATGCGTCAGAAATGAATATGTTCAGGCCTGACTGGCAGACACCCTACGCATTTACTTTTGTTATTCCAGTAGGTTATGTTTTTATGCGATTTAATAAAAAGTAACCTCTCACCATTCTCTCAGTGGCTTATTAAATGTCATTAAGTGTGCTCACGCACTTATTGCAATCTTCTTCCGGTGCTTTAAAACTTTTTTATTGTTACGATATGCCCTCAGCAAGATGTAAGGTGTGCGAGTGTATTTTTACTCTCGTTTTTATGACACATGAATTATTTTTAGCGCCAGAAGAAGTCTAAATAGTTTCGTGTGTCTCTGTCTGTTTGCCTGCTCGACTTTTGAGTAGCGCAAAACCTGTTTCTATAATTTTCGTCTACGATACTAATTTGATAATGAATTCGAATGAAAACAACATTGCAAATTAATTGCGAACAATTATTGCCATCTTTCTGTTGTAAATTTTGTTGTAAAAATAAATAAAATTTAGTGCATCACTCATTAAATCTCTTGAATATTTGCCTTTTCTTGACTGTGTGCTTTCTTCATATGTCTTATTTTCGGTTTTCATTATTTGTACCTTTTTGTCTATAAAAATAATCCAGAAGCAGCTGGGAAAGCCGCCTGAGAAGCAAATGACGAGTAATTTCTGTGTCTTTTACATAACAATATTCGGTTGGACGGACGAAGACATGAGAAGGCATAATTGGGGCTGAAGGGTAAAAGGTTTAGGTGCGCCGACTTACCGCAGTTAAGTTGGTCCTCCTCTTCAACTGCGCGTAAAACCGCTGAATTAGCCAAGTTAAGTGGTTTTGAAATGGTATCATCGACTTCAATCCTGCAATATTAACAAAAAAAAAAATTAAAAATGTAATCAAAACTTTTAAGACTGTTTTAATCAATTGGTTTACAACAGAATTTCTCACGATAATTCAGTTAAGTTATTAAACAACTAAAAAAAAAAAGATATATTCTTACATTTTTGTAATTATTTAAAATAAAACAAGAATAGATGTCCCAAACGCAACGAAAAGGAGTTTTGATAATTCAAGTCTGCGACTTTATGTAATTTTTCAAATTACATCCGTAGTTTTTATTTCTTATTTTTGTTTTTTTTCTTCTTACACTGATGCGTGCACAATTCTAGCGAAATCAACAGAGACTGAAATCAACTTTGTAGAAAATGCTTCAAATTGTTGTTTGAGTCTCAGGTTTTATTTTATATCGCAATAATTGCACTTACACACACTCATCCACGCACACACACATACATGTACCATATGTGTTTTTTTGTAATTGCAGTAGTTTGACTATGGTGCTCGTTTTATCTTTGCTCGCGACGACAATTTGGTTAGTAGATGTGACTGTGGATTTACCTTTGGATGTGAATATACATACATACATATGTATATGCTTTTCTTGCTTTGACTTCTGAGCAATGTTTTATGAGCAAATTGAAGATAAGAAACAGTTTAGCCCGCAGCTTACTTGACTAGTTTGCTTGTTTTTTATCCAAAGAAAACAGTTACGCGTCGCATCACAAAATCTCAACAAAAAAAGTGAAACAAAAACGTACTCAGTTGGGTATGCCTCGTATACAATAGTTACGACGATGGTCGCCCCTGAAGCTCTATTGTATCTATAATACAATGGATAGTATCTGTGATGGCGGTGCCATCATCTATAACATCATCGACTTAAATTCCTAATTTTTTGTTGTTTCAAACAAGTGGTTGAGATTTTGTCATTTACTTCTGTGGTTCACCTTGCACGTGACTTAAGTTGATTAAAAATAATGATTAAGTACATAAGTGCTTTGTGATTAAACCCCATTAATTCATGTTTTTTCTGGTTATTTCCAATTGTTATCACATGTTATTCGATCAATATTTATAAATGATTTTAGTTATTTCAATAATTTTGAACAAATATCATCGCGTTATAAGTCGATATTGGCACTTATCTTGTATAGACTATAAGTTGATTAGCTGGCATTTTTACGCCTCTAGTTTTATTTTTAGTTATTGGCCAAATAGTGCCAACAATGCCAATTTCAATAGCAGACAATTGCAAATCGTGATGAGTCATTTGTGCCGGTATCATCACAAACTATAGCAGAACATTTGCTTTGTTTGTTCTGCATTTTCTTGACTAAACATTTTCTGCTTGTTGTTTTTAAAGTTTTTTTATTATTTTTTTTTTTTTTTCTTAGCGGAAACTGTAAGTTGTTTGGGATTTATTTTACAATAAATTTTAATACGACTTCTGCTTACCCGTCGGCGCCGAAAGCTTTTAGCTCTCGATTTAAAGTTGCTTTTACGTTATCCTGAGAGTAGAGACCCATTGGCGAGTTGAATTGCTTATGCACAAGCTTACGTTGTACGGCGGACATTTTAATTGAGATTTGTATATCGCTCTTTCGAAATAATTTTTAATATTGGTGCTGCTATCTGTTAAGGAACTGATATTAATCTTTAATTGTTATCTTAATATTTTTTGTAAAAAAAAAACGATTTCACTTTTTGATATTATTATTGAAACTTCATTAGTTATCCAATTGTTTTAAGTTACTATCAGTCCAAATTAGGATCTATTTGTTCAATTATTGTTTTTTAAAGCGTTTGACATAATTTTGTTTTGTTTTTACGTCTTTAATGAATATTAAAATCCACTTATAAAAATTTTCACACAAGTGACACTACCGAGTCGACAGGTATGTGATATGAATGTTCTCAACACTTTCTCAACACTTTGACTTCTGTGCCGTCTGTGGCCGTTGGCGTTGTCTATTGACGTTAACGTTAGCTTTGGCGCTGCTTTCGTTTACCAAAAGTATCTTTCGTGGAAAATTATGATCAAAATATAACACATTTATATACTTTCGGCAACGTATGTATGTTCACACCCACACACGCCCGTTTTCGCATTCACTTAATATTGTTGTTGGCTAAGTATGTGTGTTTGTGTTTCTGCTTGTATTTGTTCGCATTTAAATATTTCTAATCATTGAAAATGTTCGCTTTGCGTACATCAAAACAACAAAGTCAGCAAGAGCAACAACAACAACATTTATGTAAATTAATTCATTTTATATTAGTTTGTGTTTTGTTTATGGCTGTTTATTTTTGGCTTCGAGAAGAGCATGTTAAAAAATAAAAAAACAAAATTGATTTTGCTTACCTTAATTTGTATGTTTTTTAATTGCTCTCACACCGAGTCGCCTAGAAACAACACAACAACTTCTCCAAAACGCAGTCAAGAGAATTTTCGTGATTGCCGATTTTTAATCTTGTCAAATCAGTAGATAATACTTTAGATATACATATGCATGTACATTAAGTTGCAGGTATGATACATGCAAACAATTTTGGTTTTTCGCTATTCGAAGCACATGTGGCATAATCGGATCCCTTTGTCTGGAAAATCTCGTGGAAATCTCATATTTTATGGAAATGACATATGGTTAGAGTGTCAATGTTTGTGACGGTCTTTAGAGTGCAATTCGTTGTTGTTGTGCAATATATTTGGGAAATTCTATTTGTTTGTGTGCTCAGTTCTGTTTGATGGCAGCTGCAAAACAGGGTAAGAAATTCGCTACCTGCCGCTGATACTGTTGCCCCTTTAAGGTTGCAAAGTCATAAAGTCATGTCACTATACTCTGACATTGTGCTGCATCGATCTGCTGTATAAAAGCGATAGCATTTGGCAAGAAGCATTCATTCCATGGTTTGAGGTGTGCCGTACTTAATTTGAACTATGGTCTTGCAATTTCGATTACGCCTTAAATGTTGCATATTCATTTTACTAGTAATGTCTAGTTTGGCACAACGTCAGGCCAACCAAAAAGTTTGTGGCGAAATATTAAATGAGGTCTTAGACATGCTCTGCGCCAAGGGCTTTTCGAAACGTCTCAAACGCCAATGTAAGTTTGCATTATTTCTACATTAAAAGCTTCTATATTAAGTTTTTCTCTTTTCCACAGCTCATTCAATGCCGAATATCGACGGTCCGGAAGTGCCGAACTCGAACTTATTTAAACATACTAAGCTTGGGCAAACTTTAATGAAGCAGAACAAAGGTGCAGAAGCTAGTCGTCCCAATCGCTTGCGACGCTCCAATCGTACCCGCCGCAACGTTGCTCATGAGTGTTGTAAGAACGAATGTACCTACGACGACATCGCTGCTTATTGTATGTAGACACTGTCAGAATGACCAAATTGTTCTTACCATGCTCTGAACAGTTGTATTTCTTTTACTACTGACAATATTCGCAAAATTTACACCAAATTTTTTAAAAAACTTTATATTTTTAATCATTAATTTGTAATATCCTCATTAAAAGCGTTTATATTAAATAAATTGGCAAAAATAAAATTGTGTATGTATGTATAAATTGTACATGTGTATGTATATGCACATATTTATATGTTAAATCTCGCTATGCAACAATTGATCTTTCATCGATTTAATTATTTTTTCATTAGGAGATTCCAAAATATACTTTATTCGATGCTGGATTATATAAGATATCGCTTCTACTTTCTAGTATGTAGCAGTATTGGATAATTGTAGTCTTGCGATGAGTTTGGCTAATGGTTGTATTATGTTGGTTTTTATAGTTGTCGACAGTAGGCAGCCAATTCGTTATAACTACACGATTTGCGACAACATTCGTCATATATGCCACCTTCCTCACGCCGTAGACGCCGCATCGATCTAGCGAATAGGTTGTTTTTGTAAAGACTCGAAAGGAATGGTGAGTACTCAAAAGCGAGAGGCAATACTGACGAATCTTCGGGCTCATTAGCGGTGTCAGGGATTTCGTTATCCAGTTGATTATAAGATGAATGCGCTACTTGATTAATGTATTTGTATATAATCATATACATATATCAGGAATTCTTTAAAATACCAACATACCTTTACGTTTACGTGGGAATGTGAATGTTAAGCCTGATAGCGACGGAAATTTATAATTGAAACCATTCACACAGACTAGGTCAATGGCCTCAGTCAATGTCGGACCACAAAGTTTCTTCTTTTCGTCCATTTGGTGCGCCTCGGTAGTGGTGATCATTGTGACAGCGATGAGGTCCAGTATAAGCAAAAGTGTCAGCGACCAACGTGGCACAATTCCAAAGAGCACGCCAGGCCGGCTACATAACTTGGACTGTGTCAAACTCATTGTGGTTTTTATTATAATTTGTCGTTTTGGCTTTTCAAAGTCACAATTTCAAGGACTACTTCTGGAGTTACAAAAGGAACACTTGCTGTTGAAGATGACGATGGCATACACAATGGCAATAAGGTAAAGTCGCCATATTTATACTGAACGACGGTGTTGTAAAAACACCTGATTCAAAATTATTTTATTTTTAGCAATGCGTTTCTACAATATTCGAAAATAAAAATCAGTAAGAACGCTATCCTCGGCCTTGCCGAAAATTAAATACTCTTCACGTCATTTTTGTACCACGCCCATTTTTTTTGTTGGAATCGCTCTATCGAAATAGCCTACATACTAATTTTCATTGTTATAGCCATTTTTTGTTCCAGAAATATGGAATTTATTGATTTTGGCTATAACTGGGTGGTGTTATCCCCTGTTTTTATCCAAATAGTTTTGATACCTTCCTTAGAATATAAGTATGAAGTATAAAGTCATGGTTAAGAAAGAAAAATAGTTCTCCTTACAACGATTTAAATTTTATTCTTTCCTTCTTTTCTATGGCAAGTAACAATTCCAGTGGTCTGATCTCAATGATACTTCCAGACATTTGGACTGTGGATGTAAAAAGACTAGTTTTGAAATTTCAGCTCCCTTTATTTAAAAACAACAACTTCTGAATAACAGTTCCACCGATCAGATCGTGCCAGATTCGACCAATGATTTATGGTAATAAAATCCAAGGCACTCTACAAAATTTCAGGTCGACACCTTTTGTCATGTTGACCAAGAATATATAAACTTTGCATAGTCGGGTGTTACAAACTTCGTGACAAAGTTATAATACTATTCATTGCGCGAAGAGTATAATAAAAACAGCATGTACATGGAACGATAAGATAATAAGGCAAATTTGTTTACAATTTTGTTCACCTCGTCAATCCTTGTCACTTTAGATTATGTATCCTTTTGTGCATTGTTGTGCATCAAAACAATCTCTGTTACGAATTTGCATATGATAAGGCGTTAGAACTGCGATTAAAGATATTAATTGTTTGACAAGAACGCTTATTCAATGGGGTTGTAACATTTTCAAATAGTTTCAGTGCGGCGGCAAAGATTTGTCAATTGCCGATAACATTTTTTGCACAAATGTAATCACTATCAAATCGTTCTTAATTGTTTTCGAAATCTTATCGATCTTTCTCTATTTTACTTTAAACGTGAAATCAGTGCTAATTAAATCGATCGATCGATCGATCGATCATTATTTAATTGCATAGCAATCGCGGTGCAAAGCGCACGAAGAATAGGCAGACACTTTTGCGACAAATTATTTTTGGATTGAAAACAGCTAATCGTGTCTTTTTAAAACAACATAATATCTGTTTCAGTGCGTAAATCTGACTTTTCAATATGGTGATTGACATAAAAATGTGTCGGTTTGAAAGCGTGCCGTGGGGCTTTCGCCTTGTGGGTGGCTCCGACTACGATTATCCTCTAACGGTCGTAAAGGTTAGAAAATTTTTCATGAAAACCACAAACTATCAATATAATCAGTCGATATTCATTAATTATTATCAGCATGTGATAAAAGTGCTAATTATAAATGTTTGTTGAATTTTATGTTGGTTCCAAACTAAAAGAAAGTGCGTTACATAATTTGTGGAATCTAACCCATGTGTTCTATCTTAAGTGTAAAAAACTCATTATTTTGTGCGAATAACGAAAATAAAAAACTTTTGTTATCAGTTAACGCATCTTTTAAACTTTGAAGAATGTAAGTATTACAACTATGAACCCTTGAGGAGTTCCTTGTAGATAATTATATGAAATTATTTACTCATATACATATGTACATACTCATTCCTATATATATATATATATATGTAAATGTTTGCGTATATGCGAATTTTCCGCCAAATTTATATTTAGCCATTTGGCACGCGTCAAGTTAATCGTCAGTAGAACATGCAACGCAGGTCATAAGAAGCGAAAATTGTGCGTTCGCCTCAATCTTAATTCGTACAATAGCTGGGATACGACTAAAAGATTTCTTTCGTACTAGGTATCGGAGGGCAGCATCGCCGAGAGTGCCGGTCTAAAGGTAGAAGACGTCATAGTGCGGATTAACGACGTTGCGGCGTCACCATTGTCTCACGAGGAAGCCAACCAAGTCATTAAACACTGTGGCAATGTTTTCTACTTTGGTGTCTTTAGGTGAACTTAAAACCAACATATTATATTGAAAAGGAAACTAAGCATTATGCAAATTATTTATGTAGAGAAAATGTTGAAGTTGAAAATGTGCAACCAAAATTTCCTGTCAAGATAAAAGAGCCTGATAGTGTTCCACTCTTAAAATTCTCGAGCGAGGAAACAAGCATAACTTCATTACCGGAGGTAAATGAAGACTTTAGAAATAACCAGTTCATACCGGAATTGCCAGATCGACCTTGCTCTGTGTTATCTGAAACTACGGAAATCAAGTTAGTCGAGGAGGAAATCGCCGCGGTGCTTTCGGGAGAGTCGGAAGTACTGAAAGAGCACAATGTGATGGGGTTTGTTTACAAATTCAATAAAATAATTGCATGTGCCACTGAGTGTATTAACTGCCTACATTAGTGTTAATTTTTGTAGATTATTTCCAAAACCAGGAGTTTGTATGTCTAGCGATGTTTTGCGTTCGTTGAATGAAGACGCCATCAAGACGCAAGCGGAAAAGGTGCAGGAAATGCGCAAATGGTCAACATTTCTTCAAAAACCAAATAGACCGGTGCCAAAGAGCAAACAGCAGCTGGAAGCCGAAAGACGGGCCGCCAACGCATACAAAGTAAAGATCGTCAAATCGGTGCCACGTACTGAAAAAGAGAAGTCTCCAATGGTAAAAATATGTTCATACAAATTGTTGCCTTCACTTATGAGCATTGTTATCGACTTGGTTTTAGCCAAAACAGGAGGAAATCGAAATCAAACCAGTGGCAGTGGAAATGAATGCAGCATCGCCAAAGCTGCCATCGCCTCCAAAAGAGCCAACACCTCCATCACCATCAGATGAGGTAACATCAAGTGAACAAGAACTACCGTTGCAGGACAGTGAATTGCCCAATTTGGAAGAAATTTCTCAAACATCAGAAAACGATGAAGAAATAGATGTACCTAAAGAATATGATACAAATGGAACCACGTTGAAAGAAAGGAAAGATAAAGAAGAAGAAGAAGATGATGTCGTCCCTACAAATGAACCAAATACACCGAAAGAGTCGGATGTTTTAAAAGAGGTCAACGTAATTGAAACTAGTTCAGAAGCACCGACACAAGAAAAAACAGAAGAAGAACTTATTCTAGAAAGGCGACTGGTCGATGTTCAAAAACAGTTGGCTGCGCTTTCGTCGTTGCCCTCCACCATTAAATCAACATTGGATGCAGTCACAAAACAATTGGCTGAAATACTCCCTACTTTCAAGTTGGAACCAGTTCAACTGGATGTCATTGATGAAAACGTAAAACTTGATACGGATTGTGAAAAAAGTGATGAATGTTCCTTTGACGGTGAAAAGATAGAACGAAAGGCTGCAGGTAATTTAAGTTAGAAAGCTAATATGGAGTGATGAATTCGATAGTTTTTATTATATTGCGCACAGATTTAAAAAATGAAGAGTCTAAGCACGTTGAAGAAGAGAATTTTAATCAGGACCAGCATAATCAAGACGGTGATGACTCCGAAGTGGAGCGTATTTCGCAAAATGCCAATGAGCAAATACAACAGCAGGAACAGGAGCTGGAGTCACAAGGTCAATCGGATATCCTCGAGGATAAAATTTCGAAAAAGGCAAAGGTAAATATCTTCATTGTATATTTCTATTTATTCGACTTATTTAACATTCACAACTGCTTTTATTCACTTACACATTCACAATTCGTTATTTGTAAGGCTCTTCAGCTCATTTTAATTGCCACTCAATATTCAATTGAGGCACTTAGACACTTATGTGCATAATCTAAACAAACAAATTTGATTTTTGCTTCCATTACAGCACAATGTACATTTCGAATTGTAATTGAAAATTGTTTTGAATAAACATTTCAAAATTGTTAACGAAAGAACGAACATGAGCATGAACAAATAAAAAGCAACCAAATGTTTAGTAAATGAGAAAATTTTAGCGAATATACGAAAAATTGGGGATAATTTATTTGATATTGGGTCTTGCGGTTCATCATAATATCGTTTAGTTGCCTGCATGCACCTAGGAAGATAACGAGACTGATTCGCATTTTTTGCTTTATGCTTGTCCTCTCCACTCAGAAACACGATGTTATTGGTGAGCTTGAGAAACATTTCGATCGTCAAAGCAATCGGAAACGTTCGAAACGCGCCTTTGGCCCATTGACGCCGTCGTCGGAGCGTCCGCTAGTTCTGCCAGGCGGCCGGAGGTGGTATCGCCCCAAGGACGCCTATAATGATGAATTTATTGCCGAGACGTTAAGTGCCCAGGCGGAGCTAATTACTGGTACTACTCTTGGGTAAGACTTTTATTTCACGATGAGTTTTACACTTCCCGCTCACATTCTATTTTCATTGTCACTCGTTTTTTTGTTTATCATCATCGACCTGTGCAGCTGTACCTTCGAAAGCTCATTATTGGGCTATGACTCAAGGTATTGAGTTTCTCATATTATCTATTTTAGTTCAAGTTAATATTAATAACTATTATCAATATAATTTGCCATGAGTTTCATACGTTATTTACCGTTATTCTTGTACGCAGAGTTAACTTTATGAAGTATCAAAAGCCCGAAAGAAAAATCGATTTGGACCGGAGCGAAGTATATAAAGTAATCCATCACTTAGATCGTAAACCCGTGAGAGGTATTGAAGTACGACCGCCGCTTGTGGCAGCCGAGGACGATATCCGAAAGTCGATTAAGTCTTAGATTGAGAAGACATTTTACTTTTTTTTTTATTTATTAATTAATATATTTTGTTTTCGTTTAAGGAAGTGTATTATAACTTGAAATATGTTGTAACAGTTAACATCCTAATTAATTCTAAAATAATTATTATATTGTTAATAACAATGTTCATAGTTTGGTTCAACTAATGAGGATCGTTTCGAAGTTCCTTCCTAAGGCATGCAGATTGTTTATTTTATTGTACAACATAGACAGTTGGCAAAATCCAAAGAGGCAAGTAAATTTTGAGGAAATTATTGAATTGCAAAATAAATTTTTTGTTGTGTTTAACACGAATTAACACTAAAAATTTGGTCTACACTATATTATGATTTTAATTAAACAAATTTTACATTTTTTTATATTCTTTATAGAGGATTTTAGGTACATACAGCCAGAAAAAAAGCTTGTTTCTCTAACAATCACGCATTCGGTCGATTTCAACCCCATAATTAGGTGCCGCTTAAGTACTCGCAGCAACTTATATAAAAATCACTAACAATAACTCTCTATTTACAAGACATTGACTAATCAACTCAATAAAGGTTTACAAGCAGGCCGCGAATATTTCACATTCACTTAATAATAAATGTGAGCATTTGAAAAGAATTTTGTTATCGTTTAATATATATACATAGATGTGTATATACTTATTTTTCCGAAAGCAATTTTCATTTTAAGTACTTTCATTTCGTTTTGGCATTGAATTTCAATTCCTAAATTATAGTCTTTTCACAGCAATGAAGATTGTTTTAAATTAATTGTTAGAATCATTAAGAAAGTAATCTGTATCAATTCTGATCAGATTAGATGTCGGAACACCCGTCTTTCAACCTTTTTTCGTTTTAAGTCGTTATACATATGAAACATTTATATAGATTATTGTTTTTGACGATATGTGTTTTGAAGAAGCCTGTTCAAATGAAAAAGTTGTGAATATTTATATATATATAAATATATATATAAAAATATAAATATACAGGTTTATATACTGCATGTATTCTTTTCTAATGTGATCTATGTATGTGTAGTTCGATAAATACTTTTGTAATACTTTCAAGTTGTGCCTTAAACTTAAATTACGTTTTGGGAACCTAACAAATATTGCTCCAAGTTTTGTTACAAGTTTACTTTAGACTATTTCTTTTAGAAATTAGGATGAAATGATAACTGCCCTTGCAAGTTTTAAGCTGGAATTGGAGCTTGTTCATAGAAATCAGGTTCATCCTCATTTGACTTTGGCTCGCTTCCATCCAACTGTTAAAAGAAATCCATATTATAAAAGCAACAAGATAATTTGTAGCTAAAATATACTTACCGCTTGCAATTCTTCGGGCTTGTAGAGGGATGCTAACTTCTGGCGTAAGGGCACCATCATAATCAAACAAAAAGGAAAGGCCAATGAAAACTTTGAGGATTTCACAGTCCAAAGCATAGCAAGCATCATCACCTGGATTGTTGTGAACAGGTGCATTTTCCAAGGACGTACACGTTTTACATAAGGAGTCGGGGGATAGTGCTTTACTGGCACAAAGTACAGTCTTACTCTATAGAAGAATTTGTGTTTAGACACTAGTATTATTAGCCGATATGTACACATGATCACTTACCGCTCGAAGAACTGCACTCCGCTCATAGAAGCGATACCCATGTAAAGAAAGACTCCGAATAGCACAGCCAATGGTATGAGACGCAAGAGCGGACTCATAAGTACCGAGAGACCGACCATAAGCGCAACAAAAAAGCCAGACAGCCGTTGCTCTTTGACATCGATAATTCGAGCAGACTCACCGGGAGCATGAGTTCTAAAGACAGCAATGAACCAAAATTAGAATTGTATTTAAACCCAATCGACTTAGCAAAGTACCGTGACATTATGGTTACAGATGAAACGTGAGTAACAGAGCGTACTGTGGCTGCACAATGCCATGGCATGCCAAAAAAGCCACAGAAAGTGTTGAGGAAACACAGCAGAACAATATCCCAATGTAAGCCCGAACCTTTTTTGAGACCTCGTTCTGGTTTGTCCACGATCAACTCGGAAATTTGGGACTCCATAAAGATGAGAATATACACAAGCATTGCTGGAACCACGCACGCAAAAGGAACCCAAGTCTCCATTGGGTCGAAACCGATCAGCCAACCACGCTTTGTAGGATCGCTGGGCGAAAGGCCCTCGGGCACGCTCAGCTTTTCCGTGTACACTTGCGGTATTAGATAATCGACTGTGACAAATATTGCTATCGATATTGGTACACCGAAGTCGCCAAGCGCGCGGCGGGCATTTCGGCCCAGGAAGTGCGAGTTGCGGAACAGTTTCAGATAATAGGCAACAGTGAACGTGGATAAAGTAAGTATTGTGCAGAAGAGTGCTGTATTTGGTTGATTAGTGGGAATCTTGCTGGTGGCTGAAATCGCTACTGACATGGTGTCATTTGTTGTCGCATTGGAAAAAGTTTCGTTTCCGAAGTGATCTTCATGATGTACAAGAGTAGGCGGCGGCAAGTTGTAGTCCGAAAGAAGTGGGTTATCTCTGTAGACCGAAATAAGTTTCGTGAGGGTCTCGACAATATAAATGAGTGTGATGAGTGCAGAGAAAATCTCTTGTGTGAAGCGTGTTAACAATCGCACATAAACACTACCCTCGAAGGCTGAAATGCAAAGGGCAATTACAGCCAGCCAAATTCCGATGTAGACACGCACGGCAAGGAAACTGAAGTTGTTCTCCTTGCAGAAAATATTCAACGCTTCATCAAAAAGCAACAGCGGCCCTGTTGTGCCAATGATGACGAGTGGTTGGCAAGAGAGTGTGTGAAAGATAACGCCAACAATTGAGCAGCTGAGCAAAGTTTCGGAAATTCCAATGAGGCTATTAGTCTTTGCCGATGCAAGACCACCAAACGTAATCGCGGTCGACATGCACGCAAAATACATGAAAATAGTCGCAGCAAGTGTTTCGGTATTGAGACCATCGAGTATGTCGCTTTTATACATGGGAAAACGTCGTTTGAGATCATTGCGTAGACCACCCCAGAGACGATGTGTCTTCTCAAGTGGACTAGGTTTTTTCTTCTTGCCGTCATCGTCGTCATCATCTCCACCGTAATCGTCACCACCGCCTGATTTACTTATAATCAATACTTTCTCCTCTTCCTTTGTTCCTAATTTAATCATCTCACTATCGCGCTTAACTTGCAAAGCTTGTATTTTACGATTTCTTATCCAATCCTTTTTGGCTTTCAACTCTTCGAAAGGTAGTAAATCATGCCGATCCCACTTGCCTGGCGGCAACACTATAGAGTCATCTAAGAACTCGTTGATGGCTGAGAGCAGATCCTTGCGATCATCCGCCTTGTATGCAATCTCATGGAAAGTGTCATTGGCCATGAGCGTCGATATTGAGCGACCTACTTCATGATAATCCAAATCAAAGTTACGTGGACCTAACAGCACAAACATAAATCGCACCGGCACTGGTACTTCGGTTAAGGTCGGCATAAGCACGCCCTCCGTAAGACGAACGAATGCAATTGTTGGCTGATCGAGAAACTCAACAGCGCCAACCTGTAAATTGGTTGATTTTTTATAAAGAGTAACAAAAAACGATTTCAAATAAAGTTACTCACCAAGACTGTCGTTGCTTCTGCTCCAGCGGGAATTCGCTTCAGTATAGTATCATTCTGCATCTTTTTCAAATCTTCTTGTGATGAAGAGTATTGATCATCCTTCATGTCAATTTTCAGCTCATTACTACGCTTACTGCCGCCTATTTCGCTGGCTGGCATTATTTTAATCTTCTTATCGTCGGTGCCAGAAAGATTCTAACAAGAGGAAAATAATAAATGTGATTAATTGAAACATATTTATTCGAATCTCGTATTAGTAAACAAATTTTGGCATGCAACAAATTATAATTTACATAAGCAGATACAATATTTAAGGGGTATACTAATCACAAATACAATAAACATTTTATATAACTAAAATATTGTAAAATTAAATTAAAAAATTGAATTTGAATTTATGGCAAGTCCCAATTACAAATTTTGTGTACAATGAAATCTTCTTCTATCGAAACCGAAAAACGAGGAAACTTTGAGTTTGGGGTTCAAGGAGAAAACTACGAAATAAATTTAATGCGAAAATAAACACGTTACACCGAGATACGACATCATCGAGTGCCTTCGATTCTCGGATGGTGGACCGCAGTTTTGGAAAGTGCTCGCATCAGAGGGGGCGTTCGGAGTGATGCAAATCGAACGGCGTGGTAAATTGCACAACTGCTGCAAATTTAACTGTTGCAGCTGATGCCGCTGATGTTGGTGTTGCTGACTATGCTGACTATGGTGTTCTTGATGCTGCTGCTGCGGCTGGGAGGACTCGACGCCGATCCAAGGCAGCTTATGTGAGCAAAACGGATTGGGTTTGTTTAAATAATACTTGTGGACATTTTATTAAGTGTGTTTCAATTTAGAAACTTTTCCGTTATAGTATAAAATTTAAGTTTCTAATTTAATGAAATAAACCAAAACTGCAACAGTTCTGCAAAATAGTATGTGGAATGGATTTATAATGAAAGTGTTTAAGTATGATGCAACGAAATACATGTATGTATGTAATTGTTTTTGAATGTAAACAATGAAAAGTTTTAAGACGACATTTAAAAATTGGTCATATCACGAAGCGTGGAAATGAAATTGAAGCAAATTTTTATAAAAATAGAGAACAAAGAACTCTACATTTCTCAATTTACATAAAAAATGTTTAAGATTGAGACTCTTCAGTAATTAAAAAAATAATTATGTTTAAGTTAAAATGAAAGCCTGTGAATAAGCAAACTAAATAAATTCGATTAACTAGAAATATTTAATACATGGGTTAGTATACTTTTTATTTAATTTAATTTTTACTTTAAGAGATTTCACATATTTAATGTTTATAATAAGCATACCTGTAGGCTTGTATAGCTGTTGTACTTCCGTTTTGTGAATGGAAAGCCAGTTTGGTGCTCGTTGACATGGCGATGGCGTAGCAGGAGCGAGCGCATCACAGCGGGTTTGTCGTTTACGTCGATCAAATCCTCGACAACCATCTAATTTAGACAGAAGCAAACACTTATTACAGACTATGGTTTCATGTATAAGTTTAAACTGACTTGTTCCACGATTCGATAAGCGATAGCGGGAAGATCCTTCTCACTCATATCCAACAGCACAACACCCGTTTCCAAACAACGACGCAAATTTAAAAGTGAATGGAAAGACAATGACGCAACATGTGGCTTGCCCCAACGGTCAGAGCCTTCCTCGACATCTTCTTCATATTTTATCCAACGTGCTGTCTCCTTCCATTCACGATCGTCCCCCACTCCGGTAAGTTCATCCAATTGCACAAAGATCTGTTGGAAAAACAAGCAATTTCAATCAATTTGTTACGTCTTTAGTTATTTATTTATTTGTTTTTTGTTTAAGTATAGATAACAAATCTTACCTCATGAGGACTGCGATCAATTGCGGGTCTCTTAGTTTGTAGCGTCGTGATGCTGATTTGTGGCAAATCACGCACTTTGGTAGTTGAATGGTGAATTTTGTGACGTCGAAGTGCTCGCGGATCGTCAGAGCGATGCGAACTCAACTCGTTAAGATCAGCTTCCTATTTCGGAATTGGTGAAGTAAAATCAAGCATTATTTTGTAATGAAAATTCTATTTGAGACAAAAAAATATTTGCACCTCTAAGGCCGTATCCTCAGGTTGGACAGAAACTCTGCGCGCTCCTGCATCGCCGTTCTCATCAAGTGTCTTTTTGGGATCCACGCTGTCTTGATGTGAAAACTTGCGTTGTCTATAATACTGATGACGACTGTAATGAATAGTTTGAGAAGTATGAGTGATTAGCAGAAGTATGTGATTTAAATCAAGTTGAATTGTGGTTGACTGATTACCTCTTACGGCGTTTGCGTTCATGCAATTGATCAATTGGCTGATCGTCGTAATTTAGGGTCGGCGGTACAACAACAGATTTTTTCTTGTCACCAAATTGCACACGTTTCTCGTCGGCTGAATTGTCCGAGTGATCACCGTGACCGGCACGCTCGGAAACTAACGGGAAATCTTCAGGTATAACATCTTCATAATTCTGGTTTGGATTGTTCAATGGCTCAGTTTGACTTTCGTATTCCGAATCCTCTTCAATATTTAGGTCGTTTGCGCGATGAACTAAAAAAAATCATCGATAAGGATTTAGGTTTTCTTTTCTTGACTTTGTAAATTTTTTATGCAATTGAACCGATGCATACTGCTATTTTTCTTGAAGGTGCCAATTGGCTGTTGGTTTGTATCTTGGAAGGTAGTTACATCAAATTTATCCTTACGCGCGCTCGAACCGGCAAAAACTTTTTCCATTTCCGAGTCCAACAAGACTTCATCTGGATCTTCATTGCCAGTCTAAAAGTGAATTACAAATAAAAAATTGAAATTAACACAATCGAAATTAAAAACAATCATCATATGTGTTGTGGTGCGTTACGACGCCAATTGTGCCTCAATGCCTTTTCTTTACAATTTTCAATTAAAACTCTATAAAAACTCAGTCACATGATGGCAACGGCAATCGTTGATTTTTTGCATGACGTTGTCGACGTTGCCGCTGTCAACATCAACATCATCATCATGATCATCACTCATCAGCAGTCGTGATGATGAGTGAATGCAAGCATTTTAGATATTGAAACCCGTTGTGTGAATGCATCTGCAGATCATTTTTGCTACATTCTTGTGCAACGGCAGTCGATTAGCAAAACAAATAAAAAATAAAATAAAAAACGACGAAACAGTTTATTGTCGATGTATTTTTATTTGTTTGAATCGTTCGGGCGGTGGGGTTAAGTTCATGCACACGTCAAAGAGTCGCGAAAAGTTGGCTTGTATCAAAATGTAACAAAAAAAAAAAACTCTAAGAACGCTATTTTAGACCTTGCCGGAGATTAAATACTCTTCACGTCCTATTTTGTCTTAGGAATCTAATTTTTCTTTACCTTAATAGCCTGTGTACGAATTTTTGTTGTTTTTATTGTAGTCGCTCATTGGGATCCAAAGATATGAAAATCCCTGACTTCGGCTTTACGGGGGCGGCCATTTTTTGATTAAAATATTTCTCACGCCTCACTAACAACATAAGATCTATGATAACTTTAAAACTGTGGGAAGAGATAGTATATACACAGATTTTGATATGATTTTAATTTTCGTTCAGAAGATACTTTAACTTTTAGAATTTTAAAATAAGTTAATTTAAGCTGTTAAAGGTTGATATGTAGTTATATTATGAAATAAATCTAAACAAGTTAGGAAACAATTAACTGATTAAAATGTTCAGTCAATATTAAAATCTATTACACTTTTATCGCAGTGAATACAATTACAACTTTGTACTGAAGTTTGTAAGAGACGAAGACTTTTTCGACCATAAAAAGCATATATACATTCTTAATCAGCTCGACGAAAGGACACGCAATTTTGTGTAAAGTTTTGAGATTTAATATTATATTAACCGTCTATTATAAAAACCAGTAAGGACGCTATCTTCAACAAGGCTGAAGATTGTGTACTCTTCACGCATTTCCCTGTGCCGCGCCCATTTTTTTGACTGAATCTATTTTCTCTTCATCTTTTTAGCGTATATACCAATTTTCATTGTTTTTGCTCATTAGGTACCGGAGATATGCAAATTATTGATTTTGCCTATAAGTGGGCGTAGCCATGCCCATTTTTTGATCAAAATGGTTATCATGCCTCCCTAAGAACATAAGTGTGAAGTTTCAAATCGATGGGTTAAGAAACAAAAAAGTTTTCCATACAACAACGTGAATCTTGGTTCTCTTCCACTTCTTCATTTTGTATGGCAGGTACCAGTTCCAGTTGTTCGATCTCAATGAAACTTTCAGGCATTGTGTTGGACTATGTAAAACTACTATTTCAGCTCGATAGCTTCAAAACTGAGGGACTAGTTTGCATACCTACAGACAGACATGGCTAAATCAACTCGTCTTGTCGTCCTGATCATTAATATACGATATATTTATTTATTATCTAGTTTGAAATAAATATTTCGATCTGTTACAAACTCTTTGACACACTTGAAGAGTACAAAAATGTCCCAACACTTACTTACAGACATAAAAGCCTAACCATAAAGGTGGTGGCCTGTTTTGTATGAGAAAGTCTCATTTTTGAAAAAAATGATTGCTTTTTGCTTGTTGGGCTTGACTTAACTTGACTAGACGGTTAATATAACATTATATCTCAAAACTTAACACAAATCAGGTAGTAAACACAGGTAGGTAGAAGCGATCGAGCTAAAATTTTGCACAGAGTCTTAGAATTTATTACGATGAATCATTGGTCGGAACCAGCCATATCGAATTACTGGAACTGGTAGCTCCCAGACGAAATGAAGAAGAAAACCAAATTTGAGTCGTTGTATGGAAAATGGCTGAAATTTCAAACATAGTAGCTTCACATAGTCCAACACAATGCCTGAAAGTTTCATTGAGATCGGGCAACTGGAACTGGTACCTGCCATACAAAATGAAGAAGAGAAAGAGAACCAAGATTCACGTCGTTGTATGGAAAACTTGTTTGTTTCTTAATCAATTGAATTGAAACTTCACTCTTATGTTCTTGGAGAGGCTATTTTGACAAAAAATTTCAAAATGGCGGCTCGAGTGGCGGTGATAGAAGGTCGCAAAGTGAAAATTCGGAAAGAGCAGTCCAAAATCCATTTTCAAAACTCCCGCAAAACTTTCCAGGTAACCCCTTTTTTACGACTTGCTTACTGTATTATTTGTTAAAATTTACTTTTATAAATATAATAACATAGCACATCATCTAAAAGGTGAAACTTCAATCTACAATTTTTTCGTTTTCTAGTTCGTTTTTTTTCGTTCAGAAGATACATTTACTTAAAGTTCAAAATAGGTTGTGGTTCATTTAAACTGTGAGCGGCTATAAATTCATACATATCGGCATAAATTTTATGGTGCCGTGACGTTTATTTATATCCTTGTCAAAGATAAGCAAATGAGATAAACACGAAAGTCATTTATGAACTATGAACGTAATGTCACGATAATTAATCGATAAAAATAGACTAGCCATGTCGGGCCTTCAAGTATTCTGTACCACTTACGCCAACACATAAAAATTTAAGCAGAATCGCCTGATAAAGCGAAAGTGCATGCGAAGGCTGTTTAAGAGTTCAAGACAAATTTAATTCAACAACAATTTAAAAGCCTATACGCCATCAAACCTAACAATTGGTGGTAATAGTGCGTAGTGTAATGATAGAAAATCATATCAAAATACGACAGTTCAGTTCTCAAATTGAGAAAAAAAAAAATAAAAAAAATAAAAAAACAACTGAGCCTCGGCCTGGACAAAGTTTATGTGTATATGTATATACATCTACGTACTTGTATGTGTGAGTGGTTGTGTATTCTAAGTTGCGTTTATGGCACTCAGCGCGTTTTCAACGCGGGAATATTTTTTCAAGGTCTTCCACTCGAGCAACACTTCCGTTTTACAAATATGTATGTAAATTTGAAAGTTCTCACAAATAGTTTTCAAAATTAAAAATGTTCATGTCATCAATACACTTAATTGTTCGTCAATTTACTTTCACAATTTCATGGCACTTCGGTTCATTAATAACTACAACAAATTTGTTAATTACAGCATGAACGAACGGTAGCATGGCTAGGAGAGGTGAGACAGCTTTGATGGAGAAATGCTGCGGTAAGGTGAAATGAGATGTGATATGACAAGTCAAGGTGGGGAGGCGAGGCGAGGCAAGTGTTTGTGTGCATTTCACTGTGTTCAGCTTACCTGTGTATGCTGATAAAGTTAATGAATATTTAATTTTAGTTTATCAATTGGTATTGGAATTTCACTCAGGTACACTGGGCATCAATCAACAAGCCAAAAGGATTTACGGGAAAAAAAGATAAAAAGATAAAAAATACGAGCAGCAGCAGCGCACATGAAATAAACGTTCAATTGGAAACGATTCGGAACAAATGCTTTAAAGTTTAGCTCGCACGGGTGCTGGCAGCAGCAAAAGCGAGCAGCAGCACCAGCAATGAGCAGCAAACGCAAAAAGTTCAGCTGGTGAAAATTCTGCGTCGGCGCACGACTGCCACTACTATAAAAAATGCCCACATTGTTGTAGCATAGTTCATGGTGCTGGAGCATGCGACAGCAAAACAGCTGATTAGGAGCTTACAATTGCACATACGGTAGGCACAGCTGATTTCAAGGTCATACGCTCGGTTCCGGTAGCTCAATGCTACTCATACTGCCCGTACACCCACTATTAATAACAGATAAGATTAGTTTGTACCGGGGTGCAGTGGTGTGGACACCGTGATCGCACATACGTATAGTAAAGGTGAAGGTGATAAGCTTAAAGTGCTTGTATCTAAAAATAAACTCAGGTAAAGAAAAAAAAAAGTAGCTTTCTATTTTTATGTTTTATCAAAGTAATTTGCTGAGCGTCGAATTAATTATATCAGATAAAATCGTGTTGATTTTAATAATTCAAACAAGAGCATAAGACGTGCAAGCTTATGTAACAGGTTATCAAAACACATTCGCTGAAGCTGAAATCGAGTGTGCATAAATTATGATGCCAATCAGTTATTTTTTTCTTCCTTTTTAGATTGTTTTGGCGGCATGTGCAATCCATAAAGAAAGCTTTGAAAAAAACCGCGAAGTGTGCAGCGAAAGCTCAAAAGCTAACATGAACCCGCCTTCATTGGCTAACAAAAGCACAATTTTTCAGCGTAAGAAGAGCGATTCAAGTAAATATGCTGTTCATAAATGGTTTTCAGTCAGATGTGACACGTCAATTCGTTTTTATTAATAGCCCTTTGCGGCAGAACAGCTAAAAATGCACTATTGTCTGAGAGCAAATGACGTTGGAGGGCAGTGGGAGAAGAAGCAGCAACAGCAGCAGCAGCCGTCGTCAGTAACTCACGGTCAACACACATTGTACAAGGTCATGCCACATTGCTCTCAGCATAGTGTGGGGTGCGAGGTAAATAAAAAGCTTTATACGTGTATAAGGCGTTTTCTGCTTTCACTTGTGGGAAACGAACAGAGCAACTGAAGCGTATTCTTGCCTTTGATAATTCTCTCGCTTGTGCAAAAATAGACTGACAAGAAGTCTAATATTTTTGTCAGCTGCGTAGGTGGGCGAGAGTGGCTGTTGGAATAAGGACTCGCGCTTTTATATCTTAATTTTTTTTTTGTTAAGGGCGGTGACAACAGTCAACAGTTGGTCGACCATAACGAGTGTCAGAATATCACTCGAATAACAACACCTGCTATCCGTCCTTGACCACGATTATTGATTCATAGTTGTAACGCTTTGTTTCCTTGCCCTTCAAATAATCGAGAATGCGTTTGAAAAGCTTCCGACCTGGCAATTTGCCTGCTAAAGCGTTGACGCTGCGATTATGCTTGCATGCCTTGGAAGTTCCGTTACGAAAAACTCGCGCTACAGATTCAACTTGAAGATTTCAACACTGTTATGTAATAATTTCAGATCAGTTGGAATGTTATCACCTGAGGCAGTGAGTCAGCAGCGTTATGTCGACAAAATGTATTGATTGATATGAAGGAGCTCTTTTGTCGATTTGTAGGGTATTGAATGTTCAAAAAAATAAAAATAAAAAAATAGTATTTGAAATCGAAACCGGTTTGTAATTTGTGTCACTGACTGCTAGTTTGGGCTGCGACCGTTGAACAACATGCGGAACATTTTGCAAAATCAATAACAATTGTTTGACGATGACATTACGTTGCAATTGAATTGAAATCGAAAGTTATAATCTCACGCACTAACAACATGGAAAAAACCATACGAAAACAAAAATTTACGGCCGTGAATCGTAATAAACAAAATCAGTTTGAAACCAAAGAACCGTTTATTTGTAACATTTTTGGGATAGCTTACCTTTTTTTTAGTGTTGAATCCCAGAAAGGAGAGTTTGCGCACGTTGTTTTCACGTCCGCTCGCCGAGCTAAAACTCATTTTAGCGTTGATCTTCTCTAGCTCGGGTAACAAAAATGGATTTATCTTTTCGCTTAAGTAGTTTGCGCACGCTACACTTTTTGCATTGAAAACAGCCTCCACGTCTCCAAGTGCTCGATGAAGAATGGCATTCGCTTGTTTGTAAAGTGATCAGCGCGACGGTTTCTGTTCAAAATAACTACAAAGTAGAGAAGCATTGTTGTTTTTATTAATAGATATGTAACATTTCTTAAAATCGAAGAATGACACAAACAAATTCATAAAAATAAATAAATTAAACAATAAAAAAACGACATCGCCACTCAATTAAAGTCACGCAAAACACGCAATATCAAAAAATGATTGGACCAGGAGCAGGAAACGGTTGACGGGACGTGGGAAGAGTTAAATGGCTGGCGGGCAGCAAATGCAACAATCACGCGACTTCAACTGTTACTCGTGATCAATTTAGCTAAGATGGCCTGGGATAAAGCACCGAAAACGAAGAAGGGAGACATTCGATGACGGCGCTTGTGAAATAGACTTAATTGACCGTCATTACAGTGAGTTGATAGTCTCCATGAGCTTGAACGGAGTGGCACAACACTTGGACAGACAGGCAGACGGACATATTGTCTGCTTTTGTGTTCTCATTGTTGTTGTTCAACGACAAAATTGTGAAAATATTGGTTTGACATCGTAATGTGTTGAATATATGTACATACATATATACATATCTATATATTTATTATAATAAGTGAACGTATCTGATGCAATGATACCACTCAAAGCAATGCCAAAAGGATACAACAGCAAGTTATAAACCCTTGATCACTTTTCCGAGATAGAATATTTTTAAAATGACTATTGTTGTCACACTCACTGTAAATTATTTGTATGTTTGTTGATTTTTTTTTTTCCAAAGAGGCTCGTTATAACAACTTGTTGCGTTTCAATTGAACGCAATAAAACCGAAAGAAATAACAATTAAAATTGATTTTTAACTTGTACTATTTGAGCTGCGCGCGTTTTATCAGACCCACATGCGATTCGACAATTCAACAATCGTTGCGACGACTTGAAACAGCACCCGAAACCGATACTGACACCAAATGAAGTTCAAAGCGAACTGAACCGGATCGATCGAATGAACGGACAAGTTGAAAATCGAATTGACGCGATTTGGACTCAATGGCAAGCAATGCGCATTTGGACCTGTTGCGGAAACGAACGAATTTATGTATGCGCTCCTAAGAACATTTCAAATTTAATATTAACGACAACGAATGGCGACTTATTTCGATGTGTGTGTCTTTTTGCATTTGTGTGAGAGTGAGTCGGGTCTGTCGCGTTGGGTCGACCGGTGGCAATTTGCCTCGGCTGGGTTCGGGACTTCCGATACGCGAGAGAATGAGAGTTTTTAGGCGATTTTGAACGTGTATAATTCAAAGTATCGTTGTGTTGTAATTTTTACTATTGGTGTTGTTATTGGTTTTGTATTGACAATAAAAAAAATAAAATGAGCAAACTCAACGAAGTCCATAGAGTCTCGTGCCGATGTCAACACCAACGTTACGGTCGTAGACTTTGTTGTTGTTGTTGTTATTGTCGTTGGTGTTATTATTGTTGTTACTGTCGTTGTCATAGAATTCGTTTTTACTGTTATTAGTAGTTGCTAAATATTTTATTTACTCATAGTTTTGTAGTTCTTTAAATTTTTTTTTTTTTTATATGCAAACATCATGCTTTTCGGATACGTAATCGTGGGTGTTTTCATTGAAAATTTTTGTAGGACTTCTTTTTTTTCATTGACTCTTATATAATTACATTTATGCAGACATGTGTCTAAGATTTAGTTAGTTTGTTGGAAAAAGAGTATGATGTATTTATAAGGACATACGTATGTATGTATGTTCCTAGATTTTTTAGTGTACGATTAGTATATATGTACATTGAGTTACGTATATACATAAACATATAAGTTACATATTTTTAGCAGTATATTTTCGTTTCGTTAAAGAAATAATCTGAAATGTGTGCTGTTTAGCACTGTTTATGGTATTAAAAACATATTAAAATAAAATTAAAAGTTGGCTTTTAGGTGAGAAAGTCGTCAAATCTTACTCGTGACTCGTGATTTCGTGATATCACAAACTAAATAAATAAATTTACGCCTTTTTATTGAGTTATTAAAAATTTTGATATGCCATACATTTTATATTTAAAATATGTATACATCATGAGTTTGTAGAACAAAATGTAAATTTGGCTTTGCAAAGCAATTTGAAGTAAAAAAAAATTAAGTATTGATTGAACTGGGAAGGGTTTTGAACACTCCTCCGTGTGTGGATAAATAGGCAGAACCGAAAATCAAGGGGGCGTAACCACTTCAACGATAAGGAAAACAAAAGTTTTAAAATGTTATACATAAACAAATATGAAATTATTTAAAACGCAAAACAGACAAAAACATTTCATTACACACTTCCGAAGGTTAAACAAAAGCCATAAAACGTGTAAATCACAAGCAAAGAACAAAATCTTAATAACGATTTAAATCAAACGATCCATTTTATGGCGATTCATATATGATTCCAGACACCTTCCGATCGTCTGTCTTCATTTGGGCTCAACATGTTTGTTTTAATAATCACTTCAAACTAAAAATAAGACCCAATTTGTCAAGTCACAATCGTTTGTCTTCAAAATGCCTGTATTTAACACTTAATGCATGGACATTATTATTTATACTTTTGTTCTTTTTTCTGTTTTGCTTGGATTTTGCCGGCAATCGCTCATCAATTATAGCAACAACAAATTCAACCAAAAATACTTAGTTTACTTGATATAGTACGTTCGAGGACATTACATAACACTCACTGGTATGTACTCTATTTGCAACAATAAGAACAATAAAATCAACGTCGACCATAACCAAAACAACAACAATTGCAGTGATAAGCGATGCCAGTAAATAATCGTCTGACTTGGTTTGTCATTGGATAATTGATATGAATTTTTGCGTATGCTTAATCAAAGCAATTCTTCGCAAAAATCCAATTAATCAGAAAGAAAACCAAAACGATCTGACAAACAAAATGCGATATGTCAATTATGGAAAGTAAACAACTGTTATTAATAGTGTCATTGATACCGTCATACAGCGTTGTCTGTAAAAATATGTGGCGCCCTTCCACTATAGTGGAAAATTCTAATCGTTAGCACTTTTTATACTCCAATCGTGCCCTCACCTTATCGAACGCATGGTGCGTACCTGCTTTCCATTCGTCGGATGATATAATTTAAATAAGATGTGATGTCTGCGCATTGAATTTTTAATGTCAACAAAAGTAATTAAATACAAGTACGTCATATATTTGAATCTAATAATTTATAATGTGTGACAATAATTCAAATTCGTTGAAGTGTCTATAAATCTTATGTTTGATACAGAAGGTATTTTTCATTTGTTGTTGCGATTAAAGTCTCTCTATGGACAAGCACAAATGGCTACTTATCACTAATATTTATAGTTCGTAAACTCTAATTGTAGGTTTATAACACTATTGACTTTATCTGACGCCGCCACTTGAGTCACTTAGGCAAGTCGTTGTCGGGCATTAAAAGTTTAAAGCCCAAAGCCAACAACTTTTCAATGTGAAAAGTAAAAGTTTGCGTGCGCCTGCGTTAATTTTAGTTTTGTTTTTATTGTTTTAATAAATAAACTTTTCCTATTGCAAGGTCGGGGAAACGGGTAAATCACACAATTTCTGCCCAACACTGACGAATCGAATTGAGTTGAGACAAACCGACCCGAGGAGAACCAATCAGCACCAACCGATGCAATAATCAAAGTGCGTTTGCAAATTCCAACAAAATGTGATCACTTTTCAAAAATGTTTCGACACTCAATGATACTTCAACGTAAAATTGCAATTGCTGTGGAAACCGAATACCAACTGTAAATAAACAAATAAACGAACAACAAATAAAGTTTGTTAGTAACGGCAAATAAAGTGAAACAAAGTCAAGTTGAGTCAATCAGTCGTTGGTAAATGGTAGATGGCTGCAAAATACAGCAAATTGATGGCTAACCATAATAGTACAAGTAATCGAAATATAATGAGAGGAGAGCAAAGTGCGAGCTATTGCGACATTTATTTACTCAGGGTGCAACTCTCGCCATATCAACGCCCAATGAGGGAAGGGTGGCGTTGTCGAGACAGTAACATTTATAGAGTAGGTGGCAGTGACGACAAACGGGCGAACAATTAGCATTTGTTTATCTTCATGTTGTACAGACTAACTGAATACCAAACACAAAACATAATTAATCAAAAACAAAGAATAGTAGTATACAAAACCGATAAGCGAATATTTTAGCTTCCATGAAATCGAAAACGGTTTACACTTGATAAAAAAAAAAGTACACTGCGTTCAACAATTTTTGTTTGAATTCGAATTCTTAGTCAGACAGTGAGTGGCTAAGCAAGTCAGTGAGCGAGTAAGTGAATATTTGTAAATAATCGAACAGCTGTTGATTTTCTTTATTGTTGCGTCGTCGATTTCAGCCGGCAAATCGGTGAATAAATAAATGAGTACATTTTTTTTATTTATTTTTCGCCGATTTCGAAACAAATTCAAACAAACTCCCGTGATTATGAATTACGATATATTTTCATATGGCAAATTGTGTTCTTTATTACTTTTGTTTTATTTCCATCTGTTGATTGTAATTTTCTTCGGAGTAATTTGTTATTGTTTTTGTTTTTTTTTAAATGGTTAGTCACTAAACATTTGTGTCACGCTCGTATTATTTATTTGAACTTCTCTTTCTTTTATATACTTTTTATTTTTTATTATTTTTTTTCTTTTTGTTCTACATTGTTTTCTCAATAAAATATCGCTTTAAAGCCGCCAGAACAATAAAGTGTTCGAATCAGCGTCGTCGCATATAATGTGTATGTATGTGTGTACATAAATTACTATTCTTTCCATTGTCACACACGTTTTCAGTTTTAGTTTTATTTTCTTATTTTAAGTTATCTTTTCGAAAATCTTTTCCGCTACTTGTCACTCAAAAAAGTCAAAATACACTTTAGTATCCAATTCCAAATGATAGAAAAACACAACAAGCAACGTCAACCGCGAAAATTTTCATTTTAAAAAGAAAACAATTGGCACGTACTCGAATTTGCGACGCGTTTTCCTCTCGTCGGATTTTAAACGAAAGTAAATCTTTCACAAATTGCTGAATTCCTCCTTGGCCGCCGCTGTGAAATGCGTCATTCCAACATGGTCAGACGATCGGTCACTTTACGATCTTGAACTGTTGTTGTTGTGGAAATATTTTGTACACATAAACACAAAAAAAGAAGAATTTTACCTAGAACACCGTTTCGGTTTCTTGTTTTTGCACAAACTTCTTCTTCTATGCGACTGGAGTCGAGAAACGGCAAAAAAAAAAAAAAGTTGAAAACTTTGCGAAGCACACAAAAGTGATTTTAAGATAGAAAATTTAGTGGCCAACAAAGAGCAAAGCCGAATGCGGAGCGCGCGCACAATCAATACACAAACTTGAACTTGTTCGCGCGGCGGCACGTTTAAGAGCAATGATTTACTGTTTATCGGGACAGCACGTTTTTAAACAAAAATTAAATAAAATCCAATGCAGCCCCGTGAGACTTTATCGAAACTTACACACCCTACACATGAATTCGGTACTTATTGCAAAGCCATAAACGAGTGTTGACTGCCAAGTGTATTGCAAAATTACTATTGTATTATATATGTACATGCCATTGATGTCTTTGAACATAATAGGGAAAATATACACTTATCTTCCATAGCATATTTTAATGATCAATCAATTGAATGAAGGGTGCCTGAAGACAGAAGAGAGAGAAAACCATAAAAATAGAGCGGAAGCAAAGAGCGGCGGCAACTGATCGACGGACTCTTGTCAAGATTTGAACGAAAATTTCGAAACAAGAGTTAACAGGGTGCCACTAAAAACGATTAGAAAGAAAACCAGCGCAATTTTTGTTTCTTCTGTATTTACACCCTGTATTTTAAGGTACAAGGCTAAATTAGTTTTTTGAACATTGAAAATGTGTGTAGCACCTAAACGGAAGCGTGGCAGACCCAAAACAGAAAAACGCTATATACTGGAACCAGTGGATCTACGAGAGTGAAAATTGGTATATATGGAAACGTGTTTCGATTGAAAGTGGATCTAAAATATCGTTAGAAGATGTCCATAAATTATGTTACGCTTTTTATTATCGAAACTTAGACCCCCCCTCCCTCAGTATCTAACATGAGGTTTTGTTAAAAATTTGGAAAAAAAAAATACTAAATTAATGAACTAAAAAGTTCACTGTGGTGGGAGCTTTCCTTGACAGGCATTCGACCGAGTATGGCATGTTGGGCTGCTCTGCAAGCTGAAGAGTCTTTTACCACCCCAACTTTGGTTATTAGTGAGCAGCTAAGAGGAGTCTTGTACCAAGACGATTTGTGCTGGTGTCCCTCAGGGAAGCGTTTTGGGTCCAACTCTCTATATTCTATTCACTCACGACATGCCTTCTGTGTCAGATATTCCACTTGAAGATCCACAAGATTTTATCATTGCCACAATTGCAGACTATACAGCCATCTTCGCCAGAAACAAGTGTATCTAAGAAGCAACGGACTCATTGCATTGCAATTTCGAAGTTTGGACTCGAAATGTTACATACGCCTTACGGCGGAATGTTTGTCCGAGGGGTTTTTATAGACAACCAACTAATTCAACATCATGCAGGATACAATTACCTGGGTGTATATTTGGACAGGCGGCTAATATTTAAATCACACATAAATAACATGACAAAATCCCTTAGTCTGAGAGTTCGAAAATTGAGTTGGCTTCTAAATTGTAGGAACAACTTATCGCTAAATAATAAAATACTCATTACAAAGCCATAATTGCTCCTGCTTGGCGGTACGGTTTGCAGGTGAATGGAAGTCAAAACTAAGAAAAATCAAAGTACTGCAGGCCAAGACGTTACGCATGATATCTGGTGCCCCATGGTACATGCGAACGGCAGATATTGAAAATGATTTGAAAGTGCCCAAAATTGACGACATTATAAATGTACAGCCCCAAAAATATATGGAGAGATTAAATAATGATCCCAACCATTTAGCCAGGCGGCTGTTAAGGCGACGCAGAGTGGGAGGCATGTAGCGGGAAGAAGACTAAAAAGATCGCATCCAGGTGATCTGGCAACTAGTTCATTTTATGTTTAATTTAATTTAATTTCCTTTTATTCTTTTTTATTATTTTAAGTTGCTTTGTCATTTTTTGTACATAATTTAATAAGTTGTTTTTTATAATAACAGAAAAATTAAAATAATCTTAAGTGAAAACAAAAAAAAATAAAAAGTTTACATTAGATTTTCGATTAAAACCCCTCCCTCTTGGTGAGATTTTGCTGGTCTCCCCTCCTATAATTTTATCCCATGAAATTTACGGACTTCCCCTTACTAATTGAAAGTACAGGATATTTCGAAGTCGAGCAGTATTTTTTTTTCGAGCATACTCGAGTAGACCGCCCTTGCTGGTTTTATTTATACAAATAAAGCCGGTGTGAATATAAATATACAAACGAGGAACATCTTGACTTGACGCATTTTCATACCGTTTAGCAAGGAATTTTTCACACATCATTATCACGCTTTGACTAGTTAATAATTGAATTAGCGTTTTTATTATGGTGACAAATTATCACAGAGACCGGCGAGATTGACGTTGTTACTTGATATTTCACACTTTTGCGCTATTAATAGGCTAAAAGTAATTAAATTATCTCGACAAAAATAAACACTCAATATTCTATAACAAGCAAAAAAAAAAAAATATCAAAGATTGTGGCTTGTAATATCAATATGTTAATTTACTCAAATTTATGGCAGTTAATTGTTGCTATTAAAGGTTATTTGTAAGCAATTATAATTTTGAGCAGTAGACGAATGTTAAAAAGTATTTGTACTTAACAAAAAAAATAATATTAAAAAAATTATATTTGTTTTATCACTAAAATGTTTTTAATTAACATCAAAGAAAAATCAGTGTAAAATGAGATAAGACTAATTAGAGAATCACAGTGTCGTAACTATACTATCTCTGGCCCGTGGCAAGTTTATTAGACGGGGGCCCCTTGACATGGTGGCCTGTGGCATTTTGCACACTTTACCACCCCATTGTTACGCAAGTGAAGGAACATATCTTAAGGTAAGTACACAATTTGGATACTACCCTGTACATTACATATTGAAGAGACGAATTTGGAAGGTCGCATGAAACACATACGTTAGTTTAGTATAATTAATACAGTAGAAACTCTATTAACCGGACCTCGACGAATTTTCACCGCGGTTTTTATATGTATAAATTAGAAATTCTGGGCAAATTTTGAATATTTTGTTAGCAATTACGTAAAACTTGGCATTTGCAATGATGCACGAAATCCGTCAACATCCGTGCACAACCTTTTCCAGCCGCTCGTGCTCAAGTGAAACGGAAAGTGTCGCCTACGTTGGCTGAAGTGGAAGAAGAAGAAAAAACCTAGTTTTAGAAAGACCTTGGATTGCCTTGGATCGAAGGTATTTTCGATAAATTCAAATTAATTTAATCCAAGTCTTGCAGCTCCAATTTAAGCGCTTAAATTCGCCAAAACACGCGGAGCTTTTTTTTCCACATTGAAATGCCCTATGGTTCCAGGCGATACATGAAAGCATAGCCAGCACAACAAAAGTTCGCGACTTTCGATTATTTTGAAAAATGTGAACTGAAAATGGGAAGTGAGGGGCATTCAGCGTCGATCACGCTAGAGGGGTTCCCGGGGCATTTATCATGATTTTTGTGGTTTTATTTGGAGCAGAGAGTAAAAAGCATAAAAAGAGAGAATTAGATAAAAAATAGTGATTTAGATAAATTTTCTTCTCTTTTAGGCAATCAGAATTCTTATTTTTCTGTGTTTTATTTAGAAATGAGAGTAAAAAACAAGAAGAGCCAAGAAAAGAGACAATTATAATTCTCTAAGAGAATCGACTGTTAAATCGAACAAATTCTGTTAAATGCTCTGTTAAAACGAGAATCTGTGGTTCGTTAACATACACCAACAGAGTTTAAACAGCCAATTTACATAATTCTGTAACCTGACTGAATTCTTTAAAAGGCGTGGCAGCACTGCGAATTATGGGTTTTAAATTTGATTACTTTGGTGTCCCTGTTTTTTCATATCGCTTGCTTACTGCAAGACCGGCATAACTCAAAATTTGCGTTTCGAGAAAAACGCGTTTAAAGTTTTCAAATTGCACTTACTTCCATAAAGAATGAAAAACTAAAAATTTCATAACTCAGAAACTATTAACAATACAAACATGAAATTTTGACACAATATAAAGCTTTAGTTAATGATCATTTCTGCTCAAAACTCGCATTTTTCGGACATCTCATGTGAGTTTTTTAGTTCACTAGTTTACCATTTTTTTCAAAAATTTAAGCAAAAAAAACCAAAAGTACGATTTTTTTTTAAATCAAATTTTTAGCAAAATCTCATGTGAGATTCAGAGGAAGGGGTTTGTCAAAATCTCACCAAGAGGGGGGGAGGGGTCTAAATTTCTAGAAAAAACCTCACTTAATTTATGGACGCCCCCTTAGCAATTAAAACGCCGTCCAATAACGAGCTGGTGGTGGTTTTTCGCCCAAGGATCAGAAGAATTCGTGCTTCGGTGGTGGAAAGTTATGTTTGTGCATGAATTTAGTTCGATGTCACTAACTCGACGACGCGCATTCAGTTTTCTTATTTTTTGCTTTGAATAAAAATTGACTATGAAATCGATTATCCAGATTTTTTATTATACGGAATACCCCTAGTTTTAATTGATCCGGATAATCGAGTTTCTACCTTACGTATTTTGCTTGGTCGCATGAAACACATACGTTAGTTTAGAATAATGAATATGTAGATACCGATAGCACTAATGAAACTGGTCATGCGTTTACACGAATGCATGCCCGAATGTCGAACTCTAAAATGATGCGAAGACGGTCATGGACAGTGATGCCAAATTAGCAATTTTTCAGACTCTACAGCCATTAAAAATGACACCCAATTTTGGTAATATTTAACAATTATGTTTTTTCAATGAATATTTAAGAATGTTTGGAGCCATTTTTTGTTTTTAAAATGAACAAAGTCAATTTTAATGATTTACCAATAGTGCCGTAAGATTTGGGAGTGTTTTAAGTCTCATACGTAATCCACTATAAAAAACTTTAAACATAATTTTAACAAACCGAAATACATAAAGGGATTTCACGTCCAACTCGGTAACCTGATAAAGTGACAATTTGTGAAGATCCAACAACAAAATAAATTGTCGAAGTTTACCGAGTTTTCATCAACCCCGACTCATGACATTCACGTCGTGATAAAGTTATAAAGTTAGGGCCAACTTGCTTCAAAAAACAAAAGACAATTTTTAGTTATTTTCAAAGAAAAAGTGACTGTACTTTCACAGAATTTTATTATTAAAATGTCATATTTTATATGCCATTACGTATGTTACCAGCAATAACACATCACATACAACTGTTGCATCAAAATTAACATTTGATTTGGTCCTCTCGTTAACCGATGTATTCAAATAATTTCGTCCTCAAAGTCATCCACTGGTTCCTCCATTTCAACATTCCGATCCATATCTGTGCACCAATTTAACACAACTAGTTAATTATTTGAAAATTCATGCATTAATAAACAACTCCAAAAACTCAATATCTTGCATAACTTGATTATTTTTGTATTCCATTAATTGATTCTTTCGATTTCGCAAAATGCAGATGAATTCATTTTTTCGTTTATTTAGAAGAAGAAAAATTACCGAGTTTACGTAAGCCCGCTTATTTCAGTACTCACGTCGTTTTTCATCAATTGTCACTTTATCAGATTTTCGAAAAAGTGAGCTGAAAATAAGAAAGTGAAAGGAATTTTGTTTTGATCATTCTTGTTCGGTTCCCGAGGCATTTTTCTTCATTTTTGTGTTTTATTTGAAAAAGAAAAAACCAAGAAAGTAACTTGGCGTTTTCGCCAAAAATTACGACCTTGGGGTACTTTTGTCTCAAAGAACTAAATTTCAAATTTATTCGATTTGACAAACTCGCCACGCCATTTAATTTTTCTGTCGATTTTTCTTTTATTCGGTTCGCCGATTAATGAGTTAAAAACAAAATATCTTTTGCTTTATATAGCATTTTCAAAATTCTGTAAGAACTTCGAAATAGGTAATTGAACTCACTCATTGCGAATATATGCCAAAGTATACCTAGTTCATCGCTAATATACAGTTAGCTCCGAAACTAGGGTGAACTAACCCTAAAAAACAATGAAAATTGGTATATAGGCTAATAAGATGAATAGAAACCAGATTCAGTCAAAAAAAAAATGGGCGTGGGCACAAGAAATGGCGTGAAGAGTATCTAAGCTTCAGTCTTGCTGAAGTTAGCGTCGGTACTGGTTTTTTTAATGGGTATTTCTATTAGCAAGTTTAATTGCTCAGAACGCATTTGTTACACAGATCACAGACGGCACATAAGACACTTTAATGCTGATAAAAATAAATCAATTATTCAATGAATAGCGGTATTTCGCATCATGAAGCTAAATTCACTTTTTCATTTGTTTATATAAGAAGAAAAAAAATTAACGAATTTACGCAAAACTGGTGATTTCGGTATTCTCGACCGAAACTCGGTAAAATTAAAATTGCGACGTTACCGAACTGGGCGTGAATACCGCTAATGTAAAAATGTATTGTGTAATTGTAGAAACATTTTGGGGCAGCCTACGCAAAGCGGCGAAGTCTTGCCGTTTCAAATTTCCCGAACTTGAATTGAGCTAACTTCGTTTGAAGTTTTTTTTTTATAATTTATTAATTTTTCAGTTCATTTTCGAAATTTCAAAGTTTAACACAAAACAAACAAAATTTTAATTTCAAGTCGGCGATAAACACTCTTAATTAACGATATTAAAACGATTTTACGATTCGTAATAGTTAAAAATGCACTTAATAATTATAATAAATGGTGTGATCTATTAAAAAGCAAACTACTCTTTTACACAAGAGGCCCCCATATAATATATGCATGTACCACGGACCACAGATAGTTAAAATAAATATAAAAATAACCAACTAATTCGCAATTTATAAAAAAAACCTAAATAGTTATTTCGAACGTAATTTTGATGATAAAGCTAAATTTGAATTGAAACAGTTTTTTTCGCATTTCGGAGCTTTTATTACTTTTTTTGCGACTATGAGTTTTTTTTTTGTTGTTATTTTTTTAACGTCGGCCACACTCTCTGAGCTTTTGGAATCTGCTTGATCGCGGTTGAGTTGCGATTGTTGTTAAAAATATTCATTTGCGAGTTGCAGAATTTGTGGTTTCGCTTGTGTTGTGTGTACTAAATCACGAGTTTGAAAACATATTTTGAAGAATGTGAAAAGCTGAATACAGAAAAAATTTCAACGATCATAGAACCAGAACCAATTATGAATTGTGAAAAAGTTTATCGTTTTAAACATGAAAGTAATCAAAAGCTTCTGATAAGATAGTGAGACAGTCGTGGAAAAACAAAAACGTTCCAAATTAGTTGAACGTGAAAATTTGAACTTGATATACATAAGTAAACACAATCTTACAAACAACAAAAAATGAGACTTTAAAGAAGTAATTCGCGCACGTCGACAGAATAAATAAGTCTAGTTCCCCTTGCTCTCCCTGTTTCATTTATTTATTATTCTATGGGCAAGTGCGTTTCAAAGTCTTCAGAAATCCATCATTCAGTGCTAACGTTAGCAGCCTCGGAACAAGATTTCAAGGCACTAACTAAGATTGCTCTTGAAGAATGTGAGGAGAGCGGCAATGAGGATGACGGCGTGCCAAAAACAAGTAAAAATAATGAGACCCATGTTAGCACCCAAAAAATTTCCCAGCTCGGGTCTTCAGAAACAATGAAATTATTGGTAATTTCTGCAATTCCCGGTTGTGCTAATACTCTGAGTACTTTAGTTACTCGTTCGAATGCCACTGGCTACTTGTCAAAATCAACATTGCTCAGTGAAAGAGACAACAAAAATGAGGATTTAGAGAGGCAAACAAAACTTGGACGTCACACTGGTGAAATACACTGCTCGGTAAGTGAACACAGTGTTTGCTGTTGCATCAAACGACCCTTATGGCGCTGCAACCCTCACGATGACTTTGCGGCTCAGTGCGCATGCGACATGCCACAAGAGCTTCGTCAACCATTCTCACTCACATACACACTATTACTCACGACAGGCGAAAAATAAAGTTATAGAAAATTTCTAGCAATACATTTATTTTCCGAAAATTTCAAAACACACAACATTAAAGGAAGAATATTATTAACAGTCACAAAAAAAATTTTAATTACATTGTACATTGAGAAACTAATTTTTCTTCCAACGCAAGTTTATTGTTACTTTGACATCTGTGACATTGATCAATGTTTAAAATAAAAGAATAAAATACATGCCAAATATTTTACAAATTAGCTTTTAATAGTGTCAGATTTAAAAAAGTGTCAGGTGGCTGCATTAAAAACGGCATTGGTAGTTGCCTGCGCTAAAAAGGTGGCTCGCCGAGGCAGCGGCCCCTTCTAGAGACCTACACCAAGTTCTTACAAGATGGATGAATGCGATAACCTCGTCATCAATCAAGAGGCATACGAGGTGTCGCTTTCGGATATCGAGCAACCAGCATCAGCTACAATAAATGATAACGTATGCGCTGATATCGGAGAAGACTTCGAAGTCGAAATTATAAATATGGTAGAAAAATCAATGTATTTTTGCATGCAGTCTCTGACGATTTATCTATATTAATAGTCACCCACGCATTTACTAACTTGTGTCTTGTAATAATTGCATTTTAAGGGTCAAACCGAGAGCAAGAAGAGTGCAAAAGGAAAACATGCCGCATCTATAACAGAAAGCGTCCAGACAAAGGGCACGGCGATGTCTTTTGGTTTTCGAAAGAAGTTGAGTTCAACAACACCAACAAAATTCAAAAAGTTGTTGGAAGTGAGCGATAGCAAACACAAAAAGCAAGACAAGTGCAATAACAAACCGAAAGGTGAGAGCAGCGACAGAAAGTCGAGAACTGTGATAGATTCAGTGGGCAGGGATGACAATGGCAACGCGGGTGAGTTTGGGTTAATTGACTGTCGTGGGTAGCTAAAAAAGTATTTTTGTATTTGTTTTAAAGAAGTGTTGACCAAAATAGACTTTAAGAAAATGACAGTATCTGCAGCGAATGCCAATGAGAGGCGTCTCCCAGCCGCAGCAACAACGCCATCATCGCCCGTCCACACCAATGTGGACAAAAGTGGCAATAACAACTGCTCCCCTTCAGAGGGCAATGATGTAAAGCCAACGGAGGTTGTGCGAGCAAGTAATTGTAAGTTATAAACCATTACTGAGTATAAACTATAACTGATTCCCATCCCCAAGTAAAACGTCGATCGAAGAGCGCACATGCCGGACGTGCTGGAGCGATGAATTCAAATTATGATAGTGAACCAAAAGAAACAGCGAAACCAACGCAACCAAAGACACTCACATTCAACTTGAATCAGAACAAAACAATTGAGTACCAACGACGACAATTCTTCGAGCAGCCACACTCGTCCGATGCAGGCATGCAGGCGAATGTTGTGTAAGTATTTGTCAAAGTCAGTGCTCTACAAGATTTATTTTCACCATCTGAATATTTTTAGTGTTCATCAGACTCCACGCGTGTCCGCGGCATCATACTCAAAGTTCACGTTGCAAACGGTGAGCCTGCCGAAGCCTCAGTTTCCGGTGTCGATCAGTCTAAGCGCCACCACGCCCACAACACCCGATGGTGGCGGTCATCCACCACTTGTGACCACGGCTACCGGCGGTGCTAGGGCTAAGCAACAGCATGCCATGGCGAAAGTAAGGCCGTTGGATCAGAAGAGTGCAAAGCAGATTGCCAACAATTCAACACGTCGTGGCTTTAGCGGCACACGAGAGATCTCCGCCGATTCGGGCATTGCCAGCATAGACATGGCGCTTGACGGTTCCGGATCAAGCGGCGGTAGCGGTGCGGACAGTTGTAACGGTTTTCGCACTGCATCGCCCAAGCGCAGTCGTAGTCGCCCCAGACAGTTCCAGATGGTCATGAGTGGCCGACACACTTTTGAGGTTCGCGACGTCGACGATCCGCCTTCGAGTGAGTCAAGCTCGTTTGTTGAGCCACTGGCGCTGCCCAAATTGCCAACTGACAGTAATCAAATGCTGCCATTGCCCCTAAACGGTTTGGTGCGATCCAACACTGCGCTTCGACGGGAAGTATATGAACACAACATGGCAAGGCGACAGGTCGAGATCGGTAAATAAACTAAAAACTACTATAAATAGACAATAGATAAACAAAAAAATATTAACTTCTAGACAAAAACAAAGCGCAGTTTCAAAGAAATCTGTCATCCGAAGAAAGCTTCGATGAGGAGAAGTTATATTTAGATTGTTCAACTTCAGAGAAGAGTACCGCAGTGAGTAAAAGACAACATGAAATTTGATGCAAAATTGATTTTAACACAAAATTGCTCAATTTGCAGCATGCACGAGCCAAGGAATCGCAAACTAGCTCAAGCAAAACATCCTCACCTGGGAGTTCGGTAATGTCATCCTGGTGCAACGGTGGCGAATCATTGGCAGCTAAGGACTTCAGCAACATGAGCATAACAAGTAGCGATGATGGGAAAAAAGACAAAAACAATTTGTTGAGATGCCCTGTGGAGAAAGATGAACCAATTTCCCTGGGTCTTAATGAAGATGACCTCAGTTTCCTAAATACTGAAATGCAGATAAGCACGATTTGTGAGTGCCTAACATATCATTGAATAACGGAAAAAAATTTAATTAATTGCAATTATAGCTTCTATCTCTGATACCACCAATCTCGAACAGATGCCTAACAACAGTCCGAAAGCTTTAAGTTTCGAGAGTAGTTCGGCACCAGAAAATGTTGAGGATAGCAACAAAGCCGAGCGTCCAAATTCTTTTAACAATGAACAAAAATTTGCAGAGATGGTATTGGCCAGTAGCAGCGGTTTTCTTCTAGAAGACGAAACTTCGCCCACAGATAGTTTAGTCAGCAGTACAGAATCAGATGAAATGGCAAGCAAATTAAAGAAGCACAAGATGAATGAAGAACTACAAGAGAAGGACATAGATGAGATATCACCCGAGCTTGAGGTTGGCAGTCCAATTTCACCGGGTACTCCCACACACGCGTCTCATTCGTTGTCACTTTCGGATTGCGGCAATCTTATTGACGATGAAATCGCTGATCAGCCAGCATTGCTCTTCAACAGTGAGAAACAAGATACCGCTGAGCTTAGCATCACCTCTTTCAACGAGAAGACAGAAACGCCTACTTTGATGGACACTAGGTCTCTGCGCTCATTAAAGGGCCAACTAAAGTCTCGTACTGTACTACAGCAAGCCATCGAGCTGAGTCTTCGTACACCGGCATCTGTGCGGAAGGTGGTTATGGAGCGCGCCGAATCTCTTGATACGCTCTCACCGTGCGAGTCCATTTGCTCAGACGACCTCATGATGGACTTTGACGTAAACAGCAGTGTCGACTCCATCGATCGGTAAATACAATCAATCCTTTAAAAATTGATAATAAATATGTAAACATTTGGACATTTTCTTTGTAGAAGCTCAGTTTCGGTGAGAAGTCGCAGTGGCTCAGATATACATAAGATTGATGAAACCGACTTGTTAATGGAGTTTGAGCGCAAGGGCAGCAAAATTATGAAAGACCTCAACAGTCTCCTGCATGTGAAAATCAACCGAAAACCCGAAAAGCAAAGCGTTATGTGAGTAATAATTTTTAAGCAAATGTTACCTTAACATTCCTGAGTTAGCAATGCGACATAACAACCACTTTTTTATTGTTACCAAAGTAACTGTTGTTGGCAAGGACGGTATAATCGAGTTTACTCGACCAAATTCTACTTTGATTAAAAAAAATAATTTATTTAACATCATCGATTTAAATAGTGTTCAAAATATCAAGAAAATTAGTTGAAAAATGTGCAATTTATGGAAAATTTAAGTTCCATGGACTTTGAGGGACAATAATGTGGAAAATGAGTATTTGTGGTATTCAGTCTTAAAGATGTTCATGTATTTACTGAGCCTATACAAGACTTTCAGGTTCGTACATCTTATAGTTGTGAAGATATTGCAATTTTTAGATGGAAATGAGTGAGAGGGGCAAATTTTGTGGTACATCATTTTGTAGGGCTATACTTACTGAGTCTACCATGTCTCTATCGTTTTTGGTGTTTGAGCTGCAGTCTTTTAACAAGGAGTGGGCGTGGCACAAAACCATTCAAATTTTTTGCTGCTACTGAGCAGATAAAGTTTGGATATAATCTTTTTGTGGGGTCTTACTCCTCTCTCTCTGGGTGTTGCATATATTTGGTATCAAACATATAGAGTGTGTAAAAAAGGGGATCAATCAAGTATCTCTTTCAGTCAGCATCCGTTTTCGAACTCGTTTTAGCTTGTTTGTGGACTAAAAAGCCAAGAAGTGCAAACAGAAGCACATTTCAGACTCCCTGACTGTTTCTATCATTCTCTCTAAGATATATATTATGTATTTATTCATTAATTATATACATATGCATACATGTGCTTGGCTGCTTTAATTATTTTGACCAGGAAAATTTTAAAAAATTTTTCTGTTTGTATTTTGTTAAGTAAATTTAAATATTTAAAATCATATATTAAATCGTTCTTCCAGCAGTGGTCTACATTGGCAGGATTAATCTCTAAGTTATCATTTTAGATTCATGTAAAACTCTTATTAGCTGATTTCCAATTTCAACTTCGTGTTCTCTATTTCATTGTTCCAATAGGGTCTTTTTTTAGCTCAGATAAAATCCAATTATTTCATAAATTTCAATATTGAATGCTCTTACGTTATCGAGCGATGTAAGAAGACACATATACTGGAAAACGACTTTAAGCTCAATAACTATACAAGTTTTTATATTGATAAATCAAAAGATTTTGCCGCTGTCGTATTACATGCGATATTTTATTGTCAACACTCGCGATATTTATTTTTTAAACCAAAAACCTCGGGCAAAGGAACGTTATGATCATGAAACATTCGCTGCCATACAAATGCTATTTAACCAAACCAGTTTCAGTTGGCTTACAAGCACGTTGGTTAGCCAAGTTAGTGCCCAAATGTTAGTTCAACTAACAGTATTAAAGAAGATCTCAACTTTCACAGACATGTTTTGTTAAGCCGCGTGCAAAATTATTTAAAGAATTTACGAACCTGTGAGAGTAGTATACAACTGAACAAAGTAGCTGAACAGATGCTAAAGTTTCATAGCAGTTAGCTCAGTCAAGTGAACAAAGTGGATTATAGATCACAAAAGGCAGCAGTCGACGCCAATGTTCGCCTTTGCCCCTTCTTTGAATGACACGCTCTGTTGCCTTTTTTATGCCACGGTCTGACAATAGCAACATACCGCGAAGCATGCGCCGCTAACACAAGTGTCAATGTTTTGTGTGAAACCCAAAACCAGTTTTTCGTGTGAGTCTGCATCAACAGCAACAACAACAAAAAGAAAAAATAGAAGAAAAACACAATGGTTTAAATTAACATTCGCAATAGTCGAATCAGAAGATTTTTCTCATTCCAACAACGGAAAATATAAAAAATATCTCTTGAAAATTTTTAACGTTTTAGTGCGAGTAGAAAAAGTCCCGACTAATTGATAATATCATCAGCGTCAGTAGGTACAAAAAACAGCTGCAACATGTGTGCCAACTTAATGTGTTTGCAACAGATTTTGCATAAGATTTGCATGAAATGCGCTAACGTTGAAGTAAGCCAATTGGAAAATTCGTTTCGGCAAGCAACCAACAACTAACTTCATTTTGTTAAGTAGCCCATTAATTAAAATTGACTTTCATGTTGCCAGCAACGTTGCACAATTTCTGATTGAGAGTTTTTGTTTTTATTTTTTATTTTTAATACAAATAAAATATAAATAATATTGTTTTCTCATGCTAGTGCCAACTTGCCAGCTCGCGCTACACGTTTGCTCAATCGCTCGCGCCTTCAGGAACAATGCACGCCTGAGCACGGTACTGGTTCAGTTAACAGTTCGCGATCGAACAGTGCTCACAGGCATCATATTGCTGGTTCGCGGGCTTCCACAGCACCTACAGCAAAGCGCCACCAACGGCGCAGCGATACGCACAGCTCATCGGACGATCTCATGTTGTATGACAAGTCGTTTAGGAATGCGATGATTCAGGATGTGTTGCAATTCAAAAAGCAGCTTCTACGCCTGCGTCGCATTCTCCAAGAGGTTAGTAAAGTTTGCCACAAGAGCATGAACAAAAACTAAACTCTTGTTATATTTACAGACGGAAACCGTAAATCCTTTTGAAGCGGACAATGGCCAGCAATTGTTTGCAGCGTGTGGTCTGGACAGTAAACTGCTGGACGACTTTGATTTAGGGAGTCTTAGCTCGTCCATCTCACAGGAACCGCTCAAGGAGTTGGCCGATCTACGAAGACAGGTGGTTTACCTTCAGGTATTTGCACGTTTTTATTTTGTTACTTTCGCTTAGTTTGCCGCTTAAAGAAACTGAAAGAGTTCAAACTCTTATTGACTGAATTATTTCTTTATATTTTTTTCAATGTCTCATGTCAGACTAAAACACGTCAACGATGTTTAAATATGTAACATATTTTAATGTTTTCAACTAGTAAATCTCATTTCTTTCACTTATAATAATTTATAGTAACCAAACAAAAAAACAACAGAACGGTGAAAACAATTTTCTTTTCACGTTGGCATGCGTATTAACGTAATCAAAAAAGTCATTTCTAACGGGGCTTTGGAGCGAGCTACTATCGAAGTGTTTACAAACATAAAAATATCAATTCTATTCGTAATTCTAAAATGGAACTCGTTCCAGAGCTTTGTTTTCTTTTTGTCGAAAATTTGTTGTGTGTGTAATTAAAGCAAAAAACTTGTTGTAAATCGAGACATTATTGATATTTTCTGAGAGCAGTTGTTTATGTTAAATAGCTGTTATAACGTATAACTAAATCGGAATTATTAATAATTTTTAAATTTCTTGAAAAACAAAGGGTCAAGTGGACGATCGCGATCGTACAATTCGTCTGCAAAGGGATCTCATTGAAAAATTGGAAGCTGAGAAAGTGACATTGTCTGGCATGCAAAGTGGTGGCGTCACCAAGGAATGGATTAATACGGCAACGCAGACGGAAAGGGTACTTATAACTTGTCATTTACTCTGTAGCATTAAGTCTGTTTGTGTAACTAACCTATTCACAATTACATTCGCAGACACGCCCACTTACAATTGGTGCGGAGGGTTTATCGAGGTAATGGCAACGATTCTATTGTAGTTAAGTGTATTCAAAACTAGTTTACAAAATCCCCGCCAATTCACGTCATCATAGCAACTAACCACTTCAAAATTTGTGGACAGTTGAGATACATTCACTTTTCAATGTTTGTGCAAGTTTGGTGTAGATATTTACGTATTTTTCAACTTTTCATGCCGCCCTTGGAATTTTTCTCTTTTTGCTCAATTTGATTTGTTTAATTTGATTTAATTATTCAATTCTACCCTAAAGACTGCAACTCGGTGAACAACAGGTACTGTTTTGTGACATTATCCTCGCTATAATTGTACTAAGTGCTATCAATGTTATTTGTATATTACATTTAAGTTATTCTTGTGTGGGTAGCGCATCGCCCTTTATGTAAAACAACTGTTGAATTTTTATGTTATGTTTAAAGTAAAGTGTAATCTAACGCGCACGATTAAGTCTAAATCAATAACAATATACTTATGTTAGCACTGAGTGCAATTTCGAAATAGCTTTCAATGTAACAGACATAATGATTGCATATTGATGCAACGGTGCATTATTTATGTACATACTTATGTTTGGTACAATTTATCTGTGTAATAAATTTTAATTGCATGCGGCAATTAAACAGATCACTAAGGTAAATTTTATATTAACCATGTCGGCGGTTTTGCACTCCATTTTGTTACATCGAATTTTTTAAAGAAGAAAAAATATGAATTTAGCAATGGAATGTTCGCTCACTTACGACTTTTCTCATGTATTTAAATTCTCTTTTCGCTTCTCATTTCCGTAGAAGTAAACCAGAGTTCACCAGTTATACGACTCATTTTCCCGTTCTCTGCAACGATTCGACTACAATAATCCGACATCAGCAGCAGTATCCTGGCAATTGCTTCCACGCTCTCAACCGGACGCGTCGTCATACGATCATCTCCACCACTCTAACAAATTACAATCACCAACAACTAGCGGCTAGCGGCGATGATTTACATTGCGGCTCGATAGACTGGCAAGCACAGAAAATGCCTCTACCGTCGCAACCAATCGTCCAACAATTGCCCTACAAACCCGTTAGAATAACCCTAATTGGCGATCTGCCAGAGGCTAACCGTAGCACAACATCCGCCGAGTTTAGTATTAGTGAATTAGAAAACAAACGTAACCGAGTAAAGGAGCATAGATCCGCGCACAGAAATGATCCCGACAACAACAACTTTCCGATATCAATGTTGGAGGGTATGCGCACAATACCAACAAAAGCAGAACATAAGCAACACAAACCAACTCCGTCATCCTTTCCTCAACTACATTGTCCAACAGTTACCATCGTTTAAAACACTTTCTTGTGACTAGTTTGTTGAAATCGTGTACGCTCTGCTCATCGTACATTATTTTAATTATCGTAATTAGTGCTTGCAATTGATACAATAAAATTGCTACAATGTTTAAAATGCATATATTTATAGTGATAATTAAAACAGTTTTTGAGAAGCAAAGAATATTTGTGAAAAAGTATCTTGATCGAAAGCGCTTGTCAGAATAAGTCTATCCAAATTACTTAAAGGCAACTCAAATCTAATACATTCAATTGTATTCACAAAGCAGATAATAACTCACGTCAAAGGAGGCACACAAACAATTCAATATTCTATTTTCTTTAATGCTTAAAACTGAGTTACATAAGACAAATATTAGGAAATTGTATTGATAATTTTTTTTGTATTTACTTAGTAGAAGTTTAATTAAGTTTAATTTATGTATTTATTTCAACTGTTATCAGCACTCTTGTTAAAAAGCGTTTTTAATTATTTTTTGTTTTTAACATAATACTTAATTTAAAGAAAAAACAATAATTTAAACTTTGCGCAAAATAAGTATTTGTAAAAAAGGCAACCAACTTAAAAGCTTTGAAAAGCTGCTTAGCATACAAAACAGTGTACATGATGAACTTGCTTGACATAAATATATACTAAAATTTAAAAATACAATTATAAAAACAAAAAATAAATCAAACGGTGCCTTTCAATATTTGCATGCAAAAATTTCAAACTTGTTGACAGATAAGTCGCTCAGCGTTCGTCTGCGGTCTAGAACGACGATCGGCGCTCAGTCATACAGAGGCGCTCATCGAGAACGGTTTGTTTCATCCGCAAGATCACAAAAACTTATACACACATTGGCATTCGCTGAGTCCAAAATGTTTGCCGAACGAGTCATTTGTGTTATCGGCTTAGTCTTCAGTGTCTTATTGATGTCATCAGCAAAGGTTCAGAAATGTATAGAAGAAAGCAGCGGAAGTTACATTTGTCGTGACATCGAATCCATTAGTGCTTTGAGTGCGGAGATTGGCTCGAATTGGCGTTTGTTAAAGATTCTTAACGAACAAACGAAGACAATCGTGTTTGATTGTGAGTAAATATTAACGAATATTGATTGGCCTCAATATTTTTGTTGGCAAACAGGAAATAAACTATTCAGTTTCAGCTTACGGATCCCCCAATTTTAATCGAATTCAACGGCTAGATGTTTCTCGCGTCGGTAGTTTAGAGCTCGGTGAATATGGCTTTAGGGGTTTTCCCGGCCTAACACACCTCGATATTAGTCATAATGATGTAAATACCTTGAAGGCGGCGTACTTTGATGGTATGTCAAGATTGGAGAATATTGATGGCAGTAATAACCAATTGAGCAAGCTGACAAAAGATATTATGAGTGGAATAAAAAATTTGGTGTATGTTGATTTCTCTCATAACGACCTTAGTGAGATTGAAAACAATAGCTTTAGTGATTTAAGTCGTCTATTGGTGTTGGATCTGGGCGACAACAAGATAACAAATGCGAGTATTGGTACGTGCACAGCGCTGCGCCATTTAAAGCTAAATGATAATCAATTGAAAAAGGTAAATATTTGAAGGTAAACTTAATTGACTTACTTGTGAACAATGACTTTTTTTTTACTGCTCATAGCTTCACTGGTACAGTTTTCGCGGCTTGCCCGCTCTGGAACACCTGCAAATCGAGAGCAACTTTCTTACGGATATTGAGGGCGGCGTCTTGCAGTCCCAACAACAACTGCGCATCTTAAATGTATCACACAATAGTCTCGAAAAACTTGATCCGAATATGTTTATGGGTCTAGAACGAGTTCAAGTGCAGCAGGTGGACTTGAGTTCAAACGATATTAATCAGCTCTATGACTATCAATTCAAAAGCTTATCCAAGTTGCAAACGCTCGATCTGTCCCACAATAGCATCACATCACTGAGCGAACTCAACTTCTACGGTATGTCGTCGTTGCGTAAGTTGTATCTGAATTCGAACGATATCGCAGTGATTGGACCGAACTCATTCGCCAATCTGTCAGCCCTCTATATGCTTGACCTCTCAAGCAACAACATAGAACATCTAGATGACCGAGTCTTTGGTACTTCCACACTGACCCGCCTGAGGCGATTGAATCTTAATATGAATAACATAAAAAGTCTGCACGCTTTTGCCTTCGCATCGCTCACGTCCCTAGAATATCTATCACTGGGTAACAACAACCTGCAGGATCTCGATGTTCGCATGTTTACGCCAATGCGACGTCTGCAAAAATTTCATGTGGGCAACAACTTAATTGAGTCAATATCAACTGAGGTTCTGGATAACCTCAATTACATTTCCGAGCTTCTTTTGGACAATAACAAGTTGACTTTTTTGCCAGACGTCAATGCAACATTTCCAAATCTTATTAAAGTATCGATTGAGGGCAACCCATGGCAATGTCCTTGTTTCGAGCAGTTAACAAAATGGTTTTCTGCAAAGAACATATCTTTTATACGCGTGGAAAGTCCTTATTATAAGGGGCAAAAGGCATTATGTGTCGTCACACCGGTAAACCACTGTGTGCAGAATTTGGACTTGGTTCGTCAGCACGGAATAGTGGATACATTTGAAGAAACTGAGTAAAGAATAAAAATGTTTTTGTTCTTGAATAAGAGACTGATTATAAGACTTAAACGACTTTTTACTTTTCGTGGGGTAGGTTGACCGTTCTTCGTCAGACGTGCAACACTTCTTTACCAGTTGAATACAAGTGATGAGCTGGAAACCTGTTCAAATGAAACCAGTTACTTCTCGTGCTATTTATAACAAATTAATGCACGACGCTGAAGTGACTTTAAACTCTGTACGAACAAATTTTTACTTTAGTGAATTTTTGCATCTGAGGAAGTTTACAAGTTATCATGCAGCTAAAGATTTGGTTGATATGCTTTAGTCTAATGAACGCACTAGCGCTGGATTGCGAGCAATTGTCGCCGACAAATTATCATTGCACAGAGGTGCAGTCGTTTAGGGACTTGACTGCCTATATTGACGACAAATGGCGAAGCATTAGTGTTGCCAACAAACGTGTTGGCTTAGCAGCAATCGGTATGTGATCCTGGACATTTATCAACGAATGATTTTTTCAACTCTTATTTCGTCTTGCAGATGACATTGGACCACTATTTAGTGCTATTCAAAAACTCGATCTTTCGCGATCCACGTCACTCGAAATTAAAGACAACGGATTTAAGGATTTTACAGGTCTTAAGGAACTCAATGTTTCCCATTGTCAGTTAGAGGAATTCAATGCTAATTTTTTTCCAAATAACACTAAATTACAAAATGTTGATGCGAGTTTCAACGAAATTTTGAAAATAACAAAAGCAAATACAATAAATTTGCCCAATTTGGTGTATGCGAACTTCTCTAATAATCTGATAGCCAACTTGGAAGTCGACTCATTTAAAGCGCTCAAACGGTTGATCTTTCTTGATTTGACAACGAATGAGCAAGAGAATATAACACTTGGCGAATGTGCAAGCTTACGCTATTTATCAATGAGCAATAACAATTTAAGAGACGTGAGTTTGATCAATGAATTATTTTTATACTCTTGACGCGGTGAATCGTATTATAACTTTGTCATGAAGAAAGTAAAACCCAGAAGGAGGTATCTCCGACCATAAAAGTATATTCCTACCACAGTTTTAAAGCCATCGACCAGAAATTTTGTAAAGAGGAAGCAAACTTAAGTATGGATAACTTTTTTTGTTTTTAAAACAATTTACTTTTTTTTTTACTTCATAGGGTCCATAAATTACGTGAGATAAACTTAGGGGAGGGGGAGGATTCAGCAAAATCTCACCTAGGGGAGGGGGGGTTCATCGAACGCCTCATGTGATTTTTTTAGTTCACTAGTTTACCATTTCTTTCAAACATTTAATCAAAAAAAAAAATAATTTTTTTTAAGTCTCATCAAGAGGGGGGGAGGGGTCTAAATTTCTAGAAAATAATCTCACCTAATTTATGGACGTCCCCACACTTATGTTCTTAGGAAGGGATGAAAACTATTTTGATAAAAAAATGGGTATGGCCCACTAATAGCCAACATCAATAATTACCATATGCAATGCCATATCGAATGCAATGCGGTATAACAATGAAAATGTGTATGTAGGTTATTTTGATAAAAAGAAAGAGGATTAAAAAAGGAAAATGGGTATGGCACTAAGAAAGGGCGTGAAGAGTATTTAATTTTCGGCAAGACCGAAGAAACCATTCTTTCTGTGTTTTTTTGTTTCGCTTACAATTTGATTGAATTTTTTCAGTTCCCTTGGCGAAGATTGTGCGGTGTGCCGAATCTTGAAGAACTTCACCTGCATAGCAATTGGCTCGAGAAACTGGACGATCGAATTTTTAATACTTTAAAATTGCTTCGTGTATTGAATGTATCCAACAACAACATAGAGCAGATTCAGTTTAGCTTGTTTAGGGGTACAGAAAAGGCTCCATTGCAGTTGCTCGATATGAGTTCCAATAACATTCAAACCTTGATAGATTATTTATTCAGTAACTTATCAAACCTCGAGGTGCTCGACCTCTCGTACAACAATATTGATGTACTTCGCAGTCACGTTTTGAGCGGATTGTCATCATTGCGAGTTCTACGACTACAAAGTAATCAATTAAGAAAAATCAATGATTTCGCCTTTGAAGAACTTAAAGCATTGGAGCAACTCGACTTGTCACACAACAAACTTCAGAATGTCAATATGAGAATTTTTGGCAATGATGGGCTGTTGCGACTCCGTTACTTGGATCTAGAGTTGAACAATATAAGTAGCCTGCATCCTTTGGCATTTAGTTCGCTGCCGCGTTTGGAGTTTCTGTCTTTGACGCGTAACAAAATCAAATCCCTTGATATACGCATGTTCGCGCCGCTGCGTCGCTTGGCGACTCTTAAGCTAGGAGGAAATATTATTGAGGAAATATTACCTGAGGTGCTAGAGTCCTTTATGTATCTTACTACAATCGAAATTGACGAGAATTGTTTAACATTTTTGCCTGATGTCAATATGACCTATCCCAATCTTAAAACGGTGTTTGTCGAAGGTAATCCTTGGCAATGCCCATGCCTAGACGAACTTGTAAATTGGTTCGATCGCCAAAACATATCATACACACGCCGCGAAAATGCCTACTTCAGTGGCAAGAAGCCGCTGTGCGTCGTTTCGCCACTGGAGAGGTGTGTAAAAGATGTCAAGACAGTGCGTAAACAAGGAATTGTAAATGAATTCATGGAGACATAAACACACGAGATTTTTATTTTACTCTCAGGTCTTAAGAAATATAATAATCTAAAACAATTTCACCTCAATTTTATTTCGAAGTCGAGAAAGCCTTAAACATTTGCCTTGAGTAAATAGCAGAGAGAGCCTTACAGCTTTTAGAGCTTATAGACTTTGATGTAGAATATGTGGACTTTGTTTTAGAGATATGTCCTTTTTTCTTTAGGCATCGCTCAATTCGTTTCAATTGGTTTTCTAGCATAACAAAAGAGTTAATGCACACCAACCGCAAATCCGACACTTTCTTTATTAAGTCACACTTTTCAGCCTTAAAGCATACTTGAGGAACCACCTTGTTACAGTAGCTGTTGAATGCCTCCTTCATTTCGGTCGCCAACGTGACGCAGTCTAACCATTCACATTTCGTCGTTTTTAAGTACTCGAAGCGCTCAATGCACAGCGCAAACTTATGTTCCAATTGCAGTTTCCATGAGTCGAATGCTTCCATTGTTTTTTTCATTCGTATGATTTCTTGTTTCTCCTGGCACATCCGGGCATCCATCTCTCGTATCTGAGCTAGCGCGACTTGTATTGTTCGCGAAACCTCACAGATTTGGCATTGAAGCTTGTGATTTGATACTTGGAGCTTGTGGATTTCTTTGTTCTTTGAACAGTTTAGCTCGACTTCCAAATCTATACATGGCTCAATCGGCGGACATTCTGGCATACTGATCTTCAAACATTTCTGTAGTTCATTTACTCGATTCTTCAGGCACTGTAATTCAATATTAATAAGCTCATTATCACATTCAAGATCTTCATCTGTACACTGAAATTCCTCTTCCAAATCGGGTTCACTGTCATCATCATCCAAGCCTTGAGCTCGGCACTCGTCCAATCCTTTCATCATTATGTGGCCAATCATGTGCCAATGTTAACGTGGAATTATTAGAATTATATTAAATAATTTTTTTTTAATATATACAATATTTGACTGAAAACAGCTCTTTCTTCCTTGACTTGAAAATTTTATGAGGCTTTATCTACCTCAATCAATAAGTTACTATGTTTTTAATATAAAACACTTCATTCTCCGAAAAAAACAAAAAAAACAAAAGTTAATGTGAAGAGCTTATTTCATTTATGCATGTCCCCTAAATGTCCATAAATTATGAGGTTTTTTCTTTAAATTTAGACCCCACCTCATCACCTTGTGAGATATTGTGAAATTTCGACGAATCTGTATTCCATTCCCATTCCAAAATTTTGAAAAAAAAAATAGTAAATTAATAGACTAAAAAATTCACATGAGATTTGCGATGATTGTTAGAGATTAAATTTCCAGACACATAAGGGGACGTCCATAAATTACGTGAAATAAAATTAGGGGGAGGGGGTTCAGCAAAATCTCTCCAAATTTCACCTATGGGGCGGGGGGAGGATCTCATTGGACACCTCATGTGATTTTTTTAGGTCATTAGTTTACCATTTTTTTTTTTCAAAAATTTAAGCAAAAATAAAAAAATAAATAAATTTTTTATAAAATTTTTTGCAAAATCTCATGTGAGATTCAGAGGGAGGGGTTCGTCAAAATCTCACTAAATCTCATCAAGAGGGGGTCTAAATTTCTAGAAAAAATTTCACGTAATTTATGGACGTCCTCTAATCGTTTTGTATTTGTACTACGTGTGGGTGTGGCCACACCCATTTTTCTATTCTATCAATAGCAAAAGGGCCATTCAAGTATTGCGTAACGAAATTTTTAAGGATTTTTTAAACTCCCTCCTCCCAACCTAATGCGATGTACCGTTTTTCAGTACCCCCTGCCCCATCGTAAAAGTAACGTAACAATCAAGTGACCATTTATACCAAAAACTCATGTTGCGCAAAGTACCTAAAGGTTACTAAAATAAAAATTGAGAATTTTAATGAAATAAAAGATTTTAATTTAATAGATATCTTACAAAACATTGAAATGACCAACTATACAGACGAGGGATTCCCAGTATAACAAAAACAAGAATTGGAGTTTGCAAAGCCGTGTCGCTGGAAGGTTGGTTAACACATTTTTATTGGCAGTCGAGTCTGTAAAATGGTCAAAAACAGCCAAAATATAGCCATTTTGGCAACACTTTTCTCTGCCAATAGTTCCTACTAAATTTAACACAGATCTGTTGTTCTCACTAGAGATGGGCACGGGCTTGGTGCTCCACGGGCCTGTGTGAAAAATGCAGGCCTCGAGGCTTACACCATAATCCCGAAAGGTAATATTTTAACGACTGTAAAGGCAATTGCGGTGTTCACGCAAACTTATGAACGTTAACGACGCAAATGCTGAACACTTTTTTTGACCGTCTCGTTAAAGTTGCTGGTAAAAGTTGTCAGTTCTCTTCTTCTTTTATAAACAAACGAAAAATTTAATTGAGCGAAATAATGAAAATAAATTTGAAATGACACGAAAAAACGTTAAAAATAATTTAACTGAATATTAAATAAATCAATTTATGTGCGTAATTTAGTTTTAGGAGGGAAACATTTTTATTTATGCATGAATATAGAAATAATTGACTAATTGTAGTAAAATTGTGCACAGATGGAAGTCTTGAGGGAGAAATTGAGTTAAATTGGATGAATTTATGGACGACATTATTGACATATAATTGTCATGTCATCAAGTGACGATGTCGAAGTCCCAAAATCTGAATTATGATGAAAAAGTTGTGTGATTGTTTTTAACATACGAGTAATCGTTACAAAGGTGGTACTATGGAGTGAAATTGGCAATGTAATGGTCTATGATAAGTAAGGTGGCCGAATAACGTACGTCATTTCAATATTAAATTCTTCCGAAAGTACAGCCACTTTTTCATAGAAATTAACTAAAAATTGCTATTTTCTACTTTTCATGCTTCCATACGTTATAACCAACAATATACCTCGGGGTTTATGAATCTCGTGCTCGGCCGGTGCATGATACAATTATACAAGGTAGTCTCGGTGGCAAAATTTGATACCTCTACAATCATAACAATAAGTGCGAGTGAGAGGGAGGATAAGCCCCTAAAGAAGTAAGTGCGAGCGAAACGCCAATAGAGTGTGTGTTAATTTTTGAAAAATTCGTCCGCACATCCATCAAAAAAACGAACACGCACTGACCAAAACCCGAACGTTTCGACAGCCGACGAGACTACCTTGTATAATTGTATCATGGACTGGTGCATTTTGTTGTTGGCAAATTAACTTTTCATACGCTTATACTTTAACGAGATATGCGTGATCACCTGAAATGCTTTCTGATAAAAAAAAAAAATATACAGGGGTGTGCTGGAAAACAACTATTGTTTTCGAAGTGAATTGTTTTCAAATCAATCGTTGGTGTGCCAGAAAATTCCCAGATTTTGTGATTTCGAAGTTTTAGACAAATCATATATATGCGGTGTTCACGCATTAGTCGTTAACCTATAAGTCTATGAAAAGTTAAATTGCCAACAACAAAATACACAGGGCAAATTTTCATAGAGTTTCATAGACCCCGAGGCATGTTGTTAGTTAACCTATGGAAGTATGAACATATGAAAATGGAAATTTTTAGTTATTTTCTATGAAAAAGTGGCTGTACTTTCGGAGGAATTTAATTTTAAAATGACGTACGTTACTCTGTCACCTTACTTAACATAAACCAATACATTGCCAATTTCACTTCATATAACTACGTTTGTAAAGAATACTCTTATGTTAGAAACAATCACACAACACATACAACTTTTGCATCAAAATGCAGATTTTGGCTCTTCGACTTCGTCACTGGATGGCACAATTGTATGTCAACATTGTCGTCCATAAATTCATCCAATGTTTACTCAATTTCTCCCTCAAGACCTAGACCTGCGCACAATTTTACTACAATTAGTTAATTAATTCTATATTCATGCATAAGTAAAAATATTTCCCTCCAAGAAACTAAATTACGCACATAAACTGATTTATTTAATATTCAGTCAAATGATTTGTAACGTTTTTTCGTGTAATTTTAAATTTATTTCAATTATTTCGCTCAATTGGCGCAATTAAATTTTTCGTTTGTTTATATAAGAAGAGAACTCACAACTTTAACGAGACGGTCAAAAAAAAAGTGTTCACGCATTTTCGTCGTTAACGTTCATATTTCCATACATTCATAGGTTAACGACAAATGCGTGAACACTGCAATAGATTATTTTTGATAAAAAGATTATATTTAGTAACAAATGTCTTAAATGTTCGCTTCTTCATACGAAAATGGGAGTAATAGAGGTCATCCTGCATAATTTTAATTGTTTTGTCAAAATTTAAGGTAGAAGAATTTCCTTTTTATAGTCGCCATCCAGTAACAACGAGGTTCGTTGCCGCATACGTTTTTTTTTAATATTTTTTTTTTTCAATCAATTCTAAAGATGTTTGCAGGACAAAGGTGCACAATTGGTGAAGATTCATTTTAATTCATATTTTATTTTTTACTTTTACTGTCAACAAAAGACACGACAAAGCAACACTACGTTCATGCACGCTTCAAAATTCTTTGCATTATTTGGCAAAGCAGTGTAGCTTTGCAATGTTTGTTTTGCATTGTAAACATTATGCGTTGCACTATTGCTTTGCAAACTGCGTTTGTGAAGTCAGACTTTTTCTAATAAGAATCAATAAGTTTATAAAGATAAAGGGCCGTAACTCCGCCCATTTTCTAGTTTTTTTTAAAGAATACAATCATGCAATCATTATACACTTTATTTTGTGATCTTCTATATCGTCGGCTTGCAGAGAAATTGAATTTTTAAGTTTTTCTCTATATGGACGGTACCACGCCCTTATGTCCGATTCTTACAAAACTTCGTAATATGGTCAAGGATGTATTTATAAAAACGGGTTTCATCTGTTTCTACTTAAGACCAAAAAAGTTTTTCTAACAAAAACCAAATTTTTGTCAGATATTTCCTATGGGAGCTTTATGCATGTTGTCCGATCTTCACCAAATTTTCAGTGTGTCTTTATTGACATCCAAAATGTTATTATGCAAAAAATTGAGACGATAGCTTTAATATCAAAGCGTTTATTGATCAAAAATATAATTTTTGACCGATCGTTCTTATGGTAGCTATATGCTATAGTTGTCCGATCCGACTAATTTTTATATATCATTATACTTTTCACGTATGTGAAATAGTATATTAACTTTGCCATGGAGTTTGTAACAGATCGAAATATTTTTAAAATAAAAGTGTCACCTCCGTATAACAGTATATCAGTTTAATGAACAAAACGGTTTGAGGAAAAGATTATAAAAGCTTCGAGTCAGCGAGGAATTGAGCCTCACGTTTTGCATTATGTGTTCAAACAGTCTAGCAAACTTGAGACAAATTAAATTTAAAAAGCGATTGTTTGTGCGTTTTGCCACAACATAACAATGATTTAGTCTCGGCGAGCTTTATTGCACGATACAGTAGAAACTCGATTATCCGGCTCGATTATGGCAGAATTTCGATCGAAAATGGCTGCACTTTTTGAAGCTGAGGTCCCGTGAATTCACCGGCAAACAGTGGCTGACTGCCGCGATCGCAATTTAATTTGAGGAAAAGGTTGTGCACGGATGTTGCGAATTTGGACCGTCCGTCTGTCCATCATGTTTTACGTATGTAATTGTCAGCAAAAAATAAACAAATTTTCCCACAATTTACAATTAATTCATATATAAAAACCGCGGTGAAAATTCGTGCCGGATAATCGAAGATCCGTATATTATATTTGGATATTTCTGTCAAAATTTAACTTCTTTTAAAGTTTCCTTTTTATATTTAATAAAAATGAAGAACTCTTCATTCATCTGGAAAAAATCTTATTTTACGAGAATTAAATATGTCTTCGTTGCTGCAAATGTTTCAGGGAAGACAATGACGTTTCGTATTTTAGGCACCAATATCTTAAATCGAAAGCTCGGCTTGACTGCAAAGTTGTTTTTGAGATAACTGTGTGCAAAATTTATGTTAAGCTCTTTTTAAGTTCGACATGAAATATTAAAATGGTTTATATTCTTGCGTGTTTCAAATGAACATGAGTGCACTTAGCACTTTTATCCGCCTCGTCCTATTCTTTCTGAGTGTCGTAACACAGCATGGGCGTACCTAAAGATCATTCATGTTCACAATTGCTTTTCGTGGTTCTGGTTTGAAAAACATAAAACTAAAATAAAACTCAAAAGCGTGTGGATTCAATTGACAGAATCAGTCCAAAGCTGGACTGATTCTGTCAGAGCGGCACATGTAATTAACGGCAATAAAAATATCACGTTTAAAAACAATTCAAATAACGACATCAGAATTTTATCATATCTTGGATACGTTAAATTAACTAGATTATTGTATGTGTTTATAGTAGAGGAGCCCAAGCGGGGATTTTCGTAGTTACTCCTGCGGGGCAGATTAAGATAAGGTTGGTTTATTACATCAGCCAGTTTGAGTAAGACGTAAGGGAATGGGAGGGTTTCAAACTTGCAAACTAAAGCCGTCAAATTTAGTTAGCCCTTTGCGTCAGTTTCTCATACAGGTGGCTCAGCATGATCTAGTCGTACTGTTCCATAATCTAACATTTATATGGAGGAACCTTCTTTATTCCGCGGTATACAATATAAAACGCCTTATGGCGGTCGAACCCACCGCTAAATGAAGAAAGTTCATAGAATCTTTTCTACTTTAAATTATTTAATCTTCAAAATGCAACCATTCCCAACGACGCAGGAGTAAATCACGTTATAGCATCGTCGGCTCCCCGACTATATAAAAGCACTCCATTTTGTTGAACATAATTGTTTGAAAAAAGTTATGAGTAACACGAAATATGGAGGGGAATTCCGAATTTTGTTGTTTGTTTTTAATTTTTTGTGTGATCAATAAATTGTTGAAAATGTTGAATGATTTAGCTCATTAACATAAATGACAAGCTGTGATCCATCGTAACGCTGCTACCGTACATGGGTTATCTCTTGGAGATTATGTTATTTCATATTTTGCACATTGTTTGTTTGTTGCTATTTTCGATATCACCTGTTAAAAAGTTTAATTCATTTTAATAAAGTGTAATAAAGTATTAAAGGTATGAAAATTATAAGTAGCAGATATTTACTTGAGATAAACGAAGTTTGATTTATACCATATGTATGCGTCACAGAAATTAAGGTTGATCGGATCTTTGTATGCAAATGACATTAGTTGAAAGTATTATTTGTCACCAAATGATATTAATTCACACAAACAAGACTACTCATCTTTGTGTATTTCTTGCTAATGATGCTGACTCAGATTAAAATTCAGTTTGAACATCTCAAGATAATAGGATACAGCAACAACAACAGTACTTGAGTGTGTTTGCTTTTTGTATCAACGCTATCGTTTTTAAGTTGTATTCAAGTTTAAAAATTGTAACCAAAGGCATTTTCATCTCTCAGAGCCAATTTGTCTTCGCCGCTTTTCAAAGGCAATTGCGAATAATTTCGTTGAACGCACACAAATTGCCATTGGATTCGCTCAACTTACACCTATAAAATGGCCTATACATGTATATAGTAGGCACATGTACTACATAAATGTATGTACATACATATTTATTTTTTGTTTTTTATCTGTTCTCCAATTTTGAATTCGATTTGATAGTCATCCGGCTGATGGCTTATTATAGTACATACATATGTATATAGAGAAAGAAAGAGAAAGTGTCCACAGCAGGTTTTTTGTCTCGCAACGCTAAAGCAAAGAATGTCAATTTCTGTTGTTGTTTTCATTCCACTTTATTTCACTTTATGGTATACTTTTGCTTTTCTTTGAAGCTGCAAAACAAGCCTCATCGAACGATGCGCGCGTACACTTTCTTACTTGAATGCGAAATACAACAACAACAACAACAACGACAATAGTAATAACAATAACAACATACAGCTAAGCGTCGCAGCTTTCCCTTCCTGGGCACGCGTTTTCAAAATATTTTCGGATTCATCGTAAACGAGTTTGTCGGATTTATTGGCTCTGCCGCCCTGCCAAACTTCTTCCACACCGCTCAGTCATACACTTGCTCATCATCCTTGCGGAGTGCACTGTGTGACAATAATATTTTTTGGGTGAAAAACCTAACGCAGTGCTTGAGGATTTAACAAACAAAATATTATGCTAAAATTTGCAAACATTTACACACATTGACAATTTGGCAACCTTGGCTTTTGCCGCTCGTTTGCGGTTTAATGGAATTGCAGACTTTATCATACACAAATTTGAGTGATGCTGCCGCAAAGGCTAAATCAAATACAAAAATATATTCATATACAAGAGACAACAAAAAACACATAAAAGTACAAAAATTTAATAAGAAAAGAAAAAAAAGTTTGATCGCAATTTCGCTGGGGGTTTGTGCATTCAAAGCGTGTTTTTTGAAGCTGAATTTAGAAAAGTTTTGAGGGCACTTTCATTCACTTTTTTGTACATGCACGTTTTGGAATTTATTTCTTATAGTTGTCTATTTGCGTCCGTCGCACAGTCAGTTAGTAAGGCTGTCAGTGAGACAGTCAGTTGAGTGACGACGATTTGATTCAACTCGAGTTGAGTCGAGTTAAGTCGAAAATGTTGACATCGCTACTTGAATGCGAAATGAGAAAAAAACTCGGAAAGACAAATAAAACAAACGGACGTATGTCATTGAAACGCCATCGAAAGGAAAAAGACGACGACTTCAACACCAACACCAACACCAACGCCAACGCCAAGACCAATGACGACGATGACTCCAAGTCCAAGTTGATGGCTGCTGGCCGCACTTTGCGTTTCTTGCTAACGGTTTGTTGGCAATGTTTGTAATCCGCATGCATGACCACCACTCTACGTGAGTATATTTATCAATAAAAATAGCGGACATAGGACAGCAGACGGCTGCCAACGGCAGAAATTCAACCAAGAGGTGTGCGCTGCTTGGCGGGCGCTTCTACTTTTGTACCAAACAACGGCCAACTTTGGCACACGAGCTAGAAAGTGAGTGGTAGGTGGGATGGGTTGGGGTGAAGAGTGGTGGTGTGTAAGCGCTGGGGTAAGCTTGCGGTGTTTATCACGCTAGCCATGGCACTTAATGGCATACAAAACGTATTCAAATGAACGCATTTGGCATAATTTCAACTGAGCCTCTCTGAAAATCGATTGATGGCTTGTTCCGCCTCCCCGCCACTCGACAACGAATGCAATAAACGGACATTCTGGGCACAAAATGCTTTTCCACATCAACTAAAACGTTTTCTTTTTTTTTGTATTTTTTTTTTGTTTTTAGTTATGTAAAAGCGAAATTTTGGGGAAATTTAATTAAATAATAAAAATGAAACTATCTGCAATTCACTAAAAGTTTGTTGTTTGGTTAGTTGAAATTGCTGTCGAGTTTTGTCTATTAGCAAATGTGTCTTTTTGATTTTTTTTTTGTTTGTTTGTTTGTTAAGCTTTTCATCATTTTAACAAGCCTTGGGCGATAGACCAACGGCGAACTACAAGTTTTAATCTTGATTTGATTGACAAGTAGAAACTTTTATGTTTGAGACGAGTTCATTACTAACTGACATTTTGTTTATCATGCTACAATAAATGCATCAACATCAAAGGTAACTTTGAAAAAAATTAACGCTTTCGACAACACACAAACACACAAATCTTGCAACAAAGCCAACATAAATGGATATACATGTCTCTTCTCCCGGACATATTTTCTGAGATAAAGAAGTGCAGTGTAATAACACTTTATAACTATATACATATATATGAGTATGAACTAAAACAGCAGCAGTGACAACAACGTCTACATTATTAACAAGAAATCATCATTAACAACAACAATTACAACAACAGCAATACAAGCGACAAAACAAGCACTCAGTGCGATTTCACTTTGCTTGGCCAAGACTGACCGAGTATATGAAGTCGGCCGTTTGTCGGTCGCTATTAACTGGGTCTGTATACACACATAGACATATATGAACATATATATTTATATATACATATGTGTGTGCTTATGTGTATTTGTGGCTATTACACGATATGACAAAAATTATTGTATAAAGAAATTAACACATTTTTTAAACGAGCGAAACTCTTTTGTCTGACATTTATGGCGCATTAAACTATGTAAACTTGACTCGACTCGTCGGCCTGAAAACTTAATAGTCTGCATAGAAATTTAGTTATAACAACTAAGAAATGCAACAAGCTTGAGTTAAATAATTTCTAACGTAAGCGCCATAAAATTGGGTCATCGATTTACGATCAAACAGCAAACTTGAGCTGAGCTGAGACCGAGTTATTCTAACTGAATAGCGCACACCTGCGCAAAGGCCATAGAAGCCGCCCAGCAATTGCTCAAATCACACTCGCTGCTCGCACTTCTCAGGCTCAACGGAAGTATGTACGTGTGCGTGAGTATCAGTGTGATTGTGAGTGTAAGTATGCGCACTCACGCTCCCAGGCATGGAAATTAAGTTAAGCAAGTTTGTTCAGTCAATCAATTCAAGACTAAGAAAATGAGAAAGAGAAAGACGATGACGGTTAAAGAAAAAGCTAATGAGAGGGGGTGGGTAATGTTTACGCTTTGGGCCAGACCAACAGCAGCACCAGCAGAGGCAATAGCAGCGGCAGCAACTCTGCTGGTGACTGAAGCCACAAGTCTCGATCAGTAGCAGACATTCAGCCGAGCGAGACAGTTGAGTGCGCGCCGGTGTGAAACACTTAAGACAAGCCGAGCTTATAGCATAAAAATTAAAACAAAAAAAAATCTGCACTTAGCCACGAACGAGTTCAACATATCAGAGAAAGGTAAAGAAACAAACAAATAAGCCAACAAGACATTTAATAAATAAAAGAAAGTCTTAAGAACTCAGCCACTGACGGTAAAAACCAGAAGAGAAAAATTTCTTCAACGTCAGTCTTGCGCGTAGTGGCGAAGTGAATGGGTAAAAACCCCGATCAATGATCAACTATCGAACGAAACCGTTTCTAAAATTATTCTTAACTATTTTTTTGTGCAAATTGATTTAACAAAGAATAAATCACAAATAAAAAAATAATAACAATTCTAAATAAAAAAGAATAAATAAATAAAAACACACAAAATAAATAAAGCGAGTTAATCAAAAGGTATCTGGAACGAATTTTTGAATATTTATATTTGTATTTAACACACGAGCTGTATCATTAATATGTCGTATGAGAGCGCATTGTTTGAATACGAGAAAGTGAAGATCAGTTAGTCGGACGCGTGAACTGGAATGCGTGCGTTGAACGTCGATCATTAAACATTAAGCGTTTTATGAAGAAAACATAAACGGAAAAGAAAGTGTTACGAACCGAGCTGAACTGAGTTGAGCTGAGCTGAACCGAACTGGGTGTGCCCGACTGGCAGTGCGTGTTGAAAGCCGCGCGTCGTCTTGACAAGGTTGCAAACGCTTGAGCGCAACCAAGTTGAGCATAACTTAATTATTCAAAGTGTTAAATGAAATACAGTAAACCCGGTTTTCTACATACTTGCGTACATTTCGACCCAATTTCCATTGACTACATCTTTGGCTAGCCAAATGAAGAATCACAACATGTCAATTTACCAAACAAATTTTAAGGACTCAATACAAATTGATAGCACAATAAAACTATCCTGCTGTTGAGCTATGAGTATTTGTTTAGCTACGTTTCGACTTGAAACCTTTGCTAATGTAAAAAAAAAGATGTAATAAAGTTAAACATTCCCCTAGTCGCTTCGGCTTGGGAAATCATTAAAGACCGTGACAACATAAAACACTCAGTCAGGACTAATCACGGTTTTCTTTTCTTTTTTTTTTTGTTTTCTCATATTTTGCTTTTTATACAGCACCATGAAGGTTGTATTAGTCCTGTGCGTGCTTTGTGCACTACTTCTGCAGATCGAGGCATCACCGGTGAAGGTGGCGGAGCGTGATTCGCGTGCTATTGGCCGCCAGCAGGCCACTAATGAAGTCGCACCAGCCGCACCGGCCGCCAGCGAGGATGACGACGATGATGACGATGAGGACGATGACGATGATGAGCCCGATCTGGGTGACCTGGTTGATGATGACGATGGTAAGTTTCACGTGACCCAATTCACGGTTCAATGAACAGTTAAACACAGCACTTTGTTTCGAACGAGCTTATTCAACCAGCACACACACTCACTCACACTCACACACTTTCACAAAAAACCCCTACACAAACACCTACTCCGCCGCATACCAATAAAGGAGCTGCCTTTGAAGCGGCGTTGTTTAAAGGGCACAGAGGCACTCACTTGGGTGCAACTGTTGGTTGTTGTATACAATCAAGGGGGTGGGGGTCTCATGCATGTTTCCTGACATGATTTCAACTTTAAGCAAATAGGCAAATGCACCGCACACACTTGTCAATTTGTCGAACATTGGATGTGGCTTCAATCTTGGGGCCTTTCGAGTACGAGTTACGAAAAGCGGAATCAAAAAATTAAAATGACCAATTTTTTGGAGTGGCTTGTGTGGCACAGCAAAGCACGATATGGCTCGACACGAGGCAGCACGGCATGGCACGTCAACGTTAAGCAAAATCATTGCACCGCACTTTAGTCTTGTAATGTGATGTGATTTACATGCAAATGCTTTAATGAGACTTTGTTCTTTTATTTTCATGAATAAACAAAAGTTGTTATTCTTTCGGGGCTTTCAGATGATGACGACGATGATGAGGACGACGATGACGATGAGGAGGATGACACGCCACAAGGTCAAGCAGCGCCTGCCTCAGGTGCCGCCAGTGATGATGACGAAGAAGACGATGATGACGATGACTACTTGGACAGATTATTTGACGATATTTTAGGCGGTAAGTCTTACGCACTGACAGACGAAAGTACGAACGAAAATTAAACTTCACACTCACTCGACATTAAAGATGATGACGACGAGGATGATGACGATGAAGTAGCCCCAGCCGCCAGTGCTCAAAACACTGCTGCAGCGCCCGCACCCGCCTCCGCAGCATCGGTACAAGCTGCTGAAGAAATAGCGCCAGCCGCCGCAGGCATTTCGGATGGTGTTGACCTGCCCATTGAGAGTGGCAACGCTGCTGATGCCGTCGTTGCTTCGAGTGCGTCGGAAGATGTCGCCGCTGTCGGAAACGCCGCTAATGCGGTCAACAACAATAATAATGAAGGTGAACAAAATGTTTTTTACGATGAAGATGCACTTGTAGATGGTAGTAGTGGTAGCACATTAGTAGTTAGTAGCAGTAACAGTAACCACGCCAACTCAATTGACACAACATTTGACAAGGGTATACAAAAGCCAAGTCAGATTCAAACGGCATTGTCGCCATCATCATCGCAAAGTATTACGAAACAACAACAACAACTACAACAACAATCACAAAACACACAGCTAATACTTAATACGCAACAACAACAATCACAATCACAATCACAATCACAAAATCAACAACAACAACAACAAAATACTCCAGCTTCAGCAAACACATTAACAAATGCTAGTGGTAGTAAAGTTGATAATTTGTTAAGTTCAAATCAGAGTCCAACAGTGGCAGGCGGCGTCGCAAGCGTCGGAACGGCAACGGCATCGACGTCGACATTGGGGTCGACGGCGCAATTGAGCCAAAAGCAACCAACAGTCGCTGGTGCCGTTTCTGGTTCTGTTGCTGCCAATGCTGCTCCTGCCACTGCTAGCGATGATGAGGACGAGTACGGTAGCGATGATGACGATGATTATGATGATGATGATGATATTGATGATGGAGTCGATGAAATTGCAGGTGCTCTAACAGGCGACGAAGAAGACGAGGAGGCGGATGACGATGAAGAAGATGATGACGATGATATTATCGGCGACGATGTCATCGAAGCGAGACGTGAAGCACGTGAGTCCAAATCAACATCAACCAAAACTAAAGCCAAAAAATCAACAAGTGCTTTGAAGAGTAAAAAAGACCTAAAACAGCAGAAAGAATAAATAAAAAACAAACAACAAACAAACAATCAAGAATAACAACAACAAAGAACAACAATTATGACAAGATTGCCGTGACTAGAATAGTAGCTGAATTAAATAAATACTAAAGACGACGACGACGACGACGACGACCCAATAAACGCCCAATAATATTTGCCGACAGAGACAACACGAAGACCCGCATTTTCAAAAACACTTCTATTTTGAACATTTGTGCCCGCACTGACCTTACTTACTTAAATGTGTTCACCAATGATCTACGAGACTTTGACCTTTCACTGTTTGGATTTTTCTATTCAATATTATATCTGAGATTGTTGCGGATGGGTACTAGTCAATTGTATCTGCACAAGCACGCAATCGCACTTTGTGGCACTACTTCAGCGGACGGACGGAACTGTACACGCATACACACGCCAGTTACGCACTTACGCACGCACGCACGCACTCACATAGATACAAACATAGAACAGTACAATTATTGCACAACATTGTTAAAAATCTAAGCAATACAAGTAGAAGTAAAAGCACAAATGTTGACTAACTGCGATGTCTGAGTTGCAAACTGAGCCAATTTAATTTAAATAAAATGAACAGTTCGAAGCGTTGCTCATACGCCAGATTGGCTTAGTCAATGTAACGAGACATCGACAGTTCTGAGTACAGTTAAGAGGTCTTACAAAAACAAACAAAAAAAAAAAAAACAAAAAAAAAAACGTTTAAGCATAATTTCAAACATAGTGTAATTTATTTATTCTACTATAATTTATTTATTTATTTATTATTTATTTTGTAATTAATTTGTTATTTTCACAAATTATTAAAACGATTATTTTTAAATGATTCTACGCATTCTATTCTGATTCTTCAAACACACTTTCGGCTTTGCACACTATTCTACTACTTTAAACTTTCTTTCCAAATTTGTTTTTGCCTATCTTATAAAAAGTAAATAATGCTTAAAATAATTAATTTCGTTTGGTTTTGGCACGCCATCGTAAGTCAAATTAGAAACGCTTGAAACCAAAATGATAGCCACAACAAATAGAGAAGTAGTCAAAAATCGCATTAAATCAAACAAAACATCAAACATATAAATATAAATATATTTTCTTTTATATTTTGCTAAACAATTGTAATAGAAAAAAATCTCACGACTTAACCAAAATTGTACATTTTTTTCTTTAGATTTCTTTACTACTCTTATTATCGTATAATTAAAACCGATTTGTTGTAAAAAGAAACATGCATCAAAGAATTTTTCAGTGTGTTCATTAAAGTTTTGTGTAATTTTATGAAAATTAAAACATTTTGTGTTTTATTTAAGTAGTTGTATTGAATGATTTTCATTTATCATTTTGCGCCGTTCGGTTAACATTTTCAAGCGTTTTCTTTCTTCTGATTACTATGTATTTTCATACTTCTTCTATTTTTCTGTGATTTACCATCATTATATATGTAAGTATAGTAATATTATTTTTACCTCCTCTTTTTAAATAAAATAGCCCTTTTGGATTGGTGACTTTCTTTTTAATATTTTGAAAACCCAATACAAGTAAATCATATAATATTATATAACATACTTACATACATATCTATTTGAATTATTTTGCCCTTCATAACTGTGAGTAAATCAGACATTGTTCATTTTTAACAAACAATCTGATAACTCGTTTCTAAAAAAAGTTGTTATGCCTTGTTAATTTTACTTTCTTCTTGTACTAACTAGCTTTCTCTGAGTTTAGTGCTTAAACATATCCCAAACATATATGAAACCATCCATAAAACCAGCAAAGTTACAAAACACACACAATGCCTCTTTCATTTTAAATAAACTTTAATGAAACTCGCATGCAGGTGACCTGAAAAACAATGTGATCGATATGTCGACGGACGCATTTCAGGCGCGACACAATCACTTCATTGATGCGATATTCTCGCGGATTAATCGCATTGTCGCCGACAACTACGATCCATTTGTCGTAACTTTGACGGGCAGATCCGCCAGTGTGAAGGGTGCTGCTCCGGCATCTACAGGCAAACCAAAAAAACAGCAAAAGACAACGACGAAAGTTACAAAGGCAACTCCGACCAAAAAACTGTAAGACATAGTGACGCGTAACGTCGAACCGCATACGATAGCACTGATTTAACACACTGACATTTTACAGCAAAAACACAAAGTCAGAGCCACGAACAGATTTCGAAAACGAGGCGGAGGAACCGCGGGCGCTTAACAAATTACAGGAGCAACTGTTGGAATTGCAAAGTGCCAAGGCAGTTGACGACAGGCAACAGCAACACCAACAGCAACAAGAGCAGCCAGCACAGAATGAAAACAGTAAAAGCGCAAAAATCGATTCAGCGGAAATGCGAACCGTGTTTGCCGATAATGTCGCCGTCAAAGCGAACGGGAACCAGAAGAAGTCTACTACAAGTGCAGGACATAAGCAAAACACGAAGAAGGCGGCAACAACATCGACCAGCCAGCAAAAGACAAAGCACACCACCAGCAACACCAAAGCCGCTGGAAATGGTAGCCTGCAAAAGGCCGAGGGCAGTCTATCTGGCCTGGCATCGCTGAAACGCGTGGGCAATGTGAAAGTCGTCAGTGATCCGGAAGGACGCAACTCGACCATAAAGGCCAAATTCACGCTCGGTCCGTTGGTGTTGCGCGTTGAAAAGTCGTTTAAGCACGGAAGCGTACGTAGCATGAAATTTGCCACGGCACGTACCAATGAGATGATGGGACGCATCAAGTTTAGCGTCGTCGACGATCGTGCCACTCTGATGTCCATTAAAGTGCAACAGCCCAAACAGGTGAGTGTGTAGCTGGTCAGTGGATCAGCGGCGTCAATCAAATTATTGATGCCTTTTAATGTTTGTAGGTGGAAGTCGAGAGCAAAGACAATCACGACCGTACGCGTGAATTTGTTTGGCGACGAACGCCGAAAATAGCCAAATTGGTGAACGAGAAACTGAAACTCGCCGCGGAGTCGCTCTTCGCACCGCAGGGCGTAGAAGTCGTGCGTCTCTAAATGTCGCAGCATAGAAAATTCTTATGTTTAATACAACAAAAAAAAGTGAAAAATGAAAGAAAAACAGAAGAGAATTAAACCACTTTGTTAGCATTTAAAACGTCAAAAAGAATTAACACTTTTCCGTCGTGCTTATTTATTTCCTATTTATAAATTAGTATGTTAAGACATAATTTATTATTATTTTTGTGAAAGAGAGAAATTTCACACGCAACATAAACAATTAATAAATAGCAAATCATTTGAAGAACATTTAAGATTTTCCATTTGACAGAACATTTAAAATTTCTAATATTTGCTCGTGTTTTCGAGAAGAGGAAAATCAGGCGAGAACTTGGCATTGAAATAACTTTTTTCTATTCATGATCATTTCAATGCATATAAATTTACTAATTAAAACGTTAGGCACTTATGAACTGGGTAGCTGCCCTACACGTCGTATGTAATGAGTTCGCTACGAAAATTCAATTATGGATAAACGATATTGTAACGAAACAAACACGCTCGTTCAAGCTAATTTGTGCTAATTAAGCTATTCTGGAGTGAAACTATTACCGTGCCGAGCCGAGCCGAGCCATCTGCGTCAAACATCCACTTTGCATTTGGATTTATTGTATTGTATGTTGTACATTGTCATTAGCTCATTGCGCTAAAGCACAAACGCCTGCACTCATAGATACACGCATTGACACACACACACAGTCTCATGCACATACGCAATGCCATATCTCTTTCAAACTAAAATATTGTATAAGATGTAGGCCAGCTTATGCTCTGATTTAACATAAAAGACCGAATTCGCCGCATGCCTGAGGTAACTCGAGGCGCATGTCCGCTCTTTCAATTACTGAGCATATACATACCTACAAACAGATACATTTGTATCTCTTCTCCAGACGCGAACAGAACACTGACCTATGTGCGGAGTAGCAGGTTGAGTTCGATGTCGCCATACGAAGCGATAAGATAATTCAGCACCAAAATGTAGTTGATTGAGTTTATTGCGCTTTATGGAAGGATGGGTTCAATTGGATATTCTATACAAAACAGGATTCGAGTTGAAAACGATAATCATTGGTATGAGAAAATGTTGTACGCGCCGCGGCGAATTAAAAAGCAGAGACAAAATGAGCAAAGGCGCAAAGTGAAAGCTTCAGTTCCACGTCAAATTGGGTTCAAGACAAGTGAGCATGAAAACATAATTTGCTGTGCCATCAAAATGAGTGGCGTATAGAAAGTGATGGCTGACGAGCGGTGTGCGGGTGAAAGGTGAGGTAAGAGTGTGTGTTGTTTACAAGGAACGCATAGGGACGCTTGAGAGGACGGTAAAACATGAGTTCGCCACTTTGTTTGTTACCACTGCCTTGTACCGTTAACATCGCTCTTACCGTCTACGTCTACGTCACCATTACCGTCGCCATCGTCATCATGAAACAAGAGGACTTCACTAACAGTTAAGCAAAGTTGAGGACTGGGAAAGTGTTTTAAGGATTGAGCAAAGCGTTGGCGGCGACGGCGATGGCGTCGACGTCGGTGTTGATGTTGATGTTGTCGTCGTTGTTGTTTTTGTTGTTGTTGACGTCGTTGTTGGTTTCGGTGTCGGTGTCTTCTGGCAGCCGAAGCACAAGTGCAAGGCCCGCAGCTAAATTCAGTGTGAACGCGACGTTGGTGGTTAGCACATCGCAGCTGCTGCTTCTGAATCCGGTTGTCGAGTGCGTGCTCGATTTTTCTAAGCAAACATTGCGCTAGCGATAGAATCTGTATACTTTAGCACAAGTTTATTACATGATACCAAATTAGAAAATATACGGAATTATCGCATTATCATAAACAAGCTCGTCGTACAATACATAAATTGTCGAAATTTCATCATTAATTGCCAGTCAACGAGAGACATAATTAAAAGAGCGAAACGCGTGCCTACGCCACGTCCGCTTGACTGCCTAACTGCCTAACTGCCTGGCAGCCTTCCGTGCAAGTTGAAGCGCTAATGAGTCTCGGCTAAAGAAAATTGAGGTGTTTATTTATAGTAATGTGTTCAGAAATACACACAAATCGGAAAAATGTTTTGCCGTCCGCATGTGAACATGTCTGAAATGAAGATATGGTCTTCAGTGAATAGTCTTTGATCTTTAACATTGTCGACGTGAAACATTTTAGTTTTTGTTATACTCTTGCGGTCAAAACAAGCCAAACACAACGGCATTTGTTGTAAGACAACATTTAGTGAAAATAATAAATTACGTAAACTTTAGTAAAAAATCAAAACAAAAACACATTTCAAAAGAGTTTAGAAACAATTTTGTTTGTTTCTTGTTTTTGCCATAATGCGCAACTACTCATCGTGGTCCAATTGTTCGGCCAATAACTTTTGACTTAACAGTTGTTTTTGCAACTTGTAAACGGCTTTTAATAGAGTCGCTTGCAATGCACCACTTCGGATTGTGGAGAACTCGGTTCGGAAGGCAGGAGAGCGACACTTACCGAGCTGCTGCTACCGTGTTAGCGACGAGTTTCAACGGTGAGAAGGGACCCATAAAACTCACACAGACAACAATAACAAGCGACCACAGTTTTAAACACTTTTAGCTGTCTAAGCCAAACACAAACTGTATACACTGAGCGAAAACATGGGAAATCGTCAACAAAATGAAATAAAAAAACGAAATGACTAATAAAAGGAAACAGCCCAAAAGCTTTTTAACAAAACAAAAAAATAAATAAATATAAATATCAAAGTGCCAGAGGTGAAGGGAAGTGTGAGAACGAACGGAAATCGATTGGTGTAAATGTCAAGATGATAACCTTTTTTACAATCTTCTTTTATTTAACAAGTAAGTACGAAACAAAAAGTTTTCCAATGAATATTGATGTAAATTTCACATTGTATGTAAAGCGCAATTACTTTGCCGCAGAGTTTGTAGGGCGTTTAAAAAGTTTAAGAACAAAAAGTTCTCACACTTTAAAACAATTTGTTTGAAAACATTTGTGCAGATAAATTTAATCAAAAGACTTCTGCAATACAATTTCGAGAACACGACCAATTTCTAAAACACATTTTCTTATTGGGCTCAAATAAAGTATACAACAACAGGAAAACATTCTTAAAATATGTAGGTTTGTCACTTTTTTTTTATTTTTTGACTATAAAAAGTCAGTCCTATCGACAGCTCAATCCAGTGTTGTTCGACCAGCGAAACAATAAAGATCATAACAAACAGTTCTTGAAACAAATATAACACAGGATGAGAATGAGGCTGACACTCGTACATTTAGCGGTTGTCGTGACTTTAGTCGCAATCGTTGCAAGTTCACCCGATTATTGCAAGCCAGGCTTGTGCAAGGGCGGTAAAAAACATATTGGATGCAACAACTCTGGGGTAAATCTCATCGCGGCATTGGTTGTTTACAGCCACTATAACACTCTTCTTAATAGGCACTAGGCAAGGCTTGTCCACCGGATACGAAAGTCGTTGATCTGCACAAGCATGTGGAGATCATTCTGAACAAGCACAACGAAAAACGCGACAAACTTGCTGCAGGTCGGTACGAGGGTTATCCAGTGCCTAGCAAAATGGCCACCATGTCTTGGAGCAAAGAATTGGCTGAGATCGCGAAATACAATGTGATTCAATGCGTACCAAAAGCCGATAACTGTCATAATACGGAAAACTTTACACAATCAGGTCAAAATATTGCTTTTTACAATCTGACAGGAATCGGTTTCATTAAGAGGAAAACTAATCTTGTTCTAATAAAGCAGAGCATTGATAATTGGTGGAATGAAATCGAGAATGCCACCTACTCAGCCCTGTCCAGATTTCCGAAAAGACAAAACGAAGCCAAGTAAGTATTCGAAACGTGAACGGACTGATCATGAAGCTTATGCTCCTTTTACTCAGAGTAATGCGGAACTTTGCTGTGATGGCCCGGGACAACAATACTCATGTTGGCTGTGCTGCCATCCGTTTTGTTATTCAAGAGTCAAACGGTTTCATCTTTACCTGTAACTATGCCGTTGACATTGCGCCAGAATCTCCTGTCTATGAATTCCGTACGAAGGAGTGCAAGTCTGGTTACAACAAAGAGTTTCCATTTTTGTGCAAGGAAGCAGAAATTTACTAATACCACAGCATATAGTACTTGTACACTTGTATGCTTTGCAACTTAATATTCATTGAAAAAATAAAACACAAAATGATTACCAGCAATTTTAACTTTATTGAGTTTGGTCACGTCGCTCCGCCGATTAGGCACATATTTTCCTTTTACAAATGCCTGTACTCCAATAGATATTTGGAAGGGCCTTTTAGTCAATTGGCACCTTAAGTAAGGGAAACAGTTATTGAAATGCGCATTTTGTTTTTATGATTCAATTCAATCGTTTACATTAACTTCCATTTAGGCTTAACGATGTGTTATCAGCGTCAATCAGGAAACACCAACAACAACAATCACAATACTTTGAATATGAAACCAACACATCTGCCGCAAATGTTTTACTCACATGGTCATAAGTGGAATGAACCATATTTCGATATGCTGATGCCGAGAAACATTACGTCGCCCGTGGGCAAGTCCGTCTATTTGGGTTGCCGTGTGAAACACCTGGGTAATAAAACGGTAAATAAATCTTGAAGCCGAGCGATGGCAATCTAAACATTACATAGTTTTTTCGCTTTTCCCTGTGTGCTGCAGGTGTCATGGATACGGCACCGGGACTTACATATCCTCACCGTCGGCACTTACACTTACACGACAGACTTACGATTTCAGACTTCGTATCATCGCGACATCGACGAGTGGACATTGCAAATCAAGTGGGCCCAGCAGCGGGATGCCGGCGTCTATGAGTGTCAAATTTCAACGCAGCCTGTACGAAGTTTCGCTGTTCATCTCAATATCGTTGGTAAGTTTTCAATGTGGGGTTGGGTGAGGGCGATAAATACATGTTAGATTTGTTACTGTATTTTCGAGCAGCATCATACATATAAGAGAAGTGTTGAAGTGTGAAAATTGATTATAAGCATCTTTAAAATCGCAGATAACATTGACATCGAAGCCAACAATTTAATGCAGCAATACTACAACGACGACTCCTTTTACATGAGCTCCAATCGCATTTACCAATCCAGCGACGATGAGTTCGCTGGCATGTTTGGACCCACACAAACGGTTGCTGGTTCGTACACGGCACATAACTCGTCACATTTTCTAACTCCCATAATTAATATCGAATCAATTGCAAAATTGAAATCGTTGACAAGCTTTCATCAGTTTAATTGCAAACCATTTGTAACTTACAAACTGCTAGTTTTCTCATTTATTTTAAAGTGGCTTATTGACGACAAAAATGTTTTTATACTTTTCACGTATGTGAAATAGTATAATAACTTTGTGCTGAAGTTTGTAACACACAGAAATATTCACTTGCGACTATATAAAGTATATATATTCTTGATCAGGACGACAAGACGAGTTGATTTAGCCATGTCCGTCTGTCTGTATGTATGCAAACTAGTCCCTCAGTTTTGAAGCTATCGAGCTGAAACTTTGCACAGAGTCTTAGAATTTATTACGATGAATCATTCGTCGGAACCAGCATGATCGGATTATTGGAACAGGTAGCTCCCATACGAAAAGAAGAAGAAAAGTGAACAAAACTTGAATCGTTGTATGGAAAACTTTTTTGTTTTGTATGATAGAGTGCTGAAATTTTAAACATAGTAGTTCTACATAGTCCGACTACATGCCTGAAAGTTTCATTGAGATTGGACATCTGGAACTGGTAGCTCCCATACAAAATGAAGAAGAGGAAGAGAAGCAATATTCACGTCGTTGTATGGACAACTTTTTTGTTTTTCAACCAATTGACTTGAAACTTCGTAGTTATGTTCTTGGGGAGGCATTAAAACTATTTTGACCAAAAGTGGGCGTAGCCACGCCCACTTATAGAAAATTGACACGTTGTATGGAAAACTTTTTTGTTTTTCAACCAATTGACTTGAAACTTCGTAGTTATGTTCTTGGGGAGGCATTAAAACTATTTTGACCAAAAGTAGGCGTAGCCACGCCCACTTATAGCGAAAATTGACCCGTTGTATGGAAAACTTTTTTGTTTTTTAACCAATTTACTTGAAACCCTACAGTTATGTTTTTAAGGAGGAATGAAAACTATTTTGACCAAAAGTGGGCGTGGCCACGCCTTTTTTATAGCGAAAATTTACCCTTTGTATGGAAAACTTTTTTGTTTTTTAACCAATTGACTTGAAACTTTACAGTTATGTTCTTAGGGAGGAATGAAAACTATTTTGACCAAAAGTAGGCGAAGCCACGCCCTTTTATAGCGAAAATTTACCTGTTGTATGAAAAACTTTTTTGTTTTTTAACCAATTGACTTGAAACTTTACAGTTATGTTCTTAGGGTGGAATGAAAACTATTTTGACCAAAACTGGGCGTGGCCACGCCCTTTTATAGTGAAAATTGACCCGTTATATGGAAATCTTTTTTGTTTTTTAACCAATTCACTTGAAACTTTACAGTTATGTGGAGGAATGAAAACTATTTAGACCAAAAGTGGGCATGGCGACGCCAACTTATCGCAAAACTTGAACCGTTGTATGGAAAACTTTTTTGTTTTTTAACCAATTGACTTGAAACCTTACAGTTATGTTGTTAGGGAGGCATGAAAACTATTCATTTAGTTTTTTAGTGACACAACGTGAAAAGTGTTATAGCTTCAGCCTTGCTGAAGATAGCATCCTTACTGGTTATATTTTGCTTTTATCCGCGTCACACCGCTCGCCAGGCAGGTGTATATCACTTTATCAGGCACATTCACAGTTGCATTGTAACAGACGGGCACGAAGCGATTCGTCATCCAGTCGTAAATGCACAGTCCAGAAAGTTGACCGATTTATGTAGTTTACTTCCGATTGTTGAATGCCTGCGCTACAAATATGAAAATATTACTCTTGAGGAGCAACTCATAGTTGCCAACTTTTTACGCTTATGTCAATGATCGGTCTATCGGATACTTTTCAACTACAGTTGTTGGCAATTTTGAAAGTTCAGTCATCCAACTGTCAACGATTTCCTGTGTGTTCAAAGCAGTTGTGGGTAACTTGGTAATGAGTGGCATTCGAATTTCTCCGCCATGGTAGTCGGGGGTCGGGAATGTTTCTGTGACCATGCATAAACTGGTCTTCGCCACAGAAGTCTTGTTATCAAACTTTCTCATTACAACAAGTTGCTCGTGCCAGGCCATTTTTGGCATAGACGCTGCTGCTGGCAGTGACGATGTTTGCTCAATGGCCACCATGTTTCGCCTCTCGTTGTGCACAAGCACCGAAAACTTTTTGAAATATTTTATATCAATCAGTTGGCGATAATGAGGACATTTGGCGGAAAAGTTCTACAATACAATTGTGAAGCTATTGAATTGTTGCCGCCCTTCACAATAAAGTGTCACACTCACGCCATCGTTGTGACAGGCAATGTGCTTTGAGCCATTACACGCCGGAATTGTGCAACAATCGACCGAATTGTCCGCGTTTTCATGAGCAAAGACGCCTGAAAACACCACCACCAGCCACGCCGGCAGTATTAAAAGTGCCGTCTGAACCAATCGCATTGCGGTAATCGACTGTTTTCGTCAAAAACAGTTGAAAAGTTCTCAAGACGATTGCACACGAAACTTTTCGCTGGGCTGAAGTGACTTCGAGCATTTGTTGAACGACAAAAATAACGAGCGACATTTAAAACCGTCTGTCAACTTTGGAATCGGAAACCAACAACATCTTTTCAAGAAAGAATGAAAGTACAGTGAAAACTGTTGTTGCCGAACAGCAAAACTAAATCGCATGACTGTGTTTTTGTTCTACTAAAAAATTTTAATTAAATTTTTAATTTCGACTGTAACGAATACAATTTAAATATTTATATAAATTATGCAGTGCCAACCGCCACTGTATTGGGTGGACCAGATTTGTATGTCGACAAAGGCAGCACAATTAACTTGACTTGTATTATAAAATTCAGCCCCGAACCGCCAACTCACATATTCTGGTACCATCAGCACAAGGTTAGTGAACATTGCTAATGAGGAGCTCGTAGAAAAACCAAATAACAAAACAAAAACATCTTTCTTACATTTCAGGTACTAAGCAGCTTCAGCAATCGCCATAAATTTAATTCAATGAAACCTGCCCAATCGAAATCGATCCTGTTGATCGAAAATGCTGATGTGTTGGATTCGGGAAAATATTCTTGTAAGCCTTCGAGTACGGAAATCGCTAGCATACGCGTTCATGTTCTGCAAGGTAAGCTATTAAAGATTAACCCATTCTGCTTACTTAAAAAATCTTTCTGCTTCGTTTCCAGGAGAGCGACCGGAAGCTATGCAAACTAATGGGTCAGCAGCGGCATCAACAGCACCGACTTTAAAAACTGTTGTCGCTTTGGTTACACTGATGGCAATACTTCATTTGCTTCAATATGACTTTGAATTTGGTTGGGATATCATTCAATGGGCGAAGCAAAAACAACCTTCAATACAAAAAAACAGACCCGTAACACTGTCGACTGGTCTTCTGGCGCAAACTCATAATGTTTTTGCAACCAAGTTTGGGGAGCAAATTGTTTTCTATTTTGTCCAGCGGAGAACACTTAAAAAAAAGCAATTTTGTCAAACTAAGTTTAGCATATGTTAGCATAAATGATAAGCTAGGAAGGGGTTGGGTTATAATACAAAATGTTATATTAATGTGTGATCTGAATAAGCAAAAATGATATTACAATTGACTAAGCCAAAAATGAAATACATATTTATGAATGTGAAACGTTCTACTACTCATGTAAATAAAAAAATGGAATACGTTAAGCATTTAACTCTATCTGAGTTCGCACACGAGGGAAGTTTGAGAAAATTGAGCACTTTAGTGACATTTATACATTAGCTAAATAGATATAAATAAACATATTATCAATAAAGTTTCTATTACACCTAAATGCATCTAAGAGGCACTGTAAATATTGTTAAGTATGAGCACAACAATGGTTTGTAAATAAATATCATTTAATCAAAGCCAAACTCATTCTCTGTTGTTATTTAAGTACTTTGTCGCGTTTGCATTTATTAGTAGACTTGATGGTATCCACAAATTAAGTACAGCATAAATGAATCATTACATACGTTTAATTTAATTTATCTTTAGAAGACTTCTTTTGGCGTGCACAGATTCTTATTTTTATTTTTGTTATAGCCGGACTGGCATCTTTTGGTAAAATAGTTGTAAACTGGGGCACCCGGCAAGTAGTTGGCGGCATAGTTGCAGGTCATTTTAAACGTACTGGTCTGATTAATAGCATAAGTGATCGCGGCACAGCCGACTTGTGTGTTGTTCTCCCAGGCCATGACCGCAAAGTGGCGCATTAGACTAAGGAAGTTAAAATTGTGTCTAAATCAGTAGCTAAGTGACTTCAAGTGAGTAATAATGAACTTACTCGCCACGTTTATCGTTGGGGAACTCCCGCATCGCTTGTACCGTAGCGTTTGAGCTCTCATTCCACCATGCTCGTATGCTCTTCGTGATCATTTCAGGATACAATTTGCTCCAAACGGCGGGATCGTCGGTGCGTGTCGTATTCAATATGGCTATGTTTTGCCCAGAGTTGAGAAACTTGTGAGTGTTGTGACAATCATCGTGCTTAGCATCGCAGACTCTAGCATTGAATGCAGCCAGTTTAGCGAGATCATTGCTCCAAGTCATTGTAGCCATTCGTGCGGCGCGTGGAAAATCTCTTATTTTGCCGCTAGCCAGCTCGTTGCGTAACTCATTGTGCAGGCTCGTTATTGTCCGTATAAGTTTGCTTAGATCGACTAGTTGGGTGGAGTTTGCAGGACACGACGGAGCAAATGTCTACCAGACAGTTTTGTTTAAAATTAATTATATTTAATTATAGAGTACAATTTAATTTATTCTAAGTACAATAAAATTTAAACTTACTCCGGTATTATTACATGCTACATGTTTTATGCCCTTCGGACAGAGCACTGCGTCGCAGTAGTTTTCGGGTTTTGAAGGCGTTGGCCTAACCTTTACCTTTCTGCCTTTGGCTGCCAATGCGACTACCAGAACCAACGAAGCCACGACAGCACTGACAAACAATGAGAATTTCATATTAAATGCTCGAATAGACTGCAACGACTGACAGCTACCCACGCATTTGACTCTTATATACATATAAAATCTTTCGTTTAGACGAAAGCAATTACCAACACATTATTATCATTGAAACTCTAAAACCAGACATCAAACAAAAACAGACGTTCTTGGCGATATTTACCAGCAAAAACAACACGTGTTTGCATTGATCGAGAGTTATTATCACAGAAGGTTCAAAGGAGAGCTTCGCAGTTGATAAACCGAAAAACAGCTGAAGATTTATGATATTATGTTATGGTGAGTTCATCAACCACATTGTGAATAATTTCTTTTTGTTATGCACCAAGAGTAAACATGATGTCATTTGATCCAAAATTTTGTGTTAATTGATGCAGACAGCACTCGATAAATACAACTACTCGATATTCATAAGTATATGATGACATAAGTAATATTGTATATGATCCTGCTAATTAAATTAGATAACTGATTTAGCAAATTGGATAACTGTTTAGCCTTTGTCTAGCTGTAACTTACATTGATAATCTCGATAGATAGAGATAAGGTATGTCAAATTTTTATGCAGCGATAAGCCAACCAAGTGGATTCATTTATTATAAATATAGCGATCCAATTCATGATTGGCTTAGTAAAAATTAAACTACAAGTGCATTTGTACGTCCTTAAGGAAAGATGGCAGCAGAAAAATTTTCACCACCTCCTATAGCCAGTCGGTCATGCAAACAACAGATACAAGTAACCAATACTTGCGAACAGAAATGGTGTGATCGCACTAAGAACAACAACCCGCAATCGAATGCCCTGGGAGCTGGTTAGACATCAATTGTTGAAGTTCATCATGGAAAATTTAAGGGTTTTCATTTCAGCTTCACTCATATTCACTTCCGGTGGCATGAACATCGCCTGGAGCACGACAACTCAAACTATTCACTCGACAGAGCTGTTAACACATCTACGTATCTGCTGGTTTGTATCTGCCATAGGTGGTGCTGCAATTGGTGCAACACTGGCCAGTAGGGTGCTTAAGAAGCCAATATTTGTAAGTTGCTGTAAATCTCATAAAATGTATCGCTTTTTATTTTGTCGCTTCCAGATGTTAGCCTCTATTTTAGTTCTTATTGGTGGCATACTCTTCGTCAGTCTACCGGATACCTTATGCGCACTTATAGTAGCACGCTACTTAGATGGCTTTGCCAACGGCTTGATTTTCGCGCCTGCACTCTGTTTGGCTGGCGAAGTCTCGATCAGTTGCATGCGTGGCCTGGTAACGGCGATAATCGAGCACATGAGCTTCAACGCTGGGATCTTTCTAGAGTTTATATTTACGGCTTCGTGTCGCTCAGATTCGGAGCAAAGTTTTGTCATCGAGCGTGTTCACGGCATTCTGAGCATAGGGCTGAGTGTGGCGGCAATTGCGATGACGCTACTGTTTACCGTTGAATCACCCGTATATTATTTACTGCGGAACAGAGAACAAGAAGCTGTCGAAGCATTGCGCCGCCTTCAACGCCCCTACATGGTGACGAGTGAGACATTCGTTCAGTTGAATGAACACAAAGGTTATATCGCAGCAAACAAAAGTCTCACACTATGTCAGGCTGCCGTACAAGGGTTACCTGCTCTTGTCAAGCTTTGCGCTCTTCGCCTCTTGAACGGCATGAGTATATCGCTGGTGGCAGTAACTGCTCTATATATGACAACGCACTCACTCTCTAAGCACATTGATACGTGGCCAATTGCGGTGTTCGGTGGCATGCGTTGGCTTGGCTCCCTTTTGGCCGTCTTCATGCTAGACTGTACTGGTCGAAAAATGCCAACACTATTCAGTTTTTTTATCAGCGGCGCCTTGGCTATTGCATTCGCAGCATTTCTGAATACTGAAAATTACAAGCTCAGCCACATGATGCTAGCCCTCGCCTTGTTTTATCAGTTCTTTGCTAGTCTTGCAAATGCCTCTTCGTCCGTATATCTGTCAGAAGCATTCCCGCTAACAATCAAGCCATATTATATCGCTGTGGCCTATGTGGTGGAACTGATCTTTAGTTTGGTTTTCTGTCGGCAGCAGCAAGCATTGATCGATGCAATAACGTATTTTTATATTTTGGGCAGTCTTGCGATCTTATTCTTCGTTCTGGGTATATTTTGCTTACCAGAGACTAAATCAACTACATTGACGGAAGCCCAAGAGAAATTTCGGAAGATGTTCAACAATGATTTCTAATTTGTGTACAATAATATGTAAGATAAATTAATTTTAATTTATGATTTCTTCCTTAAGCTCGTTAATGCGTTACAAAAGCTGTATTCAATTAAAAATGCCACATTACAGTGCAAACGTTCAATAAATCTTTAATAGTTGCTATCAATTATTTGATAAGCCTTACTATACGATGAACAGATTAAATTTGTGCTATAATTTACTTTTGGTCTTGACTAATTTTCAACTGAATTCCACAGAATGCTTACTGCAGTGAACATTTCATACAAACATTCACTATCTACATGTATTGAATGCACAACAACGAAATCGTTGCATGCTTAAATCGAATTTATTTAAACAAACTCACTCACTTATCTCACACCGGAGCTGCCTCACACGGCGGCAAGACAATTGACAACAACAAGCCAAAACAAAAAAATAAAACAATAAACTTTGTTTATGCTTTTAATTTTAATTAAGTTATATCGAATTTTATTGATAAAAGATAGGGTCTATCTTATCTCGGGTAAAAGCGCTGCTACTTCAGCCCATTACCGTTTGGGTTATCAGGGTCTGAAGAACGTCAAACTGGCCAAATTGTTCGCGAATGCCAGACCGGCATGAAATAACGCTGCAATTCATACACAAAAATCAATTAAAAAACAAAAAATCAATACAAATAAACAAACAGTGAAGGGTGAAATTTGAGTTTATAAAAAACGAAACATGAGGACGATTTTGACGCAGTGAGAGTAGCACAGTATAACAGGCCACGCCATAAACGCATTGAAATCAATGAGTGATGAGTAAACTGCAACAAAACAACACGATGTCGTTGCTGGGTAAGACGGAAGATGAGTCCAAGGTGCGAGGGATACGTCTGCTTTGGCATTACCGCTCTCACTTCAGAGCTATGGCACCAGGTAAGTGATAACGCAGTGATGATGGTGCGCTAAAATCCTGATTCGTTTTATTTTACAATATAAATTTCAACTTCAGCTTCAGTGATCTTTGTGGCGTGTGGCATGCGATTCGCTTGGTCTGTCTTCGATACGCCAACAGGAAGGTTTCTGAACAACTCCAACACGCACTATCTCATGTTATCACTATTTCTGGGGATCGCACTTGGCGCACTTCTTTCGACGGCGACTGTTCAGCGAACAACACGAAACAACGCATTTGTAAGTGGACAAAATATATATTTTTACAGACCAAATTTGTCGATATCTGTTCAATATTGATATTGAACGCACCACAAACTGATTAAGCTGTATACAAGACCATAAATTAATTTGATGCTATACTAATATAAGTAAGGGGGAATTACCTGCTTGCGGATGTAACACACTCCAACGTACTCAAGCACGCACACATCCACACAGAAAAACAGTGAACCCTTTTCACAGTTTACGGGCAACTAATTGCCACTTCAGCTAATTGGCCATTGCCATTAGCAGACTTTTAACCTTTTACTCTTTTGATATAGAACATGGCAATTTTATTTTTCTTTGCGTTTTAGATACTGAGTGGTTTCATTCTGATTTCCGCTGGCATACTAAACATCGTGTTGCCCGAGTACTTCATCGCTGTATGCTACAGCAGCATCGCTGTTGGCGTTGCTTACGGCCTGACTCATGTGCAGGCACTCTTCACAAGCGGTGAGATTGCACACCGAAACATGCGTGGCCTTCTGGCATCAAGCGAACGGACCTTTGTTTGGATGGGAATATTGCTGCAACTCCTTTACACTCGCATCTGGTATGCCCTGGACCCAAATGAGATACATCTGCACATTGATCAACTGCATGGCATCATGTTGGCTGGATTGGGCGTGCTCGTTGTAATCTCGTCAATGACAAATTCCTTTGACGAACGAATTGTTTTTGAGCTAGAAAACGTAAATATAGCCGAGGATTTGGAACGGCGTAGTAGCCATGAAGGCAAAGCATTGATGTTTGTGCCACTGATGAAGATTCTTGTGCTGCGTTGTTTCAATACGCTCGCGTTGTCTCTGCCATTTAATCGCGCCTATCTTGTTGTCAGCTGGCATGGTTTTGAGTGCAACATGAACTGCCTATACAGATTGGCTTTTTGCGGTCTATTGGGCAGCATTACGGGTGCTCTACTTGTGGATAGATATGATCGGCGGAAACTCTGCTGTACGGCGCTTTTTGTGACCGGCATAGTGATTTTTCTAGTTGGTGGCGTTTTTGAACACCTCGAGACGTCAAAGAAAATCTTTTTCGACATTGATCTCGATATGATCGCTTTTTTGATGTTGCTGTTTGAATTTGTTATGTCTGCGGGAGTGGCAGTCCCGGCGTACACTTACACGGCGGAAGCTTTCCCGCTGGCCACAAAGGCTCGCTGCATTGCCTGCATTCTCGTCTCTGAGCAAGTGTTGCACATTGTGCTGATGCTTCTCTCCTTTCACACAACGTTCATTGAGTCGGTGTTCTTCTTTACTTTTGGGTCGGTTAGTCTCATTTTGGGCGTGTTGGTGTTCCTATTGATGCCGCAGACAAGGGGCCTGACGCTTCTCGAATGCCTGCAAAAGTTCAAAAAAGTTCCTTGACTGCTGTTATTTACTATTTACTTTTACTGTATTTATTATGTATTATATGTATTTATAACTCTGTTTACGTCCTTTATTCAATGCAAATATATCTCAATATGATGTAAAATTGACCTTCAAGTTTATTACAAGAACCAGTAAGGAATTGCAGTCGACAGTGCTCCACTTCGATATATCCTGTAACTTCAATTTGTAATGGCTCTAATAGGGCGTGGCGCACATAAGGTACAGGGTATAATAATTAAATTTTAATAAACTTAAGTCCGACAAATGTAAAAATTGTCGTTCAGCATGACAAGACGATTAGTTGTAGTCAACCACCATAAATAAATAGAATGGGATTTGATTTTTCAAAAATGTATTTCATATTTTTATACATAATTTTACATAAAAAATTTATGTGCTATTTAAATACAAAACATAACACTAAAATTTCGATTACCATTTGAATTGTTCGATATAATTTCATGTAATTTTCATGATTTTGCTTAGTTTTTTGTTTGACATTTAACTGTTAAATTATGCATTTGGATTTGTTGAACTAAAACGCTTTCATGTAGAACTACATTAAATTCGTAAAATTCGATGTTGAATATAAAACCTATTCGTTGGATGTACTAAAACCAAATCTCGGCAAATCATATAAAAACCTTGATTCATTTATTTGTCAATGTTCACCCTTCACAAAGCAGCAGATTTTTCGATATTTTCAGTTCTTATCTAAAATGAAGGTGTGCGTGAAGAGCAAAACAATTCGGTGTGACCGAAAATAACAATTTATTTACCGTATTAATTATTTTCTGCTTATATTGATTCATATTTAAATTTCACGTTAATATTAATTACTTATGGCCTCTTTTGCCAGAAAATATTTTATAAAATTTTGTTTTCAATTTTGGCACATTGTTTCCGAAAATTTTTATTTCTAAAAATATTCACGGTATTTTTTTTGTTCACTCTACGCTACTCTACATTAGATTTATTATTAAGTTTTGTTGATCTGTCTGTCATTAGTACTCAATTTGATTTGCTCGATTATTAATGCTATTTGAATTTTTGTCTTTAATTTGATTTTTTAATCTGAATTTCATAACTAAATTGCTTGCTGTGAACGAAAAAGTTGTTTGACATTGAGACTATTTTGTGCTGTTTTGAGCAGAAAAGTTTTAGCAAGAGACAATACTTTCAGTTAAAACGTTCGTCGGTTGGAGCTGTAGCAATTGCTGAATGTAGTATATCCTGAAACCATGCAAGGATAACTCGTTGCATTGCCGCATATCGGATAGCCGTTCAACATGACTACCTTGGACATCCCCTTTTTTAATTAGAATTTTCTCAAATGTCACCTTCTGCAGTTTAGTTAATACATTTCATAGTTCTAAAGTGGTTACATGTATAAGAGTTATTTAGTTAACACCGTTAAAATATTTTTTAAAATTTGATGTGTCTTCAGTCATCTTTAAGTATGTAAGTATATATATATACAAAAGGGTACATATGTATGTATGTACATTACATTCGATTACAAATAGCTGTGTTTATGCTATACACATAACGGTATAGTAGATAGTTGCACATAAATATGCTTTACACTCAATATAAATTTGTACATAGAATATGTCTGAGTAAATTAAATTCTTAAACAACTTCATTTCTCTATTGTAATATTATAAAATAAAACAGAGAGGTTAAATGTACTTAAACTTAGGCCCAATTTAGTTGTAAGTATCTCCAATGCTGCGGTCGCATTATCCCATTATCGAAACCCCTCGTAAATCAATACAACCTCCAAATAAATATACACTTTATATACTCTATTGTAATATTTCATGTACTTAATTAGTATGTATTCGAATTATAGTCTTATTCAGTATAAGTTTTAGTTTATGGAAGATTTATTTTTATTTATTTATTTATATATTTTTTGTCACGTGTTTCAGGACTGGGTAATGATGTGAGTGGGCTTTTGACTGGTTGGTTGTTAAATTGATTTTCTTTCGAGTACATTTTTGGGAAGTTTTACATACTCTAGGTTCTCTAATCTCATGCACTTTTCTTACAAGTGTGACGATTATCAGGACAAGGTTAATGTTTTGTATACGATTAAAAATTTTGATTGATTGTCCGAAAGTTAAAATTCATGTGTATTTTGTTGTAATGTTAAGTCAGGGTATAATAGGAAAATGGAGATGAATTTGTGACTCGGTTGCCGTTTTTTATTGTTGTACAAGAAATTTTTTTTAATCGAAATTTTGTTGATCCTAGTATATTCTGATGATTCTCTACTATGTTTAATTTAATTGTTCATTTTTTATACACTTCACGCAGTGAATAACTTCGTCAGGAAGTTTGTAACACCCAGATGAAGATGACCTTCTGTCTGTTAGAGTATTTATTTGTAATTTATTTGTCAGAACCTGCATGATCGGACCACTGGGACTGGTAGCTCCCATAGCCCATAGCATACCTAGCCCTAACATACGTATGTATAAAAGTAACATAAAGGTCCGACCCCTTGAAAGAGTAACTCCCTTAGAGGGATCTTAAAAATATTTTAGTCCTTGTATGAAAATCTATTTGGATAAAAAAATGGGCATGGCGCAGCCCACTTGTATAATAATTTTCAATGAGTTATAACAATGAAAATTTGGTATTTAGGCTATTAATATAAAAGGCAATATCAATCCAACGAAAAAACGGGCTTTGCACTAAAAAAGCCGTGAAGAGTACTGAATATTCGGCAAAGCCGAATTAATCTTTTTGTTTTTCATTTATTGAAGTATCTTTGACGCCGTTCTACCAATGTGTTCGAATAAGTATTTCTATCTGTTAAATTGTTTGTGTAACAAAAGAAACTTTTTTTAGCTGTTCGTAACCAATTTTGGCTGAGTTGCTGAATTTTACTTGGCTCGTCATGGCTCGCAACTAGTATCTCACACCGATATCGAATAATCTGATTTCTCACTAAGTAATTTTTGGCCAGGTGCGGGGGAATGTTGTTGTCGTTGTTGTGGCTGTTGATGTTGCTGTTGTTGTTGTTGCTGTTGCTGTTGTGGCTGTGGTGATTTTGATGACGGCCGCTTTTGATGATGGTGGTGCTGCTGTTGTGGTTGTTGTTGCTGCTGGCGGGTCTCCTGTTGCAAGTGTGATGTTGTCGACGATGGCCTCGACCAAAGAGATGACCGTGCGCCTAACTTTAGTTTTTTTATCGTATCGAGATCACAATCAACCTCGGCCAGTTCAATGCGCTCCACGGCCTCCAGCTCAGTGTCAATGGGCGCCTGGCGATGAAAACCGCTGGCGTTACCACCGCCGCCGCCGGAAGCCAAGTTGCACTCGGCAAGCTGCAGCGGATGCAGTGTGCGGAGCACGCCTGTCCTGCATTGCAGTAAGAGACCGAAATAATTTGGATTTGTGGGTTTTGGATGAAATGTTTGCAGCAACCGGTTTCAACTGATCGAGCTTTGAGTGTGTTCTTGTGACTGTGTGTGTTCGTGACTGTAATGGCCTGCACTGGACAGGTCTGATCTGGTCTGACGCTCTAATTAAGCACAGGGCTTACGCCACCCTCGACTCTGCAGACTTCACCGTATACCATATCTCATGTCTGATCTATGGGGTCCATGTAAGTGACCGATATTTCACCATTGTCATATCCGAAAGCTGCACCGCTACCGTCAACACCGCTGCCGCCACTCAAATGACTATTGACACATCCTCCACCACTCCCCCCGCTGGCCGTATCCTATTTTGGCAGCGTAGGCGCAGTAAAGAATTTGGATGAAAGAGGTGCCGTCGAGGGGTTGAGCAACGTTCCGGTCGACTGCTGCTGTTGACCAGCTGAAATATCCGAAACGCCGCCTCCAACATTCCCTCCCGCCGGCAGACTTGATTTATGAGGAATGGGTCGGAACTGTGACGAGGGGGGCATGCATGTGACAGGTACAACAGAAGCAATCGGATTATTACAACTATTGTCGACGAGGAGTTCGGTGGTTTTGCCATGTGGCAGTGGTTCATGCAGTTTAGTTGAGAGCGGGGCGGTTTTCGAGTGTTGTTGAGTGCTTGTGTGCAGTTTTGGGGTTATCAACAGGGGTTGTTGCTGACAGCTACTATTGGTCTTTGTGTTCGTATTGGAGTGTGATTGGATTTGGTGTTGGTGTGGATGTTGCTTTTGAAACTGTTTCTGTTGGTGTTGCTGTGCGGTAACCGTGGGCGACTTCACCAATGTAGGTATGTGACACTGTATCGAGTCTTGTGATTTAAATGTACTTGATATGGACTTTAGATTACCATGGCCACTGCGTGGCGATAGTATTTTACCCGAATTATTTGATGTTGTTGTATTTTTACTACTGTTATGATGTCGCGGTGTTGTATTAGTTGAAAATTGATATTGCTGATGATGATACCTTGAGCGACCACGACGTGGCAGTGATTTTTGTTCGGACATTGGTGACAGATCAGAGGATGTGCTTGATTGTGCTCCATGATAGATGATACCTGCGGTATAGAGGAGGAGTGGGGTGACACATTGATTAAACGCACATTAAGTCATTAAATACATAATCCTAGTTCAATTTCACAATTACAACAAATTTCATGTGTATTCCTATAACAAAATGGTGTACATATTTAATAAACAAATTCACGCTCACTTAGAACTAAGTACAATCATTTTTATTCAATATTCATGTCAATTTTCTTTTTGTAATTCGATTTCAATGTGAGCAGATGTGCCTGAGACTACAAATCTAGTTGCAATTGGTTAAAATCTGTACAAATATCTTACTAAAGATAGGTTATCGATATGTTGTGATTTGGAAAGTGTTGTATTATTCTAGAGTCTGTGAAATAAAACACAAAATTTTGTAATGTTATTGAATTAGTTTTTGCAGCAAATGCTCAAAGGTATTTGAAGCACTACAACAAAACTATTCGGAGTACAACTAAATTTGAATGGATGAGAACCTTTTTGAAAGCGAAACTTACTGTGCTTGATTTTGCCTTCATTCTGATTAGAAGACTCTGTGCGACTGGAAGTAAGTTGGTCCTGGTCCGATTCAGAGTCTTCGCTTTCTGGTTCGGTTTTGCGCGAATGTCGACGTCGATTCTTTGAGATCTGTTTATGAATATTTCAAAAAAGAGCCGAATTTTTTTACTAGGATTCGCTAACACAGTAACAAAATGAAAAATAAAAACAAAATTAGGGGACTTTTAAACTGAAAGAGGAAAACAAAATCAAAAAAGAAAAACTTTGGATTCACATGCTGCCCCTCAGAACTTTGATACCAAAACATTTTCGAAAAAGCGAGCTTAATATTTGCCCACTTTTATTGGTTAAATTTGATAACCATTACTTTGGCACAATGTAAAAGTGAGCAAAAACTGGCTCCGAGTAAAACTGTAAAGCGGCTAAAAGAAATCATAATCCAATAAACAAACGCACGATATCATGAAACGGTGAGGTCTGATAATAATTATGAATAGTCTTATGTGGGCGATGGTTGTGGTGGTGATGAAGTTGGGTGGTTGGTTTTAGTACCGCAGCAGGTGGTGGCGACGAGCAACCCTCGGCCAGAGCGCGTTCGTGGTACATGAACGAGTGAAGGAGCGTGTTTGCAGGGCCCCCGTGATGCGGTTGTGACATATTGCCGGTCTCGGATAATTGGAAGGTCGCGTAAGGCGAAATGTCCTCGGAGGTCTCTGCAAGCGGTAATGACTTTTAACAATGCATATTTTCGTTAATCGGCTTTCGAACGTACCCGGTATTTTTTCATTGTTCTGCATGGACGCCTTGTGTATTGTTGCATAGTAACGTTCCCGCTGAGCAGCCTCAGAGTTGGCGCGATTGTCAAGTGACTCCTTTTGCATGTGATTGTTTTGTTCTGATAGAGATAGAGGAAATATAGTGTGTGAGAAGGAAATCAATAGAGAAAGATTTATACACAAAGGCACTATGACTCACTGTGTCTAAAACAGACAACAATTAGCACGATGGTGCAGATCATGCCTGAAACCGTCGCAATACTCGGTATTAGCAGATTTATGTTGCCATAGAACACACTGCGTCCACGTTGGCCGCGCTGTACAATTTCCGGCGGCGGTGGTTCACCGTCTTTGGTCAATGTGACAAACGTCATTTCCGCTTGTGAAACACCAGCCACGTTGTGTGCTTCCATGCGCAACTGGTACATGGTCGACGGTTGCAGTCCCGAAATTACAAATCGTCGCTGTGGCTTCAGGGCATTGGAAACTGGCATTACGAAAAACATGAAACACGTAAACATTATGTTAAGGCCAATTTCGTTGCTTATGTTCCTCACCCAAAATCCAATCTTGCTCAGATCCACCGCTGACGGGGCGATACTGTAGTACAAAATAGAGTAGTGGACAGCCATTGTCCGGCCAGGTGTGAAGACGTATAAGTGCCAGCGTAGAGTTCGGTGCGATTAAACTATTAGTAGAAGGCAAGCCCGGCGACTGTCCTTGGGTGCGTACGTTTAACTGGATACTGGTAGGTGACGTTCCAACTTTGTTGTGGGCAGTCAAATGAATCTGATACGTGCTGCCACAAACCAAACCCTTCAGCTCATGACTTGAAGCATGTCGTGACAAATGCATTTCCTCAATGCTACCAGTTACGCGGCGGTAGAATAGCGTGTAACCAGTAATGGGTGCATTGCCAGTGAATCCGCATTTCCAGTGCATTAGTATGCTGCTCGAGGTAGCACTTGTAACATACAACACAGGTGCTGAAGGTGGTACCTGCACTAGGAGAATGTGTGTTAGGCGGTCTGAGCCGATGCCATTATCGACTTGGCAACTGTAGTTGCCACTATCTGACACCTGTAGATTAGACAGTATTAAATCGCCCGAGTCCAATAATTGCGAGTTGTGTAGACCTCCTTGACGCAGGGGCGTATCAGTCTTGAACCATTCACGTTTTGGCTTTCCCACTGCTGTGCACGCTAGTGTCACTGTCGAACGCCAAGGACGCACAACAGGTCCACCAAATGAGATGATACGCGCAGGAACTCTGTTTGTGGTTATTTGAGAAGCAACTCTCGAGCTCTTACCTTCGCCTACACGAGTTGAAGCTGTCACCCAAAATTGATATTCCATGTGTGGATGAAGGTTTTTGGCCTCGTAGTACGCCTGCTGAGAGGGCAGGCTACGCTTTTCATTGTTCAGTTCCTCGCGACCGTTAACAACGCGTGTATAGAGACTGAACTTCGTTATAACACCGTTTGGCTCAACCGGTGGAAGCCAGGAAACGTAGAGGGACTGAGGTGAGCTAACAACCACTTTGATATCTGCTGGTGCCTCAGGTGCATCCTCCTCTGTGTGACAGTAGAGTGGATGAGACAGCGCGCCATCACCCATCCGAGTGTGGGCCAAAACCTGAATACTGTAATTAGTGTACTTGCGCAGTCCTGTCAACACCGTAGTGAGTGCAGTTGTTTTGCGAGATTCGACCTCATCTTTGTTCGGTAGAAGGTCGTCGATGATTGGTTCGAAAATAAGCTTGTAACCTTGCAGTAAGCCATTGGTGTGATATATTGGCGGAGGTTGCCAAGACACTTGCAATGACTGTGACGTCAAAGCTGCACAGCGAACATCCTCGGGAGGACGGCTTGGTACTATAACGAAAGAGCAAGTTCTGAAAAACTTAATTCTTAAGAACTTTTATTTATACTACCGTCTTCCATTGTTTGAGCTGAAGTCGGCTCTGAGAGCGGCCCAGGACCAACTTGGTTGAACGCCTGTACCACAACATTGTAGCGCGCAAACTTTTGTAGACCAGCCAAAAGCAGCTCGCCGGTGCCGCCATCTCCATCGCCTGAGACGGATGTAAAATTGTAGGCGGTATTGCCAGAACTCGTCAACTTGTAGCCAACATTGTAGCCCTGAATATCACCATGTCGCAACTCTGGTAGCGGTGCCATCCAACTTACTAGCAACTCAGTAGACGAAAGTGGGCGAACTGAGAGGTTTAGTGGTGGTCCAGCGGGACGTTGTGGCTCTGTACGTACGATCAACTCTTGGCTTGGTGCACTGCGACCAGCTGTACCTTCGGCAATTACCCGAAAAGCATACCTCGTTGCTGGTTTTAAGTTTTCAATTAGCGCGTTAAACGTAGGGGGATCCTTGATCTCTACATGCTGCCATTGCTCAATAAACAATACTAAAACGGAAACTTTGATAAGCTAAACCAACAAATGCGGTTTTTGACTTACTCTCAGCTTCCCGATATTCGACAATATACTTGGAAACATCTCCAGAATTAATTACTTTTGGTTGCCATTTCAGGTTAACCGAACGACTTGAAATCATGGCGGCTTCCAAGACACTGGGCGGTTGTGGCGGCTCCTGCACCTGAAGTTGTACGAGCTGTTGATCATTCCCATACAAATTGCTAGCACGGCAAAAATACGGACCACTGTCCGTGGCGTCCACACTGCGTATTTGTAGCTCTGCAGAGACTCCGTCTGGCGTGGCTTCTTGTTTAACAGATATTCTGTAAGAATTCAGATTTATATTAAACGTTGTTTTGACCAGAGTTTGGTCAAGACATACTTATAGTTAGTGGACGGATTCAGTGTGTTTTTGCCCGAACGCATCCAAACAATGTTTATTGGTTTGTCACCACTTACGGAGCACTGAAGTAACGCGGTGTCGCCCTTTTTCACCATCACTGATCGCGAAGTGGAAGAGAAATACGGCGAAGCTGGCGAAAATAGAATTCGATTGACTCATTCTATCTTTCAAAATGTTTTTTTTTTAACTTACAATTTACTTTAAGCTGTATGACCTTGCCAATACCTGTGCCGATACCATTGTTTGCCTGACACAAATAGAAACCCTCTCGATCCTCTTTAACGTGTTGAAGCAACAGAGAGCCATTACCCAATAACTTAGTAAAAGGCCGTTCTCGAACCTCCTCATATTCTCCAGACTTGCTACCGGTTGCCTTTTTCCACACTATGCTTGGCGTAGGCACACCTTGAGCCTGACAGTGGAGCATGATGTGGCGATTGCGCTCGACATTAGCGTCGGTTGGTTCAACGATCCAACGCGGTGGCACTAAAGAAATTGCCATCAGAAATGAACATGTTAAATGCATTCAGAATCATAAAGAAGAGGTCATTATGTCAAAAATAGTTGGTAATCAAACTGAAGTTATTCGTTTTTAAAATACATACAACAAATATTTTATATTTATATTTATCATATCAAAGTGAGGTTAACAAAAATCGGAAAATATTGATAGGACAAGCTTAAAGGCATTGAAAGGCATTTTCATATAAATAGTAAAGAGTGAATTTTAATGTTCCAGAAGCCAACTAAAGAAATAAGAATTTGCAAAAAAAAATCTCGATTGTCAACGTTCGATTTTAATAAGGATGATAGAAAATGTCGGTTTGCATAAAAAAAAATTGGAGTATCGTTGAAGTATCTAATAAGGATTTGAGCAACTGAAGTTATAAAAAAATAAAATATTAATTAATTTTAATAATGTACGAAGAATTTTTAAGACTTCGCGTAATTTTAATTTTATTCCAACTTAATCACCAATGTCAGCGCAATTTTTTTTAGCCTTCGAGTATATTTATTACCTCATTGAGCAGTGGAAATAATGTGTTAAAAAGCAAATAATGAGTAAAATTCAAATGATAATGAGTCATGCAAATACTTAATTTAACTACGAGGCCATTTGGGTTTGTTGTGCGGTTTAGATATTTGTGTGCTATTGATAGCCGCATTCAAAATGATTTCATAAATGTAATTTGTATTGTTCTTGTGTAAAGAGAGAAGCTCTTAAGCAAATCATCAGTTTTCCGTACCGCAGACAACGCAATCCCAATGGCAAAATACGCATGCCAATTCAAATGCAGCAAATAAAGAAAAGCTACGCTATTACTAAAGAAAACTACTCATGCGCTTTGTTCTCTACATACTGCGAAGCTTTAAATTATGAATATGTCATTATTTTTTTATTTTTATTTTTCACACAAAAATCTTTTAAGAGACAGCTCAAAAATAATTGGTAGATATTCAAGATATTCAATCGGCGAATCTTGTATATCACAAAAATATGTAGAAGCGTATGCAGAGTACTTTGCAATGGGATGCTGCAAGGACATCGACCATACCGGAATATGGCCACTTCCTGCAGGCTCAGCAAGCTCAAACACATATCGGGGACTGCTGTTCAAAGGAAGAACGAAGCAAATTAGTCAAAAAAATACGCAAAATATATCAAATTGCTGAAGCAAACAAAATAACATGAACCTAAAAAATAAAACATTATTTGGCCAGATTTTCGCAAAGCTTAAAGGAAAGCCAACAAACAAACATATATCCACACAAAATTAAAGAAAAGCAGAAAATATATTAGATAAACAATATTATTAAAATAAGCTCGATTATTATTTTGTTCTTTTTTTTTGCAAAAATAAATAAGCTTATCCAATACCGAAGTAAGTCAAGACATAACTTTTGTCAACTCAATTTTCACTTGGCAATTTAATGACCAAATTTCTTGCCAACATACTTGACTTTCTACGGAAACTGGTTATAAACTCGGATTAATTGAAGAAGCGTTTAAAAAGCAGTGCATTTGCAAGGTTACCTGGTGATCTGTTGAGAACCCACAGCGTGCTTAAGCGTCTTAGGGATATACATAATTGTTGTGGTTGGACGTTAGTTAATGGGGGTAATTTTTTTTTTTTTTTTCTTTTTTATTTTATTTAAGCGTTTCATAGTACGAATACGTATATTTTATTAAATGATGTAGATAAAAAGCACAAATTTCTATGCCAAGACATATTATGTTATACAGAAGGCGAGAGGCTCAAAAGCGCAGAGCGAACTGTGACGAATCTGCGCTTATCCGTTCCATAAAAAAACAAATTTCGGGTAAAATGAAAATTTAAAAAACTGAAAATGTATAAGAAGCTGCAAAGTTTAACAGTGATTCACGAACTGTTTGCAAGTGTTGAAAGTTGTTAAATTGTTGATTGGTTAAGTGTGAAAGTTTGAATTGAATTTAAGGTATTTCGAACAGCCAAATGTAGGTATTGTATTGTAGTATGTAAATTAGCACTAGGCTCATCTCTAAGCTAGTTTGGACGCGAAAGTGTTGGCGCCTTGCATACTCTACCTTTGACCTGCAGGAGCGCTGTGTACTTAATCTCGGCTGCAGGATTCTTCGCCACGCAGGTGTATTCGCCTGAGTGCGATGCCGATAGTGAAGGTATGCTCAGAAGAGAGCTATACTGGTCGAGCAAGGTGACATTGGCGCCCAGCAGATCTGGCAATGGATCACCGTCCTTAAGCCAGGTCAACTTCAGCGGCGGATCGCCGCGTGAGACGCCACAGACAGTACGCGTGCGCATGCCCTCCGCTAACCCGTCTTGAAACGCGAATGGTTCTATAATGGGCGGTACTGCAATTGAAAAAGAAGTCATACAAATTTAAACGTGCTGCGTGAACGTGATCATAAAAGGCAACCCAAGGCAACTCTTTACGCAAGGATCCAACGTTGTCACCGAAGTCAACTCTCTACTCAGTTCAATTTAATCCATATTTTATTTGTTTTTTTCATATGTTTCACATATAAACCTTCGCAGTGTGATGTTGAAACTCAATGTAATTAAAAGTTTAAAGAAGATCAGGAGAAAACTGCAACTACTTTTTACAAACATTCCAAGAAAAATTGTGAAGTTGAAAACTAAATACAAAAAAAAAGTAACGATGGTCAAAATAAAAGAACTCATACAATAAAACATTACAAATCATATATCCGTACATGTATATTTGCATTTTTGTAATTATGTATTTAGAGGTATACTTGATATACGAACATGATAGAAAAAAGTGTTGGAAGGTAAACTTAAGATGCAAATTTCGAGGACACGCACCACGCGCACTAAATCACACGCTAGAAAGCGCGTGAAAGCCATGAGTGTCACTCTTAGATATATTTTTGGTATATTTATATTCATATAGTAAAATATTTTTTATGTTTTGTTGTTTTTTTTTACATGATTTGTGAATAGTAAAGTGCATTCATCTAAGTTAAGGCATTACGACAATAAAAACTCTAACTCTGGGTTGCTTATATACACAAAAGTTTTTAATGTGAGGCCGAACATGGGCCGAGAGCACGCTGATTTTCAATTTCGTGATTACCATTGACCAACAACGCCTGGGAGTTCTCCACCTCGGCCGCCGAGTTGCGTACCACGCAGGAGTAGTTGCCAGTGTGGTCGGACCCAAGGTTCTCGATGACCAGTATGCTATTGTACTGATCGACCTGCTTGACGGACATGTGCTGAGTGGGATCGATGGGACGATGGTCCTTGCGCCAGTTGATGGTCAACGGCAGGTCGCCTTTTACCACCGAACAGGTCAGCGAGGCTCGATCACCCATATTCAGTTGTAGTATCGACGTTTGAAAGGGGCTTAGCTTCGGTGGCACTGAAATGTTTTGTTTTTTTTTTGTTTGTTGTTTGTTTGAATTTTGGAATAATATTTTAAAATTTGTTAAAAGCAAAGTTAAGCATATATAAGTCGAAATGCGTTGAAAATGTTCACCAAATTAATTTGTGTGCACAAAACCTAGCCTAATAGAACACAAAAAATTCAATCAAGTCTCAGTATTTAATCACATGGTTGGAATTGCGTTAACTCGCACAAACCAAGTCTGGCTGCTGTGCTAGAAATAGTTGCATGACTCGAAGCACGGCGTGTGAGAATGTTGAATAACGGTTGATTATTTAATAAAACAATCGTCTCTTAGCTTAATACTGACCAATAACTGTAACCTCGCCGCTGCGTCGTGCGCTATGCCCCTGTTTGTTACGCGCCCAGCAGGTATAAACTCCTGAATCGGTATTTTTCTGGACAGGTGTAATGGTCAGGGAACCATCGGGCTGCACTCGCTGTCGTATGTCATCAGGCAGCTCACGCCCGCCACGCTCCCAATGTATCTCCTCAATGGGATAGCCAGCTACGGGACATTTCAAATTTAGTGTCTCACCTGACACGGCAGTAACCTTGGGTATGAGACGTATATAAGGAAGACCTGAACAGAGAAACGGAAAGGAAGTTATGAGGGAAAAATATACATATGTTATAACGCCACCCATTTAAGCATTCATAATACCATAAATGTTTAAGCGTGCTGCGTGCTGCACTTTTCCAGCACGATTCTCGGCCGAGCACGAATACTCGCCGCCGTCCTCGACCATGACATGGCTTATGTTGACATGACTGATTACATCTCCGTGCACAGTGATATACTGTCCAATCATAAATCTACAATAATGACAAAAACTTGTAGTTATTTGAGATTTATGTCGTTCTCAGAAAAAAATTTCTCATATTTCCCGCTAAAGGAATACATTATGATATAATGAAATAGTATATAAAAACCAAACAAAAAATTTTAAATATTCAAATCATAAAATGAAAAGACTGAATGAAAGAAATATATGCAAAAAAGAAGTGAACTAGAATAGAAAATTAAGAAAGAAAAAATTAAAAAGAAGAAGGGAACTGCACTTTAGCCATAAGTTTCCTTTTGCTGTTGCCAACTGTCCGTAATTAACATTCCCAAATCCTCAGTCGCTATGTTGCCTTTTAACTCATTCCATGTCAGGGGCCAACTTTAGCCCGACAGGGAGAGTGGGCAAGAACACCGTAGAAATGGCAGGAAGAGCGACGAATGAGCAGGCGAACAAATGAATATTAAACGCCATTTTCTATATTCGTTTTAAAACGGAATACCGAGAAAAATAAAATGCGAATGCAACAACGACAACACAAAAACGGACACACAAACACACATGCACGCACACTCATACAAACAGAACGAACGAAACATTCACAGACATCACCGCCGAGTTTCATTGCGCAGGAGATTCAACTCGAGTTATGGGTGCGGCCGCTCCACTTGAGCACTTCAATGCCCTACACAACGCACCACTGGCAATCAAAGTATCGTATCTAAGAAACATTTTACGCCGGAAGTCAATATTCGAGATTGTTCTTGTTCTTTTTGTATTTCACGGAAACTATTCCAACTTATGGCTTCGAGTTTGCTAATTATAATCCTGGGAAGTCATTCTTGTGCAGGATATTGAAGTTCGGCACAGCCGAAAGTAGTTGCTGATTGCGTTATATTCTTTTTTTATGTTTTTGCATTTTCCAGTTTTTTTATGCCATTCTGTTTTTGTTTCACTGCTTTTCAACAAGTTCAATTACCTTCCGTTTGATGGAAGCGGAAAGCCGTCCAATGTCCATGAAATTTGCGGTGTCGGGTTTCCGGCTGCCGAGCATTTCAGACTTACAGCTGGTCCCGGCTGCAGTGTTTGCTCGATGAAACTGTAGAGCAGCACGGGCGGCGCATCTGGAAGCAAATTACAAAACATAAAACTTTTAATCAATAACAATTGAACAAATCTGTTATTGTTGAAAAAACACAAAGGACTAGTTTTTTGTTCCTTCTCATCAGGCCAATAACGGTATTAAACTTTTTTCCTGAATCGCTTCCCTTCCATATTGCTCATACGTATGTACTCACCGCCCAGTTGTAACTCAGCTGTTGCTTGGAATGTGTCACCTTCGGGACGACGCACAACGCACTGGTACATGCCGCGATTCTCACGACTAACGCGCGGCACTACCAGCGTATCCTCGATGCGACCCGACGAGGGCAGTTGTCGGCCATCCTTGTACCAGAGAATGTTCTGCATACCCACCGGACTACCGTTGCTCGTGACAAGACAGCGGAACTCAGCAGTGCCGCCCATGTGTACGCTGAGCACATTCGGCGATATCTCCACTTGAATAGGTGTGGCTACGGTAAGCCGTAGTTCCGCGCTAGCTTCGCCGCCCACATTGCTTGCGGTGCACTTGTAAACGCCAGAGTCCTCGCCTGTAACCGCCTCAATGGCCAGTATAGGACCAAGCAGGCGAATACGTGGCCCGCTAAGCACTGGAAGTGGTCCTGGACCGTTGTGTGTGTACCAACTGTACTCCGGAGAGGGACAACCTTGAGCGACACACAACAATACCGCGCCCTCGTCCTGTGACACTTGCACATGAGCCGTATGCTCCACAACGCTCGGTGATATAATGCCGCGATGCGCTAATTGGAAGACATTTGTCGATTGTTGATTTTTGCCAACTCTAGATTAAGTGAAGTACCATTCCAAAAATATTACTTACAATTAATTCTCAAGCGCGTTGGCGAACTAACAACGACCTGGCGGGTAAGGCGGTGCATGCTGCGGCAACGGAACGATTGTGACTCGTCACTCTCCTGGAGGTTATGTATAAGCAGTTCGCCAGTGGGCAGAAGATGAAATTTGCCATCTAAAACCCGACAAGTGAGGTAAATAAGCATCGTCAGAAGTTAACGTAAAATGTAATTTAAAGTTAAACAAGAAGAAAAAGTAATAAAATGTAAATTAAATCGTTGTAGTTCCATGACGCTGATTGACTTGACGGACTTGAGTTGGTAGCGGAATGCAGATTATCTGCCTGGCTGAACTGACAGAATAGTTTGTTTAAGGACATGAGAGGGAAGGGCACGAAGTTTAACGGTGAAGTTACTCAACATGACAAAGGACAATGTTAATTATGCATCAAAGCGCAATTGCAAAAACATAAACACATATTCACACAAATACACTAATGCATAGTTTTGTACTCGTAAGAGTATGTGTGACTGTTTATATGACTACAGTACGCAAATACTGAGTACAAACAATGCCCTTTGTTGAGACTGAAACGGTTGCAAAGAGAGTGAGAGAGAAAGAGAAAGCAAAGGAACACGCCGGCGTTGTGAAGAAGCACAACATGCCGGAGATGCACATATGCAGACATAGGCGCCAAACACGTTTATACTCGCTAGTCGTACGTACCTCCTTGCAGCGACGGATAGATGTAGATAGCAGGTTCATGAACCCACGAGACCACTCGAACCAATTCCTTCACAAACGTTGGCACAACACAACGTAAAATGGCGGTGCAGCCTCTGGATGCAGATAAAACCTCAACGTCGACTTTATAGGCTTGTGCAACGACTGCAAAATGTGAGAATCATAAAAATTAAAAAAAATACAAAAATATAAAAAACAGCGCGCAGAAGTAATACGCAGAACGTTATTTTTTTCACTGAAAAGTGATTTTAATACATGTGTGTCTATGACATCATGTGGGTGGGTGTATGTGTATATGTACATATATTTTTAATATGAATGCTTAACTCACCCGCCCGGACTTGCACGTCTCGGGACACTATACGCCCCACCGAATTACTTGCAACGCAGCGATAAATGGTATTGTGCACATCCTGATGATAAGCCGCCGCTGGAAAGGGCATTAAGACTAAAGTACCGTTACGAAGTACTCGTCGCACACCATGAATCTCCGTCACCGCAGTGCCATCGGCATGCACCCAGTCAATGCTTGGCTGCGGACTGCCAGAGGCGGAGCAGTCAAGCCAACCGCCAGACGAGTTCGAAAACTCGACGCGACCCGGCGGCTCCATAACGAAGCCCGGACCTCGCAGATGTGTCTCGAAGACCTCAGCAAGGCCGGAATCTATAGGGGAAAATATTTCATGTTGAAAATTATGGCTAAAGATGGGTACAATTTAGCTGGAGAGAATAATTTTAGCGTTACAAATTTTTACTGTGTAAATTCGAAAAGACTCTGCATTACTTTCAATTGTTTTCAAACTCACTAGTTGGTATAATTTTAAATTCTTTGAAGTTAAACATCAAAAGTTTTCTAGGACATATTCTAAGAAGTGAGTTCAAATTTGAGACTAAAATATTATTGTTGTAAAATTTTAAATCCAAATTGAAGTTTTCGATTCTAGCTTTGTGTCTTATTTGATGACGGGAATATTGCGAAAAGACAGACCGTTAAATATAATAGGACTTACCCAAATGTAGAAGCCAACAAATTACAAAAATTCGATATTTAATCCACATAATTTTGTTATATCTTTTTTTATTTTTATTCTGTATTAATTTATATGTATATGTTTATTTGGCACTAATATATTCGTTTAACAAGTTTTGATTTGATTTCGTTTTGATTTGATTTGAATCGAATTTTATGGCAGATGCAACAATAAAAAAAAACAACTTAGAAGTTGATCAACGTAATAGCACAGAATAATTTACTCGGCATTCACAATTCATACATTTTTTGGGTTTTTGGCACATACTTTTCACAATAACACATTTTCACATATTGACAATTGATTGGAAAGGCGGTTTTATTTATTTATATATTTAAATTAATGCTACTCATTGTCATGGTTTTTTTCGAATGCAAATTCTGCTACGCGCATATGTAGACAAAATTTAGTGGTGTACTTGTTTTAATTTCTATAAAATTTTGACTATATCCTTTGTACTATAGAATCCGGCGTTTTACTCATTGCATATAAATCATGTTGTTCGCTATAATCGCCTTCAGCACCGTCGGTCTGCTGCACAAACGAACTCGTCCGCTTTTAGAATCGAACTCAGCACCGCGGTAAACAACTGATTATTTTAAACTACACTTGACATTTGCAGTTCATTCAGTTATCCGTACTTATTCCGTACTCTCTTCAAATATTGGATGCGCTCTTTCAACGCTCTACACGAACTACTCTTTTTACTCGATTACACGCAAGCAAATACATAAAAACAATCTTTGAATACTTCACAGGCTCACTACACGCGCTCGTTCTGCTCCCCAAACGCCCCGCACACCATTCCAGCTTCAGTTCAGCTTCAATTTCACTTCATTTGACGATTATTATCCATTTTTCCGACAGAGCCGTGCGAATCCTGCAAGCCTTCAACTGAAACTGTTCCACTTGGACCAGTGTCAACGGCGTTGAAGCTTTGTCTTCGTAGTTACTCTTTGCTGTGGTGTTTTTGTGGCACAACCATTTTGAGCTGGCAATGCCTTCTCAAAATCAGGGCGCATGCGAATTGAAAGGCGGGATTTTGTTTGGATTTGCTTGTCTTGCTATTGTCTGTGGTTATGAACGTGAAACAGCGGCATTTTGTTTTGGGTTCCCTGTATTATTCAATGCGCGCGAGTTGCCCCGCGCCATCGCACGCCCGTCAACCTGTTTGTTGCGGGTTGTTGCTGGTTTCGGTCTCTATTTGCCTTCTGCAGTGACTGTTGTTGTTGTTCAGTCCTCAACTAATGTGAGAATGTCCTGTGCGATAACATTAGCTTTTGGGGGAGTTGTCAGGTGGCAGTCGTCGGGGTACACACCGTGTCCGCTTAGCCTTGTTTAATGTTTCAATTATGTATGTGGATGCGTATTGGCATTACGGGGCATGTGGTACGTGATGGTATTCCGTTGGCTACTTATTGCTTTTCTTCTCACTGCCGTCCATGACAGATTTTTATGTGTCTCATGAGAACCTGACTTCCTTTTGTAAGTGTCCGCTTATGTGTGTGGGTATGTGTATTTTCTATACATTTTAATTAAATGAAGGGATACATTCACTGCCGTAGATGAACTCAATCAAAAGCATACCAACTACAATATTTTCACACTTCAATACCTTCAATCCTAGATTACATTATGAGGCACATAAACTTTCAGTTATGGCGATTACCTGACATGAATCTTACGTTTAAGATGTTTGAGTACATACAATAAGCAAAGAACATGAGCTTTTGCCCACACTATCGTTCAAAATAACTCACTGACTTAAAACGGATTTAGAGCACTCCGTTGTTAAAATGGCACGAGCCGGTAATGCGATATGTTGTATTGTGTTGGGCTGTGATGAGATTGTAAGTTTGCAAAAAAAAAAAACAAACAAAGAACAAAGAATGCAAACAAAAGATGTCCTTTTCCAAGAACAAAAGATACACACATCATTACAATGCTCACATACAGAGCAACGAGTACGGCCCGGGGGTGTTAACCCCGCGGCAGTGATATTCATCAATGACACAAAGTGTGCCCCATTAACGGGAGTGTACAATGAACGCACATACACAGACACAGAATACAACTCACACTCTCCAGCGACATGTCATCGCTCACGCCTGAATGCACAAACAAATTATGCAAAATGCATTTGCATCTCAAGGACAACAATTCTTGTCGGGATGTACTCGAAACTCACTACATCGATATCTGTCGTCTGACGCTTCTACGCCATCAGCAGCACTCTACCTTTCAACGGCAAAAATAAACGTGATTTTGAAGATTTCTTTTTCAATTACAGACAATGAATTTGTACTTCAATAAGTTGTTTAGATTACAAACATTTATAATTAATAAGAAGGATATCATGAATCAGTATTACACCAAACAAAAAGCGGATGACATGTTGGCGCTGCAGCTACATAAATCTTTGTTTATTTTGTACTTATATGCAACAATAATAAATAAAAACTGATTCTCCATTCCTTTTTTTTTTGTACTGGAAGTCATCATGTCAACAGTACCTGCTTTAGCATATCTGCCCCCTAAAGTATGCAAAACTTTTGCTAACTTTTTCTGCTGATACAACTTTTTCTGAGAACCCAGCGGTACCGCAGAAGTTTTCATGAGAGCGAGAAATAGCGTGGAGTGCAGACTACCAACGTTTTTTGTGACGTCAACCTGCCAATTTGACTTTGTGAGGAAGTTTGTAAGTTTTTGGACAAATAGAAAAGAAGTCAGGCCCACACCAGGTCTGTTTATATTCATATGTTTAACCTTTTGACGGTTTTCCTATGCTCAACCAAACTCGGTCTTGGCTTTGTCAAAACACATTTCGCAAATACATTCAATAGAAAGCTATCGTAAAAACGAATTGCGGAAACAAGTAACGCATACAGAAAAGACAGATCCACTAAGCTCGGACTTCGAATTCAAGCCCAAATCCGTCTGAATAAAATAAATATTTCGACTCTGTGAATGACTGCAATTGCTTATCCGTTTCTGCCACGTCAAAATGTTATAGTCGGATTGTTAAATTTTGTTGATATCCTGCCATCGAAGCGTACTAAATCGGACAGGATAACGCAGCGAACCGTGGTGTATATAAAGCTGCTATAGCCTTCAACATGGTTTCCATCCGCACACACGAATACTTGCAAACACTTGCACGTACTTGTAGTGGAGTAGGGTATGAAATTAAGCAAAAGTATGCAAGTAATGGGTGAATAAAAGAAACCACAATTTTTTTCATTCTTTTTTTGCAGATTTTCTCTTCATTCCCACTTTATTTGCCTTTTGCGAGAAACACAGAAAAGGCGATTATAATCATGGGCCCGTCCGACAAAGTGTATTATAGCATTGCTCAAGCACTGAAGAGCGACGTGCAAAAAGAGGTGAGTGGAAATGCCGAGTTTAGACCGGCGAACGGCGAACGGCAAGCGAGAAGGAGTAGCGGTTACTGTCGAACACTGATGGATTGAGTTGTGATGGTGAATGAATGGACAAATGTATAAATGGATGACAAGCTGTGCGGATACAAATTTATGCCGTTGCAGTGCATAAAACACATTTAGAAGGCAAAATTAAGAATTATTCAAGGCAATATTTGAAAATTGTAGCCAAAATTGGATACAAGCTTATAGAAAGGCACAAGCAAATGGTTTCATTTAAGACATTGAAAGCCATTAAAATATACGAGTATATGAAATTATTAGGGGAAAAAGGTTGTCGGTTTCTTAATTACAAAATATATATTCACAAAAGAAGACAAAATAAAAGTAAAAATAACAACAACGAGGAAAAAAAAATATATTGAAGACCAAGAACATGAGAAATTGTGCTTGCAAGGGAAAGTAAACCCCAAAAGTGCTTCAATGGCTTAGACCCTTTTAGAAAAGGCGCACATGTACATATAACGACATAGGCACTTGAAAATGTGTTGATACATACACAGTAAAGCATACACACGCAGTCACAACTTCTGAAGATTACAACATAAAGCAAGGACACTTATACGCATACAAATACACAGACACACGCACACATGCTCAAAGAAACATAACAATTATGTGTGCGCTGTAATTACTCTCGCATTCATTGAAGTCTTCGTTCATAAATAATCATAAAGCCTTGCACTCGTGCAAATAATATGGCAGACGAAAAGTGAAATATTATGTTTTTTTTTTTTTTTGTGAGACCAGTGAGATTTACATGTCATAAAAAAAAAAAAAAATCAGCATATTCATTTTAAAACCTCAAAAATTCTACATTGTAGATACATATTGATTAATTGAGTTGGTATTTGATATATTTAGTATTTACTATAAAATGAAAGATTAGCAATTGAAATTTTACACAAAAGTCAGCCGCTTGTTAAAGCTGTTCATTTAATGTCGCAGATGCCATACATGTCAAGGATCATTTATCCATTCGCATTCGTCAATGAATGCAGTCAACCATTTAAGTCCATCACAAATGGCTCACATGTAGCTCTTCTACTAATTGAAATGCCTGCGGCTCGCCAATTACAAATGAATTACATTTGCTTTATTCGTGTTCATGTTTGTTTTTTCTCAGCCGATTGTGACATTACACTTGACATTTGCACAAACCCGCGAAGCAAATGATGTTCCCTACCTGTAACGATCTCAAAACTCTCTTAATGCGATTTGTCAGTTTTGCTATATTCGAAACTTGGTAGGCAACGCCGCCATTTTAGCCATTCGCATATTGCGCATACTCACCACAAAGCATAGTTTCAGTAGGCTCTCATCTGGAGAGAGTATTCGTTCTATCATACTCCCGCTTTAACTAAACAGTTAGTCACTCAAACGCTCTTAGGCACCAGTGCTCTTTGAAGGTGAGTTCATGTACCGACATGTAGATATGTTTGTATGTAGACGAGGATGTTGTTATCGGTTCAATTAGGTTTGTGGGCAGTGGTTTTTGCTGCAGGAGAATAAATGTGGTAGGTACATTTGTGTTAGTGCCTTATGTGTCTATGTGTGTGTGTGTGTGTGTGTGTAGGTGGCGAAGTGTGAGACGTTATTTTCAAAGTCGGCATCAGGTTTTTATGAATCTTTTGGGACATTTAGCGGATACTTCTCCACTGCTGTTATCACTTTTTGCTAGCGTTGCTATTTAATCAGCTTAATGCAAAGCAATCCCAAAAGATAAAACATAGTTTCATAAATTTTAGCCACTTCTCTAATTTATAATAGACATGAAACCCAGTTTAAGTTGAACTGGAGTAGCCAAATCCGTGCCAAAAAATCTGTAAACAAAAACTTAAAAATTTCAACAGACAGATTGTCTAAAAATTCATGGTCAAAGTTTGAAACAATTTGACAAGTTATCTGCTCCAACTTGCTCGAGAATCGAAAATTCCTTGAATTTATTTAGCAAGCATTTCCATCGGGAAATTGTCATTTATCAATTATTTAGAATAATAAACAAGTTTGTCAAATATAAAGTCAAAAGCAGAAGGAGCAATATCGGCATAGACGGAAGCAGCATCAGCACCAGAAGTAGGCAGCGTCTTAGCAATGAATTCTTTGACAGTTGTTCGCGCTGCCGAATGAGTTTGTTCCACTTGTGCACAAATTGCCATCTTCATGCCGACTGTCCTTGTTAGAGGGTAGACAGAAGAGACAGAAAGACGAAGTGTCAAACGGATGGGACGGTGCGGAGCGGAGAGGTGCTGTACGATGTTGTACTGCTGGTCGGTAAATTGAAGTGGAGCCAGTTGCTCGCACAATAAAGTTAGTTTAGGGTGCTGCTGTTGACACACTTATCAACAAACGAGCACATTCTTGCTGGAATACAACACTTACATACAAATTCATACATACATATATAATATTGTGCAAGTATGTAAATGTGTGTGTTTGTTCATAACCATACAGACACACTGACATACAAACAAGTACGTGCGTGGGCACAATTCACACGTACACAAACATGGACCAAACGTGTTCATTTGAGAATTTATTTATGTTGGTAAGTGAGGTTTGATGCGGTCTCTGATGATGATGATGATGATGATGAGAAGGATGCTCGAAATGTTCAAGTACTCAGGAACACACGCACACACACACACGTACGAAAATAATTTAATGTTAGAGCTTTGTTCGTTTTCGTATCATCGTATGCATATGTTTGTGTGTGTGCTTGTGGCGGCTGCTGTTGTTAATAATAAAGAACATCAACGACACCAAAAAGTCATTGACTCGTTGAGTTATGCTTACAACAAACGAAATGGCAACGGCAGCACCGCATCCTTTCTGCCTCATCCTCTAACAACAACGTCCAATTGAAGTGTCGCAATAGAACGAAACGAAACGAAACGAACGGAACCGAAAGTCCTTTGTGGGTCTCTGTGTATGTGCGTATGTTCAGATACGTGAGTAAGAAACGTTGTCGTTTACATGTTTTGTATTATTATCATACACTAAAAAAAAAATTAGCAAGCGGCCTCTGGAAGCAGAACCCAGTAGAATAAATGGATTCCTCTACCAACATCAACGGTGCGAGCAGGCAGCTTTTTTCTAATGCGCTCTAGCAGCAGTATTCGGATTGCGCCCACGTACACAAAAAACACACACTGCCACGCCACGTACATACGATATCATACATAAATACATTAAAGAAAAAAATAATAATAATACAACATGTATGAATATACATACATATTTGAAAGCCAATTCCGACTACGAGTAAGGCGACAACAACATCTAGGAGAAGATGAAGATAAATTAGAAACGATGAAAAGGAAGAGAACAAAAGGACTCCGTTCTCGTATTGGTACACATACATGCACACTCAGATCGTACAATTCGAAACGTAGTAAGTTTGTCTGACAAGTAACGTGTGTGAGATGCGTTTGATTGTGACAACGCGAGACGAGCCACACGGTGGCCGGTCTCGAAAATCGTGCATAGTAAATCAACTCACGCGGGAGTTGTGAAAGAGTTGTACTAGTTTCTCTTTTGCACTTTTTTTTGTGCTTCGTCTCTCTCCGACACATATACACACACACTCCTTCCAACCCTTTGATGACACCAAGTTTCACATTCATACAAAACCAAGAGACTACGTCCAAGCTCGCCCGCCCACACGGTTTAATGAGTGTACAAAACAGACGGCTTTGAATTCTAAAATAGTTTTTGGTTTGGTTTACTCAAAAATTTGGCGTACGTGCAACGTCGAGGACAACGACAACGACAACGACGATGACTACAATGTTGGTTGTGGTTGTGTCTGTGTCTGATTTTGGCCTCCACAGCACACACTAACCTGTTGACCCTAATATTTCTGTATCTTTATGCCATTGTGTGCCGATATGCCACTCTCCTCTCGCCCGATGTTACCGCAGCTATTTTGAATCCATTTCGGGCTGTTATTCTATCATGCTTGGTAAAGATACTCGTGCTTAGGTAAGCAAAACGATTTCGCTTTTATTTTCTATTTATTTGTGAAACACCAGCAATGACACGTCTGAAAGGAAATTTCTTGATTTGGTTTTATTTTCTCTTACTTCAACGGTAACAATTTAGCGAATTTTGTGACAATGTCTCTCAAATTGATTGAAATGCACAATTTCGCTCATGAACAATAGGTTCCGCTATTTTGCTTTGTTGTCCTTCGACTTATGCAAGAAAACAAGTAATCAATTAGCCAACGCCCATTATAGAAGTGACAAAGAGCTTGAAATGCAGTTATGTTGGTATGTATGGTATATGTATGTATCTATGATAATCGAATGCGTGTATATGTTTGTGTGTGTATGGACAAACAAATAAATAATAAAAAGCGGAAGTAAAAGACAAGCAAACAAAAGCACCAACACACAAACACACATTTCTGATAAAGAGTAAATAATATCTGCATATAAATGTATAAAAACATAAAAAAAAAAACAATTAAAAATATAAAAATAAAAACGAGACCCATTGCAGAAATGCGTAAAATGAAACGTAAATACATAAATACCTTTATTCGTATGTGTGAGCATATTCGTGTATGTGTGACTATGTCAGTGTGTGAGTAATGCAGAATGCCCATAAAAACGTTTAACGAAAAGTAGAGCATTGCTGGACCACGCCGGACGACAACACCGGGCGGGCGTCGGCATCCGTGCGCACTGCAATATTTCAGAGTATCGGTGTAAATGCCTATGTGGGTGTGTGTGAGTGGTTATGTGTGGTATTTGAGTATTTTATGTATTTGATGTGATACTTTCATGTATTACATTTCAAATAAAAATATTAAAACGACGCTTGACGCCTGCGTTTAAACTGCATGCATAAGATACAATCTACAATGTAATAGCAGACAGCTGACAACATCAAAATTGATGCATAGGTCATAAAAAAACACCAAAAAACAGAATGGAATCCAGATACCCAATGTTCAGTATGCCCGCTATCCAACTGCTATCATGCGCATCCATTTCGGCGATTATCAGCCGATTTTTTTTCCTTTTCTATTTTTCGTTTTGGTGAAATAACGCATTGCAGCAGATACTTTTTGGTTTTGACATTTTTTTGCAATGTAGACAATAGCAAGATAAAAAAAAATGCAGTATACAGTACAATGAAAAATAATAAAGGAATTCTTCATTCCAGATTTTTGGGCGTAGGCTGAGTACACACTTAATCTGCAGTACACCCGTATTCAGGTCATCATTATTGATTGGAGAGTACTCACGCACGTGTACATACACGTACACGCTCACGCACATCAACACACACACATATATGCATACAGTTGCACGCAAGCATGCAACACACAACGATATAAATTTGGCGTAAAATTCACACATGTGCACAAGCGCGTATTTATGTGCATATAAACATAAACACGCACACACACTCACTTAAAAACTTATACATTGTATTTCATTGTAAGCACACGCACACATTCATCAGCAAAGCGTGAAGTTTTGGGCGTTATGATGACCACACTATACAAACACATAAGTGTAAGTATATACATACATATCTGTATGTATATATGAGCACGTACAAATGGAAACCCTCAACATCCTTTGCAGCTACCGAAACTGTCAACAAATTTTTTAACTTAAATGATTCCCTTGTTCAAATATCAAAACTATAAATTGTGGTCTTATGGCGTACGCTTTAAAATAGCTTTCTAGCTCCACCGACATTGTCGCCCGCCCAAATGCGTACAACTAACGACAACTCTCGGCAAATAGCAAATGTCGTCAAGTTCGAAAAGAGTAAGAAGTAATATGTAAGTATTAACGATAGGAGTTACAGCTAACATGTGCGTGAGCGGTGTGAGAAGTGACAGTGGCAAAAGCAAAAGAAATGACAACGTCAACGTCAACGACAACGACAGCGTGTAAAGTTAATTTAATGTGTGAAATTGCTCAAGCGAAATTTTCGTTAGTTAGCACCGCAAATCGCATTTTGTTATTTGCTCTGCGAACTTTGCCGTTTTTGCCATTTAACAGCGTCATCATCAACATCATCAACCAACGCAGACTCTTGCACAACCAAACCAACGGATGACAACACTGACGAAGATGAAGATAAAGACGGCGACAGTGCCGGGACGGTGACGGTGATGGTGACGGCGAAGACGAAGACGAAAAATCCGAAGAAGAAATTGTAGACGGTGTCAGAATCACGAGTATAATTTAAAAAAGAAGAAAAATAAAAAAAAATTTAAATGATATCAATTTGCTCTGCGTTTTCGTCGGTTGTAATCTACATACATACATTCATACATACACTATGTGTATGTATATGCTTACATATAGCTTAAGCTTTGAAGCCTGAAGGTTGCACTGCAGGAAGCTGAGCCGGGAAAGAACAACTCACCCGCTAAACTAACACACGCATTCCTACACCCTACGCTCAAACACTTGATGTGTGTATGCCATTCCAACTTATCCAATGAGTTTGTAACGCAAGCCGCATACAAACCTAAAGTGGTTGCCGCCACACAATACACAGCGGCGAATTTCTTAGTCAAGATACTCGACGTCGGTCGTACTGAATCACGACTTTGTTTTTTTTTGCTTATAAGTTTTTTATATAAGAAAGTTACGCGTTGGCAATTTGCCGATGGCACACTATGGTGGCAAAAAGATTGACAACCGAGCACTGCAGACGCATGGTGACCGGAACGCTTGGCTTGGGAGATGGAAACTCCGAGCTCTAAGCTGGTTGAATGTTTGCGCTAGGAAACATTCTAATCGAAAGCCGTGCAATCTCGTTTACTTCTTATTAAAAAAAGAAAAAAATCATATTCTCAGTAAAAAAAAAGACTTAGCAATAGAGTCAGCAAAAGGGACTCTATCGTCGTCGTCTTCGTCCTCATCCGTTTCAACCCCTAGCCATTAACGCCGCTGAGCGTCAGAATACGCCGTGCTGCTCATCATAATTTTATTATTTTTTCCTACTTCTTTATTTTTTTTGTAAGTGTGTGTGCGTTCTTGCTCGCTGTGTTGACGCGCGCAATGAATTTGCTGGCAGGTTTTATAAACATAACCCAGTCAGTGACGGAGTTGGAATGTCATAAAAAATGCTGCTCTCAACTTTACTGCGGCAATGAAAGGCTCTTGCCGCCATCGTACACACTGTAGATGTTGTTGTTATGTATACGCGTTGCCATTGAATTATTATGAAATTTTTATACTGTGTATATACAAAAACAAAGTACTTCTTTAGAGTAATTTCAGTCTCTTTTTTTTAGTATGGTATTTGTAAGACCGCACAAACACAATGCCGGAAATCCAATCTTGGCATGCCTTCATCATTTTGCTTTCTTTCGGTCCATCTACATACCAGTTTGTCTATCTTTTTGCTTGTGTTTCTCGTTATCTATTTTTGTTTTATTTTTTTATCTTTGTGTATAACAGTGATCAAAACGCGTAAAGGGTATGATGATTTTCGTCTAACCGATGCTCACAAAACTAAGAACTATTTGATTGCCAGTGCAAATCCGAGCGTGGAACACATCAAGTCAACATCTTCGACAGCAGCACGCAAAGGAATTTTCTAAGCGACGACGACACTCAGAAAGTTTGTTCAAGTGCAAGGGTAGTTGGGGCGGCAAGAAGCTAGAACACAAGTTACATTAGCCTTGAGTGTCTCGTTCTCGCTTACCTCCTTTCCTTATACAAAGTATGTGTTGTTGTGGCATAGCTTGACGAAGTTGGAATGCCATTGTTAGTTATGCGATTTCATTGCTTGTTTTCTTTTCGAAATGCTTACACGCACCAACACCTACAAACACTGATATACATATAAACAGACATATGTACGTAGATTCGTCGAATCGAATGGCATGACAAGTATCACAAGAACTACGAAACACCAACAACGACAACGACAACGACGACAAGTTAGACACTGCACAAGTCAAAGTCGACATGTATTTAAAATTCTTTGCATAATAAAGTCGAGTTACTATTACCGTGCAGCAACGTCATTTATTTTTTTTTATATTGTTTATTTTTCTTTGTTAAATGATCTAAACTTTTTGTAGATTCAAAATACACAAAAAGAAAACTTTTCTCATAGTAAGAAATACAAAAGTTGAAAATTACAAACAGCCGTTAATCCTTTTTGGAACACCACCGCTCCACCCCATCTTCTGAGGTAAAGTAATGCTTTTTTTTTTTTGCTTTGCAAATTAAAAGAGTAACACAATTAAAACAACTCTTGAAAGCATACTATGTTGATTCTCTTTGGTTTTGTTAAACTTTCTCTTCGTTGGCAAACGTGAGTTCCACACAGAAGCAGCCAGGCGTGGGAGGGTGAACGCGTGGAGAGAGTGTGTGTGAGACAGAGTCTATGTTTGAGTGTATGTCGGTGTGAGGTGTGCGTTTGTATTTACTGACTTGTTTGGATTTAAATTAAACTCTCAATTGCACGCTTCGTTGATTACTGTAGATTAATTTATCATCTCGCTTTACAAGCGTGCCCAGAGTTTAATGAACTTTTAACAACTCATCTCATCTCATTTTTTTTGTGCAATCAACGCGCTGCTTTTCTAGGTGCTCTATTAGACACACAGAAGCACACATACGCACAGTCTATTGCTGTATTATTTTGTTATTTTCATTTTAAACTCGATTTTTATTTGCATTTCATATTTGCTTGCGTATGTATCTGTCAAGAGTACTTACATACATACATGCATATGAACATGTTATGAGTGTATTTTGTGCTCAAATGCATGTTTGCAAACATTTTAATATGCATAGCGTATATTTAATTTAACGCACTCATTAAATTTTAAATCACAATTAAACTTTGCAACTCCCCTGAAACCGAATCCTCAAGATAAGCCCAGAACGATGTAGGCTACTGTACTGAGTCAAGCCAATTAAAATGTATACACAATTTTATGCCTACAGCAAGTCAAATCCTTTAATACATTTGAAAGCAGCTGCAAATTGTTACTAACGTCGCACTGAGACGAGCTTAAGTCGTTTGAAGTCGTTCTGTCAACTCTCTTTAAAATATGTTGTAGAGCGTTTGGCACTACCGACTTAACTGTACATGTGACTTGTTTGTTTCTTGTACATACTTTAAACAAAACCCTTCGCGCCTTCCATCCTTCCTCCTAAAAACTGCAAAAAAGTCAACTTTCGCTACAATGATGGCAAGCGACAAACTTTTAACAATAAAACAAAACAAATGAAAACTTTTGCGACAAAGAAAATAAAAAACTCAGAAACAAAATAAAAACTAAAAAACTCTAACAGCAAGTACAATAAAAACAAAGTGCACCCAAACCAAGACTAGACAACATAATGAGTATTGCAAATTATGAAGAGAGTGGACGACGTTATAGGTCGGTTCTGTTGTTGGGGGGTTTGGTGAAATATTTTGCAAATGCAATAAGGAAATAATCATTTAATTTTGCTTGAAAATTGACAAATAAATTTTAAGCCCGACGTGACTTTGTGGGCGTTAGTGTTCTTATTGGTAAAATATTCTATTTATAAACATTGTAACTCTTCAGTTTGAGCAAATAACAAGAGGTATGGGTGTAACCTGCCTCCAGTCAGAAGCTTTCTTCGTCAGGAGCAGACAAAACAATGTTGAAAGTACACATCTTGATTTACACAAAAGATTGCATGCCCTACACATAGAAACCTTGATAAAAGTGAATAACATAATTGCAATCCCAGTGACCCATATGAACGTACTTTTAACCGAAAGGTTATTTTCAATCTAGCAGTATGTTGTCGCTACTAAGTAACTACCACAGTACTTCGAGGTAGGGAACAAGATAGCAAATTGTTGCTCAGGCCAAAGTTGGTCATACATACATATTTTGTACAATAAAAAGCGAGTGTAAAAGTTTTGCATATTCATGACGCTTTTAATATTGTGCAGAATCTGCTCCGGCTCGGTGTTTGCGTTTGTTGCAAGTGCGCCGTGACTACAGGAAGCGCAAGGAGCAGGTAATGGTAATAACATCAGCCATAAAAGTAGCAACATCCGATTGCGAGCCATGGAGGCAGACTAGACAGGAACTTAGGCAGTAACAGCAACAAAGACAACAACAAAAATTGTTATATTAAAAACGACTTTGTTGAGAATCAAACCGAACGAAAGAGGATATAAAAAGTTGTTTTTGTTTGTTTCTCTTTTTTATTTTCTTTTTTTCCTACATTTATGTCTTGCTTAAATTGAAGAACATTTACACATTGATAAATTTCTCAGTTTGCCGCAATGGAGAGTCGATAATTCCAGACGGGGCAAGAGGAGCTAATTAAGTCAAATCAATTCTATTTCACGCTTCGTTTAACATATCATTTATGCAAAGTGTATTTTGAACATGTCCAAATCATTGTCATCATTGTCGTCATTACATTGACCTCAAAACATTCACGTGTCCACACACAAAATACATCAGAATCATTATTTGTAAATTAAGACCAGACTTTCATTTATTTGATTCTAATAGGGTTCGCCACATAGGATCTAATGAGGAAGGCAAACAAACGTCAAGACGCAAACACAACCATAAAATCCGTCTTGTCATCGTTGACAATTTACTTTTTTGGGGCTTAAACCGCAGCAACACATTTCAGTTCATTTTATCAATACTAAACTCCGAAGCTCTACGACCTCACAGCATGGACATCGCAGCTGGTTTCATGCTTTGCTGTCTCCTGACTTTGGCTAAGGCCCCATCGCAGATTGTTGCGGATACCGTTCCGGTTGGACACAACCTCACCGAGTTTCTGCTACATAGACAAAAACGCACTTTAATTTATAAGGACAATGGTTCTCTTAAGGTACACTGACACAAATACTTCTATAGAACTGATTATATTCAATGCATTCTAATTTTATAAATTAATTTTAACAGTTTAGCATTGGTCCATCCATGCCCGTCTCCCTTGGTGACCCTGTAAGTTGGCGTTCGCTAGTTTGTTCTTACACATTGCAAGGTGGTCAGTATCCACTTCCCAGAACTCCGTACTATCCATGGGACAAGTGGGAGGAGGATGCTCGTACTCTTAACAAAATACACGGCAGTATTGAGAAGCTTAGCACAAACGTGGACGATTCACGCCTTTTCGTCTACATATTACTGGAAAGCTATATGGATCGCAAACATGGTGAGACTGGTGCTGGTCGATTGTGTATGTTGCGCTCCATTTGTGACAATGCACAAGTAGATCACTACGAAGGCCTGTTTGCAGAAATACTGAATATCGTTTTATCGTATGCTACGCTCTTAGTCAAAATAACGACCTTTATTTGATATCAGTTTTATGCATTTCAGACCGGGAAACGCAGCCCTGGACCTTGTCTACAAGGAAGCATATTTGGCCGGCAAATCCGGTGCAAGCTGTGTGAGTCTCTATCGCAAGTGTCCTTTCGGCAAAAGTGTCTTTGATCAGTATTTAATTGAATACTGAGCAAAATGTATTAAATAAAACCGACACAATTTTTCTTTAAACAAAACTTGTAATTTCCATTAAATAAAACAAAAGGAGAATTTACAGAAACTCGTCTAAATATTCATCCAAAATCCAGCGTCCTTTTGGACACTCGGTGTACAAGGTTAAACAGTCAATTCCCGATTTTCCTGCCCGTTCCGCATCTCTGTAGTCCTGGTGAAGACTGGTTACGCCAGGCCTATAAATACAAACATTTAAACAAATGTAACATTCCTTATTATTTATTCCCCCCTACGTAAGAACAATGTTAAGTATTTCAGCATACATTCCGGCATGGTGTTCAACCTGTGCGTTCTCACAAATTCCTCGTAAAAGACACTGCCGACCAAGTGTTGAACTCTGCGCCTGACTATTCACATAATTCTCCAGAGCTGCGTACACAAAAAGACGACCGTCATCGGCGCGAGTCTTATCCAAATAGATCACTTTTTGGCGAAGGTCTCGTGCATACAGATCCTCCCACTTGTCCCAAGGATAAGTGGGTGTCGTTGGAAGAGGATAAGTTCCGCAATGCAGATTAAAAATATAGACAAGTGAACGCCATGGCACCGAATCACCCAGTCCAACATTAATAGCAGGACCAATATTTATACTGATGCTACCTTTGTCCTGAAAAATGAGGCTTCGTCTTTGGCGGTGTTGCTCTAAGTACTTTGTTAGATTTTGATGTGGCAACATGGCGTGCATATTGCATACAAATAACGCAAAAATTGTTAACGAACCGAACGAAAACATTTTGGAAACTGAGCTCATAATGCAACCAGCACCTATTGAAAGCGACTCACAAATGAGCATCACTCTATTTGGCTTCTAAATTATCAGCTTATCTGGGTTACATTTATTAATACGCGTTAACCAATGTCACCCAAAATATCATACTGAAACCAGTTAAGGGCTTTTTCATATAAAAACCAAAAAAGTATGTGCCGATGGCAGCAGTTTTAAATTGGCACTTCATAAATAAAGTGTTTTGCGGTGACCATCATAACTTATGATATAATACCCTGGCACACACAGTAGGCGGTGCCACTCCCCAAATCTACAAAAAAACAGTAAGGATTGGAGTCGCCAGTACTGGACTTCGACATACCTTGTACCTTCAATTTGTAACGGCTGTAATAGGGCGTTGCCCCGCCCACTTTTCGATCGAAACCGATCTCATTTCCATTTAATGTCACACATTCCAATTTTTACTCTTCTAGACCAATTGGTTCCAAAGATTTAACGTTTTCCTATTTTGGCAATATTACAATTGAATCTTGTTACACTATATTCCAATATCATACCCACTAAATGTCATTCCTATAAGTTATATGGTTCACGATATATATGCATATTTTAAATTTTTATGAACAGACGGACGGATAGACGGATGGACAGACGGACATGGCTAAATCGACTTATCTTTTTATACTGATCAAGACTATTTATACTTTGTATAGTCGGAGATATCTCCTTCCGGGTGTTTCATACATTGTCGACGTGCACAAAACTACTAAGTGTAACCTTGTACCATAAGGTACAGGGTATAAAAATCTTTATCTGTCATCGTCCATTCATATAGTATTAAAAATATCAACAAATCGGACAAAAAATGTAGAATTTACGCAAAATTTTAGTTTGTTGTCTTTGAGAGGTAACCATCAAAAACAGTGATATTTTGTGGTAAGCAGTTTGAAAGGTATATTTACTGGGACTACATATAAAAATTGTATCTTTTATAGTCATCACCACAATATAAAATGGACCGGTCAGTCTCGTCAATTAAAGAATTTAATAAATCGCAATTAAATTTTTTTTTTTTTTAAATTTTAATAATCATTTCTCATTGTGGATTATTTCAACATTGAATTCATCAACCTCCGAATATGAATGTAAGTAGGTTGGCAAAGCCAGTAGTAGTTGCTTTTGGATGCTTGCAAAGAGAACCTTTTTGAATGAATCCTGACTAATACCAAAATCTTTAAATGCAGATTGACAGGAAAACGATTAAAATGCAGTTTTCCTTTTAACAACTTAAACAGAATACAACCATTTATTTTGTGGGTGATGTCAAATGATTTTAAATATATTGCCGATACATTAAAAACTGAAATTGGTTTTTGATAATTTTTCCGATTCATCGAATTTCTAATTACAATGGGGCTAAAGAAATTTCTAAATTAAAATCGCTTACATCTCTTACTATTTCTATTTCGTTATCAAATTTTTTATTGATCTTGACCTTTTGCACTGCCATAACGATAAATCAGGTACCTTACCAATGGCTCCTTCTAGATGTCTGTCACAAAATATTACCTTTTTAATTCTGGCAGGAGTTTTGTAGGCAGCCCTACCCTACTTACCTGGGTATGAGCTATATGTACATATATGTATGTATTTTCTGAGCTAGCATACGTAACTTCAGGTTCGTACTGTTTATAGTTTAGGAGATAGAGCTAATAAAAAAAAACTACTATTTGAAGGAAAATCAGGTGGACAAAAGTTGGGTACGTCATTTTGTAGGGCTGTGTTTTCTACATCTACTATCTGATTTTTTACTCCGAATCTAAAGTCAACGCAACTGCAGCTATACGCTATATAATTATAATTTTAATGAAAATAATAAAAACCAGTAAGGGAGCTATCGTTGCTGAAACTTACATATATACTCTTGCAAGCATTTGGAAAATCCGTCTTATAGTTTTTCCAATAAGAATCTTATAAGGCTATAAAGATAAAGGGGCGTAACCCCGCCCATTTTCTAATTTTTTTAAAGAATACAATGCAATCATTCCACACTTCATTTTACCATTTTCTATCTCGTCTGGTTAGGGGCCGTTCAAGTATTACGTAACGCAATTTGAGGGGAGGGGGGGTCTTATAAAAAGTTACGTTGCGTTACATGGAGGGAAGGGGGTGTCGAACAACGCGTTACGTAGCATTATTTTCTTTGGTTAAATAAAAAACCTACGAAATTAAAATCTCCGAAGTTGTCGGCACTTTTCGTTTACGTTTCACTGGCAGATCGTCGTTTGTATTGTATAATACGTAATTTTTATTTTTCTTTCCCAAGTGTGCAACCCTATGGACAGATGAACAGTAACATTAATTATCGCTGTATATTTAATTCTTAAAAATAATGATTTATTTTGGATTAAACCAAGTGATTTTAGTAAGGATTGTAATTATATCCTGTATACATACTGTGTATCAGGGTATATTGTGGTTGTTTGAGCGAAATGTATGTAATGCACAGAAGGAGGGCAGGGGGACCCTATAAAATATATATGTTCTTGATCAGGATGACAAGAGAAATCGATTGAGCCCTGTCCATCTGTCCGTCCGTTGTATTCACCAACGGTTCCTTGAAACTATTAAAGCTAGAGACTTGGAGGAAATTTGGAGGGTAGACTCGTGATGCTTGGCACTCGATCAAGTTTAAACGGTTTTGTGCCACGCACACTCTTTCCCGCCCAACCAGCACCACCCACTTTTTAAAACGTTATAACTCAAACAAACGATGAGATACAAACATGAAAGTCGGTATGTAGAATTTTTTGTCCGATTTTCTTGATATTTTGAACACTATTTGATCGGGCGTTGTCAAATCAATATGATTTTGTAGATTTGGGGTGTGGCACCGCCTACTGAGTGTGCAGGGTATTAAATTGTCGAGTATATTCGACTATACCGCCCTTACTGGCTTTTATTATAATTTAGCGACCTTTCGGCACTTTGCGCAACATAATTGTGTTTTTTAGGTAGAAATTGTGACTTGATTGTTATGTAACGTTATGGCGGGGGGAGGGGGGTACTGAAAAACGTTACGGCGCGTTACATGGGGGGAGGGGAGGGTCAAAAATCTTAGAAAATTGCGTTACGTAATACTTGAACGGCCCTCTATAGATAAATCACATTTTCAAGTTTTTCTCTATATGGGCGGTGCCACGCCCTTATGTCCGATTCTTATGAAACTTTGTAATATGGTCAAGGATTCTTAAAAACGCGTAACTGCAAAGTTTCTTCTGTTTATAATTGAGAACAAAAAAGTTTTTCTATCAAAAACCGAATTTTTGACCGATTGTTCCTATGGAAGCTATATGCTATATTTATCCGATCTTCACCAATTTTGCAGTCGGCCTTAATTTACATCCAAGATGTTCTTGTTGTGAGGCGATAGCTTTAAAATCAAAGAGTTTATTGAGCAAAAACCTCATTTTCAACCAATCGTTCCTATGGCAGCTATATGCTATAGTATTCCGATCAGGCTGGTTTCTACATATAAACTGCCTGCAAGGAAAAGAAAATATTCTGCGTTTAAATTTTTTTGCTAATTTCAAAACTCTGGGAGGAGTTCGCATTGAAACAGACAGACAGACAGACGGATATGGCTATATGAACTCGTCTCGTCGTGCTGATCTAGAATATATATACTTTATATAGTCGGAGATGTCTCCTTCTCTGCGTTGCAAACTTCACGACAAAGTTAATATACTCTTGCAAGAGTATAAAAACTAGTTAGGACGCTATATTCAGCCTTGCTGAAGATTTTATACTCTTCACGCCCTTTTTTGTGCCACGCCCATTTTCAATTCAATTTCAATTTTAATAATCAATCATTTTTGCTATAAGTGGGCGAAGCCATGCCCATGTTTTGATCAAGATCGTTTTCATAGAACGACGTAAATTTGCTTCTTTACCTCTTCTTCATTTCGTATGGGGGCTACCAGTTACAGTAGTCCGGTCATGCCGGTTCCGACAAATGATTTATGGTAATAAAATTGAAAACTCTGTGCAAAATTTCAGGTTGATAGCTTCAAAGCTGCGGGAGGAGTTTGCATACGTACAGACAGACGGACATGGCTAAATCAAGTCGTATTGTCATCGAAGATGTCTGCTTCTGAGTGTTACAAACTCGGTGACAAAGTTGTAATACTATTCAAATACGTGAAGAGTATAAATATAGGTTTTCCAAACACCGTTCATTCAAAATGTTCCCGAAAAATGTGAATTATCATTACATTCATATTTTAAACGACAAAGTCAATAATCAGCATAAATACAATTAATTAGCCAATAAGTACAATAAGTCCAAGTATCTACGAATTCCAATACCCAGCCACGCGTTACTGTGACTTAATAATAACACTGTGTGACAAAAAATTTTTTTTTTCTCTAACATTATAAAAAACGGCTATTTTTTTATCAAAATGGACGTGCTCAAATATGTAAGCGGATTTTTTGTAACACGTACAATTTTAATGTTATGATAAATTGATGTACTACAAGTAAATAACGACAGTATCAAAATTGTGTTTCATATTTATACCCTGTACACATACTGTGTATATTGTGTTTGCTGCATGGTATGACTGAGAGGCAGATACTTCGACATTTGCCTATTTAGTTCAATTTCTTCTTCCCGATGGCTTGAAATAACAGATTCTTATCTCGTCTGTTGCTAAAAGTACTCGGTATTTTTCACTGTGAGGAATTGGTTTTGATACTGATGCTTCATTTGGGTACTCTATTTTACTCTTAATTTATTTTTGTAATTCTTCTGGTACTAGTCAACCAAAAATAGCAATCAACTTGGTGATCATTGGTTCAGCAAAAGACATAGGAACGGAGTTCCTATTATACCAGTCCTTTAATTTTACGTATCACGAAATGCAAAAAAGATTCGGGATCCATTCCTTATCTTGCACCACAGAATGACCAAAATAGCATAAAAGACTCGTTTAACCTTCTCAGTTGGAACTCTTCCTTGAGATTTAGTAATATATTTTCCACAAACATAACAAACATTTTCCGGATTTAAATCATCCACGCTTGTGGCGGTGACTTTTCTCCATGGCTTTCGAAAAAAAATGTTATGATGACGCAAAGAAACTGGTATAATGATCTTAAAAACACTCAAACTTTTAATTTATAGTCGTACAAAGTTCAGTATTAAAACAAATCTGCAATTAACAACGTTTGCACTTTTGGTTTTACCGAGAGTACACGTAAATATTATTCACACTATTACTAAGAAACGTGAAGTGTTAGACCACCATATCAATAGAAAATGTTTTCAGCAATGGAATAAGGAATTCAAAACACATAATCTTATTGATGTTAGAAAAATCGTGTAATAGACAAAATTAACATTAAAGAAATAAAAAATTATTAAACTCAATTAAATTAACATAAAAACTAATAAGACATTTCAATTGAGAGTTTTCGACTCTGTTAGGGGTTTCCCACGCCCATTATACAATCGAAATGTTTTCATATCTACCAATTTTCACGCCTCTAATCACACGCTGCCTCAAAATTGTAAGGATGCAACACAGTCAGTCGCGTTTTTCTTAGAGCCCCGAGCAGTGGATTCCCAAATGCACAGTAGACAGGAAAAATATACTTCAGAAAATAAACTCTTTTTTAAATCTATTCTTCCAACAATTATTACACAGGCCAGCAAGAAAAAACTTTTTCAATGAATGTAACTAAATTTTATGTGAATGAATGAATGTAACTAATGATTATGTGAAAAAATATGAACATAGTCATATCATAGTTGAAATCTAGAAAATCAAACTGGTGTACAATATATGCATATCAAGATCTAGTTGATCTCAAGGACTAGTTAAATGTAAATAGAATATTCTTGGGAACATTTTCTTAACATTAAAATTTCAAGAAAAACATTTTTCATTTTCAAACAGCTGTAATTTCTACAAAAAAAAAACCAGTAAGGATTGGAGTCGACAGTACTCGACTTCGACATACCCTGTACCTTCAATTAGTAACGTCTGTTGTAGGGCGTTGCCCCGCCCACTTTTTAATCGAAACAGATTTCCTTTCCATTCAATATCATACATACTAATTTTTGCTCTTCTAGACCAATTCGTTACAGAGATATAACGGTTTTCTATTTTGGCTATATGTGGGCGTGGTTACGCCCATTTAATATTTGAATCTTACTATACTCCACCCCAAAAGCATACATGCAAAGTTTCATTCTTGTAGGTTGTATGGTTCTTGATATATGAGCGTTTGAAATTTTTACTATATAGGGGCGTGGTCACGCCCATTTTTTTTTTTTTTTTTCTTAAGGTTTGAGTCAGCTATATACACACCAAATTTGGTGTTCCTATCACAAAAGACAACGCAGAAAATACGACTTTTGTACTATTTTACCCGAGGTAGCTTCAGTTATTTGCCCCTCACCCCTAAACTAACTCAAAAAGGGGGAAGCCAAAATAAACTTGATCTGCGTAATGAATCACAAAATCGAACTGCGAAGAGCTTTTGGTCCTATCTATTATAGTTTCCGAGATCGACGCGTTCATACAGACAGACGGACGGACGGACAGACGGACATGGCTAAATCGACTTCTCTTTCGATACTGATCAAGAATATATATACTTTGTATAGTCGGGGATGTCTCCTTTAAGGTGTTACATACATTGTCGACGTGCACAAAACTAATATACCCTTGTACCATAAGGTACAGGGTATAACAAAAAGGACGCTATCTTCAGCAAGGCTGAAGCTTATATACTCTTCACGCACTTTCTTGTGTCACGCCCATTTTTTTGATTGAATCTATTTTCTCTTCATCTAATTAGCCTTTATACTAATTTTCATTGTTTTTGCTGTAACCATGCCCATTTTTTGGTCAAAAAAGTTTTTATGCCTCCCTAAGAACACATGTGTGAAGTCAATTGATTTGGCGTTGGCGGTATTTCTGGACATAAAAGGTGCCTTTAACAATGTCAGGATCGAGTGTATAACGACTGCACTCGATAATCACTCAATGGCTAGGCAACATGCTTCGCCACAGAGTAATAAACTCTGCACCTCGACAATCAGGAGAAGGGCGACCATGGGAACCCCGCAAGGGGGTGTCATATCTCCCTTGTTGTGGAACCTTGGTCTTAATGATCTACTCCTAAAACTGGAAAATGGGGATGTAGAGTGATGGCCTGTGCGGAAGACCTGGTTCTCATGGTAACAGGCAGATTCCTGTCTATGATCAGTGAGCTCCTAAACGGCTCATTGAGCCTAACTCTGTGATGGGCAGGGCAGAACGGTCTGGGGCCAACCCACAGAAGACTGAGCTGGTTCTGTTCACTCGAAGATATAAGATCCGAAGCTTCAAACTCTAGACACTGGGAGGAACACAGTCTGTGCTTTCAAAGGAGGACAAATACCTTGGAGTAATCCTCGACTCTAAACTCTCCTGTAGGAGAAACTCTGAGGAGAGGATAAAAAAGGCACTGTAGGCCTTCTTTGTATACAAAAAGACATTTGGTAAAGGATGGGGACTGCAACCGCATATCATTTATTGGTTTTACACAGCGCTGGTTTGGTGGGAGGCAGGTTGCACCAATTCCCATCTAAATAACCTCCACAAAGTACAAAGACTCGGTTGCTTGGGTGTAACAGGATGTATTCGTTCTACCCACCAAGCAGCACTTGATGTGATGTTAAATCTGCAGAAAAGAGTGCGGTAAGGCTACAAACCCAATGCCTCCTTAAGCCTGTTGCAACTGGCCACAGTACCATTCATCGCTCAGTAGAAACTTTTTTGGCTTATGAGAACGACTACCGTGTTCTAGATCTGGGACGACGAATTCACCGTTGAATTTCCCAACAGATCAGATTGGCAACTAGAAACTTCCTTGAGGCAAAATGAATTGTCAATCTATACAGATGGATCGAAGACGAAAGAAGGAACTGGATCGGGGGTCTACTCTGGTGACCTTGCGGTTCAACTCTCCTATCGTTTTCCTGACTGTTGCGACTAAATTGATACACACCTTGGGTGAGAACACTAGGAACGTATCGATCTATGTCGATGGCCAAGCAGCGTTAAAAGCTCTCTCATCGAACACCGTAAAGAGTAAACTCATCCGAGACGCAGTTAAGGCACTGAATCGATGTCAACCGCATTTAATCAGCCTTGTCTGGTAACGAGTCGGCTGATGCATGCGCTAGATCCGGTTCAGCGTCATCAACAAGTCTCGTAGTGACCGACATTGAAAGGCCGATCCAGTATGTCCTAGCGGAACTCGAGGGTACCATGAGGACTGCAGCCGCCGAACACTGGACAGCAGTACTGGGCTGGGAGGTGTCCAAGGCATTATGGTCACGATATAACCCGAAGCGCACATCCCAGCTCCTACACTTAACAAAAAACAGGCTAAGGATGCTGGCAGGAGTTTTAAAGGGACACTGTTTCATTGGTCATATGGCCCAACGGTACTGTGAATCCCAACAAGTCTACTGTCGTAGCTGCGAAAATGAAGAAGAGATTGAGAGTGTCCAACACCTTCTCTGTGACTGCCCTGGACTCCTTAGGAAGAGAACCCAATTTCTGGGCAAACCATTCTTCGACAAACTGGGCAGTCTGCGAACGCGCGCCTGGAGGACTTGAAACTCTTCCTGGACTCTACTGGGTGGTAAAACCCGGAGAATAAGACTAAACCCTTCTCCCATCCAATATCTCATCAACCCTACCCACTCCTAGCTATCCCTCCTGTCATCATCAGGCATCACAAAGGACCTAATAGTCACTGGGTGCTCTCGACTCCGTTGAGTTGCCTGTTCTACCTAACCTAACCTAACCTAAACACCATTTTTTCATTGAAAATAACTTAAAATTACCTTTTGTTTTTTGAAGGAAGTTAGGCCTAAATTAACCAAATTAAAGTGGTATCGAACAGGTGGGTCAGGGTTGATGAAAACTCGGTAAACTTTCAAAATTGCAGTGTTCACGCATATCTCGTTAACTCATAAACGTATGAAAAGTTAAATTGCCAACAACAGAATGCACAGGCCAAATTTTAATGAGATTCATAGACTCCGAAACATGTTGATTAATGTAAGGAAGTATGAAAAGTAGAAAATGGCAATAGCTGTACTTTCGGAAGAATTTAATATTAAAATGACATACGTTATTCAGTCACCTTACTTAACATAGACCATTACATTGCCAATTTCATTCCATAGTATTACAATGCCGTCGTCCATAAAGTCATTCAATTGTTCCTCAATTTCTCCATCAATACCATACATCTGTGCACAATTTTACTATAATTAGTTAACTATTTATATATTCTATTCTATTTTTCGTTTTTTACATACGGTAATACCCTAACTTACGCTATCTCGTTTTACGCGAATTGGGAGATACGCGGTTTTTCATTTTGATTACCGCGCGTATCGACTCTCTGCCATTTTTTTCACCACTGAAACCCAAGGAGAATCAGTTTCAGATCCTGAACAACTCGATAGCATAGAAGTGGTCGACTTAGGGGTTTTCCCCCTAAATTTAGGGATTTTTTGAGTCGACTGGGTTTTTTTAGGGGTGCTATATTTTTAGGGGTATTTTCTTATTAAAATATATAATTATATTTATAATTGATTATGTAATTTGTGTATTTATAATTAATTTAATAATAATGAAATTTATTTAGGGAGATTTCGTGGTAATTTTAGTGATTTGAGGGGTTTTTGGCTTCTGTTTAGGGGGAAACATTTTTAAAAGTTGGTAACACTGTTTGAATACAAAGTAGCAGCACATTGACATGACCAAAAGAGCAACTTTTTAAAGTCAGAAATAATAAATTCATACAAAACTGAATTTAAAAAAGTACACAAAAATGCAGCAGGTTCAGAACATTCTCAAAAAAAAAATTTGGCAACACTGACAGCAAGCGCCATTTTATTTTCGTTGCGGCAAATCGATTTGGGCAAGATCAAAAAGAAAAATTTTCTTTCAAATCAATTTCACAACTGTTTCAATAAAAGAAATCAAGGTAAGCTGCCTAAGAATTTCACAATCAGAATTGTGCAGCGAAACGAAAAAGCGTGTTCAATAAATGATTTTACATGGTACATTTTTATATCACAATAAAAATTCAATTTTCAGCAAAATGCGTGGAGGACGTGGTGGCTATAATAATACTCGTGGAGGATATTATAACAACTCCTACCGTGTTCAAACTTCAAATAGGCAGGGCGGCAACCGATACAACAACAACAATGATAACCACTATAACAACAATAGTGGCAACAATCGGTACTCCGGACCCCAAGGTAACAACTACTATGATAACAGAAGCCGAGACAAGTTCAACAACAGCACGAACAGTACTGGCCGCTATGAATCTGGTCACAAGCGTAGTTATGTGAGTTGAAATCAATATTAAATACTGGAACCCAAAATATAATTTTGACTTCACACAGGACTCGTCGCGCGACCGAAGAGATGATCGTAAACGACCTAGACAAGATGTAAGTTAGTATAACACATTTTGAAATCGGTTTTATCTTGCAGGCTCATTCAATGAATTGTCTTAGCTAAATTCATGGAAGAAACTCGCTAATAACATTCTAATTTTATAGCATTATATTCTAAAAAGTTAAATGCTGTTCATAAATGGCGGTATAAATCCAATGCACATGAAAAGGAATTATTGAAATGCGAAATGAGAAAAATATATGAGACATGTGACTACACTCATAATGAGAAGTAAACAAAAATTCGATCTTTCGACTACAATAACCAGTATGAAATTAAGCTGGCATGTAGCGAGAACCTCTTACATATATATATATATCTTAAGAATATGAATATATATTGAAAGGCATACTATCATAGTTGTGACTGTAGCCTTTGGTAACAAATTCGTGTATCAGCAACGCCGATTCCACATTTTGAAATCTATATATCCAACTAATTGTCCCTAGATCATGCAGTCAATTATCTTAATAGAGTTTGAATATGTTTAGTGATTTGCTTGCTCAAGAAGCGGCAAACATTACATATCAAGTATTTTATCATCTAAGTTTAAAGCAAACACCAAAAAGAAACAATGCTCCTACACACTTCCTAATCACCATCGTCATAGGATTACCGCCGTACGACATCGAATAATACTGGACGTAATGATCGCCCCATGTCGTCATCGCAGCAACTACCATCGTCGTCCTCGTCATCAAACTATCACCGTAGCAGCACTGGCGCCAACTCAAGCACATATCGCCCACGTGATAGCTCGACTTCTGGTAACCGTCATCATCGTGATTCACCCATGGGGCCACCAAAACGAGCACCTATACGCACTGTGACTGGCAATAACTATATAGCTCGTTCAAGAGGTAGTCTTTCAGGGCGCGGAATGCGAACTACGATTCGCGGCGTTGGCAGCAACATGCGCATCATACGAAACACTAGAGAGTCTGCCGATTTGAGAATAATGCGCAAAAAGCTACTCTATGCACAGCAGAAGGATCGTGCACGTGTGCTTAAAATTCAAAAGTTAACAAGGTAATTACCACCAGCTGAAAACAAAAGATCATACATTTTATATTGAAAGACGTTAAACGTTAATGGATCGTAATCGGGCATAACTTAGCCACTAAATGAGGCATCTATTCGAAGGTTGATTACTTTGCATTCTCACTTTATGCAACGTACACATATTTATTAGAAAATAACTGAAATACAAAAGATTGTAACAACACAAAGTGCTCGAAACAAGAAGTAATTATTTTTAGACACAGAACTTTTATTGGAAATTATCGGCTTATTCCATGCGTTTCCTCTGATTTATTTTTTTCTATAAAAATATTGATTGATGATATTCCGAAATGATATGAGAATCCAACAAACAACACTTGACACAAGTATAGTGTTTTCATTTAATAATAAATTTATAACTTGCGTTTTCGCCGCAAATTCAAATTCTGCAGCTCACTGCGACGTAGACGTCAAGATAGAAATGACAGCAAAAGCAAGAGTCCTGGACAATCATCGAAGAATGACAGCGATTCATCCGAAGAAGATAATGATGATGATGATGGTAAAAATAAAGAAAAAAAGGAAAATGATGACAATGAGGATGAAGAAAGCGATGCAGAGGTAACTAAAAAATCAACGCCTTCTAAGCGAAATGTGAAATCAGAAGCGACGGCGTCGGCAGATGATAATGACGATGATGAGCAAGAAGAAGGAGATGTGAATGAAAAAGTTGAAGAAAAAACTGGAGTCAAAACCGAAAAAAATGACAAATCTAGCAATGATAAAGACAATGCAGAGAATGACGCTGATGTTAATAATGAAGACGGTGAGAAGGGCAAAGAGAAAATCAGTGTTCTCAAGGTGAGTGCAGACTCAAAGTCAGGTAAGAAAAAAGATAAAAGTAGTGATGACAAGGAAAAATCTGCCAAAAAATCTGGCACAACAAAGAAAGAGTTAATCGATAAAAAGAAAGATAATGATAGCGATGACGAAACTGGTGATAAAAAAACCCGTGCCAACTCGTCCAGATATCGCGAAGACGAACACAGCGTTCAACGCAAACGAGCGTTCATCAAACTTACATGCATACATTGTCATACCAAATGCGTCACATTTAAGGTTTGTAGTAAAGTTGTTTCTTAGAAAATTATGATGGGACCTAACCATTTTTTATTTTAATTAGGAATATTCATACCATTTAAACTCACGCACTCATAATAATGCCCTCCGGCAAGTAGCATTACGACAACGTGCTGACCTCTTGCGTTTGCGTGCCCGTCAGCGCACCGCTCAACGTGAAATAGAAGAGAATAGCAAGGAACAATACGAATCCAGGTATTGTCGCCTATGTCGCTTGGCTTATCGTCAGCCAAAGGCTCAGCATCAGATGTCTGACCACCATAAGACAATTAAGAAGTTTTTAATGCCATACTGCTCATCTTGTCATTTGGCGTTTAAGAATTCAATGCTTTACGAGGTGCACAGATGCTCATTGGATCATATCAGGGTATTTAATTATATTCAAATGACCTTTTGAATGAGTTTTTACATTATTCTATGCATTACAGAACAAGGCACGTAATCAAGATTCAGATAGTGACAACAGCGCCGATGAGCGTGAAATAGATTTAAACAAATTCCTAACTGTTGACTCTGTTGGTGAGATTGACAATGATATGGACGCCGATGTGGATGCGCTTCTACAAGAATCGGAAGCTGCCCAAAATGCCGACGATGACGAAGCTAAGAAACGTTCACTTGTCGGAGCCAAATTTATCACACCAATCGAAGCGTTTTATTGCGAACTGTGCAATCATTATTCAGCTAAAGTTGGTGATGACACACTAGATACTTACTCCAAGAAGCATTGCATGCAACGGACACACATAAAAGCTTATCTTCGTCATAAAGATGAAGAGGAACGCGCGGCCAAGAAGTCAACAAAGAAATCAAAGGACGCTAACAAATCTGACAAAGATGAAACTGTTGTAAAAGGTGAAAACGAGCATGCAGAAGGCGATGAAGCAGATACAACAACTCAGAATATGGACGTAAATGAAGAAGATGAATGCACTGATGTAGAATATGAAGAAGGCGATGTTGATCATGTAAATGATGAAAAACTGTGGGAAGAAGTCGACAAAGATCTGGGTGATTTACTGGCTGAAGTAGAACCACTTGGCCGTGAAGATGAAGAAGAAGACGAATCCGTATTAAATATTGATATTGAAAGGTGAAATTGAAAGTGTTTATAAAAGTCATTGTCAAATATATATTCGATCCCCTTTTTGTAGCGAAAAGCCGAAACCGAAGGAAGCAAAGGATGCTAATAAAGACGGCAAAGAAGTAAATGGCAAAAAAGAAGAGGCCGACGTTGCTAAAGAGGAAGAGGCAAAGCCAGCCACCCCCACGAAACCTACGCCTCCAGCTGCACCAAAAGCGACAGCGGCGGCTACAAAATCGGTCAAGGCAAAGCCACAACCGCAACGAAAGGCAGTGGTCTCTATTAAACGGACAAAAGCTGCCACTGCGGCACAAAAATAAATATGTATTCGTGAAGCACGCAAGATTGAAAAAAGTAATATATTTACATTATTTTGATGTGAATTTTACAATCTATATCAAATACTCAACAGTTTGATAAGCAGCATAAATTATTGTCCGTAACGAAATACAATTTTAAAATCAATATTTTCATTTTTTTCTTAATACACTATGATCTACGTACGAGAAGGGTATACAAAATTTGAGCTCTCTTAACTGTAGTACTCCTACTACTTGTATTTTTCTTGTATCTTACCTTTACATAATATAAGCAATTTTACAATACAACGATCAACGTTTCGACTTCTCCCATGAATCGAAAACTCTCACGCCCAAATAAAAGTAAAGACGACTAGATAAGCACACATCAACTTGGCAGTTTACACGCTCGCCGCTAAACAATTTGTACGACCGCGGAACAGATACGATTGAATGGAATCTTTCAACAATTAATTCCCAACTTCAATTTGACGACTTAGTAAAAAAAAAATGAAGCTTACATAAATGAAATGTTTTTTTCTGATTAACGGCTTCTTCGACAACTGCGTTGCACCAACCTGTTTTAATAGGAACTTGTCTTCCGATCAAAAGTAGAAGAATTTACTCGGGTTCACCTGAGCGATTATGGGTAGGCTTCATAAATGTTAAGGTCGAGTTTTAGACTAAATGCCAGTCGCTGCTTGATTTCTAAGCATCATCTAAGTTGCTCTGAATTTTTTATGTTTATGTTAACAAATATGCATGTGCACAAATACTAAATGCAAATGCCAAAATCTGAACTGACCGGTGCAAAAAGTTGTGGCACGGGATAGTTGTCGCCAGTACGCTGCACATCAAGAGCAATAACGAAGCGGTGTCATCAGTGAGACAGAATCATTTGATATTTATCAACGATTGCGATTCTAGTTTGGCAAGGTAACACATAAATTTACAATTGAGAAACTGCTGCACACTTCGTAAAGAAACAATTTGTATTTTGGCCAAGAGAAAGGAGCAGAGAGGAGAGTACATAAATACATACATACATATCAACATATTTATATGAGTATGCACATATGTATGTATGTACTTTGCTGATAGTCCAGTGTCGTTACTGAAGAAGAAATACAACAAATTGCGCAAATTTGCAAATTTAATTATAATCCTTCCACTTTTACTGTTTATCGTGTTAACTTAAAATGCAAAGTAAGCATTAACTCAACTGTCTTAATCAATTTGGTTACCAAGCAATGCAGATGGTTTTTATCGGTTGCAAAACCGTTTTTAAAGTCTCAACATTTAAAGTGTTGCATTGAAGTGAGAAATGTTGTTTCTACATTATAATCACAAATGGTGTGGATTGTTGTCTTTGGTTTTCTGGCACCTTCCTTAACATTTGAACATGTTGAATTTCATCGAAATCTTTAATTTGTAATCACAAGTAGAGAAACACAAAGAGTGCTTATAATTTCATGAGCGACTTAAAGACTTTAATTAATCTGGTTCAATCGTTGTCAGACCGTAATGTCAAACAATAATATCTCCAAGAGTCAATCGTGTGAAATTATATCTGGTTTTTCAGAGATCATTACTCTTAACAATATGATTTTTATTGGCAATAGAAATATGTAAGTATGCGTAACAATCGATTATCATTCAAATTAACATAAAATATGTATGTTCATTTCCCAATAATTCGTATTCATAAAACCCAATAATAAAAGAAAAACACACGCTCACACATGCAAGCGTACACATTCCAACAGCAGTAGCAACTAGGTACATTGCAGAATGCCCTTTGCATCATTCGAGCCAATAATTTAGATGCAGGAAAATCTTTGTTTGTACAGACTGAACTGACTACAATAAATACAAGATGACTGTAAAATAAAAAAATAAGTAAGGTTAACAGAGACTACGATTTAGTGTCACGTTAGCATTTGCTTCCAGTCGACAACTATCATTTTGCATTAAGGTACCTCAGCGCAAGGAAAAGCCAAACTAACAAGCGGCAGCTTTAAATTATCCAAAATATACACACTGACAGACACAGACCAGACCACAATAGCGACGCAAAACAAAAGAAAAACTTTAACAACGAACACTGAAAACTGAACCAAGCGATCAACGCTTACTTTTGTATAAAGGTCGGCTGATCTGGGCGCTCGTATATTTGTCTGTTTGGCTGAGGTTCGTTGGATTGTTCGTTTTTTTTTTTTTTTTGTTTTTTATAAATACAAGTGTTGCTGTGCAATAACGGAGATTCGCATTTTGAACGTGCAACGGCCAACAAGACAAGAAGAAAAACTTGTTAGAGCAGACGATCGCTGAACAAATAATTCGAAACGGTCGCGAAGTTGAGGTAAAAAAATAGCGACGTGACATCTTTGAAAGGACTTAAGTGAAATACACTTTCAAAAATTATAATTACATTACATAATCGCAGTATCCATAAAGAAGTGACAATAGTTCGAAATTATTGTTGCCTGTGCAATTTAAAAAACGAAATTCAATCAAAAACAAAAGTTACTTGAACGTGTTTGGATTGAGACTTTCCTTTTAATTATCATTTGAAAAAGCAAAACTTCAATAGATAAGTAGATAATAGCAAATAAAATAAATAAATTGGAATTATAAATAATTAGAAAATGAAGGCGTATCTTTCTCTACTTTGCATTCTATTGGGTAAGCAACGAGACGTTATTTTTCAAAAATAAATTGTTCTGGTTTTAATCTTTGATTGAAATTGAAATTAACTTGGTTGTTTTTCTAAGGCTCTTTTAATGGGAATACTCTTGAAGTAACTAAGTCAACTATTTTAAAAAGCAAATCGATCGACTTACCAGATGCGGCAACATCAATCAAAGGAAAATCTGTCGAACCAATCAAAGACAAACGTGAAATTACCAATAAGTTGTCTCTTTATCCAAATCACCGTAACGATAGAGCTAATAGCGACGCAGATGATCCGGAACTACCGGAAGAAACAATTTATGGTCCGAAACCTAATCAGTTCATAATTCGACCGGTTCCTCCACACCAACATAATTACCATGAGTCACATCAAGAGCCGCAACTACGCCATTTTGTACCTGATGTACGTCCACATGCCGCACAGATTCTCGATCAGCACAACCAGGAGGTAAGTTACAACACCCACTAATTTCTCACTACCACAACTTTAGTCGTCAATTTGTAGAAACTTTCCATTTAAACAATTGCCAATTGTTGTTTAAAATAACCTTGACCAAAATAAGAAAAACGTAATTTACTTAGAAAAGCTTAGAAGCCCCTACAAAGCACATTAAAATAATGAAAATTATGGTGTTTTTTTTTCCAATCTAAAAAGAGTACCGGTTTTACACTCACACAACTACTAAAAGTAAGTCACGAAAAGCAAAATAAAAGAAAAAAGTTAACAATGTTTTACGATGAGATGAGACATGTTTGTAAGTAAATACAACATTCAACATCTTTGTTGAAAACGAAGAACCAACCACATACAAATGTAACACAATGGCAGTTTCGTGGGAAGAAAGTTGACATAATGTTTAATCACCTACCTGCCTGTAATCCAAACGCCCATCATTGTTGGTTTCCACCATCGCCAACTAACTGCCGTCTATCTGTTTGTCTGTAAATTTGTCTGTCTGACAGTGTTTATAACATTATGAATGCGAATTATGTGAAGTGTGAGACAGCAGTCTGAACCAAAATGACTGTGTTCATTGGTTGCAACATATTATGAATTTTCGCCACTGTGTTTTTTTAGTTGCTACAAGTATTATATAAACTTTCAACTTTGTCAGTGTGTCTCACAGTTCTCATACCATATGACGAAGTCTATTTTACCATGAATAAACATTTGATAAATGGATGTTTCTAGTTGCTAACACATTCTTTTTTATTCGTATTTGTTACAATGAACAGATGCAACGATTTCTATATCTACAAGACATTGCGAGAAATCAGCAAAAAACGACAGCACAAGGAAAATCTCTTGTTACACCAGTGGATAAAGCTGTGATAAGTCCCGGATACAATAAAGATAGAACGGGTGTGGAAGAGGCAGAACAGCGCCCATATGGACAACATCAGAAACAACAACTACAACAACAGCCACCGCTGCCGTATCAAATCATACCTGAGGATCAATTCTTAAGACTGCTTGAAGAAGAGTTGCAAGCACGGACCTACAATGATGAAAAGTTTCGTTCTCAAAAACAAAATACGCCCGTAACACAAAAACAATTGCAACAACCTGAACCAAGCATTTTTCAAGAGCGCTTAAGCGAACCTCAAACAGGAGGTGCACAGTATGTTCATTATGTGCCACAACACATTGGCGGCCCAAAGTATTTGCCGACCACTCCTCAGCCCCGACAACTAACCGAAGAAGAAATGGAACATCCTCAGCAACATTTAGCTGCACAAGCTCTTCCACCACAAATCGCATACTACCAGCCGCAGATAAGTTACAAAACATTACCAAATCACCCATTGGCCAAATCTTCTTTGGAGAATGAAATTGAAAAATTGCTAGCAGCAAATAAACAGACATCTGTAGGTTTTGTAGATAACGCAAACGAACCGTCAATAGTAAATAATCAGCAGCACACACCACATCGTTTAGTAGCGCAAACCCAAGCCCATCCGACATCTCCAGCACTGCGTCAACAAAAGGCGTACATAGCCAATACAACACCTAACTCTCTTTTAGATGCTAATAATCAACCTTTCATACCTTCTCTATTTAAGTTCAGCAACTTTCAGGCACCCACTCCAATTTACCCTACTCAAGTGCCAAGAGATCTAATAGAACCAAAAAAACTGGGACCTGTTGTTTATCCACCATCTACACCCGCATCTATTGCACCGCAGCCATCACGTCAGCCATCACAATATTATTACCAAGAGACACCACCCAATGCTAAAGCCAAATCATATCGCCCCAAACACTATACTACAAAAATTCCAACACCAGTACCTTCAAAAACTGCACTTATTTACGATTACGACCAACCTCAAGGGCAACCACAATTTTACCCCAGTCCACCGGACCCAATTAAGCATTCGAATGCGCCTCTGCCAACCCAACCCCAACCAGTCAATTACCCACAACAATACCCACTGCCTCATGTACCAGCCTCACAGTCGAGTATTTACGTGGCTCAAGGCACTGGCATACGTCCCTCAGCAAACGTTTCTAAACCGAAATCGGCTGAAGATGTTAAACAGCTGCATTTACCCCAACCTGGAGGGAAACCACTGACGCAAGCTCAATTTCAAGCGCTTGTCGATGCCGGTTACCCGGTCACAGCGGTTCCGGTGCCAGTACCAGTACCATTTGAACAATATGTCAAAGATCATCCTGAATACCGCAATCATCCACCCATTGACTACGCGCATTTGATGCGTCTAGCAACGCGTCAGTTCTCTACAAATCAACGATCGCCGGTAGCTGTGCCTTCGGAGCCATCCGTCAAGGTTGTATCATCAACATCTTCATCAGAGCTGCAGGCCTCGAATTACCTTCGTCCGGTCGGCAGGCGTCATCCTCGCGAGGATAAAGAAACCGGTGTTGTTGGAGGTGATCCAATAAAATCACTATAAATAAATGGCAACCCCGATTGCCGTAAGAAGTTCACTGTCATGATCGAAGACAGTACAAATGTAACACGCCAGTTGCATTTTGTGCGTTTATCATCCCAAAACTTTAGTTAATTTTCTTCCTACTTAAGTATTATATAAATCGTATGTGTACTTGTTAAAACGTACTTACAAAACGTTGATATTAAAATAAAAAAAAAGTAATTCGAATCAATTTAATGCCTTTAAATATTAAGTGCACATTAAAAGACAGCTGGGTTACTATTGCTACTGCTATCACCAGAGCTGAGTGTTTCTGGTGTTGCGTCTTTTGCTGTTTGGAGGCGTGATATATTAGGGTCCTTTTTATCCTTCCTCTCTCGCTCTTTTTCCTTGTCTCTATTGTGCTTATGCTTGTGTTTATGCTTGTGTTTTTTCTTATCTTTTTTCTTTTTCTTCTGTTGATGCTTTAGAGAAAACCAAATTTAGAAATTATTGCAAGTTGAAGTCTAAACTAAAGCTATTTAAAATTACCTTGTCGAGCTTAGATCTCGCTTCTCCATCAGCCTTACTGGAATCAAAACTGCTATCGTATCGTGATACTGAAGTTTCCCCAACATCAAGTATAGTAAGAGAATTTTCATCATCGGCATAGACATCTGTTTTGTGTTTCTTGACAATTGGAAAATTGTTTTCGTCATCAATCAAATTGATCCTCGTTTTACTATCATAAGTTTCAGTTTGTAAAGGCTCGTTGACAACCATAATCTCCTCGCTGCGTTCTAATTTAATTATTTCATCGCCCACCTCAAATGCCTCCGTTGCAGTGCGTTTCACAGTAATCATTGTTGGTTTCTCATCAACCAAATTGACGCTGTCGTGTTCATTCGTATTGTCGACATCAGCTGAAACATTATTTTTTTTCATATTGCTATCCTTTAAAAGCTCTTTATAGAAGTTCTGGTTTTCATTAGCCTGCAAGCACATAGGTCGTTTGCCTCCGTACAGGGCATAATACAAATCTACCATGTCACATCGCAACTTTGTGTCAAAGGCCAATTGCGAATTCATGTTTCGCCATAAACGATCTACCAACTCTGATCGGTCAAGACGACTTTTTAAGTCCCTTGAAGATGTAAAGGGGGGATTATTAATTAGCAATTGTGCTAATGCATGTCGAGCAGCTGGATCCGGATCAGTCTCTAGTAAAGTTATTAAATGATCTAAATCTTCCCAACGTCCATCGACTCTAACAAAGTCAACTAGACATTCCATTGCAGCAACACGAAGATCCAAATATTGTCCATATGCTGCATAGCATCTATAAATACCAGGTTGTGACGGTAAATGACCGCACTTTTGTAGCTTTCGTATCACTTTCAAACAAGACACGGACACCATATACTTATAGGATGGCAAATGCTTTTCAAGATTCAACAAACGCGTAACTTCTTCAAGTACTAACCTGGCAATGGAACTTAAATGTAATAATTTTTCAAAACTCTATGTTAAACCTTACTTCGCATCAGCTGACAAGCTGTCGGATGTAATTGGAGTGCCCCGCAATACAACCGAGACAACTGGCGTTATTGCATTACCCAAAGCATCCACAAGTGCCGCTTTATAATAAACATCTGAATAATGATTGCGCGTGTTGTCGTTGTACTTGAAAAGATCGAGAAGAAAACGAACCACTTCTGGTGGACAGATTCCATGCGATGTACGCAGTCCTGTCAAAAAATGTATTTAGGAAAATAATACGAATTACTGCATAGTCAATCAAACCTGCCATTGCAACTGGAATAACTTTTTGCAAAAAATATAGTTGAAAATTGGAAAAATTGTTCTGCTTAATAATGTGTGGTGCGCTGAAGGAACCGAAAAATTTTCGAAATATGTTCAGCATAGCAGGTGGTCCGCTCCACTGTGTCACCATTTGATTAGCAACCTTTGTCAAGCACATGGCAGCTTCACATCGCACTTTAAAAAAACATCGCTCACTCTCAATTGTATCTGTCAATGCTAGCCTTGTTGAATTTGTTGGATACTTCTCAAGTGCCCTAATAGCTTCAAACTGGGCTGTTACATCGCGTTCATGGCGTAATTGATATTGCCATTGAAAATCTGGTTGTTCAATGTTGAGGTCACGCATGAGAATCATTTCTGGATCAAGGCGTATCCATAACACAGGCGAATCACTGTAATAATAGTCTATGTTAGTATATTCAATAATAAATTAAACATTGACAATCACATACTCCATAGCTGAAAGATCCATGTCTACTTCTTCACCGGTACAAAGGGGAATCTTTTTTTTTTTATTACGCCTACTTTTGGAGTGGCATGTTATGTCTGCTTTAACGACCGTGTTCTCAATCTGAAGAGTATGCTTAAAAGTACCATCCAATTCTTGTAATTGGACTAAAAGAGGTCCGTTATATTTTCGAACTCCTCGTTGACTAACGAAGTCTTGACGTATTTCCAATTCAATAGTGTTACGCTTTCGATTGAAGACAGATGTTAGTGAAAATTTTGCATGACCACCAGTCCGTACCCATTGATCCATGAAGACCGACATATCCTTACCAGTAACGGTAAAAATTGCCTTAATAAAAATATTTGTTGATATTAGCAGCTGAGACCAAAGACCAGCACCAATTTTAGTAGATGCTGCATTCGTAGCTAACGCCAGTTGTTTATTGAAAACCTGTATAAGCAGTTCCTGACCGATACGGTGTTCCAGCATGCGAATTACCAAATGGGCCTTTCTTCGCATAGCTTCTACGTACTTAGGCGATACTGTATGCAAACTCTTAATAGGGAAATAATGTATTATTTCTTGTTGTTTACTAGCAACATTAGAAGGATTGTTATTAGACACTGGCAGAGGTGCAGGTGGTTGACTACAATCCAGAATAATTCCTCCATACTGTTCTTCATATTTAACAACACGAGCAAGTTCGCTTTGTATCCATTCCCGATACTCATTGTTTCCAAAACATTTTCTAGAATAAAGGCCGCAGAGATACTCTGCTATGCCTTTAGCTAACCACGTATCCGACCAATGATGAGACGTTATGAAGCATCCAAAAAACTGCTCAGCTATAGCACGCGACATAAGAGTACGCGAAATATATGTTTGATCAATAATTGCTATTGAGTGTAGCAAGTGCACCGAAGCTATGCTTATTGTAGCATATGCACTGATGTCCGTATCCAATTCGTCAACAAACACTTGTTTATAACAAGTGAAAGGATAGCGAGTTGATAGTGTTTCTTCAAAGAACTCAAAAGCCTCATGCAAGTAGCGAACAGTGTTTTTAAGAAGCGGCAGTAAATGTGGCAGGCAGAAATGAGTCACTTCGTGCATGTGAGGATCAACGTAAATCTCAAATGGTCCAACTGCCAAAGCAATATTTGGGGCACAAACAGGTGTCATCAATGTATAATGAAACGTCTTTCGCCTTAAATCTGGAGTCATAACAATTTCAACCAGCTCTCCACAAGAAACAGCTGTCATATTTTTGTCTACTGTGAATTCGAGTTTCCAAGTACAAGGATCAGCAAAACTATCTAAGCATGGAAACCATAACCGTGTCGAATTTTCATATGAATAAGTAAACATATGAGCGGAACTTTGTTGATTTTCATCTTCGGTTTTCGGAGGAATAACAAAGTGTACCCCACCCTCAGGGTTTTCCATTGAAAATTCAATACTTATTCGCAAGCCCCGTCCTTCTTGAATCATATGATATCCCTCAGGGGGCACTTGTATAAGTAACTCACCAGCATTGTCATCAGGATCCGTCTTCTGTGCAGCGGACAAATGATACTTTGAGAATGCATCCAAGGACCGACTGTAATTGGAAATGGTTAATATAAAATAAAATAAAACAAACATGTCACCTACTTTGTCGTGTCTGCTTGACAAATATCCATAAATGGATCAAAATATACGAACGCAGCCTCACAAACATCATTCAAGAGAACCCGATACACCCGGCACTGTTTTGCATTTAGTCGAATAAGACGGAGGTTCTCTTTTGTTGGAACAATCGTTAACTCAACCGCACCCTGTAAGTAAGCTTTGATCAAGTATCCTTAATTTTATACCACTTTGTCTACTCACAATTATACTTTTGCGTTCGAAACTTATGCCGGTAAGGCTCACAATTTGGTGAGCCAATCTGAATGGTCGGGTTGGTGCAACATCTTTTACCTCCGACGCTGATACTAACGATGCTTCCATTATTCTCTTTTCGATTTAATTACATATTTTTTCGTATAAAAACAACGTGAAGCTGTCCCAGGCGTTGGTTTACTGCAGACAGTTTAAGAATGGTGTATGGTGACCATTAATAATAAGCGAAACGTAATGGGGCTATTACGATTTTCTTAATAACCAAAACGCGAAGGCCCGAGGAAAACAAACGTGAATACACCACGACTTACGTTGAACTATGATAACATATTTCGTGAAAACAATCAGAAAACAAACAAGGTGGCCTCACACCAACGAACAATATGTCGTACCGTATAGAGAATCTTATTTATTGAGAGTTGCTCTCAACAAGTCTGAAGGAACAAAAGTGTATTCGGATAATCCTTCGTTTAGATTGATTAGCATTACTTATACCTCTTTTAAATGCATATTTGCTACAATTTGCTCACTTGTTATTTGAAACGCGGCGTTTCTTGATTTGCGTGTTTCAAAACAGTGTTTCCAACATTCCAGAAGCAAATATGGATGTTTTAAGCCAGACGATTGGTAAAAATGGCTCTTTTTAACTTTTCATACGTTCATATGTTAACGAGAAATGCGTGAACACCGCAAGTGTTTCAAGCCTAACTCGTTAACGCAAATAAAAATCCAACAACAAATTACGTTGGCAAAATTAACCGTTGCGGTGTTGACGCATATCTCGTCAACGTATGAAGGAATGAAAAAAAATGCACTGGCCAAAATTTAACGAGATATATAGACCCCGAGGCATGTTAATGGTTAATCTACGCATCCGTTATTCTCGGGCCAAATGGTTTAAAAGTAGAAAATGACTGACTGATTTTAGTTATTTTCTAAAAAAGGGTGGCGGTACTTTTACAGGAATTTATTATTAAAATGACGAATGATATTTTGCCACCTTATTCAACACAGACAACTGCATTGCCAAATTCTCTCCATAACTACCTTTGGGACGTTCACTCGTATGTTAGCAATTATACAACACATACGACTTTTGTATCATCATCGTTTATAAAGTAAAAACCAATACTTCCTCAATTTCCCATCACGACTCACATCATTTAGAAATCCAAAAAAAAAAAAAATACATTGCCAAATTTTACCGAGTTTTCATCAACCCCGACTCGTGTTGTTCGGTAACGCGTTAACTCGTTAAAAAATCAAAGGGAATTTTTAGTTACATTCAATAAAGAAGTGGCTGTACTTTCACATTAAGGGTTTTCACGTAAGACTCGGTAACGCGTCAATGTGATAATTGATGAAAGTCCAACAACAAAATACATTGTCAAAGTTTCATCAGCTTTCATCAACCCCGACCCATGACATTCGTTAACCCGTCAAAGTTATAAAGTTAGGGCCAACTTGCTTCAAAAAACAAAAGGCTATTTTCAGTTATTTTCAAAGAAAAAGCGGCTGTACTTTCACAGAATTTTATTATTAAAACAGCATATGTTATATGTAAATCATTTTAAACATAAGTCAATACAATAGAAAATTAACTCCCACATTGTCCCGTTTGCAGCGATTAGTCGTATGTTACAAGCAATAACACAACACATACAACTATTGCATCAAAATGCATATTTTGGGTCTTTGATTTCGTCCTCTCGCCAACCGATGTAAGCCAATAATGTCGTCATGAATGTCATCCACTGCTTTCTCAATCTCTCCATTCCGATCCATATCTGTGCACCATTTTAACAAATCTAGTTAATTTTTTGTAAATTCATGCATTAATAAACATATTTACTTTCCAAAAACTCAATTTCTTGCATAGCTTGATTCACTTTATATTCTCTTAATTGGTTTTTTACTCTATTTCACGGAATTTTAATTTTGTTTGATTTATTTCGCACAATTCAAACAAATTCACTTTTTCGTTTGTTTATATAAGAAGAAGAAAAATTACCGAGTTTACGCAAACCTGCTTATTTGAGTGCTCACGTAAACTTTCATCAATTATCACTTTGACGCGTTACCGAGTCTTACGTGAAAACCCTTATTATTATATTATTTAAACAGCAATACAAAGGAAAATTAATACCCATATTTTCGCGTATGCAACGACTACTCATATGTTACAAGCAATAACATAACACATACAACTAACGCATCAAAATGCAGATTTTGGATCTTTGATTTCGTCCTCTCGCCAACCGATGAATATCAATCATATCGTCCACAAAGTCATCCAATGCTACCTTAATTGCTCCAACTCGACCCATTTTTGTGCACCTTTTTAACACAATTAGTTAATTATTTGCATATTCATGCAATAATAAACATATTTACCTTTCAGAAACTCAATTTGTCGAATAACTTGATTAATTTTATATTCCATTAATTGATTTTTTACGTTATTTCGTAGAATTTAAATTTTATTTGGTTTATTTCCCACAATTAAGGTAAATTCAATTTTTCGTTTGATTATTTAGAAGAAGAATTAACGAATTTACGCAAACCTGCAAATTTCGGCATTCACGCCCGACACTCGTTAAAATTGAAATTGTTAAAATTGGGTGTGAAGACCACTACTATTAGTTAATTATTTGTTCATCGATGTAGTCCAGTCATTTGGTCGTAAAAAAAGGGGTTAACAGGAAAGTTATGCGAAAGTTTTAAAAATTGGCATTCAAATGAATTTTGGGAAAATGTAAAAAATTTTGAAAAACTGCGTTCAAAATCACTGTTTTCACCATATCTCCATTTTAACTCAATTTACGGCAAAAACATCTCATTAAACTAGAAGATATTTCCTACAAATTATTTCTGATCTTTTTTTTTCGTAAGACTAATAGTTTAGGCGTACGAGTGCCGCAAAGTGTACAATTTTGGTATACTTGTACACTATGCATTTTTTTCCATTACATTAATTAATTGCCCATTTCAAGGGCGTAGCCAGGTTTCCACAAAGGGGGGACCGTAAATAAGATCGATATTTTTCAAAATAACAACAAGGCAAACTACACTTAACCAAACAATTAAGGGAACAAAAAAAGATCGAATTTTTTACCTATTGGTCTTATCGACAAACTTTATAAGATTATGTAGCTTGTAACTTCTATTTTTTGTATCTTTTGCTCAACCAAGTAACTCAACAACTAATTGAAGAAAAAGTAGGAAAACAAGCTGATTTCCATTTTTAGGAAGATGATTACACATTGTTTAAAAGTGATAGTTTTGATCCTTCAATTTTTGTTCTTCAGGGACGGAAAAACCGCTCAATGGATCGATCTGAAAATTTACATATTTATTATGGGTACTAAGAGGTTTAAGACTATCCTAAGTCCTCATCTTACCGATTAGTGTTTGCTAAGATGCAGCCAAATAACGGAAACAAGTGAAAAAGGCACTTTTTTGTCATTTTTTCAACTTCAAGTTAACAGCTCTGTTCTGGCAACTATGACAATATTCAACACAGTGACAATTGTCCATGAAAATTTATACATTTTCGTATTCCTACAAAAATGTAAAAGCTTAAAGTATGACAATTGATATTAAGTTTTTGACTACTTGACTAGCAGGTCACAACCGAATCTGTTCTAGTTTAACAGCTGTAATGAGTAAAAAAATGTTTAAACCATTTTCATTCATTTAAATATAAATACCTTTTATACAACATTCAAAACAATCAAAAACGTGTACAACATTCACTTGACTCAAAATTTGAGTGAATTCATGCATACCTCTCGGTTGCAAGCTTTTGGAGTTCAGTCATTTGGTAAGTTTGCCTGGAAAGTTTTCCGGAAGTTTTGAAATTCGATATTCCTAAAATTCGTAAAAAGCATCCCGAAATACATAAAGATACCAAATTTCAAAACACCTGGAAAGCTTTCCAGTCAATCCCTATTTTTACGACCAAATGACTGGACCTGTAATGTTTCAATTAAGCTTTCCGTTCTCATAAAAAAATTTAATAGAAACAAGCATAGGGTAATCCAGCATCCAGGTTTTCGTCACGTAATCAATATCTTCAAATCTCGCAATTTTTCAAGATATTAATATATGTATATTCGAGTGCGCTTCGTTTAACGCTTTTCCTGCCAACACGTTAGCAAAAAATGACTCAAAACAATAATATTACGTGAAAACTATTGGTGGAGAAGGGTATTGGTGGTGGCATTTACTATGATTGTTCAGCGAGTAAGGTAAAAATGGGACGTCCATAAATTACATGAGATAAAATTAGGGGAAAGTAGGTCCAGCAAAATCTCACCTATGGGGAAAGGGGTTCATCGAACATCTCATGTGTTTTTTTTAGTTCACTAGTTTACCATTTTTTTTCAAAATGTAAATGTCAATGTAAGCAAAAAAAAAATGTTTTTTATCAAATTTTTAGCAAAATCTCATGTGAGATTCAGTGGGAGGGGTTCGTCAAAATCTCACTAAATCTCATCAAGAGGGGTCGAGAGGTATACATTTTTAGAAAAAAACCTCACGTACTTTATGGACGTCCCCAAACATATCAAGAATTGGTCACGAATAATGGGCAACAACGGCAACATAACAAAACAGCAAAATATGGGTAAATCCATAAAAAAGGAATAAAAAAAAGCATAAATAGCTGAAAACAATCTTAAAATTAGCCAGAACACCCGTTGCTTTCTGTATACATATCGCAATCGAGACTTAAAAAACGCCAAAAACTTCGGAAAAACTTCTGATTTGGCAACACTGTTCGGCGCATTCTACTGCTGCGAATCGCTCGAAAAACTATTCAGTTCCAGCTGACGGAAATGTAAAAAGGAACCGCGCTTTTAATAAATTAAATAAAAAAAACACAAAACATTTATTGTTTACGTCATTTATTTTAAAGTAGAGTGTAAATTGTTATAGCTTGAATTGCGAATTGAAGTTTTGCAAAGAGATTTAACCAGTGAGACTCAAAAGTTAAGAGAAATCGCAAGTTCAATAATTTGTGGTTTTCTGATTGACGCGGCAATCTCCAAACCAATAAACATATATATATATATATTTACATATATATATATATATCTGAATTATTTTACTAAGGGAATTATAAAGCTACCATCATTGATAAGAATTCTGGATTGGGTTACAAAATGGGTAGTTCGGATGATCGAGTCTACGCCGCTGAGAAGATCATACAAAAAAGAGTCAGAAAGGTAAGCGATATGAACAACACGAAATAAAAAAAGGACCAAATAGTAATGGACGTTCACTCAGTAAAACATGTATGTCCTTCAAAGTTCCTGAAGATTGCGCATCTGCCTGGTGCTGCATCTTTTCTTTGTGCATATATCCTTCTCTTTTTCTCCCTCCCTCTTGTAGTTAATTGATACAACATACAACAATTGCCGTATTACTGCTATTGCATTTCATTTCCGTGGTCTTCTTTCGTTTTTAATGTACATAAATATGTAATTTACAGCTGTCAATGAATGCACGAGCACTCAAAGTAGTCCTTTTGCGTTTTAATTTTCAATTCATTGCACACACTCATGCAAACAAACAATCTCACCAACACATACATATAGTACATAGAATGCACTGGATGTCCTTTGCTAATGCTTCATGTTGCTTGTTGATTACCTACATACATATGTAAATATGTAGAATAATTACTTAAAACAAATAATAAATCAATATAATTACATTGTTATTTTTTTTTTCTTTATTATATTTTTAATAATTACACTAGTAGTAGAGAGTTTTGATTCATTTATAAATTTTGTCTTGCAGGGTGTTGTTGAATATCGTGTAAAATGGAAGGGCTGGAATCAACGTTACAATACATGGGAACCGGAAGAGAATATTCTTGATCGTGTGCTTATTGAAATGTACGAGCAAAATAACAAATCATCTAGCACACCTTCGAAACGTGGCCCAAAAAAAAAGGAAAAAGAGCCTGATCCCGAACCTGAGTCCGAAGAAGATGAATATACGTTTACTGGCGATGACAGCGATATCAACCAAGCGTCTACATCAGCGGCAGCAGCTTCTGGAGGTCACCACTATCACAATAATCATGATACAATTGAAAAAAAGGAGAAAGAAAAGAAACATCATCATCACCACCATCATCCTCACCATCATTATAGTCTTAAATCGGAGAGAAGTAATTCGAGGCGGTCTGAATCGCCTAGTACTCATGAAGACTTTAAACGTCAACGCAGTGATCAGCTGTCTTCTAATGAGCTGAGTAATTCTTCTCTAGCTTTTATAACAGAGGCAGATACGAATTCATCAAGTTCAGAAGATCAGCCCTTGAGCAAAGTTGAATTAGCTATTGGCACAAAGCGCAAAGCTGAAGTTCTCAAAGAATCTGGCAAAATCGGCGTTACTATTAAAACCTCTCCGGATTGTCCTCCTCCTGCTAAACAGCAGTGCACACTCGCTGACACAGCTACACCTATTTCGATGCCCCTTAAATCAGGCATTGGACCGTTGTCGCCAGAAACACCAGCTTCACGACCCGAACAAGCAATACCATTGGAAAATACAACCACTAAAAATTATGAAGTTGATGATGATAATTTTTCGCACCCTGACAACCAAGCGGATAAAAAAAATGAACTTGAAAAGGCCGCAAACTCGACAGCCGCATTTAATGGTCAAAAGTCTATAACACCACTATCGCCTCGAGCGTTGCCTCCGCGTTTCTGGTTACCAACAAAATGTAACATATCTGATAAGGTGGTCATTACAGATGTTACCGTCAATCTGGAAACGGTTACCATAAGAGAGTGTAAAACCGAACGAGGATTTTTTAGAGAACGCGATATGAAGTCGAACAACGACTCATCGGTGGCCTAGGTCCTTTGTTGACCTAAATGTAAATACTAAATAAGTTAAATAGAAATAGTTTCTAAGCACTACTACAAAGCTTTTGAAGTAAATAATTTATTATTTAAATCAAATTAATAATATTAGCTCCCTAAACTGATGTCCGCATATTTATGCTTTAACAATTAAGCAATACAAATTAATCTCTCAATTACGAATGCCAACAGTGAATGTAAGCACTCCAAGCAGTTTGTCTGCCGTTGGAATGGTGTATTGAAGAGTAGACTGAACATGATTTGATTGGGCAGTGCGAAACTGATAAAAAAAAACTCGAAAATTCGGATTTACCGAAGCTTAATACTCTTTACGCGGAAACATAAGTTAGGACCTTATTTTTAATATCTTTATTTAGTCTTCAATTATTGTCGGCGTCTAACATTTCAGTGGTCCGATTCAACCAATATGTCATCTCACCAATTAATGTATTAAAGTCCCATCGACTTTTTTTATTACGTGAAGAATAAAACAAACAAAAAACTTGTTTTTAGATTCCTTAACCATAGAAACAAAAACTATAAATCATTTGGCCATTACTGGCTTTTATTTTTCGATTTTTAACTTGAATATTAAGTAGACTCTTCATGCTTCTGCATTCGAAATATTACAACATTTTTTTGGAATCGGAAGAGATTTTTAATATACCGTTTACACATTAAATTCATTGATTGAATGTCCTGATTAAAGCACAAATGAAATAATATTGTAAATAACAGCCTCCTTTTTTTTTGTGTTTTAAATCTAAAATTGTACTTATGTGGTAGCGTTCCATATTCCACAAAAAGTTCTAATCATAGTTTATGGTTATTTTGAATAACCGTAATGTAAATAAATAAGAAGCAAACAACAGTGTTCCGGTCCATTATTTAAAAGTAAATTATGGTCGCCATTTATTGATGAAAGACGTAATTATTGGTGCTACCTTTTCAGGTTCATTGAGATGCACGTGATGTGTGCCATCGACTTCATGATATTCAAAAAAAGGATTTTTACGTAAAACCTCTAATGTCGCGTCGTAATATTCTTTACGTTCGTAGTAAGGAGCTTGCAACGCTTTAATAAACAAATGCGGACACTTAATCCGTTGTGCCATTTCCAAAGGAACTTCTATTCCAAAAGTATAAAACAGCGAATTTTTTAGTCGACTATCACGAGAAAAGTAATACTTGTGAGGCTCGTGGCTAGACGGCTTACAATTTCGTTGTAAGAGATATTGACAAGCCTCATTTGATACTGATTTATTTGATCCCTGGTGCAACCGCTCAACTAACTGATCCCACTCGTAAGATGGAGGCTCACTGCCATTACGCATTCGACGTTCATCTTTTCTAATGCCTTCTACACGTTCAGAGAGCGCATCAACAATGTGTTTAGCGCTACGAATTGGAGGTTTGAGTACATCAAGACCAATAAGCAAATCCACTTTTTCTGGGAAGAGGGCACTAAATATAAAACTATTAAAAGAACTCATAGAATGCCCAATGATTGAAATCTTATCCCAGTTGTATTCCTCCATTAGTCGTAACATAAGGACCACATAATCTATCGAGTGGTATGCAACACCAGGCGGAAGCCAGGATGATAATCCATGGCCTGGTAAATCTATACTTAAAAAGGGTATATTAGGAGGTAAAAGTGGAGCTAGCGAATCAAATGTTCCTGCGTTGTCTTGCCATCCATGTAATCCTAAAATAGGTCGGACATGTTTCGGACCGTACCACTTTCCAGCAATGTGCCCCCATGGAACGGGAATTCTTATTTCGTCAAACTGAAACGATGTTCCTAATTAAAATAACAATCACTTAAGTAAGGAAGTCTTTTTCAGCATCTCGTACTTACATGTTTCGTAATTATTTTGTTAAATTTTGTCGCCGATGTTGAATTTTGTCTCATCGTAGAATTAAAGGACACTCGATCGTGTCTCAAGAATCTCCGAAATATTATTTTCGGGGCCGTCATTTGATATTTATTTAGCTAGAAAGATACATATCTTATAATCATAAAAAAAAGGAAGATAACTATAAATACGAAAAATAATAGAATTAAGCATTCAAGAAATAAAATGATGAAGCTTTTGGATTATTAACTTATGAACTTTGTTTTAAACTAAGATAATCCCATTGGGTTGTGCATTGCTATTTATGTATGTTTTTTGATTAATTGTTGACATGTACAATTTTACAATATTTTATATAAAAAAAACTTATGAACATACAATTTAAATTTGCAATTTCAGTGAAATTCTATAAACTTTGTCTTAAAAGTTATGCCGACAACAAAATATGACGTAAATAAAACCAAAAAAACCTATAGAAATACTTGAACACCTTACAAATGTGTTGCCAAATCAGACTTTCTCTAGCTGATTCCGCCCTTTTCGAGACTAGATTGTAAGAGAGCGGGAATTTCTAGGCCATACATTTATTTCATAAAACAATTTACGAGGAGGGGGGTCGACCATGTCTTACTTTTGCCATTCCATTCATTTCCATTCCATTTGGTAGTTTTGCCTGGAAAGTTTATTTTTTAAATTTGCTATCTTTATGTATTTCAGGATGCTCTTTCGGAATTTCAATTTTGCCACTTGAGTGGCTATCTTGGAGAAATTAGGCCTAAAATAAGTTTTTCACTATATCTCCATTCGGGCTCATTGTGCGACGAAAACATTTCTATATAAAATTAAACTAAAATTTTTCGAGTTTCATAGACGCCGCAAATTACGCATAGATAAATTTGGTATAGTTTCTCATACAAATGTTGTCACCGAGGGAGGGGGTCAAAAAGTGTCAAAAATAGGTCACGTAATTTGGGTACATTCCCTAGGGTGGAAAATCAACTTACTTCGTGTTTTGCGATTCAGAGAGATGCTTCGTTCCGAAATACCATTATCAGGACCATAGAGTAATAATTACATAGAGTGGAAAATAAACTCTTTTCGCGTTTTGCGTTTCGGGTTGAGTTCGGTCCTTTTTAAGCGTAATTATTACCCTATGGGTATGAAGAAAATAGAGCGAAACGTCAAACACGAAATGAGTTCATTTTGCATTCTATATGATAGTTACTCTATGTTCTAAATACATTCATAAAGAACTTTAGTATGTTTACTACCATTTGCTTTATTCTATTAAATTAAATGAATGGAATGTGCTACTAGTATTTGTAAGTCAGCAAATAATTCGTTTGCTGTTTCAAATGCATTCGTGCGGATGACTAATTTGTATCCATTTTTTTGATCTGTCCTAATTAGTGCGCGAAGAATTGGCACCACTGCACTAGTACAATCGACTGGATTTTGCCACAAGTCGGATTAAATAATTAAATTAAATACAAAATGTCGGCGCGTATGATGAAGAAACTGCAGGAATCCAACAAAAAAGAAAGCCTTGTTGATAGCGAGAATGAAATTGACTCTGATGAGGAAGATCCTAAGCATGATGGGAGTAATCCGTTTGACTTACTCGTAAGTAAAAAAATAAGAAATTGGAAATTTGGTTTAGGCTTCTTATGTTTGATTTGTAGAATCAATTAAGTCATTCGGAAAGTGAAGTCAAAGAGGACGACAACGAAACAGAACACCCTTCGACTTCTGCCAACAAATCTGGACCAGTTGTTTCGAAAAAGAAAAAGAAGAAGCGCAAGAAGAAGTCCCACACAACCGGCAGTCATATCAGTAGCGAGGACAATGAACTTACTGACAAATACTTTGAAAGTATTGATCCTCTCTTGGGTAAAGTCATGGATGCAGTACCTCGCCAATCACAGAAGCAAGCAACACAAATGGAAGATGATACGCTAATGAGAGTTGAGCTGAAGCATTTAAATCAACAAAATGAAATGAGGCGGACTTTTGGCAGACGCGTTGTAAAGATGGAGTAAGTTTTCATTTAGGCAACCAAATTTCAATAGAAATTGATATTAAAAAATAAATTCAATATAATAGAAAACGTGGACGCCAAAAACTAACATTAAAGTCAACCCATATGGTAACCACTAAAGAATCATGGCCGCCACTCACAAAGAATATTATAACTATGAAGCCTGTGCCGCCTCCAGATGGTGAAAGCGATACAAGTCATCAGTGGTATACTTTTGAACATAGCCAATACTATCAAAGCGTTCAACATATGTTTTTATCGGCTTTGGAGCGAACGGATTCAGATTTCCTTATAAATCTAATTAGACGTTGTCCGTATCATGTTGATTCCCTAATTCAACTGAGTGAATTATGTACGTACTAAATAACAAATATTTTTAATGATTCTCACGAATTTTTCGTTCTTTTAAGGTAAAATGACTGAAGATTTTAATTTAGCTTCGGAACTTATTGAGCGGGCCTTGCTTGTACTAGAGTCTTCATTGCATATAAATTTTAATCTATCGAGCGGAAAATGTCATTTGGATTATCGGTGTCAAGAAAATCGTGCATTTTTCATTGTGCTCTTTAAACACGCACAGTACTTAGAAGGACGAGCATGTTGCCGTACAGCTTTTGAACTCGCTAAACTCATTTTGAGCCTTCAGCCAGAAGTCGACCCATTGGCCATGATTCTAATTCTTGATTACTATGCTATACGTAGTAAACAAGCTCAATGGCTTATTCATTTTTATGACAGATTCAATTCAACAAGAAATCTATCACAGCTTCCTAACATGGCTTATTCGTATGCCTTAGCTCTACATAGCGTGCATGGTTCATGTGATAAATCAAACAATGCTTTGCAGTATGCGCTCATGATGTTTCCGGGCGTTCTAAAGCCACTACTGGAGGAACTGTCTGTTCAGACTGACAAACGAGTACTGGCATCGTCTTACTTTAATTCGGAGGTATCTGGCAGTCAGTCACCAGCGCTGCATCAGCTTGTTTGTCTCTATATTTGTAGAGCTAAAGTCATTTGGCGTCAAGGTGACATCTTGCATTGGCTGGAACACAATGTTAATGCTGTGCTTGATCGAATTGATAGCAAAGATGAAGTCATTGCAGACTATAAGAAGAAACGCTCATTGCGTTATCATACACCTCCACGTCCTATTTTACGCCATGTTATACTTTCTGATTATAAAGAAAAAGTTCCGCTCGCTGTGTTTGTCGCTAAAGAGAAACAAGCTATTATGACTTACGATCCATTGCCACCAAAGGATTCCGTTAATTGTTATGAACGGTATTGTATAAGATTTTTTCAAAAGACAGTATTGAAAATTTTTATTCTTTTAGCAAATCGTCATCTAGTAGCAGCCCAACCACAAATGCCAATGGTGTATCAATATTTTTTCAGTCGCTATTACCTTCATTTAATTTAAATCAAGCAGCAGCCGCCGCTGTTGGCGAGCAGGGTGGAGTAGGCAGAGCTGCGGACGATGAAGTAGCAGAAGTAAATGCTCAACTGCAAGCTTTAAATGCAAATTTAGAGAACGCCGCAGCACATGGTTGGTCAACTAAAACAAATTATGTAGCGGCATATATATGAAACTTACACTTTTTTAGATAACGCCATTGGAAACGAAGCTTCAGCGTCCTATCGAGATTTAACTCAGTCACTGACTACCATGGTAGATGCTATGCGCGATTTCTTACAGAATTTTCGTATTTCTGAGCACTTGCAGCCAACAGAGGCAGTCTCTGGACCAACAAGTAATTCTGAAGAAGACTCAAGTGACTACCACGACTGAGTGCCGGAAAGACACTTCGATTCGCTAAAATTCTAACGCTTTAAATAAAATCATATGTATCTAAATTTAAAGTTTTAGGGTTTCCTCCCATGCATTGCAATGTTAATTTTTTAAAAAAATGTTTTTGATGTCACAAATTTGTTAAACCATTCTAATATATATGAATAAATAAATTACGCTTCAACGAATATTTTAAAGAAATTGTATTTAATCAGCAACGTACTTTCACAATTCCTGAAAAATCTCAACTTCAAATTTATTATTTATGGAAGATTATTTGTAGATGCTTTGTTTTTGAAGAAGATTTTCTAGAATAACAATCATTACAAAATGTACTTTAAACTCTACTCAAAATCAGAAAAACATTGGTTTGGCGAACGTACTAAAACCACAATTTCATTATAATAGAAAATACACAATGTGAACTTTACGTCTTACATATACTAAACAAAAAATAGAAATGCAAAATCAAAAATAAGAAATACTTTTACGGTATGACGATCTCCTTCCATTGCAGACAATGTTGTTGATCAATCATAACAAACGAAAAACATATACTTCATAAGCTTATAAAATGTTCCAGACGGGCTAATTATGTCATGGTGCCAAAGACTGGATTATGACGGCAAATTGAGGGACCATACTCCTCATATGCTGCTTTTGTGTGACACACCTGATAAAACTCGGGCTGAAAATAAATAACAATATAAATAATATATGAAAGGTAACTGAACAAAAAGAACACACCGTTGAAGCCAACATACTGCCACCAAACCAAACTGCATATCGCTGCATGTGATGCGTAATCACTTGAACATCAATTGGTTTCGGCTGACGTAAACGAAATAAATCAATTATTTAAAAACTAAATTTTAATGTTTTTCACTAACCTTAATGCGTCCTTCTGATAGATTTTCGCTAATGCGTAGCCTAGTATCAACAGATCGTTTGATATCGCGCTGTAAGCGTCTACCGAAGTCTTTAAACATAGTCGATCCACCACTTAGAACAATATTGTTATATAGTGGACGACGGACGTCAATGGGACAATTTTGTATTACATTATCGACAATTTCTGACAGCGGTATAGTAAAGTCAGAATTTGCGAACTCTGGATGAAAGAAAATCTCAGGACCTAAAATGAATATAGTTAAAATCAAAACAAAAACAAACTTATAGACCAATGCAAACCTAAGAAACGCTCATATCCGACATCAACACCAAATGGCTGCTTAGTTACCGCATTCACGCCATTGTAACTCCGTATCCACTTGCCGGGCTCGGTATCGTATTTGGCAAACTCTTTGGCGATGTCTGGGCAAATATAACAATGCTTCTCTTTGATTGCTTTGGCAGTTTCCAGGCTCTGTTCGGGTGGAATGCCAACTTCTCGTTCACGTAAAAGACTTTGTATGAACGAAGTAATATTGCGACCAGCGATCGGGATATGCTTAATACAAGAGCCAATTACGTAGCCTTCTGCCTGAAAACAGAAAACCATTTTATAATCAATTCAAATTTACGATTAGATAAGACATTAAATAATTATAATAGCCACATACCACTGGTATAACATGAGTAACACCGTCACCACTATCGACAACTATTCCAGTAAGGGTACGTTCTTCAACTGGCCTGGAAATCCAACTTGCAGATAAGGCCAAGACTGCCTGAACAGCTATATAAAGCCCAGGCACATTAAAGGTTTCAAACATAATCTCTGCCGTGTATTCGCGGTTTTCAGGTGTATTCAATGGGGGTTCTGTTAACAAAAAGTGATGATCTTCGGGTTCAGCACGCAGATATTTGAACACGCATTGCTCCAAAAAACGCTCCATGAGATCCCAATCTTCTACCAAACCATGTCGTACAGGATACTAAAGAATGGTTTGTGAATAAGATTAATATGATGGCACTGTTATCAAGACACATACTTTAACTGAGTAACCAGTGGCATCAAACGCTTCATCTCCAATAAAGAAATCTAAGTCCTCTATTCCCTTTGTTATTCTCCTAGTATTAGTGTCGCCCACACGCGCAGTCTCTTTAATCGCAATAGCCGAAGGAATAATAAATTGAGGTTCCTTATTACCAGCAAACCCCAATTTAGTGTAGCTAATCCGAATCAAAAGTAAATCATGTTATTAGTCATAAACGCAGACTCCTTTTTTGTAAATCATGTTACCCGGTGCCAACGTCAATCACGCATGCCGGTAGTCTTCCCGTCATTCTGTTGTTTGTTACAAAACAAAAATTATGTAGTAATGCTGCTTTAACTTTTTGCTTAAATTCTATATCGAATTTAAAACGTATTCCCTTTTCAAATAACTAAATCTTGTTATATTTAACCAACCACACCTCAACGATGCGTCATGAAACTTGAAAATTTTGTCTTAATCTTTTTTTCGCCTTGGCTAGCAGTGGTGCTACTTCTTGGCGCACAAATAAGTACAGATCGAAAAACTAATTTGGGGCATCTCCCATATTGGCATGTAGTGTTGTCGATTCTCCCGAATCAAAAATGGCTTTATTCAGCAAAATCATACGTGAAATAGGCTGTTTTAAAAAGGCAAAGGGGACGTCCATAAATTATGTGAGATAAAATAAGGGGTGGGGGGTTCAGGAAAATCTCACCTAGTGGAAGGGTGGGTTCATCGGACATCTCATGTGAGTTTTTTAGTTCACTAGCTAACCTTTTTTTTCAAAAATTTAAGCAAAAAAAATAATTTTTGTATCAAATTTTTAGCAAAATCTCATGTGAGATTCAGAGGGAGGGGTTCGTCAAAATCTCAAGAATCTCACCAAGAGGGGGGGAGGGGTCTAAATTTCTAAAAAAAAACCGCACGTAATTTATGGACGTCCCCAAAGTAACGGAAAAAAATCTCACTAAAAAAGTAAAAACCCATAAAAAGTGAAATTTCCTTCGAACATATGGTTGCGTTCAGATCCGATTCTCACAAATTTCAAGAGTTCATTTCTCTATACTCTTATATAAACGTATGAAAAGTTAAATTTCCAACAACAAAATGCACATGCCAAATTTTAACGAGATTCATAGGCCCCGAGGCATGTTATTGGTTAACGTAAAGAAGTATGAAAAATAGAAAATGGCAATTTTTAGTTATTTTCTATGAAAAAGTGCCTGTACTTTCGGAAGAATTTAAAATTGAAATAACGAACGTTATTCGACTAATTTCACGATTGCTAGTATGTTTAAAACAATCACACAACACATAAAACTTTCCTATCAAAATGCATATTTTGGGTCTTCGACTTCGTCACTCTTTGGTACAATTGTATGACAATAACGTCGGCCGTAAATTCATACAATTTTTACTCAATTTCTCCCTCAAGACCTAAATCTTTTCACAATTTTACTACAATTATCTAAATATTTCTATATTCATGCATAAATGAACAACTCCTGCAAAGTCAATTACGTACGTAAATTGATTTATTTAATATTATTATCGTTTTTTGCGTGACATTTTAAATTTATTTCCATTATTTCGCTCAATTGGCACAATTACATTTTTCGTTTGTTTAAAAAAGAAGAAGAGAACTCACAACTTTAACCAGCAACTTTAACGAAACGGTTAAAAAAAGTATTCACGCATTTGTACCGTTAAGGCCAATATTTTCATATTTTTATATGTTAACGAAAATGCGTGAACATCGCAAGTGTAAACACAAAACGTACTACAACGAACTATTGAAATCTTTATAGACTTGAATACTTGTGCAATCGAGTGGACATTGTCGAAGTATGTACATAAAATAACATTGACGAAAAGTTGAACGTGTTGTGGGATTGCAATACAATACGAGTAATCGTTAAAACGTAGTAATATGGAGCTAAATTGCCAATGCAGTGGTCTATGTTGAAAAAGGTGATCGAATAACGTACGTCATTTTAATAAATCATTCATGCGAAAGTGCAGCCACTTTTTTAAATAAAATAGTTAAAAATTGCATTTTTGATCTTTTAATACGGCTACCAACCCTCAAAAATTTTTCGTAGACAGTCTAACAAGTCATTTGACATAGATTTGTGTCAAAGGGATTCCAAAATTCAAGTGTAGGACATATCTGGTTATGACTCGTTTTCGTAAATAGTTGTAATTTATCAAAATAAAATTATTACTGTTTAATGGCGAATTTTACACTATTTAGTATTCCAAAATAACTTACCTCATGTAGAGTGAACTAACTCCACACAAAAGGCAGGGTAGCATTTTATTTAAAATCGAATCTGTGGCATATTGGCGCTGAAGTGTCGCGCTGTGCCAAGAAAGAGGAAGCGCCAAAATGGGTGGGAACATACCCCGACATAGGTCACACCAATGCAACGCCAGTTATTTCAACAAAAAAGTGAAACGAGTCTCAAGAATTGGGTGCGCACTTGTCCGCAACGAACACATTGTGACATAGACGAAACTTGTGGGGTCCATTCTTCTTCTTCCTGTTTAGCAAGTGCTGAAAACTGCTTAGTTGTCAATTATTTTGCACACTGTTCGGGGCCCAAAATTCGCACAAGTTTCCCACGTTTTTGTCATTCTCCCATACTCTGGTTCTGAAGTCCTTTGAAAAACGACTTTAATTCAAACAATTTAAAATTGTTTTTGAAAGCCAGTTCAGGGTGCGAGTGAGTGTGTGTGTACTACTCAAACAAGAAACGCGAAAACAAAATAAATATGGACGCACAAAAGTTGACGGAACTCTTGCGCGCTACTATTGATCCGAATCTGGAGCAAAGGAAGTCAGCCGAAGACCAGTTGGCTCAGGTAATCTTATAATAAGTCAGTTGACATATTTTAAACAATTTGAATGAGACAATATCGAAAAACAAAGCAAGCTACTAAAAATAAGTACTTGATGCATCATTGATGACGTCGTGCAATGGGGTGGCGCCGCATCCGCAATGACCAAAAAAAAAACATGTGCTTTTGCGTTGAGCGCTGGTTAACCTTTCTAGACAATTGGAATTTCATAGAAATGCGTACGCTACATTCGATACTTGCTCATTTTTAAAGACTAGAATATATGTATTTAACGTCATATTAAATGAAATATATTTAATCTCTGCAGCTGTTTCCGTCACAATCTGGTTAATTGATATTGTAACCAATTGGTTTTTCTTAAATATTTCGTAACATTATTTTTTTACTATTCTTATTAGATTCATAAAATAATTGGGTTTGTGCCTGCAATACTGCAAATTGTGATGCAAAACACGCTGGACCAACCAGTAAGGCAGGCCGGTGCCGTTTATTTAAAAAACTTAATTAACAGCAGTTGGACTGATCATGAAGCAAAGCCCGGTGAACCAATACCGTTTTCAATTCACGAACAGGACCGCGCGATGATTCGCAGTGCTATTGTTAATGCCATCGTGCTTGCTCCAGAGCTCATAAGGTACTTTAGTGATAATAAACTATGTGGGTTAAGTATCAACAAAATTAACGTTTTCCAGAGTACAATTATCGGTTTGTGTTAACCACATAATTAAGAATGATTTCCCGGGTCGGTGGCCCCAAGTGGTTGACAATATCAGCATATATTTGCAAAATCCTGATGTGAATGGTTGGAATGGAGCTCTTGTAACCATGTACCAGCTAGTCAAGACGTACGAATACAAACGCTCGGAAGAACGAACACCACTCAACGAGGCTATGAATCTACTGTTGCCTATGATATACCAATTGATGGTCAACCTTTTGAATGATCAGTCGGAGCAATCTGTTCTGCTTCAAAAGCAGATATTAAAAATCTATTATGCATTGACACAATACAGTTTACCGTTAGATTTGATAACCAAGGAAATATTTTCGCAATGGATGGAAATTTGTCGTCAAATTGCTGAACGGCCAGTACCTGATTGCTCACACCTAGATGACGACGAGAAGACGGAATTTCCATATTGGAAAACGAAAAAATGGGCGTTGCATATCATGGTACGAATGTTCGAACGTTATGGCAGTCCACACAGTGTTGTGAGTGAAAAATACGAACAGTTTGCCGAATGGTATTTAGCAACATTCAGTTCTGGCGTCTTAGAGGTTCTCCTAAAGCTCCTCGACCAATACCGCAATCGTGTTTTTGTGTCTCCACGAGTTCTTACCGATGTACTATCTTATCTAAAAAATGCGTACGTATTGAAGAGATTTAGACATTTTAATTATTTATTTCATTTTGTTTATACGTTCGCGTTGATAGTGTAAGCCATGCTTTTACATGGAAGCTGATTAAACCACATATGGTTGCTATTATTCAAGATGTTATCTTTCCCATTATGTCATTTACTGATGCTGATCAAGAACTCTGGGATGCTGACCCATACGAGTACATAAGGCTAAAGTTTGGTGAGAGGTTTTCGGTTTAAATCTTTTGTACCTAATTTTAATCCATTGTATTTATCTCAATTATCAATTCTTTAGACATTTTTGAAGATTACGCCACGCCCGTGCCTGCAGCTCAATCATTATTGCACGCCGTCTGCAAAAAACGAAAAGGAATTTTGCCTAAGGCAATGAATTTAATAATGCAAATAATAACCTCGCCTAATGCGGACAATAAACAAAAAGATGGGGCGTTACATATGATAGGAACATTGGCAGATGTGTTACTAAAAAAGACTCTGTACCGTGATCAGGTTGAATCCATGCTGACCACCTACGTTTTTCCCGAATTTAATAATCCGGCTGGTCATTTACGAGCACGTGCTTGTTGGGTGCTTCACTATTTCTGTGATGTACCTATCAAAAATCCTCAGGTTTTAGCTGAAATAATGCGACTAACTACGCACGCTTTGCTAAACGACAAAGAGCTACCTGTTAAAGTAGAGGCTGCCGTTGGATTACAAATGTTCCTATCGTCTCAAGATGAAGCCCCACAATACGTTGAAGGACAAATTAAAGAGATTACAAAAGAACTACTGACCATTATTCGTGAAACCGAAAATGAAGATTTAACGAATGTTATGCAGAAAATAGTTTGCACATTTACAGAGCAATTACTGCCCGTTGCAACTGAGATTTGTCAACACTTGGCCACTACTTTCAGTCAGGTTTTAGAGTCTGAAGAAGGATCCGACGAGAAAGCTATAACTGCAATGGGTCTATTAAATACGATAGAAACTTTGTTAACAGTTATGGAGGGTCACCCCGATGTTATGTTAAATTTGCATCCTATTGTTATTAATGTAGTTGGTCACATATTCCAACACAATATCACCGGTACGAAACAAAGTCTTATTTTAGGATCTGATTTTAAACTAAAGTTTTATTTTTATTAAAGATTTCTATGAAGAAACGTTCTCGTTGGTCTTTGATCTGACAGCTAAATCCATATCACCGGAGATGTGGCAGATGCTTGAACTTATATATCAGGTCTTCAAGAAGGATGGTATAGATTACTTTATCGATATTATGCCAGCCCTACACAACTATGTAACAGTAGATACACCAGCGTTTCTCTCAAATCCAAACCGTTTGCTGGCCATATTTGATATGTGCAAGACTGTAAGTTTAAAATTGTGTCATAAATTTATTATTATCAGCCAAAGTTAAAATTGAATTATAACAATCTTGCAGATGTTGACAGGAAACCCTGGTGAAGATCCTGAATGTCATGCGGCTAAATTATTGGAGGTGATCATATTGCAATGCAAAGGTCAAATCGACTCAGTCGTACCAATGTTCGTTGAATTGGCTTTAACGCGTTTAACGCGAGAAGTTCAGTCCTCTGAACTCCGTACAATGTGTTTGCAAGTAGTTATTGCAGCGTTGTACTATAACCCTCAACTTTTGCTTTCCATTTTGGACAAAATGTCACAACCTAACAACGAACCAATTAGTTCACACTTTATAAAACAGTGGTTACAGGACACCGACTGTTTCCTTGGGTGAGTACTTTATTTCAAAAGGTTTAACAAATTGAAAATTGAATTTACAATAGCATACATGATCGAAAATTATGTGTACTCGGTTTGTGTACGCTTATATCCTTGGGAGACGCAAAACCACCGGTTCTTAGTGAAGTCGCGAGTAAAATCGTTCCAGCCCTTATATTGCTTTTCGATGGTTTGAAACGTGCTTATGAATCACGAGCTCAAGAAGAGGAGGAAGAAGAGGAAGAAGAAGACGACGATGGTTGCGAAGGTTTGTTTAGAAAGAAATCCTTTAGAATTGTTTGTAAAATACTTTCGTACAGAAGCTCTATCTAGCGACGAGGATGAAATGGACGAAATGGCGCCAAACTATTTGGACAATGTGGCTGAATTTGTCAAGACAAAGGCTGGCGAAGCTGGCTTCGAAATGAAAGCTGAAATCAAAGAGGATGAAGAATCTGACGATGAGGAAGAAGAATCTATCGGAGATCTTAACGAAACTGGCTTGGAAACCTATACTACTCCAATTGATGATGAAGAAGAAGAATCGGCCATTGATGAGTACTGGACTTTTAAGGAAGTTATAACCGGTAAAATATTTAACTAAAAGTTTTTTTTTGTTAACTCATCCATTTCATTTATATTCTTTCAGCACTTTCTACCCAAGATCAAGTTTGGTACGCTCATCTAACCTCTGGTCTTACACCTGAACAAACGAAAGCTTTGCAAGAAGTTGTTCTTACCGCTGATCAACGAAAAGCAGCAAAGGACTCAAAACTCATAGAAAAACGTGGTGGTTTTGCATTCACTCAGCAGACAGTGCCGTCGTCTTTCAAATTTGGATCTTAGTAATCACGCAGTTACTGTTGACGCACACACACACATTGGTGTTTAAGCACTCACCTATAACGCTAGGAACTTGAGTTCAAAAACTTAACGAACGACTGGATAAATATTCTCTTGATGTTCATTCTAATAATGCATGAAATCTGTCAAAGAAATTTATAATCGATATTTATTGTACATTTTTATTAATTATTATCAGTGGGCAGCTGGTGCCACAATATAGTTTATATAAGTTGTATGTATCTTAACTACGATTATGTAACAAACAAATTATCTCGTTGATGAGACCGAAACACTCCAATCAATAATCAAAGAATTCGAAGTACACAGCATTTCATACAATCTTATTTTTAACACAAAAAAAAAAAACGTTCTTGATGGAGACATATTTTTGAATAAAAAAAATAAAAAAAGAAAAAAAAAACGTTTTTAATATATTTGTAAACTAAAGATGCTGTTTACACTTATATTTTATACAGATCCAATATTAGCTGAAAACAACATAATTTGAAAATTGTTGTCTAAATTAATTAACTTTAGGTAATATAAATAAGATAACACAGAGATGTTCACTACTTCGTCACCAGCTTTAATCTAGTTACTGATTTTCTTTGGCCTGACCTTCAGCGGCACAGAGAATCGCACACTGTTGAACTGCTACTGGTGTCTCAGCAACATCACAGTAATAGCTCAATGGCGAAGGTATGCGTTGTAACTTCAATGAAGTCATCGGTTTTAATCTCAATGTGTCTATTATTGGACTGTAAAACTGACACCGTCTGCGCCCATAGACAGGAATATTGGCATCATAGGGAGGACTTAAAATATCGAAAAATGCAGCCACACCATTAAGGGCCGTGATTTCATGGAAATTTCTTTCATGTGGTGAAAGCATAGCACACTCAGAATCGGGTCCAACTAATCGCGGTTCTTCTTGTGTAACCGGGATGTCGGCGGACGTTTTGTCGAGACTAAGCAGCTCCTCTGTACTTGAATTGAACGTGTAGCTCTGTACAAGAAGTTGACCGTATAAACACTTTAAAATCCCATTCATCATCGGATGATCATGTAAAGGCATTGTAAAGCCTCCGCGCAATATGAACACACTAAGGCTAACTAAGTCATTTTCAAAAATGTGAATAAACACACACGGTGCTCGACCAGGTCGTTGAAACGTTGACTCTTGAAAAATTGATTGATTTATAAACAAATCCCGATAGCTTAGCGAATCAGTCAAATTTTTTAGACACTGAATATTTGCAGTGAAGTTTGCGGTGTTACTCCGATCGAAAGTTTTGAACGACTGCCGTAGAATGTTTAAAAATTGGCTCGACATATTCCAATATTTCTTTTATTCTGGACTACAGCTGTTTCGTACACGTTTAATTTGTTTTTTTGCCTTAGCCGTCAAAGCGCACGGCTGGTCAGTCCACTCAGGAGCCGAGACTATGAATGCCAGGCAAGTAATGCCAGGATATAAATGATAAGCGTGACGAGACTGTGCTTGGTTGTATCTCGGCTGTGCAGTCCAAAGATTAGTCCAGGCGTTGCAATACGATGAGCGGAGTCTTTATAAAGACTTGTTTTCCAAAATAAGTTAGAGGTGTTTCCAAAACCAGAAGTATGAAAATGGGGTCAACTCGCCAGAACGTGTGTGCTGCACGAGAATCGGAGACAAACGTCGAACGCCGTTTAAAGTAAATAAGTTATTTATTATTAGTTAATGATATCGTAGCCGTTCGAATTTCAAAACAAAAAAAAAGCAATGCCTCAGAAAGAGTGGAAAAGTGAGCAGTGCTGCTGCAGTATGTTCGTAACATTTAGTACAGTAGAAACTCGATTAACCGGACCTTGATTTAATCTTCGATTATCCGGACTCATTCCCTGCATGAATTTTCACCGCGGTAGGTATAAATTGTGGGCAAATTTGTTGAAATTTTGTAACTTTTGTTGACAATTACGTAAAACGTGGCATTTGCAAGGATGGACGAAATCCATCAACATCCGTGCACACAACCTTTCACATCCATGCACACAATCTTTCATCGATTCGATTTTTTAATTTGCTTCAAGTTTCGCGTGGCCAGACGCAAAACTCGAAGCAAAAATCCCAGACATGCGGCAACATAATTTTGGGGGTGGGTTTAACTCTTAGGAAATTTTAAGGAATATCTTAAGATTTAAGGGAGTTTCACCGAAAATGTTAAAAAAAAAAATCTCTTATTTTTTACGATAGTCATTGGGTACCCAATTTGAATTCAAATGTGTTTTATTGCAATATCATGATTAAAAATAATCACTAAAATGTTGATGTGAAGCCAAATTTCTCGTTTTCCGACTTTTTCAAACATTGACAGTGCCTGTTTTCAGAAATGGGACAACACTGGTTGGATAACAGAGAGGCAAGACGACTCGATCAATCGAACTAATTCTGCTAAATGCCCTGTTAAAAAGAGAGTCTGTAGTTCTTTAACATACACCAACAGAGTTTTAACAGCCAGTTTACATAATTCTGTAACCCGGCTGAATTCTATAAAAGGCGTGGCAGCGCGCTGCGAACGCGGCAGTCCCCCTGTTGCGAAGGGCCTAATTTAGTGGTTTCAAGAGTCGAATGGAATGGTACTTCTGTCGACTTGATGAATAAAATGAATTAAATCGTACGCTGAAAATCGCAATTGATAATTTGAATTAACATTACTTTAATATTGGGTGAGAAACCCAAACGAGCCATTTGACACAAGAGTGTCGCCGACGTCGGCAGAAGTGGAAGAACCAGAAAAATGAAATCGTGGTCGGAAAACCTCCTCGATTGGGAGGGATAGAGAAATATGACGTTCACACAACAGTGACCCAACAGTGTCACAAAAGTGACTCGAATCCTCTCATGAGAGTGAGTGAGTGTGTGAGTATCTGTGTGTGAAGAACTGGCAAAATAAACTGAGAAAAAATTTAAAAAGATTTTTGAATTTTGTATCTGAATTTGAGATCAATCAAATCAACAAATCAGCTTCTGTCTGCCGGTGAATTCACATAACCGCATAGCGTTCAGAATTTTTGGCAATTTGTCCAAAAAACTCGCCAGTGCACTTTGCATGTTATTTTTGTTTAACTTCCATGGAAATGTTTTTGATTCATGTTTAATTCCAGTAGTTAAGACAAAGATTTTTATAAATATTGACATGTTAGCGATGATGTGCTTGCATATTTATTAAAAATTAAAGAAACCAAAACAAAATTAAATAGCATCAAGATCAAGTAAAGCAGTGAGTCATAGAAAGAAAGGAATAGACAAAGCAAAACCAAAATTTCGTTTAGCTTGTTTCCTACGTTGATTGCGCGTCGTTTGCGGCGCCGAAATTCGTCGGAATTCTTTTCGCTTGCTGTTTTGCTTCGTGTTTTTTGAAGATTACCACGAACTTATGCTTTGTGCAGAAATGTTGCCAAACCAATTGTTTTACTGTTCATGTTTATACCCTGTACACACACTGTGTATCAGGGTATATTAAGTTAGTTTGAGATGGTTTGTATGTAACGCATAGAAGGAGGGGAGGGGGACCCTATAAAGTATATATATTCTTGATCAGGATGACAAGACGAATTGATATAGCCCTGTCTGTCCGCCCGTCCGTCCTCACCAATGGTTCTCGAAAACTATTAGAGCTAGAGACTTGAAATTTGGAGGATAGACTCGTGAGGTCAAACGCTAGATCAAGTTTGAAGGAATTTTTGCCATACCCACACCTTCCCGCCCATCGAGCACCACCCATTTTTTCAAAAGACTGTAGCTCGAAAACCTGATGAGTTAGAAACATGAAAATGAGTATGTAGACTCAGCATGTATAGCTCTACAAAGCTGCATTCCACATTTTCCCCCCTCTCCTTCGTTTTCCCTCAAAAAGTTGTTTTCTTAAAATTGCTGTATCACCTAAAGTATAAAAGATCCAATGCTGAAATTTTGTATGCAAACTCAGTTAAAATACCTTTTTAAAACTGCATACATTGAACTACCACTTTCCCCGCAAATACCAACAAACTAAAATTTTGCAGCAATGCTTTGTGAGAAAATCCGTACTAAAGCGCCATCTAATGGCAACATTGCACTCTGAGCCCTGCCTTACCTTACCAAATACACAATCCATATCGTGGTACACTGCTTTTGCTGTCGGCGAAAGTTTAACGTGTTATAAACATAGGTGTGTGTACAGGGTATTATATAGTTGAGAATACTCAACTATTACTGGTTTTTTATTAGCATTTGCTCTAACTTTCGTCGTGATCCATAGAGTACTTAAAACATAGAGTGGAATATGAACTCTTTTCGCGTCGTGTGATTTCTATTAAAAATCAATGTAATAATTACTCTAAGTTGTGATCGAAAAAATGAAGGATTGCAAAATGACATTTCAAATTTTAATATTTATAAAAAGTTCTCAATTTTGGCTTTTTTTGAAAAAAGTGAGCTGAAAATGCCAAAGTGAGCGGAATTGAGCACTGATCACGCTAATTAGGTGCGAGAGGCATTTTGCGTTCGTTTTGTTTGTTTTATTTAGACGGAAAAACAGGAAAAATCAGAGCGCAACAGACGAATTCATCGAATGTTATCCAGCTGTTAACTGGTAATTACGTTCGAACGGTACTTTCCTCTCAGTAAAATAGGCGATCTTGCGTCGACCAATAAACGCAAGAATTCACTGTTTTGCGTAGGCTGTCCCCAAATTTGAAAATTTCCTACATTTACACAATAAATGTTCCATTCTTTTCGCAAAAATATCTAGGGACACCCGGTTTGAGAATTCATATATTTTTATCAGCACTAAAGTGTCGTATGCGCTGTGGGCAAGTGTCTAACATATGCGATCTTAGCAATTAAATCGTCGTCCAATAACGAGCTGGTGGTGGTTTTTCGCACAAGGATCAGAAGCAGTCTTGCTTCGGTGGTGGAAAGTTGTTTGCGCATGAAGTTAGTTCGATTTCACTAAATTGTCGGAAAGAGTGGAAAAGTGAGCCGCGCTGCTGCAGCATGTTCGTAACATTTGGCAGATGCGAGAAAGAGACAGGACTTGAAAGAGCGAAAGAAAACATAGAAAAAGGCGAAACTGTTGAAACGAAGATGTACCATTTTGGCGCTGAAGTGTCACGCTCAAGCCTGCCAGAAGAAGCACCAAAATGGGAGTATCTCCCTTGTCAAGAGCGAACTTACAGCGACATAGGCCACACCAATGCAAAGCTTGCCTTTTCGTGAAACGAATCGCAAGAATTAGGTGCGCACTTGACTGCACCGAATACATTGTGACATAAGTGAAACCTACACCGAATGTAAGCTTACAGACCTGTTATTAGAGATGTGTGTAAGTTTTTCGTTATTCAAAAATGTTTTATTATACATAGAAAAAGGGGTTAAAAATGTTGCCCAAATCTTACCCTGATCTTAAAAAAGTGGCCACACTAACTTTATTTATATATAATATATATATAGATGCATCGCATATTTTAATAGCCGCTATACGACAGGCAGCATTCTTATATTAAGAAAGTGTTTTTGATCATTGGAAAGCATATATTCGAACTCTGTTAAATTTAACATTTTGTCCTAAAAAGGGAGGCTGTGGTACGTTAACATACACTTGCAGAGTGTTAGCAGCAGGCTTACAGTAAAGAAACAGTGTGGTAACACTGTGGTAACAGCGCTGTTGAAACCGACAATGGAAATCAAGTGCCGCATGTTCGCTTGATATTTTAGGTAGGTATGAGGGGGTACACCTGCAAGTCTATAGTTTCTAATCGAAAACTAGGCGAACACATGACGATACGGTCATGTGCATGTGCGAAGTTCATATAGATATAGCTTAACGTATGTTCGCTTGAAATGGCAAGTGTCGTGAGTCATCAATTGTGATTCAAAGTTCCGAACCTCTGACATATTGGGTAATATTTTATATGTTGTGTGACACGACGGTATTCCAGCGTCCTTCTGTGAGTCGGAGACAGTCTGTAGTAAAGCTGGTCAAGTCGTTTTGGATAGAAGGATTTTACTTAGCTCTACAGTCGTACACAATCTTTTATTTATAAACAAAAATAATGATCTCAATCAAAAATAAAGTAGGTTTAAATCTTTATATACCACTACAGTCGTAGACAAACTGATATTCATTTACAAAAAAAAAAGATCTCAATAAAAAAGTAAGGCATATTTAAAAAGTAACGAATTTATTCATAGATGCATGAATCATCGATGATTTTGTCTAAAAACATCGATGCACTCAAACATCGGTGATTCTCCATCTCTACGATGATAGCGATGTTTTGAAAACATCAATGATATATTTGTTAGCATCGATGATTCTCTACCTCTATGCAGTTAGTTATTTAAATAAATTAAGAATTATAAAATAAAAACGATATTGACTCATAATCGAATGCTTTAAACGATAGGTTATACAGTAAATTGACAGTTCTAATAGAACTTTTTCCTTAATATGAACTCAGTGCTAGCCTGTGATAGATTTTAAAAGAATCTCGATAGTTTTGCCATTCTCAGTGACTGTCCTGCATTAGAATTTCCCGCCAAACATGTATTTCTGTCAAGCCTTTTTTTTCATTTGCAATCAGGAAGTATGTGACCGGTGGTCGCTTGCAACATGAGATGTTTCAGTTTGTAGTGAATCTGTCAAATGTTGCAAACTTTTCACACTTTTCACCACTGCAAATCACACGCGCGTCGCTCTTGGTCTTCTTCTTGAGTTTTGCACGAATTTCGCATTTAGCATCGCCGCGCAATTCGCAAAGTGTGAAGGAATTTTGCTGTGTGCACTTTGTGTAATTTTGTGTTTTATTTGACTTGGTTATTGATAAAAACTTTTTGATTCGGCATAAAAAGAAAGTAGCACAAACATGGCAAATATTGTGCTAGACAAGGAAACATTCTTGCGGCGAATAAAACGGCTTTACACAGAATGGAAGGTTAGTTTCGTTTATCTTCTGGTGGCTTATAATTCTGGTGGATAAAGTAATTGTTGCAGTTTGTTAGCTGTAATTGTGAAATAAAACTGAGTTCAGGAAAGGTGATACTTAAAAAAATGCATAAAATTTGTATTCTTTGTTTTTAGGCACCCAGCATCGGTCACGATGACACTCTCAGCAAAGTGGACTGCATCATGTCTGTTGTTGGAGTGGATGAGGATATTGTCTATTCCAAATCTATGGCACTTCAGTTATGGCTGCTCGGATATGAATTAACGGATACGATTTCGGTGTTTGCGACAGATGGTATATATTTCCTTACTAGCAAAAAAAAGATTGAGTTTCTAAAACAAATTGAAAACTGCAAAGAGGAAGGAGTACCGGATATAAAGTTGCTAGTGCGCGATCGTGTAAGGCTATGTCGTATTTTTATACTTAAAAATATTTAAAACTCTTTCTTATATCGACAGACTGACAAAGATAAATCCAATTTCGAGAAACTTATCGGTCACATAAAAGATTCACGAAAGGGAAAAATTTTGGGTGTCTTTAGCAAAGATACATTTCCTGGCGAGTTTTGCGAATCATGGAAGAGTGTCCTTAAAGGATCAAACTTTCAAAATATTGATATAAGTGGTGTCATTGCCTATATAATGTGTCCCAAAGATGAACCAGAAGTAAACTACATGCGAAAGGCTTCATTAGTATCTGTTGACATATTTAACAAATATCTGAAGGATCAAATAATGGACATCATAGATTCGGACAAGGTAAGGTACAATCTACTCGAAATATTCAAATTTTTTCACATTCCATTTTCTTGTTTTGCAGAAAGTGAAACATGCTAAACTTTCAGAAGGGGTGGAAACAGCCCTTTCTGATAAAAAATACGTGAGTGGCGTTGATCCTTCACTGCTTGAAATGTGCTATCCGCCTATTATACAATCCGGCGGAGCGTATAGCCTGAAATTTTCAGCATCGAGCGACAAAAATCACTTGCATTTTGGGGTCATTGTATGCTCGCTGGGTGCTCGATTTAAGTCATATTGTTCTAATATATCTCGAACCTTCCTTGTCAATCCCACAGAAGCTATGCAGGAAAATTATAACTTTTTGGTAAACGTTCAAGAGGAAATCTTGAAATTGCTTAAGCCTGGCGCTAAGTTAAGTGAAGTTTATGAAACTACGTTGTCTTACGTAAAAAAGGAAAAGCCAAAACTTATTGATAACCTTACAAAAACTTTCGGTTCAGCAATGGGTATAGAGTTTCGTGAAAATACGATTGTAATTGGACCAAAGTGTCAAGCTCTTATAAAAAAGAACATGGTTTTTAATGTTCATGTCGGTTTGTCTAATCTGGTAAACCCGGATGCGCCTGATAAGGACGGAAAATCATATGCGCTGTTTATCGGCGACACAGTTTTAGTGGGAGAACAGGCGCCGGCAAATATTATGACACCTTCAAAGAAGAAAATAAAAAATATTGGTATATTTATAAAAGATGATAGTGAAGAGGAAGATGGTGATGAGAAGGAAGACGTGAAAGAGGATAAGAGTACTGAGATTCTGGGTCGTAGCAAACGTAACGCTGTTTTGGAGAATAAACTACGAACAGAGACCAACACAGAAGAAAAACGTAAACAACACCAGAAAGAACTGGCACAACAATTAAATGAAAAAGCACGTGAGCGACTTGCCAAACAAGGTGATTCCAAGGAAGTTGAAAAAGTGCGCAAAAATACGGTTTCCTACAAGTCGATGAGTCAAATGCCACGTGAGTCGGAAGTGAAAGAACTAAAATTGTATGTTGACAAAAAATACGAAACGGTGATAATGCCAATTTTTGGGATTCCTGTTCCTTTTCACATATCTACAATCAAAAATATCTCACAATCCGTCGAAGGTGAATATACATATTTACGAATTAACTTTTTCCATCCTGGTGCTACAATGGGTCGTAATGAGGGCGGTTTGTATCCGCAACCTGAAGCTACTTTTGTAAAAGAAGTGTAAGTAATTTAATTTATTTTTTTGTGCTTGAATAATCTTTTTTTTTTTTTCTGTGTTAATTTAAAAGAACATATCGAAGCTCAAACGTAAAAGAACATGGCGAAGTCGTTGCCCCATCTGCCAATCTTAATAATGCTTTTCGGCTTATTAAGGAAGTACAAAAACGCTTTAAGACTCGCGAGGCAGAAGAACGTGAAAAGGAAGACCTAGTTAAGCAAGACACCTTAATTCTCTCGCAGAACAAGGGTAATCCAAAACTTAAAGATCTTTATATACGACCCAATATTGTAACGAAACGGATGACGGGCAGCTTGGAGGCACACACAAATGGCTTTCGATACATTTCAGTTCGTGGTGACAAGGTGGATATACTTTATAATAACATCAAAAGTGCTTTTTTCCAACCTTGCGATGGCGAAATGATTATACTCTTACATTTCCACTTAAAACATGCCATTATGTTTGGAAAGAAGAAACATATTGATGTACAATTCTACACAGAGGTAGGCGAGATTACAACTGATTTAGGAAAACATCAACATATGCACGATCGTGATGATTTGGCGGCAGAGCAAGCAGAGCGAGAATTACGTCACAAGTTAAAAACGGCATTCAAGAGTTTCTGCGAAAAGGTTGAGTCTATGACAAAACAATTGGTCGAATTTGATACACCGTTCCGCGAGTTAGGTTTTCCGGGAGCTCCCTTCAGGAGCACGGTCACATTGCAGCCAACGTCGGGATCACTGGTAAACCTTACTGAGTGGCCGCCATTTGTAATCACACTGGACGACGTTGAGTTAGTGCATTTCGAGAGAGTACAGTTCCATTTGCGTAATTTTGATATGATCTTTGTGTTCAAGGATTATCTTAAAAAGGTCGCTATGGTTAATGCGATACCAATGAACTTACTTGACCACGTTAAAGAATGGCTAAAGTATATTCTGACATAAATATGACAAAACGTTTGGTATTTATTTATAAATGTTTTCAGTTCTTGTGATATACGCTATTCTGAAGGTGTTCAGTCGCTTAACTGGGCTAAGATAATGAAAACAATCACCGATGATCCTGAAGGTTTCTTTGAGCAAGGTGGTTGGACTTTCTTAGATCCAGAATCCGGTAGTGAAGAAGAAAATGAATCAGCTGAATCGGAAGAAGATGAAGTATATGAACCAACTGATGTTGAATCAGATGAAGAATCTGATGAGGATGATTCGGAATACTCGGAAGCATCTGAAGATGAGAGCGATGACAGCGATGGTAATTATTTATACATTATACTTTTTTAACATAATATCCAATCTTTATTTTGAACTAGAATTAGGTTCAGATGAAGAATCTGGCAAAGACTGGTCAGATTTGGAGCGTGAAGCTGCCGAGGAAGATCGGAACCATGACTATAATACCGATGATAAACGCAATGGCAAATTTGAGACGAAAAAACATAGTAAATCGTCCAAGCACAGGTTAGTTACTACTAGTAAATTTGTTTTCCGTAACTATTCGACTACCCGTGTAGTGATATAAAAAGTTTCATCTCCGTAATCGCTATAAATAAGAATTTATATTTGACTCATGAAAATTTCTTGTTACATTGCGCACAGTCGCCGCGAACGTGAGGAACAACGAACGCCCCACAGCAAAAAGCATAAGTCCAATACCTCCTCTTCACACAAATCCAATACAAATTCCAAACATGGAAGCTCATCTGCCCATAGGTTTGTTTAAATATGTTGCTATGGATCACACACCCACATACTTACTGTCACTCAATACAAAGATCAAATTGACTTACAAAACCATTTCAAATTCTTAAAAATTTATTATGTTTATAAAATTCACAATTGCCTTTTTATAATTCTTGACGTTGTTCAGTTATTTTGTTGTTTTTTTTTTTTTTTTTTTGTCACAACACTGCCACACATTTACTTGCCTCGCTTATCTACTGTAAATAATTACTTATGCAATTCTTAATAATTTTTAGCCCGTCGAAAACGTCAAAAGACAAGTATCACAATCGCGACAAGCATCACACATCATCGCATAAGAACAGCAAAGACAAGGATCGCAGTCATGATAAAGGACACAAACGCTCCCGGGATGATAGCAGAGAGCATAGTCACAAATCGAAGAAATCTCGTCATTGAACGGTCGTCGATCCATTCCTGCTTGGTTGTTCGCCTACACAACACAACAGAATTTCATCCAAACCAGTTTTTACATCATAGCACTCACAATTTCATTCAATCAGCACAATAGAAGCAGAATTTCCATATTTTTTCAAAAGTTGTAGATTATATTATCTTCATGAATACTGTAATTTAGAATTAAAAACTAACTTTTGGTACACGGCACAGTCAAATGTATTTCTAGAAGCTAAGGTTTTCCACACATTTCCTTTGGTATGTTTTTTCCTTAAATTCATTCGGTAGTTTTTGTTAACTTTTGAACAAAATGTGAGATAACTAAAATTTGGTAAAAACAATTAAAACAACACAATTCACTTATGAAATTAGATATGAAACTTTTACTAACTAGAACTTTATCTTATCCACCGAAAAACTTTGAATTTATTACTCATCATGGTACTATTAATAAAAAAAACAAGTACCAATTAAAAAAGAGTACTAATAAAATATGGTACAAACCGGAGGAAATGTTGAAATAAAATATTAGCTTTAAGTGTATACTTTTGACGCTGCCGCATTTTTGTTCCGTTCAATGCTGTTTTTGTTAAAATTGTCATTTGTATTAAAAAATAAAAATGTAGCTATTTAAGTACACTTTTTTTTTAATTGCAATTGAATTCGTTCAATCCATTGAAAATATCTATAAACACTACCACACCAATTTAATGTCAATCCGAGTCTATGGTCTAACCATCATAAAATCAATAATTGCAAACCATTTTTGTGTTCGTGTTATTGATTTATTATTAATTCACTTACAACCAAAAATCGACTTATACATTCAAAGCTTAGTTTTGATTAATAGAAAAATAATAATTTTTGGTTTTTTTTTTTAAGTTCACATTCTGAGCAAATTTTGATTGTTTTCTAAGTACGGGAAGGGGCTGCGCATTAATGTTATGTTTACTGTTTCATTGACTCTATTCCTTCATTAGGAAGACTTTGGAAAATTAAAACTAACCAAAAGAAACAAAAAAAAGGACCACTGCTGTCTCTTAAAGTAATAAGAAAAAAAAAGAAGTGGGATGTGAAACTAACATTAAGTGAAAAGATATTAAATACACATTTTTTTGAGTCAAAATTAAACTTAAACGGATAACTATAAATTCGAGTATTTTTAAAACACAAAAGTATTTGGACGGGGTTTTTTTATAAATGACATATAATCATCAAATAGAACTTGTATACAAATGGTAAATTTTGGAAATGCTTATTATAATAAATAAAAGCTAGACTCGAATAAAAAACGAAACTTCGATAATTGTACAATTTTGATACCTTTTAATACAACCATATAATAAATCTATAAACTAAGAGAAGTTCGAAAATCAGCTAATTTTAAATATAAATGAAAAAAAAATTCGTAGCTTTTGATCTCAACAAAAGTTACAGATTCGTAGTTCTTTTAAATAATTTCAGTTTTAAAGAGACCAATAAATGTACATTTTCTAAAGCAAATGTTACGTTTGACTTACATGCAATTATATGTGTATTTACTCATTCTTTTTTCCCAATTTGCTCACTAACTTAGAAATTTACCGACAGTTTAAAGTTTCTACTTCTTTCTTACGTTTCATCTCTCATTTTTAGCAACTAAATTTAAGTCTTTCGTTTGTTAAATAAATTTCGAGAGTTCATCTACACTCACTTATGTAATTGTAAAGAACATTTATAATCTATATATTATGCACGTTTGTGTACAGTTTTCTTAATTAATTAATTATATACGTATCTGGAGTATATAAGCATGTTTTGTTTTCTTTTTTTTTAATATAGAAAAGTTAAACAAAGAAACTGTATTGCTAACTTTCATATTCTTTTCCGGGATCACCTAGTGGTGAGCGCAAGCAAAAGGTTACACTAAGCAAACTGCCAATCCGATTACGTTACACACTTTAGATTTTTTCACATCAGAAAAGGCCTTTTTACAAGTATCAATGCTGCTGTTGTTTGTTTTTGCTTTATGTAAATAATGGTAAATGATAAAAATCAAACCCTCGATATCCTTTAGCAGCTAACCAAATATACACTACATGATACGCGCCCGGAATAAAGCAGATAAGCCCTGCGACAAAGAACACTATGCCCTGTGATGTATTGTTTGGATCGGCAACGGCAAAACTGCCCATTACAAAAAGTCCAGAGCCAACAATAAGAAGAGTTACAGCTGCCAGTACAGTACGCCAGTTCTCCCTCACTTTCGGGTGCCGCCAGCAATATGTGTTGGTCTCTTCTGTTGGCAGATTACCATATTCCTGGATAAGCGAATCACTGTCTCGCGATGTTGTGTCTTCGGTGTATTTATTGTAGCCTCTGCAATAAGCACAATAAAAAGATTAAAAGCTCGCTTATCAAAGTCTCATCAGCGCTCCAGGTTATATTTTGATTCTGTTTTAATACAGATAATACTAATTCAAAGATAACTAAAATCAAGCCAAATTCACAGATGGATTTTTGCCAATAAAAATAGTATTTATTTGTTTCTGTTGCAAAAAAAAAAAAAAAAAAAATTACTTAAATTTAATTAACGCGAATGCTTTAAAACAAAGCAATTTGTTTGCCTTTTGGACCCGAAGCCCAACAAATGTATGGCAGTGGCTTTTCTGACCTTCAATTGCGGCTATGAGGGGTTTGCAAAAACCCAGTCGAAATGTTTAGAAATTTCTCAAATAAATATGATAATGTAACAAATTAACTGTTTATATGTTTGATTAACTTTGTTTCAGACTTATGCTATAAGGAATTATACTACAAACAATGTTTTTTAATAAACAATAATCAGAACAAAGGCAAAAATAACTGTTTAACGTCAACGATTTCCGGCATATAAAAAATTACAACTAGTGTATTGTTTATTATTGAGGATAACTAATCTCAGATATATGTACATACATTAACACTTGTTTGTACTTGATAATAATGTTTGGCTAGCTCTTGTAGGTCAATGGAAGATTAATACACTCCCAAAGATAGAAAACTTAATCTTGGTGCGGTTGGATACATCCGCAGTTAATGTGAATCGTGTTGTTGTTATTATGTTTTCTTTTGTCACTAACAATGCAAGTAACAAATCAACCTACCAGAGTTTCAAAGCTGCCTACGCATTCTTCGAATCATTCAGATGATTGTACATACATATATTAATATATCGACTTGGTAAGTTAAAACAATCAACTTACTTTGGATCTTGTATACGTATGGAGACATCTTCGACGGATGACCGCTGTTGTTTTGCGTTACTGGCGCGCATTGGCGAAGAAATGACAGTGGATCCATAAACACGAATTGCTTCAGTTTCTTCTTCTTCAAATGCATCGTGAATCGAAAACCCACGAGTGCCGTTACTGTTATACATAGTGAAACGGTTAAATCGTCTTTTTAGAGAATTTTCAATCAAATTATTTTTCACTGAAAACGCCTTAACTAATTTATTTTCCTGGAGAATATTTCTTTATTTCCCCCACATTCGTCACAATTCGATCGAAATGTGGTACAAACAGTGTTGCCAAATCATACATTTTCTCGGCTTTTATAGTTTTTTTTAAAACTCGATTGCGGGACAAAATGTGAAGTAGCAGAATTTTCGAGCTGTTTTTAAGAATGTTCCTAGTAAAGACCAACACGAATGCATTTGAAACAGCAATCGAGTTACTTGATCATTTACAAATATAAGTGCCACATTTATTCGTTTGACCAAATAGATTAAAGAAATAAAACAAATGTCCGCAATTCCAAATAGAGACCCGCACGAATGCATTCGCTCGCGTTCACTTCCAAGTTGTTCGTAACGAATGGTTGCCATTTGAAACAATTACATACATACATATATTTGGATTACTTGGTTAAAACGAATTGATGAAACAAACGAATAAAATGAAACGGGTTAAAATTCCAACAAATACGAGTGAACAAAATTTCATATCCAAGTTACTTGCTCGCTTTAGGGGACGTCCATAAATTACGTGAGATAAAATTAGTGGTGGGGGGGTTCAGCAAAATCTCACCAAATCTCACTTAGGGGGAGGGGGGTTCATCGGACATCTCATGTGAGTTTTTTAGTTCACTAGTTTACCATTTTTTTTTTTTAAATTTAAGCAAAAAAAAAAAAATTTAATTCTTTTATAAAATTTTTAGCAAAATCTCATGTGAGATTCAGAGGGAGGGGTCTAAATTTCTAGAAAAAAACATCACGTAATTTATGGACGTCCCCTTATTGTATTTGTTGCACTTCGAAATACCAACAACAAAGTGGCAGAGTGCCCAAAATGCCACAGGCCCCAATGGCCAAAACCAGTAAGGGCGGTATAGTCGAGTTTAGTCGATAATATAATACCCTGCACACACAGTAGGCGGTGCCACACTCCAAATGTACAAAAAAATTTTGATTTGACATCGCCCAATTAAATAGTGATGAAAATATCAAGTAAACTGATCAAAAAAAGTGGAATTGACGAAAAAATTGAGTTTATAGGTCATTGAGGGGTAACTATGAATAAATGAGGAATTTTGGGGTATGCAGTTTTAATGATTTATATTAAGTTAGTTTGTATACAAGGTTCGTACCTTCAATAGTTTTGGAGATACAGGAATTTTAAGAAAACAAATGGGAAAGGGGAAATAAAGGGGTAAAATTGTGTTTTGCAGTTTTGTAGAGCTACTAATACTGAGTCTACATACCGACTTTCATGTTTCTGTCTCTTTGGGTTTTCAAGTTATATCGTTTTAAAAAAGTGGGTGGTGCTGGTTGGGCGGGAAGGAGTGGGCGTTGCACAAAAAAAAAAAATAAACTTGATCTGCTGCCAAGCATCACGAGTATACCCTCCAAATTTCAAGTCTCTAGCTCTTACAGTTTCCGAGATCCATTGGTGAATACAGACGGACGGACGGACATGGCTCAATCAATTTCTCTTGTCGTCCTGATCAAGAATATATATACTTTCCTTCCTTCTGTGCGTTACACACATTTCGTTCAAATAAACTTAATATACCCTGACAGTGTGCATGTATTTCACCACACACACACACTTCGTAACAGGTAATAAATCCGCTAAAATGTAAATTGCATTGGCTATTGGGTGAACGAAGCAAACTGATTTGGGAAAACATACTTTTAATCTAGAAACAGGTAGTCGCTCCATGGAATCCAGCTATGGGGCACATCATGTTCAACAAAGGCTCTCAGGACAATTATTAACTCTGAATGGTATGTCCGAAAGCTGACGTTACACGCAGACCTCAAAGTACCTTCTGCCATGGAGGAAATTTATTTTCACAACAGTCGCTACAACGATGAACTGTGCTGTCATCCAAACCCGCTTGCGGAAACCTAAGCTACAATATCACTTCAAAGACGAAAAATTTAATGAATTCGTAAAATGTTTTTTTAAAATTATATATGCTTTAGTGACCTATACCTATTTATGTAGGGGGTATTGATTTAGCAGGCTCGAGGTCATTCACAGCTCAATTATGTCTGATTTTTTATAATTTGAGTGCTACTATTTTAAACCAACAACTATCAACACAAGCTTACAGGCAGATCGTACGGCCGTTTCGGGAGTAGCCACACTCCTTCATCAGCGATCTTTGCTTGGTGACTGACCAACCATTTTCAATTGCTATTTGACGTGTTACACAACGAAAACACACTTGAGAATTTTAATCTCAATAGTGTTAAGTTCTTATTTCACCTCAAATTCTTCTGCAATGCTGATTGGTCAATCGACTTGTGTGATAGTTACAGTTAAGGATCGCTCTAATTACAGTAGCGGAGTCAAACCTTGATCTCCATAACTTACTGTAAGGCGCCTAATTTAACTTATTTGAAAATTAATTCAAATTGGTTTTTGTATTGAAAATACTTTTTTAAAATAATTTTACGATTTGTAAAAGCAACTCAAAATGAAATGACCTTATTTAAAAACATAGCTTATTTGAAAATAGAGGTATTCCAGTATATCACTTGGAATTATCGGATATTAATTTATCCGTCAAGTTTAGAGCCTGAGCGAGTATTTTCAGCTGCTGCTGAAGCAGCTGCGAAGCAGGCTTGATGGTCACAATGAGTAATCTATACATAGAGTGGAAAACGAACTCTTAAATGGACTGATATTTTTCGACCTATTCTGACAATTCAACTCGGTTGAAAATATGAGTACCCAAAGAAGACTCCTAGTCAAATTTTCAAGCCGAACAGAAATGTATTTGTGAGGCATACAATATACAATAATTCTTTACTCTTTTATATCGTAATTCCTACGTTGTTTTCTATTTCATTTCAGTAATAAAAATTTATGACATAACGGGCTTGATTTTCATAAATCCCGTAATTAATCCCCTGTATTCTCTAAAAGTGGTCCATCCAACGAAGACGCTAAGTCAAGGACGTAGCCAGGTTTTCACAAAGGGCGGCCAATATCGAATGACCAGAAAAAGTATCGATATTTTTCAAAATAACTGCAAGCCAAACTACAAGTCAAACAATTATGGGAACAAAAAAAAAAAATCGATTTTTGGACCTGTTGTTGACTGTCTGTAACTTTGTAGGTATTGGTCGTATGGACAAACTATGTAAGAAGACTTTGTAGCTTGTAACTTCTAATTTTTGAATCTTTTGCCCAAAATATTTTAGGAGTAACGGTTTTGATGTAATCCATAAAATGCGAGTGCCTTTTTCACTTGTTTTCGTTATTTGACTACATCTTAGCAAACAATAATCGATAGGGTGAGGACTTAAAATAAATTTACACTAGTAGGGCTATGGATTATCTATTCCTTAGTAATCCGTCAGTGATCTCTCATAATTTAGTATGAAGTTTGAAGTTTCCCTCATCGTCTCCGCAGGCAAACCTTCTAGCATTAAAATCTGGAGCCAGACGCATGACTCCTGCGTAAATGTTTCAGGCGTCAATCCTACTTCAACTACACTCTTGCTCTAACATTCACGTCTTTCATGTCCCCGTTTCTTGCATCTAAAAATGCGTTTCTCTTCTCCTTGTCCTGTAAATCTTATCCACAGCACCATCTTGCAGTTTTCTTCGCAGGTTAGCGTCTTTTGTAGCCGTTGCTTCACGACACTACATGCAGAAGGGCGTTGGAATCTAATCACTTCTTCCATCGAAGTTCATAAGGATCGTGATATGTGCGCCCACATATCGGTGGTGTTTTCAGATATTGTTAGATGCATGCCTTACATCGTTCACAACTTGATCGATTTGGATAATTTGATTCTGAGTCAGTCGATTGGGAGGCAAACAAAATGGTTTATGAATGTTTAAAACCCGAAATCCAGTAGTATGAACTACCATTGTGCGGTGCAGCAAAGCTAATCAATCTGAGATAATTGCGTGAAGTGAATTCATGAAGACTAAAGTTGTTAAAGTCTCCAAGGATCTTAATGTGACGCGATGGCTGCGACAGTAGGCTCGGTCGAGCCCGAAAAAAACCATCCTTAGCAACATCGTCTTTTTCTAAAGGTAGGACGTGAGCGCAAATCAAGCTGGTGTTGAAGAATTTGCTAGTAATTTGGATCTAAAAATTCTCTCGCTTATTGGCAGAATTATAAATAACGGTGTTTGACTAAAAGAGGGGTTAGGTTACGACCAGAAATGAACAAAGAAGATATAACGAGTTGATCAAACCAGGAAGTGTACTTCATAAACAACAGTAGATGAGAGCACTTGGAGCGAATCGATTGAAGGCAGTTACCGAAACCGCACATTGGCCACACGCTTCTGCCTTACAAATACAGCATTAGTATTAAGGATTTTAGGATAAATAACGCAAGGTCCGCATTGGATGATCAGTATTCATACAAATATTGACGAGTGCTCAGTTAAATGTAAATAAAAAATTAGTTTACGAGTCCGTCTACTTATGAACAGGTATAATTATACGATTTATTTAACAATCAAAGTTTTCACAGGATAACAACTAACATAGACTAAAACAGGAAATCGCATTATTTGTTAAGTAACGAAAATTGGATACAACAAAATTTACACCGGCTGTTTATATGAACAATAATCCTTTGAACAGCTCATTAGGGAACGTACCCATTTTTTACACCTTTTTACTCCCACTTCAGTGACCAAATTTGTATGAGAAAAGATACCAAATTTGGTTAGCGGAGTACTTTAATTGTTGTTTTTTTTATACTTTTCACATATGTAAAATAGTATATTAACTTTGTCACGGAGTTTGTAACAGATCGAAATATTAACTTCCGACTACATAAAGTATATATAATCTTGATCAGGACGACAAGACGAGTTGATTTAGCCATGTCCGTCTGTCTGTCTGTATGTATGCAAACCCGTCCCTCAGTTTTGAAGCTATGGAGCTGAAACTTTGCACAGAGTCTTAGAATTCATTACGATGAATCATTCGTCGGAACCAGCATGATCAGGGTAGCTCCCATACGAAATGAAGAAGAAAAGTGAACAAAACTTGAATCGTTGTATGGAAACCTTTTTTGTTTTGTAACATAGAAACTTGAAACATAGTAGTTTTAAGTAGTCCCACTAAATGCCTGAAAGTTTCATTGAGATCGGGCAACTGGAACTTGTACCTGCCATACAAAATGAAGAAAAGGAAGAGAAGCAAGATTCACGTCGTTGTATGGAAAACTTTTTTGTTTCTTAACCAAGTGACTTGAAACTTCACAGTTATGTTCTTGAGGAGGCATTAAAACTATTTTGACAAAAATGGGTATGGTTACGCCCACTTATATCAAAAATCATTAATTTGCATTTGAGCAAAAACAATGAAAATTAGTATATAGGCTAATATGATGAAGAGAAAATATATTCAGTCAAAAAAATGGACGTGGCACAAGAAAGTGCGTGAAAAGTATATAAGCTTCAACCTTGCTGAAGATAGCGTCCTTACTGGTTTAAATGTACCATCGCTCCCAGCTTAAAAAATCCACAACCTTTTTTAACGTTAAACCAGTAAGGGATCTATTTTTTGTTTTCCCAAAACTTATATACTCTGGCAATCATTTTCCCACTTGTTCTTATTGGAAAACATGATTTATAGTTTTTCCAATAAGAAACATATAAGTTTATAAAGATAAAGAGGCATGGCCACTCCCATTTATAATCTGTTTTAAAGAAATCCATTCAATCATACTACACTAGATTTTGCGGTCTTCTATCTCACCAGCATACAGACAAATCGCATTTTTAAGTTTCTCTCTATATGGGCGGTTTATATTTAAGAACCAAAAAGCCGATCGTTCCCATGTAAGCTATATGCTATAGTAATCCGATCTAGCTGATTTTTACATACAAACTGCATGCAAGGATAATATGACATTGTTCGTTTAAATTTTTTCAATATCGGTAAAACTAAGCAAGCAGTTGGTAATGAAACTTACAGACGGATATTGCTTTATCAACTCGTCTATTCGCCCTGATCAAGATTATATGTACTTTATGTAATCGGGAATGTCTCTGCGTTGCAAACTTCATGGCAAAGTTGCAAAAGTCTAAAAACCGACGAAATAAATAATCGACAAAGTGTAGCTTAAGGAAAACGTTTTAAAATTATATATTAGCCGAATATTTATTGCTTAATTTATATTATTTTTTATAAATAAACGCGTTACAAATTAATTCCCTGGCTGTAGTTAAGTTAATATACAAGTATATATTATTATTATTTTTTGTTGTCATAAATAACTTAAGTTCTATTTACAAACCCACTTCAAATTTGAAGAGGGTGGATTATTTATAGTGGTGGTAAATCTAATAAAAATCAAATTATTTGCAATACTTTTTGATATTGTTGCTGCCAGTTGCTTCTGCTATTAAATATTTATGGGCAACTTAACCAATTGATAATATCGAATAGAGTTTTCTGGGGTTTTCTGAAGTTTGTAAGAACATGTATGTACATTTATATGTATATGTGTGATTCAATGATTTATATGCACAAAGAGCACAAATTATTCAAATAATTATACAAATATATCACAATATTAGTGAGTGAAAATTCGCTGGAGTATTATTTGCTTGAATGCCACACATCGCTCTTAATTCAGTGTTTGATATTTGAAGCTAATTCCGCATTTGCGGCTTATTTTTGGCGTATGAATTGAGGCAATCGACAGGAGAAGTGGCATATCATTAACAGAGAGATGTAGAGCGGTTGTTACGTCACTTAGTGGGCAATAATCAGTCTCAAGAAGAAAAGCGGCAAGTGTTTCGGATTGTAAATAGATTTCTTGTAGTTTTGATTCTAGATACGACAGGCACTGTAATTTAATACAATTTCAATTATAAGTTAACTAGTTCAAGTGATTCAATAAAACTTTACCTCATATGCAGCAATGCCACCTGCATGCATGGCCTGAACTGTTTCAAGCATTGTAGACACCAGCTGCGACATTCCGACAGGCGAACTCTGACCGCCAGCATAAGGGAATTGCTGGGTCTGTGAAGAAATTAACCGTACATCCCATTTTTCCATATCGGCGACAATGGCAATATTTTCGGCCGGCTGCGAAATTAATGATGCGGAATGTGAAGCGAGAGCCAGATCTTCTCGCAGGTTCATTTCCCAGTTATTCGGAGAAGCACATGTACCCTTTAAAAAAAGTGCATTAATATAAATTTTTTAACTAAAGTAAAAATAATTAAGTTAACAAACCTGTAACACCATGTCGGATACATAATGGTCGTTGACGCTAAGGAATAATGATGGTATAAAACCTGCTCGGAGTTGTTCACCTGGAGACTCATCCTCTTGTGGCAGTTCTTTTATACCCGGTACGGGTAATTTCAGCATTTGATGGGATCCGTTAATAGCAGCACACTTTGCAGCTACCGAAGAAACGGAGCTACGTTGAGAAGGTACGCGCTTGGTTTGCTTTCGTGTGAAAGTTCCACCACTGCTAGGTGCCGTAGATACCGACTCATCCGTTCGTGTGACAGAGGATTCAATGACATGAGGCGATGACTTTAGCGTATCTATGGATGCTGCCGAACTAACGGTATGCAGGGGTCTAGAATTCGAAGATGTTGTTGCTGTTACGGTACTTCCACCCGGTACATTTTGATAACAATGAACTTCATCCGCTTCAAATTCCAACTCCGTGGCGTTCGAAGGCGTTTGATAGGTATTTAAAATGCTGTTGCAAACAACACAATTTTCACTTGTTGCCACGTCGCTGCTGGCATTTGAACTTGTAGCGACAACCTCTTGCACTTGTTGATTCAGAGTAACGTTGCTATCACTCGACTTTAGTAGAGCTTCATTGGTCTCCAGCTTCGTCGCTTTGTCCATTAACAACTCATAGTTTGACATGACCAAATTTTTACTCTTCATGTAATTAGTTGCAATTTGCGGATATTGCTCAAAGTTGAATTTCATGCCGGAGTGCTTCTTTGCATGTGTGGCATCGTGTGTGCGCTGATGTAGAGCACACAGCATTGGTTTAACTTCGCACGGATGCTGTAACTCGACTTGTAGATCTTCTGTGCTTTTCTTTATATTAATTAATGGTTCATTGTCACCTAAAACAAAGACAACGCCGTTGCCACTTTCGCTGCGACATATTCCATGATCACGTTCAATAAGCTTTTGACAAATATCGAAGTGAATTTGCTCTTCTAGACTAACGTTTTCTTTAATCGGCTCGATACCCCAAGTCATCCGATCGCTTTTGCCTATGCTATTCTGTGTTATAAGATCTGAGAGTGACAGATGAGAGGCGCGTCGCTCCCGATCAACCGTGTTAGTATAATCTGCCTGCACAGTTTCAGATTCAATGCAAAAACTGGACGCACGCTCTAGTTTGCGGTTAATTATTTTAACACCCTGTTGCAACTTCTCAAGATCGCTCATACTAAGACCCTCTTTTACAGGTGCCATGTTCCAAAAGAAGTTCTTTTTATCCGCTATTGGTTGTCTGTCTACTGACGATGGCAAATTACAGTCTATTGCGTCAAACTCAATCGCTTCGATGGCGCCATCATCGATGCTACCGGTGCCCGTACTCCCATTAGTATCGTCTTCCATACTTAGTTCAACATTGTCTGGAGTTGTGATTGTCAGTCGAATCCGGCCTTCTTTTGTCAATTTTGACAGCTTTTGCTGACGCGCTTGTTTCAACAATAGAGTTTTCTTCTCTATGCCAGTATCCATAAGATAGTTTCCAATACGCAGTTCTTGTTGCACGAATCGAGAATCTCTAAACGCTAGCACGGTCGGAATTTCATTCTTTTTAAGAGTTCGAATGACTTGTACATCATCTTCTGAGGATGCATCACCTTCGTCACTGTCAATTTCACAATTATCCGATATGGTGTTAAGGTTTTGCTTGCAAGTCAGCGTTCGCGTCAAGCCGGCACTTTCACTGTTTCCTACTACTGAAATCCCACTAGGTGGTTTCTTTAGACCCACAGCAGCTCTATTTGCATTCGGACTTATGTTATTACGCTTGATTTTTTCGTTGTTATTTTGATTTACCAAAGAATTAATTAACTCTTTATTGAAATCCTCTCGCTTGGCAGCACGCCGAACCTCTCCACATCGTATGAAATATGTTAGCACATTGAGTAATTTTTCTACTGAGAGCTTTTCAGTGCCGTAAATAACAGTTCGTGCTAGTTTTGGCGGTATGCCAATGGCGCCGTATAAGTCTCCCAGCTGCGCCCAAAGCGCATTGTACGGATGCTTTTGTGCAACTTGTATTAGTTTGGCGCGTTGTTCAATTGCGGCAGCACCCGCCTCAAAACGAGCAGATGATGAAGAATTAAAGGCCGAAACCGTGGCAACCCAACCGAGATGATAGGTGAGAATGGCAGTTAACATTGTACTAATGAAGCTAAAAAGGAAATGAGGATTATTAAAAAGTGCGTTTAAAGCAATTGAAAATATTATCTTACAAATTTGTATCTTTTGTATCCGCAAATGAAAGAAGCCAGCAGAGTTCTTTGATGAAGCGTTCGGCAACAGTTTTCGAGTACTTGCTACCGCTCGTTGTAATGCTCAGCCATACTGGTGTCTTAATTCGCGGCGCGGTGAATAGATCATGGAACCATTTGGTTGCTTCCTGCCAAGCTTGGTACATAATCTGCAGAAAATTTTTGTGGTTGATGTATGCACGCTCTGTCCATGCACGTAAGCGACTTAGCATCGATTCAACCAAAGCAATGTGCTCACTACAGAACAACTCCATTTCTTCCTCGAATGATTCACTCATTGTTATGCACACTGCGAGACCAAGTTTTGCTCGTTTTGAATTCGCTTTACCGTTTGCTGAGCGCTTACCAATTTCTGGATTACTACGGGATTCATTTGCACAATAACTTGCACGCCTATAATTTGGAACACCCATACTGCCTTCGCTACCACCCGTTACTGCTGGTGTCCCACTCGTATAATTATCGCTTAAAAAACCAATCAGATCATTTGTGGAATGTTCATACTCAAACGATGTGAGCAGATTACGTGAGATTCTGCGCTGTAGACAGCCATCACTGACAAATTCGTCAATATGTGGGGAACACGGAAAGAGCGCCGAGTCCATGCTTAACTTACGCACTGGATCCGATTGATCTGAAAGCACTGAACCCAGACTACTGCGCGTGGAATACTGATATGACCATTGATCACTTGAATATGGACCTCCTCGACTACTCATTCCTGAGTAACCAGAATCAGTGGCATTACTATAGGTAGATGAGAAACGCGGGCCACTGCTATCGCCTGACGTTATTGAAAGTGATTGTAATTCGGGTACATCGAGTGGCGGTGATATCACGGAGGCACGATCACTTGGCGTCAGGCTAAGTTGACGACCGACACTTACCGAAAAAGGCATTGAAAATGAGTTCATTGACAGACCATCCATTGAGCCTTGTTCACTCGAAATTGATGTACGAGGTGTTGCCAACAAACTATTCATGGACAGCGTCGAGTAGGGCGAATGGCTGCCACCATTTGCGGTAGATATTGGTGTCAGGAAAACCTGCGAGCATAATAGTCGCGCCGGTTCAGGCACCCAGTGTACTTTAAGTGCGGTACCGCGAAATGACATTGCCAACGAACCGAAGACCATTTCGCCGATGGGAGTGATGTCTGTTGATGTAGGACGGTCATGCTAAAGCCAATACGATTGGTTGTTAAAATTTATAACAGAAAGCTCAAAATATACGTGTACATACTTTATAACCATACTCCGGGCAGACCTCTATGAAATTAGTGGAATGTGATTTATTCGTATGCTGTTGTCGTTTGTGGAAAATTCCATTTGTCTCCTTATGCACATTTCCATTATTATATGCAATATTTTTTTCATCTGTACGATTTAAGCGATCAGATTTGCTGTGATTGCCATTGGGTTCTTTGAGTAACACTTTCTGGAGAGCATTTGAATCAAAGAGAAGACGTCGCCCGCGACTATCGTCCTCTCTATAGAGTAATACACGCACCTGTCGTCCATCGAATGGAAATTGACTGCAAAAAAACAGCAACAGAAACTTTTAATTATTATTGTCAACAACAAAAATTCATTTAAAAGATTTAACGTAAACTATTGGATTATCTTTTGTACTTGTCGCCATATAAACTTAATGACGCAGAATTTGTTGGCACACCTTCAACAACAACAATTGCTACATAAACCAAATTAGCCGCCTTCGCCTTCAATAAGTCATAAACTGCTTGCGCAACGAGAAAAGAATAAGAAATACATTCAATTTAGTAGCGGCACGTGAGCATTACTAATGCGAACTAAAAGGCAACGGTAAATCATTGCCGAAAAAAAATAAACTAACATGACAATCTTATCGATAGTTGAACATGTTTCTACTTATCTTAAGATTAGTGATAATAAAATTGAAATAACAAATTAGACAGTATAGAAGAGGTGAAAGACCTTCAAAAATGGTAGAGTACAACCATAAATAAACCATCCATTTTATAGTCATTTGGTATTATTATTACTTTGGTGTGAAGGGAAGGCAACATTAAACACTTTTATGGATAATCTTAAGATTAATACCGAGATCATGTGACTCCCGTTGATTGAGATACTGTACCATATTGCTTACTTGTTCTTCATCGACTTGGTGACCATTTTTTGCTTTTATTGGTTTTTTTTTTTTAATAGTATTGTTATATTATTATGGAAAATCTTTCAAGGATTAATTGAGATTACAAACAAAACGCTCTACAACAAAACACTTGTTTACATCAAAGTTGTAGTTGTTTTTCTTATCGGTGTTAAGTGATAGAAATTGCCACGAAAAGCGACAATAGAACTAAATATTTCACGCCCAATTTCATACACAGTTATGTAGGTGACGCTAATTGATCGCGATAACTTTATGAGAACGGTTGCCGAATTGAAGTTCAAGGCGTTCGAAACGGTAATAGTAAACGTAGTAGAAAGCACAACGTTCGCGATAATAATAACGCCAAACACAATTGACATGGGTAGATAATAGCCATATGGTTGACGGCTGCTGCCAATGCCGCTACCATAACGGCTGTTAGTCGATAGACACTGCCGATTGATCCCGGACGATATGAACTCGAGCTTTGTCGCCGTGAGCTGCTTATCGTAAATGCTAATGATGATGTTGATTCACATTCATGCGCCGACGGTTTTAGCACAACTGACAAGTGACAGTAGAGCTTACTCTCACTGGGAGTAGAGCCAATGTTTGAGCATGATATAAATGTAGCTGTATTTGTGCATGTTTCTGCATTTGTGTGTGTGTATGTATGTGGCCGGCATCATTTGTTGCGCTTTACGGACAGCACGCTCACATGATATGTCGCAATGTGTGAAATCGGTAAAAACAGAAAAATAACTGATCGAATGTGCAAAAAGTAGAAATGATGTATAGCCCCTAAAGCAGTAAATGACCTGACTGCGACAATAAACACGCGCACACTTGATCGCAAAAGCTGTCTTCCCTCCTGACTCTTCATTGTTTGTGAAAAGTATTGTATATGAAACCAAAAGATGAAAAGCGGCGACAGTGTGCAAGTAATGACTTCGAACATTTACTATAGTTTTTCCTCTTTCTTTTGTTTGTCGTTGATTTTTATGTGCGTGTATGTACATACATATGTATGTATGTTACAGCATCATGTGCCTCGCTTGATGAATGCAATCGTTTATTGTCGTATTTTTTTCTGATTGAAGCTCAACTAGTAGGGGCGGTGTAGTCGAGTATACTCGTCAATATAATACCTTATACACACGGCAGGTGGTGCCACTCCCGAAATCTAAAAAGTATACTTGGAATTGCCCATTGGTCAAAAAATTGGGAATGTAATTTTGAAGGACTATAGCCGTTTAAAAAATGGGTGGTCCTGGATGGGAGGGAAGGAGTGGGCATAGCACAAGACAATTCAAACTTAATTCGCTCGCAAACTTCAAGAGGCTATCCTCCAAATTTCAGGTCTATAAATTCTATGGTTTCCGAGAAACAATGGTGAGAACGGTCAGACAGTTATACGGACGGACGAACGTGGCTATAACAACTCGTCTTGTTATCCTGATCAAGAATACATATACATACATAGGTGTCTTATTACCTTCATTCAATGCTTTACATACTTTTGCTCTTAAGCAAACTTAGTAGTTATACCCCAATACAGTGTGTAAAGAGTATAACAATGACGTATTACTATTTGTAATTACAATGCCACAAAATGTTGATGTCGACGTTTTGATGGATCAGACCATATGACATGCTTTGATAAATAGTCTGGACTTTGACATCGAGAAAACCAATAACTTACTGCTAACAAACAGCAATTCCAATGGCACACATTACTGTGCATGTGTTAATCTTTCCTTGTCGAACCCAACGCAGCAAGATCAAGCACAAATATTTATCAAAATACTAAATTGGTCGTCCCATGAAGGCTGAGCGGAGCGCGGAAGCGAAGGCTCATACACTTTTTTTTTGCACATTCATTTGATCACATGCTTTTTTAGCTACGCAAGCAACAAAAGTCATTGGGTGCGAGCGAACGTCTGAGGTGAGGGACGTTCATTTGGCGTTCGCTCTTTTGTGTTGTAGCGTGCGAGTCAGGCAAGCAGTAAGCGTCAAAACAAACAGCTTTTCAAGTAAATTATTTTAAAGAAGCGCAGTATATGCGACCAAAGAAATGCGCTTCTATTACCCTATTTTAGCACTTGCTTAGACAATATGTCATGCATGATACTGAATTGAAATTAGACATCAACAAACACGAATGTATTTCATAGAAAGATTCAAGAAAGATTTGAGAAAACACCTGCTTGATTGTTATATAAAATTGTTGTGCGAAAATCACTGTTAATATATACACACATAAAAACTTTAAGTTAGTTTCTGTGTACTTTAAAAACTTGAAAAGTTCCGTAGCGTTTTAACTTGACACAATATACAATCCGCTTCAAGAATGGTTTTAATCTATTCGCTTCAAGAATGGTTTTTATCTATTCCCTTCCCCTCTTGGTTTGTGGGTGAGGGGTAAAAACCTAAAGCTACCTCGGCTTGTTACAAAAATCTACCTTCGGTTGTTTCTTGGGATACGAATAAAAAATTGGAGTGTATATGTTGACTTGAAGTCCAACAAGATAGAATAGAAACATTTATCTAATTCAAACACTCTGAACTTAAATTTCTTTATGGTTTTTATATTGATTTAACTGACTTTAATACGTTACTATACCATTAATTTTCCATGTTATTACTAATTACAGCAACACATGACTGGGTTCACTAGTATTTATATAAATTTTCGAATCACGAGATGTTGACAATTAACTGTATTAAACTGTAACGACGACGGAAGAGGCGAGAGAAATACAAGCTCGAAACAAAACAAGTTCCGACACAAACAGCAACCAAGTCACATGATCTTCACTAAATCATGCCTCCAGCATGCGATGGCGAATTACCAGTTATTAATGTTATTACTACAGATTGGTTCGAGCGACAAAAACAAGCACACATACAGACAAGGAGAGAATACAATGTGAAGCGACCTTCACCTTAAGTTCGCTGTTCCTTGTTAGCTGATCTTTTAATTCTAATGAAGTAGAAATAGAAATGTAACAAATAAATCCATTTAGCGTTGACGTTTGACAAAATTCTCGCCTTAAGCAGGCCATCCATTGTCGAATTTGTTTGAAAAACTGTTTGTCGAACAAAAAAACATTTTGCCACAAACTAGTTCAAACATTGTTTGCAAACATCATTTTGCAGGCAATTAATAAATTCTAGCAAAAATTTTTTCGACATTTTATACACGTCTTCACGCAAGGAGAACTTTTTACAAATGAACATTGCCATCGACTGTCAAATTTGTTCGACAAACACAGTCCAGATAGAATAATTTCTATTTTTCTCGAACAAAACATCAAACACAAAATTTGAAAACGAACACTACCACTAACGACGAATATTTCGTCAAACACAACAAATTCGTCAAACAAATTCGACAATGGATGGCCTGCTTTACTCGTTTGTTCATTAATAGTTTGATAAACACCCATACAGGTGAGCAATTTGAACAACATTGATACAAACAATTGTTCACTAGACACACACAAAATAAAAACACCCACACACAAACAGCTGATTCACATTTGTATACGAGAACAGAACTACTGAAAAAATTTAGGCAAATAAACATCAACAAGCAAAAAAAAAAATACAAACGAATGTGAAATGTTGATAATGACTGTTTGGATACAACAACAACGACTGCTCAACTCACTCTCTCATATGACTTTTATGACCACGCGACTTTCTGGGGTACGGCGCGGTAATAAGATCTCATAGTCATATGAAATTTAAATTCTTCATAAATACTGATTCCCCTTAATTCAAATATATGCAACTACGCACCTGTGCCATATGTTTAATTTTTATTTAGTACATATACATTAATGTAGTAAAAGCTCCCATTAAAGATCTAATAACCTGACTATTCCCATAACCGATTATTTTTATTATAATTTTTTCATACAAAATTCCTTCCGATAATCGGACACTTCGACGGTGGATGTCTGGCTTTTAGAGGTTTCACTGTATATTGTCAATATACGTATTAACGAAAGGACCCGAAACTACTCAATTGGTTTCCCGCAGACTGTGCGGCGTCTGCTGACAATATATGTATGTAGGAAAGCCAACAAATACCCTCAAACATTTCGCTACGTCGCTAAGAACTTTGTATCTAATGTAATCTAACTTTAATGTAATGTGAAAAAGGCAATGTTATCAAATTGCAAATAGAATGACGAAATGACCATCAACAGCAGTGATTGATGAGCGTCAAACGATCGTATTGAGTTATTAATAATTAACCTTAATCAATTGACGATTAACAACAACGGCCATCTTGCAAAGCAGTACTTATCAAAATTCCTTATCCTCAATTTCCTTTAATGTAGATCTTATCAGATTCACAATGTTGGATTAAGCTTGCAAGTAAGCAAAGACCACATGAGGTTTTAAATTTTTTATTGTAGTAAATTTTCCACTACAAAACAAAGCGCTAATTATTTAAGACAAATAATGCTAAATGAATGGACATGTGGCATCCAATCAGCCAATTGGACCTAATACGTTGTTAACTGAAGAAATATTGTTTAGATTTCCCGAATTTTCTGCAATTCAATGAAACTAATTTCTCATAAGTATTCTGTTATGTACTCTGAATTGCATCCTTATGCTAAATATGAAACTGCTGACAAATTTACGATAGTCCGCCATGATCGCAATTAGTTTGGACTCAAATGAATAGAGCCGATAAAAACGCAAACAAATAAAAAAGACTTCATGCCATATGGTTTATATTTTCAGCAGTCAATTCGCGTTTTTTTTTATTGTTCTCTTGCTCACTGCCAGTGAAAAAATTGGCGGATATTTGAATTTCGCAAAACTTAAAGAAATCCCCGCACTTATCGAAAATTAGTACGATTGTGTTAATAAATGAAATAATACGCATACGTCGTGTGTTTGCAACGCGTTTAAATGTCTGCCAGACGTTAGCTGACGCACATGACCACTGTCTGTTTTTAGATAAAGATGACGTGATAATGATCTATCTATGTTTACGCAAAGTCGAACATGAAAATTAAAGTTGATCGGCCTAGCCGGTTGACACATCACATGATGGTATTACTACTGCTTCGGTATTAAACTTCTATTTTTGTTACCTTTAGTTTATAAACTATTGTAAATATAATTCTTGTCAATTATTTTAACATTTGCTATAAGAATCACGACTACAAACCCTAAGCGGTTAAACACACACACCGACTGAGCTAATGAAAGATAAGTGACAAATGTCGCCAAACGACGTCACGAGCTTTCTTATGGAAATTTACTGAACGAAGTAGTTAAATTATAAAACCGCTTTTAACGTGATTAAGGGACCTAGGGATTACGGTAATGCAGATTTTGGAAAACGACCCTTCGTACATATCCCAAAATTAAATTATATATACATATGTAAATTCTTTTGCAGATAGACTCCACTAGCTAAAGCTTTGATGTACCCGTGTTTTATATCAGCTACTATGAGCTGGGCATATTGAACACGACTTGAAAAATTTAGTTCAGTTCACACCGGCAAAAACTGACCTAGTCTAAAAATAAATTTAACAGTTAAAAAAAAAAAATAAACTTCAATCGCAAATTTGTTCGAAAAAAAAAAGAATGAAACGGGTTTGGAACTCTTTAATTAGCAAAGTGAAAATTTATCACGTGATATGTTTCATGCAATAAAAGGCGAAAGGGGAAATACACTAACAAACATAAAGTTGTGGCACACTTGAACCGCCGTATTACCCAAAAAAAAAAAAAAATTTATCGCATTAAAAATGAAAATATCAAATGAAAAAAATTTTAATTCAATTTAATTTCATTAATTGGACGTTGTTGAAAGTTGTCATCGTTGCTTCGAGTTCAGGACTCATATTTTGCCTTTCCTACCCAACCAAGTGTAATTGGTGGGTGTGTTTAACTGCAGTGTGGGAGACCCGAGAGGTTTTGGCCAAGCTTCAAATAATTTTTTGAGTTAAACGAGCCTCCCGTATGTGCTATAAAGTGTTTAGTATACGCGCCAAATCATAAAACGTTATAATAAACAAAGCAACGACAACAACAGTAACGGGGACGAGTACTGAATGACATAATAATCACGAGAGCAGCCACAGCAAAAACAAAACAACAAAAAACAAAAAAAAACAGCGAACGCCGATTAGCAAAGTCATGTGATTGTTTTTATTTACACTCGTCGCGCCTGCCACGCTAAGAAATACACAACACAAGCAGCAATTTTGTTAGCTGTCCAATCAAAGCAAAAAAAGAAAAAACAAAACATAACAACAAACATATAGTGGTTTTTGCACGTAGTATGCTTGCTAAAGATTGAGAGTGAGAATGAGAGAATAATATCGATATGAGAGCGCAACCTAAATTTTGCTACACCAGCTGAGTTTAACAAATTTCTATCATAATAATGCAAAAGTACGAAGATTGTACGATAACCTGCATAAATATACCCTACTGCATTGCCATCTAGATATGTATATGAATAAGGTGTGAAAGTATCCTGCAGTTTGCAAGTACAGCGGTATTGTGTTTAATGGACACCAAATAATAATCTTGTAAACCAAAATAACATAAGAAAATGTGATTGTTTTTGTTTAATAATTGAAAAAACTTACCTTAGGTAATTTCGAGAATGCGCTGAACTTTGATTTACTTTAGCACCGTGAGATTTTGTTGTCGTACGCAATGTGGTGGATTGGGTTTGAGACGCAGCTAGCACAGACGCTGCGTCGGCGTTTGGGACTGCAGTGGTGGTTGTTTGTGTGGGAACGGGTGTTGGTGTCGACGGGAAAAACAGTTTATTCAATAAGGCCATAATAGACTCAAGAGTCGCGCTTTAGCATTTAAACACATCTGGCCACAAATGTCAAACAAGTCGTAACGGACGAATTAAAATTTACGGAGAGAAGGGTAAACAACTCTCGTCTTCCGCATTAAAAAATTAGCGACGCACGCACTGTTCCTAATAGAACGACGCGAAAAAATGCAATCAATTCATCACAATTGTGATTTTGTGATGATAAGGATAGAATTCTTTTTACATTTATGTTTCATTATTTTCTATATGTGCATATAGTATGTACATATGTATGTATAACACACTTTTTCTTTTTTTGGAAAATTTGTTTCACTAAGATTGCTTGAATGTTTGGTTATGCTTCCTCTTACTCTCTCACAATTGGCAACGGAAGTCAAGCGCAAATAACGGATATATACATAAATTTTGCACATCAAATTGTTCACTTATATATGTATGTTTGTGTTTCCTAATGATTTTTTCGCTCATTTGCTTATTACAATTTTGAGACAGTGATCACCGGCGATTCAAAAGCGCGCACGACAAATTTTGATCGACCGACTTTTGGCAGAGTACTTTGCAAACAAAAAAAAAAATAACAATTCAAGTCCTAAAAAATACCAAAAAGATTATCTTTTCTTGTTTCACTCGCACACCTTTTTATCAAACAAGCAACGAAGATTGTGTGAAAGGGGATGGAAAAATCTGTAATTACCCTTCCCACCATTTGTATTTTACAAAAATGTTTGCAAAAACAACTATATTTTACAATAAAAAACAAATTAGCGATTGACGATATCTTCAATTTTAAGAAACCGTAAAGCCCTTTTCTTAATTGTTTTTAAGAGATTGTTTTGATGCTTGGCCACAAGAAGAAAGATTTTTTTATTTTATTTTTGTTATTTACTTTATTGGGATTGTGTTCACCAATTTTTTATACAGTTGTCTGATTGAACCTTTGTTCACATTAAGTTTAAAACATTCTGCTTGTTTATAAAATTTATGCTTTACAAAAAGACGCGAATGATGGAATAGCAAACAACGCAAAACTGGAAAGGAAAAAAAAGATGAAATGAGAAAGTGATGTCTGGGCCTATGTCTCCTTGCTATGATACGAGCTGTGACCTATTTCATTTCTCACTTGGGGTCGCAAATACGACTCTGTCATTTTAAGTGCTCAACAGCGCCATTGTCAAGAATTGAAATTTGCCGGTACTGGCTACAAGCAAAAAAAGATCTACTATATAGCCTTCCGGCATCCTAAACGACCATAGATTTATATCATATGGAGTGGAAAATGAACTCCTTTATATTTTGCGTTCTTTATGGTTCCTTCAAACACTGTTACCATTTTCAGGCATAAAGTAACCCAGTGGACAAAGAAACGGACATTATCGGGAGTTTTACAGAAATCTCTAACTAGAGATTTGATGCCAAAATCAATAAAACGGAAATTTAGGTGTCACAAAATTTCTAATTAGAGATTTTATATCGTTGCAAACTCTCTGAAGATTTCCCTAGTGATTTAAATTTTATTTAAAACTGATACTTTAATGACAATTTAATGTTGCGTATTATGAAATGTAGATACATAATCGTTGCAATTTGATGAGAAAAACAATGAAAAATAACCAGAAATTGGCCCGTATCGGGGGTGTCACGGAAATGTCTAGTTATTTTCGAAGACGATTCTTTGCAAATCTTTGTTCTCATAGAAATCTTCGAGATTTTGTTTTTTTTCGATCATTTATCTTTGAATATTGTGTATGCCTCAGCAGAGTAGCATTTTCAAAAATAAAAATTCAATTCAAATTGCAAAGATTATGCATCTAAGTATATTTCATAATATACAAAATTGGAGTGCCATTAAAGAATCAGTTCTAAATAAAATAAATATTTCGAACTTACTTTTCAAATCGGCAACTCAAAATCGTAAAAAAAATGTCCATTTATGAATATCGGAGCACCTACTTTTACGAATTTTAGTCAAATTTGTGGAATTCTTACGAAAGTGAAAATCAGAGCATGCCAAATCAAATTTGTTTTCCCATTTTGAGACAGACACATTAACGTCGAGAAAAAAACCATTGTGTTTCGAAAATTAAGTTTTTTACCAAATTTTTTTTAGTCGAATCTAAAGACCAGGAGATTTGAGATAATCTGTTCCATCCGATTTTTGCCAGTTTTTAACACCCTCTCACCTCAATGCAATATAAATTATAATAGGCCGTGTAGGAAGAAAAAGCAAAAATAAGATGTGGTCGACCCCCACCCCACTAAATCGTCTAACGTAATAAATTAATGGCTCCTAAGAATTCAATAAAATTGTCTAATGTGTTCGTTAGAAGTTTCATGGATGTCTATTGACATTTTACATTGGGTATCATTCTGAAAACAAAATTACTTATACAAGACGATTTAAATCTACGAAATAAAGCTCATCATTAAATTCTTCATTTTCGTTTAATTATGTTTAAACATATAAACCGAATAATTAAGTTCACATTCAATTTTAAAGTATGGATAATCAGGTTAGACAGGAATTTCATAAATTCATTCAAGTTTCACATAAAAATAAGGTAATAAAAAAAAATATTGTAGATTGAAAGTTATCTCAATAAAATAGCATTTAAAATTAAGTATACTTAAGAATATTTAATGCTAAAAATATAGAAATGTATGCGATAAGTTATGTATTGTTCAATGTCTGAAGCTTAGTTGTTACTGATGCTGATAGTATGTTTTTCTCCGTAAGTTTATTGATATTGAGATATAGCGATGCCACATTATTCTGAATATTGACATTATTTTTGCATGTACGATATATTATTATCGATATTGTCGGCATACACAGGACTTTTAGTCACTTGCATGCTTACGCTAAAACGGTATATGCGTATTAACTGGTATTCACGATACTGAAATTGGAGTAATTTAAGACGACGGTCAGAGAATTGGTTGAAATTAAATAAGTATTTATTAATGTGACTCTTCGTAGATTTCGTCTTTTGCTTTATTCCTTATATGTGGATGTGTCCATAGGACTAGCTGGCTGTATAAACGCTGTGGCCACTGAACTTGGTTGATTAGTAGGCGTAAATGCCGACAGCGACGAATTACTGCTGCTGGTGTGCATTAGGCTACTGCCGCTGGACGAATTGTTTAAATTGATGTTCATTGGATTGGATGTCGTTGCGTTTGACAAACCGCCAGCAAGAAAAGTTGCGCTCCCAGAACTGTGTGCTGTATTGGAACCAGTGGATGTACCTAAAGTCAGTCGTTCACTGTTCAAATTCGAAAGAAAACTACCAGCACTGTTGGTGCCAAAAATGCCTGCTGATCCTGATGCCAATAAAGGGTTAGTGGACAATACGTTTGGTGCTGAAGTATTCAGTCCCAACATTGGCGTGGGTAATGCAGGCTTTATAAACCGTTCGCTAGCACGCCGATTCTGCAACAAACAGAAATTACATATATATTACAAATATAAGTGAAATTGGTACACACCACCAGTTGTCCACATGCATAACAACGATTTTGCTGGGCAGTACCGGGACTTAAAGGTCGGCTACTTGATGGACTATGCGACACGGGACTGCTAATGGTGCGCTGGCGTTGAGCGCTTACTGCTGGATTGCTCAATCCACCCGCTGTTCCAGCATTGCTTAATAAACTTTCGTTATAAAAACGTTCCTCGTCCATCTCAAGCGACGACTCCGATTCAGATAAATGACGACATAGTGCTTCACGGCGCTCAACTTCGAGTTTAAGCTTACGCTGTAGGCGCGCATTCTCTTCACGAATGGACTTCTCCTCTTGTGCGAATTGCTGCATTTTGATTGTTGTCTCCTTTTGAGCGGCTGCGAGGTTTGATCGCAAACGCAACACTTCCGAACGTAGCGTTTGTATGTGTGCGCTTAAATTGGAGGCAGTGTCACCATTTGTTATATCACGTGGCGTTGTCGGATCGGACACTGGTTGATCCAGTTTGATTTGTAGTGAACGCTTCTCAGTTTCCAACTTATCCATACGTTTCCAGAGCTTATTAACAAGCGCCTCCTGCTCCTGTTCCAACGTATTTTCTAACTCAACCATTTCACGTCTTAATTGCTCCAAATTGGTTTGCTTGTTGTCTGTCTCCGCTTGAAGCTTTTCAATTTTACGCATTAGTTTATTAACCAAACACTCTTGTTCTTGCTCCAGTGTTTGTTCAAGCTTACATTTCTCTTGGCGAAGTTGATCAAGTTTTCGCGAGAGGTCATTTGTGAGACATTCTTCCTCGCGTTCGTAGTGATGTGCGAGGGTTTCCTTCTCTTTTTTCAGAGCTTGAATTTTCTTGAGTAATGTATTTGAGATGTACTCTTCCTCTTGCTCGGCTTTTACTTGCTGCAAATGATAATCAATTTAAAAACGAATAAGTCTTGTATAAAAATACTACTCACTATTTTTACAGAAGCCTCTTTAAGGCTACGATTTTCTTCTTGCACCACTTTGCATTTGATTTTAAACGTATCCAGCTCGGCTTTAAGCACTCTGTCAGAAAGAAAATGCATAATCAGTAACATTTTTAAAGTTTTCAATATGTTGTCTCACTTATTTTGCTGCGTTAAAGATTCAATGCGCTTTTGAAGCTGCTCACGAGAAACGGGACTTGGTGGGAGCATTGTGCCACCATCGAGAGAGCTCTCGGACTCGCAAGGACTCTCCATTGCTGCTGTAACGAAGAGCATTCATTGAGATTATTGCCTTCAAACCTTTAAGTGACAATGACGTCAGTGTATGTACGTTCGAATTGCATGTTTTTCAAGAAAGTAAAATTACAAGCACAAAAAAAAAAAAAATACTTTACTGAGCCAACGAATGTGTCCACTGTTGTTTTTTGTAGTTTGCATGTATGTACATACTCGTATGTGCATAAATGTATTCATACATACATGCACATATGTATATAGCTTGTTTGTAGCACCGTTTTTGCTGCTGCTACGAGTGAACGAACAAAAGAATCGTTTGCACCAAATGCGTTTTTCCCTCAAGCAGGTGGAGTAGGCGAGTGGATGCCAACAATATATAATTGGCCTTGTTTTTCACTGCTTTTGGCCACATAAAAAAGAATTAACCTTCGGTTGCAATAATTTTTTTGCTACTCTTAAATTTAAGAAATCAATAGCAACACAAGGTCAGTTGTAAATTGATAGAAAAAATCTCACAGCCATCAAATAAGTTACGGTGATTGCCAAAATGTGCAATATAATCGAAAAAATTCAATTATCAATTCGTTTTTTATTTTCTGTCTTGTTTGAAAAGATACTAAAGGCAAATGCACTCTCGCACTCTGTGATTTTGTTTTCTTACATCCCTTCTATATACTAGCAAGAGCTTGACGCCATACAAGACGCCCGTGAATGTCCAGGTCAAAATTCACAAATTCGATTTAATGCATTGACAATCAAAACTTTTTCTGTGTAAAACGTTAAAATTAACATATTGCATTTGTCGGGTGTCAATTCACTTTTCTTTTCTTTCTATGTACATATATATTTCCGTAGCTTTACTTTACTTGCCGTGTTAAACGTTTTTCCTTTCCCTTTTTTATTGAAGAAAATTGAGCACTGTACTATTCACAATTTGTTTTGTGCCGTTCCACGAACAGGTTCCGGATCAGTCCTTTTACTCCAGTCCAGTAACTTGTTCAACTCTGAGTGTTCAATAGGACATATCACATACAAAAAATATTTCTCCGTTCTGTTGGGCCGACGATTTTAAGGCGAAATTACATGAAGAAGAAGAGTACCATCCGCGAATGTTGCAAATTAGAGTTGGGAAACAATCGATGGCACTATTGAAGTATCGAATATTTACCTCTCTGAGCCGCTATCGATAGTATTTTGTCACTATCGTTCCCGCTTTTATAAGTGTTTAATAACTAGATTTTTAAAATGTACTAACAAAATGTACTAAATATACGAATTCGTAAATATAACTTTATGAAATGTTACAAATCAACAGGCTATTATTATTAATGGTTGGTTAATGTTGGTTAATGTTGAAATGTAAAATCATGCCAAAAAATAATGTAAAAGTAAAAGTAAGGGAAATTTTGGGGTGTTTTGGAAGCACAATTTTCGAAGGCAACGCTGCGTCAAAAATGTAAACAAACTGCTTCCTCTTCTGGTCCAATTGACACCGCATATGCATATTGTTTTGGCATATGTCGCGGTGCACTCCATGGGGATATTTCCCTACCCTCCTCTTGTGGTCGTCAACGCATTTGATGCAATTTGTCGCTTTTGAGTAAATGTGGGCTCGTTTGCGTTTTTCCAAAATCCGACTCATTTCGCGCCATTCTGAATTTCGAATTATTAAATTTTCATTCAATTAACTTAATTTTCATCAAAATGTCCCACAATACCAAACAACATGGTTGGGTTGTGAGAGACCCACAGACGAATTTAATTAAATGCAATGTATGTAATGAAGGGCTCCCGTATGGATCTTTTAAGGTTTGAAATTTTCAGTTTTAAAGACTGTTGGTTGCAGTTCACACATTGGGGTGGTAGACAAATGCGTTCAACACGGCATATATCATCTAGAGTGTTCTCAGCCATGGCGTGTATTTAGCGGTTACTTCACCCGCAAAATATAGTTTTCCATTTTAAATACTATATTTTTATGCCAATATTTACTAAATATATAATATTCTATTTTTTCCGTTGTCGACATCATCATTATTCCTTTCATTAAAAACATGCTTTTGGGTACTTGCATGGGCATTCAACGACTTTATAGTGAAGCGTATTCGACAATTGCAATGTTTGCAGGTCACTCTGTTGTTGTAATCCGGATCCTGTGGATCCAGGTGCTCAATCCAGTCGTAATTCGGCATTTTAAGATTTTTCCGTTATTTTTCCGTTATGGCAGCGTTGCCCATTCGTGCGTTCGGCGCCAAGTCGGCGAAAGAGGCAAATGTGTCATTAATCGATGCAATTGGTGCAATGACTCGGTCGAGGGCCATTAGAAAATGTCTCGAAAGTACTGGCCTGGCCAATGTCGCTCGAGTTGCCGAGCCACTTGAGCCGAGTCAATGTTGGTGACTCCCCCACATTTGGCGGTGTTATTGACTCACAAAGGCTGTAAGTACTGGCTTGGTCCATGTCCAACCAGAGTGCGATATTTTGTCGATAATATCGATATTATCGAATATTTATGTGAAAAACATCGAAAATATCGAATATGGTCACTATCGATGTTTTCCCAACCTTATTGCAAATAACACAGGCCGACAAAAATACCGTTTGTAAAAACTTTTTGAATAATTGCAACTAATTCCTATGTATTTTGGTGTGCTGATTCCGAAAATAGTGGACATAAAGTCGTATCACCCTCCAATTTCTTGCATTTCACGGAATTGTAAAAAACACGAAATTACTGTTTTTCAAACTTGTGTACAAGATACCTCAGAAACTACTGGACCGATCTTAATGAAATTTAACTAAGATATTCTTAGGAATCCAAACCTAATCAAAACGAGTTTTTTGATTGAGGCCCCCTTCGAAAGTTATACACTTTTAAACCTCAATAGATCAAGAAAAAAAGTTTAGTCTTTAAATAGCTGTAAAACTTACAAAAAAAAAACTTTTAATTTTTTCCCCTATGCTACTCTATTTGTAGTTATTTTCTGCATGAAATGACAGTCCGTTTATACTATTCCGACAATTGGTGATCGAGATATCAGGTATACCACCAACGTATGTTATGGTTGTATCGAAAATCTTGGGAAGTGGTATAAAAAAAAAAATAATAAAAAATAATAATAATACACAACAAAACAGTTGAAGTAGCCATGGTATGTTTATTTATACATATTCATTTTAAATTTGATACAACAAAATTATGAACTGTAAAGTAGAGAGAAAATCCTTGTTGGTTGTGTACACGATATTTCAGTCAGCAATCGACGGAAAAATACTAACGGACCGTCATTTCACGCAGGAAATAACTACAATTGGAATAGCATAAGGGAAAAAATTAAAATTTTTTTTTTGTAAAATTTACAGCTATTTAAAGATTAAACTTTTTTTTCTTGATTTATTGAGGTTTAAAAGTGTATAACTTTCGAAGGGGGACCTTAATCAAAAAACTCGTTTTGTACATGATAGATTGGATTCCTAAGAATATCTTAGTTAAATTTCATTAAGATCGGTCCAGTAGTTTCTGAGGTATCTTGTACACAAGTTTGAAAAACAGTAATTTCGTGTTTTTTACAATTCCGTGAAATGCAAGAAATTGGAGGGTGATACGACTTTATGTCCACTATTTTCGGAATCAGCACACCAAAATACATAGGAATTAGTTGCAATTATTCAAAAAGTTTTTTCTTGTTTGCCTGTGTTATTTATTATTATTACTCTACGCCAAATAACTTGAAATACCGGATAACTTTTGAAAGTATTTGTTTAATTTAAGTTTTGACTTGCTGCATGTTGACTTCAGTGCTTACATTTACAACAGGCAACATGTAACAAAATAAGTGAGAGCGAAATATGCAACAACTCGAGCGAATAACTCGGAGGTGTATTTTAATTCGTATTAGTTTGCATTCGCATTCGTTTGTTTTATCCATTCTTTTGGTCTTATTCGCTTGAACTAAGTAAACCAAAATTAATGTGGTTTATGATTTAAGTAAGCCGCCTTGGTTTTCGAAAGAACTGAGTCACTTAAAAAATTTAAAAACTAGATTTTTCAAAAAATACAAGAGAACCGGTTCTCTTATTGATTATGCGAATTACACAAAAAATCGCTATAAATTTAATTTTACAAATAAAAAAAATTATAAAACCTTTATCAATAAGCTTAAATTAAATATTCACCGCGATCCTAAAAACTTTTTCAACTTAATAAAATCTAAATTAAATTCTAAAACCTTCCCCTTTTGTATGAAACTAAATGGTGTGGAGGGAAGTAATGACGCAGAGATATCCCATCTCTTTGCCGATTTCTTCCAAAGCACCTACAATAATTTTTCTTATAATGATGTTGAATATCCATTTTATATTGGGGACAGAACTCATATAAATATGCCTGTTATCGACAATGACATTGTTTTAAAGTATTTAAAGTTAATAAAACCCACGTTTACCGCTGGTCCCGATAATATACCTGGTTGCGTTTTGAAACACTGTGCCGAGATGTTATATATTCCATTATGCATGCTGTTCAACATGTCTCTTAAATACGCCATAGTCCCAGCAGTTTGGAAGGAGTCATTTATTATACCACTTCATAAAAAAGGCAGTAAAGTAGAAATATCTAACTACAGAGGTATTGCCAAATTATGTGCCATCCCAAAGCTATTTGAGCAGATCATTACTGATCAATTACAGCATTTTGTGCCTTCACTTTTAAACTTGGCTCAACATGGTTTCCTTAAGAAGCGTTCAACGGTGACAAATTTATTGGAGTTTACCTCAATTGTTAACCAAAATTTTTCTATCGGTTGCCAAACTGAAGTTGTATATACCGATTTCAGTAAAGCATTTGACAGTGTCTGTCATTCCTTGTTAATATACAAACTGGAGGCTTATGGCTTTCCACCATTACTTGTCCGTTGGCTCTCTTCTTATCTTGACTCGCGAACTCAAAAAGTTCGTTTTAAAACGTCAGTTTCCAGAAGCATTCTTGTATCGTCTGGTGTTCCCCAAGGTAGCCATCTGGGGCCCATACTCTTTAACTTATTCATTAATGACTTGCCTACAGTGATCAAATACTGCAATGTCTTGATGTACGCTGATGACGTAAAACTATGTCTAACTCTAAATTCCACAATCCAGCAGAGTTTACTTCAGTCTGATCTTGACTCACTCGCACAATGGTGCTCTGTGAACAATCTACTTTTAAACTGCAATAAGTGCAAGATTATGTCTTTTTATAGGAATAAAATGCTTACTTGCATATACAGGATTGATAATTCTATTCTTGAGCGTGTAAATCAATTCAATGACCTAGGTGTTTTGATGGACCCAAAACTTAATTTTGCTTCTCACATTTCCCTTTCGGTAAACAAATCCAAAGGTGTACTTGGTTTTATTAAACGATGGCTTTTCCATAAGGTTGTCATTGGCACTAAAGCAGTTTTTTGCGTTTCCTGAAAATTCATTTTTTTTTGGAGTTGTGACAGTTTAGTTAAACATGTGCGATATGTACAACACTCTCGTCAACAAATTTTGCGCGAAATAACATTTGAACATTTTGAGCACATGGCATTTGTAATTATTTCGGTAAGTTTGTAAAGACCGCCGGCAGCACAACAGATTTGTCCGCAAGGCTGGTTCATTTTGAGACCGCTCGATCACCATGCTGATTGATTAACGTGTTAAAAAGTATGGATTTTTAACAATGTGAAATGCTGATCAAGCAGTAATAGCTTTAGAGCAGGAGATGATCACAATGCTATCAAATAAAAAGTACCTCTGCACTCCAGCGTCCTCTTATGAGTCGGGGAAAGTTTTTAGTAAAGCTGGTCAAGTCGTTTCGGATAGAAAGACCCTACCTAGCTCTACAGTCGTGGACAAACTTTTATTGAAATACAAAAAACATTACTTAGCTCTACAGTAGATAAAAACCAAGATCTCAATAAAAAATAGGGCATGTTTACAAAGTAACGAACTTTTTCATCGATGATTTTCGCTAAAAACATCGATCTACCCCTACATCGATCGGGAAAAGTTTTTAGTAAATCTGGTCAAGTCGTTTCGGATAGAAAGACCCTACCTAGCTCTATAGTCGTGGACAAACTTTTATTGAAATACAAAAAAACATTACTTAGCTCTACAGTAGACAAAAACCAAGATCTCAATAAAAAATAGGGCATGTTTACAAAGTAACGAACTTTTTCATCGATGATTTTCGCTAAAAACATCGATCTACCCCAACATCGATGTTTCTCCACCACTATAATAAGCGAGGGATACGAGTATAGAAGTGATGAAATTGTGAAATGTATCTGTATTTTAAAAGAATATACTTAGAAAATAAAAAAAAAATAATAATCTGAATTTTTTAGCTCTTTTAAACAGCAGGTTTTACTTAGGCCAAAAAACAGCTATTTTAGTTACTGAAAAATATGCTACACTGTTTCAGAGAGTGGCTCTGGGAGGTACTAAAAAATACCATACACAAGTAGTATTGAAAAGCTGTGTCTGCACGAGCAGCTACACCCCGTCTTCGGCAAGTCAAATAAGTACTGGTAAAAGAAACCGAAGGGTATGCTTCGCCAGTTATTCGAGCAGTCCATGAAATGCTGCGCTTAAAATTTAATGAATTATTATTTTTCATTAACCTTACATTTCCGTGGAGACAAAGTCTCTTGCTATTTTTTCATTCTTTTGTTGAAACTGCTTGTGTTTTTTATTGGTTTGCCGTGTGTCCCTCTAGTCAAGGGAGCTAATAACTACTACTAGGTACTCCTTTGCCACTGAAAACATTATTAATTACATAAACTATTTATTATTTATTTTTGTCACATCGAAGAAGAAAAATGATAGTGAAAATTTCATGCACCTTTGTATTGCTAAGATCGCCTATATTAGGGGCGGGGTGGTTTGGTTTGTTGTGTTTGGTTTCATTGGACTTCTCATAAAAATTTGAAATTTTTTTCAAAATTTTACTCAAAACCCTATGTGAGATACAGAGGGAGGGATCTAAATTTCTAGAAAAAACCTGACATAATTTATGGACGTCCCCTTACACAGCTCACACAGACACTTGAGTGCTGATAAAAATATATGAACTTTTAAATAGGGGATTTCTCAATGATTTGGTGAAGTGAATGAAAAATGTATAGTATAATTGTAGCAAATTTTCAATATTTTGGGGCAGCCCACACAAAGCGGTGATGTCTTGGGTCTCAAGTTTCCCGAACCATAAGGTGACGAAAGAAAGACGGAGTGGGAAAATAATGTCAGTTTGCCATTATTGCACTACAATGTCGTTTCGGTCACATTTCCTTTCGAGTCCTTTTTCGAACTCATTGCACCTATTACTGGATTCACACTAAAGCCATAACTCTGCCGTAAGAAAAAATGCCGTAGGCCCAGGCCGTATCCATACAAAATCTGTCTGTTACGTTTGAAAATTTGTTTGCTTGAGGCTCTTTGTGGCAAAAAAAGCCAGAGTTTCCCTGCTTGTTTATAATAAATAAATCAAGTAGAGTACTTGCTGCCTTTTTGTAAAATTGTGACATGTAAACAAAAACAAATAGCAAATAATTCTGAAATTCTAAAAATGTACAGGGATTCCGCGTGGTTCCGGAATTAATTCTCGATAATCTGGAAATGAATGACCGTCATTTCACGCAGGAAATAACTACAATTGGAATAGCATAAGGGAAAAAATTAAAATTTTTTTTTTGTAAAATTTACAGCTATTTAAAGATTAAACTTTTTTTTCTTGATTTATTGAGGTTTAAAAGTGTATAACTTTCGAAGGGGGACCTTAATCAAAAAACTCGTTTTGTACATGATAGATTGGATTCCTAAGAATATCTTAGTTAAATTTCATTAAGATCGGTCCAGTAGTTTCTGAGGTATCTTGTACACAAGTTTGAAAAACAGTAATTTCGTGTTTTTTACAATTCCGTGAAATGCAAGAAATTGGAGGGTGATACGACTTTATGTCCACTATTTTCGGAATCAGCACACCAAAATACATAGGAATTAGTTGCAATTATTCAAAAAGTTTTTTCTTGTTTGCCTGTGTTATTTATTATTATTACTCTACGCCAAATAACTTGAAATACCGGATAACTTTTGAAAGTATTTGTTTAATTTAAGTTTTGACTTGCTGCATGTTGACTTCAGTGCTTACATTTACAACAGGCAACATGTAACAAAATAAGTGAGAGCGAAATATGCAACAACTCGAGCGAATAACTCGGAGGTGTATTTTAATTCGTATTAGTTTGCATTCGCATTCGTTTGTTTTATCCATTCTTTTGGTCTTATTCGCTTGAACTAAGTAAACCAAAATTAATGTGGTTTATGATTTAAGTAAGCCGCCTTGGTTTTCGAAAGAACTGAGTCACTTAAAAAATTTAAAAACTAGATTTTTCAAAAAATACAAGAGAACCGGTTCTCTTATTGATTATGCGAATTACACAAAAAATCGCTATAAATTTAATTTTACAAATAAAAAAAATTATAAAACCTTTATCAATAAGCTTAAATTAAATATTCACCGCGATCCTAAAAACTTTTTCAACTTAATAAAATCTAAATTAAATTCTAAAACCTTCCCCTTTTGTATGAAACTAAATGGTGTGGAGGGAAGTAATGACGCAGAGATATCCCATCTCTTTGCCGATTTCTTCCAAAGCACCTACAATAATTTTTCTTATAATGATGTTGAATATCCATTTTATATTGGGGACAGAACTCATATAAATATGCCTGTTATCGACAATGACATTGTTTTAAAGTATTTAAAGTTAATAAAACCCACGTTTACCGCTGGTCCCGATAATATACCTGGTTGCGTTTTGAAACACTGTGCCGAGATGTTATATATTCCATTATGCATGCTGTTCAACATGTCTCTTAAATACGCCATAGTCCCAGCAGTTTGGAAGGAGTCATTTATTATACCACTTCATAAAAAAGGCAGTAAAGTAGAAATATCTAACTACAGAGGTATTGCCAAATTATGTGCCATCCCAAAGCTATTTGAGCAGATCATTACTGATCAATTACAGCATTTTGTGCCTTCACTTTTAAACTTGGCTCAACATGGTTTCCTTAAGAAGCGTTCAACGGTGACAAATTTATTGGAGTTTACCTCAATTGTTAACCAAAATTTTTCTATCGGTTGCCAAACTGAAGTTGTATATACCGATTTCAGTAAAGCATTTGACAGTGTCTGTCATTCCTTGTTAATATACAAACTGGAGGCTTATGGCTTTCCACCATTACTTGTCCGTTGGCTCTCTTCTTATCTTGACTCGCGAACTCAAAAAGTTCGTTTTAAAACGTCAGTTTCCAGAAGCATTCTTGTATCGTCTGGTGTTCCCCAAGGTAGCCATCTGGGGCCCATACTCTTTAACTTATTCATTAATGACTTGCCTACAGTGATCAAATACTGCAATGTCTTGATGTACGCTGATGACGTAAAACTATGTCTAACTCTAAATTCCACAATCCAGCAGAGTTTACTTCAGTCTGATCTTGACTCACTCGCACAATGGTGCTCTGTGAACAATCTACTTTTAAACTGCAATAAGTGCAAGATTATGTCTTTTTATAGGAATAAAATGCTTACTTGCATATACAGGATTGATAATTCTATTCTTGAGCGTGTAAATCAATTCAATGACCTAGGTGTTTTGATGGACCCAAAACTTAATTTTGCTTCTCACATTTCCCTTTCGGTAAACAAATCCAAAGGTGTACTTGGTTTTATTAAACGATGGCTTTTCCATAAGGTTGTCATTGGCACTAAAGCAGTTTTTTGCGTTTCCTGAAAATTCATTTTTTTTTGGAGTTGTGACAGTTTAGTTAAACATGTGCGATATGTACAACACTCTCGTCAACAAATTTTGCGCGAAATAACATTTGAACATTTTGAGCACATGGCATTTGTAATTATTTCGGTAAGTTTGTAAAGACCGCCGGCAGCACAACAGATTTGTCCGCAAGGCTGGTTCATTTTGAGACCGCTCGATCACCATGCTGATTGATTAACGTGTTAAAAAGTATGGATTTTTAACAATGTGAAATGCTGATCAAGCAGTAATAGCTTTAGAGCAGGAGATGATCACAATGCTATCAAATAAAAAGTACCTCTGCACTCCAGCGTCCTCTTATGAGTCGGGGAAAGTTTTTAGTAAAGCTGGTCAAGTCGTTTCGGATAGAAAGACCCTACCTAGCTCTACAGTCGTGGACAAACTTTTATTGAAATACAAAAAACATTACTTAGCTCTACAGTAGATAAAAACCAAGATCTCAATAAAAAATAGGGCATGTTTACAAAGTAACGAACTTTTTCATCGATGATTTTCGCTAAAAACATCGATCTACCCCTACATCGATCGGGAAAAGTTTTTAGTAAATCTGGTCAAGTCGTTTCGGATAGAAAGACCCTACCTAGCTCTATAGTCGTGGACAAACTTTTATTGAAATACAAAAAAACATTACTTAGCTCTACAGTAGACAAAAACCAAGATCTCAATAAAAAATAGGGCATGTTTACAAAGTAACGAACTTTTTCATCGATGATTTTCGCTAAAAACATCGATCTACCCCAACATCGATGTTTCTCCACCACTATAATAAGCGAGGGATACGAGTATAGAAGTGATGAAATTGTGAAATGTATCTGTATTTTAAAAGAATATACTTAGAAAATAAAAAAAAAATAATAATCTGAATTTTTTAGCTCTTTTAAACAGCAGGTTTTACTTAGGCCAAAAAACAGCTATTTTAGTTACTGAAAAATATGCTACACTGTTTCAGAGAGTGGCTCTGGGAGGTACTAAAAAATACCATACACAAGTAGTATTGAAAAGCTGTGTCTGCACGAGCAGCTACACCCCGTCTTCGGCAAGTCAAATAAGTACTGGTAAAAGAAACCGAAGGGTATGCTTCGCCAGTTATTCGAGCAGTCCATGAAATGCTGCGCTTAAAATTTAATGAATTATTATTTTTCATTAACCTTACATTTCCGTGGAGACAAAGTCTCTTGCTATTTTTTCATTCTTTTGTTGAAACTGCTTGTGTTTTTTATTGGTTTGCCGTGTGTCCCTCTAGTCAAGGGAGCTAATAACTACTACTAGGTACTCCTTTGCCACTGAAAACATTATTAATTACATAAACTATTTATTATTTATTTTTGTCACATCGAAGAAGAAAAATGATAGTGAAAATTTCATGCACCTTTGTATTGCTAAGATCGCCTATATTAGGGGCGGGGTGGTTTGGTTTGTTGTGTTTGGTTTCATTGGACTTCTCATAAAAATTTGAAATTTTTTTCAAAATTTTACTCAAAACCCTATGTGAGATACAGAGGGAGGGATCTAAATTTCTAGAAAAAACCTGACATAATTTATGGACGTCCCCTTACACAGCTCACACAGACACTTGAGTGCTGATAAAAATATATGAACTTTTAAATAGGGGATTTCTCAATGATTTGGTGAAGTGAATGAAAAATGTATAGTATAATTGTAGCAAATTTTCAATATTTTGGGGCAGCCCACACAAAGCGGTGATGTCTTGGGTCTCAAGTTTCCCGAACCATAAGGTGACGAAAGAAAGACGGAGTGGGAAAATAATGTCAGTTTGCCATTATTGCACTACAATGTCGTTTCGGTCACATTTCCTTTCGAGTCCTTTTTCGAACTCATTGCACCTATTACTGGATTCACACTAAAGCCATAACTCTGCCGTAAGAAAAAATGCCGTAGGCCCAGGCCGTATCCATACAAAATCTGTCTGTTACGTTTGAAAATTTGTTTGCTTGAGGCTCTTTGTGGCAAAAAAAGCCAGAGTTTCCCTGCTTGTTTATAATAAATAAATCAAGTACTCTAGTTACTTGCTGCCTTTTTGTAAAATTGTGACATGTAAACAAAAACAAATAGCAAATAATTCTGAAATTCTAAAAATGTACAGGGATTCCGCGTGGTTCCGGAATTAATTCTCGATAATCTGGAAATAAAGCGTAATACTACGTTTCCTATTTTCGTCATCAGTGCTCTACTTACTGACCAAATTGCAAACAAGAATACATAATATCCAATTATTGATGGAGCCTCCAGTTCGTTGGAAGTGACGTCATTAAACAAAACTATATGAACAATTTTATATACAATCTCTGAACAATATTTAATAAACAACAAATATCATTAATTTGCGGATGTAAAAAAAAGACATTTATTTATATAGGATTTTGTCCATTATTTAAAAAGGGATTCTGAGGTCTTTTCGTAAATATGGCGGATGCCGCTGTATGTAAAAAATGTGTGAGTGTGCTGCTGTTGAAAATAGGAAGCCATGTTGCATTGTTACACAATGTAAGAGGTGTACTATTTGCTACTGCCCTAGTACCAGCGATATAAATATTTTTGACGGTCTAAAAAAAGTATTGTTTTTGACACCTTCTCGATGTTTGGAATTGGATATCGCTACATCGATAATCGAAAAAAATAATATCGATATTTCGATACATCGATATTTTTCCGACATCCCTAGGGGACGTCCATAAATTACGTCAGATAAAATTAGGGGTGGGGAGGTTTAGCAAAATCTCACCAAATCTCACCTGGGGGAGGGGGGTGCATCGGACATCTTATGTGATTTTTTTAGTTCACTAGTTTACCATTTTTTTTTTTCAAAAATTCAAGCAAAAAAAAAAATTTTATTTTTTATCAAATTTTTAGCAAAATCTCATGTGAGATTCAGAGGGAGGGGTTCGTCAAAATCTCACTAAATCTCATCAAGAGGGGGGAGGGTTCTAAATCTCTAGAAAAAAACGTAATTTATGGACGTCCCCCTATAGCGATATTGACCTCACTGCCTGTTGACAGCGGTAGTAGCAGGCACATCGGCTTGAATGATAATATAAAGAGTAATGGGTAGGGAGTTCGAGGTTGATGAAAGAGGCGATTGGGCGAGTCCACAATGATTATATGTTTAGAGTGGCAGCATTTCTTGAAAATGGTGGTATGGTAGGTATTGGTCGTATCGATAAACTTTAAAAGACGATTATGTAGATTGTAACTTCTAGTTTTTCAATCTTTTGCCCAAAAAATTTTAGGAGTAACGGTTTTGATGTAATCCATAAAATTGCGACAGAAAAAAAATTTCAAAATTTTTTTGTCTTTTTTGATTTGCTCCATGAACTTTGATAACTTTCATTTTAATAAAAGATCGACCAGAAAGCCTGTTGATTCAGTGTCCATTTGCATTTTTCCGATCCTTGCTACTATGTTTGTTCGCGGAGATATCCGAGATTGAACCAAAAAAGGTTCCTTTGACTTATATCATCGATATCTCAGCAATGAATGAACGCATAGGAATAGAGAAGACAGTTTTATGTTTATGTAAACAATTGAATAAATTCTTTAGGCGATACGAACTTAGAATAATTAATAATACGATTGATAATGTAGTTTCGAAGGTGGAAATAAAATCAGCGTAAACATGGTTTTGTTGTGTAAAACTACATTGAAAAAGACAAATTCTACAATTCACGTGTGTCAAACAATTATTTTTCATTAACAAATTCGTTCCATTGCAAATTATTTGTATTTTAAAATTGGCTTAAAACCGTTTAAACCGCAGCAGACGGCCAATTTAACTCAAAATATCGATCTAACAGAAAACAGCGTATTTATACCCTGTACCTTATAGTACAAGGGTATATTAGTTTTGTCAGCATCGACAATGTATGTAACACCCAGAAGGAGACATCTCCGACAATACAAAGTATATATATTCTTGATCAGCTCGATAAGACGAGTTGATATAGCCATGTCCGTCTGTCTGTCTGTCCGTCTGTATGAACGCCTAGATCTCGGAAACTATAATAGATAGAACCAAAAGCTCTTCGCACTTCGATTCTGTCATTTCTTAAGCAGATCAAGTTTATTTTGTTTTCCCCCTTTTAAACTTCGTTTAGGGGTGAGGGGCAAATGACTGGAGCAACCTCGGGAAAAAAATTTACAAAAGTCGTATTATCTCGGTTGTCTTTTGTGATAGGATCACCAAATTTGGAATATATATAGCTGAAATGAGTCCCAAGAAGATACAAGAAAAAAATGGGCGTAGCCACGCCCCTTTATAATACAAATTTAAAACGCTTATATCTCTAGTAACATAAAACCTACAAGAATGAAATTTTGCATGTATGCTATTGGGATTGAATATAACATGATTCAATTACCAAATGGGCGTTGCCACACCCACATATAGAAAAACCTTGTATCTCTGGAACCAATTGGTCTAAAAGTGTAAAAAAAAGGTATGTGTGATATTAAATGGAAATGAAATCTATTTTGATGAAAAAGTGGGCGGGGCCACGCCTTCAAACAGTCGTTACTAATTAAAGGTACAGGGTATGTCGGAGTCGATTACTGTCGACTCCAAACCTTACTGGTTTTTGTATTAATTTTTTCCTTTACATTCTTCTTAGGTAATAAATATCAAACAGGCGGAGGGCTCACCATGATCTTATTTAGGGGCAAAATCGTCTTATGTAATTAATGAATGGCCCAATGCTTCGGCAGTTATATTAGCGCCTGGTTATTATTGCGAAGAAGTGAGCGAGAAAAGAACTTTTCATTATTTTATTCTTTCGTATGCTACTCCTACTAAGGTTATTAACAGACTACTAATGTCACTGCCGAAGCTTTCGCTTTAGGGATACCCATAAATTAGGTAATGTTCTTCTTTAAAATTTAGACCCCTCTTGGTGAGATTTTGTCAAACCCCTCCCTCAGTACATCACATGGGATTTTGCTTGAAATTAAAAAAAAAAAAACAGTAAGGACTCTAACTTCAGCAATATACTCTTCAAGCCATTTCTTGAGCCACGCCCATTTTTTGGACTGAGTCTATTTTCTTTTCATCTTATTAGCCTTTATACCAATTTTCATTGTTTGTGCTCATTGGGTACCGGAGATATGCAAATTATTTATTTTTAAATATCTCTATGTGTTACAAACTTCAGTACAAACTTTGAGATTTGGATTTGACCTTTTAACTCGTGATTAGTATATCTATTTGGAAAACTAATTCTAAATACCGTAGCCGGAAGTTTGGCCTATTTCCAACCTTGTCTACCTTTTTTTATTTCTTATGTGTGTAATGAGCAACTTTGGTTTCATACCAACAAAGATTTGTGAATAAATGAGTGCCAAGTATGCAAACGAAACTTAAAATTTTAATGCAAAACCGAACACATGCAACAAATATTTACACACACATTGCAGACTTCAACACAATTTGGGATACATTCTACAAGTAGTCAAAATTAAACTAGATTGGGAACAAAATAATTTAAAACAAAAGAAGATTGGAAATAAATATTTTATCTTTTGCTATAATAGCTAAAGTTGATTGGGTGGTTAAAGCCTCAAAGTAGCTCAGCTAATATAGTATGTATTTAAAGCTGAAATTTTTGAAAATTAATCATGCACAATCGACATATTTTCATTTTAATTTTTTTCATGTTATATAATTTTGAGATTATATATTTTCCATAATAATTTTTATATTTATAATATTTATGCGATTTACAATATTATACTGATAAACCTCACATCGGTTGTCTTTCTATGTCATTTATTTTAGAAATAAAGTAAGCATTAAAATTGGCTGAGTTTCCTTTGTTCGGGTCCAACGGTTAAACAAAAATAAACAGATAAATAATACAATACATTTAGAAAGTTATATGGATGGTACATACAAAGTGTAATAAGCTTTTACATCATTATTACCAATTAAAATAGTAACATAAATTATCCCTTCGTTGTTTTGAATAAAAATAATTTTGTAATAACTGAAATATAATTGAAAATAATCACAACACAAAAAGTAAAAAAAGTAACAATTATCGATTCCAGTACACACGCTAAAAAGTTAAAGGACGAGTTTCAACATACATATTATTTTTTATAAAGTTGGCAGCCCTTGCTTATTTTTTATACAAAACAATTACATAAATGCAAAATTAATTGAGAAATTAGTAGAACGCGCTACAAACTTGTTAACTTTAACTGCCGAAGCAATGCATCTTGCTTTCTTATAAATTTTCATCGTTTTTTTTTCTCAGGTTTGTATAAAAAGTTCAGTAAAAAATGCATCTTAACTAATTTTTTTTTCTTGTTGCCTTTTTTAAGTAGTATAAACTGTAATTATGCCTTTATTTAAACGATCTTCTTCGTTCATTTTATTTGTTATAAATAAATTTCACTTTAATTATTAATTTTTATAAGACTTTAATGCGTTTTAAGTGGTTTTTCTCTTCTATGCTTATGAGCCGAATTTGACAGTAATTCTTGACAATAATTAAAATTGATTACTCTTTATAATTGTTGAAATTTCATTATCTGTTACTACCATCATATCATTTCCCATGCTTGTCCTTTGTTTTATTATTTATCACTTAATTTTTACAATGGCGTTTTGAATATATGAGTAATTAATTAATAAGTAAAAGGTTACAAAGATTTCCTTTAATTTAAAAACAAATTATATAAATTATGTATAATGATATTGAATCTTTTGCATATTACATTTAATTGAATTAAATATTGTTGTTTCCCCACTGAAAATTTGATAGCAATGTATCTGCGTACTTTAGAACGTTTTGTTTTTGACCATTTTCAACTAAAGTTAAACTTTAAAAGTATAACTAAAACGGAAAAGTTATTAGATGCACACGCACATTCTCAAACATTTTGAAACAATGTAGAATTTTTTATTGCTTTAAATCAATTATAACCGTAATAATTTTTTTCATAACTGTTATTGCCGCCAGTTAATGCAGCTCCGAACTAAGCATTTTTTTTTGTCACCATGTACTCAAACCTGGTGAGTTTGTTGAATTTGACTTTGCGTTGAATTTGTGAAACGAATTTCACATTTCATTTTCTTACTTTTATAATTTAAAATACTTATTATTTGTTTTCTTCAATAATGTGTTTTTCACTAATATTTCTGTTTTTTCTTTATCAATTATTCTTTCATTCATTTTACGACCTATTGCGTATGTTATCATGCTTCTTGTATTTGTTGTTGTGTGTAGTCAAATAATTGTGTGATTATGTGATTGAAAAATAAGCAGCATTTAGGATGTTTTATAAATTACAAATGTCCGTTTTTTGCGTTATGTTACTTCTTTACCAACATCATAAAAATCACTACATTCAATAGAATATATATATACATAAATATATATATATATATATATATATATCAAAGAACATTTCAACTTTTTTATTCGACTACTGCGATATGATTCCATACACGTTCGTTTTCGTTTTTTCGACCAGTTTTACCAATTGGCCATTCCTGGCTTGTTAAGTGTCATAAAGTAAATTTGACACGACGATGCCCCTTTGGCACTGCTGAAAAATACTTTGTCATTACGTTCGCAAAGGAATTTCAAGCGTTGAGCCTTTTTGTGCATAAAGACTCCGTCCAAATGGCCACTCTCAACGGAACGAATCTGTAAAAGTGGTGGAAACAGATCAATGTTGTTTTTTATATTTTTATTATTTTTGTTGACATTATTGACTATTTACCTCTATTGCTTTATTGCCCCAGCCCATAATTTGTCCAGTGCCGATGTACGCAACCGATGTTGGCATTTCGCCCCACTGATAAAAAATAAATACAACAATTAAAATCAAGACTTCACGTGCAAAAAATAAATTAAAAAAAAAAAAAAAAACAAATAACAAACCTGTAGCACAATGTTCTTTGATATGCGACCCACGGTATTCACATAGACGCCCTCATTATCATAGCAAAGCAACAACTGCATCCCATTCGAGTTTGGAAGTGCCACAATACAATGTGGAATAATTGCACCCTGAGTCTAAGGCGAGAGTAAGTTTAGTATATCATACAGAAACTATAATTATTTTTCACTTACATGCTTAGGAAGATATATATCGTATACTTCAGCTGAATCCAAATCGACAGCATGGAAACCCTCAGCGGAACCATATATCACTTTCAGTCTCGATTGATCTTCAATCGTGAGATCGACCAAAAGTGGACGATGTTCCAATTCACCAAAATTCTGTCAAAATTATATAAAATATTGATCATAGTATAAGGCAAAGACCACATATTGTGTGCAAAGATTGTTTAAAGTCACCTTAAATGCCATAAACTTGTGATATGGTTTGGGCGCCCATGCATAAATTTCAATAGAGTCTTTTAAAGCAATCACTAGAAACTTGATCCTTTCGTATTTCACAATCTTAAAATGTACAGCACCTTGTAGATCACCAACATTAATCCAACCGTTCCTGCGCTCCACTTGCTGCGTGTAGTTAATGAAATTTTTGTTAGAAACTCATTTTTGCAAAATTCGAGCTTAATTTAACAAGTAAACCTACATCAGAGAGACCGTCTGTCCGTAAGATCTTAGATTTTAGCCAGGACAAGTAGTAGACGCGCACACGATTCTTCTTTCCGGATATGGTAACCAAGATATTCTGACCTTCAAGAACTTCCATTTGCTGGAAGCGACGACGTGAGATAAGTTGATAAACCTGTATGAGAGAGTAATTATATTAACGATGTATCAAACAATTGTTTTTGATTCAAAATAACTGCTCTATATACCTTGCCTTGCCCGGAACGATCGAGCAACATGAGTCCATTCTCTGTGCCAATCAGTAAATTGACGCCCCACAGTGCTGCACACAAAATTTCCGAATTAAAACGTTTCTTGTATTTGCGTATCTCGGGTGTATCATTGGCCGCTTCATGTGATGTCGGTGTGACATTCACGTTGACGTGCGACTCACGGCGTGTTGGGCCAGAACCGCCCGCACCAAAACCGAACGTCAGGAAGCTGCGCTGTTTCTGTTGAAGCGCATACGCATGCGGTGGAAGATTAACAGCAACAGCAGAAGAAGATGGCGTTAAATTGATGGAAATGTTCGCAGATGAGGAAGAAGTAGATTTATGCAATAGATTAGTAATACTGCTGGAAGAACGCGTTTTACATATCGAATTCTTGGGACTATTCTGGCGCGAATTCGCCGATGAAAGCGAAATGGTCGACTGTGGCGAATGATTCGTCGCAATGCTACCGGCACCAGAACCGCCAGCAATAAACGATTTCGATGGTGTGGAATGCACGGATGAGCTAATGGCCGCTTGATACTGTCGATTAATTAAGTAGTTGGGAGGAAACAAATCGTCGCAGAAATAAACAGCAGTTTTTAATTTGATTTTTTTTTGTGTGTTTGTGTAGTAAAAGAGTTTTTATAATTTAAATGTAATGGTGAAAAAGAAAAAAAAAAAGAAACAAAAAAGTATTAATTAATTGTCAAAAGAAATTAAATACAAATTAAGTTGTCTTAAAATATTGCATGCTGGGTGAACAAAGAAGTAAACTTTTTTTATTAGTATTGACAAAACAAAAGATACCACTAACGAAAATAATTTGTAATATTAAAATAAAAATAGAGCTTGTTAATATATATATATACATATGTGTTAGTCTTTCCCCAGACGCCAATGGTACATAAAATCGCTTTCATAAATCCGAGAAACCATGTAAAAAATGTGTAAAAATAAAATATTTGCAAAAAAACTCGGATCTTATTTTTTTTAAATTTATTATTATTATTTTTTTAATGTTATAAGTAAAAAAAATTGAAAGTTGCTGCAAAATAATGAGTGGGTGTATGTTAGTCGCGTGATAAACGGAATTTAAAATAGAAACCGTATAAAATATGAATTTCTGATATCAAATGAAACTTTCAACTTGTGTTGAAAATAAAGGCCTAGAATGAACAAAAATAAACACATTTGCTGACATGCTTTAAACATACACTACATGAGAAAAGAATTGAAAACCCTAAGTTAAGCAGTTTATATATATATATATATATATAACTGCCCTAATATCTGTAATTCCACTATACAATATTAGATAATAGAAAGTAACATAAAGGACACATTGAATAAATTAAAAAAAAAAATAAATAATAAAAACTGTACACAAAAGTATGGAATAGGTAAAAAGAGGATAAAAATATAGCGATTGAAAATATAAAAATTTTTTGTATTTATTTTTAGTGTTTCATTTGTAGTTTCACAATTATAATACTTACTATTTACTTCTGTAAGATTTTTGGCTTATTTTATTGTGTATTTGGGTTAAAATATATCGTAGTGGCCATCAGCTCAAACGTCGCGGAAAGACAAAGCACAATTAAGAAGAAGAAATGTTTGTATTTGTTTGGCATGGTTTTGTTTAAATTTGGTTACAATTTATTGATTTAAGTTTTAAATTATGCATGCTTCAATAAAATTTTCAAAACTAGTCATATCATGCAAGCCAATTTCGGTGTTAATTTCAAATGTTGATTTGACTACCCAATTTAAAAAAAAAGAAAATAATAATAAAATTCTTTTAAATGTACTCTGTTCCACATGTGTAGGATTTACGCATTAGTTACGGATAAGTTATAAAAGCCAGACATATATTTAGGATACGCTATTGTATGTCCTCTTAATAAACTGTAACAACTTTGGCTAGCAAAATAAATGAATTATCTATTCCTTTACAAGTGATTTAATGAATGAACAACTTTGATAATATGTACGGTAGTTTTCAATGTACTAAAAGCTCTTTCAATTCTATATTCTTAACAACTAAAGTATCCTTAAATATGATTAGCAGTCATTGCTATTAAGTTCTCGATATCAAACAATTCCGTTGAAAATCTACGAGGGGACTCGAATTTCTATTATCAAAACCTAAATAAAACATTTAAGTCAATATGCGACAACGACAACAAATACAGTTCAAAGCCCCTGCCAAGCAATGACAGAGACTGACGTATATGCATGAACGATCAATGCTTGTGGCACGATGACGAATAAAGCGCTATTTAATATGTATATTTTGTTTATAAACAAAGACAGAACAAAAAAAAAAAAATATTGGTGAAGATAAAAAGCACACACAGTTCCGTTAAGAACAAACGTACAAACAGACATACAAATCATTATCATATTTGAATTTTATAACCAAATACATACTTAGAAATTATGTAAATAGGAAGAGATTGGAAATGACACGCATTACTCACCTCCTCACTCGATGATTTATCATGACGCGGTGGCGTTGCCGGCGAGGCTTGACTGAGCAGATCAGGCAACACGCTACTGGTGCGTGTGCCAGGAGTGCCAAGGTTGCTGCTATCGCCGCCGCTGCGGTTCTATGAAAATTAACCGATTTGTAAAAAAGAAAACAAAAGCGGAGAAAAAGAAAATCGGTTAAAAGTTAGTATAAAAAGAAATTATCAAAACACGGTTAAATGTGTGAAAAAAAACAATCACAACTACAAACTAAAAACGAAAAAAATATGAATGCCAATGAGTAACACAATTCCGTAAGTAAAATTTTACTAAAATGAGAAAGACAATTAACCTAAGAAAAATATCATTAATTTTATAAGACCAAGGTTTGTTCAAAATTGTTTTAAAGCTATTTTCTTAGGTACTAACAAAATGAACGCAGTTCAGTCAAATTCGAGCAGCAGATAAACGCTTGCATTCCAAATTATTTCTTTGCAGTAAAAATGTACTAAAAGCATAAAACAAAAAGAAATTTTCTTGCGTACCAAACCAACAACTTTTTTCACGGCTTTAAAACAATTTTGACATGAAAAGCATCAAAGACTAGTTATGAATTTTCAACCGAAGACGTGATGATTATAAACAAATAGATTTGGCTCAATATAAAACAAGTAAATAAGTAAAGAATATCTCATTAGCATTCTTGTTTTTTTTTTTAAATTAGTTTCCGATTAGTGACACACCATAGTTATCTCATTTTTCCAGTACTTATTGAAAGTTATTTTTAGTTAAAATATTATTGACATATGTATGTGTATTGGGGTGATTCCAACTAATAGGCTTAAAAGTTCTGTTTTAGTGTAAAAATACGCCAGTAAAAGTTGAGTTGTAAACATTACTATTTAAATAGTCCGGATCATATTTTTCTATTTTTCAACCGATTTGTATGAAGAAATTTGGATTTGTACCTTCTAATTTTTTGCAGGTGGTATAAAACCTAAAAACCAAAATACAACTTTTAAGCTCGATAAAAAAAAAGATTTTGAATCACCCTAATGTATGTACATACATACATATGTATATTATACAGTCTAGATTGATTAAAGCAGAGTTTAGTTTTGAATGCTTTGCGTTTAGTGAAATATAAAAGGAAGCTGGTTTGTGCCAGTTTAAACAAATAACTAGATGAGCATTACCAACCAAATGCAAATGTATGAAAGAATAATGAAACAAATATTTGAAAACATAACAAAAACATATTTGAAACAAATTATGGTAAATAAAAAATGCCTGAGTTTTTAGTTACAAAATTCAATTGGTGATTTTTTTTTGGTTTTTAGTTTTTATTGTTAGTCATATGGTACAAGAGACAAGAGCCTATAATAGTAAATGGATATTTAAAATTTCAGCTAAATGCAATACAATAAAAGTACAATTGTTTAGGACTGAAGCATGGATGAATTCAAATATTTTGTTAGGTCGGATTCTATATTGACATACCGCTAGCATAAACAAGTCGAGAAGTTAGGAATACGTGTTAAGTAATTAATAAAAAAAAAAAAAAAAGTTATTACAACTAAAAACACAATTATAAAAAACGAAAAAATGATGTCGAATATAAAAATGAGCACATAACTACGTATTAAGATTAAATGAAGGTCAGTTACAAGTTTCATTAAAGTTAATATTTTCATGTAGTGTTTAAGTACAGATGTGTATGTATGTGTGAGCGGTAAGTAGCCAACATTTTGTAATACAAGTTTTGGTTTGGTTTTTTTATTTTTTTTTTCGACTTGCCAAGACAAATACATTTTTATGAATGGATTTTTGAGAGGTTTCTTTATGAGTGACTCTCGAATTTTACGCAAATGGCCAAAACAAATTTTAATGTTCAAGGTTGTAAAAGAGAAGAGACGAAAGAACGAACGAACGATGTGAGATTTATTTATTTTTTTTTTTGTTACGTTTTTTCGTTGATACTCTGATTCTGATTGGAGTTGCACGTGTTTACCTGCTGCTGTTGTTGAAGCAATTGTTGCTGCTGCTGCGCACGCGCTGCTGCATTTTGTAGCACAATCACGGATTCAGTCTTTTCGCGTCTCGGACGTAGGAAATCTAAATTAGCCCAAGTGGATTTGGCAGGCGTTGTCGGGTTAGCTTGATTGACAGCTTTCGTCGTGTTAGTAGTTTTGGCAGCTGATTTACTAGCAGCAGGAGTTGTCGCATCCTTTGCCTTGTCGCTGCTTTTATTGAAGATGCTATTCCTTTGCAACATGGCACTTGAACGTTGTGTCTGTGACTGTACCAATTGTGGTGACTGTAGTTGATTGGAAGAGGCGCCAGCGCCACTGTTACTGCCACTCAGGACCACCGAATGGCGTTTCATATGTGGAAAGAAATCCGAGTTTTCACGTCGGAAACCGCGTACAAAGTTTGGTGGCAATTTCGAGTCAGATTCTTGACGCTTATGTGCGGGCAGAGCACTGCCACTCGACCGTACTGACGAAGTAGTGGAAGACGTATTGGAAGTGTTTGGGGTCACTGCTGTTGTTGAATTTCGATTCAATGGCGATGAACTCTGGCGTGTTGAGGCGGAATTTGCCGCCACTTCTTTGGTATTCATTATACTGGCATAGTTTGTTGTTGTGCCCTTAAGCGGTTGATAGCCCCTAGGCACGGGTCTCGATGGCTCAGCCACGCTCGCGCGCTGCAGTTTCTGCTCGGCTTTAAGCGTACTTGTGTTCGATAAGGCAGCACGACTTAGACTGCTCGAACCACCAGTACCACCACTGCGATTTGGAAGAAATTTATCGAAATCCCATTCACGTAGCAAATTGTGAACATCGTCATCGCGTTTCGCATTTGCTTGATTGGCGCACGAGGTTGACGCAGATTTTTGCAAACGATTTAAGTTCTGTTCGAGTTTCTAGATTTTGTCAAGGGGTTTAGAAAAGGGAGGGGTAGCGATTTTTGTAGTGTTAAGTAGGCGCAGAAACGCGTAGTGTACGTTGATAGAGAGAAGAGAGAGAAAGAAAAGTATTGCATAATTTTAGGCGTAAGCGCTGTAGTTAAAATGTGGTAGAAAATTTTTCATGAATATTCGTTTTTATTTTTTTTTTGCATTCGTTTCGCGTTGATGAGAGCGTGCTTTTTACGGCATATGCAATAATATTGTTTTCTTTTGTACAAAGATCATTCGATTCATATTTATTTACAGCCATGATTTATGCAGACTTTCTTTTCTTATTTATTTGTTTGATTTCAGTGTATACATGTTCTGTAGTAGTATGTAGTAGTCTGAAGTGCGGTAGGCATGTCCATCATCAATGATTTGATTTGATTGATATTGAAATAATTGTACAAAATCAAAATATCGACAAATGTTTTAAAAATTAAGAAAATAATATAACAAAAGAAAAACAAATGCAAAGCAAACTGATATTTGAAATTCACGAAAAATTTCATGTGTGTTAATTATAAATTATTAGCTATAAAATTATTAAACTATACTAAAGTCATCAAGTGGTTAAAATATAATAATATGTATGTTTCCTTAAACAGTTTCTAATTATAACCACAACCACTTGTTGCAATTAAATTATGTCAAACTATTTTCTTTTCAAAATGCTATTAATTGATACTTAAACATTTTTGTAGACCTCAACCCAAGGCAACGTAACTTTTTACATTTGGTTTGATTAGATTAGTTTCAGTTTTTCCTATACGCCGAAACCTGCTTCAAAATTTAATACAGAAGGGGATCAGGTCAGGTCGCAAAGTACGATGATGAATACTTTTAAAAAATCACCAATTTGTTGAACGAGCTTCAAAAACACGGCACAACAATAATTTTGACTAAAATATTAACTTCAGATTATATTTAAATTAAAAAAAAAAAAAAAAAACAAAAACATTGGTTCATACATTCTACAAGATGTAACTCACATTATCAGCTAAACTATAACTTAAAAACCAGTTTTCTTTACTCAAACAAATCTTGGGACTTACCCGTTTCATGATCAAAGTACGATCGCCAGCCTGATCATCATCGTCGGGTGTTGGCGGCAGCGGTCGATTTGGTGGACCACCGCTGCCATGTGTTGTTATTGGTGTGGTCGTTGTGTCCTCGGAAACTGGTCCTAGACCAGGTCTATATGAAAATTCGGGTCTATATAAGATACAACAAAAACAAAAACACCGAAGAAAACCGAGAAATTCGAAACAAAAATGTACGTATAAGTTTGAAAATGATAAGGAAATGATAATGCAAGAAAATGAATAGAAAAAAAAGAAATGAAATTTGAACAAAAACAAAAAGTATAGAGAAAACTGTGCGTTAGTATGATATATAGGTGATCTGATGCTTTGTAGTATAGTTGAACCCATGTAGAACGTGATGAACAGTTGGGAATATTGGCGGAACAAAAAAATAATAATAAGATAATAAGATGTTTTGAGATATGAAGATTGACAAATTTCTTCAACATTTGAACAAATTTGAGAATTAATTTTTTTTTGTCCCAATCTTTGCCATTTGAATTCATTATGGAATTCAGAGTCGTACATTTTTATTTCCGAATCCTGATTTCAGACTTTATTTTAGAAATTTCAACGTCTACTTACAGTGGCTTCGGTGGATCACTAGCAAGCAGTGTACCATCATTGCGTACACGATCATTCGGCTCATCAGGTTCGCTGTCCGAATCGCTGCTATCTAATGGATCCAATGGGTTCACAGTATGTCCCAAATGATTATTGGAAGATGGCAAGGGCGCTGCCGGTTTCGTTGATGACGACGACGGTCCCGCCGACTGACGATTATTGCGTGGTGGTGCTTCAGGCTGGGCTAGTTGTTGTCCGGAAGAAGCTGTCTGTGGCTGCGGCTGTTGAGAGACGCCCAATTCATTTAATTGTGCTGCTAACATGTCCAAATCCTAATGGTATTCATATTTGGAGGGGTGGTGGTTGTGGTGGTGATGGTATTTGCACATTGTGGAGGATTTCGTTTCGGTATTTTATACACGTGAGTACGTATGTATGTAGTTGTGTTGGATTGATTGATTGATTGTGTATGTGTGTTTTTGGAGAGTTTTTTTGAATTTTATTTTGTGTATATTTTTTTTATTCATGTACACCATATTTGATTCGGGTGCGATTTGGAATGAATTCATAGAAATATATAGTAAAAGCAGAATTAGAGTGGTTTCTTAAAAGACAATATTTTTTTTCGCATAATTGATAGTTTGAAAAAAGCAATAAGCTTTGTTAGTTTTGGTTAGTCTCTTCAATTATATATATATATACAGTACTGTGCAAAACCTAAGCAACTTTATTTTCTCTCATAAAGAAAGTTGCCTAGAACTCTTAAAAAATATTCCCGGTGAACCACAAATGGATTTATTTATATATTGATATGTCCCCTCAAAATTCCCAACAACACTTTATTAACTTTATTTTATCAACAGTGAATAAAACACGAAAAACAAAATCATGTTGAAAAACAGCTGTGCAAAACCTAAGCAACTTTTATAATATTCTGCTTTCCACCCATTATTTTTTATAATATCAGCACATTTACGAGAAGTTAACTCAATAATATTGGATTTTGAAGTTTGTGTTATGTTTTCCTGCTATAACTTCCCCTCTTTTGCCAATTCTCAATCGTACTTACACCGTATTATCCATCCTATTTCACGAAAAGGACCAACAAAATCACGATACAAGCATGTCGTTATGAAAACAATTCCTCCTTCATACATCTGGACACTTTTACAGATACCTCGATTTATTTCTCTATTACTTACAGACCTAAACTTTTGTATGCCCTTAAGATACAAGTTCTAAGTAATTAAAAACTTAATTATAAACTTAAATTAAAATATTTTTTACCGAAATTTTATCATGAACATGTTTATTGATCACTTAACAAGTGGAAACGTGTTATTTTTAATGGTAAAAGCAAGTTTAACTTTTACTTAAAACTTGTAACTTAATAGCATACAAAAGTTTAGGTCTGTAAGTAATAGAGAAATAAATCGAGGTATCTGTAAAAGTGTCCAGATGTATGAAGGAGGAATTGTTTTCATAACGACATGCTTGTATCGTGATTTTGTTGGTCCTTTTCGTGAAATAGGATGGATAATACGGTGTAAGTACGATTGAGAATTGGCAAAAGAGGGGAAGTTATAGCAGGAAAACATAACACAAACTTCAAAATCCAATATTATTGAGTTAACTTCTCGTAAATGTGCTGATATTATAAAAAATAATGGGTGCAAAGCAGAATATTATAAAAGTTGCTTAGGTTTTGCACAGCTGTTTTTCAACATGATTTTGTTTTTCGTGTTTTATTCACTGTTGATAAAATAAAGTTAATAAAGTGTTGTTGGGAATTTTGAGGGGACATATCAATATATAAATAAATCCATTTGTGGTTCACTGGGAATATTTTTTAAGAGTTCTAGGCAACTTTCTTTATGAGAGAAAATAAAGTTGCTTAGGTTTTGCACAGTACTGTATATTTGTGGTAATTGATAACTGGATCAGGGAATTAATAATATAACAATAATTTTATTTTGTTTATTGTTCATTAATAATATTACTTTTAGCTTTGAATTGTTGGAGATGATAGGCCACTCTAAATGCTACTTAGGATGTTTTTTGTCCACGTTTAGATTGTTTAATTTGGACTTGGGACTGTTAGGGAGTTAGCGTGCAAAAGTGTATTGCTCCTTTATTTAATATTTCAAAAAGAAAATCATAATATACAAAATGACTGCAAAGGAAATTTTCCGAATATAAAATTTAATAGTAAAATGAAACAATAAAAACAAAAAATCGAAGATATTGATGAAGTCAAAAGTGATATCACAATGTGTTTTAAAAATCAACTTTGTAATAAAAAACAAACAAAGTATTTTCAAAAGAATACAGACAGAGCAAAGAAGCAAGAAAAATATGAGATGCGTTGGAGGAAAAAAGAAAACGTACCTCAGGTCTCCTTGGTGGTAACTGTAGTTATAGATGTTATTGTTGTAGTGTATAGAGTGTACATTTTTGTATTTAAGTGTAGTTGTAATTTTTGTAGTAGAAGTAAACGTTGATGATAGGGTAAGATTGAACATGAACATGAAAAAAAAAGAAAGGAAAAAATACAATTTTATGAGGAAAATCAAAACGGTTTTGCGTTAAACAAAAATACATGAGTTTTTAAGTCTGGCAACTACAATAATACTTTTTTTTTGTTTATAGTCATACTATACATAAGGCGTTGTTTACAGTAGTAGTTTTTGCAGCAATATGGAAGGTTTGGTTTTCCCAATAAGCATGACACCGGGCGTGGGGTAGTATAATAAATTTATTGGGTATTTCATATTACGCATACGCACCGATGGCTTAAAGTTATTCTGTGAACTACGCGACTGCTGCTGCGATGAAGGCGTCTGTGAAGGGGCAATACCCGATGATGATGAATCAGCGTTCTTCGGTGTCGGCGGCAACGGGCGATTCGCATGAGGTGGATCAGGGACAACAATTAATCGCTGTGGCAACTGAGGACGCGCTGGCGGTCCAGGATCGTCGATTTGCTGACGTTGGTCACGCTGCTTTAAGTAAACAAATCAGTCTATTTTCAATGTACCAAATTTTAGTGTCTAAGTTACCGATATCGGCTTCTGATTGCGATTAGCCTGGGGTTGTTGCGCCTGTGCATGCTGCGCTGCTGCAGCCTGTTGCGCTGCCGCTGCCTGTTGCGCAGCAGCCTGTGCCTGTTGTTGTTGTATTTGCGCTTGGGCGGCGGCATGTGCAGCCGCTGCGGCTTGTGCCTGCGCCAACATTTGATGATGCTGCTGTTGTGCTTCTGCTGCAATGCGACCCTCCTGTATTTGTTGGAAATTGCGACGCAATGTGTCACCACCGGGTGCCTGTATAATCGAGCTTGGCTCGCCGGCAATCTGTGGCTCATCATCATCATTATCGGAGCCAGAGTAATGATAGTCTTCGCGCTCCTTTTCTTGCTTACGCTTCTTGCAGCGATCGATATGATCCTTAAGCTGTATGCGCACCTGGCGATCTGTTGGCTGATCCTTAATAAAGGCATGCTTTAGCAGTTGTTCAGTATAAGGCCGCTGATGATAGTCTTTTACTGTATGGATTTTGAAGATAGTAGAAATGTTTATCAACTGCACAATATCGAACATGTCAATGAACTCAAATGACTCACCAAGCACTGTGTCAATGAATCCGTGAAACTTCTTAGACCACTTTTTTGATTTTAGACGTGGGGGCGAATTGCGCGGTATTAAGAAGAGCGCACGCATCGGATGCAAATCGCAAAGTGGCGGCTGTGACTCAGCCATTTCCAATGCTGTTATGCCCAACGACCAAAGATCTGAGCGATTGTCATATGTGGCATCGGGGTTCTCATCGCAGGCAATGACTTCAGGAGCCATCCAATATGGTGTACCTACACAGTGAAACACAAATAAATAAGAATTTGCTTACAACTTGTTTTTTTTTTTTTTTTTAATTTATGTTCGTTCCTCGGATGACTCACCAATGAATGTGTTGCGTCTGCCTATCGTGCGGTCCAACTGTGCGGACACACCGAAATCGACGAGTTTCACTTCTGCATTGTCTGTGAGCAGCACATTTTGGCCTTTAATGTCGCGATGTATGACTTTGTTTGTATGCAAATAGCTTAAACCACGTAAAATCTCGCGGCAAATATATGCAATCCACTCCTCTTTGAGGCTTTGACCTTTCGTTGACTTAACGAGATCGGTCACTGAACCGGCTCCACAATACTCCATCACCAGCCAAAGTTGATCATCTTTTCCTGGCGGCGATTTCTTTATGAAAGCTCCATAATATGTTGCAATATTACGATGATTTGAGAATTTTTTGAGCACATTGATTTCGAGCTTAATTTCTTCTTCTTCATCTTCAGTGACATCCATAACTTTTATGGCTGCCAATTGTCCGGTCTTTGTGTGGCGACCCTGTTCAAAGATAAGCAACAACACATATTAGCAAGATATAGTCAAAAATGTCATAATAATACAAATATTAAAGTAACTCTCGGAAAAACTAATTTCAAAAGTAAACAAAAAAAAAAAACAGTAAGGACGCTGTCTTCAGCAAGGCTGAAGCTTATATACTTTTCACGCACTTTCTTGTGCCACGCTCATTTTTTTGAATGAATATATTTTCTCTTCATCTTATTAGCCTATAAACAAATTTTCATTGCTTTTGCTCATTGGGTACCGGAGATATGCAAATTATTGATTTGGGTTAAATGTGGGCGTAACCATGCCCATTTTTATCAAAATAGTTTTCATGCCTCCCCAAGAACATAAGTGTGAAGTTTCAAGGCCATTGAAAACATACAACGGCGTGAATCTTGCTTCTCTTCCTACTACTATGTTTAAAAATTCAGCCCTCTATCTTACAAAACAAAAAAGTTTTCCATACAACGATTCTAATTTTCTTCATCTTTCTAAAAACAAAAAAAAATAAAACATTCAGGCATTTATTGGGACTACTTAAAACTACTATGTTTAAAATTTCAGCACTCTATCTTACAAAACAAGTTTTCCATACAACGATTCAAGTTTAGTTCACTTTTATTCTTCTTTTCGTATGGGAGCTACCTGTTCCAATAATCCGATCATGCTGGTTCCGACGAATGATTCATCGTAATAAATTCTAAGACTCTGTGCAAAGTTTCAGCCTGATAGCTTCAAAACTGAGGGACTAGTTTGCATACATACAGACAGACGGACATGGCTAAATCAACTCGTCTTGTCGTCCTGATCAAGAATATATATACTTTATATAGTAGGAAATTAATATATCGATCTGTTACAAACTCCGTGACAAAGTTAATATACTATTTCACATACGTGAAAAGTATAAAAATAAGGCGTGGCCCTATTACATATAATAGAAAGACTGTTTAACGTTGGATGGCACATGGAGGCAAAAGCTTTCTTCACTTAAATGTTCATAACTAAGAAATTTAACTAGCGCCAACGAGAATTGTTGTAAACAGAAATTCAATAAACAAAGCGGACGAGTATTTTCAAATAAAAAAAAAAGAATTTAATGTGCCATAAACTACTGTCGCCGACATCGTCACCATCGATTGCTCTGCTTCTCTTGAAGCATCTGTTTGTTGTCTTCGACACTGTTGGCTTCTAGTCTTTAAATTGCACTGCTTAACTAAATAGACTGACTCCAGCTACAAGTGCAGTTAAATCAATATGTGGTTTTAAATAGACCCGTTTTAACCAAAGCAAAGACACTTGGCGACTAGTAAGGAGTAATTGAAAAACCGGCATAGAAGTACCGACGATATTCATTTCAATTAGTTGAGTTTTAATCAAGAGATAATTGGTTTTTAAACGAATCAGTAATACAATCAAGCGTGAAGAACATTTTCTTGCTAGGCTTTGTGCACTTTGACGATGTGTGCTAAATTTTCATATTAAGTTGTCCAACCGACATCAACAGACAGTTAAGCAACCAACAGACTCCTTCTTAGTTTGGTACTGCACGTCGTCGATTAAATATAGACAGTGCCGCCAAGGATGTGCGATTGAATCTATACTGCAGTCTACTTTGATCTACTACACTACATATCGTTTTAGTCATCAGAGCTGCTGGTCAATTTGAATTATTTCAGTTACTTTTGGCCAACGGCTATTTCATGTTAGTGTTTATGCATCAAAACAGTTATTAAACCAAATCATTTTGACATGGTCAATGTGAAGTGCCTATCGACGATCGAGTCCACTTGTGTTTTAGAAGAAATTTAAACGGCAAAACTTGCTTCGTTAATTATAGTGGAAAAATGCTTTGAACATGCATAGATTTTCGAATATTTATGCAGATTAATGTACGTGTTGAGTGTACAGGCTTATAAATCATTGAACTACTTTTGTTAAAATCAATTGCGACAGACAAGCTGATAGCAAAAATTAGCGTAAGATGAGCTGCTGTGGTTGAAAGCTTGTCTGTTTGAAAGGTGTCTGTTTTATTATTCGAACTAAAGAAATTAAATTGTAATTGTCGAAACAGTAACTGAAAGTACAACTATACCTATATGAAGATTGAGTCAACTCATATTTAAAGTCAAATAAACATGTTATAAAAACGGTTTGTAAAAGAAAACCATTTTAAGATTTTAAGTCATAAATATCATTAATTTCAAATTTGTAACATTCCTACTGAAGAAAAGTTCTAGTAGTCGTCTTACGTAATAAATGAAGGTTTAAGTAAGCATTTTTATGGCCACCTTCAATAACAAATTTACTAAGTGTAAAACAGCAACGAAAACAGCGACATAGTGTCATGACCCAACTTAAAAGCTGGGGTAGTCAAACAAAATGAACGTTTGTCGTCTATTTTTAGTTTGCAGTGTGTAAGCTTAAAGTTGCAATAAAATTGCAAACTAGCACGACTAACGAATAAACGAACAAACGAATGAAAGAATGAATAATAAAACAAAAAACAAAATAAATAAAAAATGTGAAACACAATTTGACTAAGCTGAACTCAACAACACTCAAGTGTCTAAAGTTAACTCGAGTTGTTGAGCGCAGCGCAGCACCGCATAACGCAATCAGGTTAACTAACCTCTGACCTAATATTACACAGCAGCAACAGCGGTTGTAGTGGAAGAGTCAATAACATCACAACAAATGACGACAGCGTTGAGAGACGTAAGAACAGCAACAACAACAAATATTGACCAAATGCTAATCATATGTTTACAGATACATTCGCTCATTCATTCACTCTCTCAATTATTCATGCAAGGCTGTTGAAATTTTTGTTGATTTTTTATAACTTGCATTCATTCGTCTTCTTGGAACACATGCTTCAACAATCATTATTAAATTTTGTTGAAAACCATACATTTATCACAAAAAAAAACCAATGGAAAGCCAAATTAAACACATTTTCATTCAACTTTGATTTTTAGGTTAATTAACAATTGGCAATGGCTACGCTCGCTCGCCGTCTCTTCCACCAAAAAATCCAATTCGGCAAGGCATTTAAAAGATCGATCAATTGATTTCTTACTCCCACCACATATGCGCACGCACTCACACATAACATAATACATGTATCTAATTAGTTTATGTGGCGCATGTAACTTCACACTCCAGATCGGAAACCAAACCAAACCAAACCAAACCAAACCAAACCAAACCAAACAAAACCAAAGCCGAGCAAGTCGAGTCGTTGCCACTCAACACCGGCTGGGGCAGTCGGCCGCTATTGCGCAACATTTCATAGTTGAAATCGAAATAAATTCATGCCAAAAGGCAGTTTGTTTGCCACTTGGCACCGGGTGCAACTACAATGTGGTTCGTTGGGTCTAAGACGCAGGTGTGAAAACGTTTTTGCGCCTCATGCACTAAACTAATTGGCCTGCGGTTTGCTTCGATTTCTTCGTTTGCTTGCTTTGCAGAAGTTTTTGCAATTAATAACTAAAAGTAATCAAATGAGCTGCCAAACGGCTGAGTGAATGTGCGCGTGTGTGTGTGGTGACACTCAAACCACAAACTGCTTGCTATAAGTCAAAACCTACAATTATGTACTTTGATTACATTACTTATTAATTGAATTCCTGTAGTTACATATGTACCATATGTACATACGTATGTATGTATGACTGCGCATTTCTTAATTGCATTTAAACTGACGTTCATACTCAATGCTCTTATGTTGACGTCAGCGTGTTTTTTTATTCTTCCGCATGTGATTTGGTGACTTTTTTGAATCACATATTGGTTTTTGTTTTCTTTTATTCATTTATTTATGTATACATATAAATTTTTTTGATAATTTCATTTTTTTATCAAGTTGCGCTTTCTCTCCACTACATAACAAAGATTCTTGAAGCGCCATGAGTCAATAATTCGAAATTATCGCATGATGATATCAGCGAAAATTCTTAGCAAATTCAAATATACACACAATTTCAATCAAAAGATAAAGTCTAGGAAGTGCTTATTTCGCGAAGCCATTCCGGGTTTCACACATTGCGTGAAGAATGACGTCATTTCGAAAGACAGGGTGCTTTATTCTAAAACTGCAAGACAATTTGAATTCATGTGTGTGCACTAATTTCAATACTAAAGACTGACTTCCTTTGCATGTGTGCTCAAAAATGTTACCATTTATAATTGTTTGAAGAGGATTATTATCATTTCATATGTATGTGTTTTAAGGGTGAAATTTTTGATAGGCTTTTTATGGTAATCTATTCAACCTTTGTTTGTACATATCAACTTATTATAAATTTAAGGTCAAACTAAAAACATAATGAAAAGCCAAATAAACCATCAGTAAAAAGCATTTGCTGATGTTGGAATCAATACAAAAGTAAATATTTGTGAATCACATTTAAACCAAAGACAGAAAAAAGCATGAAAATTCCGCTGAATTTGTAAATCGCAAATAATACAAACCAAAACGAATCGCCGCACTTGGATTACAAGTAAAAAATAAAAAAACAGTAAGGAATTGCAGTCGAGAGTGTTCGACTTCAAATTACCCTGTACCTTCAATTTGTAACGACTGTTAGTGATTGTTGCCCCACATTTCAATCGAAACAGATTTCTTCTCCATCCAATAATTGTGTATATCAATTTGTACTCTTCTAGAGAAATTGGTCTAGTTAAAACTTTTTTATTTGGCTAATATGTGGGCGTGGCCACTTGCATATAATATTGCTCAATCCCAACAGCTTACACCCAATGTTTCATTGTTGTAGGATATATAGTTGCACGTATCTTGTTCTACCTTGTTAGGCTTCAAGCTAACTTGAAGCATCCAAATTTGATGTTCCTATTTCAAAAGTCAACCGCGAAAATATGACTTTTATACTTTTTTACCCGAGGTCACTTCAGTTATTTGTTCTTCCCCTAAGTTAAGGGGTAGAGGGGTACCACAAAATAAATTTGATTTGCGTAATGAATAGCAAAATCGAATTGCGAACAAATTCTGGTGGTACCTCTTATAGTTTCGGAGATCGATGCGTTCTGATATGGCTAAATCGGCTGATCTTTTACCCTTGTTCGGTACGGTAACAGAGACGACAAAATATTTTTTGTAGGTATACACAACAACAAAGTGGGACTAAGCAAATATTCATGATGACGAAGTTTTTGCTGTTGTGTTGCTGTCATTGCAGCTGGTTTTCTTACCTACTACACAAAAAATCATTTTTCGCTAAAGTTTTGCATTTTAAGCACATAAAAATATTAACACAGACCGACGGCTTCCAATAAGATTTCGTGTTGAAGGCGTGCTTAAAAATTTAATTTTGCAAGGTATTGTTTAAAGAAATAGCAAAACAAAACGAAACAAAAAAACCACCAAGCCAACAATAAAACGCTTTTAATAAAAATGCACAATCAGTGTAAAATTTATTAGCATATGGCGTTGGAAGAAGTCCGTAGACTGACCAAAAACAATGAAACTGCAAAAGATGCAAATGAGCAAACAAACAAGTTGAAAAATCATTTTGTCATTTTTTCTTTTCTTATCGCAAATACATATAAAAAAAAAAATTGCTGACGTGGCGAGAGAGTTGCATTTTTTTCTTCTGTGCATCTTGTAAATATCTACTTGACATTACATAAGCTGCAGTCAAATAGCAGCGTGCAACTGAAAAACAAATTCAAACATAATTACACAGACACCAGCAATAAAAGCAAGCGATAAGTGTGAAAGCAGGAAGGAAGAACATAATACATACATCGTGTAAATTTAAGTAATTGAAAAATAATTACAGAAAATTAAGCGAACTTAAAAGAGCAGAAATAATGTGGTTGTTTGTGTTGTTGCTGGCGGTGATGAAGTTAAAAACTCATACTCCAAGAAGACAAAAAGAAAAGTAGACGACATTCAACGCAAGCAGACAACAACCCTGCAACGAGTCCAATTCAGTATTAATAATGAAAGACATTATTTTTTTTATTATTATCGCTTAAAAACCGCAGCAGGCCTCAACAGAGTTGTCATTGCGGGTCAACGGGTTTATGGTCGTTGGCGACATTCAGAGCCAACAGATACAGACACAGACACATATAATACAACAAATGTCATACATAGTCAGCCCACAGTTTTTCAATGATTGAATGCAAGGCAATTACATTATTGCAGTTGTTAGCAGAGGGAGCGACAAACCAATGGAGGTCGGTCGATTGGATGATAATCAGCCGAGTCAAATAATTATGTGCATTGTAAACTAATATGCAGATAAGGGCTGACATCAACATTATCAACAACTACCAACATCTATGTTAGATAAGCGTGTATCTTTAGTAAAGAAAAATGCCAAGCTGCCTTTAGTCAGGAGTATGTGTGCGGGGTGCGGAAACGAGAAAAGACGAGATTAGAAAGCAAAGTTTGCTTGATTGCTTGCACGATTGCATAAAACCCTACTTTATAAGTTATAAGAAAAGTGAATGAACATAGCAATCTATGCAAAACTTTCACTAATAAATTAGTTGAGCCACAATGAAAAATATGAAATAAGAAAATTAAATAAATAAATAAAGCACTTGTTCACAAGCTGATTTAATGGCAACAATGATTTTTTCTTTATTGTGGAATATTATTGACCTTAGTGCTACTTGTTTTGCAATTACAATTTCCAAGAATTGAACATTTAACATGATTTAACATCAACAGCCGAAAATAGTCTAAAAAAACCCATAAACATTTTTTATCAGTGTCAGTGGTCGTAGCTTCATGACTAATATCAGTCGCAGCAATAGTTAACGTAATTTTCTGCTTACTGATTCGCTCATTTTGTGGTTTTGTTTGCTAAAAGCAAATGTAATCAACAAATCCGTGCGCAAAAAAAATTAGTATTGCAATTTATGCCAAATCTAAAGTATTTATGAAGATATTAAATACAATAACTACTCAATGTCATTTGCGCTCATTTTGTTTTCTTTATCCAGAACTTCTCTCCCTCTTTCTAAGCACAATCATAAAAGTTATTCTCTGAATGTCGGCTGTAACAGAATGACCGGCATAGCATTACTCATGCAACGATGTATAGAGACCTTTTTTTTCGAGTATGATAAATGGTTGTATGTGTGTGTTTATGTAGATTTTGCTGTGCGTTTATGTCGGTATAAACTTGAATTTATACCAATTTATGTCATTTTGCTAAAGCAACGCCACTCCAGAATTTAATTTACGTCGCAAAGTTTTTTAAACTTTTTGAAATTTACTTTGAGTAAACAAAAATAATAAAAATGGTTCTTCATAAAATATAATTTCATTAGTTGCAATACTTTGCAGATAGACATTATTGTAGATCCAAAATGAAGTTAGCAAACAACTGATCAATAACCAGTAAGGACGCTAACTTCAGCACGGATGAAGCTTATATACTCTTCACGCACATTTCTTGTGCCACGCCCATTTTTTGACTGAATATATTTTCTCTTCACCTAATTAGCCTATATACCAATTTTCCTTGTTTTTGTTCATTAGGTACCGGAGATATGCAAATTATTGATTTTTGGTAAAATTGGGCGTAACCATGCCCATTTTTTTTCAAAATAGTTTTAATGCCTCCCCAAGAACATAACTGTGAAGTTTCAAGTCATTTGATTAAGAAACAAAAAAGTTTTCCATACAACGACGTGAATCTTGCTTCTCTTCTTCTTCTTCATTTTGTATGGCAGGTACCAGTTCTAGCTGTCCGATCTCAATGAAACTCTCAGGCATTTAGTCGGACTTTGTAAAACTACTATGTTTAAAATTTCAGCATTCTATGTATCTTACAAAACAAAAAAGTTTTCCATACAACGATTCAAGTTTTGTTCACTTTTCTTCTTCTTTTCGTATGGGGACTACCAGTTCCAGTGGACCGATATTCCGACAAATGAGTTGATCAGACAAAAAAGAAGACTGTGTGCAAAAGTTCAGCTCGATATCCTTAAAACTGTGGGAGGAGATCGTATATATACAGACGGACATGGCTAAATCAACTCGTCTTGTCGTCATTTTCGTAAATTCGACATTTTTTTTTTTACCGATTTTACAGATCAATATTTTAGTGTAGATTTGGGGTGAGGCACCGTCTACCGTGTGTGCAGGGTATTATATTGTCGAGTATACTCGACTATAGCGTTCTTACTGGGTTTGTGAAGATTTAAAGAAATTCCAATTAGTTTTCATTGTTTCCAAGTTAGTTTTTATCATTTTCCAATTTGAAATACATTAAACTTAATTAGAATTTCTCTAAATCTACCCAAAAAATCTATAGTTAAAACTCAACTTAATGGCTACCATGAAACTTAGTTAAAATATTACGCTGCCTAAGTGACGTATAAATACACAAACAATAAAACAGCATTTGCAGTAGAAAAAGTAATCTTATTGCGTCGGAAACAGGCAAAATAGATTGGAATAAATGAAACATGAGAAAGAAAGCAAAAAAATGCATAAAGTTTCTTTAGCAGAAAAAATAAATACAAAAGGCAGCCATTTTGCGACGTCGGTATCACCAACCACATTGTTAGCAAAGTTCCAGTTTTATTTGTACTTCATTTAATTTTGTTTTGTGTTTTATGTGAACATGATGATTTTCATGTGTCAATGACTTTAGACAAGTTGTTGTCGCTGATGCTGCTGCTGTTGTAACTGTTGTTGTTGCAGGCTTTCAATGACTTTTAGGCAAAATTATATAAAACTAAAGTTTTGTTACTTCTTGTTAAACATTTTACGTAAAAATTTTAAAAATATTATTTATCTCGTAGGTTGTTACTCATCACGTTTCTTTTCTATTTGAATTCGTGTCGTTTGGCGCAGCGGTAAAAAATATTTAATTTTGACATTGAGCGCGTTTACGTGTTTAACTATATAATTGTGGCGCAGTTTAGATATAAAGATACATTTTCAAAAACATGTACACAAACGAACTCACATTTACAAACGCGCACATTTATTATTCAAACAACTTTGTCTAGCAGTCTTCATTTGTATTGGTTGAGCTTTATGTCGTTTTTATTTATAAACTTATAAAAAAAAAGTTTTTTTTAGTCATGTCAAACGTTTTTTAAAAATCATTTACATGAGCTCAGCTGCGGTTTAACAGTAAGTTACACGATTTTCCTGTTATTGCATGAATTAATATCATTTTCGTGTAGGTGGTGGCTTGACTTGGATTGTGTCGCCGATTATTGTAAATGTGAATACGCATCCACCGATATACTTTCAACTTTGCTCAATTGCCTTACAGTAGCAAAGTACAAAATGCATCCAATTTATAATGGCATCATGACGCCCATTGGAGTGGTGCTCCCGCTAATTAGGACACAGTTGTAAAAGTTCTATTTATACCAAAAGCTGAGTCTCTTAAATAGCTTTCTGCACAATGCAAACTTATATATGCATTTAACGTTAATCAACTTAAACAAAGGCACAATCAAGTAAACTATTAATGAAAGTTGAGTTTCGAGTTGAGTTTTGTTAATAGAAAAATAAATAACATAAATAATTCCTTATGCTATGTTGAACCTCAACGTAATATGAGGAATTACGATTACTAGCAACGATGGAATTTGGAATGCAAAGTTGCAGCTGTTTAACAAGATCCGAAAAGCAACTATGTAGTTATTTAAAAACTGTTTGTTAATAGAGAAAAAATCAGCTGTTCTGATTACGACACGCAGTTAGAATCCCATATACATGCTTATTAATATCTTCTTTCTGCTTTTGTGCCTAATAGAGTTCCCGGATTAGGGGTGTTAATCGTAATGCTACTTGTAATAATTTCACAACACACGTTTCAGGCACGCAAAGTAACTGCAACAATGTTCGACATAAATATTTAATTAAACATTTCATAGAAAATCTATTGAGAATAATGCAAAAAAATGTTCTTATCAAGTGAAACCGGAAATGCGAAAAATAACTTTACAACAAAACAAAATAATTAAGAAATATTACCTTTTCATGTAAGGCGTTTTCAAAGTTTCAAAGATCAAAACAGCTGACTAATAATTTTAAAAAAAGGTTTAACGCATGCTTCTCAGAAAAGCAAATGATGATTTTTGGTTTTCAATGAATCGAAAACGAGTTTTGCGCTTTGCAAAGAAAGTTTTCGATGCACAAAGATTATTATAGTTGAAGAATTTAAGAGATCTACACAAATCAGGATGATAAACACAGTAATTTACACAGAGAAAAAAACACTGTTGAAATGATTATCGTAAACTATCGAATACTAGTCAAGTTGACTAGTCGCAATTTAGCCACTTCGAATATGAATAACACATCAAAAATGTTTTAGTACGAAATTTGTTTTATTGTTATAATTCCAATCGTTGATGATAAGACGAGAAATGTATTGTATAAAAATAAAAATTGTATTGGTTGGAAACCGGTTATAAAAACAAATAAACGTAACAAGAAGAACGAGGGAAATATTCAATTTGAATAAACGGTGAGACGTATGGCGGCGGCAACATTGTTTCTGATCGAGAATTTCGTTGTCGATGCTGATGATGAGTACGCTGGAAACCACATGATTCATTATGAGTGATACTGTAGTGCACAATAAACGGCAACTCTAGCAGCAGACAGCAGCATTATGCGACAAATTCTATTAAAGCACAATTTAGAGTCAATCAATTCATACATATGTAAACGATGTCTCAGACGAGCACTAAAAACAAAAAAAAAAAACTATAAACAATTCCCCTCTCCACTCATCAAGGCTGCTCCTTTATCTTTTTCTTAAGTCGGTGTAAACAAGCATATATGTATGTACATATACAGATGTACATATATTTATATACACACATACATACATTTGTTTGTATATCTATTCATGTATACATACATATACGTGTATATTACTCATGTTGATTCCAAGTGGGTTTTCAGTGAAATACCAAGCATGGCGTGCTGGTCCAGAGCGGCACTCGACGGAGAGGCACAAAAACGAAGCTTACAGTTTGACAGCATAATGAACTACTTAATGTGAAACCTAGTGATACAAACAAGTAGGAAGGGGTAAAAAACAAAAAAAATAAAACGATATCGGCCTTGCAGAATGTTTAATACTCTTCACGACTTTATTTTTTTTTTTTGCCACACCCACTTTTTCGTTTAAGTCACATTTTTCTTTATACTAATAGCACCTACATATACAAGTGGTTATTGTTACTGCTCATTGGTTTAAACTCTTAAACCATCCTGGTTCAGACCAATGACTTGTCTGAAAATAAAGTAAGACTATTTGCAAAATTTCACGGCGATGTCTTCAAAACTGTGAGAGAAGATATTTATAGATAGACAGACGGACATGGCTAAGCAACTCGTCGAGCTTCGGTGTTACAAACTCCATGAAAAAGTTACTGCGTGAAGAGTATAAAAAAAAATTTAAAAACGAAGAACATTAAAAAAATGGTTCAACAAAGACAAAAGCCAGTGAATAAAATAAGTTTGTCGACGACGTGTGCAGAAAAGAGGCTGAACCTGTAGTGGGGCTGCACGTGTGTGTGTATTTCTGCAAGAAATTCACAGCAGTCCGTAGACGACAGTAGTAGCAGCAGCAGCTGGTCTTGAATTCGGTGCGATTTTTACACGTTCCACATACCAAATAATAGCTTGAATAATAAACAACATTCGAAATATCTTGCACAATGCCAAATTTATTACGTTGCAAAGTTTAAAACTGTGCTAAATTTGATATGATTTTTCGAACTTCAAAATAGATGTTTGAATTTCCATAGATACTTATAAACTTGAGCAACTGTGTTGATCAACAGCAAATCATGAAATTATCTTTGGTCTATGTTAAGTGTCCAACAATATCCAGCCTACATAATTACACAAAAAAAAAAAAAATAAAATAAATAAATAAAAAAACTGAGCAAATAAAACTTTAAAGATTTAAGCGCGTGGTATACAAATATCAAAGTAGTAAAAGCAAAAATTGCAAACAATTCAAATAAAAAAATTGACAGCAAATTATAAATTAAGACAAAAAAAACAGTTTTAAGATCGGTGTGCTCGGCCTTACCGAAGATTAAGAACTCTTTATGCCCTTTTTTTTTTTGTTGTCACGATCATTTTTTCATTGAAATCTTATTTCTCTTTATCTTAATAGCCTACATATCAATTTTAACTGTTATAGCTAATTGGGTTCCAGAGATATGGAAATGATTCATTTTGACTACAAGTGGGTGTGGGTTTTTTTTTTATCACAAGTGTGAAGTTTCAAGTCAGTTGTTTAAGAAACAAAAAAGACCTCTTCTTCATTTTGCTTGGCAGGTACCAGTTCCAGTGTACTTGCAGTCATTTGGTCTGGGTACGTAGATAAACTTGTCTTGATACTTCAGCCCCCTATTAATGTCTTGCGGCTGTAGTTTGTAAAAGAAAAATGAATAAGTATACTCTGTATATTCAAAGATATATTTTTCTGGCAGTTACAAACTTCGTGACAAAATTAAAGAACTATTCACTAGGTGGAGAGGATTAAAAAAATAAATACACACACGCAAACAACAAATACCCATATGTACATTAATCCATTAAAATGAATTGCAAATTGTGGCTAACACTATAAAAGGCGGTAAAGTCTTGGTTGTCGTTGACGACATGACGTTGTAGTAATAGTAACGCAATTCAAGTTAAGAAGTTGACTACAAGACATAAGATACAATAGAATCTTATTAGACGTCATGTGTGCGACAAATAAAAACTGCGTTGGTAGTTGAAGCCTTCAGGTGAAAGTTCTTTTACACATTTATCGAAAGTTTAAACAGCATGACAAATCCAATTGGCATAAACGTTCGCTAGCTTAATAAAATAGGCCATAACCAGACAGGAGATGACTCGGGCTGATGGATACAACGAAAACTTTTTATTTAAGTTCGTTACTAACAGCTCTGTAGGGGTGGGATTAATTCGGCGTAGTTGCCACAACAAAATTCAACGGAGATTTAATTGAAAAAGAAAAGCGAAAAAAACAACATTTAAAATTTGACGCATAGACTTAATGGAGACAAAATGAAATACAGAGCAACAAGAAGTAGCAAGCATCATTCGGGAAAAGACCCCCACAAAGTGAATGACACGAAACTTTTGAACGTGTTACTGGTCTCCCAAGTTAGAAAAGATACACGCACGCACACTCACACACTTACATACAAATTTCATTGCACCGCTAGCTACAAATATTAACGGTAAACGGCATGAATAAACAAACAAGTGAACGTACAAAGAACGAGTTACTACAATGCGCCAAGTGGCAACCATCAAAGTAGGCGGTAGAACGAATGAGTTAGTGTCTGACAGACAAAGAGAGAGAGAGAGAGAGAGTATTGTTGCAGTAGCATACAATATGAAGCTATCGCGTTGTAGTTGAGTCTCTCGTTTCGACATCACTGCCGTTCGCTTGAATTGTATAACAAGAATGCTATTTTTATATCATCGCTTAAGACGATGTCGAATCAACTCTCATTTACATCTATGAGATACAACAATTTCTCCACAACGACAACAGAAAGTTAAAACTATCAACAACAGCACGAGGAGTGCATCTAAATTGTTGGATTGTGCGTGTGTATTTGTACTCGCTTGTGTAAATGTTTGCTGTTATTATTACAACTTTAATTTAGAAACATTTCTTTATCCCAAAGACCAAAGTACCGCCAGAACTATTATTATATTTTGAATGTTTACAGATGTTTAGAATTTCAAAGTTTTTTCAATAACTAACCATACGAAATGTTCTTCAAAGAGGCGACTATTTGGCGCAGTGTAACTTCGGGTGCCGTCAGTCAAATACAAAATAAATTTCAGTCGAATCAAGTTGAACGCATTCAAGCGTTAAGGCTAATGGTTGCTAATTACAAGTCAAGCTGCTTCTTTGAATAGGAAAAAAAAACTTGGAATTCCGCTAAATTTCAATCAAAAGAACGGGACAAGAAAATCAAATAGAGTGAGATAGGCAAGATGGATGCAAAAAAAAAAGAAGGAAATTGATTCATTGTTTTACGGTAAACAACAAGTTCCAAACAATTTCGTCGTTCAGCTGATTTTGTCTATATTTATTCTCATTTTGTCAACTTACCTTATAGACTTGTCCATAAGTGCCATTGCCGACTACTTCAATGAGTTCGAAAATTCCTGCGGGATCCTGTAAGAAAAGCAAATACATAATTTGTTAATATCATGTTGTATAGGTATTTATTTAAACAAAAATTCACAATGCACTTTGTGGCAGTAACATACATAAGGTAAACGTCCCAGTCATGGATCAGCTAAGGAAAAATTTAATTTCAATTCGTCACTTTAACCTGAAAAAACATACATTCACCATGTTTGTTTTTTTTATTTGGACATTTAGTCTTTTAAGAACTAGATTCACACTCCACTATATTTATTATTATCCGTTTAATAAACAAATTTCGATTATTAATAATTCATTACTCTTTGTCCCAGTGATGGATCACTTGTCCCAGTAATGAATCGTCTTGTCCTAGTAATGGATCAGGTTGACAAAATAACGTTATTATTGCTTGATTATCAATTTAAGTTGATATTTAATGATTAAATATAAAAAAGTGAGGTATGAAGACGATAGTTATTGAAAAACTTCATGAAAAACAATTATCGAAATGTTTTTTCTTCTATTAATTTGAATCAAACTCCGCAGTGAAGCAAATTATAACAAAATGACACCATGACTCAAAGTGACATATGTGTCAAAAAGATCCCGTTTGTGAAAGAATATGAAACTTGTTATTGTTCGATGTACTGATTCATAACTGGGACATGATCCATTACTGGGACGTTTACCTTACATAAATACAATTGCAAAATGTTATTGTGTCTGTATGAGGAATCAATAATCGGAGCCAGGAATACTAATCTTATTTCAGAAACGAGTTCATTGACTTAATGAAAAATTGTGTACAAAACGGAGTAAACGAATTCAAAACAGAAATGTGGAATTTCTATTTTTGGGCAGCGAACAAAAACAAAGCCAAGAAGTACTTTTAAACAACAAACAGGAACGAAGCAAACATGATTTTTAACAGGTAAACATACATTTTTAATGACTGACAAAAATAACAACAATATATAACGCACACAAGTGCACATATACCACCAGAGAACAAAAAGGATTTGCTACCTTAAAAAACAATTGACGAAATCGAAGTGTCAATGGAAAAGGGAACGACAAAAATATATTAATCGGGTAAACTTTCAATAGAGAAAGTAAGTCGGCACTACTTTGCAGACATAAATTAAAAAACGAACCAGTATGGACGCTATATTCAGCAAGGCTAAAGCTTATATACTCTTCACGCACTTTCTTGTGCCATGCCCATTTTTTTGACTAATATATTTTCTCTTTATCTAATTAGCCTATATACCAATTTTCTTTGGTTTTGCTCATTGGGAGATATGCAAATGATTCATTTTGGCTTTAAGTAGGCGTAACTATGCCCATTTTTTGGTCATTATAGTTTTCATGCCTCTATAAAAACATAAGTGTGAAGTTTCAAGGCAATTGATTAAGAAACAAAAAATAAAAAATACAAACGACGTGAATCTTGCTTCTCTTCCTCTTCTTCATTTTGTATGGCAAGTACCAGTTCCAGTTGTCCGATCTCAATGAAACTTTGAGCCATTTAGTCGGACCAGGTAAAACTACTATGCTATAATTTCAGCCCTTTATCTCCCATACAACAATTCAAATTTTATTTTCTTCTTCATTTCGTATGGGGGCTACTAGTTCCAGTAATCCGATATGGCCGGTTCCGACGAATGATTCATCGTAATAAATTCTAAGACTCTGTGCAAAATTTCAGCTCGATAGCTTCAAACTGAGGGACTAGTTTGCATACATACAGACAGACAGACAGACGGCAATGACTAAATCATCTTGTTTTGTCGTCCTGATCAAGAATATATACATATACTTTATATAGTCGCAAATGAATATTTCGATCTATTACAAACTCCATGACAAAGTTATAATACTGTTCGTACGATAAGTTTTACATTAATTTATGATTCTTTTTTTGTTTTAAATTGTTTACTGTAATTGTTGTTTACATTGTTATATTACAAAGAATATATATATTTTGTAAAGAAATATGAAAACAAAAAAACATTTTACATATTTATAGTACTAAACTACACAATTCTTAGCTAAAATAGAGCCCTCTGAGACGTCCATAAATTACGTGAGGTTTTCTCTTCATATTTACACCCATCCAACCCCCTCCTCTAATTTTATCTCACATAATTTATGAACGACCCTTCGCTTTTAAAATTTGAGCGAACTCAAGATCAACACATTTTTTTTTTTTTTGTGCTAAGAAATTATATTTTCGCATTCCTAGCATTTTCATTCGCCTCCATATGTATTTAGTTATTGTTAAGCTCTGTTTACACTAGAGATTTTTTGTGTAGATTTAGACAAAAATCTCATGTCTACAAGTGTAAACACCCTGTAGATTTATCTACACAGTCTCTACAACAAATTTAAATCTACACAATGAGTAGAGTGTGTAAACAACTTTCAGAGTAGATAAAACAGCCTCGATTTGTGTCTACAAGTTTGTTAAGCAACAGAACAAATTTTTTTCTCTACATTGATATTTTCACATAAAAATTATATCAATGATTCATATGTCACGTTTGACACTTCCGAAAATTCGTCCCAATTTGGGAATAAGAATCAAAGGAAGAACAAAAACAAAGAGTAAAATGGCGCCTTCACCAAAAAAAAAAATGCGTGGGAAATGCGATTATGTGTATATATAGATATTATATGAATATTATTATATCAAATGACGGATGCGAGTGTACTGTTTTTGAATGTACGGTGTACCCATACTCAATAATATAAATAATTTGACAATGCCATTCTTCACAAAATTTTGGCACATAGCTGCGACTCCTTCCTTCAACTCCTACAATAACTGCTGGTAAAATCCAACGTTCTCAGCATTCCTAGCATTTATTTTTGCGATCTATGGTTTCTTCCACAATCGATTTTGATGATGCATATTGTTTCTGGCGCATTTCCAACTTTTCTAATTTTTTTTGTTAATTTATTTTTGGGAATAATTTTTTAATGTCAAAAATCAGTATGTCAAAAGCGAAACAGTAGCGCCCTCTATCATTATCTACATTCTGCTCGAAAGTGTAGTCAGTGTAAACACCTTGTAGATAGCAATGTAGATATTTTCCAAATTTATCTACTCGAAAGAAAACTTTCGTAGATTTTCAGTTCAGTGTAAACACAAAACGTAATTTATCTACACTTTTTGTTGAGATATCTACACAAAAAATCTCTAATGTAAACAGAGCTTTACAAACACAATATGCTCTCCGTTGAGGCAATTCGTAGTTTTCGAATTGCAGTTAAATGTGGGCGATCACGTTTTATCAACCGTTGACATAATACAAAAAAAATCAATAGAAAACCAGTAGAAACGCTATTTTCGGTCTTGACGAAGACTAAATACTCTTCAAGCCATTCTCCAAGTTTCACCCACATTTTTTCGTCGGAGTTTTATCTCTCTTTATCTTAACAGCGTATGTACAAATATTAATTGTTGTAACTCATTATAACTATGCAAATTTATGTTTTCAAAATAAATCTGTAGTTTCAAGTCAATTCATACGGAAACGGAAAAGATTTTTATATAAGGGCTAAAGGACTTTAAGTGACTAAAATTTAGTAACTCCAGGCATGTAAGGAGTTTTTTTTAACACTAAACCTACCAGGCGGGTCAAAATGACCCATTTTCAACTTTTGGACAGGATTTCTTTGAAAATAACATTGCCAAATTGCCATTTGCATTTATGACTTTTATTTAAAAACCAATTGAATGTGTTTTTCAAGATTTACTCAAATCTTGTTAATTTTATTTCCGAGTAATAAAAGTAGTGTGCTCTAACTACCGCAAGGGGTCAATTTGACCCGTGCATAGGATCTGAACCTCGATTTGTATTTTTTGTGGTAAAAAACCTCGAAAATATAAAAAACGAATCTTCGAGAACCCAAAAATTTTCAAAATAAGTGGTGATCATGAATAAAGTTAGCATATTATTTATTTGTTTACTATATTTCATTGAATCAATTCATTCAATTGAAGACAATTTAATTTTTTTCCTGTATTAGTTTTATGTTTTTTATATATAATATATTAACTATTTTGAACCGATATTTGAAGAATATTGTTCATTAAAGTACCATGTTGGCCTAATTGATATATTTTTCGCTATATATAGTAAAATATGCAAAATTCTAATGACGGGTCATTTTGACCCGCTGTGGTAGGAATAGGTATACATGAAATGTCGGTAGGTTTAGTGTTAAGAAACGAACAACTTATTTTTGTTCACTTTTCTTCTTCTTGTATAGAGCTTTACCAGTTTCAGTGGATCGATCAACCAATTATTTGACTGCACAAAAAAGAAAACTCTCTGCAAATTTTAAGGACTGTGGCTCGTATATCCCCAGTTGGACAGATGGATTCGACTGAATCAACATCCCGTGGTGATCAAGATTATATAAGTTTTATATGGTCTGTCATGCCTCTTTTGGGTTTTACAAACTTAATGACAAAGTTATAATACCATTCAGTGTGAAGAGTATAAAAAACTGATGTTATAAGTAGATAACGACATACGAATGAAAAATAAACCAATACCAACCTATAAACCAATTTTCATTGTTTTTGCTCATTGGGTACCGGAGATATGCAAATTATTGATTTTTGCTAGAAGTGGGCGTAACCATGCCCATTTTTTGGTCAAAATAGTTTTCATGCCTTCCTAAAAACATAAGTGCGAAGTTTCCAGTCAATTGATTAAGAAAAAGAAAAATGCTTTCCATACAACGACGTGAATCTTGGTTCTCTTCCTCTTCTTCATTTTGTATGGCAGGTAAGAGTTCCAGTTGCCCGATCTCAATGAAACTTTCAGGCATTTAGTGGGACTACTTAAAACTACTATATTAAATTTCAGCCCTCTATCTTACAAAATAAAAAAGTTTTCCATTATACGATTCAAGTTTTCTTCATCTTTCTATATGGGAGCTACCAGTTATAGTTGTTCAATCTCAATGAAACTTTCAGGCATTTAGTCGGACTATGTAGAACTACTATGTTTAAAATATCAGCACTCTATCATTCAAGTTTTGTTCACTTTTCTTCTTCTTTTCGTATGGGGGCTACCAGTTCCAGTGGTCCGATATGGCTGGATCCGACAAATGAGTTGATCATACAAATAACAAGTCTCTGTGCAAAATTTCAGCTCGATATCTTCAAAACTGTGGGAGGAGATCGTATATATATAGTCAGACGGACATGACTCAATCAACTCAAGTTGTCATCCTGATCAAGAATATATACACTTTATATAGTCGCAAGCGATTATTTCTATGTGTTACAAACTTCAGCACAAACTTATAATACTATTCACTAACGTGAAGAGTATAAATATTTCGAAAATGATGAAATCATGAAAATTTAAGATTTCAAAATGCAGAAAAATGCATGCGACTGCTAATTGAAATTCTTAACAAAAAACTTATCTTATCAGTATACTAAATAATGGAACCGAAAAAGCGAAGACTTAACGACGGAAATAATTCTTACAAGTTAATGCCATATGACATATTATGAATGTGCTTGTCTGTAGATTGGTAGTGGCAATTAATGAACGAAGAACAAAAAATTGTACAATTGGGTATCGTGTTTGTACATAGTAAATATATATATATATATATATGTACATACATCTCACAACGCCTACGCATGAAGTTTGGACACATTTATGGACGAGTCAAACTAAGCTGCCTGCACGCTCATGCCTTCTCAAACTGAAATGTCAGACACTAAAAATAACTTCAAGTCGCTTTAAGGACTCTGACCTTTTTATGTTGGCGAACACGTTTTTGTCTAATGACCTTTAAACGAAGTAGCAGCAGATGAAATGAACCGACATAAAAACAAGTAGAGATGATAATGTTACCCACACAAAAACGAAAAAACTGTAATATAATAATCTTCGCTTTAGCCGTAAAAAAAAGCACAGAACCTACACAAACTCGTAGAAAAACAACAAATCATATGCGGTGTTACTGTTTGCATCTTTTGCTGTTGCTTTTGTTGTATCAGGTCTCTGTTGTGTCTTCTTCTTCACTCAGTCTGCTTAAACTTTTATTTCGTCTCTTTTTATTACGGGACCTTCGTTTTAGCTGCTTTCCAATAAATAGAAAAAAACTTAAAAGAGACAAAAATACATTTTCTGCCAGTAATCAAGTAATCTAAACAATTTTCAGTCTTGTCTCGTCGTTGAATTCTTACATTCTTGAATCAACAAAGTCCACCACACCCCAAACAAACCGTACTACAAAAAACTCAACTGATGACTACACACACACATATACCACAAATAGTGACAATCACAGTAAAGAAAATCAGAGAGACAAAAGAAAAATGAACGCAAATTCTCAAGTCACAGAAGCAAAAGTTCAATTTAACCCAAACAGGGCGAAGGGTGTGTGTGGGTGGATGTTCATTCTTTTGAGTGTTGAAAAAAGAGTGAGAGTGTGAATGACTGAGAGAGAAACACAAATACGGTAACACTGAGTAATGGAACGAGAGAACGGTGAACGTGCACAGCAATTTTTCATTGATAAAAAAAAAGAAGAAAAAAACTGAGCAGACGAGAGCACAATGACACCGGCCGGAACGTGTGTGAACGAAAATAATATTGAGAAGTGGGTGATAAACAGGCGGTTTCTTTTTCTCGTATGCTTAACATTAATAAAGGGTATGAACGAATATAAAAAGGTGTTCTATTAATTGGTCTGTTAATGTAGCGAAAGCAGTTAATTTAATTGGCTAAATGAATAGAAATAATGAAATGAAAAAAAATATGTAAGTGACACTCTTACTTATTTAATATTAGTAAATAGATAACTATATACTTAAGTTCGGGGTGGTAAGCATAGATGCTTGTCAATCAACGCAACAAGATTCACTTAGGCCTTGCCGAAGATTAAAGACTCTTCCATTCCATTCATTGTTAAAGCATAATGGGTTCCAGATATAAGGAAATTATTTTGGCTATAAGTGGGCAGGGCCCAATTGTTTATCAAATGAGTCTTCAGTCAATTGGTTTAGAAACGAAAAAGTTTTCCAAACAACGACTTCAATTTGATTCTTCATTCGAATGTCTGGTAACAGTTCTAGTGGTCCGATATTAATGATACTTGTAGACATTTGGTTTGGGTACGTGCAACGACTATTTTGCAATTTCAGTTCCCTATCTTTAAAAACAAACAAAAAAAATTCCATACAATGACTTTAATTTTGTTAATTTTCTTCTTTTATATATATATTCACAGATAGACAGACACGTTTATGTCAGCTCGTCATGACGAGTTGTTGTGGTCGGAGATTACGTGAAGAGGATAGAAATTAAACATGGAAATAATACAAAAGTTCTAAAAATAAACAATTGAAAACTCTGAAATCAAAATAATTGAAGCGAACTTAAAAAAAAAAAAATGTATAATAATAAACTAACAAAACGAAATAAGCGTTAACAAAAAAAGCTACTGCTTAAATTCATGATAATGACCACACCTAGTCAACAATAATCAAAATTACAATAACAAAAATAACGAAAACATAAGCAAACTAAAAAAAAAAAAAAACACCAGTACAATAACAACTACAACAATACCAGCAACAAGAATACTTTACTTCAGCTACAGCCAGTGGCGTAGATTAAATAAGGGAATAAAGTGAACTGGCAACAACAAATGTACGCAGATGTTCCTAAAGCAAATCAAAAAGAAAACAAATTGAATTTTATAAATATTTAATCTTTAAGTAATGACAAATTTGTTGGACCCTTTTTTTAATAACACACGAAAAACGCCAACGAGTTATAACCTACTGAACACTACCGTAAATCCCACTGGGTCCCAAAACCACAACCATGGCGCATAAATTAAAAACATGACAGAGCGTAATTCATCATTTTACTTCACTATTTCACAGTTTTTTGTTCTTTTATTCGTAAAAGTTCACTTATGACATTGTTTCAATAACTAAAAACAGTATTCTACATTATTTATACCAGTTTTGTTTTGTATAAATTTACTTACCTTTAATGCATTCAAATCGATATCATCCAATGAACAATTCACTGATGGAGTAAGTTGTTGTTGCTGTTGGTGCGCCATTTTGATTTGTTTTTCGTGTTTTGTCGCTTTTCGCCTTTTTATGTGTTATATTCTTCTATGGCGCTGCTGCTCTTTCGCTGCGGCTGCTTTGGCAACTCCGCTTTGCGCACACAAACACAGACACAGGTACACTCACTCAACGACAACTCTGCTCTTAACTTCACTTCTTATTTGCTTTTACTTTAATTTTTTTACACTTTATTCACTTTTTGCTCTGATTTATTTCACTTTATTTCTTACACCACTTTAATTAACTTAAAGCATTGTTAAATAAAACTGTTTTTAACAAAAAGTTGATCGCAACAGCTTCGTTTATAAAAATGGGACAGAAGAAAAATAGAAAAAAAAAATTATTAAATTTGCATTCTTCTTCCTACACAGTACACGCATGCACACATATGTAATAAGGTGTTTCTGATGCACTTTGAAAGGGACCAGCGGCCTGCGGTGTGGCTGGCAAGCTTCAATACATAAAATTTTAAGCACTTTTTTTTTTATAACTTTATACCAATATAAAGATACAGATTAAATATTTCTTATTCCCGTTGTGAATTTTCAGCTTCTACTGACAGCACTCAAAGGCGGCGACGAAGTCGGCTGTTACATATATATACAAATACATACATGCACATATATATATAAGGTAGATAACTTAAACGCCAAGCAGAAAGAAGAAGAAACACAGCAGCAACAGAGAATATATTTTTTCTGTCGGTTCTTTACCCGAAAATCTGCATTGATTTCTACGCGTTTATCAACAATATATTGCACTCATTTTTACTGTTTTCTATTGATATCCTTGTTTTTTTTTCCTATCAATTGCACTAATGAGCTCCACTCCATTAATCAATCCACTCCTTTTTTTCATCAAATGCAGCAATCAACCAACCTCTTTCGTCGAACGTAGAAACAACAACAACGTAGAATACGAAACTCAGTCAATGTACGAAATGTGACAATAGATGGCGCAAACTCACAGAAACTCACCAGAAGAAGAAAAGCCCACATCTGGCGCAAACGAGCCCAAATTTGTTCAAAAGTGTCGCATTGGCGCAAAAGCGTCCTCGGCCGGAAGAAGAAGATAGACGGAAAACTGCCGTGAAATGGAGGAACAAGACATGTCACAAGGAAATGTAGTGCGACTTATGCCAAACCAATACTGCACTTGTGGTTCATAATGAATTTTAAAATGACTCAAATCTGTATAATTTCACGTGAAAATATCGCACAACTCACAAAACTTGATAAATTAAATAAATTAGGAAAACTGCAATGAATAATGAAGACAGGTATTTATTTTAGTGACAATTTCACGCAAAATAATTGAAAAAAGAAACTAAAAATTTTGAGTTGGAGCATGTTCACTTGAAATATATTGGATATTGAGTCATTCAAGCATAAAAAAATATGAAAAACAACGTTTCGCATTTGCGAGAAACGATAACGAGCCAGATTTACTCAAAAGTGACAAAGTTGGCGCACAAGTGACCGCGAAATTCTTCTTCTTTTATCGAAAGGGGTGGTAGAAAAGTTGCCTTTTTTTCTGGCAACGGGACATGTGCCATAGAGTGCACATGGGACATAGGACAAACCACCTCCAAAATTACCGTTTCATTGACTCAATCGCGTAAGGAAGAGGAAGCAGTTTGTTTACATTTCTTGGAATTGCAGTGCTGCCACTCAAGTTACATTTATTGCGAGAATGGAAGTCACTTGACGTATGTGCGCTCCAAATGTCAAGTGACATGAGATGGTACACCTGCAAGTCTCTAGGTACGTGACCGATTGTCTGAAGTCTAATTTACTCATCTCTTAGTAACGAATTTCGGATTTGAATGCGGCAGAGAGAAAACTCCCAAACGCAAAATCAAAACAAATCGCATTCAGTGTAGAGCTGGGAAACAACCGATGGCACTATCGACCTCTCTGAGCCACTATCGATAGTCTTTTGTCCCTATCGTTCCCGCTTTTATAAGTGTTTGCTAACTAGATTTTTAAAATGTACTAACAAAATGTACTAAATATACGAATTCGTAAATATAACTTTATGAATAATGTTAAAAATCAACAGGCTATTATTATTAATGGTTGGTTAATGTTTGTTAATGTTTTAAATGTAAATTCATGCCAAAAAATAATGTAAAAGTAACTATACAGGGAAATTTTAGGGTTTTTTGGAAGCACAATTTTCGAATGCAACGCTGTGGCAAAAATGTAAACAAACTGCTTCCTCTTCTGGTCCAACTGACACCGCATATGCATATTGTGTTGGCATATGTCGCGGTGCACTCCATTGGGATATTTCCCTACCCTCCATTTCGCGGTTCGCGATTTCTTCCTCTTGTGGTCGTGGACACTTTTGTCGCTTTTGAGTAAATATGGGCTCGTTTGCGTTTTTCCCAAATCCGAGTCATTTCGCGCCATTCTGAATTTCGAATTATTAAATTTTCATTCAATTAACTTAATTTTCATCAAAATGTCCCACAATACCAAACAACATGGTTGGGTTGTGAGAGACCCACAGACGAATTTAATTAGATGCAATGTAATTTTTAAGGTCCTATTCCTCGAGTCATAGAAGCTTCGAAAAGTTTGAAATTTTCAGTTTTAAAGACTGTTGGTTGCAGTTCACACATTGGGGTGGTAGACGATTGCGTTCAACACGGCGTATATCATCTAGAGTGTTCTCAGCCATGGCGTGTATTTAGCGGTTACTTCACCCGCAAAATACAGTATTCCATATTAAATACTATATTTTTATGCCAATATTTACTAAATATATAAATATGTAATATTTTGTCGATAATATCGATATTATCGAATAGGTGAAAAACATCGAAAATATCGAATATGGTCACTATCGATGTTTTCCCAGCTTTAGTCGAACGTCTTGAAAAATACTTCAACCGGTAATGCCACTTTTTCTTTTGCAGAGCAGACCAAATCGTCGTGAAAATAGAGGTGGAATATCGTCGATGCTAACATAAATGTCACAGAAGCAAAGAACCCCTCAAATCGCTAAAATTACCACGAAATCCCCCTAAATAAACATCATTATTATTAAAATAATTATGGGCTATGCTCCGATTTTCACTTTCACGAGAATTTTACGTTTTCGACTTAAATTCGTAAAAGTAAGTGCTCCGAAATTCGTAAAACGAACTTTTTTCTACGATTTCAAAATAATGTGGCATGCTTCGGTTCACAATTTTGTAAGAATTTCACGAATTTGATTGAAATTAGTAAAAGTCAGTGCTCCGAAATTCGTAAAACGACATTTTTTTACGATTTAAAAACGGGACCTTTTGATTTTACGGATTGAAAAGTAAAATTTCATCGATATGAATGCAAACAACCCAGTCGTAAACTGTCATTTAAAATTAATGTCAGTATTCGTAAATAATTATTGGAAACAGTTGTCAAACAATTGCCTTCTAAACAATCAAAGGGGACCTACTTTCGTCTAAAGCCATTCTCTAAATGAAGTTTATGCAACGCACCGTAGCTAGAATAGCTAAAGAGGAACAAATAGAGGAAGGATTGGCCATGTATTCCAAAGAAATTAACGATGGTATAGTCCACAGCACCTCAAATTTTATAGTAGAGCTTTGTTTTATGAAGTGCGAATGCCTCATAGAAGGTAGACTCATGAATGCAGATTGCTTATCAACCAAAAGAGATTTCCGACAAAGATATGGCAAATATAAGAAGCTGAAACACCACGGGCATATGAGGATGACAAAGACATTTAGCCATTTAAATAAACAAATGAAATGTACATAAGCTTAAAGATATTTTTACAAGTTGATTTTCAATAAAACATAAAGGTCTCTTGGCCAATTTAACTCCCTGCAATACATAGGATATGTTTGTCATGTTTATCCAACGGCAGTGATAGTATAATAAAAATATATATTTTCTTAAGCCAAATTCATTGTTCGCAGATTTTGCGTCCTTTTTTTTCGTCACGGCAAGCAAATTGCAAATATAAACGGCATTGTTATCAACAAATTGCTTTATTTTCGTTAAATTCCTGCGAAAGCTGACGGTTTGCAAGCTAGTGTACTAGCTTATAGTGCCAGGTTAGCAGAAAGACAGCTAGTGATCCGCGTGGATATCTTAGCGTTCGCTGAGTTCGAATGTTGTTTGGTTTTGACAATAGAAAAATTTGGTGCTCTGCCGAATTTTTTCCATTAATGTTGTTTACTTTTTGAATGTCACAACTGCTTTACAATAAATATTTGACATATAACCAGAGACTTACATTTTTCGATAACTCAAAAGTTACGGATTTCGGAGCACACAGAATTGAAATCACGTGAATTTCTTGAAAACGTAAAACGCAAAAGTAAATGGAATGTAATTATTATGTATTTAATTATTGATTTATATTTTTTTCGCACAAATTTGCTTGAAATTTTTTCTTAAAAAGTCCTAACGAAGAGGTCATTGGAAATGTCTTCATTAAAGCTGGTCATCCAGAGTCGAATTTGATCGTCGATTTGTACGTTTTGCTACTAACGATGAATATATTCGTAGCGAACATCATTTGCTTCAAGAATTTGAACTTTCAACATCAAACAATTGTTTTTAGGGGACGTCCATAAATTACATGGGATACAATTAGGGGAGGGGCGTTCATCGAACATCTCACGTGAACTTTTTAGTCCATTAATACAAAATTTTTTTTTCAAAATATTAAGCAAAATAAAAAAAAACAAAATACAATTTTTTTTCAAAATGTTAAGCAAAATCTCATGAGAGATACCAAAGGAAGGGTTTGTAAAAATCTCACTAAGTCTCATTAAGATGGGGGAGGGGTCTAAATTTATAGAAAAAAAACTCACGCAGTTTATGGACGTCCCTTTATATTCGACCCTTTTCGTTTGCCACATCGCAAGTCCACTTCTACAACAAATAATTAGCTTTTATAATTAATATTTTGACATTATCGTGTATATAGTCTTACTACAACGATGTTAACTCTCTCAATATTATTTTCAAATGATCTTCGTGCGAACATTGCCATCCATAGTCGAATTTGTTCGATCAAACACAGTCAAGATAGAATCATTTCTATTTTCCTCGAACACGAAATTTGGACATGAACACTACCACCAATGACGAATATTTCGTCAAATCGAACACGTTCGTCGAACAAATTCGAGTGTGGGTGGCCTGCTTAAGACGAAAAAGGCTTATTTTTTCTGTTCCTAAAATACCATTATTCTTATAATGTTATCAACTGGCCATTTAAGAGAGTGTTACGGCTTAACTGTGTTTTAACTTGCCTAAAATACGGCTGAGACCGAGTCAAGGACAGAATGGAGGAACAAGACAAATCCCCAGAGAATGCAGTGTGACATGCGCTAAACCAAATTGGTGCAAAGTAAGTGCTTGTTAGCCTTGTAGTTTAAACGAAATCAGCAACAAGAAATGCAAACGAGTGAAATTGGCAGAAAAGTGTTATGCCAATTTCATTGAAACGACACTACAGAGAGAGTTGATTCGGGATATGTCACAATGTATTTGGTGCAGAGAAGTGTTCATCCAATTCTTGCTATTGGTTTCCCTTTTTTGTTGACTGACGTTGCATTGATGTGACCTATGTATGTCGTGGTATGTTCGCTGTTTACAAGGGAGCTAGTCCCATTTTGGTGCCGATTCTGCTTCTTCCATGCCTTCTTCGACTCGTTTCCGTTTTCACTAAATCATCAATTTAAGTTTAGCGCCATTTTGGAAATTCAAATGCAATTGGAATTTGTGCGCCACTCGAATTTTATGACAATTTTTGGATGAAACCTGAATTTTTATCATTTTCTCTTATTATACCCTGTACACATACTGTGTATCGGGGTATATTGTGTTTGTTTGAGCGAAATGTATGTAACGCACAGAAGGAGGGCAGGGGGACCCTATAAAGTATATACATATATTCTTGATCAGGACGAGAAGAGAAATTATTTAAGCCTGTACGTAATTAAGAAAAGTACGACCCTAAAAATACAAGTATACAAGCTCAATGATAACACATCTTTTTTTTTTGAACACACACCGGATTCCGTTAGGCCGACAATTTTTAAATTACCATAGCTTCAACCGGTAATGCAACTTTTCTTTGGCAGAGATGACCAGATCGATTACAAAAAACCATACACCTTTAACAAAGACAATTGAGTAACAAAATTAATAAGCGCCAATATCCCTTTTTCTATGGAAACAAATATAAATTATGTGCATAATTTGAATTCAAATAAAAGGCGATAAAAGTCTGGTCGCATAATGCTGTAAAAATTTTACTCTGATTTATATGTATTACTTCACATTGGAAAATATGCTATCCATTTTTATACCCTGTACACATATTAGGTATAAGGGTATATTGTGTTTGTTTAAAAGCGAAATGTATTTAACGCTCAGAAAGAGGGCAGGGGACAACAAAAAGTATATATGTATATTCTTGATCAGGACGACAAGAGAAATTGATTGAGCCATGTCCGTCCATCTATCCTCACCAATTGTTCTCGGTTTTGTGCCACGCCCTATCAGCTCCGCCCACTTTTTAAAAACGCTGTGACTCGAACACCCGAAGAGATACAATCATAAAAGAAGGTGTGTAGACTCAGTATGCTCTACAAAACTGCATACCATAATTTTCCCCCTCCGTTTCATTTTCCCTCCCCCAGTTGTTTTCTATAATTTGCTATATTTCCAAAACTAATAGAAGAAAATTCCACATTTTTTTACCGATTTACTTGATATTTTGAACACTATTTGAAAAGGCGATGTCAAATCAAAATTATTTTTATAGATTTGGGGTGTGGCACCATGGCCTACCGTGTGTCCTTACTGATTCATGTTAAATAAGAGTATTTGCTTTGGTTAAAATTAAACTGCAGCCAAACTGTTGTCAAACTTCATTTTTTCCCACTGTTTCAAGCTATTTAGAGCAATTGCGATTGTTCACATGTCAAGAAAAATCTTCCTGGAGGAATTATGGCCATTTAATGAATGTCTTTAGCTGTTTCTTAAAATTTTTTATTGATGCGAAAAAATATGATTCCGACCCACAGTAATTCAAAAATTTATGGCGATGACAAGTAAAACCTACCACAAATTCATTCTCTGTTTTTATGGGAACTTTTGTGTCTACATACAACATCTGACAACATACATACGTTAATTTAAGTAAAGACGCCACCCCTCATGTAAATTGGGTATATAACAAGTAGAGGGCCATTCAATGGTTACGTAAGATGATTAAGGGGTGGGAGCATGCCATACTTTTTCTTACAAATGGGGGGAGGGAGTCTTGATACCCCTTACGTAAGATCCCAAAAATGTCCACAATTAAGATTATACTTTTTTTTAAAAACGCGAATCTTTATTTAATTTTTCTGAGTTCGTTTCGTCTAAAATCTGATGCACCAGCCGCTTAAATTTTTTACATTTTGTTAGCGCTTTTTATACGATTTTCTAAAACCTGTAAAACCTCTGCTAGATCTGAAATTAAAAAATTTCGATTGAACTGAGTCAAGACACTTGCCTTTTCAAGCGAACATAGGCAAAAGTATATCTTAGATATATCCTCCTAGAGCACATGACACTTCAAGTGAACACTGACACTTCAAGTGAACACATGCCACTAATTTGATTCAATGTTATTTTAGAATGCTTTTGGCCATAATTGAATACTTATTTCAAGCGAACATACATTCATTTTAACCATTAACCGCCGTATTTTAGGAAATGTCTTAGGCAAGTTAAGACACTGTTAAGCCGTAACATCCTCTTAAATGCCAGTTGATAACTTTTTAAGGAAATGGGTATTTTAGGAACAGAAAAAAAGCTCTTTTCGTCTTAACGAAGACTTTTTCTAATACCTGCTCGCGAGGACGTCTTAACAAAGATTTTAACGCAAATGTTTGCGAAATTAATATAAATTGGAAAAGTATGACTTTTTTCAATATTAATAATTAAATAAATAATAATTTTCTTATTACATTACTATTTTGAATAATTATATTCACTTCTACTCATTTTGCAAACATTTTGTTTTCATAAAATAATATAGCAATGAACCCACATGATCATGAGAACTCAATAATTGAATTTGATTAATTATTTGTTTATATTATTGCAGTTTTATATTTTTCAAACCAGAAAAACAAAAGCAATTGTAAACATGAATGAACATTAGGTAGGCCTATGTTCCATTACGATACACGGCACATATGCGATTGTGTCAGCTATCCGATTGCTGTGTCAATTGTGTCAGTGAACAAGTGTCAAAAGTGACGCACTTGTATCTCAAAATGGAAGAAGAAGACGAGACGAATGAAACATGCCAGATGCACTCATGGTCATTTGAGATACGCGAAAACATAAGCAATGTCAATATTTCATGTCGAACTTAACATACGCTTAACATAAATTTTTCATACTGTTATCTCAAAAACAGCTTTCGAGTTAAAAAGAGCTATCGATTTAAGAGATTGTTGCCTAAAATACGGAAATGCTTAAAATCTCCTTTAGAAATGTCTTCACTGATACATTTGTATCAACGAAGACATTTTTAAGACATTTCCTAAAATAGGGCGGTAAAATACCAAAAGGATTAAAATCTCCTTTAGAAATATCTTCGCTGATACATTTGCATCAATGAAGACATTTTCTAACGATTTATAATTCTATAATTCTGTCGCTCTCAAGAGTCGTGAGGTCACCATCTGGCGAATTTAGCTGGTGAATTGCCTGAAACGTAAACGTTCATTAAAACGTTTCTTTGACAAAAAAACAATATTAAAACAAAATCGTCTTACGTAATTAATAACGTAACGACATAGTTTGACTACGAAATCGATTACACGGATTTTCGATTATTCGGAATATCCCTTTTTTTAATTGGTTCGGATAATCGAGATTCTACTGTACTCTCTGATTTTAATACACTTTGTCTGGCTCAGCAGTAACTGGTGGACAAAAGATCGCTAAGAAATGTCGGCGGATGTTTGATAGAAATTCAAAACGGAAAACGATTTTTATCAACCATGTTATCCGCTTGGTTATGTGATTAGTAGACATTTTTCGAATGTGAAGGTTTTTGTCAAGGGAGTTGGTCATGTGATTAGTAGATTTTTATTCGAATGTGAATGGACCAAAGAGCGAAATTGAGAGACCCCCATGATTTCTGCTAAAATTGAAAATGGAAAATTTTTGCCATGAGTGGGTACATTTGCAAGTCTCTAGTTTGGTATCGTCGATACCGGCGAGCACATGCCGATTCTGTCATGTGTCCGAGCAAAGTTTGTAGATTAGATATAGTTATAGCATAACGTATGTTCGCTTGAAATGACAAGTGTCGTGAGTCAGTTCAATCGAAAGTTTTTTTTTTTTTTAACTAGCAGATTATTACAGATTTTAGAAAATCAATAAATTGTTTGGACGAAACAAACTTAGAAAAAATTAAATAAAGATTTGCGTTTTAAAAAAATGTATAATCCTAATTGTGCACTTTTTTGTGATTTTACATAAGAAGTATCAAGTATCCCCCCATATGTAAGAAAAAATATGAAATGCTTGAACCCTCTCCCGCTTCTTAATCATCTTACGTAATTATTAAATGGCCCCTTACCAGTTACATAAATTCCCAATTTACATGGGTAGTTTTGGCGTGCGGCGTCTTTTTAGTTAGGTGTTGTATGTAGAGATAAGAATTCCCATAAATACATGGCAGTCGTGACGAATGAGTCCGGATAATCGAAGATCCGAATAATCGAGGTCCGGATAATCGAAAAGTCACTTTTTTTCTGCATGTGGCTACTAACGCCCTTATTCTGGCAACTCAATCAAAAATTGTGCTGATAGAGGAACAGCAATTTGATAGAATTTTATTCGTAACAGTGACTAATACAGTTGCACTAACTTGTGCATACTTGCGGCGAATTATTAATGACAATTCAATTAGAAAATTGTGTGTTGATAACCCGGCTAGCTGCTGCCAAAAATTCAGCGAAAGTTTCGTTGGAAAGAAGTAAATTCATACACGATAAATTTGTAAAACCATAAACGCTTTTTGTCAATACTTGAGATCGCTGCACTCATCTACATCCAATAGCGATCTTACTTAACGCATTTTGTGGTATGTAAACCTCAACAATACAATAAGGCCGGGAACTAAGACAGCTTAGCTGTAAAGTGGTCCCTTGGGTCAGCTGGCAAAAATACGCCAGTCAGTTCTGCTTTTGTTGGTTCACATTATCAGAGTGCGAACAGCATGAAACACCATGAAGACACCTGAAGCACAGAACAGAACGGAACGGAACAGAAACGAACAAGTGTGCAGCGTCAATCGCCGTTGGCTAACAAATAACGATCGTAAATTTACAACAAAAGCCTCGCTCACGGCAAACAATGTCGCCGCGGAACGATCGCTTAATGCCCTTTTGAATGTGGCCAAGAATGCGAGAGCGAAAACAGATGCGAGATCGATCGTAAATTTCAGGATTTTCAGCAGCTTTGCCGCCGTTTTATGAACTATTTTGATAGTCGCAATTGAGACGGACATTTTATGAGGGTGCTCTTAGTGGCACTGGTTCTGGTTCTGGCTCTGGCTTTGGGTCTGGGTCTGTGTCTGATTGTGGCTCATGTGGGAGGTTTCCGCAGCGAGCGTTCGGCACCTGTGCACTGCGACTTTTACTGCCGCTGTCGATGTCTCACATTTCACATTGGAATTCTTTCCTGGTCGCGTTCTAATAAGTTTCGCTAAAACAAAAATCGATTTTCGGCTTCATTGATTCGATTCATAAAAGCATTTGTCGATCATGTATTGTGTTTGCTCAATGTGTTTCTGCGTTTGTATGTGCCTTTTAGTATGGCACAGGAAACTCCAACCAACTCACATTTGAATATTTTAACTTGATAGATCCAAGCCTCAACCCTTGCCCTTGCCTTACTTACTTATCTGCCTCATCATTACCATTGTCGCTCATCATTATCAACAGCAGCGGCACCAGCAGCGCTTGCATTCAACCATTTCATTCATTCAGTCAGTCATTCATTTATTGTCTTCGTTTCAACTAAAAAAACAAAAACAATTTACTTAACCGTGTAAATAAAAATGCGTAAAACGATTGAAAATTCAGCGCAGCGGCTAGTAACTTCAGTCAAGTTAGTAGGTCCGTCTGTCTGTCACTACAACCATTCATCCATAGAGTCTCATCATACTTATTCAGATACAAAGATACTTTGCCTGCGTTCGTTGTTTGCACAACGCCGTGCGTCTTCTGTCGCCGTCAGTCGACGTCGGCCGTCATTTCCCCAACATTTTCCATTTCCATGTAATTTTTATTTGTGTCATGCGTCGTTTTACGTTGGCTTTGTTTTCGTTTTTTGTGACTGCTCTGTCTGCTCATCTGCTGGGAAAGTAAAACAAAATTTGAATTTGACTTTCAGTTTTTCGAATTTTGTCGTTTTGTTTTTGTTTTTCACTTTAGTGGCACTGCAATGAAGTTCTGCTCTATTTCGAAATGGTTTCCAATTTTTTTTACACTTTGTTATGAAATTATTTCTATTGAAACTAAAGAAGAGTTCTGTAAAACGGAATTGTGCGAAGAGCTTTGATTAAGTTTTGAAATTAAATTGAATTTCGTGCAATACAGTAATATCCCGGACTTACGCGTTAGGTGGGTCCGAGCGATTGCCGTGTAAGTCGAATTCGCGTAAGTCGGGGTTCAGCTTTGCATATAAATACATAAAAAGTATCTTTAATCGGGACCAGAGTTTGAAGAAAACAATAATTTAGAAGAAAAATGTTTAATAAAGTGCAAGACAATAAAACAGTTTACATTGTTATGAATAAAGTAATCTAAATGGAAGTTATTTTGTTGTTGAAAGCATCATATATTCTAAGTTTTTCTTCTCCTCACGCAAAATATCCCCGTTTTGTTGTAGAAACGCGTTCTTCATTAGAATCTAGAATTTGTGACCCCTTTTCAATTGAATTGAGTCCTTCTGTTAAGTTTGCAATGGTCCTTTGATTTACCGATTCAACTGGGTCCAGCGAATCAGTTGGTTCAATGTCTTGCTCGTGCTCACGCATTTCTATAACCTCGTGTGGGGTAGCGTAAGTCGGGGTACTGTATTTTGCTTAGATAATTTCGCATTCACACTCGCCAGCCCTGGCGTCGTGTGATTCTTGTGTGTGTGTGCGTGTGTGTTTGTGTTATAAAATACTAAAATGAGATCATAATTCAAAGCTTATTGTCCAACTGCTGATAAGGGCGTTGGGGAGCGCACTTATCAGCACACACGGTCAAAAACGCAATTTCAAAGTTAAAGCGAATTGAAATCAGTACCAAAACTAAACTCAAGCTGCGAAGATGCTGACACGCGTGTTTCTGATTGCGCTCGCGCTCACCTTGACGCTCTCCATTTCGGAGGCCTCCGTTTCACGGGAGCAGTTCCACAAGAGCGCGGCACATCCCGGCAAGTGCTTCATCGATGGCCATGTGCTCAAGGTTGGCCAAACCATCAAACATCCGCTGGTGAAATGCGCCGAGATCACCTGCGTGAACAGCATTGGTCTGACAACTATCGAGAGGTGAGTTTTTCAGTCCGAAAAATATATGCTGGAACGCGCAGACAAATTCAAATTCTTTTGCAGCTGCGATCCCATCAGTGCGCTGCCCCCACCCGCAACGTTGCTGAAGAACTACGACCCCAAGGATGCCGCCAACTGTCAATGGGAAGAGGAGCTGTACGATACATCGGCGCCATATCCCAAGTGCTGTCGGCGCTACTTCAGATGTTTGGCCTAAGTGGCCAAGAGCAGCGAGCAAAACTCAAAACTCAAATCCAAAATCAATTTCCACTTTGATTTATAATAAAACACACAGCAAACCGATGCCAAGTGATCTATCTAATTTATGATGGATTCGCATTGAGCGCGCAATGTGATAAGCTCTAATGCATGACAACATGTCGAAACGAAAACAAATGAAAAAGCAAATAACAAAATCGCTTCCAGCGATTCAAACAATAGAAAAGCCGCGCTTGAACCTCAACCTTTGCTGTCAGTTCGGTGGTTCTGTTTCTGCTACTGGCTTTTGATCGCGTCGCTGTTACTGCCACTGCCTCTGTTCTTGTTGTTGTCGTTGTCGCCACCGCCGCCGTGACATTAACGGCGTCACGCAGCATCTTTCAGCAGCGCCACACATGACTTCGGATACAAGTTCGGATTTTAATTTTGATTTAATGACCTTATCCATCACGCCTGGCTCAGCTGTCATGCAGCTAATCGCGATCATTAGTCACTCACACACTCACACAGTCACGCAGACACTACCTCACTCACTTGAATCGCTCTTCGAATACATCGTTTGACAAATTCCGCTTTTATCTGCCACTTGGTCGCTCAACTCAAACCGACGCAGAGCTCGGCCAGAAGTTGGTACTCCTCTGCTGTTTCTCTCGCCACATTAGCGTTCAAATGACTCTCACGTGTTGTCTGAAAAGCCCGAAATTTCGTTGTTTATTCATCCTTTTTTTTTTTTTGTTACAAGTGAAAATTTTCGCCTAACGTTTATTTACGCTTTGCGTGTCGTTTGCAATTTTCAGCTTAATTATTCTTGTCGCTCGGTTATGAATTGTTGCGTGGGTGTTTGTTGGCTTGTGGGCAAAGGATTGGACGGCATATCTGCGCTGCTAATGTCCAATATCCGCTGTCCGTCAGTTATGCAAATTTTTAACATTACTCTTGTATTAAAATGAATGCGCTCGTAAATTAAGCGCAGACGCAGGACATGGTGGCGCGAAGGCAGCGGCGGCGTGAACACGAAAGCTGATAGTGCCTCCTCCAACGGCAAAGCTCTCTATGTATGTGTGTCTCGGCAATGTTTTGTGTATACATATATACACATTGTGTGTGTGTGTGTTTAAGACATTATTTGTCCATTTGGGCCAATGTCCTTTTGTGCTTTCGTGGATCACGGCCCGTGTCGTGTTTCGCCTGCATTTCCCGCCCTCCCGCCTGCCGCCCACAACGCTCATCATCATTGCTCGTACGCGTTCCGTCTTGCCTGGCTGCCTTGAAAGCTTTTCTAGCACATGTCAAATGCTTTTCCAGGCATACAACAATACAAAGTAACATCAATATTCGCGTTTTGTGGCATTTTGCTGTCATTTTCTACCAACTTCTTCGCCTTCCATTCTTTCCATTCTTTCCGTCATTTTCGTTTGTCGTTCGTTCGTTGTATCCTTCTGTCCTTCTTGCCCAGCGCACCCGTCTCTTTCGCTTTTGTTTCCTTGTAGCACATCGAATATAATACTCTATGGCGTATCATCATAAAAATGTTCAATTAGTTAATGAAAAATTTTCCAATTGGCGTCGTCGTCGTCGTTGTCGTCTACGTGGAAATTTATGCTCAAAACGCCGATTTATGTCGCATTCACATTCATTTCGTCGAATTCCCTGATTAGTCTTGGGAACATTTCTCAGTAAATTCACAAAATTTCTCAAAAGGCATTTTGCTTCCACGTTATCGATGAAACTTTTCCAATTTATTGGGTTCGCGTTGTTATTGATTCCGTCGATAGTTATGGAAATTTTCGGCGATTTTTTTTATTTAATTGTCTTTTCGGCTTCGGTTTCGTTTTCATTTCACTTCATTGTCGCACTCAGCGTTTTTTAGGTTTGGTTGTCTTTTTTTTTGTGAATTTCGGTTTATGATTTTATTGATCGCTTTTTCGCATTCAATTTTTGTGTTTAATAATTTATCAATTTTTTTCTTCGCCTTATAAACTATTGTTTTTGTTTTTAATGATTGTGTTGGCGTCATTACAAAAAGAAGGTTACGTTTCGCCTCTTCGCTGCTTTGGGTCTTTGGGCTTCAATTTTCAAAGTAATAATTGAAATTTTAACTAAAAAGTTGCATAATCGACTTGTGTGTGTGTGTGTGTGTGAGTGTTTGTGTTGGTCTAATTAGCGTAGGAGGAAGACGCTTTCTCTCATGCAGCGTGCGCTTTTGTGTTTCGATTAATTACATTAAATGAAATTAATTTTATTTCAATTGCAAACCAAAAGCGAAGTAAATGAGCAAAGAAAAGCAATTGTAGGCCGAAGTTAACATTATCGATTGCAGTCGATTGCGCTTGGCTTCGAAGTGCTTGAAGAAGCGTACATGAGTGTGTATGGCGCAGGGGGAGGGCAGGTGTGTTACACAAAATAAAAAAAATAAAAAAAAAACATGCTGAGTAAGCGTTGAGACCCGCTTGAACTGCAGAAGAAACTCCTTCATTTCATTTGATTTCGATGTTTGAGTGGGCTCGAGGTGATTAACGCGATTATAGAAATGATGTTTGAAGACACAAAGCCAAGTGATACACAACAACAGCAACAACAGCAACAACAACAATAATCAGCAATAGAACGAACGCTTGCCTGAAGTGGCCTGAAGTGTTCGCACTTGGTCGTGGTCGTGGTCGTTGTCGTTGTGGCAGATGAAACGCGCTCGGAGCTGCGCTTTGTTGTACACGCACTCGCAGTCGATTAAGTTGACAGCTGATACACTCAGTATGGCAATATGGCAATGCTGTTGATCATGATGGCGGTGCTAACTGTGCCGCTGATGACGATGATGCTGATGACGATGCTGTTGACGATGATTATGATAATGATGACTGTGATCTTGCTGTGCGCACGCGCTAAATGTCAAAATGCTGTCTGTCTGTCCGTCTGTCAGTCTGTCTGGGGCACGCACTGTGCATGTGAGTGTGTTGGTGTTGTTCAAACTAACGCCAAGCCGCGCTCCAACACTCCACTTCGTCTCTGAACACAGCCTCATGTGGGGCACAACAACGCAAGCCCACTTTGTGTTCGTATCTTACAGATACATTTACAGACAATCGCAGTCATTTACGCTTGTGTCGAATCATTCAATTCATGGCAGCCAACGCAAAAATTTTTAGCTCGTTTTGGCCTCAGAGGTGTTGAAACTATTTGTAATTGTTAATTGTCTTTCATTTTTTTCTGCCTCTGCCATCTCTTTCGCACCAACGAGCGCAGTTTCCTATTTGCTGTGTGACATATAGGCGAAGTTGGTGTGTGTATGTGTGTGTGTGTGTATCTATGGCGCTTGTGCCACTTTTGCGCTGATGACCATTTTTTAAGATGTTCTGCAAATAACAATAATAACAATAATCTTTCATAGCATCGCACAAAACACATAAACATTTGTTTGCATTGCAAATGCCAGCGCAGATACGCAGATAAATGCTCGTGCTGTTGCAGATACTAATGCGATTAGCATGCTCAGATGGATTTGCATAAAATGCACAATAACAAATCCGCGCAGTTATTTGGGTTAATGTTTGCCGTAATTGGAATTTTAATTGAGTTGTGAATTACTCGCGCGAACAACAACAACAAGACAAAAGCGCACAGATAAATCACACCCTTTGATTAAATTAATATACGTCCTACGCAACAACGTCAAAGCTTCTGACGCTGAAGAAGTGGGAGAAGAAGAAGAAGCAGAAGCAGAAGAAGGCAACGTGTGCGACTTCAAGCGAAATTTAGGAAAAGTGTCGCCAACGTCATCGTTCGGTCATTTGGGATTTTAATTACATAAGCGCGTGTAATGCACTCAAAGCAGACAACAACAACAACAACAGCAACAACAAAAAGTCAAAAAGAAAAGGCTTTCATTCTGGGAATGTTCGTTGCAGCGAACAAAACAAATTGCTTGGTAATCGCCGCAGACTGACAAAAGATCAAAATAAATCAATTATTCTCAAAGCGCAAGAGGCTCGAGCCGATCTGAGCCGAGCTGTGCCGCTGGGACATGCCACTTGAGTCGCATAATACGAAAATAATGTCCTTTTATCGCATTTTATATGCTGCGACAAAAAAAGAACAAATCAAAAGAGACGAAATAAAACGAAAATAAACAAACAAAGATCAAGACAAGTGCTGAGTCGCTGTTTTTTGTGTTTGTTGTTTTGTTTTTATTTTGGAGAATTTCTCTTGTGAGAATCAATCACTGATGGAGCAGGAAAGTGCATAAACTCAGCTTCAAACCACAATGTATCGCTTCGAATTTATTGTTACTCGAAGAGCAAAGAATCTGAATCTGCGTTTGAAATGTGAAATGTATCTGTGCGATACGAAGCGCAGCGACGCGATTTCAGTTTTAAGTTGACACACTCATCATTAATCATGCGCGTTGATAATGTCAAAGTCGCATCGAGTTGAGTGTAAGAGCGCCGTAGGTCAACGGTGGCAGCACGATTTCTTAAAACACTATCACATAATTTGTATCTGTACTCAATAAAAAAAAGTGCATGCGCATCAATCGCTAAAGGGAAATCAATTTTGAACTTAAAAATCGTATTTGTACGTTATTTGTCAAAAGTCGTGCGACACTTGACACATTTCGCTTTAATTGCCATGCCGTATGCAGCAAAGTTTATTGCTAGTCGTAGATACTTTCGAGTGGTTGTGAAACGATGTCAGTGCAAGGCAAAAATGCGTAACGAAGTAGTCGAAGAAGTGTTGTCTAAGCAAATAGACCAATGGCAGGCAAATAGTCGAGAGACAGACAGACAGACGGACGGCCAGTTAGACAGATAGAGAGACAATCAGCTTAGATACAAAGATACAATGTTGGATTAGTGGTAGTGTAATGTTTGCGTTGGCAGCAGAACTTGGCACACTTGAGAGCCGTGCCGTGCCGTGTTGTATTTAACGTAAAGTCAGGTAGCTAACATAGACGAGTGAGTATCTACGCTGGGCAAACATATTTCACTGGTGTGCACTAGATACGAAGCTACTACCACTACAGCTACAGTGGCATTATAAACGACGCACACACACACACACACACACACACAGTGACAATTATCAATCCAACGTTTTGTTACTCTAACTAAGCAAAGCGCAGCGCATAGTATCTTACTATCTATGTATCTGTCAGTCTATCTGTCTGTCTGTCTGTCTGTCGGCTGACTTGTGTCTTTACTGCCATCAAAGTAACTCACCTGCGTAGCTCGTTTCGCATGCGTTTCTTTACTTAACTTTATTACTTTTCTGTTTCTGTTTTTGTTTTTGTTTTTCTTTTAGTTTTTCTTTTTGTTTTCATACATTTTGTATCTTGTATCTCGTCTCGTCGCGTGTATCGCAGCGCGCACACACACACTCACCCGCCGGCTTACTTGCTCGCTCGCACGCTCACTTGTTAGCACATTCGCTCGTTTGCTCACGCTTGTGTTTGTAGCTCGCTCGCCGATTGGTCGCTGCCGGTGGCGTCGTGCCATGGCCACACCTCTGTTTGCCTCAATTTGACTGTTTTCGCCTTATATAGACTAACGTTAAGTGTGACGACGTCTCGCACCACCGCAGCAACGCAAGCGTTAATGGCACTAGATACATTTTAATGGACTATTGTATATGTGTGCGTGTGTGTGCGTTGGCCTGAGGTTCGCTTTGCGGAGGATGCGCTAAAAAATGGTTACTCGAGCAGGTTGCGTGTCTGAAGCTAATTTTTCGCCGCTTGCTTGGGGATTTTTGGGGTAATTTCTTTCGAGGCGGGCTTCGCCAAGTGGGCGCTCTTTTATTGATTTCTTACGTCGTTTCCTTTCCATTTTCCATTTTCTATTTGCTTTTTTCCGCTGCAACATAATAAAATGTCTGCGGTTTGCCGAAAAGTAAAATTAAGTTGTCGAAACTCTTGAAAAACTATGCAAATTAAATACAGTAGAAACTCGACTATCCGGATCAATTAAAACCAGGGTATTCCGGACAATCGAAGATCCGTACAATCGAGGTCCGGTTATCGAGAAATGCCCAAAGAAACTGTTAAAAAGTTACTCAATTTCTTAAAATGGCGAAGTCAAATCTCACTCAGAAAAAAACTCTTCTACGCTGACTCAGACTCAAGTCAGGCTCGAACTTACTCACTCCAAATCGACGATACAACAAGTTATTCGAGCGCTCGCTCGCTCGCTCACCTGACAAGTTATAAGAGCGCAAGATCGAAACTGATCGCCAACCTGAGCGTTGGATAAGCGCTGGAGAGCGTGTTCAAGATCGGTTCGCGACGTGCGCTCTTGCACATACAACAGCTGACGTTGTTGTGCTCGTCTAACAGCGGCCAAGTGGCAACAAGAGGCGACAAGAGTTAAGTCAGAGCCATAAAGTCGTTTGGTGAGTGTCAAACAGCAACAACAGCAACAACAACAACAAAAACAACCACTGACATGAGCGTTGAACATTGCATTGGCATTTGTGTTGGCGCGGCGCGGCGCGGCGCGACGGCAGCGGCGGCGGCTGCGAAACGACGACGACGACGGCTAAAAAACAAGGTTCGTCCGCGTTAAACCTTCGCTTGGCCAATCAGTAAAACTCGGTTCCCGCTAGTGAAAAGTCACGAAGCAGCGCCCAAGCACGGCAACACGGAACGGTAAAAACGAACATTGTCGTCGGCACACAAAAACAAAAAACGCTCAATAAGAAAATTCAAAACGAAACTTGCCTATTAATCCAATTGGAATTGCTTCGATTGTCGTTTCGTTTCGTTTCGTTTGCGGTACACTAAGAAGTACAAATATACATGCATATAATAATTACAGCGAAGAAACACAACTAATAACGATAAACATTTTTGTTAACTGTTTTATTATCTGTAAACTGACGTATTTGAAAGTTCATACAAACGCCAATTGATTCAAAGCGCTAACGAAGCGAAGCAAACCTGAATCATTCGCACGCTCAAACGTCGCCGATGCGGAAGTGCAAAAAGCCGGCGGCAGTGCGACAAAATTCAATTAGATCGTTTATAAATACGAACCGCGCTGCGCCACAAACCGCAAAGGATGTGCTAACTTACATAGCATCAATTCATTTTGTTTTAATTGAAGTATAAATAAAAAGAAATTCATAATTTTATAAATAATTCAAGTGCCTTGCAACGTGTCCTTAGCTTTTAAAAGTAATAAGAAATTAAGAAAAATAATAAATCAAAGAAAGTTCACACAACAAACAAGTGCTTCATGAAGTGCCATTTAAGCGTAAATAATTTTATTAGAAAAAAAAATTAAATTGTGTGTAATATATGCAACATAAGTGCCTTAAACAAGCAAACGCTACAAGTCGAGTATCCCACAACATTATCAAAACTATCTGAAGCTGTCAGCGCGCGCAGAATTTCATGTAAATTCAGCTTAAATGCATACGGATATCATAATTGGCGATCAATTTGGCTCAAATAACAATTATTGGGTAATGCAGGTGAGTGTCTACGCAGTTTGTATGCCCGAAGTGTAGAATTTTCCTCCAATCGAGAAAGTAAGAAAGCCAAGTCGAACACAGCCGCTGAGTTATCGTCGAAACATCGTACGAGCGATAATCACTCGATAATGATCTTGAACAAACAAGTGCCGAGAAATATACTCTTCAAAAATAATGCGTGCAACGAACGGCGAACGTAATCACAGAGCCCACAAAGGGCAACACATAATCGAAAGAAGGGCTTGTGAAAAGTATTTTGTAGGCGATTATCACCTTTGCGGAGGCAAATATTTGAAATCAACGATCATCGTCGACATGATCAACATGATCAGCGCATGTTGTTGCAAGTGTTTTTATTGTTGTCGTTGTTGTTGTTTGTTGTTGTTGTTTGTTAGCAAGATATTGCAATGTTAAGTCAACACACAACACAAGTGACTCCATGACCAACTGAACGCCGTCCTGCCGTCTCATCACAAGCCCTTGGCAATCGCCACTGAGTGCAGCTCAGACTGTGAATAAGTCAGACAGACAGACAGACGGTCAGTGTGTCAGCGAGTGAGTCTGTCTGTCTGCCTGTCTGTGTGCATATTTGTCAAAGCCGTCGGCATTATTGCAATCGATTTGTAAATCTTGTTATCACTCCAACATGCCAGCCGAAGTGTTGTTGTGCGGCGTGCGGGTGTACGGCATGCCAGTGTAGGGCATTGTTTTGGTCGATCTTTACTGCTTCGTTAGGTTCCTTTTTTTTGCTCTGTGTTGTTTTTGTATTATTTTTGGTTGACTTGCGCGGTCAACTCTTTGAAGCCGCAACTCAAAAAAAAAAGAAGATATCAGCGCCTTGAACTTGTGCGACGCATTCGTTTTTGTCGTCGTCTTCTTCTTCTTCTTCATTATTGGTGGCTTTTCCGCTTTGCAGTTTACCTGTACAATTTTTGCTGTCCGAAGACGAACAAGTTCTTATTTGATTGTGTGCTTCGCGCTTACTTGCGAAGCGTTCTGTAAATGTTTGCACTTGTGCGGAACACTGCAAGGGGTCCGGACCGGCCTGGTCTGGAGCGAGATTGATTGACTGTGCTGCAACATGGATTTTCAGCTCCCAAATGACCATGGCACAAATAAGCCGAAATTCTTTCGATCAACTCGTCCGCAACTCACATGTGCTAAGCCTCCGACGACTCGCTGTCTGCCGCATTCAATTGTCTCAACATGGATTACATTTCAACTTCTTTGCTCCATTCATAAAAGCATCTCGCTCTTGTTCTCCCCCTCTGTGTGTGTAAATGACTCAAGCTTCGTTTTAAGGGGTTTTATTTTGCTTTTTTTCGACGAACTTCCTAAAGCAACTCATGTAGACACTAGATAACGCGTTGCTTACAAGTTTCCAGGAAAACGACATCATAAAAAAGCTTTTTGTCAACTTTTTCTGTTCCGTTGTCGTCTTGCGCTTCCACTTGGTCTTCGTCGCTGTCGTCGTCGTCGTCGCCATCGACATTAACAAGTTCACATCAATAGCTGCACTAATTAGGCATGTGCTTGACAAATATTTGTACAATGTCGCAAAGTACAAAAGACAAGCGTCGACTGATGTCGACAGCTGATAGCGAACGCTCTCTGGCCTACGTCATACGCTCATTTCCCACGATCCGAACCGATTGACACCTAGCCACAGCTCTTCTACTGAAGACACTGAAGACACTGAAGCCCCGAATGATTTCACCGAATCTTCGAAAAGCGTTATTGAGCGTCATAAACTAATTGAAAATGTCTGTGATTTGTGCTTGGCAATGGCTTTAAGCAGAATTTACTATGCTCGTAAACCAATTGGAAATAGATATTTTTGCTCAGGCGCCAATTCTGATTAATGGCGACAGTTCTTTTATAGAGTTCTTTTTATTTGGTTTCGTTTCGCTTTCAGCATTAATAAACGACATAAATCGTAATAAGAATCATAATTGTGTCGTGGGTGTGTCCATCATCAACGCTCTCTGCTCGATGCTAATACAGACCGCAATCAAATGCACGCGATTTTTACTTCTTTGTCTTCACCAACAGCAACAACAGCAACAAAACACAAACAAAAAATTAATAGAAAAAAAAGTGTTCCGCATTTTTTTTATTTTGATTCCAAGCCAATAAGAATTTTATTTAAATTCATTTTTATTTGCTGTTTATAATGTCTTACAATAATTTATTTCTAAACAAATGTTTCATTGCGAAGTCGAAATCAAAGTCGCCGACAGCAAATAGTTGGTTTATGTGTTGTTCCTGTTGTTGTTGTTGTTTGTATCTATGAGAGCGCGACAGCAATTTTGAGCAATGTTTTTCGCTGTGATTTTTTTTTTTTATTTTGCTTTTCGCGTTTGATTTTTATTTTTCTTTAACACATAACAAATTTTGTTTAATTTTCGCGATAAGATAATTTCGACTTTCGATTTCATTTCGTTGTGTTCCATTGCGCAAATGAGGTCAGGCCGCCGTCGCCTTTTCGACTTTTCGATTATTCGTCTTTGACTCTTACAATGTTGAGATACAAAAAAGCAATTACAGTGCGCACAATGAAAGTGAAACAATCGATAGTTAATAGATCAGCAGCCGACACAGCAGCTGTCAGAGATGTACAAAAAAAAATCAAAAACAAAAACAAAAAGGGGGAAAAAAAACTCATTAAAATCACGTTTATGACTTCTTTTTATGACTCAAAGCGCAGAATTGGCTCGCACAGTGGGGCGCACGCATCGATTATATGCAAATTCATGTGCTTAGCTGAAAGCGAAATTTGGCAACTTTTGCCTTATTTTTTGTTGACGGTTTTGTTTTGCTTCGCTTTGCTTTGCTTTGTTTTTGCAAAATCATGCAGCATTCGCATTCCTATGAACAATTTTGATCGATTCACTGCCAAACAGGCTTGAGGTCAAGCGAAAAACTGCCAGAAATGCTGAGCAAATCAATCATTCAGCCAACGAGGCGAACGAACGCGCAAACGAACGATCAGAATCGGAGCCAGGCGGCGCAGTTCAATCGGTCAGTTGGGCAGGCGGACGATCAGCACCGTTAGGCCGCAGACCGAAGACTGGACCGGCTGGAGCGTTGCCTCGTTCCGCGCCTTGGCTGCGACACGTGAGCTTGCAACGCAAACTTGTCGTTCTAATTGTTGCCTTTGGCCACTTTTGATAGATCGATTGGTGCGTGGGCGTTTTCGATTTCCAAGAATCTATAATATTTCAAGTTCTAATTAGAATCTTTGGAATTTTTGTGCAGTATGAAGACGTGTTAATATTTTTATTAATACTTTTTCTCGCTCTAACATTTTTTTGCCAGCGCTTGTGTGTTGAGTTTGTGCTTGTCTTAGTACTTGGCTCGAACTCATTGGCATTCGTTCCATGTTATTTCTTGTTGTTTTGATTTGTTGTTGTTGGCTTTTTTCTGTTTTCTCGCCGGCACGTTGCCCATTTCATAAGATCTCATTTGACGCCGCATTAAGATCAATTATTTGATTATGAAATCAAATCTGCATGAAATCTTAAAATATTTTCAGCGGGGGCTTTCAGCGATCGTCGCCCATTTCAGCGTCCCGCGCTAAGCCTTTTCCACTCTATGACTTTGGGACAACAGCTGCGTTTGCTATTTGCTTGCTTGTTGTTGTTGTCGATTTTTGTTTATTATTATTATTTGTATGTGTGTGAGTGTGTGTGCCTGTCGTCATCGAAACGTATTTGAGATCTCGTCTTATTTGTGTTGACAACTCAAGGAAAAGGTCAACTTTACTCAACTCAAGCCCAAATCCAACAGCCTCCCAGCTTAAGCGCTTCAAATTTCAATGTTTACGCATTGGCGTGTAGAAAAGGTGCGAAAGGCCACGCAATGCGCGCTTTATCGGATCGCTGAGTGGGTCGCCGTGTGTAAGCTTTGATGGGCTTATCACACACCAAAGATCTGCGCAGTTATTCTCTGTTTTATGAGTAAGTTTTGCTCGCAGACATTGCGTTTTTAATGACTCGGCGACCAATTAAATTTATGTCGCTGAAGCGCGCATAGTTCGCGAAAAGCGCGAATGCTTTCGGCATGGTTGAAAGTCGCCACGAGACGACATGGTCGCGCTAATGAAATCGAAAGACTTCAGTCGACAACGACGACGACGACGACATCGCCATTGAGCGGTTTTTATATGCTTATTTTACTTTTATCACCAATTAATGAACTCTATATAAAGAAGCAAAAAAAAGGGTAAAAATATCAACGCCAAAAAAAACTACAAATTCAGTACAATCCGTGGGGGGAGGGGTGGCTGGAGAACAGAAGGCAACTGTTATATTTGATTGATCACTTTCATCGGACAACGTCCGGCGTCTGTCCGTCTGCCTGTCTGTCGTACAGCGTGTGCGCGCCTGCTAATTAGAAGTGTATGCAAAAGTCGGCCAACGGTGCGAAGACGCGTTTATTTGTTGTTGTTGTTGCTGTTGCTGTTGCTTTGTGGCGGTGAAGGAGCGTTCGGCAGCGAGTCTGTTGACCCAAATGCTGCTTTGGTTCGTTTGGAGAGCTGAAAACAGCTGTGTTGCCAAATATTAGCAAGCAAACAATCAAGCGCCAAACACAAAAAATAAAACCAAAAACACATAGATTCATATAATTGTACAATGTACTTGGCATTGTTGGTTTGAAACGCAATTTGTATATGTTTTTTTCTAAAACAATTTCAATCTTTCAAAATTTGATGGTAGCATTCTTTTTTATTCGAACATTGAACCTTAAATATCATTTATATTTTTTAATGGAATTAGTTTCGATTTCCTGTTGCTTCTTGCCTGTTGCGCAGTGCCCATTGCCCCTTCCCCTGCTCATTGCCCATTTTTAGTGCTATTCGTTTCCTATTTGATAAAAAAAGAAATAAATTTAAGTTTTATACAAATTAATTGCCCGCAAATCCTGTCCGCGACCCTTCGACCTCGACCGACCAGTTGATCATACATATATTGATTTGCATTAAATGCCATTAAAAAGAATGTTCAATTATCAACTTTAATTGTAGCAACATGTTGTTGTTGTTGTCCATTCGATATCGATGACGACGCGATATGATTTCAGGCTTCACTGCACACCTGCGACGTTGCTGATCATGCGCGCCGTTTCCCGCCTCTCACGTCTCGCTCACCGCTCTCCGCTTATCGCCCTCGCCATTACGTACGCATTCACCTTGTCTGACGCGCTTGATCGGCAATTGCTCAGCAGCGATCGCCACTGCTTAGGCGCACTTCCTGCTTACTCGTACAGAGCGAGAACTCAAGCAACAACTCATTTACTCCCCCGTCGTGCCAATGCGCAAATGTGCACCCTTTGGAAAGTGTGCGCGTTTAGCAGCTTCACTGCGCACCCCTTTCCTCGCCCCTGCTTTGGACAACAACACTTCGGCGTGGAGCGGGCGGTCGTTGTTAGCTAACAAGTACTTTGAGAGAATGTTTGTATTAGTTTTCACAGGATTTTTAATAATATTTGCTTTTGCCCGAATATCCTGTCATTAGATACTTGTGTGAACAGTCGTATGCAAATTGGATCGGCACCCTATTTGAAGTATCTTCAACTTGTTTAAACAACCTTTAAAGTAAAGCATAATAATTATTGAAAGAATATTAGAAGAGACACGCTTAAAACAATAACGTACAAAATGGCGTCCACGGCATTGTGTGTGTGTGTGTGTTTATTGCCATTGACGAAAATGTATCTGTTAGCGTTGACATGCGCACAACGCGCAGTCGAGCAGCGCAGTGCAAACGGCAGCAAAGCAAACAGTTAAGCACCATTAAGCGCAACGCACTCCGCCCCGCCGACACCATAAGCCCCCCTCCGGCTGACCACAGCACGACGTTGAGCGTTGGCTCACATTGTGGGGCAGAAAAAATGAAAAACAGCAAAAGCGAAACAAAAACAAAATAGAAGCGAGAGAGAAACAACTTCAGTGACGGGCAGCAAATCAAAACTCATTTAAAAGCGTAAAATATCAGCAAAAACAACTCGAAAAGAGAGTAGCGAAGCAATAATACATAAAGTAGCGCTCCACTCAGCGACCGAGACGGCGGCGACAATGCCAAATGACGACTGCTGCGGCTGCGGCTGCGGCGTCGTTCATTGAGAGCTCGACTGGGGTCGCTCGGGGACGCATTGAGCATTCAGCTGAGCTGTGCTGAGTCGAGCATAGAGTGGCGAAAAAACTATTCGCTACCCATGTATGTGCTGCTCAGCACGGCTCCCCGCATCCAAGCAACATCTCACATATGTATGTACATATATACTCACTCAGATACAGATACTACATGCTAGTATGTATCTGAGCTTGTGAACCCTCGCGCAGACATTTGCGACGCCATTTCGTATACTCGGCGCTCGTCATTGTTTTTGTTATTTTAAATACTATTACAATTTCAGATACGTTTTTTTTTCTTTTTATTAGTTGTTGCTGCTGCTGTTGTTGTCGTTGTTTTTGTAACTGGCGTTCTGCTCATGTGCGCATGACGAATGACCGCAATTTGCGACATTTTCATTTTTTCTCTACTCATTTATTTATTTATTTATTTTTTTTGTTTTTTTATGTTGTTAATTTTTTAAATTTTATTTTGTATGATTTTTCGTTTTGTTTGCCGCATCTGTTTTCATTTGTTGTTTTTGCTATTGAGATGAGTAGCTTTGTTATGTATCTGTGTGTGCTTGTTTCTTTAATAGTTTTCCATACAATTTTCTCATGGATGAGCGCCATTTTGATTAACAATTTATGTCTCATGTGTTGAAATTTGTCACATTTATTTATTTATTTTTTTTTTTGCAAAAGATACAATATTTTCACCAGCACTGTGTGTGTTTTTTTTTCCATTTTACTCGTTCAAAGTCTTATAACTTTTTTTTTTTAATGCGCTCTCATCATGTTTGTGTGGCTTATAAATAATTTGTTTCTCCATTCGTTTTATTCGTTATACGACTTTGTTGTTTGTCGTTGTTGTTGTTGCTTTTTTACATCTTTTGTTATGAAAATTTTCAGCTTCATTGATTTTTGTTGGTAATTTTCTAATTTAGTCAAATTATTGTTTATTTCGCTTCTTTTTTTTTTCATTTTTTTTTTTTTTTGTTTTTTTTCTCAATGCTTTGTGATTTATTTGCCTTTTATATTTTAAGCTTAGTTTTTGTTTTATAATATTTAGACAATGTGTGTTCCCCTTGCCCCACTCGCTCTTGACTCTTGTCACATCACTCCTTTTGTTATTATCGGTTTGTGTGAAGAGTTTCGTTGTTGTTGCTTCTTCTTTGCTTAGTTCAGGCAGCTACTTTGTGCGTCTGTTGCTAACACATTGCGTAAATAGTCAAAGAGTCTTGCATCAGCAACAACTACAACAACTCAGCCTCAGCACTTGTGAATGAATTTTTGAACTTCTTCTTCGTATCTTTTCGGATGCTGACTTGACCGAATCGACTCGGCCTCAAATGCTTGAATCGCAGCTTGAATCATTTTCGTGAATGAAATCAAATTAACATAATTTTTTTATTTCCCATTTTTCAATCGTTTTCATTTCTTTCTTTGCTTCTATTGATTTTAAAGTCTTTCGCCGCTGGATAAACTTCGAAAAGCGATGTTTTGCCTCATAAAGCGTTCAAACATAAAATTCTCTGTTAGACGACGACGACGACTACATGTTCCATTCATTCAGACAACACCGACTGTCTGTCTATATGTCTGTCTGTACGATCAGCCAACAAGCCAACCAGTTTTTGAGTCCGTGTGTCTGTCCGTGTCTGGTTATTTGTTTGCCGGTGTCGAAGCTGTCACATAACTCATTGCAAAGTCAGAGTTCACATGCGCTCATACAAAGCATATTAATACATCTGTATGTGTGTGTGTGTGTGTGTGTGTGTTTGGGTGCTGTTTTTCGCATGTGATTTTTAATTTCTTTTGATAGTCATAGAGCCTCATAGCCCGGTTTTCGACGCTCGCAGCCATCATGCCGCAAATGTCCACTGCGAAACATATTTTTTAACTCAAAAATCGTGAGACACGTCGCACCGCAATTGGTCAACGTGGCGTTGGTGGTTGATTTGGCGGGGGGCTGCTCATGGCAACATGTTTCCTTCTTGTCTATGTAGATTTGATTTGTGCATATGCGCGCTTGAATATCATTTAATAATTGTATGCAACAACAAAGCGAATTATTGCTAAAAATATGTACAATAAACAAAATAAAGTCGAGATAAACAAATCAGCAAATTGGCTGCTTTGTCATTGCTACAGTGCCGTACGTAAAATTGGCACACGCTGTGACTCTGTGCGCTGTGTGTGTGTGTGTGTGTGTGTTGCATGCCCCCCTAGAATTGATTGGCTAATGGCAGTTTTGAATTTCAGTTAATTAATTTAATTATAGCATTTAATTTTTGCGCTCTGACCTTCAATTCAACTTTCGATAAATGTTTATTTGCCTTTGCCAATTATTTATATTCGCCATTTTTTTGTTTTCTTTTTTTTTAACTGATTGACAAATTAAATGTTTATAATTAAGCTTCATTTTACTATCATTTAGCAGTGATCGCCGTGTGTGTGTGTGTGTGTGTGTGTCGGACAGTGCTTTTGAGTGCTCCTGCACGTTTCGTAACTCTCTTATGAGAAGTTGTTAAAAGGCACTTAATTGACCGCTGTGCAACTTTGATTAGAGTTAGCTGAAAGACCCCTCTGCGTTACAGTGAAGGCTCAGCAAGTCAGCATTATTGCTTGTAAAGCAAATACAGACAAGCTAACAAATCTTTATGACTTTCCTACTGATTGTGAGCTAAAAGTTATTAAGAGCATTTTTTCATTCAATCTCAAGCCAAAGTAAATATAAATGTTCGTTGATAACGTACGGAGCTTTTAGTCTGAATCGTTTAAATTAGAAATTATGCATTTGCATCTATTCTCAATGGCTCGTTTGCTTATCGCATGTATGGCGGTTTTATGGCATCAGTTTAGCTTAGTTAAGTTTAGTTCGTTTGCTCGAGTTTTCACTGCCGCCGCCAACTGCGATCGTTCGTATTTAAATTGGATTGCGCATGCCGTTGAAAAGCTTAAATGCTCAAGACGGTTACACGTAGCAAACAACGCCATAATATTTCGACAGCTTTCAGTTTAGTTGAGCGTATCTAAATGATATAAACTTCACTCAAATTGAAGCTAATTGAAATGTCGATATCGCAGTTTTTGACATGTCGTGACAAGTGACAGCAGCGATGAAAATCAAGCCGGGCTAACTAACGCACTCAGCCAGTCTGTCAGCCAGTGAGACAGCCAGACAGTCAGTCAGTCAGTCATTCAGCGCCATTGGCAGGCGGCAGGCCAGGTCGCTGATATTAGTGCTTGACTGGGCTTATTAAGTGAACCTATTGGGCGATATTAGAATTATTTTTCAGGCCAAATATGCCGGCGTAAAATGCCGGCGAAATTTATGCAATTGTCGTGGCACACTTTGTCGCAATCATGTGAGTCACGCCGCTTGCGAAATCAAACAAAACGCGCGCGATTGCGATGGCGATGGCGATGGCGACGACTGTGACGACTGCGATCACTTGAAGGCATGGAAGGCAGCTGCGCGTCGCCGCCATGCAGACTTTTATGCGCAATTTTGCGATTTATAGGCCAAATAGATCAAACGCATTTGGCCTGAACTCGCGTGTAGGTTCGACGAGCGATTCGGCTCAGCGTGACGCATGCGCCTTGCTGCAGCGGCTCCACCGCCAAAAGCGTGCGATGGGGGCAACGGAAGTGCACAATTTCGCAGATGTGCAGCGAGAATGACGAACTGTCGAATTGTCGCTTATATGCGTCGATTGCGAAATTATGCAAAGAGCAAAATTACTCCAATTTGCACGCCCAAACTCAAGTGTAAGCTTCGAAGAGCGCTTCACAGGCGTGCACAATACACCCACCCGACCGCATCCAATCAGACGTGCACTTCAGAAAGGCATCGTCGTCGCCAATCAGTGGAGTGAGAGTGCCAAACAATAATAATGACGACAATGACGATAATGATGATGATGATGATACACAACCGCAGGCGAGCAACAATGCAAATGAACTTCCTTCATTACGCAATATTAGCCTTTATTTTGTGACTGAACGGACGGAGAGACGCACGGGCGGACGGTCAACGGAAATCTCGCGCGCAGGCGCAGGTGTTTGAGGCCGCGTTGCTGCTTTCGTTTTCTTTAACAATGCCTCATTAACGCTTTTTCGGCTTAATAAATAAATATTGCACATATATTTTTAGCACAAATAACAACGACAACGACAACGACAGCGACAACAACGGACGGACAGAAGGTATTTTAAAAATACTAAAACGCGTTTTTGGCGCACTTAAAAGTCGCTCGAATTAAGTGCAAAAAGTAACCAAATTGTGTGCTTATTTCTTTTCTTTCTCGTTAGCCTGGCTATAAATAACAGCGCCTAAATGAGGAAGTCAAGTCGAAATGGTCGGCAAACAAGTTGTTGTGGCTGTTGTTGCTGATGTTGGTGTTGTTGTTGCGGCGTTTTCGTTGCCTCGGCACGTGAGTCGCGTTCGACTTTATTTGTTTTGTTTTATTTTGGTTATCTTTGGTTGTCTTCAGCGACGATTTTTTGTGGGCTGGGTTGAGTTTTTTTATTTGGTCTTTGGCCGAATTTGGCTTAAATATTCCGCCATGACAAGTCTTTAGCCTAGTTTGTTTGGTTTGTCATCGTTTTGGAGCAACGCTGCGATTTTCGCTTACTAATTAGAAATAAAAAAGTGAAAAAAGTCACTTTGCGTGTGCGCTAAATGATTTATGCTTGGACATGGACATGGACATCTGTAAAAAAGTTCATTAAGAGCTCAATTTATCAGTTGATTATCAGACAGTTTTGAATTATGTTGCTATTGTTGTTGTTGTTGCTGCTCGTCAGTTGGCTAAGAGCAGAGGTCACGCAAGCGTAAGCGACGGACGCATGAGCACAAAGGGACTTTCCATGATGCATTCTTGTTGTACGTATATCGCTCTTTATGACTGACGGTGTCATCGTCAGGGCCGACGTCATTATCATCATCGAAATGGGCGGTTGTTGATGAGTACGTGTAAAAGTGTCAAAAATTGTAGCGCTACCAATGTTCTGTGAGGGTGAGTTGACGCCGGCGGCGGGGTGAGGTGGCTTAGGTCGACTAAATGAGAAATAGGCGTCTCAAAGGGTGTCGGCCACACTGTGAAGGTGCGAATGCACAGGAGCGGTTTTATTAGGAATCGCTGAAAGCGCACGGCGGGCGTTGGTTTTCGTAGGCGTGCAACTCGGGTTGCGTCAGAGCGGAAAATGTTTGATGTAATAGAAATTTTAAGAACTGCCGAACTAAAAAATAGGAGAGCTTCTTTTATTTGTATTAAAAGGCGCGACGATTTTCAAGGAAAAGTTTGTGAAATTTCAAAATAAAATTAAATTCTAAAAAAAAAGTTTATTTATTTTAATTTTCATTTTATAACACTCAATGAATTTTGTCATACGATTGACGATTAATAAAAAGACGTCACGCACTGAAAACGCTGCCCCGAAATTCTTACTGTGCATGTGTGTGTGTGTTCCTGCGCTCTGTGCCGCTTTCATGCTGCTAGGCATTCGGGGCGCCTTATTTATGACATGATTATACGAGTATCGTTAAAATGCATTCGATAATGCAGAAGGGCAGAAAATGACGAGAACGATGACGGCAACGCGTGCGGCAGCTCACAGGCTATGAAATGATGGCCAGGCCGAAAGGCTGCAGGCCACAGCCGAGCTCGAGGAGAGGAGTGCGAGTCAACCAAAACCAGTCGGGCCACCGGCGATCGGCGACCGACGCACAGCGGTCAGAAGGCTATGACGATGATGACGCGTGGCATTCTAGCGTAGCATATGGCGAGTGTGTGTGAATGTGCGTGTGAGGAGAGCTCAAAGCGCAAGATACTGATTTCTGTTTTACGACGCTCGTTGGCCGGCTTTGAAGGGCAGGCAGCTGCCAACAGGAGGAGCGACTGACCGATCGAATGACTGCAATCGAGAGCCATCGTTAATGTTTGCTTTGCTTTCAGCACCTTTTCAGAGTTCCTGTTGATTTAAATAGTTAGCATTGATAGTGAAGTCTTTTGTTTTCGGTTTTTGGTTTTCAGTTTTCACCAAATTAACGATTAGAAGCTGATTAGAAACTCGGACGAACACTTAAAATACAACGCAAGGTATTAATTTCAATTTAATTATGTAAACGACGCGCGCGCACTAAAAAGCCAAGTTTATGACATCAACAGCGGCGATTTATGTCAGGTTGACACCTCGCGTTTTTGGTGTTGTGGAAATTAATTTCGAATACAAACAAAACACACACTCGTAGACACCGACAAACCAATACAACGAAAGAGTGAAGACAGAGTTGAAAACGTTGAAAGTGTTAAAAAGACAAAAAGACTTGAGCGAGATAAGCAACGAAGACGCGACTGACCAAGTTGTTGGAGTTGTTGGTGGTGTTGTTTAAGAAGTCAGCAAATACCCACGATGACAACGAACGAACGAACGAATGAACGAAGCAAAAGAAGAAGAAGAACAAGTGCGTGGTTTGGCTCAAAGCAGAAGTGTCGAAGAGTCGAAGTTGGTCCATTAAATATTTATGAGCGCGCTTCTCTTCAGTTTTGGCTAATTGATGAGGCCGCTTAAGATAAGCTCAGGCAACGCCACGCAACGCAATGCAAAGCAGCGCAGTCACAGCCGATAGGCAAATGAAGAAAGCATTCAGTTTGTCTGTCTGTCTGCCTGACGGTCCCTCTGTCGAGCAAGTTGAAATGTTTGTGGAAGTCTTGCTGGCTTGGCATGTCTTTGGGCATGCACTTGGCGCATTAATGCGATACTAAAAGCCGGGAAGCTTGTTCATACCCACACACACACACACACACATGCACACAGCGAAATGTAAGCAAATTTCGAATAACAGCAATTTTTGATGTTTGTGCCACTTTTGGCGATTTGAAAAATTCCAAGAAATCGACTAAAGTAGTCACTTGTTGCATTCGAGCTTGTAGATTTCCACGCTCTGACATTTAAATAGAAACGAAAATCAACCAAACAACAACAGTAACAAATATACAAAAACTAAAAACAATTTCACAATGCGCAAATACGCGCTGGAACCTCAGCCTCAGCCTCAGTCCCTGCCTCAGTCGCAGTCGCAGTCGCCCAATGCGACTTGCGTTGATTGTTCGTTCGTTTGTCTGTCTTTCTGTCTGTTTGTTTGTTTGTTTGTTTTTGTGCGCTGCCCACTTGCGGCTTCGCGCTGCGCTGCCCCGTGGATCTGCGTTTCTAATGTCACCACTAAAAGGAAAAACCGTGCAAGTTAAATAAGTCGATTTTTGTGTTGTATTTGCAAACGTTCATTCATTCATTTGCTCACTAATTCACTCACTCATTCATTCACTCATTCATTCAGTTGGTGACTACTGTTGGAAATGCGATTAGTTATGCCGATTTTACTCGCTGTTGACTTTTGGCGTCCACCAACGCCACCGCCATCACCTCCGCCCCTCCATCGCCATCGCCACCCTTTTTACGCAATGGTATTTCACCGATGGCAGTGACGGTGTGCGGTTGGGGGCGATGGCGAGGAAGTTGACTGTAATAAATAAGCATAAATAAATGCGTTTTTGTTTGTCTTGAGCAGAAAACAAAAAAAATATAACGAAATGGACCTGAAAAACATATGTTTGAAGAAAAGTTGGTTTCACTTCTGTTTATAATTTACAATTATTGAGAATGATGTCTTATGCGAGACATACATGCCTATTGGAGAACTCTTTTTAATAAATGTTAAGAGATCTTTAATAGGGTTGTTACTCCAGCCAATTTGCATTCCCAGTAACTTCTTACGTTATGTTCAATATTAGCGTAAGATAAGGAATTACGGTTACTAGCAAGAGCAGCTATAAATTGATATATCTATAATAAAGGCAAAAACAGCCGTTCTGAATATGACACGCTGTTAAAATCCTGTTTACATGCCATTTAATAGAATTTTTCATTTGGCAGTGTAGTCGCCAGAATAGGGGGTTAAGTGCATTGCGTATCTCTTGCTATTTTCAGCATTTATTTATTTATGAATTTTACGGAATTTCTTTGTTTTTCGCTTGCAAATTCTATGCGCAAATGCTCCAATCAAGCGCACAGCCTCTATTACAGGCCTGCGTCGCAGCCGCAGTCGCGGCGTCAGTTGATAAGTTGCTTGACTCCACTCGACTCGACCCAAGTCGTTTCGGCCGAGTCGACTCACTCACGGCAAAGATTTACGAGCGCGCGCTTCAATAAAATGATTGCGAGCGATTTTTTATGCAAATTGTTATGTTTGTATTTATGAGTCATGCGCATATTTTTAAGCATTTTTGTTTGTTTGTTTTCCTCGTAAGATTTTTTTTTTTTATTTCTGATTTTGTTGCCTACTTTGATCAATTCTCAGCGAAGCGTTTGTGTCTCCTTTACACGCGCACACACACGCGCTTGTTTGATTGTTTGCGATTATTTTTATAGCATTTTTTATAGTAAACCGTTTTTTTCTTCATTATTATTTTGTTTTTTTTTTGTCATTTTTTTTGATTTTTTATGTCGCTTAAGTTTTACGGCTAAGCCGGCAAAACTTTGAGCGACAAGCGAGGCTCTTTTATTATTGTTGTTGTTGTTGATTTTTATTTTGCGTTTAAACCACTCAACGTAGATTTTATATACTCTTAAAATGTTAATTTTTATTGCAAAATTATTTAGTTATTTTTTGAGTGATGTTATTTTTTTTCTGTTTTGATTTGATTTGTTTTTTCTTTTTTTTTTTTTTTTGTGTTTGCGATTCAGCAAAACGAAAGACTTCAACAGCGAACTTGCTTGACTGTTTTTGCAGCTGGGCTGTCTGTGTGTTATTTGTGTGAGGTTGTGTGTGTGTGTGTGTGTGTGTGTGTGTGTACATGCTAATAATAACTGTAAATTGATTCTCAAATATATTTAACAAATTTCCTTACTTGTCATAAACTTTCACTTAACATTTAGATTCGTTTATTATTGCTGTTGTTGTTGTTGATTTTGTTTTTATTATTGCTGTGTGTTGCTGTTGTTGTTAATATTGTTGTAGTGTGCAATAATAGCAACTATTAGAGATCATTTTATATCTTACGTTCGACAAGTCGCTATAAAGCATACATTTTTTTTTTCGTAATTGCGGAAATATTTCTACATTATTCGAAGTTTTGCTTCGGGCGTTGTTTGTTGTTGTTGCCGTTGTCGTTGTTGTCTTCAATTTCTTTCATTTCATTTGTGTCGTTGTTGTTGCTATCGTTGCTACAGTCTACAATGGCAAAATTCTGCTGTTATTCAACAATAATTTTGACGCTGATTCGTTTTGTTTCAGATATCTTTTTGTCTTTTTCTCTTTCTAAGGTGGTTTTTTGCTGCCGTCGCTGCTGCTTTTCTTTCTTTGTAGCAATTTCGTTTAACAATTGTCTTGTTGTTCGTTCGATTATGAGGCAACGCAACGTGCATGTATCGAAGTGAGATTTATCGGTTCAATTGTGTTGGAATTTGTTGCGCTAGGCAATGTTGTTGTTGTTGTGCTCATGTTTTGTTTTTTTGTTTTACTTCTCTTACGGCTCGAACATGAAGATGAGGCGTTGGCTTTTGTGCGGCACGTGCCAGCGGCTTCGGTTATTTTGACAATAATAGACAAAAGCATTTGTGTTTCTGCGATAAGCAAGACAGAAGAGATTGGCAATGGGCAACGGGCAAAGGAAAAGCTTTATGGCCCAGTCAATTGCTTATGTAACACGAGTGAGTCGCAGAGCGCTCGAACAACGCATGAGCGACCAATTGACCGACCGACTGGTGTAGCGCGCATTTCGCATTGACCTTTTTGCAGCCGACTGACTGACTGACTTCCAAATTCCAAGCAAATCGTGCTGACTCAAATGGGTCAAAGAAAAGCGAACAATAAAATTCGCAAGCACTGAGTCACACTTTATCTCAATATTTAATTCATTTTTTAGTTTTTACAGCGCAAACAAAATTTACGAGCGTTGAAATTATTTTTCAAAAATTGTTATTGTTTTTTTTTTTTGTTATTTTATTAGTACCTTGTCAAGGTATTTTTTGCTCGTTCGCTCGTTAGCTTGCTTGCTGACGGCCCTGTGTGCGTTTTTTCTATTTGGTTAGAATGACGACTTTTCGTTACGGTTAATTTGATAGTCGTTGTTGGTGTTGTTGTTCAAGTTTTTGTAGTTGTTGTAGTGTGGTTTGCGTTTCAGTGACTGAAAGTGCTGAACATGTTGTGAGGAGGTCACTCAATGTTGTGTGCGTATGAGTAATATTTCGTATTGGCCAAAGCGTCTAAGCCTTATGTCAATCATTATGGCTGTAAAAGTGTATTTTCCACGAATTTGTTTTTCCTGCAAATGACGGCAAGTTTTCCCTGCTGCGTACTGTGTGTGAGCCTTCTATTTCGACTTCGACTTCTGCTTGTGCTTCAGCGTGCGCTTCACACACGCAAATGACCTCATAAAAATGCGTAACGCGTCAGTCGACGACCACATTGGCATATTAAAGCTGCATGGACTTTGTAACACAACAGGGGGCAAAGCGTGACAGCCAGACGGACTGACAGACAGACAGACTGATTGGCTATGAGTGACGATGGCAGTGGGGGTTGAGCAGAGCGCCAATGATGGCTTGTGCAGTGTGTTGTCTCAGTCGCCTCAGCCGCCGCAGAGTGACACGCAACGTCAGCAACAACGACGACGACAATTTTGTGCATTACGGCCTCAGCTCAGCTCAGCTCATGTTCTTTACTTTTAGCCTCTGTCTTCGACGCTGACGTTTAGTCAATAATGTGCCTACAACGGTATTTCACTTCTACATACTCCTCTTGGCCAGCGTGTGCTTGGTGGGCGGTGAATTTTAGGGGGGGGCGGCTGTGAGTGACTGTCGTTCATATTGATACGCGCATGAATATCAATTTTTCAACCTGTTCCATTGGCAACTTCTTTTGCTGTTGTTTGAATTTTTTCCCTTGTTTTTTTCATACCATTTTACGTGATGCGTACGCCAAAGTATGTTTTTTTTGTTGTTAAATTTTTTTCTTTTTTTTTTTGGTGTCAACAATGAATTGAGGAAGAGTTTGGCTTCTAAATAGCACAAAAAAAAAAGAAGAAAAAGAAGAAAAAAATAAAAATGTTGTATTACAAACATGAGATTTGCATAAATTGGCTTTTAAGCACAATTCGTGTCACCGACCGCCCGTCCGCCCCTCCCCTTAGCCCATGGCATGCTAACAAAGCTTTATGGTTTCTTATTAGTTCTGAAATGCTAATGGCTTGGCAGGCGTTGCGAGTGGGCGTTACAGGTTGCTTGGCTACACATTCAACTCAACGCAGCTCAATTCGATTTGATTTTCGTATTGGTCTTTGGCTATTCAAATACGTATTCGTATTCGTATTCGTGTTTTTATTTTTATTTGTGTTTCGTTTGCTATTTGGAATTTTTACGACTTTCGTCTTTGCTGACATTTATGAGCAACTTTTATGCGTTCGCTGTCAAATTTCTCACACGAATGAAAGCCAGTTGCGGTTTTTATCGCTCAATCGTCTTGTAATTCGTGTGCGTGTGTTTGTGTATCAGCTCTAAGCTGAAGCTGCGTCCGTCTTCACGTCTGTCTTTCGTCCAAGTTGACTAAAATTACAAGCGCGTTCGCAATATGACAGCGTTTTGGCATATTGATGGTCGCTAATCGCTCTGTTAAATACAAACACACAAAAAAATGAAAAAAAATGAAAAAAAACATTAGTTAAAAGTTGAAATCATTCAATTGTCTGCCATCTGCCTGCCCCCTGCCTTCCGCCCGCCGTGCGTGAGTGCGTGCGTGTCATGATTGATATGCAAAGCGGCAACGTTGCGACCTCCGTTTCGCCCCTGCGCGCTGTTACACGTAAATAAACATAAAATTTATTAATTTTTATAGGCATTATTTTCGTTTTTTTGTTGGTTTTTGTTTCCTCTCTGCTTGGCTTTTGCTTCTGCTTCTTCTTCTGGGTTTTGTTCAACGTTTTCTCGCATACAAGTGCCACATTTGGTTTGGAGCGCGGCTATTATAAGGTTCTTGACCATCTTTTTGACTCTTTCTGGTGTTTTATTGTTTGTTGTTGTTGTTTTTGAGTGTGTGTAATACAATTGTTATTGTTGCCATTTCATTTGCGCACATTTGTCGCCTGATTTGATTATGAGAATTTAGCATATGAGTAAATCTTTTTTATATCATTTTCATTTGTTTTTGTTTCTGTTTTTTTCCTGTTGGTGTTCGATTTTAAATGAAGTCACGTTGCAATCGTAAAATGTGTATTTATGTTTGTCATTATTTTTTATGATTATTTCATATATACATATTTTTGTTGCTTTGTCGCTCGTTTTTCTTAGCCTCGCTGCGCTGTGTGTGTGAAACAGCACTTGACTGTTGGTGCTCTTTGCGCTGTTTTGTCTTTGAAATTTATTTTTATTTGTGTGTTAAACAATAGTTAACAACTTTATTTGCCCGTGCTTTTTATATGTCTGTATCGCTTTTCGTACGTACGCTAAATGACGAGTTGAGTTGACTTCACTCGACTTGCATTGCGTTGAGTACACTTGCAGCAGCAACAGCAGCAGCAGCAGCAGCATTAAAATCATGAACTTGCTGCGGCAAAATGTCAACGACGCGCGGCATGCAACGTGCACGAGCTTCAGCTTGTGCAACGGCAGCGTTAATGATACTAAAAGCAGCAATGAATTTCATTTGAACAACGCTCGATTACAGAAACCTGCTCACTTCGTCAAATATAAAAGACTTGTGTGAACAACAGAATTCTTCCTCTTCATCGACATTAACATCGTCGACGTTGAAACTCTCTGAAAGGCATGACAAGCTCAATGATTGTTTTTGTTTTGTTCGTTGCTTCGCATCTTCAATGAAATTGTTTAATCAAAAAGCTAATAAAAAAAAATAAACAAAATTAAATTTCACTAATTTGCCAAACGATTATTATGTTTGCCTAAACAGCTTTAAGTGTTGTCATAAATTAAATATTTTGGACGTTTTCTTCGAGCTTTGCGACCAAAACCAAAATCAAAATGAGAGGCAATTGTCTGAGAAAAAAAAAAGCGAAAATGCTGAGCGGTTTTTAACATAACAAAGGCCAGACGAGTTGCTTTTCTATTTGTCATTTGTCAACGCAGACTACCAGTTTGCCAGAGCCAACTTTATCGAAAGACAAAACGAAAGACTTAAGCAGCGAACTCGCCAAAAGTCAATTTGTCACTTGCTGGCACTTGCACAAGTGTGTTTCAGCTGGCTTGGCATGGCTTTCAGTGCATCAGCAGTACAGTAAAAAAAGAAGAAGAAGAAAAACGAAATATGTATTACAATAAAAAAAGAAAGAGCAAAAAAAAAAAAAAACTGTACAGCAAAGAAAATAAAGTTTAAGTTGCTAACAAAATGAGCAAAAGTCGCGAGGCAATAAAAATAAAAATGTGACAATAAAATAATGCATAAACATCAAGTTTGGTATGCGCACAAGATCCCCCAACTTCGACGGGCGGGGGCGGGCTGCGTGTGTGTGTGTGTGTGTGTCATGTTGAGTGTTGCGTTGAGGGGCAACGTTGAACAAACAAGACTATAAAGATTTTCAAGTGCGGCGATAAAAAAAATTTAATCACAATTTATGAAGAAGCGGCGTGAAAAATCAATTTGGTGGAGCAGCATGGCAACTTCGATGTGCTGGGCCCATTGGCTTGGCGGGCGAGAGGGAGGTGAGCTGGGGCAGACGTTGTCAACGCGCGAAATTGACTGTTAGCGTCGATGGTATAAAAAAAGGAGTTGTTGTTGGTTGGTTGGTTGGCTTGGCGATTGGCTCGCACTTTTCTGATTGGAAATCCGCCGTTTTAATGCTATAATAATCATTTTCATTTTTCGTTTTCTCTTCTCTCCTCTTCTGCGCTGTTCGCCGACGTTTGCAGTCGCCAGAACTGGATTATCGGCACGAGCTGATGGGTCGCCTGCACAAGATCGAACCCGACGCAGACGTTGAACTCGAAGTGCTTTCAGCGACATCAGGCTCAGCAGCGACGACGGCAGCCGGCACTTCGGCCATTGCCACCGCCTCGGCCACAGTGTCGGCCCATCACCATCACCATCATCAGTACCATCATCATCACCTACACCATCACCAGCATCAGCACCAACATCAGCATCAGCACCATCATCACCATCAGCAGCAGCAGCAGCAGCACTTGCAGACGCATCAGCACGCCTTGGGCAGCGCCGACAATGGCGGCAACAGTGGCTCGCTGCCGCTGGAAAACAGTTGGCAGCACAGCAGCAACAGCAGTACTGCCGCCTACATCAGTGATACTCAGCCCGCCGTTTCGCCCAACTCAAACTCGAACTCTGCTTACGCCTGCCCCACCATTTACGACGGCACGTCGGCGGCGGCTGCGCAGTACGACGTCGCCATTGCGTACGCCACGGCTCAGACGACCGCGTCGGCGGACGGCAGCGGCGGCGATGCAACCAAGGATTATCTATTCGGTGAGTGCGATATGCTTTTTTTGGCTGTGCATTAATTATATGAAACCCGAAACCGAATTTGGCGAAAGGCACCGAAATTTATTTATTTGTTTGTTTTCTTTTTTGTGTTTTTTGTTTTCTCGTATTTGATTATTTGCTTTGTTCTTTGTTGTTGGGGAGAATTTCATGCGAAGCGCGTATTCTCTTTGTTTAGTAAATTAACGCCAATGAACTAAAAATTCAATTTTACGCTTCTCTTGTTCTCACACGCAAATGTTAGAAACCAAAAACAAAGAGGCTCTGTACGCCGATCCGCTCGACGATCCCTACCAGCGCCCGGCGCTCTGGGAGGACATCGCTACCTCAATACAGAACATTGACCCAGAGAACGCGCTTATGTTGAGCTCAGGCGGCGGCACAGCGAACGGCAATGAAGCGAACGCCGCACAGCAACAGTTGCTGCCGCAAGTGAAGATGGAAGCGATCGACGATACTTTGCTTGAGACATTCTCGACACCATTGCTCAGTCCCATGGAGATCAAGACGGAGAAGACGACAGCGGCGGCGATGCAACAACAGCAGCAGCAGCAGCAACAACAACAACACCAGCAGCAGTATCAACATCAGCAACACTATCAGCAGCATTACCATCAGCAACAAAGTCATCACCACCAGCAGCAGCAGCAACAGCAGCAACAACAACAACATCTCTACCAACATCATCCGAGCTTAGTTGGCGATGTTAGTGATGCTGATACGGTCTCATTGCTGCAATTGACGCATGTCGCGCCAGGCGCTCTGAGCAGCAACAGTAGCAGTCCTAAGCAGCACCAACAGCACCAGCAACAACAACAGCACCAGCATCAACAACAACAACAGCAGCAGCAGCAGCGTTGCAACAGCGCCACGGGCGTCGATGTCTGCAGCAGTGATAACAACGGCAGCAATTCCTATCATCAACAGTACGCATCTCACCAAATGAACAGCAACAGCAGTTACCTAAACGGCGTCGCCACTTCGACGACAACGGCGACGTCCAGCTACGGCTACAGTTGGCACAGCAGCCAGCAGGTGAGTGCGCCGCTAGGTCAGCCTTTGACAGTAATTTCATGTTAATATATTTCGCCGCAGACATTTCACACCAAATACCAAATACCCGCCGCGCCAACAGCAACACTCGCTCAACAGCAACAGCAACAGCAACAACAACAGTCTCAACAACAACAGCAGCAACAGCAACAACAGCTCTGCCCACCTGCGGCGCCTACGTCCGCCATGCCCGGCTCAAGCCAATCGACGCCGACTGCAACGCGTCATGTGTTCGTGCCACCGCTGACGCCGCCCAGCTCCGATCCAGGCAGTCCTGGCAGCTCAATGGTCGCTGCCGCTGCCGCAGTCGCACAAGCAGCGGCGGCGGCGGCACAATCCCAGCGACGCAGCACGCCGCCGCCGCCATACCAACAGCAGCAACAACAGCAGCAGCAGCAACAGCAGAGTCATCCCCTTGCCAGCATATGCCCGAACATCATCACACTCCACTCAAGCGGCGCCGCCAGCCACGGCGCGCACGCTATGCCCGCCGTCATGCCCGGCGCTGCCGCCCTCAATGGCAACGCCAGCAGCGCTGTTGGCGGCGTGAATGTTGTGTCAACACTGACGACGCTCACAGCGCCCGCCTCGCTCACGCGGCCCCACGCGACAGCTGGCGGCGGCGGTCGCGGCCGCGGCGCTCGTGGCAGTGGCGCTGCTGCGCATGCCGGCACGCCCGCGCACCTCGCGAATCTCATCGGCAGCGGCATGCGCACGGTACGCTACAACCGGCGCAACAATCCAGAGCTCGAGAAGCGACGCATACACCATTGTGATTTTGTGGGTGAGTAATTGTTGCGGCGCTCTTTAATTGCCACCCTGCCCGGACGAGTCATTTAGCCCACTTAACACCTCTTGGCGCGCGTGTCGCATTTAAAATGACCTTCCCTTCAGCCATCCATGCTCCGTTCCGCATTCCGTTTTCACACAACAGCTTAAACAAATCTGTGATACTCTACCACAGATACTCTACTCAATCTGGCTCGATTAAGAGTTTCCACGTTCCGTTGAGAGCATTACACGTGCGCGACTACTTTGGCATGCGTGCCGCGTACTGCAGACAAGAATTTATTTATTTGCTATTCATTACTTTGCGTCTGTATTTCAATCGCTTTGCTTTGCTTCGCTTCGCTCGTAATTTGACTTGTCAAAATGAAATTAAATTATTTAACTTATTTGATTGTTATTTGTGCAGCCATTTTCTTGTTGTTCTGTTGCCGTCATTGCGCCAGCAAGAATTTCTAATTTTATAGTAAATTCTTTTATGCATGCAAAGCAGGAAATATTATATAATAACTTAAGTTTTATTTCAATCAGTTGATAGATTCCTAATTGACAGTTTTCGTATAAAAAATCTCTCGAAATATTAACGGTTGAGAAATATCGACGGGAAAATCTTCAAGACTTCAAGACTTCAATGGCAGCCAAATGAAGTTATTATGCCATAAACGCACGAAGCAGTCTGTCAATCAGCTGCCGCAGCATGCATCGGCCGGGTGGAGGGCAGAGCGACGTGTGCGACGCGCTGAGCAACCGAGCAAGTGAGCTGAGCAGAACTTAAAGCGATTTGCTGCGAGCTTGCGTTGACTTTGAGCTTCGATTACAGTCTCATTTGAGTTATGCGCTTTACGCTTTAAGACTCCGCGCAGAACCAACTTTACAAAGTATATCGCGACAGCCAATCAGCCGCTCAATGTCTGCCTGTCTGTCTGTTTGTTTGTTCAACTCGCCGTTTGTCGCATTCTGTTTCTCATCTCTCGCACGGACAGACGGACGGACGGACACTTGTTGACTTGTTGGCGTTGCATTCTTGCGTTTTAAGTTACAACTTTTCTGCGTCCAAGCAACTCTATACAACTGTCATACATGCACCCGCGCACACGCCCCGACAGCCCCGCTGACGTCGTCAAGCGACTCTGCGCCGTTAAATGTTTGTTTATCTAACTATCGATCACTTTTCGTACGTGTGCCAAGCGAAAAGGCATTTTTAGCCATTTTCAGTCGACAAAGCAACTTATTCACATTTAATACGCGCTTTTGGCATTTGTCTATGTTGCACAGCACTCAGATGAGAGCGCAACTGGACCGTTGGAAGGCGCGGAGTGCGGTGGCGAGCCAGAAGTAGCGTCCAGCAATGATTAATACATGTGTGTGTGCGTGTGTGTGTGTGCACAAATATGCGTTGCACGTTTAACTTATTTTAATCATGTTCAATTATCAACGACTTTGACGCGCTGCGTTGGTTTGTTTGTCGTTTCGACAAGAGGCGGGTAGAGGGCGCTAGCCAGGCGATCCTTTGCTTGCACAAGATGTTTGCTCTCGTCTGCCAGAAAACGAGCGAAATTTGTTAGGAAAGTTGCAGCCCGCAGGCCAACTCCTAAGCACCCACAAACGAGTGCACTCGCAGCCCTCTACTGACTGCCTGACCTAGTAACAGAACGTGTACTAATGTTGTTGCCGTGACTGTTTTCTGTCTCTCTGTCTGTCTGTCTGTGCGCTGCACACAAGTCGCTGTCGTCGTTGTCGTCGTCGTTGCTTAAATCTTCATTTCGGGCACATTTCAAATGGGAATGTTGAATTAAAAACCGAAATAAATCTGCACCCTGCTAGCCTCAATGTCGCAATAACTGTCTGACTGACTGAACTGAACTGCAACCGCTCGTCTTGCCCCCTCATCATCACTTTGCCAGCCAGCAAACGATTTAGCCAGCCAGCCAGTCTGCTTGCCTGGCTGGCTGCCCTCGTGTCTATGAATTGGTCTCAGTTTTTTGGCTATGACTGTGACTCTGGCCTGGCTCTGTCTCTGTCTCTGGCACAGGCACAAGACACGACAGCAGACAAGACGCCGAACATGCGCCTTACACGCGCTTTCTGCACTTCAGTCAACTTTTATTTGTGCTTGTATTTGTATTTGAACATTGAAGTAAATGTTTGCTTGTAAGAAATGCGACAAACGTTGTGTTATTAATTTCTTGTTTTATTTTTATTTATATTTTGTTTTCTTACTTCTTTCATTCGCAGGTTGTACGAAAGTCTATACCAAAAGTTCGCATCTGAAGGCCCATCAAAGGATTCATACAGGTAAGAAGAACAAGAAGAAGAAGAACAAGAACCCACGCGATTTCATTGTAATTACGCCGATTAAAAACTGAGCGTTGAAAAGTTTCAATGTGCTGTGGGTGATCAGCCGTGCAGCATGGTTGCATGCCACCATTCATTCACGAGATCTGTGCCACATTTGTCTCGTGCCGCAGTGCTGTGTTGCTCGCCTCGGCAGCGCGGCGGCAGCGGCAGCTCATGTATGCATGTTGAGCATATCCTGCGGCAATTGGCGTGGGCCAACTTCTATGCAGCTTTGATTCGTTTTTCATTGGGCATGCAGCGAACTGCCACGGCTTGTCTTCTGACCCTCCGGTCGGCCGCCTATCCGCCAGCTTTGCTTTACTTTACTTTGCCAGTTGAGTAAAGTTGGGTTGAGTAATCATTTTTGCTAGCGTCTGATTAATGTACTTCATGTGCTCACATTTGATTTCTCGCAGCTATTTTCGGGTTGCAATTTGATTTCAATTGCTGCATTACAACATAAACGTGATGTTGATGTTTGTGCTGATGCTGCCACTGCCGCTGCCGCTGATGTTGTTGCTGATGTGGTCAGCATTTGTTTTTAAGCCAAGAAACATCAACTGGGCCACACTTAGTCATCGCTGCCTGACTTCCTTCGCTACAACATTCACCTCGACAGGTGCCGCGGCTCTGCTCCGCTTTGCTCAGCTCAGCTCAACTCGTCTCGGATTACATGGCTGCGCTTCTTTGATCGTGCTTTGTTTTGTTTTTGTTTGCCGCGCTGCTTCATTATTAATCGTACATGGCCCCGAGATTTATGTGCAAAACTTAAAACGTGCATTTAAAGCATTTTTATTATGCTTTGCGTCGAGCGTTTTATGATCACCTTTTCGGGCCGCAGCAGATTTGCGCAGCGTTGATAAGACACGCGCAGCCGAAACAAGTCGCAGGGGGGGCAACCTTTCCGATGCGCCCAAGACCACTTTAATTGCGCTACACCCGCGTGGCATTAAGTGTTGAACGCCCTCCCGCTGGCTGCACTAATGTGCATGTCTGTCCAGCGTCATTACTCCTGCTTTGCTTGTCAAAGCAATTTTTCTGTGCCAAGCTCAAGTAGCGCACGTTGCCTTCAATCTGCATTAAGCTGGCTCATAAGTGCGCCTTGGCTACTGTCTGATGGCTGTCGATTTGCGATTTGCTGTTTGCTGTTTGTGCGTTCGTCAGCCTTCAACAGCGGTCGTCAGCGGCTGTACGCAGACAATGTTTGCTCTGTCCACTTTAGGCAAACAAATATGCGTTCATGCGTTTGTGGCGACGCGGCATTTGTGTGGCGCCAAACCCGTGCAGAGCGCCATGCTTTAAATCACTTAAGCGAACACTTGAAAGCTTTTCTCAAATATTGATTGAACGCAACAGCATCAACAGCTACAGCAACAACAACACAGAAACAACAAGTTTGCATCTTTAGTCTTTCGGTTTCGTTTTCGTTTTCGCTTTCATTTCATGTTTGCTTTGCGCCGACATTTGTGCTCTTCTAATCGTGTCAGTTTTCATAAATCGAATTCGTTATCATTTAACGATTCAGAAATCGAGTCGGCAAGTAATCTTTATGTCTTCGCGCAAGTACATAAATTTTCACACAAACAACTTGCTCGAGTTTATTATCAACTTTACAACGCCAAACACACACAAGCAAACACACGGGCACACGCACACCCGCACCCGCACACACAAGTGCAGCTTCAACGTCAAAGTTTTGTTTTTTTCGTTGAGACTTCGACTTTAACAAGCGGGACATAACTCACTGGCTTATAAAAGTCATTCCGAACCAGCCGAACAAGCAGCCAAGGCAGCGTCCGAGCCTGTCGCCCAATCCAGCCTCGCCTGTGTGGGATATCAAAGTTATTGCACGTAAATTTTTCGCTTTATTTTGTACTGATTTGTTTACTAATATGTTCGCGCTGCCATAAATTAGTTTGATTTTAATGCGGTGCGACTTGGCCCGCAACTTCAGCTCAGCACAGCTCAGCTCAGGTCTAGTGTGCGACGCAGCCAACGGCTAACAGCGAACAACGACCAACGATTGACTGCGCAGACAAATGTTCAAATCTCAGTGAGAAAAAATCCAATTACAACAAAGCAACAGCAACAACAACAACAACTGTTGTCGAAAGCAGTCGTTTTCTTATATTTGTTTCTCTGTTGAATTCTTTTTTTTTCGCCCATTTGTATTTTTATTTCATTTTGATTTCCTTATCGGCTTCGCTCGTTGCCGCAAAAATTATGAAGTAATTTTCCGCTATCGCCACGTTCATCCAAACATTACAAAATACAAAGAAATTTACATAAGTTTTGGCCATAAATGATTTGAATTTATTATTTCTTATTAGTACACAAAATTAAAATTCCCACGTTCTTATTCGCTGCTTATGTGTCGCTGAATTACAGCTTAGCCACGCATCCATTTGGTGTTGAATGCAGCGTGTAAAAAAGCAGTGTGGGTGGCAAATTTAATAAATGAGCAAATCAAGCGTTTGACACACAAAAAGTGCTCGGAGATGTAACCAATTAGACAAACGTATTTGGCATCGGTTGCAGATGCCGGCCGAATTGTTTGAAGCCATGTTAAGACAACTGAATTGATTGTTGATTGAAGCCAACAACAACAACAACAAACATAATCAATGCATTTGACTTTGAGATGCTTTTTTCAATGGATTATAATAAGCGAAAATATTTGTTTTCTTGTTACATTTTCAATGCCAACTTCTGTTATATGCATGTGAAGTTCGTTGCCTAAGTCTTTTGTTTGCTGATTTTTCGATATGAAAATGTCATTCAACGACATTTTGAACTGTAATAATTATTTCAGGCAAGTAATTGTGCATTCTTCTGAGACGCCAAATGCTCACGTGGATTAGTCATGTTTGTCTCAATGTTGTTGTTGTTGTTGTTGCTGTGTGGCACACAATGAATTCTTTTGTCATTGCAACAAACATAAAAAATGTTGCTAAGCAGCAAAGGCAACAGCAACATTAGTCGTGTGCCATAGAAATCTATTTGGAAACAACTACAACAACAACAAAAACAACAACAACGACATCAACAAACATAAAATTTACAATATAAAGACAATTGTTGCTCTTGTTGCGCATTTGCTTGACGATGTCGTTGCTGTCGTTGTTGTTGTTGTTGTTCTTGATGTTGTTGCAGCATAAAATAAATTAAATTCAATGAAAATGTTAATTTGTACAATTGTTGTCTTACTCCGTGCGTTCTTATGTGTGCTTGCATCGTCGTTGTTGTTGTTGTTCTTGTTGCTTGCTGCTTTAAGTTTTGGTTTCAATCGCTGCTGCGGCAAGAACGACCAAACGAACGAAGGAATGAATAAATGGCGAATTGTTGTTGCATTTGTCGGCGGCGCTGCCGTTTTTGGCTGTTCTCGTTGGCTGCCGTGGCACATGTGATGATAGATTTATTTGTACAAGGCATATTTGCCTTTTATGCAAATTCATTTGTTGCAATTTAATTAGGCTTTCGACCAGAAATGCATACCAACAACTCAGCGCATAAACATGCACATTTGCTGCACGTGTTTCACTCAACTCGATTCGATTTTGTTGCTTGCCGTCGAAGGTTGTGCTTTATTTTAGGTTCAGTTATCTTGCGCTGTCTCAAAACTTAAAATGTTCCTTTGTTTGTCTACTTTCAGGCGAGAAACCTTACACCTGCCAGTGGCCCGAGTGCGAGTGGCGTTTCGCGCGCTCCGACGAACTGACGCGTCACTATCGCAAGCACACCGGCGCCAAGCCGTTCAAGTGCATCGTCTGCGAGCGTAGCTTTGCACGCAGCGATCATCTTGCATTGCACATGAAGCGACATTTGCCCAAGAACAAGTGAGGGGCATGTGCAGCGCAATGCAGCGACCAAGAGTAGAGAATGTTGACGAAATGAAAATAGAAAATAGAAGAAAACCTTAAACAATCCAAAGGACTTTAGTTTAGCGACAAATTAATAAGCATTAAGCGACAAATTGCCACTCTCCTAATGTTATATAACTAAATAATATTAATTAAAAAAAAAATAAAAAATAAAAAAACAAACAAAAATAAAGTAAAATACCTTAACTGTTCCCTAAACTAAGTTACTAATATTAATATGAAACAGGCGCAATCCAATTGGAAATTTAGTTTAATTATAATTTTTTTGTTTTTTTGTCTGTTTGCTACTAAAAGCATTTGTTAATCCACTTTTGTCTTAAAATAAGTACTAAGAAGAGTTTCTAAATTCGCCATCTGACATACGACTCAGCTGTGTAGCTTTCAGATGCTCTTTAAGCTTGGCACATTAAGCGCGAGTTCCATTTAATTTGTCAAATACAATTTTCAAACAATTTTCTTTACAATCGGTTTGTTATTTGTTTTTGTAATTGTTTTTTAATAACATTTATCGCTCATTTCACTTCACCTTACTTGACTATCGTGTTATCTCTTTTGAAAAGATCTCCTGTCTCCTGCAAGCTCTAGCTCAATTGAATTTCTCTGCCTTTTTCTGCATCTAATCTCAAAGAAGAAAAAGATCAGACGAAAACTTACACATTTTCCAATTCAAATTAATCTTTCTTTCTCCCTTTCTCTCTCTGCATCTGTCTCTGCCACTTATGTGTATACGTTCCATGTTAGTCTAAGCTTATAAGCCTTAAAATATTAATAAAATAAAATAATAATAATACAAAAATAGATGCAAATTTTAATAAGCAAACGTAAGCCTAACGTAATCAAGCTGTTGCATCTGCTGTTGTCTTTAGTCGTAAGATTCGTTGTAAAATCAAATGTAACTGTAATCTATATGAAGTAATGATTATATAAGCGATGATGAAGTTGTACGAACCACCAAAGTGCTGGCACAAAAAAACAAAAACAAAAACAAAAAAAAAAAAAATACAAAAAAAAAATAATAAACAAAAAGTCAAATTTATTAAATTTGAGAATAAAATGATAAGTTACTTGGAATTTTAAATATCATTTTGATTTTGAACGCGGAATGCTTAAAAAAATATTAAATGTAAAACCAAAAATAATTTTAATAGAGCTTCTTAATGTTATTGTTGTTGTAGCCGTTTGATGCATGCCGCTTTGTCTTTGTCTTATTGCTCTATCAGTCGGAGTCGTCATCGGGATTTGCATACCTGCGTGTCCATTCTCTCGCAATCTTATCGTGCTCCTGGCGGTTGGACACATACAAAGCTGCAGTGGTCGCCTCAACGGGATCGTTGGGATTGGCATCGGTGAGCAGCGCGACAATCGAGAGCAGCGTTTTGCCAATGGTCAGCGCCGGCGACCACTGATCACTGAGCACGTCGAGGCAAATGTGGCCATCCCTGCTGATGTTGCAGTGATATATTTTCGTCAGGAAACGCACCTCTGGTGGGTGAAATGGATAGTCATGGGGTATATCTATGGCTACCCTAAAGACGCCGTTCTCATAGGGCGAACCAAGCGGTCCAATGATTTTGCCCTTCCATTCGAAAAGATTCGATTCGACGAGTGCGGCGGAACAATTTTCTGGCGCATCGTTTAAAAAGTCACTCAGCTCTTTGTGCAACCGTGACAATGCTATATTTGTCGGCGATGCCTTCACAGTAGAGGGCACCTGAACTTCGAATTCAATAGTTGAAGTTTCAGCGGTTGCCGAAGGTTTGGTTGATGGCCATAATGGTGTTGTCACAAGCGTTGCCGAGGGTGCGTCGCTGGTTTGTGGCGTTGCCTCCATTGCCTCCACAGCAGAGGGGATCTGAGCTCCAGTGTCAGTAGTGAGCGCGCTTGTGTTGTGGTTTCTGATTCGAATCGAATTGTTTGAATCGCCAGTGCTGCAGTCCCTTAGGTCGACGACATTCGATGTAAGGTCATCATTGCCCCTCATATCCATATGCCGATTTGTGGCGCCTGCACGACTTCTCGTCCCCCGACCACTTGGCGCTCTTCTAATACCCAACCGATCACTTCCCACCGGTTCCTTATTATTGTGCGAGGGCATTTTGGAATCTTTTTAATATTTTTACTATTTTTATTGTTTTGTTTTAGTTTTTTAACGAAGTTTTTGGACTATTTTTCGCTTAGTAAAGTACAATACTAAGAAATTGTTGATAAATTTTATGTAGTTTTTAATTTCAAAGTTGCTTTGTTTTTAAGAGACTTTTTTATTTTCGACAGTACTCGACTCCGACATACCCTGTACCTTCAATTTGTACCAACTGTTTGAAGGCGTTGCCCCGCCCACTTTTTAATCGAAACAGATTTCATTTTCATTCAATTTCATATAAGTATATACATTTTTACACTTTTAGACCAATTCGTTCAAGAGAATTAACGGCATTCTACCATGGCTGGTCACGCCCATTTCACAATTGAATCTTGTTATACTCCATTCAAATATCATATATGTAAAGTTTCATTCTTGTAGGTTTTATGGTTCTTGAGATATAAGCGTTTCAAATTATTACTATATATGGACATGGCTACGCCCATTTTTTTAATGTATCTTCTTTGGGCTTGAGTCAGCAATATACACTCCAAATTTGGTGTTCCTATCTCAAAAGACAACCGAGATAAAACGACTTTTGTAAGTTTTTTCCCGAGGTTGCTCCAGTCATTTGCCCCTCACTCCTAAACTAAATCAAAAAAGGGGGAAACAAACTAAACTTGATCTGCTGAAGGAATAACAGAATCGAACCGCGAAGAGATTTTGGTCCTATCTATTATAATTTCCGAGATCGACGCGTTCATACAGACGGACGGACAGACGGACATGGCTAAATCGACTTCTCTTTCGATACTGAACCAGAATATATATACTTTGTATAGTCGGAAATGTCTCCTTTAAGGTGTTACATACATTGTCGATGCGCACAAAACTAATATACCCTTGTACCATAAGGTACAGGGTATAAAAACAGTAAGGCAGCTATTTGAAGCTTTGCCGAAACTTATATACTCTAGCAAGCACTTGCACAATTATTCTTATTGGAAAATCTGTGTTAACATTTTTTTAATAAGAATCATATAAGTTTATAAAGATAAAGAAGCATAGCCATGCCCATTTACTAATTTGTTTTAAAGAAAGCAATGCAATCATACTAGAATACATTTTACAATCTTCTATCTCATCGGCTTACAGAGAAATTGCATTTTTAAGTTTCTTTATACGGGCGGTGCAACGCCCTTATGTCCGATTCTTACTGTTTCGAAATATGTTCAAGAAGAAGAAAAACGCGTAATTTCATATGTTAATATTTAAGAACTAAACCCACATATTTGACCGATTGTGTCTATGGGTGCTAAGTATATGCTATAGTTGGCTTTATTGACGTCTAAGATGATAGCTTTAAAATTAAAGTTAATTTACACAGCCAGAGTGTAATTAAATATAAGAAAGTAGTCGTGTAAAAATCAGAAAGGGATCTATTTTCAACCCAAACTTATTTACTCTATGATGTTTTAAAGGAAGCAATGCAATTATACTATACAACATTTTGTAATCTTCCATTCTGTGTGTTTTTAAGTAAATACGATTTTCAAATTTATAGTCAAGCAATTATAAAAAGACGTAAATGCAAAATTTCCTCAAGAAGAACATTTTTCAAGAAGATCTAAAAAAATCTAATTTTGACAGATCGTTCCTATGGGAGCTATTTGCTATAGTGGTCCGATCAAGATTTGATATCTTGCGATATTCTGCGTGTAAATTTGTTCAATAGCTCTAAACATTGGGATGCTGTGTGTATAGATTTTATATAGTCGTAGAAGTCTTCTTCTCTGCGTTCATGACAAAGTGAATGTACTCTTTTAAGAGTAAAAGAAACCCTAATGCAATTGCAATACATTTGCCTTACCGCTCATCTAAGCGCGTCTAAGCTAATTGCTGTGACTATGCCAGCGACTGCGACGCCGAGTGCAATTGCGTTGTTCTGATTGGCTTTCGACAAGCTTTCGAGCAGCAAATGGCAAAGTGAGTTGCTCTCGCACTACATTTCTCATTAGTATGTCCCTTGCATTCGCCCATTGGCGTTTGTCGCGCTTCCTGGTCTATTAATCGCTGCCATTAGAACTGCAAGTCGATTTGACTTGATTTCAGAACGGGCGACTTAACTCAACTTATGATTATTAACAAATTACAATGTGCCGCTCTCCCTTTCTCTGTCCTTCTCTCACTCTCTCTGTCTCTTTCAGCTACACACGTACACTTTGTGCATTGCTAAGCATGTGTTGACTATTGTCAACAGGCACAGACCGCCGCTGGCCAGTCCCCTCGGCGCTTAACAATTGTGTTTGGCAAATCTAATGAGAATGTTGATTTCTGTTTTATTTATTGTAATTGCATACTTAAAGCATTTGTACAATATGCATTACACATTTGTTATTGTCGTTAATGTCGTATTGTTGTTATTGTTTTTCCTTCTTTTTCAGTTTCAGTTTACGTTTACGTTTACATTTTATTTTCATAGTTTTGAAAAGTGTGGAACGTGTTCGGCATCGATGAGCGGCGAACGCATTCAACACTTTGCCAGTTTTTCTTATTTGTGCATTAAACTTATTATAAATTTTCAATGCGTCTCTTTAATCTCGTCTCGTTTGTACAAATCGAACTGTTTATTTTTTTACGAGCAATTTTTATAACCAAAATGAAATATTTTTTATGTGTTGATTTTTTAGATTCTAATGACTTGACGTGAATATGATTTTACTTGTTACAAATTTAATTTGAAAAATTTCCTATTAAGAAAATAACAAATAAAGAATTTCAAAGGCATTTCAATTGTGCGTCAAGTTTTGCCAAGTCACGCGTTCGATTTGAAATCGATTCAATACAAGTCAATTCGATTTGATTCGATTCGATTCGAGTTGATATGTGCGCGTGTTCTGTGGTTTTGTGTGAATGGAATAAATGTTAATCGATTTGGTTTTTATACATTTATTAACCAAATATGCTTTGTCTGTCTCAGCGACAATCGATCAGAAACCGGCTCACTTGCTTGGATCGCACAATTTGTCTTACAGTCCGTCTGCTTGTCTGGCGAACAAGAGGAAGTCGCTATTTAAGTTAACAAGTTTGTTATCTTATCTTGTTTTGGTGCGCTATTAATTCGATATGCGCAAATTTATCAAATCCGAAATGTTGCGACTTGAAAAACTAACCAAAAAAAATAAAACATTTATTACTACGAAGAAAAAGAGTGTAAAATAAATCGTTGGAGGAACAAATAGAAAACGTCGCCCACATGAAAATCGTTGCTCGCCTTTAATGCTCTTGCTCAGCTGAGCTTACTCTCCTGAGGCTTGGACCGATAATCAATGCCATCTAATTACATTCAGCTGATCGCCATAATTCATTGTGTTAAACTTTATTAGCGTTTGTAATCGCATAAGCCGCAGCCAACAGCCAACAGTCAGCAGTCAGCAGTCGGCATTGCCAGCCGAGTGGGCGTGAATGCTGAGCATGCGAGTCGAGTATATCTTCAATTGTATGAGGACGTGTAGAATTGTCTGTCGCTGATTAATCATCGCAGCTGACAGCTCAAAAGCCCCGTTTTTGGTTTTTTTTAAATATAATTTCTCAGATTTTATGATCGGCGCGATAAGTTAATAAATGTGCGCAGACCACCGACTGCAAAGCTTCGTAGAGCCGAGCGCCCACTTGTGACTGCGCATGCATATGTCATAAAGAGCATCGACGCTGGTCGACCAAGCAGCGAACAAAGCCATTCAATCGATTCGCTTTGATCGCAATGCATGCAACGAGTTTGATATGATTTGATTTTATTTCAATAAGTTTTTCTTTTTATCGTTCAATCGATCGACCAAATGAAAGGAAATGTAATTGAATTTGAGCGCAGGTGCATTATCGAGTCATGCGGCATTGTGAGGTGGGAATTTGTCTGTGACAATAAAGCAGTCAATTTTACAACTTATTGAGTCAAAAGTCGCAGGTAGTTAACATAAATGCCATGGCAGGCTAACTAACGTCAACTTTTACTTTCGTTGGTGTCCTGCGCACCAGCACACACACACACACACACACAGACAGCGACGCGCACGTACACACACTTAAGTGCACACTCACGTCAGTCTTAAGCAGACACTCACGTACACTCACGTACACTTGGAGCAAATGAGGCGCCGAGCCATGTCAAGTGTCAGCTGCGAGAATAGCAAATCTTGTCAGACCGTAAGGCAGACACAATAATAACAACAGCAACATTAACTGAGACTGTGACTGTGACTGTGACTTCGACGTCGACGTCGACAACGCGCACAAAGGCGAACAGGAACTTGAGTTAGCGCGCCGCGTTGTGTTTTGGTTTTTGGCCACAAGTTAATGCTATTTTGCATATAACTTTACATGTCAGACAGCAACTAAACGACAACAGCAACAAGAACAGCAACGACACCAACAACACCAACAACAACAACAACAAGTATAATTAAGCTTAATTGCTGTTTAATATGTGTGTGTCTCTGAGTCCGTGTCCCGGCTTGGGTCTTTCGCAAATTGTGCGTGGGCGTCTGAGTCAAGTCGACAGCTTCAGTTGCCTCCTGTCCCCTGCCTGCCGACTGCCAACCTGCACTTTAATTAAATTAAACATAAAATAAATAACCAGGTGTTAAACTTCAACTAAATGCAAACAAACATTTGTAATTGAAAAATTATCACGGACAAGCGGCCAACAACGGCATTTATATTCTTGCGTCGGTCGTTCGGTTGTTCGTTCAGTCGACCAGCGTGGAAAATAAGAAAAAAAAAAACGATTTTCTGGTGTGCGACTACGCGGAAAATTAATTAGCAATTAAAAAATACAACAACAACACGCACAAACAGAGAGAGAGAATGACAGAGACAAAAAGAGAGAGAGAGACATGCTGTATAAGACAATATCGCATTGAAAAAAATTCATTTTTATAAATAGAAAATCATTATTCAAAGTGTCAAGTGAGCGCATAATCAACTCCTCGGCATCTCAGACGAAGAACGAACGAAAGAACCGAGGAACAAATGAACGAACGAACGAAGGAAGGAACGCAAGTATCAAAAACAGTAAATTAAATCAAAATCGAAATGATTTCGTTGGAAAAAAAAACATGAAATGAAATGCAATGAGAAGTGTGAAGAGAGAACATTTGATAAATAATCCAAGACAAAAATCGTGGCTGAGAAATCACTTAAAATCAACGGTGCTCAAACTAAGAACGCCCCCAAAAGGCAAACGACTGAATGAGTTTTTATCGCTTTGCCTGCCTGTCCGTCTCTCTGACTGTCTGTCTGTCTATTTGCGTGTCTCTGTGTGAGTCGAATGCCAGCTGCAGCATAAATGACCGCAAGTCAACGTGGCATAGCTTAAAATGCTTTGGCAATGAACTTTTCAAAGAAAACAAAAAGCAAAAACCAAAAAAAAAACACCGAATAGAAAAAAAATCGCCACTAAACGCGTTTGACTTTGAACTCGTTGCGCTGAGTCAGGCGCGATTTGTGTAATTTTGTTTTTTCACAATTTTTTCGCATATTTAATTGTACACCTACAACAACAGCAACAACAGCAACACAACTATTGTTAGCCAGCAATAACAATATCAACAGCAAGAGCAACAACAATGAATGAACTCGGATCGCATGCAGCTGCAGCATGTCATAAGAATAATGCGCATGAGCAGCCACAACGCTCGCAAGAGTGTCCAACTGACGCGGACGCTGGCCGTCGCTGCACACGGTCAAATGGCCAATTGCCAGTTGCCAGTTGCCAATATGCCAAATGGCTGCCGGGCATTGGCAGTTACTGCCATTGTTGTTGCCTTGCGCTCACGTACATAATAAGATAGAATTTATGAAATCTCCGATTTTGTGTTAATTTTACGATTACTTTCAAATTTTGTTTTACAACAAAAAAATACCCAAAAAAAAAAAAACAAAAGACTTAAGACACGAACTTGCCTTCAAATTACGTACATACATCAATATAAGTGATCAACGATGCCACATTCGTATTTGGTCCTCGCACACGTTTAATTGAGATTGATTGCCGACGACTTCCGTTTCGAGCCTGCGGAGATATTCGGCTGTTGATAAGCCAGGCTGCCGCAGCCCTTGGTGCATCGTCGTCGTCGTCGCCATCGTCGTCTTCAGTGTGGGCAGCACTTGAACTCAACTGCAAGAGATTTATGTGCTCATCTTCGGTGAATTGATTTTTGTCACTTTAGTTGAACTGATCACCATCACTCCAGGTTAACCACTGTGGCGTGGCGTGGCGTGGCGTGAAGTCGCAATTAATCATGCGTCGTCGCAGACTGCAACGGATATAAATGCCATCAATAAATGCGCTTCGACAATAAGTCATGCGCTTTTATGATTTATTATCTATGTTAAGTGTCGCCAGAGACAGAGCGTCAAGTTGTCACACAGAGAGACAGACGGACGGCAGGTCGGGCCAGTTGCCTGACACAGCGCCCAACGGTAGTCAATGTAATGTCGTACGTTGTCTGTTGGCTGCCAAGACCTTTTCGTAGCACATGTGTCTTTTAAGTAGCGTTGCCTCCGCTAAGTATCTGTTTAACTTGCATTTAAAGTGTTTTTCCAATATTTCCCACGAGCTTCAAGTTTACTTCTTCTTCGGTAATGCATTGAGATTTATTGCCAAATATTTGCCACCAACTGATACGCTCGTGCGATGAGTGACTCATGCTCATGCTTGCCGCTCAAGCGAGATGAATGGCTCGGCTGCAACGAAATTAGACATGAGCTTTGATTTGCCGAAACTTCAAATGCAGTAATTCTAAGCTTTCTTGTGCGTTTGTATCTGTAGTCTTAGGAGAGTGCTTACAAATTGTATCTACAAGCCCATAAGCTCATTTCACTGTTATTCTAATGTTCTTGCTTGACACAACTTAGGCACAAAACAATCATAACTTGTAAGCTGTGCCATGAAGTCAAATCAAAAGCGCTCAGCCAAAAACCAAAGACTTCAACGACGCCAATGAGCAGCAGCAGCCGCCGCCGCCAAGTCACTAAGAGGACAGCCGAAAAAACAGCAAATCAACATTATTGCGCAGGCGTCACGAATGATGACGAACGTACAATTTTCTATAAAGTTTTCTGTATTTGTCTTTGCCTTCTCATTTTGTTGCCATTGCGGGCAGATTGAGCAATTGAATTCGCACGCTTGCGCGCCTTTTTTGTGCATTGTTGTTGTTGTTATTATTGTTCCAGTGGCGGATGTCGCAGACACATCGGAAGTTGTTGTTGTTGTTGTTGTTGGATTTGTTGTTATTTTAGTTGTCGATGTCGATGTCGTTGTTTCTGTTTGGCTTTTCGCTATCATCATAATAGCAACAAAACTAACAACAATTACAACAAAAAGAACAACAACAACAGCAGAACAGCAGAACAGCAACAGCTCAACAGCAGGCAAAAGACATTACAAAAATCAATTACCAACACCTCAAATGTTGCTGTTGTTGCTGCCGCTGCGATTAATGTTGTTGCTGCCGTTATTGTTGTCGTTATTGTTGCTGTTGCTGTTGTTGAAAGAAATAAGGCAAACGTGCGTGGTTGTTGGTAATAGACACAATCATAAAAATGAAATATATCTGAGAATCTCTCATGAACGACTCAAAGCGAAGCAAAGCAAAGCGAAGCGAAGCGAGTCTTGCGCAATTGCAGCAACATCGCTAAGAAAACCACTCCTGGCTCATGTTGACGCTGCTGTTGTTGTTGCTGTTGCTGTTGTCGGCGGTGGTGGTGGTGTTGTTGTTGGTTTTGACTGCGACTGTGTGTGTGTGTGTTGCGGTTGCGGCGTGTGATGATGAGGCTGTTGGTTGCAACAAATGTCGATAGCCAAACAAGGTAAATGGGATAAGCCACGCGTGGGCTGTCAACCAATCTGCGATTGAGCTTCGCTTCGAACACATCGCACATGGAAGCACATAGGCGCGTAAGGGGTGGCCGGGAACGCGCTCACATTCGCAACAGCCTCAGCTGAGTGGCGAGTGAAAGAGCGTTGCATAATTTTCGTAGCACACATTTTTGGCACAACTCATTATTGGCGCAGAGCAACAAACAAGCTCAAAACACTCACAGCTAAGAAAAACGATCGCATGGCGAAAATCATATTTAAATTATTTCATCGGCTTGCCGAAATGGCCATGGGGCACGCAGCGCTGCTGCCGCCGAAATCATAATTTATTTGAACGACATGCGGCGAACGATTCATGCTAGTAGATTCATCGTTCGATGGTTCGATGAATGTGCTAAGCTCAGAGTGACAACAACAGCAGTTGCTACAACTGTAACTGCAACAACTACAACTACAACTGCAGCTACAACAAGTACAACAACTACTGCAAGTCAAACAACATGCAACACGCGCGTTCGCGTTTAACAATTATTATTGGTGATTAACACGGCATGCAACATTTTTAGTGCCGCCACCGCCAGCACAACCGCCACAGTTGGAAAACATTGCCAGTTAAGCTGCTGCAAGGCATCGCATTCGCTGCAGCATGCATGCAACTTGCAACTGACAATCAACTCGCAACTTGCAGCAACTCTCATGTGCATTATGCACACCAACGCGTTGATGTTAATTAAAAATGTTGAACAAACATAATATTAAATAGCTCGCAACACGGCGAACTGAAGAGGAAACAGGTGAGCTTCCCCCTCCCCGCACGTCGGAGGCATTCAACCTCTGTGCGTTCGTTTGGGAATTCTTTGACTTTTTGTTCCACAAAACGATTTCTTGTTGTTGCTCTTCTCCTTTTCATCTGATTGCTTGCAGACGACCATTCTTGCCGCTCGACCGCTGCACGAGCGCGTTAATGTGTCGTGTCAGTCAGTCTTGTCGCAGTTCACGCGTTGTCGCGCTATTTGCCGTACTGAAATGTTATCATGCTGCGCGACTTGTACAGTAGTGAAGAGCGTGAATGTGTTGTGAGTGTGAGTGTGAGTGTGTGTGCGCGCACTGTGATCAAACGTATATGTCAAGACAAATGACATCTTGACAAATATTGACGACGACGACGATGGCAGAGACGTCGATGCCGAAGCCGATGCCGAAGCCAAGTAGCAAAGATACACAAGTGGCGCGCAGGTGCTCCAATTCGACTGACTTTGAGTTGCGACGGCAAACAGCGCCATTCGATTGCCAAAGGAGGACCATGCTGACGATAAAGCGTTGCTCCCCATAGGGTAATTAGTAGCAGGCAAGACAAACGTTTGCACTTGCTGCATGCGCCTGCGCTGGATCGGCGGCAACGGCAATGGCAACGGCAGCTGACGCCGCTGCCGGCTCCTGTGCCGGCTACCATTCAAGTCGAACTCAGCGATCGAGCGGCCAAGTGGAAGGGACGGTTGGACGGACGGCCGAGTGAAGTGGAGTGGAGTCATGTGCCGGCGGCGCAATATATCGTCGTGATTTTGTCTTTGATCTGCGGCGATTGGGTGCACGAGTTGCCGCCGTTTGCCAACCGAATTTGCCCCATTTTTTTTTTGCTGCACTGCGCACTTTCTGATTCGTATCTGAACACCGCTGTGGCACAGAGAGTAGAGTAGGAAAAAATCGCCGATTTTTATTGTATTTATTTTACATTTTATCGTCTAATTTTTTTCCTCTTCTGCTTTCTTGCTTTTTATAGACTATTTTATTTGCTCATTTCTCAACTATTTGTCATGCATACAAAAAAGAAAACAACCGAAAATACAAAAAAATGAATTCATATATTCTTATTTTCTGGGAATTTTGTGCGCCAATCAACCGAAAATTAGCTAATTGCCTTTGATAAATTGTGCTCTGTTGCTTCGTCTAATCCGCTTATGCACAAACAGCTTGCCTCTGTCTCTGTCGCCGACTCTGACGCTCAATTTTTTATTGCACTAATTAAACAATGAATTCCTTTAAACAGCCAAGGACATGTGTGCGGCAGATACCTAAGAACATTTATGCAAATCATTTCAAAATTCGATGACAAATGAATCCGTTGATTTAGTTTGCTGTCATTTTGGTGTAAATAAATTTGCTGCTTAGCGTTTGAGTAATGCTTTGTGCTTTGTGCGTCTAATTAAAGACAATATTAATAACGTGGGTGGCAACACGCCCACTACAGGGCCAGCGAAAGTTGCCACGCAGCCCACATGCACTCAGTCGTCGTCTGTCATGCTGCGCCAATCAACACGCTCGCACAGCTCATCTATCAATGCTAAATGTCAAATAATCACAGCCATCACAGCCATCACAGCCATCATCAGCCACAACGTCATCATCGGCATCACGATCATGATCATCAACGTCATGAAATCATTAGAGTCATCACTTATACGCACCGCATGCCAAACAAATCTTTTATTAATTCAGCATTAATTTCATTTCAATTGAATTCGACGCGCTGAGCACAAAAGCGGCGAACGTTGAATGAGTTGTTCAACGCGAATGCTGTAGAAATCCAATTGGACTGCGACTGCGACTGCCGCTTCGCACGTCGCTGTGGCCGCTGCTTGCTATTAAATTATTAACTTGGCTGAAACCTGCTGCGCTAAGTGGGCATAAGTGTTGCCAACTCATTAAGAAAACGATGTACATACGAATGAGGAAACAACAACCGACGAAGCAAACGAATCCAATCAAATCTTATTGGAATTGTGGTAAGTGGCAAAGCGTACTGTGGAGGCGACTGGCGCGCGGGTTGCGGGGAGCGCGCAACGGATGCAATTTCAATTGAAGACGCTTGTATTGTAAGCCGGCCTTTATGAATGGCCCATACCAATAATGTTGTTTAAATTGGTTTCTTATGTAAGACAGCTGGCAGCGTATTTGTGTGCCTGGAACACGTGGCGCACGAATTTGCATTGATTGAGGCTAATAAGTGACCGTGGAGTCAGCAGCGAATTGGGTTGGCAGTTAATTAGATTTCCGCACTCTTATTGCGGCCAACTAGCTTTTTCTCCAACTGGAACGCCAGCAAAAGTCATGCGGCGATAAACATAAATCAAGCAAGCCTACAATGACCGAAAAATATTAAAAATAATAACAAAGAAGTGCCAAAGAAACAAGGCGCACAGCTTTGATTGAAAACGAAAACAACTTCGCTCATTGAGCCAAACTAGAAGCCATGCGAATTGAACTCAGGCCTGACCTGCAACATTTGCAGCATCGCGAATGCGAATGTGAATTTGAGTGAGGCTTGGGCACAAAGGCCGCATGAGTAATGTGCCTGCGCAGCGCTGATTGATTGAGTGGCGGCAACGGTAGTGGAGTTCCAATGGCTACCAGATGCACATTGATGCCGCTGTGGCAGCAAAAATGCGGGCATGGCACACTTTTCAGACATTGCGCACTTTCTTCGTGCTCAGCACGCTTGCACAACAAAGCCAAACTAGAAGACGGAAAATATTTTAAGAACCCGGTCAAGTTCACCGCCTGCCACATGCCGCAGCGCCACATGCGGTCTCGGGTCGCCATACAAGTTTCTTCACGGCACGCACGCTGAAAGGTCGCAGCCCAAAGCGTTACTTTTGTGAATGAACAGAAACTAAATCAAGTTTACACAGCGAATAAAATGAATGAGCAGTCATTAACATATTTCTATTAGTTTTATGTTCGCTTCAGAGTTCGTCAACACAGAACTCATTTGCATAACACAACATCATCAAATCAAATGAAATAAATAATATTGAGCATCATATTACAGACACGTTCCGCTGAGGTTATCAGCACCTAACTGCGTCGAGCATCAATCTTGGTGCTTATCGAGACCACGATGACAATACGCGATACAAAAGTGAACTCTGTCAACGGTTGGAACCTTCGCGCCTACTTTGCATATAAAATAACCGACACGACGCGCAGAAATTGCGCATTTCCGCTATTCAAAGCGAAAGAAGAAGAAACGAGATTACTTTTGGAGCCTTAAACGTTGACATTAATAGTCAAGGCAGTTAAAGTGGAGCTGAAGTCTCAAGCACTGAGGGCTCAAGATTTGTGCTTGTCGTCAGCTGCTTTTATTCTTTGCGTGTTGCACAATCATAGCGCTGAGCCTACATGCGAGCGGCTACAAGCGATAAAGCCCAAGCCGACAGCCGACAAGCCAACAAACAAAGACCAATTACAAGCCAAATGCAAACCAAAACGAAGACGAAGACCAAATGGCGATGTGCCGAGCGCACATGGGCGAATCGATGCGACGCATGCGCATAAAGCGAAGACGGACGTGATTGCTTTAAGAAGAAACAATACCAACCCACATGCGAAGCTGCAGAAGAACCGTTTAGCATTGAGCAGATAGCTGCTGCCACTGCTGCTGCAATGAGTCAGTCGCATTGAGGCGATTCGCGTTGGCAGCGCCTCAGAACAAATTATACGGCGATTACACAATCGCTACCACAGCCGAAGCCGAAGCCAAAGCGAAACTGAGCCAGCCAGCCAAGCATTGAACGTCAAACTCATAAATGAAGAGTCTTTTGTAAGCACTGTCAAAGAGCCTCGTTTAGTGGGCTCGCACATTATGCAAGTCAGTTTCGTGTGTATTTGCTGTGCACTTTGAACTATCAACTGTTCGCATTTGAAGCCGCTAAACTAATTAATGATAATGTCAAAGTCTAATAACGAAGCACCACCATCTGAGTGGCAGTGAGGACGACGGCCGTGAAGAGGTTTGTGCTCATCGCTAAACGTATTCATTAACCATATGTCACACGCATGTCGACGAGCAACAGCAAGAGCGACAGGACACGCAAGCCGCCTACACATGCCGACGAGTCGTTCAACCCCAAACAGCCCGGAGTCAAAAAGTTACAATGTCAGCCTAAATTAAATTATGTGGTCGCGTGTCCTGCGTCGATTTGCGGCCATAAACAGACAACGAACGTCGTCGGTCTCATATTAAAATGATGAGTCAAAGTAAACGCGAAACATTTCCCTCTTCCTTTTTTTTTACCATATTTCACATAAATTTTAACACATTTTTTACAACCAACAGCCAACAACCACCGACGTACAATAAGCCACCACCGCGTGGCGAGGCAGAAGTCACTTCAGTCAAAAGGTGTTAAAACTTTGGTCAGCGCGAATGTTGCCCTCGTTTGGACACTCACTCAGGAGCGGACGCGTGTCTTCGGCAAATGATTACGCGCTTTGTTCGACGTGTTTTTTGTGCTTCTTCCTTTTGTTTTACTTTAGCACGTGTGTGTTTTGTTTGTGTAAATTATGCGCACAATGCACGCAAGTTTTCTTTTAAGGACTTCCGCTTTTGTGCAGCTCTTCGAGCTTTCAGCTGTTCAGAAATGCTTTGCTTTAGGCAGCTGCATTCTTCTCAACATAATTCTCGGCCAAAGCAACAAGACAAACAAAAAACAGCATTCTTCTAATCGCTTTTTCACACCTTTCACTTGAGCCGGCGCCGCCGCCGTCGCTCTTCGACGCACAGACTCTGCTTTGCGCCCCCGAAAATAAATGAAAACATTAAAAATCGATTTATTTTAATGCGTTGCAGATTTTTCAAACTCGTGCGCCTGTGAATCACCGTTATTACCGCAAACATTGTTGCGGTAACGCGTCTGTAAATTACTCTGCAATCGCCACGACTACCGTCGAGCAACGCTTAAGACCGCTGTCGCTATCGCTGTCGCTGTCAACATCGCTGGCTCGCCGCCGATGCCGCTACTGTCTGAGGTTTGCTACCAGCCTTTCTCAGAATCACTTTGGCTTGGCTTCGGCTTCGGCATTGGCTTTGGTTCGGTTTGCTTTGACTTGGCCAAGTGTGGCTTAGGTTGGCTCAGCTTAGCTGCGCACATACATGTTCGAGTGCGCGCCTCATTTCGCCAAATAATAATGGTCATAAATATTCTATTATTTTGGTTATTTGCGGCATAATTATTCATTTTTGCGGTTGGCAAGCGTGGCGAACGCGCACATTCAAAGCAGTTCGACACATTCGATATTCACAGACACAAACACAAATGCAATGGAATTACTTCGCTTTGCTTTGCTTTGGTTTGGTTCGTCCAAGCGCTTGTGGCACGTTGCTGACGTTGTCTTCAATTTATTATTTGTGTTCTAAGCGAGCGTGCAAAATTGAAGAACTCTTCGATTGAAGCGCTGAGGCAACAACTGTTTTTACTCATTTGTATATCACTGATTGAAGTTCGATGTCGATTGGCAGAAAAAAAAACAAGAAATGCTACCAACAGGTCATGTTTCAGCATTCTCATGCCAAACACAAACCACGCTGACCCAATGAACTGCTTACAGCACTACAAGATCTGATCGCCGCACACGTCTTACCGACACCCACACAATGCTCAACATAAATCGTATTTGCTCACCGGGGAAAAAAACTAAGCGAAGCAAATCACCTAAAAAATAGCCAATGTATTGAAGAGTTTGCAGCGACAAGAAGAAGAAAAAACGAATCGAAGCTTGAAATCGAAGCGAAAACTGCAAAACGCCGAACGAGACATTTAAAGTTTAGCGTTTTATGTTCCACATCAAATTGTCATGCCACTTGCAACATGTCGCTGTCGCTGTCGCTTGTTGCTGCTCCTGCTGCTACACGCCACAGTCAACAGTCAGCAGCCAGCAGTCAGCAGTCAGCAGCAAATAACAACAGCAACAAACAACAGCACCAACAATATATCTTGCAACACGAGTCAACTGTCGGTTTTTTATTGTCATCTGTTCGTTTTTTATTCATCGATGTCGTCGTCGTCGTCATCGTCGTCCTCGTCGTACTTTTCGTCGATTCAAAATTTACTGCCAACTTTGCTTAGCTCTCTGTCTGTCCGTTTGTCTGTCTGTCTGTCTGTCTGCTGTTGTTCTTCTTTTGTCGATTTTTGCATTGCAAATCGGAACTCATAGTTTCAGTTTGAAGTCTATATAGCCGCCGATTTGTTGTACCATGTCGACTCATAAAGTCTGTGCGACAATTGCCGCACTCGCCACTGCACCGCGCCACCGCGCCGCCGCCCCACAGACTGGCTGGCAAGCATTGTCGAGCATTTGCAAGTCAAATGCGATTTGCATTTTGCCCAAAAATAGCTGCAAATGTCTGTGAAAAGCAAAACATATCCAAAACCAAAACCAAAAGGTTTATTTTCTTGTGTTTTATTTTGTTCATTCAGCGGGCGCGCAATTTTCAAACTCAACTTTGCTGAAATTACTCAAAAATTATTTCAAATGCGCTGAAAACAATAAAAGCAAAGAGCCGCCGACAGCAACAACAACAACAACAATGAACGACGCCACTTAATGCAAAAATGTTTTAATTAATTTACTTTGCAACAAACAAAAGGCAAAAGCAGTAACAATTTCAAATAAAAATACTCAAATGCCACAAATGGTAAAAATAGTCAAAAAGCTTCGCCGCCGCCGACTGCTGATCAACGACAGAGGGGTGGGGGAACGTACGGCAGGACGTGACAAACGACACTTATAGACGGCGTTTCGTACAGAGAACGTCGAGTGCGACTTCGAGACCGATACAAACACAGACAACTTAATAATTCATAAGTTGACTTTTTTCATTTTTTGCTTCCTCTGTCGCTTTTGTCGTCTACGCCAAAAAGTCAAAACTAGGCTGCTGTCATCATTAAACGTCCGTTTTCGAACTCTTTGTGTTTTTTTTTCGGTTTTCGTATTTTATAATTTGCGAAGAGCAAAAAGTGTTTTGGATTTCTCGAAAAGTATCACGTACGCGTTGCATGGCGCTAATGATTTCTGGGATTTCGTAAGCGCGCGATTCGTCAGCGATAAAAAATCAACAACAACAACAACGCATAACGCAGGCACCTCAGCCAAAAGCCAAACAACAACGAGAAAAACGAAAAAAAAGTCGCTCTATAAAGCTGTCAAAATGTTTGTGCAGGCGCTAGAAATGTTGTCGGACATGGCAGGCGGCATGATGAGGGCAGAGGTGGCGTCATCACCATCAGCTTCGAACGACGTTTTAGTTAATTGGCGCCAAATACGCTCCGGCGAAGACATCCCAAAGATTTGTGTCAATAACGTTGAGGCTGCGCGACCGTTTTTTTGTTTTGTTTGTTAAGCTTTTTTTTGTGGCACAGTTTGTATCTCATGACATAATGAATGGCCAACAAGCGTTGAGCACGTTTCGGTAACCGAACAAGTAACATGCCCAGTCAAGACAATCTTATAATTGACGCACCAATTTCGTCCGTCGTCCTCTGTCACCTAAATTCTAGTCACTCCGGCCTGCCGCTCGAGCCGTTGCAAATGAAACTGTTTCGATTGTGCGGCACGTGCGATACACTCAACGATTTACACACAAAAACTGCTACAGTGCTGCATAAAATATAAGGCAACATTCTCAACTGCACAGACACATCAATAAAACGTTTATTTGGAATTTCACTCGTGTGCTTAGGCCTCATGACAACATGAGGTTCATTTGAAAACGCCCAGAGGTCATATGTATACGAATGCAGACAAAAGAGTTAAACGTTAGAAAAGCGAAAGCAAATAAGAGCAACAGTGACAGAAATGTGCAACAACGACAGAGACACAAACACAAACAGAAAATCGAACAACGTCTATTGACAATTTGAGTGCGCGGCTTGTGCCCGAGGCTAGAAGTGAATAATAACTTTGCTAACTGGCAAATAAAAATGTAAACTGAACTAAAAAATGGGAGAAAAAAAGAATAAAAACAAAGCAAGACATGAAATAACATACTTGTACAACAGACAATGCAAAAGCGCCACACATCGCCTTAGACTGCGCTGCGCTGTGCTGTGCTGTGCTGTCATTTTGCCAGTTGGCTTAATTTTGAAATATTGCGGCAGTCAGTCAAAGTCGCAGACGCTCTGAGCCAGACTCCGTTGAGTCTTGATTTATGAATTGCTCACTAATAAAGACAAGAAACTGCATGCCAGAAAGATCATGGCATGTAAATACAGGCATCGAGATGCACTGCACTCACACACACACACACACACACGCCGACGCAGTTGGCTTCACTCAGCCAAGTTCGTTGCTTAAATCTTTCGTTTGCAAGATACATAAGCGCATATCAGAGAGTTTACAAAGCAACGCATCGTTGAAAAAGTGTCAAGTGCAGATTTAATTATGCACCTTTTTGCGTCGCATCAACAACGACAGAGCGCTCGGCGCACACACATGCCAATTCATCATTTTCAGTGGCACTTAACCCACATTGAACGCAACGCCGCCACACTGACCCACTTTTGGGCCATGGCAGACTGGCACACTGGACTGGACAGCGCGACAGACAGACAGAGCGCTGGTCAAGCGAATGTGTTGATCGTGCCATATACTTGTACGAATGCAACTTGTTTTCGGCGTGCTGCTCTTCTTGCAACAAGTTCTATGCGGCATGCAATTCTTATAAGATCACAGTCGCGTTTCTCTTTCTTTCGATTCGATTTCGTGGCGCGTCTCATTGCGGCGTGGCACGTTTTGCTCGAAGCAAACATTGCATCATCGGTAAAGGCAACAGCAACAATAACAACGACTAAAGCTAAGGCAGCAGCAACAATATGGCGAAGACAACGAAGCACCTTCTCAGTGCAATTGGAATTGTTGCTCGATTTCGTCTTGTTCCTACGCCCCGCTTTCGCCCGCTGCCGCCCGCCATGCTTCACGGTGACTCCGACGCTGGCACTGGCACTGGCACTGGCTCAGATTACTGAATGCCGATAAAAATGAGTTCCAACTTGTACACGACAACGGCGAAGGAGTTCGTTCATTCGATCGTTCGTTCATTCGATCGTTTGTTTATTTCTTCTTTCATTTGTTGGGTCACTCCTCTTGGCCGCCATCAAAGCCAAATATTTTATTTAAATATATGACTTTTCATGTTAATGGCGTGCTTTCAGCTGTTCACAATTAATCGAACGTCCACTGCAACCAGCCGCGCTTTTTCCCCCACGTTCGTTCCATTACAAAGTAGCAAATTAACATAAGTTATAAAATATTTTAACAACAGAGCGTTAAAGACTATTGCTTAATTAAAGACGTTATGAAGCATTTAAGCATTTGCAAATCTTTTTAATGCCGTCATAAATATGCCACAAAATCATGTTCATATTTTGTCTTGCCGAGCGGCAAATCCAATCAGACTCAAAGTACAGACATCAAACGCTTAATTCATTTTGTTCACTTGTTAGTAGAGGCATCGTAAAAATTTAACGATGTGCAATCAAATGCGAACATTTGCCATTTGCATATTTATTAATATCGAATTAATGTCGAACTTAGCGCGATTGAAATTGAAATAATTAAGCTATTTTCGGTTTCCGGACGACTTTCTGAATTGTCACTTGAGCAATAAAGCGTAGACGACAATTGCGGCCTTTCGAGGAGTCAGACATGGCATGGATTCATCACATTCGCAGCCGCACGAGGCACGTTTGTGGTTTCTATTGAAGCAGTTGACCCAAATCGGCGAACAATCGGCTGTATTGTTTCTGGCCGTGCATTATTTAAAAAATGAAATGAAATTAAATGAAATGAAATGAAATACAAAAGACAAAAGACAAAAACAAGCGTTAAAGACGAGAAGAAAAATGAATTCATTTATAAGCGAATGTTGCTACAACCGTAAACTTTTTTATGACGCGCTGCACTTTTTATGTTTATCGTTTCAATTATAAAGTTTTTATAAGCTTTTTAAGAGAAATGCATATGAGCGCCAACGAGTGAGTGAGGCAGGCTGGCTGGCGGGCAAACACGTCGACTGATGCCAAACGACGACGACGATGATGACGATGACTGTAGCTGGGCCCACGACGCTAGCAATGTTCGTCAATGACAGTTTTCTTTTTACGATCATATCGAAATTCCAACACGATCGGCGCACTCAACTCCACTCCACTCCACTCGACTCAACTCAACTCATTCAACTTATGTATTGATATGATTATGATTGTTCTTCGTTGTTGTGTCTTTGTCACTGTTCGAATTCGAAGCTCCAACTGATTTTATTTGCTTTCAGTTGAGGTGAGTTTGGAGTCAGCGCTTTTATAGCGCACGCGCGTATGAGCAATCTTATAAAATCAAACTGTTCGTAATAAATGGAAATGCATTAAGAGTGAGCCGTGAGCGCCCTTTGCGTTGCGTTGCCTTGCTTTGCTTTTATAGCCGCAGTGACACAATTAATGTCGACAGACGTGTGCTTCACGCTTCACCCTTTGCGAGCTGCGCATTTAGTTTCACTGCAATGAAAACACTTCGAAATAAGATTTACAATCGTCTCAAATGGCGCACATTAATTTGTCAATAATTTCAGATGGACTCCGCTGTCGCAGCTCTGGCTCAGCTCTGGCTCAGCGCGGCTCGAACACGTTACATTGCGCTTTTGTTTGAAATTAAAGACTGCTTTATAATTGGTAAATGATAACTTCTCGTATTGCAATCGATCAATTGCATTGCCCGCTGCAAGCGCACCAACAAGCGAAATCATAAATTTTATTTGCCAAATACGCCAATGAATGAGAGCGCACGAATGAATGCGACTGTGGCCCACAGGAGCGTACGTAGCCGAGCACAAGTGTGTCTGCGCACTTAACGTTCGTGCCACAATGGGCGACAGGCGCAACATTCAGGCGCAAATAAATAAGACTCGAGAGGCGTAAGTGGGCGTCGAAATTCAAAATTAGGTTAAAGTACTTAAAATTGCCACTAAGACGCATCATGCATGCGCGCCTTGCCCCATATGCACCTCGGTCCGCTGCTTGTGCGGCTGCAGTCGTACTGATTCATGCTGCACAGTGGCTGTCAGTCGCGTTCGTTGCAGTACATCTGCTGAGCTGCTGTTGCAAGTCTCATACGTCTGCTGCTGCCGCTGTTGCTGCTGCTGCTGCCAATTGGTCTATTTGTCTTGTTGTTTGCGTTGCACGTTCGCTGAAGTCTCGTCGACTGACTTACTGAGTGACTTGAATGACTTTGAGCGGCAGCCATGGCACAGCTCCGATAGTTTTGCCATAATACATGGTTCAAGCACAAATTGGCGAGCTTAGCTGCGCTGAGGCATGCCAAGGCAAGCTGATGGCTCCACTGCCACTGAGCGCAGCAGCTTGAGCCTGCCTGGCTGCCTGATTGCTTGCTTGCCTGTTGGCCCGTCTAAAATATCGCTAATTAAAGTGTGCGTTTTAAATGTCGACATTTGAAATTTATTGGTTTTTTATGCGAGCATCGCTCACTCACTCACTCACTCACTCATTCATTCGCTCTCTCGCTCACACGCTCGTTTTCATCTGTTTTGCGGCTTATTGCTGCTGCTGCTGCTCGATGTTAGACAGTTTTATGACGCTTTGGCATTCGTTGTACGCGGGTTTCACTGTCGTCAATTTGTACGCCGCTTGCCAAACAAATCGCACGCCATTTGCCTGCGTTTTGTTGGTGTTATTATAAACAATTGTTTGGTCACACATTTCTGCAGCGTTTTGGGCATAAATCGCTCTGTTTGTTTTTGTTTTTGGCGGTTTTTTTTTGTTTTTTTTTTGCACGCAAGCCGCTTTACTTTAATTAAAATTCTGCATGCAAACGCGAGCAAGGCGGAACGAAATCCATTTCGGCAAGTGCCACGCAGGTCAAATCGATAGTTTGCACCAGAAACGCTTACACAGCACATTGAAACGCTTGGCCGGCCGCATGCTAAGCCAGACCAGAGCAGACTGGGCCGGAGTCACTCGTGCGCCGGCGTCATAAAAACACAAAACTTATGTTAAACGCTTTGCGCGGCGGCGGCAAAAAGTCTTTGAATACGTTTAAAATACATTTTCAGAGTTTTGTTAGTGTTTATCGGCCAAACAATTATTAATAATAATAATCGAAATATGGCGGCAATTGAATGCGAGCAATGCAAGCGTGTTTTTTCGCGTGTCGACGTATTTTGGCCAATTTTCGTTCGTGGGAATTACGCGACGGCGTCCAAGGCGCTGCCGCTGCCGCTGCCGCTGCCGATGCCAAATGTTCGCTCAAATCTGTTATGACAAGCGCTCAATGCAATTGCGATTACAGCGCGAGATATATGCGAGTATTGATTCAGGTCAAGTGCGCGAAAAAATTAATTAAAAGTCTTGTATGAAACGAAACAAGCAAAGTGACAGCCACCCGCCAAAAGCGCTTGTTGCGCTGCAATCGACTCAGCGTCTTGTATATGTAAAGCAGATAAAATCATGTATGATCAAGCACACACACACACACACACACATGCACGCAAAGGCGAGTCGCGGCGATGTGTGGCAAATGGGCCGTCCAGGCGGCTTATCAGCAGCGGCGTCGGGCGGCGCAGGGGGCGGCACAGCGACGTCAGGCCGGCCTTTAGCCCAGTTGGCAATTTATGGACACACTCACGCATAAACTTCATTTATGCGCCATTTTAGTCTAATCACAGAGATAAAGGCTTGAATTTATTAAAATGCAATTTGGCATTTGTGCACATGAAGTGCATTGAATTGAACTCGAGTCGAACCGAGCCGAGCCGAGTCGAACTGAGGCGTTGTTAGGCACAAGCTGCGACAAGTGCGGCACAGTCGTGATTGTCTGAGTCTCAGAGCGAAATTGATTTTCAAATTAGACGAAAATGACAACAGTGTCAAATAGGAAATAATTACAGAAATCAAAAGAAACGCAATGAGAAAATCAATGCAGACGGCGGCGTATTTGGTGACATTGCCAGCCGTCATAGGCAGAAATCGAAGTGCGGAAAAGGCTGAGTCAGTCGTTATGGCTTTGTGTGTTTTGGGCAACAATTTCACAGTTGCGCCTCAGACGACGTCTGACGTCTGACGACAACGACGACAATGTCTGGCAACGCCCACACGTGGCTCACAATCGATACAAAGATGGTGACGCTGATGATGATGATGATGATGATGATGGTGATGGTGAGGTGATGAGCGCCTCACGGCTGCTGGGTAGTAGCAATCAAGCCAACGTAATTGACGCCAAACCACCGTCGATCAGCCTCAATTATGACAAACACAAATCGCACGAATAATTGGCAGCTATTAAGCACTTAACACGCATGCGATGCGAATTGAATTGAATGAATTGAATTAAGTTGAGTCGAGTTGAGTTGAGTTGAATTGATTGATATCGAGCTGTGGTGCGCTTTGATTTAATTTGATTTTGCTTTGCAAATTGAATTCAACGAGCGCGCTTTTAGATTAATACAAAATTCCCACACTCATGATTAGCGAAACTCTTGGCTAATTGCATGAAAGCCAAACTTGTTTCCTGCGCTGCGCTCATAAATATGCAATCCAATCGACGCGTCGGCAGTTGGACAACTTGCTGCGCTTAATCAAAGACGAAGACCGTCGACCGTCAATAGTTGACCGTCGTCGTCTGTTGCTGCGGCTGCGGCTGGGGCTGCGGCCACGGTCACGGCAGCTGCACGGCAGTGGGACAAGCCTTTGGGATTAATGTTGATCGGGCGGGCGTGTGTGATATTGTTTGTTTAGCTACAAGTTTCTTTTATTAGCTAATATATTATGGACAGCGATATTAACGGATTACCGTTAATTAATGGCGAGTACAGCAAGTGGCACATGTAAATTAATTGCACTCGTAGTATAATTAAATAAACTTTATATTTATCAAAACACTGCAATGAGCATAAATAATATTCAAATGCAAAAATATTTCATCAACTGCGCGCTGAGAAAGTATTTGCTTTTAGTGGCATATTATTCAATTAGTTGCAAATTCAATTACAAGTAGATAAGCGAACATTCCTGCAAGAAAAGTAAGCCACAACAGAAGCGAAATATTTCATACACGAAAAGTAAATTTGAATTTTTCGCTTGTTGTTGTTGTTTGCCAATATTTTGCAGCAGCAAATCGGAAAAACGGAAAATCTGTTGAAATTGAACATGATAAATTCATAATTGTCCAGTGAATGAACACGAACTATAATTCATGTTGGTGCATAATCGAAATGGACGCCATTCCGTTTGCCAATTGAGGCCGACTCAGCCGACTGCAACAGCAGCAACAACAACAAAAGCAGCAACAACAGCAAATGTACGACGCAGGTCAGCCGTTTCATGTTGCAGGCGGCTTACTTCTTGTTTCGCTGTTTACTGCCAGCACCCGCATAAGTTACACACACACACACACACACACATCACATATACCACAAAGAGCAGTGCCAAAACAAGATTTATGCAGATTCTATGTCCGAATATAAATTGTGTTTGGCTTAAATTACAAACGAACCAACTGACCGACCAACTGAACATTTAACGCGACTGTCTCGTTTGCTGACTAAGCTCAGCTCCGCTCGACTCTGCGCCGGTCAGCTTCGGTCAGCTTGGCTTGATTCGCCGCTCTGCTCTCTGATTGGAACAATGTCACGTTCGCGGCGCGATTAATACGCAAGACGCTTCGGCATCTTAAATATTGTGGCGTGCGCAATTTTGCTTTCTGCCTCGGCAACGGCAACGGCAGCGGCAATGGCAACGAATGCTCGCCGGGCTGCTTGAGGCCGCGCTGAAACGGTTCCGTTGGCAGCCACGAATTCGCCGCTTCCAATTGGAAGGTCATGTGAGCTCCAAATAAATTAATGCAAAGCAAATTATTTAAAATTATTTATCATGTGCTGCCGGCCACTTGGTGTACTTTGCCGCCACTGTTGCACTCGACAGTCGACAGTCGACAGACTCTTATTGCCGCATTGCATGTTTGGTCGGCATCACTTATTTTCTGCGCTTAGAAACCGCACTATATAATTTAGTGGAAAACAATCAAAGCATATTTGTCGTGGCCGGAATAAGCTGTGCTTTGCAACACGACTGCTGTCACTATAAGTGATGTGATTATGTTGGGTATTATTATGAATGTAAAGCACACTCGGCTGAGTGTAGGGTACAACGTGCTAAAATCCATACCATAATTTTATTTGTTTATTTTAATTTGATATTTGATTTCACTTTTCGCATTTTGTTGTCATTGTCATAAATCTGAAAACGAAATTAGTCATGATGCGTGATAAATTTACTTTTATTGGTGGCGTATTTTTGTGCAACAACAAGACACAGCATTTTTTGTGCTTCATCGTTGTTGCTGTTGCTGTTGTTGTTGCTGATGTTGTTCGAGTCGATAACGAAAAATATTTCACAGGAATTTCGTATTTGATTTTAATAATGCACTCGCGGATTCATGGCTTTCGCGCCTCGAAGGTCAACGACTTCAATGCGTTCTGACACTTTGTTGTTTGTCTCTTTTTAATTATTGGCCAATGTCAAAACAAAGATATATTTTTTATTTTTACATGAATCAGACACGAATTTGGACAAGAAGTTCGTTCAAGCTGTGTACCCTTTCAACCTGTTGCAACGTCGCTCGTTACCTCTCCTCACTGGCTTCTGCCCGTTTGGCTTTGCCTTCGATTATGCAATTATTGACAATCACTTTCGTTACGACGCCAATGGCAAACGAATGGTTAAAGAGCGCACTCACGGACTCGCAGACTCAGCGCGCTAAACAATGAAAAGGGAAATTATATAAAAAAATGTGAGCAACTAAATTTTTGGCTGCTGCGCTCAAACAACACAAACAACAACAAATAACGAACAACAAACAACAGACAAGTTGACTTGTAGTCGCACAGTCGATATCGAATGAAATCGGCATGAACTGATCGCAAATGAGGGTCAAAGTGCAAATAAGCATGAAATTGGCGCTTTTGGTCCTGGCCATGTTTCCACATTTTGACATTTGAGTTGCCAGGCAAACATTTGCTTTTCGTGTGCGACAGTGGTGGCGAAAATATGTTGTACGCCAAACAAATGGCATAGAACAAATGGCATGACGTCACGTCGGCCAATCAGCAGCGCGCATTTTCTCGCTGATGTTTATCGATTGCTGTTAATTATTTCACGGCATGACTGAGTGAGTTTCCTGTGCTGGACGCGTGCGCTGCTCGCAGCATCGTGTATATCATCGCTGCATACTCCATAAGTGAACCGCTTTAGTTCAACGAGAGCGTAGACTGATATCAGATGCTTTACTTAGCCAAAAGCCAAAGCGGTTGCCTGATTGCTTTGTATATAAATCATTGTTTGGCCGACATTGTGCCATGATTGCAATCGAGTCGACAGCACGCACGCGCAGGCTCACGTTTGCGTCGCTCGTTGGTGGGTGAGGGCGGCGCGGGCGGCGTGCATGAGTCGGGCTGCGGCAGGATAAGAAGCCGTGTTCTTGCATGTGTCACAACTTCATTATTGAATTGCGCCATGATCGCTGAGCGTCGATAAGAGCGAAACATTTAAATGCTTTGGTCTGTTGTTGTTGTTTTTTTTTTAAATATTGTTTTGGCATTTTTGTTTGTTTTGTTGCTTTCGCACTTAAAAATGATTTACGCGCTAAAAGTTGATTTTTCGTACATTGTCGTTGCTTAACATGTCTTTGCACTCATTTCAACAATTTGACAATTAATCAATTGACAATAACAGACAACAACAGCAACAACAGCAACAACAGCAACAACAAGCACGCAACGACAACAATTGCAACTGCATTAGTCAGCAGCAATCAGAAATCAACAACAAACAACAAACAACGTACAACGTACAACAAAGCAAAAGAACAACTTTAACAAGTTTCCAATAAGAATAAACATATACCAATAAGAACAATCATTCAAGCAACATTTTCAGGTCAAAGTATGTAATGTGCACGTTGTGCTCGTGGGTGCCAGGGGCAAGGGGCAAGGGCGGCAGCACGACTGCGTCGGCGAACGTGTTGCGGGTGTTTTCATTGTACTAACGTGTCTACAGACTCTGGTAAGCAATGGTAAGCAGGTAGGGAGGCACGCAGGCAGGCTGTTCGATAAAAGTCGAAATAAACGTTGCTTAGTTAGTGACATGTGACATATTGTCAACGCAACGCATTGCCAATTGGAATTTGCATAAATTCCAACTTATTTGTTTGCCATTATACGATTAAGAGGGCGAAAAACAAAACAAAACAAAACCAAAGACAAAAGCGACAAAACTGAAAACAAAACAATAGAAAAAAGAACACTTGTCGAGTTGATTGGCAAAGCGCAGAAGCGAGAAACAAAAACAACAACAAAGCAGCAACAAAGTTGCATTGTTGCCACAGACACTCACTTCACTTCACTATGGCAGCATTCACTTTAATATGGCTAATTGTGTTCTAATAAGAATTTAATACAACTAATGGCCGAACTTGACGTGTCTCAGCTAAGCTTCTGAGCACGGCTCACTTGACTTTGCCTCGCATTGGCACTTCTAATTAGATTTGTGCACAGCAGCGCGAAATCTCATTACAGCCAAGCGCTGACATTTCAATTTGAACTCAACTATAAACCATACTGGAAAACTTTGAGCAAAAACGAAGAAAAAAAAATGAATAAAAAATTAAGAAAAATCAAGAAGAAAAATGTTGGCGAAAAATGCTTAAGCAACCTAATGATCTCAAAGTCGAAGACAATCAGCGATTTGTCAAAAGTGCGACGCGGTTTTTGGGCTACCAAAGACACGCTGAGACCCATTGAGGTGGTGGTACACATTCAGAGCGATGTCGCTCTCGGTCTCGGTCTCGCTCTCGGTATCGGTATCGACGACAAAGACACGCTTGTAGGTCGTCAAAGGTCCTGCCGTGAATTGTCATTGTCGTGAGTTGCATAACATGAGAAGCAACAACTTCGATGCCAAACGCCAAAAACTCTCATCTTCGACACCAGACAATTGCGCCAACAACAATAACGACAACAACAACAACTACAACTGCATTTGCAACAATGACAACAACAACAACTACAACAATAATAGCAACGAAAATGTGTCTTTAATTTCATTTTCGTTTGCAGTTGATTTCAGTCATCAAAATCGGCAAATTAAATACGCGACTCAGCGCGCATTTCAACACCTTCGGCAACTAAACTCATTCACTCATTCACTCAGCACTCAGCACTCAACTCGGTTACTTCAACTTCAACTACAACTTCAACTGTCTCAAAGACCAACCTTGACGTCTCGTCAGCGCCGATGACTTGGCACCGACATCAGTAGCGCTCTTTGCTAATTTAAGTCATTTTCGATACGAGCAAGTTTATGTTCTTTATTCGCTGAAATTAAAGTGCAAATTTTAAGTGCCTCAAAGATTTTTTGTTTGTTGATATTTTCGTTTTATTTTTCCTTTTAATGTGCTTTGATAATATAATTAAATTCGCAGACCTTGACGCGACTTCATTGCCTGATAAAATTACCGCAGGGCAGACCATTCGTATATAATCTTTTCTTATTATTTTTTTATTATTATTACTTCTTTGAAGTTGCTTAGCGCTTAGAATGTTGCAGTAGCGATCTGCGTCTAAATTTGTATACGGGAGTGAAAAATGATTCGTTTTATGTGAAATTAGAATTCAAAACTCGTGACTCGCTTAATTGTTGTACAATGAATGCGATTAGGAGCATGGCGAATTGTGTGTTATTGTAGGAGTTGAGGAGCTTGTATGTGCAGTTGTTGATTTTTTTATAACGCAAGCTATTTTCTATAGAATTGTTAAATAAATTGAGCAGTGACAAAGCCAAGAAATGGGCTAAGTCCCTACTAAACGTGTTGATATTAATTTATTTGTCTGGGCCATAAAATGAAACACTTGGAAAAGTTTGCACATCGATTTGCCCTTGTCTTTTGCGATTCGTCTGATCCATCGTTGCCTATTTAAATGCGTTAATTTAAGCCGTCTCGGGCAACAAAGCCAGGCTCATTTGCATTGTGTGCGCATTAAACACTTCGCTGGAACATTCTTATTAGCACAATGATATATTGCCATTAAAAATGCCAATTCTTTTGTCGCGTTTTTTGTTTGTTTGCTTGGCTGGTTGGCTGGTTGGGCCATGCAGCAAGTCTCGGCTGCGACACGTAAATGCATACTTCGTATGCTGCCCACACACAAAAAGCGCGGCTAAGAAACTATTGTACATTCGACATGGCAGCATTTATGCAATCATTTTTTCCTCACAACAATTTTAAGTTTCCTTTTTTGTTTTTGATTTTTTTTACTCGTATTCCATTAAAGCATTTAATGCAAAAAGTAAATTTTCACACACACACACACACACACACACATGCATGCTTAGGCAGACAAAACATATAGTTTGATTATTGAAAAGCGCCGCGGGCCTAACAAATTGAGTGTTAGCAAAAACACCATCGACTTTGTCGACTTCTTAGAGTTAAGTAAAAAAAAGAAACGAAAAAAGACGCCAAGAATCGACGACTCAGTCGCACCGAAAAGAGGGGCACAACCGCTACTAAATGGCAAATAGACAACAACAAAAAAATTGTTCTAAACGCACCTTTGTCATTGTTGTTGCTGCTGTTGTTGTTGCTGTTGTTGCAACGAACGCAGCTGGCAATTCTTATGCGCATTCGGTCAATGAGTCACGTACGTCGCAGTGCCAATGACGATGACGATGACTGTGAAACGCTTTGATGGCTTCGTTGCCACCGAATGTGGGCTTTGTGGCACATTGCACCAATTGGTGTCGCACATTACAGCCAACATCGCACATCAGCCAACGATGTGTCAAAGGCGTTCGTTTGCCCGGCGACGCGGATGGTTCAAGTCGCTTCAAAACGCTTCAAATCGCAACTTTATTCAATTCGTTTTTGTGCTTACGCTTACACTGAACACGCCATTGGGTCAACATGTCGTATAATTATTGCTCATTTAAGACTTCCACAAAGAATAACGTTTTTTGGTCTTTTCGTCGCTCGGAAGCTGACAATGATGATGATTATGATTGTGTTGATGATGATGATCGTCGGCTTTTTGCGATGCGTGCATAATTGTTAACCTTGCCATCATTTCCTGACATTGATCGATTTTGCAATGATGGATTTCATTGCTTTTATTTGAACTCATTGTGCGGGAAAAGAGTAAGAAACATTATTGTATTATTTTTGGCACATTTTTGCATATAATTGATTTTTCGACGTCATGCTGTGCCTTTGCCACAATAAATCGAACACTAAGCAAGAAAAAATCCAATAACGAAAATATGAAAAATAATATAAAACAAAAGAAAGACGGTTTCGATAATCTTTTGAACAATTTCTGTTGATCTCTTGTTCAATTGTTTGCGCTGTTGCGCTGTTGTTTGTGCAAGGTTGACCCAATTTTACTTTTATTAAAACTGTTTTTTTTCTTATACATACTCATATTTATTTGTTACTTATCATATAAAAATTGGCTTGCGCACCGTTGAGGTCACTTTTGGCTCAATTGTGCATTGCGACATCTTCGTTGTCTGCCGGCGTCGGCGTCGACGTCGTCGTTGTTGTTGCCGACTTTGCCGCCAACGCTGAACTCGCACGAAGCTAAAGCCAAAGCCAAGACAAATCCATTTGTCAGCATTAGAAAATTGTCTGCATTGCAAATCTTGTTTATTTCGTCTATAAATGTAAATTCATAAATTAAATTACATGGCATATAAATAAAGTCGCGTCGCAGTGTTTTGTTCGTTGCCCACACGCGTAATTTTTCGCTTAGATCTTTTTTCTTCATTTTTCTATGCTTACAAAGTCTTTCAGCGTTGAGATTTGCAGTCAAATGTGCGCAGATTCATTAAAGTTATACACATAAATATTAAATTTTATTTATTATTGTTGTTGATGGCTTTGCATTGCTGTTGCTGTTGCTTTTGCTGCGTCTGCGACTGCGACTGCGACGGCGACGGCGCGGGCGCCAGTTTGGCCAAAAAGACGACGGCGTATGAGTAATTTGCGACGCTACAAGCGATTTTAATGCGAATTGAGCAGTTAAAGGCTTGACAGTCATCGCAATAAAGCAATTCACGATTAAATATCTTTATGCCTTTTCTCACAAGTTAATTGACGAGCCTTTGCGCCGAATTTGGTCGCTTCGCGTCTTTTGTGCACATCAACTGAAGTGAGATAAACTTCAAAATCGCACTCACCTTGGCCAGAAGATATGCCGGCAGTTCCGGTCATAAATGCTCTCGCTTTCTATTAAGCAAAAGTGAAGTCAGCTTTGATTATTAATTTGCTGAGCATCACTTGAAAATAACTTTGAGCTTTGTCATGAAATCTCGTTCAGCTTAAAAGCGAAGTCAAAGTAAAAAATTCAACCAAGCAACAATCATTAACAAGAAAGAGGAAAAATGTTAGTTAACAAACTAATCGAAGTGTAAGTTACTCACATCGCCTTGAATCGAAGGCAAGCTAAACTTTCCAATGGCAGCAACTCCTTTGAACATCACTCATACGCAGCGTTGTGCAGGCTTATTAAGTGTTCTCACATTGCCCGGCAAACAGCAGCAACAGCAACATCATCATCATCGTCATCGTCATGATTATAGTCACCTCATCATTGCCGTCAAATGAGTAAACTAAGTAGGGCATTAGTGCACTCAAATGGCAGCTACTATGCGATGCCTAGCAGCAGAGCCACAACAAAAACAGCAACAACAATTGCCAAAGTAACGCGCATGTTCGCGCTCTAAGTTGTCTATGCGGGTCCTGACCTTATAAAGGTGAGGAGCGTGCGTTCATTTATTCGTTTCGTTCCATCATTAGTGAGTCTCTTTCGCTCGCATCAAACAGCCAACAAAGCGTCGTTGCTTCAGTGGTTCATTCGTTGGTTCGTTCGATCGGCCGGTTGGCAGATCGATCCATGGATTGGCAACAACACTCTTCACCTATCGTCCTAGCCATGCGAACGCTGCTGAAATGATTGTGTAAGCGCGACTTTATGTCTTGTCTTTTTCGACTCCCTGTTGCTGCATTGTGGTTGGTGTTGTTGCTGCTGTTGTTCGCCTGTTTGACTGGTCATAATGCAAGCGCTGCATCATGATTGAATTACACTTTCTTCCTCTTCTAGCAAAGGCAGCAATATTCAGCAACATTAAAGAGCCTTGCTTTACATTGTTGCCTCAGATTGGATGACGGTGCTGTTGTTGCTGTTATTGTTATTGTTGTTATTGTTGTTGTTGTTGCTGCTTGCAACGGTAGCCAAAATGCTGGCATGCCATGTCGCCTCGGCTGCTGTTGTTATTGTTGTTATTTCATGCACTTCATTGTTGTTGTCAGTAGTCAGCAGCAGACTCAAGTTGTTGTTATTATTATTGCATGTGTGCTAGTTCAACAGAGTTGTTGTTGTTGTTGCTGCTGCTTAGTGTAAGTTGCAGCTTCAAGTTACTAATTAGACGTCATTGTATAGCTTACAATTTCGGGCTGGCATTTTGGCAACAAACAACATCGATGAGTGGCCAACAACAAAAACAACAATTTTACACATATACGCTCATGTGTCTGGCTCAGAAATTGTTGTTGTTGTTGTTGTTGTTGTATGTGTAGCCATTGTTATCATAGCCGCTAAAAGGGGTCATTATGTCAAGGATTTCAACGACGACATGTACGAAGAGAACACAAAGACTTTAAGTTGTTATTTTTTTGCCATGTTATTGTTGTTGTTGCTGCTGGCTTTATGTTGCCACTAGCCACGCTGTGAGTTGTTGTCATGTTGTCGATATGATTCCAACGGTAGCAATTGCTTCCTGAATACAAACAAAATGACTCATTGTCGCCATGCAAAATTGATAAATGCTCAACTGCACATTCGAGCGCCAATATGCGCAAACACCAAACCAATATTCATTGTCAACTTTGTATGGCAACAACAACAGCCTCAGCTACTGTTGCTCTTGCCGCATTCAGACGCAATTAAGCGGGCTGACAGTTTGTCTGACTGACTGAGTAGCTGAGTGACGGGCAAAGCGAGTGTCTGCTTGAATCGTAATTGACTGACTCACTGACTGTCTGACTGACTAACTGGCTGACTGTCTGACTGGCTGGCTGTGTGAGCAAACCGCGCTGTTCGGTAATTGCTAATCCGTATAACGAGCAACATGTTGCTGACGCTGATGGTGGCTGCCGTGCGTCTCCACCTCACTACGCGCCTGCGCCACTGTGGGCGTCATATTAGTTTCAATCAAATTCAAATGCGCACTCCATGCTGCATTTATTGCCACTTAGTTTGCTCATATTTTGACTCTGTTTGATTGCTGTACTGCACAGCACACTCCGCCCCTCCCCCTCTGCAACGGTGCTGAGTTCATTTTGCCAATGATTGAATCGCATGATTGATTGCATAAGATCTCATACTTAAAATGCCCAAATGCAGCACAAACAACAACCAACACCAACACACAGCAACTTCGCAATAAAAAAAAGAAAGAAACAAATACAAAAATAAATAAATAATAAAACAAAGTGTTCATCTATAAATTTTCCAACACGTTACGAGCTTGAAAAAGCAGTTAAGAGGCAGTCGAAGCAAATGCACCTCAATGGCACATTTGGCGCACGAGTCCATCAGCCTTAATGGCAGTCAATTGAAAACGAAACTGAAATTGCTGAAAAGCAATTCAACACAAATAGCGAGGGCAAGTGAAAAGCCTCTGAGAAAATAAGAAAAAGAAGAAGAAGAAAAAGGAGACGGCTGGCAGGGTAAGCAGAGCTAATGTATCTGAAGTAACAACCGACGAACGAACGAACGAACGAGACGACTGACTGAAGTAGCTACGGCAACTGAGGTGCTTAAACTATGCAAGGCAACCTCTTTCAGACCTTCCCCTCCCCCCGCGGTTCATCTCGCTCGCCCAACGCTGTACGCCTTTGCTTTGCGGCACGTCAGCAACTGGTTCGCTATCTTTTTCTCTAGGATGTTTGCTACTCGCTGCGCGAAAGTAAACGTGACGTGACGCTGCTGACCCACTGAACCCCTTTAAAGCACAGACACAAACCTCGTTTTGTCTCAGTTGCTCTGTGAGTGTGTGTGTGAGTGTGTATTGGTGTGTAGGTGTGTGGAAATTCGCCCGTTTAGCTCTTGAATAACCAACATGGCTGTATTTCTGATTAGAAATCGCTTTGCTTTGACTTTGCGATGCCAAAGCGTCGTGTTTATTGATTTACTCGATATTACTTTATTACATAATTATTATAAATATGTACTTTTTTATTTTTTTTCTTGAATGCATACCGAAAATTGAGGTCGAAGGTGTCGCGTCTGCCAAGCAACGAAATACCGAAAATTATAAAACCGAAGAAGAAGAAAAAAACAAACTGAAAATTGCCAAAAGTAGCGAAAAATGCTTTATTGATTCGATAGTTGGTTACTATGTGCGCCTTTAATGTCTGACTGCGCATGTCAAACTCAAACGCGCTGTAATGCCTCAAAAAATATTTGAATTTGCGAGAATTTGGCATATCAAAGGATTGGCATGTCAGAGTTGCCTATTTGCGCGCAAATATGTTGAGCGACGATATCAGCAGCGGCAGTCAACAGTCGACAGTCAGCAGCAGCAGCAGCAGCAACAGTTTTGGGCACCTGCAGAATGGTCGAGGAAAAAACGCGACGTGACATTTAAAATTGGCGGCTTTAGCTGCTGCTGACTCTGCTGCCTCTGCCTCTGCTGCGACTGCGACAGCGACTGCTGGCGGCGACTGCCAATTGGCATCAGACAAGAGCATCAGACAACAACGACCGACAATGGCGGCGCCTAAACGAGACGCTTACAAGTGAACTACTAAGAATTTTTGGCATCGAATGCACCTCAAATCTCAAGCTGTGCGTGCGTTGGCCAAAAGTGAGCCAATTGGCATCGCCTTCGCAGAGTCCGATCTTTGTATGCCGTGCACTGCACAAGTGCTTTACTTACAAGCAGAAACTAATCACAATTTGCATAAAACATTTTCCCACGAGCAATTAAAATTGTTTGCTTATCGCAACAGAATCGCAATCAAGTCAGCAACAACAGCTAAGCAGCCGAGCAAGCAAGCGAGCACACCCGCTCAGCGGGCCACCCGGCGTAGTTTGACATAACTCCCGGCTCGGATTACGCATTAGCAAACGAGATTTCATTAGAATCAATTACTCTCATACTTGTTAATTTAAATCACTAAAGTGCGAGATTTGCATGACTTGAAAGCAGAATATTTTCATAATGAAGAAATTTCGAGATCGCCGATAAAACGTCCGACAGACAGACAGACTGACCGATTGGATTAAATCCGATCCGATTCGATGCGATTCGCAGAAGGGACGCAACTTCATTTGCATAATTGCTGCGTAAATATTTAACAAGAAATATTTAAGCAGCGATTGCAAAAGCGAGCGTCGCAACGTCGTTTACTTATAAGCCGCAAATGATTTGATATGAAAAGCAAAGTGAAGAAGCATAGCGAAGACAAACAATGACCCCACACACACACACACACACATATACAGAGCGCTTCTTGTGTGTGAACTCAACGAACTCGCCGTCAGCTGCGTCGACAAACAACGACCAAACAAACTGATAAAAGCATTTTCACTTTCAGCCGAGCAGATTCCCACGGCATAGCCCGTGAATCACGCACGCAGCAACGGAACGGAACGGAACGCAACCCAACGCAACGCACCAAAACGTGTGCTGAGTGCTGAGCTAATCAACGCCAACGTCAACGTCTACGTCAGCTACAACGGCACACGAAAAATTGAGTTCGCAAAGGGTTAATGAAATCATAAATTTAAATCGCGCTCGCAAAAGCAATCAAACTGCAATCGGCGGGCAAAGTAATGCTGGCAAAGTGAAACTGGCGCACGAAAACTTGTTAACACAGCTTTTATGAGCGGGCTGGGCGGAGGGGGGAGCGCTTTCAGGGAGACGAGGAGGGCGCGAGCGAGAGCAATTTGCACAAAATTTAAAGCAACGTGTAAATTATGGCAACACAATTAGCCACTTTGGGCCGCTTGTTGTTGCCACTATTTACAAGTCGCAGCCGAAATACTGAAATACTTTTGAACATGAGTGCAATGGGTGCCAGCAGCAGCTGTAGGCAGCAGCGAGTCGCATGCAAAGGCTGTTGCTGTGGCTGTCGCCGTTGCCGCTGCGGCTGCCACTTGTAACATGGAGCAGGAGTAATTTGGTTGCATGTCCAACACGCGCTCTGACATGCTCAGGGGGCGAAGTGCGGCTGGTGTCGCCAAGTGCCGCTATAAGGTAATTAAAAAGTAATCCAAGCCAACCAAATCGCTCCAAAACCGTCCATAACCGTTTTTAATCCAACGGCTGAGCAGCTGGGCAGCTTGAGAGCTTTACAGCCGCGCAGGATGCGCTGCCACACTTGAGTCAAGTAGCATGGCATACGAAATTAAATCAAGCAAATTACTTTTATCGATGGCGCACATCGCTAAATTGCTCAAGTTGCTCAAGCGTCGCTGAGCTGGGCTGAGCTGACTTTTGATCGAATCGGACGCTTGCAGCGCTGAGAGCAACCAGCATAAATTAAAGTGAGCTGTGCTGGCCGAAGTGAGCGATTGAACGAGTATGATTGACGGACTGGCTGGCTGACTTAGCAACTGATTGAATGACTGACGGACTGCCAGACGGACTGACTAGCTGACTGGTTGACTGCTGTCAAATTAGACGATAGACTTCGACTGAAGCGCAGTTTGAAACCGAAAAAGCGACTTAGTCAGTCGTAAATCAATCAATTTGCCCGCTCCAAGTGAAATTCAACAAAGACAGTGCAGATCTCGTGTCTCGATTGAAACTTAAATGCAACTAAGAAAACAATTAAGGTCCAAATCAGCGCTCAGCACCCCTCTTCAAGAGTTGTGCCGTGCCTGTGCCGCAGCCTCTGCCTGTGCGCGTTCACTTTGGCTCAGCGCGCAACTAAATATGAAGCTTATAAAACAAGTTTATAGAATTTATATTTCTACTTATTTTATGTTTTCTTGTTGCATGCTAAGCATTCTGCGCCCCACTCGCTTCTCGCTTCTCTCTTACCCATCGCAGTCGAATACACCGATTTCCTTATACATTATATACATATTGATTGAGTTATTATCATTATATTAAGACATTTTTATGCCAGTCTCACACACACACATGTGTAAAAAAAGCAAATCGCATTGCAACGCTTCTAAAGCGGCTGTCGGCGCTACTCAGCCTCATTTATATGCGTCCAATTTCTGCCACATTTCAGTTGACTTTTGCTTTTCTTCGGCCGTTCTGTGAGTTGCTTGAAAATTGTCTTTAATTGATAAAATTGTTTGCACAAATGCTTTGGTCCAAACAATTAGCGCATTAAACGCTTGATTTAATTTCAGCAAAAGCGCCTCACTTGCCCCGCCCGCCATTGTCCGTGCTGCTGCTGCTGCTGCCACTGAGACGCTCGCGACGCTGGCCAAGCCGCAATCGGTGCGAAACTGTTGCAGCAACGCGCTCGAATGAGTTTCGCTCGTACATTTACGATTTTAATGGCCGCTAATTTGTTCTAATCTAGTTGGAATTTGCGGCATTTCAATTCATATTTCATTAAGTGGCATTTTAAAGACGTGTGATAAAAACGGATCTGATGCGAAAACGCGCGCCGATTGAATGCACTTTGAAGTAAGCATTTTCTTTACTTTTTTTAAATTTGCCCTGATTTTGAAAACAGCACATAGCAACTCAAGGGGGCTTGACGCAAATAGATGAAAAATTGTGATTCAAAATGTACTTTAAGTTGCTTGGTGAGCCGTGAAACATGTTATGCCAAATACAAGGAGAATTAAGAGGGTATTATGAGGTCTGAACTACCGAATATCGCGCTCTTACTTGTAATAATTAACACTCAAAAACTCCATGGACACCTTTTCCAAACATATTTCAAACACGCTTGTAACGATTCATGTCTGTCTGCCGATTTGTCTGTCTGTCCGTATGTCCATTCAAACACAACATATTCCTGTTAGTCATGCATGAAAGACACCAAACTGAGACACAACGAAATCGCAGCCAAGCAATCGCTTGTTCTGCCGAACGCTTGCCGCGACCTGAGCTGAGCTGAGCTGAGCTTAGCTTAGCCAAGTTGACTGTCACTTGCGCTTGCATTGACACAGAACAATAATATTTATTGAAAAATTTTAATTTATTGTGTGTGTAAAATGTCGCGCGTACAAAAAGTGACATGAAAAATGTCAAATTGTCTGACATGCATAGACAAAAAGTATCAAAAACAAAACAGAACGAAAAAAAAAACAAAATACAACAAAAGCAGAAAAACAAAGCATGAAAAAATACGATACGAAATATGACAAACAAATAGAAACGACAAACGATGCATTATCTTAAGAATATGAACGACTTTTATAGGGCATTTGATAGTAAAAGTCACAGCGGACGTTATGTAAATGGCGCAACGTTTTGAGGAACTCATGACAGCTCGAGCTGCTGCCGCTCTTACGCAGCGGCAGCGGCAGCAAAGACGATAAGACATCCTTATCTGAATGTTTGTCACTCGTCAGCTTAATAAATGCAATAACGATAGACAGCGAGCTAACACTTCGCAACATTTGCGCTACTTTTGTCACAATTTTGCCATTCTTGCAGACCGCGAGAGCGCCGAGAGAAACGAATGCGAATTGTGATGGCGATTGTGAATGCGACTGGGACTGGGACCGAGACCGACTCTGCGACAGAGACTGAGGCTGAGGCTATGGCTGAGCGCTGATCAAACGAAAATGTCAACGTGTTTGACATATTGACAAATGGTGACACGATGTGAGCGTAAGCGGCAGTGGCAGCACGTTTAGAGAAAGAGCTCAAGAGCTAAAGAGGAGAAAAAAAGTGTTGCTACTTAAGCCAAGTAGGAAGTTTGGAAGCTGCTGCAGCACTTGCCATAAATAGCCGGACTAATGAGCTGCGCTGCATCATAAATCAGCTGGAATAGCTGCGAACTCAAGCAACGCTTCGCATACAGATGCTCAATTGGCATATACATGGTATATGCGTGTATAACGCTCGCTTCGCCTGAACAGCGAAAGCAACAACAGCAACAACAACAAGTGAAAAAAATATATTATCAAAAATTACAGTTAACAAAATGAATAGATTTTTTAATTTATTAGTTGCGCAATATAAATAACATAAATAAAACAACTATTAAACTAAAAAACTAAAAGCATATTTTGTGCAAACAATTACACATACACACACATACATACACGTATACACTGAAAGCGTGAACTGAAAAAAACCGCCACAGTTTTCTGCTGCGACTTAAACAAAAGACTTAGGCAACGAACTTGGCGCGCTTAGTTGCTTAGCAAATTTAACCAAGTAGAAGACACCGAAATAGCCAAAACGTGACCAATTTGGTTTATTTACACGTATTGAACATAAATCTCGGTGCTAGCGAGCTTAAACAGATTGTTGTGGACATTCATTGCGCGCATGTAATTTTTCCAGTTGTTTTTTTTCTGTTTCTTCGCTGTACAAGAGAGGTGTATAACTGTTCCTAAGGCAGCGAGGCAACGAGGCACCACCAAACAAAAACAGCCGTGTGTAAACGTTGTCAAAGATGTAGTTGACTGTTTATACGTTGTTTGTTGTTGTTGTTGTTGCTGTTGTTGCTGTGCTGTTGTTGTTTGATTTGTTAAGTTTTTGATTTAAATTGTAAATGCGAAACAAATTTGCATAGCGCACACACGAAGCAAAACAAGCAGCAAATCATAACTAAAATAAGAGAAAAAAAAAACAAAAATATTCATACGAAGAAACGAAAAGTTAACAGAAAATAATATAAACGAAGTCGACGTAAAACATATGTGGCCAAGTCTATGAATATGTGGCGCGCGTCCATGACAATTGTATATTGTTTCCACTGACAACTGTGAAGGCATTAAAACGTTGTGATGGAAAATGTAAGCGCCCATTAGCCAGAGCACACAAGGAAGTTACAAATCTATTTAAAAGTAATAAAGTGTGCTAAGACTGTAGGCTGAAATTCTCCGTACGGCACAGAACGCGCACAGAGTCCGCCCATGTGAAAGCTGAAAAATACTGTCATTCAAAGCATGTTAATCGATGAAAAGTCTAACTGCAGTTGCGCCAAAACAAACAAACCGTTAGAGGGCTTTGCCGAAACTTATATACTCTTACAGGCATTTTCTTAATTATTCTTATTTTATAGTTTTTCCAAAAAAAATCATATAGGTATAATTTCTTTTAAGAAAAAGGTATATTTTGCAATCTTCTATCTCGTCTGCTTGTAAAAAATCCGATTTTTAAAGTTTTTATCTACATGAGAGGTGCCACGCCCTCATGTCCGATTCTTATAACTTTGGAATATAGAGAAGCATGTATAAAAACACGCAATTGCAAAGTTTCGTCTGTTAATATTCAAGAACAAAATACTTTTTCTAACAAAAACATTATTTTAGGCTGGTCGTTCCTATGGGAGAAATATGCTACAGCAACAGACAGTCGGTTATGGCTATATCAACTTGTCGCGTCATGCTAATCAAGAATACACATATCTTATATAGTCGGAGATGCCTTCTTCTCTGCGTTGCAAGCTTCATGACAAAGTTTATAAGCTCTTTCGGCAAAAGTATATCGACATGTGGCTTTCTTAACAGTTTTGGCACAGAATTTCTAAAACTTTAATGAACAAAAAAAAAAAAAGACAGATACAAAAACAAATTTAAATCTCAGCATTTTCGTTCTTAAGCACAGAAACTAATTTTACGTCTTCATTAAGTGTGAACGCAAAGGCGAACATGTTGCATGAGAATGTTAATGTTAATGTTCTCGTTGTCAGGTTGGTCATTTTCCTGTACGGGAAAAGAGATTTTATGTGCTCGTTATTGTTATTGTTCTCGTTGTTGTTGTTGTTGTTGGACTTGTTCAATTTCAATGACAACACGTGTTACACGCTACAAAAAAAAAAAAAAAAAAAAACGACTTGGACAACAAAAAACGACGACGACAACAACGAAATGTACTTTAACAACTAAGACTGCTATGACGACAACGTCAATGTCAACGGCAACAACAACAAAAACAACGACAACATACAAGAAACAATAACTTTTAAAAGTCAGAAAATTTGTGTTACAGCAAGTTGAAAATTTGCATTTTAAGTGGCATGTGCTTTGTCGCAGTTGCTTAGGTTGGGTGCGTGAGGCCATACGAAAATAGTGCGCAACATGCTTCAATTAGGCCCGGGCCTGAACCTGGGAGGGTGCCGAAGGGCAGAGAAACAAAGCAGTCAGTGAGCGAGCCAGGAGCGAAGCGGAAAGAACATCCAATACACATGTATGTATGAATATTCTGCTGTCAAAGAAGCAACGCAAATATCAGTGACAAATTTATGACGCGTGTTGTTTGAGTCATACGAAATTTGTGCCGCTTGCACACCTCACACCGCACACCTCATCCGCACCCGCATAAACAAAGCCACAAAAAAGCTACTTAAGCAAAATGAAGCTTCAAATTTATGCGTTTCAACTTCGACTGTCCGCCTGCCGGCCGCTGCCTCAGTCCTCCGTCTTTGCTTCACTTATAGCCCAAAATTAATGTATGCTTATTAATTTATAGCTATTTAAATGAGCACAGCATCGAATACAACATTCCAAGGTCCTGCGCATTGCTCATGTGCTTAAAACGCACGCCCGCTTATTGTCATCTCACAATCGCCGCCAACCCTACTCAGTCGCCCGCTCGTCTATCGTCATGTGCGTGTGTGTGTGTGTGTGAGCATAATGAATCCGAAGTTTGCCTGTTGCGTGTTTGTATATTTAATTTACACCTGAAAAAGCTACGCTGCTCTGCTCTGCTCGCCTCGGCTCGGCTCGAACTTGAACCTGAATTGTTACTCAGCCATGTTATGCGTGCATTTTGGCGACCCTCTTCTTTTCTTCTTGCTGTCGGTTTATTTTGTTTGGCTTTTGGTTTTGTCGTTTGTTTTTTTTTTTTTTTTTGGCAAATAAATTAGCATCACGCATCGCGCACAGGGTGAGGTCCGCCGAAATTAAAACATTTGACTTTGCATTCTTCTTCTGCTTATGCTTGAAGTGTGTCTGATTTCGTTTTCGTTTGAAAAATGAAAGTTTCACGCTCGCGCCCGCCTGCCCCAGGCCACCTTGGCTAATTTCTGAGCTGGTGAGCGCAGCTGTGCGGCAATCTCATGTGGCATTTGCATATGTTAAGCATTCGATAATAAATAATTTGGCTCCACAGCACTTTACCTTTTTTCAATTCAGTTTTTCAGACTTCGTTCTTTATTTGTTGGCTCGACGAGTAGTCATCATTCGATCGACCGCGGCGTGTGGTCGGCCGGTCAGCGACAGCGTCCGTCGCCAATTCCGGCTTCATTGACTTCATCGACTTCATTGGCTTCATCGATGGTCGGCTGCGTCGCTGTGGCAGCCACCACACAAGTTGACCAAACCAAACGTGCATAAAGGATTTTCATTGGAGTTTTTCTTTGCTCAAAATGAAGCAAAATGAAGAAGAAAAAGCTTAAGGAAAATCCAAACAGTCAAATTGATTGCATCTGCCTTTGTTTGCCTGTGTTTGTTTTTGTTTTTGTTATTGTTTTCATTTTTTTGTTTGCTTGAAATGATTATATTTTTATGCGCCATTATTTGCGTTTAACTCCCGCAGCGTTTAGGCGTACTAACTCGCCCCCGAACGCCCACCCGTCTTATCCACACATGCTCATCAAAAATATTTTGTGCTTTTTCGTTAAAATCACATAAATTCGCGCATGCACTCGTTTTTGCTCGCTTCTTCTTCTTCTTTTTCTTCATCTTGTACAACTTGAATTCTTCTTGGCTTTTGCCACTGTCTGACCGTTTGTACATTCGCCCGCATCAGAAACGGTCTTAGGCGCCGGCTATTTCCTAATGGTCGTGTTTCTCTACTTGTTGCGCTCAGTCGGTGCTTTATCTGCATCAGCCGTCGACGACGACTACGACGACTACGACGACGACGACGACGGCCACGATGACGGCAACGGCAACAGCAACGACAATGGTGGCAGCCAACAACGGCAACTTGTTGTTGCACATTAGTTGTATCTGCAATGTGCAATAAAAGCCTCTTGCATGCAACAAACAACAACAACAGCTACAACAACATTGCCAGCCAAAAAACGCACACTCAACGCCTTTGGCTGCCAATAATAATCTCAGCGTTGATAAGCTTTCAAAATGTGCCAACATGCGCCAAACTTGGCTAAAAACAAAAATTGAGCGCATTTGAAGTCTCAAATTGTGGTCAGGGCTGCGAAATTCTCAGATCTCTCAAATTCAAATTCCAAATGTTCATGCATGCTACTAAATAAAAACGCTGCGTTTCATCTGCGTTAGCATCAACGTCACATTGCCGGCACAAAGCGAGCAAGCGCAACCCCTTCGACCCTGCCCAACCGTAGGCCAATGGCAATTTTCACCTTCGCTGCTGTTTCTGTTGTTGCTGTTGTTGTTACGCTTGTCTCGAGTTGGGCGTGGGCGTTGCGCGGCCGCACAATGCCATGTTGCACCTAAAACAAAGTGACAAAATGCCACTCGCCGCAGCGGGCAATCACTCACTCAGCCAGCTAGACAGCCAGCCAGTCAGCCGGGCAGCCACTCAGTCAGTTAGTCAGTCAGTCAGTCAAGCTTAGTGCGCGGTCGAGCGGGCGTGTGAGCGTGTAAGCGTGCAGCTAAAACCAGTAGCCGACAGCAGTCAGTGTCCGTGGCATGTACGCGCGACACTTTAAGGACAAGTTCACTCAGTCGGCAAAGCAGCGGGCAAGTGAAGCGCATGCAAATCACATTGAAAGTCACACAAACGAATCCAAACAAAACAAAACAAAACACAAACAGCAACAACAACAACAAAAATGCTTATGAACGGAAATACAAGAGTAAAATACAGCAATCATCCTTTCGGCACCCCTTCTGCCAGCGCCCTCTGTGCCGATGTCGGAGTCAGAGTTGGAGTAAGAGTCGCTGGCGACCAACGTCAACGCCTACGCAAGCGCAAATTATTTCTCACCATTTATCTGTAAAAATTCGCATATTAAATAAGCGTGCAACCCCGAATTATCACGGACATGGCATCGAAATGGCAATGGAACGTTGCATTCAAGCGCAGAGCCAAAATCAAAGCACAACACACACACAACCAAAAGCATCCTCGCTGCTATTGATCGTAATCTTTAAGTGCTGTGCTGTTTGTTTGTTTGTTTTACGCGAAAGGACATGAGTATGCCGGCGAAGAAGTACGCCCAACCAGGCACAGTCGGCGAACGAAGACGGTGTGGAGGATGCTGAGCGGGCAATTGATGCCATAGAAGATGCCAATGATGCCGATGCCGATGCTGATGCCGATGATGATGACGATGTCGACAACGATTGCGATTGTCTGGATTACAATAATTTAACATCATCATAATAAAACAATCAACGTGCAATCGCAGAACGTTCGCTGCAATCGACAACAACAGCGACAAAGAAGACGAAGAAGACGACGACGGCGGCAAAGACGAAGACGACTACGACTTTACGTCTTTGGCAGGCGCAGACGACTGCGATTTTAGCTTTAACGTCACTTCGAGAGGATAAAACAGCATACAATAAATTGAGAGGTCACTTTCTGACTGCAAATAACAACAACAACATCAATAGTAATAGCAACAACGAGCGTAGTAAGAATGAAGACGAAGAACGTTTCGACACATGCATTTTGCCGACGCAACGTAAACTTTGCACTTCCTCGGCCGCAACGGCCAAAAGGTTCATTCAGTCGGTCGGAGCCCGCTTGTGCCAAAGTAATTGATGCGCTCGCCTGACCTGTGGGAGTTTACGAATCACAGATTATCTGACGCAGACAATATTTGCCTTTGCTCATATGCGTTCACGCCCACTAAGCGATGCGCAAGCAGAACAAAACAATAATAAACAATCAAAGCGGAGCTTAAGTCAAGAGTAGAAGACTTGTGTGTGTTACTTAAGGGATACACGAGCTGCGGCAACGTTAACAGCTGCGATTTGCAACAAAGCAGTGTGGCATGCAACATGTAGGGGCTGAGAAGTAACCAGCGGGCAAGAAGCGCCTGCCAGTGGGTGGCAGAACAGCGGCTGACCTCATGAGGCAATGCACAAACTGTCGCCAAATATATGCATGTGTTAGTTGAGCTCGTCTTTCTGGTCAAATCAAAGTGTTGAACAAATGAGTTGATGTACAATTTGTTAGCCTAGAACTTATTTGTGTAAGCAGATGAGCAGCCAACCGCTAATTTGTCTTGGTCATTGTCAGGCGAGCGTGCGTAGGCGTCTTCAAAGGCGACTGCGTGGGTGATGAAGCAATGCTCGTCGGTTGGCTGTCAGCACAAGAGCTGAAGACATATTATTCGACTCGCTTATTAAGGCATTTGTGAGGTGAAGTTTGGTGATTTGTGTGTGATATACAAAAGGCTCAACTTAGACTTCAAATGATGGTTATATTTATGCTGGCTTGTGGCACTACGCAATGGCAGTTGAAATATCTTTAAATTCAATTAAAAACACAGAAATACAACTGTTTTAAAGTAAGATGATATTTTACGGGAAAATTTATCAATTTAAATAAAGAAACAACTATAATACAAAATGTCAGGCAACCCACCCACCCCCAACTACAAAATTTGACTTCTCACCTGCAATAAGCGCGCAAATAAAACAATCACTCCCCACCGCCGCCGCCAACAACAACAACAACGGCAGTTATAACAAAAACAAAAAGTCCATTACATATTCAATAAATTTCTTGTTAGTTTCGCTTTGAGATCTTTATCGAATGCATTCGCATGCATATTCCAATTGGATACTACTGCATTTGCATGCTGGAAAACAGCTTCGAACAACAACAGCAACAGCAACAACAGCAACAAAATCAACAGCCGGAGCGGCGGCAGCAGCAGCAGCAGCAAAAAACGCTTGTCACGCTCGACTAAAAATGGCAAAATGACAAATGTAGCAAACGGCATAACCAAAAAAGTGCAGTGAAATATTTAACAAAATATTTTCGCTTTGGTTTGTTTTTTCTATCCTCGGCTTAAACAAACAAAGTTCAAAACTTATTTGTTACAAGACAAACATGACAAGCATAAAAATAACATAAAAAAATAAATATGTAAATCATATACGCTCAAAAGCTGCAAATAACAACAACAACAACAACAACGGCAATAACAACAAGAAATACATTTTATAATAAAGTTATTGAGTGCCCGGAATAAAAAGCCAAACGAAAGACTTAGGCAACGAACTTGCTTTTGAACTTTAAGGAGAGACCCAAAACTTCAGCAAAACTTTCTAAGCAGCATTTTTCTGAGGGTGGGCAACTAATACTAATTTTTCAAAGCAGCACTTTGTGTAGTAATAATTTGCTTATTGGAAATTTTGTTTTTTTCTTCAGCACAAAAAATGTAACCGAAAATTTGCTAGAGGCAAAAAAAATTCGACGTTGGGGGACATTTTCCAAGCAACGGCGAACGCCAATAACAGCAACAACAGCAACGAAGTGAGCATGCTTAAACGACGGCATGAAGGCTCTTGAAAGAAACGTAGGCATGCAATTTCTGGCAAGCACTCGTAAAAATCACAAAAGGAGGCGTGCACCTGAGCGATGAGCGATGAACGATGAACGTCTCAGCGTTGATGTCTTCATTACAATTTCTTATAGGTTTTGGATTTTTGTTTTGTTTTTGGATTGCGGTGTTCTGTTAAACAATTTCACTAAAGCACATCCATATTTGTCCAGCTTGCGTGGGTTGCATGCGCGAAATTGTTTTCATCGCTCGGGCAGGAAGCAAGCACAAGCCGAAAGATAAACAGGAGGTATGCACGTACGAGTGAGTCTGCGGCTATTAAATTGGCCTCAGCGCAAAAACAGTTCATAAAAATGAAAATAATAATAAAAATAAAGAAAATGATCTTTTTTTTCTTATAAAAAGTAACGCGGCATACATTCACCGCAAATCCTTGCTTTCTCGCTGCCTTGATGATGCAATTTAGCAATTTGAATCTTGCATTCAAAGCTTAATTATGGCCGCGAGTTAATCGCGAAGATGATTTCAATCGCGCGGTGCGGTGGGGCGTGGAGTGGCGTGGATTTAAGCAAAGCTGGCTTGATTAGCTGGCTTAGCGCTGCTTCGGTGGAAAGCAGCTTAGCGGCGATTGCACAACGGCGCTTGTCAGTTGATGCAACAAAAGCAGCGCTTTATGCAGATACGTTGTGGCGTACGATCATGGGCAAAAGATAAAAAATACGCTTTGGAACAATTAGACAAGCCACTGACCCGACTGGCGTCGCCTAATTGTCAACTGCAAAATACACCGACTAACAAGTATGCATGTACAATTTTATGTTCAAAGGCAAACTTGTTGTCAACAAATTAACAAGCGAACAATTGCTAACGAGTCTTCCCGACGTTCTGAGCCTGCCAGGCAGCGAGCTAGTCAGTTAGTAAGCCATCCTGCCTGGCTGCGGCTGCGGCGTTGTCTGTTTGCCTACCCGCCCGTAGTTTAAAAAGCCATCAACACGTGATTATAATAATGCTGAGCGATGCTAAAAACAGCAGCTGACCAACAAAGTGATTGCAGCTACTCGGCTTACACAATGCTGATGTTGTTGCTGATGCTGATGCTGATGTTGTTGCTGATGTTGATGTGCTGCAAAGATGAATCGCTCACTTGAATCGAGTCGAATCGAAACGAAACGAATCGTTCACCGACTCACTGACGCTGATTGAATGAGTGACTGCGTATGTCGGCCTAATCACCGGCATCAGTTGGCTCGGACAACGTTTATGCTTATTTGTTGTTGACAGTAATTTGTTCGGAAACTTGTTTCCCGAAGTCGAATCAAAGTTGATAATTTAATTTGCATAGTGCCAATTTATGCTGCTGTTGCATTTGGTCTGCTTAGTGGACGGACGGACAGACGGACGGACGTTCGGACACATGCCGCCACCAACTACTAAGATTGCTATTGATAGACAGTAAATCGAGTCAATTCAAGTCGAGTGGAGTAGAGTGGAATCGAGTCGAGTCGAGTTGAGTCGGGCGAGCGCGCGTGTGAATAGCTAAAGAATGACTGCCCGAAGGAGGCGGTCGTCTGTTGGCGGTTCGCATATGACTTGATCTCTCTCACTCGCTCGCGTGCACACGCTCTCGCTCGTACACGCTTTCAGAGTTCAGTCGACGTCTTATCATCATTTGCATCTACACTCGTGTTTATTTCTGCACCATTTGTGTTCGACGATCGTTATCTGCATCCGTTAAAAGTTACGATTTCGAGGCTCACCGCACTTTAAGTGCGCTGTAAGACAATTTGTAACAGGTTCGTTTTCATGTTCATGGGAATACATTTTTGCATACCAGCAGCAACAACAAGAACAGCAAATACAACATGTTTTAACATTGTTGCTGTTATTATTATTTTATAGTTTTTATTTATTTTTTTCTTGCCTTGTTTTGTCATTTTTTGCTTGTCGTACTTATTCGAATATGTCGCGCTGTACTGTTTGTTTGGCGGGCGCGCGACATGCCCACCCAGTGGGTCCACGCGTGCATACAACGAAACAGCGCAACATGCAACAAAGTCCACGCCGCAATCTCATTGGCCGCTACGCTGGAGCTGGAGCTGAAGCTGACACCGTCGCTGATGTGGTCATGCTTTCGCTTTGGCTGTCGCTTGTCGCGTCGCCATCGTCGTCGTCGACTTCATCGTCGCAATGGCATAAACCAAACAGTTTTATGTTGCAATTAGCACTTTCGCGTCACAAACGCGCATGACTCTGTTAATGATGACACTTTTTTAATTAGCAAAATGTGGCGAGCAGCGTTGCACATGAGCCCGACTACGGGCAAGGCGGCAACGGCGGCTTTTTGTTGGCTGTTGGCATATTGACGCGAAACAAATTGGCAAAATATGATTTTGTCACCAAACAAATGCAATAACGTCCAACGAAATGGTTTCGCGTGCGAGTTTATCTCTGTGAAAAGAGCTATAAAGCCGTAAAGCCAAGCGAAGCAAAGAAGCTCTGGCATGGCAGAGCATTTGTGCAAAAGCGAAACACACACAAAAAGTGTGACAAGTGTCGGACTCAAATAGAAACAACAAACATAAAATAATAACATGACAAAGCATATTCTAATATCAGAAATATTATCTGTCAATTAGTTAAGAGACTCTGTTCATTTGTGCTTCAACTCCTCAGGGAGATAGCCCAAACGGATTTGAATGGCAAGCTTGTCTGTCTGCTTGCAATTGAAACAATTGTAGAGCAACAAATTACTTTCAAATCACTCAGTCAGTCAATCAGACACTCCAAGCACAACTTCCGCTTGCAAGTTTGTCGCTTAAGTCATTTGTTTTATATGCACTTCTCATGCATTTGCAAGTAATATTTATTTAAATTTTATTTATTTTTAATTAATTGCCATAAGGTAACTCGAAAAGTTTATTTACAATTTAATTGCTACAAATAATGAAAACATTATTGATTTTATTAGCATTGTTCGGACAATCGAACACCTTAGACCAACTTTGATTCAACCTCACAGCAGCCGACAGCCAGCTCACAACACACAACACCCTACACCCCACCCTTAACAGCACTTCCGCCAGCCGCGTGCATTTGCTCATGCCATTGTCTTAACTTGGGCGCATTTTAGCACAAACTAATAAATCATAAAACAATTTAATGCACAATTCACGGCCATACCGATATTCGAAGCCTGTCTTGTTCTAAGCGAGCGCTTGAGTTGGCCGACAGAGGGGCTGACTGGCTGAGGGGCAACCGGCGGTAAACAGGCCAATTGGCTGCTCAGTGGCTTTCTGATTGGCGGCGACGCTGCACAGTTGCTGTTATCGTGCGCTCTGGTAGCAATTGTTGCATGTTGCTACCAAAACAATTGTTTCGCGGCGGACATTCAGCATTCTTTTATATTCCACCAAGTACAAGTTGTAATGATAGTCGGGCTTTGTGTGTCTCGTACGGAATATGCTTGTTCATTCTTGTGTTCTACAACATTTGCATGGCACTTTGGTCGTTGTTGTTGTTGTTGTTTATTTTTTGTTAGTTTATACAAAACAATATATTTTTCATATTGTTTTTTTTCCTTTTTTGTCCCCTTCGTTCGTTCGCTCGTTCATTGATGGATTTATGAGTTATGATTTGTATTGGCTTAGCCTTCAGCAACATTTAAATAATTAAAATGTCGACTTTAGTCGCAATCGTTCCGTTTGAGCGCATAATCGAAACAATAAACGCGCTGATAGGCGAGCGCGGCATTGCTGAATCGCACAATAAACGCTCAAATGAAATGTATAATAAAAAATAAAACATAAACTATAATAGTTTAGCTCAGCATGAAATTAATTAACTGCTAAGCAAGTGCAAATTCACATACAAAACACAAACACACACACACACACACACACACATGCATGCATGCATAAAAAAATTCATAACGTTTGCACAAAAACGAAAGTTAAACAACTTCTTAAATATTAACTAATAAATTGCGCACCCGCAGCTCGGCTGAGCTCAGCACAGCTCAGCTTGGATATCTGTTCGGTTAGTTTCATGCATTTAAATATCAAACGAGCGCCTTTTGTGCTTATTAGACAAACGGCAAACGTGAAAAGGTCAAAAAATATGTTCCGTTACGTTTGATTCGAGCGCACTTTTCGCTAAACGCAAATGGTGCCATTTATCACCAGCCGAAAACCAAGAAAACCACGAAAAAAAACAGCAAACCGCCACAAACGAAACGAACTGCGAAATTTGACATGCAACGCGCGCATTCAGCTGTCAACAGTTACTACTGCAGCGACGGGTGTAAAAACGCCAGATCTTTGTTTGAAAATAGAAAAAAAAACAGCAACTTAAAATGCCGAAAATAATCACAACAGCAGCAGCAACAACAATCACAACAACAACAGACACACTAGAAGAGGACGTGGTCGAACTAAAGGCATACAAATTACTTTTACTATGAAGATTGAGTCTCAGGCGAAGTCACTGTCGCAGTCGCTGTCGCAGTCACAATCGCAGCCTTGTCTGAGTGGCGCTGTGGGGTTAAAACAGAGTCCACTCAACGACGATTGACGATTGGCGTGCGGGCACACTAAGCGATCGACCGAGCGACCGAACGGCTTTGGGGACTGATAGATACACCGACGGTCAGACCGACAGACGGACGGCCAGACAAATGCCAAATGCGGCGTTTATTGACTCACCTCATTCGGCGACAGGCTTAAACAGCAAAATTCACTAAATATTTGCGCATTTATTGCTTGTATTTGCCGATCGCTGGCAATTAAGGTGCAATAATTTCGGATCATTAGGTTAAATTTGTCACGACCTAGTGCACGATTGAGCTGAGCTGAGCTGTACCACTGTACAGTGCTCGGCGCTGGACTTCATTCGAACGTTACGATTTGACTTGTCTTGACTTGACTTTGGCGTCTAATACAAGCTCGTAGTCTGTACAGTCGGTTTGCCGCAAGGCTCGCGCTAATGGTTGTCCAAATAACTAAGGATAGCATGCAAAACACATAAAAAAAAAAACAAAAACAAAAAAAACTGCTGGCGTTGGACAGTTTTTGGACAGGTCAACAGCTGGACAGGCGCTTGGCTGCTGAGTGGCGGCGACTAGAGTCAAGCTTTACTGCTTTGCCAGTACAGTCCGACCGGCATAGGTGAAGAACATGGGGGAGTTTACATCACTTGCACAAATTATGACACAATTTTGCCCCAAAATGGCGCTTTCAGTTGAAATTATTTTTGGACAACTGTTGCCGTTGACATTTGCGCGCATGTTGCTGTCGGTTGTCATGTCAGCGACATGCGGCGACGACGCGGCCAAAAATTAACAAGCCAGCCAGCAAGCGAACGTGTCATGCGACATGTTTGCCAACACTTGCGAGCCAACATTGGCCGGCATTCCATGCTGCACGCAGTCACTCACAAGCGCCATGGCACCGCACAGCTCAGCTGGTATGGCGGGCGGCGTGGGCGTGGACGCGTTCTTCTTATCAATTGAGTGCGCCTCATCACAACTAATGAGTTCTTAAACGCAAAATCAGCCCGCATTCACAGCCACGCACGCTTGGCCGCTACGCCGCGTCGCACAACTGCAAATGCCACAGAAAATCGATTTGTGGTCAACGTACGCATTGACCGCGATTTTTCTGCGGTGCGAGTCGCGTGCAATCGCCAAACGCGATTTTTGCCTTCGTCTTTAATTTTGTTTCGATTCTTTTTTTTTCTTTTTCTTCATAGTCCAATGAATCATGCAAAAGTCACCTAGAAACGGCTCAGCATCGCCACACAGCTCACCCGCTGCCGCTGGTCCACGAACTCGTCGACTATTTGTGCAAAACGTTGTGTGGCATTTCTGTCACTTGACGCTGAATTATTTTCACGCCTTTTTACAAATGTTTGCATGCCGCTTATGGTGCCAGCGATAAGTGCGGTGCGGAGCGGAGCGGTGTGGGGCGATGCACGCAGGCGCTTGATAGTCAGTCCAATGCTGTGCCAGTTATGGGCACTGGTCACTGGCGACACACATACTCACATGCACACATGTACATATGCCGTTGGCCTGCATGCAGATTTGCTCATAAATCTGACAATCTCAACGCTAATATTTGCAGACTTCGTTAGACACACTCAAATGAATTTGATATGCCTTAAATGGCTGCCATGGCGATTCAACGACAAACTATGTTTGCATCTACAAACATTCATGCATAAATATGTATGTATGTCTACTGAGGTTGTTGTAGGTGGCAATGGCGTTGCGTACAAGAGACAAGTGCGCAAGAAATGAAGAAAAAACAGCCGTTGACATAAAAGTTTATCAGCGATTATGAGTTGCTATTGTGCAGCCAACACATGCCTGAATGCGTGAGTGGCACGTAGTCATGAAAGCTCATAAAAGGCGAGTTTTTCCTTCCTTGGCACAAGTGTGGGAAAAGTCAGCCAGCATCGAACTTACATAACTCCATTAAACGCGCACCGAAGCAGCGACGAAACGCTTGCTATGACAGACGTTGGCCAAATAAAACGTTGCTCGAGAGCGGCTCTTGTGGTGAGCCACCAAATGAGGCAGACTCGCGCTCTCTCTCTCTCTCTTGCTCTTTCGCTTACAGTTTCAAGATCACGCGCTCACCGGCTGGCCGGAGTTTGAGTCTAACACTAAACTGGTAACAAACTCAACTCTTATACTTTTTGAGCATAAAAATCGACTCTCAACTCAATGAATGGATCGAAGTAAAAATGGAGAGAGGCGAAGAAAACGAGTGCGTTTTTCCTTTATCTAATTTATGTGCACTTTAGTGTCACTAAAAGCCAACAGAAAGCGATTTTTATAAATCACAGTAAAAATAAAATGTGAACTTTATAATAAATTATTGTTTGATTTCAGGCTCACGGCGAAGTGGAAAAATCTCCTTCATAAAAGTGAGTTGAAAGTGAAATTTATTGCGCGTAAATTAGTTAATATCGATTACGGTGTCAATGGTGGTGGTGCTGGTGGAGGTTGGGTGGGTGTGGCCAGCAGCAGAAGTGGCGAATCGCAGTTACAGGTGCATAAATTAACACGAAACTGTAATAAAAACTGCCAAGAATCAAGCCGAGCAGTGGACACGAGAGCAGCGCAAGAAAAGGGGAAGCTTCGAAATGGCAACGAGACATGCGATGGCAAGTAGAGCCGCTCAGCTCAGCTCGTGCACAAGTGCCGCCCACATGAAGAAACGCGTTCCAACGTCTCGCATAATTGTTGCAACAATGGCGTGATAATTGCACACGGAAGCAGCGACCGAGCAAGCTCTGAGCGTTGTCAGCGTAGGGGAGTTGTCACCACATGCGCTAGAAATTTGCGATGCCCGCGCGCCCCTCAATAACCACCAATGTTATTATGCAAATGACGCGCGCGCTTGCAAGTTTGTTGCCTAAGTCTTTTATCTGAGCTGAACTGAGCTGAGCTGAGCAGTTGTCTTGGCATACTTCAAAGCGCGCAGCCATTTTCAGAACTCCGCAATAATATTCAAACACATTTGCGCACCAATCATGCTACTCAATCAGCAATTCAATCATTCATTCAGACGACATAATGCATTCCCGCTCACACACACACTCACACACACACACACATGTACACTGCGCTGTATTGTAATTTGATTTAATTTAGATCTGTTGGCCATGATGGAGAAAAACTTATTGACAGTTTCGCTCAACTTTGTTGAAGTTATCAACATTATGCCGCGACATAAAAGGAAAACTAAAGCCGAAAACGCTTAGATAAACGCTCGCGATTTTCCTTTCTAGCATTCAAGCGCTCTTGCCTGCCGCTGCCGCTGCCGACGCCGCTGCTGCGACGTCCACTGATGCTGTCTGGCGATAAAGTTGTCAAAGCGATTTTTGGCTGGCATGCGCATGCAGTGCACGCCTTGCCGCCGCGGCCACCGCAGCGTCGAATGTCGTGACTCGTTTAATGAAATGCCACAATGCCAGAATGCCACAAGGCAGCCGCATTGGCGGCCAAAGGGATAAATGCGAACGGGGCTCTCCAATTGGTAAGGCGTTGCCAATAAGCGCACTCATTAACGTATAATTGCTTTTAATATGCACACCAACAACACCAACAACAACAGCAACAACAGCAACAACAGCAATTTCTGTGCTATGACTCAGAGTTGCCGTGCATCGCTCAATGTCCAATTGGCGTATTCGATGCGATTGGATTGGATTGGATGTCGCCGGCGCATGACAGCAACGCAGACCGCAGAAATACGCGAACTTGTCCTTAAAATGTCACGCGGCACAAAAAAGCATTAATTCGATCATTCGAGTCTATTATTATATGCCAGAGCGCGCAATCATTGATCATGCTGCATTCCTTTGGATCTCACTCACTCACTCATTCAGTCAGTCAGTCATTTGCTCGCTGACTGACACACACACACTCACACACACAGGCAAACACACTTGAAATGCGTATCTCAAAAGGCACACGGCCGCTTCGCACCGCACTCTGCCAATGTTGGCCCTGCCAGCCTGCCTGACTGCCAGCCTGACTGCCAGCCAGCCGCACACTTGGCATGTGTCGCACTGCCTACGCAAAAGACACAAAACCGTAAACAAAAACCATTGCCACGGTTAGACATCAGTTGATGTCGAGTCGAACTCGATCTCGAAGTCGAAGTCGATTTCGATGTCGACGACGACGTTGACGTTGACGTTGAAGTTGGTGTCGGCATTTGGTCGCTGTCGCCGTCACCGCCACCGCCGCCGCAGTAGTTTGTAATTTTCATGTAAAAGTCGTTCAATCGCAGCTCAATGGCCCTCACCCGCCTCAGCACCCAACCAGGTTGATTCGCAGGCGCAAGCGCAGCCATCAATCTCAATTGCTTCGCATTTGCGAGCGCAGCTCTTCGATCATTTCGAGCATGACAAAATGGCGCAACGACAACAACAACAACACACAATAACGCACAACAATTGCAGCAGATTTGTCACCGTTGTTGTTGTTGTTGCTGTTGTTGTCGTTGCTGCTGCTGCTGCTGTTCTTGGTTGGCTGACTTGTACGCCGGTTGGCCTTTGTGTGTTGGTAATTACTTTTTGTTGGCTCGTTGCGCTGATTTGTTTATTCGTTTGTTTGCAAGGTAGAGAACGAACTTTTTGTCATTTCATATCGCGACATTGTCTGAAAGTGATTAAACGTTTAAATGGCGCGATATGATATTGCCTCCTTCGGCGCTGTTCCGTCCGTCTGTCCATCTGTCTTGCCATTCCTGTGCTGAGTCGGCTGTGCCGTTCTGTGCTTTTCAAAATAGCTGCAGTTTATGGCCTATAAATTCGTCAAGACATGAAAAAAGCTGTTCTAATAAATTGTTGGCAAAAAAAGAACAGTCAACAGAACAACAAACAACAAACAACAAACGCCAAATTCATTTTCATTTTTTTTGGGGCAAAGAGTTTGCAATTGCGATTTTGATTTTGACAACAACAACGATGACGACGACAACGACGACGACGACGAGTCCGTCGCCAAATTTAGAATGTTCTTTTGTCTGCGCAGCTGCACGAGCTGCTCTGCACAACAATGCCGCTCTTGACGATGCCAAATGACGTCGAGTGACCCAGAAGTGAGTCCGACGCGCGGTCACCGAGCGACTGCAAATGCGCGGGTGTCGCAGCTCTTGTAACGGCGATTGCATGCAATGTTGCCACTTAATTGTTGTCTACATGTGTCGTTGCAAGTCCATAAAATAAACAAGAGTCACAAACTTGATTTTTTTCTCGTTTTTTTATTTTTTTATTTGAGTTCACCGATTGGAAAAAAAACTTCATCTTTGCCGAACGTTAAGTTCTCAAGCTTATAACAAAATACGTCGATGCACTCCATTAACATTAGCGACAACTTCACGCCTAATTAACCAAATATAACTTCATTTAGACATTCGGGCAAGCCAACCGTGCCCCTCTGCTGGAAATGCCATCAAACGCAGGCCGGCAGTAAACAGAAGCCGTTTGCTAGTCGCGAGTGTGTCAAGCCAAAAATGGTCAAAACATGAAATCCTATTAGACAAATTGAAATTACAAATGAGACAAGCCGACGGAGTTGCCTCAGCCGAAGTCTCAGCCGCAGCAGCCGCCAAAATTAATTTATTAATTAGTCACACTCCATTATGGGCAACGGACAGGCCGACAAACGGGCTGACAGACGGTCGGACAGTTGGACAGATGGACAGATGGCCGAACAAAAAGCGTCAGACAGTAGCCAAGCAGTTGCCTCATTGAATTTTTAATGGAGAGAGCCCACGCAATTTTCGGAGACGATGGCGATGCCGCTGCCGATGCCGACGTCGAGCTGTGGTGAGAGCAGTCGCTGCGCTGCGCTGATTGGCAACATGCCGCGCTAAATGGCCACAGATCCAATTGGAAGATTTTTCACACCACATCGAAGCCACAACATCAACAACAACAGCAACAGCAACAGCGACAAAAAGCACAGCCGAACAGATATTCGTGTCGATGAGCGTGGGCTTTGTGTGTGAAATTTTAATTGGGCTTACAATGAATTATGTTTTAGGAGCGATTTACTATCAAAAACTGACTTGATCAGCGCTTGAATATCACTAATTAAAGTATGACCATAAATGAAATGAAATCACACACGAACACACACACACACAGACAGACAGAAACTGAAGTAAGGCTGAAGCTGACAACGCCTGCACCTGTTCTGAAGCTCGTCTGTTCTGCCAACAATGGCGAAAAGGCACTGACAGGCAGACGAGAGACAGACAAACCGAAACAGAAACAGCAACACAAAGAAACAAAAGTCAAGTCAAACAATAAATTCAAAAGACGTACGCGAAATGCTGCAATTTTGATGCATATCGCGGCGGCGCGCTCATTGCCCAACAAAAGCGACCAAAATTATAGCTGAACAGCAAGTCAGCCGAACGGACGGCAAGTTGCAAGTCCTCGCACGCCTTACACGCCCCCACAGCCCAGCAACGGAATCAATTGGCAACACAATTGCGACATGATAACTGTTCGTTCGTTTGTTTGTTTGTTTGTTCGGTCCGTCCGTCCGTCACCTCTCTCTCTCTTTCTAATATTATTTATTGGTGGGAACTGCACTCCTAATGCCCCAACAACAACAGCAACAAGCAGGCACATGCGCGGGTGGCTCATGTCGCTCAGCTTAAGTCGCTTAGTCTGACTCTGTTTGCCTATTGCTTTGTTTGTTTGGCTGTCTGTCTGACTGTCGGTCTGTACATGCTCTTGCACTGTCCCTCTGGTCCAATCCTGACTTGAATTTTTAAATTTTTAATTTCATTTCAAGTATTTATAAGGCAGCCTTCATTATTATCAACCAAAAAGCCATACCGATAGCCTTATAAGCACAACAGGCAACGGTGAATGGCGCTGCTCTGCTCCTTGCCATGCCAAAATCAGCTGACGTCGCTCAGATCATTGGCAGCTAATTAAGACTTTATGGTGACAACAACAACAACCAAACACAAAACGTTGATTTCTTTTAAGATACACGCAACGACTGAGCAGCAGAAAAGCAGAAAAAACTATGCCACAGTTGTAATATTATACATTGATTTGTACATACATACATACACACATAGTAAATGTGAAAGTTGTGGAAAAATAAGCTTGAGTCATAACTGATTTTTTCTCTGCCATATTGTGTCTTTGAGTCTTTAAATAGGCTTTTATTAATCGCCGCCCATTAACCCTGACTAATTAATTATGAATAGTAAAACAAAACGCAGACAAAAGGCAGAAGATTTGTTATGTGATGATGAGAGCGCGATTGAAAGAAAAAACAACAACAAAAACAACAACAATAACCAAAATAGAAAAAACAATACAAATAACCGCGAGCGCTGCCGTTTATTATGTTGATGAGTTGCGTTGAAGTGTTGAACCCGAAAAAAGACAGCAATAAGACAGACCGACAGACAGACAGACTTTTGATTAAAATATTTATGAGCGCGCATTTTTTATGAGCAGCGAGAAAAAAAATTAAAGAACACACAAAAATCAAAATAAAACAAAAACAAAAACGCCCACGTTGCTCTTGTCTAAACGGAGTTTTAAGGCTTATTGGTTGCCATTTGCTTGGCTGTTTGTGCGCCCTCTCCTAATTGCGAGTCAGACGCACTTTTTGACGGCGTTCAGTAAACTCTCACACACACACACACACACACACTCACACAATTATACAATAATTCGTATAAGCGAAATTGTTGTTTTAGCTTTTCGCCTTTTTTATACAACTGCAATCGGCGCATCGTTCACGCCCACAGGTCAAGCAAGCACATCGATTACTTTGGCACAGCGCAACAGGAAATTGGGCTGTGTGATCTGAGCTGTGCAAACTGCTCGACGGCTCACAGTGACCTCTCAATTTAGCAGCATCGCATATGAAAATTTCTAAGCAGAGAACTGAGCTTGCAACAAAACAGGCAATCAAGCACGTTAGCTCTCTGACGACGACTCTTCGATTGAGCTGGGCTGTGCTGAGGGGCGGTTTCGTTTAGTCGAAGCTAACGTTGTGGCGCCTTCGCTCGGTGCGTTGATTGTTTTGTTATGATGATGCCAAATTATTGCAATTGTACCATCAATGATGGCAACAACAGCAACAGCAACAACAACAACAACAACGAGGCAATCATTTTGGCTTTGTCAACAACGCAGAACCGCAAAAGCGTTGCAAGTAAAATCATTGGCATTCAGCAAGAAGTTTCTCAAGCAAATCGTTGGTAATTGTTATTCATCAGCGACCTAAAAGCCATAAAAGTTATTATTGGCCCAACATGCCGCTCTTTGTGAAAGGTGAATTCGTCAGTCAAAGGCTTTTGTTTTATCTACCAGAGCACCTTGCGTGGCAGCCATGAATTCAGGTTACATTTGAAAGGTTCCAAAAATTATATACAATATAAAATATCATATCATATTTGTTGATTAGGTCGGAGTTATCAACACTCATTCAGCAAATTTCATTTCAAGCTATTTAACAAGAAAACACATCAGCAACAACAACAACAACAGCGACAACAGTCGCTAGCCCATTGAACTGGTCCAAGGACGTATTGCTATCTTCTAATTAGTTACTTGCAGCGGCAGCAGTTTGACAGCCAACATGCAACAAGGCCCAAAAGTCAACGACAGCCGGCAAGACAACAGCGACAATGGCAATCTAAGCGGCAGCAAGTCAGTTGTTGGTGTTGTTGCTGTTGTGTTGTGTTGTGTTGTAGCTGTGTTGTGTTGCATGTCACAACGTTTGTGCGGGAGTTGATACGAGTACGTCTGTCGCTTGTCTGTCTGCCTGCCTGGCTGTCTATCTGTCTGTCTGATTGTCTACGATGCCAGTATGCCAAGGCACATGTTATTCAATCATGATGACTATGTTGCAGTTGCAGTCGCTGTTGTTAGCGTTGCTTGTTGTTGCCGCCGCCAAAAATAGGCAATTTCATTAAAGCGCGTTATAAAGAAACCAACAACTACGATCGTTGTTGTTGTTGTTGTTGCTGTTGTTGTTGCTGTTGTTGTTGCTGTTGTTAATGCCTCCACTGTTGCTGCTGCTAACGAACATGCTTGCCAAACGGTCGACAGTAGTCGACAATAGTCTACATCAATACCAATAGCAATAGCAATGCCAGCAGTAGCAACAACAACAATAACAACAACAGCAACTATCACCTTCTCGCTCAAGGGTCGACAGCGCACTTCAAGTGATTGCCGATCAATTGAGTGCAACTTGCTGACTGCTGACATGAAAAAGAGTTGTGCCAATGCAGAGCAGACTGAGGCGAGCGGGGTGCGACGAGACGAGACGGAAATAGTCACTTGTGCTGGCAAGTCTTATAACAACAGTCCTAATGGACGCCATTTGAAATTGTTGCACATGGCATGGCCTGGCCTGGCATAGCTGGCACGGCACGGCTTGGCAGTGGCAGAGCGTTGAGCGTTGAGCCGTGGCGTGGGCGTAGGTGGCATCGAAAAGTAGTGAATCGAAGTGACTCGAATTTCAAATTGTTTTTGTCGCGCATGCGTGTGTGTGTGTGTGTGTGAGTGTGTGTGTGTTTTACGCTCATTCGTTATTGACAGCCACACTTTAATTAGCTTTGATTTGGCACACAAAAAACAACAAAAAATCCAACTAATTGGTTTTTATATAAAACCCAACCGAGACAGAGACAGCGAGAGCAAGAGAGAGACAGAGCGAGGAGTGCAAAAAAACGCTGCAAGTTCGTTGCTTAAATCTTCGGTTGCAGTAAGCGAAATTGTCACGAATCGCTTTCGTTCGACCGTAAATCAAAATGCGACAAGAAATAAATGAAAGTCAACAACGAACGAACGAATGAACGAACGAATAAGCTGAAAACCGAAAAAATTGTAATTACCAATTGGAAATTTATTTCAAATGCACAAATTTTGGCAGCAAAATTAATCGAAAATTGTTGCTGCAACGCTGTTGCTACTTTATTGTAAGTAAGCAAAAAATAGTTTGAATTACACAAAAAATAGACAACAACAGCAACAACAAATAACAACGAAATCAATGCACATTCTGCGCACAATGCAGTCAAGTTAGTGTGCCAAAAGAAAATTAAAGTCACGGTTTGCAGCGTGTAAATTGTTGCTGCTGCAAAGCTTTTCTTCATTGTTGCTACAATGCGAGCGACACTTGTTCAACTTAAAGGCGAGACAGCAGCACCAACAACAACAACAACAACAGCAACAACGGTGGCAATGTTGGTAAGAGTAACAAAAGAGTGCAAAGAAAAAAGAAAAAAAAAACGATTGTATAGAATGTAAATGTCTTTGCTGGTCAGGTTTGAGCGTCGCAACAGACCAAATTGCTTGGCAGCAACATCAACAACGACAACCGCAACAACAACAGCATTAGCGACCGCAGCAGCAGCAGCAGAAGCAGAAGCATCGCAACAACATGCAACAAACAACAAGTCGAAATCATCAATTGATTAAATTTGTTTTTTATAGTTGAGATTTTGTTGTTTTTGCTCGCTTGCATGCCTTTTTTTCTCAGCAGATATTGTAATGCGATGCCTTTCACTCGGCAACATGAGCAACAACAACAGCAACCACAACAACAGCAACAACAACAATGGCAGCGAACGGCGCACGATTTTTATTTATTTTAGATTTTTAGTTTGATTTTCGGATCAACTCTAATTTGTTTCTTTCGGCAATGCTGCGCTGCTCTGCTCTGCGCTGCTCAGCCTTTTGGCGCGATAATAAAGTGTGGCGTTTGTTGCAACGAATTCTGGCCGAGAAACAAAACCGCAGGTTGAATTTCATCGCGCAATTGAAATGTTACTTCACGCCATGTTCATGTCCACCACCAAAATCCAACAAACAATAACATGTTTTCGTTTGGCCATATTTGCTGAAAAACGCCAAGAAAAATGATATTATCACAAGCAACAATCGCAGAAACGCCAGGATCAACCGCAGCAGTCGCCGCAGCAGCAACAAAAATCGCTTACTATTTACAACAAACACACACACACACACACATACATACATATATACGATATGTATGAGCAGCAAGGAAGTGAGCGCGCCAAGTCATCATCAGGTGTTGCCGCAGCGCCAGCAATTGCTGCCAGTTGCTGTTTTTATTGTCTTGCCATCATATCTGCCAACAACAACAACAGCAACAACAATGCAACGACGAAGAAGAAAAGTCAACAAACCAAAGTTGGTCACAGGCCACAGGCAATCACCGCAGCGACCACCGCCAGAGACTAGACACAATCCCTGCTGCTGATGCTGATGCTGAGACTGAGGCTGAGGCTTACCAACAAACGCGTATCAATAAACGATCAATTGTCTTTTGACTTTCACAAGCAATGAGCATCAAGCCCATTGGAGATACGGCGAGGGACACCGGCAGCGACCAACGCAGAGCAACCAACAGCTTCAGTGGCAGCAACATTGAAACAGTTCGCAGTCAAAACTCAGGCGTTAAGCAGCAAACTACGACAACAACAACAATGGGCCGCCGCACCATGAGCATGGCAGAATATCAAAGCCAAAGCCACAATCGTAGTCAGAGTCAGAGTCGAAGCAATGCTATAAAAACCAAAGTCGATATGATGCAAATTTCACAATTGCGCCGTGAATTTCTGGTCACTGCCAACGATGTGTGAGAACCGACAGCGTTTTGGGCCAACACGAGTTGAAAGCGTTTCGCCAGCGTTCAAGCCTCAGCGACGTGTGATAAAAATCACTGAAACGTACCGAGCCGAAGCGAGCCGTTGGGCGACAGCGAAAGGTGAGGCGTTGAGGCTGCAGTTGAGGTCGATTAGGAGATAGCAATGGCCATCATTGTCGATAATTTTGCAATAATATCAGCATATAAAGGCACTTTGGTCGGGCCAATATGGCAAATGAGAATTTATTTAACGCTTTGCAAAACAACTCAACGAGAAGATTGGACAATCAAAGCTTCGCAATTTGCAGTCAAACAAACTGCAATCGCAGAAAATATTTATTATTAAAGATAAATAGGTCACACACACACAAACGCACAGAAAGCGAGAAAGATCTAACAGAAACAGAGCGAGATAACACAAGAAGAGACATTAAATAAATCCAAGCTTATCACTTTGGCGGTCATAATGAGCCAAGTACGTTTTATAGCCGAATGCGAGAATTGAAGCTCAAAGTTATGCCATGTTAGAATCTTGCGCAGCGATAAACGTGCGTGAGCAAATAAGCAGAACGACGAAAGCGCAAACAGACAAACGAATGATGCCAAACGACAACAACAACAACAACACTCTGAGTTGGGCGCTTGCGCTGAAATGTGTTGAGATGGCCAGTCGGGATAAACTGGTCGAGGAGGAGGCAGCCGAGGCACGTAGCTGACAGGCACTTGTGCGCTCGTTGACTCGTGCAGCCGTTCATTCGTTCGGTCGTTGCCAGTTGGCCAACTCATCAAATAAATTATGTGCACATACGCTGCGTCGCGACGTGCTTATGTGGCATATTTCAATGGAATTTTATGAATGAAGTTGAGAGCATCTAAAACGAAAATGAATGAAGAATGAAGTTAGTTGTGTGTTAGAATGAAAGTTGCTCCGACTAAAGTATGCACTGTGATATATGTATTATTCACATGCACATTTTCCCATGATTACTCATACGCCATGTATGTCAACGCGACAGTTTTAACCTTTGCCGTTGCGGCGCAGTAAGCTTTGCGCACCCGCATTAGACAAACTAAAAGAGTGACAGAAACAACGACAAGGAAGACGACGACGACGACGACGACGTTGACTGCAACAAGTTGTCGCATATGCCTATAAGTGTATGAAGCCATGAGATACATCAGCGCGCCTCACTATTATTTATGTAGTTGAAGTTGTTGTGATGGTTGTTGTTGTTGCTGGTTTTTGGTTGTGGCTGACGGTGACAATGGCGGCTCAGCTATGAAATTTGCATAGTTGCGCATAGTTTGTTTTATGTGTCAGTTGGCTGTGTTCTGTTCTCATCCACGCTGCGCTGCCCTCCGTTGCACTGCCTTCAGCCGCAGCCTCAGCCGTTCTTTTGCTACGCTTTGTTGGCTGCTTTGCTAGCATGGCCAAAAACGGCATATGACAAATGTCTGAGCAACGCTTAACATTTATGGTAGCAACGCGCTAAGCCATAACCAACAAGACATGTACAAGTTAAGCGCGGCCCGTGCACGGTAGCCAAGCAACTCGTTTTGGTTATGGGAAGCATCAAGCGCATCTTACAGCCAGCCAGCCAGCGTCGTATCGAACAACAGCAACTACAAGCGCTGTAACAACTGTTCTCTGGCAGCCGTAGGAAGTACATAACTTGGATGAGTCGCTGCTCATGTTTCAAATGTTGTTGTTTGCTTACAATAATGATGATGATGGGCGTTAGAACAAATTAATGACAAAGTCGACAAAACCGACGACGGCGGTGGCGGTGGCGGCGTTGGTCGTGCTCATGTTTGCGGCAGTCGCGGTTATGAGACAATGGTGAGTTTATGATTTCCGTATAAAATAATTGACAATTTAATTAAAGTTGCGCGTGTTTTTCTTTTCTTTTTTAATGATTAAGCAAATAATTCATTTACATTTACTTTGTAAGAATTATGTTACATATATATTTTACAGAATAAAGCAATCTAAAGCGCGGACAAGCAGAGTGCAGAAAGTGTGCTTCTGTTTAGCAAACCTTTTTCCTTATGGTGTTCAAAGTCTTCGGAGGCCTTTTCTATGATGGTCGCTGCAAACTATTTGGCCGTCGAACCAGTTGCACAACAGACCGCGGACCAAATCGGCGACTGTGACAACACTCAACAGCTCCCCAAAAAGTTTCACTTACCCGATGATCTGACATCCACCGAGAAGCTTCAAATCCTGAGTGATGACTACTAGTAGCGCATGGTATTCGGTCTTGTCTGTTATGGAAAAACATAATTGTTTTTCTAACTTCCTGTTTTTCAATCATCGGCTACTCCTTCTTATCTCGCTTCTGAAACCTTCCAAACTCAGGCTAAAGGAAATGTGCTTAAAGTTCGTTATTAAAATACGTGTTTTAGAAGGGTTTGGTTCAAATTAAATTTCTTCAAGTGCTTAAAAGTGCTTCCATTCTTGTTTCAAGAAACCTTCAAAGGCAAACGGTTCACATAAAACTTTATAACAAGGCATTTTAGAAAGCCTTTTCGACAATGCATTTTCATTTTCTCTCTGGAAAGGCATTTTGGAAATCCTTTTTCATCAAGGTATTCAACAATTTTCTTCTGGGAAACATTCAAAATTGTAATTTAAAAGCTCAATCAACGTATAATCAGCAAGAATAGGTGGATTCAAGAGGTTTTGAGGGAGTAAAACTATTTTGGATTAGGCTGTTTTCAGCAAATACTTATTTATAGGAGTGATGATTACTTAACATATTCTGCTTCAAACTGAACTGAAATTCATTTCATTATGTTTCAATAGTCCAATTGTATTTATAACATCACTTGCAACAATCAAAGTGACCTTGTGGTAATACAAAAACATAATCATTGCAATAATTAAACGGTGAGACAAACTTGGTAATCAACAGAGACTGAGCCGAGAAAAATAGTGATTTCACCAATGATTCCATACGTAGGCAACAACCTTTAATTTATCATGTCTGCCGCTAAAGTACAACTTATTATTTTCGAATAGCGTTAGCAAATTAGCAGCAGACAACAACAACAGCTGCAACGGCAGCAACAGAGAGGTTGCAAAACCAACTTGCGCCCTAGCAAAAAGCACACACAAACACACAGACAGGCAGACAGACAGACAGACGGGCCATAATGCACCAGAAGACACAAAACAAATTCGATGATTTGATACACGACGATTATATATGTATGTAGAAGTATTTGCTGCTTTATTTCTATGTGATTTTTTTGCAATTTTCTTGGATATTTCTTGCATTTTTTTTTGTGACTCGCGCCACAAGAGTTCAGGAATCAAGGTCTGCCAGCTGCAATTGCTACTGTTGCGATACTTATTTGAGGTTTTTGCCCTCTTTCAGTGCATTGTGAGTAATACCACAAGCATAAACACACACACACACACACTTGCATGCATATACTTATACACTTACGAGTCGCAACAACAACGGCCGTGACACAATTCTCGAATTTGTTTCTGTTTCGGCTTCTGATGCAATTTTGTTCGTTATCAAAAGCCGCGTCGATTGACTTGTGACACTCAGTAACGAGAGAAAAACAACAAAAACAAGTCGTGCTTTGCTGTACGTGGGATCCAAAATGAAATTTATTTGCCTTATTGATGGTTAATTAGTCAAACAAACAAGAGAGAAGAAGCAACAAAGCGCAATCTAAGCCAATCGTTGCACAAGTCTTTCATGCCACACAAGTGGTTTGCATTCATATTTCTTCTTTTTGCAGAAAAGCCGAATTATTACATAAATGAAGGCAATAAAGGCAAATGGTCGCTATCAGCGGAAAAGACTATAATCAAATCGCAAGCATTTCTATCAAGCAAACTAACACAGTTAATAGCAAAAGTTTGTTTTGTGCGATGCGCTGAGGAGATGATTTTGATATTTGTGCCATAGAAGAGCATCGATTGAAGAAAGTCAGCGTCGCTTTATTATCTAAAGATTTCAACTCAGGCTGGTAATTAGTTGCATTGTCCTGATGTTGAGACGACAACGATGACGACGACGACGACGATGACGAGTCATTCAATGACGGCCAGACCAGCGCAGCATCGCGTTGTTGTACGAATTTGTATCTTTGGATCTTTACAAGCACGCTTATCGCGCGCAAAGCATCTTTAATTATGCACATTTTGTGACACCCACGCGCTTGCCATAAAGACTCAGCTCAGCTCAGATCAGCCTCAGACTCAGTTACAGATTCAGATTCAGACTCAGTCAGCATCAGCAACAGCATCAGCAACAACAACAGCAACATCAAAAGCTCACAAAGTCAAGGTGGTCCTCTGTGAATGTTGTTGTTGTTGTTGAACAAGAAGAAGAAGAAGAACTTCCGCTGCCTGCAGCGATTTGTTGTGAACAATGGAAACCTTTTTTGACATCAGACTCAAATACAATTGCTGGTGAGTTGTTGGCATTAAACGGCTTTAAATATGCGCTAATAATGCCTCACAAGCGACTAAAGCGACTAAAGGCCTAAACGGCTTCAATTGCGCTACAAATTTCACGTCTCTTTTGCCATCGCCATCGCCATTATCATCAGCCAGATCTTCGTCCCCGTCGCCGTCCCTTTTGTCATTGCTACAAGCCGCGTTATTAATGAAACCGTGCGCATTCTTCGCGCACGTTTGTTGCGTCTTCGTGTTCGATCATAAAAATCGTTTAGGCGAGCAACAGCAACAGCAACAGTAATAACAACCAAAGCAACAACTGCAAACATGAAAATTAAATCAAGCGCTTACACACGCTTACACACGCCATGAATGTGCGAATGTGGGTCGCCATCATTTATCACAACTACACCATTTGTCAAAAGGCAAAGCGACGACGACGGCGTATGACGAGGACGAGGACGACGTCGACGCCTAACAAGTGAACGAGAAACTGAACTAAAGCACAAACTGTCTTAACTCAAAACTAAAATGAGACAAAGTTGTGCTCAAAGCTTGCCATCAAAGCGCAAGCGTCACCATTAGCAAAACCGAGGCTTACCTTAGGCCGACTTAGGCCATGATTGCCACCAATGACTTCCTCTTTTAACTCATTGCTCTTGAAGTTAATTAATCTTTATTAAATTTTTTAATATTATGCAATAAATTCTTCTTGTTTGTTGGTTTTTTTCGTTTTTCATTATCATTTTTTTCATTTTTTGTTTTTTGTTTTTGTTCTTTCATCAAAATTGCATTCATTTCATTATTTTCTTTTGTTCATGTCTACACAAAATTACAATCTGTTCTGCTTATCGACATGAGTCTGTCTCATTGCAGCACGTTTTAAACACCTTCTCGAACATGTCAAGCTTAACTTTGCTTGATCCTTCCTATTATTGCCTTTGTCGTCTCAATTGCGGACTTTGGCATCAGCTTTCTCTCTCTTTTTATCTTTATTTTATTTGCTTTGCTCTCATGCATTAAAACTAATTATATTTTCTTCTTCTCTGCTGCTTTTTTTTGCATTATATTTAATTTTTTTGTTTTTGTTTTTTTCTTTTCAACTATTTTCAAATGTTTTACAATTTTGTTTTGTTATTGCATTTGATAACTGCAGCGGCAAATCATAGCATCGAAAAATTGCTGCTGCTGCTTTGATTAGTGTGAAAATCATTTCAAAAGTAGAAAAAGTGAGCGTTTGAGACTTTGCCAAGCTATGTTTGTTGAATGTCCTGATTCTCATGCTGAGGCACAGCAATTAAAAATGGGCAAACTATTTCATTGCTTTTAATGTCTTTCATTATTCTGTTCTTATGTCAGCGTACGATCGGTTGGTCAATCGGTCTGTCTGTCTGTTTGTCAGTAATTCCATCGGTCGTCCGGTCGGTCGGTCGGTCGGTCGGTTTGTCAGTCGTCCGGTCGGTTTTTTACTATAAACTCGCCATAGAAAAATTGTAAATTATGCTAAATTATCGCATATCGCATATAGCACATAAGTATGCCTGTATATATGTATATGTATTTTTAATGTATATATGTATGTATAGTTAAATACCAAGTTTAATTGCATTGCTTAAATTATCGCACTATGCTGCACCTGTCGGCATAACTTTTTGTTAATATTTTATAATCTTTTTTCTTTTCTTTTTATAAAAATGCTTTACTTTGTTCGGCTTATTAGCTTAAACTGAGTTTAATTTTAAATTCAAATTTATTTAATTATTTTTTGTTTTTTTTTGTTTTGTTTTTGTTTGTTTATGCAACTACAATACGCAATTGAAAATCCTTTGAGCATTTGAAACAGTATACTTGATCATTTTGCATTATGTAAACCCGAAAATCGTCTTTAAACTTATCATCATCGACGCTGACGTCACTGACTTCCTTTTATTTCATTATTATTATTAATACTCTGTCATGTAATTACTATTCTTCTTCAACTTCTTTGCTTATAATTAGCCATGTTAGTCAATTACAACTACAAAAGTTTTTTTCATTCATTTGTTTTGTTTTTTGTTTTTTGTTCCAAGAGAGAGGGAAGAGCTTTGCTTGTATTTAAATATATTATGTATACGTATATATGTATATATTTATTTATGTATATATGCAACTATTTGTATTTAATTTAAATATCTTCTTTTTTTATTTACTTCAAATATATTTTTTAAAATATTCACGAGCACGCGCGAGCATTTTCACTGTTTGTCTTTAATTTACAATAAGGGTATTCAGTAGTTCTCGCATCTGTAGCAGATAGCAGGTCTAGCAAACGAAAATTTCAAATTACAAAAACAAATTGTATGAACAAAAGTTTGCCGAGATTGCCATACCCCAGCCTATGTATATAAAAATCGTAGCACATGTAGCAAATTTTTATTTGTGTTTTGTGTTAATAACACTACAAATTTTCGGTATTATTTGGAATGTTTTTAACACAATTGGAAAACCCTGACTACTTTGCAACAGTTATTTGAATTTAAATTCCAAAAATTACAGTAAATAATTGCAGTTGAGAGTTCACGACTTCGACATACCCTGTACCATCAGTTTGTTGGGACTGTTAGAGGGTCTTCCCCCACCCAATTTTCAATCGAAATGGATTTCACTTCCATTTAATATCAAATATACCAATTTTAAAGTCTTCTAGACCGTTTCGTTCTAGAAATATTGCATATAAAACTTTCGTTTTTTTTATAAGTATGTTAAGCTATTTAAGAAAAGAATGTAATCCCTGATGAAGGTGGAAAATGCCATCGGAAAGAAAAGTGGGACAATGTTGTTTGAACTAAAATAATTTTTATATCGCTGAACATAATTTGCTTTTTTAACCCGTTTTTAATTTACAAAACGAGTTTGATTTCCTTTATTATAATTTCAATGAGTACACATAACTATGCAAAGCTAATTTGTGGTTAGGCCAGACCATAACACATATCTTTCATTATCAATTGTATTTTCTTTTGAATATTATTTATTATTTAGACACAAATTATTCAAAGCCTACTTAGCTCATATATCTGAGTTGCGACAGTTTTTTGTTCAGAAGGGCGTTCACTAGCTTTCGTTTGCTAGACCTGCTATCTGCTACAGATGCGAGAACTACTGAATACCCTTAATGTTTTTTTTTTTAATTGCTTATTCTTTTATTTATTATTTTTTTATTCTGTATTTTTTTTCCATCTTTACTAAGTTTAAATATTTTGCTTGTGACTGTTTTGTCGCTTTAAAATGTTTTGTTGTTGTTGCTTTCTTTACAAATTCTTACCAAAAATTTAGTTTAGCTCTTTAAGTAAATATTGTATGTTAAATACTCGTACGTAAACCGCTACTGAAACTTTATTCTTGTTGCTTTGTTTGCAAAAACACGCTTTTCACTTAGGCTTAATGCACTTACACATACACATACACATACATACATATGTCCATGTACATACATACATATATATCGTATTTATTTGTATAATTTATGTATTTTTTCTGCTTCGATTATTGTTGCTTTTAAAAACGGTTTTCTATGCTGGGTCCATCATGCTTTACTTTGCTTCAGTTTTGCAATATACCTGATTCAATATTCAATATTTTCACTATCTTTTTGATTTCGAAACATGTTCTTGAGCTTGCTTGCTGACAGCGCATGCCGAAAAATCGTTAATGCTTGTATTTTTATTGTATTTTTTTTTCTTTTTGTTTTTTTTTTTTTTTTCTGGCGATATGTACAATTTATTTACAAATGATAAGGAATTAAAAAAAAATTATTTTTTTATTGTTTTTGTTTTAATTTTCGTTTTCGATTTTTTATTCTTTTATCTTTATTAATTTATAAATTGTATTCACTTGGTTGTAATAATTAATTAATTTAATATTTAATGTATAAAAATTAATTTAAAAAATATAAATGTTTTCAATACACAAAAAATTAATTACAAATTGGACAACAAGAAAAAATTATATGTAACAACAAAAAATTCATTAAAGCGTTTTCACTTAGGAAATTTCATGTAAGCTTTAATATTATTATTACTTTATTTATTTTTCTTTTTTCGTTTTTTTTTTTTTTTTTTGTGTTATAATTTTAAAATTAATCAACTTAAAAACGAAGGAATTACTTTGTCTTTCTTCTAAATTGTAAATGTATTTTTGTTTCTTCGACTTTTTGTAACAAATCTTCTTCATTACGACGTTTATTTTAATTATTTAATTGCTTTTTACAATAATTATAAAGAAACTTTAATAACAAAAATAAAGTAAATAATCAATTGCTTTTTGTTTAAACTTTGATTGGCTTTGTAAGACTAAATGGAAAGCAGCAGAAAGTAATTTACTATTAAATCTTATCAATTTTGATTAATTATACAATTATTTTCTGCATTTTGTTCACTCTTATTTTATTTTAATTTATTTTTATATACTTTTTTCTCATTTGTTTTCGTTCTTGAAGTAACACTTTTGCGCTTGTGTTTTCTATATATTTTTTTTTTGCCTTCACACATGAAACAATAAAAAATTTGAAAGAACGAAACGAATTAAAAAATTTTTTAAGCAAAGTAAAATGTATGCAGAAAAATAATTGCTTTTTCTTAATTATAAATAAATTATTTGCATAAAAATAAATTTTAACAAACAAATAATAAAATTATTTACACAAAAAAAAATGAATTAAGTTTTTTTAAATCCAAAAAAAATTACGAAACAAAAAGAATTTTGCGATTTTCAGCACAAGAAAAGAAAATTACATTTGCTTTTTTAAGTAGAAAACAAACCCAAAAAAACAAAAAAGATTTGTCGAAGTGCTTTTTGTTTTGAAGAGTTTTGAACAAGAGTTGACTCCTCTTGAAGTCCAACGACAACTTTTGTTTTGTTTATTTGGCAAAATCAAAAACTTCTCAACACAAAGGAATTTTGCAAAAATTATTAACAAAAAACAAGAACCAAAACTGAAAAGTAGGAAATGTTAGCAAACGCATTGCACTTCCGGCGTATCTTGATACCGAAGTGAATGACACAAAACAACATGCCACAGTGGAAACTCGGTCAGTTCATAAGACTGTACCGTACTCTAGCTAAGTCACTTCTAAGCTTAACAAAGCCTTCCCGGCTTGTCTCTCTGGCATAAGCAGCTCATCTCTTCTGCAATTTGCGAAAGTTTCGAACAATTTCGCGAAAGTGTTAAATAGTTGTTGTTCTAATTGTTGTTGTCTTGTGTTGCTCTGTTATTGTTATAAAAGTGCTTAATCTTTTTGAAAGTAACAAAACTTCTGTATGTTTTTCATCTTTCAAACTGTCTTGTTTGGCTTTCATGCTAACTTTTCTTTTTATTTTCTTTTCTGTTTTGTTCTGTTTTATTTGCTTTTCTTTATTTTACTTCGCTTTGTTTCTTTTGTTTTGGTTTTGTTGAATTTAAAACGTTTGGTTGAAAAGATTACTTATTTTTATTATTTTTTTTTTGTTTTTGTATTTTTTTTTTTTTTTTTTTTGTTTTATGTTATAATTTGTTTTTAATATTTTCGTTTAATATTTTTCAAAAACTTTTGTTGCACAAAATATTGTTGTAGTTGTTGTTGTTGTGGTTTCTTGGAAATTTTCTTCAACTGCCATTGCAATCGTCATGGCCTATGGAATCTGTTTGACAAAAGATACAAGCACAAATTAAAAGACATAACTTTTAAAGACTTAAACAAAAGTATACAAGAAAAAATATACATATAGCGGCTGATCAGGCAGCATAAAAAACAACGCTGCTAACTCGAAAAGCGTTCATGGCTGGCTGTAATATGGCAAGTGAAAGTGGCTGCAACAACTTTATGGCCATACAAGTGTCACAGTGACTGCAAATAATAGTTCCTTGGTGCATTGTGGCGCAATTGTGTTAGCCGTCACCGCTGTTATTATTATAGTTGTTGTTTTTGTTGTTGCTGTTGTTGTAAAGGACGCAGCCTGAGAAACAGCGCAACTGAGTGTGCATGACTGTGACACTTTCATTGAACAGCAATTTTGCGCTTCACTCAATTCGATTTTCATCGCATTTTTTTCCACTTGGCGCAACACCATTTCATTTGCACACACACACACACACACACACACACCCGCACTGCCCACATAATTTAAGAGCATGAAAGCACACCCAAATGAATGTCTAATTACAACAATAGAATAGAATAGCGAACAGAATGCGAGCGAGACGAATGCCAACTAAAAAAGCACCACAGCTGAATGACTGCGTTGGGAGTTGAAGTGTCGCCGCAGCTGTCTGCCCAGGACAGCAGAGCAGAGCGGAGCGGTGCGCAACAGCCATGCGACAACCATGAACAACCGAACGACGAATATTTGAATTTTTAAAAACGTCGTTTCTGTAATAGTTGTGTTGCAAAAGTTGGAACGAAAGGAAAAAGAATGCACAGGAAAAGTGTCAGTAAAATGCTACAAAGGCTTCCAACATGCTCGTGTGAAACCACACAAGGACACAAGTGCCAGTTGAGGCGCGTGGGCATGTGTGGTTTCATACAAGCATGCATGTGTGTATATGCAGCTATTTCAAGTGCAAATGTCGACTGACGCAATATGGCGCAGCATGTAATTTGCAAAGCGTGCGCCTGAAAAACTGCTATGAAATTTTTCTTTTTTTCTTGTATTTTTTTATTTTTGCCAACGGAATTTTATACCTCGTCAAATGGCGACTGCCTTCGTGTACCGCCATTTCAGAGGATTTGAACTCATTCAATTCCTTACGTATGGCAGCCTTATCCTTCGGCGTCAGTCTTGTCCACGGCTTATCAGCACGACGATCATAGTCGTGAGCCTGCGTCACCTCGATGTAATCATTGAAACGTATGATCTTCTTCTCCTTCAGTTCCTCAACTGTGGGCCGAAAACTGAGCTTACGCAACAGATACGATTTCTTCTCCTCCTTCTGTTTCTTTTCTTCGGCGGGTGATTGTGCTGCATTTGTGTGAAGAGAAGCGTGAATTTGTGTCTTAACGGAACTCATTTTGATACTCACTTTTTAGTATATTGCGCTCGACCAGCTCCTCGGCGGTGGGTCGCATCGAGAGTCTGCGTATCAGACGTGCGCCAATCGCCTCCTTTGACTCCTTGAGCTCGTTGTCCGTCACCTGATGCAGTATATTGCGATTGATCAGATCCTGTTTGTCCGGTCGCAGTTGCAGCTTGAGCGAGAGCGACTCCTTGCGCGCCAACTTGGCCAGTCGCGTGTTATCGTCATCGCGATAGACAATATTGCCGTCGCTCTCGTCGCTGTCGCTGCTGCTCTCGCGTATCACAAATGGCCGTGCATTCTCCTTGTTTTCGACGGTGCACGGCAGTTGAATGTTAAACATTTGCTGCCTGCTGCAGGGCGCGCGGCGTGTCATCGAATTGGGAAGAGAAGAAAAGTGCCGGAAAGAACAATTTTGATTAGTTTAATTTATGCTGTGTTGTCGGTTGCACGACCAAGACGCACAAATATTCATACACATTTCGCAAATATATGTAAACTTTAGTTGATTAATTTCGTTCATATTTGTTATTCGTTTTGTCGTCTCGTCTCGTTTCGAGTCGTTTGTCTGCTGCCGTTGGGCTTACTTGGCCTTGCTTGGCTTCGTTTCGTTTTGGTTCGGTTTGGGTTTGTTCGGTTTAGATTGGTTTGGTTTGTATGCATACCTGATACTGATTAAACAAGCACGAATGCAAACACAAAACGCTTTCTATACACACACACACACACACACACATACACACCCGCATTATGCTCTGTAAGTAAGTCTCAAGGAAGCGAACGCTTAAAATTGCAAATTGGAAAATTTTTGGTGATTTATACAATCAAGTAATCAGCAAGGCAGGCGGCGGGCAACAACCAGTCAACCAACCAAGCACCGAAGAAGAGTTGAGCACTCAGCACTACTCAGCACAGCGGTATTCATCAATTAGCCGTGCCGGATGTACACTGGCAGCCATTGTATGCTGCCTTACTTGCTCGAAAATGCTGAGGACCAAAGCGGATCATGATGGAAGACTTGCATTGCTGCTGGCATTGAACAAGTTTGCACGCCACATGAACTTGGTAAAGTTTTTGAAAGCATTCCAAATAGCACTGAGCCAGCTGAAAGGCAGAACAAGGCATTGGCGTGGCGTGGCGTGGAATGTGTAAGAGACGTAGGCAGAGGAAGCGGACGAAGTAGATGAGGAAGAAGCTGAGACAACAGCTTTAACGGAAGTTGATGTGAAGCACCAACGACAACTGAATCGGCAGTAACACATTGAACGGAAAAAGAAAACAAGAAAATGAAAACGAAGACTTCAAGAATTTCCTTCAAGGCAGTCGAAACGAAATTGTATACATAAAGACGCACACACACATACACACTCACACGCATAAAGAAATGCGCAGTGTACAAAATAATTTGTTCAACGTTCCATTCTTCTTTCTTCCTTTTTTTTTTTGTTCTTGAGTACTCCCACTGCTCAAAAGTATTCACGGCCTTTTTTTTTTTGGTTTTTGTGCCATTTTAAAAGTGTTGCATGTGCACAGCTGCCAAGACGCCATCATGTGCGAGAAGGACGTACGCTTTTCTTGTTTTCGGCGTGCTTGACTGAAACGTGAGCATACACACATGTAAGACTCACGCTCAAACTACTACGGCCGTGACTTGGCTCCGTCAGCGATGCTGAGTGAGAGTAGTGAGCATGTAGGAACACATTCTGCATTGCTTCCGCAACACTAAGCGGCAAAATTTCAAAGCACGAACATTATGAAAGTTATATCATTTCGCTTCAGCTCCAGCTTCTGTTTCTGCTTTGTTGAGTTTTTTCGCTTTTGTTGTTTATGCATAGGAAATTTTGCGCTACGTCGACTTCGACGCCGACGAAATGTAAAGAGGCGCCTCTCTTAGGGGCATTTGTTACATACATACACATGTATGTATATGATGGCCAGACAAAATCACTCAAGCATACACTTTTATATGTGAATATATGTATATCATGACCTAAGCGACTTTAATAAATGTCAGAAACGTAGACAGAATCAAAATCTCTGGGACGATAACAAACAAGCTTCATTATGGAGAACCAAAACAGAACTTCACACAAACCGAACCGAACAAATTGTGCCAACAGTCAAAGGTAACGCATGCAGACGTCGTCGTCGTCGTCGAAGTTATTGTCTTCTTGAACAAATGCTCTTCAAAATTTCATAATCATGCAACAAATAAAATAACTTAAAGTATAAACATTCAGACAGACACACACAACATGAACACAAACACAAATACAAATATAGTTACATAGTGGCTTGACATAAACTTGTTCGAGGGATCGTGTTTTATAAATAAGTAAAACGAACAAACCGTAAACCGAAAAGTTAGTAAACTCAATCAAAAATATTACAAGTGTCATTTTGGCTTAGTAACTTTTAAGAAGGGGAAATGACAAGGAAATGGAATTGTTAGAATTTGTTTCAAGTTGAATTCTGTGAGGAGCTTGTGTGCATGTCATTGCCAAAGAATGCCATGGCAAGGCAAGAAAATAAAAACAAAAAGAAAATCAAGAGTGTGGACGAATCGGTTCTAGGTGAGGGTTAAAGTCAGTTAAGGGTTAAGTTCGGGTTAGGTTAGGTTAGGTTTGGTTTGGTGGGGTAGCAGAAACCACTAAGCAATTTAATATGTACATAAAAATAAATTAATCTAAATTATTACCATATTCTAATCCGTGGTCGTAGTATTGGCCTAATTCGGGTAGTTGGGTTAAAGAAGTAGGTACGAAAAAAATTGGTATAAAACGTATTTGATATAATTTATAGAGTAGAAGTTGAAGAAGTAGAAGATGATGACAAAAGAAACAAATGATGATGATAATATAGTAGAAGAAGAAGACGTTTCAAACGAAAAGTGTTGGCAGAATTGAATTTTTTTTTTGTTTTAGTTCGTTTTTGTTTGTAAAGAAAAGAAAGAAAAGTTAAGATTATTGAAAACGCTAAGAAAAAAAAAAAATAAATAAAAATAATGAGGAAGTGAATTTTGCGACACTTTTGAACTTGAAAGTATTAAAGCACAAAATTTCAAATTTTTAGACATAAAAAAGGTAAATTAATTAAACAACAATAAAGAAGAGAAACAAAACAAAAAACTAAAACAACAAAGAAATTATAAAACTAATAAAAGATTTGGGCTAAAACGCATTTTATACTCACTTGAGCGAATAACCGTTGCCCGTGGCATCCTGACGTACGACCAGCGGTCGCTGCTGCGCCGACTGATTTGCCACAGCAGCAGCAGCGGCAGCCGCAGCCACTGAGCCAATGCCATTGCTGCTACTCGCGCCGCCGCCGCCGCCAACCTGCCCGCCAGCGCCCAAGGACGACGCTAGACTTTTGTTGCTGTGATCCTGCGTTGGCGTGGCCGGCGTCGAAGCGGAGGCTTGCTGGTGGCCTGGTTTCTTCTTCAGTGCTGACTTGAGAGGAACTGCATTTGGTTTTGGCTCTTTGGCTGGAATTTCCTCAACACGTTGTGTATCAACGACAACATGATTACCATGCTGGTACAGGCTGTACTCATCGTCCGAATCAAGCTCATCCTGTTCGGGATCATGATCTGTAATGATTGTGTTGAAAGTGCTATTATTCAGTAACGAATGTCTTCTCGGGTCAAGGCAAAAGGCAAAAGGCAATTAAGGTGCATTAGCAAGGCATACACAAAAAACACAAATGAAGCACACAAAGCTACTTATTTTGTTTAAATCAGCTTTAAAGCCGAGAGATCTATAACACGTACAGACATGATTGGCTAAATGAACCCAAAATAAGTTTGCAATTGTAAACGTGGTCAAGTTGTTAAATGATGTCGGCATTTTGTGGGCAAAAGTACAGAAATTGTAAGCGATTTACAATCAGACAGACAGACAGTCAGACAGTCAGACACAAAGAAAGACAAGCAGGAACATTATCGAAAACTCAGATAAAAAGCTGAAAACTAAAGTTCTAATTAATGTACAGATAAATAAGAAGGGGGCAATGGAGACAGGAGACTGTTTGAACTCAAGGCAAAGGAAAGTGTAAAAGATAAAAAAACAACAACGACAACAGAACACAATACGAACAGATGAAGCTCGTCAACATGAACATAAAACGAAGAGCAACTGCTTCGTTACTATCATTACCATCATAATCGTAGTCCTGATAATCCTGATCGTTGACAGCGCCCGGGCCGTGTGGCCGGCCGGCAATCAATGTCGGGCTCGGCGTCGAGAACATGGGCGGCGGTGGTATGGGTCCAATCTCTGAAACAGGTATGGGCGGCTCCGGCAACTCAGAGAGCATCACGCCAGCGGCCATTTTGCCGCCTGGGCCGCCAGCGTTTGTGGCATACGGTGGTGGTGTGCTGCCCGCTGGACCGCCCATCATATTCGTGCCGCTGCCACTTTCATCTGGATCTGCAATGAAAGAAGAGTAGACGAAACAATGCGATATGATGAGTGTTGAAATATGTATGTGGTGGTTGTTGTGGTGGTGTGTGTGTGTGTGTTTGATATACGTGAACGAGTTTGAAAACAAACGGGCAAACGGGTTTAGATATCAGAGGGGAGAGGCATACTACTTTGTTAGCTTAGCGCACAACGCACACTTAGACGCAAAATGTTTCATATTTCTTTTGTTTCGCTTGCCGGTTGTACTTACAGTGCTCATTGCGATAGCAAATATTTACGCCACGACGTCCAAGCTTGCCAGTGCCGAGCGTGTTGGGACGTTCCGCTTTGCCGCCGCTTTGGTTCGAGTTGGAATCGCCGCCGCTGCTCGAAATGTGATGTGAGTGATTGCCAATGCCGCCGACACCGCCTCCCGGTGGCGGCAGCATTGAGCCTTGACATGTTGGCTGTTCAATGTTCGGGGATAATGTGCCATTGCCACCGTGTTGTTGTTGTTGGGCATCAGTCTTGTCTTTTCTTGGTTCTGCAAATGCGAAAGAGAGCAAAAAATCATCATTAGTATATAAACACTCGTTGGCAACTTAGTGGCTCCGCAATTGCCACTTGCGTTAATTACACATTACGGCATGGCACACACACATGCATGCATGCATGCTCAAAAACCCAGGCTCACGAGTACATTATCGTTGCTTCATGTCGCTGGCAGCACGGCAGTACTTAATGTTAATGCACAAAGTAATTGCCAACAGATGCAACCGCAGCCGCAGCCGCAACTTCGAGCACACGCACGCAACCACACACACTCACACACACACACACACACACACATGTCAACATGCCCCAAGCTGTCAGAGAGCGTTGCCAAGTTGCAACTGCCACACCGCACTCCCCGAACTCATATTTCTTAATTGTTCTTAAGCGTTACCATTTTTTTTTTTTTTTCAGTTGCCGTCGGCAGTTTTTTCCCACTTGCTCTTTCTGCTCGTTTCATTTACGTCTTCCGTGCACAAATACGCCGGATATGAGATGAAATATGAGCAACGGCACGTGTCGACCGTTTACGTGCGCTTTAAAGTGACGCAATGTGAAAAGCAAAATGGCGGAGCGGAAGGATATACAAAACTGAACAGTTCAAAATGTGCGAAAATATAAGAATTGAATTGTTTTTCATTTAAAGTGTTCACTTAGTTGTGTTACAATGTAAAAGTGTGAAAGCGTAAAACTTTCAAACAACAGTTTGTTCTGAATGAAATTTTACACAACTACTCGACCCTGAGTTGTTAGTAAATTTACACAACAAGTATTATTAACTCACCCAAAACTACCATTGGGTGACCATAATTTGTTTAGTACTTTTGGCATAATTAAATGGTGGAAGTGTGAGTGAGATGGAAAGTAAAACAGCTGATTTCAGCTGAGTTAGTAAACTTTGTTTGTTTCAATAAGACAGTTCTCTATTAGGATAGCATAGAATTTTGCTTACACCAACTTTTTGTTACAGAAATAACACCAAAGCAGGCAAAGATTCAAAAGTTGTGAACAGCTGATTGCGTGCTCTTCTTCACTCTTGTAAGTACTGAACTCTGTGCACGATGACGAACTTGAAAAACTACACAAGTGCACGGTTACTCTTCATCGTGAATACCATCGTTGTTTCTATTTGTCCAAGGACCATTTTGCGTTATCTCTGGGTATTTTAAGTTTGTTTCAGACCAAATGAATGTAACAACTTGAAGAAAGAGTGTGAGTACAACAACACAGGAATTATCATGATGTCTTTTACATTGTCTGTATTTAATAATTTAAATTTACGCTGTGCTACACAGACAAACGATACTAATTATTATTCTTGCCTTTTGTTTCTCTTCTTTTTTTTCCTTGACTAAAACATTTGCGTATTTTTCATTCATAAAATTATTTATTTTGATAATGTGCTAAAATTTATTTTTTTTTTCATCTTTTCGGTCTTTTTTGCGCTGCAACCAAAGACAAATAAACGTATAAAGACAACAGCTTTAATTTATTTTCGATTTAGTAAGATTTATTTATTTTTCAATGCGCCCACATGCCCCAACCAACGTATCCAAATCAAAATTTAGCGAATAATTTCAGATAATATCGCGGCAGAAAATCGAATAAAGAATGCAATCGCAACGCGGCAACGAAATTTGCCTTTAACAAATCCCATGTAAATAGTTTCATTCCCATTAGTCGACAGCGCAAATTGCTGCGGGGCGAGGCGGGTTGTTGCTCGAAACTATTTCGACGTTCAAATGATGCGTGAAGATTGAAATAGATATGTTGTTGAAAAAAAAAGAAAGAACAACAAAATAAATGCCTTGGCTTCGGGCCAAAAGGGGCAGGCAGGCGGCTAACGAAAGGGCGGCGGGCCGGTGGCGGCGTAAATGCCTCGATTTGACGTATACGGATTCTTCTACTGCTCTGTCACTTTGTTGTTGCTATTTTTCGTTTTTGACGAAGTAATCGAAATATTTATGAAAGAAAATTTCGCATGCATCAAGTTCATGATTATTTTCACAATGTTTGACGCTAAGCACTTAGCGTAAATTCTTTAGGTTTTGTTTTTTTTATATTGTTTTTGTTATTATTATATTTTTTGTTTTTTTTTTTTTTCTTTCCGCTTTGCGCTAGCAAAGTAAAAACTTGAAAGTATATTATGAATTTGGCGTTGAAAACTGTTTATTTTTTTGCTCTTGCTCATTGAAATTGTATGCGACTGTCAACATATGACGATAACAAATGGCAGTGACGCTCTGCAAAAGTGACGGGGAGAGAGAGGCGGCGGCGAAAAGAAGTTTCAAGCAAACGAAAAGAAAATAAAGCTTGGAAAACAAAATTTGCCTTGACAGTGAATCGCACGTAAGCTCCCTTGAGTACGTCGTCGTCTGACAACTTTGATGGAGGTGCGCCTGAACGGCAACCAGAAGTGAATTTATTGAGCTTCTTTGCCTCTAATTGATTAATAATGTAAGCGTGTTTATATTTTTAGCAACCGCAGCGGCAGTTTAGGTCTCCTGCACACCTGCAGACCGTGGATGAAGAAAATGGGCGAATGGACGCCAACTTTGACTGAGTTCTGTAATAACGTTAATTATCAAAGTTGTGTGCGACTAATTAGCTAACAAAGACCCTCAGCTGGCTGAGCCATCAAGCGAGCGAGAACGATTTAAGCCTTGAAGCGTAGCTCAAATCAATTATCGTTAGAAAGCGCCAACAATGAAGCCACACACCTTGCGCCTAAGAATAGGCAATGTAAATGGCAATGCTGAATTAATGCAAACACAAAGCCTAACAAAGAAAATGAGGTAAACTGGCGGGGCGGGGGCAGCGAAGATGATGATCCGGAATAGACAATAAAACCCGTGTACGTGCCTAATTAGAGTTCGTGTTATGCCAATTATTACCTGCAGTCGAGTTGGCTTATATGAACTGATCCTGTGACGTCATTGGATTTGGCTTAATCTCTGTACATGTTTGGCAACCTTTTATGCACGAAACGGAGTAAAAATAACACAACAAAAATTAAAGAGAAGTGAAAAGAAAAGGTGCATTTCAGTGGGCATTGTTTGCCGAAAAGGCGCACGAACAAAGGAACAAAATTTATAAAACATACGTGCGCCAAATTCGACAGCAGAACAGTTGTTTATTTTTGGTCGTTACTGTGCTACAGGCGTGCTCGGCATTATGTGTTTACTTTGAGGTACTTGTTATAAATAATAAATGCTCCCAGTGAGATTTGACTGGGCTCAGGCGTTGAGCAAGTGACGTCAGCAAAGCCTCAGCTCCAGCACAGCTTCAGCTGCTCTAGAGGACGACACAGACACAGAAGCAGATACAGAAACGAAATGACCATTTTCATTCAGCTTTTTTAGGCTCAAATTTCATTCATTCCTTTAGACATTTATGTATGTGAGTGGCGTATAACTTTGTGGGCGTGTGTGGTGCGCAATCAACGCATGTTCGGCAATAGAGTTACCGCTGGGAATTGCTTCTCATAATGTGCTTGCCATGTTATACATAACACAACACAACTAATTCCATACAGGACTCACAACGTTGACAGCAAATGTGCGAAAATTTGAAACTCTTGTCTTACATGTAGCAAAATGCAATTATCTCTCTTTTTTAGCAAAACATAAAGCATAAGCAAAAAACATTAACACAAAGAATAAATAATAAAAACAAGAGGCAACACTTTTTCACGACACTGTTGAAAATACAATTTGCGAAAATTACTCATACGCCATGTCAGCCATGTCAGTTGAGAAGAAATGCAATATTTGCAATGAAAGCACAAAACACACACATGTGCATTTGACTCTAAACAAAATGAAGAGATTCAATTTTCCCAGGCACGCCACTCACACACTCTCACCTACCCACTCCTTCACCCACCCACTCAAAAGCAAGTGTAGTGCGACGTGACAAGATCTTTCGCCCATGATTCACTCGCCATATATGCGGGTCTGTCTGCGATGTCCAACAAACAGTGCCGCCACACAACACACAACACATAATTCATTAAGAATTTAATTTATTGATGAAATTTGTTGCAATAAATTCATTTTCGTTTGACGATCGAATGAATCGCACAACGCCTGAGGCGCTCACAAATGAAGAGTGCGGTGGCGGTCGCCGCCTCAGAATCGACGCCGTTGCATATTCGACTACCTTGACATGCTTTGTTGTTGCTTGAGCGATTTTTGTTGCTTGCGCATTTGTCAACAGCTTCGGGCCTAATGGGTGGCCAATTGCAAATTAAGTGAATTATTAGTGAGACAACACATGCAAAAATGCCTCAAGCAATGACAAATACAACTTATATAATACATGAAACAATTCTGTGCCTTCAAGTGTTCGACTGTCAATTAAATAAGACTTGAGCATAAGCAAAGTGTAAAGAACACCTTTGAAATAATATAAAACAGCACCACCACTTTGAAACAAACACCTTTGGCAGCGAAAACGATTAAGCACCGCTCATTAAGCGCCAACATGAGCAGAATTATACACAAAACAGAGCACAGAAGAGGCAGAAGAATATGCGCGCTGAACAATTAAAACTTTTCACGCTGTAATTTCCACAATATAAACAAGAGTATTAAAAGGCGATTAAAAATATTTGTTTTAATGAAGTTTATACAAATACAAATGCGTCGCAATTGCTCGACAATCGAATGCTCAAATGAGTGCCTTGCGACGGCGACGGCAACGGCGGCGACGGCGACGGTGAAGAGCGGGGAAGTGCAGAAAGATATTTTTATGTGCGTCGTCAATTTTCTCATTTAATTAAAAGCGAATTGCAAGTAAATTTATAGACACATCAGCTCTCACACACACATACTCACACACACAGACAATTCACAAATATAAATCATCGAGTTTTTGATAGCGATTTACACAAAGGTGAAGGTCATTGCCGGAGAAGTATAAAGTGCCAAAGGAAAACAACAAAAAAAAGGAAAATTGAATGAAAAAAACATCAACAAATTTAATATATAAAAATTCCAATGCCTAAAAATAGCATGGCATCGCAACGCAGCATCGAATGAAATACAAAATGTTCATGCCAAATGAATTTTTGATGAGCTTAGCAGCGATTTGTCGGCGACTTAGCAACTGTATTAAAAAAATATAATAAAATAAGATAAATAAATAAAAGTAAAAAATAAAGACTCAGCAAGAAAATCGCAAACGAATGTTTCATCTTAAATATCTTAATTAAACCGAATTCTCAGCAACATTTCTTGTACGACGTGAGCCGAAAGAACGCGAAGCTAATTAATTTTTTGTTCTTGTTTTTGTTGATTCGTCTGCAGGTGTTAACGAAGGAGGTATTTCTGTTGCAGGCAGATAAAAAAGGAGGTCATGCTGTCTAAGTTGTTTCCAGAAGAGTTGATGAACGGTCCACGACCGTTGGGATTTATGTGGAGGACAGCACGCAATCACATGCCTCAGGCTGGCCAACCGACCGACCGTCATAAAAATGTTAATTTATTGGTAATTGACACTTTTGTTTGCCTTTGTCATCAAGCTTCGCGCGCTTATTTTTAGGCTTTATTGTTTCGCATTTTTTTCTGTGTTTTTTTTTAGAAACTCTTCATCATTTTGATGTTTTGTTTAATAGAATCTTATAGAATTTCGAGAATTGTTTCGGCTTGAGAAGAAAACAAAATCACGACAAATAATCATTATATTGTTGGCCTTGCGGGCGCGCAGGGCGCTTTTTTTTCAAAGCAATTTGTCAAAATTTAATCAAAACGACGAAATACGTTGGCGTATTCAGCGAAAAAAAGAACGTGAACAAACGAGCAAACTAAATAAATTAAGAAAAGGTCGCGTAGGCACGTAAATCTTCAAGAAGATTCCGTGCAAAATTAATGTTTATCCGTAATGTGAATGCGTCGACAACAAAGGATAAACGAAGAAGAACATAAAACGAAAAAAACGAGCGCTTGCAGTGCCAAGGCAGCGGTTGATGTGCCGGGAGAAGGCCAAGGCTTCAGGAAAGGGCGCTGCAGCAAGCAACAGCACGTCACAAAGGGCGATGGCGGGCCTGTCACCTGACGATAACCGCAGCCGGCAATGTTGAGAAGCGCAAATAAAGTTTTCTTTTACGATAGTTCAGACTGTTTGGAAGCACCAAACTCAAACTAAGCGTCTGTGTGGGTGCCTAAAAGTATGCCGTATTGCAGGCGACATGACCCAAGTCGACAGCCGACGATAAAGAGAGCACCATGTAGCATGATGGAAATAATATAAAATGAAGTCGAAACGAACAGCATGGAAAAAAACATAAAAAATGATTTTGTATGCTCGTGAAAAAGTTTTCCGCGCAAGCCAAAAAAGCATATAGAATCGGCAACTTCAAAAAATGTTCGTAACCAAAAGCGTACGAAAGCGAAACAAACGAAATTCGTTGAGTATTTCACACAGAAATTTATTACATATAAGCACTGCGCGTGCCTTAAAGTATGCAACGGCAATGGCAAAGGCACGGAGCGGTGAGGCGAGGCGCAAACATACAAATGGGAAACATTTCACAGAACCAAAACTTATAACGAACGAAGCCAAGCCGAGCCGAGCCGAGCAACAAAAAGCAACAGAAAAATTGAGTGAAAAGGCGAGGCAGCGTGGCACAGCTTAAATAAATGGGTTTCAAAAGCTTACAACAGTAAGCGCTGCGAGGCTTCAATGCATAACGGTACATGTACACATACACACATGTGTATGTATGTATGTCTGTATGTATGAGAGGATGAGTGCATGACTGAATGAATGACTGAGAGTGTGTGTGTGTGCCTTGTGTTAAATAATAGGCTTACAGGTTGCCAAGGAGACACATACTTAACACACACACTCTCACACACACTCACACACTCACGCACGCACGCAGAGACACTCAGGTTTAAGGACCTCAGCTGTGCCTGTGATGAAAACTTGAATGCCGCCATTGTCGGCATTCTTTAATGAAAGGTTAATATTATAACACGCCCAAAAGGCTGCAGCACAACAGCCTAGTAGCAAAAAGAAGGCAAGAACCGTGAAACGAGGAAAGAAAGTCTTTGCAGCAAGCAAAGAGTTAAACACATAAAGGCTTAAAAAGAAAAGCAAAGCGTAACGAAACAATATGCAACAATACGACTGAGTCGGCATTTCAGTTCAAAGTGTGTGAAAAAATTGCCAAAAGGCTTAACGCCGCAACGGCAACAACACCAGCAACAACAACAGTAACAACAAACACGCACAGCCACTGAAAATGACTTGATGGTGAAAAATCTTTAATAACAATAAATGTCGCTTCCCAACGGGAAAAAATCGTACACATTCTACCCGCCATGCGAGTAGAAGGTGTCGTAAGTGTAGACAAAGAGGTTGCGGGGGTTGGTATGCGTTCGACGTCGTCGTATGACAGAGAAACACAACGCAAAATATAACAGCAGCGAAAAGTTACAACAACAACACATGCTCTGTCGCTTCTTTTTGCAGCGAGTGTGGAAGGCTTCACAAAACGAAATGCAGCTTTGTGGATGAAGAGTTAGGGGAGGGTTCGTTGTCCATGCTAAAAATAGATCTAACAGGCAAACGCACTTTTTTGTTTCGCCGACGGGTGGCTCTGCTCTTATTCATAATTAGGCGCACTTTTACTATAAGTCTCAATGGCCGCGACGGTTAAGCGGCGGCTTGCGAATCGATGATCCGCGGTTCGAGTCCTGGTGCCGGCATTCACTCAAGAAATAAGTAAGTCTCCCTTTATTCAATAATTAATTATCCAATGTATCACTTCTCAATATAGAAAATATAAAGCCAAACAACACGGAAAAAAGGAATAATAAACAAAGGCAAAAAATTATAATATAAAAAAATACATTAAAAAACCGTCGGAAAATTAGTAATAACAATTTTTTTTTTTCATCATAGCAAATTTTTAGTAGTTTTGTATTTTTATATTGTATATGATCATCTTTTTTTTTTTTAAAACAAAAAAAAAGTAACTAAATAAAATGTTTTTTGTTGACCCGGCTGGGAATCGAACCCGCGTCTTCAAATGCAAGCAAAATAGGATGGTAAGTGTCCGAACTAAATATATAAAGTGTCCGAACTAAAAAAAAAGTGTCCAAACTAAAAAATATAACAGCGAACGCAAACGTATAACAGCAACGGTTTTACAACAACAACCCATGCTGTGTGTCTTCTTTTGCCGCGAGTGTCGCTTCTTTTAGAAGAGAGTGTTGCTTCTTTTAGAAGCGAACGTGGAAGATTCTATGCATGGCGCAAAGCGGACATTTCTGTGTTTAACGCCATCGGAAATTAGAAGAAATCGGAAGACATTCTCCATTCTAAAGAACGCAGCCATAAGGCAGTTAGAAGACGTTCTGCGTCCCGTTGGGTTGTTGCCGTAAGCGACACTAACACGAGCCGACATCGAAGCTGACGCTGACGCTGACGTCGACGGAGGCATCGAAGCCAACGACAAACTACATCAGCGACAGTGATTACAACTTTGTTAGTTTGTGCTACGCTTATGCTAGTGTGTGTGTGTGAGTGTGTGTGTTTGTATTATCGCTGCCAACTCTCAGAGTTTCCGGCGCTTCATCTTTCACTGGCTTCGGTTTCGGTTTCATTCGTGTTGGCGTTCACACCCAATTGGCAAAATTTTCACACGCATGTCAAGCATCAACTTTGTTGCGAGTCATAACAATGCCGTTATGAAGCGAACACGCACACACACACACTTATATAAAGAAAGATACTTGAAGCCTTCACATCGATATGCGTTTGATACAAGTTGACGTTGCTGTTGTTGTTCTTCTTGTTGTTGCCATCTGAATTGAAGCTCAAATTGATGCTGATGAAAAGCCAAGAACAATGCCTGCTCCAATCTGTATGCGTATGTATGTGTGTGTGTGTGTGTGTGAGTCGTATGTGTTTTGATTGCGATTTTGTGTCGATATTTCCTTTTGTTTTGTTTCACTTTATGTGTGTGTGTGTTTGTCTACGTGCCTTGAGTTATTTTATGTTATTTCAGCGCAACTCACGAATTATGATTACAGTTTCAACGTCGGCGTCGAAGTCGAAGCGGACAACCAACGTCAACATCGACTGACTGACTGAGTTTGTCTAAGGACGCCTCTACCCGAACCCATAAGCGGCGCCTGCAAGGCACATAATCGGAAGGATATTTGAAGGATACGCGCCTAGTGCGCTGTAACCGAGTTTAACACGCCCGCGGGACTTTCAATACTTGCTTTTTTTATATTTTTCTATAACAACATGAATATTGCGCAGCTGCCGTTGCGACTTTTTTGATTAGTGTGCGTCTAAAGGCAACTAATAAATCATACAACAGCAGGTTGTGACTGAGTGAGTGACTGGGCGGGAAGGGCGGAAGCAAGAAATAACTTCCTAAACATGTTCATAAATATATCAACGATAACAAAAACGGAAATCATCAAGGACAAAATCACTAATTTGTTGATTAACAATAAAAAAGTGTGATTTGTTATGAAAGAGTCGAAAGAAAGACAACAAAAAAACAAACAACAAAAATGACAAACGTCGAAAATTGACAAAACATCGCAAAAATTATGCCAGTGAAAATATTTGTGTAGTTCGTAAAAAGAACACCTTTTGACAATGTTGCGCTTTTGTTTTCGATGTTCTTCAACTTGAGAGAAAAGCGTACGCAAAAATATATAAAAAAAAAAATAATAAAAAATAAAGAAATTAAAAAAAACATATTTCCACAGCTAAACAAGAAAATAAAACATTCGAAATATGTTTTGCAGCAATAAATATAAATGTTCAAAAAAATGAAAAAAATACAAAAAGAAAAAAAAATTAAAAAAGAAATATAAGCGATTTGCCATGGCGTCACAAGAGCGTCTTTCCCAGCGCCACAGGCCCGCCCATCATGCAACATGTTTATACGAAAAAAAATTAAATATTTCAAGTTCTGAGAGCCAAAAAAAAAATGAATCAGACACAAATCGCGAAAGCCACGAAGCGACTTAAAAAATAAAACAGAAAACATAAAAAAATAATTCTTAAAATGATACGTTGCTCTGTTCTAAAAATGTTAAACTAAAAAACAAAAAAAAAAAAACAAATCTAATAAAATTATAAATAGCTGAAAATGCAGTGTGACGCGCGGGTGTTTGGGGCTTAGCAAGAGCCGGAAAAGGCTTGACGAGCGGTGAAGCGAAAGGGGGCGCTGCGAACTGAAGCAATTGTCAAATGCTTAGTGAGTCAATGTGTCACATGTGCAAAAATAAGCACAAAAAATAGACAAAAGAGCGATCAAAAATAGGCAGAGCGAGCGGGCCAAAATTAAAATACAACAGTAAAGCCTCATAAGCGAGGCCAATATAACTAACGAACCTATTCTGGGAACTCTATTTAAAAAATCTTAAAAGTGCTTTCAATAGTTTGTTTTATAGAAAAGTTTTTATTCCAGCCACTTTGCATTGCAATGCCATTATCCCTAGCAATTATAATTCCTTAGGATATGGTGAACATCAACGTAATATAGGGGACGTTCATAGATTACGTGAGGTTTTTTTTTTTAAATTTAGATCCTTCTCCACCTCTTGTTGAGTTTTGGTGAAATTTACTACTGATTCCCCTCCCCCTAAGTAAGATTTAATGAGATTTTGATGGACCACCCTCCTCTAATTTTAGCTCACGTAATTTATGAATGTTCCCATAAGATATTACGATTACTATCAATGATGAAAATTGGTATGCAACGTAGCAGAAAATTAACATGACCAAAACAGCAGCTATTAAAAAACTATACTAATAGAGACAAAAAAAGCTCTCCCGCAGTTTAAAATCTATTTACATGCAATTCAACAGAATGTTCCTATCAAAAATGCTCAATAGATTTCCCAGAATGGGGGGGGTTAGGTGTCAGAGACAAGTTCTCAATACGAATGTCTCACTTCAACAGTGCCCACTGTGCTTACAACCACTTTGCGAGTGATGCTGCTGCTGCCTCTGCTGTTGCCTCCGCCGCTGTAAACGTTTTGTAATGTGTCGCTCTGCTCACACAAGCTTTTCACATGTGTCAGCAACGACGGCGTCTACGGTTCATTAACATTTGCATGCAACAGTGTCGACCAAATTTTTATTTTCATAACAGAGCAGCAAGAATGTTAGAAACAACAACAACAGTAACAAAAAAATATTTAAATAGATGAGCGCGAAGAATTTACAGAACAAACAAAAAGTAAGCGTGGGAGCATTTATAAATATGTCAACGCGTTCATATGGTAGATCTCTATGACGAGAAGGTGAAGTTCATTAAAATGCCATGGCTGCCAAATGTGCTTGTTTTCTTTTTTTCTGGGGCGGTGAAGGTCGGTCAAGGCAGGCAGGCAGGCAGGCGTGGAATGATGGCCCTACGCCGTGTAACACAAAATCTAAGCAGTATGAAACTTTGACTTGCCTGCCATCAGCAGCAGAAGAGCAGAAGAGCAAACGAATGCTTCTGTAGTCAAACAGCTGCGCGCAAAAAGTTTCTTTTCTAGCTTATTACTTTTTTTTCATTTTTCCTATGTACTCTGTGTCTTCTTCTTTTTTGTTTTTGTTTTTTTATATGCATATAAAACATGTTTTCATTTGGCTTAGTTTTAATTGAATTCTGTGCGAGTGCTAATTAAGTAGCAAAGGCACGCCGAGCGAGGGAAAGGCAAGGAGAGGAGCAAGTCAGATAAAGAAGAGATTTCTTTGATTACACAATTTATTATGCAAGTCATCATAATGAGTGGGCGTGCCAGTCGAACGATGCTAAGTGCTGGAGAAACTTCGACTTTCCGTACGTCCGTCTTATCGTCCGTCCGTGCGTGCGTGCGTGCATGTGGCATGCCATTTACATATAAATTATCATAAATCAAGGACCAGCAAGGACAAAACATATATCACACACTCACACAAGCACACACACTGACACATGTATTGAGCGAGCGCGTCATTTAGATTTACATAAAAGCAATCATGATATGCAATAGAATGATAGAAATGACATTGATGAGGTCTGAAGATTCTCGACACCAACGTTCACAGAACTACCTCAACCCTCCCTCCTCGCCTCTCAGTGCGCCACACACGCTCGCACATACATACAAGAGCTTAACGACAGGGAATCGCCAAACTTTGTGCATGCTGACTAAACGCGCAAAAATGCCTGAGTCGAAAAATTCACATAACAAAACAGAAAGCAAGATAGAAAAATAGCAAAAATTGTCTACGCTCACTTCAAAGTCAAATCATGACAGTCATTAGTCATGTACTCTGCGCCTCTGCCACCACTTTGGCAACACACAACGTTGCCTCTTCTGCCGATAATGTTGATGTTCATGTTGATGTTGGTGATGATGATGCCACATCAGCAACGAAAATATGACAGCAATGCAGAAGCAAACTGACCAAAAAAAGAAGACAGCAAACATTTTTAAAAGAAAAGGAATTTTTCACACTAATGACAACAGCGCACAAAGTGAAAAAATACAATAATACTGGCAAAAACAACAAGAGCGTCAAGGTCAATTCGTGTGCGCGCGCTCTTCAAGTTCAAATGTTTTTGCGGCGATTAAGAAGAAGCAGAAGAACAGCAATTTTTTAAACGGCTCGCAATTGAAGCAACAAATGTGCGGAAGATCAAGGCTGAAAAAAGAAAAACCCCGTTGACGCCAAAGTAAAAATGCATAGCATGCTTTGCGGCGTGGGCGGTCGCTACCAACTGCCAGCTCCCAACTTCCAGCAGTAATGACCTTGACTATGACTGTTTGCTGATGCTGTCATGGCGCAGGATGACAAGAACGACAATGCTGATGATGACGTTAATGACGATGTTGATGATGATTATTATGACGACGTCGTTAACATTGACATTGACGTTGATGATGATGCTGATGCTGTGATGTAAAAAATGCAATGAAGCAACTCTATGCAGAAAGTTTAAATAAACATGATGACAGCAAAGTTGGCAACTCTGTCGACCACAGGCCAGATGCGCGAGCAAACCTTGGCCAAAGCCAAAGACAAAGTGTAGCAAGGACAATGGAAGCGCTGAGCGGGTGGGGGTGGGGGCATAAACGTGCCATGGCAATCAAGAAAACTGCAAAATAAATCAAGAGAAGAAAAAAACTGTTGCGGTTCAACGCAAAAGGAATGCCCAACAAAAGATTTGTTACGTTTTATAAATAAGGGAGATGATGAGAAAAATAAAACTGAATTAATACAAAAGCAACAACGGCGACGAGCAAAGGCTTTAGAAAAGTATTTGCCATCTGCCCATGGTGAACTCAAATTAAAGCAAGGCAAATGAAAAACAACAACAGGTCAGCGAAAATGTGCACGGAAGATAGACAACCCTACCATTGCCAACGGACACACGTAATAAATTATAAACCCTTTTCTGCTCACCAAATGGTGAAAAATTGAGCACGACAGAAAGTCGCCATCGCCGTCGCCGCCGCGTGTGCATGAGTAATGAAGTCGATCGTAGGGCGCACGACCCTTCCAGCGATGAGCATTAGGCAAATTAGTTGCCACTAGGCAAGGTGCATGAATGGCTGGACGCACAAGGACGTCCGCAAAGGAGGAGGGACAGAAGGGCCGACAACGTGCAGGAAATTAAAGTTATCAAAGGCACACAAAGGCCGAAGCCGGAGACGGACACGGACATACAGATAAACAGACAAGCACACTTCGCTGCCGAAGGACGCTCAGTGGGCGAAGAGGTTGAAGAGGGTGCGGCGAGGAAGCGCCTAATTTGTTGTTGGAGTGGCAAGCAAGCAAAATTTGTAGGACATTTTCTTTGCGCTTCTGAGTTAGGTGAGCGAAAGCGAACGAAATTATTCAGCATCATTTTTTAACTTGAATGCATTAAAGGAAATAGAAAAAAAAGGTTTCCAAAAAATAAGGAGAGAGCGTGACACTTATTTAAATTCAACATAACTGTCAACGCCACAAAATGGCGACGGCATAAAAAACCAGGGATGCGGAAATGTTACTGACACACACACACACACACACACAAAAGCAACATGCCAACAAATAATCGAAAACAAAATAAAAAGTAACAGTACAAGTTCTTTCATGTGCAGCGCATATTAAATTATGCTTGAACATGACTGTGTGTAAACATCGTTAAGCGCATGAGAAGCGTTAGTGCTGTAAAATGCATGAGTGCAAAATAAAGCAACCAATTGAGCTTGTGACCTTCACAACAAGTCATTTTGCACAACAACCCCAGGAAGAGAAAAAGGAACGCCAGAGTGGCACGAAGCATTGCTACAGCAACAACACAGCCGTGGCGCAATCTAAGCGATCCGAGGAATGCGAGGCCAAAAAACAAAGCCGAAAACACAAACAAATTTCAACAGCTGTTTTCTCTTAATGGAGCACAGATTTTAATTTAAAGATTAGCACTGAATTATTTAACGAGAATTCGCAGAGCACACACAAGGACAAAGAGCAAACACACACCAACACATTGAAATCGTAAAACGAGTAACACAAAATGGACGCAAACAATTTGAATTGTTTGACATAGAAAAAAAAAAACAAAAAAAAAATTGCAGTATGACAATTGAAATCTAATTGGAAGACCAGAGTGAGAGCGGGAGTGAAAGTGGGGGAGAACGAACGAACAGTCGTGCAAATAAATTCGCAATTTCATTCAAACAAAACGCTAAGCGATTTCATTTTTGCATCGTCACACACATTTGATAATAAAGCAGAGCACGGAACAGACAGACCGACAGACAGACAAACAGCTTTGAGCACTTGTTGAAAATTTAAATAAATGACGTTGGCAAGGTAGAGGAGGCGAGAGGAGAAAAGAGAAGATTGCAGATACTTTTCATTGCATTTCGGTGTGTGATTGCGGCTGATAAGATTCATCATCAGCCGCCGTTGTATGAAAGGCAACCACAGGACATCAACGAAAGCCACGACCAAAGCCGCACGCACAATTAAAAAAGCGAGAGGGCGTGGCGGGAGAGAGGCAGAGGGAGATCAAGTCAAGCAGCATTGAATCAAAAGGCATAAGCTCAGTCAACAACCACAGAGGTTGGCCAACGTAGCGTATAAGCGAACAAAACAATGACAGCAACCATGATGATAGCGCGAAATGTAAATTAATTATTCACACTCACGCACGCACGCACGCTCACGCAAGTACGCACAACGCACAATGATCACATGACAAGGCTCTGCTCTGCTCTGCTCGCATGTGGGCGTGTCATTGTTGCTGCGTAGGCGACGAACAGCATCAAGAGCAGAGCCAAAAGCAGAAGAGGAAGAGGAAGCAGAGGCGTATGTGTCCTTGCACTTGCCACTTGTGCATTTGAAATGCTGTTGTGGCTGCTTGTTGTTGTTTTTGCTTGTGCTTGCTGACATGATGAAGGACACAACACGCACACACGCACGCACGCACGCACACATACATGTAAAGCATATGAAAAATACATAAAATCGCCGCAAAAAGCATTGCAAATAAAAATCGCTTTTTGGTCATCAGCGTTGATTGTCGGTAAACAACCACACATACTCACACACTCATACACATACACATACATGCATACAGATGAGTGTGTGTTGCCAATTGGCATAATGCCAAACAAGAATCGTGCACGTTGAGTTTTTGTTTTTGTTGCTTGGCCGCTCGAATGTTATGCAAACAATTACAAACGCAATACACACACACACGCACACACACGCCTGTAAGTATGCCACAGTAAACACGGCATAAACACGTTTGTCATAATGATTATTGTTGCTTTTTATTGCAATTTTACGGTTGTTAAATTGTTTTGCCGCAAAACCCTTTCATTAATTTCATTGCATTTCATTTCAATTCAATTCGAACAAACTCACGTTGCTGCCTCGATTTGGACTTTTGCTGTTGTTGTAGTTGGTGTTGGTGTTGTTGATGCTGCGCATGGGACGCTTGACACTCACCTGAAAGCACAGAAAAAAAAGGAGAAATTGAAATAAACGATTTGAGTAATTTGCATTTGCACATTTGAAATAAATTTCAATTTAAAACTAATCAATGTTAATCGCAGCTCAGCTCAATGTGAAGTGCTCCAAGTGATGCTGACTTGAAGCGCTTAAGAAGCAGACTTAATCGTTGTCGTCAATCCCAAACTGTCGTCAGAAGTCACGCGCTCAATTATGAAGCGATGGCGAAATTATTTATCAAGTTGACACAGATGACTGACTGATGGCTCTGACGGCAGCTGGCTGACTTAGGACACAAGTGAGTTTGGTTGACAAGTCTGTCCGTCCGCCTGTTCGAGCACACAGACAGACGCAACAATTGTTTGCATTTGCATTTCATTAAATTCGTTTGATTTAATTTAAGCGCGCTCAAGAGCAACTAATGGCAGCAGCAGCTGGAGAGGCACAGGGGACAGCGAGTCAGTCAAAGACGCTGCCAGATTAAGAAATAAAGTGTACTTGAAGCAGCGAGATCGAGTGGCTGGAAATTCTGTTGACTCAGTACTTTGTACAACCCCGCAGACAACAATTGTGTGGGCAGATTAATTTCAGGCACGAATGGGCAAACATAATTTTAGCATTGAATACCTTTTGTCCTTTTGAGCAGAGTTGCCGAGATTAAAACGACGACTGATTGCGTTCCTTCTTTCCTTTCCTTCAGCGCAACTTTTTCATGTTTTGCATAACTCGTTCAGTCAACCTTACCTCACCTTACCAACTCTTTAGCTTCGTTCTCTTGCTTGCTTACACACAGAAGTTTTTCATTCATTTTGAACTTTGAATGAAGCATAAAAGCAAAACAAGTTTCTTTTATGGCAAACAAATTGCATGAAATTATTTTAAATAGAATTTTGACAAATTTTCCAACACACAACAATGCAAGCTCGGATTTCATTAGAACTTTTCAATTAATTGCCAATTAATTTACGAAGACGAAAGAGAAAATAAAAATGCAAATGCAAAATGAAAATTGACAATCACTTTTCTAACAACTTGCGCAACCCCTCCCCCCCCTTCTCAGCCGACGGCATATTTGAAAGCACACTTTCAACGCAGAGCAAGAAAGAGAGCAACAAGAAATGACTTTGATATTTGTTTGCATTCCTTCTTTCAGTGCAGTGCAATTCAATGCCTTGGCTATCAAGAAATTTACAAAATTGCAAAAGTTTCTGCTAAACGATGAACAACTTTGCACAACACAACCGCCCCGAGCGCTTTACCCCCAAGGTTGTGTCGTTGGTTGAGCGCCGAAATGACACGGGAAGTGAAGAGTTTACTAAGCGTGTGCACTCGCATAGGTGAAAGCGCAAACGAAGCGCACAGCAAATAGTTTACTCGCTCGCCAGGAACTTCGCAATTCTACCCGCTGCCTCTCTTGTGCATGCTCGCTTGTCCGTTAAGAAACTAAGCAGAAGCAGAGGAAGAAGTCCTATTTATTCTGATCCTAAAAGCATGTATGCAAAATATTTTAATATGAAAATGCTTTACAAGATGCATTTGCATCGCAAAATCACAAATCTGCCGCTGTTGCACACATGTATATGTGTGGGTGTGTGTGTGTGTGTGTGTGTGGGAGTGTGTTTGTTTGAATTTTGATTGAAAATTCTCGTTACGCTTGGCTTGACTTCACTTCACTTGAATTCACTGCAGATCATTTTGACTTTGCTTTACTTCTATGCATATTTATTTAGTGTGCACATTTCTCAACTTGAATCGCGCGAAAGGCAACATTTTCGCTTAAGTGCAAATATTTGCCAGCTTATTGCATAATCCTGGCAGCCACAAGCTTGTGTATTACATAGCTTATAGCACACCTCGCACGTTATTTGCATAGTCCTTATTTGCGACGACTTAAGTATCAACAACGCCAACAGCCACTGAGACGTTCGCCTGCCCCAACCCTTGGCCCATAGCCGTGCGTGTAAGTGTGCGTGTGTGTGTGCGTTACTGGCAAAGAAATGTCATCATTGACATGCGACCAAGCGTATAAAACTAAACGCACTCAAGTGGTTTGTTGTTCTTGTTGTACGCATCGACAGCAAACATAATGAAACATTTTCAATTACCAGCAAACTTCATGTTATGTCAAGAAGATGAACACACACCCACACACACATACTCACAATAGAAGCAATTTGAAGTGCCAATTTCGTAGTAAACTATTGTTAAACCCAACTCTGCCAACTGTCATTCGCACGTATGCGCCTCGCAGACACAAAGTTCCTTTGTCATTTATACTTGTCGTATACGCAATTTATTTAACACACTCACAAGCACAGCAATTGTAACAAATATTACGGATTAATGCTGTCAATTTAATGATATATTGATTTTGTTGCCAATGCCTCTGCTGAGCTCTCCAGAGCTCTCTGCATGCCAGATGTGCTCAAAGCAGCTTAATATGCGTCACATGCAGGCGGGCAGGCAGTCAGGCTTTCGATATTAGTACACACTCACTCACCTAAGCTCCGCTTGACTGTGCTGCGTGTCGTGAGCGTGGACAGCGAGCCGCCCGCCGACGAGGAACGATGCTTGTAGCCGTCGGTGAGAAAGGCCGGCGGTGGCGTGATCGGCGGCGCCGGTATGCCGAGATCATCGACGGGCGATGAAGCTGCCGTTGGCGGTGCCGTGATCGACTCACGCACGGGCCGATGACCGCTGCTCCGTTGGCCAGCCGGCGTATTCTCATTGCAGAACAGCTCAAAATGATGTTTATCGCAGCGACGCCGCCGTCGTATATTTGGCGCAATTGTCTTCATTCTGGCAACATTGGCCGTTGTACTGCCGCCGCCACCGCCGCCGCCGTCGTGACCGTGCCCGTGGCCGTAGCCGCTACCAAAGCTGGCGGCCAGCGCGGGCAGCGATGAGCAGGAGGCGCTCGTGTAGACGGGACTGCCGTCCTTTGAGTTCAGGCGCAAATATTGCACGCGCAGCAGACGCACAGGTTTCTTTGAAGGTTGTTGCAACTCGCTTTGATAGTTTTCCTGCTGACGTTTATTCTGGTGCTGCTGCTGCTGCTGATGATGATGGTGCTGCTGATGCTGCGCCTGTTGTTGCTGTAGCTTTTGTTGTTGTTGTTGATGATGATGATTGCATGTTTCGTATTGCAACATTTGTTCGATTTTTCGTTTCAATAAAATTCACGTTTGTAGCTTCTTTCTTCTTTCAAATGTTTGTCTTTTTTTAGGTTTTTTTTTGGTTAAAATTTTAAATTTTTTTTTTTGTTTGTCGTTTAGCAAAATAGTAACTTTAAAATAGCTTATTTGATGTCTTCTCTACGTTACGCATATATGTATGTTTGTTTGTCTGTTTCACTTATCGATAAAGTTCTCTAATTGGAAGCTTGAAATTGCTGTTTTTGTAACTTTTTGTTGCTCTTAGTATGAGTTTTGAGTTCCGTTATGTCATATAGAATTTTTGATTACTTTATAAATGTTTAACGTCATTAACAAGTTAACAAACAAAAGTCATTTAACAACATTTAAAGCATTTAATTTGATTTTGCGCTTTACTTGAATATATTTTATATTTAATTAATATTTATATAAATTTTATAATTTATTATTATTTATTTTTTGCTTTACTTTGCGTTTGTAATAAATTTGTAATTGTTTTAATAATTGTTTGCACTTCACCCGCTTGGAAATTCCAATTGAAAGCCTCTTTTAGCGTATTTGTTAACCATTTGTGTTGTAGTTTTTTATTGTTTGTTTGTATTTAATATTCTTTGTTGCTTATTTGTTGTTTTATGTAAAGCTTATTACTTTTTTCCAACAATATTACTCAGCTAATAAATATTTGTACAGAGTTCAGCGCCGTTGCGTAACAGAGTTGCAAAGGAGGAAGAAACTTTTCTCAGCTACAATTTTTATTTTTTTGCTTGTTGCTAGTAACTTTTTTTTATTTTTAGATTTTGTTTTGGTTATGAGTTGTTCTGCAAATTAAAGAACTGTATTGAATCGAAGTGAAATCGACGGATAAACTTTTGTGCTGATGGCGAAAACATCGCATCATCTTCTTGCCAACCAACGAACAATATGCGCGACGTTAAGTGCGAAAATTCCTAATCAAATAATCATTGAAGCAGAAACAGCGCTTGTCGTTGTCGTTGTCCTTGTCCGTGTCCGTGTCCGTGTTCGAGTCGATGAGGAACGAAGTTTGCGAGCCTTATACAAATGTTGATTTTACATAAAATTAATGACTTGTACAACATTTGCCTATGAAATGAAACGAGCGTGGTTGTCTATAAATTTAGCCATGCATATATTACAGCATGTTGAATTTTCAACTAAGGCAAAGCCTAGCAAGGACATGATCATGTAGCGGGCGGCGAGTGGAGGCAGTCAGGAAGCGGTGGCGCGTGTCTTTGGCGCTGATATTGCTATTGAAACGTGACGGCAATAACAATAGACTCGTTCAACTTAAATTGGCTATTGGCGCAGGTTTCAAGGCAGCCGAAAATCAACGGCATTTGCCAACTGCGGAATGGAGAATGGAACATTTCTAAGCCAGAATTTTCTCAATACTAACATTTCCTTGAATCCACAATAGGAAATGTTGAATTTCAAATTTAAACGAGTTTAAAGGCATAACAAAGTGGATTATTGGCGGTGGCGAAATAACATTATTCAAAAGGATAATTTCGGAAACTCATTGCGTATAATTTTCGAAGAAATCAATTAAGAAATTAATTAAATACAATGAAACGCAAAATTTCACATGAACAAGTTCCAAGAATGAAGCAATACCAATGCCAACATGACCTGTGCAATCACCCTACACTTCCGCCCGAACTGGCATGCTCATCTAACACTTCACATTGCTAAATAAACAAAATGGCACTTAAAAGCATCAAAATACTGAAATAATGAAACCGCCAAAGTGTTTACTTTGTGCTTAACTGATTTCCAGATGACTTGAGCACAGCCGCCGCACCTGACGTTACTCAAATTAAATCTCGCTTTTATTTAGAAGCACAAACATACTAAAAATATATGCCTAATAAATCAAATTAGAACATGGTTGAGATAAAGACAAAACAAGCCGAGCCGAGCCGAGCCAAGCAGAGCCGAGCAGAGCCAAAGGAGTCAAAATCATATTTTAATAACTTTTGGCGCTGACAGCGAAAATGTCGGCAACGACAGCAACGACGAAGCGGAAGGCGAAGCTGGAGGTTGAAAGTCGAGCAAACAAAGTGAAAAGTTTCAATGGAGAGCAGGCAAAGTGAAAGCATACAAAACAGACAGAAACATTTTGAGCTGAAATGAAATTATTTACAAATGCAGACTGACAGACAGACATACGGACGAACGGACAGACAACAGCGAAACAAGATTGGCAAAGCAGATAGACAGGCGCAAACAAGCAGCAAATACAAATCTACAGCATGCTTTTAGGCGCACACAAATAAATCCTATCAAATTTTGTAAGTTCGTTTTTATTCTATTCTATTTCAAGTTGCTGAACTCACTCACTTGCTACTTTGCCCAATTCGCCATATTATAAGCCAATCAATTCAGTGTGAGATACTTTGCCAAAAAAGCAAAAACAAAAAAAGATTGCCAGCAAAAAACGACAAACAGACAACAAAAAATTGTTGCGAAATTCGCATGAATTATGTGCTAGGGCCTTGGCAGCGCAGAAGTCACGTAAGCGGTTTTGGCAGCGCTAAAATAACACGGCCCAAGGAAAAAATCAAAAACGAAATCATGGAAAAGTGGTGCAGGTAAAGTAGAAAATAAGCGGATCTCGAACTAAGATGGCCGTGCACAAAAATGCGGCTTAGCTCGTCTCAGCCTGAGATTGTGCAGGCCTCGGCCTCGGCATCGGATTCTTCCGAAAGCTGAGCTGTGCTGTGCTGTGCTGTCTTGCTGTCAGAACTGCCACCTTGCATTATGATTTATGTAGCGAATAAGATCAACACGTGTCCTGCTTAACTCAGCACACAACACGGCTCAACTCGTCTCAATTGAACGGGCTCCTAGAACCTTTGTAGCGCAGTGCAGACAACGCAAATGAACGCAAGTCGACTCCTCACTTGCTGTACAATTTTACGTTGTCTACTTTACAGCGCACAATTTAAAAATTTCATAGTATATCGACAACGGTTACATAAACAAGTTGCTATATAAAGCGGAAAAAATGAGCATTGTTGAAAAGGCATAACAAGTAACAAGAAAAGTTGCTTAAACTGTAAATAATAATATTTATGGCTCAAGCGACCACAATGTGTGTGGGTGAAGTGTTTGGCGGTGGGCGGTGGGCGTGAGCTATCAACTCTGGCCGTAAATTGGCCGAAATTTGAGGAATGGCATAAGTGAAAGCGAAAACGATGAGTACGATAAAAAATAATAAAAATACATGGCAGCAAGCAAAGTATGGCAAAAGTAAAGTAAAGTAAAGCACAAAAGAAAAGCTAAGAAAATCCCTAATGGCATCATTATGTAACATTAGGCATGAGCTGCGAGACCAGAGCCACAGTAAGTGCCGCAGTCAGTGGCACTGTCAGTAGCCAAAGAACTCAAGCTGAACAACACAACAGAACAGAACAGAACAGAACTAAACCGAACACAACAGGACCGAAATCGAGTGAGCAGCTGCGGGTTGACTGCCATGACGATTCCTGTTTGCAGGCATTTCTTTGCGAGCTCGCTTATGTATCTGTGTTAGTGTGTGTTTGTGCACAAAGACCTTGAGTGTTTATCTCTGTTTAAGTGAATGTGTGTATGATTTCACTTTTCTTTTTTTTCCAAACAAAAACACACACACATACACAAACATTTACACACAACAATTTGTACTTTTACTTTTAGTTTTACTCGTTTAGCCACTCAAGTCGCGCATTTGAGTTTGTCCAAAGTACTCAACGCCCTCATTCATTTATACACTTTACTTTGTTGATTTTATATTTCAGTTGTCTGTCATGTTTGCTATGCCAAGTCAAGCCCAAGCTGATGCCAAAGCCGAAGCCAGCCAACCAACAGCAAACAACAACATGTACAAGCAAAAAAAGCAACAAGAAAAGTCAACATTTTCGCTAATTGTAAAAGTTTTGAGCTTGGCTTAACAAGCCTCTGTAAGTGAGTGCTCTCTCCCTCATTATCTCAGTTGGCTTGTCATTATTTATTCGTTGTGTTATTTGGCCCAGAAAGACAAAATGCGCTTCATTAAAATTGACTTTGTCATTCGTGTTGCCAAAACTTCTTGCGAACGTCATCAGCGCAGCTTACAATCGCGCGCCGTTTAGCTGCTTCGTATTTTAATGATGGTTGTATTTGAAATATGTACTTATAAAAAGAAAATAGAAGAAACGATTTCGTTGAATGGCAAGAAAACGCACAAATTTCACTTCGATTTTGTGTTGCTTATTTAAATGTTGAAGAATCGTCGGCAACACTCAATTGTTTGACTCGAATCAACTTTACATTTTTACTTACGAATTGCACTAATTTATATATATGAAAAAAGCTGTCAACAGTTATGTTTATTGCTTTATGCAAAAAGTTAATAAATTTTTAATTTTTTTCGCGCTTTGATAACTCAATTAAAATGTTTAACTGTTTGTTTAAATAATTGAGATTCACTTTTTTACGCTGTTGTGTCACAAATTTCAATGAAGTCAATGCACTTTTTTTACCTCTTCGCTAAAATTTAATGTTTGTTTATTTTTGTTTAATTTTCGCTTATTTTTTTAATTAAGTTGTTTCTCAAAACGTACAAATGACAAAAATAATTCACGGTCAACTGTTTGTTGTTGGCTTTTCATTAGAGCAATGAATAATATTTGTTTGAACAAAGTGAGGTAAAATTTTGTTTTTTTGATTGACAGTCAAAAATCTTGTAGAATTTTATTAAAAATGTAATGAAACAATGTTAAATTACAAATGAATTGTAATGGCAACTTATTGGTAAACGGGAAACACAACGAAATAAAATAGTTGAAAAACAAAATTGTCTGCTTTTCGTTGCTTGTTCACATCACATCATATTTTGGCTTGCTTATGCAAAATGAGTCTATCGAAATTGAATTCAAATCAAATGAAATCAAACTGTCTGTTGAGCGCTCGCTGCTTTTTTTCACTTCTGCAGGAGCTGTGCAATTTTAGCTGCCGTCGCGTATGAGTTGCGGAAACAAACTGAACCGAAACGAAGTGAAGCAAAACCGTAAAACCAAACTAAGACGACTCGTGAGTGAATGCCAAACGAAAGACGACAAACGAAGACGAGCCAGCAATAGAAATATCATCAGTGGGTGGCTAAGTGAGTGAGTGAGAAAACGTGTGTATGTATGTGAGTGTGTGCATGTGTGAGTGAGTGAGCATAACAAAAAATTGTTTTTGTGACACCTTCATGTTTCACACAAGGCAGCAAGTCATGCGGCATTCAGCATTCGGCTGTGATGCTGTGTGCTCTCTTGCGTACACTTTCGCTCACTCTCCCTCTCTCGCATACATAAACAACGCCGCTATGCGTGCTCTCTTCATGCACGCTCATTTACGTTATCTCTCTCGCGCGCTGTTGTGCTTTTTGTCATTTTGTTGATTTGTTTACGTTGCTCACGTGTGTTTGCGCTAAAGTGTGGGTGTACACGATTGTTTGCTCATGTGTTTTTATATATACATGTAAGTGTTTGTGTGCGTGTGCGTGTGGGAGTGCCTTCTGCATTTTGCATGCTTTTGGGCTGACATAAACGTAAGACAACAACAAATACGTTAATGAACGAAGCAGCAAACAATCACATTTGCAATACGAAATTTTGGCAGACACTTTACAGTCTGTGTATGTGTAAGTGTGACTTGGCAACCCTGCTTAGAAGCAATTTGTCCTACGGTTTTACACTCGTCATTCGCTTTTATTGTCGCTGTTGTTGTTGTTGTTGTTGGCCATTCTGGTGTTTGCCCAAAGCGCGCATAAAAGACGACCATAAAACTCGCGCGCAAATGTCCTCACAGCAAGTGTGGACACTCTAACACACAAAGCCAAAGACAACAACAACACAAACACAAAACCAACCAAAAATCGCTACACGTGTAACTCATTTCCGCTTGCTTTCTCTGTCATTGCATGCAAATGTGTGCGTGTGTATGTGTGTTTGCTCTCACACATTCGCAATATGAAAATGAAAGCTTTTTCAACTTGGCTTCGCTCTCTCATTTCTCTCGAATTTATTGCTTTACACTTTTTTGTTTTTCATTGTATGAATGTGTGTGCATGTCTGTGCATGTGTGTGTGTGTTGTTGATTTGCTTACTGTGTAAATTTTCATTGTATTTTTCGCATTTTTGACTTAAAACAAAACTCATTGCATGATTTCGCCGCTTATGCACTTCAATGGAAGCTCAAACACACACACATGCACGCACACACATATACTCAACGCAGTCATGTTGATTTACCTGCACTTTTGGCATATCCCCATTAGGATCCACTGCATGACGCCGCTTAATGAAGCGCTCAAACAAACTTACAACAACAAAAAAACTTCTCTTCCCATCCCTGCTGCATTCACCTTGCGTGTCTGTCCCTCCGTCGGTGTACGTCTATCTGGCTGTCTGTCTGCCTGTCTGTCTGTCAATGTATGCGTTGTTTACATGTGCGTGCTTGTGCATGCTTTAGTGGGTGGCACAAGAACCTTGCCTGTTGCACATTGAATTCATTTTAAATGTAAATCATAAAATCTGCAGAAAAGTTGTTTTTGTTTTTGTTTTTGTTTTCAGTCACAGTTACGGTTATGTAAGTCACTGCACAACTTTTATAGAAAAGTTGTGAAACAAAACACAATTTTCATGAATTTTCTTATAATTTGTAATGCAAAATAAAATTCATTATGTAATTTAATTAAAAACGTCATTAGCATACATCAATGTCGATTGTATTTGACGTATTTAATTAAATGTATTCTACAACAAAAACGCAGAGTTGATTAATAAAAGAAAAGCCAAAAAATAAACTCTGTTTTGTTTAAGTAGAAAAAATACTACAAAATCAAACGCCAAAGACGTTGTTGGCGTAACTCATACGCTAAAGAAACGGCAAAGAAGGACGGACAAAAAGGCGGCGTTCGTATCAGACACAATTTCTCATGTCGCAAGGACAAATGAGCCATTCGAAAGAAGCATGGTGATGATAACGATTTCGTCGCCTTGTATGCTGTAAAAGGCCTTCGTAAAGAAAGATAGAAAAAAACAGAGACGAAACAAAACCGAAGAAAGCTCAGTGCGACTTAATGAAGCGCTTGCTTACGCCGCCCTCCCCCCTCCATGACTACGAGCTACGTACGTGCAACTTTTGCTTTCATAAGTTTCGATCATTAACATCATTATCATTATCACCATCATCATCATTCTCATGTCATTTGGCCTCGAAGCAGTAATAAATGCGAAAACTTCGCGTTTCATTTACTTCAATGGCAAGAACATGATGCTCGCTTGTCAATGTCAGCACATCTGCCATGCCTTCCACGTCGTCTGTGTCCTTAGGAAAAGGAAAGGCAGGAACTTGAACTGGCAGCCAAAGGCAAAGATAGCTTAAAACTGCAACTGCAACATTGACATCAACATGGCAAACAGGATATCCTACTTCGACTGGCAAACGAGGCAAAATGAAATCAAAGTCAACGTCGGGCACATTAACAACAAAAACGAGCAATGCGACGGCCATGGTTGCTTGCCAATGTCAACTTATCATAGAAGAGCCGCAAACGACAAAACGGAACATTCGACAATTTATTTTGTTTTCACATGCAACAAAGAGAAAACTGGCAACAAATTGAGCAAACAAAAGCAATGGCATCCCTTCGTTTGTCCTTGACGAGCGAGCCGCAAAATTCAAACAAAAGCAATTTTTATTTTAATTATTTAAATAAATAAAAAGAATAATAAAAAAACAACAAAAATCTGATTGAATGGGACAAGTGAAAAACATGTGGTATATGAAAACTGGCCATTTTGAGCGCACAAAAGTATGCAATTGAAAACTGAAATCATAGCAAACCACACCCGGAACCGCGGTTCATCGATCTAGTACAGAAGTATGGTTTGAACTAGTTCGAATGTACATGGTGAATGTAGAGGAATGGTGAAGACAGTTTTGGGAACTAGAGAAATTTTCTAAAAGAACCAGTTGAGACATTTGGAAAACAAAATGTTTTAACATCTTCAATTTCAAGTTGAAAAGAGGCCAAAAAGTGACTTTTTCACTTGTTTCCAATATTTGGCTATTTAGCAAAAACTGATCGGATGGATGGGGGCTCGAGGAAGTTTACACCTCTTAGTATCCCCAATAATCATGTAAATTTTCAGATCGATCCATTAAGGGATTTTTCAGTCCCATTTGTTCAAAATTTAAAATAAAGAGGTCAAGATTGGAACTTTTAAACATTATGTAATCAGAAAAATGGAAGAATTTGCTTGTGTTTACACTTTTTTTTTCAATTTGTTGTTTAGCAACTTGGTTGATTTGAAAAAGGCAGTTAATGCACTTTTAGGAAATTTTCTCCAGTTTCCAAAATTGTCTCCACCATTCCAGTACATTCATTCATTGCGATAGTTAAATTCAAAGGACCATTTTTGGTTCAATCTCGGATATCTCAGCGAAAAAAATCGTAGAAAGGATCGGAAAAATGCAAATTAAAGCTAAATCAACAGGCTATCTAGTCAATATAACGGTTTATCTAAACAAAATTCAAAAAACACAACCAATTTTGAAAATTTTTTTTCGCAATCTTAAGGATTGCATTAAAACCGTTCCTCCTAATATTTTTTGAGCAAAAGATTCAAAATCTAGAAGTGACAAGCTACAAAATCCTCTTTAAGAATTTATCAATTCGACCAATAGATCGTAAAAAATCGGTCCAAAATTAATTTTTTTTTTTTTTTGCTTCCTCTATTTGTTGTCTTAGTGTAGTTACAGGTTAATCTACTCTCCCTGCTTTCAACTGGTGAGTTTTAATAGGGGATGTCATAGGCAGGGGTCATTTGTCACAACTTTGCCTCTTCAGTCTAGTTACCGAACTAGTCCTGATGTATCAGTTTGGGGCTTACGAAAAAAACGAAATGGAACCAACTTAAGGGATTCAGGAATTGTTTTTATTATTAATTATAATTATTAATTTGAATAAGTTTAGTTTTCATTGTGTATATATAACAATCATACCTTCGGTTTCATAGTCCAACACACTAAACTTAGAGCTACAGCAGGCAACATAGAAAAATTTGATATTTGGTTCAAAGACTAGTATTTACACCTCCTTTAGAAATAACTTCGCTGATACATTTGTATCAATTTATTCATCTGTTTTAAGCCAATGCCAAAATTATTTCAAATAATTTATTTATGAATTTTGTTATTGGAAAATAATCAATTTCATGCTCCCTCGAATTTCGAGAGAGCAACAGAATTTTGACAGGTCCAAAGAAAAAAAAGAGTGTTTGTGGTTTCTTAGCATGAAATAACAGAATGTTAGCAGCGTGGTAACAGCTCTGTTAAGTAACAATTGCAAATTAAGTGCCGTATGTTCGCTTGAAACGAGTCAATTATGCTCAAAGGCATGCTAAATTTAAGCATTTACCATTTGAAATTCAAATTTTAGCGACATGTGTTTTGCTGAAAGGTCATGTACATGTGCGAACGCTGCAGAATAGATATAGACTTAATTTAGCAAGTGTCGTGAGTCAGGTAAATCGAAAATGCTTAATTTCAGAGCTAGCAGAGGTTTTACAGGATTAGTTGAGTCTCAAAAGCAGAAACGCCGACATTTTATGGCTCGGTGTTATTGCAATACGCGGTGACCTTTGTTGTTTATGCATTCTTCAATTGTTAAGAAAAAATAAAAAATGGTTGAGCCCCCTCCCGTCCCTTAATCATCTTACGTAATTAATGAAGGGCCCCTTACTAGTTATATACCCAATTTACATGACGCTCAGGGTCTTTAACTAAATTAACGTACATATGTTGTCAGGTGTTGTATGTAGATATAAGAATTCCCATTAAAACAGGGAATGAGTCTGGATAATTGAGATTCGGCTAACCGAGTTTCTACTGTAATTTGATACAGTCTACATTTTGTCCAAAACTCGATAGTTCAGAAATAGTCTTCAACTATCGAAAATAGGATAATTCACACAAAGAGAATTGCTGGACAACAATCAATGAAAAGAAAGCAACAGCGCTGAAAATATAAACTTACATAATCATCAAACCAAGCCAAACTATACCAAATGCAGCAACACACCCACGCGCACACACACACACATAGAGCGATACGACACAAGCTTTTACGCTCTTTGCTTTGCATGTAAAAGTGCGCACATCCGCTTCCGCTGAGGCCATGCTGGACGTCGACATTGCCAACGACGTCGCTGCCACTGCCGCTGCTGACGGCGCTGCCCGTATTCATGTGCGCCCGTGTTTGTACTTGACTCATGTCAATGCTTTCTACTTGAACTTGAAACAGCGCGACACGTGCCGAAAGCTTTTATACCAACACCAACACACCCATACAAGCACACGCACACGCATACAAGAGCGAACCGAGAAGAGAGCGAAAGCGAAAGCGACGTCTGAACATCTGAGCGAGCGAGTGAGCGAGCGCGCCTCAAAAATTTAACGATTTACCGTTTATGGGCGGTCGACATTAAAAATGCGCGTGACGCAAGTGATAAAAAATTTATATGAAATGAAACAAGAATGAAACGAGAATGAGCAAAGTTACTGAGGCCAAAATTTGCTTTTCTTTTTATAGTGTGTTGTAAACGGCACACACACACACACACACACACGCACACAAAGATTTGCATGTTGTTATGAAAAAGCAGGCAGTTTCATGCAAGTGTTTGTATGTCTCCTTGTTTGTATGCGAGTATGTGTGTGATAAGCCAGCTGCCCGCTAATGTCCTTTTTTGCTCCAAAGCTCCTGCGTTGTTGTCGCTTTACAAACAGGTTGTTGCTTCCGAAGTGTCGTCAACGGTACCGCCCTAAAGGACCCTTTACAATGCATTACAACATGATCATGACAATGATGAAGAATAACAAAAAATGCCACTTCACTTTTTGCGCATCACTGAAAAATCAAAATTCACTGCAATCACTGTCAAACAACATGGCGAATGCTGAACACACACACACACAAACTCACACTTACAGACAGAAGGTCTTCGCGCAGAAGACAAAAGCGCGCACAAGAAACTTATGCAAAGCACAAAATTTGAATTGCCAAATTAAATTTTAATAATTGAACGCGCACATTTGCCAAAGAAAAGCCAGGGAGCGCTTTAAAAATCGTAGAGCACACAGCGTACAAAGCCTAAAAGCAGGCAATGCCAAGCGCGAAATAAATAAACAAATTTACATGAGCGAATTTTGGGCGCTTCAGCTTTCATGGTTGTCTTTTCCGCTAACTGACATTGCATAAAATGTGTCACATCAGCGTCATCATCCTCATCATCATCAACATCATCATTGTAATCATTATCGACATTGCCTTAGTCATCGTGCCGCTCAGCCTTCACTTAATCGTCTCAGCAATGTTGTTGCTTATCATTCTCCACGTGCTCACCCACGTTCTGCGCACCAGGATCGTCAAACGACAGATTTGACAAGACAGCGTATGCGAGACCATGAGCTTGAACGTGAACGTGAACGTGAGCAAGCACAATGACAACTTTATCTTCTACGTTGAGTTATTAAAGCCCATTTGTGCCGACAACTGATTGACTGACTTAGATTGACGGGCGAACAGACAAACTGTATAAAGCTTCTCGAATGCATAATTAGCATAGAGCAGACAAACTGACTGACAGACAGACAGAGAGAGAGATGAAGTAAATCAGTTGGCAGTCTCAGCTCTGGTTTAATATTGCGACAGAGTCAAGCGTCAGAAAAGAATTTTGGAATTTAGTAAAACTTGGCTTTGGCGCTGAGCCAAAATTCAAGTCCAAACAAAGCCAACAAGATGAGCTATGCAATAATCATAACCGAACCGAAGCGGTGCCAACATTGTGCACAATGGGGCACGCGTGGGCAGTTGCTCAACAGCAAGTCCAAGGCAAAGGTAATAATTAACTTTATATTTGAATATTTTATAACCAAAAATGAAAACCAGAAAAAAAGCAAACAAAAATGCAAGAAATTCTCTTATGCATTGCGCTGCTGCATAAATCATGCAACGTCGTGCAGCGTCAAGTTGGGCAAATTGTTGCTCAAGTTCCGTTCGAGCGCTGCCAAAATCAATTTGCCATTCGAAATATTTATGATGATGACAACGACAAATGCACCAAAAAACACGCTTTGAAAATGCCTGAGAAGCGCCAAAATGCAAAAATACACGAAAGGACGAACGAACGAAGAAGGTATACTTTTGGGCAGCGATGAGGAGAGCTGGGCTGAGTTGAGTTGAGGAGCGCATGCCATGAATGCCACGAATCGAATAGCAAATGTCATATTAAAATTATGTAAATAAGGCTACAGCAGCACCAACGAGGACATCCTTGACAGAAAGCAACGCCAAGGAAGGCAAAAGATTCGCAACAACAAAAAGAAGGAGGCGAACAAAAAATTAGACGCATCAGAGTCGTGATAAGCAGCATAATAAATGAACGTGGGTGAGTGTGTGAGTGAGTAAAAACCACGGATCAATGCTATCGCTAACCGCAAAAGCGCAACCCAAATAACTGTGAGCAGTGGGGGAGGGGTGAGGGCATGTTGGATTTTTGCGTTGACAACATTTTTAGTTCAATTTAACTCGTCGCCATCAACAGACAAAGAGAAAATTTATGTACTTTTTCATAGACGATTGGCCAAAAAACTAAACGAAACAAAACGGCAGCTCGCATGCTGTCCCATTCGCACACACATGACACATGTTCATGCATGTCGCAAGGCTTTGGTTTTGGGCCTTGGTCGACGACGTCGCAGTCAATTTCCTACCATAGGAATTCCTTTTGATTAAACTTGACTTACACACACAAAAACTCACTGGCACACACACAGACACACACACACACAGACACACACACACACAGACACACACACACACAGACACACACACACACACACACACAAAAGACCACAAAAATGCCAGCATACAAAAATACTTTAGGTTGTAAAAAGTAGTACAAAATGGTTTGAAATAAAGTGAATGGCGGAGAAAGTGAAGGAAAAAAAAAACGTTGAAGGTCCTGTGTGTATGGTGTGTGTGCGCTTGTGCTTACGTGTGTGTGTGTGTGACTTTTCCGACGTCCAAGGTGAAGGACATGTTGCTTTATCTCAGCGCACGCAAGCTGGCTCAATGTTCATGCGAGTTTGCGTATTTTATGTGTGCTTATACCCTTGTTTAGGTCCACGAAAATAATAAATAGCTTAAATAACATAAACCGAACGATTCTATGGGGAAGGCAATGTCATTGACAATGCCGCGTGGTCGGTTGGTTGGTCAAATGCTTGCCGAAGCTTCCAGCAGTCATTATAAACCTTCAGTTAAGACAAACAAACCAAAAAAAAAATAAAAAATGAGGCAAATCAAATGAAAATCACATTTATCCAAAAACAACAGACACAAGAAAGTCAGCAGTAATTCCACAAAGCAAATTGCGTTGTCAATTTATTAAGCCGGAAATTTTGAATGTTTGTATAAAATATTAGGTTTAAGTAGGATTGCTTTCATTTTCGAAATTGAATTAAATACGAAAAACAAAAGGAAAAGCACAAAGCAGAGAAACCGCAAAAAGACAAATCACTTCAATAAACACAAATTGATTGTATTGAATTGAATATGATTTCATCAAAACACATGTAACAATAACAATTTATTTAATTTTAATCTTTGTTACAAGTTAAGCAACATTGTCATTTTGATTCATAAGAAAGGATTCACAGTCCGTCAAGGCAATTGCCTTTTTACACGAAGAGATTGTGCACAAAATAAAGCTCAACTATTTGTTGCTGCCGCCTGTCTACAAAGCTCGCAGCTACGAAATGTATTCGTACAACCAAGCCGACCCAAAGCTGACTGCTATGTAACCCAAAAAAATTTGAAAGCTCTAACAAAGTGCAGTTACAGAGCAATGAGCTTTCGCTCAACGTTTTAACTTCGAAACTTACCCAAAATAATATTTTTTTTTAGTTTTCAAAGAAAGTTGTCATCAAACTCACCTGTAATTAAAACAAAAACAAATTGTTAAAACTTTGAAATGATTATGGTTATAAAATAAAATTATTATTTGTAAAAGTCACTGAGTTTGTTCTATAAAAAACGCAAAATCAATCAAAGTATTCGAGTATGCAACCGGTGAGACACTCGAGTGCTTAACTTGGCAGCCTTCTGAATAGTAGAAGACTTTTAATCAAATCGGTTAAGGGCAAAGTGGTTGGCAGGGAAAAAGAGATAGAAAAACCACTTGTCGACGACGACGACGACGACAACGATGACAGTCAAAGGCTTAGTGTAGCTACTTAACCTTGATGAAAACGACAACAGGACGGATGAGGCACGACGAACCTTGTCGACAACTGAGACGCCAACGAGAATGACGACGCATTTCTGGATGTTGTCTTTGGGCAAATATAAATACAACCTGATAGCGCCAAATGACATGAGATGGTTTCGGTTAGTATCGGGTGGTACAAGACGGGGGCATGAGGTATGAGAAGATAGTGGAGACTTAGAATGAGACAACTAAAGGCAAACAAAGACCGTCAGTGCGACTAAATGATGCGTATATTTATGTGTGCAAAAGTACTCAAGAGTAAGAGCAAAATGACAAGAGGAAGAGCGGTGGGAGGAGCGCAAGAGTGGCGCCAATTGAGCTAATGAATTGCTTTTGATAAATGATGGTAACTAAAAGCGTCTAAACTAATGTGACCAAACATTTTTGGGTTTGAATGCCAAAATAGAATTACTTATAAGACTAAAATTTGATTTATTGTTGTGAGAATGTTAAAGAGTTGTGCGTGAAGTACAGCAAATACATAAATATTTCTATAAGCGAAATAAAAGACAGGCTGGGAGCAGGACACGACCAAATTGAATACATGGTCCTGCCAAATGCAGGACATTTGATAACATTGTCGCTGCAGAAGAATGCATCTGTGTGTGAATATAAATGCAAAATGCTTTTATTTGCATCACTCTCTGAGTGTGTGTGTGCTTTCTGAGAGTGTGTAAGAAGAAGAGCGTAAGAACTTCAAGGTGAACCCACATAAATCTCAACACATCTCGCACACGTGGCGTAGGCGTATTCCATATGACAAATCACAACAAGAGGCCAACAGCACAGCACAGCAATTGCCTCACTTTCGACTCATGCCACATGCCACATGCGACTCAAGTACTCAAGCGCTTCTGCTCTCTCGGGGGCATGTATCCTGGCACGCTTTAATTGCTTTTATTAATCGCATCAGTTTAATTGCAGCAGCAGCAGCAGCAACGGCAGCAGCTTAAAACGAACACAAGCTCAAGACGACTCAATTAAATGCACACAACACAGCATGAGACGAGACGAGTCGACATGACAACGTCTTGTGAATGTGCGTAGGCGTGGCAACAGGATGTAGGGTGTGCATGGAAACGAGTCGAGCATTTCAATTATAATTTAATTGCATTTAGATCGTGCAACAAGCAACAAGTCTCAGTGGCTGTCAACGACGAATGTTTCCATGTCAATTAATTTGCTTCGTTTTATTAGTATTGTTATTTGCTTTGTGTTTGATTTTCATTCCATTTGTGTTTATTTTTATGTTTATTTGTTTTTCCTTTTTTTTTTTTGCTCGTTTTTGAAAAATCAACTTCAAGTTGAGTCAAACCGAAAAAACAACAACAGCATCAACAACAAACAAACATACACAAATGTAACACGCGCATAGCACATGTGACATCGTGCTGTGACACACACACACACACATGTGTATATAGACGCAAATTTACACTCACATACAATAATTTCCGGTTCAATTAAGCATTCGTTTGTTTATTCGTTTTGTTTATTCAGAAAGTCGGCAAGTAATTTTATGTGTTGTTGCTAATAGTTGAATGGGCGGCATTTGCTGTGGCTGTGACTGTGACTGTGGCCGGGCCAGGGCCATGGCCAAGGCGGGGCACAGGGGGCGGCACAAGTTTTGCGGTTGACTGAAATCGCATTTTAAAACGCAAATTAAGGCTACGAGTTTGCTGATTTGTGGCAAAAGAGAAAGTCCACTGGATGACACTGATTTCAACTTGTTTAGCATTGGGTCACAGAACACTTTGCATACGCTTAGGCGCACAAACGATGTTGACTTCATTGCAGCGCTTAGAAGGCGATTAATCAGTTGAGCATGTCAGGCAGCAGATTATTTAATCTGTGAAGTGCATGTGATTCAAGCATACTTCCAGGCGAACTTCGAGCGTCAATAAAAAATGCTTCAATGGCGGTTTTAAGTTAATTTGCCACTAAAGTCGCCGTTTGCAACACGACTGAGGGCAAAGCAGAGAATAAACCAAGCCATTAAATTTAAATTTGTGTTGCCACACCTCACACACACGCACGCACACACACACGCAAACAAATGCTACCACACAAAACGATTGCATACTTTAATGGGCAAAGCACTTAGCGCCTGACAACGATAACGATGACGCAGTCTTGCAGCATGCAACCTAAGAGTCCGCCGAGAGGGTGAGGGACAGAGGGAGCCTTGATGCATTACGACAAAGTCTAAGCTGGTCGCGATTTGCGTGGCAAGGGAGTCGAGGACTCACACGAAACATAGTCATGCGACTCTCCTGCTGCTTCCTCTTCTCGTACTTCTACTCATAATGGTTTGCTATAAAGTGAGTTACTATAAACAAATTAAAAAAAAAAAAAAAATAGAAATAACGCAACAAAAACACAAACTTCAACGCATGCGTTCGTCTCTCTCTTTCTCTTTTTTATTTTCCTTTTTTCTTTTCTTGTGCGCTCACATGGCACATTCGCTCTGACATTTCATGACGTCTCACAATGACGTGACGACAAGAATGCGAATAAGTACGCAAAAAGGACAATGCAAAAGCAAAGTACACAACAACAGAGCATACAACATAAAGGACAAGCGAAGTGTAGAGTGAGAGAGAGAAAGAGAGAGAGAGAGCGACGCAGATAAGCCGCATATGCAACAATGACTAATGAGCGGAAGGCATTGAAGCGCTCACAACAAATGGCGAGCATAAACCGGCGACAGCAGATAGAGCGCGGCATGCGTGCGTGCGTGCGTGAGTGCGTGCGTATGTCCTGTCGCATCCTTTTGTTTGCTTTACATGTTCTTCTTGTTTTGATTCACATTTTTTTGTTTTTCTTTGCATAGTTAAGAGCAAAATTTACCTTTGAAGCAAGCACAACCCATGATGTAGCCCATCATCAGCGTAGCTTGTGCCTCAACTGCTGCCGGCTACTGATGAGGTTGAGTATATAATATTCTACTGCTTCAGCTTCAGCTTCTGCGCCTGTTCCTTGTTGTTGTTGTCGTTGATAATGATGTTGTCGATGATTATGATGATGTTGATGACAACTCAAAGTATCTCAGTGAGTACAACGACAACAATGACACGCTTGATTATCGCTGCGTAAGGCGTGTGTGTGTGCGTGTGTGTGTGTGTCCTTCTTCGCACAGTTTTAACTTATAAATTAGTAATCTTTATTGTTGCGCTATGCAATTTTAAGCATGTAATCAAGTTTTATGTTCGCACTTCGCGTCCGCGCGTCCTTCCTCACTGCGCTTGCGGCGTAGCATTTAACATTTGTTGTTTTAGACATTAACATTTGCGACATTTAATGTATAAACGAGTCTTTTTCGAAGTTTTATTTGATTTGATTTGATTGGTTTTTTATATCACATTTTTGAATGATTATCAACGCTTTTGTTTGGTTTTGGTTTATCGATTGCTTTTTGTTCACTATTTTATTTGATTAACTAATCGTTTGTTTAATGTTTATTTAACTTATATCACAATAAAAGAAGCTGTTTGACTGTTGTAAACAAAATGCCGAAAAATTAAACAAGTATTGCCAAAAATAGAAGATCATCTGTGAGAAAAAAAAGTCACAGACATTTTTGAAAAACATTATTGCAATTTAATGCAGACAAGAAATCATCAACACAACAAAGTCATGAATGAAAAGCGCCCCGACTAACCGAGCGACCGATCGACCGTCCGTCCGTTCGCAGAGATACTTGATCACACGCTCGATGTGCCGGAAGCGCGTCGGCATTCGTGCAAATTCCAAATTGATGCAAGCACGAAACGCGACAAATATAGCGCCGTTTTTATTGTACAATTAAAACAAGTAGCGCGGCAGACAGACAGACAGACAACGTCCAACGTCAAATTGAAACAGATTCGATACAAAAATGTCGCAATTAACAAGCGTGCGAGTGAGTGAGCCAGCGAGTGGGGGAGATACGAATTGCGGGTCACTAGCACAGCTCATTGGCGGAGGAGGAAGCATTGAGAGCAAACGCTTCTTGTCTCACAGCCATTGACATTGTCATATTTGACTTTTATGGCGTCTTAAATTCAACAACTGAATAACAACAACAACAACAACAATGACAACAACAATAACAACAACGACAATGCCAACAACAATAAAAAATAACCGCGACAACGACAAACGACGTCAGATGAATTGAGTTGAGTTGAGTTCGTGTGGGCTGCGCTGCAAGTAACTACAAATGACAAATAAACAAACAAACAAGAACAACAACAACAAAAGCTAAATATGAAAAATGTGTTTTGCTCGTCGAGCAGCTTTTGTACATAGAATACATTATACACACACACATGTGTCTACAAGCTTCAAAAGGGGAGGGCAGCAAAACAGAGGTCGGAGTTGACAACGACCTGTGTAAATTCCATAAAATTCATTTTAACAACAATAAATTAAAAGTAATATATATATATATATTTTTTTATCTCTTAGTTGCTCTCGAGAAACCGGTTTGCAATATTTTACTTGCGTTTCGACAAACACGTCGTATACGCGATTTGTTTTTTCTTCCTTTCCTTTTGAAAAATCTTGAACACTTGCACGTATGATTAATTTTTATGGAATTCACATAAATTAAAGTGAAAATATGTAAACAGAAAAAATGAAATAAAATAAAAAAGTATCGAAAAATAGAAGGGTTGATTAACTTTTTTGGTTGTCCGTTGGCTGCCATTAAAGGTGCCGCGAAGTGTCGAAGGAGCATGCTAATGACTGTGCGACATGCAATGCCATGAAAAGAACGACAGACTTGGGGCAGTGAGTTGCGGTGGTGGGGTGAGTTGAGCTGCGTTGGGTAATTATTTGACGCCGTTTTGGCTAACAGAACAACGAAAAGAAAAAGAGGGCATTGGCAATGTGAGCAACAGACTTTGACTAATCCGTTTTTGGCGCGACTAAACTGGCATGATAATTAACTCGTCGTCGTCATCGTCGTCTAAGACACGCCCACATTCGAGCCAGACATGCCACAAACTCACACACTCGCACGCACATACACATACATATATTATAACATGAATAAATAAGCCATATTAATTAGCAAATGATATTGCCAAAAATGCACAGAGAGAAAAAAAGCGAAATACTCATAAGGCAAGGTCAAAGCTATCAAATTTCATGTGATTTCTGATTTCTGTATGGAATTTTCATTAAAGTCAAATCAAGTCAAATCAAATCAAATCGACTCAACTCGACTCGAATCATGTGGATTGCACGCAATGCCAAAATGAGACTCATTTATACTTCAATGCTCATTTATACAAATACGTACATAAATAAAATGTTTGCTTTTATTTGATTTTCCTATAAATACGGGAAAAATAAACAACAATCGAGTATTTTTCATTCATTAAAAGCAGCATCACAATAATATAACAACAACAACAAAAGATTTACTTTTCGCATGCGCTCCAAACTGAAGGCAACGGCAAATGGTATGACGGATGGAACGGATGGACGAGGAACAATCAACGGCGCGGGGCGGGCGCACAACTCATGCGCAGCGCAGGTGTTGTTGGCGTGGGAGTCTGGCACCGGCTTGTTTGGAAAAGCGACAATATGACTTTTTAACTGTTTTTATTTGTATTTGTTGCTTTTATTGTTGTTGTTGTTGTTATTTCTATTTTTTAATTCGATACACTCTGACACTGAAAATCGACGCTGCGAACAGCGCTAACAGAGCTCTTTTTCACCCAAGTCGATAATAATTTTAATGCTTGAATGAGCATTGAATTGATTTTGATTAAAAGGACAGATTCAAGCGCATCAACGATGCGTGTAGAAGTCGGCGGGGACTTGGGGAGGGGCAAATCTGTCGACTCATGCACACAACAGTATTTATTTGAGAACCGAAAACAAAAATAAAAACAAAAAATGAAAAAAAGCAATAACAATAAAAATAAAAATGACTCAAACAAAGTTTGCAACGCTTAAAAATACCCATGAGCTTTCGCGCCATTATCGACTGGGGGAAAATTTTAGCCAAAAATACACTTGTATATAAATGATTACTCTGCGCGCGCTTATCTCAGCGATAGGGCCAAGATTTAATTAAACGGCGTCGGCTTTTGCCTTTTGGCCAACAACAAGCGAAATGTCTTCTATAAGCGACGCGCCGACGAAAATTGTTCGGCAAACGCAATTAAAGCGAAATAAAATTAAAAAGACAAACCAAGCCAACGTCGTAGAGGTTCACATTGGGCAAATTATAGCCAAAATGAGTAATTAAGAATACCTTTAACACAAAATAAGACAGCAACAACAACAAGAGCAACACAAAATCAAAAATCGTATCAATAAATTGTTTATCTTATCAGATCAGTGAGTCGCGTCGAGTCTTGCAAGCCAAATAGAACAATTTCCATGAGCGCATAAGACTTCTACAATACAATAATAACAATCAATCGACTTGACAAACTCTGATAGCTTCATTGGTTTTTATAGATTTGAGAAGTGCTTCTGTCATTTGAAGTATTCAAGAGATAACATTTTATTTTCTTGTTCTAATAAAAAGTCATTAATAAAACGTGTTCGGTCTAATTAACAGAGGCGCTTTTAGTATTAAAAAAACTTTAAATGATGGCTAAATTTTAATGCAAACCATCAACATCGCCTTGGCTGCAACATTATTTTTATATACTCGAATGATATATGAGTCATTTAACTAACAACAACTTCTTGGCCAAAGGACAAAAGGAGTAACAACAACTGATATTATTTGCAAATGGCAGCCAAGAAGAGTTAACGACAATGGAAACATTTTCTAAGCACTAAAATTTTGTTGTATTTGCGAAATAAAAATAAAAATCTAAATGCTATTTCACTCATACATTCACACACATAGAATACAGCATACAAGTGCTGCTTGTTGTATTTGTAGCAAGTATGCACTTCTATAAGCCAAAGTTGCTCTAGTTGATGTTGCTGTCTCACTTGCACATACACACGTATGCAATACAAAGGCTGATGAGGAAATAAAAACAAAATTACATTGCATAAAAGAAAAGGGGAACGACCTCTGGACATGGCTTGCATTCCAATCGATGGCAGCAACAACTATCCAACAAGAACTAAAAGTCACAAAAATGTTTAATCCTCTTTCCTTACAATTTCCAGTTTAGAATGCTTTATAAATTAGTTGCGAAATTAGGCTTTTCCGTCTGAAATAGAGCTTGGAAAATATTTTCAAATGAGTTTAAAAAAGAGAGTTTTGTGTGACCGAACGTAGGATTAATTAAAAAAAAACATAAATCACCAAGAATCAAAAAAAAAAAAATCAACAAATGAGAATATTTTATGCTCACTTTTGATTGAAGCACAACAACACAAGATGCGTATGAGCAACCAAAGAGTGAATGCCTTCTCTCGCACAGTCTCCCTCTCTCTCTCAGCCTCTGTGTCTCTCTCGTTGCTGCATGCTCTTTATTTTAGCGTCTGTGTTTATTTGACGAAAGGAAACGCAAAGCAAAAATTTCGGTAAATTACAGTTTTTCGCATGTAGTCGACCGACAATGAAACGAGAACAAAGCTCAAAGCGACAAACACAAAACACGGCAAACGACAGAAGGAAGCATAAAACACAACAACAACAACGCAAAACCCCACCACATCCTGCTGACGACCCAGAAACCAATTTTCCCTCCACTCTCAATGAAACTGACCCCACGCCAGTGCCTTGTGCTTGCGTGGGGCAACGACAAAAGCAACCAATGACTTCCTGGCGTTCATAGCGATTTTAATACTCAGCATTGTCCCCAAACACGGCGAAAATGCTCAAAAGCGGGGCAACAAGGGGGAATGTGCGATGGTTGGTATGGCGAAAGGAGCGCAGGTGGTGTGTACACAGACATTAATCTACTCATTTCACGAGAGCCGCAACGCAAAGAGCAAGAATGAAGGCACGCAAGAGCAAAAATGTTATTCCAAATGCCACTTCAGTGAAGTGCACAAATGCGGCAGTTGGTGGGTGGTGATGGAGGCGTAGCATGTAAGTAAAATTGCAGACATGCTTTCGAAACTGCATCTACTTAAAAGAAACCAGAAACACTAACAACAAAAATTGGCATTTTCGTAGTTTTTCTACACTTTCTACGATAATTTGACAACACTTTATTTTCGCACAACGCCAAACTGCAAACTTCACAACACTTTTCACTCCAAAACTCCTTTCGTGCAAACAAATACTTAATGGATTTTACACTTGTTTTGTGTTTTTATTTTTATTGCTTTTGTTGTGTCAAAATTTCGTTGTTTCATGTTTATTTCGTCTCTTTTATTACTTGAAGTGTCTGCGTTTTTTGAACACTTTACGATTGCCCACTTTCGCACACATAAATTGCACTTAAATGTTGAATAAAATGTTTATATAAAAACAAAAAAAATACAAATTATTTTATTTTTTGCTTTGCATTAATAATCATGCATTTATTGTTTAATCGTTTACGCGTCGCGTCGCTTAACGCACAAAAAACACAACGTCTATTAAGAGGCTGGAAACACGAGAATTAAGATGAGAAGCGACTAACGGCAATTTGTTCTGACGACGCGAAGAAAAGGATAACAAACCGAGAAATATGCGTTAAAGCACAACGTTCTACAAGTTCGGCCACGGCAAAATGACAAAAACAAAATAAGTAAAGGAATGTTCTGATTCGGTAGTGTCAGAAAGCTATTTTGCCGCATGTTTCAACCCAGTCGTTTAAGCATTGAACCGGTTTAACACATAAAATAATTAACAAAAGTCAACAAATGGTATTGGGCCACTGCCATGCATACCAACAGTTTCAATTCTAAATTAACGCATGTTTGGTGGAAAATAACTTAACTTGCATCATTTCAATACCGAATTTTTTCCAACTGAAATCAGAACAAATGCCGCATTAATGTTACTCTCTTGCTCTCTCAAACTTTGAAGCATAAGCAAAGTTACCAAAAATGGTACTTTCGGACCAAATCTGGCCAGTCAACATTATTTTTTCAAAGTATGATTAGTTTTTTGTTGTTATTAATAACAATAAAATAATCAAGTATAATATATTTGAACAGACAAATAAACTCTTAGCCAAATTTGGCACTGAACAAATGTTTCAATTGCCAACCGTACACAAGCATTCGAATAACTGTTAAATTCGACGCATTTCACACGACGAGTTTCCTTTTAAAAGTTGCTATAATGCAGAGCGACAGCGAAGAAGAAGCAGGTCAACATTTGCTATAACTTATCAAACTGGAGGCCGCCACCGAAAAGAAAAACAGTCAGAGCAAAGAGAATAAGCAAATAGAGGGAACCACAAAGCAACTTTGAACAACTTTTGCAAAAACCAAATATATGCCGTCGTCGTCGGTTTGTTTATATTTTTATGTGTGTGTGTGCGTATAAGTGATTTTTGCAAATATTTAAGTTTTTTAATTATTTATGAAAAAGACAAACAGAATTTAAACAAACTTCCAAATACTCCTTACACTCGCACAATTGATTTACAAGGCCTCCAAATCATTTGATCCACGGAAACATAATATGGTTTTCCCGTTGAATTATCACGAAAATGCGAAGTAAAGAGCCAAATTTTTCAACTATATATGTATGCTGTAAAACTTCGACAATCCAGACAAATAGAAATAAATCAGTCCTGTCCACGAAATATCGAATTGACCGAATTACAATGACATATCGAAGTATTATTAAACAAATTATGTATAATTGACTTGAAACTTCACACTTATGTTCTTAGGGAGGTATGAAAACTATTTTGACCAAAAAATGGGCAAGGCCCACTTAAAGCAAAAATCCATTATTTGCATATCTCTAGTACCCAATGAGCAAAAATATATAGTATATAGTATTAAGATAAAGAGAAATAAGATGCAATCGAAAAACTGGACGCGGGACAAAAAGGGCAAGGCTGGAGATAGCGACTTTACTGGTTGTTATCTTCAATTTTGTTTCACTTTTTATCGATAAAATTGATATAGCTTCTGATATAACATCCTGATTACTGGAACATCCGGATTAAGAAAGTTAAGTTAAGAAAGTATTAATAATATTCAAAATAAAATCGATTGCAACTAAAACATGTCCACACTTCTGTTAGTTTTGCGGTTTTTCACACAATTACTTCTTCATGTGTTTGTGAGTGTGTGTGAGTGTGTGTGAGTGTGGTTTGCTTTTGTGGTTAGTTTTTGTTTGCTTGAACTTGATTTGTCTTCAATGTCTTTGAAAACATTTGCTTGAGAAAGCTAACTGAAAAGTAGCTGATAAAACTAAGCAAATAGCGTGGAAATTTCTTGATAAACACACACAGCGACTTAACTATGTAGCAGAGCCAAAGGTTTAAGAATGTATCTAAACACATATTTGACTTGAGGTGCGAGTAGTTGATATAATAATTGCACTTACCATTATTATTGCTGATAGCGAATCTCTGCTGCAACTGTTGCGCCAACGCCTGATGATGCTGCGCGAGCGGCGTCAGCGGTGGCGGACCACCATTGCCCGCGGCCAACTGCTGGGGCGCCGATTGGGAATGCGGCACGCCGCCGCTCAGTGACGATGTATCCGAGGCGCCGTCCCCGTTGGCACCTCCGCTGCTACCGCCACCACCGGCAGTAGACGACATGGCATTGGAATTGCTTTGATTAGGATTGCCGCCCCCCATGCCATTCAACGTGTTAAATTGTTGCACGGAAATCGAGGTGGGCACGGACAGCGTCTGTTGCTGCTGCTGCTGCTGCTGCTGGAGTAGCAACGCGTTGCCTGCGCTGCCATAGGTGGTCGCATTTATGGAATTGTTGGCGGCGCCAGTATTTGCTGTGGAATTGTTATGGACGGCAGAGAGAATCGAACCGTTCGCCGCGGCAGCAGCATATGAGTCCTCACCTGGTGGCAGAGAAAAGGCAAAAACAAAAATAAAACAAACAAAAAAAACAAACATATAAAATGAAAGAGAAGAAGTGCAAGAAAAGAGCGTAAGAAAAATAAGCTTTGCACAGCGCCATCTAACGGCAAATGATGCGTACTAAGCGCGCTTTTTTAAACATACGAATTTCAATATTGAATGCACGTATGTCTAACCAAAAAACAACTAAGAGCAAAGCGCTTAAAAGCAGATTTATGACATGAATTCATCTTAGCGCAATAAGCTTCATATTTTCATGTTGCCTTGAAATAAAGACTTCAATTCGGCTGAGAATTTTTGTAGAAGAAAAACATGATTCAAGTCTCACAAGCGCATCGACTGTTTGCAGCTGCACTTCTGAAGGCGCGACGCAAACCTTTTCCACTTGTGGCAGGTCGAAAAATACTGTCATTAAAATGCAACACGTGCGCTCAAGGCAGTGTTTTATGCATGTCTGTGAGTGTGTGTGTGTGTGAGTGTGTAAGTGTTTATAATATGTGAAGTAAACATGGCGGTAATGCAGCAAAGACGAATGCCTGTCTAATTGAAAGTTCACACAAGCACACAATTTTCTGTTTGTTTTTGTTGTTGTCATGTCACGTCACAAACACGCTTGACTTGGCAGCAATTGACAAAGCGACGCAACAGAACGTTTGAATACGTACCCGGTTCCGGTATATTGCCCAGCGGACTCTCCGGCATCAAGATGCCCTTTTGCACGAGTTCCTCGCGATTGGCACGTACAGAAATTTTGCGTTCCAGGGCTAAAAGTGAATGCAAAACCAAAATTATAATCAAAAGTGAGCAAATTCATAATTAATACTTACATTTCGAGGCCGCTTCGAATTTTTCGCTTTTCTTTTTCCGTCGCCATTTCCAAGGCTTGAAGAAGCGTCCCAGAGCGCTGAGTTTGCTTTTGCGCTCGAGCGGAGGCGTACGTGTGCCGGAGCCGAGACTGTTTGTACGTAGTGCAGCACCATTTTGTTTCTTTGCTGCAATGAAAACGAGCGTAGCAAGAATAAATTTAACTATGAGTTTCTTCATTTTTTAAACAAGCAATCATGTAAAGGAAGCATTGGCGGCGGAACGCATGCGCAGCTGAGCTTGCGGCATAAATTTATGGAATGTGGTTGGCATTCAATGAAAGCAAAAATGTTACAAAATACAAACGACCAACAACAACAACGACAACTGACTTACGGCACACTTTTCAATGCAACACAACGTGTGGCAGTTTGTCGAGCTTGACTCAAGTCGAGTTTAGTTGCCACATTTTCCTCCTCCATTTTACCAGTTTTTCAATCATGAAGTTGTTTTCTCTGCCGTATTATAAAATACAAAACAATTTTATGCAATTTTCTATTACATGCGAGCATTCACGCGCATACAACTTTTACTTGTGCGCGCTCGCCTATGAACGTTTTTCAATTCCAATTCAATTTCCAAATCATTTTTTCTACACGGAATTTGCAATTGAAGCAACGGAAAACGACACTTGTGGTTTAGGTTCCTTAATTGTTCCAACACGCACCCAAAGCTGCAAATGTGTCAATTTACATTAGCAAAGCGAGAAAGAAAGCAAACAGAACGACACAAAAATAGATTTAAGATAAGAGCTCTTTTAGTTTTATTTGCATTGGCTCTGTTTTGTTTCGCCCCACAACACAAGGAGTTGCTGACCCATTTACCTCAACGACAAACGTCCATTGAAACGTTGAAATTAGGCTGTGGCAGTTAAAGCTCTCTGTAATGGACACTTCTTCTGCCTACATGTGTATTGGTAGGGTTGTGGCGGTGCGGTTCAGGCAGCCGAGCAAAGTAGAAAGCAAACCATATATGACAAATGTAAGCGTGCACAAGATAGAAGAAAATAAACTCTCAGATTGACATCTTTTGTTGGTTTTTCTTTCACTTCTTGTTATGCTTTTTCCCATTTTTTGTTTAATTTTTTTACATTCATCTTTATTTTTTGCCATCGTTGCTCTCCTTGCTACACTTCGCTCCAGTTGCGGTTGCGGTCGTGCACACACACAAAATCCCACTGTACATGTGCAACTCTGTTTAATTCCAACACAAATCTATCTTAGCCATTCACATTGCCAATGCAAGTGTCTTGCCAAATGACATGTGGCATGCAAGGTAATGTTAGAAGCATGTCTTGCGGCAGACGTGCAGACATGTTGCCAATCGTTGGTTGCTTCAAAGGATCTGTGTTTGATTATGTTCGTTTGAGTTTGAGTAAAAGCTGCAAGGTATCCTAACATAATATGCAATCATTCAGTTCACTCTATTGTTAAATCAAATCGCTTTGGCAGTTGTTACTCTATTCGTCTCTCCGTCTGTTTATTAGACCCTTCTAAGTGACTACCTGACAGCCGTCCGCTTCGCAAACGTATAAGATGTTTGGAAGATTTTAATGCAAAGAATGCACTGCATTAAATCTTGTTTTAAGTCATTTATTAATGCATGTCTCAAAATTAATTGTAATTTTCTCAGTTCAAAAAGTTACAACTAACCACTGATAGATGGCGCCAAAGTAAAGGCAGTTTTGCATAGAACGCTAGTTGGCGTTGGTAGACAAATCATAGCCCGCACATGACAGGTAGCGCCAAACGGAAAAAGACATGTTCTTAAGGACAGTATTTTTTTAGGTCTGTACGTAAAGGTTTTTCAAATTTTGATATATAGGGAAATGGTGCCTATTTTTCCAAAACAAATGGTTTTTTTTTTTTTTTTAATTAAAAAAAAGGCCAATAAAAATCCAAGACAAATCACAACTCTATGAAAATCCCTTTAAGGTTTCAAGTCAATCCGATAAAAAATAGTAGGGCAATCTGACTCGCCTCTTTTAAAATAGTCATTTCCAGAAAAACGCGTTTAAAGTTTTATATTTACATACAATTCAGCCATCTATAAAATGAACGAATATTGATTCTATACACCTCACAGAGTATTTTAGGGCAAACAAATTATTTTCGATTTTTTTGAAAAGCACTCTAAATGAGCATCTACATCACGAAAGTAATCACTTTGCGAAATTTAAGCCCATAGTTTCGGAGGTCTCGTGATGAGTGAGATGAGTGATGGGAGAATGTACATGCATATATGCATACTTATATAAATTATAATAGTTAGTTGGGAATGCAGAATATTTCGTAGTCATACACACACGACTGCAGCATTCTTATTCTATTAATATTACAACAATATGTATAACAAAATGAGAGTGAGAAGCAATCAAAAGTTAATTAGCTACGCAATAGAAATCTCAGTCAATATGCTGCAAACTTTCACATTTTCTGCCCTTGAGTAACACGCGCAAGCAAACCCACAACAACCAAGGCGAGACAACAAACAAATAAATAAATACATAAAATAAAAAGCAAAAATTTCAAAAAATTCAATAAGAAAATCGTAACCAAGAGAGGCAAACAACTTTGGGCCACCGGCGACAGCCTCTGCCACGGCTCTGCCACAACCTCTGCCTCAGTGATGCGTTTCGGCGTTATTCTATTGGCGCCACGGCGGAAAGTATTAAAAACATTTTTATTTCGCATATCAGAAGAAAAATTTTGGTCTTTTAGTAAGAAAAATGATAACTTTGGTCATGTTGACTCATTCGATGCTCTTCCCACATCTTTGGCGCTGTTGCAGAAGACATGAGCAGCACAAGATGAGACCTGACACACCCCCTTCTGGTAGCTAATATACACAAACGTATGTAAGTGTGTAGCGTGTAATAAAAAACTGAAAGCAAAGTAAAACATGTTGTTGGAATAAAAAAAAGCGCAATAAACAAGATAAAAACATATCAAAGGCAGCAGCACGAGACCTTTTTAAAATGCGAATCATTTTTTTTATTTTTCTTTCTTTTGATTAAAAGACCAACAAACAACAAACACAGAAAATGTTTGCAATGCGGACTCTCCACGACAACAGTTTGACGCGAGTTAGAGAATGGAAGGGCAATTTATATTTCGTTCTCTCTCTTCCTCTGTCAAATAACTTTTTTCGAACACAACGTATGTTACAGAGCGGCACCTTACTCATAGGCCAGTCTAACGTTCAAGGTGCTCATGTCGTTCATGTCCGTTCGTCAGGATTTAGGAATTCACCATAATTATTATTTGCACCTTTAGATATTTTGCATTTCGCAAAATGCAAAGTTTTTGTCAAGGCAACAACAAATAAATCACAACAAACCAAAATAGACTGGGTATGAGATTTTAAAGTTGTTGTTGTGTGAATTGTTATTGATGAAAAACCCGTTTTCAGGGCTACTGCTGCTAACACCGACGTCGACGCCAACGCCAAAGCCGTCGCGGATGCCAACAGAATTCAACTTCTAAGCAACACAACAACAACAATATCAATTACAACAACAGAGACGACTGCGATGACGACTTTCACGAAAAACCTGTTTTTACACGTTTTCATAATTTTTTGTTGTTATCATTATTGTTGGGAACTCAACCAATGCCTACAACAGTAATAACAACAAATACGAAAAAACGAAAAACAAAACAAACAATAATAACAAAGCTTGCAAAAAAAAAAGGCGTAAAAAGAAGAATGACAAAAGAATGCGCAAATATAGAATTGAATTGCTATTTAGTTATTCACAACTAATTATTACAGTGAGGTCATGTTTTGAAGTACACTTAGTAATCAAAAGTAATCCATTTTTATTTTCTTAAAAATATTTTGAATTATATTAACCTTTACTTCTACACAAATAAAGAATGAGCAGTTGAAGTCTTATTCATGCAAGTATATTCAAAGAGGCAAATAAATCGTTCACTCTGAAAACGATCGCTTGTTTTGCTGTACTTTTTTGAGTGATGGTGTCTAAATTTACATGAAATTCGTATTTGTGGCTGTACTTTCGATATCACAGATATTGTACAGCAAGTTTCGAGTTTTTTTGAACAGTTTACTCACTGTATAGTAAATTAAAATAAAGGGGAAGAGTGAAAGAGAAGTTAAGAGCAACTTTAGCGACCCTGAGGGTGATAAAAGAAACAAAAATTATAGGAAATGCTATAAACATGAGCGAGATAAAATAATTATTGTCTTATTCTTCTCTATTTTGGTAATCTAGTTATCAGTGAACTCATTCAATCATTTCATTTTCACTAGACTCATAACTTTATTTGATGTACACAGTTTAGAATGACACCACACCATAGCATTCTTTGAGATTGAGTACACTTATACTTTCTCTCTTTGACTTGTATGAGTGCACTATACAGATGTAGAAGAGTACTCCAAATTTGAATACCGCATAATACTGTACAGTATTATAGAGTTTGAAATAAATATATTCATGCAAACCTCAAATGTGTAGATACTCATATGTATATACAAGCTTAAAGATACCATTCATCTTAACCTTAATTGCAAGACCACATCTCTTAAAGGACATGCACATTTATACATATGTATGTATATGTTCAACAGAGTGCACAAAATCGATAATGTGATCACCCTTGGTCTTAATTAGTTCGTTATATCGCGATTGCACTGTAATTATTTTTTAATTCATTTAACTATATTTTGTTTATATTTTTTATTCATGCAAACTTATCAGCATTTACGCAGCGTGAGTGCAAATTTAATGACACGAAAACGAATGAACAAAGTAAAATGCAACAAAATTTAATTCAATACAATTGAGATAATAGATTCGCCGTTTACTCAAATAATAACTAAATGGTTGTCATAAAACTAACCATAAAAAAAGATGGTCTTTGCAAGCTCTCTCTCTTTGTCTGTCATTCACTTTTTTGCACTCGTCTAAATGCCATCGCTGACTGCTGCCCTTGCTCGCGACATGAAGCATTGTTATGGCGTGCTCTAAGGTTAAAGATATTTTAAGTGCCTTTCAGTCAACAACAATCAAATATTAGAAAACACACGAGACAAGCAGAAGGAAAACCTCTAAAAGTGTTAAATGTCGCGCACTTTCAATAAGTGAATTCGTTTGGAAAAAAACAATGGCATAACAAAATTCGTAATTGCAATATGGCAGAGTTCAAAATGGCGCCGAGTGCAGGTCATTGTGTTAATGATGAGAATGCATGAAAGTGAATGAGCAATAAAAAGAAGCAAATTCTTTGCACTTTCGATCCCTGGAAACTTTTGAGGTAGGAAATGAGTGTCGGTGTACAAAAACACAAACCGCAAAACAATTACTTCATGAGATTTGAGGCTTTCAATCATCGTGATTCAATTTATATATTCAACCTTATTCGGTTCTATATACAATGTTTAATCATCAAGTCTGACTACCGTCATGTAAGAACTGTTTCGCGCTTGGGGTTTGAAGACTGTTTTATTAAGATTAAAGAAAATTGGCTTTACAGAGCGTGGAAATTAACGGAACGGAATCGACGAAACCAATCACATTTATAGCGTGTATCCTCTCTTATCGAAGAAAAACTGTAAAATATTGCTAAGTTCCTCTTTGGCAACTTTGAGGCGCGCTCAAGCAACACTGAGCCAAGTAATCTTAAATCTGTATGAGTACTATTTTGAGTACAAAATCGTCACTTTTTAACGCCATAACTCGAAACTCTCTTGGAATTATACAACGTGAGGTACAGAGTACTCAAGCAGTGTATTGAAAAGATAATGGATAAATTTTTACTACTCATTATACTTATATATAATAAACATAAAAGGCAACAATAATTTTCGGCTCTGGTTGTTTACATTTTAAACGCTTTATTATCTTTACTTCAATTTGTCACTGTGCCTGTATGCGTGTTTGTATCGACAATTTTTGTGTGCTTGTGTCGGTTTGCGATTGCAAAATGAAACCCAAAATTAAATGTAATTACTGTGAATATTAGCGTTCAAAAGAAAAACACAACAATTGTGGAAAACAAACTGGAAAACGTGCACTTTGGCCATGTCAAATTTATGATACTCTTCGCTCGGCGTTTTTTATATTAAACTTTTAATATAACAACTCTAATGTATCCCAATGGTTCCGGCAAAGGTACTGCCTTGAAGTACAAGAACCTTTCTGACAATTTGCAGCTTAATGTCGCAAAAACATCTTCTGAAATAGGCAAACGTCGTTCCAAATGCAATATGCTATACACACATCAGTGTGCAGCGCACCACAGAGTTACAGCACGACAGATAAAGCACTTGCAATGAGTGACGATTTAGCGCAATTCCGTGTGTAATAGTCACGCGCGCCAATGCCTCACATGGTCGAATATGTATGAATGAAGTAGCGACTTCAACTTTTGAATGTACAAATATCGACAACGTATAACGCACGAGCAATATGAAAAACAATCGTAGCGTTTGCGAATTGAGTAATGTGAGTAGTTAACTTCATAATGAATCGAAGGTAAGGAATCGTGTCAAGCCGATATCTTGCTATCTAACCAACTGAATGTGAGCTCGCGTCAAACGAAACCAACCAAGTGTAGCGCCATTAACTTTCGCCAAGGCCAAACTAACGCCATTTGTCTTGCCTTATCTATTTATAAGTCACTACAAGTGTTTGTGTGACACAACGACGATTGTGAAGATGTGTGCAAGTAATTGCCAAAACGCAACGTACACGATCGTGCGTGACACAGTCGTGGTCAACAATACACACATATGTGTGAGCGGAAGAAGAATGATTCATTGCTTATAAGAATTGTGAAACATTAGCATATTCAAAGAACTAATGATGATTGACAGTCGACTTAAACACACCCCGAATCACAAAATGCGACAATTCAACAAAAAATTGAACTCAGTTTAGCGCACCAAACAGTCAAACCACGAACGCACTTTAACCTAAAAACAAAAACAATAAAAATGGGTAAGCCAAAACTTATGAAAATTGCCCCAACCGCAAAACACCACAAAGGTTCAAGTTGATAGCGCGCTTTAGAACAACGATTAAAAATATCACAGCACCGAACGAACAACGTCACTCAAAGCTCAACGCGTATACGTCAGAGAAATTAACCCGATATGTCCGTCTGCGTTGCGATATTCTGTATGCGATATACTGTATATACGTACATGTGTAAGTATTTATAAACGCGAGCGAGTCATGCGAATCAACTTGGCAAGTCATTAAAAAAAAAAAAATAATAATAATAAAATAAAATCCCCGCCACGGCTTTCAGTCAACACAACGCAACCTTTAACAACGCTCGGCTTGAATTACAAATTCTACAGCCTTTTTCCAACACACTTTGCACAAAATGCGCATATTTCTAAAGCAGTTATTGCAAGTTGAGGGAATCGAATAAGTAATTCGAAATAAATCGATTCTTATGAAGATAAATTTTCAAATGAGTTTATTGGCCGTCAGAGCCAATTTGAAATCAATAACAATGCGCCAGTAGGCGGCAGAAAAATGTATGTAAAATGTATGAAAAACAACAATAACAAAAACAAGAACAAGTCAAATATTTACAAAGCCATGTGTGGCGCAACGAACCTGAAAATACTTGCAATTTACATAAAAATCAAATAAATCAGCAAATTGAAATTAATTGAAACGAATCAAGAGAAATCGAATCGAATCGAATCAAATGTGGTGAGCTAATTAAAATATATCCCTGCAAATGTTTGTTTACATTTGAAACAAAATGAGAAAATGCGATAGCCTCGACGGAGGGGCGTGACATGGCCCATTTGTTTTAATTAATAGTATCCGAAAAAGATAAACAGAAACTTGAAGCTGACACTTGCACAGAGAGTGAAAAATGTTTCTTTTGCTTGATAAATCTTTATTAAAACTTAAATATAAATCAAACAGCAAAAAAATGTTGCAATAAAGTCCTTAACCATACATATATAGAAAGCTGAGTTCATTGCACTACAATGAAAGCATACTTTTGTCATGAATTCAGCCTTATTTCTAGGAAATGTTTTCTATGGAAAACTGACAGAAACTTCTTGGAACGCCGATTAAATTAAACGATTCAATAGATTTAATAGAAGCACAGCAGATATTACAATTAAGCAAACAGAAAGTCGGCGCCGCACCTAAACTCATCTCATCTCATCTGAAAGCGTCTCAACGTCAGCTTTATGGCAGAAGCAACATCGGCACGCCGCCACGTCTGCATTTCAATTGAGACATGTTTTGAATTGATATCAATTCAAATGTGTCTGTGGCACTCTTGACCTCCTCATCATGCTGTTCTTCTTCCATGCTACACTCTCTACATTGCTCTACAATGCTCTTTTCCATTTCTGCACCCCACCCGTCTGGTTGCACTTCGTTGAGCTTCATTTTGTTTTTGTTTTTATTTTTTCCAGCCTGCATTCTTTCATTCATTCAAGTCGTTCAGCCAGTTTTATTACATGAAATTCGCAAATTGTTTTTTTTATGTTTTATTTTAATTAAGCTGCTGTCACTTCTGTACAATAATTTTTTAATAAAAACTTTACGCTACAAAATAAAAAAAAATCTGTATTTCAAATTACGCCAAATGAGCTCATCTCACGATCATTTCTATTGTCAATCAGTGATTCAGTTGTTAGGTCGAGCTGTGGAGATGTTTCATTACGACGTTGATACATGTATGTGTTTTGCATAACAAATCACGTACACTAAAAAATATAAAAACAACCAACGTTCGCGTCCCTCTGCCTCCAGCGGCTGAACCTGCTCAAGTGCATTGTAACCAACATCATCGCGCTAAAATTAGTAAAGACACGACTATCTATTCTGGTTGCACCGCAGTTGCGCAAAAGTCATCAGCTTAATTGCGTTCGCCTCTGCTTTATTTTTAGTTTGTCTTTTTAAAATGTTCGTAAGTGAAACCTTGACTATTGAAGCTTTGCCGAGACGTTGACAGCGACAAAGTCGACGACAGTCAGACAAATTACTTTGCACATCAAATTCTTTATTTGTGTTTGTTCACTTCACTTTGATTTAATCTATTCAATTGTACGATATGATGAGATTTGTTGTGCACACAGCAAATGTATTGAGAAATGTATTTAGTCAAGTGTCGTTCGTGTGTACAACAAATTTTTGCGAGTTATGTTAGGCATGACAATATCAACCTTGAATTAAGATTCGACTTCCGCTTAAGTATATTAAATATTTTAAATAATTCTACTAATGATTGTAACAACAAATATTTCAACTTTCCAATCCTTTATTAATATTTGCTTCTGTCGAATATTATATTTTAAACAAGATATTTAATTTAATAATTGTTAAAAATGTTTTGGTATTTACTTGAATGAATCTAACTTACCATGAAATCGTCTTTACGTAAAGTCAAATAAATTGAACACTTTAAATAAATTGCTAATCGATTCAAAATCCATAAAAAACATATTCTATTAAAAGCCAAAAAAGGAAAACAACAACACGTGGAGCCCTTTTATTAAAATTTACATATTTCTACGTATAAAATAACAAAACCTCAACCAAATAAACAACAAAAACCAAACACACAAAATTTATTGATTAATTTGTTTTGATGTTCATCCATTATGAGTGCTTAGGAATTATTTAGCAAAATAAGAAAACAAAAATTCTAATTTTAGAAAACATATTCACACAAAACAGTTGAAAGTGTTCACTTGACTCGTTGAGGAGTTCAGTTTTGTGGAAACAAAAGTCAACACGATTCCAGTCTGCATACATAGTTACTCGTAGATTGTCTGAGTTTGCATAGACGACTGTTAGTTGAATTGGCTCATGTCCGGCGGACGCCTTCGTGGCTGAAGTTGCCGCACTGCGTACGCTAATAAACGCGCAAGCAAACACAGCGCGATACAATAAATTCAAGCTATATATGGCTGGGCAAATAAGCAAACAATGATTGGGATGACACAGGCGGACTCAAAGCAAGGGAGGGCGGCAAATCGATGAGCGTCATGTCACAGCCAGGCGAGACAACGGCAACAGTAGCTGTCAAATGCGTACATTGACTTGCGACTTGTGCATAGCTGAATGAATACATATGTATGTACATGCAGATACATAGATACTTTCGTAAATGGTTGCCAAAGCTCAATTCGTTACGCATGTTATGTCTCTTTGGTGCCGTTATCAAAGCACACGCGCCAAGGGAGGCAGCAACGAGACTCTGACTCGCTTTGTGTGTGCAAGCAAGTTGCGTGGACAGACAAACAGAATCAACTTGAATGAACTGCCGGCGAATTAACAGATATATTGCTATGGCAGATGACAACGTCGAATTCGCTTTTAGCAGCTGGCGCTCAGCACTTCGCTTTGAGAATGTAGGCGCACAAACAAAAAATAACAACACCAAACCGGGCAAAATATATTTTCGTACAAGGTCTAATTTCAGTTTTTTATTGATTTATCTTAAAGTTAACTAAAAGACACAAAAAAAACAAAAATGCGAGCAATCACTTGTGTGCAGACGGAAACGGAAAGCGGTTGTAGAGCGCGTGTGCAACATTCCACATACCACATAACTGAAATCAAATGAAATTCGCTCATAGTTTGTCGAGCGGAAAACTTTAATGATATAAAATCAAAACAAACATCATATCAACATGACTAATCGAAGCCAGAAGTGGCAGCCAAAGCACAGCAGAGCACAGCACGTGACAACGCCATGCGCCAAGCTGAAAACAAGTCAAAAGTCGAAAGAATTTTTGGTCTGTTGCGAAGAATGTGTTGGATCTGTGTCGACAACAATCTTATTTTAAAGAGTCAAACAGAAACATGAGTCATCGAAATTAGCATAACATTTTGCGCGAATTTCACGCTTTTTTGACGCAAAGCTAAATCTTTTTTTTTCTTTCTGACTTTTTCCTTTCTTTTTTTGGCAACACATTATTCAATTGAACTTGATCTTGATTCCACGCGCTTAAAAGTTGTTGGTTCACAACATTTTTCATTAAAAAATACTCATAATTTGGTACACGACAACTTTCAGTGTCACTCTGCCTTCTGTCATTTATATATGAATGTATGTCTGTGGCAAGACGTGCGACTTTTTTTTGGGTCATAAACGCGTTGTGATTGATGACGCTGTCAATCTTTGATGACTTTACGATGATGACAATCATAAACTTTAAGGTTTATGACAAAATAACTTTTTTATTGCAGCTCTTTTGCAAATGAGTATTTATCATTCACTTCTAAAGTCAAGTAGAACTGTGTTAATTAAACAGTATTTAGTTGTCTATTAAAGCTCATTATCAATAAATTCCATGGTCAATTTCAACACGATTCATTCAAAAAGCAAAGCAACTTAAACATTCTTCGAATCACTTCCCGCATAAAATGATAATTGTTTGGTCATTTGCTGCGGCAGCTAATAATTGTAGTTAGATATCGATTGCTGTTGCAGACAACGAGATAATCACGTCGGCTCAGACCGAACGTCAGCAGTCAGCAACGACGTACAAGCCAAGTGGCGCACCTGCATAATTTACCACTTGATTGCGCTCTGCAACAAAATATGACACAAAAACGCATGCATGACACACTCTATAGCGATAAAGTATGGTATGCTGTGTAGGGGAACGAGTGTGCGGAAACAACGATAAAGATGCTCTATGGAAATGCAATGAATCAAACACAAATTCAATGCAATTTCACCGTTCGAGAGTTTGAAAAAGATCTTTTGTGTGAAATTAAATGAGATAATTTACACAACAAAGACCAACTAACTGACAGGCAGACAGACAGACTGTCAGACTGGCTGATGGAACCGTTTACTCACCATTCACATTGACCGCAGCCTCCTTGTGCGCCACCGCAGGATTACCTTTGAGAATGTCTGTGAGCGATAGGGACGAGGCAATCAAATCACGTTTCTGTTCAAAATTCAGAATATCCATGGAATTGCTGCGCTGCGGCGTTACGGTTATTGTCACCGACTTGTGCATTTGGGCAACGACACAAAGTTGCTGTTCGAGTGTCTCATCATCGACGCCCGAGCCGTTGTCTTCATGTGCTGACTCCCGGCCGTCCTTAGACTCGACCAACTCTCGCAGCTCCGCTGGATGCACAAGCTGCTGATGATGGAAATGGTGTTGTTGTTGTTGGTGCTGCTGCTGTTGTTGTTGCTGCTGCTGCTGCTGCTGTTGGTGTTGTTGCAGATGATGACGATTGTAAAAGGGAAAGTTTGAAGCGCTCACCGCCGCCGAATAACTGGGCGGCGCGGCTGGCGATATGGAACCGGGCCCAGCGCCAACACCGACGCCCGAATGCGCTACACGCGATGCGGCCGCGGGTGACAATTGATAGCCATTTTGTTCGTTGTTAATGGCGGCGACGAGCGTTGCCAGATTGTTGCGACTGTTGTTGATGCTCAGCTGCTTTTGCGGCGGCGATTGTGACAATTGCAGCTGTTGCTGAAACTTGTGCTGTTGCTGGAGTTGTGCGAGCAATTGTTGTTGCTGCTGTTGATACTGTGGCGGTGGCATATGATGTTGTGGTTGAGGCGAGTGTGGTGCCTGCAAATTGTTGATGTTATTGTTGCCGATCGTCGCTTGTTGCTGCTGCTGCTGTTGCTGCTGATTTGCCGCCGTTGCCAACTTGTTGCTGCGCATCGACATTGTCGGCTAGCGGCTTTTTGTTACGCCGTTGAATTGAACAATTACCACACAGAATGAGGGGTGATTCCTACTTGAGCTAGCCTCTTCTTAAACACGCAAGGTGTTCAAGCATGGATATGCGAACACACACGCAATTTTCTTGTCATAAACTTACACGCAAACAAACAAACAAACAATGGAAAAGACACAACTACAAAATTTGTTCGTGTCAGACGTTGGCTGAGACCATTTAGCGGCGGTTTGATTGGCGTAAGCCTTCGGGCATGGAACGTGAATTGCGCGTCCTCACGTGACGCGTGCCGTGTTTTTTTTTATTGTTTATTTTTTGTTTTTTGCAATTATGTTGTTGTCGCTGATTTGTTAATTGCGGCAATGCACGAATTCATTCCGTTGTCGAACTATAAAATAAATTTTCGACTTTTGTAAATTTGCTTTCTTTTAATTGCAAACACTTCACTTCACCGCTTCATAACACTCATTCACACACACACACACAGCTACACATACTGACTCAGTCGTCCACTTGATCGCTCACTTGGCAATTTTGCAACCGCGCGCCATTTTGCAAACGATAAAAATGCCAATGACGCAAATGAAGTGCCACTCAAGATTTAAAAGGACTTCTGTTTACAAAACGTTTACTGATTCGTTTTTTTTTTTGTACTATTTTTTTTTTTTTTTTTTGTTTTCTTTGTGAGTTACTTTTTCTTTTGAGTTACTTTTCAAGTGTCATACAATAAAATGTTTTCAATTTCATTTCAGTTAACCGAACATGCACGTTCATGCAACTCAATGCAACCATGCGTTCATATATAACAACATGCAACAGAGTTGCCAAAGGCATCAAAAAATCAAATGGCTACAGTCGTGAAAAAACGGTAGAATAAGATGAAGCGTAGCGCTGTGCTAGATAGAGAGAGAGAGGATACTAAAAGAGAAAAAAGAATTGTCAATGCCGGCTTGAGCTATAAACGCATAAAGGAAGATGCCGAAACCACTTGTCGTCTCCGCCAGCATTCTCAAGCACCGGCAGCCCTTCACTTGCTCTGTCACTCATACACCCTTCTTCTTCTTCTTGCGCATATTGAACCGAGTGCAAGCGACACTTGAACTACGTCACTCACACACAGTCACAGTCACAGACACAGAAAGACTCATGCATCGAGCAATAACGAAAGGAAATGAGACGGAAACGTTTTTTCAGCATGCACAATACTTCACAAAGGGTTGTCGACGTTTGTCCGAAGTTGCTTGTTTCTTGTTTCCTTTCCTGTCGTTTCGTTTCGTTTCTTGCTTCATAGCTCTAACCAAAAACAACAAAAATTATGAGTCTTCTGTTGGCTGCAGACACAAATTGTGATTCTGATTCGGTTGTAAATGTACACCACTTATACATGTGTATCAAAAGCAGCTGCTTGCGGTCTGTTACTGATGACTGCGACTGCTGCTGCCTCAGATGCTGCTGCTGCTGCTGCTGCTGATGCTCGCTCAGTGCTTGCTGCCCCTTTGGCACATGATTCATGAGCTTTAATTATTTTCAATTTAAAATGTATATTGTTGAGTTATACTTTGCTTATGCAGCTTGTGTGTGTGTGTCTGTGTGACTTTTTTTATATATGTATACATAACACAGCAGAGCACAGAACATAATTGTTAATTGGCCAGTGTGCTTATTAAAAGATGATTGTTTTATTTTGATTTTAACAACAGAAACTCATAAAACACTCAAAAATTGTTCAGGCATCACAAGCAACTGTAACATAAATATTCAAGATTGCTGAACGAAAATTCATAACTCAATTTCGGCAACGAATTTCAGACCCTTTCAGTAAGCACGACCAATTTGCATAGCACAGAACAAGTTAATTACTTAAAAACGGGCAAGAGAAAAGAAACACAGTAAATCGCCTCAAATGCGACACGAATGCAGACGAGTTGCACAGACATTCAAACAGCTCAGAAAATAATACACACACATAGGCAGAGTCTGCTCAACGTCGAAATAAACTCGATTTTGGCGCAGTTTGTAGTGAGATACAAAACACACTATGCTATCAAAACTAAAAAGACAACAGCACAAACGCTCAAACATGATTCTAATTGGAATGCAAAAGCAAGCAACAAACAAATGCGAGAATCGACAGTAGATACAGCAAAGACAGCATGTACGTATGTATATGAAAGTATCTCACATGCAAGCCACGCAGATACGAACCCACACACTTGCACAACCACATCGACACGTCCATATACACACACAGAAAGCCGCAACTAAACAGGTAACAAGGCCCTTATGACAAGGCATGCCGTGCGGACCGTGAGTGAAAAGATATAACAACAGGATACTGCCTCAGTTAGTTTATTTTCGTATCGTTTCGAAACTCAATGCCAACCAAAAACAGAAAACCAAAAGCGACGAACAAAGCATCAAAAATCTACATGAGGACGTAACGAATTTCGAAATTTTGAGCGCGCATGTGTACGAATATGTGTGAGGAGGACGGCTGCTGAGTGAAGCTGCTCTGCCACTAAAAACCATCTAACGAATACACCTGCGTAGCAAGTAAGTAAGTAAGGTATAAAATATAATGATGTTGCCGTCGCGTCGTCGCTTGAAGACCTCAGCTGAGGATCGAAAAAAGTGAGTATACTATTGCGTGCTCCAATAGCACAGTTTTACTTACATCGAGTAATATAAAGTAACGTAAGACGAGACAAATCATAACGAAAATAGGAAGTGAAAAACAACTCTCTGTGCCTCACCGATGTACAACATGTCTCTTGCTGTAACGGTTCTACACAAGTTCGTTCTGTTCTATTTTGTTCTACACACGAGTATTGCATGCTTTTGCAAGTTTTGCTATACTCTCGTTCCGCCGCTCTGAGTTTGCCAGAGTTTTTACTAAGCCGTTTCGTCGGCAAAATCGGCAAAAGAAAAGTTTATAGTTAAACAAAACAAATGAGAAAAACGAATTAGAACGCACAGAGCATGGGCAACTATGGTCAGACCCAAGACTGAAGTAAAACAAGGCACAGAGGGAGATGCTTCAGTTTTAAATACTATTTTTGCTTTGTGGCACTCAACGGCAAAAACAAAATGATGCACCATTGTCTCTTGTTGTTGTCTCTGGTTGTTGGGCTCGGCTTGGCTTCGCTCGACTCAACTCGGTTTTTGTGTGGTTTTGATAACAATAAAAATAGCACAAGAATGGTCATTGTGCATTATTATTACAACAAAACGAAACGAAACGAAATGAAACTAAACTCGAGCAGCGAACGACGTCAACGATGAATGATGAATGTAAGCCGCCCATGTTTAATGCAGGCATGTACAAACTGTGTCAGTCTAGACTCTAGGCTCCCCTACGCTACAATTGCTTTTAAGCATTTTCTAAGCATAAACAAATGGCGACAAACAATTGTGCCCATTTGTGAAGCAACTTGTCAACGAATAATATACAAAAAATGGATTCAAAAAGAAGCGCAAAGAAGAAGCATGAGTTGATATAAAGATCTATCAAATACATATAGAAAGAAACAAAAAGTCAAGTGCAACAAACAGCAACAACATAATCATAATCAACAGCATGACTGTGAATGAACATCATTGCGTTGAGGGCAAATTTATTGCAAAACGCGCCAAACGCACATTTACAAATGCTAATACAAAATACTGCGAAATCATCATGCAAGTCCACAACTGTATGCATGTACATATATACTGGTGTGTGTATGTATGTGCATCAACAAAAACGGCAGCGTAAAAAATGAGAATAAATAAAAAACTATTATGAACATACATTCATACATACATAACCATACCATATATTTATATTGTGCGAGCAGTGAGTAAATGAACAAGTGAGTTCAATGAACTTTTACAGTTCAGTAGTTTACCGATTTACACACAGTAGCACACTGCAATAGCAGCAGCAGCAGCAGCAACAACAACAACAGCAGCAACAACAGCAAGAAAAACAACTGCTAAGGCAAACAATAACAACAACCATTAGGAGAGAACATGTGGTCGTGCGCACCACTGCAAATGTTGTTGTTGCTGATGGCAAAGATGATGGCGACGATGACGTTGCAGGGTAGCAGGAGAAGATTTCCCATAGAAAACGACAAAAATTATCCACTTTGGCGCAACAGCCACGAAAACAAACCAAAGTCGCGAAATGCTTCGCGCAAAACAACAGTTAAGAAATACAGAAATAAATGCACTGCAGAGATATAATGCATAAGTAGCAAAAATATGAAAACAACGCGTGCTTAAAACAAGGAACTCCATTAGAGCCAAAAAATATATGTAGAAAACTTCAACTGTTTGATAAGCAAAGCTTTTTAAAAGCGTGCATTTTAACTAGACAACACTGTATGCCAATTAGAAAGTAAAAACAACAACAGACAACAACAAATAATCACAACTAATGCGATTTAATCAAAGAAACTGGGCTATGAAATATTTTTTCTAATTTTTTTTTCTTCTTTTATATTTCTTATTATTTATTTACTACATTCCCAGCTGACTTTCTCGACGGCTCTTGACTGACGACAGACGGCAGACGCTGTTGTTGTCATCATCATTGTTGCCGAACAAAATCCAATTAGCGCAGAAAAAAATATCATCGACTGTGACATCAACGAAAGCGACTTTAGTTTATATTGCCTGCAGAAAAGAACATTTGTATCGCGAAATGAGAAACGAAATGAAATCCATCATCATGTGCAAAATCGAGCACCAGAGCAGCAGCAACCCCAAAAAGCGGGGCATTAAACCAACCCCATTGGACGGAGAGCAAGCAAACGAATACAAAATGAAGCAACAAAATCAGCAGATGGACCAATTTCAGATACAGATACAGATTCAGTTAAAATGTGTGCGGTTGGCTTAGAATGCGATTGCAAATGTTGTTGAAATATTCAAATTGTTTATCTTTTTTATTATTTAAAATACAAATACATACACGCGCACTCATTGTGGACTCTACACACACACACACACACACAAGAATAATAACAATTGTCGTCCAGACAGTATGCAAGTGGCAACTTTTCACGACGTTGGGGGAGCAGCGGTGGGGACGACAGCATCCAACGTCTGACTGGATTTAGGGTAGAAGCAAATATAATAAAAGTATCACAAAACAAAAAAAAAATGCGTACTGTGAGCGGAAGAAGTGTGGGCCAAATTGGACACAATGTTGTTGTTATTCTCTTTTGAACTTGCTGTTGTTGCAGAGAGTGCAAATGGAATTGTATGAATGAACGAATGAATGAATGAAAACGCGACGGAACGCAACGCGACAAAAGCTGCAATAGTGTAAAGTAGTGAAGTCACTGTAGTGGAAAAGAGAGATAGCGAACAAGCGACCGGCTGGGTGAGTGAGTGAGCGAGCGAGTGAGCAACGAGCAAGTGAGGGTGTGCAGAGCTGTGAAGGCATTTGTTCGGGTCCGTTTGTAGTTGTGCGCGTGTGTGTGTGCGTGTATGTCTATAATTTTGGTAAGGGATGTACTGAGCATTATGGCAATTACCAGGGATGGGACGCACAACAAACTTATTTAGATAAAATTTCAATGCAAAATTTGAATACAAATTTGAATTAATATGCTATTTTATCAGAGAGAGAGAGAGAGAGAGAGAGAGTGACACAATTGCACTATTGTACTCCATTTATTTTAGTAGCCCTGTTTGTGCATTAGAATTTAGCACAAATTAAATTTTCATATTCAGCTGTCTAGACGAAAGGCACAACAGCAACAACATTTGCAAAAGTAACGCAACTAACGCAAAAGTGACATACAAAAATGGCGTCAACACAAAAAGCAACAACAATAACAATGCCAACAACTTCTTGGTAGAGTCAAAAGTCAGACGTTTTCGCAGCATCATTGTAGGCGCATTTCTTTGCAATTGCCAACGGGATGCCAGCAAATGCTGTGAAAGGGATGAAGTAGTGTTGGTATGTACAAAAGTATGAGACAAAAAAAAAATGAACAAATATACATACAATAAAAATAAAGTAAAACATTTTAGTACACAAACCGCCACCAAGAATTCCGATAAACGCTGACGGAGATATAGCAAATGTGAGTGTTGTTGGTGGCGGGGCATAGTGGGCGGCAGCAATGGTGGAGGCTAAAAGAACAAGCGAACACGAGAGGGTGAGTCGGTACAAGGCAGAAGAAAATATTACAATTCTTTGGAATAAGATAAGCGCATGGCGGCGATAAGCCACAAATTCAAAAAACACGATGAAAAATATCATCTACAGTTAGACGCATTCATTCTGTTATGGAATTAATATTATATGATATATGTATGTACGAAAATTCATTCACTTTTTTTGTTGAGTGTCAAAAGAAATTAAAAGTAGACGAAAACAAACACACGCGAAAAATTTTTGCACTCAAATAAAGAAAAAATAACAAATATTTGTTGTAGAGCGCGGTGCGCAACGACAGGTTGAAAAGAGAGAAAGAGCAAATATTTCAACAAAAGTAGAGTGAGAGAGACACCCAGACGAAGAACAAGTGAGAGAGCGAGAGCGAGAGACATGCAGCGAACTTAACTGACGATCGCATGAAATTACGCAAACTTTTTTTAACGGTGCGTGATAATAAAATAGTTGTACCAAAAATGAAACTTTTTATTGCGTTTTTCATAACTTTTGCATAATTTTTGTTATTTGTTTAATAATATAACAACGAACACAAAAAGGCGCGCCTTAAAACATCTTAGACACAAGAATGCACGCTCAAAAGAGATTGTAATCATCACAGAGAAAAAAATTTATAATAATACAATATATTATTTTATTTATTTTATTTAATTATTTGTTTTTTATTCATTTTTCTTGTTTCTTGTTTTTTATTTTTTCTTTTTTGTTTTTCTTTTGCATTATGTTTTTGTTGGTTTTATGAGGAACAAAGGGCTGGGAGAGTGACGCGATTGTATGAGAGAGTGAGTGCGTGGACGAGCGAAGAGAGCGAAGCGTCAGCGGCGACGACAAGTTGTAAAACCGGATTTTCTTTTTGGGCAAACAGCAAATTATCATTTTTTCAATTTTCATTAAATTTCAAACAAGCAACTCAACGATTTTCAATTAATGAATATTTTAAACAAAATATTTCCTTTCATTCACTTTTCGTTAATTATTTATTCACACTTCTTTTGTTTACTATATATAAAATAATCACTTATTTTATGCGCTTCTTTCACATATATTTGGTGTTTTTTTTTTTTTTTGCACATGCTTCATTTTGAGAACTCACTGGCTGTGATAATGCTTTGCGTACAGCAATTTATCTGATGGCTTTTCGAACTTTGGTTTCCATTTATTTTGCACACATTTATTGATAGCAATTAATAAACAAATCAATTGTTGTAATTTATTTTTATTTCAACACTCAAAAACACATAAAACACGCACAAAAACCGCCGACGAACTCGCGACGAAATCCGTCCAAACTAGCGGAACAACAACAAATGAATAAGTTGCAGACTTTGCGTGTCATACACAGTTACGGTCCGCACAACCGTTTGAGTTCGATTGTTTTTTCAGCGTCTAAGTAGCGTAGCGTATGTTGTTACGAATTGTATGTATACATAAGAGTTCGATACAAATGCCGTGGGTTTTTGGTTTTTCTATGGAAATTAGTATGTATACATACAATTGCTAACAACATACGCTACTTAGTCGCTGAAAAAGGATCGAACTCAAACCATGATGCGGACCGTAACTGTGTATGAGAGAAACGCAAAACGCGAAAAGAGCTCATTTTCCACAATAATTTATGGTTGCAGAATACCAAATTCTGTTAAACAACAGCAACAGTGACCTGCTGAAAGTTGAAGTTTTGATCAAAGTGTGCACAAACATATTGTAAACTTAAGAGAACATAATATTAAACAGAGAATTTCCCTTGCGATTGAAATGGAACCAAAACAAATATTTTGCTTTGCCTTTGGTATCAAGCACATTCATGGAACATAAGCAGTTTATTAACATCTTGAAAATTTGGGAATCAGTGGAATCGAATGTTAGGTGAACCTTTTTTTTATCTCATGCGATTATAAAAACAACCAAAGGCGTTTAAAGCAAAAACAAAATAATAATATTGATATAAAAACCATAGGTTGCAAAATAAATATAAAATTTATTCAGCGCATTATATGGAGTTCATATGCTTTCGTTTTGATCAACAAAATTTGTCCTTTATATCAAAAACAATAAATTTTCAACACAAAATATTAACATAACAATCGCTTTTATACATAGATATGAATTAAAGGGGCACTTATAATATGACCGCCTAAAAAACAAGGCGATTTTTGAAAAAAAAAAAAAGTACTGAATCCAATTTTTACGACATAAACAAAATATGAATATGAACCACGGGTGTGAAAAAAATTTTAATCAAAAATGACGGAGTTATGAATGAAAATTTTTAAATTTCAAACAAAAATCTGATTGTTTTTTAAGTGCCAAAATTGTATTTGAGAAAAACGACTTTTTAATTTGAGTTACTGCTTGCTGGGTCATACATCGATTGCTTTTTAGAAGGTTGTAACTTGAAAAGTATTTGAGATACGCATTTAATATGTTATGTAGAATGCTATTTTTTAAAGGTATAAACTATCGGAATACGCAAAAACAAAAGTTGATTTTTTAAAGTTCCACACTAGTTATTCCCCTTTAACGGGTGCTATTCATAAAACAAAATTCCTTAAGTGTTATTGCGGTGCTATTTTTAGATACAGTTTTAATTTTTTTTTATTTAAAACGATTTAACAGGCGCCGTTTTGTTTTCGCAGCTGATGTTGTTGTCGTAATACAAATCTCGTTCGTTTCCATGGGTTATGTTTTACTGCAACATGTTTGACAGAAGAAATGCCGGCTACCAACCAAAATTCTACCCATATTCCAACGTTCCTAACGCCGTGCTGACACTTTATTTTTTTCCGTTGGACTATCCTTTTCTAAACTATGCTTGCCACAAAATAAATCAGGGATCCATTATCCCAAAATCAGTTCTATTCCAATTTTTTTATTTGTTTTGCATTTATCTGTGGTATTTGAGATACTATCAGGTTAATATCATTAAAAACCCTAGAAGTAAAATTATACTCAACTCAACATGAAAAGTGGCAACACTCAACTTAGCCACTACCTGTCGATAGTTGTTTCTTATTAAAATTCTTTCATATTGAAAGGACTTATGCTTAGTTAATTCTTGAAGCACATAAGATAAAGTGTGTGAACATGTAACAAAAAAATGCCAACATATAATTAGCTTAAAAATACCAGTCTCAATGTTGTAATAATGTAAATATGTATGTTATGTTAACTAACATGTGTTGATATGTACAGTTTCATAAGCATTATTCTTGCTTATCAAACATGTTCTATAACTTTAAAACTGTATAACTTTTAAAAGAAGCCAGTAAAACATTGCAAGTTAATGACAATTTTAGGTGTTTGGAGAATAAAATGAAAACGAGACAAAGAAAAATAAAGATATACCAGGTACGCACGAAAGTAGTTCGACCTAACATCCACTTTGCGTGCGTTGAGGTACTTTCTTTACTTAACTTTTCAAACTAAACAAGATTAGGTAAACGCTTTCAAATTGCGTGTTCTGAGCATTATGTCCGACACGACTAACTCCCACGAGGATTATGTTCAAAATTTACTTTTGTTTTACTATGACAATGACAGCATTGCCAACTAAATTTATTTCAAATTAAATATGCAAATGCTCTTATTTCACTTGACAAGATGAGTTGAAGTTACAAACTCAAATGCAAATGCACACCCAAAATATCTTACAGTCTTGTTTCAAGACTGCAATCGAGTGTGCAGAGAACAAACAAGCTATAATAAATTAAATAAAAACTGCTAAAGAATGCAGCTACGACAGTTGCCTCCACAAGTAGCCACGCCCACAACTACACAACTACAACATTCAATGGGACAATAAACTCGTACATTGAGAAACACAAAGGACACATACAATACATTCAAGCGGCCAAAAGCATTGCTTTCAATTACACAACAAAGAAGTCACTTTCTTTTGGCCTTTTTTCCGTTTCTCTGTAATTACTTGGCCTTTGTTAAAAGCGTTTCTGAATTCTAGTTTTCGATAGCTCAACACTTCGGCCATCGAGCTTTCTTCATGTATTGCGTTGGCACATTTCATTTGCTTTTGTTTGTGTACGTAAGGTCAAAAGATCACGTTTTTTATCACTTCCGAATTTATTTGCCAACCAATCAGAGCCAAAGCCAAGATTATAGAATCGTGAATTGGAATGTCAGTGGAATGAACGACACACCATGACATGACCCTCAAAGTTATCAAGTGAGCGTGCTAATTAATATGCAAGGCATGTGCGACCGACCAACCGGCCGACCGACCGGACAAACCAGCGCCCAAAGACGTGCCATGGGCAACTTTTGCCAACGACAATGTCGGCGTTGTCGTCGTCGTTGTTGCTGTTGCTGTCAACATTATTATGGCACGCAGAGCGCCATTCAAATTGGTATATAAACTCATGAAGCGCCGAACATCATCAAACACTTCGAGCTTTGCTTCACACGCAGTCAAACAATCAAACCAAGCAACCAACCAACCAACAACAAAATGTTCAAATTCGTAAGTTTCCTAATGATGGCAAATTTCTGACCATTCAAACTGTTTTCTACGAACTCTCATCCTCTTCACAGTTCGCTTTGTGTCTCCTCGCACTCGTCGCTCTCGCTGCCGCCAAGCCGGGCATCATCGCACCAGTCGCATACACCGCAGCCGCACCCGTTTTGGCCGCTTCACCCTACACTGCTGCTGCCTACACCGCGGGCGCCTACTACGCCTCACCGTACGCTTACAGCACGGCCGCTTATGCTGCGCCCTACGCCGCCGCCTACAGCGCCTACCCATACAGCGCTTCGATCCTGTTGAGACGCTGAAACGCTTTTCGCTGAAGCTCTCACATTCAATCGAATATGGCTTCATTCACTCACCCTTTGGCCCACACACACACACGCTCGCTGATGACTAGAAATGAAAATAAATGAAATTGATTTCGAAATGATTTTGTTGCCTTTTTAATTGGATTTGACGTGGGATTTGCTCTCGTGCAGTTTTTAATTGAAGCAACTTTGGCACTTTGCAACGCCATTTGCCTAAAAGTTGACAACAAATATGACCGAAAGTAGAGAGCGCACCACACATTCTGCTATACAGCGTTTATTTTCAACAACGGGAATCACTCTTCGGCTCACATTTTAGGATACTAAGATTGCATGGTATACTTTGGGGTACATATATGTGTACAATAAACGTAGAGACAAACAATCAAAAAGGATAAATCATCTCTAAAAGTCATTCCCACTCTTTCTGCAAACTGTCCCGTCCCTTGTTCCCATAGCGTTCTTCCTCAACAAGCGCTGTGCATGCTTCGCTGTTTAAGGCAAAGCCAATCGCGTTTCTGTTACATGCATTTGCATTTTAATGCAACACAAATATGGTTTTTTCACCAAATATTTGTTATATTTGATACATGATATCGGGATGTTGTACGTGAACGCCTGAGCATATGCAACACATTTTTGCGTTGTAAATATTCTGAGACTTTTGCCAAGGCATGGGACACATAATAAATTTAAATCTAATTTGTGCCATGGGATTTTATTTTCGTTAATGTCACCGGTGACTCCACGCCTCTATGCCACTCACGCAGTACTGCGGAGCAGCTTTGCTGCCTTAGACGACGTCGGACGCCCACGTGTCGTGTAAACAAAACAGCTGAGCACAAATGCGACGCCCACGAGCTCTTTCTTCACGCACATATTTAAAGGAAAGAAACAAGTGCAGAAACAAACTGAGAGCCACCGCACGCAGGCATAAATATAATTACATATATTTACTTATTACGTCGACGAAGTCTTACTAAGCCCAGGCCGACGCAAAAAGCACAATGGCGACTAAAGCGGCTGACGGGCGAAGCGTGCCCAGCGCCTGACAAGACGCAAGGCGCTGAAGAGGACGTTGTTGAAGAAGATGTCGACTAGCGAGGCTCATGATGCGCCATTAACAGTTTTGCTCACGTTGAGCATTTGAAGTAGTCCATCAATGTCAGACTTACCTGCAACAACAAGAACAAAACAGAAAAAACAAAATAAGAAACAAAGAAAACAAAATGAATAAAGTGAAAAGAAATTGCCTAAAAAGCGTGTAAATAAAAATAAAATTACGGTTTTTTTTCTTTTCTCAGTACTTTTCTTGTGCGTTGATTTTTTTTCTCTTTCTACGTTGTACATGAAAATGTGTCGTTGGCAGCTTGCAAGGATGTCGCAGGATGTGTTCTTTCTTTTTGTGCGCGTGGTATTTGACTTGAACTTTCTTTTCTAATCAGGCTGAGTAAATTCGGATAAGAATTGTCACATTTGAGTTATGTATGTGTGTCGAAATATGTATGTGTAAACAAAATGGTTGCTTCAAGCTGTGATTCATTCAAAAGAAATTCTTAACTTTTTATGACAGTGAAAAAGTGATTCACGCTTTTGTGTGATTTGTATGAGTGGAGATGTGATTGTGGCAGGAAATCAGCGATTTTTGGCCAAAATCACAGAGGTGACAAATCTTTTAATGATTTTTATCGATTAAAATACAAAGCAAAGACGGAGCTATACTTGAATATACACTGTAAAATAAAGTTTAAATGTGAATCAAAGATTTATTCGGTTTGTAGCGTTAAAGCAAAGAACTTTCTTCTCGATGATTATATCTACGAAGCAAACTCAAAGTGAATTGCTGTTTTATTAAAACGTACAACAATTTATTTAGGTCCCATGCCGCTCAGCCTACGTTCCAGCTTCATGCTTCATCACATTCTGTTTGGGCAAAGCTTTCTTTTCGCAGTTTCGTTTAACTTTCAACAAATAGCTTTATTGCTACGCAAATAAACGAGCGAACGCACAAACAAACAAACAGAAAAGTACAAAACAAAAACACAAAAACAAGAAAGGATAATTGCGGCGGCGACCTTTATTCATTATAAAATAAAATATTCATTGCTTAATACAGGGCAAAAAACCAGAGCAAGCTTGGCGGCCAAGCCAGGCCAAGACAGGACAGGACAGGCCAGGCAGTTAGTCAAGCAGTCATTCTGTTTTTAAAGCAAAAAACAACAAACCTTTTTTAAAAATGCACAACAACAATATCCGTTTCCGATGCGTGTGTTTGCTGCCGCCATGCTTTTTACAAAACATTCTTGCTGTTGTTGTTGTTGTTGTTGGCTTAAGAATGAACTAGAGCCAATTCCCGTTATTGTCCTCGTTACTGTTACTGATGTTGTTGATGTTTGTTATGTTGATGTTGTAATTGTTAGAGTTAGTGTTGTTGCTGCTGTTGCTGTTGTTCACAACATGCCAAAAACCAACAAAATCAAATGGCAGAGTGATAAATGTTTGGCCTATTAACAACACAAATCAAGGTGACGAGCCCTGGACACGGCTCATTGAATGAAGTTGTCGTCGGACCTCAGTAGTGTGTCCGTCTGCCCGACCACCGACTTCCATACCGCCGGAATGTATAAATAAACGAATGTAACTAACAATGTTGTTGACAGCGACAATAGCAAACACAACGCGCTCAATTTTCGTCGCACTTGTTCGTGAATGAAAGAAAGAAGCCTTTTGTTCGCGATTCTATAGTAACAATATTCGACACCACACATACAATTCAATCATTTGATAACAAATTGTTCTTGCGTTAAATTGAAAAATGATTTTAGCGTAGCATACCTTTAGGCAGCTGTTATTTTATTATTATTTTTTTTTATTTAACTTTTAATATAATTCAAACAAAATCAAGTGCAACGTGGCGTATAATCGATTTTTCTTTGAAATACATTACAATTTTGTCGCAAGCGTCGTTTCGTACGTGTTTTTGAGCGCTTTGCAAAAGAAAAACTGAAAGCAATTTGCAAACAATGCCTAAAAGCAGACCACACACATTATTCGTTTTTTCTATTCTTTCCCAGCGGTTCTTCGATCTAGTAGAGAACTAAGGTTGGAACTAGTTTGAATGTAAACACTACTAGTTCCAGCTCAATCTACTCTCCCTGCGTTCAACTGGTGAGTTTTTCTAGAGGATGTCATAGGCAGGGGTCAATTGTCACAATTCTACTACTTTCGTCTAGTTACCGAACTAGTCCTGCCGTACCAGTTTGGGGCACACGAAAAAAAGAAAATGGAACCATCGTAATGTACTAAGTAATTGTTTTTTCTACTATTAATTATAATTGTTAATTCAAACAACTTTATTTTTTATTGTTAATAACAATTAAATTGATTAGTTCGAAGTGGAAATAGACTCGGCGTAAAAATGGTCTAGTTGTGTAAAACTACAACGCACCATTTTCAAATTTGGAACACTGGCTTTCAACAAGCTATATACGCTGTCATGCTCTCCAGTCATTTCGTAGGCGTTATCTGTGCGCATTCGACAGTTTGCTACTAGTGTACTAATAGAAGTATTCTGTATAACTTGATACTGTCTAAATTCTGTCCTAAACTCAAAAGTTGAGAAATAGTTTAGACTATCGAAACAACGACAATTGACACAACGAGAACTGCTGGGTTGGTTTAGTTGGTCAATGCACGACTCAGCGAAGGTTAGTGAAAGCTGGCTGAGCGCAGTTTTGCATAAATGAGCATAAATCGATAAAGGAATCGATAAAGCAAAGCAAAGTGTTCTGTATTCAGTGTACAGCTTAGTGGGGAGCCGCCCGCAGTGCTGGTCGACGTCGGTTAATTTTATAAAATGAAGCTAAATCAAGTTGACAATGCACAAAGAAGGCTGAAAAATGTGAGGGAACAAAAAGAAACGTATGCTTTGCACAAGACAGGGTGATTTGCCCCACAACCGTGGCTTGGCACAATTGCCGACAACATGCTGTGAGTGCTAAGTGGCCTCAAAGTGCCTTCACAACCATCACTGCAGATTTGAAGGGACCTTCTGCACAACATCGACTTCGATTATTGGCTCGTTGAGTCTTTTCTTTGAAAAATACGCACAGCGATCTACAAACCGCCGTAAAATGCTTTGCATGCTGTCGTTGAATGAAACAAAAAGAAGAAACACATCAATGAAGGAGGCCAATGCGGAATAACAAGCAGTGAACAGCCAACGAGGAGCTTAGCTGTTAACTTGCTTGCCTAAGATGTCAACATTGAATATTCGAAACGCTATTTAAGTGCGCCTTATCACAGACATAATCAAGCCAACTAAACTACCCACCGACAACGGCATTTCCATGGAGACGAAAACAGACAACCAGACAAAAGAAAGGAGAGATCAACACAAGCCGAGACTTTGTGCCACGCCCTATTAGCATGATTACAACATTAATTGAAAGTCATCGTCAAAGCTGCGATGGCTTTCTTCTGTTCAGCTGCTGCCGCTGCTGCTGCTGAGGCTGATGCTGATGCTTTTGTCGTTACTGTTTGTTGTCTAATGCGGCACAGTTGGTTGCCAAAAACGTATCCTTAGCAAAAACCACAATGGCACATGCCAAATCGAAGCTGAAAGTCCTTTAGGTTCAAGGACTTTTCAAGTGAAATTTCTATGCTGTTGTGCACATCGTCGCTTCGCTTCGCTCTTCTATTATATTATATATAATTTCATTGCAAATAAAGATAATCTTTGCGCACTTCACTTTTATTCTTGTGGCGGCGCGCAAACTTGGCACAAGCTGCTCAGCCCCTGAAGGACAATCACTTCGCTGTAAAGTTCAAGTACTGAACGATTGATTTTGCCAATTAAATACATATTTTTCATATAAATCATAATCAAGACGTAGCAAATGTTTCGAAGGGCGCAAATTTCTTGAACGATTTGCTACAAATAACTGCAATAATAACTTTTTCACTCATCATTATATGAAACCGATGAAATATGAAGTACTCAGCAGTGGAACGTGCTGAGAATCGCACATTTTCCGAAAGTCATTTTTCACCGCGTGCTCATTCTAAGTAAAATATCATTAACACGCCAACAAGATTTAAATCAAAATCGACATATTAACGCCATTTTGAGGCGACGAATAAAAACCCGACACAAAACATCGACTTGGGCGATAAAAGGACACAGAGGAGCAATTCTCTTTACATAACACATGCACAAAGTGTACACAAGGATAAATGGCGCCACATTGCCAAGAGATGTCGAAGAAAAATCACCGAACAAACAAGCAAAAATTACAGCAAAAACAGAGGCATACAAAAACAAAGCAACCAAAACAGAAACAAGAATGATGTTGACGACGACGGTGACGATGATGATGATGATGATGATGCAGGGGGAAATCGATTAGTGTATGATTTTGGCTGAGGTGCACTGCGTTGAGTTGAGTGGGGCATCAACGCGACGCGAGCGACATTTGCCAAATCGATGTGAACATTTAAAGGACATTAGAGAGCAGCGTGTCTGCGTGCAGAGCTGAAGCCTTAAGTAAGCGTTATGGCAACCATACAAACTCAAACTCAACTGACACATTTGCCGCCAGACAACGTCGTTCATGTCATGTCATTAGCCGAGACACATTAGAGGATACTCTCGCCCCAGCCGCCGCGTTGCAAGGATAATTTAATTAGGCGCACGCTCTATAACAGCGTGTGTGAGCCTTGCAATAATTGGATTTTAGCATAAATAAGTGCCTCACCTTTGTACATCGGAAATTCGCCATCGCTGTGACTGTGGCAGAGCATGATTGGCGAGCGACAATGGCCGCCGCGCTCCACCTTGACGGTGATGCTATTGTGGCCAGTTCTGTTGCCGCTGCTGCCACTCCTGTTATTGCTGTGGCCACCGCCAATGTTTGTGTTGCTGCTGCTGCTGCCGCTGCTATTATTGTTGTTGTTGTTGCTGGCACTCTGGCCGCCCGCGGCCATAGAGGTGGCACGAGGTGCTCCAGCGGAATAGGAGCGTGCCACATGTGTCAAAGTGCGTCGTCTAATAGTTGCTGCCTGCGAACGATGATGATGATGATGCTGTTGCTGTTGTTGCTGCTGCGGATGATGATGTTGCGGTGTCGAGTATTGACAATGATGAGCATTTGTCGTTTGCTGCTGTTGCTGTTGGACGGAACCAGCCGCCGCCGCAGTCGCTGCCTGATATTGATACTGACTGCCCGTGCCACCGAGCGACATATGATGCTGCAACGGCGGATGATGCGCATGGTGTTGCAGTGGCGGATGTGAATGTTGATGCTGCAGCTGCAACGTACGCTGCAAATGAAGATGATGCTGCTGCTGCTGCTGATGTTGTTGGTGTTGCAGTTGATGGTGCTGCTGCTGCTGTTGCATTTGGTGTTGCTGATGATGTTGCTGCAATTGTTGCAGTAGTTCATGTTGCAATTGTTGCTGTTGATGCTGTTGTTGCGCCTCCACGTTTGACATTTGCAACATTTTATTAGGAACATTTGCTGAAGTCGCCGTTGTCGTTGTCACTGTGCCCGCCGCCAGGGTCGTCGTCATCGCTGACGTCGCCGGCTGCTGCTTCTCCCATGGTCCGTTATTGCTCGTTGCGTAATCCAGTTTGGCAACTTTTACTTAGTATTGGCTTTATTCCATAAATTTAGGCCACCATTTCTTTATAATTGGCTACTAATTCCATCACCTTCCGTGCCTTTCGAACTTGCCTAAATTAGCCAACTTGCGTGACTGCTGCGCTTTTCAAGCTTAACGTGTGAAACTTTTCCAATTAAAATGACAAACACATCAATGCTGTCGGTGTGCCACAATTGACTGCTTTCATAACTAGCGAACTCGCGCGCACGAACCAACACTTGAGAGTTGACAGCCAGCCCAAGGACATCAACACAGCACACAATAAACAAACAATTACAACGAAACCGTCGACAATGATCATTGACGCTCGTGCTTCTGATAAGTCTCGTCACGTCGCCAAAATCAGGAGAGAATGAAAACAAAAAGTGAAAAAAAAAAGACCAATAGACACGCACACAACGAAATAATTCCGAAAAGTTTTGACGGAAAACAAGCCTGAACACGTTAAACGGAAACGGAAATTAAAGCATCCGCGACAGCTTATTAACAGCAAAAAACGAAGAAGATGATCACTTTGGCGACTGAGACTTTGATAGTGTGCAATATTTTGGATTCACAAGAACTCACAACACATAAATGTGAAACGCAAGTGCGCCTTTAATATGAAGTGCTTGGCCTGTCTGGCGCAACAACAATTCGTCACTTTTACGCGCACCGTCCGCTGAAGGACTTGACTGAACGTCACAATGACACAACGAACCAACGAATGAACAGCTTAAACAGCTGATGATGATGGCGATGGCGATGCGACGTTGGCTTTGCACACTTTACTCGATGGCACTGCTTTTGATTTTGCTATTCCTTCTCACATTTTCATTTTGTGTTTTATTGTTATTATTTGTATTTTTTTTTTATCCTTCTCTTATTTTTTTTTGATGGCTTGATTTTATGTGTGTCACACATATATGCACGCACACATATAGACGTTTACTAACATACACGTACACATTCACAAGAACACACACACACGCGCGCGCGTACACAGACAACCAGATGATACACTGGCTGGCTGGCTGGCTGACTGGCTGGGCAAAGAGCGATAGAGAGCACGAGAGAGAGCGCAGCGCCTTTGCTTTGTGCTAATCAACAAACAGAAACAATTTCAGTCAGGACCTATTTTGCGCGCACTTCCCTGCTGGCGCACAAAGTACTGCAACGACCACAACGACGACGACCTCGCGTCGGAACAGTTCTTCAAAGACTGATGATTGCGATACGATGTAAATCGAATGGAGAGCTTTGTTATCCAGTGAAAACGAAAGCTTGGGAAGCTGTCAGCCTGACACGACTAATAGGAGAAGGGAAGCAGAGAGGGAGCACAGTGAGCGAATAGTACAAGTAAGAGTGAAATCACCAAAAAAGCACAACATTTGTAGACCTACTCTGCTTTACTTGCTTAGCGTAGGTCTTTCAATTAGAGATGCTGTGGGCGCTTGTAGAAGGAACAGTAGGCGGGGTGGCCGAGTGGGCGTAAGTGAAAGTAAGGAAGGGTAATGAGACGATGGAGAAAAGTTCGGCCAAAGTAATGATAAAGTCGAGTAAGCATATTGCTGCCTCTTAGAATATGTTAGACGTCTTCGTTCGGTTGAAAATTTAATTGTGATTAATTATTCAAAAGATATATTATGCGAAGTGTGTTGCAAACTCTTCGGTGTTTATTTTAAGGGAACGTTGCAATAATTACAAAAAATAAATCATATTTGAGTGGCAATATTTGAAATAAATAAATAACTTGTATTCCAATTTAATTTTCGACAACCAAAAAAAATAGTAAAATTAGTGAATTTATTGCAACAATAACAATAATAACAAATAACAAAAAAAGACTAACTAAACAACCTGCAAAAACAAGCATAGCGCATGTTATTTTATCTTTTAATGGACATTTGATTATGTTGTTGGCCCAACCAAAACAGCTTGAGGCAGGACAGAGCCAGCTGTCAGAGACCAGCACAAGGCTACTGGGTGAATGAACTGACGTCGGTGGTGGTGGCAGAGGCCAACAGCTGATGGTCAACCAGTCTCAGCACCAAAGCACTTACGCCTCCACAAACTGAGCGTCAGTCCAAACTCAACGTACGCTCACATCAAAAAAAGCTCACCGAAAGCTTCGCAAAAGCTCACAGGAAACAGGACCTCCACTTGGACCTACTCGCATGACTTTTGCTGAATTTATTTTTAGCGTCTGGTTTCGACTAAATTTTCCTGTTAGCAACTCAGCGACGATATGTAGAAAACTTGATAAAGCTGTGCAGCGATAAAGCTGTTCGGCTGATAACGCCACCGCAAACGAAAGAAGCGACAGCGAAGAAGAAATTAGAACGATAGCTGGCGATATGATAGTGGTGTGTGATAAGGCAAGTCAGAGGCGAAAGTCGATATCGTAATACAAACATGAAATAGGCGCACAGCAAAATGAGCGCATCGTCAGCGCGAACCAGCGTGGAAATTGCAGAGTAAGCATCCAGAATAAGTTGCGACATACGCCGAAGAAGTCGTTGGGGGTTGGTGGGGGTTGGTTTGCCTTGGCGGGTTTGGTTTAAAGGAATTAGCTCATTCGAACTTTTCGCTTTGTTTTCTTTTTTTTTGTCATTTGGAATGTGTGAGTAAGTAAGCAAATGGATGACTATTGATAGGTGTGTAAATAGAGTGTGTAGGTATGTGTAAGTGCGAGTGGCATTTATTAGCTTTGTCATTTGTTCGCCATTATTCATGTTCATGTAGTTAATGAGCGATAAGTTGATTATATCCGCGTTGCTGATAATGATTTGTTGTTGCCGTAGCGAATTGTTACAGAGACTCTTTTTGTTTTCATTACACGCAATCTTATAGTTTCTTAATTGCTTTAAAGCGAATTTTAAACGCTTACCTAAAGATTCCTGATCGACATCTTGGAATGTGACATTATACAACGGAAAGTCTATGCTCAATTCGGAGCCGGGTGATGTCGGTTCACCACCTGTAAACGAAATGGAGTAAGAAAACACTTAAGAAACTTAAAAAAAATTATAATAATAATTACTAAATTATGATTAACCTAAGGAAATAAGAGTTTCAAACGAAGTTTTTTATGATTTGTAATTTTTATTATTTGCTTCAAGTCTTTCATTTCACTATGCCATATCAATAAAAATAACTAAACCAAGATTTTCCCAAAATAAATGTTCGCCTTAAAACTACTTAAGATTTTGTCCATCTTAATAAAGAACAAAACATAAAAATAAGTAAAACAGTGTCTTAGACTATTAGTTCAATCGACTATCACACCTGTTGCCATAACGAATTTAAAATATCAAAACTAGTTTCGCATGCGATGCTTGCTATTCCTGCTGTAATAATTCAAATGTCGGTTCACATTCGCGACTATGTTCAACTGATTCTTATTCAAATGCCGAAAGATTTCGTCGTAGAGCTCCGCCGGCAGGCCCAATAACGTCGGATAGATATGCGCATCGAGCAGCGCCAACTGCTGAGCGCGCAAAGGTTGGAAAATCTTATCACGTAATTGCATGGACAACTCGTCCAACTTGCGAAATCGATGAAAGATCGGTTTTTGTTTGGCCTGCGTGTTCAACACGTAACGTCCAATTGGCAGACAAACGCTGAAGCCGCGCTCCGTTGTGGGCGGCGATGGACTGAGTGTGACAATGAGCAGATCACCGGAGATGATGGCCATGAGGCGAGACTGCAACAAATGAGATTCAGCCGCTTTTGCTTCTGCTGCTAAATTTGCTGCTTTCGTTGTTGTTGCCTTTGTAATGTTATGACGGCCCACTTCCAAGATGCTATGTAACTGCATGCGAAAAACACTTTCGTCAAACTCGAATCTGTAGTCCGCCGGCTCCTGGGACAACAAGCGCACATTCTGCAAGTGAAAGTAACTAATGATTGGCACGGGTTGCAGTTGGTCTTCTAGTGCCTCATAGTCGCGTTCCGTAGCATAACCACTCTCGAGCGCCACAATGTAGACGAGCAGAAAAAGCAATTCCGCTTGGGTCAGCTTTCGTTGTTCATAGTGCTGCAGCAGTTGGCGCACATGTACTGGCACACACTCCACTGTTGCGTACTCCAGCAACAGGCAACTGTCCTGACTCAGTATGACGCAGGAACCGCTTGCCGGCGGCGTGTTAAAGCCGTCACGCTTGGATTTCTTCACGGCTGCAATGGACAAAGAGGAAGAGATAGTAGAAGCAGACTGTTTGTTGCCTGATGGTTGTGGTTGTGGTTGTTGGGTGTATTGGTGCGTTTGTGTGATTTAATTGTTTTGGTTATTGTTTACGGGCAAAGTCAAACAGTTGGAAGATCAAATTGGTGTCGTTACTAACAAATTAAACGCAAATTCAAATTGGCGACAAGTCAAACAAGACCAACATGCGTGCTTGATGTCGTTAAACGAAAGTTAAATGCATGCTGCGTGATTAGCTATAAATGAATCAGCAATATTTAACACATACGTTTTATTTACATAAATAAAAATACATTATAGAAAAAAAAAACAAATGCAAATTAGAAACGATTTCGTTTATGCTGCGGGATGATTACAACTTGTATAAATTATAGTACAATATGATTGATACACAAAAGTAGTGAGCAGGAACAACAAAAATAACCAAATTCAAAATATATATAAAAGTATTGTAAGATATTGAGGTATTAGAACATACATACATATTTTGCAAACTTAAATCAACTAACTAAGCTGCCGCCAACGCAGATGACGCGGCCTACTAACACTCACCCTGCGATCCGCCGCCGCTTTGCTGCGTCTCTTTCTCCTGACTTTCATCCACACTTGGACGACTGGAGCCAGTGTTGTCTTCGCTGCCACTGGAGTTCGTCAATATAGAAGTTGGCGTATTAGACATGGCTAAAAACACTTGTTTTATTTATTTTCCAATTTTTATGACATCTCTTTCATTGATTGGATGTTTGAATCAAATAGACTACACCACTCACAAGCACACACAATGCACACCACTCACACAAACTTAATCTTGATTTTGGCACTATTTTATAAGAATTATTAAACGGCTTAATATTTATTTTATTAATATTTAAACAACAAATATTAAAAAACAAAAAACGCGTAAAAATTTAAAGAAAAACGAGAAAACAAAAATTCGCGAATGAATCAGCTGAACAGTAGTATGTTACTAACAGTCGGTATTTCTGTTATTGACAGAGGCGAGAAAGAGATGGCATTCGAAAAAGACTGACCAAATGTAGGCTAACAGACTCTGTTAAGCTGACTCTCCAATGACTCTAACATGAAACCGAGAAAATCAACAAAAATTCGCGAATGAATCAGCTCTGCTCGGCACGGCAGAGAGAAAGTGATAAACGCAAGCGGAAGAAGAAATGATGGCTGCGCACAAATTGCCACCGAAAGTAGAGCGACATAAGCTAAACCTATACTGCAGTGTCGTTTCATAATAGAGTCATTTTGTACTGCTTCTTCTTATTCGTCTATGCGTTTGCACTTCTCATGACTTCACGCCTATTTACTTAGGCTATTGCTAGACGAGATGACATTTTCAACTAAGATATCTCAGAAACTACTGGACCGATCTTGTTGAAATTTAACTAAGATATTCTTAGGAATCCAATCTATCATGTACGAAGGGGATTGAGGATCCCCTTCGAAAGTTATACACTTTTAAACCTCAATAAATCAAGAAAAAAAAGTTTAGTCGTTCACAAGTTTGAAAAACAGTAATTTCGTGTTTTTTACAACTCCGTCAAATGCAAGAAATTGGAGGGTGATACGACTTTATGTCTACTATTTTCGGAATCAGCACACCGAAATACATAGGAATTAGTTGCAATTATTCAAAAAGTTTTTACAAACGCTATTTTTGTCGGCCTGTGTAATTAACATACAACAAAATTAAGTCGTGTGGAATACCCATAACAATAAACAGCACAGGGTTAATGAATGTAAACAAATCGGTGCACGGCATGAAAATGGAAATTGTAACTACGGATGAAGATTATTTGGTTGCACAAGCCAAAAGTCTGCGGAAAAAAGATCCTTGTGCTGCTAAAGCGTGGATAATCACCGCAAAGACACTCTTTCCAAATGCATTCAATGTGCAATTTGAAGCATACAAGCTGGAAAAGGAGGCAAAGAATTATGAAGAGGCCGCAAAATGTTTCGGCTTAATGTAAGTATGGTAAAGTTTTTTAATTACAAAGCATCGCTATTATCTCAATCTCCTCAGCACTTTCAACTTCCAAAATCAGAATTCTGAACTGTGGCAGGAAGTTAACGCATTGACAAATGCTTTACGGAATTCGGAGCAGGAATCAACGCCCGAGCAGGATTTCTATGTTAAAATGTTTAAGCATGTGGCACCAGAAGTCCAGCACAAGATACTAATGCACACCGTGAACCACTCGGAAAGTAGCTTGGACCAATGCAAACTACTGTTGCTTATGTTAAATAAATTTCCACATGCAGCAACTACTCATGCGGTAAGCAGTTCAATGAAATATTGTTCTAATTGTTTTAGTTATATACTTCAACACTACAGCCCCGCCTGCTTGAAATGCTAGTGGAACATATGAAAGATGATCCGTACACTTATCAGAAATTGTTAGTTGAAGAAGCACTGCCGCTGATACATCACAAAACACCAGATATGCCACCGGTACTCGCCTGTCGCCTTTACACAATATCACTCAAGTATTATTTACGTCAAATAATCGAAGATGAAACAAAGTGCGACAATAGCAATTTATGGAAGCAAATATTTAAAATACTTATGCTCTGTGGTAAAATGCAGCGTTGGGAAACATTTTTGCCGTTCAACAAGTCATGGGGTCAAAATATCTACTGGGAAAAGCTTGTCGAGATTATATCAGCCAGCCCCGCAGGCAGCACGCAGGTGCTCTTCTATGCCACGACGCTATTTATATATTCACTCCATGGCTATATCAAGAATTGTAGTATACGAATTGATGATACGGATGTCAGTCATGTACTTGTGGAAGGCTTCACCGAATGGAAGGTAGAGACCACGGATGCGCCAAGCATGGAGCCACCAAAGTTCTCATTGACTACACCCGTCAGCCAAGAATTGTCCAAAGCATTTCTGCACGCGGCTCAATGTTGGCAGTTGCTGAATACAGAGCAGTTTCAGCGTGATTTTAGTAATCTCATGCTCGCTTTACCTCTTGCGCCGTGGATTTCTAGATTTCTATTTGATTTAGCCATATATTTTGGTCATCGTGATGAGGCAAAGAAACTGATGTCAGAAATGAGCGCACAAAATTCGCTAGTGCAGAGTCTGCAAATCCTAAGTTTAAATCTTTTACAAGGAACTTTGACAGTAAGTATACTTTATCTCCACTTCCAAACTAAAACTGACATTTTTTATTTTCGCACTGAAGCTACATGGGTTCCAGTGCATATTGAAAATTCTTGCTGAGTTACCTACCACTCAGGGACAATTTCTGGAAGATTTGACGCTTAAAGTGCAGCGACATATGATTTTCATTCCACTAACGCAGCGTGCTTTGGTACAATACTGCACTAGATCTATCATAAATACACTAAGCGTGAGTGTCCAACATATTTCTTTTTGCTTTTGTAAACCATTTTTTTCTATACCATCTAGCGCAAATTGTATGAACCGAACTGTGTCGATCACATATTGGGTGACTTATTGGTGCTCCTGCAGCTTGACTATCCACGTGAAACACTTATGGCGGAACAGATCTTTGGCCTTATCAATTCCCGCCGTGCTTTCACTTACCGATTACTGAGCACATACATTGTGACAATTGATTTTATTGAAGAACTCGCCTACATTTGGCATAAAAACAACGAAGACTGTTCCTTTGACTTTGCGCCGTCATCGTCGCCTACAAATAGTGTCTGTGGCGGTTCCAACAGTAATTCGAGACGTATAGGCACGCGCGGTGCTGACAAAGGAGTACGAGATGATTTTCGAGCCGTCATTAAACAACAAGTTACACGTGCTAATGAAAATATTACAACGCTTATAGCAAATTTCATTAGTCAAGAACATTTGACTCTCGCACAAAACATTTTTGGAACAACCACAGAAGTAGTCATTTTAAAATAACGCATAGTGTGTATCTTTGGTTTAATTTCAAGTAGCCTCTACGATATGTTCACAGTTGTAAAACATTAAATTTTATCACAAACATAAAATGTAAATCTATAGTATATGAAATGCAATTATTGCGCTTTGATTTTTACCTCCTCCATAACGAGTGGTTGATCTTCGTTGGTCATCTCTAGCGGTAAATCTATACCAAAATCGTGTTTCATATACGAAATGAAAATGTTGTATACCGCCGTGCAGACGTTAACAAATGCCACTCGATATTTGATGTCGACGTAGCGAAAATTTACATATTGAGCCGCGGGCCATGTCATCCAATCTAATAGGTAAATATAAGGAAACTTCTGTTTCAATTCACGGTTTGTGCACTCCAAATTTTGGTTTTCAAGAAAGCATATTGAGTAGAAGAATATCACAATGCAAAGTGGTGACATTACAAATTGATCGATGAGAATTTTTTTTATTGTAGCTTGGAATGTGCGCTGTGGCATCGCAGTTTCCATCCAATTGTAGACCCAATGATGTAACGGCCCTTGTAAAGCACCTGCAACAAACATGCGCCAAATCCTTGGATAATCGAAGCCACTTTCGGATCGCAGCCCTCGTCGGTATTCATATTCTTGGGCTATTGCATCACCAACGACCATCAGCACACCGGAACCGATGACATTTGTTGCAAACAGGTACTTGCCAAACATTTTGTCCCACATATGTTTGCCAATTCGAACCAACCAAACATCTGCTGAAGTAGCACCTTTCTCATGAATCCAACGCCTTGCTCCTGGCATTGCAGGATAAATCCCCAAGTCAAGGCGCCGTTTGCCAAAATGGGTGCGGAATTCGACAAATGAAATTCTCATACGTTTCGTTGGCTGCGCTAATGTTCTTAGCATCATTTTGCACGTGATGCGGCAATTTGTAACAGCAAACATATCGTCCCGGGCGGTGGCGCTCTGCGGATTATTTGTGTAGGTTTTGTTAATTTTCGTTTTTTGACAGATTGTTATCACAACTTGGCTGGCTATTCAAATGCCAAACCACAGGGCTACACACAGCGTTGTTATGGTGGCGCCAAATATATTTTCAATACATTGAATTTGAATACAAATTTGAAAAGTATTGAAAAAAAACCAAAAATAATACAGTTCACAAAAAAAAAAAAAAATAAGAGTCACAAACGGCTCCTGTGATTGAAATCAGTTCGCTTGATTTAAGTGGTTAAATGAGATATTCTTACATTGGATTTACATTGGAACCGCAACTCTGGCGCAAGCAAAATTGTCGTTGGCCCTGGCTGTATCGATAAACAATTCGAAACGTCTTGATTCACATCCATCGGACTCGGAATCCGAGATCGACATTGACAGCATTTCGCAGTTAAACGTTGTGAATGGTTTTGATAAGGCCCTGGAGGCTGAGAAAATCGTGTGGGCAACTAATTGCTATATTCAAATTGAATTACAATCGCTCGACATTGACATGAATCAAACAAAAAACTGAAGGAACGCTCGGTATGCGTGAACAAGCGATTTGGTTCTTGTTGGTTTTTAAATACAAAAAAAATGTAGTTTTATGACAGCCCTTATAGAGCGCCGGAGTAACGAACCCCTGGCACTCGCTTTGAATGATACAATTCTTCTTCTTCTCATGTATTGTCTCTTCTTCTTGAAATTTAAGAAGCGTTTCAAACGTGACGTCACGACACGGCGGTACTTTCTCTCGTTTTGTCATTTATTTTGATCAAGTCATTCGTACGTGTTGATTTATTTTTAGCCGAAAAATAAATTCTTCGCTGCCGACATTTACAACTTGAAAAAGCAGATTTTCTAGTTCCAAAAAAAGCAATAAATATAAAATTCACGTTCTGAGTATATTTTAAGGTTAGGCGCGCGTTTGGCGGTTAGCAGTTGGGATATTTAAGTGCGAAAATTAGATATTTAGAATTTTTATATGAAAACGTTTTTAAATATTGTGCAATAGTGAGGTCAAAAAGCCACTAAAACGCCTGATCGAAACGTAATAGCCGACGTCAAAAGTAAACCCCCCGCGTTTTCAACTCCTTAAATAGTCGGAAAACTGGCGCCTAAAGTAATGCAATGAACCTGCTTTTAGTTTTTATCATTATATTCGCGGTGCGATTGGCTTCGGTATTCGTTGTAAAAACATACTACGTTCCGGATGAATACTGGCAGAGTCTTGAGGTGGCGCATAAATTAGCCTTCGGGTACGTATAAAAATATGTAATAAAATCGGAATTAGTTATTTTGATTTGTCTCATACGCATAGCTATGGCTACCTCACATGGGAATGGGTACAGGGCATTCGCAGCTATATTTACCCCGCACTCATTGCCGGTGTATACAAGTTGCTGGCGCTATTGAGTTTGGATAGCGCTCAGTTGCTTATCCTGCTTCCTCGCATTTTGCAAGCAACATTAACGGCATATTCCGATTATCGCTTTTATATCTGGACCGGCAAGCGCAAATGGGCACTGTTTCTCATACTCGTGCCATGGTTTTGGTTCTACACAGGCTCCCGCACCCTGGCAAATACATTGGAGACGTCCCTAACTACCATTGCGCTCAGCTACTTCCCCTGGTACGGCGAAAGTACCGTTTACTTATGGCCAGCCGCAATTTGTTGCTTCTTGCGGCCAACTGCCGCTGTTATATGGCTGCCGTTAAGTTTGTACCATTTGCGAAAAAGTCAATTGTCAGTCACGAGCTTGATATTGAAACGTTATTTGTTGATTGGGTAAGCTATTAAATATATAATTAAGTTACAAAGGGCTGTACTATTTAAATTTTACTTAATCTAGTCTACTTGTTGCCGCCATTGGCGTGGGAGTCGACACCTATTTGCATGGCAAACTGATCGTAACGCCCTACGAGTTCCTCAAATACAACATTATACACAATATCGGCAGCTTTTATGGTTCGCATCCGTGGTATTGGTACTTCATTATTGGATTACCCCTTGTGCTTGGCATCAATACGTTACCCTTTCTCTTCGGTGTTATGGAAACTATGCGCAAAAGGGATCGCTATCCAATTCGCAAGCAACTCTTGATTACCATATTACTCACGCTGATCGTACTAAGTACAATAGAACACAAAGAGTTCCGCTTTGTAGTATCGCTTCTGCCGCTCTGTTTGTACATAACGGCAGATACATTGACGCATTTGAGCTATAGTGCTTCCCGGTATGTTTAACCTTTGTGTTCCCTTAATGATATGTAAGCTAAACTAAATTTAATTGTAGATTTAAACTTTCGCTTATTGCCGCCGTTATCATCCTTGGAAATGTTTTGCCGGCTTGGTATTTGAGCACTGTGCACCAAAAGGGTCCCATTGAACTGATGCCCAAACTGCAGGATATTGCACAGAATTATCGGGACGAGCGCGAACACCGTGCAAACATTCTCTTCCTTATGCCCTGCCACTCAACGCCATACTATAGGTTGGAAACATCATCATATCACAATTTGATTATTAGTACAATTGATCGTTTATCTATTGCAGCCACGTACACGAGAATGTAACCATGAGATTTCTCACTTGTGAACCAAATCTAACTGATCTAAAAAACTATAAAGACGAAGCCGACCAATTTTTCGATTCACCAGTACACTGGCTGCGATCACACATACCAGCGCATCCACGGACTGCCATGCCCAGTCATATCGTGCTTTTTGACTCGTTGGCGGAAAAAATCAACGAGTTCCTAGTGAACTATAAACTTCTGCATAGCATTGAAAATGCGGAGGTAAACAAAAATGTCAACCCCCAATTGATTCTTGACGAATGGTTAATAGCCTTCCGTCAGAAGAAACTTAATATCGAATCTCTCTTGCAGTATGTGCAAGCAAGAACTGGAAAGCAGATTCTTGTCTATCAACGTCTGCGTGCCGGTGAAGAGAACACCTACAATCGTCAAGAATTCCAGGTGCCAACGGAACCGGATCCAGGGAATATCGCAAGCGCCGATGATATCTACGATGCAGGATACGAGTCCTCGCAAAATGTGTTCAATTAGAGAAGTAATAAGCTCTGATCAGCTTAGAATAGAGGCAAAATGAGAAAATGACAAAGACTTGCCCACAAGTTTGACAAATCTAACCCTCCGTATAGTCTGATATTCATATTGAACAAATTGATGTTAAATGTTTGGCCTTTGTGAAATTTTGTAAAGAGTATCAGTTGTAATATTTAAGACAATAACGTATCTTTGAATATACTCCCTTAATACTAAATTATGTTTCAGATGTCACTTAGGCTAAGTTGAAAGTCCCAAACTACCTCCAAACAGTTTGTATTTAGAAAAACATTTTCCGTAAAACTACAATAATATGACTTCTTTTTTTTAAATGTAAATGGTTTTTTAGTATTAGTTTCAGAGGGACGAGTTAACTCGAGTAGATTGAGTCTGACAACATTCTATGTTTTGAGATTAATTTTTCACAACATCGAACATAATCTTTCCCAATTCCATTCTTTTCAGTTATTTCAAAAAATCACATTCGGGTGATTAAAGAGAATCCTATTCAACAATCGGTGAAATCTTAACTCTATTGTGACTAAGGGGTCGTCCATAAATTACATGAGATAAAATTAGGGGAGGGGGTTCAGAAAAGCTCACCTAGGGGGATTCATCGGACATCTCATGTGTTTTTTTAGTTCACTAGTCTCACTAAATCTCATCAAGAGGGGGGAGGGGTCTAAATTTCTAGAAAAATACCTTACGTAATTAATGGACGTCCTCTGATCCTTCTCTCTGAGATTTTACTTAAAATTTGGAAAAAAAACGTGATTTCGATGATCCCCAATGCTGAGATTTTGGTCGACACTCTTCCCTGATTTTATCTCACATAATTTTTGGACGTCCCCTTTATATTTATTTCATACCCGGTCAATTTCGCCCTAAAAATTGCCATCTGTGTTTGACTTAGGTTGGCAGCACTACTGTCACTTGCACTTCAAAAGAGCAAGTGAGTGTCGGCAAAGATCTGGCAGCAAATTACGAGTTAATCGGTAAACCAATTTGAAATTTCCAGTAGATAAAACGAACGAAACGCGAATCGAATAAAAATGGCTGCTTCTATGAGGGCTTTGCTCAAAGTGAGAGGTGAGTCTTTGGGCCATATGGAACACTGACAAGTTTTCGTCAGGTGAACAATTATATAACTGTGAAAATCTACAAATAAACCGTCGATAAGGAGAGCAAGCGGAAGACTGCCAAATTGCATTTAACAAGAAAAAAAGAAGATCTGTTACTAATTTATACGAATACAAATGACATTGGTCAAGGAACACACTAAGAGGTGGGGTGAGCTCGAGTAAGTGTTCAAGGTTCGCATGTGACCTAGAACCAGAGAATGAGCTGTCGAGATAGCGAAGAGAGTTCAAAGCAAATCAGAGAAGCCAATTTGGCAAAAACATATGCGAAATAAGAAAATTATGAAAGCAAACAAATTGCTGTTTTGCAATAACGAGTGAGCGTGATAATTAATATTTTACTTATCCATATGTTTTCTACTCCTAACTTACTTCTTTTGAACTCTTCTTCAATTTGTAGATGGACTTACTGCAGGTGTGCGCCACAGCTCACAGTATAGCAAGACGCGTGTCAATCTCAAACTGAACGCGGATTCGCGTGTCATCTGCCAGGGCTTTACCGGCAAGCAGGGTACCTTCCACAGTCAACAGGCAATCGAGTATGGCACAAAAGTGGTCGGTGGCATTTCGCCCAAGAAGGGCGGCAGCACGCATTTGGGTTTGCCTGTGTTCGCCAGCGTTGCGGAAGCCAAAAAAGCCGTGGATCCCCATGCTACGGTCATCTATGTGCCACCACCTGGTGCCGCAGCGGCAATCATTGAAGCTCTTGAAGCTGAAATTCCATTAATCGTGGCCATCACCGAGGGCGTGCCACAGCATGACATGGTGCGTGTTAAGCACGCATTACTCGCCCAAAGCAAGTCACGCCTCGTTGGACCCAATTGTCCCGGCATTATTGCTCCCGAACAAGTGAGTGAAGTAAACATGCGATTGATAGATAGTTGATAGCCAGTCAATGATTACGCTCTGATATGTTTGTTGACGTAGATTATTGAGGCCCGCTTTCATTAGTGTTTTGATAAGCCGGCTCGACTATAAACGACTGCATTTGTAAATGGGTTCAAAGTTCAAACAGTGTTATCTGCCGTTGTAACTTTAAGCGATTGGCGATCATTGTCGTTCAATTAAATTTTATAATTTTCTAGCAATTTATGTTAATGCAGATTATTCTATATTTTTCAACTTATTGTTAAAATTTTTTTCGTTTTCTTTCATGGTGTGCAGTGCAAGATCGGCATTATGCCCGGTCACATTCATAAGCGCGGCAAAATCGGCGTCGTGTCAAGGTCAGGCACATTGACTTACGAAGCTGTGCATCAAACCACCGAAGTCGGCTTGGGACAAACGCTCTGCGTTGGCATTGGTGGTGATCCATTCAATGGAACAGACTTTATCGATTGTCTTGAGGTTTTCCTGAAGGATCCTGACACAAAAGGCATCATTCTCATTGGTGAAATTGGTGGCGTTGCTGAGGAGCAAGCGGCCGATTATTTAACTCAATACAATTCGGTAAGATCGAATCTTACATTTTTAAAATAATTAAATATCTTACAATTTTTGTATTTTTTCTTAAAGGGCATCAAAGCCAAGCCCGTCGTTTCATTCATTGCTGGCATTTCAGCACCCCCCGGCCGTAGAATGGGTCACGCTGGTGCAATCATCTCCGGTGGCAAGGGTGGTGCCAATGACAAAATCAAGGCGCTCGAAAAGGCAAACGTTATTGTGACAAGGAGTCCAGCACAAATGGGCAATGAGTTGTTGAAGGAAATGAAGCGTCTGGAATTAGTTTAGATATTGAATATCTATGAACAGGTTGGGCGAGAAGTTGTAGATCGAAAAAGATGCGTCTACGTTTGACAGTAGGCGGGCGGGTCAAAGTTTAAAACTCATTGAAATTGTACTAATTAAGTAAAAAGTGTCTAAAATGAATAATACTAATAAATTATTCAAAACTAGAAAAACAAAACAAACAAAAAACTCCAATTTTAAACTATATTTTAAAATATTCCAACAAGAAAACACGCAAACTGCCGTTCAACAAGAAAAAAAAATAACACAAGAATCCAGAAAAAAGAAACAATGTCCACCGGCGAATTTTTCGCTTGCCAATAGGAGGATGTATACCGTATTGTTGTTGTTATTACGATTTATTCGAATATTGGACACAAGAGGAAATTGATCATTAAATTCTACGAAAAATAAATTATTACATAAATTTAAAATATATATTACAATAAAAAAGAAACAAGAATATGCACATAAAAGTTCCAACTGAAAGTAATAAATGCACCGCAAAATTGAAGATTGTTCATTTTTCTTCGTTTGGCAGTTAAATTTTGTAAAAAATTGTTTTGCCAGGTCAAAGTATATTTATGTAATGAAAGCATGTTAACAAATAAACAAATGAGATTTATTTAAAACAGTTTAAGAATGCTTTGTATCTAATTAAAGACAGCAGCGTTTTGGTAAAAGGAAGATACATTTATTTACATAAATGAATTAGTGGCTCTTTTTACCACGACAAATTTACACAGCAACTCTCAAGTCTAACTCTCTGCAAGACCAACTGACGAAGAGGCATAACCGCTGGAAGGTGCTAGTAAGCAAAGTAACTTAAAAGCCAGTTTGGGGGAGCAGCGACTGTAAACAGTAATCAACGCTCAGTGAAAGAGAGTGTTAGATTATGCATTCTCAGCTATAAAGCTGAGTACGCTCAAAAAATATGTTAGCTTAGTCACAAACACGTATCTTAACTTGGCTTAAACTATTTGGCTTGGCCTCAGTTGACTTTGGTACTTCATCGGCGCAAGTTGGTCTCGAAACAAAGTGCGGTACGTGATTGTTTTCTGTTTTTGCTTTAACTGTTTGACGGAACGTATTTGGCTTTACCTGCCTTCAGTGTATATGAATACATAAGTGTATGTTTTTATGTATGTGGTGTACACATATTTATGTTTTGCCTGCTGCACCCACGGTTAAAAACATGTGTACGATGATCGCATTCGGAGAATTTCGTTAAAAGAAAAATGATATGTAGCGTGTTGTGCAACAGCACCATTTACGATCTTGTCTGTTTAAAATGGAAATACAAATTATTATTGAATCATATTCCAAACGAAAGCAATTGTTTTACTCAGTTGATTGCACTATAGTATGTGACCCTGAAATGTGTTGAAAACAAAAGTGATGACAACAATTAGCAACATTTTTTGCCTTGCGTTTTAAGTTGAATTTTGATAATTGTAGAAGCAAAGCTGTTGCCCAAAAGCCAACTTGAGAGCGAACGATTGCACCGCACACATGCTTACATACATATGTACATACAAACATGTATGTATGTATGTACAAGTTTTGAACAACTCAGCCATGTATGAACATACTTAGTATCATTAGCAAAAATGTTGTTGTATAATGTTAGAGTTCTGCGTAATTTGATCAGCAGGGCTATTTCGCTTAAAAATTATTTGGTCTATAAAAGAAGAAGAAAAGAATCATTTAGTCAGAACGCCGTATGTGGTGTATAGTATTAGACAACATAGAGCATAAGACTGATCGGAAGCTGATCTTCTTAGCACAGTGGTACACTACTAAGAAGATCGGACATTACCTATGTATTTACTGTTAGTAAAAGTAACTCCCGATGTAAGATTCTCTAAGTTACATATAACCGGTCCATCCTGTGCTGTGTGCACACCAGTTGAATGCATCTTGTTGAGCCGTTGGACGAGCGCAGCTTTTGTTGATTGCTTATGACGATGTCGTAAAAAAAAAACAAATGTTCATATTTGAAAAACCGGTTTATACAACTCTTTTTTGGGTACTTACCCACGCAAAAGATTACGCGAACAACTAACATCGCAGTGGGAGTCAAAGACAGACAAATAGTGAGATAGAGAGGGAGAGAAACTTTCGTCAACAATTGTTTTGTGGAATTTGGAGTTATCCGGTCGGGCAAACATGAATTTACTTCAATTAAATATTTTCATTTTTGTTTAAGAAATTGATTTAATTATTTATACTCTTTATTTTAGTATGTACAACTTTGCGGAAGCCATGCGTGACGACTAAGCGATTTTAAAGCCAATCAACCTGACTGAGTTATCAACCTTGAATCTCATAACCAGCTTAGAAACGCCCAAACATAGCTCCCAAAATGCCGCGCAAGCTGCTCAAATTTCTTATAATTTTCGACAATACGTCATTACTTTATTTTCCGGGTCAATTTCTATCGGGACGAGTACTCATTGAGCTGCAGGATGAGACGCCAGCCCTGGGCTTGCATTTCCATGTAGTGGGCGAAGGCGTTGTGCGTGCCGGCAGTGGACGCCAAGAACGTACATACGACAAAGAAAACTATATAGATTTTCGTATGCGTTTGTTGGGCGACATAGATCAGGGACCGTCTGTGCTCTCGCCGGGCATACACAGTTTTCCGTTTAAACTCGGCTTGCCTGTAGGCTTGCCGTCGACATTTCTGGGGCGTTACGGTTGGATACAGTACTACTGTAAGGCTGCATTACGCGAACCCAATGGCCTGATACACAAGAATCACCAGGTGTTCATTGTCATGAATCCAATTGATTTAAATCTGGAAAAGCCAATATTGGCGGTGAGTAAATTAGGCTTTCAAACCATATGACATTTTGAACCGCAAACTTATGATTTTTAACACAGCAACCCTTCACATGCGAGGTGGAGCACAAACTAGGCGTCGCCTGCGTGGGCGGTGGTCAGGTTAAGTGTCGTGTGGCGTTGGATCGTGGCGGTTATGTGCCGGGGGAAAATATACTCGTCACTGCATATATATCCAATCATAGTAATGTTACCATTAAACGCACAAAGGCGTCCCTAACAGAGGTAAGCAGTTCATTCGCCAAGACAGTGGGAATTAATTTCATGTTTTATTCTTCAGACGATTGAGTACTTGGCGCGTGGCAAGGTCGTACAGACAGAGAAACGTGCACTGGCTGTACTTGTACGTGGTAAAATACGCCCCGGTGGCAAGGATGAATGGCACAATGATAGTCTCTATGTACCGCCGCTGCCACCTACAAATCTTCATGGCTGTCATTTAATTAAAATCGCGTATGATGTGTTCTTTGTGATTGAGCCCAAGTCCATGGAAAAGGAGATTAAATTGCAATTGCCCATTGTCTTGGCCACATATCCATTCCGCAACAACAGTAATGATGTTTCGAATACATGGCCCGAATCGGTGCTAAAGCCAGACACACATTATCCGTCCACATTGCCCATATTCCGACCGTGGCTGCATGAGAAGCCCGAATCGTGAGTGATTTATGCGCGAGTTGAGTTGAATTTGTTAATAAAGCGAAGCAATATCAGCCATAATAATTGTACTTTCTTAATTATTTTCTTATGTATGTATATTTCTCGTTTCTGAAATTAAAATTTTTGTGTTAACTTAAAAGTTATGATTTTTGTTAATACACCCAGACGTGCAAGCCTTGGCGTGTGCGCCTATGCCTTAGTAATACTTTGTTCGATGTCATTCACTACAGCAAATACATCAAGCTGCCCACGAAGCCACAAAGGAATAATTCCTATATCCACTGCTTCACAAAATTTCCGAATTTCCATTGCAACTCCTGCAGCAGGTCCGCAAACCGCAAACGCTGCAAAAGCGGCAGCTCCTTATGCTACATGCGACGTGTGCTACTCGAACGCTGAATGACGCAGCCCTTGAACGAATTCATGCGCACGTCAATTTCGCCATCTTCCAGCTAAAAAAGGTAACCATATGGCATATAATAAACTCGCAATATTAAGGACTGGATTACAAATCACTATTATTCACCTCATCGAAGGCGTAAATGTCCTGGTAGCACGATGGCGAAATGCAACGTCGCACACAATTCTGCTTGGCCACGCCTTCTAATGGAAAGCAAAGTGTTTGCTGCTGGCAGGTCACTTCAAACTCATGATAAGCGATTTCCTAAGAAAATGTTAAATAAAAAGTCTCATTTGTTATGAAAAATCAATAAGGCCACTTACATTTTTGCTCGTATCCTTGTATGCATACTCCGGAAAGTGAAATGTCGCTACCTTCGGCAAAGGCTTGCCATTCACACCTTTATCCTCTAGTTGTGAGTTGGCCGCATTGATAGTCTTTATTATTCCAATTATAAACAAAAATTTGGCACCTAAACAAGCAGCTACCATATTGATAATTCGTACAATGTTTTTTCTGTTATGTGAACCTAACCTCAAAACTGCTATTGTTGGTGGTGAATTTCGTTCTTTGGGGGTTGAGTTGCACAAAAGGTTGTGAATAAAGAACATACGTCAGGGTGTAAACAAATATATTTGTTATTAACAAAGTTGGAAGACTATGTATGAGACACTAATTTTATCACTAATAAAAACAGCCATAACCACATTTACAATAAAAACTAAATTTTTAAATGTCTATCAAAGAACGTTAAAGTTCCTTCTTACGTAGATACTCGCGCGATTGCTCTACCTATAAAAATAAACAAATTACATTATGACACATATCGTGCATTTGGCTTACTTACCGTTACAAACCAAAAGGATCCTGGCTTGAAGACTTGCCTGTAAATTAAGCCAATTTTGGAGCGTGGCGCAATTGCTAAAAACAATTAAATAAACATTACTTTGGTCGACAAAAAACGCTTTACCACTTACCGTGCATATGAAGATGATTGACTGTTATAAACGGTGGCAAATGGAAACCGAAAAGCGCATCAGTAGTATTAATATCTTTGGATTCGTAAAAATCCCTTAGTGCTTCGCTCATGCGTTGTACTGCAAGTCGAAAAATAGATTAATAATTCGATAAGATTTAAATAAACACCTTACCCATTCCTTCGTGTGATTTATTAAGCACCTTCAGACTGTCATAGTGTACCTTTGGCACTGCCAGATAGTGATGGTCCGACGCCGGTTTGATGTCTTTAAAGATAACAAACTCATCCGTTTCAACTTCTAATTTAGTTTCAGGAACTCTGCCGTTGGCGATATCACAAAAAATGCATTTTTTATTCGATGACATGTTTTCAACTGAATCTTTTCGACTAATTATTCCGCTGTAGAGAACGAGCGCAAATACACTTAACGTAACGGCCAGAAAAACTAAAAACTTTCTAGCTCTCTTTTCATTGCTCAAATTATTCGAGAAAAACTGTTGATAAGACGGAATCGTTGCCATTATGTTCTCACTTGCTCGCAAGTGTCGAACAAGACAAAAAAAGAAAATAATAATAATAATCAAATCAGCTGTAGCAAAATAACAGGAAACGTCATCAAATTTCAAATGGCAACCGTAAGTACAGGGCGATTCAACTAATTTATATTCCCAATCGTTCCAATTACAATGCAACACTATAAAACTTTTGTTTTTTTTAAATATGGAGTGCTTATCTCAAACCGTATGTGTATTACAAAAAACATACTTATGTCATAATAATGAGCTCGAATATATTGATCAACGAGATTATAAGAACCACCCTGTATGTTGCTAATCGAACGTTACAAACTTAAAGCAACGATTGACTTATTCAAAACGCTTCGTCTAACTAAATTGAAAGATAACGCCGCCGGGTAAGGTGTCCCAGTTTTATTTTTACTGATATTGTGTGAAGCAAACAAATAGTCTCAACGATAATTCGAGCAAGTAATTCCAATAAGAACAGAATGCGTTTTTTATATCAATTTAGTTGCGCAGTTGGCGTCCAACGAGTGGTTTGAAAATTAAGCGTGCGCTAGTCTTATCACTTACTGGATTCGTTTGAACAAGTGTTTAACTACTGGTGAGTTAGAAAGGTGATAACGACTCGCAACACATAGAATCTCATAAAATATTGGCAACTTTGAAAGTTATAAAATTTTGTGATTAAATTAGTAAATGCATTTGAATTTATTTTATTGGCGCCTTTCAGTTCTTCACAACTGTTTACTTTGGCAACTCTTGGCAAACACAGCTGTTTTCAGTGCTTTTTAGCGCACAGTGGTGAAATATCAATAATTAAATGAAGGATTCTTGTTTTCATTATGAATTCTAATTGAGGTAGCTTGTTACTGCTTTTCACTTATGTTTTGTTATTAACAATTTTGACCAACTGTGCTTCAGTTAATTGCATCTTTGTTCTCTCTCGTTCAATGTGACCTTTCTCTGGCTCTCTCTGCCGCAGATGCGCATTTCTTTTTAGTTCGTTTTAATAAAATAAATTTTATTAATTTAAAGGTCACTTAAAAATTAACAAATTTCAACAACATTTAATCTACATAGCTTACTGCTCGCGTTCTTTTCTCGCGTAATTTCATTTTGTGTAAGCCACGAATGGAGCCGGTCTATTTTATCAGTTGATAAGGTAAATTGACAATCAGTCGCGTTGCGCTTTGTGCTTGTTGTTATTGTTGTTTTTGTTGTGGGCTCGTGTTTGTTTTGCTGAATTTGCTTTTGCAAATAAAACGAACGTGTAATTATTTAAAAATGGAAAATAACAATTATTACTTGTTCGTGTAGTTGGTGCTTGTGTAACAAACTTTGTTTTTTTCTGAGTAATATTTAATTATTAACTTAAAACTACTCAGACTGTAAAACATAAATCAAAATTGAATGTGTATTCTTTTAATTTATATTTTAATCATTTAATAATTCAATCTGATTGGTCACATATATTTCCGTTTCAAACTATTGTACGCACAACTTGTTGATAAGATAGAAACAACACAATCAGAATCTTGTTGTTGTCTTAATTAGAAGCAATTACAGTTATTTTTTAACAATTAGTGCCCTTATTGTACAAGTTTCAATATGTAATTTTGGTTAATCTTATCAAAGAAAAGTGCCGTCACGTTTTGATTAACTGATTTCCATACGAATTCAGAGCTAAACAAACTGAGATTGCGAAAATTTCTTATCAATTATCCGATTAAACTGTCATAATCTCTCAATGAAACAAGTGATGATAATGAAAGTCAAGTTGACCTTTACTGTATTATTTCGAAGTTATTGAGGCGACAAATATTTCATAAAATATGTGTAGTTCGTAACGTTGCCTTCTGCTTCTACGGGATGTTACAAACACAGGTGCAATCCTTATCAGTATTTAAACAAAGCTTTAATCAGACTTAATCCGAAAGAAAACTCATTTGACATTGGCTAAGAGTAAAGGACAAAATATGCATCCGCATTCTCATACGAGTATTTTTGGCGTCACCTAATAAAAGCCAAATAATTGAAATATATGTATTTCGATATTTAAGGGCATTGAACGAGCAATGAGTAATTCAGCTGCAAATGGTGCACAGCTCACAAGGAGCGATGCCTTTGTTGCTATAAACGATCTGAGTCCAAAGCATCGAATTTATCCGCGAATACAAGAATTGCGTCAATTCTTCATCGAACAGTTTGGCACGGAACCGGATTTCTTTGTGCGTGTGCCCGGCAGGTGAGTCTCGATGCGACAAGAAGCAATTTTTCAATACTGACAATAAAATGTTTTATATTTCAGAGTGAATCTGATTGGAGAACATGTCGACTACTGCGGCTACCCGGTGCTGCCTATGGCCGTCGATCAGTGCATCGTGTTGGCAGTAGGCAGGACGCAGGAGGATCGTCAGCTACATTTGCGTAATATTGAAAGAACAAAGTTTAAGGACTTTAATTGTGACTTGGAGAATGTAAGGTTTGTACAACTATTAATTTCGCAAATGTCTTAAATTTTTAATAACTTTAATTCTACTTCCACGCAGTGACGAGCTGGCGAAAACAGACGGTCCGCAGTGGTACAAGTATTATCTATGCGGAGTGCGTGGCATACATGAGGAACTGGGAAGTAAACGTCAGCCGATTGGCATAAAGGTCGCACTCAGCGGCAACATACCACCCGCATCGGGTCTGTCCAGCTCAAGCGCGCTAGTCAGCGCTTCTGCACTAGCCACAGCACATGCCCATGGCATGCCGTTGGATCGTAAGCAATTGGCATCGATTTCGGCTAGCAGTGAGTGCTATATTGGCACACATAGTGGCGGCATGGATCAGGCCATCGCTTACCTGGCGAAACTCGGTTGCGCGCAATTTATTGAATTTCATCCAAAGTTGAATGCAACACCAATTGTGTTGCCACCTAGTTCGTGCTTCGTTGTTGCAAACAGTCTCGCGGCTAGCTACAAGGCTGCCTCATCCAACTATAATGAACGTGTCGTAGAGTGCCGGCTCGGCTCCCGTATACTGGCCAAAGCGAGCAATCTTCCAAATTGGCGCAACACGTTGCGATTCGTAGCATTGCAAGACGAACTTGGCTGCGATCTCGAGCAGTTGGAGCAGTTGGCCAAAAAATACTTGTCCCAGTCGAATTACAATCGTGCTGATGTGTGCAAAGTTTTAGATATTTCTGAGCAAGAACTCAACGATCAGTTTTTGACGCCCAACACACGTCATATGGAGAATTTCAAGATACGACAACGCGCGTTGCATGTCATACAAGGTGGGTGGCTTATCAATGGCTTAGCAAAGGATGGTTATGATAAATGTTTGTCTTTCTTCTAGAATCTCTGCGCGTTCTTAAATTCAAGCAAACATGTGAGCAGGCTCTCAATGGCAATGCCGGTGACAACACCGTGCAACAACAAAAACGAATACTTGGCGAGCTCATGCGTCAATCGCATCACAGCCTGAAGGAGCTTTACGAATGTTCACATCCCGAATTAGATCGTCTTGTAGCTCTATCTGACCAAATGGGCGTGCCTGCACGTATCACTGGCGCTGGGTAAGTTCAAAATAGTTAGATTCGTTTAGCGAAAATTCACATTGTATTTTGGTTCTTTAGCTGGGGTGGTTGCATTGTAGCGCTATGTGACTCACTTGAGGCATCCGAAGAGTACATACGTACACTCAAGCAAAAGTATTTCTCGCTTTTGCCCGCCCATGTGCTGGAACGTCATCAGCCGGATAATTTTAAGGATGTCGTCTTCGCCACAGTGCCGGGCAGTGGGGCCGAGATCTTTAACCCATAATTACTGGCCAAAAATTATCTACTATACCGTACTGATGCTGATCGATTTTGTTAGTAATAAATATTCCTATATATGTATATATGTAACTATATACAGCCATAAACGATTGATACACATATTACTAACTCAACTTATCACTACATTTATTTATCGAATTGAATGTTCGATGCGTTTTAAATTTGTAGTGTGGAAAGCACTCTTACAGTGAGTTCATTGAACCCAAACACTCTTTAGCCCACAGCTACTGATACTATAATAAACAAAACATTTTATATGGAAGTACTGTATGTCGGAGACCAATCGTAGTAAACATATAACTTTTCATACTTTTTCTTTTAAATACTGTCAATTTATATTGCTCTCGAATTTTTTTATACTTGTTCGTTTTGCTGACAATTATGCTCTACGAGAATTTCAATACAACAAATCAAACATCACCGCGATTTGCCCGTCATGAGAATTTTGTGGAACCTGCTAAGCCGGTAAAAAACAATTGAAATGTCATAATTTTATTATCTTATTATGTGTTTGCATTAGTTGAGCTGTGCTTTCGTCGTCACATTGCCGGAGTCGGAACGTTGTGACTTTGTTAAAACCTCTCCGACTTGCGGGGAGAACCAGCTGCTATTCAGCTACAATCAGTTGTACTTCTGTAATTTTAAGACGGGCGATCGCTTCAGTGCCGCCATGGGCATTTTGCTGTTGATAGCGATTTGTGCGTACTACTTCTTGATGCTCGCTATGTTAACCGACACCTTGTACATAACTTTATGATTATGGAAACTAAATGGAAAAAGTAACTTTTTATTTTGTACTCTTTAGTTGGTGTCCAGCGCTGAAAACGCTATCAAAACTTCTTCATTTCAATGAGAATGTTGCTGGTGTGACCGTTGTGGCATTTGGCAATGCTGCTCCCGATTTCTTTGTAACTATCGCTGGCATGGAAAGCAAAACACGCAATTCCTTCTCGGACACATATGCATCGGTTATCTTTGTTAATGCTTTTGTTGCCGGCGCCATCATTGTGCTGAGTCCTTTTGTTGTTGAACCAGCCTACTTTCTGCGTGACGTTTCTTTCAGTTTACTATATGTCGTCTACATGGATTACGTGATCAAAACGGAAAATGGCATTATTACACGTACACATGCTGTCGTTATGATGACTATATACGTGCTGTACATTGGCGTTGTGGTCATTGATCATTGGCTGTTGTTGCGGAAAAAGCGAGGTGAGAAGTTTTTATACTTGTACCTTCCCTCGGCTCATTCGCTTGTCTTGCCAATCATTAAAAGACCTCGAACGTCATGTGACTGAAACCGGTGAGGAGGACGCCGATCTAAAGCGCCTCAATAGCCTCATGGGCATGACAGCTGTCTTTAAGTTTACTGAAGAGCAAGTGACCTATGAAACCGCGAACACGAAACTCAAAGAACAATTCTTGCACTCCGTAAATCCACTGGATATGACACGTTACCGAGAGAGTAGTCATATCGGCAAGCTCTATCTTCTGCTACGTGTGCCCATCAAGCTCAGTCTATGCATATTGATACCCTATGTCAACTGTGAGGTGTACAATTATGGCTGGTCAAAATTGCTTTGCTGTTTACAATTCATCATTACGCCGTGCTTCATCGCCTGGGTTATCTGTGCGTATTGTGCCTGGATTTTCGTTTCTGACTCTGAAATCTCTTTTCTACTTTTTTCTTGACAGTTGGTTCAAGAACGATTTATGGCTGTCCGCCCTTTGTGTTTTTATTACCGTTCGTCATACCCATTTCGTATTTTATCTTTACCCACTCACGCACTGACAGACATCCACGCTACTACAAGGCAAGACTGTTTCCGTATTTCATTTGTGCATTAAACATTATTGGTCTGTCTTGATTTCCTATCAGTTCGTGTCCATTTTGAGTGTTCTTGTGACAATGTTCGTGATCTACGCAAACGCTGCCGAAACGCTCGTCATGCTGGATGTGCTAGGCATCGCTATGCACCGCAGCGATGCCTTGATCGGTTCCACGCTGCTCAGCTGGGGCAGCTGCATTGGCGATCTTATCACGGACATCATGCTGCTTAAACAAGGCCTGCCACGCATGGCGTTTGCAGCATGTTTTGGTTCGCCGATCTTCAGTCAGTTCGATTTTAACTCACCCAAATAAGCCAATCTAGAATAACTCTCTTACCCACTACAGGTTGCTTCTGTTCAATGGGCCTGACGCTACTTTACAAAACTTTTAATTCTAATACAGGCACAATAATAGTGAGTATATTCTGCATTACTGTTGAGGTGATTTTGGATGATCTGATTTTTCAATCTTCTTTACAGCTCACTGAGGGCACCGTTGGCGAAAATAGTTCGATTTTCTTGATTATTTTTCTAATTGCGATGCTTTTGTATGGCACAACTACCAACTTCATGATGCGTCGTTGCTGTGGCGTCTTTAACATTATCTATTACAGTATCTATCTCATGTACAATTTCCTTAATGAATTTGAAATCGTTCATGCATACGGCACCGATCATAAATTGGACAAAAAGTTTGAAGATAATGATTAGATTGTATAAGTCGAATTATGTATACGACTAACTGAACAATCAGTATGAATGTTAATAATAATCCTTATCATTAAATGTGATCCCAACTAAGAGCATACCTTTGTTAGATTGACGCAATGCAGAAGGGCTTCTAGTTCCGGCACTCCCCTAAGGGATTGCAACCTGTTGCTTTGGTTTTCGCGCGCATGTGCAAACAATTGTTGATGCATTTGTTTACACATGTGTCTTCGAAAAGTTTCATTCATGGATTTCATTTGCGAAAAGTGTCAAGTAGTGAAAGCATCGCCGACAGCGGAAAACGCGTTCAGTTGTCGTCGGTAATCGGTCGGTGAAGTAATGGCAACGGATGCTGGAAACTGTTTTCCTTCCAAAGCGTCAAAGATTTCAATGAACTAAGGTTTTTGTTTTGCGTCGTAAATCAGTTGGTCGTATAAATCATGTCCGCGTACACGCAAAACAAATTGCCTTAAGATTATAATGAGTAAGCGGAAATATAAGTTTTGCGATAATGTTGAGATTAACCCAAAAAAAAAAAAAAAATGGCAGAGTTGAGTGTTTTGGCTTATTCGAAAGAAGCGCGAAGTGATTTAATGTGAAAGAATTAAACAGACTTTAAAAATATGCAATGTATTCTAGTAAAAATATTTAATTTTAAGATTGACAATATTTAACTATTAAAATATTATTTGCACATAGTTGAATTTAAGCAAGTCACTTAAACTTGTAAGTTTAAGATTAGTTTTTGAGAGTATTTTGAGTTTGTTTGCCGTTTTGGTCGGTCGTCTCTAAGAGTTCTTCTGTTGACGTTGACTGTTGCTTGACTGTTGGCACTGTGTGACTTTGCTCGGCGTAGGCTTCATTGTCTGGCTCACAAATGAGCTCGAGCAGAATTGCCAAACGTTTTCTGCTCTCCAAGAGCACACAACTTCGACTTCTTCGCTTTCGTTTGGCCGTTTGTCTTTGTTGAGGTGCACCACGAGATTTCTTCCTTTTGCCAGTTTGTTGACTAGACTGTTTCAGTATTCTTTTACTAACTGAGTTATGCTTCATTTTGGTACGTTGTTTAAGATCTGCCAAGTAAATAAAGAATAATTTGAACGTTATATCAAATCAAGTTCGACCTCACAACTAATAAAAATTCGAATATTATGAACTTAGCATTGCTATTTCACTTACTCAGAGCATTCCTCGTGCTCACAAGGAAATAAACAAACAATTTTATCAACATTGTGTATTTATGTACTTACATAAATAGTATATATGTATGTATGTATGAGTACAATTATTTATGTATATACATAAAATATACAAGTCAAGCATACACAGCTACGTGTCAGATTTCCGGAGCGTTTCCAACCACAAATTGTGCAGGCTTGACATAAATTCGGATTTAAGTGGTCTTTCGCAGCTCATGCGGTTCTTGTGTGAGCTTTTGGCTTGTTTATTTATGGGAAATCTATGAACTATCAAAAGCAGCGAAATAAACTATACCAAATGAAATTATAATATGTAATAATAATTACCAAAATCTGTACGTGCAATTAAACCCTTTCAATGTCAATTGATTATAAAACACTCAATGTTCAATGTAAACAATAGATTCATTTATGCGTGGGTGTGTGTGTGTGCCTGTGATAAACAGAAATTTTGCATGAATTTTCATATAACTTTGAAAATAAGTTTTGACGCCACGAAAGTAAAACAATTCAGCAAAATTATTTACGTGCACAGAAATTTTATTAACCGCAACCGAATTTTACGTAAAGAAAAAAATTTGCATTTTGCAATATTAACATGTTAGTTTTTACTGAAAGGTTTGAAGGGTTCTTGGTTGAAATTTCCGTTGTGACAAAAAAAAGATTTATTAAAACAATTAATAAAAAAGGCAACTGTGCGAACACAAAGGATATGAAAATGACAGACGGGATTTAAACAACGTCAGTGGCGATGGCAATTTTAGAGTCTTGTTGTTTTTGGAAAAATGTGTGGAGAGGAAGCTTCGCTTCTGCAATTTATACCTTGGTGAGTATCTATGTATATTTGTCTCCTATCAATTTAAGTACACGACGCAGACACGAAAACAGTTCATAGGGACATTTGTTTTGCATTTAAAAATGATAATGACCTTTAACCTAAAGCAATGGCTAACGCACCTTAATCGTTACTTGACTAACTAAATCAAATAAATAAATTTATTAAGTAACAAATTTTAAATAATAATGTAAAGCAAAAATTGGCTTTAAGAGTTGAAAATTTAAAATCGTTTTCAAGTCGATGACTTCATCACTCTTTGACAGGTTTATTTTGGCTTCTCAACTTTGATACTTTTGTTTTATGTGGACAAGGAGAAGAAATTTCTGCTTGGCGAGAGCGAACATCCTGTGGGGGAGACCATCATTGAGAAGGGCGATGTGTCTGTGGGTAAGATTCAATGACGCGCCTAATTATGTAAAGTATTTCACATTTTACCCAAAGACAATTTCTCGCTTTCCCTCTTTCAACTTTGTAGGAACTGTGATATTCAACGTTTTGTTGTTGGCATGTTCGTTGCTCATGATTTTCGCTTCGATTCTTTTGATTCATGGACTTCAGAGTGTAAATATAAAATACCGAATGCTGTCTAATTGAACTGTTCAATGTGGGTTTTATGTTTTTGTTTTTGTTTTTGCAGAATAAACGGCAATTTTTAATACCATGGATATTTCTCATGCTGTGCGATATGTTGATTGAACTCGTTCATTTGGTGCATTTGGCATATAGACGACGTGTCAAATTTGATCCCATTGTCGGTTTCCTCTTTACAATGGACTTCTTTGTGTTGTGTCTTAATGTGAGTGGCATGGATTTACACCAGCGATGGCGCCATTTTTATTTATTTTAAAAACAACTTCCACTTTTCAATTCTTCAGCTTTATTGCCTGCTGTGTGTAATTTCACAGTACCAAGAGTACAGAGAGCAACGTGCCGCAGAACCTCCGCCCGCATCGGTAAGCTTTTTGTTTTTGTTACATTTGTCGCATGAAAATGCTCAAATTCTCCTCTTACAACTTTTACATAAGCCAATTGTTAAATTTACTGCGACTCAAAAGATGAAAAATTCAACGAAGAAGTCGACGCCAAAGCACAAACCACGTCGTCTGCCCGCCGCCAGCCCACAAGCAAACTCATTGCGAATGACCAACTTCTCGACCATAACCGAGGAGGAGGAGACGAGCAGACACAAGCCACAAGCTGAGGGTAAACAAAGCTGCAGCTTAGAGTCATTAAATTTTAATTGAATATTTTTTCATGAACATTTTCCGCAGCACTTTCGCCAATGGACAACAATCAGAATGTCTGTTCAACGTCGAACGAAAGTGGCGCTGCTTCGGTTAATGTTCCGATAATTACACTCGATCCGGGCTCTGTCCATTGAGCAACCTGACACAAGCTGATGCAAAATTGGTGAAGCACAAAGATTATTAAGGTTCTCACGTGTAAAGTTTAACAAATAACAAAAAAGTCCTTCGAAAAACTTTATTAAAAAATGTTATATTTTGTAATGCACGTCGATAAAAAAAAATAAATATTTTAATGCAGTCATGCACTCATACATGTATACATATAAACATATGAAACCATGTCGTTGTTCTTGTTCTTTACTTCAATTTCTAATTCTAAGTGCCAACTCACAATTGTGTACGTGGACGGACTCATGTGTGGCACTGACCTGGCTGGTACTAATAATGAGTTTACAACGCCACCGAAGCGGAAATTGAATGAAACGAATGTCAGAAGTTATGTGCAGCAATTTGAACGCTGATGAAAACACACAGTGGCACATTTGAGAAACTTTTCCAACTTAACTTGTGTCCCAAAGCACCAAGTGGCTTGGGCTAAGGGCTGGTGCCTGATGGCAAAATGCGTTAAGCGTCATTGAAAATATTATTTAAATGCTTTTAATGAATTGTCATTGAAGGACAATTTCAGTTGTGTTTTCCAACAATTCAAAATGAAATTTGTAATTAATGAAATTATTGTGCGTTGGCAAACATTCTTGGAATTGTGCTTAAAATCTCGATTTCAAACTCAACCATTGAAAAAATTTCAAATTAATTGAATGTTTGCAACTCGTTCACGTGTGTAGAGTGGAAATGAAGCGTGTGGTTGAAATCCGATTTGGCCAATTTGAATGACTCGTTTTGAAAAATCAAGCTAACCGCTTAACTCAGTACTCTTTCGGCTTAGCATTTTCCATTTCCATGTAATGTTATTATTACTATTTCTGTTGTTGTAGTAAGCATCAATATTTGATGATTTCTCTTGAATCTACGGTTTGCCCGTCCGCTTCAACTTGGCCGAATTGTCCGAGTCCTTAAGCCAACGCAAACCACTTGGCAACGAACAATTGTTGCGTGTTGATTACGTGAGTTTTTCGCGTAAATTTTGCTTCAAGCTTTTCGGTTGAGTGGTCATTACACGTTGAATTTATTATTGTTATGGCTTCGTGAATAAATTTATAAGTTCGCTTATTTTATCGGAAATATTTCGTATTTTCGCTATGAGAAGCCAACTCTGTTTAGTTTATTTATATTCTTGTTGTTGTTTCGCTGCCATACAAAGATTAAACACTTCTGGGCTTTTGGCAAAGTTTTCTCAAGTAAGTGAATCGTTTATTGGTCTTTTATGAGTTTGGGTAACAATTATTGAAATTTATTATAAATATGCCAAAAGCACTTGTGTTCACGTTCTTTTGTTTATCATTTTTGTAGCCTTCATTTGTCTACATGCCACAACTCAATTTATAAGTAAAGAGATTCTACAGAGCTTAAAAAACATTTGCACACTTTGAGCGAAACGAATTTAAATTCATTCTTAAAGTTGATATACTTAAACGAACTCAACAGACACATGAAGTGTATGTGTCTTGGACTTGTCGAACCCATGTCAGACCAAATTTATTAATTAGACGGCTTAACTTTAATATTAATTAAATGTAAACACCCGAGGCCAATAAGCTGTTTAAGCTTTAATGCTTATATGCTTTTGCGTATAAGTTTGAAACCCGTTTCACTTGCTGAGGCATTGAGTGCGCGAATCGAACTGAAGATTTTCAACAAGAAGGAAAAAGGGAAAAAGTTTTTTGTAAATTGTCTGTGTAGACTCAAAATATTCTTGTTTGTCTTTTCCTAAAAAAATAAAAAAAAGTGGCACAGCCTGTGTTGAGTTCTACGAGTCGAAATTACAAAAATATACTTACGTATAAGATAGATTTTTATTTATATTTTGCGGAAAAACATGTCACACACGTCAATGGCAAATGAATTTCCTGCAGCGCAGCTGCTTACGTCAAATATTTATTCGCCACATCATGACGCGTCCGTAAATCACGTTGAATTAATGACGCTCTGCATGTTGGGTTCAGTGAAAGCATAAACACGCAGCGTCTAAACTAAAATACCTTCAGGACTTAGATACATATTAAACGATTTAAACTTTTGCTATTCATGATGATTAATGTTGAGCTTCAATGCGGCTTAAGACTGTCGGAAAAATGACATTGCACATGTGCTTTTCAGCAATTAGTTAATCCTTTTAAGCAACTTTATAATTTATGAGCAGAAGATACGATATCTTTAATCATAAGCTGAGCGTACTTTACGTAATTAAACATGTGTTATCTATCCTTTTATGTAAATTTTGAGTTCTTTTTTAGGCATTCTATACTTCGTCATTTGCACTGTCAAGAAGCAGAAGAAGGTGCTGAGGTTAGAAAACTTATCTCGATTACCTTTTAGGGCAAAATGTCAAATAATTTTGTATTTAACTTTGCTATTTTAAAAAATTTTCAGCAATTTATATTGTACTTTAAATACACAGGCCGACAAAAAACCCGGTTGTAAACATTTTTTTCTAATAATTGCAACTAATTTCTATGTATTTCGTTGTCCTGATTCCGAAAAAATATACATATAGTCGTATAACTCACTAATTTTCCACTTTAAATATTTTGTAAAAATCACAAAATTACTATTACTATTTTTCAAACTTGTGTAGAAAGTATCTCAGAAAATACTTGTTGAAATTTAAATAGAATATTCTTAAGAACTCAATCTATCATGTAGTTTGATTGAGCGTCCCTTTCAATTCAAGAAAAAATACTTTCATCTTTAAACAACTGTAAATTTTACAAAACAGAGTTTTAATTTTTTTTCCTATGCTACAAGGTTTTTATTTTTTTTATGAAATGACGGTCCATTTGTATTTTTCCAACTGTTGATCGAGATATCGTCCAACAAGGATTTTCATTCTATTTCATAGCTCATTACTTTAATTTTTTTTAATTTAAAATAAATATCTACTCATATATCACACATGTTTAACTACAGTGTCACAACTCAAAAGTTATCATTTTCACTTCACTTTCTCTTATTAAACAAAAAAAAAAAATGTTAAAATGTTTATCGTACGCTTGTCTATCACCACAAAAGAGATGGTGTAGTTATCTGCTTAAAATCAAAGTTACTCCTCTCTTCATTATTGGATTCCCACAAGATTGTCATTAGCTGAAGGCAGTTTTTTGCTTTTTTTGAAAATTTAATTATTTTAAGTTTTGTCACTTTAGTAGCCTTTAGTAGTAGCCATATCATGGCCAATGCAAGTTTAAAATGCTTCTTCTTTTTATGTCATATCCCTCAAATTTGAAAAGCAGTACTTTCGTGATTTTTACAAAAAATTAAAATGTACGAAATTAGTGGGTGATACTACTAAATGTATAATATATTTTTTCGGAATCAGGATATTAAAGTACACAGGAATTAGTTGCAGTTATAGAAAACGTTTTTGCTTGTTGGCCTGTGTTATTGTAGTTTAAAATTAAATTACATCTTCCTCTTTCTTTCTCTTTTGCTTGACCGCAACATGCGGTAAAATGTTATTCGATATTACTTCATTTCAATTAAGAATTCATGTCAAAACAAGATTCAATTTTTCTTAGCATTTATCTAATTGCATTTTAATTGAAATGTATGCAAATTACAATGTCGATTTTTCAAAAATAAATTCACTGAATATTTACATTCATACGTGTGTATACATACATACATTTGTACATGCATTAAATGATTATATTTTTGTTTAATTTGCATTTTAATGCGCGTCGATTTATAAACTTACAGTTTGGCTTGTGACCTAGTGAGTGATTTTGAAGACATTCTCAGCCCTCGTTGAAGTTCACTTAGCAACTGAAAAGATTTGAGTTACTCACTTAACTCAAATGAATCTGCTTTCATACAAACGAAATCCTAGCCTGACGTATGTTTACTTGAACGTAATTATGCCTGAGTCAATTCAACGTGCAACATATTCTTTTCGATTTGCTTGTACAAATTTTACTCTCAGAGTGTGAATGGTTTAAAAGTATCGTTTATTTTGGCTCTCAGTTTTGTTTCTCAAAGCATTTTAGAAATGTGGTTTAGGCCCAAACTTGCTGAAATGTGTTGGCTTTTTTTTGCAACTTTAGGTCGAATCATTCTTTCCATTAGTTGTGTATTGAGTGTAGTGTTCTTCATTGTTATCAAATTATGAAATCTATTGATCCAAAATATAGTCTTTGTATAAAAAGACAACCGAGTGAAAGACATCTATTTGGATCGGCACGTCCGGTGTTTCTGACCAGCGAAGATGAGCTATTTCCACCGCAGCTTGAACTCACGGTTGTAGGCGATGAAGCGAATAATTTGGAATTGGTTGAATACGAGGTCTGGTGCAGTCTAGCAGCCGATGATGACTTTAGTAATGGCCTGAAGCTGTCTCCGCATTTGCTCGAGTGTCACAGCAATTATATTAAACCGAGGCAGGGAATGAAGCCAATTGAGCAACTTCAACCAAATTATAAGCCCTTTAGCAGTAAAATGAGACGAATTAAGGAGAATGAGCGTGGAAGTGCCACATTCCTTTTCTCACTAGAGAAGTGTCGAATTATTTTGGCACAAAGTTGCGAAATTGAAAATAATTTAATTAAAAAATACTCAGCTTTTGATAATCTCACCAAGTTGGTGCAATTAATGAACTTGGAGCAAAGAATCAACGAAGAGAGCGATTTAGTCGAACGGCGTCATAGCATTTCTGAGTCAAGCGAAGTGTTGATAGAAACAGATAAGGGCAACGATAATGAGTGTGCTGAGCACATGGAGGTTGAAAGTGTGAGTTCTACTGTATAAGTTGCTCAGTGATTATGAGCGTATTTTTATGGAAGTTTTTTGTGCTTTGCAGGTTTTGTTATCATTCACCGTTTTCAAAATAACAAAAATTAAAAATATGCGTCCTCGTTTAATTGGCACAGTATTTTCCAAAAGAATTTTCAACTTGGATGCCATAAATATCAATTATGTGGTTACATTTTTTATACCTCTCAAAGGTGGTGATATGACCTTGAAACTTCGCGACACACAATTTAACTATGAAATGTGCATTCAAGAGGTCGATTGCATCGGCGACGACATGCCTTGGAAGAAGAGAATTTTGCCGTGCCGCAGGTGCCCTTCTGAAAGGGCGTTGATTTACAAAGTGCCGGCATATGAGTTCAAGTCAAGTGATCGTCGGACGCATGTAAAGTGTGAAATACTACTGCGGCGCGGACAACATGAAAGTAACAAAGTGCCCTTCTATTTTCGAGAGTAGAGAGACAGATTCTATTCGCCCGAAGAACCGATTTACTGTGATTGAGTTCTGATAAAGTCGTTTCGCTATGGAAGTGATGGAGGCGTTTCTACTGAATCATTCTTTGTTGTAAAACACAATGTAAATTTTTTTTTTTAAATAAAAATTTTTATAAATTTCTCATTCATTTCTACACAATTTGTTTAAATTACTTGTGTGCTTTTTATTAGTTTGACAAACTCATTGAGTGCACAATGAAGGCTCTTCGAAGAAGCAATTTACTTGTTTCACGCTCATGAGTTGCGCTTTTAAGGTACCGAGTTAATTTTTTGATGACTGTCAACCGTGCGTATACGTAATGCCAATTCAGATATAAACTCGCAAAACCAAAGTATCTGAGAGCTTTCTCATTTTCAGTTTTTTGCTTTTGATGGTGCCATTACATGAGTTTGATGATTTATAATATATGAGTTGTCTAATGTGCTGTGCAAGAGAACATTTTAAGCAACATGGAGAAAGACATAAAAATGAAAAGCTTAAATTTTTATTATTTTTGTTTTTGTTTTGGTCTTAATACGAATTTAAGCACGTATGTTTGCACTTGCTTGCAATAATCGTTCTCGCATGTGCGGAACTTCTTTCGTGATGTCCTTGCTGCCATTAGCACACATAAGTATTGACGCAAATGGCGGACTCGTGGTTCCATTGAGGACAAATGCTTGAATGGTTAACAATTTCGCTGTGCACACACTTAACTCTAATTGCCCCGATTCAATTGGTCTGCGATTGCCAAGGAGCACATGAAGTGTCAAGCCGATTAAGCACAACTATACATGAGGACTCACTAATGGAAATGTCTCACGTATAGCAAACAAGTGTATAAGCACGAAGCGAGGAAGATTAAATAAAGGCTTAGAAGGTACTAGTAGAAAGTTTAATTTTAAACACAAGTAAAGTGCTTTAGTGTTCAACTGTTTTTTCAATCAGAAGAACAATAAACAAAATATAACTTTTTCTTTTTTTGATTTAAAGCTAAAGTTTCTTCTTTAAGTAACATTTGTCGTTCGATAAGAAAATGTTTGTGTCTGATATCACTCTCGCTGCCGACTGCAATTATGCGCTTATCAACGCAATTCCTTTCCTTTCACTCACTTTCGCTGCTTATCGAAAGACATTTTCATCGATTTTCCACTTGAACAAACGCGTGACAGAATTTCCAAGCATCAAATGATACTTGTGTGGCTTTTTCAAGTTAGCCTTGTTATAGTACAAATTCACGTTTTATGAGTAAAATAGCATTAAAATGCTTTACTTTAAGTACTTTGAAAACGTAACTCAATTATTTTCGTCTGAGTATTTTTGCTTCTACCAGTCACCATGATTAGTTCATTGGCGTTTACTTTGTAAGCACCTTTAGATCGTGCACTTTTAAGCAATGTAAAAAAAACAACAAGAAATGCATTGAAGCACACAAAAGTCACTCAATAAAGTCAATGAAATTAGACATAACTGCAAATTAACATAAGACACTGTAAAATTATATCTATATTTAAATTTCATTCCTATTCGCAAACCCAAATTATTGGAAGAACAGATGTTGTCACGTTAGTCAAGGAGCGGGCGAGGCTCTCTGGTTCCGTAGCTCTTTTGGGATGGAGTGTGTTATTGCTCACGTACATAACTTTATTTATTTAGAGTCCCAACTGAAATAGAGAGCTGCACTCTCGAAGAAAACCAATTAAAAAACCAGTCGAGTATACTCGACAATATAATACCCTGCACACACGGTAGGCGATGCCATATCCCAAATCTTCAAAAAACTGTTTGTCTGACATCGTTTATTCAAATAGTGTTCAAAATATCAGGAAAATCGGCCAAAAAATTTACGAAAAATTTGAGTTTCGTTGGACGGGGAGGAGTGGTCATGGCAAAGAATCCTTTAAACTTGAAGTAGCAAACATGTTTTGTGAAGAATCAAATAACAATCAACTATTAAATCAACATAGACATTTGTTTTTCTTAAATATAAAAATGACATTCAAAATCCAAAACACCTCGAATTCAAATTTTTTTTAGAATCATGGCAATATTATATTATTGTATTGAACTATGGCAACATTATCCGCTTTTAATCTATTCAGATTTAAGCGATTTAGGTTTGATAAAGTAAAGCGTATAAAAGGAGTGCACTCGATGTTTGTAAAATAAATAAGAACCAATGGCATTCGAGAATGTGAGAGAAAAATTGGCATTGTGACTGACCTGCCATATTTGTTTAGCAAAAAAAAAAACCTTACCAAAATCTGATAACATATTCATGAGTATCTTCCAGTTTTTCTTGTTTTTTTTTGCTATTTTTACTTGCTTCCGTTTTTTCCGACTTTCAACACGTCCATCAAAAAGTCATTTGGCATGTAAAACAAAAAAAAAGGTCGGTGGTTTGGTTGCGAATGAGACGTGTTATATTTTGCGGTCGTGAATCGAAAAGTTTGCGTACAGCATTTTTAACAATGAAAAAATGTGTGTTTGGCACTTTTTATACCCTGTACATTTTAGTGCAAGGCTATCTGTATGTATGCATCGAAAATGTATGTAACACCTAAAAGAAGCCATGGCATATTCATTCTTGGTCAGTATAGAAAAACAACATGATTAAAATAAGTCTGACCGTCAGTGTGTGAGAACGAATCGATCTTGAAATATATAAGAAATTGAATCAAAATTCCAACGGATCTCAGCCCTCCAGGAACCACGTAACCTACAGGTGCGGCAGATGGTATGTGTGCCATTGGTAATTTAAGTATAATGAGATGCAATCAAAGTATATAGAGAAGTGAAAATGAGCATACATACTTGCAAATAAATTTCAGTTGCCATCGACACATGGGCGTAGCATCGCCCTAATCCAGTACACACATAAAGGGTATTTCAAAGTCTAGCTCTCTTAAAAAAATGTGAAATGTGAAAATTTGTGTTTCGTTCAATTCCCAGAGTTGTTTTTCATGAGATTATTCTTTGCTTATCATACAGCATGAGTCAATTTTACACACAGTTGAATGAGCCAGCAATAAATCAAGTCTCACACACAATGTCAGTCAACTAATTGCACGTTTATTTTTTTATGTGTCTTAGCACTGTCACTTGTTGAAGAAGACAAACAAACTGAAAGCCAGACTTGTCTGAACGCGAAAAAAAGAATTTCGTTTTATTAACTTCAATAGATGGATAATGTATAACAAACAAGTAAAAGTCACAGACATTTTGCAAATAACTTTTGATTGTCTGTTATGCATCAAAAAATATTACTTCTGCTGAATTTGATAAATTTACTATTCATTAAACAAAATTAAAAATTCCCAACGAAATAAAATTTGAACCAGTACGGATGCTATCTTCAGCCTTGCTGAAGATTGTGTACTCTTCACGCCTTTTTTTTGTGCCATGGCCATATTTTTTATTGAATCTTATTTCAATTTATCTTAACAGCCTATATACCAATTTAAATTATTTTCCTCGTAGGGTGCCGGAGATATGCATATTATTGATTTTTGCTATAAGTCGGCATAGCCATGCCCATTTTTTGATCAAAACAGTTCTCATTCCAAGTTAATTGAAATTTCGTATAGAAGGTACCAGTCCTTTCATTGTTTCAATGAAACTTTCAGACGTTTCTATCTCCCAAAATAACAAGTTTTCTATACAATTTAAGTATTCTTCATTTTCAAATGATTCATCGTAATAAAATTGAAGACTCTGTACAAAATTTCAGGTCGACAGCTTCAAAACTGAGGGAGGAGTTTGCATATATACTGACAGACCGACAGACGGACGTGGCTATATGAACTTGCCACGTCGTGCTGATCAAAAATATATGTACTTTATGTAGTCGGAGATGACTGCTTCTGCCTGTGACAAACTCCGTGACAAAGTTACAATACTACTCACATAGGTGATGAGTATATGGTAAATGTTCATGCATAGTGCACGACGCATTCGACAGGCGAAGTCGAAAAAATGCATTGGCGATTCCGTGAATTTTTTGTACAGAAAAATAATTGAAAATATTTGTGTGAATCTTAACTACAAAAAAATTTATGTAAGAGAAATTTTTTATTGTTCTATACAAAATGTATAAAAACTTAAAGTATACACACAAACAAGATGGAATCAGCTCTTCTTTATTAAATCAAAATGCCGTAAATAAGTTTTAATGTCTTCAGATAAGTCATCGGAGGGCCTTAGCACTTTAAATTGAAATATTCAAATCTTATTTTTATTGCCTGCCTCCAAGGCATGCTCACCCCATCGACATTTTGTGCAGCAACACACAAGTTGCGCAAAACGCGAAATTCAAATTAACTTTTGAATGTTTTTACAAATGTTTATTTAACATAAAAGGGTCGTATTTGTGAACCGACGTTGGCCCAGTCCTTTTGCCTGCCAACCAAATCTGGTTGAGATAAGTTAAACGCACGGCCCATATGGCTAAATGGCACTCAAACATGAATGTCAGATAAGAATAAAAAAAAAAAAACCAAAAGGGAAACTCAAAATATTTGCGAAAAGAATTCAATACATAAAGGACAACAATAATGGTGACGGAAAAATAAATCACAATGGCAATAAGCAAATTTTACCATTTATTTAATGTTTAACATCAACATTTTCAATTTTCCAAAAATCCGATTAAAGCTTTTCAAATAAAGAATAAAAGAAAAACACGTTTTAGTACTAAACGACTGTTTAAGGGTCGGCATGAGACAGACGTCGCAAACCGAGAATCAATGCTTTAGTAGCACGGCATGGCAAACAGTAAACTCCGAAAAAATATTCGATTTAAGATACTCAGAAAGCATTCTCAAGATTGGTAACTCACAAATAATATAAGAGGATTATATCAAGAGATCATTACTTACTCTAAAGATATTTATTTTTAAGTCAACGTAGAAAATGGATAATTAAGGATTGCTTCCAACCAGATACACTTTTATTCTCGTTCCGTTTCCTTAAACATAGTTCATGCGATAGTCTAGCAGGGCGGTTAGAAGGTTTTAGACGTGTGCATTATTTAAAGGTCATATAAGGAGCACAAAGCAACTATGAATCTTGAACTGCATTTACAATCGACTTACTGTGAATTTTGGAATTTTTCCGCATCAGCAAATACTTTTCATATCATTTTCTGCATGAAACAACGCGCAACATGCCACAAGCACATAGTACAATATATGGCAGCGCGCATGAAATTGGAAACGTTTGCGTAATTTGTGCTCCCGGTAACCCCTTTGGACTGCGTTTTAATATTTTTACATGAATTTATGTGTATTGCAGTTTATACAAAGGCAACGAAGACTTCATGTCAACACGACTAGAAATCCAAGGCAACCGGGGAATGAGAATAGGTGATGAATGTCCTTGTCAGAAGTGAGGTTGGAAAAATGTGTAAATCATTGCATTCAAAGCAATCACGGAGCAAAATTCAAAAGTAGCAAACAATCTGAGCACTAATTAGTGTAATAATGAGTTTTAATGTTTCACTTCATTTGCGCACTTTATTTTTCGCTTGCACGGTGAATTGTGGCTTAGGGGCGTATGAGTTGTGTCAATTCATTAGCATTTGATGTAACAAAAATTACGTACTCTTCAATTATAAAACGCTTAATTAGTGTGATGTTTGGGAAACTTTTCACAGGAATTGTATGCAATTGCTTGCCAAAAGGACAACGTGACAACAGCCAACAAAATAATATTGCATTTGGTTGAACAAATATTGATCACAAAGAAAACGAAAAATGTTGAATCTGTTTTGATTAAATAAAAAGTGAATTTTTATTGCTTCAATAAAAGTAAAAAGAAAAATGAAATCATTGAAAACATTTTTTTTTTTTAGATTTTAATAAAGGCATATTTGATCAACGAAACAAGTTCAATAGAATGAAAAGGAAACTTGGGCACAGAAAAATTGTTGTGCATTATGAGAAGTCATTGCAAACTTATGGGAATTTTTGGCCGTTAGGAGCGAAAACATTTTTCATTTTGCTGTTTCAGTGTTTTTATTAATAATTTTCGTCAGTAAAATGGTTTCTGAAATTTCAAGTTTAAGCTAAGAGAGACTTCATGCGCTTCATTAGCATTTACTTCCTTTCCCTTTGTTTGTTGGCTTTTGCAATCTGCTCATATGAAATTCCTTTGAAGGCAAGATAGTATGCATAACAATAGCAAAGAGGCTTACTATAAGGCAGGCTTTATTGTGTAGCGCTGAGACTTCTACACGTGTTATTCATATAAGAAACAGACAAAACAAAATGCAAAAACGACTTTTGTTTGGTTTCCTTTGCATTTTGAATCTCAGCGTAGTATTTTACAGCAAACTTGATTTCAAGCGAAATCGTAATTAAGATTTCTATAAAAGTCAATCTTAGAATAAATTCGCAAATGGAGGCAACTCGGCACTGTTGAATTCAATTAACTTGAAGCAACACTTAAAAACTCGTCAGCATTCGAGTTGTTTTCCTTATGTAAGAAAAAAAAAAATAAAAATAAGAAAAGTGGTTTGCACACAGAATAAAAGCGAAGAGACTTTTCCTCGTTTGCACTGTTTTCGAAACTGTTAATTAAAATATCTCATTGTTTGTGCTTTTAATAGAAGTGGTTTTGTTTCTGCTTGCTTAACAAAAAAAAAAAAATATATCAAATACTACTTCTACTAATCATGAAATTTTATAAAAGAGCACGAATTTGATGCTTTCGTTTATGAGTAAGCTAAATGCACACTTCGTCAGGCAAAGTCAATCAAACTTAAATCGTTGAACAAAGACTTCAGCCACTTCACTCATGTTGTATAAGCAATATTATATTACTCAAGTCAATGTATAGTCAGCAGAACATAAAGTGTCCTGCGGCAGCAATCATGACAAGCGCCTGAATGCACAAAAAAAAAAAATAATCTGAGTTTCACTTTGGCAACATTCAAACAAAACCAGATTGACTTTAAATGAATCTAAGCTTTGTCGAAAAAAAAAAACCAAAACAAAGATCAAATATATAAACGAAGCATTAGAAACAATTTCAAAATCAAAGCAAATATATGGCAAGAGGTTCTTTATTTAACCATTATGCGAAAATGTCCTTTTTTTATGAGGTCCTTCGAGTTTGTGTGCTGCAAAGTAAATTTAACCATAACTCATCAAATATCGAAATGGCTGCTTCGTCCCTTGGGTTTGTCTGAAATAAATGATAGAAGACTTTTTTCTTCATAAATAAACCAGGCAAACACTGATTTCTGACATCATCTTATTTTATTAGAAATAAAATGCTATTGATGTTGCCTGAGCAATCAATCAACGAACTGTTCGTCAGACCAGACCAAACCAAGTCTCCTTATGCAGCTCTGAAAACACAACTCAACGTTGCTTTAACTTGCGGCAACGTGACGTAAAAAAATATACCATTTTAGTAGCCATGAAAATGAGTAAGCATTTCTCTGGCTTATTTGTGTGGTTTGCGGGCTTTTCTGACAGCGAAATCAGTGCAGTGCTAAACATCTTCCTTTGACTCTTGAACACATAATGGCTTTTTAACGTCACCGTCGTCTTTGTTACGCATTAAAGTAAACTATCAAAGCAGAACAGAGCTTGCAAATAAACTACTTTTGCTATAATTGTTTGAGGTTTTGGAACTCTTTGCAAGATTTAAATTTCAACTTTACTAAAGTTAAAGAAATAAATAGTTTAAGGAGGTTCAGTCGTTCTCGCATCTGTAGCAATGGCTGGTCTCGCAATCGAAAGTTAGTGAACGCCTTTCTGAACAAAAAACTTTCGCAAACTCGTAATATTAAATATTTAAGCAAAGTATGCTTTGAATAACTTGTGTCTGAATAACAAATAATATTCAAAAGAATACACAATTGGAAATGAAAGATGTGTGTTATGGTTTGGCCTAACCACAAATCAGCCTTGCATGGTTATGTGTACTCATTATATTATAATAAAAGAAATCAAACTCGTTTTGTAAATTAAAAACGGGTTAAAAAAGCAAATTATGTTCAGCGATATAAAAATTATTTTAGGTCAAACATTATTGCCCCTTTTTTCTTTTCGGTGGAATTTTCACCTTTATCAGGGAGTCTGAGTTTTCTTAAATAGTTTGAAAAAAAGTTAAAGTTTTCTGTGCAGTATTTCTAGAACGAATTGGTTTTGAAAAATAAAAATTGGTATATTTGGTATTAAATGAAACTGAAATCCATTTCGATTGAAAATTAGGCGGGGGAAAGCTCTCTAACAGTCCTTATAAACTGATGTACAGGTTAGGTCGAAGTCGAGCATTCTGCAATTCCTTACTGGTTAATAATTATTATCAACAAATAGTTAAATAATAGATAGATTCTAATTTCTTGAACAAACATATATATTAGGGTGTGCCTTATTTTGAAAGGTTCTTAACGTACGACTACTTCATTTTGTTGTCATTTCGTTTCGAATTTGTTGGGCAAACAATACGCACAATGTCTGTGAAACTTAAAAGAAATACAAAAACTATATTTTGGATTGGTGAGATAAATCCGCAAGGTTCTCGCAGTTTTTTTTTTTTAATATCCGCGAAGTAAAATTAAATGAGTTAAAGCTCAAATCAAATTGTACAAAAAAAAACCTTGAAAAGGAAGTATCCTGATTAGTATTATATAAAGTTTATATTTTTGGTAATAAAACGCAATACTTAAATTTGTCTTTTCAATAATATTTAATCAAAATTTAATTATTTGGCGTCCCCCAGTTGTATTTAAAAAAACATCTAAAATCTTTTTTCACATAACTTAAGGGCTCAGTCGGCACGTGTTAAAATTAACATAGGTAGCTGAAATTTTATGTTTAGGTTAAGTAAAGGATAATTAACAGAAATAGCGAGTATGCGTTTTCAAAAATGACAAAAAAAAAAAAAAAAAAAAATCGACCATATAAGGAACACCCTAATATATACATATGTATGTAATTTTTTGGGTCTTAATTCAAATAAATGCTTCAAGGTAGTCAGGGTTTTCCAGTTGTTTTTAAAGCATTTGAAATAATACTGTAAATTTGAAGTGGTTATAACATAAAACATAAATAAAGATTCCCACATATGCGACAATTTTTGTATACATAGCCTGGGGTATGGCAATCTCGGCAAACTTTTGTTCATACAATTTGTTTTTGTAATTTGAAATTTTCGATTGCTAGATCAGCTATTTGCTACAGATGCAAGAACTTCTGAATACCCTTTTTGATTTTACAAACTTTTTCGTTCAGTTTTTGTCAAATTCCTGAAATTTACTTTAATTAAAACTGACGGAAATATTGCGCTGCGTTAAAAGTTTATCAGAATAATTTGTTTGGGCATAAATGATAGAGATATTTTTGTGAACTCTCTACTTCTACGAAAAATAATTGGATAACACAAAGTTTTATATTCGCATGCAAGTGAAATATGTTTTCAACTTTTATATATGTAAGTGTCCAAGTTTCGCATACAAGCCAATTTTCATGTAACTCGAATATAAAAATTTGCCCGTTGTCACTTCCTTTTTGCGCATTCTTTGTATTTTTCGTCGATATTGAAAGTTCAACGAAAGTGTTTTCAATCAAATCAAAATAATTTGTTATTCATGTTGTTTACGATTTTTTATTGTTGTCGCCGTAATTCAAGTGTGTCAACTTCAGCTGCCACGTTACGATGTCCATTTTTTAAAAACCAAAACACACTCGAACGCCAACTGGAGCGATGTATCTCGAAGGTCGTTCGATAAAAAGTACTCGTGTGTGTGTTTACTTCAAATAGTTTTTAAATTCACATTTTTCATTTTGTAAATTTTTAGTGCTTTAAGAAATAAAAAGAACACAATAAATTATTTGCCGGAAAAGCGTTGACATATTTGAATTTTTTTTCGCTTCTAAATTTAATATTCTGCAATCATTTCCGATTTGAGTGATTTATTGTTAATTTTTTTTTATTTATTGGACTTCTGATAAAAACCGCTATGCTTTATTGTTGCTATTATATATAATAACAACTTTAAATTATAAATTGACAAATGTTTTCTTCCTCCAATAAGATTATTGCTAATGTTGTTTTAAGCACCTTTCAAAGAGGCTCATTTCTTTTCATGGTTCAATAGCATGAAAGTCAAGTAAAACAGCATTAAACCAGTAAGGGCGGTATAGTCAAGTATACTCGACAATATAATACCCTGCACACATGGTAGGCGGTGCCACACCCTCATCCTACAAAAACATATTGATCTGACGTCGCTTATTCAAATAGTGTTCAAAATTTCAAGAAAATCGGTCAAAAAATGTGGATTTTACGAAAAATTTAAGTTTGTAGGCCTCTGAGGGGAAGCCATCAAAGAGAGGGGAAATTTGTGGTATGCAGTTTTAAAAATGTGTTATCACTGAGCTTGTATACAAAATTTCAGGTTCATTCCTTTGTTAGTTTTGGAGATATATCTTTTTTAAGAAAAATACTAGGGGAGGGGAAATTAAGGGGAGGGGGAAAAATTATGGTATGCAGTTTTGTAGAAATACTCATACTGAGTCTACATACCGACTTTCATGTTTCTATCTCTTTGTATGTTCGAGTTATAGCGTTTTCAAAAAGTGGGTGGTGCTGGATGGGCGGGAAGGAGTGGGCGTGGCACAAAACCATTCAAACTTGATCTGCTGCCGAGCATCACGAGTCTACCCACCAAATTTCAAGCTATTACAGTTTCTGAGAACCATTGGTGAATATGGACGGACAGACGGACAGACGGACGGACGGACATGGCTTAATCAATTTCTCTTGTCGTCCTGATTAAGAATATATATACTTTATGGGGTCCCCCTGCCCTCCTTCTGTGCGTTACATACATTTCGCTCAAACCACATACACAGTATGTGTACAGGGTATAAAAATTCGTATGATTTTCAAGCTGAGACTTGAAAGATAAATTATCTTTTTTTTGTTCATTTGTTCTCTATAGCTTTTTATGCGTATTTTTAGCAAAGAATTTTATTATTATTTTTTGTCGCATTTCAAAGTTGTTTTCCATACGATTTACCATGGAGTTGATTGACTGAGTTGCTAGGAAACAGTGACAAAATTCTTCGTCAGTTCACTCGACTGGCTTGCAATTTGTAATCTTTGTTAGAACTTCTCTCCATTTTCTTGTTTTATTCACCTTTGAGCTTTTTGCACAAAGAAATAATGCTTGTTCGCCAGAAGTATTCAGCTCAAACAACTGTTTACCAACAACTGTGCTTTAGCTTGTTCTTATCGAAAAATATTAAATCATTGAAAAATTAAGGATTAAAATTAAGTAAAACTCTCAGAATGCAATCAAAAAACATTTAAGTATTTCCTTGTTATTTTTTTTTCATTTCATTTCAATTACTTTCATTACACACACCAGCCAGTGACCTTTTACTTACTTGGATTTTATTGCTAATGGCATTTTTCATTATCCTTTAATGGTGTTGTCAGAAGGAAGTTCATCGCCAATGTTTTGTAGCTGAGTGAATTTTATAGTGCTTTTAGTTTATAATACACTAAATGAGTTCAATTTCTTTTACCTACATGACGTTGGTCAAATGTTTGACTTAAGGAAACATTTTTAATTTTTTAAGTCGAATGAAAAATGAGAAATGCTGTAGCTGTAACAAAAGTGAAGGTAAAGTATTGACGAATTAAAACAAGATAAAAGTTTTTACGCCCGTCGCGTCGTTGGCGAACGAAGCCATGTGAAAGTAATCAAATTATGTGAAATGCACAAACATTAAAGCCGCACATGCGAGCAAACAAACAAAACTGTCTGGCAAGTGTGCAAACAAATCGACAGAAAGGTAGTCACGCATAACCAATCTGTGAAAAAAAGTTAGCAAAAGCAAAAGTTATCCTTCACGCTTTTTGTTGAACATTTAATGATTGTGCGTTGCAGCGCGGATTCATATTTTGTATTTATTTTTTGTAAATTCAGACAAACTTCCAGCGAACGTTTCCTTTCCCACACACAACTTTTAAAAAGGTCGTCTGGCAGCACAAACGACTTATTTAAGCCAAACGCGTAAGGTAACATTTTCATGACTGAAAACACTTCGACACGCCTGGACCGCGAGCGATGTGAGCGATGAAAGTGAAAATGTAAATCAATGGAAATACGTCATGACTGGCATATAAAAGTGTTGAAAGGATAAAGAAAGGACACCAACATCGTGTGGAAAAAATTGAATTTATATTGTCAAAATCATTTTTTGAAAAGGTCTCGGCGACAGCGTGTTGAAGCTTGAGAAGAAGCGCGGAAAAGGTTTCTTTACGCATAAATCATTTTGTCGGTAGGTGACACAAATTGCCTTAGACAAGATTTCATATTTCTATAAATATTCACAGAGCTTTTAAAATGATATTGAAAGAGTTTGTCGCAATATGCTGAAAAATGATAGCGTTTATTTGGGCACCAAAAGTAACTTGTCTTCGCATCGATACAAATAATTTTTATGCACAAAGAAACAAAAAGATTTCCGGCAAGAACTTTATTTATGCATTTCATTAATTTGCTTACATTTACGGCCAATAAACTCGCAACTCACTGCAATCAACATTAATCAGCCATTATATGAAACGGCAAATAAATCGTGTCCTGAATGTTGCTCGCCCATCATTAACCAAATGCCCAATGCCTTTCTCCCAACACAAATTCAATAAATTTCCTTCAACAAAAACAAGTAGGAAAAGTAGAAAATACTTTCCTACATAATCGTCCGTCTGCAACAAGTGGCTGCGAGGCAAAGCACAATTTGAGTCAAGCAAACTTGAAGATTCAACTTTGCTTTATTCCTCTTTTGAATAATCGAACATTTGCGTCTTGTTGCAGAGCAAAAACTTGAATTGTTGTAAAATAACTCCATTAAATGAATGCATAGAATTTAAGTTCAGCAATTGCATGTCACTTGACATGCAGAGCTATTAAATTGTGTCAAAGTTGTCTCAATGTGACGTCAAAGCAACTTTTCGTTTTCACTTTAAATATTTAAATGTAAACTTGAAGCAATTTAGTTAAAAGGTTTTATGAAATTAGATTTTTAAAATTTTAATGTTGAAACATATACGCTTGTTGCACTTAGCGAGGACGCTTGAGTTTCGTTTCAATGAAGTTGGAAAACTTTTTTTAAAAGAGTCTCTACGGTGATAGCAAGAAAGAAGAAATTTGAGTCAAAGCGACATCTGCAGGATGATGAGACTAATTAATTTCTGCATTAATTCAGTAGCTTAGAGGTATTCCAACGTTTAAAGCTTAAATGAGGAATTACAATAGTATTTGAGGCCAGCACAATCAATGAAATTGCTCATACCACCAATGTTGCTCGTTATTCGAATTTGCCTCGTTGTGGTTTCCCTCAACTCCTCATATTTCTTGCAAACCAAACCAATTTGCGAATGAACATTTTGAAGTTGAGTATTAATTAATCACCCTTTGTCTGGTTTTGGTCATAGGGCTTAAATGCATCTAGTTGTCATTACTCAGCCAGATTAGGACACAGCTTGTAGCCTAATTGCTTAACTCAAGTAGTCTCTTTTGGTTTACAAATCTTCATTATGCGGTACGAAATGTTGACCTCTGGCGTGTACTTCTGTATTGCTAAATTTGTTTTAAGAGGCTTTAAAAAAGTTCAATAAATTTTCAACTTGCATGGTTGAAGTACACAAGGCCACAAAATATACAAAACACAAAAGGTCTTTGGCGAATAATGGCCTTTTGTCCGCATGCTGTTATCGCTGCAAGCGACACACAATTAATAAAATAACTAGTAAGGAATTGCATTTGGGTGTTCTCGACTTCGACATACCCTGCACATTCAATTTGTAACAACTGTTCGAATGCGTTGCCCCGCCCACTTTTTAATCGAAACAGATTTAATTTCCATACATACAAATTTTTACTCTTTTAGATCAATTGCTTCCACAGATAAAATGTTTTTTTTATTGTGGCTATATGTGGGCGTTTCAAATTTTTACGATATAGGGGCATGGTCACGGTTCGAGTTAGCTATATACACTCCAAAATTGGTGTTCCTATCTCAAAAGACAACCGAGAAACTACGACTTTTGTAAATTTTTTACCAGAGGTTGCTCTAGGCATTTGCCCCTCACTCCTAAACTAAGTCAAAAAAGGGAAAATACAAATAAACTTGATCTGCTTAATGAATAACAGAATCGACCTGCGAAGGAATTTTGGTTGTATCTATTATAGTTTCCGAGATCTAGGCGTTTATACAGACGGACGTGGCTAAATTAATTTCTCTTTCAATATAATTTTATATAGTCGGAAATATCTCCTTCTGGGTGTTACATACATTTTCGATGCTGACAAAACTAACTTACCCTTGTACTTAAGATACATACCCTGCATGTAAAATAAAAAAAAATGTTAAAAATATTTCCGCTAAACAAAAAACCGAGCAGACATTTGTATGTGTAAATAGCTTCCCGTCGAACACAAATTATGGCAATTAAAATACAAATAGTTGACGCTGCGAGTGGCTTTATTTACTCGAGTGCTCTGATTATATGCTGAGTGCAAATTATTTGCTCTTTGTTAAGCATATCCATGCCAAAATAGCATGAAATGTGATTCGCATGTGTGACGTTAACTGATTGCTAACAAACGAGCAGCATCAGCAGTGACTGTGATTGACACCATTATGATAGCATTATCAATTTACACAACTAAAATCTGTATAATCATGTCTGTCGAAAATTGTTGATGCCAAGTCATTGAGGTAAAGAAGCATAACTTCTGTTGTATCACACATCGAAACTTTTGTGGCGCAATAACTTTCGAAGGTTTATGTAAGATTGTTATTTTATTTGATGCAAATGCAACGGCATCGCATTACTTGCATATACGGGCATGTCATGCATGACAATGACTTTGAATGTTCTAAGATTTTCCTTGCTGTTTCCGTTCAAACTTTGCTTATGTCATGTTTCACATTTGATTGACTGACAAAAATAACTTGGCAACTTTTTGCTCTTCTTTCTATCTGTCTTAGTCTGGCAGAATGAATAGAAGATTCTTCATTGTGATGTTAGTTACCAAAATAAAATTATTTTTGATTTGACTGTTAGTATGTTACATTTGAAAGAAAGGGACCAGCAGCGTCAGGTAAGTCAATTTTGTATTTTCGTATGCGTTAATTAAACTATCAGAACAAAAATGGATTTGGAACTAATTTAAGCTCTGTGGTTGTTCAAAACTGAACATATGTATAAGATTATAAATATTGACGTAAGCTAGTCGTCATCTTACTTTTTCAAATGAAAGGTTTAACTAAAAACGAACATCATGGTTAAGGTAGATGTACAAGGATACATTTGTTCATTGCCTATTTATCGATATTATGGTGGCAATAAATCGTACAATTTTATGTTGTATGATAGCCTTAAGAGACTTGAAATTTTTGTCAAAATAAGAAATAAAAAGGAAGAAATTTTTATGTGAACCATAAAAAAATCATATCATTCTTCATTACTTTCATCTGTTGCGCAACACTTCGAGGAAAAGTTACTGTCGACTTATTTTTTTAAATGAAACTCAAATTGAAAAATTTGAATGAATATTTTTGAAACAGAATATTATTATTAGAATAAGACATCAAAATTTTTAAAGTAAGTGTGTGTTGTGTTGCTGCCAAACAAACCGAAATCAAAAACGCCGCAAGTGCCTCAGACAACAGTCTCATTATCTAGTCGTAATGTGAACTTGTCGCCAAGGCCACCGAGCAAATTGGCTTTAAAGTGCCGCACGTTTATAACCACGTTAAAGCCAAATTCAGTGCATGAGGTTTTTAATACTCTACACACACTTTCAAGTCAGTTTTGTACTCATTTTCAATTAAAACAAACTGACTTTTTACTACGTCAACTTATATTTCCTCAGTGCTTTCCTTTTAATTTGATTTCTTTGATATTTGTTCAATTAAGCAAGACTCAATCAACTCTATAATCAATACAATTTTTAATTAGCAATGTTTTCCATTGAACTTTGAGTCATCTGCTTAATATATATATATAATATAAGGACGATGTCTCTACAAGGCATATTCAACAATTTCTTTAATAAAAAAATTTTTTACTAAAATTCAGCTTTAAGGTTAACAAGTTAAAGTAAATTGAAGACGCTCAATAAAGTTTGACATTAATTGTTGGTTGTGCTGCTTTGTTCAAAGAGAAAGTGTATATTCTTAGCAAACACCTCAAAACTTCTAGGGCCTTGAAAACATTTCAGTTCACACTATTTTTCGGGTATATGCTATTCGATGCTTGTCCGTTTTCTTTATATTAATGGGTCAATCCAACTGCTTTTGTTTTTGTGTCAGCCATGTCCGCTCCTTCCCGCCCATCCAACACCGCCCACTTTTTAACTATAACTCGCACACCCGAAGAGATAGAAACATGTAGACTCATTATAAGTAGCCCTACTAAAATGGAAACAACAGTTTTAATCCCTAACCATCATTTCCAAATATATATCCTTAAAACTGCATACCACGAAATTTTCCTCTCCTTGGTTGTTACCCCTCAAAGACCCACAAACTAAAATTGTTCGTAAATTCCAAATTTTTGGACCGATTTTGTTGATTTTTTGAATCCTATTTGAGCCGATGTCACATCAATATTTTTTTGGTAGATTTGGGGTGTGCAGTTTATTATATTGTCGAGTATACTCGACTGTACCGCCTTTACTGGTTTTGTTTGCCTTTTTGTTTCAGTATAGAGGAGGTCATGGCTTCCTCAAACTTTGTCAGCCTTTTATTTGCACCCAGACGGACAATAAACACTTGAATATCGAAGGAGTGTTAAGGTAAAAGTGTTTTATTATACTTTAAATACACTAATTTCGGCCTCCATTAACATTTAATCAAACGAGTTGAGTAGGACAAATATTGTTGATTTCTTGGAAAACGTGTTGTTTCATTTTGGTAATTATCATTTGCAAATGTTATGAAAACAAAATGTTAAATAAAAACAAAATGTTTTGTTTTGCGCCTGTTATTTAACCTTGAATTTTAATGAATTTAATCACAATTTGCAAAATACAAAATTTTAATCATTTCACATAAAACGTGCTTTTGCATCGAATCTGTAAATTTTGTATGCGTCAACTGTCCGTGGTATTGTTCGACTTGCCAAATGGCGAAGCGGATGCTTTCGTTGCCTGGAAGCGGCCGCCAATGTGGTCAGAAAATTTGCACCTCAATTGGCATGGGCACCACTGACCGCATGAGTCGAAATGACACTGTTGACTGAGTTGGAAACTGAGGCCAACGCACAATGCCGCATGTATTATCTGATTATTATTTGCCATATCGCGAAGTTGCCATCGGTGTCAAAAATGGTTTATATTTCATTGGTTTTAAATCCTTTTGCATAGCTCATTTCAACCGTGTCAACAATTATATTTGAAATGTTTTAATTAAATTTCGTATCTTTTAAGTCCCTGCGATGCTATCACTACCACAAAGCTAATTACACTTCATTGCTTTAAATAAGCCAATTAATTCATGTACGGTTATACTGATTGACTGTTTGCATTTGAACTTAATTAATTTTTCAACGATGTTACATGTACCTTAATCTCTATTTAATTAAATATTGGATTTCTTGAAGACGTCAATGAGCAATGTGTCACTGCAAGTCACTGCACGTGAGTGTGAAATGTTTTCTTATCTCTGAAATAAAATCACTTTGCTTTATTTAAATAAAAATTTAACTATTTTTGAGTATTTTTATGTCATTCATGCGTTGGCGTTTAATATTATTTTTTAGACTTGTTAAGTAAGGAATTTTTAAGCTATTTGGTATTAAGCTGCTTTTTTTGAAAAGCTTTGAACAATCAAAAGGCATTTCAAGAAAATATTCTTACGATTCTAAAATTTAAGAGAAAAATGAACTGGTAAAATGTTTCGGTAATTATTAGGCAAATCAAAAAACCTCAATTCATTTTTTTCTTCCTCAGTAAGCTTGGCATAAGACAAATGCTTGCCGTAAGGCAAATGAGGAAAACTGTCAATATTTTTTACCGCCAAGTCTTTAATACTTAAGCTTTCTTTGCCTCAAGTCAAAAAACATTTGACATTGACAAAAATTGTCTTCAAGCAACCGTAATTAAGCCACAAATCGCATTTAGTCATGGCTTTCTCTACCAAGCTTAATGTGATACAGAAACCATCTTATGGAAAAGAACCTCTAAGTCTTTATTTTAGTTGCTTCTCTATTGACTGAAACACCGTTTAACGAAAGTAAATATGAATTGCTAATATTGCGTGAAATGTGCTCTTAAAAATGTTAGATTTAAAGAGTGTGTGACATGCACCATCGGACAATGGCAGAGAATTAATTGTGTTGATGATGGAACCCTCACAGATTTCTCTGAGATATGAAAAAAGTGGACCGCCAATTATTTCGCCTGCCTGATGCTGGTCGACATCGAATTGGCTCCTCAAATGCGCGTGACGATTTTGTGGAGCGATTTCACATTTATTTTCCTTTCCTTTTTTTCTATACTCTTCACGTTAGTGAATAGTATTATAAGTTTGTGCTGAAGTTTGTAACACATAGAAATATTCACTTGCGACTATATAAAGTCTATATATTCTTGATCAGGACGACAAGACGAGTTGAGTTAGCCATGTCCGTCCGTCTGTATATACGATCTCCTCCCACAGTTTTGAAGATATCGAGCTGAAATTTTGGACACAGTCTTCTTTTTTGTGCGATCAACTCATTTGTCGAAACCGGCCATATCGGATCACTGGAACTGGTAGCCCCCATACGAAAAGAAAAAGAAAAGTGAACAAAACTTGAATCGTTGTATGGAAAACTTTTTTGTTTTGTAAGATAGAGGGCTGAAATTTTAAACATAGTAGTTTGCCTGAAAGTTTCATTGAGATCGGACAACTGGAACTGGTACCTGCCATACAAAATGAAGAAGAGGAAGAGAAGCAAGATTCACGTCGTTGTATGGAAAACTTTTTTATTTCTTAATCAATTGACTTGAAACTTCACACATATATTTTTAAGGAGGCATGAAAACTATTTTGACAAAACAATGGGCATGGTCACGCCCACTTTTAGCCCAAATCAATAATTTGCATATCTCCGGTACCCAATGAGCAAAAACAATGAAAATTGGTATAAAGAAAATATATTCAGTCAAAAAAGTGGGCATGGCACAAGAAAGGGCGTGAAGAGTATATAAGCGTCAGCCTTGCTGAAGATAGCGTCCTTACTGGTTTTTTTGTAGTTCAGTTAAGAGTTCTTAGTACTTTGAGTTTATTGCCCTTTTTGGTATTCGTGTTTAGATAGACTTGGCATGCCAAAGTAATGTTTATATAAAATAATCGTGTAGTCATTTATAGGTCCTTATTATTTTCCCAACTGATTTCACCTTTCCAAATGGTTCACTAATTAGAATCTGTATCACTAAATGATAATCATCATTGTTCAGACTTACAAGCTGCAAGCAACTCTAAGAACTGTAGAACACGATACGTACGTGGTCTTCATATTAAAGCAGAAACCTCAATATATCACATGGACACCGAGAATTAAAATATATTTGAATAAATAAAACTTGAATTCATAGCGCACAATTTGTGAACCCAAAATAATCTTCAGACTTTTATTTGCATGGCAATTATTTTCAACACAAAATTAAAATCAGAATTGCTGAGATGAATACAATTCGTGAAATTCAATACTTACGGTAAAACCGAAATGATTGTGAGTTATTAAAAAATAAATTTAAAACGAACCGAAATTTTCGAAAGTTTCCTTTGAAAAACAGATTTGTTACCAAGAAAACAAGTCCATGCATAATTCAAATCATAATTATAATCCGAATATAAAGAGCGCAAAGAACTCACAATTTTCAAAGAAGACAGATAGTTGATAATGCCTATTTATAAAACTTACTTGAACAAAGACTTATCCAAATCAAAGACTCATGTCTGAAAAAATAATCTTTTTAATTACATACAATACAAAGAAACAGAAATATTTCATGTTTGTACGCAATCGAGCAAAGAATTATTTGAAGATAATTCATCACAAGCGACCAACGAATATTCAATTGGAAGCTTATCTGCACTTCTCCATTAGTCTTAAAAGTAATGAACTTATTGTTTTACGTCACATTACATTTTGATTTTAAACTGTGTATATAAAGTTCGTCGTTTTTTTAATTATTTGGTTTTTATATAAATATTATAAATTTTTTTTAAGTTTATCAGCAAATTTAGAACGAACAATAAAATGTTTCTTTCGAACACATACTTATTTAGGTACCGTTCAAACTCAGCTGACGATAAACATATAGTTTTTGAATCCATTTGTCATTCGCCACGCCGAGGTGGTCGAAGTTGCCGGAAGTATAAAATAAACGTTTAACAGAACAACATTGTGTTAAAAACTCCAAAGCATATGTAAACTAAGTCAAAAAAGGGAAAAAGGGAAAAACAAAATAAACTTGATCTGCTTAATGAATGGCAGAATCGACCTGCGAATTTTTGGTCTATCTATTATGGTTTCCGAGATCTAGGTGTTCATACAGACGGATGGACATGGCTAAATCAATTTATCTTTCGATACTGATCAAGAACATATGTATATTAGGGTGTCCCTTATATGGTCCATTTATTTTTTTTTTTATTTTTGAAAACGCGTACCCGCTATTTCTGTTCATTATCCTTTACTTAACCTAAATATAAATTTTCGGCTTCCTATGTTAACTTTAACACGTGTCGACTGAGCCCTTAAGTTTTGTGAAAGAAGATTTTGGATGTTTTTTTAAATACAACTGGGGGACGCCAAATAATTAAATTTTGATTAAATATTATTGAAAAGACAAATTTAAGTATTGCGTTTTATTACCAAAAAGATAAACTTTATATAATACTAATCAGGATACTTCCTTTTCAAGGTTCTTTTTTGTACAATTTGATTTGAGCTTTAACTCATTTAATTTCACTTCGCGGATATTAAAAAATAAAACTGCGAGAACCTGGCGGATAGATGGTAACTTAACACCCGTTACTTGGTGATTTATCTCACCAATCAAAAATATAGTTTTTGTATTGCTTTTAAGTTCCACAGACATTGTGCGAATTGTTTGTCCAACAAATTCGAAACGAAATGACAACAAAATTAAGTACTCGTTTGTTACACCATAGGTGCCGGTGTTACTTGCTTGAGAAAGTGTTCCAATGTTACATTAACGACGCAGGTGTAACTTGCATGTTTTTGTGAAAAAATCAATTTAACTTAATTTAGTGATAAAATTCGAAAACAGTTTTTTTATTACCTCTTATTTTTGTACTGTCTATGGACAGTTTATTTCTTTAATATGAAGCCAAAGTTTCTATATCATGCTTTTTTAATGTTATTAAGGTCTTGTAAAATTTTTCTAGTCCCATAAAATAGCTCCCATTGTCACCGTCTCTCGGTGATAGAAGCATAAGGGATATATTCACTTTTTTCAAGATATTAAGTAATTGTCTTTCTTGTTTATACTACTTATGTATATAATGATATAATTTAAATGTTTCCTATTCTTATGAAGATTTTCTAGGCCGATAAAGAACTCACCTCTCATATTTCTTAACGAGAAGGTTTTTTAAGCCAATGAACAACTCTTCTTCATGTTTAGCCTTATTAAGACTTTCAGCAACTTTGTTTTTCTCGACAGTTTCAATCCTAAGTTTAGCAATAAAAAACACAAGACTTGTCAATAAGATTATTAAGTCAAGTGTGATGGTCATTATTGACCATTGTTTGTCAAACTGTAATTTTTACATTAATTAAAAGTTTAAATATAACAAACGTTTTAAATGATGTGACTAAACTTAATAAAAACAAAAAAGTTCATTAAAAAACCTTTATCAAAATATAGATGTATGGTTGAAGTAATAGTCTTGATGGTTTTTTTTAATGTTCGCCACATAAAATAATAATTATAAAGAATTCTCTCTCTACTGAAATAAAAAACCTTTTCACACCACAGATAATCCTATATTATTTATGGCATTATGCGTAGAAAAAATTAAGCATAAAGATGAGAACAAACGATTGTTTTATATTTCGTTATTTTAATTTTGATTGAAAACATTTTCAGAATCGCTACAGAGATTATTGCAATAACACATAATGTAATCGAAACCAACTCCGATATAATTTTCGCTTTTTGTACTTGAACAACATAGCCTCCTTTGCACTCAACTACAAACATCACATTTCTTGCCTGATGGCGGCGGTGGCGGCGATAATGAGCTCGTCTATAGTATGAACAGTGTCAAAATGATTATTAACGAAATTTTAATTGTGTATTTTATGTGCGCTTGTTTGTAATATTTTTTTAATGGATTCTGTTCAGAAGCTCTGGCCGCGCATATTAAATGTGAAAATGTAATTACTTGAGTTAATTGAATTGTTTTACGCAAATTCATTTACTTATGGAAATAAAGTGAAGTAAGAGCCTTATAATAATTTTTAAGCAGAGCAAATTTAGCTTTAAGCCTTTTTATCACATAGAATAACGATTCGTTAAACGAACAAGCCGATACATCTTAAATTCAGTTGACTGATTGTTTGCTGTTACAACAGTTAATTAAATCATAATAATCTAAGTCAGAAGATAAAAGAAAACAATTCAATAAATGTGATTTTTGACAATTTCCTCATTGTTTGAATGCTTTTGGCAAAACTTGGAAGCGCCGCAAGATTAAAAAAGCTGATTTGAAATTTAAATAAACGGTTCTAAGTACATATATTTAATATTAATAACAATATTTACTAAAAATAAAATGCAACGCGATTTGTTTTTTTTTTTTGTAATATTAAGTAATTGGCAAAGAGTTTGAGCGATATGCATTTTTAACACACACACAAGCACATGTCGAGCACGGTCACAGATACGAATGTCGTTTAACAAAAAGCCGTAATTAATGTCACGACTCGTGACAGACGTGACACGTTTGACATGTGCCCCGCATTCTGTGGCCAAAAAACGCTGCCAACTCCGCTGTCATTTCAGATTAACCACACAAATCTTCAACAGATTCGCCCTGCAGCAGAAGCCGCTGCTCCTTGTTTTTCTTCGAATTGCTTTTGGTCTTGCCACCCCGATTCACGACGCCGTCCTCCTCGTCCATCATACGCAAAATTGTTGTCTACGGTAGCAAAATTATTGTCATGATATATTTTTTCTCAATTACCAGCGATTTACAAGATTTGCTCACCTGATCGGAACAATCCATGGGCGCCACCGAGATGTCACGCACAGCACGAAATTTGCCAACATTGTTCAAGTGCTCATTCTCCAGACGAAAGTAGTTCCAAATGAAGCGCCGGAAAACCTCCAGGGGACTGAGTATAGTGACCATGACGTCGCTGCCTATGTAGCCAGCCTCGATAAGGCTCATAGACACGGTCCAACCGAAACGAAGTATCAAGTCCTCAATTATGCCAAAATAGTAAAAACCCTGATGTGCCAAGATTGCCAAATGGCCGCCATTAATTTACAATGCAAAGAAGTCGTATACAAAGAGACTCACCGTCGACGAGTACACGATTTCCTCACGCAAAAATCGATTGTCGCCCGCCTTCGCATCGAAGAGGCCCCAGTCCATTTTGATGTCCCACGTGTATGATGAGCATGATGAGATAATCGCCGCCACAATCCAGCAATAGAACCAGGGATTCTCCTTTGAGTGCGAATATTCGACAGCTAAGGTGAAAAATGTTCATGTTGGCAACGACGGTGTAAGAAATTGCCAAGAGGAATAAAATTAACATAAATTGTAGGCGTTAATTGAAGCCATAAAGAAAATAAAGTGAGACGTTAATGAGCACTTGAACGAAATGATAAACAAGCTGGACTCAAAGGACATTAATGGAGAGTAAAAGAGCGAGAAGGGCAGAGTCGACAAACAGCTCATTGAATGCTGATAATGCGCTTACTCACCATTTGTTGTCTGATACTTAAAAGCAAAGATGACGACAAAGAACGACGTGGCGTATTTTGCGGCATTGAAAAGATGCGGAAAGGCCTCCTTAGTGTCGCGGTAACGACGAATACATTGCGCGAACCGGAAGTAAGCTGGCATAATGGCGACAATCGGTCGTATAATAGAGACATCTTCGACGCAATAGCCTTTACGGATAAGGAATATATTTCATAAAGGTGACCAAAAAAAAGCAAATATATAATATCAAAGGACGTTTACCTTTGCCTGCCTTGTGCCAGCTTGGATTTTGGCCAAAGAAACAGATGACGAAAGGTATATCTAGAAATGCTGGAACAATGCTGTTCAACTGATCAGCTAGCCAAAAGTCTGCAAAATTGACAAAGCAGAAGGGAGCCATGACGACACGCGACAGCACACGCACAGCCCAATAGCGTGCCTCATGATGGAAGGTCTTTGTCGGATTGAGCAGGAAGGCTGCCATTAGCGTATATAGAAAAATGGGTGGCGCATACTGCGGTATGCCGAGCGGATCGCAAAAGATGTAGCAAAGCACACAGACAGCCCAGATGACGCCGAACACAGACGCAATCTCCATGATATTCTGTTCGGAAAGATGATTACGTGGGTCCAACTCAAAGATCAGCACATGATTAACGCCGGATGAGCGCCAACCGTAAACATTCACACCCCACAGGAACAAGCATTCAGTGATCAGGAAAGGTCCGCGGAACATGCGCAAACCAACGCGCCAATCCTCGCCGAAGCCATAGAACAGCGCCGATATGACAACCGTTATGAAGAGCACCACGAAAGCGCCCGAGAAGAGGCCCACCTTGAATGTTGTCCACGGACTCTGTTGCTCACCCAACGGTGGCACACGCAGCCGCTTCATGGCGCGCTGTCGATCACCGCCCTCGATGTCATTGGTCACAGCCGCTTCCGTTTCCTGACAAACACAACTCAATTGTTCAATACAGAGTAGTCTTTATTGTGTATGCTCATAGTCACCTGTATTAGACGATCGATGTCTTTGTTGACATAAAAATGTGCCGCCTCTACGTGTTCCTTACGCCATTTAGCGCCATACTCGACGCTCAGCAGCTTGTCATGCTTCTTGAGTATCTTGCGAAAGCCCATAAAATTCAAGTTCTGATAGTTCTGCAGTAGTATCAAGCCAAGGTAGAACTCGCTAAATGCCAATTTGAGATCTGCTAACTTGCGCGCCGGCACGTTCTTCTTGCCCAGCGGCGTTCGGGACTTCCAGGCAGGTTGTTTCTTTACGTGGCCCAGTTCGAGTGCCTCAGTCAGTTCACTGCGCAGATTGCCATACTTACGCGTGGCCTCTGCCATTTTTTCCGAATAGAATGTATTGATTTTGGCCAACTCCTTGTCGCAATAGTGAAAGAACTCCTCGTCAAACTTAGCAAAATAACGAGTCACAACCTCTGGATCCACCAGCTCAGCTGAAGGTGATTGCTCGACAGCTGCATAGAGCATGGCTTTCATTTCCTAAAGAACATATAATGCAATTATTTAAAATACTATGTTGTTCTTCACTTTGATATTATCGACGAACAAATTTCCCACATCATCACGTCTCCCATTTTCAATCATGCCTGTGCTCAGTCGACATGGATTTTTTATATACGCTTCTGTACCGATTTTGCTAAAGTCGTTGCCCTTCCAAGTTGTTTGCAAACAAATTCAAAGCTTTCGAGTTTTCACGCTTTTTCCGTTACTATTTTCATCAACAACATTTCCCCAGCCTCTTTGAATTTGTTTACGTTTCATCTGAGCAAAACAAATTGCTCAAAGGACAAGGGCGCATGCGCCAAAATTGAGCGCCAATAAGAACTTTTAGGCTTTTGACAGTTGGTCAAGTTTATCCGTACGACGTCATAGCACCAGTTGACAGCTAATGTCACATTCGAAAACATATGGTTTTGTGCGATACATTTTTTCCACATTCCTTCCATGCGACTCCTCAATATTTGCTTGCAATCTTATAGCCCACAATTGAACTTCTCGAACTTGCCTCGTAATTGATATACTGTTTACGCCATTCCGGCGTTATGTGCGCCGTCAAATGCTCAGCGAACTTCATGGCTGCGTTTGTGCGTTCTCAATTATTTTATCACTACCCGATGTGTATCGAACAATCACACTACAGTCTCTAAAAACACATCAACAATCACATCGCCCCGTAGTAAACAAATGCGCGTGCCACACTTTCCGAGGAAAAGCGAGAACTGCTGAACACACGAAACTGGAACAACGGTGTATTCTGTAAAAGCTTCCCACAAAGCTTTCCACGTCTGTACAGTGTCAGCGACCACCCAGCCAAATTTGAATTTCGTTTTGAGAAGCTTCCTTTGCGTGAGGTGAAGATTCGTTATTTTTGAATTTGAATACAAATACAATTGCTTAATTTAAATATTTGTTTTTCTTTTTTTAAATCTCTTCAAATTTCAAATCAATGCCACCATCAATGGTAAGTAGAAAAGATGCAGGTGCAAGTTTGTTGTCAGCGCGTGTGGTTGGACTGCAGGAGAGCCGGAAATGGCTAACGACGGCGGCGACAGCAAACTTGGCCTCAGTTAAGCCAAGTTTAATGCCTAATCAGAAGACACAATGAAGAATCATTTTAAGTTTAACGTCTTAAACATGCTTACCGGGACACATTCTTGGTCCTGCGCCGAAGGGCAGAAAGACGCCCTCGTCGCGATATTTTCGTATGCCACCCAACTCGGGGTCGAAACGTTCGGGTCGAAATTCTTGCGGTTGCTCATAGAATTTTTCATCATGATGGAATGAGTACGACGAAATGTAGACCGTGTCCCCTTGCCGCAATTGCAGTTGATCAGTGGCGCCATTGGCGTTATCGTGGTCATCGAGTGGTATGGTGAAGTCCTGTGTGCAAATTTTAAAGAGCGTCGGCAGTGGTGGCAGTAAGCGCAACGTTTCTTCATGCGGTCCGAAAAAGAGAGTAAATAGTGAAATTTATATAAATATTGAAAGCATACCTTGTAGGCACTGTTCTAGATATGGCAAGTCATTGAAAAGATCGTAGTCATTGTCTGCTATGCTGCCCGCTTGTTGTAGTTCCCGGCGTAGCTTCTCCTGCGCCGATTCGTTCCGAGCCAACTGTAATAAAAAGGAAGCTACATCAGAAAAATGATCATGTACATTGACACTCTGTTCCTAACCATCAGCAATGTGTGCGCAATGAGCATGGCACCGGTTTCATAGCCGTCTATGAGAACCGTTGTTGTATGCCCGGTGATTTGAGTGACATTCAGTGCCTTCTTCTCTTTCAACTGCAGCAGATGACTAATGACATCTGAGCGGATGGCGTGTGTATCATGCGATCGCAGTTCAAAAGCGTCGTTGGCTAGTTTGGTGAAGAAGCGTTCGCTGGCAGCGGTGAAGAAGGGCACCGGTCGAAAGAAACGTAGAAAAGGCCAAGCTGCAGTGCGTGCGTAATAGTTGACGCAGCGCAATGCTTGATTGACCATATCATCAGCCATTTCATGAACAGGCGACATTCTGCTTGCACTTTCTTCATTCAGGGAGTTCACCTCGGTGTTCCAAATGAATTGGCTGACGAAGTGAACTGTGAAGCGATTGGCGAGCTATCAATGATATTAATTGTGAAATCACAGACTTTCATCAAGGTCAAAACGCATACCTCTTTTGCATTCATCGTTGGCTGTTCCTTGGACATCGATGTTATAAACTTCACCAGTTGCCTAGCGGAGTGCTGCAAAGACGCGTGATGTGCGCGCAACTGTTGAAAACATAAAATTATAACTTTAAGTTGAGCAGAACATTAAAGCGACAAAATCCATTACCTTGTTCACAGTCAATGCTGGCGTCAATTCGGCACGCTGCTCCTCCAATGATCGCCGATCGAAACAAAGGGACTGCAGAGGCGCAGCTGTTCGACCCGTGGTGTTGTCCACCGCGAGGACTCGTTGTCATGAAAGTGCTTGAAATAAGTTGTCAACACTTTGTTTGCTAACTTTGGATCCAAGATAAACAATTTTGGTTCACGTGCGGTAAATACACCCACAAAACGACATTTACTTCTATAACGCAAATAGATCTCATGCAGCTCCTCAATGAGATTCAATTGTCCAGCATTGCTTTTTGGAAAAGTGCCAACAAGCAGTTGCGGCCTAGGACCAATTACACCACGTCTACGCCAGTAGGTAAAATTATAGCTGAGGTAATAATAGATGCAAGCGCCTCCAATCAAAGCAAAGGCTGCAGGCAGCAGTAGTATTATAACATGTGACATGCTGACTTCCTCACTTTTCACACTGACACTAACAACATAATTCAGATGCGAAAGTACATTTTGCTAGACTCTTTTTTTTTTTTGCTTAACTGATAAGATGTCTCAGTGAAAATAAGATAAGCATATTAGCCTTAGCATTCAGCATATTATCTAAATCGCTTGTTGAAGTATTGCAAATCATTTTAATGGTTAGACATTAATATACATACATATATGTATACCATTTTTCTAAATTTGTATACAACGAAAAAACTTATAGTTATATATAGAATGTTGAAGCAAGTCCTATTTTTCTTGATACTTCTTTCTTAAGATCACAAAAATGAAGAAAATTAAGTTATACGACATAATTTGATTATGGAATCGATTATTCGGATTTTCGAGTTCCTACTAAGTAGAAACTGAAACAATATTTCTACAGATATGGGTGTAATTCCATAAGGATCATTTCATTAATTTTAATTTGAGATACTGTGGAACTATGTAGCAAGACTTTCCGCGGAGTTATCGTCGCTCAAAGCAAAGAAGCGGATGTTGACTTTGCTAATCGATAACTCAGAAATTAATGATGCCACAAAAAATGTCAGAAGCTTTTTTCAAACTCCAAGACATTTGCTACAAAGTTTATGTAGTGAGATTACATTTTTATACTCTTGCAAGAGTATATTAACTTTGTCGTGAAGTTTGCAACGCAGAGAAGGAGACATCTTCAACTTTATAAAGTATATATATTCTTGATCAGCACGACGAGACGAGTTCATATAGCCATGTCCGTCTGTCTACCTGTCTGTCTGTCCGTCTATCTGTTTCAATGCGAACTTCTCCCAGTGTTTTGAAGTTATCAAAAAAATTTAATCGCAGAAAATATTCTTTTCCTTGCAGGCAGTCTATATGTAGAATCCAGCTTCATCGGAACACTATAGCATATCGCTGCCATAAGAACAATCGGTCAACAATTCGGTTTTTGTTAGAAAAACTTTTTTATTCTTAACTATAAACAGATGAAACTTTGCCTTTTTATACATCCTTGACCGTATTCCAAAGTTTTATAAAAATCGGACATAAGGGAGTGGCACCGCCGATACATAGAAAAACTAAAAAATGTGATTTCTGTGTAAGCCGAAGATCGCAAAATGAAGTGTAGAATGATTACATTGTTTTCTTCAAAACTAATTGGAATATGGGCGGGGCTACGCCTCTTTATCTTTATTAACTTATATCATTCTTATTGGAAAAACTATAAGACTATTTTCTAATAAGAATAATTGGGAAAATGCTTGCAAGAGTATATAAGTTTCAGCAAAGCTGAAAATAGCTTCCTTACTGGTTGATTTGTCTATATTCTTAATGCAATTATATAGTTTTATTGATTTGTATGTATTTATTTTCGATGTTGGTATTAGATTTGTTTTTCTGATTACTCATTTCTTTCATTACAAGCAATTGATAAAAAAATAAGTTTCCTGTCGATAAGTTTGAGGATTATGTAACTCTCATGTACTCATCAAATCACAATACATTAGTCCCTAATGACTTTTATGTAATATCTGTCTAGAGTTGTGAAATGTTTAGACTAATCGGACTTGGCCAAACTAATATGAAATTGGTTCTCATAAAACTAACTCTTTTATCTTTATGTCTTATACTAAATTACAAACAAAGTATAAGCGTAAAGTCAAGATAGGCGTGTGTGATGATGAGATGAGTGAAATGAGCACCAAAATAATTGCATATAGCAATTATCAGTCGGCTGGTATTTAAGTTGTTGTCAGTGCGGCATAGAGATCTACTAGTAAGTGTCTTCTAGTTGCGAATTAAGTTCAGAAAAAAAAATATAAGGAATAATAATTAAAATATACATATGTACGATGCGAGTATTACAAAAAATTTGCAATGCCGGAGAAAATGAGTTTTCTTTGCTGAACCCGAGAATTCGCTATCAACTCCTCGCAACACTTATTGGTAAGTTATTTACCGCAAAGTATTGTGCGATTTTAATAATAAAAATCATGTAGTCAATATCATAACATTTTCACATGGCGTCGGGACTGGTTGGTTGTCGCCCATACTGACAAAACTTCAAGGCTCTGACTCACCGCTCAGTTTTAAGGTCACAGTCGATGAGATATCATGGCTTGGTTCGATGCTCGGACTTGGCGGTGTTTTTGGCAATATCATAATGGGCATATTAATAAATCGCATAAGTCGAAAGCTATGCATTTATCTCATTGCATTTCCTAACGCGGTAACCGAGTAAATTGAATGCAAACAACTGAGTAAAATTGAAATTATCAACATTTTCTTATCTAGATCATATGGATATTGATATACTGTGCGACGAGCGTCGAATCTCTCTATGTGGCTCGTTTCCTGTGCGGTTTTACCGCTGGTTGTGCTTACATTGTCGTGCCGATTTTCATTAGCGAAATTGCCAATCCAAAGTATGTATATTTTCATCAAGTTTATGTCATTAATAATCTGTAACCTACTATGAAGAATACGAGGCGCACTCTCCTCATTGATTCTACTATTAATGAATGCTGGCATGTTAATGGGCTTCATACTAGGCACGCATCTCAGTTATCATGTGATACCCTTCGTGGCAGTGCTGCTGCCTATAGCCTACTTCACTGCCAGTCTCTTTCTGCCGGAGACAACGCAACATTTAATGCGTTGTGGCAAAATGCAAGCGGCCGAAGACTCTTTTATTTTCTATCGTAATCTACATGACGACGAGATTATTCAATATCAGCATGATTTTGATGAGCTGCGTAATATTGTGATAAACCAACAGAAGGCTGATGAGCAAAAACTTAGCTACCGTGACTTTTGTAAGTAACATTTAAAAACTCATATCACGTCACTTCCACTTTAACTTATAATTTACAACATTCAACAGTGAACAAACCCGCACTGAAGGCCTTCGGATGCACTTTGGTTCTTTCGGCAGGCTATGAATTCTGCAACGTTTACAGCTTTGTTAACTACACATCAGAAGTATTCGCTGCTTCTGGCTCTGTGCTTGATCGTGACACTTCGACCATTGTAATTGGTGTAGTGCAGATTTTGGGCGTATATACATCGACTTTGCTTGTTGATATTTGGGGTCGACGAATTCTTATGTTACTCTCGATGGCCGGCATCACTATTGGTTGCGTCGCCTTCGGTATTTTTACCCATTTTGCAGAATATTACGATCTGAGTTCCCACAATTGGTTGCCTTTGGCCATAATGATATTCATCATCTATATAGCGGACATCGGTTTAGTTGCGCTCTTCTTACTCGTGATTATCGAAGCTTTTCCGATTAAGGTTTATCATTTGTATTTTTTACTTTTTATTGACACCATTTCGATAACATCTCCTATATTTCAGATACGTTCCGTGGGCACAACCATTTCATTGATCATGTTGAATGCTTCTGTATTCGCCTCACTTAAAATATTTCCATTGCTTCTACACTACTTTGGCATCACGAATACAATGTGGTGGTCGGCACTGATTAGTCTGTTGACCTTTATTTATTTTCTGTTCTTCTTACCCGAAACAAAGGGCAAGTCTATGGATGTGGATGAGTAATTATTTAACGAATGAATTGTACAAATTTCCTTTTTTGTAATTGAATCATTAAACCAAAAAATTCGCAAAAATTTGTCGTTCAATAAGTTGCTCTGCTAATCGATTTCAGACAATCTTGTTTAACTTTAACTGTAATTTTATCTTAAAATTCGTTAATTAAAAAAGTAAAATCTTGAAATGCACTCTTATATGGATAATCAATTCTATTTTATGAGCAGAAAAACTTAATGCCTTTATTAAGGTCGCTACTAGTCATAGGACATCCATGTCGCACCCAACCCACACCGTTAATCTCTTTAATTAACTACGCATATCCGTTTCCTAAGCGTGTGTTTATTGATATCATTTGCCATTAGGAAAGCTTCTGCTGTCCTAATAATCGAGGGACGGATAATCGAGTTTCTACAGTATACAAATTTTACTGATACACTGGAAAATATTAGTCATTTGGCCGTAAAAAAGGGGTTACCTGAAAATTTTTGGAGGATTTTTGAAAATTATCATCCATATAGCTTCTGGGCTTCTCTTTCCAATTTCTACTTTGCGACCTTCTATCACCGCCGCTCGAGCCGCCATTTGAAAAAAATGAAAATATTACGACAAAAACATCTTTATACTAAATTAAACTATAGAAAATTTTCTAAAAATTATATTCTACCCTTTTTTTTTGTAAAACTAATAGTTTACGCGTACGAGTCACGCAGAGTCTACAACTTTGGTACTATACGTTTTCATTCATTTTGTATGGGATTTCGTTAAGTTTTTGATGAATGCAAATTTTGAAAATTTTCTTAATTTGTTGTGTTTAGTGCTAATATCGAATATTGTACTAGTCTTATATTCAAGTGAACACAACGTGACCAGCCCACCCACATACCTATAGGGCCAACTATGCAGTGAAAGAAGGTCGCAAAGTAAAAATTCGGAAAGAGCAGCCCAAAGTCCATATGAATACCAATTTCCAAAAGTCCCGCAAAACTTTCCAGGTCGAACTACCAAATGACTGAACTAAAAGTAAAACAAAACCAGTGAGGACGCTATAGTCGAGTATACTCGACACACACAGTAGGCGGTGCAACACCCGAAATCTAAAAAAAATTTTGATTTGACATCGCCCGATCAAATAGTGTTCAAAATATCAAGTAAAATTTCAGGATCGTACCTTTAATAGTTTTGAAGATACAGCAATTTTAAGAAAACTGGGGGAGGGGAAATGAAGAAGAGGGGTATGCAGTTTTATAGAGCTACTTAAACTGAGACTACATACCGACTTTCGTATTTCTATCTCTTTGTATGTTCGAGTTATAGCGTTTTAAAAAAGTGGGCGGAGCTGGATGGGCAGGAAGGAGTGGGCATGGCACAAAACCGTTCAAATTTGATCTGCTGCCGAGCATCACGAGTCTACCCTCCAAATTTCAAGACTCTAGCTTTATAGTTTCTGAGAACCATTGGTGAATATGGACGGACAGACGGACATAGCTTAATCACTTTCTCTTGTCGTCCTAATCAAGAATATATGTACTTTATAGGGTCCCCCTGCCCTCCTTCTGTGCGTTACATACATTTCGCTCAAACAAACACAATATACCCCGATACACAGTATGTGTACAGGGTATAAAAATGATACACATTTATTTTATTTTTAGTATTAAAAATAGGGGTTGCCTGGAGAGTTTTCCGGGAGTTTTGAAATTTGATATCTTTATGTATTTCGGGGTGCTCTTTCCGCACACATTTTACATTTCAAAACTCCCGGAAAACTTTCCCGGCAAAACTACCAAATGACTGGACTTTTTATTGATTTTAACAACAGAGAAACCTAAAATTGTTTTCTGTTAATGTAGGAAATGGTTTTTAGCATTCATTCGTAAACCTCATAAAGATAAAGTATTTAAAAATACTTTAACAAAATAATTAAAAATTCGTTCCTTGTTTTCAGAAAGACATTATTCCAACCGGGCATTCACTTTGCTGTCTGCTTTTGCTCAACTGCATTTGTTGGGATTCTAAAGCGTAAAATGAACGCAGCCGAAGTAAATTGTTGACTCAATCATTCTCTCCTCTCTGTTTCTGTCACTCGTATGTGTTTTTTGATTACAAATATTTTGTTGATATTTCCATTACTCACTTGTTCAGCACCCCGCTTCACTCGGGCCCATAACTCTACGCCGCCCGCATCATTACACGATCTAAATGAGCGGCTGCGAGTGCCAGCGAGTGGAAAACGATCGCCTCGCGTCGGCGGTCTCGTAGGCACTCAATGCACAATTATCGGCCCGAGCTGTCAGTGCTTCTGATTTGGGTTCGCGTTAGAAAGTCGGTTGAACCGTCGCAAGTCAATTCAAATCAATTCAAATTCAATCAAGAGTCTTTCACACAAGTAGTTTCGGTAGTAAACTTTTTATCAGAGACTGATAACAAGTAAATCAAAGTACTTTCAAGCAAAAAAAAAACGAAAAATCAAAACAACTGTTCAACAGAAGTTGATTCAATATAAATCCACCAACCTAAAGTGAATGTGTTTAATTGAAGTTTGGTACGCGTTGTGCGCAGTTTAAAGGAAGACTGAACGATTTACTTAAGTTGATTAATTTAGAGAAAAGCCAATAAAATGCCTATTAAAGAAAAGATACCTACACCGGAGCAGATCGCCGACGTAAAGACACGGTTCCTTCAAAAGTATGAGGCAGAGCCACCAGCAGGTAAGTGAGGTGTTCCACTGATAGTAAAACCAATAGTTATTTTGAATGTCACCGACAGGTGGATTTCATCCCAGCGATTTGGCCCGCATTAAGGAGAACGACACCTGGGTGAGCCAACTGTTGGGCAGTTACGATCTCGATGTTGAAAAGACAGTCAGGCGTCTTTATGACAACTGCTCTTGGCGCAAAAGCTTTGGCGTCAACGACATTACTGAAGCCGACCTAAATCAGGAATATCTGAAAGATGGTCAAATTTTCGTGCATAATAAGGACAAAGATGGCAAGTCACTGCTTATACTTACCATGAAGAAGCACTCAAAGAGCCAGAAAATTGACGATCTCATACGTATCATCGTCTACTGGGTTGAGCGCATTCAACGTGAATCCTATCTGGACAAGTTGACAATTTTCTTGGATATGACCGGTACCGGGCTGAGCAACATGGACCTTGATTTCATTAAGCGCATCATCGAGCTTTTCGAGACAAAGTACCCCCATGCACCTAATTACATTCTAGTCCACGAACTACCATTCTTGCTAAATGGTAAGTTGGCGAATACTCGCAATTTATCCAATTGTTTCTGATTTTTATCTTTTATCTACCAACAGCCGCTTTTAAGATTGTCAAAACCTTCTTGCCAGCCGACGCTCTTGAAATTCTCAAGGTTACCTCTAAGAAAGATATTAATCAGTATGTCGATAAGGATAACGCACTCAAGGCTTGGGGCGGAAATGATGACTTTGAATACAAACACTAACGCTAAGTTCTAATTTAAATCAAATGTATGTACTTCCTACTCAACGATAAGCGAAACCAAATGAATTAACTGTAATAAAGTTCCATGTGAAATTACAAATTAACAAAGAAAAAAAGAAAAACAAATGCGGTTTTTAAATTGAGTTAAATGTTTGTAAGCTTATCAAGTACATTACGAGTACTTTGAGTGTAACAGTGAGTAGTTCGTCAGAAAGCTCTCAGCAATCGTTTTTGGTCACTCAACTAAACTGAACTGAACGCAACGACCGACCTATGAATGTAGGAAGCGAGTCGACTCTCCAATTCTCACCGGCGCTCATTGCTATTCCATAAACGCATTCCCGGCGAGCGCTATCGGCTTCGAGGTGCTTGTATCTAATATACGCGACATCGACGATTCTGATCTATATTCGTAATGCGATTCCCCGAGTGCCGTTAGTTGTTGTTCGAACGTGCAAGGTACTCGAAGTTGTCGGAGAACAGAACGACAGTAAATTATTTCGAAATTGAAATTCGAATCTAATCGTTATTTCGCGTTTTATTTTCGTTGTTCTTAAGTGAAAGCCCACAACAAGTGTCATTTGGATTATCGAATTGTTTTCTTCTGATAAGCCAAGAGTGTTTCGAGTGCCCCTTGGGGCCCGATACATTCAGTCAACAGCTCGTACATAGTTCAATTAGTTTGAACTTGCAAAAGTTCTATTAATAACTGTCGAAAATCTCCGAAAAGGTTGTAAAAATGCCTGTTAAACTACCAACACCCACACAAGCCGAAATCGATGAATTGCGGAAACACTTTATTGAGAAGTACGAGCAAAGTCCGCCAAAGGGTAAGCAAAAGTGATCTCAAGTACATACCAGAATTGTCAAGTATATGACTGGCGTATCTTCAGCCGGTGATCTAATCTCGTTGACAGCTGTCTGTGGCTCAACCTGATGAAATCAAGCGCCATTATAACTGTTTCCGGCTGAATATCTCATAGTCCAAGTGTCAGATCTTACACATTTACACATTGCATAAGGCTAACACTATTGACAGTATGACCGAACTTGTTGACTCAGAATGATCGCATATTGCAGTATATAATGTTTAAGCTGAAGTGCATGTACTCAATGTTGTTTCTATTAGCATTAGAAGTTGTTTGCTTAGAACGAGTGACTTTGTTTATAGTTAACTAGCTCCCCCGGCGCGCTTTGCTATGTCCATTATTCTATTGTATAGTTCCTTCGTTCACTCATCGTTTTTGAGTGAGAAGCTACGACCACAACATGTTAATATTGTTCATTTTTCTTCTTTTTGTATGGGGGCTACCAGTTCAAGTAGTCCGATCGATACCAAACATTACATAAACAATCTGCAGGCCCATCTGAAGATTGCTTGAAAATTTCATTGAAATCGGTTAAGCCGTTTTGGAGTCTATAAGGAACATACATACAAACATTCTCTTTTATATACATAGATAGATAGATAGATATGTAGATTGAAATGTGTTTTATAAATTGTACGGCGTTTATGTACACTGCAATTTTAAACTGCACAAACAAGAAATTGTTGAAAAGATCAATTACAATTCACAATTACAATTCACATAGATTGTTTATACGATAAGCCTCAAGTAAAGCATAAAGCTCCACTGGATCAAATAATCAAAATCTAATCGCTATAATGAATGTTGAAGGCAGCTAAATAAAGCACGGTAAACATTGCCAAACTTTTCTGTCTTGGCTATTGGCACTGGTTCATGCAAGGTTTTAGATAAGCACACAGGTGTGTTTCACAGTACGAATGTATGAATCACCTAATAAATCAAATTGTCTTATACTTATTTACTATTTATCACACACACTCACATGTATGCTTGTGTATCTAAAAACGCAACGAAGTGATTATAAAACAACCCAGAAGGAAAACTATCCTTACCTGACCGAAGAAGGTTTTCCAAATCACCTTCCCAACAGGGGGAAAAAAAATACTGACAAACAAGCGCTTCAAAACGCCTTGTTTTAAGGCTTAGTGTGAACCGTTTAAATTGGAAGGGGTTTTGAAACAAACATGAAAGGGCTTTTACGTCATCAAGTTTGAGTCAAACAATTTTAATTTGAACCGAACCCTTCTAAAACTCCTATTTTTATAACGAACTTTAAGCACCTTCCCTTCAGCTTTTTTAGAAGCGAGAAGAGAAGGGTAACCTGATTTAGGAGGGTTTGTGAAGCGAGATGGGAAGGAGTACCCGATGATGTAAAACACAAAGTAACTTTGTTTTTGGGCTTGAGTTAGTAGGAGACTAAAATGTTGTTCTCTAGCTAAATTGTAGCTTATATAATATAGTATTTACGAAATTTCAATGATATCTTTAGTCGAGTTGGTTGAGTGCCGGCTTTCAATCCAACGACTCTGGGATCGAATCCCACAAAGGCCGGGGTGTATCATATAAAATTAATTTGTAGTTTTAAATTTAATAGAAAAATAGCAAAGAGATAGACAAAGATAGGATAGCCTTAATATTACTGTTGCATATGCAATGATGATGACTCATGAAGATTTCGCTGGTTCTCAGCTGACCACAGAATAAATTTGTTCTTTACAATACTTTTTTATATTTTTTTTTCTTCCTTGAGTGGGATTCGAACCCACGAAGTCTGGCTGATAAAAAACAAGCTGTTAATATATTAACAGAATTTTAATTAAAGAACAGTACAGATTTAGAACAGTACATCATGTATGATAAAGCTAAAATGTTCGAACATACTTCGTGTTACAACAAGACCTTCCGTTCAGCTTTTTTTGCAGCGAGTATGTAAGGGGACTAGCCTTGCTTCTCGCTGCTTTTTGCAGCGAGTATGTAAGGGAACTATCATATCATTCGCCTTGTTTATGAAAGGAGCGTGTAAGGGAACTATCATGGAAAAAGCGATCACTCATATGGCAAATCCCATTTGAATCGTAAGGTTTAAGAAGCACATTTGTGCTTACTTATAAGGCATGCGGAACCAAATTAGAAGGCCTTAAAGGTCCTAGGGGGAAGGTTCAAGATTTTTATTACTTTGTGTAGTAAAAAATGTTGTTGTTTTTTCAAATTAATTTGGATCTTTCATAACAAAAAGTGATTAGGTCATTATGATAATGCAATTTAAAGTTCAACTTCCATTTGATATGAGTATTAAATGTCATAATTTCACTTAACCAGAGCCCTTCCATCCGGTGGATCTTGACCGCGTGCGTAATCAGAGTCTGTGGTGTCAACGCTTCCTGGAAATGTACGAGTTGGACATGCAGACCGCACTCGACAAGCTCTGGGATACATGCATCTGGCGTAAGGCGTACGGCGCCAATGATCTCAATGAAAGCAAACTGGACAGTGAGTACCTGAATGAGGGTTCCGTGTTTGTGCACAATCACGACGTCGACGGCGCTCCACTGTTGATCTTTAAGGCGCGCATGCACAACAAATCCAAGAAGTTGGATGAGCTTATGCGGATTCTGATCTACTGGATCGAGCGCACGCAACGTGAAAAATACCTCACACAAATTACGGTTTTCTTTGACATGTCCGACACGGGTCTTTCCAGCCTGGACATTGATTTTATTAAGCGCATAATCGAAACGTTCAAGCTCTACTATCCGAATGCATTGAACTACATACTCATTTACGAGCTGGCGTGGATACTTAACGGTAAGTATACATAGCTGAATGAATTTCGACTTTCGAGCAAAAGATTAAATATGCGCTTTCACTTCACTATCACAGCTGCCTTTAAAGTTATCAAGGGAATACTGCCGCCCAAGGCCATTGAAATACTAAAGATGATTAGTAAAAAGGACATAAAAACATATGTGGACAAGGCCAACTGCCTGGCCCACTGGGGTGGCAGCGACAACTACGAGTTTCGATTCGTGCCGGAGCAGCCGTCAAAGACTGTCATTGTTGCGAATGGCGAAACGACAGCCAATGACGACACCGCCGATAAAAAGGTGAGTGGGGGCGCGAGTTTAAATCGTCATCATTACGGCCGATGTCGATGACCATATAGTGCTTGATTTATAGATATTGCTGCGCCCTAAATAAACTGACTAACTGAAAGAATACGAAAGTAGGACATAAGCCGCCCTCTTCACGCGTGTCAGGTGTCATTTACGGCGAGTGGTTGACAGTGACCACCACGCCAGCATATCTGTCCGCTTTTAAGTCGTACTTTTGGGTGTGTTTCGGCTTTTGTTTTTTAATTGGACCTCGAACTTGAAGAAAATGCGTCATTAATTGATTCGTCCTTCTGGCTCGGTGTAACACGCAACTTACTACTGTCTTTCCTTTTCTAATTGATTTGCATTTTAACTGCGGTATTGATTTAGGCACTCAACCAAGCCCTGCCCTTAATCCTTGTCAGTTTTTTATTCTTTTGTTTCAAATGTCAGACAATCGCGTGTGCGCCTTTGGCATGTTTGTACTAGACAAACAAGTGTACAGGCCAGTTTGCTTGGCCAAACAAATTGTCATAAATAATAAAATTTGATTTACCACCGACAAACAATGAAGCAGCGAATTATTTTTTATTGAATGTTTAATTTTGTTTAAACCTAAATGACTTTGAACCTTTCTGGGATCAATTCGGTTCAGGTATCTTGGTGCAACTACAAACTAATTAGCAACACACTGACCCCAAAATCGAATATATCCATTTATGGTGAAAATTTAAAACACGTCATTATTTGTTACGTGTTGAGAATGCAAATTACTTTTACATGTTGAGCTTTATGTACAGTTGAAACTCTATTAACCGGACCTCGATTATACGGATTTTCGATTATACGGAATACCCCTGGTTTTAATTGATCCGGATAATCGAGTTTCTACTGTACCAATACTAGTGGCATTTGATTTTTGTGTAGTTTATTAAGTGCAACAGGTGCGTAGCGAATAAAAGATCCGTCCTTCTCTCAACACTCTCAGTTATTTTAATTATTGTTTTCCTTTCGTTAACCGAATTTGTTATTGTTCTTTTCTTTCATTGATAACGAAAAATATTCAATACCGCTAACGAAAAGAAAACAAAAACCATAAAGGGCGGTAAGTTGAGTATTCTCAACTATATAATACCCTGTACACACACCTATGTTGATAACACGTTAAACATTCGCCGACAGCAAAAGCAGTGTACCATGATATGGTTTGTGTATTTGCTAAGGTAAGGCAGGGCTCACAGTGCAATGTTGCCATTAGATGGCGCTTTAGCTGTTACAAAGCATTGCTGCAAAATTTTAGTGTGTTGGTCTTTGCGGGGAAAGTGGTAGTTTGTTTCAGCATTGTATTCTTTATACTTTAGGAGAGACAGCAATTTTAAGAAAAAAATTACCGTTTGTTGTGCTCGATGGGCGGAAAGGAGTGGGCGTGGCAAAAATTCCTTCAAACGTGATCTAGCGTTTGACCTCACGAGTCTATCCTCCAAATTTCAAGTCTCTAGCTCTTATAGTTTTCGAGAACCATTGGTGAGGACGGACGGACGGACAGACAGGGCTATATCAATTCGTCTCGTTATCCTGATCAAGAATATATATGCTTTATAGGGTCCCCCTCCCCTCCTTCTATGCGTTACATACAAACCGTCTCAAACAAACTTAATATACCCTGATACACAGTGTGTGTACAGGGTATAAACAGTTTTTTTTCTGTTTTCACATCCCATTTTTGCTCTGCTTTCTTCACAAAAACAAAAAAACAACAAAAGCTTGCAACGATCAAAAAAAGCTTTTCGTTTCATTCACAGCGTTTCGAATATATTCTTCTTGGTTTTTCTGTTTTGCTTGTTTGGCTTTCCCTCCACGCCGTTGAACTTATCGGTCACCCTAGCATACTTTATATATTTTTACTGTTTCGCTTTGCCGTCTGAATTTCAAATTTGTCGCTTTCTGTTTTAGTTGTATTTCGTATTTCGCGTCATCAGCAACTTGACTATTTTTGTCGTTGTTTTTGTTGTTGTTAATTGTTATAAATTTGTTTGCCACATAAAAAATGCATGTCTTTTGAAAAGATATTTTTAATGGTGTTTAGGAATAACAGTGAATTATTAAAACAAACCGTCTGAAACCGTCACGTGTTTAATAAAAAAAACATTATTTTTAAACCAAAAACAGAAGTAAAAACAATTTCAATTTTCGATCTTCAATACAACAATGCCCAGGGTATGTGCAAAATGTGTGGTGTTCGTTTACATATTTGTCTCGGCATGCTGTGCGCCGCGCTCGACTTTGATCATTAACAACAAGAATTTTTAAAGCAAAAAAAAAACAAAGAAACAAAGTTTTTGATAGTGACTTTCGTGAATAATAATCGTTTTACTCTTAGTTGAATCTAAGTAACGTCTGTTGACTAACCCATATTTTAAATAGATTACTTGTTGACGTCATGGCTTTTAAACAAAAAACAGATTGTCAAAAAAAAAACCAATTTGCAATTGAATCACATTCCAAAACAACTTGTAATTCGGTTTCGATTAGAATCTATTCAATTAATCATGAGCTGCATATTTCACTGCCTAACATTATAGTTTTTAATAAATACCCATTAAATATAATTACGAAAGTTCAAAATACTTAGATTTACAAAAGTTAATCAAAAATTAGGTAGAACGGTTTCAACTCCGACAAACAGGTGTGTTTTATTATTATATTAAAGGTTCGTATTTTTATTTCCAATTCGTCGTATCGAATCTTAAGCAGGCCGTCCAAGTCGAATTTATTTAACGAACAAAAATACATATTGCCACAATGACGAATATTTCGTCAAACCAAACAAATTTGTCAAACAAATTCGACAGTAGATGGGCATGCTTTAAGGGGGCCTGTTTTTAAGCAATTCTTGAAATTTTTTCGTGACGACCCATGAAAATATAGAACTTTGATATTTTTACCATATATTTGTTAACATTTTAAGAAAACACAAAAAAAATTAAGGTGAAAATATTCATTACAACGAAAGTTATGAACTGACGACCAAACCTTCTTCCAAAAAGGTATGCCTGCGCGTATCGCATGGAACTAGAAATATTTAAAAATATTGAAAATTGTGGTTAAAAAAAAACGAGTTTTTACGTTCTTTTTCTGGTTTTTCGATACGAAAAAAATAGTAATAATTCGAATTTTGTTATGGTTCTAGTTCATGCGATGCGCGTACAGGTGCTGAGACTGAAGTTTTAATTTTAACCTGATCGGTGAAGCCGTTTTATAGATAGCATGGAGACCAGTTTGAAAAACAGCGCTTCGAAAAAATCGAGTTTAAAGTTTCAAGTACAGTTCATACTCCGAACATTTAATATTTTCTAATTGCTATATCTCCGGAACGAATTCGAATCTTGGGAAACAACACTATTATATTTTAGGTATGTTAAGGAATCATTTTAGGCAAAAAAAAAATTGTTTTTTTTTCAACGCATCACATGAGAGAACCCCCTTAAGTGTTTGTAAAATATTGTTTGTATAATGTATTTATTCGTAAATTTTAACTCCAATAAATAGGAAACCTATTTTTTGAGCCATGGCTGTGATAAAAGGGTCAGTTTTTTGTTAGTTAATGCTAAAAAAATAGCTTGGCAGCACCGTAAAACAAATCAGTTCAGTGTTGCCTAATCAGCCTTTGTACCGTCATATCTGCCTTTTTTTAGACTCAATTGCGGGATAAAATGTATAACGGAAGCGGGAATGGTAGCTTTTTTATTAAATATGTCTCGATTTTTTCGCGTTTTGGTTAATTGACGTCTATTTTTAGATTTATCGACATTTAGCTTCTTTGCTGTGTTGCCATCTCTGTGAATAGCTAAATTGGGTGATTCACACGGTGTAAGTTTTAATTACTAACATAAGCATGCAACAAAAATGCCTTGAGACGTCCATTATCTAGTGTTGAGTTGGAAAGAGTCTTTAGCTATGTCAATATAATTGAATAATTTCAATTTATTTGAACATAAAATATTTTTAAAAACTGGTTATTCAACTGTTTTGCCTTTATAAAAAAACGGTAAAACAGCTATTTTGCTACTGAAAAATTGGCAACACTGCACCAAACCACCCACTCTGTCTTCTTCTTCTAAAAATTTCAGTTGATGCCGCCGTATCTAAAAAACGGAGTGTTTGTGGTTTAAATTAATAGGAAGCGATTAAATTAATTAAAGCAATCATTAGCAAAGTGCAAAAGGATACACTCAAAAGCAACTTAAAGGTGTGTTGTAAACCAATTGAAACTTCAATCTTATTGAAGTCTTTGAAAACAGTTTGTTTGTGTGTTTCGAAAGTCTCAAAAAAGTTAGATAAAACGATTTAGATATCGAGGCGGATAAATTTTTTGTTGTTGGTGACATTAAGTTGTGCCGGAAATTATCAAAAGTGAAATGATTAGAATAACAATGCTATCTTTAATTCATGTTTAGACTTTGGAATCCACTACCATTCCTCACTGTCCCGAATTTGAAAGCTCAACTGAAAAGAATAACGACGCCAGGTCATAATTAATAGAACGCACACATAGTCTTAGTCGAATCATGGTCGAAGTAGAAGTCTATCATTAGCATCCAAATCTTCTCAGACCCTTTGGCGCACACACACACACGATTCTGTATAAAAATATATAGACAGCGTTAAGCGTTCTTAATTAAAACACACTGCATTTCTACATAATATCGATTTGATTTATGTACATTCAAATTACTCTTTAGGCCAAATTAGCAATTCTCTTGACCCTTCGCCAATTACATACCTCCTCCGCATCGACTTGTGATTACAGAAAGCTTAAAAAGCAAATAATGAAGAGCTCTCATCGTTTGCATATAAGAGGCGAAAAGACTTCATTGAGAATCTAGCAAGGCAAAAATAAAACCACAAACGACATGATTTGCGCTAATGATATCTCAATGCACTACATATTGTAGAAGGGGTAGGAGATTCAGACAACTGTTAAGCCTACTTAAAGGTATCTCAAAAAACACAATGCAACTATTTCTAGAACGCGGTTCAGGCAAAGCAATATGAAATATACTTTCAATTAAGCGTCTTAGAGCAAATGTCAGTGTATGTTTGTATTGTCTCATTCAAATATGTATGTTTGCATATGTATGTACATATATAGATACCCATGTATTTAACAGAAAACTGTGACATTTTAGAGCGTGCCAATGACCATTGCATTCAAACTGCAATGTTTCTGCTTGTGCGTTCGAAAGCAAAAGTGCGGCAGCTGTCGCAGACAGCGAACAATAGGTGACTGGGTCAGCAGCAGCTGGCACACAACATAATGGCAAAGATGCGATTTGTCGTATTGTTTATTTTTCTCTTTGTTGCAAACAAAGCTTTACTAAAAACAAATTTACTTCCTAGGTACATTTTGCGAATAGTATCAAGACGAGGGATTTTGATAAAATGGAAGCCGAGTACAGAGAGCTACACACTCCACAAGAAAGTAATTTGCCAAAAGTATACCATATTTTACAAATACTTCAAAATTAATCGTTCTTCCTACAAAACAAATATCAGACATTTACAAAAATTTGTTTTACGTTTTGTATTATATTTAAAATTTAAAATTGTTTTTCGTTTTCTATTATATTGAACGTCACTTTTGAAAAACTCAAAATCACTTGTAACAACCAAAAGACGAAATGCTGCGCATCGATCCATCTGACATTATAGAATTCACTCGCAGCGAGTCCAAGGAAAGCGGCTTTATGATTACCAGCATTGCGAAAATTCCTGTGACATATAAAGTGGGTAGACAACACATTGCACTCTACCAGATTACCCAATAACACTTTCCTCTCTTATAGATTCAAACGACGTCTCCAGAGAAGTTTCGTGTGCGTCCACGATGCGGTGTGTTGGCACCCAACGAAACTGTGAACGTCGGCATATTACTAAAGGTGGAGCATTCGCTATCGGAGGCATCAAAAGATAAGTTTCTCGTTATGGGCATGCCGGCAGCCACAACGGATTGCAGCCCTGCTGAAATTGCCGATTTGTGGAAAAATAAACCTATAAATAGCAACGATATCGAACAACATCGTCTCGTATGCCAGTATAAAGGCAGCGGTGATGCCGTTGCCGGTGGATCCGATAACCTCGGTGTCGCTAACTCAGGATTATCTGGCAAGACTGTGGCTACGAATAAACCCAGTCCAATTGATGTAAGTATTTTTTTGTTTTATACAAGCACATGTATAGATTTCTTAGACGCACTGATGAAAAACTTGAATCACATTTTTTAGATACAAGAGCAGGCGGTGTTGATGCAAAAACAGTTGAAGAATACCCAGATTCTTCAATACGTGACTATGGCACTGATAGCATTGCTCTCGGGATGTGTTATATTTTTAATGTATCAACAATCCTCGCCGGCATCTGGAGCGCAACCAAAGGGAGCGTTTAGCTGCAAGAAATAATATTTACTGTCTCAATGCAATCTGACCAGGCAGCAACTGCTGGAGCAAGCTGACATCATCACCACAAGCAGCACCAGCGCAAAAAAGCACGAATTGTACGCAGCCCTAAATAGTCACATCGGTGAAATCAACGATGACAGCGACGAAAACGACGACAAAAAGAAAATTGTCGACGATGTCGATGGCTATGATGAATGTGATTGCATTGAGGCCCTATTGCTTCTAGCAAAACTAAAGTCGCGAATGATGCAACGAGACAATCGTGATGATATGAACGGTGGTGTTGTCGGTGGCGGTTATCTGCTTGGTCTGATCGCATTTGCACGTAAATTTGCGCGCATCATTCTGTCGATTTCGCTGCTCTTCTTTATCGTATTCTTTAGCTATTACTTCAGTACTGCTCCGAGAATCCCAACATCGATGACGCCGTCCTTAACATCGTCATTTTCAGTTGGCCCAGGTGCGGCCCTAACATTGGCGTTGACGCCTGTTGCTCAGTCAAACTACAACCAACCGCCAGCTCCTCCCTACAACGACATTGGTGATTGGACGACGCCAAATTAATCGGGTATCAATGCTCCCCTGCCAACTGCTTTTATGTACATCCAACTGCCTGTCAATTGATTTTCTGGATTTCTTCACGTGCGTTCTGATACATCTTTAAAGATATGTTAATTTGTGTAATCATAATATTTTAAAGTATAAATTAAACATACCAAATTGTTTAGTAAACTGTTTTTTCGGTGCAAGAAGAAATTGTAATATGTAACCGTTTGATAAGTTGCTTGTATTTACCTGTATATATACATAAACACAATCTATACTCGTTACGTGCATACATATAAATTTATGTAATATTATAATCAGTCTTTCGGTGCTTTGTAACAATCGCTTAAGATTAATCTACAAATGTTATTTTTTAGAGAAGGAAAACTAATAAAGTAAATGGTTGTCTGAAGATCAAGAATTTATAGAATTAGTTTCACATTTAATATATATTTTGTCGCTATAGACTGTTTCCTGTATGTAATGGTTTAATTAATGTATTTCTTACTTTACTCTTATTAAATCTCTGTTAGTTTGAAATTAAAATGTGCAATTGAGAAGCTTTTAATTAAATGAAACTTGTCAATAAAGCGCCTTATGCAACCGTTTGTTTCATTAGACTTTCTTGTTGCAATGTTCGAACCTTTGTTTAATGAAACCGCGAATTCTACACAAGCATTATCGGGGATTTGATTTAAACAAACCAGCATTTAATTCGCCTAATGAAAGTCTTGTAATAAGAAAACCCATTGTTTAAGTAAATTAAAGGAAAAATTTTTTTTTTCTTTTTATTGATTTTAGACAACTACTACACAAAGTGTACTTATATTAGTTATATCAATTTTAAGTTTATAGTAATAAGAATAATTGGTTACTCCGTTGGTCAACTTTGCGAAGATGGTTGTCGATATAAACACACAAAAAAGCGTGAATTAAACAACAACGGCTTAAATCAATTCTAACATTTGCTATTGTAGTCATAACAAAAAAACATAATATTTATGTGCTACACTTCAACTATAAAAATTTTACTTCTTAAAATGTTACACGGACTCGGACGTCGGTCACAGTAGTCACTTTTATTTACTTATGTACTAGAGGTCTGCATGGCTTGACTCATAATTTGAGTTCAATAGAATTGACTCGAATGATGTTGAATTGAATAAGAGGAACACACTAAGAATAAATGAATTTGGCATTGCCAAACTCATTCGAATGTTTCGTGTTAATATGTGCCGAGTGATTCTTTTTTTGTTTTCCGTTTTAGTTATGATCAGTGTCTTATGTAAAACTGTACATTGTTCTTCATTACTTCCTTACTTACTTTATTTACGCACAACAAAATAACAACAAAAACTGCGTATCCAAAAAAAAAACAAAAAACCAACGGAAATGAAATTAATTAAAAATAACTGTCATTCTGACTTAATCGAATTAATGTCTCTTCATATAAATGTTGTGTAATTAACTCTTACTCGAGCACAGAAACTCACTCAATTTCTAAATCCTTAAATTCATTTTGAGCTCATTTGCAGACCTCTATCATGTACACTATTTATTTCTTCTTTCTTCCACGCTTTGCTGGCGGCTCTGCGACATCGTTTGTGCCCTCCGACTCGCCAGTCTGATCTTCCTCTTTTGCCACGCTGATTGGCAATTGCGGCTCATTTTCCTTTTCATTCTGTACATTGTTTGCACTTAGGTCAGGTTTAGTTGTACTTTTTGGCGGAGCTTTTTGCACGACCTCTGCTTCAGCAAGGAAAATAGCATGTTGTCCACCACCGGACGCTAAAAGAATACGTTTGTTCGTTGTATTCTTGCTTTGAACAAGCTCTGGTTCAAGCTCATCATCGCCATCGCCGACACCAAGTTGGTAGCTAACGCCACTACCCCAAGAGTACAATTTGCCATCACTCGTAATGGCATAAGAACAAGCTTCGCCACAAGCGACAAACTCAATTTTCTTGCCAGCCAGACCTTTAATCGGAGTAAGTTTAGCTACGGCGTCTTTTAAATCGCCCAATCCAAGACGACCGTAGTCATGTCGACCAGCTGCAAAGCATTTGTTATCAGTCTTTAGTACAATTGTATGGTGCTGACCGCCAGTGATTTGTTTTACATCTTCCAATGTCGTTTTAAAAGGAGAAAGAATTCTATCTACATTCTTTTCTTCATAAAGTAGCTGCTTATAATTATTCAATCCAAAAGCCCAAATTGTGTTTGTTTGAGACTCACGCATAAACGTGCAGTAATTTGTTGCCCAGATTGCTTCAATTGGCTTTGAGCGTTTTATATACACTAAATCGGGACGCAACAAATCACGCTTGCCACGACGGCCTACAAATACACCGTTCTTAATACACATATTCTTTTAAGAATTTTTACAATCAGTTTTACTTACCTTCGCCGGCTACAGAGCGCTCTGATATCCGACCCAGCTGTCCTTGCTCAGCACAACCGATAGTGTACACCTTCCCTGCTCTAGTCAACATAACCAAATGGTCTGCTCCAGATGCAATGCTCGAACATTCGATGCCTTCCAACAAACCGACAGGTTTTAGTTTGTTGCCATCGATAGTAAGACCCATGTTGCCATGGGAATCTCTGAATGAACCCCAAGCGTAAACCGTACCATCTTCTAGCAGACAAGCAGAGTGTGAATCTCCCGCTGATATACATAATGCCTTCTTGGGCAAGTCAATACGCGCTGGTAAAGCCTCTGAACCATCCTCGCTGGTGTCGCGACCTAAGGCGCCCTCATCGTTACAGCCGAATGTGTAAACTTCGCCTTCGTTAGTCAAAACCAATGAATGCATACCACCAGCGCATACGTCGACTGCATTTGGTATATTTTCCACAATAGCCAGTCGTTTACGATCCATAACACTTTCTCCCAGACCCAACTGGCCTGTTTCGCCAGTACCACAAACTAGCACATTGCCAATAACTTGGCGGCGCATAGGCAAATCCAAAAGAAAAACGCGTCGCTTCTTTGACAATACATCTACCTCACCGTTATTGTTGTTATTTGTTAATGCTTTTCTGCGCGGCATTTTATGTTGTTACAAAAATGTGTCTGTGTGTGTGAACGAAAAACTTTAAAATTGCACAAAACTAAATTTTATTGTAGGTTAAAAACGACTGTACACACCAAAAAAGTATAGATGCAAAAAGTAAACGACCTTCGAAAGCGTGACTCCAGATTCTGACAATGCGCGAAGCGATTAGATGCCGACTGTCTGCTGGTTTAATTGCAAATAATTCAACAGAGTCGAGCTAATGCGAAAGATCCTGTACGAATTTTCACACAAATGCGCGGGAAATGCCGGTAACAAGAATGCGTAGCGGCAGATGGTGAACAACGTTGCCAGACTCTGACACTGTCAGAACATTCAGTTGCAACATATTTATCTATTTATTACTACGCTAAATATAGGTACAAACAATTTTGCCTACCTGGCATGAGAAATGATTTCATGGCTAAATGCATAGCTCATATGAACTTCAATCCAGTTAGTAATTAAATTTGGATTGTGGAACATAATTTTTTACAAAAGGGGCAAATTTTTGACCTGAATTTCAATGGCTCATTCAAAGCTCTTATGAACTTCAATCGAGTTAGTAATTAAATTGAAATTGTGGAACATCATTTTTTACAAAAGGGGCAAATTTTTACCTGAATTGCAATGGCTCATTCACAGTTTTCTGGCAACTCCCTAAATTATTAAACACTTACCTTGCCAAACCTTTTAGAGTTTTTGATGAAATGATCAGAAAACAGTTTACAGGAATAACGCATTTCCTTTCTAACTACAAATATATGTTGACGTGGGGATGATACTCAAAAAAAATATTACACTACTTAGGATTTCACTGTCACCAAACACACCTTTTTGAAGGAAAGACAAGTCTGGCAATGTTGACTCCGACTGTGCATCTATACTCTGACGGGAAATATCAGAACTTTGATTAATTTTACTCGCATCAGTTTGCAACATCTTTTCGTTGTATTAAGCCGAAAAAGTGACATTGAAAAGGTCTACTGAAAAATGTAAGTTTGGAAAATAGTTAATATTTTAATTTTTCTAAGATTTTAATGCATGCTTTGCAGCTATTTGAGAGAAATCGATAGCAGCGCCATCTTGTTTTGTGCTAAGGTCGCGTGTCGCGATTAGAAGCCGATGCGCGTCGCCTTCCAATACGAAGAAGAAAACAATCTTTCATTACTTCGCGCTCTTGCCAATAAACATTCAAATCCGATAGTATAACTCCTCATTATGTCTGAGGAAAACGAAGACCTCCAGTCATTTTTTGACAATTTTCACAAAGAAATCGAGGACGGCAGCAGCACTGTGGTGACTCTTACAGCGGAAAACCTAGCGACTGTGGCTAGTGGCGACAAAGTCGTACAGAAAATACTGCTTGAAGGCGTGGAAGTTTCGGATGATGAGGATGTTACTTACTTTTTGGACGACGACGGCAACTGCTTCAAACAATCGAAGAACAAACAAAAGATCTTGCCCAAAAGCGAAGGGGGCGGAAGGCCTGTGAGACGAGCTGCAGCTCAGAAAGCAAATGCTAACTTAGGTAACAATTCTTTATAATAACTGTCGACTTAAGCATTTTAATATTTTCTACTTCATGTCAAATAGCCAAAGCTAAGCCGGATGTCACTATAAAAACGGAAAGTCCTGAGTACATTGTTAGGTTGGATGGCTACCAAAGTGAAGAAGAGGAAGAGAGTGCAGATAACAAAAGTAAGATCTACAATTTCGAAGATGCTACCGAAGGCGAGAACGCAGAAGTTGAAGAGGGATTTGAAGTTAGCAATAGAATGATCAGGTTAAAACCTATGACTACAGCCAGCCCTATGTTAAGCTGCAATTTGTGCGATTACAAAACAAATAAAAAATTCCTGCTCCAACGACACGAGAAAACACATTCCCAGGAAAAACCCTTTAAGTGCGCAGTTTGCGAGCGTGGATTCAAAACGAACGCAGCCTTGGTGAATCATGTCAATTCTCATAATGGCCACAAGCCACACGCCTGCAAGAGCTGCGACAGTGCATTTACAACGAGCGGTGAACTTATACGCCATAACCGCTACAAGCACACCGGAGAAAAGCCCCACAAATGCACCGAGTGTGGATATGCTAGTGTTGAGATGAGCAAACTTCGCCGTCACATACGCTGTCATACGGGTGAACGACCCTATCAGTGTCCACACTGCACATATGCCTCGCCGGATACATTCAAATTGAAGCGACATCTCCGCACTCACACTGGGGAAAAACCGTATGAGTGTGACATTTGTAAGGCTCGTTTCTCGCAGTCAAACTCATTGAAGTCCCATAGATTGATTCATAGCGTCGTGGATAAGCCGGTTTTTCAATGCTCAATGTGCCCAACAACTTGTGGTCGCAAGTCTGATCTTCGCCTGCATGTGCTGAATTTACATCAGTCCGACAAACCGATTCCTTGCAAGCGCTGTGGGATGAAATTGAAGGATCGCTATTCATACAAGTTACACATCAAATCTCATGAGGGTGAGAAGTGCTTCCGCTGTTCCTTATGCCCGTACGCGTCCATTTCACAACGTCATTTGGATTCGCATATGCTTATACATACCGACGAAAAGCCATTTAAATGTGATTACTGTGAATTAGATTTCCGCCAACGACAGCTTCTTCGACGTCACATAAACATAAATCACGTCAAAGATTACGTGCCACCGCAGCCACGAAATAAATTGCACGTCTGTCCAGACTGTAAACGCACTTTTACGCACAAGGGCAATCTCATGCGACACATGGAGGTGCATGATCCAACACTGAAAGTGTTGGAAACAAAGCTTGAATTGAGAAAAGGGCGAAACGTACGTGTTAATGCAACCCAACCAGAAAATGACGTAATCAGCATTGGTGATGAAGAACCTTGCGAAGGCGAAGTAATTGAATTCACCGAAGAAAACTTAACGGAAGAGCCTGACGATGTAATTTTCGAGAGATCGATAATGAACGCCACCAAAGTTCGAAGCCGGAATAACCAACAAACCACCAAACATAATACAAGTGCCAAAGATATTATCACATTCAGAATAAAGCAAGAACCGCCAAACGATGATGTAATGTCAGTTAACGTTGAGGGCGAGGATCAATACATGGTTTTGGAGGTCGTTAATGAGGCTGAGTATGACGCCGATGACGATCAGAATTTGGCCTCTGATCCAAGCAAACTGAAAGTCTCGGCGACGAAAGACAAGCACACAAAGATAAGTGTTGACAATTGCTTTGGCTTTGAGGTAATTCCCATTGTTTTTTTTTTTTTTTTTTTTGTCTCCCAGAATTAAAAAAGTATGTATCTTTTCAGATGGACGACGAAGATGGCAGCTATGGAGAAGAGGATTATAATGATGTTGAGAATAAAGAGTTTATTCAGTTAATGGATATTTTGCAATAAAATTATAAAGTTTATTAATTTTAATACTATTATTATTTTAAATTATAGCAACCTAATATTTAATTTTCAATAAAAACGTGAACGATATATGTATGTAAGTAATATTATCATTAAAAAAAAAACTACTTTGTGGCGATAAATCTACGCCTATTTCATTGAATGAAGTGACATTTGACATTTCAAAAGTGATTTCATTATTTATTTTCTAATTTTTCCGTGTGGCTGTGATTCTAAAAACAATTAAAAACTTACTTTCGACAGTTACTCTAAAAGCGCATAGAAGACTAAAACAAAGTTTCCAAAGCGATACTCGTTTATACGTTAAAGCTCGTTTATACGTTAAAGCAACAGTCGCGACGAACTACAAGACTTGCGCTGTGTATTTTAGACAGCGACACGGGCGCTTTGACTTGATTCCGTGTGCAAACGTCGCGCATTCAAGACGTAAAGATTTCGGTTTGTCTGAACGGTTTTACGAAAACTTCGTTAGATCAAAACAATTATAATCGTGATCGCGTTAATAACGGAAGAAAGAATTAATACCAACGGCTAAGCGCGGCTTTGTTTCTACTGTTGGGCGGAGGTAGGTCAGAAAATTGTTTGGTATTTGGAGTAGAGAACTGAAACAACAACACAGGAAAAACTTATTTCAAAAACTCAATCGACTGGAAAACTGCAATTTCGTTAATTGTTTCGTAAAAGATAAAAAATATAATAGTAAGACAAGAAAAAATTGAGGTGGTCGGCGTTTGCTTTGTGCAAAACCGTAAACCTTAAAAAATAAATAAAAGACAACAACATTGGTCGTCAAGGGGCGCTTACAGTTGGAGATTTTAAATATTTGCCAATTATACATTTGCATGATAAAGTCGTGTAATATCTACGATCACATCGATCGCATTGCATGTTGGGAGTTGTAACTTTCATGAATATCATTTACATTTTTAAATTAATAGAACACAACATACATAATTTGCTTGCCGATGGAATGGAAATATTGTGTATTGTCACCTAGATATTTTTTTGTTTTTGCTTTTCTGATTCTGGCGCAGTTCGGGTCAATGAAACATGGACAAGTTTTAACACGTTTGCATAGCCAACGGCGCTAAAGAATTTTTAACAAAAGCGGAGAAAAAAGAAGCAAAAAATTAATAAGCAAATGGAATAAACTTTAGAAACAAAATTTCACCATTAATTAAGAAATCATTAATACAACAAATAGGCTGAATGGCGGCGGCACATGAGCAAATTACTTTGTGCGATTCGGCTTTGTGTAAATGTCATTTTGGGGGTTTTCTCGCTCTCTCTCTTTCCTTCGGTTTGTTAGTTTTACGTTAATTGTTTTGTTGAACATTTTGAATACTTTGACTTCAGTAGCTAACAACAACAACAAAAAAAGACATAAAAGTAAAGTGTGTGTGTAATGCAATAGCCCCCTAAGAGAGCCGGACAGACAGACCTGTCGTTAAGACAAGCCGAGAGTGATCCGTTTTATTACAATATATATTTTTATTTTTGTTGCGAATTAAATTTTTTGTTCATTACATTTTACCGCAAATGTTGTAAATTGTTTTGTTGTTGTTGAAAACTCGCTGAGTGATTTTAATGTACTGTTAATTTCAAATCTGGAGCAAGTTGAATCGACTTATAGTTTCGTCGGCCTTTGACGGGTCGTTGTCGTCGGATGTGTAACTAAAAACGAGTATTGACCACACTCACACACATTTATATGCATATGTACTATATACAAATACACGTAAACACGCAGACAAGTCGAATATTTATTTATTTTGAGATTACACAAAAGTTTTCATTTTTCTGGTCTTCGCGTTTTTTGAATTGAATATTTTGTCAAATGGTATTTCTGAATGGTCAAGGGAGCTTGAAGGTCACCACATGTGTGAGTTATGAAAAAGTGCGCATAGTCGGCTTATTTGATTGACCGATTTTCTTTTACTAAGAAAATAAAAACCCAAAAGAGCTTATAATAAAGCAAAAATAAATTAGTAAAAAAGACAGGTCCAGTCTCTGGAACAAATTGCTTCTAACTATGATATGTGTGTGTGTTTTTTTTTTCATTGCAGTTTTATTTTGATTAAGTTTTTGAAAATTCTCTTTGAAATCTGTAGGTACATTTGTTTTTGGTTTGTTGGCCCTTAACATGTTTGCTCAATCGCTTAGATTTCTCATAAGATATCATTGCGCTTACTTTGCTCATAGGCATGTGCGATGATTATCACATCGTTAATTTCATTTAATTGTCGAATGATACAATTCGTGATTAAGCATTAAACACCTGACCTCGGCCTGCGCATATTTCTGCAATGAATACAACGCACGGCCGACCAAATGGCTTTGTCGAATCATAAACACTTCGCGTTCAAAGCAATTTTTTTACGGCCGAGCAAATCGTTTCGGAGATTCAAACATCAACAGAGCACAGCCAGAGCCCTTAAAATAGTTTCAAACTCGTTTTATATACAAACACTTGGTTTATTCAGATACTTTTAAAGATACAACGTCATCGTCACCGTCATCATCGCCGTCACCATAATCGTCATTGGCAACATCATTATCATTAAGATAGTTAAATGCATTTTCAAGGTTCAAGTGAATATGCAATGAGTTAATAATCGTGCTTTCTGCCATGAAAATGCAAATTTCATTAAAGTAAAAATTAATTTTTTGTTTTTATTTATTTGCTGTTTTTTTCGACATTATTTCAATCAACTTTATCATTAATTGCCGCGCAAATAGACATGTGTAATTGAAAAATGGCATGAGCGGCGGAGTGCGGAGATATTTAACCTGATTTACAAGCAAACAAAACAACAAAAATTGCTTTTGTACTGTGGGGCAGAGGCAGTGTGACCAAGTGACCGAATGACTGATTGGCTGATTGAATGAGCAACTGACAAGCTAAGCCGAAGCGAACACCAGATCCAAACGGCAGCAGCAGCAGCCCAAAATTACCCAATCGCCTGACGCACTTAACTTTACTCAACTCAACTCGACTCGACGCAACGCAACTCAACGAAGTTTTAATAGTTTTAACTGTTTTTAGAAATAAATAACGAACCTTTGATGGAAGGTAGTCAGTCGCTCGGTCGGTTGGCCGGTCGGTTGGTTTGTCAGGTGCAGTCGACAGCAACTGAAACAACGGCGACGTTAACGTCGACTGCGCCAAAGGTTTCGATTTGATACTGCAGGCTGAATAATTTTCGAACACTTTCGATTTGACAAGACGGCGCATAAAACAAAGAGCAGAAAAAAAAACTTGTTCCCAACAGCAGCACAGCACCGCAGCAGCATAGCACCGCAGCAGCCACACAGAGGCAAGTTGTTTAGGCAGCGACGGCTCCAACAAACAATTGTCTAACGAATTAACGAACCGCCGCCGCGTTCAGAGTTGCATTTTTTGTTTGAAGCTTGTGCTTGTGTAAACGTATGTGTGTGAGTGCTGGCTGTTATATAATCCAGTTAATTTCTTTGAAAATATTTTCTTATTTTTTCGTAAATACAAACCCAAAGAAGTCATTCGCTGTTGAGGCGTCGGTGAGACGAAATGTGCACGCTCGTAACAAAATAACACTGAGACTCATACGTGCCTTTAACTATTTGTTGCTTTGTTGTTACTTCTTTTTTTTCGGTTCCTTCGATTCTCGGTGGAGTGCATGCAAACAAATTATTCATACGTCGTGTGTGCCACAAGAACAATCAAATTTGAAAAATCAAATCAGTTAAAATAAAATTAAATAAAATACAAAGTCGCAAATTGTGTAAGTGTTAATAACAGCATATTAAAATTTTAAAATAACCACAACGATAATTGCGTCATACATTAATAAAGAAAATATAATATTATTATTATATTTAATGTGCAACGAAATCAAAGAAAAAAATCTTTTCATGTAATTATTTTTGTGGCCAATAACGAAATCGAATGATTTACCAGACAGTCTTTGCGTGTTTCTGTGTACGGCAAGTATGTGTGTATATGTGTGTGTGTTTCGAAACAGTGCATTGGAGTATGTGAATTACTCAATCGAATCTGGATTTGCATTCGAAGTTGCATTTCGACTTGTTGAAACACAAGCGCAAATCAATGTGAAAGAGTGAGAAAAAAACATTTTTTAACGTAAAAAGGAATTTAAACAAGAAAAGATCTCAGAAACTAAATTGATGTCTTTTTATGGATTGTTGAAATTATATTTTTGTCTATTCTTATTAATCTTTTGAGTGGGCGAAAACCACATTCGTATTTTTATTAAATTATGGAATTATGTTATTTCGGGTTTTAAAAAAAAAAAATCAAAACTAGAAAAATACACGACTAAAAATACAAAAATAAATACATTCAGAGAAAACAATGAATTACATACATACATGCATGCTTAAAATTACTGCGTAAATGTTTACCATCATGGGAATTCCACTTTGGTATCAGTTGAGCACATTTTTAACTTCCAGAGACTCTCTCTTTTAAACAAGATCGTCAATTATTATATACGAAAGCCGTTACCCGGGATTTGTTACAAAGAGCTAAAAACCGAAACATGAACTTTTCACAATATTTCCAACAAGCCAAAATTAAACTCCAAACATATATGGTGCCTAAGAACAAAAGGGCTTTTTTGAACAAATCTTCATTAAGGAAATCTCAAAATTTATACAAATATGGCAAGAAAAAGCTACCTGAATCAGACCAGTCAGACGAATGGACGCTCGAGCGACAAACGTGCATGAATATATTAACAAGTCTCAGTGAGGTCATCATCACATGAACCTTTGTGTTGCTTTTTATACAAATATTTTTGCGTATTGCAAAATTTTGTAATTTTTGTACATATTTTCGAAGCTTAATGGAAACCTTTTTGACGCTTATGACAATTTAGCACAATTTTAACAACAACAAAATTACAAAGTAGCAATGGTTGAACTAAATTGTAAAGCTCACCGACAAAATTGAAACAAAAAACGAATAAAAAGCTTAAAAATGCATGATTTGATAGAAATACAAAAAATGCAGAGTTCGTAAATAAAAAAATGAATTTCGTTTCGTGCGTTTGTGATTATTTTTCGGTTGGTTTCGTTTCGTTAGTTTTATTTGTTGGTATGTAAAATGTCTTTTGTTTATGTTAATTAACAAAGTCATCAACGGCAAAGATGAAGATCTGGTTGGCAGTACCGCCGCCGCCGCCACAATCGCCACCGTTGTCGATCTTTTGCCCACCGATCGAGATTCAAACGACTTGGTCCGATTTACGGCAGCGGCGTCTCTCGTGCTCAGTTTCGTGCAAAGATTTTGCGCAATTTTTTAATTTAAACAAACAGTAATCTTTGTTTGTTGGTCTTGAGTTCGTCGCTGCTTTTGCCTAATTATGTGTGTACGAGTACATATGTATGTACATACATATGTGCTTGGACGCGTGCGCAGTTGAATGATTGGACCGAGAGTTGCTTTAATTTGATGCATTTCAATGTGGCTAAAATGCCGATTTTGACCTGGTTTCGGCTCAAAACGGTTTTGAACTTGAACCAATTCCACAGGGCAACCAAAAATACATAAATAATATAGCAATAAAAAAAACTTGTGAATTTTTACAATGGTCATTATTTTGATTTTTTTTTTTTATTGAGCAAAATGCGTGTTGTCTTTTTGTGAATCATGTCATTGTATTAGCATTTTTTTGTGTAAAAAGGTTTTCACATTTTAATTAGCGAATATTTGCAAATTGCAGACCTTCTGCATAAATCCTGACCTTGGTTTGGGGTTTCAAGGTTTTATGCCGTGCTTTCGTTACAATTCCATGATTTGCTAACAAACAATCAGTTTGATTAAAGAAAACATTTCTGTCTTCTTCTTGCAGCCAACGTGCCACCATTTGACGACTGCCAAACACGCGACGCCAGTAATACAGTTAAACGAAAGAGCACAAAGGCGTAGCAGGGAAATAGCGAAGAGAGCCCAACATCATGAAGCATCCCGTATCAGAAGAGAAGAGTGAGCTGGCAGCGCTACCAGAGTCATTGCTAAAGATCGCCAAGCGTGAGCTGCGCGAAGACAAATGTACGCGTGATCAGAGCTTGGAGCAGCTGCGCAATTGGACGCTGAAGAACGAGGATCTGCGCAATGTGCGCACTGACGACACATTTCTGTTACGTTTTCTGCGCGCGAAAAAGTTCAGCGTGCCGATGGCCGAGCAGACGCTGCTCAAGTATCTGAACATCCGACGCACGTTTCCGCACATGAGCACAAATCTCGACTACCTCGAACCGAAACTAAACGACATTATCAGCAATGGTTATATCTTTGCGACGCCACGGCGTGACAAGCACGGCCGTCGCGTCGTCGTTATCAACGCCAAATGTTTCAATCCAAAGTTATACTCGGCCAGCGAACAGGCGAAGGCGCATTTCCTTACCTACGAATGCCTGATGGAGGATCAGGAAACGCAAATCACAGGACTCACACATGTTGGTGACTTTCAGGGCGTCTCGACGGCACACGTTACCAATTGGAATCCGACTGAGTTTGCGCGTGTCTTCAAGTGGGGCGAGCAGTCGTTGCCGCTGCGTCACAAAGAGATTCATCTGATCAATGTGCCCTCGACACTGAAGTGGCTCATTGACTTTGTAAAGAATCGTGTCAGTTCAAAAATCAAGAATCGCCTCATCATTTACACGAGCGATAAGGACCTTATGAAGGGCGTCGATGTCGAGTGTCTGCCACAAGAGATGGGCGGCAGCATGCCGATGCGCGAGATGATCGAACTGTGGAAAGCGGAGTTGGCCGCTAAGCGCGATCTCGTGCTGGGCCTGGACAAGAGCCAACTGCTGAGCGATCGCGGCATACAGCGCAAGAGCAGCTACAACTCGGAGAAGACCAGTAGCAACGGCACAAACTTTGTCTCACAGATCGAGTCAATCGAAGGCAGTTTTCGGAAACTTGAGTTCGATTAGGCACTATGCTTAGACGTAGACACACTTCTAGTTCGTAGTTCACTCTGCATTCACTCTTGATAGTATTAAGCAATTGAGTCGGGGCGCAGTTAAACGCGGTCACACCAGTGCCGGCAGCCACTCTTGGCCAGTGCGGCACAAGTGTTCCGTACGCTTTTAAAAAGTAATACACACATTTGTATACCCTGCAAACCATTCCTGCTTCTTGTTTGTACACTAAACGTTTTGCATTAAAATAAATTTGTTTGTAATTTCTAAATATTTATTTGTTATTTTGCCTCAAAGTCATCTTCATCTTAATCACCAGGCAGACACTCAAACAGTCTCCAAAATGCCCATAAACTGTGGCCAATGCATCAGTTCCTTGAAGAGCCGTTCGCCAGCCACCGCGGAATCCGTTGCATTGCGCAGCGCGAAGAGTCGGTAGCCGGAACGGAGTTTTTTCCGTTTCAATGACTCCCAGATGAGCGACACCGTCGACTTCAGTTGCAACATGCCGGGCGAGTTTTTTGTGTAATTCCCTGCAAGCACGAATCGTTTTGCATTTACTATATTGTCCTTTGTGGCCATTTCAGTCTCAATCTCTCACCTAAGAGTCCAATTACAAGCGTCGTCGCCTGCGGCAGTTCCGCGTAGCCGCTCTCATGATCCCAGCCGCGTGCCTCGTACGTCTGGCCATCCCCGCCAACCAAAAAGTTGTAGTTCAATTCACTTGGCTCTTTATTGTTTCGCTAGAATCGAATTTGCGAAACTTTCCTAAACTTTGCTTCGTCAACGACTTTTAACTTGTTCCTCTTACCTGCATTTGTCTCAGTAGGTTTAGACACGTGGCGGGCAGTAGGCATGCCTCGCCGCCAGTTTGCGTTACTGCCACATTGTGCACGAACGAATGATTCAACAAGCCACCCAAGGGCAGTGGCAACTCACTCCAGATATCGCGTTGAACCAAATTGAGCTCGTAGCCAATGTCTTGAATTTGCGCTGTAAAAAACAGTTCCAAATTTAATTACTCCCTGTATCGCAGTTCTCTTGTGTAATGCTTAACATCAGCAATTTGTTTATCGTTATTTTTGAAGGACAGAAATCTCTTTCAGATACTTCTCAGTATGCCAGCGCGCCAAAAAAACAGCATGTGGCGAACATCTGCGTTATTTTAAATGATTGAGCTACATTGACATGGCTTTCCAATTCACTGTGTTTAAAACAGTTACTGGCTTAGGATACGGAATGTTGAAATTTTGTAATGTACTTTTGCATGAAAGAACAACCGTAAAATTTTTAATTTTTCACACAGAGATAAATGTACGATTGGGACGTACTTTACACACACACATGTACATAGTACATAATATAATGCATGTAAGTATGTGCGATGATAATTTTATTTACTAAAAAAAAAATAAAGCTTTCTATTGTTGTATGATTATTACCGAAATTATGACTCAATTAATCTTGTGACTTTAAGCATTAATGAGTGCACATACATACATACACACATATGTAGATGTATGAGTGTATACATTATTTAATCGTTACCCCGCACTCCTCATATTGTACATTTTAATATTGATCGTTACTTAAGTACAGACAAGTATAAACTATTTGAATAACAGTTTCATTGAATCACTCAAGTCCGAAAAGGCTATTTTTTCAACAAACAACGAGTTTTATTTACAAAGTTAATATTGTCAATAAGAACCCTTGATGGATCTAATTACACACGAGAATGTGGGCGCGTGAGCGAGCGAGTGAATAAAGCGTCAGTGATCAATTCTGAACAATTAGCTTGTATTTGTTTTTGTATTTACATCAACGTAGAAGACAGAAAGACTCACATTCTCGCCAAAGCAAATAAGAGCCCAACGTCAGGCCGGTGGATAGGAGTGCCAGAAATGCGATCGTGCTAAAATTGAAGCATCTTGGTAGTTCCTCATTTCCAATGCTGCCATTTGCAGGCGCAGTCGCAGCCGCCGACGTCGTTTGCTTCTGGAGGCAATCGTTGCAGTTGAGCTGGGTCGAGGACAGCCGTCGAACAGCTTCTGAGGAGCCATGCTGTGCACAGCCGTCATCCGTTGCCGTCAGAAGCGGTGTCCATTCACTTGTCTCGATTGGAATGCAGACTGCAGACGCTTCGCCGGAAGTGTTTTTGAACTTCAATGATACTGCGGCTGCTGTTGTTGTAGCTGTTGATGTTGTTGTCGTGGTGCTCGAACAAATTGAGCCGTAGGCAGTGGATTGTCTAATGACGTTGTTGTTGTTGTTGTTGGCGGTGGCTTTAAATTTTGGAAAATATAGAGAAGTTATCGTTTGAATTATGAAGAAATGTTTTATGTTTGCAATAAGACTTTTCAGTATTTTTTGTAGGCGATAAATTATGCGCAGCAAGTTTTCAAAGCCTTCGTTATGACGTTCATAGTACTCAACCGCTAACTGAACGCTGCGACTACTAACGAATAACGGCATTTCAATTGTGGGTGGCAGACAGACGTCTTGATGTTGTGAAGCAGTCGCTCGTCAGATAAATAAATGTAATCTTATCATGTTCGCTTTAAAGCGAGATTTGAGATTATTATCCATCAACTTACTCACCTGCCATAATTTTGAACAGTTGATTGCTTTTGAAAAAGTTCTTTTAATAATATAATAATCATGCAGAATTTTGCACGAATAGATTCGCATCACAGTAAATTTGAAACGCGGAAACACAAAATCGGTTAACGTATTTTTTCACAGATTATAGAGATCACAGAGACTTGACAGATCATTAGCCCTTTTCAGAGCTACCGACCTTCGGTGAGAGTGGATTGCATGCCACTTACACACAACATATTCTTGACTTCGATTGTTTTGTTTTACAAACTTCGCGTAATTAAAAAAAGCTTCATCGACTCGGGGTCACTCTTTATAACTCGAAAAACGACACACGACTGAGCGTGGTCAGCCCGCAGTCTTCTTAAATAAATCAAATTAACGCTCAATGCTGAGTAACTACACAACAATGGAATCAATACATAGGACATACATACATACAATTATATGACATAGACATCGCCTCTGTAGGCTGTACTTGATGCACTATTTACAGCTCACGGCTCAGCTCGGTCGCGCTCTTACACCATAACCGCACCCCGGCTATGCGGCGTCAAATGTTTCCTCAACAAAGAGTGCAATAACAAAATTTATTAATATAAGTTGTTATCAACCGCTTAGTGCTCGTTTGCTTTCGCTGTTGCTGCGTCGGCGTCGTCAGCGGCGATTGTTCTCAGGCATATGTTGTCGCCTGTGTGCGAAAGCCATTTTGCCTAAATTTTATTTGCCAATCTCATACCCACACTCTCACCCACTCACACGCTCATGTACAAACAACAACACGCGTCGTGGGCACAAACAAATCTAGTTTTATGTTCTTTGTCGGCTCACAGAACAGGTCGCTGACAAATCAGTAGAGCGTTGTAAACAATAAACATAGCGTTGAACTACCTACCTAGAGTCCCATCGTAAAGTACAAATTACATTCAACAGAAACAAATTTTCGTTGAATTGCCAAAGTACATTTAAAATGTTGTTTGTGCAATTTAATACTGACATATCGCAGCAGCAAAATGCAATAATAACAAGTACAGTAGTTGACAAATAATTGGTAAGAGACTGAACTGTAATTTATTACTTGTTAGAGTTAATTAATTGACATTCAGTTAATATTTGAGTCATTAAAATACAGCGATGTTAAACTTTTCGCCAAATTCAAATAAAGTATAAATTTAATAAAGTAAAGATTATCTTTCAATGAATGTTATTCTAAAGTGAATGGTTTTTTTGCAGTGCCATGTAGACGGGCAGATAAGTTTTTATCTACACAGCACACCTCTATCCACACTTCAAAATCAACAAGCTGAAAAGACAAGCCAAAACAACAAATAAAAAATATAACTTATGAAAGTAAAAATAAAAAAATTGGAATTTGAACTAGTGCACAGTTAACTAATATTAAGTTGTCTAAATTGATGCAGAAGAGAAAGATAAATGATGATGATTTTGATAACACTTTAATTAGATTTTTTAGAGTTGATCAAGAGCACAACATTAGATTTAATTACAAATAACAATAAATTTACACTGGCTTGACTTTAAATTTTGCTTTTTGTTTTTATCGTGATCAGAGGCCTTTGTAGAAATTACTTCTTCTGACACGAGTTTACATCTTTACTAAAATTTCGGTTAAATTACTTAAATAAGCTAAAAAGTATCCTTGGGAATCGAATCAGAACCAAATGGCATCTCAGACATTATTCTGACAAATAAAACGAACGTACTCACGCATAACTAAAAAAAAGATTCAAATTGTGGTGTAATTTTCTTTGAATGAATTTTGAATAAACAAAATATAAAAATTGTTAAAATGCAATAAGAGTTAAACTGGCCGTCATGATCATAATGATCATTTCCAACAAATCAGATGTAATAATCCACAGTCGAAGAAGTCTTCGTCTCTTTAAAACGACAACTCACACAGCCAATACTGATTGGACGTTCGAATGAACGACGTGGCGCGGCACGACTTTGGGCACGAGTTTTCTTTTACGATTCTTACTTAATCTTACTTAATTTTCGTTTGAAGATGAGCGTTTTGTGTCTGATTTGCAGAGTTTGGTTTGGTTTCGAATTACTGGAATTAAGTTGGCGTATTACTTGTAGGAACGCCATATTTGCCAGGCGCAAAATGCAGCGGAGAGCAGCGTGACGCTGCGATGTAAGTATTTGGTTTTTGTATTTGGCGAATAGCCCAAAATCACAATCGAGGAAACATCCGCCAGCGGCAGCTTATTCAGTACGTTCTCATCGTTCTCCACCTAATAAGCAGAAAAGTTAATATCAAATTCTCATATAAAAAAACAAATGTGCGCTAGAAATAGCAAAAGTGACACATCATTGTCGATGACGTTCACATCGCTAAATTTAGAGGCATTACGTAGTTCGCGATATTTACCAATACCTGATACTGACAGCACGGATCGTAGTTCCACGATACGGTGTACAGGCCCGTGCAGAAAAGTGAAACCGCGCACATCGGTGCCGCAATGACGGGTCGATCGTGCCAGAGTAAACTGGATATCAGCGATGCAAAACCGGAAGCAACCGCTGTCTTGTGCAGGCAATTGCCCACTCTAATCCAACGTCCGGTCTCATCACCCAGACGCGGTGGCTCGATTATGATGTAGTCAACTTTGTCCTCAAGCGCTTTATCCAGATCTGCCGCAAACGTTTCGTGCGCATTTGAGCTATCGTAGACTTCACGAATTATGTGAAAGGTTGGAACTTTCGTTGAACTGAAAAGAAAAAAACAATATAGTACTTTAATATTTTATTGATTTGCATCTCTGCAAATATCCAAAGTTGCTCCACGGAGTTCAAGGTTAAGTTCAATCGGCGTCCATCAAAATATTCGTCTTCTGCTTTGTGGTACTTATTTGTTTGCATATAATGTGTATGTACATACATACATATGTGTAGCGGGAGTCTGGGACGCTCTTTTCTGCAATGCCTTGCAACTGATAATGTTGTAGCTGTCCCGCTTGCATTAATAAAAACCAACAAATTCCAATCTTGTAAGTCGTACGTGAACATACTTGTTGCTACTGTTAGTGCATTTTGTAAGATTATTTTCCGATTGCTCCTTTAAATTTGAACTACCGCAAAATTAAAATTGCATAACAGCAATGAGCAGCTTGCAACACGAAACTCGAATCGTAGAATTAGACGGAAACTACCGCCGGTAACTGAGCAATTTACCTTTCATTTGATTTGTTGACCATGGCTTAAACCATTTGTTTAATTTGTTAATTTTGTGATTGTAACAATCAAAACAAGCAGAAACCCACACAAAATTTGTTGTTGTCGGCCGAGGAACGGTATTAGAGTGCGAGTGGGAAGGAGACAAAACAATGGGCATTTGTGGAAATGGGATAAAATCGTGAGTAATCGTTACTGAGTAACGAGAAATAGAATACCAATTGATAGGTCAAAATTTTTGGTAACTCTGGCTGGCAGAGGAATGAGTGGGCCAAGATTGAAACGGCTCAACAGGCCTACTATTTCAAGCATACAAGTGCAGAGCCAGCACATTTTTAAAATTACTAAGGTCTTCTTCTTCCCTGTGTCATTACACGGCCTGCGTTTCTTTGTCGCTGCGCAGGGTGTATCACAAGACAACATAGGCGCACCTAATATGAAATGTGCATACGGGTGCCAATTGTGACAGTTATTTTACCCATGAGTGGCGTCGGGGTCGACCACCTGGCTTCAGCGACAGGATCAAGAAGATCCTTTCCTAGAAGACAGAATGATCGTTTCCTCGTTTTAACATTTAATTAATACTTTTAATATTTTGATTACATTCAGCACAATTGTTTTAATATGCACAAATAAATTATACAATACAGACGGTTACATACACATTCATACACGTACGTATGTAGATCTAAGCTAAACTAAAGCGAAATTATTTGGAGTTTGACGTAGAATTTGATGTGACCTTTTCATGGTGCTGCTGCTGTGCATCATTAATTGAATGACTTAATGAGCTGTAGTCGCCTGTATTGCACGAAATTGTTGGAATATCAAAACTTGAGAAACCACGATAGTCTGTTTGAACGGGCTTCAAAGGAGACGGTAATTGGTCTGTTCCATTGCCGGGCAGATCACAATCGATTAAACTTTGTGAAACGTCAACTGAGCTATCCAAAACACCCAAGACCGGCTGTGGTATTTGCTGGCCCGCCAATGGTGGCGTGGTTTTTTGTGGATTTTGCACCAAGGGATCGAACTCATCCAAATTGACTTTCTGATCATCTGCAACACTGTTCTCGCCGCTCTGGTCTGAGAGATCAAAGTCGTAATTAATGTTCGTAAGGCCACCGCGAAAATCGGGGTTTAGCACTAACTCATCAGTATTTTCTGACGACTCCTCCAGAAAGGAGACCGCATCGAATGGCGTATAATTAAAAATGGGTGATGCAAATAGTTGATCGTGGTTTTGTACAGCCGTTGGCAGCGGTGACAGACGTCCAATTGACGACGTACTGGTATCCTTCAATGCTAAAGTATGTGTCGGATCATTGATTACCATGCGAGATTCTGTAGCCATGTGCGACGACAGTAGAGGATTTTTCATTTTATTTAGAGTTGTTGGAGCTGATGCACCGACTGCAGTCATTAAATTCGTTTGATAATGACCACCACCAGAAGCTGTGTCTGACCCATTGTCTAAGTGAGCTCTGGCATGGCTGATTAGAAAGGCTGGCGTTTTTATTGGTAGCAAAGTGAGAGGGGCTTTAGCAATGACTGTATCAACTTTTTGAGTCACTTCACGCTGGAAATCCAACAAATCCTGCTGAAAATTTGTGATTCCAGTGCTTATATTGTGATTTCGTTTCTTTAGCGCTTCCATGCGTTTCATATTTTCGGAAATAAGGTGCAAACTCTCGCAGGCCAGTAGAGCACTCTCCCATGGAGTACTAAATGGCTTATTGCCCGACATAAATAGATTGAACTCTTGTTCAGTCATATTTAGACTTTCGCCTTTAAGATTTTCTATAAAAGAAATGGCACAGCACTGAAAAGAGATGGAAATGGGGATGAAGAACGAAAACCAAGACAAAAACACAAACAATTACTTACTAAATTTGTGAAGTAGTAGCCACATTCGCCGCTTAACAATCGGGATGCGTTCGTAAAACGCGTAACAAAGTTAATATTACTGTGTAAACGTACAGGGTTAGCTTTTAGCACCACAAAGATGAGTGCTGGCAGAAACTCGTCGGCACTCGCGGGTCCACCCACTGAATGCTTGAGCAACTCGAAAATATGTCGACAACAGCGGACCGTACACTCTAGTTTCTCCTGAGGCGAATAGTAAGAATCTATACCCACTAGTTCTGTGATGGCATTGTACATTAAATCCCGCGACTCTGCATTTACTTCATCAATGCTACAGGCCAAGCGCTTGGATGTGATCCAGCTGAGCTGACGTATACGTTTTTGCACTTTTTCATCGTTTTCTTCATCTGCTGTGAAGTAGGGACTGAACAGAAATCTATAAAGTAATTAAGATGAGTTTATGAGATTTACTGAATTTAAAATCAATTAGTTACTTGTGATTCTGCGTCATTATGACCTTCTCAAAAAAATCTATGGCATTTTCAAGGTCCTCACTTGTTGCGATCTGGAAGCGTGGATCATTATGGACGATATCAGCGAAGTTTGTATACGCGTTTTGCACAAGTTCCGAAAGTTCGTCGACATTCTTATTGGCGTTGTTGTTCATGTAATTGCGAATGGCGTTATCTAGTCGCTGTATTTCGTTTTTCAACTTTCGCTTTGCATCGTCTGGCAAGAGAAGCTGCCGAAGTTGTAATATGAACTGGCTCTCAGTTTGGTCTGGCACATATGTTTTTTGTTGTGCAACTAAAGAAGGAAATGTAAATGAGAGATTTATTGCAAAACTCATACGGACTTACCCTTCTGAATTCCCGCTTGCAGTGTTTTCTGGAACACGGCCGGCATTCTCGATTTCTTTTTTAGGCTTTGAGTGGGAACTGAGTGTTCGCTGATCGTTTGCTGCTGTTGGTGTTGCACAATTTGTTGACTCTGCTTACGCGATGGCGAACGGCCGAGGAAGTGTTGCGGCGATATACGGTCCATGACTCCACTGTTCGACACACTGCTGCTGCTAGCATTGCTTCCAGTATGGCTGCCTGTAACTTCTGCAGCATGTTCTGTGCATATATAGCAATTATCAAGATGTTACACACATACAATTAATGAACGAATCTTACGTCTTTTTCGCTTATCATTGCGGTCGCGAAAACATTTAGAGCAGAGTCCGTCGAACTGAGCGTTTCCGTAAAAACCACAGCCCTGACGACATTTTAAATCTTGTTGGCCAATACGAAGTTGTGGTGCACGTCCGGAAGTGTACATCGTGACGAGTTCTATTCTGTTTCTCAATCTGTATGCTATTGGAATGATTTATTGGCTGTTTGTTTACAGCTTTTTTTGGATGTGAGTTGTTCCCATAAGAGAAACCGTATTTTATAAAAAAAAAAAAAAAATACCAACCAACCGATCTGCGGTCGATGGTAGTTTCGTACTTCCCGTGGCACAGAATTAAGCGAATGGTCTCCGCTGTATTTGTTTGCACCAGCTGGTTTTTTAAATACGATTTTGTATTTCGATTACTTTAATTTACCTTCCGATTGTTTGAATTATTTAATTATTATTAATCTATTTTGTTCACGCCTTTTGTTTACGTATTTTATTTTTTTTTTTGTGCTTTAGCCGCCTTCGAGCGCGGCTGCTCAGTCCAGTCAGGATCTGAGACTATTAGTGGCAGGCATGTAATGCCTATATTCCCAGGGTAACGATGGCGAGCGTGACGGGCGCAACAATCATGCTATGCTCAGGTGTGTTCCGCCTGTGTAATCCAGGGATCGGTCCAGACGATGCAATGCGTTGATGTTAGTCTTTAGAAAGACTATTTTTTACAGCTGCTATTAGCACAGAGAGCAGTGTTGCTCTGTTGTGCAGTAGGTTATTAAGCAAAAATTAGTTTTCGAGGTTTTTAGCAAGGCAGTTGAGTTTTTTTTGTTTTTTAAGCACTGCGCGTACCGAGGAGGAGAGATAGCTGGGGCCCAGCTACTAGCTGGCTCCAATGCGAGTGAGTAAAGTTTACCTACAAACTTTGGGAGTGGTTTTATATTTCGACGTTGGCTTTGGAGCGGAAATCCATCAGTTCAGTTATTTCTTTAACTTAATTATTATTAAAGTCTTCAATAAATTAGTAAGCTAGGCACAATTGAATTGTTTTTATTTTCTACTGACTGTCAGCTGTGTATGATCCATAATTTAACATTGTGCTGCTGACAACATTATGTGAAGACAATGTTAGCACCAGCGAAGACAAGGACAGTCCGTATGAAAATGAGACAAAACATATCATTTTGGGGGATAAAAATTCCGCCGATTTGGGGCTTACGCATGTTAATTTTGTTCACGCCTTTTGTTTAAAATTTTATTACATATTGGACTAGAGGTGGAGAAACATCGATGCTGGATAGGCCAACATCGATGATTTTCAAACACTTCCCTGATTACTCAAGAAGAGGAATTGTAAGTACAAATCTTGTATTTTATTTCTTATAACTAAATAATACTTAGTTAATATTTAGTGTTTTTAGTTGGTGGTGTTGGCTGAAGCCATGGACGAATAAAGGATTATGGAAAAATATCCAAAAAGTAATTAATTATGCAAATAGAAGCATAAGCTTTTGTATCAATGTGGACGGCAGTTGGGACTTAACTTTCAATACACACATACACAATTTTGGCGCGAAATAACATTTCATTAATTTTTTGTAGGGACAGCAGTTGGGACTGAAAATGAGGCAACACCAAAGCGAAAGCGGGAGACATCGGTAGTAGAGATGGGCGCGGGCCTAACTTTTGAGGCCCGGCCCGGCCCGGTATATTTTCAAAAAGGCCCGGACCGGCCCGGCCCGATGAAAATTCCTTTTTTTTCGGGAATTAATTAAAGTTTAATAAGATCGTTAACATAAAACGAAAAATAAAATTTTATCATTTGCTAAATCATTTTTCTAATAGATTTCAAATTTAATTCTTAAAAATACATATTTTTGTTTGATATTCCGCGCCAATGCCTGCAAAAATGTCAGATCTTTTGGATTTTTCCAAAATGTCAGTGTGCAAGATTCAGACGAGTCAAAGTTTAAATATTTATAGAACTCATTCTCAAATTCATTTTTTTTCCAATTTTCTCTTTTTTAACATGTTGATGTCCATGAATTAGGAAAATTTTGGGCCTTTCGGGCTTCTGAAGTCAGGCCCGAGGCCCGCATTTTTCACAGAGGCCCGTCGGGCCCCAGGCCCGGCCCGGCCCGTGCCCATCTCTAATCGGTAGTGTGTGATCACTACAAAAATACAAAACTTAAAGTTCATGGAATTTGTATTTATTGCGGTAAGTTTATAAAGACGGCCGACAATTTAACAAATTTCCTTGACCAAATCAAGCGTTCAGTTTTAGACACACTTCATTTATTGGACTAACAACAGACCGTCGAACATCGAAACCCAACGAGGGCTATATGATCATTACGTGCCATTTTACGGACAAACGTTGATCAAGCAGTAATACCGAGGACACGGCGTTGAAAGTACTTTCAAAAAAGTACCTCTGAATTTCGGCGTCCTCCTGTGAGTCGGAGAGAGTTTTTAGTTTTAGTTTTAGTAGCTGGTCGGTCGGATAGAAGGACCTTACTTAGCTCTACAGTTGTAGACAAACTTTTATTTATAAACAAAAATAATGATCTCAATCAAAAATAAAGCATGTTTAAAACATTACAGTCGTAGACAAACTGATATATATTAAAAAAAAAAAAATTTCAATAAAAAATAAGGCATGTTTAAAAAGTAACGAATGTTTTCTTCGATGCATCGAAACATGGATGGTTTTTGTTAAAAACATCGATGCACCCGAACATCGAAGTTTCTCCACCTCTATATTGGACTTGGACCCAATTTACACTAGGGGTGTTGACGCGTGGCGTCTTGAGGTAAATTAGCGTATGTTGTTAGGTGTTGTATGTAGACAGAAGAATTCCTATAAAAACTGGGCATTTTTAAGATATTCCTTTGTCTACATACAACATACCCCATCGAGTAAAAATAAAACAAAATCTTTTCTTCTTCTTACCTGACACGCGCGACACTCAAGCGTCACTTTGACATTCCTTCGAATCGTTTGCGTTTCTCTCACTAAAATCCGTTTGGCGACATTTTGAAAATCCGATTTGAAATTGTGCGCTCGATGTGAATTTAGAAAATTTGTATCATGTAAGGCCATGAAATTTTTGACTGGGTTAGTTAGTTGCAACGTTTTCAATTTAATTATGAAGGCGAGAGGTAATTCCTCTTCCATGAGGCATGACCCACCTAAAGCAACCATAGTAGGAAGCGACCTGTTGAAAATGTGCAAACATCAATTCGGTTCAATATTCAACTTGTACCCAGAAAAATGACAAATACGTTAGATCGACACTTCAAGGAGGACTTAAGGACAGATATTGGCTACAGCAAGTAAGACTAGGCACAAGTTGTCAAAAAAAAAAAAAATGTTTTTTCTTACTCACAAGTTTGCCTACTTTGCTTAAATACCTTATAAGCCGATTTTGCAACAGCGAGAACGACTTATCATCTAACAAAGCGAAAAGGCTATAGTCGAATATTCTCGAAAATATATGCATACTGAGTAGGCGGTACCACACCCCAAATCCCAAAAAAAAAATTTCTCATCAATCTTTTAAATATTGTTCAGAATATTAAGAAAATATGTGTAAAAAAAAAATTTGAGGTTTACAGTCTTTGAGGGGTATACTGAGAGATTCTATAAACCGATTTTCATGTTTGGTATCCATTGATACCATTGTTTTTGACACTGTGTCCTCAGACAAGTGCCGACGTATACTATATGAACCAAATGAGGAATAACAAGGAAAGCTCAAAATAATCAATTCAAGAAAGTTATAATTTGATCTTAACATTTGTTTATAATTAACCTAAAGATAAGTTAATTTGCTACAAAGTAAAGCATGTTGGCCAATATGATTTTCTTTGTTTTATTTGGCTGGAATACTAAATTAGACAGAATGGAAATTACCAGGAACCGAAAATAACTGTTATCGGCAAAATTAAAAATCCTAATCAAAAATAAAAATTATTTTTAACTTTTTTGCTTAGCTCTCAAAAATAAGTTTTTTTGAATTTTTATTTTTGTAAATTTTAAATAACAGTTATTTATGGTTTTTTTTTATGTTTATTATAAAAGTCTTCAAAAGACTTTTATTTTAGATTTGAAAAGTAAGAAAATAATGAAAAAAAAATAAAATAAAAATATATTGAGAATATGTACATATATCGAAGGCTTTACATGATAGAAATTTGGATAGTATGCTCTCCTTTTGCACATTAATTGCTCAAAGGACGTCATCGTTAGACGTCATGTAAAGCCTTCGAGATATGCTCTTAATCTTAAATCTAAAATAAATGATCAATTATTTTTATTTCTGAATTCATCAAATAAAAGTTTCTTAACGATTTTTATTTGAAAAATCTTCAATAACAGATATTAAGGACTTAAAAACATAAAAATCAATAATAATGGTTATATTTGACGAAAAATGTAAAAGTTCTTTATAACAGTTATTTTCGACTGATATAAGAAAAATTCCAAAAATAATAGTTCATAAATGTTGCGGTCCCTGGAAATTACAACGAATTAAGATTTATTGCAAGCAATAAAATGGCATGTATTGCCCTATGCCAGGATATTATTGCTGTTGAACGTTTGTGGGCTCATATTGCAACATTCATAGCAAAAATGATTTAAAAACATAAATTTAAGACATTGGTCAAATATCACTGAAAAACTCACAAATAATCTCATAATCTTCATGAACATTATACTCCAAGGCATTGTCGAAGGTAAAGGAAAACAAACAAAATGTTAACAATAAACACTTTGTAGAAATGTTTACAATAATATAAAAAAACTGAATGTGTCCCACTTTTGCCATAAAAAATGAAGTACATTTTTGTTCTCGCTCCGTCACATTAATTAGAAGATTAAAAAGGGATATGTTTTTTTAATTCTACAAACTTAGCTCTTTCATTTGGTGTGCAGGTTATTTCTTTCCTATATTTCGTTACGAAGATATATCAAAATATGTTCAATTGCATTGGGTGTCCCATTTTTTTTTGGTTCACGGTATATATATAAGAATATATGCATAAGAAATTCTTAAAAATGGGTTGTAATGCGTTAGCATATTATTCAGTTGAAATGCACTTTAAATATAGCATATAAACAATTTTAATGTAGTCCGCAAGGAAAGTGTCCCTCGTTGAGAGACCGTGAATAACTAATACAGAACTTGCATAGACAGTGCTGTTACATGAGTTGTTACGAATAAGAAAACACTACGTTTGCAATTTGTGTAATTCAATATCCAATCAACAATTGCAAACTTAAAAAGAAATTCACTGTGAAGCTGAATTTATATTATAGATTTACATTTAAATTACAAGTGTAGAAGGGTGAATCTTAATTAGTTTTCTTAATGAAGTGCCATTGTTACCGTTACCGGTCTTATTTTCGAGGATGAAGAATGTTTAAATTAACATTCTTGTAGTTCACCTATTATACAAGTGGAATGCACTTTAATTCAATTTAAATTTTTGTCATAACAGTGTCATTCGATGGAATATTAGTAGTAAATTGTAGATAAATGTAAACAATTGTGTTATACTGCATATTTCAAAATATTTATTTCGCATTTTCCTTTGGTAATTGCTTATAAGCTAAAATAATTTAATTATAAATGTGATAATATACAATATAAATCTAAAATTCAAAGTTTGTTACAAAAGTTTTACGATTAATGGATTAATACGATTGAGTAACTTAAATACTTGAGAAACAATCTGATTTTTTTATTTCTTTATTTGATTTGTGACTTGACTGTTAATGGAGTTGTATAAAAAAATCAGACTGTTACTAACTAATGGTAAATGATGCATTTGTATATATCTATCCCAATAATTTAATTTGATGACTCTTCTGACAACTTGTGTAGATCAGAATAGTTTAATATTGCGCGATGGAGGAACTCGTACTGTGCCTAAAATAAGACATTTTTTTCAATATAGTGAATTTTAGGTAGGGAAAAAAGAAAATGAAAATGGGGAAAACGAAAACTGGAACCATTAAGGACTTAGGCAGAGCTGCAACGCAAGCCGAGTACTACAGTACTCAAGTTTTTACGTAAATAAATTTTATGCTTTTAAACAAAGTGTGCCCTTATCTTTAAAAACATTTTCACGTTCTAATAATACACCATACTATTAGTTTACTTCTTGACAGCTGTTTACTTTTGATTTTCATTATTTCAAATATCCGACACTCCAGAAGATAATAAACTTAACATCACTTATGTATTTTAAAATATTGTAAACATCAGGTTTGCTTACACACAAAGTTTGCGCAAATTGCAGGGAATGGACGAATTCATAAATGTGTGTTAGCAAATATGGTATTTTCGTATTTATGAACACGATGCCGTTTTGTTGCGCTACGGTTTGCTGAATGAATAAGCTCAATGTATGCGCGTAATTTACATGCAAATAGAGTTCAAAATATCAAGATAATCGGTCAAAAACTCTAGTATTTTCGAAAAATTCTAGTTTGTAGGTCATTAAGGGGGAATTTTATGGTATGCTGGTTGGGCGGGAAGGAGTGGGCGTTCAAACTTCATTCAAACTGTATCTAGTGCCAAGTATCACGAGTCTACGAGTCCAAATTTCAAGTCTCTAGCTTTTCTAGTTTCCGAGAACCATCGGTGAATACAGACGGACGGAAGGACAGACGGACATGGCTCAATCTATTTCTCGTCGTCCTGATCAAGAATATATATTCTTTATAGGGACCCCCACCCCTCCTTCTGTGCGTTACATACATTTCGTTCAAACAAACTTAATAAACCCCGATACACAGTATGTGTATTTGCATTATGAATTTTTCTATTCTGAACACGAAATCCCCCAACGAACATGAAGAACAAAGCAACTGCGAGTCCACTTAATGATTCCTTAGACTTAATAATTGAAAAACATTGATTACATTGAAATTGTTCATTAAAAATGGGTTGCAACATTAAAAACTATACTTACGTATGTGTTGATAAGTCCAAGTCGCTGAGATCTCAATTTTCTTGTTATAGAACATATATCTACACTCTTCTCTATTCTAAGATGTTGTACAAGTATGCACATGGCCACAAATATTGAACTGCGATCTGTACCCAAGCTAAAAAATATTTTTATTATATATAATTTGATGCACATTTTTATATTAGAATTCTGAGTTTGAGTAAATTAATGTTTATATGAACAAATATTAATATTTATATGACCCAATAATTGTGAAAATGAAGTAAGTAAAGCAAAATATTGTTTCTAAATAAACTAAAAAAATCAGTAACAAACAACAATGTTTGCTTTACCAAATACGTATGCATAATAAATGTGACAGTTGAAATTACTCCAAGCCAAAGTATTTATTATATGCTATTAAAAAGAATTAGTTACCTGCAATGGACTGTAATGGGTGATTGGCAACCTATATTTTTTTGAGAGTTGTAATGATAGTAGGCTTGATCAACTAGCTCAATTATTCCTCTACACACTTCAGGAACTTCTCCATCGACTGTAGGCCAACCATTATATTGAAACTGTGTTACTTTAAGAGTATCGTCTATTTTACAATTAGTAACATGAAATTCTCGTCTCGTATAGTACGGACAATTTTCGCTTTGTACATATTTAACAAGAATATGGTCATACTGGATTTCATCATCGGCCCAATAACGAGGACATTTGCGAGGAACATCACCAATCTAAAAAATTAATACAATGAAATTTTTTTTTAAACAATGCATTCTGAATTGAAGACAATGAAAATACTACGTAAAAAAATTAACATTTCTGACTGCAACAATTTTGAAATTATTAACAATTAAATTTCATCATCATAGCTTAAAAACTTTCCAAAAACCATATCAAACCTTATTTTCAAGACTTAAACATTAGGTATATATTTTAAAGTAAAACACTTCATTAAGTTAGCAAAAATAAGTCTAAAAAATGTATTTCATTAAATTTTATAATTTTAGAAAATTGCAGAAAAAATTGTAGAAATCATTACTCTTTTCTAATGTAGCTCAAGAAAATATTTTGTGAGCATATGAATATTGAACCTTCCATTTATACATACAACAAAAAAAAGGCTAATCATTGCCATTTCAAATTTTATTCGGATTTCAGACTCATTCGGGTGTGTCACAGAAATCCGTCTTCGAAATTTTGTTTTTTCGAAGACTGTTTTTTCAATTTCTCTATTTGGTGTCACAGAAAATCTCTGGGATATTGTTTTTCGAACATTTGTCTTCGAAAATGCGGCATCCTGCGGCAGAGTTGTATACATTCAAAATAAAAATAATGTAATTTATTTATGCTTATTTCATTGTTTTTCTCATCAAATTAAAACAATTGTGTATTTACATCTAATAATATACAAAATTAGAATGCTATAAAAGTATTAATTGCAAATTTAAGCACAATTATAATGCCGCTCGCCAAATTTTACAATTGTTTTGACAATCCTAATCTTTCTTTTCCGGTGATTGCCAAATGTAATCAAATACGTTACAAATTCAAAATACTCCAAAGGTGAAATGTAACAATCAATTATATGTGCAAACTGATAAATAAAGGTACGGAGATTGTTTCACACGTTAGATTTGCTAACTAACTTGTTTCTGTTCTACGGGAGATACGCTGCACTTTTGAATTAACTCTTCTTCTTCGCATTTGTTCATTCAAAAATGTTCACATGCCAACTTGTCCGAACAACACTGTCGGTACCTATTTTAATTAAATTTGCTATTTTTACGAGTTTGCTTAAACATTTCAAATGCAACAGCATATTAATTATGATTTTTAGATTATTTTAACAGTTTGTTTAGTTCAATTCGAATATATTTTTCAATTTTTGAAAATGAATGCAAGCAGATTGGCGAGGCATGAAACTGATTGTTTTTGCTGCTCAAAAAAAAATTGGTTGATTTGAGGAAGCTTTTTTTAAAATGCAAATTTTTTAATGAAAACATGTAAAATAACGAATTGTTTGAATGCAGATTTATGAGGAAAACCATAAAGTTTATTTCTTCATTCATAATTTTTTATAAGAACTTAAAATAAGGCTGAATTTAAGCAAATCCCTGAGGGTATATTCAGAGATTTTGCTAGAGAAAAAATTTCCCTGATAGAGATTTTCTGTGACACCAAAATTTCCCTTTTGGTTGTTTTTGGCATCAAATCTCTAGTAAGCGATTTCTGTGACACCCCCGATTAAATCATTATGTATTAAAAAAAAATTAGTTTTACTTCAAAAAACCAAAATACAAACCTCTGATATCATTATAAGAGTAGTAACACTTTGTTCTGAAATCATTCTCCAAAAATCTCCAATAGTATTTTCCATTGGATCTTGTGTTATGATGAATACATCAGAATTATTATATCCTTCTATAAAAGAGGCGTTGATGTACGTAGAATTATCCTTCATTGGTATTGGACTTAAAATAACCTGAAATTAAACAGAAATTGACAATCAGTTAAAAAACCATTCAACCATAGTGAAAATATTTTATTTTCCAATAATTATATTATTTTGGGAAAAAATATCTGTCCACCGCGTCATTGAATGCCACTGATGACATTGCTTATTAATGTACTTAATACCAACACAAATCGAAAACAAAGAATTATTTTACATACAAACTTCATACTTTTTAAGACCCTCCGTGGATTTCACCAGCATTATTTTGTTTTCATGTATATTTCAGCTCTTTATCAAAACTACCTAAATGACACAAAAGCAGTTTCAAATTTAAGAAACAAACAAAGAAATCATCTACTTGTTTGTAATATTTACGCAGACACACATCGATAGTTATTTATCTCACGCCGACAAAGTTCTTGGTAGGATCAGCAACGTCGGCTTTGTGTTACATACATACATATTTGTTTTGCTCAATACATATATATTTATAGTCAATAAGTAAGAAGGCTTATATACTCTTACGCCCTTCCTTATACGACTCCCATTTCTTTAACTGAATCTATTTTCTATTCATCTTATTACCCTATACACCAATTTGCATTGTTTTTCCTCATTGGGTACCGGAGATATGCAAATTATTGATTTTTTCTTTAAGTGGGCGTAACCATGCCTATTTTTTGGACAAAATAGTTTTCATGCCTCCCTAACAACATAAGTGTGAAGTTTCAAGTCAATTGATTAAGAAACAAAAAAGTTTTCCATACAACGACGTAAATTTTGCTTCCTCCAGTTCCAGTTGTCCGATCTCAATGAAACTCTCAGCCATTTAGTCGGACTACGTAAAACTACTATGTTTCAAATTTCAGACTTTCTCTCCGCAAAATTTCAGCTCGATAACTTCAAAACTGTAGGAGGAGATCGGACACACAGACAGACGAACATGGCACAATCAAGTCGTGTTGTCGTCCTGATCAAGAATATATATACTTTATATAGTCAGAACGAATATTTTTATGTGTTACAAATTTCAGCACAAACTTATATTACTATTCACTGCGTGATGTGTAAAAATAAAGCTATACAAAATTATCAATTTAAGTCCAACTATTGAAATATTCCAATTAAAATATAGTGCTGGTGGTGTCGATCATATGTATTAGATTTTTAATCAGAATACTTACTCTATTGCGGTCATAAGGAAGTATATCATTGCTTCTGTTTTTCGTTCTATTATCTTCATTTTCACCTACAGAACAAGTCTTATTTGTTTCGTCTGCAAATGAAATTAACTTCTAAAAAGAATATGGTTAGATACTTGCAAAACTTTTATATTAAGGTGATTGAAACTGACCTCAAATTCAACTTCTAATTTACATTTATCTTTTCCGTCATTTGGTTTTGATTTAAGATTTTCGATTGTTAATGCTAAAGTATTTACTGGAAGTTCCGTATTACCAAATGTTGCAGTGTCTAATAAAGCGCGGTAGAGAAAGATGTATTGTTTCTAAAAATAAAAAGATTTCATTAACTTTAATTAATAAAATTTATATAATTTTTGTATATTTACCAATGACTGCACTAAAAAATTACGTTGATGACGTAAATCACATACTGTGTTGAAAATAGATACAACATCGTCTTCTTCCAATTGTTGAATTAAAGAATCAAGAGCAACGAGAGTTCCCGTGCGTCCGACTCCAGCACTACAGTGAACCAAAATTGGGCCACGTTGCAGGGAATAAACAGAATTAATTTGCCGTATAAACTTTATGATACCATGAGGGTGTTCAGGTGCCATAAAATCCTTCCATGTAAGATAATGATACTGAGTGATTTGCCGATGCTCTTCTTCTTCACCAATTAAATTTTTTTTAAAAACATCTAATGAACGAACTAAGTAATCTCCAGTCTTGGTTTCGTTTAAAAATTTAACAGTTATATCGCCAAATAGTTTAACATCTAAAACTTTTTCTGGCCAGTATTTAGCGCATTTTGATTTGTTGTATTCTTCCAAGTTTGTCAGCATTACAATAATCTCCAAATGTTGTTCCCAAATCATCCTCCAGAAATCATCAATTGTGCTTTCCATTGGTCCCTGTGCACAAATAAACTTTTTCCTTTCCTTGTAGCCAATAACAAAATTTGCATTTATATAATCTGACACATTTATACCATTTAGTGGCGATAGTTTGACTCTTGTTTGATCGTACGCTTTAATATCAGGATATCTATTTTTGGAGCAATTCTCTTTCATGTCAGAGTGTTTTGTAGTTCTGTCACTAAAACGATTAGGAAGCATTTCATACTCTCTTAAAAATCCATAATCAGTATCTTTATGTCGATTTTTATATGCATTCATAAGATCAGCTTTATGAATCGGTCCAATGTCAAATCCTTTTTGATTGACGGAACTTATGAAACGACTGTGATTATTAGTACGACTACCGAACAATGCTCTAAAATAATGTAATTAGATTTTGGTTTTGATTAAGAAACAAAATGAAAGGTCAGCGCTCTTAATGACTTTTATATATTATAATTCTAAAATTGAAAATACCAAATAATTACCTGAGAGTGTCCTGTAATGTTAATGTTTCTTCGCCTGGTACTGTATTTTTAGAATTGTAGTGATGCAAAAAACATAACGCGACAAGAACAACTAAAACTATTCCGATTAAAATTGCTAATGCTTCAATTACAATGTTCAGAAATGCTCCAACTTCATCATTTGCTATAAATTGCTCCAACTCTGTCCCAGGTGTAATAACATCAAAATAGTCACTATATGCAGATAGTATTGTACCATTTTCTCGCACTAAAAGTAATTCGAAAGAATTGTAAATTATTCGTTAACATTTATAAAAGTGAGATAAATCTATAATGTATTAAAGGACATGAGTTATGATGATGAGTCCTTTTAAATTAGTTAGAAGGAAGATGTGTTTCTTTGAAATACCGCCCTAAATTATTTTTAACGTATTTGGACCATGATCAGTTAAAAGTAAAAAAAAAGTACAACACATGTAGAACAACAGTAGAGTTCACAATTTCTATAACGATATCTGTCCTTAATAGACATTTTAGGAACAAATGAATAAAGACAAATTTTAAAATTCGTCAATCAAACTTTTGTTAAATTGTAGAGTTAATAATATCTTACCTATAACTTCCAAAAAACCAGTGTAATTACTATTTACGTCTATTTCCCCGTCGTATATATCATTGATAAAGTATCGGGATGTGGGAGATAACAGACTCAAGTCGGATTCATTTTTTGCTTCCGGGTAAACTTTGGGATTTCTACGCTTCCTTTTATTTTCCATAATTTTAAACGCGGTTGCTGAAAGATTCCCGGCTTTATTTAATTGTTCTCTTTGGGAAACGTCTGGAAAGATCGAATCTTAACAAATTTTTCTTTTACAGCCCTATTCTGGCAAATCAGTCACAATTTTTTGTCATGAAAATTTTGTCATGTATTTTGTCATTTGTTTTTTGATTTCGTATTCTAACTTAACTGTGACAAGAAAAAAGTTTTTTAACAGATAGAGCTTTCACCACACCGAGTTGAAATTTTTTTATTTCATTTCAGAGACAAATGTCAACAAAAATTAAAAAATTATACAATTTCACTAAATATTTTAAGAATTCGTTTTTGTTTCTAGAGAAAGTGCAAACAAAATGGATCAAATAATGTCGGAGTAATAACAATTATTTAAACTAGATCAACTACAATACTTTCGAAGGTTTGCCGCATTAAAAAATCGGGTATAACACGACACATCCGATCCCATTTAGACAGGTTAAAACTGATGTGTCGTTGGGAACTTGCAGATCTCAATATGTAGATAATGCAAAAAAAGTACCAAAATATAAATCATAGATATTTATACAAGAAACATATTAAACCATACAACTTATGTTGCGCCTTTCTGCTTATGTCGATTACTTATCAGCCATCCCTTTCATAACATGGCTGGAGTTAAAGTCTTGTATGTGTCAAATGCGGATAATGTCAAATTTCGCCAATGGTTGGAGCTACCGTTTTGTGTGATCCCTTTTTAGCTCAAATATTTTAAACGCATTCTATCTAAAATACATAATTTATATTTTTAAGAAACACAGCACTTGAGTAAAAAAAATGTCTTCAACTCACATTAGCCAAACTTTTTTAACGCATTCTAATCGCGTACACATTCCTCTAATTTTTGCTTGTAATTTATTTTAAAATAGATTTAACATTTTTTTTTACTCATTACAGCTGTTAAACTACAACAGATTCAGTTGTGACCTGCTTGTTAAGTAGTCACAGATTTTGTATCTATTGTCATACTCTAAGCTTTCAAATTTTTGTCGGAATAGGAAAATGTATCAATTGTCATAGATATGACAATTGTCACTATGTTGAGTATTGTCATAGTTGCCAGAATAGGGCTGTTAATTTAAAATGTTATAGTTAATTATTTGCAATTTACATACCTTGTGTTTTATTTTTTTCCAGTAGTTGGCCCCGATTTTTCGAAACTTCTATTCCGTCAAAACATTTTCGACATGAATTGTCATTGAACAGAATATTTTCTTTATTTTCATCAAAACGAGATTCATCCCCAAGATATATTTCTGGTTTAAACAGTTTTCCACTCATCATTTCTGCGATATAAGCGCCACCAGCAGTGTTATTTTCATTATGAATATCACGATAGGAGGATATTTTTAATTCATCTGGCGGAGGTAATTCCTTTTTCTCATTTTGCATTTTGACTAAGTAAAGTCTGTAGCAACAAATTGGCCCGTTCCTTTCACTAATTTTCGGGATATACAACTTAAATACATGTTTCTTTGATCCGCTTTTCATTTTACTCCACATTATTCTACCAATATTTTCTGGCACTGAGACTGGCATAACGCAACCGCCATGCGCAGATTCACCTACTTTCTTGTGCCTTGTAATAGCAGTAACAGTTACACTATAATTTGTGTTTGGACTTACGCCATCGTATACAGTTCTGTGATTTGGCTCATCCACTCTTTTAATTTTAGGACCCCATTTCTCAATTCGAAGTTTACTATCCATATTGTAACTATAAGTACCTTCTAGAGAAATATGATAAGATATCACTTTTCCGTTTGGAACAGTTGGTGTGTTCCATGTTACGGCAATCGAATTCATGCGTGCTATTTTGTGGTGAATGCAATTCACTTTAAGTTGTGTTGGTTTCGATGCAATACCGTCCATAGTAGTTCCATTTACTACATCAGACCATGGACCACAGATTTTGGTTAAATCGCTACAAGCTCGAACTTTAAATTCATACTCTGTTGCAGTTTTCAGATTATCAAACATATATGGCAAGTTACGCGAGTTTTGTTGGTAAACAGTTTCTTCTACGACTTTTGGCACTTCTCCAGATTCCGATACAATTAATTCGTAGTATTGTATATATTCTAATAAATCTTGAGATGGTGGATTCCACCCTATCGTAATTGTAGAAGCAGTACTCCCAGTAGTTTCCACTTTAGGTATAAAGATTGGGTCAGTGTTTAATGTACGAATACTGATCGGATATTGGTGTGTTATTCCACTTCCAATAGAATTCTTTGCTGATATTCGTAAAATATAAGATGTATTGGGTTGAAAGTTATCTAAAACATACGACGTATTTTTTCCTCCTATTAAATCCTTATAGTATTTGAATGTAGGGCTTCCTTCTTGAGAAAACTGTATAAAATACTTTTGTATGGGATCATTACCATCATTAATTGTCCAATTAATAAAAATGTTATTTGCACCCACGGCTTTGGCAAAGTCTATGCTAACTTGGGGGACATCTAATACTAACAGAACAATTTCTTTTTTGAGTAATTCTGTTCCATCATGATCATATAACACGCAGGCATATGAACCGTTTTCTTTTTTATACACCTCAGTAAATTCCAAAGTGAAGTTTAAGTGTGTTGAATTAAGTTGCAACACATTTGCAAATTTGTCTAAATCATCTAAAGGAGAACTGTCTTTCAACCATTTAAATTTCCTGAGCAGTGAATCGTTTTGAGGAAACATTTCAACCACACAATATAACACAACGCCATGTTTAATTTTTTGTTTGACTTTATCAGTATTACTTTGGACCACCCTCGGTAGTATAATCGGGTTAAGTGTGTAATTTGTTGTCGTATTTGATTTCGGGTCACTGCAACTATAATTTCCTTCATCCTTAAAACTGATATTTGTTATGACAAGCACATTTTCAATCAAAAATGATGAGTTTTTCGTTGTTTTGACATCTAGATTTTGATCATCAAATAAGAATCTGAAGTAAATAAAAAAAATTGTTTTTTTTTTTTTAATACATAATAGAATAACAAATATATAATTTATTAGAATACATAGTTGGAAGTGTGACATACAGTTGTTGGGAACTTTTTGTAAATCGATTCGAAATCTAATAAAACTCTATAGAATAAAGCACTTATACCCCATGGATTTTCACGCCCTTGTGTACCTGGGGTATTAGAACGATTTGCGGTGCTTCTAGGTTGTCATAAAACAAAACTTTACACAACGATTTCAAAATTCCCGTAATTGAAGACTTTTAAAAAGACTTTAAACAAACGATTTAGTCTTACACAATTAATAAAGCAACATTTAAACTTAAACCAACATATAGTAATTTTGTCTTAAGCAGGCCATCCATTGTCGAATTTGTTTGAAAAACTGTTTGTCGAACAAAAAATCATTTTGCCACAAACTAGTTCAAACATTGTTTGCAAACATCATTTTGCAGGCAATTAATAAATTCTAGCAAAAATTTTTTCGACATTTTATACAGGTCTTCACGCTAGGAAAACTTTTTACAAATGAACATTGCCATCCACTGTCAAATTTGTTCGACAAACAAAGCCAAGATAGAATCATTTCTATTTTTCTCGAACAAAACATCAAACACAAAATTTGAAAACGAACACTACCACTAACGACGAATATTTCGTCAAACACAACAAATTCGTCAAACAAATTCGACAATGGATGGCCTGCTTTACATCATATCAATACATAATAGCCACTAAGGCAGATTAATATTCGAAAAAAAAGAAAAATATATGAATAATAGAAAGCACGAACATAATCGTTTAACAACATTTTTGAAGAAAATACATATTTGCTATACATATTTTGATAAAAATGTAATTGTTGTGTATTTATTTAATGCGTGGACCATTGCGTTATTATTATGTTTTTATAACATTAATACGGGCTGATAATTAGTTTTAAGAAATTGCTAATTTGTCCAAATATATTTCCTTTCTCTAGCCATTACCAATCAAATAAACAAAATGCATATTTAGAATGTTTAACGATTTAGTAGATGGGTTACGAACCACAACTACTTCGAAAAAATAAGTACTAAAAAACTGCAAAACTAACTAATAACACTTAACTGTATTAGATTTAAAAAAAAACAGGAAAATTTAAATTTTTTTTGCTAGCCTTACCTTTCATTTGTTTTATCAATAGGATTTCCATTATATTTCCAAGATACATTCTTAGTTACGGAAGGGCATCTCAGTGAAATATTTTTGCCAATTTCAGCGAGTTCTGAAAAACAGTTTATAAATAATATTATTTTTCATATGTTGATCCAAATTATTCTTAGTAAAAACATATACATACATACAAATTATTAAAAGCAAAAAACATAAAGCGTACTTAACGATAGACAAGAGACATCGACAAAAATGATCTAACAAAGTCCACGAGGATACCACTACTCGGTTAAATATGGGGTTTGGTTTAGTCTGCCCTTAAAACTTATTTGAGTTTCATTTTTGAATCCAGTTATGGTTTTTCTAGGTCTATGATCTTATCATCTTTATCAACAGCTGTATATCTATTTTTAGTTCCAGGAATTGTCGAAATCTTACGATTCACATTTGAACGTTTATTCATTCACTGGAGTCAGCTTCGTTTGTATGTATCCTTACTAAATTTCCCTAATACTTTTAAATTTACTAATTTTGTTTCTTTTTAAGTTATGAGTTTCATTAGATTGCAATTAATTAGAAAATCTCAGTCATTTCTTCCTATTGTTTATTTTTAAGACAACCCTCAAAAAAATCTGTATGTATGTTGGTTTGTATTATTTTTTTCCTTCATACATTTAAGCAATATTCAATCTACACACATGTACATATGTGGATGTGTGTACTTATATACACATAAAAAACCAAATCAAAACACAAGATGACATCTTAACCGTGTAATAATAAATTTACGTTTCTTTGTATAGTCAATGAGCACATATTTGAAATGAAAAACAATTAGATTATTTCCTTTTTTACCTTGCTGAACGAATTCTCCCGAGATTGAAGAATAGAAGACACTAAATATGATGAATGTCTGAATAGTAAATATAAACTCCAAACGACTATGTACGAGTTGTAACGTGGAATCAGTCATTTCTGTAATTGTATGCATACGGTTTATATGCCAAGTTATCACAATTCTTGGTTTTAGACGCTTCAATGAATTAATAAAATGAATGACATTTCGCAAACAATCGAAGACGCCGGAAAAATTCTGTGGAGTCCAAGCTGCCACGCTGTTCGTAACATTTAGTATTTCTGTTGTTAGCAGATGCGAGAAAGAGACGGGGCTTGAAAGAGCGAAAGAAAGCATAGAAAAACGCCGCCTAAAATGTTGCCCAAAACGGGCACTAACAGAGCTGTTAAGTCTTACAGTGGCAGTCACTTGACGTATGTTCGCTTAAAATATCAAGTGACATGAGTTGGTACATCTGCAAGTCTCTAAGCAGATTAATCGAAAAAATAAAATGAACATTTCGCAAACAATCGAAGACGCCGGATCCACAAACTAGAGCTGTAAGGCAGTGTTACCAACTTTCAAAAATGTTTCCCCCTAAACACAAACCTTCACCCCTAAAAACCATACAATTTCCATATAAATTTCATTATCATTAAAATAAATAATTTATTATAAATACACAAATTACATAATCAATAAAAAAAATAATTATACTTTTAATAAAAATATATTCAAATAACATAAAATTTATAATAAATGAAAAATTTAAAATAAATAATTAATGTCATTTAACAACATTTATTCATTTTATTCCTTATTTATATTACTTAATACTTCAAGTGTTATTGTATCATTTTATTCAGTTTCCGATTTTTTAGTCATGTTTAAGGGTTTTCACGTCCAACTCGGTAAAGTGATAAAGTGACAATTGATGGAAATCCAACAACAAAATACATTGTCAAAGTTTATCAAGTTTTTATCAACCCCTTGCCAACTTGCTTCAAATAACCAAATGTAATATCGGGAACACCTTTTTATAAAAACACATAGAGTAATTATTAGATAGAATGGAAAATGAACACTTTTCGCGTTTTGCGTTTCTCTCATGCACAGTTACGGTCCGCACAACGGTTTGAGTTCGGTCCTTTTTCAGCGGCTAAGTAACGTATGTTGTTAGGGTATGTATATATACATACTTATTTCCATAGAAAAACAAACAGCCCACACCATTTGTATCGAACTCTTATGTATAAATACGATTCCTAACAACATACGCCACGCTACTTATACGCTGAAAAAATGATCGACCTCAAGCCGTGGTGGGGACCGTAACTGTGCATGACACGCAAAAAGCGAGTAAGAACTCTATGTGTAACAAGATGGCTTTTATTTCTATTTATCGGTTATTTTAGGCAATTATAAATGTAGGCGCTTAATATATATGTTTAAGTGAATAGAGTGTTTGTGTTTTCGTTTTGTACGTTGACACGTCCGTTAAAGTGTGCGACTGTGACCCGACTCAACACTGATCGGCAATCAGCTGATCCAGCTTAGGTTGTATCGGCGTATGTTAGACTCAGGGCTGTCGGTTAGGGTTGTGGATGTTACACTCAGGGCTGGAGGCTCTGTTAGTGTTCTTTACATATGTTTAATTACTCTATGTAAAAACATAGTAAAATAAAACCCCTAAAAATATTACACTCCTAAAAAAACCCCTAAATTTAGGGGGAAACCCCCTAAGCTGGCAGCCGTGCTAGAGCTGTAAGACTATCAATGGCACTATCGATATTATCGATGGTGGCGCTCTGTTACGGGCCATCGATTATTTTGAGACTATCGCGAATGCTTGACTCTTGGAAGCGAAGGTAAGAAATTTTAAGAAGTTGTTGGAAAGTATATATTGATTGTTTTTTTTTTTACGCAGAAATACTTCAAAGCAGGTAGTTCTTGAGAGGTTCTGACTCAAAAAAAAATGGATTGCGGTGATAAAGGTAAGTGGATGCAAATGAAATAAAGCGATTCGATTAATTTTTTTTGAAAAAAAAGTGTCAACATTTTCTCAAAAGTGTCACATCGGCGCAAAAGTGTCCACGACCAGAAGAAGGAAATAGACGGAAAAATTTCCGTGAAATGGAGGAACAAGACACGTCACAAGGAAACATAGTGCGACATATGCCAAACCAATACTGCACTTGTGGTTCATAATAAATTTTAAAATGACTCCAAACTCAAAAAACTTAATAAGGGGACGTCCATAAATTACGTGAGGTTTTTTTTTCTAGAAATTTAGACCCCTCCCGCCCTCTTGGTGAGATTTAGTGAGATTTTGACGAACCCCTCCCTCTGAATCACACATGAGATTTTGCTACAAATTTGATAAAAAAATTAATTTTTTTTTTTGCTCAAATTTTTGAAAAAAAATGGTAAACAAGTGAACTTAAAAAATCACATGAGATGTCCCTTAAGGGGTCGTCCATAAATTACGTGAGATAAAATTAGGGGAGGGGTGGTTCAGGAAAATCTCACCAAATCTCACCTAGGGGGAGGGGGGTTCATCGCACATCACATGTGAGTTTTTTAGTTCACTTGTCTACCGTTTTGGTTTTTTCAAAAATTTAAGAAAAAACCAGTAAGGGCGGTATAGTTGAGTATTCTCAACTATATAATACCCTGTACACACACCTATGTTGATAACACGTTAAACATTCGCCGACAGCAAAAGCAGTGTACCACGATATGGTTTGTGTATTTGCTAATAGTGAGGCAGGGCTCACAGTGCAATGTTGCCATTAGATGGCGCTTTAGTACGGGTTTTGTTACAAAGCATTGCTGCAAAATTTTAGTGTGTTGGTCTTTGCGAGGAAAGTGGTAGTTTGTTGTATACAGTTTTAAAAAGGTATGTTATCTGAGTTTGCATACAAAATTTCAACATTGTATTCTTTATACTTTAGGAGATACAGCAATTTTAAGAAAAAAATGACCTTTTGTTGTGCTCGATGGGCGGGAAGGAATGGGCGTGGCAAAAATTCCTTCAAACTTCATCTAGTGTTCGACCACACGAGACTATCTTCCAAATTTCAAGTCTCTAGCTTTAATAGTTTTCGCAGTGTTAAGTACGGTTTTTGTTACAAATAGGATAAAGCAGTGTTCAAAGCGCAATTTATGCCAAATTTCAATTTGTTTGTCTTTGCGTTGTCACACAGCGTTAAAAATGAAAGTTTGTGGTATGCAGTTTTAAAAAGGTATGTTTACTGAGTTTGCATACAAAATTTCAGCATTGTATCTATTATAGTTTAGGAGATACAGCCATTTTAAGAAAACAACTTTTTGAGGGGAAACGAAGCGGAGGGGGAAAAAATGTGGTATGCAGTTTTGTAGAGCTATACATACTGAGTCTACATATTAATTTTCATGTTTCTAACTCATCAGGTTTTCGAGCTGCAGCCTTTTGAAAAAATGGGTGGTGCTCGATGGGCGGGAAGGAGTGGGCGTGGCAAAAAATCCTTCAAACTTGATCTAGCGTTTGACCTCACGAGTCTATCCACCAAATTTCAAGTCTCTAGCTCTTATAGTTTTCGAGAACCATTGGTGAGGACGGACGGACGGACGGACGGACAGACAGGGCTATATCAATTCGTCTTGTCATCCTGATCAAGAATATATATACTTTATAGGGTCCCCCTCCCCTCCTTCTATGCGTTACATACAAACCGTCTCAAACAAACTTAATATACCCTGATACACAGTGTGTGTACAGGGTATAAAAATAAAATGTAATTTTTTTATCAAATTTGTAGCAAAACCTCATGTGAGATTCAGAGGGAAGGGTTTGTCAAAATCTCACTAAATCTCACCAAGAGGGGGGGGGGGGGGGGTCTAAATTTTTAGAAAAAAACCTCACGTAATTTATGGACGTCCCCTAAATTATATTTATTAGAAAAACTAATGAAGACAGATATTTATTTTTGTGACAATTTGACGAAAATTAAAAATTTGATTTGAAACATTTAATATTACTAAAATATATTCTATCTTATATATATTTTGTCGATACTATCGAACGAATATCACTATCGCTACTGCTTTTATAAGTGTTTGCTAACTAGTTTTTTTAAATGTACTAAATTTATAAGTGTTTGCTAACTAGTTTGTTTAAATGTAGTAACAAAATGTACTAAATATACGAATTTGTCAATATAACTTTATGAATAATGTGAAAAATCAACAGGCTATTATTATTAATGGTTGGTTAATGTTTTAAATCTAAAATCATGCCATAAAATAATGTAAAATTAACTATACAGGGAAATTTTAGGGTTTTTTGGAAGCACAATTTTCGAATGCAACGCTGCGTCAAAAATGTAAGCAAACTGCTTACTCTTCTGGTCCAATTGACTCTGCGTAACATACATATATTGGTTTGGCCTATGTCGCGGTGCACTCCATGCGGATATTTCGAATTTTTAAATTTTCATTCAATGAACTTCATTGCTTTCATAAAAATGACCCACAAAAACCAAACAATATGGATGGGTTGTGAGAGACCCATCAATCAAGGTCCTACTCCTCGAGTCATAGAAGCTTAAAGTTTGAAACTTTCAGTTTTGACGAATGTTGGTTGCAGTTCACACATTGGGGTGATAGACAATTGCGTTCAACACGGCGTATATTAGTGATGCACGAATCCTTGGATTCGGATTCGAAGATCCGGATCTTAAAAGTATTCGTGGTAATCGAATCCAATGTACGAATCCGAGTACGAATCCGAATCCAAGTACGAATCCGAATCCAAGTACGAATCCGAATCCGAGTACGAATCCCACCATAAACGAATCCTATACGAACATTACGATCCTATCTTATTTTTCTGAAATCGATTTTGATGATTTAATTGTATGCATGCATCAACCCTCCTTTAACAAATTTGTATTTTTTCCTTATATTTAATACAAAATAATTTCTCTAAATCAGTAAGATAAAATATATGTATATAAATGTTACAAACAGGAAGTGTGCACAGGAATTGTTAAGAAAACAGCACCCTATTTAACTTAATATTTTGACATAATCAATACATGTACATATGTATATAAAAGCAGTTGAGCTGAGTTTACAACTTATTTTCGATTATATTTATTAAAAAAAAAAATCAAGTCAAATAGAAATCTTATTAATTTGTTTGGGTATTCAATAAACACTTTTTGCCATTTTTGTAGAGTTTGATATTTCTGTGTCCATAGCTGTATCTGCAGGCAAGCAAAAAGTCCAAGAACCAAAAGCAAAGAAGAAAATGCGTAAACATCGACTTAAAAAATATTAGCCTCTTATGTTTAAAATGTTAAATTAACAAATCACTAAATATTTTATTAAGCTGAGTTGAGGCTTTTTTTTTTTTTTTTGCTTGCTCTGACGGATTCTGATTCGTCGTTAAGTACTCGAATCCATTTGGATTCGGATTCGAAAGATCCGGATCCAAAAAATTGAGGATTCGTGCATCACTAGCGTATATCATCTAGAGTGTTCTCAGCCATGGCGTGTATTTAGCGGTTACTTCACCAAATTTTATCTCACGTAATTTATGGACGTTCCCTTAGCTCTATATACTGCATGAGTTTTCGATAATTCAAAGCTCGAGCCAGTTCCTCGGCAAACAGTCATTAATTTGGCACGCCTACATATCACGCTGATGTTTTTTAAGCTCGACAGCCAATAAAAATGTCTCACAGACGACAGCCAATAATTTGGCCATTTCCCTACTCCAGGTTATATTGTGTTTGTTTGACAGGAAATGTATGTAACACATAGTAGGAGGGGAGGGGGACCCATAAAGTATATATATTCTTGATCAGGACGACGAGTTCGTACATCTATGACCGCGCGCCCTGCCAGTGGTTCTCGGAAACTCGGAGACTTGAAATTTGGAAGGAAGACTCCTGATACTCGGCTGCAGATCAAGTTTAGACGATTTTGTACCACGCGACTCCTTCCTGCTCAACCACTTTTTTTTAAAAGGTTCTAGCTTGAACAATAGATGATATAGAAATTCGAAACATCTGCATGTCTCACTCACAACGAACATAAATGAGAAATGAATTCGAATTGAGTTCAGTGAGTGCAGTGAGATGAGTGAGGATAAATAAAGCGTAAAACGGAATGCAAAATTTGCCAAAGCCGAGAACATTCGAGTTGTTGTATACGAATTCTAAGCATTCATTTGGTGTTTTTATACCCTATACCAGAGAGCTGCAACGAATCATAAATTTTCGATCACACTCGCACATTGATTTGAATTCGTTGTGATTTTTCACTTTGGTCGCATGAACATGATCGATCGAAACAACATGTGCTCAAACGAACATACATACAATCAAATAACAAAAGATCGTTCATGATCGTTTGCGTTGGCACGTTTTTATTCAGATCAAGCTATGCTCAAAAAAAAAGTGTTCATGCAACTCGCATGATCGATTCCCCTGTGTTCCAATCGCTCATTATACACGAACTTGTTCAGCTCGTTTACGCGTTTACACACACGAAAGCGAGGTATGCAACCACACGACGTACGACAATATTGATATTGTACTGGTCTATGTTGAGTGAGGTTTCACTATAACACACGTCAGCTTATCACCAATTTCGTATGTGTTGCTTGACCCGAGCCGTTTCGATCTTCTATTCTTCAATCGGCTTTGTTCATGCGCTTAACTGCTGTGCGTCGGCTTCGACACGACCATGACACGACGATTCGCTCATACACGAAGATGACGTGAGCAAGCAAGATTTGTTCGTAAACAAAGCAATCGCGTTGGCCGCCTTATGGTTCAACAGTATATTACCCAACGGGAAAAAATCGTACACATTCTACCCGCCATGCGAGTAGAAGGTGTCGTAAGTGTAGACAAAGAGGTTGCGGGGGTTGGTATGCGTTCAACGACGTCGTATGACAGAGAAACACAACGCAAAATATAACAGCAGCGAAAAGTTACAACAACAACACATGCTCTGTCGCTTCTTTTTGCAGCGAGTGTGGAAGGCTTCACAAAACGAAATGCAGCTTTGTGGATGAAGAGTTAGGGGAGGGTTCGTTGTCCATGCTAAAAATAGAACTAATAGGCAAACGCACTTTTTTGTTTCGCCGACGGGTGGCTCTGCTCTTATTCATAATTAGGCGCACTTTTACTATAAGTCTCAATGGCCGCGACGGTTAAGCGGCGGCTTGCGAATCGATGATCCGCGGTTCGAGTCCTGGTGCCGGCATTCACTCAAGAAATAAGTAAGTTTCCCTTTATTCAATAATTTAATATCCAATGTATCACTTCTCAATATAGAAAATATAAAGTCAAACAACACGGAAAAAAGGAGTAATAAACAAAGGCAAAAAATTATAATATAAAAAATACATTAAAAAACTGTCGGAAAATTAGTAATAATAATTTTTTTTTTTTTATCATAGCAAATTTTTAGTAGTTTTGTATTTTTATATTGTATATGATCATCTTTTTTTTTTTAAACAAAAAAAAAGTAACTAAATAAAATGTTTTTTGTTGACCCGGCTGGGAATCGAACCCGCGTCTACAAATGCAAGCAAAATAGGATGGTAAGTGTCCGAACTAAATATATAAAGTGTCCGAACTAAAAAAAAAGTGTCCAAACTAAAAAATATAACAGCGAACGCAAACGTATAACAGCAGCGGTTTTACAACAACAACCCATGCTGTGTTACTTCTTTTGCCGCGAGTGTCGCTTCTTTTAGAAGAGAGTGTTGCTTCTTTTAGAAGCGAACGTGGAAGATTCTATGCATGGCGCAACGCGGACATTTCTGTGTTTAACGCCATCGGAAATTAGAAGAAATCGGAAGACATGCTCCATTCTAAAGAACGCAGCCATAAGGCAGTTAGAAGGCGTTCTGCGTCCCGTTGGGTAGTTTTGTGTACGTTGTCAATGTATGTAACACCTTAAAGGAGACATATCCGACTATACAAAGTATACATATATTGCTTGCTTACTGCAAGACTGTCATAACTCGATAAATGCGATTTTTGAGTTAATTATGCAGGAATGATCATTAACTAAAGCTTTATGTCGAAGTCGAGTACTGTCGACTACAATCCTTACTGGTTATACTCTTCACGTAGTGAGTAGTATTATAAATTTGTGCTGAAACTTGTAACATATAGAAATATTCGTTTCCGGCTATATAAAGTATATATATTCTTGATCAGGACAATATGAGTTGATATAGCCATGTCCGTCTGTCTGTATATACGCCGAAATATGAAAAGAAGAAGAAAGATGAACAAAACTTGAATTGTTGTATGGTAATCTTTTTTTTTTTGTTTGAAACATAGTAGTTTTACCTAGTCCGACTAAATGCCTGAAAGTCTCATTAAGATCGGACAACTGAAACTGATACCTGCCATATAAAATTAAGAAGAGGAAGAGAAGCAAGATTCACGTTGTTGCATGAAAACTTTTTTGTTTCTTAATCAATTGACTTGAAACTTCACACTTATGTTGTTAGGGAGGCATGAAAACTATTTTGACCAAAAAATGGGCATGGCTAAGCCCACTTATAGCAAAAAGCAATAATTTGGATATCTCCGGTACACAATGAGCAAAAACAATGCAAGATGAGTAGAAAATAGATTCAGTCAAAAAAATGGGCGTTGCACAAGAAAGGGCGTGAAGAGTATGTAAACTTCAGAAGGGCTGAAGATAGCGTCCTTACTGGTTTTTTTCTTCTTTTTTCTTACGTATGTATGTGAAGCCAACAACTGTTAAAGAACCGTTTTGGCATTCGAACAAAACGCTCAGTTGTCACTCAGTCACTTTGTTTCTTTCTTGTGCGACTGAGTCTTACATGAGCGCACACACTCATTCAAACCCGTGTGGCGTCACATTCGAACTCACTCAACTCATTTTGATCATTGTTCATTCGAATGCATGTTTTTTGCCATTCATGCAAATGTCTAATGTATACTTGTGCATTTTCCCCCCTCCACCTCATTTACAATCCAAAAGTGGTTTTCTTAAAATTGCCGTATCTCCAAAACTATTAAAGGTACGAACCTGAATCTCAAGCTCAGTAAATAGTGTATGTACATCTCTAAAACTGCATACCACAAAAAAATACAAACTATAATTTTTCATAAATTCCATTATTTTTTACGGATTTTCTTGATGCACACCGTGGTTACTTGTATCATTTTAGTTTTAATTCTTAAAACAAAGACTATTACAACTCGTTACAGTTTTTATGAGTTTATTAAAATCTTTAAGTACCGTTTACTGCCCGACCCTATTCGTACATTTTAGGCGCGGAGCACACACATTACATTTTTTTTTTTTTACCATGCCCACTTAGGAGTCATCTTGTTAAAATTCCAAACGTTTGGCTGGCCATCATGCTCAATTCCTTCCACCAAGCTTTCAGACAATTCAGACCATTTAAACGGCTCACTGTCGATTTTACGCATAAATATAGCGCGCATATCATTGCGTACTGGTCGCCGCTCAGTTATTGACTTTAGTTCTGTCCAATCTGCACTCTCATCAATTGTTACACTCAAACGTTCATCGCCCATGGCGGCAGCAGGCTCAGTAACTGCGGAGGAACCTGTAGTTGTTGAAACTGTATCAGTTTCAACGACATGTGGTTGCATGTGTTGTAGGCGCATAAAAATTGGACCCGCAAAAGCATGATAATCACTTAAACCAATACGCGAATTGTAGGAGAAAAGCTTCAAATCAATGTTACCATATGCTACCGACTCTTCACCCATTAGATCTCCACGGAATCCTTTAGTTCGCAAGTACTTATCTACAGCTTCAAGATTTGTTAACTTTGCTTCTTCAGCAGGCGTCAAAACTGTGCTGAAATTATCGCGTGATAAGCCACTCGCCTTGAGAATCTCATCGAAGTAAGGCACACCATTGGCAATCCAAGTTAAATTTTTGTTAACAAGAAAATCCTCTGTGACATCTTTAAGGTGCATGCGTCCAGGTAACTGTTCCGCAATCCAGACAAGGTCTTTATTCTGGTTGTGGCGCTCATTGATCGCTGCCTCATCTGCAGCATTCACAGCCACGGCTGCATCATCGTGTTTTTCGTCATTGTCTAGCATATGATAGAGATTGTCTTGCACATTGAGCTTGTTTAAGTCGACGGTAATCCATTGCTTTGCACCCGTATACGGTTGACGAGCCATAGCACGTGCCCAAGTGCGGCGATTTTGTGCAATACGATTCGCAGCCATTACTCGTGCCATCAATGGTACTACGTCAGACACGTTCACTGCTTCCCACAACTTGATATTCTCGTTTTTAATAGCCACACCACCGACAACAGACTGAACCTGTCTGCCTTTTACAATGTAGAAGTCATCAGTAGAACCAAGTATACCCGGGTAACTAGTGAACGTAATATCCACACCTGGTACAGTATTTGTGCGATGGTTTGGCGAGAAGTGATAGTGGAACTTATATCGTTTCTGAATACGTAACATCGAACTATAACTACCCGCCGTACTATGTCCAAAAAGAAGTTGCCTCAAGTGGGGTTTTTGTTCCAACGTTGAAATTTTTGTTAGCATTGTTGCACTTGGCAAAAAGAAATTTTTGGGTATTGACTGATTTACTGGAGGATCGAAATTTTGTTGCTCATCTGTTGCGTTGTAACTTTGCAACTTATAATTTTCGTAATAGATTTTTAAATCCTGTATATCGGCAGCGGCATTAATGAGCAGAAAATCGGAAAATGGGATCTCTTCTTCTAAATTAGAACGAGCGCGGGAAGCACCACGAATATAGCCCGTCTCTAATCCCTCGATTTGATAAAAAAAAAGATTTATTTGATGCCAGTAGTGATCTCGTTGTGCCAGCTTTTCTGCCAAACTCTTATAGCGTTTATAGTTAGTAGTGAGTAGCTCACGTAACCACTCACAAAATGAGCGTGATGTATCATCGCGTTCACAGGACGAGTCAATGGTGCTGTGTAATGGATTTTCATATATTTACAATTTATAATTTCTAAACACTCACAAGATAACTTACTTTGTCCACTGATTGTAAATATTGTTCCATGTTAACGAACCTTCAAGCATACCTGCTGCATATGCCTGCACCCAATCTGGCGAGCTTCGTTGTGTCTCAACTTCAATTTGGGCCCAACTGTGTATTTAAGAAAGATTTAAACAAGGTATTTATACTTTTATTGAGATAGAAAATTTACCCATTTTCATATATAGAATCTTTGTAGCAAATGCGGGCTGCTCCTTTTGGCACATTGACTAGATCGTTCTGCTGTTTCCAATATTCGACTTGGAATCCCACCTTCTCTGTCCAAAAGGCGGTCGCGCAGTAGGTGCCATCATACTCCGGTCGGTCCATGTATGCAATAAAAAAAGCACCAATCACAAGTAAACCTGTACCTGTTAAAATGTAAGTGCCTATACGCGTTTTCTGACCGGAGGCCCCAACTACTTTTAGCACCGTTGAAGCCATCGCGACAATTGTAAAGTGAAAGTAATAAAGGATTCGTTTATTAAACGCTGAACGGTCGATTTATTCTTTATTAGGTAGTGATCCTCAGTTGTTTGTGTTAGTGCTCGTGTATATTCACTTATCGGATGAGGCAATAATTGAGGTCAGGGCACGCTGCATAAGAGTGGCCTAGGTTGACCCACTGACGGCAGCTCAGTGATGGCAGAATGATCTTTGAATTATTGTTGCAGCTGAAGTCGGTGCAGTTGGTGGCCGCGCTTTTTCGCAAAACGACCGCGTTGTTCATGGGTGTTTGGGTAATAATCTGAGTAGTTAGTGAAATTTGAGTCAAAAAATGACTAGTTGGGACTTCACAATACACAATTCGTATATTTAAATAATTTAAAGTATTTAGGATAGGTATGATTAATTTATTGGATGTGACTGTCTTGATTAACGGTATATTTCCCTGAAACACAACAAAGGATAATTAGATTATAAAATGTGAAATCCATGAAATTTGTACATAAAGCAAAAAAAAAAAAAAAATAATTATCTAGACAAAATATCTAGCAACTTCTATCCTACTCAGCTCGTTGACAATTTTAACGCTTACCTTTTTTCCCGGGTGCAGGATAAAAATATGTGCCACAAGTCAACCCATTTGATAACTGAAATGAAAATGTACACTGTTTATTAGGTATGTATGAATGCATATAATTGTTCCCAAACATTTTGAACTAACAATTGTTTATTCTCTATGTACATGTACAATTTTTTAAAGTTGCCATACTTCCGAGGAGGCAATCTTAAATTAAGTTGCACAAAATAATGAAATCACATGGAATAATTTTGGTTAGTTCGTTTGTGTTATACAATAGCACATTAAAGAAAATTTTTAAGCAAACTATCTACTTATTATCTACGGTTATACATAGTTAGTTGCTTTACAGATAAGATAAAACCTATGCAGCAATTCGATACTAATGTTATATATCCGAAAGTTAGTTTCATGCATTGAACGGAGTTTCACGAAATTTAACAGTATTATAGTAGTTAGAGAGAATAACATTAAAAACTATAATTAAAAAGATATAATGTCAATACAAGAGCCTGTATAGTGGTCTAATAAAATCAACAAAATAATCCATGATTCGAAAAACTTATTGCGAGTCCCTAATCGTCCAAATGCGATGCGAGGTATCCGTTCCAATGTCCGATCTGGGCAGCTCTTGTTAATGCGGATTAAATGATTAATTGATAAATTCAAAGCTAAGCTTTTCCAACAAACAGTTAAATTTATAGTCAATATCCGTAAATTTCAGCGGCTAAATCTTTATATGTGAGTCACATTTCGGTCAGTTGGAACTGAAATTTTTATTGAAATATACAATAATTTACAATAAAATTTTGAAGCGTACATCATTGAATTGTGAAAAATATTGTGTCAAATGCTCTTTGATATTTATACTGCAATAGTTAATGTCAAATAACACTTTGTAGAAAAGGAGTTTTATATTGTTAATATAGGGAAAGTTTCCCAAAAAAAAAAAAAACAACTCAAATTTAGAAATAACCAATTATTATCATTATCAACCTGAAACATTACTGGTTTTAATGGACTAAAAAAGTTGTCGTCTTGAAAATATCTAAATATAAAAAATCGGACGTCAGCATGTTTTTTTTTATGTCTAAATAAATACATACACATATACGAACATTAAGTGTATTAACTAAAAACTAACGCTACGATTAGGCGAAAAACATGTTGGGTTCTTTTCAACTCAGCTTTTTAAAAATTTGCGACATAAATTTACGTTTCCACTAAGATCTTTCATTGAACTTACTACATTTAAAAACAATTGATATTAAACATTCAGTATTTGGGATGATTGCTGACAGAGCTGCTAGAGCAATCAAAATAGTGCCAAAATACATACGCATGATCCTCTCAATATCTATTAAGCGCTTGAGGTTATCAACTCTAAAAATTCTATAAACCCCACATGGTTGGCAACTAAAAAACAGTTCCCAAACAAATTGTGTGTTTACCACTTGCCCAAATAGTCATTAACTGCGTTCCCGATGTAGTGTGATCTCGTGAGGCGGCGTTAGACTTGCTATTTGCGCATTTCACAATTAACAATTGTGAAATAGCAATGCACACGTATTAAAAAAACTGACCCTGAATTTCACTGCGAATTTCTCTTATATCATCAAATTTGTTTATCTTCACATGATAGTTTTTATTTTTACAATTTATTGTGATGAATTTCTCATAATATTAGTCCATTTCCCACGAATTTAAAACGTGCGGAAAAGACAATACTTACCTAAAGTTGCCAAGAAGGTGACTCAAATTTAAGTTAGTCCAATTTATGCGATATAAAGTTCCTGTTTTTTTTCAATTAATCTAGTTTTTTAATGTTCTTAAGTTTAATTTTTTAAATTGTAATAAAGCGAATTCTTGCTATTTTCTTATTAACACAAAATACAACTTTGCACTTGTGCCTGTTATTATTCCGGCGGCTACATTGGAAACTCCGAATGGTTTTTGTTTTAGAAACGGTTTGTATATTTACACTTGGAAGTAGCAGATGATTTTGGCTTGGAACAATATTTGGTGTCCTTATTAAATTGTTTGTTTTATTCCACGAGTATTTTTTATTAAATTTTCAATCTTTGTTCGGCTCTTATTTGTTAAACAAATACATAATTATTTTTAGCATCGGATGATGATTGCACGATTTTCAATAAATTATAAATATAAAATAATGTAGCAGACAATGACGTCGAAAAAAAACTTGCGATCGGTAACGTAAGAAGAAGAGTGAATACTTGACGTGATCGACAACTGTGTTACCAAGTTTCAAAGCTGGTTCTCCCTAAACTCCAACCAGGAACGCCTAAATGAATATTATTGTAAACAGACAGAAGAGGTGAAAAGAAGCTCACTAAAAATATTTGCAAATAAAAATACGCGGAAAAAAACGTAAAAATACGTAAAACAATAAAGAATTTACGCTGAACTGTGATTTGACAACTCTGCGTGATGAGAGCAGAAAGAGAATTCTTACTCTCCCGTGTCATTTTTTTTGTGACACGACACAGGGGTATTGAATAAGCGCATGTCGCGGAACATCCGCTGAGATTTTTCCCGAACCTCCAACCCAGGGTAATTCCGGGGCTGTCGTTGCATTGGTTTGGCTTAGGTCGCGGTATGTTCGCTCTTGACAAGGAAGATACTCCCATTTCCATGGTGCTTTTTCTTCTTCTGCTAGGCTTGAGCGTGACTCTTCAGCGCCAATTTGTCACATCTTCGATTCAATTTGCGTCTCAACACTTTTGCGCCATTCTGAATTTGAAATTAATTAATGAAATCAACACACAACACACAGATATTACTCACTTCATAAGCGAATTATCAAGCTGTTCGAGCAAGTGGCTTTGGTAGTCATCCTCAATTGCTATTATTGAACACACGCTGAAAATTCCATTGGTATCTTTAAACCAATAAATTTATTAGAAAAACCCCTAAGTTGGCAGCCGTGATCAACAAAAAGAAATGAGTGAAAGATGAATCGTTGCCAACTATAATTCTGATTAGTGCTGCCAAAGATCGACTTGATCTACTCAAATGTTGTAGTCCCTGATCTTGTCAACAGTGATGCCAAGTTAGAAGCAAACATAGCCAATTCATAATTTAAATTATCTGATTTTTATTTTTTGTTGAAAATTTGCGTCAGCTTTTTGAAATCACTGAAAATTTACGTACACCGTGGAATTTGAAAGGATGGGCGGTTGCCGTCTACATCCGTGCACAACCTTTCCTTTCGACTCAAATAATAAAAATCTAATTTTTAAATTTTTTGATAAATCAAAATTAATTTTGTGGGACTTGCGGCACTGAAATGTTGAGAGACTGGGCGGGGTTTGTGAAACTTAAGGGTTATCTTCGAAATAACTCCTTTTTAAGTGAAAAAGTTTTGACTTAACTTACGGTACTCGTCCATACACGCGGAGTTTCTTTTTTTAGTTTCCACATTGAAATGTTCTCTGGCGATAGAAGGTGACATTGGCGGGATGGAAAATGTACGTTATTTTGCGATTTTTTTAAAGTTGAGTTGAAAATGGGGAAGTGCGCTTATCATGCCAGGGGATTCCTAGGGCATATTTCGTAATTTTTCTGTGTTTCAATTGAAAAAGAGAAAACAAGACAGAATCGGATAAATTTCTTATCTTTTCCGAAAAAATTGCGTGATTCGCTCAGAATGAAGTAAAAATAATGTAGCCATGTATCGATCGAAATTTTATTAGTTTTTTCCCTTGTTTTTATACTTTGTATAGTGTACACATACTGTGTATTAGGGTAAATTATTATTAAAAAAGAAATTAATTAATTTTTCTTAAACTTATTCAACTCTAAAATCCGATTTCTTGCTTCATAATATTTACGTACGCGTTCGTCATAAGGCGAGTATGGATTTATATAGTTACTTATTAATTTTAGTTTTTTAGCAGGCTCGAGGTCGTTTTTATTATTTTCAAAAAGAAAAGACAAATGTTTTCTCATTTTTATACCCTGCACATACAGTGTGTCAGGGTATATTAAGTTTGTTTGAACGAAATGTATGTAACGCATAGAAGGAGGGGAGGGGGTCCCTATAAAGTATATATATTCTTAATCAGGACGACAAGACGAATTGATATAGCCCTGTCTGTCCGTCCGTCTGTCCTCACCAATGGTTCTCGGAAACTATAAGAGCTAGAGACTTGAAATTTAGAGAATAGACTCTGCTTACAACAAACTACCATTTTCCCCGCAAAGATCAACAAACTAAAATTTTGCAGCAATGCTTTGTAACAAAAACCGTACTAAAGCGCCATCTGATAGCAACATTGCACTGTGAGCCCTGCCTTACCTTACCAACAATTTTGGTTCATACAACAAAATTCATATCAAATTTTGCTGTCGGCGAAAGTTTAACGTTTAATTAATATAGTTAATTGCAGTCGAAAAAAATGTTCAAAAAGAAAAACGTTCAAAATTAATTTGACAATTTTTTTGGATTTTGTTTGTACAGGGTACATTATATAGTCGAGAATACTCGACTATACCGCCTTTTCCGGTTACTGTTGTTGTTGTTGCTATGGGGCCGTTCATTAATTACGTAAGGCGTTTTAGGGGGAGGGAGTTCGAGCATGACTTATTTTTTCTTACATAGAGGGGGGAAGGTGCCTTGCTACATCTTACATAAGATCGTAAAAAAGCGCTCAAAGGAAGAATTTTTGTAGTTTAATGACTTTACAATCGTCAATAACAACATAGAAACGACACCTATTATCAGATATGTTCCATTGACAGATCCACTATCCGAGTCGATTTTGAGCCCTTGACAAAGAAAAATTTGTAAATATAGTAAGAGTAGATTACCACTAAAAAGAAAACTTTGGGGGGAGGGGGTCAAAAACAGGCAAAAATTGCCTTATGTAATTAATGAACGGCCCCTATACAGTTTGAAATATGATGCAATTTTTACTTGTGTAACTTTCACAAATCGAAATTATAATATCTTCGCTTGGAATATATGTACAGTACAAACTCGATTATCCGAATCAATTAAAACCAGGGATATTTCGTATAATCGAAAATCCGGATAATCGATTTCATAGTCAATTTCTATTCAAAGCAAAGAAGAAAAATGAAAGCGTGTCGTCAAATTAATGATATCGAACTAACTTCATGCGCAAACACAACCTTCCACCACCGAAGCACGAATGCTTCTGATCCTTGTGCGAAAAACCACCACCAGCTCGTTATTGGACGGTGTTTTAATTGCTAAGATCGCGTATGTTAGACACTTGCCCACAGCACATACGACACTTTAGTGCTGATAAAAATATATGCATTCTCAAGCCGGGGAGTCCAGACGAGACCTGGACAAAATTCTGGTCGACACATGGCTGCTCTTTTTGGAGTTGTGGTCCCTTGAATAGCAGTGCTGCCACGCCTTTTATAGATTTCTGTCAGGTTACAGAATTATGTAAACTGGCTGTTAAGACTCTGTTGGTGTATGTTAATGAACCACAGACTTTCTTTTTAACAGAGCATTAACAGAATTTTTTCGATTTAACAGCCGATTCTCTTTAAGAATTTTAATTGTCTATGGCGCCATATTGGTTAAAAGAGAAGAAAACTGTTCTTATTCTCTCTTTTCTAGTCTCTTTCAGCATTTTATGCTCTTTTCCATATAAAACCACAAAAATCAAGAAAAATGCCCCGGGTACCCCCCTAGCGTGATCACCGCTGAATTCCCTTCACTTCTCCATTTTCAGTTCACTTTTTTGAAAAAAAATCGAAAATCGCGAACTTTTGTTGTGCTGGCTATGTTTTCATGTATCGCCTGGAAACATAGGGCATTTCAATGTGGAAACAAAACCAGTAAGGACGCTATCTTCAGCAAGGCTGAAGCTATAATACTTTTCACGTTGTGTCACTACAAAAAAAAAGGAAATGAATAGTTTTCAAGCCTCCCTAACAACACAACTGTAAAGTTTCAAGTCAATTGGTTAAAAAACAAAAAGTTTTCCATACAACCGTTCAAGTTTCACTGTAAGTGGGCGTGGCTACGCCCACTTTTGGTCAAAATAGTTTTCATTCCTCCCTAAGAACATAACTGTTAAGTTTGAAGTCAATTGGTTAAAAAATAAAAAAGTTGTCCCTACAACGACGTGAATGTTGCTTCTCTTCCTCTTCTTCATTTTGTATGGGAGCTACCAGTTCCAGTTTCCCGATCTCAATGAAACTTTCATACATTTAGTCGGACTATGTAAAACTACTATGTTTAAAATTTCAGCACTCTATCGTACAAAACAAAAAAGTTTTCCATACAACGATTCAAGTTTTGTTCACTTTTCTTCTTCTTTTCGTATGGGAGCTACCTGTTCCAATAATCCGATCATGCTGGTTCCGACGAATGATTCATCGTAATAAATTCTAAGACTCTGTGCAAAGTTTCAACTCGATAGCTTCAAAACTGAGGGACTAGTTTGCATACATACATACAGACAGACAGACAGACAGACAGACCGACAGACAGCCGGACATGGCTAAATCAACTCTTCTTGTCGTCCTGATCAAGAATACATATATATACTTTATATAGTCGGAAATTAATATTTCGATCTGTTACAAACTCCGTGACAAAGTTAATATACTAATTCACATACGTGAAAAGTATAAAAATAATGTGGAAACAAAAATGTACCAGTAGTTCAGCTAACTATTTGGTTTTGAACTATCAAATATAGTAATTTATAGGCAACTAGTTCTAGTTCCCCTTCAATCTGGCTAGTCAGACTTGAATTATTGAATTTTACGTAGCGATATCATAGACTGGGGTCTACAGTCATTATTCCACCACCTTAAAAATTGTTTTACATGTACATATATCAGACATGATTTGTCAGCCTCATTTAAATTATGGTTACATGCTCTTGCTATACATGGGCATTCGACATAAAACTGATGGGAAGTAATGAAAATAGAACCGTGTGTGTTAATTCAGGAAATCTTACAAAAGTTTTTGTATTTAGTATTGAGATTTACATATATTTTTTGATTTTAATGTATAGGCACATAAATATTTCAATTTGCGAAAGAAAAAGTTAATATTAAGATTTTAAAACGTTTCATAAGTGCGTCACTATACCACATACGAAACGGATTGAAAAATTAACAACTGAATTAAAAACTAGTTCGAGTCAACAAATTTTCTGCTTTCAAAACAAATCGGAAAAGTGTTGAGTTTACAGTCAGGGCCTTTAATTTTATATTGTACACTATGAGTATACTATAGTTCGATTTGCTTCTATCTTAAAAGCATTCTTAAACTTATCACAACAAAATATATATAATAATATAAATATAATTTCATAAGTTTGAAAAATGAAAACTTTTTTCAATATCGTGATCTTTGTCAGTGTTGTATGTCAAGCTGTATGGGGCTTGCAATGTTACGCATGTATGGGTAGAACTGACGACAACTGTGACAAAAAAGTTGATGAATCGTACCTTAAAGAATGCGAAGATGCAGAGGGTTGCTCTGTTACCGCTATGGACGGTAAGTTTTCAAACAAAAATTTTCAAATTTGTAATATAAACTCACATAATTGATTATGATTTTTTTTATTTTGAAGATCCTGAAATTGGCAAAGGTGTATTATATACACGCGAATGCGTCCATTCGAGCAAAGATATATGCGACTCATTACGATCAAGGAAGGAAAAGGAAGGTGTCAAGTTCCATCATTGTCGCATTTGCTCGAGCGATGGATGCAACGGAGAAGTAACCAAGACAGAGAGTTCTAAGAAGAGTGCTGCAAACCAATATGAGCCAACCGGCGTCGCACAGTGGGGCCTTCTGAGTTTTTGCATTGCAAAAATCATATCTTCTGAACGAATAAAGATAATTACATGAAATAAGTTTTGTTTAAAAGTGAATTCCTTAAGCTTTAAAACAAGCCATCGTTCAATACGCTACGATATCTGGGAGCGGCATGGTAGGTTGTCAAAGTCAGAATTTGTTTCCGGTGCAGCTTTAGCGTCAGAAAGTGGCTAGTTTTCCATTTTTTATAAACTTAGAAATCTGCGACTGTACACAGTGTATATATTCTTGATCAGTATGACAAGACGAGTTGAAATATTCATGTCCGTCCGTCCGTCCGTCCGTCTGTATGTCTATCAGTATTTATACAATATCTCCCACAATTTTGAAGATATCGACCTGAAATTTTGCACAGAGTCTTCTTTTCTGTGCGATCAACTCATATGTCGGAATCGGCATGATCGGACTATTGGAACTGGTAGCCCCCATACGAAAAGAAGAAGAAAAATGAACAAAACTTGATTCGTTGTATAGAAAACTTTTTTGTTTTTGAAGATAGAGGGCTGAAACTTCAAACATAGTACTTTCACATAATCCAACACAATGCCTGAAAGTTTTATTGAGATAGGGCAACTGGAACAGGTACCTGCCATACGAAATGAAGAAGAGGAAGAGAAGCAGATTTAAGTCGTTGTATGGAAAACTTTTTTGATTTTCAACATAGAGGGCTGAAATTTAAAAGGTAGACTTCTTACGTACTCAACCCAATTGCCTATAAGTATCATTGAGATCGAACCACTGGAACTGGCACCTGCCATATAAAATGTAGGCAATAAAGACATTTTACTCCCCCTTACACCGCCTACGATCAATTTTACACACCCCCTGCATTGCAAAATACAACAGGTTGCTTCCTATGACAACATTTGTGCACTTAATTAACATATAAAAGCTGACACAGCGAATTTACCTGCTACGCATTCTTCTTCTTATACCTGCAGCAGCGTCTTTTTCGCTGATTTTTGTGCGAGGTTGCGATCGTTTTTGCGTTATAACGGCCAAAAGGGAAGCGAGGGGAACATAATATTTTACAGATAGGTAAAGGAATATGTAATAAAGAGATAGTCAAAATTTGGCGGGTAGCATATTTTAGCATTTTTTTTTTTTGTCCACCAAAGTTAAAAAACACCTTAAAAATAGATAGTTCGAAAAACAGCTCCATCTCGAAAACTACACATGCAAATGACTTGATATTTATAATATAACACTATAATATGGCTACCTAAAAATATAAATCAATTCGATAATGATTCCTGTTATAATTGCGTTGCTATTCCAACTCAAAGGTGCCGAATTTTAAAAAAATTGAGCATTTTATTGAAAGTTGAAAAAAAGGTCAACTTTGAGTGCGTATATCTCCCAAACTATAAATCCGATTTCTTCAAGGTTAATATTTCCTTAATCTCTGGAAAATTCTCTATCAGACACATATATTTGTTTTATCGAAAGCGATCATGAAATTTTTGATTTTTGCAAGCTGAATGTATCTAAGGCCCCTCTGTGCGTCGCGATTCTTATTTTAAGCGCTCTTACGTGCATTGTCGTTCGTAGGAAATTTTAGAAGTTTCATTTAACCAATCATTTCTACCTTGCTAAACCTTATTCAAATATTTCGATTCTCGTACCAACGCGGCGCTGTAAATTATAATCAGTAAATAAAATTTAATTTCTTGGATGTAATGCAATGTTTTGATATTCAATTATTGGGTTTATTCGTTAGGGATTTGAGCTCGCCAGACAAATAATTTATCCCAGTGGACAAAATTCTCGTTAACGATATCGTAAACGAAAGTTTTGCGAAACTCAACCGGACAAAACTATCGTAAATGGATCCGAAAACGATACGAAAATTAATCATCAGTCGTTCAGTTTGTGTGCACGAAAATTTCGTTTACGATAGTCGAAAACGGACAATTGGGAATCATTTTCGTATCGTTTTAGGACTCGTTTTCGTATCGTTTCCGAACTCGTTTTTGTATTGTTTCGGAATCTTTTGCGACCCTTTTGCGAATCTTTTGAGAGCCGATTGCGGACTCGTTTACGAACCTTTTTCGGGTTGATTAATAACAGTTTTTTTCGTTTCAATCCCAGTTTATTCCCCCAATAAAAAATTGTAAAATTAAAAAATAGAAACAATCTTAAGGAACAGAATATATTTTTTTTTTATTACCAATGCAGTTAATTTTTTTTATAATTTTGCTTATTTAATATCTTTATTTTTTATTATTAACAACAATTAAATTCGTAAACATTAATATAATAAACTTTTAAATTCTGGTGCCGCTGGGGTTTGAACCTCATACCTTCGGTTTCATAGTCCAACACACTAAACTCAGAGCTACAGCAGGCGACATAGAAACATTTGATATTTGATAAATTTTATTTATTTGAAACATTTTTGTTCAAACTCGACTTTTGTCCGCAATACGTTCGTTTCAGAATCTGATTCCGAACATTTTATGAGAATTTTGCGAGTGCTCGCTTTTTGTCCGCAAAATATTCATTTTCGAGTTCTTTTACGAACATTTTGCGAATACTTTGAGAATACTCGTTTTTTAACCGAAAACATTTCGTTTGTAATCCGTTTACAAACATTTTCCGATTGTTTTGTGAATGATCGTTTTTTGTCCGCAAAACTTTCGTTTGTAATTCGTTTACAAACAATTTGCGAGTGTTTTGCGAATAATTTTTCAGCCGAAATTTATCCGTTTTAGGTTCGTTTGTAAGTCCGATTGCGAGTATTTTGCGGACATTTTCTGATATTTCCGATTTTTATCCGTAAAACATTCGTTTTCGAGCTCGTTTTTGGACGTTTTGTGGACGTTCAAAAATTTATCGTTTTTTTGTCCACTGGGATATTACATTTATATATTTATGTATTTTTGTAATGAATAAACTCAAAAACTACTCAACTGATTTCAAAAATTCTTTCACCATTAGAATTCTATATTGTCCCAAATTAATATAGGCTATATACATATGGGTGAGGGGAAAATAATTGAAATTAATTTTTCGTGCGTGGTCGCGTAACATTCTTTGCTTCATCTTACACGTCTGTATTGTTATGTGTAGTCAACTATAGCATATAGCTCCCATAGGGAAAATCGGCCAAAAGTTCGGTTTTCATTCAAAAAACTCTTTGATTTTAAAGCTATCATCTCAGTTTTTCGGGTAAGAACATCTTGGACCTCTATAAATTAGCGACAACGAGCTGACTGTTTTTGGTCACAAGATCAGTTGCTTTCGATGATGAAAGTTGTGTTTGTACATGAAGTTAGTTCGGCGAACTATAATTTTTTCATTCATCTTCAGAATTATTGCGCCGGAGTAACAATTTTCGTTTCACTTTCGAAAATATAACATTTCGATTAAAGTTGATTCATTACGAAGTTTTAAGCTAACAAATTACGTACTTTAATTAAATTTCTGAAATATTTCATTAAAAGTCTTAAGTAATTCATTAATGGCACAACGTGGCGCAAATATATCGCACATGTGTCACAACTAGGAATACAATCCCGGGATTACGGGATTTATGAAAATCAATACCGGGATCCCGGGATTGAAGTATGTGGCTTCTAATTGGGTTGAAATAAAAAAAAACTTCAGTTATGTCTTAAATTTTTATTAATAAAATGAAATAGGAAACGAAGTAGGCATTACGATATAAAAAAGTAAAGAATTATTGTATATTGTATGCCTCGCAAACACATTTCTGTTCGGCTTGAAAATTTTACTCGTATTCTTCTTTGGGTGCTCACATTTTCAACCGAGTTGAAATGTTAGAATTGGCTGAAAAATATCAGTCCATTTAAGATTTCGTTTTCCACACTATGTATATATTAACAAATAAAATAAAACTATAATGAAAGAAATAAATATATAAAATTGAAAACATTTTTTGTTTTCGCATAATTAAATGTAATTGAATTTGAATTTGATATTGTATGCAAAAGCAATCAAAATCAACTCACAACAAAAAGGCAAAATAGCAACGCATAAATGTTGAAAGCGAAATGTATGAACCAGAGAGTATTAAAATATAACAAGAGACCGAAGCCCGCTCACGCTAAGCTTTCCGGATTTGGAGTTTAGGAACATGGTCCCAGCGGAAAACTCTGCGACAGAGACAGAATGATAAAATGTGTATACCTTTCTCACTCTACCTGGAATTGTTTACATTTTTCATATTTTGTTTACTTTTGAGTTGTTGCCACATTTCATTTGCCTGTGCGGCGTGGACTTTTGTCTTGATTTTGATTTTCATATTTTGCGAGTCCGGACGGACATTTCATATTCAATTATTTCAGCAAATTTGTATATTTGATGAAAATAATGCGTTTTTCAACATATTATAACTAATTATATGAAAATTTTATATTTTTCATCATATTTTTACTAACATGCCAATATAAATAAAATTTTAAAAATCCCAAAATTGGATTTTTTACAATCAAAAGTATTATCAGCATTTTAGCATATCAATATCAACTAACAATTATTCGCTTTTATTGTCTGAATACAGGCAAACAATTCGAATTTTATAATGATCGTATCAGGATAACATGAAATTAAGTAGCCAAACAATACAATTTGAATTTGCAAAATAGTTAGCTTATGGTTGAGACGGGAAAAGGGATATATGTGTGGGACAAGGCCACGCACAGGAATCAAATGTAAAATTGTCAATTGTGGTTGCCAAGGGCAAAGAGGTACATACGAAGAAACACACAAAACTGTGCGTTGACATAGTTTGTAGATGAGAAGGATAAAGAGACACATTGGCAACGCATAGGTAGAGCACAATTTGTGTATACCTGTGGCCACGCAAAGAATCCAATGCAAGTTTATAGACAAGCAGAGAAAGTGTGTAAAGCACAAAACCGGTTTGGTCTCAGCTTTGTGTGTGCTCCAGTCGCAACAACTACAATGCGTACACACTTATTGCTCCACTTCACCCTTTCTCTACTGCCTTACTTTGTGTGTGCTCCAGTCACAACAACTACAATACGCATACACTTATTACCCCACTTCACCCTTTGCCTACATATGCATTGACTGCCTTGCTTTGTGAGCGATCGCAGTCCCAACAAATACAATACGCACACACTTATTGCTCCACTACACCCTTTTCCCACATATGCATTGACTTTGGTTGTGGAGCAGAGGGAGTAAGTGTGTGTGGGTAACTTGCTTTTGCTATGATTTTTTGATATTTTGTGTGTAACTTGTTATTTCTTTGACTTTTTGATATTATTGTCCTTCCTGACATTTCTGATCGCCTAGTAGCATGAATCAATTTGCTTAGTAAAATTGAATAGCGATTTCTTTTGATCTGCAAAGAAACCATATTTCGCCTACTTATTTCACTCCAAAATCAAATTAAACGCATATAAAAATATTATATTTTTTTTAATTAATTAATTCTTTATTATCCCAAAACATTCTTATAGCTTATAATAATAATAATAATATGCAAATCTACAGAGTTTAGCTTAGTCTAAATGTAATTTATTCGCAATAAGCATGAATAACAAAATACATATAAGTACACATTATGCCGACGGCACTTGATCAGTGCAATTATTTTATTTTCATTCTTAAAATCAAAACTCACAATATGTAGTACATACATGCCCGCCCTACTTCTTCTTTTGTCCACACTTTCATTGAACACAAGAAGGATCGTTTCTTAGCAACCACGCATACATGCCACATGCCACTTCACCTCTTGCCATCATTTTTCGTAAACAAAATTTGTTTATGAAATTCGGCAACTATGCTGGAAGTTCATTCATAATTTCAACCAAATTTCCAGTGGTAGTATTTGTCTGTCCGTCGTCGCTAGAGCGAGCGAGACATACATTCGTTCAGCTATCTCTGTCGCGACATAACTTTCCCGCTGGGACTTGGTATTAATTTCATTTTGAAAGCTTAGCGTGAGCGGGCTTCGGTCTCTTGTTATATTTTAATACTCTCTGGTATGAACAACTGATCAAAAGCAAAACACACTCAATGCTTTTTGCTTTTGCAATCACTCAGTTTATATTGTTGTCTCATCTTTTTTCTCGCTTACTCCTCACACTGTTAGCAGGCTACTAATCATGGATATGTACAGTTCAATCAGCTAACATTTGCTGAGCGTGTTTTCAGCTCTTGTTATATTAATACTCTTTGGTATATTGTGTTTGATTGAGAGAAATGTATGTAACGTACAGAAGGAGGGGAGGGGGACCCCATAAAGTATATATATTCTTGAACAGGACGACAAGAGAAAATGATTGAGCCATGTCCGTCCGTCTGTCTGTCCGTCCGGGTTCTCAGAAACTATAATAGCTAGAGACTTGAAATTTGGAGGGAAGACTCGTGATGCTCGGCAGCAGATCAAGTTTGAACGGTTTTATGCCACGCCCACTCCTTCCCGCCCATCCATCACCACCCACTTTTTTAAAACGCTATAACTCGAACATCCAAAAAGATAGAATCATGAATCATGTAGACTCAATACAAGTAGCTCTACAAAACTGCATACCACAATTTTTCCCCCTCCTCTTCATTTCCCCTCCCCCGGTTGTTTTCTTAAAATTGCTGTATCTTCAAAACTATTAAAGATACAAACCTGAAACAAACAAGCTCAGTAAACATGTATCTTTAAAACTGCATACCACAAAATTCCCCTTTTTTGATAGTTACCCCTCAATGACCTACAAACTTAAATTTCTCGTAAATTTCACATTTTTTGACCGATTTACTTGATATTTTGAACACTATTTGTTCGGGCGTTGTCAAATCAATATTTTTATTGTAGATTTGGGTTGTTGCACCGCCTATTGTGTGTGCAGGGTATTATATTGTCGAGTATACTCGACCCCAAAATTTTTAAAATTTGCTACATTTCCACAATAAATGTTTCATTCACTTCGCTCGTTCGGAAACTGGGGGTAGTAGTGTTTACATTTGAACTTGTTCTGTACTAGATTGACGAACCGCTGGGAAGCTAACAATTAACGTTTTCAATTTTAGAAATATTTCATTGAAAATCTGTTTTTTTTTTTTGCAGCTGAAAATGTTTGACTAAGTTCGCCCGGCTGCCGCTAGCTGGCAGCTGAGGTTAGCTCCTTTGCCAAAAGAGGCGCTTTTTAAGAGTAAAAGTTTCAAAATATCGTACTGATGACGTAACTAACGGAGGTGATGCAACTCTGCGAGGGCTGTCAAAGCATTGCAGAATAGATATAGCTTGGCATATGTTCCGTTGAAAGGCATATGACATGAGTCAGTTCAATTCAAAAATAAGTTTGAAAAATCTGTTTTAATAATTTACACCAGACAACATTCTACGCGATTTTCGGAACGACGACGTCAAAATTGCGATTTTTGACTAATAAAAATAGGTAGGAATTCACTTAAACTTTTCAATCAGGAGAGTGGGAATGAAAATTAACAGATTTGTCAAGAAAAGTGTAATGTGGCAGCACTGATACAGAGTACGACCAAAGAGAAGAGAGGTTAAAGTAATGAGTGATTTTGTTTTTATAATTCTTTTTGCAATCACTTAACAACGGTTCCATAGTGTAGCGGTTATCACGTCTGCTTTACACGCAGAAGGTCTCCGGTTCGATCCCGGATGGAACCATAGTTTTCTTTTATTTGTTTTAAATTTAATTACTGTCATTTTACATCCCATTTTCTTTAATATATTAATATTAACTCATTCTCACGTTACTATGCAAATCTAAAATCCGCTGAAAAAATAAATAATAAATAAATTTTAGCTTTAGTAATCATATAAAAAACATTTTCTTTGTTTAATGTTTATAAACTTTATTTGGTAGCACATCGATTTCACATAAACTAAACATATGTATAGCATATGTGCTTGGAAGAAGGGTACCCCAGCGATCTGTAATTAACATTAAGAGTTTGCATTTGTAATTAAGTTTTTATTGCATTAATTCGAACAGCTATGTAGTTATTAATATATCTTAAAATACCATAAATTATTTTATACTCTTACCGTATACCAACATAACCTCCTAAATACACTACCATCTCCAAGAGTGTTTTCTAAAATAATTAAAAATATATTTTTATTTGAGTATTGACAAAAATGGTCTGCAAATTTATATATTTTATTCTTCCATTTCAGCAGGATTGAATTATTTTTTTGTAATTGAAATCAAATTCGTCGCCATGGATATACAAGGACACGTTATTGCTTGGAAAATTCTCTATTAACGAAACAGTTCGATTTGTTTGGTTTTATGAAATGGATCCGACAAAAAAAATCGGTAAAAGGTAATTACCACATTATTGTTTAATTATTTGAGTTTATCATTTTATAATTGAACAAACTAACATTACAGCAAGGAGCAGGTGAGCATGGAGCACAAGGCTCGTCGCAATTACCACTTCGCCTGGGCCAAAGTTGCTGATAACGAAACAAATCGCTTTTATCATCAGGACGAGATTAATAAAAATCTTAAGAAGAAACTAAAATTGCAAGGTTTTTTCACATTACAACAACAATAAAATAATCACTAAGAATATATTTAAAAATTTAGATCTTTGCCCATATCAGCATAATGGCAAAGGTGAATCCTTCTTCGTTTCACCGGAAATGCACGAACAACTTTTGGCCACTTGTCGTTGTGGTCGAACACGTACGGGCACACATATGCTCAAGTGCCTTCAGAAGGCCGTTAATCCATATTTGACAAAGGACAAGGAAACAACTGAGCCAATAATTGTGCCGGTCACATCGAATTGTAAGTGTAAAAAAGTATTGAAAGTTGATAATACTTAATTTTATTTTGTTAGCTTTCATTGGCTGGCAGCAAGGCAGTAAGCCAAGTTACTATCAATTAGAACAATCTATGAAGTACGTTTCACCACTTCATACAATGCCTGGACCACGCATCACCGACACGCCTTATCACACGATATTCATTGGTTAATAAAACGAATATGTAATTGACTAAAATAAATATCATATAAAATTCTGGAAAACTATTTTAAAATCATTTTGTTGCACTACTCAAAGAAATGTTTACGAATAAATTCTAATCTCGGGTTATTCCAAAAGTTTCAATGCCGGGTTATCTGTCCATATTGTATACGAGCGTATTAATTACATGCATTACAGCTACTTGCAATCAGTTTAGCACAAGTGATGATCAGCGGCAGATCGACGAAAGTTACTGCCGTCAGGTAAGGGGTAGAGCGAAATTAATAAACAAAACAAAAACAGGTCTTACAAGTCTCGTCGCGCACACAGACGCGTCAATCCAGTTGACCATTCAACTAAAAGTGAGAGCGGCAACAAGAGCGCTGCCCAGCCATAGTCGGCTAACAATAAAAAGTGAATGCTCAAGACTGTCATAACATTCAAATCAGTTAAAACAAACAAGTCGATCAGCTAAAAACAAAGTGAATCGAAAAAAAAAACTCTAGGCCAAGTTCATCGTTATTAATAATGGCACGACGACAATTCTTGGCATTTTGCATAACAAGTCTCCTGTTGGCTGTGCTGCCGTGCCACGGACAGGATGTACTTATCTTTCAGACAACGCCGCCAACCACGCCCGCAGCAGCCCCGCCAATTGGCAGTTGGGTGCTGGTCAACAATCGACCGACGATCGGCACAATGGCGCCGTTTGTGACACAACCTCCACCGACGCAGGATTTTCTCAATTGCTTTGGTAGTTGTCCAACGACGCCGGAATATAATCCAATCTGTGGTAGTAATATGCAACTGTATCTCAATGAGCAAAAGTTCAATTGTGCACGCAATTGTGGTGCAGGTGAGTCAATGTATTTTTTCGCGGTAAAATCCCGTCTGATGTAATATTTAATTATTTTTTTTGTCAAACTCACACACCCTTCTGTCTTTCCTCACTTGCCAGACATACAAATCGTGCGCCGCGGTAGCTGCGAAGGTCTCTTCGCTATGCAGAGAGGTTGAATCTGGAATAAATTGTGGCACAATATATTCATAATTTAAATATATATTTATATACATACTTTTATTTTTTAAATAGTGTAACACCAAAATCTTACTTGTGCGTATACGTGTATACGTATGTATGTATGCACATACATACATATGTATTTAAATAAAATAAACGCAGTGTTTAATTTTTAGTCAGCGAAAATATTCTATGGTTTTTTTTTTTGCAACGCTGAATCTGAATTAAAAACTTAATTCGCAGCTGTATGCCAAAAGAGTCGCATTTAAGAAAATCTCTTATCGTAATTTTTTTGTATTTTGCCAAATCTCAAATTGTTTTTGTTATTCACCTGATAATGTTTTTTGCTTCTTCAGAAAGAAATCCGAATTTAAAATTACTGTGTTGGCAGATGTATGTATGTATGCCGAAAGATCGCCTTTAAAAAAATCTCTTATCGCAATTTTTGCTTGATTTGCTTTATTTTAACAAGTCACAAATCAGACGCCCAGAGAAACAAGCAACTTGTTGTTGTTATTTGCCTGATAATGTTTTTTTGCTTTCTCAGAAACAACATATAAAAAAATATTTACGCCAACAATTGCGCGATGCTCCACGACTTTATTTAGTTTCATTTTGAACGACGTCAAGTGTCGTACAACTAATTTCCGTAAAAATCAAACAAAGTTATGACGGTTCTACGTAAATCTTATCAACTGACGTTATTCGGTGAGTTTAAGACCTTGATGTGAATACCCTTTCCTCCTTTAACGAACGCGACTGTATTCGTTTTTCATTGAATTAGCGCTCTTTCTCTGCTCTGTCACCATTAAGTTGACATCAGGTCGCGCTTATGTCGGTCAGCAACATGGTTATCGCCGTCCGAATGCAACTTACGTGAAACCCGCACAAAACTATCCTGGTGTGCAACCGCCCGGTCGCTATAATCAGTCTTGGCCGGCTCCGGCGAACAATTGGCAGCCACGCGGCAATGCTACACATCCCGCGGCTACCATCGGTAATCAAAATATCGGCTGGGGCCAGAATGGCTGGCAACAGACACAACAATATCCCCAAGTCATCCATAATGGGGTTGCCCGCCCTGTTGGCTACAATGCTTCTGCGAATCCCAATGGCATTTGGCAGCAACCCGGTCAGGGAGTACGACCGGTTGGTGTAGTTCCACAGCGACCTCCAAACCATTCCAATCCATATGCTAATCTTTTTAATTAAGAACTGATTGTTTCTAAATACCCAACAATTCCAAATAAAAACAAATTTCTTAAATTTTTTTCAAAAATAAATTTACTGTTTTTTTTTTATTTTCTCTGGTTCTCTTTCGTATCATCGTTTCACATTGGTGTTGTTTGTGGTATTCCATCTTTTGTTGTTGTTTATTTAACAATTCTTTTCGTTGGCGAATTTTGTTTTTTTTTTGGTGGAGTTATTACCGTTAGTTGATAATAAATAAGTATGTTTGTGGATATTAATATAATGTTGATATTTTTTTGGTTGTTTGTTGACTGCAAATTCTACACAATTTGCCAGAGGATCAGTTCTATAGTAGTCAAATTTATTTCACGATTGGTCACAGTCCGAAAGCTGATTGTTTTAGGATAAGGCGAACCCTTGCTTTATATATGGACAGTTTTGAAAATATCCCCTTATTATTTATGTGTTTAGGAATACCAACGATGATCGAATACACATACATAACCCGCCGGAAGAAAATATCCCACGTTGAGTGAATGCCTACGCCGCAGTCAATACTTTTTTAATCCCTCGCAGCAGTCAACATTTTTTAATATCCCACGCCGCTGTCAACACTTTGATTCCCTCGCCGCAGTCAATTTTTTATCACCCACGCCGCCGTCAAAGCTTAAGACGATTCCCCCGCCGCAGTCAATACTTTACGCCGCCACGCCTTCCGGAGCTTTTTTTTCTTCCCGCGCCGCAGTCACAAATATTCCGCCTTCCGAAATTGCGATCCCACGCCGCTGTCATCACTCAGCCTAATTCGTCGTAACAATTCCCTCGCTGCCTTCCGCCATTGGAAGCTTATTCCCACGCTGCCGTCCGCCATTGGTAGCTTATTCCCACGCTGCCTTCCGCCATTGGAAGCTTTTTCCCGCGCTGCAGTCGATAATCCACCATACTTGAACCAGAAATTTATTCCCACGCCGCTGTCAACACGTCACCTTCCACCATTGGAAGCTTATTCCCGCGCTGCTAGATTTCTCCCACGTTGACTTGCAATATAAGAATTTCCCTCGAAGCCCTTACGAAAACTAACTCCCTAACGCCCTCGCCTAACCAAAGCAGAATCCCTAAAGCGAATATCCCGCGCTGCAGTCCTACAAACATAGAAACATCCCACGCCGCTGTCAAATTATTTTTTCGCATCCCACGCAGCCGTCAGCACTTGTGTGCTCCCACGCCGCAGTCGACTTTTTTTTTTTTATTAAAATCATTCGCAGTTTTTATCAAAAAGATATAAATTTCTCCTAATCAACGTCATGCCCAAAGCGATCTTGAAATCCTTTCAAAGCTGAAGTAGAGTTTCCAGAAGAACACACACAAAGGGGGGTGGGTAGGTAGATTATAACGAAGTTAACGAGCATACGTTACGAAGAATGACAAGCAAAAATCGAAGAGGTTTGTCGAGAAGAAAGTGTAAGAAACACGGCCTTTTCCCCCATAATGGACGAGACGTGAAGAATCAAATAATCGAACTGATGCTGCGTTATGCGTTTCTCCATGTCCAAAAGAAACGTCGCAATTTGAAGTTGAAAATCGAACACGAGAAGTTGCAGAACGGAAATACACACTTGAACAGACCTTGGTTTTGGATGATGAGAATGGTGCCGTGATGTGAATTATCCCTGCCAAATATGTGCAAGGCTTTTCACAGCTAGTACAGGTTTAACCCAGATGGTATTGAAATAAAGTCAGTTTGTTGTATGAAGATGATGTTTGCTTGGTTGATGTTGTTAGTTGGCTGTGCTGTAGTAGAAGTTTCAATTCTGCCAGATTTCAAATGTGTACAAATGATGATTAGAAAGTATAGTGCACACGACGCCTGTTACCCCAAGGAAGACGAAGGTATAATCGCCAGCTGTTTGTTCTTTGCTAACTTCATTGTAACATACTGCGAGTAGTGCGTTGTAGAAATGATTGGTTTGATCATAACATCAACAGTGACGACGTTTCATAGCGGACGACAACACATTTCAAGCATTATGACGGTAGTTGGATGTCAGCAGTAAGACTGTTTGTTCGACGTATGCATGTATCAAAATCACTGCTAAAGAGAGTGAAGACCAAGGTCGTAATAGTCTTGCTGAAGAACGTCACTGCACACACTCAGCAAGAGCAATTAAAATGGCTCAAGATGGATGAAGAATCTTTGTTGTATCTAATACAGGTGCATTGGTCTTGAAGACTTTCATTCGATTTCACAGTCGCGCTTCTACATTCTCAGAAGCAGTCGGTAACGGATTTGAATTCATTCTATCTTCTTTGAACGGTTGAACGTGCATCGTTGTTCACAATTGAACACGTAATTTCCAATTCCCAGGAGAAAAGACTTTTTAAATGTGTGCCTGAATCTGCCTGTCTGCATCCCAATTAGTCAAAGTAGCAGAGTTAGTTGCCTCGCCTCCAAATGCTACGTCCCTGTTCAGTCACGTGTCAAGTTGCGCCGAACATGACACACGGCTGACCCTCTTTTATCTGGCTCAAGTGGAATTTGAAGATTTCTATGCTCGCTGGCCCATAGACACAACCAACAGAGTTCAGCGTATGTACGCGCAGCCTCGCCTCAAGACCAGAGTTTTGTATTTTGGACGCCTTATGCTGTACTTAGTTTAAAAATTTACAACAACAAAAATACATTTTCTATGCTATAACAAGACTACAAAATGAATATTTGATAGGTTTTACAGAACAGCGGAAAGTTTTCATCTTGCTTGCCTAATTTAACAATTGATGTTTAAATAAAAAAAATAATTACAATAGATCAATTCAATCAATAAGTTGGCTACAAAAATTTCAAATCTAAAACATAAATGATTTGCTTTACAATATGAATTCGCATAATTTTTGTTTGTTGCCTTTTGTTTTTGACATTTAGTTTTCAATACATGTTTTTTGTATTGAAGAAATATAACAAAGAACATTTTTGAGAACAGTTTAAAAACTATGTACAAAAACATTGATTTTTTTTTTTTTTTTTTTTACATAACTTTGGCTGCGCGTGTTTCTTTGATTCCCTTGTAGAAACATTCTGAAGCGGTAATCATAACTATTGTATTATAAAACATGGAGAAAATATAAAGCTACAAGAACAATGAAGTCTGAAAATTGGTGTTGGTGCTTTTGCGTTACTCAGATCCACAATCCGAAACAATACAATAATCGTGTATACACTTGGAAGAAGTAGTAAGAGAAGCTGAACTGTGAGCTGAAAATTGCTAGGCTGCGATTAAAATGTTTGGATTCAAAAATTGATTACTTTTGTTGTTTTCGTTTTTTTCTTGGGCGTTGTTGTTGTTTGTGATGATTGCCAGCTGTATATCGTATTTGATTCCCTTTACGATAGGTGCAAAAATTTAAGAAAAGTCCATGGCCAATGGCGAAAGATGGAGCGTTTGCCAGCAACCAAGCCAAGCCAGTCGAAGTCATTGTGCAAAAGCTAGAAAAGTACAGAAACTTTTCCTCGACTGGTTAAAGTTGAACACGGATCGCATTTGATTCCCTTTGCGATTAACGGCTGCGCTGTGTTGCTGATGTATCTTGTTGTTGCACTGCTCTGTTGCTGGTAACCTTTTACTGTTAATTCGAGCGAGATGTAATTTATCAAAGAATAAGGACGAGTCGAGCAAAAGAGCTGTAAAAGAACAAGCTGTTTTTCATTGATTTTCGACAAAGAGAAACTCCTTTGTAATTCATGACAAGTTTTACGCTTTTTTCCATATCATACGGGTTTAAGTCATCTTCATCATTCATATCGTACATGATAAATTTAGTACCGTTAACGATTAAGAGAGTCGGTAGTCATATGCACATTGACGGAATGGTTTTAGCTTGGCCAATGGAACGCTATTCTTTGCAGCCGATGGAACGCTTTTCTTAAGCCGCAGTTTCACTTCTTGTAGTTGTTGTACCTTGTTGAGAAGCATGATGCTACTGCTACCGCTGCTGCTGCTGTAGAGGCCCTATCGCGTTTGATTCCCTTTGCGATTTAAGCAGCATTGCGTGTTGACTTTCTTTTTTTCGTTTTGTTTATAAAGCGCGGATTTAAACGCGCTGGTCTACGCATTTGATTCCCTTTGCGTTAACGACGACAACGATGAAAACTATGACAACGTTGAAGTGGAAAAGATATACAAATACTGAAAAATCACACATTTGAAGTTTTTTTTTTTAATGCTGTAAACGCTTAAAAACTGAAAACGAAAAAAGTTCGTAAAATTGAGAAACGCAAAACAAAGTGTTTTGCGCGCAGCCAGCGTCGATATATCAATCGATAGAGATTTTATGTGTACTTATCATTGAGTGTTTGTTTTCTTCTTCGTGTTTTTTTTTTTGCTGTATTTTGTTTTCATTTTTTGTTCTTCATGTTGGAATGGATGGATGTATCGTAATTGATTCCCTTTACGATTTTTCTTTTTAAAGTTGCATCACTATATATGAGATAGAAAGAGACAGAGGAACGTGCATGATTTAGCAAATGAGGCAAAAAAGAGAATTGTGGATCCAATTGTGCAGCACCAAACAAAATTGTTTCAAATAAACAAAAATCCCTGAAAATATGAGATTAGTGTAGACTGATCGCAGCATAGACTTCCTTACTTGTAATACTTCTTAAAGTACAAGTGTTTGATTGACTCTCATCGGAGCGACAACTCATCTGTTGATTGGATTTGGCAAGCTAAAAAAGTGCGGTGTTCGAAGTATTATAGGTTTGGTAGTCAGTCCTTAAAACATTCCTAGTTGTTGGATCATGGACATACTGTGCTCACTTCCGCTGTAAAATATTTTCTTTTTTGTTTGGAGCGTGGAGCTGCTAAACTAGATTTCTTCCTTTCTGTACAACATAAGAACATATCGTTTACATACCAAAAATAATGTTTTGATTCAACTAAATGTAAAATGTTCGTTATGCGCAGACACAACGCTGAAGATATGAGTTGTTAGGAAAGACTCAGACAGTGAGGCTGAAAAAACAAAACAAGAAATGAGTGCAGCCCAGCAATCAGGCGAGAGTGAAAACGGGTTGTCTTGCTCCAATTGTTGGTGTTGTTGTTGGTGATGGTGTGTGCTGAGCTGAACTGATGTGATTTCACAACTATCTGCAAAACAGTATTAAACGCTCAAATTTGAATCAACATAGAAGCTGACCTTCAGTTGTTCTTCTTCATTATCTTCTTAGGTAGTAATAGTAGTTGTAGTAGAGTAGTGTTTAAGTTGGCATTGTTTCCCATAGCCAAAAAAGTTGTATAAAATTTCGATAAGTGATAAATTTATAGCCACAAAGTTGTTCGACAGTGCACAAAGTCAAGTTAATTTGCCCAATTTGAAATATGTCTGCAATAAATACATAATATAAAACTGCAACTTTTCGAACGGTTTCGAAAGAGAATTGATTAGGATTAGAAGTGTTTGTCCTTAACCGAATATTCCTGGTGCGTATTTAATTAGATTTGTAGAGCGGGTTTTATTTCCTCATCAAATTTCCATTCTTAAGTTCCTCTTGCCTTTTTGTTGCTACTTTCTAAACCAGTCATATAATTCACATAATTTTGTGTGGTTTTTAAGTAATGTGGCGGAGGTACAAAAATCTGCTAGCATCGCTAAAAGAAAATACGAAAGAAAACGCATTTTTTCGTTCTTTACATTTGATAAAGAAAAATACAGATTTACGAATTTCAATTTCCCTCGCTCTTCATTGTCCGTTTGTTTTTTTCTCTCTTTTGTCATACACATATTAGGTATTTCCATTTGAATGCCATAGAATATGCGCAGGCACCGCTCAACTGCGTCATATCGCTATAAAATAAGAGAAAAACTATGCTTTGCGGTAATTTCTGTAGGGAGATTACGTGATGTTTTCTTTAGATCAAAGTCAAATCCGCGTTGACGACGAGTTCAATTCAGGTATTTTTAATATTTGTGAAGCCTTCGGCATTCATATGTCTTTCAGGCCTAAATGTAAAGTAGCAGAGATGCAAGCAGGCACGATTCAACTGCATCGCATCGCTAAAAATACGAAACAAAAAACGATATTGTTCGAATTTCAATAAAAAATTTACACGTTTTGAAATCCATTTTGTTGCTTGCACAATGCGTGAAGTTTGCTAAAACTGAGGTTCGATTCATTTCCATGTTGTTTGATTTCACACTATACACACGCAGTGTCTATAGAGAGGGGAGTTAGCAGAGATGCACGCAGGCACAGTCAACTGCTTGCATCGCTAAAAAAAAAAAAAAATATACAAAAAGGAAAAAAAAAAAAAAACAAAGAGGAGAAAAAGATGTCTCCGGGATCCGTTGCCTAACTGATGCGCCGATTCTTCATTCACAACTTGTCATTGTTACCGACGTTCTCTCATTAAATAATTCTCTGTTGATACATGCAGGAACTGTTCAACTGCAAACGTATCGCTGTGAAATAAATCAAATTTTCTTTTCCAAATTATGACAAACTTAATGTTTACTTGTCAAGAGAGCACAGTTGAATACATTTTCCATTTTCCAGATATGTTGTTTAGGCTTCCGCATTTCATAAGTTTAAATTAGACAAGATACTGCTTAGATACACACAGGCACTGTTCAACTGTGATGTATCGCTAAAATGGCAATATGGAAATTCGAAACGAGAGACTAAACTCATAATACTATTATGATTTGTTTAAAGAAAATAATATCAACACTTTTTCCAGCCCTCCATATTTACAGATGACTTTGAGAGAGCTTCTTTGTTTTAATATTATTGTATCCCACTCACAATCGCCTCACAATGTAGCAGTAGATCGATGGAAATAAGTTTGTGTGCTTTTTAGAGTTTCTCCGATAAGTGCAGACAGATTTCAACTGCAACATGTCGCTAAAAGACATACAAAAGAAAAGATTTGCGCTTTTTTTGTTACGGGTACATTACGATATTTTAGCACTTCGAATGGAAAAATCCCATACAACTCGACCAGGCCACAATGAGTATTTATAGAATTCACGTATTTCAACCCCAAGGTCCAAAGAGAAGAGATTGTAAGCAACAGACAGAGAGTAGAAGAGCACCAAGTAGATTTCAGTGATTTTGGTAGTCGACGATTTTGTGAATTTTCAGCGCGCGCACACTGAACACATTTGCAATAAAAATCACTGTTCTGCAAATAATAATTAATTACGAGGGAAATTTCATTAACACGCTTACACTCCGTTATACGAGTCGTTGTACTGTGTTGTATAGCAGCAAAACAAAAACAAACTTGACTGCAAAAAGGTCGCTGTTGCAGACGTGCGCTGATGCAAACTGAAGACGAGAGACATGCCAATATAAATACAAAAAGAAAAAAACAACAAAAAATTTTTCCCGTAGAATGTTGTCGAAACAATCCCTTTGTTGTGTATACACTTCCAATCAATCTGACTAAACGAAGCTGTAGGTTGTTGTTCATGTTTCCCTTTTATGAATTACTTGCTCTGGTTAATGGCGTACTCGTTCTTGTTATAGTTGCTCGATAAAGATGATTAACTCGTTGCTATATCGCCGCAGGAACGATCAACTGCGAGGTAATTTTCTTTTGTTATTTTCGCCATTTTGTGTAGTTTTAAACGCTGTAAATTCTTAAGAGGCAATATTTTTCGTTCGCAGCTGAATTGTTAAATACCGTAAAAATGGGGATGGTCTTAAAAATGTTCTTGCACAGCTGCGAATCTTGTTCTGGTTATGTTATTAGTTATTCAGGGTCAGTAGTTGGGGTTGGTCAGTCAGCATCAAAGAAGCACGTTGCGAATCGCCATGTCCACGCTGCCGCCGCCCGTCGCCAACTCGCCCACGCCGCCGACTGACACGCTACAGCAGCTCGATGATGACGCAGTTGTAGTTGTTACCGTCGTCGTTGCCGTTGTGTTGTTCTTGTTGGTGGTGGTGGTTGTTGTCGGGCGTTGCGCGTTTGGAGACACAAATCGGTGATTCGTCATGCGCTGCATTCTTGTTGCTTCGGTTACTCATAAATGCACCGATTGTGTAGAATTTTTTTTTTTTTTTTTGTGGATGTAAGTAGTGGTGATGGTAGCATTTGTGTGTAGAGATTGAAGAGAAAGAGACAGAAGAACTCACAGACTCACTCAGAAAACCAAAATGTGCAAGAGACTATTACTTGTTCGCACATAGCATCGCATCACTTGCATTTCAGTACAATTCGGATTTATTCATGTATGTATTCGTGTGTTATACACATTGTTGCAGTAGTAGTTGTTGCTGTTGTTCGTCCCCTCAGTGTTCCAAAAGCAAACGTTTTGCGAGGAGCACAACTGTAAAACAAAATCGGTTATAGAAAACTTGACAAAACTTAATAAAGTTAGACAAAAGTTACTTTCAACTAAATTGTTTTGCGACTTTTATTAAAAAAATATCAGTGTTTACTTTTTTCATCTTTTATATACATTAAATTTTCTTTGTTTAAACTAAATACTAACGGGCATAATTTTACTTAAAGCTTTTTTAATAAGTGATTCAATATGAACCAAGAGGAATTAGGGCAGGTTTTTGTTTTATTTTTCCTTCTAGAGGTTATGCATTTTACAAAAATAACTACAAGAAATATAGCCACTCACAAGAAGAACACACAAAAACAGATGCCCGAAAAAGACAATTACTCATGCTTTCGAAATGCGACTGACAATAACAACTAAACGTCTACGTCAGCTTCGCTGCAAACAGCAACGGTATCACGAAGATGAAGACAAAGCACAAACGTGCACAAATTTCAATATGGCGTCTATAAATACTTGCTTGCTTTGTCTTTCAAACTTGTGTATGTATACATATGTATATATTGTATGTGTGTGTGAAACATGAGAAAACGTTTTCTAGGGCATTGTTGTTTGATTGTGAAATTTCTAGTAATTTTTTTTTGTAAGTTATACATTTGGTAGAAAAATATAATTAGTAAATGTAGTAATTGTATATTTACAAACCGAGTGTGAAAGTAGTCGTGCACAATTCCACACCTCACAGTCGTATTAGCTGGCTGTCTGGTGATGGTCCAGTATTTCTCACACTCTTCCTTATCATCTTTTTCATCACTTCTTGTAATTTACACAAATTACATCATGACTGCAAATGAGAAACTTTGCATAATAAAACTATTTTTTACAGTAACAAGCTAAGTTAAAACAGAAAAAATTAAAAGTAATTAATTTGAACTAATGCTCATGTGGTTGTCTCGCTCTCACTAACTGTTCACAGCTATAGCTCTTTGGCTATTACAATTATGATTACTATTGTTGTTGTTACTACTGCTACTCAAACTGCGCATAAAATCATCAAGCCCACTTAGTTCACATTTCCACAAATTATTTTCCATTTCACGTTGACGCTTGTATTCCAAAGCTGCTGCCTCCATCTCCTCCTCCCGTTCCTGCTCCATCAGACCGTACTGTGGCGTTGGCAAACTGCATTTTGGTGCAAACTTTGCTTGTATCTCCAACCAACGACTAAAGCGCTCTTGCTGCTTGCGTCGCAGCTCATGCTCAGCACTAAGCAGAGCCGTTGACAAAATGGCTGCCACGCGTAGGTCGCTACCTGCGCCTCGCAGCTTTCTTTTCATTTGAATTTTTTTCAAACGGAAATTACGCACCCACTCACTGAGTGTTTTTGGGTTTTTAGCATCATCGTACAAATCAATATAAGCAACCATTTTCTTTTTATTTATGCACAAAATTTGGTTATGAAACAAATTGCGTTTTTTCTACTCCTTTGTCTTCTTCTTTGGTATATTTAAATAGGTATACACACACAAAAACACACCTTTACTGTGGACGTTGGCAGTGTACTTTTAAAACTTTCTGGAACTATTTCCACTCTTTACTTTTTCACTTGAGATCCGCTCACTTCAAAATTCACCAGTCGACTACTTCCGTGATCTCAAGCACAGCTGCTTTTATAGCCTGCTTAGCAGCTGTCGTCAAAACCTACCACTTTCTGCCCTTTTCACAAGCAGCTGCATTTATTTTTTCGATATTTATTTGTTGTACCCTGTTACCTGGCTTATGACAATAAACTTCTTAAGAAAATATCTTTCTGCATGCAAAATAACACGTAAACTTGTCTTTTAAAATTTTATATATACTTTTTTCACATGATACACACCTACCTACTCGCAAAGTATTGGCTGCGTGTATGTTCGCTTTAAATAATACAGCCTGTGGGCTATTTCATTTTTAAGTAGGATTCATTTTACAAAAATGTCTACCTGCTTAACTTCAGAGTTGCTTTGGATTAAATATGCGTCGAAAAGTGACGCAGCTGCTTCTAAAACAGAAAAAAAAAAGAAACAGACGCAACTCAAAAAGTCTTTTGGCTCAATGTCCCCAGCAGTTGCTGTGGCAGCTGGGCTAAGTCAATATGGGTGACACCTCAGAGAGTTCGGGTGCAAATTTCCCTAATACCAGGGCTTCCAAATTATCGTGATTGGTCATCAGTTCGAAGCAAAATACAAAAATAGAGTCGCATAAAACTACGCTTTGGACATTTGAATCCCCGCGTTTTTATTAATTTTCATTATTTTGAGCTCTTTTTCATCTATTTGTTTTATTTTTCTTTATTATAGCCATTCCTATTCATGTCAGATTCTGGTTGAAATTAAGTTATCTTTTTTCTGGAAAGTTGGGAGCACTGTTGCAGCCGTGAACGGCTGCCAACTTAGAAGTTTTCCCCTAAATTTAGAGGTTTTTTGAGTCGAATGGGTTTTGTTTAGTGGTGCTGTATTTCTAGGGGTATTTTGAGGCCATTCATTAATTTACAGAAGGATAATTTTATTTTGTAACAAAAACTGAGAGAGTATCTGGAAACGTTGCAAATTTCACCTAGCAGAATTCACCAGATGGTGAGTTCACGACTAGGTGAGCAACAGAATTTTAACAGGGCGCCTGATGAGCGCCGTTAAACCCAAAAATGGAAATCAAGTGCCGCATGTTCGCTTTGAATTTTAGGTAGACATGAGTGGGTACATCTGCAAGTCTCTAGTTTGGTATCGCCGATACTGACGAGCACATGACGATACTGTCATGTGCCTGAGCGAATGTTGCAGAACAGATATACATACACTGGCTCACAGCTTATTTGAACCACTTCCATTTTTCAACTTTGAGTGAATGTAACATCTGATCGAAGAAAAAAATCAACAAAGTATAAAAGTAAGATTTGCAGATTGAAGCTTCAGCTTTAAAATGATGTATAAGTTTATTAGAAAATAATAATTTAAAAAAAAATTGTGGTCAAAAAACCAAAAATAGTCCAAAAATAAGGTCACAGCTTATTTGAACCAGCTACCGAAAAAACTTAATTTAAAAGCGTTTTTATTAAATTTTATTCTCCATATGGACTTCCTTTTGTTTAACAACTATCCTTAGTTATAATACCATTGATTCCGATCCAATTTTTTGTTGTTTGAGGATGATTTTCGTACCAAACCCCAAAAAAAGCACTTCCATACATTTTGTATGGGATTTTCTTTGGATGTTATGAAAATCCCTCCCTACGTCCAAGTTTTGAAAATTTTACCACCTGTTTTGGGTTTTTTGTTTAGTTTAAATATTATATTAACCTTCTATTACAAAAAAATAGCCGTTCCAAACAAGGTTTTTGACTTAGAGACCTAACAAAAAAGATGTTACCTTTTAATTGCCTATTTTGTATGGAAAAGTGTCATTTTTAATGAAAAAATTGGTTGTTTGGACTGGTTAGGTCTCTAAGTCTCCAACCTTGTTTGGAACGGCTATTTTTTTGTAATAGAAGGTTAATATAATATTTAAACTAAACAAAAAACCCAAAACAGGTGGTAAAATTTTCAAAACTTGGACGTAGGGAGGGATTTTTATAACAACCAAAGAAAATCCCATACAAAATGTATGGAAGTGCTTTTTTTGGGGTTTGGTACGAAAATCATCCTCAAACAACAAAAAATTGGATCGGAATCAATGGTATTATAACTAAGGATAGTTGTTAAACAAAAGGAAGTCCATATGGAGAATAAAATTTAATAAAAACGCTTATAAATTAAGTTTTTCGGTAGCTGGTTCAAATAAGCTGTGACCTTTTTTTTGGACTATTTTTAGTTTTATGACCATAACTTCCTTAAAACTTACTTTTTATTTATAAAATTATACATTATTTTAAAGCTGAAACTTCAATCTACAAGTCTTCCTTTTATACTTTGTTAATTTTTATCTTCGTTCAGAAGTTACATTCACCCAAAGTTGAAAAATGGAAGTGGTTCAAATAAGCTGTGAGCCAGTGTAGATATAGTTTACCGTATGTTTGCTTGAAATGGAAAATGTCGTGAGCCAGTTCATTGGAAAATTCTTTTAATGGATAAAGTCTTGGAAAAACGATTAGTATGTAAGATAGTCTAAACAAAATAATGTAAACTTTCTTTAGTTTTTAAGAAAATTGTATCCCCTTAATGCATCCCCTTTAAATAATAAAAACAAATTTTAAAATGTTTAAAAATGGAAAATTCTTAAATCTCAGAGCTAGCAGAGTAGTTATGGATACTAGAAAATCGTATAAAAAACATGGTGAAAATGTAAATTCATTAATTACGTAAGATGATTTACTGGGGAGAGTGGTCAACCATCTTACTTTTGCCTATTTTTCCTATATTGCCTATTACATTTTACTTACGTAGCCAAAAATCGTCTTACGTAAGTAATGAATGGCCCCTAAGTCAATAAAAATGTTTATTCTAATTTATTTTACTTTTTATAATAAAATTTATTTAGGGGGATCTTAGGAGTTTTGGTTAGCGTTTAGGGGGAACATTTTTTGAAAGTAGGTAACACTGTTTGGTTGAATAACCAGAGCAACTTGTTAAGAAAAAAAAAACGAAAAGTATTTTTTAGTAGTTTTTTCAAAAAGGGCCAATACTTTCGAGTGAATTCATTATTTAATTGACGTATGGTATTGGATAACCTTAATCAACATAGGCTGTTGCTGGAATTTAGCTTCCATATTAATACGTCATTTTTATTCGTATGTTTCAAACAATCTCACCACACATACAAATGTTACATCAAAATGCTGTTTTGGGAACTTTAAGGGGACGTCCATAAATTACGTGTGATAAAATTAGGGATGGGGGGTTCAGCAAAATCTCACCAAATCTCACTTAGGGGGAGGTGGTTCATCGGACATCTCATGTGAGTTTTTTAGTTCACTAGTTTACCATTTTTTTTTTTTTAAATTAAAGCAAAAAAAAAAATTTAGGTTTTTTTTATCAAATTTTTAACAAAATCTCATGTGAGATTCAGTGGGAGGGGTTCGTCAAAATCTCACTAAATTTCACCAAGAGGGGGGGAGGGTTCTAAATTTATAGAAAAAAACCTCACGTAATTTATGGACGTTCCCTAACTTAGGGATGCTGAAAATGCAAAACAATATCGATATTTATTCTCTCGAATAGTTTTAAAAATATCAATAACGCCATTCATATTATTATTTCAAAATAGCGGTATATCGGTGTGATTAAAAAAAGGAGCTCATGGAGTCGACAAAAACAGAAAAGAACCTAATATGTAATTTGTAAAAAAAAAAACAATTTTTAACGCTCTGAAAAAACTATCGTATTTTGATACCTTTCGGTAGTCGGAATTAATTATCGCTACATTGATATATCGAACCATTAAATATCGCTAAGAAAAATAAAATCGATGTATAGATATTATTTCGACATCCCTACTTCCGAAATGTTCATTTTATTTTTCCGATTAATCTGCCTAGAGACTTGCAGGAGTACCAACTCATGTCACTTGATACTTTAAGCGAACATACGTCAAGTGACTTTCACTGTAAAACTGAACAGTTCTGTTACTGCCCATTTTGGGCAACATTTTGCAAAGTTGCAGCAGAATTTTAACAGGGCTAAAGAGTGGAATTGTGTGAAGATTTACAATGCGGAAAGAGGGGGTAACAGCGCTTAAGCCGATAATGAAAATCAAGTGCCGCATGTTCGCTTGAAATTTTAGGTAGCATGAGGTGGTGCACCTTCAATTGGTTGAGAAACGCAAACGGCCATTTGACACAAAAGTGTCGTCGAAGTCGGCAGAGTGTCGGCAGAAGTGGAAGAATAACAAAAATGAAAACCTCCCGGATTGGAGATGTGGCTAAAGTCGCCAGCGGTGGTAGCGCAACATGCGCTTTGTCAATAGTGAAAATGTACGTTCACACAACAGTGACACAAAAGTGACTCGAATCCTCTCTGGCTCTCAATTGAGCGAACATTATCTTGCTCTCAATCTGATTTTCACCGCGTTGTTTGACTTACGTTTTCATATAGAACCCCGTCACTTGAACGATTATGCGATTGAGAGTGAATGAGTGTGTGAAGAACTGGCAAAGTAACTGACAAAAAATTTAAAAACATTTTTAACCATTTTTTTTATATAAATTTTACCGTGTGTCGTTCCGTGGCTCCAGCGGATAGTTCGTTTTTTTACGTAAAAATCTCACAACGCAAAGCTGTCTAATCACCGTTTTGCGTAAATTTTTGTTTTAATGAATTTTTCAATTGTTTAGTCGAATCTAATTTAGAAAAATTAAATAATTCGAATAATGATTTTCTAGAAATTGTATGGTTTTTAGGGGTTCTTGGTTTGTGTTTAGGGGGAAACAGTTTTGAAAGTTGGCATTGGACTCCACAGAAATTTTCCGGCGTTTCCGATTGTTTGTGAAATGTCATTCATTTTATTAATTCATTGAAGCGTCTAAAACCAAAAATTGTGATAACTTAGCATATAAGCCATATGCATACAATTACAGAAATAACTGATTCCACGTTACAACTCGTACATAGTCACAGGAATCCTGTGACATTTTATATGCGCCTTTAAAACTTTATCACTTCAAGAATGCAAGATTCCTTATAATGCAATTAATATTTAATAAAATCTTTACTTCACAATTGATGTTTGTTTTTCAAATAATATTCACAATTTTTGTTGCATTAAAAATTAATATTTTCCAATTTCTTTTTTGTATTTCACTCTTAAAGTATACACAAATATGCCTTTAATAATATTATTTAAAATTAAATTAATTTAATGTTATTTAATCGTAATATGCAAATTGTATCATTTCCTTTTGTTTATCTTTTACGATACGTTTTCGCTTTTGAATTGTGAACAAGTGTAATAAGAGATTTCGTTTTCAGTTTTCTTTTATATTGATAATAAAATGTTTGTTGCTGTTGTTGTTATAGTTGCATGTAAATAAGATTTGAATAAGAATTTTACGCAATAATGCATTTTGATTTAACGCTGACCGCTAACATTATTATTCTCATATGCATTAAAAATATTATATATTTATTATATCAGTTAAATAAATTGTAGAAAAAATGCGCATAGTACAAAATATTGTAATTGTATTTTAGGCTGAATTATTTTTTATATTCAAACCGATAGAATTTTTATTTTCATTAATATTTGTTTTTTTTTACAAATTGTTTATACACTTTGAGTGTCCACGAGCTACAGTATTACTTTTTTTTATAAATTTATTTATTGCATAACTAATTTTCGTGATTTTTGTTTTTACTTATTTTGTTTTTGATTATAATTGTTTGATTTACTTTTAACAGACAAATGTTAATAAAACAAGAAAGAAAATATTTACCAATTGTTTGCTATATTAAAAGATGCTGACGGCGACGATGAAAGATAGTTTGAAATTTATTTATAATATGCAAAGAAAGTAGTTATTTTTTGCGTTTAAGTCGACTTAAATTTAAATTTTAATGAGTATGTTTTTTTTTTTTGCTTTTTGTTTTCTACAATTAAAACTTCTATTTTTAATATAAACATGTTCATATTAAATAATTTACAAACAGTGTTTGTAGCGAAGATTGGCATTATATTTTGCTATGTATATATTTAAATATATATATATTTCCATTTCATTACTTAATTATGTTGAAGTTCGTTTGAAATAACTTTTGCAATCTGTTTCAAAATGTAGACTGTAACATCTTTTACAGTTCAATTACTTTTTATGTAATAATTTAAAAAAAAGTGGTGTATTTAAAATAAAAGTAGATGTAATTATTAATATATTTGCATTTAATTACAAAGTCTCTCAATGCCCAACGACGGCGCGTGAGTTGCAAAGTGGGCACATAAAAATAGGCGGCGAAAAAATGTACAAAATACAAAATCAATCAATAATAGTAATTTTGCTGCTGGTTCTTTTCAGTTCCTTTTTTTTCTTCTTATTTTTATGTATTAAAATATGTATATATACAAACTAACAAATGCACGCCAAAACAAATGTTACTCAAAAAAGTTTACAATTACAATACAATCATATAGCACAATCACGCACACATATGTACATACGGCAATGTTGACCAATTTGGCCAAATAGACACATAGAGTTACAGTTAGAATTACTTATATATATAAATCTATATATACGCACATCGTAATTCAGATAAGTTTACATACACATATCAACAACAATGCTTAACGCAACGAACATTTTTTGTTTTTAATTTTTTTTTGGCTATGCTAACTTTCAACGGGACATAAAGGAGTTTCATAATCTTTACTTCTTTCAAACTTACGAAACACACACACATACAAATTATTTTGCTAACCGGGCGAGGAGGCTTTCTATCTTTTTTTAATAGTTTTGTTTTTTTGAAAAATCAGTCCATTTTTTTATGTTTTTGTTTTCGGTTAAGATTTTAAGTCTAAACGCGCATTTAGATCTTCATGAAAAACCTTTCTCACAATATACCATTCGTGTAGTATTGATAGCCATCGTACAGCTTTGTTGAGAGACTCTTGAGTGAATCCTGTACGAGTTGTTCGACTTTGCGTTCCATTTCCTGTTCAGTTAAATTCATATGAAAACGTTTGCGGAGATTCTGTACGGTGCCGGAGCAGCCATTCTTGAAACAGGGCAATTGAGCATCTAAAAAAAAAATCATTTTGAACTTTGTTGTTCTACAGAAACTTTTTAGCTTTGAATCTTACTGCTGCGCATGATTTCAACAAAGTTGATAATTCGATCCATGTGCTTGCGTGCCGACATCATGCCGATGAGCAGCAAACGATTGAATTCACGCCAATGTTCAGAGCTTGTACCGCCCATGACATCGACAAATTCCGGTGTCAGCTTAAATGGTGATTGTTCAAAGCCTGCAAAAAAAATTATTATTAATAAAATACGTTGCAATTTTTTAATTCCACAGTCGTACCCAAATTTTTTGGCGATATGCTCAAAATAAAACCAAAGTCAATATGTATGATGTGTCCATCTGAATGCAGTAGAATGTTACCATTGTGCCTGTGCCGAAACATTCGATTAGTTACAAGTTATCATAACAGATTAAGTAAACAATAAATTAACTTACCTATCTTTGACCTGCAGCAAATATGAAATCAGACAATAAGCTGCACAACTTTGTACAAAATTCTTTTGTGCCCGTCGGAAACTTTCACCATTTGCGGGGCCATACTCATCGATGAAATAGTCCCGCAACGATTTATTGGAATTCTTTTTGATTTGGTGTAATGAAACCGTATTCAGAATGGGCTCAATCAAGCCGCTGTCATTGGAGAGACAGATAATCTTGTAGGGACGCACCCAGAGATCGACGTGCTCTTCTTGCCAAATGATTTTAAACATCTATGGAAAGATGAATTGAAGTTATTATTTAAAAACGACTTAAATTTTGATGTAAGTAATTAAACAAACCTGCAATAATTGTGTGGCCATGAGCTCTTGTCTGAGATCATCGCCGCATTTGACAATCGCTGAAAGAAGACGCCAATTTGACAAATGTCCATAGGGCGATGATTCGCGTATTTGTTGCTCCTTTTCGTGCCAGGGTTCCTGTGTTGGAGAAATAAGAGTAATCAAGTGAATATGATTATTGCAAAACTTTTGCGGTTTTTGTAGTTTACATACCTTGAGTGCAGCCGCTGAAGGGTCCTCAGGATCATTGCTAAATGATTTTGTATTTTCACAATTTAGGTTGTTGCAGTGACGTGTGCGCACATCGCCAATGTTGAAGACAACTGGTGGACCTGCCGGTAAGTATACTGATTAAGCAAACGAGTTTATGTTGATTGACAAAATAAAGACTCACCTTGTTCTCGTGAATCGCACGAGTCAAGCGACATCTGCGATATGGCATCACGTTCGCTTATCTTACGCATGTTCATGTATTGCGCTGTGATCTCATCGTCCTCTTGTGACCACACATCATCCTCATTGAGGTGTAGACCCCCCAATGTTAGTACATTGACATTGCAAAGACAATGACCGCCATCGCCACAAGCACCGCCACTGCCACCGTTTGTTTGCCCACCGGCATGCGCATCGATCGATACGATGGATGATGATTCCGAAATAAGTTTCTCCTTTTTGCGACGACAACTGGATCCGTTGTTATGACTGCTGCAACTGGATGTGCGACTACAGCTGGCATGATTCAATTGACCACAAGCGCCTTCCAGATGTTCCTCACTTTTAGTATGCCTTAGCGTAGGCATCATCTTGGGTATGACAGGCAAAGAATAAATGTCGGGCACTTCGAGCACCTCCACATAGATGATGTACGGTGTTTTGTCCTTTGAATTGAGTACGGCAGTCTTTTCCTCTGTAATGCGCACCACATGATGCGGAATGTCCGAGTAGAGTGGCAACCAAACGCGTGCGGGTAAATTTTTATTAATCAAATTGAGAAACATGCGCAACGCCGATGTTTTCTCTGCTTTCGATGGCAACGATGTTAGATTCTTGCCCACATTGATGAGTGCCTTCATGAATTCTTTTTGAGGCGCTGTCTTTGGTGCACCGCACGAACAGAAGGTCTTCTGACCGAGCAGTCCGTTAACCTGACCGCGCACCGATTCGAAACAAGTGCAACCGTTGTCGAAGGCGCGTCCCGAAGTCAAATCACCCAGACAGAGTTTGGCAGGTGTGGGTGGCAAGGTTTGTGTTGTGTACGGCGGCTGTTGGTAGAGCCGATTCGATATGCTCGTGTGTGCTGAATTGGAATTAGTGAGCAGCACAGTGGCATCGGATTGTGAGCGATGGTGTGTCTTTTTGATCAGAGCTGTGGCAGTCATGTTGCCACCATCTTTGCTATCGTTTTTACTAAGAATCTTTGATTCCTTTTTCGAGAAGATTTCCTTCATGAGCGCCAGCTTTGATTTGCGTGCACTGTTGCCGAGCGAGTCGACCTGGTAGTTGTAGGCCTCGAGCAACCAGAGACATTTGAGCGAAAAGTCCACCGATTTCCGACAACGTATCGTCAGATACGGATCAAGCACCTCGGCCAGTTCATCCATTTGTATGTACATGACAATCAACTGGGGTATATAGAGATCCACTTCTTGATCAGGAAAACTGAAGATCTTATTGCCGATGAAGCTGAGCACACCGGGCTCCTTCGAATAGAAGAGATAGTGCACGGCAAAGTGTATATTAAAGACGGGCGATTCGAAGAAGCGCAAAAGGCCACTTGGCCCCTTCTCAGTCTTTTGTAGCTGTGAGTCGTTCAAAATTGTACGATCGCTGATGAAATATTTGACAACACCGGGTACCTTAAGCTTGTTCAGTGAATTGATGGAAGCGGACTTGGCGAGGCAAGCATGCGTGTTAATGGCTTCGCCAGCAATCTCAATTTCATCCTTGGCAGCGCCGGGTAAACGCAAATTGAGAGTACGTTCATTGCTCTCGGTACGTTTCGTAACCGCTGGCTCATCAAAGTTGGGTGACTTAAATTGGTCACCATTGGCTTCCACTGTAGGTGTTGCGGCTGGTGTATTTGCCGCCGAGGCATGTGCCGAGGCGGCAGCTGCTGCTGCGGCCGCAGCTGCTTTCTTACTCGAATTGGATGTGAGCAAACTGAAGAATTCCTTCTTCTTTGATATATCAGTGGGTGATTTCACCTGATCCTGTGGCGATATTGTGGAATTTCCCGCATTGGAATTTGTTTTTTCAACACATTCTTGTTGCTGTTCGTTCTTTTGTTTGGCAGCGTTCTTCTTCTCATGATTCTCGATGATGCTTTGCGCTGTGCGAAAAATGGCGTTTTTAGTGGCACCGAAAAAGTTCTTAAAAAGCACTTGATCGTTCTTCGTGGACTCTGTGAGCGTTGGAGTGGTAACTGCAGATGCTGTTGTAATCGTGGTGGGCGTTGTATTTGTGGGCGTTGGTGCTGCATCAACGACATCGGCGCTTTCTTCGGCTGCAACGCCGACATTTCTGCCAACGCCATCATCGTCATCATCCATGATAGGTTCAATTTCATTTGGCGCTGCACCCCGTTCCATATTAATGGCGGCCAGTGACATATTCATCACGCGATAACGCAAACGATCATCCAATGAACCGCCCTGCGAATTGCCATCGGAGCTGTTCTCATGATCTTGTTGCTGGTGTTGTAATTGTTGTTGTTGCTGCTGCTGTATTTGTTGTTGCTGCTTCTGTTTGCGTGAAGGTCGCAATGTACGACAATCTGTCTCTGACGGCTCTGAAGGATAAAAGCATAAGTCCGAATGCAGTAAATTGTATTCTTCATCCATTGAATTGGTCTCCAACATGTCGATACACTCCTCCTCGGCATCCATTTCGCCTGAGTCGAGCGATTCGTGGGAGTGCCGTATACGATTCAATGAGATCTGGTCAGACTCAGAGCCACAGATGATACCTGCGGGCGGTAAACAAGATGTTGACGATCATTTTCATGTGTATATGATAAGAAAACAAAAGAAACTGAGATTGTGAAGCAGAGAAAACAAATACTCTCAAACGAATTTGTTATCTTGACGAACTGCTTCCCCACTGACACCAAGTCGTTAGGTTATCAAGAGTGGGAATAAAGAAATGTTATTCAAAATGTACAAACCTGAATCATCGGAACCAAGACTGGTGAGATCTTCTCGCTTTTTACTGCTCCCGGAACTGTTGCTACTCGTAGCGCTGCTGCTACTGTTGTTACTTGTACCAATAATGCCGGGCATGTCCTGCACACGTGTGCCGGAACCACTTGATTTCGGACGTGCACGCAATGTTGGACAGGATTCAACTGTGAAAAAAGGCAAAGGTTAGTTAACAATGCTTGTCGAATTTAAAAATAACTGTAAATTTACATACCAACTACACTGGGCCCATGTTGCAGGGTATGCAACGGATGTGGGTAATGATGATGCACTGGAGCTGCTGGTGTGGGCGGCACTAATTCTACATACGAAGTTAATGTGGATGGCGATGCCACGGATGCAGCGGCAGCAGCGCCTGTCGATGCACCCGATGTCAACGCGGGTGTTGTTGTTGTGGACAAGGCAGCTGTCATGTTTGCCGCAGTGGTTACAATTTTCGAGCACATATTCGTGCCGAGTATTGAAGATGGCGAACAAAATGTGTTCTCACTCTCAGCATTGGGCGAGGATACTTCAACCTGCGAGTATATCAATTATTTAAACAGCTGTCGTTAATATAAAATTTCTTACAAAAGACTCAATAATTTGCTATTCATTCAACATTGCTGTTGCACAAACTCAACAGATATTTCACATTTCTCACATTCAAATTATTTAACTCACACAAATTATTAAATAGTTAATATCAGCGACAATGAATGATAAAACCAGTAATATCGCAATAGTCAAGTATACTCGACAATTTAATACACTCCAAATCTAAAAAAAAAAAATAAGTAACACAAAAACAACGATAGCGAAATGGGAGCGCGTGCAAAAGAGCGTAAGAAAGCTTCTTTGCTCACAAAAGCAAATGTCAAAACTTGTCTGGGAACAACCATTGCAGTTATTATGTGAGTGAGCGAGATAGCATCAGTGCTAACAACAAATGCTCACAAATTTTAAGTAGCGTTTAGTAAAAAAGAACTAAAAAAATCATAATAAATGCGAAAAACGAAAATAAAAGTTGAAAATAATTAAAACCGTACACATGAGCTAGATTACAGCCAGTAAATAATGATATCTTTCAGTATTCACTGATATCAATGTCAAGCGCACTTGAATAGATAAAATTTGCGTACTTTTTCTTCAAATTTAGTGCAGATTTCTTATCTTTGTTATTGTTTTCGTTTTGTGGGCGTTTACTAGTGAGAGGACGTGAGACGTAATGTCTGTAAAACGTTGGAAATGTCCCAAATCACCAATTATATTACTCACTCACCTCTGGTATGCGTTGCAAGGCGCTGTCGAGACTCCGATTTCGATGGTGCTGCGTATGATTGATGCGTGTGTTAGTCACCTGTGAAACGGGCGGCAAGAAAATTCCCATGGATCTGTAACGAGAGAGATAAAAAGTGGATATGAAAGAGAGAACAATCAATTAGCATGTCGTAAAACGGTATTAGCCAAGAAAATGAGAAATAAAATCAATGAAACATTTCGATCTGATGCGACGGTAGGGCAAACGTTAAAAAGCCATGAACAGTTACGAAGTAGACACTGCAATATGTTCATGACAACTACGTCACAATCCTATATACAGTATATAAACAGTCACAACTAAACACTTACTAACTAAATCCAGTGGTTTTAGAAAATAAATGTTGAAAATTACTTTATCTGCCTTTCTGCACACAGCTGTTCTATTAATCACCAATTATTGCAACAATGACAGTACGCGCACCAAATTACATTTAATTAGTTATTGTACAAATTGATTTATTAAATAACAACCAAAATATTCATTGCAAACAAATAAATTTGCTGCAGAAAGAAATAGAAAATAAACCACAAGACCAGCACGGCACTCACTAACGAAATGCCTGACTAATCATTCTGCTGCTAAAAAACGCCAAAATAAAGCCTTTTGCTTTGTTATAATGTTGTCCTTTGTTGCAACAAAATCGTGTGAAACATATGAGTATATAATATTTAAATAACAAGCACAAAAGCTCTGAGTGCATAAGCTCTACAGTTGAAAGAGCGAATCTGAGCGTGCACAATGTGCATGTGTGTGTGACGCAGAGCGGCTGAATACATTCATGACGATATTTCTGTCGTCGTCGTTGTCGGAGTTTCATTTAAGCATTGAAAGTACAATTGAAGCTCTTGCTCGCTTCTTGTATCGGTATTTTCACATGAATTTGCGAAAAAAAAATAAGCTGAAGTTGAACCACAAAATTGCGTTGGCTGACCAAATGAAGTATGTACATACATAGGTTAACACGTACGTAGCCAAGCTTACGTCGACGGATGCAGACGTCATTACTTCGCGCACTGTGGTTCAAGCATGCATACAGTGCTATTAAAATAAATAACTACAGTTCTATAGTATACTTAATATAGTATGCACGTGCAAATTCCACCAAAACAAAATTTGGTTTTGTAAGAATTTTGCAAATTTCTTAAATAAAAAACAATTTTAACAAAAAATTATTGTTAGGGGACGTCCATAAATTACGTGAGTTTTTTTTCTCGAAATTTAGACCCCTCCACCCCTCTACTTGAGATTTAGTGAGATTTTGACAAGCTCCTCTCTCTCTATCTCACATGAGATTTTGCTTAAAATTTTGGAAAAAAATTGTAAATTCATGGTCTAAAAAGTTCACATGAGGTGAGATTTTGCTAAACCCTCCCTTCCCTAATTTTATCTCACGTAATTTATGGACGTCCTCTTATATTGTAATAGTTATAATAATAAAACGTGAAGCACTCATTGATTTTATGGTTTATCAGGACAGACTTCGATCGGTAAACGACAAGTGCCGACGCGTGAGAACGACAATTAGATCATAGGAATAAAATTGAGATAACAAGGGTAAAAGAGAGTGATAAACACAATTTCATGTCATGTTTTTGTGTTGTTAGCAACGACCTTCAGCGTGCAAAACCAAAAACCAACAGCAACATTGCCAAAGGTAAAAGAAAAACAATACTACTGCAGACGAAAGTTGAGAAGTCAAAATCAGAAAACATCGACGACCAAATGGAAAAAAAAAATGGTTAAAGAATGTAAACAAAAAAAATAAACACCAACAATGAAACAGCGAAAAAGAGCAAAACATTTCATTAATCATTGTCAATTGTACATACATATACATATGAGTGAGTGAGTGAGTGAGAATAAATGACTGAGCTATATAAAGAGAACAAGTGGTGAAGAGTGAGGTGTGGCGGGTGTCAAGGTTGTACCTATTATTGTTTTGTGTTGTGTTGTTGTTGTGATTGGCCGTTTGCTAATTGGTCAATCTAATCTCTTTACTTTTAAGTCACAAAGTGTGCAAACTAAAAATACATTTTTCGTTTTTGCCATTTTTTCCATACAATCAGTGAAAGTCTTGTTTGTTGAGACTTGCAAATTGTTTTGTAAGTTCGCTGATTGCATTTAACGCTGAATAGTCAAATATGTATTGATTTTTCTTTCTAAAAAGTCGCCGATATTTATAATTTCTATGGTAGCAATTACAATACTGTGCGGCAACGAGGCGTATACGTAATATTTTGTCTTTGCACTTTAAACCTGCCTTGAAAACTGTAAAACATTTTTAAATGTTTAGTTTTGCATTTCTCGTCTTTAATGCAATTTACATGCAAAAATGAAGCGTAAAAATTGCGCAGTATAAATGTTAGTACCAAAAAATTATTGAAATAATTTAATTGAAACAGAAAAATAAATTTAAAAAAAATAAAAAAAGTCTATTAAAAGTAGTTTTTTTCATTCAAATTACTCTACAACAATTACAATAACAACAGCTACAACAATAGCGACAAGTGAACTGTTGGCGTCGTTTGTCGGTTTGCATTGCAGCAAACGCCGTTGTTGTAGGTTTTTTTGTCCACAATAACAATTTTATTTTGTAGTTTTGGGGGTGCGGTTCAGTATGAGCTTGCTTGCACATCTTTGCATGTCTTTGTCGTTCTTCAATGAAAGCAACAATCACGTTTCGCATTGCGGCTTTTTGTTAATTTATTTATTTATTTTTTCGAGGGAATTTTTATTGCACTTTGAATAAATTCATTTAAAATATACTGCATGTTAAATATACATATATGAATAATTTCATGTACATACGCAAGTAGTATATAAGCGGCACAAAAAGTGAATGAGTTTGAGAGATTGAAAAATATATATATTGAAATAAATATATATGTATACATAAATAACAATAAAAAAAATCGTATGCATTCAAATGTAAATATATTAAAAATCAGTCATTTTTAAAGTGAACGTCATCATTATTAGCACAATAAAGAGCTGTAAGATTGTCTGATTTTTGTTCTGTCTTGTTTGCAAAATTGAAAAAATTTAAAAAAAATCAATTATTATTAAAATATATGAATATACAAAATCCAAAAGCCTTTGAAAAAGTGTATTATTTAAAACCCAAAGATAATTTTACTTCATTACACAATTTATATCCACAATTTTGAAACGTAATTTAAGTGAACGCCAAACAGAAGACTGTTCTTCGTTTCGGCAAGAAATGTTTTTTTTTTTTTTTTGTATATTTTTCAGCTTTGTTGGTTAAAATTGTTGATAAATGGAAAAAATGTTAAAAAGAAATAACTTAAATGCAAAAAACGGAATAAATTGCAAAAAACTTGTAACAGACAAAGAACTACGACGAGCATGTGGCCGCCACAAGTACACGTGACTAATCTAACAGTAGACATTGACTAAAGAACAAAAGCAGTAACAACAACAATGATAGAACCATAACAATGTGGTTGACGACAATGGCGGCCATGTTGATTTTGAGTGCGAACACAGAGTAAAAAAAAAAAATAACGGTCGGGTCAAGATGAAGTCACTTCAATGACAAACCTCAAACCAGACTAAAAGGAGGAGAAGGACTTGCCAACCACTCTACTCCAATGATGTACAATGGTTTCGCGGCTTGGTCGCCACAGCGTAAATTTTCATACACGGTATAAGTAAAGATACTTTTATGTATTGTTGCCAAAGTTGTCCTATGAAGAAAGCTCACAAAATAAATTTATATAAAGTTTAAATTTATGTCGTCTTGGTAAAAGTCAAGTTTGTTACTGCGATAAAAATGCAAAAAATAACTTAGAGAGAGTTTTTCTTAAAGCTTGAATAAAGAATATATATAAATTTCTGTATATATACACGTGTCGATAATTAAAGCAGCGCACAAGTAACATTTTAAAGCCACAATTGCAGAGTTGTCACGTACGCGGCACAAGGAAATCAAGTCAAGAGAGTCTCAGTGCAGCTTATTAAACTTGCACAATGGCAAAGTGGCAGAGCGCAGCAACGGCGAAGGCAGCTGGCAACAAGGCATGCCAATGTGGCCAGCATACATACGTACATATGTCAGCCAAGATAGACAAGGACATACGTACGTATGTGTGTGTGTGAGTGTGTACGAGAGAAAGACGTGCGAAAAATACTACAAGTGACTTAAAATTACTACACTCTACGAAAGTTGTACTATGTTGTAGCAAATAGTATTTTTGTCGTTGTTGTTTTTTGGGTTTTGCTTTCGTACTGCATTTCTGCAACCGCAGTCAACGTCAACAGCTTCTTACGTTGCTCTCTTCCTTCCGTTTATTTGTGTGTGTATGCGTCATGTGAACGTGCGTTTATGCTTAAGCTTACGTACGCACTACTACTATGGGACGTCCACAAAATACGTGAGGTTCTTTTCTTGAAACTTATACCCCACCCCCCTCCCGGGGATTTGGACATACCATCTGCTTCTGAGAAAAGATTTTGCTAAAAATGTTGGAATAATTAGCAAATTATTGGACTAAAAAGTTACGTTGACTCCCTTTTCCCTATTGGTGAGTTTTAGTGGGATTTTGTTGGACCCCCAGCAAAATTAACTCAGACGCAATTTATGGAGGTCCGCCAACTCTCTCGTGTTCAGTTGTCTCAACTAACATGAGTTGATTGGCAATGAAGCAGTGAATGAAATGCAGTGAACAAAAGAGCGTGATGGATCAAGTGGGTGGCTGTCGGGTTGACTCGTTGGCTGGTTGCCAGCCTACTTGCGTTGATGCTGCCGGAACAAAACACCGGCATGTATAGTAAAGAAGAAGCATTTACTAGTACGCATACATGTGTACATTTACGTTTGGTTAACACACAACTAACATCAATTCTAACAATAATATAGTCGCTCAATAAAACGTTAAAGAAGAGCCTCTTTAACTGGCAATGCCGGATTTTCTTGTGTTATTTGCTGCTTTTGTTGTTTTTGTTTGCTTTTGCATTTTTTGCAATGCGTACTGCACGAAAGAAAAATAGTGAAAATGTTAGTCGTCATTTTGACTTTGTGTTGCTATACAAACAGCATGCATCGTTGCGTATGTATGTATCTGTGTGTGGGTGTGCAAATGTACAAAACTGACTGCAAAAGTGAAGCGTGTGAGTTGTCAACACTTAAAGGCTAAGCAGGCAATGCGTTGATGCTGCTTAAGTCAGCACGGGGAGTAGGCGGCGGCAAATGGGGGGCGCAGCACTTAAACTGACATTGCGTGTGTTATGGGGATTAAGTGTGTTATTTGTCTGCATGTATGTATGTGTTTGTATTGGTGTATGCATGCGTGTCTAAAACTGCTTCTGGTAGATTTAACAGAAATAAAACTTTTCCCTTTTTTCTTTGACACCATCGCAGTACCTTTTCAGTAAACATGAGAACTTAATAACAACAAAAAAGAAAGGGGTTAGTCAGTCTCAAAGCTAAGTGGGAAGAAAAGTGAAAAGTAGAGATTTGCTATAAGCAAATTGTTTCCGTATCAATGTTTCTCACAATTTCCACACACTATTGCAAAAATAGCAAGCAAGCCGTACACATACTCACATAAGTATATATCTACAAATAAATGTTCATGTTTTGACTTTACAGTGTTTACTTAGGGTTGTCAACTGATTATCATCAACATCATTGTCAAGTACATAACATAAATGTTATTAGATGATATAATTTCATGAATTTCAGTATCGCTTGTCAAGTCAATCTGTGCTTGGCTTAAGTGGCGTAAATATCAATGACAAAAGCAGTAATGATTATTTGAAACGCCCACAATGAGCGATTTATTCATACAAAAACTACTAACTTGTTTCTGTATCAAAGTTGCAAATGCAATCAGAATAATCGAAGTGGTTGTGCAGAACTTAATTGGCAGCGACATTGCGTTATTCCACTATATAAGCATAGTATAATCGATGCAATATGTTAGTTTGTCTCACAGGGCAGAATGTCATAATTTAGTAAATTTCCCCATATATTTGACTTTGTTATTTAGTCTGCATTTAAATGAAGGGCATCGTAAAACTGCAAGTGTCTATTGGTGGTCTGTCATGGACGGTAATTAAAATTATCACATCACCTTTAAATGCAGACTGATAATCAATTAAGGTTATGTGCTAAAAAATACCTGAAACTTCATGTGACTTGCGCATGTACTCTGGTTGTATTTTTTTGTTGTTGTCTTTGGCATGCACTTTAATTTATACAAAACCTATCGATGCAAAAATAAAATAACAAAGTTGTTGAAGGTGCGAATATTCGCAATGCTTGGCAAATCAAAGCAATATAAACAACATTCCACAAACTGTCACATCGATCATGATGACAATGATGACGATAGTAATGATGATGATGATGACGACAAGCGTACAAAATATGAAACAAAGCAGGCAAAACAACAATAATGCATTGCACTTTAAAACAAATACACACAGATGGGTTGAGCTTCATGTCATTCAAGGCATTACCATTAGATGAAGGCGGTGACGAGGTGAATCTAAAGCCTCAAAGGCTTGTGATGTGTGTCAATAATCACACTTTCATTTTGCATGCAAATCATGTACAACGACAACGTCGGTGACGACAGCAACAACAACAACGACGTGTGCAATGATGATATTACATTTTAGGTTGTGGCCGTTGTTGGCAAGCGATAAATTCCAGGCATGCCAACAGTGTACGTCGACGTATTTGTGGAACTGTCATAATTTCGCGCTTTTCGCATTGCAAGATTTTATTTGAATGTGTGTGTGTGCGAGCGTGCGAAAGAGGGACAGAAAAAAAACAATGTATGTATTACGATAACCGTAAAGCTTATTACGCTTAATGGCGCTGACTTTGCCTAATTAAAAAATCGACGCTCTTCGTTAACATAACACAATTTTTAGTTGCGGCACTCATTTTCTTCTTTTCCTCTCTGTGCTGTTTCTGCTTCTTCTTTTTTATATAATTAAAGGCACTTGTGCAACTGACTTTTACGCCGCAAAAAGTGTTGTTGTGTACGTGTGCGTATGGAGACTTTTTTAAAGTTTACATCAACAACAATTTACTAAGTCAAAAAATCTCAAATTTTCATTTATAAGCATTTCTTCTGCTGTTATGGTTTGGGTTTCAGTTCTTTACAAGCTTAAAAGCATAAAGAATGTGACAGTATTGAAGGTTAGAGTAAAGTCCAGTTGCGCAGGGTTGCTATGAAGCTAAATTGTTGCTTGACAGAAGGGGGGAGTGGAGCCAAAGGGCAAAGTATGGCTCATACAAAAGTCCACAGTGACAGAGTGCAAATAGGTATAGCAGTTAGTAATGACGTTTATAATCGTGGCATTAATGATGGTAAAAAGATAAATAATAATGATGCTAATGACGATCATCAGAGACATGACTAAGCAAACCAAATCGTATAGAAAGTAACTGAACATGAATAAAACAAAGTTGTGTGTCATATGACAAAATCATTTAATTCACTGTCTAAAGTCTTTCTCGATACCTATCGCACTGTAATATTGTGATTGTCTGTGTTAGACCTTATTTTACATAGAGCCATTCATTATATTCAGTAGTACAAATACAACAACTCTTGGCAAAAAATTTATAAAAAAAAAAAATGTATTAAAAGTCAAAAATCGTTCCAATGAGTATAGTAATTAAATGTAATAAATCAATTTTCCTGCCGCGAGATTTAATCAGCGCACAGCTTGCGGCTTCTTGTTGCTGCAACATGTCATAGTTAAAAGATAAAATTGATGTGTGTGCCAACTTTCGCCGCAAGCGTGTTTGCTTATTGAGTGCTTGAGCACCTCAAGTTTTTGTGGCCAGTTAATGACAAAAAGTGTTGATGTTTTCATTTCTTTTCAAATATTTTTATAAAAATCATATTAAATGCTTAAGGGGTTACGCCATCCCGAGATTTTCCAAAAATCCAATTTTTTTGTTTTGGCCAAATAAATTGTTTAAGCTTTTAAGAACATTTTAAGCCCATACCATTTTAAAATTCGAATTTTTTCGGAAGTTATAGCAATTTTAAGCCCGACACACAGTAGTGGTCATACGGCGTATTGATTCTTCTTGTGAGTTTTTCTCGAAACTACTTTTCTTAAACTGGTGTACATATGTAATATCTCAAAAACTACTTGACCGATCTTGCTGATATTCTTAAGAATAATATCTAAGGCGAATTTCGATTCGGGACTTTGTTCCAAAGTTATAACCTTTTTTAACTTATGGCATCGCCCTAGGTATTTAATTTTTAAATTAAATAAAATTTATTCCATGTTTTTAAGATAATTCTAGATTGAGATATCGAGTACAGCTCCCATACAATTTTTTTTTTGTAATACCTTATTTGGTTCCTGAGATATAAAAATTATTGATTTTGATAAGTGAGCGGTGCCTATTTTTTTATGAAACTAGTTTTTCTGGCTCCCTAAAAACATAAGTATGAAATTTCAATTCAATTGACGACTTTAATTTGCTTCTCTTACTCTTCTTCATTTTTTATGGCAGGTACAAGTTCCAGTGGTCCAATAAAATGTAAAATAAATGTGAAAAAAGAACCCAACCAAAATATGCCACTTAATTACATTATAATGTGCATTGTAATAATTATTGTAATAGTAAAAATAATGCGCTATGATTTTATTGTGCAAATCATTGCTTATTTATGAACAATAATTTGAATGAAGTGAGAAAAAAATTATTTTTTTATTGCAAAACTCATGCCTGTATATAAATTTCTTCACACTTCAATAGCTTTACACTGAAAATGTGCTTAATGGAAAAAAAAGAAAAAAATGCATAAAAAAAGTGCAACTCATTTTCAATCAACTCAAATTACAAGTTTCAATCTCTGAGTTCGACTTTGCTGCATGTTATTTGGTTACCAAATATTTGCGTATGGTACTTTATTCACTTTGTTTGCATATCGTTTTTCAATACACACACACACACATACTTAGAGAGATAGAGATACTTCCATATCATTTGTTGCGGTTAATGACATGATTGCAACCTCAAAGTCGAATAAAGTTGTTGATTACGTACGACGACTGAGTGACTTGGATGCTCGCTTTAATGACTGACGGTCTAAATGATGAAGCAACTGAGTGAGCGCATGAATGATTGACAAAATAACTAGTTTGTTTTGTTTTTGTTTCGAAGAAGAAGAAATTGAAATGTGTTTTTTGCAAACTTGAATGCAGTCAGACATCAGTCCATCTTTCATTTATTGACAAAGTATTTACAAAGTTTGCCAGCGCCCTAAAGCTTAGTTGAGTGCGAAGAAAGAGGAGGAAGAGATGTGAAAAACTTTACTTGAGCAAAAATTAGTTGACAGGTCATGCAACAAAACAGAGTAGAAAACACAAACAATGTCAAAGTGAGAGACAAAAAAAAGGTAGGTCCATAGAAAAAGCAACTTTGCAGATATTGATAAACTTTTGGCCAGGTCAATTATACTCTTCTTTGTTTTCTTTTAAACTGAAGGACAACGATGAATTGTGGCTTATAAAAGTTTGAAGCCTAAACGACTGTTAAACAAACAAAAAAAAGAACAGTAAGGACCCTATCTTCATGTTATGATTGAATCTTATAAGATTCTCTCTCAATGTCATACTATACGTACTATATGCTATAAATTCCAACTTATTCTTGTAGGTTATATGGCTCCAGAGAAATATCCGTTTAACATTTTAAGATATGTGAGCATGCCCACGCCCATTTTTTATATCCTGTACCTTATGGATGTGATAATATAATATTAAGTTTTGTGCACGATTTTTTTATCTGAGGTAGCTTCATGTTTTTGTCGCTCATCTACAATAATAAAAAGTTTGATTTGTTTAAATAATAGGAAATTCTATCTGTTATAGTTTTCGAGATCGAAGTCTCTATACAAATAGACGGACATGTCTAGTTCTAGTATAGTATAGTGAAAGCTCCCATAACCGGACAGCCAGCGTGGAGGTGTTCTTGTTTTGTTGTATATACTTTGTACGGTCTGCCATGCCTTCTTTTGGGTGTAACTCACATTTTTGATGCGCGCAAAACTAATATACCCTTGAACTATATGGTACAGGGTATAAAGAGTACAAAACGACAAAGAATCTGCAACAACAAAACCAAAAGGAAACAAAATCCACGCACTGCATCTTTTGCTCTAAAAATATAAGATTAAAGTATAAGGAGAAAAAGAGAGAACCACAAAATAAATTGAAGGAACTTTTGACAGCTCGTGGGCAAAAAGAAACGATTGAGAAGACGGTGACGGCGAAGAAGTTCCTCTCTTTCAGTGTTGGTAAAGGCTTTGCTTTGAGCACTCCAATCCCACAATGTCACACAATAGCAGGCAAGCAAAAATCCGTTTTATACAAATAAAAAAAAGGGGGAAAGAAAAAATGTTTTTGCTAAAAAGATTTTAGGTTGAACAGAGCTGAGCAGGTGCAGTGCGGACAAGCTGCAAGTTGCACCTGCACGTAAAATGTTGCACGAACTGAAAAAAATAATGCACAAAAAAAAAAAAAGTGTTAAAACTTTAAACTTAAATGTGAAGACACAAAGACCAAAAAACATTGACCTTAGCAACAGAAACACAAAAAATCATTAACAACATAAAAAAACGCATGTAAAATATGAAGAAAAAAAATGCCCACGGCGTCCATGAATTGTATTCCCGCAGAGGCGAAAACATTTCAAAAATCAACAATAAAAAATAGCAAGAAGTAATCTTCAGTCTTGCCGAAAATTAGACACTCTTCATGATCTTTTTCTATTACCACGCCCAAATTTTCAGTGGAAGAAAGTTAATTTTCATTTTTATCTAGTCTACTATACCAATTTTAATACTTGTAGTTTATTGGGTTCATTCAAAGAGTAAGGTAGAGGAAGAAATGTTTCACAATCACAGTCAAACTAAGGCGCAAACAAACCCCATGTGTGGAAATGCCAGATCTGATTTCTCATATTGTTTTTAATGCATATAACAACAATAATGTAGAAACACAAGCAATGAACAAAAAAGTTTTGAGTGTCAAAGTACAGGACCAGACAAGACAAGTATAGGACACAAACAGGCCTGTTCAGACCCCACAATTAAACCAAGGGTAACTCTATTCAACACAACTCGGCGTTTATTGCACTTTAAAAACAGAAAAAGGAGTGGGAGTTAGTTGCAGTAAAAACACTGAGCTGTAGACAACAAAGAGCGTGCGCATAGTTCGCAACGCGGCAAGTGTGGCGCAACAACAAAGCACATTGTGATGCACGTGAAGCAGAAGCGAAGAGCAAAGGTTTACATTTAATGAAAATAGTGGGCGTGTGTGTACAAGTACAGACATACATATATGTATGAGCGGCAGGACAGCGTTGTTTCTGAATATTTGACTGTGGCAACACGTTAGAGCGACAATCAAGTGGATGAAGGGCATTGGAGTTTTGTTGGCAGACAAGCGACGTCAGACCTTTTGTGTCGATTGCAGTACAATGCAGGGATATTGTTGAGTTGCCGATAAGGACGCACCGTAGAGCAAACAGGATGGCCTGTGCAGCGACGAGCGCCAAAGTTTGCCAACGATAGTAATGATATTGCTGACAAAAGAGAGAAAAAAAGAAATGATGCGAAAACACAAAACTCAGCATACGAAAAACGGTTTTCCCTTGTTGATTCCCGTAGTTTTTTATTGCAATTTTTTTATGTTTGCTGTCTTTTTTTCCTTTTTCCACTGCGTCAGCAAACTGGTATCAAAACTGCACAAGCAACAGGGCGCCTGAAGTGGATTGTTTGCACCAAAAAAAAAAAGCCTGCAACACTTGTTTTGCTATGGAAATTTTATTTAAAAATCAAGTTTAAATAAAGGCGAAGTTGCAATAAAAATTGCTTATTCTTCACATTGTCTTTGAAGAGTCACTCGTCAAATGCATTAAATGCAGCAAAAACAACAACAACAATCACAACAGCATTATTCAAGACAACTGTGCAAGCGACAACACTAAAGAGTGAGCAGAAGAGTACTTAATGTGTTTGTTGTTGTTGCTGTAGACTAGTGCAAGGTGCCATTGAACTTTAGGCGCTATCATTGCACTTTTCACTCTTTCGCGCGCTGCCTAACGTTTTCAGCACAAGCGACGGTAAATGTTTCAACACAACTCTGCCACAAGCTTTGTTTACTCAACTCAATTTGAGTTTCCGACTAAACCGACGTCCAAAATACACACACAAGTGCGAATGAACGAGCGAACGAACGAACGAATGAATGAATGAAACTTTCCATGCAAAGCCACAGAACGGTCAGTAGATGGAGTTGTGTTATGCCGGCGGGCAGGGCTGGGCAGGACTAGGCCATTGACTAGGCACTTTCATGCTAAATATATGGCATAGGCAAACTCAGCTTGGTTGTTGAATTGTTGTAGGCGGAAGCAGCAGCAGGGCAGCAACAGCAATGACAAGCAGCTTAATCAATATTTGCAATAGGCTAAACCAAGTGGCAAGCATGATCATGCAGCATTGCCTAAAGTGGGCATTCGTGCGTTTGCATAGTAGCTGCCAACACTACCTTCATTAAGCCCACTTAAAGAGTGAAAGAGAGAGGGAGAGACAGTTAGCATAAAGCAAATAAAAAGCTTAAGCTGTCAACTCGAAAATGCGCAAGTTAAGATATATGAAAAGAAAATATACCTTAAATAAGCATCAGCGCCTTTATTGTCAATGAGCATTTCATTCATCTTCGAAAAGCTTTCATTTTAGCTTTCAGCTTATGACACAAGCACCTAAAATTACTTTAATCCAACTAAAAGCCTTGAAAGCATTAAATGACAAAAACACTGGCGAAAATGCGTGGAAGGCCTAAGAAGAAACAAAAGCAGAAATTGCTGATATTTACTTATTTGTTGAGCACGGGAGTGCTGTGTGTGTTTAATGTTGATGTTCTTTCTTATTAAAAGGATTCGAATTTGTGTAAATACATAAAAACAAGAATAAAAAAATGAATGCGAAAAAGAAACCTTGCAATTATAAAAAAAAATAGAAGACGAAGTTGCAAAAAAACAAAAAAATTACTTGTGGTTGTTGTTGGCATTGAAAGAGAACGACCAAAAAAGCATTAAAGAAAGGCAGGATAACGAACGAAAGGCAAACCCGAAAGCGTGGGCGTCCATATTTGATTATGTGTGTGTGTATGTGAGTGTGTGTGTGTGTGGTGGGTTACCGTCTGTTGGAGTAACAAACAAGCAGTAAATTAATGAAATGAAACATTAATGCCAGTAATATGTATATGAAGCAGCAGCAGCAAGAAGAAGAAGAAGACGATGAAGCACTGCCGAAGCAATAACAACAACAAACGCACAAACCATAAAACATTACATGGGCGTCCGTTGAGAACAAAGACGGGGACACGCGGTGTGAATGGCTTGTGCACAATAAACATCTTTTACATCATGAGAATAAAGAGAGCGAGTCAATGAGTGAGAGGGCTTGAATCTTCTTCGCCATCGTCTCTGTCAATTCTTAAAGGTTTGTGTAGAATAAAAAAAAAAACTAAAATAAACCATTTTAACCAGCAAAGGGCGGCTTAGTCGAGTATACTCGACAACATAATACCTTGTACACACAGTAGGCGGTGCCACGCCCAATATCTAAAAAAAAATGTATATTTGGCATTGCCCATTTGTATTATATTGGTAAAAATTTTAAGAAAATCGGTCAAAAAATGACTAATTTATCGAAAATTTCAGTTTTATGGTCTTTGAGGAGCAACCATAAGGGTGAGGGCTATAGCTCAAACACCAGAAGCGACAGAAACACGAACTAAACTTTACTGCATACCACAAAATACCCCTCCACCACGCTGACGCCTCTCAGAGAGAATCAAACTGAAATCTGCGATAAATTCCTCACTTTTTTACTATAAATGTACACATGTATGTATATATGGTATATACTTTATATGGTCGGAGATATCCCCTTTTGGGTGTCACAAACTTCACGACAAAGTTAAAGTATTACTCACGGCGTAAAGAGTATAAAAATCCAAACCATAAAAGAGAGAGAGACGCAACCTGTCTTTCCTTGCCATGCTTTTTGGTTCAATGAGTAGGTGGTGGCAACGAGCGAGTGAGAGGCGTATAAAAGAGACGGCGTGCGAAATGACTACCGCAAAGTATAGTGAGGTGGGTTAACACAAAGTACAACACACCAACTAAGAAGGTGTGTATGGTCATGCATGGCGCATACCAACAGCACAATCACACTTAAAACGAATGTTACACCATAGACAGCAGCAACAATAACAACAACAAAACGAAGAAGAGAAACACGAGCAGAGCAAGTGCCGTTTTGGCATTGTTCAGAGGTGTTAAAGTGACGAACGCTGTCAATAGGTAAGGCATTCAAAACGTCACACCGACAGATAGACAGACGAAATGCGGCAATACCATTGCTCAGCCACAACAATTAGCCATGTGGCAACCCCAATTTCATGCTGGGTGTGGCACACGGAATATGTTTGTGTGTGTAAATGCTTGTGTATGCAATCATCACGGGGCACAATCGCAATTATGACGGCAATTTGACACGTTGTGCGTTGCCAACATACATATGAAACAAACAAACATACAACGAATGAACTAACCTCGCAACAATAATAATCAAACCAACAAAAGCAATGAAACATGGCAGAAAACCAATAAAAATTAAACATTTTTGATTTGCCAATAATTTGATTTCCGCACAATTCGCACACCGTCTATGCTTGTCTTTACAGCGCTTGTAAAAGCACCAACCTACACGCACATTCACCAACAAGGCTCAGGTAAGCTTATTGCCAATAAATTCAAAGTTAAATGCTAATGAGTTGGCTTTAATGGCTGTCCTTTCGACGACTTTCTTGCCGGCTGACTGACTGACTGTCTGACTGGAGGGGCTTGATTTAACGAAAATTTATGTGGCAACGCCAATAATGACTTTGCAACGCAACTTTCGGCATTGATTTGGCCATTTCCTTTTCAGGCGCCTTTTTATGAAACTCCTCAAATATTTCATGCAAATTTAATCAAGCTGACGACTCTGTCGACCTGTGTGTTTGCACCAACATGTTGCTAGGTCGTTGCCAACAAAAGGTCAAATGCCGTACATTCGGTTTTTGTGTCCTTTTGTGGTGTTGCTTCCTGTCGCTATTGTTGTGTCTGCGTGTCTTTCGTTGTCATAAACAAATGCCGTAAAACTTTTGAATTATGTATAATCTAGCAGGCCAATAATTTTTGCACGTGTGCCAAAATATTTCCAAAGAAAGGGAATCTCCGAGTCTCAAGTGGCTCTTGTCTTTATAAATTAAATGAATGTCTGTTTTTTTATTCTCTGTTGGCAACGCCTTTTGAGCAATCCTATTGCCATTGAAGCGTTACTTAAACGTTTCCAGGTGAATGGCATGCCATCACATGCTTCTGCTTCCCAACGCCATTTTGCTGAATAATGTTCTTATGGTAAAAAAAAATTATAACTGCTTGGAAAGCTCTTTTGGCTTTTAGAATGACTTGATGCAAAATTAACATTTACAGCGTTTTTATAACTGTACTTTAAACTCTCACATAAAATGAGCGCCTATGAGCACGCATAAACTGCATTAACATGTGAATGGCGAAGTTGGCTGTCATCCAGCGAAGAAAAGCAGTTACGCATTTGTTTGTGGCAAAATATGAACGTTCAACAATAGTGATTATGCAAAAAATCAACACGTATTAAATACATTTAGATTTTTGCTTCATTTTCTTTATTTCATTTTATAGCTAACAATTTGTAAGATAATTGACTCGAGTCGAGTGTGTGTGCGTGTATTAATGGGAAAATTTGTTGCCAAGTCTGCAAATGTGGCGCCAAATGGTGAGTGGAGGAGGGGCAGACACGGGCATGAGGTGCGGCACAGTGGGTGAGTGAGTGTCAGGCACGTCAAAACACCAATTGATGTAATGTTATTGCATTAAATTATAAAAAAAGAAAGAAAACATAATATATTGAGTATTGGATTGAGGAAAACCCCAATTGTTGTCGTCATTTGATTGCAAGCCAATAATATGTAAAAATAACCACAAACCAGCAAAAATTTCGAAGGAAAGTTCAATGCTAAACCAATCAGAAACACAATTGTGCGTTAAATTACTTGTTGCTTGTTCCTCTGTATGTGTACTAACGGTTATTTCATGCATCATTGACGTAATACAGTTGTCTCTGCCTGCTCAGCGCACGTGCGTTGCATAAAAAGCTGATTTGTAATTTTGTTTTTCACCCTTTTTTGAATAAACACTATTTTTATTAAAAATGCGACAATTTTGAGTTTTTTTTTGGCTTTGACAAAAGATTTGCTTCAAAAATACATTAGTGAGGACGGTATAGTAGGCGCTGCCACGCTCGAAATACAAAAATAAATTTCTGAGTTTGTGCACGAAGTTTTAGGTTCGAACCTCTTATGTATAAGACGTAGCAGTTTAAAAAAAAATAATGTTGGAGAGCAAATCAAAATGAATGAATGAATGAAAAAAAAAAAAATGGACGGACATGGCTCAATCGATTTCTCCTGTCGTCCTGATCAAGAATACATATATTTTATGGGGTCTGACTTCCCTACTTCTACGCGTTTATTGTGGCAAGCAATTATCATTATAATTTGGGAACGCTTATTACTACCTTCTTTTCCTTCTAACTGATCCAACTACAAATAAATACACTAAAATTGTAGAAAATCTGGCTTTTTTTTGCATTCATGCAAGTAAAATTTACCTTGGCTTAAAGTCTTTTTCTTCAAATTGTGTTAAGTGACCTTTTAAAGAAATGCAAATAACATGAGAAGAAAAAAAGAGTAAAATTTGCATTGTTTAATTGAAAATCAATAAGAATTTGCGAGAAAAAATGACAAAAACAACAATAAACACAGTCACTTCACGTGTGTTTGTTGCAATGTTCAACAGTGTCAAAGTTGAAAGTTATTTAATGGCCGGAAGTAACTTAAAAGTAAGGACGATGAACGGCAACGAACGAAATGAACATTGCATGCGCTCAAATGCAGAGGGCGCCATCGTACGCACGTGAGTGTGTGTGTATGTGAGTGCATATTTTATAGAACGAGTAAAATAACAAGTGCACGGAGTGTGACGTCATGAATGTTAATTAAAATTAAACCATGTGTTTGCAGAACAACTACAACTACAACAACGAACTACACCAACATCAATGAACAATAATGTACAACAAGGATAACATTTTCCGAGTTGTAAGTGAAAAATCAACATTTACTTCATCGTAGAGGGTCAAAGACACACACATACACACACACACACAAACACACACTCACATGTACTCAGGACGTTTTATCGCATAAAGTAATTAGTAACTTTTAAGGCTACTTTCATGTCATGTCCCTGTCTTCCGTCTGTCTGTTTCTGAGTTTCCTTTTCGGGGCGTGTCTAATGGCGCCAGGCACGTTTTCACTTGGCAGTACATGACATGGCACAGCACAGCGACATGTTGCTTCTGGCACTTTATTAACAATTTTTAGTTGACTGACCAAGCGTCGCCATTTTGTTTTACAAGCTCATTGCCATAAGTGTTGTCATGTTGCAATTGTTTTGGCGCATTTTTTTGCCTTCAGGTAAAAAATAATATGTTTCAATAGTAGAAACCGATAGGCCTTTTTTGCTAACGTCATAGATACGATGCGACGCACGCCACTTCAATTATCATTAAACAACTTTTATCAAAACACATAAAGCGTCACCCAAAGCGATAAACATAATTATCTTCACAGCAAATTTCCATGAGGAATCAAATTCAATAATCATTTCGCATTTTCAATTCGCCCGAGACGCAAAATGGAAATAAATTTCAATCGTCTTCAATCGATTGCCTCGCCTCCTCGACAGGCCTGTCTGTCTTGCTTGATGACGCCACAACAACATTGAGTGTTTTTCCTAAATATGCCGCGCCTGCGCTCAGACACATAGCAATTTATATACGTACGTATCCACATGTAGAGTAGTGGAGGTGAGGAATGTGCGCGAAGTGAATTGAAGGCGTGAAAGAATATGTCGTGCGGCGCGGCATGTTGAAATTTTTGACGCCATATTGGCAATTATAATGCATGCATGTGCGATGAGAGTTAGGCGTTGCACACGTGCATCCACTGCGGTCCCTTCCTCACACACACAGACAGATACACATGCAGTTACCGACTGATTGCCGCCTGGAAACTCTAACTGTCGCTTGCGGGCAACGGCGTCAGTCTTCCGCTTTTAAAACTTAGAAAACCAAAAGCAAATCTGAAAGAAAGCTATCTTCGGCCTTGTCAAAGATTAAATACTCTTCACGGCGCTTTTTTATGTTAATAGCCTAATACCAATTTTTATTTTCATAGCTCATTGGGTAAATTCTTCTATGGATCTCTGCCATATAAGAATTTAAAAATTGTGAAGACTCCTCTATGTGATGAACCCTTTGTGGAGGTTGAATCTTGATGATACTTGTAAATAAAGAGTCGTGGTATGAAAGAAAACTACGATTATTTTTCTTCTTCTTTTCTTGGAGGATTTCATTTCCAGTGGTCCGAAAATGCCTATTCTTATCAAGAACAAAAGTTTCTCTGCAAAATTTCAGGTCGATAGCTTCAAAATGTTGGAAGAAAATTATATAAGTATATACAGACACACGGAAATATCCGAATCGATTTCCCTTGTCTTCCTGATCAAGAATATATGTACATATGTATATACTTTATATGACTGGAAAGTCTTTTTCGCGGTGTTTCAAACTTCTGGACAAAGTTATAAAGAATAATAAAAATAAAAAAATGTATGATATTTGCAGGAGTCGCCTTCTTTGGGCGTCGACAACGCCGTCAACGTTTGCATTGACGTTATTGGACGTGGCGTCGTCAATTGATTGATAGCTTTGAATGCCTTTTCTTTTTGTCTTTATTGTTTCTTTTGTGTTATTAATGTTTTCGTTTGTCATCGTCTGTCAAGTTCGCAAAGAAATCGTTTAAAAACAAAAAAAAAGTTTATTATTGAAATAAAGGGCGCTTATCTCTTTCAAAATGCAAAACGCCCGACCTTTGGCTGTGCGTTTGCATTCAAAGAACTGCATACATATTTATGTGTTTACAATAATTTATATCGACGCCACACATGCGTTTACTTGCATTCCCCATACACAGAGAGTTAGAGGTATATAAGGAGTATAATTTATATAAAATCAAATTGAGGTTTGCGAACTTAAAAGGTTTTCCATGTTCAAAGTTTTCGAAGAAACGCGTTCTTCAAATATCTTTTCATCAATTTCAGCTTCAGTTAACAAGTTTTCTTTTTTTTAATGACGGCGCGAAAACTTTTCTCTGTTTTTCTTTTTCCATTTTTTGGTTTATACAAATATTATTTTTTTGTTTGTTTTTTTGGCAACTTGCTTAATGATCTACTATTAAAAATGTGTTTTGCCTCATTAACGTTATGTTACATGGAAAATGGCAAATGGCAACTTCAGTCAAAGGTTTCGGGCGTTGGTTCAATTGTTCGAAAGCCACCGTCAAGGAAATTTTCAACTTTCTCAAATTTAATTGGCACTGACGACTTGTGTGTCGACTTGAACGCCCCTCGTTGGCCCTCATACTCGTCATTGACATAATCAATAAATTTTTGTGTCTCATTAAAAATTCAGTCGGATTGAATCCTTGTTTCTGCCTTAGCGTTTGTAGTGTATGTGTATAGAAGCTTTACTTAGAAACGCGTTGAATTTCATGCTAAATACCGCAAAAGAGCAATTCATTTGAATATGGAAAAACAAAACACAACAACAAGAACAATTGTTTCAAGAAAGCATTTTAATTTTAGCATAAAGAAGGAGTGAGGTGCGGTTGTGTGTGTGTGATAGTGTTAATTTGGTCTACTTCGTTGTCATTTTGTGGTTGTGCCTAAAAAATAAGGTTACGATGTCGACTCAAAGGAAATTGTTTGACTAAGCCTCTGGTTATGAATGTTACTCCATCCGTCTATGGGTTGTTTTTAGCTTCACTGGTTGCGTTCAGTTTCAGACAAACGAAACCATTGCTTATGGGAACTGAAGCAAAAGCCAAGCAAATTAGTGTAGAATTTTCTGTCGTCGTCGTTTTGTTGTTGTATGTTTTGTTCTTGTGTTTAAGAGTTTACAACTACCAAATAAAGTCTTCAAACTATTACTTTTTTTTTCTTATATATTTTTATACCCTGCACATGCAGTGTGTCAAAGTATATTAAGCTTGCTTGAGAGCTTGCTAGCCATGCCCACATATTGCCAAAATAGGAAAACGTTAAATCTTTGGAACCAATTGGTCTTGAAGAGTAAAAATTGGTATGTATGACATTAAATGGAAATCAGATCGGTTTCGATTGGAAAGTGGGCGGGGCAACGCCATTTTACAGCCGTTACTAATTGAAGGTACAGGGTATGTCGAAGTCGAGTACTGTCGACTCCAATCCTTACTGGTTATTTTTTGTTAATTTGAGGCGAGGCGCCACAGGGTTGTTGAGTATACTCATACATACCGTCCTTACTGTTTTATTTTTTGTTTTATAGAATTATGTTATTATGCATGCAGTAGATGATTTTGAAATAAATTGGGCTAAGAAAAGTTTTCGTTTTGGATTTTCTTATTAAATGTAAGTTTTAAATTTAATAAAATTTTATTTATTCTTTCTTCGTCTTGCCAAATGTGTTTGGAACTAAATTTCAAAATTGGCAACGCTGTATGTATGTGTGCATGTTGTGTTTTACTATATATACAGTAGTACTTCGGTTAATTAGAAAAGAAATATTGTTAAATTTGTGAATTTGACTTTATACAGGAAGTTTGAGATTATTAAGTGCAAAAGACAATCGAAGTTCAAGTAAGTCACGATGTTTTTACAGTGAATGTTTTTTTGTTCAAAAAATTATAAAAAATAATTTTAGTTTAAAATGTTAAAAATGGATTAAAAATGCAGCGTTTTAAAATATTTTCAGTAATTTTTATCAAAACTTGAAATCAATTATGTAATGGCAGCTAACATTCGCATTCACACACATATTCACATACATAGGCACAAAAAGGCTCATGGAGTGCATTAGCATGGTTGCCATCTCTGAATTTAAATTGAAAGCCCGAAGCCAAACCGTTAACCAAAACCAATATTGCAGTCAGGTGGGTGGCAAACAATAAATGTTAAAGCGAGCGAGCTATTGTTGGAGTGTGCGAGAGAGAGAATGGAAGAGATAGTTTAGTTAGCCGCAAATGTGGCGAGTTGCTTGTTGAAGCATTTAGTGTGCCTAACACTCACAAGCTCACAAACAAGCAATCTAAATATGATTGTGTGTATAAGTGTACATTTTCGAGCACTTGACAAATTGACAAATTTGCATAATTGCGTTTGACTCTGGCATGTTGTACATGACGACAGATACAAGTGGATACACAGAAAGACGGACAGACAGACAGACAGATTGCTGCGTAGATTGTTTAACTAATAAACAGATATTTGTATGTCTGTATATTGGGACCAATACAAAATGCTAAACTTGAAAAGGGTGTGCCAATTAAATTCAAAAATCAAGTTGAAATGTATTTAATAGTTGGCGATATGCAACAAAGGAGTATGAATTGTTGTGATTTTTTAAAATAACCAAAATAAATGTAAATTTTCAATCTTCCTGTAATATTTTCTATATAAATGATACTTTATAAGGCGTCTTAACTTTAAATCAAACACTCATGTATGTTTCATCATTTACGCTTGTGTCTCATTTAAAAACCACAAAGCAGTCAAGTAACATGTTGTGCTTTACAACAGAGGCAGCAAAGCAAGGCAAAGTACAAAAATAGCCAAACGACGCTTCGGAGATTTCATTAGGTGACCAACTTGGGAATTGCTCATGTGAAAAGTCAGCACATTAACATGGCTTGAATTCGCTCAGCTCGTTTTGGCTTGTCATAGACATATTGCACATCGTAACAAGAGGAAGTTGAGCAGAGGCAGAGACATAGACGGCAACCGAGATCGATTTAACGCTTAATGGCCAAAGATGTTGTGCTATTTTTGCTTTTGTTGCTGCTGTTGTTGTAGTTATTGCATTTGCGTTGATGCTCGTTTGCGTTTTAATTACGTTATTTCAATGCTTACAACTTGGCAGCACTGGTAAAGTTAACAGTGCTGTTTTGTTGCAACAAAAGGCACAAAGAAAATGTACAAGAGCGGAAGAAAATTTAATTTTCGTAAAATCTGTTGAATGAAAACACAACTGCAATCGACATATTTAGAATAAAATCCCCAGAGTGCGACTCGTTTTTCTTCTGCTTTTTATACATTTTTCGCACACTGAGTGTTTTTCTGCTAATTGTCAAGTTTTAATGGAATGAAAAAAGAAAAAAAAACATGAAGCTGACTACCCTTTTAGGCGTTGCCAACTCTACATGTTGTAGTCATGTTCATTACTCACCTAAAGTCTAAGCTTAGATTTCTTTGATGCGTTGAAATGCGTTTCGGTGGATTCGTGCCATTCGCATTGGCCGCGTTACCGGCGCCTGCAGTGCCGCTGGCCCCGCCAACGCCACCGCCATTTGGTGGAACACTCAGATTGGGTCGTCCATGCACTGAGGGCATTGAGTGATTAATGAAACGTGAGAGCGTTAAACGTGGCTTCGTAAAGCGTGCATGCTTCGGCGTTGTTGCCGCCGAATTGATGACGGGCGTTGCCGACGCCGACGCTGACGTCGTCTGAGCGATATTTCGGCCATTTGCGGTGTTGGGCATTTTGATGGGCAATGTGATTGGCGTTGTTTTCAAGAATGCTGGCACATAATCCTCAATGCCATCGTTCAGCTCGGTCTGTTGGCAATTATTGACAATTGTTGTGGGTGAGTGTGCAGACGGCGATGGAGATGGTGGCAAAGTTGCCATGCCATTTGACATTGTTGTTATTGTCAATTGTTCACCGCTGGCGTCACCGCCATTGCTGCTGCAAAGCGATGAGAGCGTTGTGGTCGATGATTGTGTTGACCGTGGTCCGCAAGTGATGGCAACTGAAGAAGTTGAACAAGAAGAAGACGATGATGAAGATGAAATGTTTGACGGCGCATAATGCGTCGATGCTGATGTACTACTCAGACTTTTTGCTGGACTGGGTTGTCGTTGTTGTGTTGTTGCGGTATTTGTGGCCACTGTCGGACTGTGAACAACAGTGCTGTTACTATGCTCACTTGAACTTGTGCTCGTGCAAGCCGCTGTGCTATGCTCAGATATCTCATCGTCATCAACATCAAGCGTTGGACTCGACAAACCGCCATTTGCCGGTCCTTCACCGTCGACAATGTTGTCATTGCAAAAAATATCAACATTGCCATTTTCCAAGCACATTTGTTGTTGATGTTGTTGCTGTTCAGCAACATTGTTTGGCATTTTCAAACAACTGCCGTTCATATTAAAATCGGCGTTGATTGTTTCATCATCATCTTTTGTGGATGTTGTTGTTGCTGCTGTTGCATTCAATAGTCGCACCGTTGCCGGCGGCACAATGCAATGATCGACAACATCACTGCCGACAGATGTCGCTACTGTCGACGTATTTGGCGGTAGCGGTGGACGGAAATTGAGCAATTCACTTTCGAGCAAATCATCAGCGTCGACGACCACAGGTGAGAGCAGTTTATTTGCCGTCTCAATTTCGCGTATATGACGCAAATATTGATAGCCATTGTCCTGTGCATTCAATGCGCTGACGCCGCCTTTCTTTTTCGTTATGCTGACAACACTGTTCGTGCAGCCAGTGTTGGCCCCGCCATTTTGTTTAATATTATTACTGCTGACACTGCTGCTGCTATTATTATCGACAGTGGCAATACTGCCACTGCTGCCAATGTTGTTGCTATTATTGCTTTGATTTTTTTTGGTTTTGGTAAATGCAGAAATGACGGAATTCATTTTGATTGTTTTATTTGTTTGTCTGATTTTTCAGTTCGAAGTAAATTCTTTCAGTGCGTTTTTCCCCTTTTTGCTTTTCAGTTCAGTACTTGAGTGAAGTGATTGTGCGTGTTGTTTTTTTATTCAGACGAAGTGTTTCATTTTATTTCCTTGATATTTTCTTCTTATATCCCTTGGTGGTTTTTCTAGTCTTAAGCCATTTTCATTCGTTTTGTCATTAGATCGATTTAATCACAACCTTTGAAATTGCTTTCGGTTTTTGCATTTTGCTCAAATATGTTCATTTTGTTGTGTTTGTTTCATTGTTGTTGTTGATTCGTATTCTATCATTTGTTTGTTTATCTATTTTAGTCATTTGCTCAAAATGAGTATTTAACTTGTTGTGTTGCATGATGTCGCATCATGTTGTAAGTGTGATTTGTTGATGCTGCAAAGAGAGAGAGAGATGGTAGTGAAGATTCGATTAATAAGTGGATTATTTATTTATTTATCTTATTTACTTTGAGAAATAATATTCATATTAATTTAGCATACCCATACACACACAGGCAGAAGACCTTGTGACGCCAAAATGTATGCTATGCAAATTGTGTAATGTCAAGAACAAAACCCGCCATCACAAAACCAGAAAATGTTAGCCAAGATGACTTCATCAATTGTTTTTTTTTTCGCCTCTAATCATGCAATTAATAGAAATTCATATTTTTTCAATACACAAAACTTTTTCGCCGCCACAAAATTGTTGTTTCTTTTTGGCAAAGCACCAAAATCAATGCCATGAGACGTATGCGCAAAGTTTCGAACTCAAGTGGCCATGAATAACAGAACAAATTTGATTTTCGTATTCATATTCAGTCCTTGGAACTGACGTTCTTTTGTATATATGTAAGGAAAAACAAAAGAATGAAAATAATATTTCTTTCATGTGAAAAGACGCAAAAAAAATGTCATTCACATTAAGAAAAACACTCAATGCGCAATAAAATGAATAAAAAAATGAAATAGAAAAAAGAATGATAAAAAATTTCATCTCAACTTGACTCAATTTCAATCACACAGTTTTCCATGCCACTTGACAACAATGACACAGTTTGTATGCATGTGTGTGTTCATATACAGGTTAATGGCTTCGTTTGCGCTCAGTCGACAACAACAAAAACAACAAAACTGGGCCAAGACATAATGAAAGTGTTGAACCAAAAGTGTTGAAAAATGCTCAAATGCCTAAGTCAGAAAGGACAATGAACTGAAAAAAAACTGTATACATTTGCCACAAGTTTTCTTTTTTCACATTTTTTTTAGCTCAGCCTTGACCCATTAGTGTCAGCACTTCTTCTTCTTCCTTCTTGTCGTGTTCTCTCTTCGCTTGTGCTTTGAACATTTTGTTTTATTATTGATGTTGTTCTTGTATGCATTGCAATGTTGAAGAAGCAAAATAAATGCCATGTGAGAAAACTTACATCATATTTAAATTAATTTTGATTACGCATTTTTCCTACTGACAAAATTTAAATTCACAGTACATTTTATGATTTCATGCCAAATTTTTTGTTATTTTCATTATAATAATTTGTATTTTTACTTTTAATGTTTTTATTTCGTTGTTTTTGCAATATTTTATTTATTTATTTAAGTAGTTTATTTTTTTTTATCACACGAATTTTGTGTGGATCTGGTTTTTCGTTGCTTGATTGGAAGAATTAATGCGAAAAACATTTTTGTAATTTAAATAAAAAAAATATGTGTTGTTTTTATTCAAGTGCAAAGATAAATCACACAAAAACACTTGAATAATTGAGTATACTCGACAATATAATACCCTGTACACGCTCATGTTTTTGGTGGAATGTTATTTCCATGTATATAATAACTATCATCCTAAGAACATAAGTATAAAGTTTCAAGTCAAACTGTGGGAAGAGATGCTATGTTCATAGACAGGCAGACGGCCATGGCTATATCAAATCGCCGAGAATATATACATACATATATTTTGTATAGTCGGCCACGCCTCCTTTTGGGTGTTACAAACTTTATAATACTATTCCAGAAGACTATACAAATGTTGAACGCCTTGTTGTATTTATCACTTCTTTGGCATCGTCTCTACTCACTCCTTCACAATGCATCTTTTATCTCTCTCATCATCCGTTCAACTGGGCGTAGTTGTTATTAATTGTTTGAACACTTTTGTCTGGTTGTCTATGCATGTGCATATACGAGTATACAGTCATGTTCAAAATAATACGAACAACAGATATAAAAATTAAATTTACTCTACATCGTTGCTAAAATAATTTTTTTTTTTATAATAACTATATCAATTTATTTATTTAATTTTTGAATGTTCTCATTTTGTTTATATTGGCATTTTTTTGAGATATGTAAGTTGAAAATCGGCTGTAATTAAGATATGTTAGTATATGAAGTCGACCCTTTATTCCTTACATATTTTTTTCGATGACCCAGTTTTTTGCTTAATTCAAAATATGTGAAGATAAATACAACGTATTTCACGGCTGTTGTTCTTATTTTTTCGAACACATCTGTATGCGAGTGCGTGCATCACATCAATTCGCCTTCTGAGCTTCTCGGCACGAATAAAGATTTATGCATTTTTGATTAAACGGGTGCTTGGCAGGAAAACTCGACAGAACAGAAGTGTTGTCACTTTGTAAAACTGCGCGTAACGACAAAAATTTCCTTAAAAAACAAAACAGTGCGTAAACTTTATACACATTTTTGACTTTACTATTACAATACATTCATATGTACATATGTATATCTCATATGTACATATGTATATCTCATGCTTAAAGAATATCATTCCTTTCGTTTTATTTCCTTCAATTCAAAACTCTTTCGTTTATCAATGAAAAATGGGCTGCATATCAGAACCGATAACTTTTTATTATCGATGCACAATTACTCTCACTTGCTTTGTTCTCTCTCTCTGTCACTTACATATAAGAGAGTAATAAGAAAAAACGAGTATATGATTACATATTTTTTTTCTTGAGCAGCCCACTTGCCAAAGTTTATCTGTCTGTGTGTGTGTTTGGGTGTGATTATACATTTTGAATTGAGCGCACAGCATGTGCATGACCGTGTTTATATTTAACAACTATATCTATGTATGAATATGCATACATACATATGTACGTATGTATGTGTATGAATGTTGTTCTCGGTTTTTGCAATAATACTTGAATGCTACCTTGCCCTCATTTTCTGCACAGGCTCGGGCAACGAGCCTGCTGACGTTGACTGCGCCGCAGCATTTTGCCTGACTTTCGAAGAATTTTTGTAGCTTTTAATATTTGCAAACACACACACACTCACACACATGCATATTGCATTTGATGCACAAAACATTTATTATTTATGCGCGGCGTGACCCCAATTATGACTGCACTCATTCGCCGAACAACTCATTCGTCTCCGCATCCCGCCGCCTTCCAACGAGATCGCACTTGCTCGAGTAATCATTGCTTGAACACCTTGTGCGTTGTTATAAATACATTTTATTTTAGTTTGAATTTCTTAAGAAACTTTTATTTAATGGATTTAGAATCGTTTCACGTGAATGTAATTAAAAGTTTTTACAACAAAAATGTTTCTTGGAGAGTAAAAGTATGTAATGCATAGGAGGGGAATAAGATCCTTCGATATATTGGTCAGGATACAAGACGGGTTGATATAGCTAAATTCGTCCGTCCTTACCAATGGTTCTCTGAAACTATAAGACCTAGAGACTTAAAATTTGGGTGGCAAACTCGTGGAGTTCGGCAGCAGTTCAAGTTTGAATGGTTGTGTGCCACGCCTACTCTTTCCCGCCCAAGCTGTACCATTCACTTTTTTTAAAGAAGAGATAGAAACATGAATATCGGTTCGGAATCCTAGAAGATGCCACAGGTTCAGTAAATACACATACCTCTTTAAAAAATCATAACACAAGAGCCCGCCTCATTGATGCCATCAACAAAATCATTGAATTTTGGACAATATGAATATGACATAAATACAATTTTTTTTTAGATTTCGATGGTATTATATTGTTGAGTATATCGCCCTTACTAGTGTTTTGTTTTTGTTTGCACGTAAAAGGTGATTCACTGTTTGGTGTTTCATTTCCATCACTGAGGTTGGCGCACAATAATTTGTTTAAATAATTACTCATTTATTAAAGGGATTTGTCGCTGACATAACGGCATAATTACCTCCATTCAATGTCGTTTAATGCCCATTCAATGACAAACGCAAATGAAAACAAAAACAACAAGAAATTGGTCATGTCGTAAGACTTTTTAACAAACTGTTCCTCTCACCTTCTTCAAACAAGTGTCAAAAGCTATTGTGGTCATGCGTGTGAGCACGAGCGCAACAACAACAAGTGAACATGTCGATGAGAGCAATCTATATGTGAAAGAGAATTTGTTCTAAGTGCAAACTACTTAAAGCGATAATGACGTCGGCAGCAGCGCACGTCGACGCAAACAGTTGACAATTCAAAATTAGCAATGAGTAAGAGTATGAAAAAAACCCAAAATAGCCGACGGAGGGCATGACATAGAAGCAGCAAACAAAATAAAAAATTCATGCTTTCAAGAGAAAGAGAAGACAATTGACAACGACGACGTCATTGTTAATTCAATTAAGTAATTAAATCCAATAAATGGCGAAAGGCGCTCATTGTTGTTTATTGTTTATATTGTTGTCTCTTCGCATGCTTCTTTAACAGTTGTAATATTTATTATCGTGGTTAGAGTTTTCTTTTTATGTTTTCTTTGGTTTTCGTGATCAAAACTTTCAAACAGTTAACAACAACAATTAATGAAGAGGACAAACTTGCCATAAAGTTTTCTTTGCAAAGTTGTACTTTGATTCTTTGTTGTTGTAGTTTTTTGCAGTATTATTTTTTCTTTTTTATTAACTTACGTACATATTGAAGTATACTTCAGTGTAATTTGTCTATTTCTTATAGCAGCAATGTTTTCTTAATTTGTTTTATTTTTTCCTTTTTCCCCTCTTTTTTTTTATAAACTTTTCCATATAAGAATGCTCAACCAAAAAAAAAAACAACTTTGTTTGCGGTCATCGCAAACTTATTTGCCGCTAATGAGCACAGAGTTGCGTTCGGTTTATTGCTGAGTGCAAAGTTAGTTAGAGGCAGCAAGTGTGTTAGAAAGAGATGACTAGTCCGTGTGTACGTGACAAAGACTTAATGAGGCGCCGATGTTTGTTTTATTCACTTTTTTAGTTCAAAGTTTTGCATTATAGTTTGTAATTAGCACAGATATTTGTTAATGAGTTGAAATACCAATTTTCAGCAAATAAATAAGTAAATAAAAATAAATTGAAGGAATTTGTAAAAAAAAAAAATAACAAAGAAGACGAAAAAAGCAAAAGAAACTGAGTGCAAACTCATTGCATTACTAATGCAAATCGCAATACCGTTGTACATAAACAAAAAAAATCTGCTAATTGTATAAAGAGAGAGTAAGAGAAAAAATAATTTACTGCTCGTCCGGCCAGCTTTCAGATGGGCAAAGCTTCTTTAGTCAGTCAGTCCGTCATAATCATTATGACATCCGGTCCAATTTGATATGCAGAACGACATGGCGCTAAGCTACAGGCAGACAGCTCGCTAAAGGAATGATCGAACACACACGGACAGCTATTAAGCAAGTAACTAAGCGGGCAGAAAGACATTTAAACAAAATTCCAAGGAAATATATAAGTTTTCAATAGATAAACTAAACACAAAATTATAAATAAATAAGAGAATAATAGAAGCTTCTCATTTATTAAATTGCGAATTCGTTGAGTCAATAACGGAAACCGAGGCATCATCATTTCGGATCCACACACACACACATACATAAACTTGTAATAAAAAAAAAAAGAATATGGCGTTGCACAGTTCGAACGTCAGACTTGATAATGAACATGCCCTCTTATTTTTAATATATGAATAAACATATAGTATGTACTTTTTAACAGCAATTAAAAAGATTAGCATGCGTCGGCGAATATTTTTACAATTTAATTTTATGCTACTGAAAATAATCTTTTTGTTTCTTTGTTATTATTCATAATTCTCAACTTTGTACAGAAGGCAAAGTAAACAAAAACTATAAATGAACTCAATGACCTAAGCAAGTATGCGAAGAATAAATGCCTCAACTATAAAAAATAAACTATCCCATGTGAGCCCAACCCAAAATAGAAAAGAAAAAAAAAACGAAAAATAATAAAAACTGAATGAATAAAAAATAGCAAAAAAAAAAAAAAAACTTAATGAATAAAAAATAGTGTTTTATAAAAGAGTCCAAGTACAAAGTCAAAATGTGGCGAGCGCGTTGAGGTATGCTTGTGAGTGTGCGGACGGACACGAGGCGAAGGGGCTTCGAGCATGCTGCTGTTGCTGCTTGTAGGTCAGTCAGACTATTACAAAATACATTTCGGCTTGTTCGTTCGTTAGTCTGTCTGTCGGTTGGTCTTCAATTAATTTAAGTGCAAATTCTGCTTCAAATTATATGATTTTTTTTTTGTGGTTGTTTGTTTTTAGTTTGCAGCGCGTGTGAACTCTGACAGTCACGCAGGCAGAGGCTGGGCATCGCACTTTGTGGGTGTGTGTGTGTGCGAGTACACATATATGTATGTAGTAACCTTGAAAATTTGTTGTCGATGATTGGCTCGCTCATCTGACTTGTTACGCATTCGAAGACGCCAACGTCAAAGATAATGAAAACGTTTGAAAAGTCAAAGCGTCGCCGACATTCATACAGAAGCAATTTTAGAAGCACAACAACAATTCCAGTGTAAATGAATCCAACAAAATTATTCTCCTTTTCATATTAGCAAACATGTATGTGATACACATACATATGTGTGTGTGTGTCTGTGAATTCTTGATTTATTTTTTACACAAGAGTTTTTGTTTTTGTTTTATTTATAGTTGCTTAAATTTTATTTACCGTGTACACGTGCACATTTTTTTAAATTTTATTAGATTGTGCTGTTGTTACTATTTGCGTGCGTTCTTTGCTTTGTTCGCTCGCTCGCTTGCTTTAATTTGAATTTTGAGTGTTGCCGTGCGAAAAAAGTGCTACCAACATCTAACATTTAATCGTTATCGACAGCGTATTCCGGCCTTCGCAGCTGCTTCTGCCGCTGCTGTTGTTGCTGCCGTCATCAGCACCTTTGCTTATCATGTGAAGTTAGGCTGATGTACGATAATAAAGCAGAGTACAGCGATCACATTCACTGTCAACGAAACTTTGAATGTCCAAAAAAAAAAAAAAAAAACTAAAATGTAAAAATTAAAAGAATACATAACTTATTTACAATTGAGATACCAAAGTTTTGCAATAACAAAAGTAATAACTCAATTATGTTTGACTGTTTTTAATTTTTGTGGAATTTTACTGCGAAAATAAACGCCAAAATAAATAAAAATAAGAAAAAATGTAAAAAAAATTCCTTTTAGAATTCGATTTGTGACTTTCTTTTGGCATGATGACACAACGACTTTCAATCAAGCTGTGTAAATGATAAATTCTTTTGTTTTTTTTCCCGGCAAGACAAATTTAATAATAAATTCAGACTGAATGATAAATGGTCGAAAAATGTTCGCTCTAATTGATATGCAGATAAGCTGTGGTAGTCTGATGATAAGCGCGAACGCTTATCTGCGCGCTTATCATACGAAAAGAGTCTTGCGAGAAAGAAAAGAGTAAAATAGAAACAATAAAAAAAAAAAACACTTGAGCATTTGCGATACACTCATATCGTATTTTCAAGCATATATAATGCTGGGTATGAAATTTTTTTAGTTTATGTACAACGACATACTAAATCACTTATAAGAGTTAATGTTAATGCACCAATTACTTGAAACGAAATCTATAATGAATGTTTCTTTTACTAACATGTTTCGATGTCACTTAAAAAATACAAAGAAAAAAAGATATTCCTTAAAACACATTTTGTTGCAATGAAATTCGACACGTTGCTGGCAACACTTAAGGCAAGCAAGCAGATGCACACACATACACACAGACTCAGCGAGATTGGACGTGGGAAGCACGCGCAGATAAATTCAAAGTATCGACTGGCCTCACATGCATTATGGCTTATCGAGCTGCAGCAGCAGTAAGCAGCGGTGGCAACCAATCATGCACGAATTATTGTTGTATGGAACTCCATCCAAGCCAAGACTAAAGGCGACGTTAATTTATCGTTTATTCTTGCCGCATGATTAAAATTTACGCAAGCTAAAAAAAGAGGCAATTCTATTCCCGCAACTGATAAGCATGTCTGGTAAAAAATTAAAATTACCGAACCGACGAAGAAAAAGTAATATGTAATTATAATGGAAAATTTGTTTTTTAGGAGAGTTCGGTTGTATACATACATACATATGTATCCAGCAATCAATAACGTATGTGAACAAGTTTAGTTCTCTAGAGCGACATTAAAATGCCTTTGCAATCCGAAATGATTTGAAATATCAGATATTTATAGAAAGTATAAACTCAAATGTTGTAAAAATTATCGCTATCTCTGGCCTTTCCGGAGATTAAATACCTTTCACGCCTTTTTCAATACCCTCTTTATATAATAGTACCACTAAGGTCCAATTCTTAGAGCGGTCCCGAAAATTGTTAAGTCCTTCTATGAACATTTTTTTTGTTTCTTAACCAATTGACTTTAAATTTTATTCTTATGGTCTCAGAAAGGCTTGAGAACTGTTTGGGTTAAGGGGTTACATACAGTTAGAATTTTCAAAAAATCAATTTTTTTTTTATTTTATTTTCTTAATGTACATATATTTAAAAATACACACAGAAAATTTCATATCGTTCCGGTGAATATTTTCGAAGTTACAGGCAAATTTAGAAAGGCGTTTTAGAGCGTTTGAACGTAGTTTTCAAACTTTAAACGCGTTTTTCTCAAAATGGTGTTTACAAAGTCGGTGACCAACATAACTCGAAAACGGCTAAACCGATTTGTCTCAAATTTTGTGTAGATCTTCTTAAATATATTTTCTAGTAATTAATCGAAGATTTTTTCTCAACGATAAATATTTTTTTTTTTATAAAGAATTTAAGGCAGAAATTTGAGAAGCCGTCATTTTGTCAAAAAAAATTATTTTGCTTATTCCTTCGATTAATCACTAGATTTAACAATTCTTTAACGAAATTTGTTTGGGTTTTTAATTTAAAGTGATCCAGTTCAAAGATACAGTGGTCACCGCAAAACGTCTTTTTTGAATGGAGCTCTCGGAGATCAGCTGTAGCTCCTTTCCAAATAAAAATTTTTAATGGTAATAAATTTTAAAATACAGTTAAAAGATACTATAATATGTGTACAAATTTTTAAATCAATTAACCTAACAGTTTTCTCAAGAAAAATTTCGGAAAATTCGCTTTTTTTCGGCCTTCTAACTGTATGTAACCCCTTAAAAGATGGGCATGGCACCGTCGCTTGTGGTCGAAATCAACTACAGCAATACAAATTGTTATGTAGATTTTTAAAATAAAGAAAAATATGATTTCACAGAGAAGAACTTGCTACAAAATTTGTCGGAGATGTCTCATTTTGTATGTTACAAAGTTGAAATAACATTTACTTCGTGAAGAATATTAAAAATCGTTCATGTGTTTTTCGTACAATTTATATAAGTTTTTGAAATTGGAAACTTTCCACGTAAACTTCATTAAATAAACTTTGGTGTAAAATAGAATCAAATGTTTTTTCTTACATATTGAGAAATAAAGTTGTTGTGAACAAGAAGAAGAAAGAATGTCATGCACACTACATGCTTAACTGTTTCGTAAGCGTATCTCATGCGATAATTTCATGTCACTCAAAGTTAGTATAATACATTTGTGCTTTGCTATTGTCGAAACATTCTTTCGCAATTATTTATATAATAATTGCTTTTCTCACTTCACGCTTAGCAATTCTTGTTTTTTTTGTAAAGAATTGTGCTTATTTTTCGCTCTTTTGTTCGTTTTTGGATATTTTTTATTATGTTTTTTTTTTTAATGCGATAATTTATTGTCACATCAATGTAGTTGCATGCAACGGTTTGCGTGCCAAGTTTGTTGAGTTGGATTTTGGTTTTTGTTTGCGGATTGTTACCCATGACATTTTAAACGCTCGCAAAACTAACTGTTGCTTATGGAAGAAACTCGTTCTGCACTTGCCTGTCCGTCTGTCGGTCGGTCTTTATGTTGCTTTTGTCATGTTTGTTTTGCTGTTATTTTTGCTTCGTTTGTAACTTGTTTGTCCTCAAGGTCATTGACGGCATGGTCGGCTGGGCAGGCTCACTGCGTGTTGAATCGTTTTCTATTAGAGTTTCATGCTTTGCTGTTTACCTCCTAACGAAGCCATTTCTTAATACCCGATGAGTAATCTGTACGGTGTTCATTTTTCGCACTCGAGTTTTCAAGCCAAAATTGCCCGAAAACGTGTCCGTCCATTAAGGAGTTAGATTTCCACTTTATGTATGATTACTCATTGGTCTTTCGGTTGTTTTGTTATTATTTTGAATAATTATTATTACTTGTGGACAAAAAATAAGACTGTTATCTTCAAAATAGCTTTTCTTTGAAACAGGACTTTCGACTTTAGAGATTGCTTCCTAAAATCAGGAATATCTCCATATTTCCTTAAGGAATATCTTAAAAGCTTTTTCTTTATTTCTTTAGAGATTTTAAAGATATTTCCTATCATAGGAAAGTTAGTTATTTTATTAAATAGAATTGTTCTTAAGGCGCATTGTTGTTATGCTTAATTAATTAATTTTATGCTTCTATTTTTTACAAAATGAACTTGAACTAAATTAGTCGAAAAGTTCAATAACAATTATGCAGATTGTGAAAATAAAACAAACACAAAATTAATAATTCCATTTTTGTTTAGAATTTATTGAGAATTTAAACGTTTTGACAGCTTTTTGCAAAAAATAAAACATTTAACTTCTGCAAAAAAAAATAATAAAAATAATAATTTATGCAATCAAATTTGTGACCGCAAAGTGTACAAACATAAAACACAATTTGTTATTCGAGCGCTATTTTTAGTGCCAGTTTAAAATAGCATCGCCAAAGACAATAACACCCACACAATTGGCATGTTTTTTTTATTGCTAAATATTTTTTTCTGTCACAAACTGGTTTTTACAACAACAACTGCAACAACATAAACTAAAACAATTTTTTTTTTTTTTAATTTTTTCATAAATATTTCTCACAGTCAAAATTGGAGCCCATTTTATTTATTTATTTTTCGTATAAAGACAAAAATAATAGTCTAGTCAGATGTCTGACTCGTTGTCAGCCAAGATTTGACTGCATGTCAATTAAATGCCGGACGCAACTATTTTACTTCACTCTCCGCCATCAACAACAACAGCAAGCCCGTCGGGATCAGACAACACAGCCCTGCGCAGCACATGCACGTTAGTCATGCATGCGTGTACAACGCATACTACCAGAAACATGCATCAACAACAACAACTGCAATAAATGATACTCTCACTATGAATTTTTTTGTTTCCCCCATTTTAATATCAAAGCTTAACAGAGACAAAAAAGGAGACTTGCATGGAAATCGGCGTCGAAATGCATTACTATGAGCAAGTGGGTGAGTCAGAGAGCAGGCGGCGGTTGGAAACAGACAATAAAGGGAGAAAGAGCTTGAGTGAGTGAACGAGCGACAATCAATCAAAGTTGTTGCTCAGCGCAGCGTAACCAAAACCGCAGCAATGACAGCGTGTGGCGGCAGGCAAGGCATTGAGAGAGAGAGTGGGTGAGTAATGAACGAAAAAAATGCACAACATGCAAAACTATGACCAAAAAAACCAAAAACGATACAAAAAAGTGTAAAAAAATACAACAAAGAAAAAGAAAACTACTTAAAAAAAAAAAAATATGTAAAAACGATATTTTCGGTCTCGTTGAAGATTAAATACTCTCCACGCCCTTCTTCTAGTGCCATGCCCAAGTTTTGGTCGAAATTTTTTTTTCTCTTTATCGTAACTGATTGTGTTCCAGAGATATAATGGTGGATATAACGATGACACGCCCATTTCAAGATCAAATAGTTCTCACGCCACACTAAGACCATAAATCGGAATTATGAAGCCAATTCATATGGAACTAAACCCGAAAAATTTCAGATCGATAGCTGTGGGGGAAGTTCGTATATTCACAGATAACCAGGCAGACGGATGGAAGGATAGACGGACATGTCTCAAATTATTTCTCTTGGCTTCCTGATCAAAAATATATAAAATAACTTTATATGGCTGTCGCCTGCTGGGTGTCACAAACTTCATGACAAAGTTTTAAAACTATTCCCTGCGTAAAGATTATAAAAATAAGTGCAATAAACTTTTCCGTCAGTAAAAAACTGAAGACCCGCACAGGGTGCAGCAGAATTCAGTCATTGATTGCTCGCTTGCTGGCTTCGTGATTTTGCACTTGACTTTGCCGCTAAAATTGTTGTTGTTGCTGCTGTTGTACTACATTTTTGCATATCGCTTGCAGCGTCTGCAATTTGTTAATCATGCTAGCAGCAACAACAAAAAGACTTCCCCAGTGGCTGCCATTTTTTGTTCTATTCCTCTCCTCAGTCATACTTTTTGGGCATGACGAGTCGCTCGCCCACCCGACTGCCTGCGCCATTGCCATTGCCATCGTCAGAGTCAATCAATCTCTCGTCGTTCTCAGTGTCGGCGCTGGGCGGCCCCCGGGCGGCGGTGTCTGTCTCCAATGCTTGATGTCTCACAGTCACTTAGCATGTTGCATGCTTCGTTGCACACCCTTAATACACACACACGTACACACACACATAGACCGGTAGAACATGTTTCGATTTCGACTTTAGTCGCCATCATCGGTTGGGTGCCCTGGCAGAGATTCGTGTGGACAGCCAGACAAACTGACTGACGGAAGAGACAGGCAGTCGTCCAAGTTGATTTTTTCAGATTTTTAGCTTAGTTCAACCAAATGCCACACTTGATTCAGAGTAGCGCATAATTTTTTGTGTGATTTTTCATTTCCTCAGCTCTATAACAACAACAACAATAAATCTCTCCCAACTATAAATGAGGATGACGATGCCCTTTTTTCTGTTGACGCTGTTGTGTTGCATGTTCCCTACTCGTTAAAAATGAAAACAAAAAAAACTCACTGCCTCTTTGGGCTTTGCCAATGCAATTTATGAGCATGTATACGTGTGATATGCTGGCGATTCCCCCGCCGCTTCACATTTCCCGCTTGTTTTTGCAAAAATAAATAAATAAATTTCGTGGATAATTTGCATTTATTTATACATTTTCGAGTGTGAAGCGAGTAAATATTTTTTTGAAAAGAACAACGACAAATCAACGCGTCGACTGGCATGGCATGATGGCGGAAACGTGTGTCAGAACGGGCGACGCGTCGTTGCATGAACAATGATGGTGCTTCACCATTATTTGCAACACCTTTGTGTGCGTGTGTATGTCTGTGTGTGTGTGTGTGTGTGTGCATGTGTTGCAACAATTACGTGCAGTAATGTTAATGGAATGAAGTGGCGACCAAATTAAGTCGACTTCATGCCGCCGTTGCCTCATAGGGAAGATGAAAGTTGTTTATTCCATAAAATTACATGTACTTCAATTGATGTTGTTGTTGTAGATTACAACAATAAACCATCAGCTGCTTTTGGTAATTTTTGGACCATTTTCAACATTTATTAATTACTTTTCTTGTATAGTTCTTCTTTCTGAAGTTGCCCACATTGTGATAATCATCATCCGTTCCATAGTTTTCCTTCTTTTTTTTTACTTCCGCAGTGATTTGCCTTGAGTTGTGTTGAGTAAAAGAAGAAGAAGAAGTAGTGGAAAAAAGAGAAGAATGCGTAATTTGAATATTGGCAAAGTGTTGGAACATTCAAAAGTCGGAAAACACAAGAAAAAGGATTATGCCTTGAGGCCTGACCTCAGCACCATTTTCATTAAAGTATAAAGCTTACATCTTTTCTCAAAACGGTCCCTTTGAGCATGTTTATCAAACATTAAATTCTTTAAATTAAACAATTCGCCAGTTTGTGGAGAATGGGACAATTGGGGTAAGTCATTTTGTAGGGTTGTGTTTACTGCATCTACCAAACCATTGTTATGTTTCTTTCTGTATCTCAACTAGTGTTCGAGATTTTCAAAAATGGGACCTTCTTAATAAGGGAGTAATACTGGTTAAGAGGGAAGAAATGGGCGTGACAAAAATTATTTAAAGCTTTCCAACTTCATATCTCTAGTTCTAATAGTTTCCGAGAACTATTGGTGAGGATAAACGGACGGTTTATTTTGCCATCCTAATCAAAAACATTTATACCTTATGGGGTCTTACTTTCCTCCTTCTGGGTGTTACATACATTTGGTCTTAAAAAAAGTTAATATAGGGTATAAAAAGCTTGGTTTAATCCCTTTTTTCGTCTTCCTGGTTTTGATGCCTTTTAATTACAGGGAGCATCGGTAGCGTCAGACCTTTTGTTGAAAAGTAAAACAGCACAACATAAAAATAGCGAGCATAATAAAGTGGCAAATGAAAAAGAATAAAATATAAACAACAGCAAGAGCGAGAGCGAGACAAAGATATATATTTTGGCAAGAATGAGCGTGAGAATCGGCCTAATGAAGACAAACTGCGCAAAAGAACTAAGCAAAGTAAATAAAAAATAAGTAAATAAATAAAAAAAACAAAACCACAAAAATTTCATTAAAGTTGTGCAAAGTTACACTAAAAGCAGTAAGAAATTGCAGTCGAGAGTGCTCGACTTGACATACCCTGTACCTGCAATTTGTAACTATTGTAATTGGGCATTGTTCCGACCAGTTTTTTAATCAATATATACTAATTTTTACCCTTGTAGATCAATTGGTTCCAAAGATATGAGAAAATATGGCTTTTGTAATTTTTTTCCCCGAGATAGCTACAGTTATTTGCACCTCTTCACCTCACTGAAATTCACGGTTCTACCTATTACAGTCTCCGAAATCGACGCGTTCATACAAACAGAGGGACATGGCTAAATCGACTTCTCTTTCGTTACTGATCAAGAATATGTACATACATACATACATATGCCCTGTAGAGTCTGCCACGCCTTCTTTTACGTTTTGAATACATTTTCGATGCGCACAAAATTAATATACCCTTACAAGACAAGGATAAGAAAATAACATAACGAAAATTGAAGAAAAACATTTATTAAATAAACATTTTATTAAAAGTTTGCTTTTATTATTATACATACAAATGAAGGCAAAATATCCAAAGCGCTCTTGTCGTATTTGCGCACAAGGCATACCTCACCCCCTTGCCCAAAACACTGTAATAAGAGTTTGGCAAAAAGTTGTTCAATTCTTATTTCGCAATTTTGTGCTTTGATTTTATATTTTTTTTGGTAAACAAAAATTGCTTAAAGGCATTTAAGAATATTAAAGCAATTTGAATAAACAGAAAAACACAAAATAATAAAAAGACATAGAATATTCGAATTACTTCCATTTCATGCACTCTTATTGCTAAACTGATGAGTGTATGAGAGCGGAAAACTAAAAGAGAGCAGCAGGCGCGGAGTACAGCATGAGTCTGTAAACAAACAAAGTGCTTTTAATTGCATATGTATGTATGAATGTGAAAAGCACCTAGCCCTGATTGTTACACCCATAGGATGGCGAAGATGAAGGAGCGAGCGAGCACGAGTGAGCGTCGATCACCTACACGTGCATGCATAGAAGCAAGCAAGTTTTTATAGAGCGGAAGGAAGCGCAAAGCAAAAGTTTTTTCGCAGCTTCACTTTTTTTTTGTTTTCTACGCCCAAACTTTTTGCTTTTTTTTTTATTTTTTTACATTGCATTTTTAGCACAAACTTTTTCTTATTCCGTCATGTGTATGTGTGTGTATGTGAATTACTCGTTTTTTTTTTTTTGTTTTTTGCTCTCGTTCATATTTGCACTCAACTTTCATTCACAGCACAAATGTAGTGTATTTTGTGTGTGTGTGTGTATGTGTGTTAGTGTGAGAACAGGTGACAAGCGGCAAAGAAAGTTTTTTGGCCGCTTTTCTTTACTCTCCTCGCACGCTTTGCTAATTCGCCTTGAATTGATGTGCGCACATTTATTGTAATCGTGCGAAGGGGCTGTGGGGCAAGAGGGCAACCAACATTGGCTACCGCAGCCGTGTCACGGTACGACACGACACGGTGTGACACGGCACCTGTTATGTTTTATACACTCTTATGAATTATTAACCATTTGATAAAAGTTTTTGTTGTTGTTGTTGGCGATGCTGCTGTCAATAATAATAACGTTGATGATAACGATGATGATTATAATGATGGGCGCGCACTTCAAAGTTATTGTATCAAATTTATCTGAACAACTTTTGGCGCTCAGGTTGTTTGTCAGTCATTTAGTAAGCATCGTCGTCGTCGACATTGTTGTTGTTGTATTTCTGACAGTAAGATTGCTTTTCAGCAAAGGTTTTACCTACCAGGCAAAAAGATACATGAAGGAGAAGACCCATTTTTTTATATTCCTACATTAAAGCTTTAAATGTGCAGACTTGAAAACTTACAATATTTGTTTGTTGTTGCTTTAAAGTGCAGCACAGAAGACTTCGAAATTGTGTCAAAGCAACAACAACCAAAATAAATAAAAAACTGTTTAGACACTTGAGCAAAAAGGCGAACGCTTCTAAGCGAATTCGGCTAAACTACTTTTGATGTAACTGAAATGTGTCTGTTTGTAATTTCTTAAGTTTAAATCTTTTTTTTTTATACCCTGTACACACACTGTGTATCAGGGTATATTAAGTTTGTTTGAGACGGTTTGTATGTAACGCATAGAAGGAGGGGAGGGGGACCCTATAAAGTATATATATTCTTGATCAGGATGACAAGACGAATTGATATAGCCCTGTCTGTCCGTCCGTCCGTCCGTCCTCACCAATGGTTCTCGAAAACTATAAGAGCTAGAGACTTGAAATTTGGTGGATAGACTCGTGAGGTCAAACGCTAGATCAAGTTTGAAGGATTTTTTGCCACGCCCACTCCTTCCCGCCCATCGAGCACCACCCATTTTTTCAAAAGGCTGTAGCTCGAAAACCTGATGAGTTAGAAACATGAAAATGAGTATGTAGACTCAGTATGTATAGCTCTACAAAACTGCATACCACATTTTTTCCCCCTCCCCTTCGTTTCCCCTCAAAAAGTTGTTTTCTTAAAATTGCTGTATCTCCTAAACTATAATAGATACAATGCTGAAATTTTGTATGCAAACTCAGTAAACATACCTTTTTAAAACTGCATACCACAAACTTTCATTTTTAACGCTGTGTGACAACGCAAAGACAAACAAGTTAAAATTTGGCATAAATTGCGCTTTGAACACTGCTTTATCCTATTTGTAACAAAAACCGTACTTAACACTGCGAAAACTATTAAAGCTATAGACTTGAAATTTGGAAGATAGTCTCGTGTGGTCGAACACTAGATCAAGTTTGAAGGAATTTTTGCCACGCCCATTCCTTCCCGCCCATCGAGCACAACAAAAGGTCATTTTTTTCTTAAAATTGCTGTATCTCCTAAAGTATAAAGAATACAATCCTGAAATTTTGTATGCAAACTCAGATAACATACCTTTTTAAAACTGCATACAACAAACTACCACTTTCCCCGCAAAGACCAACACACTAAAATTTTGCAGCAATGCTTTGTAACAAAACCCGTACTAAAGCGCTATCTAATGGCAACATTGCACTGTGAGCCCTGCCTCACTATTAGCAAATACACAAACCATATCGTGGTACACTGCTTTTGCTGTCGGCGAATGTTTAACGTGTTATCAACATAGGTGTGTGTACAGGGTATTATATAGTTGAGAATACTCAACTATACCGCCCTTACTGGTTTATACATATAAAGTGTCAAGACATCTTTTCAAGCTGCGTTGGTTTTATAAAATGTCAAAAGTATCAAAAGACACAAAAAAGAAGACAAAATACGGAAAGCATTTAAAATTATTGAACTAAAGCGTTGACAGCCCAATAAATATAAGAACATTTTGGGTTTGAGACACAAAGGCCGAGCAGAGCAGGGCTGAGCACCCAAAAAAATAAAATAATAAAAGAAAGGTCCAAGCAGTTTCCTTAAAATCTGTTTTGCATAACGAAGTAGAAGAGCGACCAAAAGAAACACGAAAAAAGTCACATAACCAAATTATAAAAAGGACAAAATCAGAGAAATCTCCTCTTTGCATGGCATGACTAGCAAGGTAGGAACATGAGGCTAAAATAGCTGAAGAAAAATAGTAAAAAAAAGTGTAAAAAACTTTGCAGTTTTATGTGCGAAGCGTGCTCTAATAAACAAGCCGAAGAAGAAGCAGGAAGGTTAGTCCAAACTTCTTAAAAGCAAAAGCTATGCTTGGTAAGCAGAAACAGAATGGTCAAGCTTCCTTATTTCATTTGCCTCTCTGTTTTTTATTTTTCAGTATCTTTTCCCACATTTTAAAACAGAAAAAGGCAAAGGAAGCATTGACAAGCTCAGAGTGAGATAGCATGAGCAGTCAGCTTAAATAGGATTACACAGCATGAAATGAACGACGCGCTATGTAATTTTAAAGTGTTGTAAAAGCAGAAAATTGTGCACAAAGAACAGAAAATTTCAAATTTGTTTCTCAATTTGCTTTCAAGTGTAAAAAGAAAAGAATAACGAGAATTAAATAAAATACAATTAATTGTGATTCTTGAATTTCACAAGTGCATCTCTTTTAAGTCACACAGACACACACACACACACACACAAACATATACAAATGTGCATTTAATAAAGTTAAAATTATATAGTTCCTGAAATGACACACGTGTGGGATGAGCAGCCAAGCAGTCATCAAAACGTCAGCATTGCAACAAAAACACAAATTTATTTATTCTCTCTCTCTCTCTCCCAAAATCTTCTCCTACTGCATACATTTCGACTCTTCTTCTATTGCTTTAAGGGGCACCACTAGTGTGACGGCCTAAAAAAAAGGTGATTTTTGGGAATTTTTATTAAAAAAACTACTTTATCAATTATTTCAAAATTTTAAGAATATATTCATACATGTTTTAAGAATATACAGTGAAATTTTTGAAGAAAAAAATTAAATATTTTTTAAGTTATAGTCGATCTCCAACGGCGCGAAAAAAAAAAGGTCCTTCACTGCTGCAGTGATTCCGGCCTTCTCCGTGGATGAAATCAAAAAAGGAAAAATTCTCGTTAAACTAGATAATATTGTCTGTACAATGACCTACGATAAAAAAAAAAAATCAAAAATTGACAATATGGCGGCGTTTTAAAAAAAATATTCGAATTTCACCCAAAATTTTGGTTGTTTTTGGCCTGCCAAAATTCGATTTTTGATCAGATCAAAAAATCGATAGGTCATTGTACGGAGAACTATATACAGAAGATGTAAAAAAAATTCGATAGTGATCGGATCATTAGTTTTTGAGTAATCACTGCAGCAATTTCGGAAAATGCTGTTTCGAGAAAAACGCGTTTAACGATAAAACGAGACTCTAGATGCTGCCGACCGGCTGCTCTTTAAATTGCTATAACTCAAAAACTATTTGAGATATCGATTTGAAACTTTGATATGTTATTTTTAAAGGTGTAATCTACCGAAATATGAAAAAAAAAAAAATCGATTTTTTTTTAATTTCACACTAGTGGTGCCCCTTAATAAGGTTCACTGTTAATGTTGTTGTTATTGCTGTTGTTAAACTTAATAGAGTGTTTTTCTTTCTATCTGTGTTTGTTTACTCGCCCGCTTCGGACACTTGCACTCTTTCTGTCTCTTTGCATTTACTCTAAACTAAATTTTATTGCAATTTGTTAAGCATTCTTTTATGCCTTCTGTAGTGTCTTTCTTTTTTGCATATTTCATGCAACTGGAACTCATTATAAAGGCAGTCTTACCTTTTGCAACAATATAACTTTACATACCCTGTACCCATGGTACAAAAAAATCTACGTAACATCCAAAAGGAGACTTGGCAGATTCTACAAAGTATCCAAATTCTTGATCAGAGTCGGAAGTGAAATGGAATAAATCGGAACATAAGAAGATATAATAGAAAAATGGGCGAGACCACGCCCACTTAGAATAGAAATTTACTTGCGCTTATCTCGAGGTCCACACAACCTATAAGAAGGAAAGTTAGAGGAATTGGATAATATTGGAATAGAGTGCATTAAAATTCAATCCAAATGTGGGCATGGCCAACTCCATATATAGCCAAAATACAAATTCGTTGTGTCTCTGGAACTCGAAAGGTGAATGTGCATACATTCTTATAAAAAATGCAGGGTATTTCGAAGTCGACAACTCGACTGCAGTTTTTTGTCAAGTGTACTTAACTATACCGCCCTTAGTGCTTTTTTTTTAAACAAGTAAAAATTGTATTTTGTTTTCAAGTGCAGCATAGAGAATGAGAGCATCTTCAACTTCAGTAGCAGCAACAAAGCGACGGCAGCAGTAATCATGGTAATTTGAGTACAGTTGGTAGCAACAACAACAGTAACAATAACAAAGACACCAATAATGAAATGAAAGTACGTTCATGCCTGAGAAATGAGCTCATTTTGAAAACGGACGGTCGGTTTTTGTTACGCTTTTTTATTTGTTGATTATATATTTGTTATTGTTGTTGAAGTCTCTCAATAATGCGCTATTATATCCGTAATAAGGAAGCCAACTGCATAAGAAATAAGTGGCAAAAATTATAGCTCAAGAACAATTTGTTTTGTTTGACGGGATTGTGAGGTATAGCCACATTTTTTAAAGAGGCAAAAGTTGTCTGCATTGCGTATCTAAAAATGCTCAATTTAACATTGCACTCTTTTTGCTTCAAATATACAGATGGTTTTTTTTACTATTTTTTCGTTTATTTTCTCACAGTAAAAAATCTCTTAAGCCGACATGACACACCTTGAAGCGATTTTCCCAGCTTAAATTTTACTTAACGCGCCTCAGTGACAGCAAAGATACAAACAACAAAAAATATACACTTTTTTCTTGATGATAAAGCCAAACTCGCACACGTGCAAAGCGCAGCTGTTCATTAACGTACAAAAAAAAAGTATGAGTCTTGGTATGCAAAACCGATTTCGCTTAAAGTTTAAACAAAATGATTTATTGTTGCAAAAAAAATATATATATTTTTTTGAGTTTTTTTTTTTTGTGTTTTGGATTGTTTTCTAAAATTAATATAAAAAACTTTAAATGGCTTTGATATTTAAATTGCTTCCGTTGCTCCTTCTTCTACGTAAATGTCAAACATATGCGCAGAGTGGCAGCACTGTTCCAGCGGAGAAGAGTCGACCCACGCGTCTTGATATGAAATGCCAACAATATATGCAAAAACAATAACAAAGTTCACTGCTTGGTGTGTTGAGAAGCTGATAATTAGGAAACAAATCTTCGACGCAAAAATATAAACTTTTTATTTCACGCATATTAATACACTTTAAAAATGGGTTCAATACATAACAATAATTAAGCACAAAAAATTTAAGTTTTACTCGGCTAAGATGCTATAAAATGCTTAAAGTTGGTTGGGTAGGAGTATGGGGCTTTGAACAAATAAATCAATTATTCTTGATCTGCTGCCGAGCCTGACGCGTCAACCAATTTCAAGTGCCTTGAGCATTCTGTGCGTTACTTATATTTGATCGCAAACAAACTTACTAATGGTAGTACAGGGTATAAAAAAGTTCACCTGAGCTTTGTTCTGTGCAGCACGCTCACCAGCATATGAAGCGAGCCAAACACGCTCAACTCGACTCTACTGCAGTTGCTTTGACTTCAAGCGCTTTGCTTTTAACAAAAGCGCGCTATCGCTTAGACCGAACTTGGTCATTTGCCAGGCAGCCCTTGTTCAGACCAAAACAGCATAAGACAGAAGTACTATAGATAGAGCGAAACAGAGAGAGAGAGAGCGAGAAGCAACCAACTCTTGAGCGTTTTAAGTGAAGTGGTAAATTTGCCGCAAGTGCATAAAGCGCACATGTGCAAAAAACACAAAAGGAAACAACAAAAAAAAATACAAAATTTAGTTTTGGTTTATAAGTTGTCGTAAAAGTATCTTAAACCGCCATAAACTAACTCAACACGACGCTCACTTTTTATAGATAATGTCAAGACAAGTTAAGCAAAACGATAAAAAATAGTTGCTACTGCAAAACCAAGTCAATGTTTTAAGCTTGGCTTTTTTTAGCATTTAACATTAAGAGATACATATATGTGAAATTTAGAGCGCAGATACATTTTTTATCTGCATACATATATAAACAAGCAGCTGCGCTTGCAAAACGACGGCAACACAGAGTGCAACAAGCAAAAATGTGAGACAGAGATACGCAGATACATACATATGTATCTATATAGTGTAAAAACAGATATAAAAAATTATAAAAATTTCTTCTAAACTCATTTTCATTTCAAAAGCATTCAAGTTTTATTCAGAGCTTCTGTATTTGTTTTTTTTTTTTTTGCAATTGATACAAGCAGGTACATGCATACTTATTCGTACTCATTTATAGAAGCAGCATGAGATTGCTCATTTTTGTTGTTGTTGTCATTGTTGTTGTTATATATAGAATCCAATTTGTAGCTGAAGTAGAACAAACCAACAGCAGCGAAAATAAAATTAGCACAACGTCGTCGGCAACTCAACTCAACTCAAGCCAAGTCAAATCAAATCAAATCAGTCATGCCACAAATGTTGCATGCAACTTTAAAACATAATTAGTCATCGTTGAAATACTGCAGCAACAACAACAAATTTTGCATACTTCATGCAACAACTTCATTAGTTTAACATTAAACTTAAACAAATTTCAATTTGAGGTAAAAACATATTTCCATTTTCATTTGCAAAAACAGCAATTAGAAAGTTTTTTAATGTATCTTTGGGCATTCAAATTTGCCAATTTGAATTTTGCATCTTGCAGATACAATTTCTATAACTAAACATATGAGCAGTAAGTTTTATTTCGCTCAGCATAATTTGCGGTTTAGGTAAAAAGTTCACATATAATTTCAATGGAACTGATGAAAGCAATTCATTATTAAAATAACTACAAATGTCAAAGAGCGACGTAGAGAGAGGGAGTGTTGGGAATAGCGTAATAAATGTTTTTAAATAAAATATACAAACTTTTTAACTAATTAAACTGTATGACAAGTTTTACATCAAACTACTCAACTAAGCACATTTGAGATACTTTTTAAAAGCCGTTAAGAAAATGACTTACATAATGTGAACTGAACAAAAATGCGCATTAAAAAAAAACAGAAACAGATAAAGATATAATTCAGATAAACTTGAACTGTTCCAAGATGCGCCAATTAAAAATCAACAAAAACCACAAAGAAAATTCTAAAAAAGAATAGTTAAACTTAAAAGGAATTACGCAAAGCTTTTATTCGCTGGAAAAAAAAAATATAGAAAGCCGAGCAAAAAGTTTCTCCGCGTAATTAAAAACGATATGTAAGCTATACAACAACAACAATAAAAAGACAAACCACAAATACACACACACACACACACACAGCAAAGGGAGAAGCGCTCAAGTGCGCATAACAGAAATTTGCAGGAATTAAACGGAATTAAAAGCGTTTTCAGCATCAAATCAACATGTAAGCCACGTTACGCCACACACCGCTCACGTTCGGTGGGCCGCTGTGTGTATCCTTTGGATACATTGGATACAGCAGATAGACAGCCAGTCAAGTCAAGGGCGTGGCTTGTCATATGCAAAGTCAAAAGTTTTTATTTCTATTTGTGTCAGTGTGTGTGTGTGTGAATGAATGAAATAAATGCTTCAGAATTTCACTTGAGTAGAGAAAAGCAAATGAAAAGCTGAAAAAAGAACAATAAAACTGAAAAAGGATATAACATAAATGGACGGGGGAGCAAAATAAAACGAGTCGACTCAAACCGAGCAGAGCAGAGGCGTCGGCTTTGATTTCGTCCCTCACAGACACAGTTGGCTTCATTGTTCATGTGCTTGCTTGTTCAAGCGTGTATAACGGCACATGTTCAACGCTCGGCTAATAGCCAAAAACAACAACGCCGCAAGAACAACTGATAAACAACAAAAAAAAAGTCCAGAAAAATTGGCACGCATTTTGAACAATTACAACAATTATGCATTGCTCTGCTCTGAGAGAAGCGAGGTTGAAACTCATTGGACAACAACAATGAGGCCTAGAGAAGCAAAGGAGCCGAAGCGATGTGCGAACTGAGGTGAGGCGATGTATCGAGTGTTGTAGAGGAGGCGTTGAGGTGAAGGCGAGCAGAAGGCTGAGGTGTGTTCTCGGAGCCAAACGAATGAGCTTGAGGTTGCTATTGGCAGGCATGCAGATAGACACACAGACTGCCGTTTGTTTATTCTGGAATGTTGTTGTTGTTGTTGTTATTTTCACGCTTTGCTTGTCGATTCGCTTATCTGTGAAAATGCGTGCAACAATTTTTGGTCAATTGTCCAAAAAACGATACAATCAATGAGCATCTGCCGCCACACGCACATCTCCTCCATCCCACCAGTACTCCCTCCCTCTAATTCACACACATACAATCACTTTCGTTCTTTTGTTTTTCTCTATCTCGCCATGTATCTTTCAGTACGTCAATGTCTAACGAAAAAGGACACGACAGCATGTCAGTTTGTTTGTCCTTCTGTCCCCTCTCTTCCATTCTCTCTCTTCGACGTTCCATCAACTGTCTGTTTTTCACTTCACTTGAGTAATTGAAATTTTCAACGTGCAAACGCGTGAAAATATTTTTAATAAATTTCTTTCTTCTCCTTTATTTGTGCATTTCACTTTGACGCTGAAAAGTTTTCAATAATAAAAAATGCAAAAGATATAAAATTCTGCGTAAAAATATTTACTCACGTTCGATTTTCCAATAAATAAATTTATGTTGTTTTTTACATTTTATATGAAGTTGTGCTCACCTGGAAAGATTCAATAAAAAGAAATAAAGATTGCGTTACTTTTAAGTTGAAAAAGTATCTATAACAATTTACGTTTAAAAATAACAAAGTTTTTATTTTACATGCACAACTATTTGCATGGAAAGCTTTCAATTTGCTTTTTGTGTTTACTCATGTTGAACATTTAACGCATGATTGCAGATACACACATCTGTATGAACACACAAATGCATTTAAAATATATCTTTTTTAAAACAAAATATGATGAAGATTGAAAATTGAACTGTAATAAAAATGCACATAAAACAAACAAAACTAAATGCAAAAATCTTAAAATTTGACAAATCTGTTAATAATTTTATAACTTTCTATTTCTTCTCACAGATACAAGTTCATGGTGCCCATTCATTTATTTAAATTATTGTCACATACGTAAATTGCCAACGAGTTATACAATAATGAGCGAAAACCTAAGAGTCAACAGAAGCGAACAAATATTAATTTATCATCCAACACACAACAACAAAACGCGAACGGATATGAAGTCATAGCTTGAGCAGGTGAAAGAAGTCGTCGTCGTCGTCGAATGCCTTGTCGTCATACTGGTTGACATTGAAAACGCCGCTTGTGAATGCTTTGCATTGAAGGCAGAAAAAGACAAAACAAAACGAAAAAAATTTTAACTTTAAGCTACATTTTTATCTTATCGTTCGCAGCGTCTGTCAACATGTAAATATTTTTGCATTGTTAAGCATTACAAAAAAAAGAAAAAACAAGTAAGGGCGGTATAGTCGAGTATACTCGATACTGTAATACTTTATACACACCAAATCTAAAAAAATATTGTTCATCTGACATTGCTAAATTATTGTTCAAAATCATTTGCGGTGTTCACGCATTTCTCGTTAACCTATAAACGTATGAAAAGTTAAATTGCCAACAACAAATGCACAGCCCAAATTTTAACGAGATTCATAGACCCCGAGGGGTGTTGTTCCATACGAAAAATATGAAAATATAAAAATGGAAATTTTTAGTTATTTTCTATGGAAAAGTGGCTGCACTTTCGCAAGAATTTGATATTAAAATGACGTACATTGTTTGGCCACCTTACTCAACATAAACCATTGCATTGCCACTCCATATTACTACCTTTGTAACGATTATTCGTATGTTAAAAACAAACACACAACACATACAACTTTTGCATCAAAATGCAGATTTTGGGTCTTCGACTTCGTCACTCGATGGTACAATTGTATGCCAATAATGTCGTCCATAAATTCATCTAATTTGTACTCAATTTCTCCCTCAAGACCTACATCTGTGCACAATGTCAACCAATAATTAATTCTTTTTTTATCCATGTATATATTAACATTTTTACCTTCCAAAAACTCAACTTCACGTATAACATGATTAATTCTATATTCCATTAATTGATCTTTCAAGTTAAATTGCTTAATTTTAATTTTATTTAGTTTTTTTTCGCACAATTCAGCTGAATTAAGTTTTTCGTTTGTTTATATAAGAAGAACAGAACTCACAACTTTAACGAGACGGTCAAAAAATGTTCACACATTTATAGGTTAACAAGAAATGCGTGAACACCGCAATTGGTTAGATACAGTTTATGAAGCAGTGCTGTTGTTATAAAGCAGTAGTGTAGATAAATAAAAAGCAGGGTTTACTTACAAAGCACCTCTTTAGATACAAAGTAGGGCTTGCCCAAATGGAAATTTATGAAAAATTTTAGTTTGTTGGTCTGAGTGAAGGATTTATAAACTGATAGACTGTTTGTACAGAGTATAAAAACAACAACAACTATGCAACGTTGTCGAAAGTCGACATTCAACGAAAGTATCTTAAAGTGGTTGTTGATTTGCAGCGCCATCTGAGAGCGCACTATAAAATGACTGAGTGTGTGTTGCATCCGCATTTGTTCAATAAAATTCTCTTTCAAGCTCGTCAACAACTCAACTTGGCTCAACATGGCCAAAGCAACAACACTGACTGCCGACTGGTTTTCGTTAGTGATTTTTTGTTTGGTATCTCTGCAAAATGGTATGCAGCACGCGTTGCTTGAACTGGTAAACTGCCAATTGGAATGTGGCTAACAAACAAACTACTTTCCGCTTCTGCTACCAAATGTGGCAAGCACGCACGCACACACACACACACACACACACACACACAAAAACGCTCACGCGTACATTGGCATGTGTGGCAACGATCAATGCGCTTTGCTTTTGCTCTATTTTGCGCTGCAAAAATGAAAATATAAAAAAAAAGAAGCGCATTACTTTTGAAATTACGATGGCTCGAATTTTGTTGCGGCGCACAAACGTTAATTACTATAATCATTGCGTTACAGATACAAAGATACACGGTAGCCTTTTAAAGATACTTTTACGTACTTGTGCATTAAATTTCACCGCAACGAAAAATCACAAATCAAGGCAAATAAAACTGAAAAAATAACAAATCCTAAAAGAGTGGGAAAACCTGTCAAGAATTTTATTTTTTTTGCAATTATTTTGCTTGGATTAATGAATTACAAACTTTTCCGCTTTCCGGAGGAGATACAAAAGAGCATACAGCAACAACAACACTGCTGCGTTGTTTTTTTTTGTGTTTTATTATGTGCATTAATTATGTACAATTATATGTTATTACGACAATGTCAGATACTTATTTTTGAGCTACTTATTATTTTTAAGCAACAAACAGCAACAACATTAAGATTAACAAATTTTTTTGTTGTTTTGTTATTATTCTTGTGTTGTTGTTGGTGAAGCAAAATAAGAAATTCTCATTAAAATGTAATTACGTATAATTTTGCACAAAAAAGAAAAAAAATGAAGGAGAGAAAAGATAAAAAAAGTATCTGACAACCTTAATAATATACACAATAATAATGTACAGTGCAATGATGGATTTGTTCTTGAGAATGATCATGATGATGTTGATAATGATGCCGATGATGATGTTTTAACTGACAGGTGATGATTATGTTGAAATTAACACCGATTGTCAGTGCTGCTGTGCAGTTGTTGTATCTTTTTACAGCCTATTTGCGTTTGGCACAGCCACAGCAGCAAATACTTTCAGCACGAACCGCAGAACTTTCTAGGCAAGCTAGAGAAGCTTTATAACTTGAATAATAAAACCGCAAAGAAGGCTAACAAACAAAAAAGAAAAAGGCATCGTATATATGTACTTATATGATTGCATTTTGCAAACACGTTTTATGGATACATAGACACATTCATAGAGACAAACACAACTCAGCGAGATTCAAGTTTTATTTCAATGCATCGCTTTTATTTCGTTTTGCTGTTAGCAGATACAAATACACACATCTCTGTGCATCTACACGTGTACGTTATTACACGCTAATCCAAGTGCAGATAAAAAATCTGTTACGAGTGTCGAAAGTCAATGACAAAAGGTTCTAGCACTTATGTAACTTTATTTAATATACAATTTGCACTCACAGCTCAGTCGCAGCGAATCAAATTCAATCTCTATGTTGATTATAATTATTAGTCTTATTATTGTTGTGCGCAAACAAAAGATAACAAGCCACCAAGTGCGAAGCGCACGTCAATCTGGTTGTGTGCTTAGATAAAAGATACTTTGTTGCGTTTAATTTGCAATTTTGCTTATTTATTGCGCCAGCCAAAAAGCTCGAGGCGTGCTAAGCCGCATTGAGATGACGGCCAAAATGCAACTGACCATGAAACGGCGACTTTGATTTGGCTTCGTATCGACTTATTGGTTAAACATTCACTTTGCTGCGTTTGACACAAAAGGCATTGAGATACAGATACATAATGACATGTTGGTCTAATTAGTCGACAGACCAACGAACATGCTGAAAATAGCTGCAAGCGCTTAGATACTTTAAGCAAGCTCTTCAGAGCATTCTGTACATTTTGGTCAGGCATATAGACACAAAGCCATATGTGAATGCTAGACTGCTCTATGTGTCACGTGGCGCTATACAACATAAGCCTTTTGGTCACAAAAAACCTTCCAAATTGCGTTTTCTTGCGCTTTATTTAATTCTTTATTAATTCTTTCGACTATCGAAGTTTGTAGTGTCATTATCTAAAGATTATTTTAAAGTCAATATTGCATAATGGTGTTCATGCGTATCTCAATCTTACAAAGCTAATAAATATTCTTAATCGAGCAAATTAAAAGCTCAAAACAAATATTTAACACAATTCTAAGCAACAGATACAAACTCGTGCTCCAACTGTTGAACATTGCGTGCTAATTATGCTAATTGCTACAAGTCGAACATAAAACTTTTTAATTGACATCGATTTTATTTGTTTTGTTTGAAAACAAGAAAAAAAAAAACAAGTTACAATGTTTAAAATTCCAAGCTTGCTGCTGCAGCACAGAGAGCTAAGCCGTTTAGATACAATTTGTTGTTAGCCTTGCAAATTTAGACGCACTTGAACTTTAACAACAGCTCACAGCACACACACACACACACACACACACACATACACATCAGCAACAAAAACAATGTCAATGAACCAAGCTGACGGCTTTAACAATTTAAAATGTTTTTATTTACTTATTTATGTCTTTTTTTTTTTCTTCAACTATTAAATAGCATAATCTCTGTGTGTGTGTGTGTGTGTGTGTGTGTTAACAAACTGCCAACTGGTAATCGCTGAAGCAATCTTCGTTGTTGTTGTTGTAGTTTGCTTTGTCGACTAAGCAGAAATTATTAACATTACTGTTGTTGTTGCTGTTGTTGTAAACAAATTTGAATCAAGTGTTTACAGAAATTTGTTGATTTATTTATTTATTAAATAATCAAACTGACTTTGAAGTAGTTACACATGCCCTTCCCCTTTGCACCCCTTTGTAACACCATCACATACACCTCTCTAGTCTTATCGACTTGACTTCTCTACAGTTTGTATTTTCTTTTTTTTTGCGTGTGTTTGTGTGCTCATGACAAACACTTTTCTAAATCACAGTTACGCATGTTAAGATACTTTAATCATTACGTTGTTGTAGATACTTTACGTCAAATTACGGTATTTATTTATAAGCACACATATGGATACAAAGATACACTTAATGAGCATGAGTTTTACTCATAACTGAATTTCATATAAGTAATTTTGTACAGTAAAAAAGAAGAAGAAAAAAGTATCTCCAATATTATCAACGCTTTCTAAGCGGCGGAAACATTAAATTATGTTTAAACAATATAATAAATGCTACTTATTATGCTCAGAATGTGCATCTGTGTGTGTGTGGTGCTTCATCACTATCATTCATTGTGTGACAGACAGGAAGTATTTGTTTCTAATGAATATTTTAAAATGTATTTCATAGATTTTTTTTTTACATCGGCGTGACTTCCATGTTGTTGTATATACATACATGTTCGCCTCTGTTTGTGTGCATGTGCGTCAGTTAGTTAATCAACAAACAATGCAAAATTATTTCAATTCATTTACATGCAGACATATATAAAAGTATCTAAAGCAGTTATATAAACAAAAATAGTTATTTTTTTTAATTAGACAAAGTTTAAACATTGCAACTTTTTTTTTTTTTAATAATAACAATAATGGTTGACATTTTGTTTACAACTACAGTAAAAGATTATGATGAAAAAATGCATTTTTTTGTTTTTTCGTTCCGTTCTGTTCTGCTGTTGGAACAAGCATAGATTGGCGCCTCCATGCCAAACAGGCAGACAATTTTTATCAATTAACACTTCAGTCGCGGCCGTCACAGTGCAAACGTACATACATATACACATGTATATTCATATCTGTGTGTTTTATTTATGAAGTGTAATATAAAGTAAGTTTTTTTTGCTTTCTTTAAAATTTTTTCGCTTGTTTTGATTATTATACCCCGCAGATAGAGTGTGTCAGGGTATATTAACTTTGTTTGAATCTGAAAGTATGGAACGCATAGAAGGAAGGGAGGGGACCCCATAAAGTATATAGATTCTTGATTAGGACGACAAGAGAAATTGATTAAGCCATGTTCGTCCGTCTGTCCGTATTCACCAATGGTTCTCGGAAACTATAAGAGCTAGAGACTTGAAATTTGGATGGTAGACTCGTAATGCTCGGCAGCAGATCAAGTTTAAACGGTTTTGTGCCACACGCACACTCCTTCCCGCTCATCTAGACTGTATGTAGTATGAGTAGCTCTACTAAACTGCATACCACAATTTTACCCCCTCCCCCAGTGTTATATAAAAATATATAAAAAAAGCTATATCTCCAACAGTATTGAAGGTACGAACCTGAAATTTTGTATAAAAGCTCAGTAAGTATACGTCTTTAAAACTGTTTATCACAAATTTCCCTCCTTGATCAAAGAGACCTACAAACTCAAATTTTTCGCAAAATCCACATTTTTTTATTGGTTTTCTAGATATTTTGAACAATATTTGCACGGCCGATGTTAGATCAATATGTTTTTGTAGATTTCCAGGGTATTATAGGGTCCGTATACCGGCCTTACTGGGTTTTTTTTTGTTTTTTGATAGCCAAACAACGCTGCGGTTTAATGACTTTTCGCGCCATGCAAATCATTTTCTGCGCGTTCTGCCAATTGCCTTCAATAATAATTAAAGTAAGAATTTTTGCGTTTGCAACACATTTTCTTTTCGTTTTTATTTTTATTTATTTAGTTTTGTGAAAAGTCATGCTCTTATGGCAGCAACATGTTCGACTGAATTTTTTTTTGTTTTTTGCCTTTAATGTTTATTGGTTTTGTTTCTTTTTTTATTGGCTTACTGGTATGCAAGCATCTTTACGTGCTCTCTCTTCTGCTGCTGCTCTCTTTAAGCACTTTAATGAGCCGTGCACGCTTAGGAACGAATGAGTCAGCGAGAGAAAGAGAATGGGGGAGTGAGCTAGCAGGCTGCAGCAGCGGCAGCGCTTGCCTTGACTGCATGCAAGATGGCGTCACTGTGCCATAATTAGAAAGAGGAAAGAGATGCGCTCAATTAAGCTTTATGAGGCTGTGGTTGCGTGTGTTTGTGGGTGTGAGTGTGTGTGTGTGTGTGAGTGTGTGTGAGTGCAATTGCATTCCTTAGCTATTTGAAATTAGTATCAGCGAAATTTGTTGTTTCTTCGCTGCAAATAATGTAAAAGTAATTTTTTTTTTTTTGGTTGTAAATTTTATTTGCAAAAATATTTACAACAATATGAAATTTCTTTACAAGAGCTGTAAAAAAATGTAACGGTACACGAAGTACGTGTATGTCAAGAAAATTGCCCTCGACTAAGTTTTATAAAAGTACAAGAAAATTAATTTAACACACAAAGGAGAGAAAAAGGAGAGATTAAAAACGGATTACTGAGCAAAAAAAAAAAAAAAAAACAATCACAAAAATTGTATATGTACTCCTCCAACCAAACCATAGAGAAAAAATTAAAAAAAAAAAAAAAATGTCGGTATATTGTTATGAACGACAAACAAGTGTAGCTAGCAAAGATATTACAATCTTGAGTTGGCTTTAGTTACAGATACAAATGAAAAAAATACAATAGCAAGCAGATTTGTGTTCAGTACAGTAAATACTACACTGCATTACTACAATAATTAAAAACACTCGAAAACAGCATGTCGGTTGCATGGATTATTTTCACGAATCTAAATATGAATGAATCGCGCTGATTTAAAGAAATATATACCGTTCCTCTATACCAACTCTAGTTTAGCGGCTTAAACCGATGAAATTTTTTACTAAAAAAGCATACAGCAAAAGGAAAAAAATGTATTAAATATAAGAATTCTGACTTTCTCGCGTGAGATATGTTAGGAGTACTAGTTTGAATAATCCAACAATAATCTGCAATCATACACTAATCACACAAATTAAGGGGGAAAAAAAACTGTGAATTTTTGTTCGATTTTTGACGGGCTCTTAGTTTCTATTCTCGTTCTTGTTTTCGATTCTTTTTAGTTGTAATGGTTGCCTGTATCGTACAAACTAGAACTGATACAAAAAACCTGAGTGTCGATGCGAAATCAGCGTACTTAAATTAGTAAACAAACGTTGAAAAACCTCATTCAACAACAAAAAGATTTCATTTTTTGGTACTGTGCAATTTGTAAAAGTTAATAATTATTAATAGTTAAGACCATCGGATTCATCATATCACAAAACAGCCCAAGGAACATCTACTTTCAAAAGAAGCAGAAAAATAATGTATAATTGCAGTTGTTCATCAAAGGAAGTTGTTACTGTATAATATCGCATGCTGCTTACAAACATTTCGTGTAACTCAATGCAACGCCGTTTCAGCTTCAGCAGCTAAGTTCAGTTTAGTTCGGTTCGGTTCGAATGAACTATAACTAAAACATGAAAGCGTCAGCAGCTGCCGTTCATCTTTTGTACTCAACAACAACAACAACTACAACAACAATTGTGGCGATGACGACAAATGACGGTGACGTCGTCTGCAGACTATATTGACAGACATTGAATTGTAAAATGTTCATTCGATGGTCGCCATCGCCATCGCTGACGACAACGACAACTACACTCAAGTCAGCTGAAAGTACATACATACATAAGATATAAGATGCGGCACGGGTGTGGGCGTCGACGACGCATAATGGCGTTGGCGACAACAACGCAAATGACGATGACGACGAACATGATATTTGTATCTTATATACAATAACTCTGAATAGAGACGGCGACGTTGCCGTTTCATTGTCGAATCGACTGACAAATATGCTTTAATGCATTTGGTGGCTTTTCTACATTTACATACATTAAGAGGAGGAGAGAAAACGAAAAATAAAACACAAAAAACACTCACAAAAGGCATGCAGACTCTTGGACAAGTTGGAGAGATGATTGGATTTTTGTCTGAACATAAACTTTAACAAATTGTTTTTTGTAAGTTGTTGTTGTTGTAGAGTTGTGGCAGACATTAGTCACAGTTAAGCGATTACTGTTGTTGTTGTTGTTGTGGCAACTTTAAGCGTTCATTAAGTGAAATTGTCTTCTGGCTAGCCTTGCCACACCACAGAGGTCATCTGCAAATGTATCTCGCCGTTAGTCGCAAGGCAGTCAACTTAATAGCGTACAAAACTTTTAGTTGTCAAATAAATTTTTTGTTGTTGTTTAGTCTATTTTGTTGTTGTTGTTGTTGTATGATTTTGTGAGTCTCATTGCACAATTGGCCAAATGAGCTGCATTTTGTTACTTCGTCGCCTCTCACTCTGCTTCTGCTTCTTCTTTTTGAATTATTTGACGCTGTCAGGGCGAAAACAAAAACAAACAACAATTGTCTGTCAGGCAGTTCATTTCGAAAGTACTTTCACCAATTTATAATTAGATAATTTAATGTTTTTTATTTTTTCTCTTTATTTATTAACTTAGTTTTTGTTTTTGTTCTTCTTCATAGCACATAAGCCAAAACGAAGCGTAAACAAAATGTTGGTGAAAAGCATCTTTGTGCCTGCACTTGCCTTATCTCAGTAACTAGCAAGATTGTGTATCTTTTGAAAAGTATCTGTCGCGCTACATAAACTTAAAGAAAACCACCGAAAATATTTGCTTCTCTTCGTTATTTATCTTTTACACGCTTTGCTTTTTTTGGGCGAAAGTTTTTGTAGTTTTTATTTGTTTTTGTTTTTGGTTTTTATTTTATGTAATTGTTTGTGCAAGCGTGCATTTTAAGATCTTTGCTCAACATTATAAGTATTATCATAATCATCAACATCATCATTGTTATTAAAATCATTTGCCATGTGCAATTTCTTGCAACAATATTTGTTTTAATTATAAAAAATTAAAAATAAAAATCAAATGTTTATTTTGAAGATTGCCAAAAAATAAACAAATTATAAAAAAAAAAAAATAATAACTTGCTGTTGAATAATGTGTTTAGTTTTGCATGCAAAAAAAGACAACTGAAAAAGAAAATGATTATTTTTTGCCTCATCTACTTTTGCAACATTGACGAAAGTTGCCGAAAGCGAAACTTTGTTTCCACCATTAGAGCATGAGAGTGAAAGAGTGCGCGCTTTGAAATAAAAAAAATATGCACATTTGCAATTTTTTCTTCTATTACAAAAACACTTTTGCTTTATTGAAAATTTGCATATTTCGCGGAAAAAACAAAAAAAAATATTAGAAATTAACATTAATTAAAAGTTTTACAAACCATTAAGCAGACAAAAATAAGTATATTTTCTTCTTCTTCAGCCATTTTTGTATCTTTTACGGTCAATGTTGCATATTTAACTCACCTGAAATGAAAATAAGCGTAAAAAAACTATCAGTGAAATTTAATAAATAATTATAATACAATAGTTGAAGAGCACTTTAAGCTTTGTTTTAAAATGCCTTAAAATATTTTTAAAAACAAACTTCAATAAAAGTATCTCATTTCAATTGATCTGAAAACTTAAATTTAGCAATTTATAGGAAATTTTTGTGTGCAACGTTTTTTGCTTCAGATACTTGCAACCAATTAAAAGCGTGTTGCATAAAAATGGCGCACAATTTAAAGTTCAACAACAACAAAAAACGCAAATGTGTGCAAAGTAAATTTTGCGTTGCATGCAACAAAAACAACAAAATGTTGACACATCAATTAAATTGCAGTTGAGTGTGTGTGTGTGTGTGTTTGAGTGTAATTAATGAAATACATGACAACAATAACAAGAAAGGTTGCGTGTTGAATTTTGGAATGGTTTTTGTTGTTGTTCTTATGTTCCTTTTTGCAAGCAATGTAGCCAATAAACTTGATTTGGTGAAAAGTGTTGTTGTTGTTTTTGTTGCACAAACAATGCACAAATGTTTGCGCAACTTAAGAAGTCTCGACTTCTGTGTGTGTGTATAAGTATCTATGTGAGTTGCATGGTAGTTTTTGTTGCAAGCAATTTATAGATACATATATTTTCAAATTATACAAACAAAGTGACAGTTTCAAACTCATGTCCGTGCATTTGTATCTGTGTGTGTGTGTGTGTGTGTGTGTGCAAGTAAACGGAAAAGCGAAACTTGTATATCAATTACAAAAGTTATTTGCACAAGACGACAACGTTGTTGTTTTTCTTTTGCCTTCTGTGCACCAAACACACTCACAAACTCAGCCAAACACACACACACACACACATTTACGAGCAAAACGAGAGTGGGCGTGCAAAAGGCAGAAGTTGGTCAACACATGTCTGTGCGCAAATATTGATTCAATGAGTGCAACAAAAGCGAACTAATCAAAAAGTCAGTCACTCAAGCAAAGCAAAAGCAAAGAAATATAGAAATAAGAAGTAAAACAATTGACAAATCTTAAGAAAACAAAAAGAATTGAAGGAAAATAAATAAAAAAGTTTTGCAAATGCATAAAGTACGATATTTTGAAAGAAACAACCGACAAACTCAAACGACATAAATTTTAAACTTTGGGTGAGGACAGACGGACGAGGACGAACGAGATATGAAGGCGGGGACTTATGTCGGAGCCATAAATTTAAAGTGTTTTTTTATTACGTACTCCGGGTGGACTTCCTTTTGTTTAAAATTCTATCCTTAGTTATGTTACCATCGTTTCTTGTTTGGAGCAAATATTCGTGGGTTTTCTTTGGTTGTAATACAATGCTTCCCTGTGCCCAAATTTAGGAAATTTTACCACATACATATAGTTATATATACGTAACAAATAGTTAACATGCAAAATATAGAACAGTATCTCATTAGAACATTATATTATATTTTTTATAGCTTTTTACGAATTATTGATTATATACACAATATGTTTTTGTGAAATTTTGGCGTTAATTAAAGTCAGTAAGACTGCACTTGGTGTTGCAAAGGTTATTATTTTTTTGTAAATAATAAACGGTTAATATCAGAAGCAAAAGCAAAAGTTAAATTCAAAATGAATATCATTTGGAGTTGAGCGTTTCAAATAATTCGACACAGCTAAAATCCACTTAAGCTTTGAGACTTTTTCAGAGGCACGTAAGCACACACACACATACGCATAAAGAGCTCAATCGCCGGAAAGTAAAACATTTGTAGATGCATACATGCACATGCAACATAAGAATTTACTTGAATTTCATATTATATTTTCCGCTTGTCTTACTACACTGTCGTTGTATCTTCAAGACATTATGTGTGCTGCCTTTGTTGATTGCAATGCAACGGAAGCAAAAAACAACAACAAATGTACTTTGCATAATTTACTTGCACACAACAAACAAAATAAAAAATTTACTTGAATGAAGCTTTTTTCTTTATTTAATACTCAATTTACAATGGAGCCTAAGGCAAAGCGCCGTAAGCAACGGCGAACGTTAGAAATTCGACAAAAATAAAACTTGTATATAACAGCTTATATGGGTGGTACTTTCCAAAAGGTATTCGCGTATCACTTTTAAAATGGACCTTAAATTGCTCGGTTTCAATGGATCTTTTAATTTTCCCCAACTGTTTAATATATTCTTCTGTTTTTCGTTCAGTGCAACTGTTAACGGAAAATAGTGTGATCCATTCCATTCCATTTAGACCATTCATTTTCACCAATTGCTCAAAATTACTGAAAAGCAATTTCAACAGGAAATATTGTACGAACTCAGGCGAACATTCCATATGCCAACGAAAGACTCGAATCAATTTGCGATTCTTGTCAAACCGGCCTTTGATCGTTCTGCAATCGCATCTTGACCACTTAATATCAGACTCCCTAGCCCCCAGGAAGTAACGCCGGAATATATCCAATTGCTTAACAAACCAATTACCATACTAACAAAAATATGAAGTTTGATTGTAAATACTTTAAACCTCGTCAACGTTTAGATTTGTACTCGTTTGATTAGATAGATTTGTATTGGTCGCTTATACTAATTATCATTTATGGCTGACAAATGCCAGATGTTTAGGCGACATGAGTTCCTTCTGCTAGAAATAGCTGGTTTATCATTAAGTATTTCCTAAGAAGCGATGTGCTACTTTTCCCGTATTTGTTGGATGTTCTTGTTTTGTCAAACATAACAGTAAGAAAATGAGAGGCAAAATACACTTTTAAAGTATTAGTAAGCATTTAAGTAATGTAAATAAAATAAGGAAACAAAAAAAAGCTCTCATCAAATAAAAATAAATCAAGCCGACGGAAATTGCATTTTCATGGCGCAATGTTAACTGAGAGGTTCTCTGTATATATTATAAGTGTTTTTTTTTTTTTATTTACATTGGTTTTGTATCGCTCACTATCACACTCACTCACATGCTTTTTTATATATTATTTTTTTTTTTTTGTGGTTCATTTTCATATTCAATTTTATCGTTTCATGCGCCAAGCGCGGAAGTGCGCGATGCAATTGATCTGTCGTCGCCTTCACTGCCTTGTTTCACTCACACTCTCTCACTCGGTCGGCTGTATCTTTTGTGTACGCTGAGCAACCACAAAGGAATTGCATTGAATGTATTTTTAATGCTCTTCCGATTAAAAGTAACAAAATCAAAAACAAAAATAAGTCGTTTATCGCAAAATAAGGCAAAGTGTTGAATATTGGTGCCAAGCCAAAGCGGGCAAATTGAACAGACTCAATGATTGACAGACGTACGAACAGTTTGTCTGTCAGTCAATTACATGTTCAAGTCGTGCCAGCCCCTCTGCCAAAGCATTACAAAAAATTATGCAAATTCCTGACTCGTTCCGACAGACCAAAAATAGTCAACGACTTAGCTCGACGCTCACTGCCTTATTTTTTGTGAATAAAAAGAAATAAAACAATTTATTATTTAAACATTCGACGTAAATATCAAAGATATTTACCCAACTTAAATTTCAATTAGTGCGGGATCAATTCTCTCTCAGCCCGTCTGATGCCAAGTTTAGCATATCGATTCTAGTCAATCGCGTATTTATATTTATTCGTCTGTCTCTCTTTTCATCAGTTAACTTATCATCGTTCTTATTTCATTCGCCTTATTTGCGTTTTAGCAAATTTTCTTAACATTTTTTGCTTTATGCAATAATCTCATGAATTCATCAATCAAAGCATTCATTTTATATGAAAAATAAAAATGTAAGATGATTAGGCGCGCGGGTAATGCGGCAAAAGTATTGCGGCATGTGAGCTTATCAGCAACTGATGGCGTTGAGCTCTCGTTTGTGCTAATTTCGCAATAATAATTTCTATTTTTGTCTATTGACGCAAAGCTCGCAAAACTGGAAAATTGAAACGCTCATCAAGAAATCATACAAGTTGAACTATTACGAAATACTTCAAGACAAGTTTTTCAACTTGATTTCTATTTTGCGCTGCCATCGGTCTGTCTTAGATGTTTGCTGAAGCATCTGTTATTAATCCGCATGAGATCTTTGACTGAGTGATCTTGTGGAATTTTTATGTGATTTTGTTGAATTATATTTTACAAAAATGATTATTATCTGAATAAAGATTTTTGGCAAACTCCATAACAAATTTTGAGACATTTCAAATGGAATTTTCAGTTTGAATTTAAAGTATTTCAAGTGCCTACAACAACAATAGAAAAACCATTCGCTTAACAAACAAAAGGTCAGTGTTCATTCATTGGAAGAACAACATTGAGCCAAAGTCGCGAAGAGTTCAGTTGCAAAAACACAAGTCGTTGCTGTCGCTGCCGCATGCCACAACAACGTGCCCCAATCATTCATGCGTTGTGTGGCACAGCGACAAGTGGCAACATTCAACGCCACGTCTCGACACGACATGACTCGACCACCAACGCCCAACACCCACGACCAAAGCAATGTGTGAGTCAGCAGACAATGTTCAGCATTCGTCAAGTGGCGTAAATAGAAAATAAATCGCTAAAAATGCTTCACTTTTAGCCAATTTGTTGTGTTTATTTTTAACTAGCCACAACAACAAAGAGCGCAGAGAACATTTTAAATAAGCGTGCTTTGAGCTCAGTGCCAAAGCACATAAACTCACATACCGAAAACCAAAGTCAACAAAACTCACACAAACTGTTAACAGGCAAAAGATAGAAAAGTATCTCATTAGAACTCAGTTGGCAATGCGACAATTGCGGCATATATTTTTCATAGCCTTTTACGAACTGTTTAAAAACCTTTTAAATTTCATTGTTGTGAAATATATTTTTGTGAAATTTTGGCGTTAATTTACAGTCACACAAACAAGCACACACACACACACACACACGCACAGAATAAGTTAGCATAAAATCAGTAATCAACATGTTGCCACGGCCAATTTACGATGAGCCGAACTTGGTCACGGATAATGCTTACTTGAACTTCTTGCGATATTTCAAACGGATGCATCGTTCCTATGGAATGCGGCGTTTGCTGCAAGCCGCACGCTGCGCTTGGGATCAGCTCACGGAACGTGAACAGCGACGATTTGAACGGCAGGTGAGCAATCTTTCATTTCAATCTGTGTTTGATAAGGTATCTAAAGATTGCCGGCCTTCTCTTTCAGCGTTTATTGAAGACATTGCGTAAATATTTTGGCAAACAGGCGTGCTTACAGCCGAAGCGTGCAATACGCAAGCGACCTGGCTTTAGTATCTATAGGAATCGCATCTGCCGATGGCGTGCCGTCAGAGGTATGCGGCCTACTAGAAAGAAAACACGAAGGCGACGTGTCAAGAAACGTTCTGCGTGGCCAAAACGGAAGTAAGCGAATGGACGTACATACAACAATAGTTTAATTAACTATAATGAATGAATGGGAGAGAAATATGAGCCTTAAAAATTCCGGAAGAGCAACAAAATTTCTATGAATGGAAATGAGATAAATATACTTGATTATATTGCAACTTAAATACACTTAAAATTTTCAAGTTTTTATAAATGTTGTAAATAATTGAAAATAAATATTTTTTATGTTAAAAAAAAATACTCTTATGTCACATGTAGCTAGGGAATACAATCCCGGGAATATTTTTCAATCCTGGATTTATGAAAATCATACCGGGATCCCGGGATTGAAGTAAGTGGCTTCTAATTGAGTTGAAATAAAAAAACTTCAGTTATGTCTTAAATTTTTATTAATAAAATGAAATAGGAAACGAAGTAGGCATTACGATATAAAAATGTAAAGAATTATTGTATATTGTATGCCTCGCAAACAAATTTCTGTTCGTCTTGAAAATTTTACTCGGACTCTTCTTTGGGTGCTCATATTTTCAACCGAGTTGAAATGTCAGAATTGGGCGAAAAATATCAGTCCATTTAAAATTTCGTTTTCCACTCTATGTATAGATTACTCATTGTGAACATCAAGCCTGCTTCGTATTTTATTACCAATGTAAGCAACAGCTGAAAGTGCTCGTTGCAGAAATTGATAACAGATAATTCCATTTGTTTGATAATTCCAACTATTCATTTTCAACAGTTCCAAAAAGTTGAAATGGTGTAAAGTCAACATTTTACCACTTTTTCTCTTCGAGTGAAGCAATTCAAGAATTTTGGCAATCCCGAAAAACCCCGGGATTACTCAACTACAGTCCCGGGATTTTTGGGATCAAAAAACGACCGGGATACCGGGCTTGTATTCCCTACATGTAGCCCACACCATTTTAATAAATGAGTACACTGTTTGCACGCCGTTGAATCCTATCCGTTGACCAAGCAGCGATCCGTCAGCATAATAGATGTCAGGCATGAGCGTCACGTCGCACACGTCAATTGTCGTTTGACGTTGACAGCTTTTGCAACTTTTTTCCGCACAACATTTGAATTGACACTTTTAATTTTGTTGTTCGATAGCTCGGCTCAAACGAAGGCTTAAGAGTTGATTTTATTTCTAATCAAAACAAAATGGAATGTGTTGAGAAAAAAACAAAACGATGTAGAAATAACGTACAGAAGTGCGAGCGCGCAACGTTTGCATATTAAATAAGTTGGCTACAAGTATATTGACCGGCTTTGTTATTATTATTATTTTTTATTCATTTATTTGTTTGTTTTATTTTTATTTTTTTTTTTTTTTGTTCTGCTTTATGTAAGCCTTTTGTATGTACGTGCTGGCACGTCGTCGCGCAATTCTCGGTATTGGCCAAGTCCAGACGAGGCAAATTAAGGCAAAAAAAAAAAACACGAAAAAAAATGTAAACATAATTTTCCAACACTTTGCTTTGCTTTTGGCATGGCTTGACTTGACTTGGCTTTGTCGAACAATGAACTCTGTTTGCACTTTACGCGTTTCGCTCTCAGCGTGTTTTCTTGGCATTGTTGTTGTAATTGCTGAGCAAGCAAGCCAGCGAGGTGCATAAGGAGAGCACTCAAAAAGAAGCGTATAAGAAAGAAGAAGAAGTAAAGAAAATAAAAACAAAGTAACGGAAGTGTGGCATGAACACAGAACAAGCTCATGTCAAAGACGCTGCCAAGCCATAGACGAGAAGAAGAATTAAACAATGAAAGAGAGAGAAAGAGAGGGATTGGATGAGATGGGAGAGGGGTGCAACAGTAGTTGTTTAGTTACTGACTGACCTAGTAAATAACATTAAAGGTAATTAGCATGGCGAGTCGACCTGTGGGACTTTAGTCAAGAAGCCAAAAAGCCGCTTGCATTAACAACAGTTACGTTTCTCTCCCGCTCCCGCTCCCTCTCCCTCTTCCTTTCTGTTTTTGTATTCGTTTTTTTAGCATTTCAAGTGCTTTTCTTGCGCTTCATGTTCTTCTTTTGTTTTGATTATCCCAACATTATATAAGCCATCAAGAACGTGCAGATAGTTTTCGAAAGATTGCAAAAAAAAAAAAAAAAAAAGAAAGTGACACTTGGCAAATAAAAAAATGGGATTTGGTTATCTACTTGGCTTCAAATAAATTTATTTAACTATTGCATACTCTTTTTCAAAATCTAAAAAACATATAGTTAAAGCGTAATATATAAGGATTGAAATAAAAATAGTTCAATAATTGTACTCAAATTGTACCATGTTTCTGTGTTCTTAAAAAGCTATAACTATGCATAGCTATACATAGTCTAAAGAGCTCTTATTGGCCCAAGACATATATAATTTTGAAGCCATTCGATTAAGCCGTTCTTGTGTAAAAATTGTTTGTTTTTGTTTTTTCTCGAAAACCAATTGAATTACCGAACTGAAACTTTCAGAATCTTAATATTTAATTAGTACCGCCATATCCGCAAAGTACCATTTTAATATCTTTCCAGGGCCGATTCACTTTGCTTAAGTCCCTAAGCCCTTTATTGTGATTACATGAAAAATTAAAGAACAACAAAAATATGTTTTGGCTCACTTCGAAATGAGTTCTTCTTTGTTTGTTTGATTATTTAGCCGTGAGTCCTTATACTTTTGCAACGCTTTGGGCTTAATTCGTATCTTTTGCTCTCATTTATGCACACACATACACACACATACTATTCTAGCTCAACAACAACTATAAAAATAACGCCAGCCAGTTACCGTTCTCGCTCACACTCACCCTTTGAGCGTTAAACACAACTCTTGATGTCATAATTATGCCAGCAACAGCAACATCACAAACAAAACCAACAACAACAACATAAAGCAACGCTGACAAATGCAACATTTTTGCTTTCGCGTAAATTATGACATATTTTCATGCAACGCATTCCTTTTGTTTTCTGTTTTATTTTTATTTTTTTAGTTGCATTTCAACTTAATTATAAACAATTTAACACACAAACAAAAACAAGTTGAAAACGCACAACAACATAAACAAACTTTTTTCTTTGAAATATTGTTTGTTTTTTTTTTTTTACTGTTGATGTTGTTGTTGTTGTTGGTAATTAAATTGTCAGCCAAGTGACATAAGCTCAATTTTTTTAACAAGTCTAACGTAGTTTTTCAACTTCCCCCCTCCCTCATATCACACTTCATATACGCAACACATCCTTTTCATATTAAATTTTGTTGTTAGCTTGTTTTCAAAAGGGGAAAAACTAAGCGAATGCAACAAAATATACAAAAAAACAAGCACATACGCAAAATTAAACGATAAATTTGAGAAATAACACACAACACCAACAACAACAACAGTAATAAAAACGACTATTGAGTAACTTCATAACGCTCAATAAGTTGTTGAAACTGTTGTTGACAAAAGGCGACTGAAAATTGGCCAAAACACTCATGAAGCTTTGTTCAACAACAAACGAACAGTTTGTACATATTTTAATGTTGCCAAATCGCAAACAAAACAAGATACAAAATTGAACCAGTTTCGCAATTCAAAAGATAATTTCCTATAATTTTTTTTGTTTTTTTTTTTCATTATTATTGAAATTAATTAAATGCCAACAAACTTAAATGAGGCAAAGTGAATAAAACAAAAATTGAAAAAAAATCAAAACAAAAAAAAAATTAACTAATTCAATCAAATAGAAAAAACAAAACGAGTTCGCTATTTTTATAACAAAAGGAAACATAAAATTTTTGCCATTCACTTTAAGTAATAATAGATAATGGCAACAACAACAACAACATCATTTATGTCCGAAAAACAACACAAAGAGTGAAAAAAAGTTAAACGGAAATTAAAATTGATAAATCTTATTGTCAATTCAAAGAGACTACAGTAGAAGTACAAGTAGTTGTAAAGAAGAAGAAGAAGTACAACAATAATAGTAGCAAGAAGAGTGATAAGAAGTAAAGTGCGTGCAGAAAGAAAACAAGAAACATTTGTTGTTGTGGCGGTCGTAGAAATGAGAGACAATGAAGTGAAATGCACAAAGAGAAAGAAACCTCTGCTGAATGATTTGTATTATGCAAAATTTTATGATCGTATCTTCGCGCGCCAAACAGGCAACGAGATGTATCTAATAGAATATAAAAAAATATTGATCATTTTTATGACTTAATAAAGTTGAAAAATTTACGAGCAAATTGCGCTCATTATTGCTTTTTATAAAAAAAAAAAACAAATACGAAATTTGAAATCTCATTTTTTGTTTTTTTGCAAAATTGTCGGCACAGCTGTACAGCAACAACTTAAAAACAATAACAATAATAACAAAAAAAAAAAACCAATAAAGAAAAGTTTTAACTGACGCATGATGTTCAGATACATATTTTGTATCTTCTACTGCACGTTCACTTTTGTTTTTGAGTTTTTGTCTTTATCCTTGTGCTTACAAGACAAACTCACACAAAAGTTTTGACTCTTTACGCGTTGTTTTCGTTTATTATATTAACAAGCAATAATATTTGCAAATAAAAACAACAAAAAAATACAAATACAAACAACAACAGCATCAAGTAGATGTCAAAAGTATCTGCGTTCGGTATAGATACAAAAAGAGGGAGAGACTTTGAGTAAGAGATGTGCAAACATTGTCTCAGTTTGCTTACAATGTCAGCAATAGCAACAATAACAGCTACAACAACTACAATAATAACTTCATTAGCATTTTTGTTGTGTAAGCCAAACGGCAGCAATATTTAAGTTAAGAATTTATAAGCCTTATAAGCATATAAAACGCTATAAATGCTTAAGAAGAAGAAGAAGAAAAATAAGAGGAATCAGAGGCAGACCGACTTGAAGACGACATCGTTAATGATGACGACATGCTGTCGGTTGGAGTGAAAAAATACATAAATATAAAGGAAAATGTATCTTTTTGAGTTTGCTTGCTGCCATTTTCACTAAACACACAGACACACACACAAACATACACACGCATGGAAGACAAGTAAAGTCAGTCAAAACTACATAACAAAACTGTGCCAAAAGCGTCAACCGTCAAACCCTTCTCTCCTCTCTCTACCACCCAGCAGATAACAACGACAAGGTTGACACAATTTTCCACATTAAAATTAAGAACAAAAATAATAAAAAAAAAAAATAACTAAAAATAAAAAAAGTTTTCCACATTTTCATGTTTTATCTCGTTTGTTGTTTTTGTGGCGACGACAACGAAAACTTTGAGCGCTGTTTGAAAATGAGCGGAAATTACAAGCGCAGCGAAAGTCATGCCCTCCCAAGACACACACACACACACACACAATGTTAATACACGAAAGCTAAGCAAATGTTACGGAGATACTTTAGTGACAGATACATTCCACAAAGACAACAATGTGCTTAAAATGAAAACTTTGATTTTTTTTTTATTTATTTATTTTTTTATTACAATAAAAAGCGATAAAATTATGTAGATTAGTTTTGGAACGCATTCTTCGGTCTTATAGTCTCACCAAAAACACATAAATTTTTTAAATATTTTCGTATCTCAGATATGTGTGTGTGTGTGTGTGTGTTGGTGTTGGAGACAGTGGCAATGATTCATTTCGGCGCTTAAATTTGATTTAAAATATTTTCTTCTTACTAATTTCAACTTGTTGTTATTTTTAAAGGGAGAAGTGCAAAGTTGACTTCTGAGCCGAACAACAAGAAACTAAAACATTCACAATAGCAACAACAACAGCACCAATAACAAAAGGCTTAGTTGTCTTTGATTTAATTGGCAGAAGTAGAAAACGTTTTGTGTGTTTGTGCACGAATGTAGAAGAGGTATTTTTATTCTTTGTTTTTCCACGTATTCTGGCTCTGCGTATCTGAAATGAAGCACGCGTGTATATTTGTATCTGTGCATGGAATTTTTACTCTTGTTGTGAAGACTTGATTTGACTTTTGTTTGTATGCATGACGTAACACAACACTAAGCAAAGCAAAGCAACGTTACGGGCAAAGAAGCCACCTTGTTTGCTAATTTAATGATGAAAAAAATAATAGAAAAAAAAAAAAGTAGCTTAGACGATTAAAGAAACGTGCTTTGTTTTTGTTGTTGTCGACTTCGATGATGATGTTGATGCGCAATGAACGTCGATAAGCAAATGTACAAAAAAAAAACACTAAACAAAACAAAAAAATGAATAAAAAGGTCAACTGAGGGGGAAACCTTTCAATCGACAACGACTTCGACGAGCAGACAAAGCGGAGCCCAAATAAGTGCGAAATATGCGCACGCCGGAAATGGCTTCAATTGTAGATACAACAACAACAACACTGTGAGATACAAAAAACAAAATCGAAATAAAAAAATTTGTGAATTAAAAGTGAAAGTAAGTTTGTGTGTGAGATATTTGACTGCCATGGCTTTGCATATTTGGGCGACGGAGCGAAGTGAGCACAAACAACAGCACAACAGCAACAACAACATGTGCATGATGATATTGACGATGATGAGCTCAAAGCTTGCCGACGCCTGCTGAACATGAATAGGGAAGGGGCAGGCAATGCGGTAATGTCGACTTAATGCGGGCGTAAATTTGAAGCGAAAAGCAACAACAAAAATGCTGCCTGACAACGAAACGTTCGCGGCAACGGTGAAGGGGATGAACGTAAACGAAATGGCATTTTTACACTTGTTGCCCGTAAAACAGAAAACACAAAAACAAAAAAAAAAACAAGAAAACAAGAGCTCAATAAGCTTCATTCATGTCGTTGGTAAAATGAGAAAGGTTGCGCATTATTGTCGTTGTTGTTGTCAGCGTGTCATGTATTAAAAGATACTCGATTGAGTCACATGACAACAACAGAGGCAGACAGGTGTCAATAAAGAGACAAAAATAGGCAAATCAAAAGGGAATGCAAAAAAAAAATACTGAATTTAAATAAAAAAAAAAACAGAAAAAAAAATTAAAAATAGCACACAAAAAAGAAACTACTGTTTAAACGAAAGCTTTACAGACGACAAAAAAATAAATAAATAGTCAGAAATAAAAAAAATCAAAAAAAAACATATGTACACATAAATATAATAAATGAGAAAAACACAAATTTTATACAATACAAGGAAAGTTTAAGGTGATAATCTTTCCTAAAACTTTTATAAATACTTTTTCTACTCTTGCAAGAGTATATTAACTTTGTCATAAAGTTTGCAACGCAGAGAAGGAGACATCTCCGACTATATAAAGTATATATATTCTTGATCAGCTCGACGAGACGAAATCATATAGCCATGTCCGTCTGTCCGTCCGTCCGTCTGTCTGGTGCGATGCGAACTCCTCCTAGAGTTTTAAAGATATCAAAAAAATTTAAATGCAGAAAATTTTCGTTTCCTTGCACGCAGTTTGTATGTAAAATCCAGCATGATCGGATAACTATAGCATATAGCTGCCATAGGAACGATCGGTCAAAAATCAGGTTTTTGCTCAATAAACGCTTTGATTTTAAAGTTATCGCCTCAATTTTTTGCACACAAATGTCTTGGACGTCAGTGAAGACACACGGAAAATTAGGTGAAGATCGGATAAATATAGCATATAGCTCCCATAGGAACAATCGGTTAAAAATTATATAATTATATAAATTAAAAATATAAACAGATAAACCTTGACCATATTCCAAAGTTTCGTAACAATCGGACATAAGGGCGTGGCACCGCCCATATAGAAACTTAAAAATGTGATTTCTCTGTTAGCCGACGAGATATAAGATCGCAAAATGAAGTGTAGAATGATTGCAATGTACTTGTTAAAAAATTAGGAAATGGGCGGGGCTACACCCCTTTATATATATATACAGTGAAAGCTCTACTCGCGGACAGCTCCCTCAGGCGGACAGCTCCCTTAGCCGGACGAATTTTATAGTCCCAAGTTTTTTAGCATGATTTTCATACAAATTCCGTTCTCTTGAGCGGACGCTCCCTTGGCCGGACGCGGACACTATTTTTATTACATTTTTATACAAACCGTCTCTCTCAGGCGGACAACGAGAGACCACTTCTGTGTGCCAACCTTTGGACCAGGGCATAATACAAAATTTTAAAGTTCAGTATAGAAAGCAGGATTTTTAGAGTCTATAGCTGCTGAAGATTTTTGTGCTGAGGATGATCTACCACTATCCACATTTTTGAACAAAACTTTTATTTCAAAATTTGGGAAAGACAATCTTGAAAATTTTTTTAATGTAGACAGCCTCTTGACTATAGAAGACGACAATATTGAAATTAATATAACTGATCAAAGTGACGTTGATTTAAGCGATTCAGATGATGAGATTATTTTACAGCCAATTGACTCAATAAAATCGTACGATGAGGCATGGGTACAAATGGAGAGGTTTAAGGAATTAGCGAGCCTTGATTTAATATCTTATCAAATTTTCAACAATTTTAAAAGTCGCATTGAACACTTACATCTTAAGCATAAACAAGAGAATTCTAAACAGTCTACAATAGACCAATTTTTTAAAACTCAAAATTGTTAAAAACAACATTTCAATAAAAAAAAAATATATATATGTATGTATGTATATTAATTAGAAAAAATAAATGAATTTAAAAAACATATTAATTTTGTCTACATATTAGTTTTGTTAGCAAACATCAATAGCCATAAAAATTCTTAATTTCTTTCACATCTCCCTAAGGCGGACATCTCCCTTGGGCGGACAAAAGTGCTGGAACCGTGGCTGTCCGGCCAAGGGAGCTTTCACTGTATATGATTCTTATTGGAAATATTGTAAGACAGATTTTCCAATAAGAATACTTGAGAAAATGCTTGCAAGAGTATATAAGTTTCAGAAAAGCTGAAAATAGCTCCCTTACTGTTTTTGTTTTAATTTTGTGTATTATTTATTATATTTTTTTAATAAACAACAAAGTACTTTTTTATTGCATTTCCTATTAATAATCAACAGTTACTTATATTATTGGCCCTCTATTGGCGTAAAAGCATAACTGTATGACGAATTTTCTAAAAAAAAAAATGCAATCAAAATGCAAAGTAATTTCTGGCTTCAAAAATCTAAATTCGTTAAATTTTCGCAAAAAAAAAAAGAGAAAATTTCCACGGAAAAATTCAAATCGGCGCCTTTTTTTATAAATTTGGGTCTTTAAATCTCATCTTTAGTTCCAATATTATTTTTTTGTTCATTTTTTTTTCACAGAAATTTTTTTCATTTTTCCGTTTCACGTTTTTTTTTTGTATGTTTTGAACCAAAAAAAAAAATGTCCGAGCACCGGAAATGATTTACAAACACAAAAAAAAAAAAATACAAATTAATTATGTGTTTCTTTTGAATTTTTTTTCATTCTATTTTTTACTATTTATTTATCACTTAATAAATTGAAAGCAGCAAAAAAACATGAACATGAAAATCTCTTGTTATTTATTATTTTATTATTATATACAGTGTATACATTTTTTTGTATTGCTTTGTTAACAAATAACAAAAACTCTCAGCAATACCATGCCAAGAGCGACTTCGAGTTTTATCGGTTCAAAATGAGCTTAAAAAAACGCAAATTATTATTTCCCAATTTTAAGTATTCCACAGTACGCTTGTTATATCTTGTTTGTTTGTGTTATGGTTTTCGCTTTTTTGTAATTCGTTTTTTTTTTTTTTTTTCATTTTGTTTATCGTTTTCGTTTGGGTTCTTGAAAAAGTTCAACGACATTTTAAAACACAAACACACGTTTTTTTTATTACATGTTTTAAAGCAAATTTTGATTTGATTTCGTTTTTATTGAGTAAAACATTAACGATATGAAAAGCTGAATTTCGACTGAGGCAAGTAGAAGGTTGTTAAGGATTGTTAAAAATGAAATCAAGCTATTATATAATATTATATACTCCTATGTGATATAGACCGACACAGCATATAAAACAAACTACTTTTCAAATTTTTTTTTTCTTTCAATTTTATAATAAAAAATATCTTACAAAAATATATAAAATCTCTAGACTTTTCAGCAACAGTGGACAGCTCAATTAAAGAAAAAAAAATTAAAATAAAAAAAAAAAAAAAAACTTAAACCTTTTCAAGGTTCACAGCGCTCAGGTAAGGCACTATAACAATAACAACAACAACAACAAAACCAACAAGTCACTGAAGAGAGACCATTGACCAAGGCAGTCATCAAGCATTCAGGCAGGCAGACAAATAGACGAACGGACGGACAGATAGGCAAATAGCGAAAGCGTGAAAATCTGCAACTTATGGCACAATCAAACAGACACATTAATTACAGTTTAACTCGATTCGTATGCATAAAAAATGGAAATGGAAATTAAAATAAAAAGTAGAAAAAAAAAAATAAAATAAAAATAGACTCTAGAAAAACACTTAAGCGCAACAAAGCAATGTGAATGGCCTCCCAAGCGCCGCGCTCCTTGCACACTCACTCACTGACTTTCTAAGCTTACACATGTATCAAAACTGCAAGTCAAAGCAGAAAATTTCACTTTTATATTATATAAAAAAATATATAATGTGAAAATTATCATCAGCATGCAATAAATCATCAAAAAAAAAAAAAAATACAAATGGAAAAAAGATCGTCTGAGGGCAAATGAAGCAATAACAAAAACAAACAAACTACCAAGAAAAAGTATAAATTGCCTCAAGTCAATAGACGCTTATCTCAAATAAAAAAAAATAAAAAAACAACAAACAAATGCCGCAAATGTCAAACAGAAACCAAACGCATGTCAAAAGGGTTGCCCCACAAAATAGTTTATGATCGATCAGAAACTCACAGAATTCGAACGATTATTTATTCGTGAGAAAGAACAAGTACTTGGAGCTGAAATGTAACTGCAGATAGCAGCAAAGCCAAACCGACACAGCAAGTCAACTAAATATAAACACATGCATGTCTGTCTGACGGTCAACGTTTGCATTTAACCCACAAAGAGTACGGCACACGATGCATGTGAGCAGCATGAGGAATGGAAGTGGAACACACCAAAAGATACCAACCGACCGACCGTTGTCCAAGTGTTCGATAGGCTAGGCACGCGGCAGCGACGCACGTCTAAATGTCAAACTTCCGCTTACATTTCTGTTACATTTGTTGCATAGAATAAATTGTTGCTGTAATTTGTTGCATGCGATTTGTTTGGTTTGGTCCGCTACGCAGTTTAGAGGCCTTATTGGACTTTGTCAGCGTCAATTGATAAGCGGCCGGCCTCTGTGTCACTGTTGTTGTGTTTGCTTTAGTTTTTGTTATTGTTGTCATCGCTGCTTGTATGTATTTGTTTGTATGTACATTTAAGTACATGGCTCACACATTTGCTCACTTCTCTTCATTAAAGTTAATTTATGATGAACTCAGTACGATAAACCACACACACAGTCATACAAACAGTTGTACAGGCAGACAATTTACTGCATTTTCAATCTTAATTGCTTTACTGTAAGACGCATTTGATAGAAATCTACAAGTAACAATTTAGTTTAATTTTCGACAAATAAGAAAAACACGAACAATTTGCCTCCGTTTGTTTGCTGAAAAAACAAAACAAAACATAACCAAAAAGAATCACAAAAAGGTAACATTCGTTCGATGCCTTTTTTCAATTTAAAGGCTTTTTGATTGCAGCAGCAGCTGCTGCCAGCGACAAACTAAACAACAACATTAGAATCAAGTACTCTATACAACTCAGTATTAATAATAACAACAACAACAACAACGAATGACAATCAGAACTATTGAACAATAAAGAGAACATAGCCTAATGAAGTCACTCTCTATTCGGACGCTCTCTCACTGTCAAATTAATTTGAGTGTGCGGCGCACAAGAACGAAATCAACCTACCCAAACAAACAAACACACACAGGCGCACATACACACATACGCGTGGGCACCTCTTTTGGGCAGGCCGGTCAACAGTTAGCAATGTTAATTGACATCTGAAGAGCATAAGATAGAGGCAGAGGCAGCAAAGGCAAAGGCAAAGAAGAAGTGTTGTCAGTCAAGTGTGCTAATGAATTTATTTTTTTTTTATAATAACTATGTTGTTTTTTATAACTTTTGGTCAAATTTAATGATTTTAAAACTAAAAAATTTTTTTTTTTAATTTCATTTTGGTGCCACCATTGAATAGTTCAAATGAAGTTGTTGCATTTATGATCAAAAAGAGTGAACAAAACATCATAAGCCTAAACTGGTAGAGAAGAGGAAGAAAGGAAAACATAAACAAAAAATTCCGCTTTGAGCTTTTATTGTGTACGCTCGTTTAATCCTATTAAAATCATTCTTCTTCTCGGCTTTCGTATTATTTATGCACCGCAAAATGGCGTTGCATCTACAAAAGAATACCGAGAGATTTATTGGCTTTTGTTAGACTGCTGGAAATGGTGTGTTATTTCTTTTTGATGGCATTAACTGGAAAATCAATTAAATGAAGGCGTTGCAACACACATAAGAAAAACAGACAAACAAAAAAAACACATCTTCGGTAGGGAATTGAAAAATTAAGAAATTAACACAATTTTTTAATCTTTCTTTGAAGTGCCTATTTCATAATTTTTTTTATCAAAATTGTACTGCAAAAATTTGTACAAAGTTAATCAATCAATAAACATTTCCAATTAAATATTTTTCGTTATTTACTTCACAGATAAGCAAATCAAAAATCATATATGACACAAAAACAATATAATTTGAACATGAAAAACTTTCCAATCAGAAACTTTGCGAAAATAAAGCAACTCACGCACGCAGAAAACATTAAAGAGAAGCACCAAACAAGCCAAAAACACAGAAGAGAGCGCTTCGTGGTGCGCTCTTAGACAGCAAGACTGAATCAGAAAAAAAAACACAACAACAGCATAAACACAAAAAACAAAACTGCCATCGAGGAGTACAGCCAACAACAATATGAAAAGGGCGCAAAATAAACAGTAAAGAAAAAGCAGCAAAGCAAAACAGGAAAAAGCAACATACAAACAAAAAAGTAATGAAAGAGCACACAAAAAAAGGAGCGCCCTTTTTTGTATGGGATTATGTTCTTGTTCTGGTTGGTTTTGTTGCTTTTGGCGTTGTTGTTGGCGCGCATAATTTTCATTTTTTCGCCTTTTTATTTCAGTTGATGAACGCAGACAGGTAAAAGAATAAAACTAGATTGCGGTAAAGGAATTTCAGCACCACAAACTCTCACACACACACGCACACACAGCCGTAGAACATGCAGAATAAATTGCAAATTGAAAACTTCAAATTGTGTAGCAATTTAGTAAGCAAAATATAACTCACCTTTAACTGAACTGGTTTTTTTTTTGTCTTTTTCTTTGCTTCTTTTTGTTTTTATAATCCTACGCTGAGCGCCAAAAATCTTTAGTTTGATACAATTTGCATTAATTGCTTTTTATAAACACAGCATCAAACCATTTATTCGAAAAAAATTACTTTTCTCGCACTTGCCGACTTTCACTTGCAAATTAATTGCTCTTCATTAATACTTTATTTTAATTTTTTTAATTGCTTTTATAGTGCAACAATATTTAATAACTTTTGATTTCAGCACAGGTGAAAATGCACAAACAAACACACACACTCATACGGCTAACTGTTGTTAATTTCGTTTTGATTTTTATGCTTTTCATGTATTTTTATGGTTTCTTTGTGGTTTGTTGTTGTTTTTATTTATTTTTGCAATAAACAATTTTTTATTTGGTTTTCACGTTGTTGCTTGTTTGCTTTTGAACAAACGTACAAACGCAAACACACACAAATACAAAGCGAATGGCAGCACTACCAACAACAACGCCTTCGTTGACAGCGCGGCGGCGACGTGCGCTGAAAAAATCTTGTTTTTTGCGGGCGTTTAGCGAAGCTGGCACTTTTTTCTTTTTTTTTTGTTTCGTTGTTTGCCTTGGTTTAACACAATTTCTTCGTGAATTCAGCGTAGTCAAATACTTTACATGCAATTAAATGTGCATATTTCACAATAATTAACTAAATTATACAACATTTCACTTTGTTTTGTTATTGCAAACTACAAAAAAACCCACAATTTAATGCGAATTCGCTGTCCGTAAGATGTGTCCGCACGCGAAGAAAGAAAACGACAACGCGTTGACGATAAGCAATTTGACCATTTTTGGTCACATTCAGTTTTAAAAAATTGTGATAAAATTTGATTTTAAATTAGCTTTAAACGCGACTTAGTTGCAAAACACCGTTACTAGTAGAATACACGACACGCACACGTCCGTCTTCAACGAGAGTTCAACGAAGAGTGCGAAGAGGAAGAGTTTCGAGTGATTGTTACCAACTTTCAACAGCGGTTCTCGTTAAACTGCAACCAGAAACCCCTAAATAAATATTATTGTAAACAGACAGAAGAGGTGAAAAGAAGCACAGTAAAAATATTTGCAAATAAAACTACGCGAAAAAAACCGTAAAAATACGTAAAACAATTAAAGAATTTACGCTGAACTGTGATTTGACAACTCTGCGTGGTGAGAGCAGAGAGAGAATTGTTACTCTCCCGAGTCATTTTTTGTGACAACACATTGCAGTATTGATTCCGCGCATGTTGCGCTACCTGCGTTGGCGATTTTATCCATACCTCCAATCCAGGGTAATCAAAACAGGGGCTTCAGTGCTTCTTCTTCCACTTCTGCCGACACTTTTGTGTCACTTTGGCCCGTTTGCGTTTCCTATGTTGGCAACAACGACTGTTTCTCTTTTGAAAAATGATTGCGGTGCCATAGAGTAAATTCAAAGAGTAATAATTACATAGAATGAAAACTGAACTCTTACAATTTGAGTGAAAACGGAACAAATGGAAATAATGGAACTAAATGTTCGATGGAAATTTCTTTGGAACGGAACGGTAGTGGTCGGCTGTTATTTTTCAACAACAAATTTTTGATTTCTTGGTGAATTTGTAAAAGCCAGTTTTGAAATTTGTGAGGGTTCTCGGAAACTCGTAGTACTTGAAGTCTGATGGAGTTTTCGTCCACCATGTGTGATATATTATTATTTTGTCAACTATACCCACAAAATCCAGTGTAATTCCTCATAAACGAACACTCACCGCCGAACTGTTTGTATCCTGTACCTTATGGTACAAGGATATATTAGTTTTGTGCACGTCGAAAATGTATGTAACACCCAGAAGTAGACATATCCGACTATACAATATGTATATATTCTTGATCAGTATCGAAAGAGAAGTCCTGTCCATCTTTCCGGCCCTTATATAGTAAAAATTTCAAACGCTTATATCTCAAGAACCATGAAACCTACAAGAATGAAACTTTGCATGTACAATGCGATTGGGATGGAGTATAGTAAGATTCAATTATGAAATGGGCGTGGCCACGCCCACATATAGCCAAAATAGAAAAACGTTGTATCTATGAAACTTGGTTTAAAAGAGTAAAAATTTGTATCTATGAAATTGAATGAAATTGAAATCTGTTTCGATTAAAAACTGGGCTGGGCTACGCCCTATTATAGCCGTTACGTTAAATTATGGTACAGGGTATGTCGAAGTCGAGTACTGGCGACTCCAATCCTTACTGGTTTTGTTATAGGAAATGTCCGTTTATGGATGGGGACAATTTATTTTTTTCAAACACAATCATTTTAATATTTTCTTTAATGGACATGATAATGGTTCCATGTTATTTCGAGTTTATACAATTGCAATTCTTAAAACGGGAATCACCGAGTTCGTGTTTTAGCAATACAAATATTAAAGGTAGTTTTAAAAACTTGTTTGGGATATTTTAAATTTGGCCATTTATGAGAGATTTTTTGATCGAAATGGTTTAAAACACAGTTTCCGTGTCCGGCTATTCAAATGGTATTTCTATGGACAAATTAATTAAATAGTTGTATCCACGCAATTTATCCGACTATAGAAGCTATCCGGGTATAAGCTGTATTTCGGAAGTCAATATTAAATGGCAGGAACACATTCCAATACACTTGGCACACGTGTTACTCTTTGGTACAAGAGTTAAACTTAATTTATGTTTTATTTTTAGAACTAGTCAGGCTAATGTTTGTAAGATAATATTGCATTTATCCAAACATTAACTTACCAAAGTAATACAATTAACAGCCTCTTTCCACTCACTCATTTGGTTTACCCCCCGCAAACACTCTATTTCCCCACATTTCATTGCCAACAAGCTAAAACCCGGAAATACAATTAAAACAGCTTCCGCTCATGAACTGCAAATTTTACGCAGACGCACTCACAAGCACACACGCACTTCACCCCACCCACACTACACACACACACACTCACTTATTACATGTCAAAATAAAGCATCTTAAACATATTTATTCACATGCAGAGACTTTGTTGTTTATCTGCTTTTGCTGTTCTACATTTGTGACAATTCCCGACCGCCACCCTCAGCTGCCGCCCACGCACGTCGTGTTACTTAACTCCCCCGCCAGTCAGTTGCAGCAACATTGCGGAAATTAAAAATAACAAAATAAATAATTCTATAAACACAGTAAAGGCAAAAGGGGCCAACGAACCCCACCAACAACGATGAGCAAGGAACAACAAGGCAAAACCGAAGCGAAACCAGAAAATGCTGTAAACAATATCAGATTTCTTAATAAATGCTCATTTTTGGTTGCTACTCATGGCACGAGCCCAGCCAGCCAGACAGCCAGTCAGCGACCCAGTGAACCCTCCAATGAAACCATTAAATGATTGAATTGATATGTTGGCCAACAACAACAACAACAAAACGAAATTAACAACGACAACAAAAGCTCAGTAGCCATCAATCGTCAAAATCGAAATGAAGAGCGTCCACAAAGTATGACGACATGCTCTGCCAAAAAAAAAGACATTTTGCGAAAATCAGCGCACAACCCTTGAGAGTCCCACAAGCTCCCCCGTTTTCACCCCCACCCTTGCTATTGGTTTTTGTGCTGACACAAATCGCGCTGACTGTGTCAACGAGATTTGCATCGGCCAAAAATGTTGTCACACACACACACATGCACAAACATTTACCATTTGGTCATGCTCATTTTGTTCTTACATATACGCCCTGGAATTTGTTGTCAGATTGTCGGCCAAATTGTAAGTTCTCCACCCCACTTATCATACAATTTGTTGTTGTTGTTGTAATTGCAAAGCACACTTGAGTTCAATAAAGAGTCAACGTCATCGATGGCCAACCATCGCCGACTCCTCCGACGCTTTTGCCGCTCTCTGCCGCCCACGACGCCTTACATGGCGCCCTGTGCAAGTCGCTTTCCGAATGTTTTGATTTTTCTTTTTACTTTCGGTGATAAAAATAAATGCCAAAGGGGAACAAAAAACGCAGCCGGAAACACTTCAAGTCGAACGAAATAAGAAAGAAGAAAAGCGCGAAAAATGTGAAAAATTTTGCTCGTTCGCTGCCAAATGAGTCATTCTCATCATTCTTGTCTTCATCGTCGTCATTACACTGTTTACTTCATCATCACCGTTAGCGTCATTATCCTCGCCAATGGCGAGTCAGTAGCGAAGTTGTAACAACTCTCGCGTCGGCTTCTGACAATTGTCTGTCGCAGTCACGCGCACTCACTCACTCACTCACTTACTCTTTTTTCTTGTTGTCTTTTTTTAAGACCAACATAATGTCTTTCATTGCGTGAAGGAGTGCTGCTGCTCCTTGTCGATGTCGATATCGTTGTTGTTGCTGCCACTTTTATTGGCAGCCGGAAGTTGTAAAATGTCAAAGGAAAACTCGATTAACTCTCAAGGCGTGGCACTGAGCAACTGTAAATGAATTAACGACGAACAAAGTTGTCAGATTTTTGCTTTGCGCATATTTTTTTTTTGTGGTAATTACATATATTTAATGGTTTTGAAAATAGAACACGATGTAATTGAAAATAATTAACAGAAAGGATTGTCGGTTAAATGCAAAAAAAAAAAAAAATCATTACATTGCAACAACTTTACACAAGGAACTGTGATAAAAAATATAATCACTGACAATTTTAAGATTGAAACGTTAGAATTTAAATAAGTCAAAAGTGTGATTAAAATTTCTATAAATAAATAAAAACGTACTTGACTGAAAGTCTAAAAAAGGGATCATCAAATTCTACGTATAATAAAACTTCTTTCGCGTCGAAGCCATTTCTGTTTATTAAAGCAGCTCGTCTAACCAAAGCGGAAGAATCTAAAACAAAATTATCGCTAAGGATAAACAAGTTTCCATTAAGCGTGGCATTAACAAAATATCATAAAAGTAATGTATGAGAATAGAAGCTTTGGACTAATTACAACAATACTAACTCACATGTTATGCAATTGAAAAATTCGTAGTTTTTATGGACAAAAATAAAACATAAAGAGACAAGTACATACCAACAGATCACTGATAAGACAACAGAGAAAATTTCCAACCATATCTATCGCACATCTGAAATATCATTTGAGTTCGAGCATAGAAAGTGTCTGACATGTAACCAGATGCGTACGCAAACAAATGGGCGATGCAGATCTTTCTCATTCTCTCTCACTCTCTATTGTGAACATTTCGCCGGCGGCACTTGGGTGTCTTTCATAGTCACAGATGAACACAACAACATAACAAAGACGAAATTCTCAAAAGAGGAAGACTTTCAGATGATTTCTTGAGTGTTTGCTGTTATTTCTGCCACTTTTCATTTCTTTTTTCTTTTTTAATAAAATTAGAAATAAAGAAACCTAAAAAAAAACGAACGAATGAAAGAAGCATCAATTGAATAATGTGTTTTTAAGTGATGCTTAGACGCATTCTTCAGTAAATTGTTCAATTGTTGCAATGGCAGCTATGTATCTTTGTGTCTTTTTATCTTTATCTACATATGCGTTTTCATCGGCAGCGTCATCGTCGTCATCATCATCGTAGTGATTGTAACTGAACACAATGCGGGAACTTGGAATGTTGGTCTACAAATTAGAAAAACGTCGCGTCGAGTGTTTCAAACAAGTCGTCAGCCTCAGCCATGTCCAATAGTTGAGCAAACAAGAGATCTTAAGCCGTAGATTAGTGCAACTCTCGGACAGACAGAATTGGACAGAGTCGGCAATTTGCCTTAAGTGTTGCTTGCAGCATCATCCCGTTGTTCAGTGCGTGAGTTCAATACACGAACAACAAGCCGAACAGCTCTGCTCCAACAATTGAGCAAGCTGCTGCTGCAGTTTGTTGTTGCAGTTGATATTCTTATTGTAAGTTGGTGTAAATTATGCGCTTTTTTTTATTTATTTTATTTATGTTGATAAATGAACTTATGGAAATTGTCTCAATTGCTTATTGCAACGACGGATGTCATTTGCTTTTCTTTTTATATTTTCAATGCAATTGTGCGTTTTATTTTCGTCTTACGACATATTAATTTTAATAGTGTAAATTGTATGTTGTTAGATTTTGTTGCTTTTTCAAATACTTGTGATTTCACTTATGAATAGTTTATACATTGGCTGAGCTTTATCATTTAGTTCTTGAGTTACGATTAGTTTTTGTATGCGCGTGAAATCGTTTGATCCCAGAATTGTACACTTAAAATATATTATTTAAAATAGAATTTGCATAGAAAATACCTAAGCTGAGCGCACGTACTACGCCTTTCAACACATTTCTGCTTGAAACTGTGTGTTAAATATAAAAACTCATAAAGCTCTTAGAACAGAGCATAACTGATGACGCCGGCTGACATTTGGAGTGTCTGTCTGTCGGTCTGTATAAAAATATGTTATACCTTTTTACATTAATGCACATTTCCGTGCGCACTCAAAAACAATTTGTAGCAAAATAAAAGTTGGCACACTCTGGCAGTCAACATTCGCTCAGTCTAGGAACGAACGACTGAAGGATACCGGAAACATGCCACAAAAAATCGAGTGTACAACCCTCAAAGCAAACACCGCAACTCCTACACACACACACACTCACACACACGTACATGCATCCACATGTAACGTAATAACAAAATCAGCAAAAGTATGGTTTATGGATTTTCAATAATAATAATATTTTTTATATCGATTTGTAACGCTCTTCAGTTGTGCCATTTTCAACGTAACACGCTCTTCGAAATTCAGTAAGCGATAAAGGCAAAACCGACCAAAAAATAAAAACAAAGTTAGAGTAGAATATTCCTGCATACATGACATTAAAGTACGCTGCACAGTTGAGCCTCATGCATAAATACGCGGTGCCATGTCTAACAACATGTCATATATAACTAAGTATTATACAACATTGTTGGTAAAAATTCGAAAAAAAATTCTCCACCGGTATTCTTTTCGATGAGAAGAGGTGAGTGATAGAAAACCGTACGTAACACGAATCTTATATAATCCAGTTTCAAAGATCTTTTGACGAGGGCGAAAGGACAGACATACATAGCCTGATATCATCGTAATACTGATAATGTTTTTATAAACTATAAATAATCTTACAGCCCTCTTGATGTTGTATATATCCGCGAGGGCGTAGGGTATAAAACAACAACAATAAACATGACTGCCTTTATTTTAGCCTATAAATCGCGCATTCCGGGCATAACATTTTTGTTAACACGGTGCACTCAGGATTATGAAAACGAGCGCCAAATAAAAACAACAGCAAAAAACTGTATCGAGAAGGAAAAGCCTGAACGAGCATCAAATGCGCTAAACTGGATTAAGAGCACGTACTTGGAGCGAGTAAAACAACAACTAAAGGGGGTCTTTTAACAACATGTATTGAAAATAGGAAAAATAAAAACAAAAACAAAAAGGAAACAATATGTGATGAAGCTGATGATGAAAACTGTAACAACATTTGAATAAAGGAACTCAAATTTGTTAAGGTGCTGAAAAGGAAAAGCAGAATAAATGCCGACAACATCAACAAGAATCGAGGGGGAACTCCGAAGAGAAGTTACTATTGAAGGGCATGTGGGTTGCAGTTGATTTGATTGCTGAGGATTTTCTTCTGCTCCTTCTTGAACAGTGTGAACATTTTTCTGCCAAATTGCTTTTGACTTTAGTTACTTTTCTCTGATATATTTTGTCAGTTACGAGATGATATTAAAATGATTTCTTTTTGAAAGAACGTTGGAGATGGTAATCGCTTTGATAAGATTTCAAGACGATTGAGGTCACATTTTTCAACTTTTGGTGTGACAATCTGTGAGATGAAAATAAAAAATAAAGGCAACCTAATTTTTCTTACTTTAATATATATTTTAAAATCAAGAAGTCGTTTAAATGCTGAAATCTGAGTGACTAACATTTTTTTCTTTTATGCTTAAGTGTGCTTAAATTAAGAGGCCGAAATAAGAAATTCAGCTACAAATAAATTACAAATGTTACTTCTGCGTAGATATTTAATTCAACAAAATTCTATGATCTCCATCTGTCAACGATTATAAATATTATGGAATTGAATTACACATTTAGAGTTTTTCTTCTATATTATCTTTGGACAAAAAAAAAATATGAGTCAGTGGGTTTAAAATCATTATCAGGTGTGTGTGTCTTCTGCATAATCCCTAACTTGTTGTCTAATTCAGGGATGAAGGAGTAAATTTTTGTTCATAATAATTTTATATATTTTGCTCAATGCAGAACTTTATCTACAGTTCATTTATATAGAAATACTTTATAAATCTTGTATTTAATTATACAACGAAAATTATTTTTTCCCATTAAGTATATTAAATTAATAGATTGTACTTAAAGAGTCAACACGAGGCGTCGTCAAGAAGTTAATACCCGCTTAAATCATAAATTATATATGTCTTACTTAGCATCACCTAAAATACTTCTGCATCATCTGTCTCTTTTGCTCTTGCTGACTAACTCCATTCTAACAATCAGGCGGCCATTCTTCCTTTGCCAGTGATAAAAAAGCATTTATGCTGCAATAAATCAAGCCCAGATGAATCTAATGCTTTGCCAGCTGGCAAGTCTGAAAGACGGGCGCAGGCATGAGCATGGGAACGCGCACCCTCTGCCAGTGTCGCCAACAAAGAAAATAAAGCAAGAACAAACAAAAACAGTATAAAGACACATTGGCAACTTAAATTTTATAGGGGACATTTGTGCGACTCGAGCGACAATCAGGCAAAGCATTCAGCAGAAATTTAATCAGACAACCGAAAACGAAATGGCAACATTGACCAACGGCTGGAGCAGACACAGCTGACCAATCAATTGGCCTCCAAACTCACTGATAAGCCAATTCAGATACGGACAGACGGACAGCAACCAACGAACTTCTTGTTTGCTTTTGACGCGAACTTCAACAAATGACAGCAAATCAAACGAAAATTGAGTTTCATAATGTTGATGCCAACAAAAAAAAGAAAATAATAAAATGAAAAAAAATAAAAAAATAGGAGAAATTAATTGTTGTTGTTCTTGTCGCTGTACTTTTACAACTTTTTATGTTCGCGGTGCGTTGAGCCGCAACATGAAGTCACAAGCCTCGCTCTGCTTGTACAAACGCGCGGGGGTGGCAACGAATAAAAGGTTTTATTTTTATTTCTGTTTCTATTTTTTTATTGATTACAATAAACTTGATTTGATTTGTGTCTTTAATTTGTGGCACATAAAAATTTCCAGCGTTCGTTCGAATGAAGTGAGAAATTTCTATGAGTTTCTTGTCCTATTAAAATGGAAAAGTTCTATTGCCCTCTGTGAGAAATGAAGAGACGCAGCCCTCATTGTACGCAAGTCAAGTCAAAGCGACTCAAACAATTTGTCTTTTAATTGATTTTCAGTCAACTTTTGTTCGAATTTGTCACACACATAGAGACACACATGTGAGTTGACAAAGACCACAATTCCAGCATGTGTCCAGATGTGGGCTCATGTCTGCAATCGAGCATTAATTGTGAGAATATTTTTGTTTTGTAGCTTCTATTAAACGTTTATTGAAGTGTTGTCAAAAAACACAAAAAAGAGTCAATGAACTTAAACAAAACGTTGAATTATTAAGAAAAGTAAGCAAATTCAAACTCCAAAATGGCAACAAGAAGAAAAAAATCCAAAAAAACGCGTACTCGCATATTATTTACAGTCTAATTAGCTTTTCATCACACACATGAATATATACAAACAGATGTATGAAATATCATACATATAGCATAGATACAATCATAAAGTATCTCCTACACACACACGCACACACATATGCAGTGAATGATTGCTAGTTGCACCGGATGTGTAAGCGCATCAAGCGCATATTTCATACAGTGATGAAAATATTCTTCTCTTCTCATTTTTTATTTATTTTTATAATGTCTATACAATTTTTGAAAATAACTGGAAATTTCACACGTACTGAACAGGCCGACCGACAAGCAGACAGGCAGACCGGCAAACTGACAGACAGACATTCAGACAAGGCGACTCACTTGTAGCTCGTAGCGCAACTTTGATGGCAAACATGTGGCAGAGTCATAGAAACAGCCTCGCTACGCAAAGCCATGAATAAAAGTATAAACGCGAAGAAAATTACAAAAAGAAAAAACAAAAAATAATGGGAAATAAGAACATAACTGACAGTTTGATATATATTTTCACATATGAAAAGCACCCGAAAAACAGCAACAACAATGCCACAGAGATAAGATATTTAGTTGTTGCTCTAGTCTTGCCACACGTTGGGTCTGGAAAATTGCATGAGTCGTTGCTTTCGTTGCTGTTGCCTCAAGTGGAAATTCAATTTGTAAACTGACTGACATCAAATTGCCTTTTAAATAAATCAAATTATTCATCTCATGTGTGTATATTTAAACGTTGCTGAAAAATTAAATGCTCTTTGGGAGAAAACAAAAAGTAATAGGCCTCATGAAAGACACCCATGACAATCAATGTTGATTGTTTGCGCAAAAGCAAATCTTTTTTCTTCTTCTTCTGCTGTCCAACATATTTGCTCAATTAATTAAAAGGTTTGTCTGTCTGTCAGTGATCTGATCTCACAATCGGAATCATTTATGGCATTATAATTTTATCATGAAGTTTGTAACGCACAGAAGTAAACGGGATGTTTAAATGCAGGGTGTGTCCTATTAAGTGTGGGCATTTGTTAATAACAAAAATTACATTAACATTATAAACCTTTTTTTACTGCTATTTCAAGAACACTTTTTTAAAAACTATAATAGCACACGTCATTCGTTAGTATAACGTTTGAACTTGTCTATCACTTTAATCTTTTGCGAATGTTTATTTTAAATCATCTCAACGAAAAGGCTCCTTGATCTAACCAAGTTCATCTAATCATCGATTTTAATAATATTACAGAAGGCTATATTTTTATATCCCATGGCAGTTTTTATCCAATCATAAATATCATATAAGTACATACAATATACATACATACATATGGACATTATACTTACAGTTGCATACATTACAATTATCTGGAGTAGAATATTGCTCAAGAGTGTATATATTTCGTTTAGGCCGAAATACATTTATACTATATATTTTTTTATATCATCATTAATGTAGCGCTGTACGCAATAATTTCAACACAGACTCAAAAATTCCGACATTCTGTACATTTTTTTACGCATAAAGTTTTTTTCATCTTTAATTTAATATTATAGTCATTCCTTTACCCCTCTTCCACCCCATCGTCCTGACCTAACCACTATCTCTTCATCATCATCTGCTTATGGTTATGAATGTGGCTTAATTTGTTTATGTAATGCTTCAAATATTTTAAGTAGAATTTCTTCAATTATTGTAAATTATTTGCAATTTATTGTTGTTGTTGTTATTGTTGATGCGCTTATAAATATCTCATACATTTCTGCGGTTGTCTAGACTATTGAGACACTCAAAAGTCTCATATTTACAAGTTTGAACTTTTAATTGAATTGAAAGGAAATTCCAACAACATTATGTTGCACAATTCATTTAAAAATTGCTGTTTTGTTTGTAAATTACTGTTTGAAGAATTTCATTTGTAGAATTTAAATGAGTTGAAATTGGATCATTTGTGGGTGTCATGTAAATTTTTTGTTAAGTTGAATGAGTTAATGAGCTCAGGTGGGCGCACAAGTGGATTGGCTGGTTGGCTGTGATGATGTTGGGCAACGAAATAAACTGGATGATAAATTCTTGATTGTTATTTGTATGGTGAAATAGAAAAAGTTGTGTAAGTAAAAGTGTAATATCGATTTTCAAATGAATGAAATATAATTAATTGATGAAAAAAATTGTTCTCAAAATTTGAAATATTATAAGAGATCACTTCTGAATCACTCTCCTGAAACTATTGTAAACGACTATGTTGAAGTTTCATTAAAAAATAAATATACGTAATACAAGAGAAACACTTTCTTCCGCTGAAAAAGTTGATTTCTATTAGCTATAAACAAAGCTGAGTTTACAACGGAAGAACTTATGAGAATACACTTGACTAAGAAAACAAATACTATTCTGAATTCGAATCCGATTTGTACTGAGCTCAATTCAGCGAAAAACAAATATTTGAAACTTCAATAGTTTTCACAAATGCGCTTAAACTCATTTTGAAGAATTTTTGACTGTAAACTTACAACAACTTATGCGCTAAATTGCTTTCAAGTTGCCAACCCCTCAACTAAAAGAAGACTCTTTGCTCATTAATTTTTCGGCACATTTCAAGTGTTAAATTTAATTATGCTGAACTTCGCTTTTAATTAGCAGCACATACTTTAAGCGCACTCAAAACCAAATGCTTAAGTGCAACATTCCAATGCAAAGCAAACATCCAACCAACACCAACGACCATAACAAACAGAATGCATTCCCTCCAACACATGTAATATAATTAGGAGCCGGCAAGCGAAAATGAACTCATCTGTTTGCGTAAAGATGCCACGTTTATATAAAATGACTTGTGACAAATCAGCAGGTCACAAACAACAACAACAAGATCGAAGAAGTCTTTCTCATTTTCATTTTTAAAACAAAAAGTCATCAAAAGCCATTAACATGAATTATTAAAGTGAAACTTAAAAAAAATATTTAGATATTTCTGACACTTTGTTTCGATACTAGGGTATATGATATGTACATCTACCCAACAACAAACTCTGGTTTTATAAGTTTTTCTTGGAAATTGTACAAATATGTGGACCATAAAACGTTCAGAATCATTTAGGACGCAATAAATTGAAGCTTCGTCGAGACGGGGTGCGAGGATCAAACCCGAAAAACGAAAAAATTCTGCAATTTACACAAATGCAGCGCTCGAACTGCCCCACTTATTTTCACCAACAACAACAACAACCACAAGATCAAAGACAAAGACAACAATGCTTCGACTGCTGCTGCACTTGTGCATCCAAGATGATGCGATCGGCTGGAGTTGTGTATCTGAAAATCGTTTTGGTTGCCGTTGTGGAACATCTCCCAGCTGTGTGCTCCAACTTTTTACACGCATGTGAGTTGTATTTTTAGCTTTGTGGAAATTCCAATCAAAATTATGGGGGACCATCGTTCGTCCCAATGCAACTCAGTCAATTTCATGTTGAGTTGAATGTTTTCTGTTGAGGAATGACTAATGACTTCAATAGGACATTGGGGGCATTGAAGCTGGAGTGGGAGTGCGTTAAATGCACCAGTTCAAGAGCTTCTTTGTCTCCGCCTGCCTGAGTGCGAGGGTTTGTCTTCGTTTCAGTGCATGTGTTTGCGTTTTGCTCGATTTGCTTGTGTTATTCTTTTTGAAATATTCTTGTTTATGTTATCTTTGGTCGTTGGTAGCAAACTGTCAGAGTTGCACTCAAGTCATTATATCAAAACGCTTCTTAAAGTTATTGTGTTTTTTTTGTTCTCAAGAGGGGCGAAAATAAAGTTTGGAATTCATGAAATATCACACTTTTTGGCGTTAGTTTTAAGTAGCAAAGACTTTTCAAATTTATTTGTTTAAGTGAGAAATTTCATTGAAAACAAAAGCAATGCAAGAAAATTGACAGAGCGAGAACAGAATAAGAAAGGCAGAAGATAAAGTTATTATTTACCAGTAAGATTATGGAATAAGAAGCTGAGTTGACAGAAATATGAAACCAGAAAAATAAAAACAACAAAAAAAAATCAAAGTAAAAATTCGTTTAATACAACAAACATATTTTTAAAGGAGATTCGAACATTTTTTCAATTTTCTCTTCTTCTAATCACTTAAGAGAAGTTGGTCAAATCCACATAGCATTCATACAAAATTGAAAACTCCGGAAATGTAAAATATTCTTTCGATTCCCGCATGCATCATCAGTCTTCCTGTTTCTATCGCATTTGCTCTTTTTCTACACTCCTCTAATCGTTGAAAACCAATTAATTTAAGAACGTTCGTAGAACGCAAAACGGAAAACCATGCATGAAAACAATTTTGTTTCATGCGAAACAAAAACAAAGAAAACGGGCATATGAGTACTTGTAGCAAATATAACACTTGAAAGAAATAAAGCGTTGAACATAAAAGGTCCTTTGCCCGTTCACCGAACCAAACTGATGCATTGCACAAACAAAATTTTCAAATGCGCACATGTGTCGAAGCATATTAGAAGCCATGACCAGACGGCAACGACGTCTACGCCGCATTACAACAACAACAACCATACGCTTGAAACTGAAGCAGATTGAAAGTGGGAATTCGTGGAATGAGCAGAGAAGCATTTGGAACTGCAATGGGAACATGGAACGGGACAGCGACTATGTCTGGCAATGGGACCGAGTTGATTGCAAGAAGATGATGTTGTGCAAGGCTTAGTACATACATACATTTGTATGTATGTACATTTGTATGTAGATGCGTCAGGCTGTTGCTATAAGTGGGAGTGGTGGCGTGAAATATGGGCAGAAGGGGAAAAAAATAATTCTGCTGGCGGCATGCAAGGAACGTGTGTGAGAGCGATCATAACGTCGACTGACTGTTGCTTTTGGGGGTTGAACAGTGACGTTGCACTTAACGGACGCGTGGCACAATTTTTTTTTTTTTGCTTTGCCTCTCTTTTATCTGTACTTGTTGTTATTGTCATTTGTTGTTTTTTGCTGTGTTTCAAAATTGAGCATTGAATATTGTAATGGCATCAGGATGCATGCATGAAAGGCATTTTTCATAGGTCACAAACACGCACACACCCGAAGCGACTTAGTGACGCGCAGTACGTTCCGACAAAATGAGGGGTTGCAACAAATTGATTGATATTGTGGATTTTTAAATAATTATTATTTTGAACTTGCACACAAATGATGTTCATAATGATGTTGACTGATGCTCATGACTTTGACACCACCAACAGCAAAAACAAATAAAAGCATAAGCCCGGTGGTTGATGAAAAAAAACACAGCTGCAGGACATTATTAGCATTTGGAACAGCAGGACCTTCAACCGTGCGCTCTGTCAAATTAAACACTTTTCGTCGATGTGAAGTGCAATGTTGCAAGCATTTTGATGGATCATCTTACAGGCGCTTTAAGTGCAAAGTAAATAACAACAAATGCATAAATATATTTCGAACGAAAAACAAATTAAAAATTGGGTGTGCTGTCAAGGCGAAGTTAGACAGACAGAACAGACGAGACAGGATCAGGACAGCCTATACCATGACTGTGAAATGAAACAATTCCATATGGCATGGTTAGGGCTTGTCGTTATACGTGTTGTTGTTGTTGTTTTTGTTGCTACACCCACAAAAATGTCTATCTATCTGTCCGTCCGGCCGTTCGTTCAATGTGCACGCATTCCCGTTGTTGTCCCATCGTGCGCATTATCCTGTCGCGTATTTAGGTCATGTATGCCGTGCCTTGTATTTGCACACTCAGTCTGAGGTACACACGCACACATACCACTCACGCACGCACGCGTGCACGCATAAACTGACAGGACTTTGCAGCCACAAGTCCTTCGGTTGGTTTTAAAAGTAACAAAAATGTACGAGTGACACCCTTCAGAAAAAGGACGACAAAATCTAATTTGAATAACGGTTATCGGTTTTTTATTTGTCCTTTATATTTTGTTTTGTTTTCCTTTGCTCCCGTTTTTGGCTTGTTAGACAAATTTATGCAAAAGGACTTTAAATTTGTCGCTTCAACATTATTGGCTTATGAATTATGCGTTCCTAACGACATATCTCTTGTAATGAATTTTTAATCATTGTGTGTGTGTGTGTGTGTGTGAGAAGCTGACGCTTGCGATATCTCTACTTGAGCATATGCTCAAAGTCAAGTCGTAGTCAAAGTCACACCCGAATCACTCAGCATTCTGAGCTCGTAAATGTTTCGTAACGGTTTAACACGTGCAACAAATGCTCGACGCGAGTGCCAACTACAAGACGCCGACTTACCCGCTCCCCTTCCCCGCCCGTCGCCGCTCTCAAGCTGTCAGTGTTAATTCATGTGGTTTCTCGTGGATTGCCTGAAATAAAACAGATGCCGATGCGCTGCGCACGCGCCTCGCGTGCCTAGGAAATTTTCTATTTTCGTGCATTGCACGTTGTTTCAATTAAAAACGAAAAACAACGACACCGAAAATGTATCTAAGCCGCTAATTACATTGACTGACAAACGAAGGTGCTTGAAAGTGACAGGAAGTTGAGAAAGGCGCATCGACTTTGCGTTTAAATAATCGAAAACATTGTAAGATACAAGCAACAAAGTGGAAAAAATTTGTTATTTCCATTTACAGAAACCTTTTTAAACCCTCTCTGTGACTCAACACACCGCAAAACAAAAAGCTTTTAAATTATTACAAGCTGCTTTATTATGCGTCTTCAACTATGTATGCACCTCTGAGCCTAACCTAAGGCTTTTATGACCCCGTTTAGACCTTTTCAACCACATCATATTTATGCCTCTGACAACAAATTACAAACTTGACACACACACACAGACTCAGGCACACTCACAGCACAGACACATCCTGATTAATTTGCATGTACACATGTCCGCATGTACTCAGTTGAAAATGTTTGTGTAAATAATCACGACATAAACTGTACAAAAACTACAAAACAAAAAAGAAACTTCGCCCAAACTATTCTCATGCATTAATTATACGCCAAACAATGAGTGCGAGCCCACGGGGGCGGGCTGAAGATGAAGTGCGCAAACCACAAAAAAAAGGTCTAGACACGCAATGCTAAATAGGCGCGTCCTTTACTTATCAGCGCCCAAGCAAGTCTACCAAACTCACACACACACACACATCCTCTACTCCTTTTTGGCGCTTTTAATAATATTGTTTTTGTTGTTGTTAAACACGCTAAATAATGAAGATGAATGCGTGCTCTGATTCTGCTCTGCACGGCTCGACAAGCTAATAAAATGTATCAACGCCGCTTAGAGCAAAGCAAGAAGTGAAAAAACCCAAAATCCAAGCAGAACACATCACAGCACGTGAAACACACGAGAGAGAGAAAACCCAGAAAACTAACTGTCACACAACATGTGCGTGAAGCTGATGGTGACAGGCAAGGCGGGCAAGCAAGTGTGCGACACTGTTGGAAGAGCAGCAAAGATGGGAACAATGCCGAGGTGTGTGAATATTATCTTAGGCAGAAAATTCCGCGCACACTTCTTTAAACGCATGGACGTGCGAAAGAGTGAGCTTGCGTACACAGGTAGAAAAAAAATTTTGGTTGTTTCCTGGACAAGCAACAATGGAATGGAAACAACGCACGCACTGCTTTCGCCATTGTCCTGTCGCTGTGCAAATTTAATTAAATAAATGTTAAACAGACCGAGTCGCCTCACCATTTTGGCTTTCTTTTATTTCAAGAACACGTTCCTCGCTTTTAGGCATTTTTGGTAGCACAATGCATAAAGCGGAGCGTGCGAATGTGAGTAATAGCAGCATGGACAACAAAAGGATATGACACACCGAACGTGCGATGGCTTTAATTACTTAATTTGTATGCCCAAAAAGTTATGCAAAAATCCGAAATTAGTTTCAACAATTGAGCCTTTTTTAAAAACATTTTTTTTCGGTATTTGAAAGGACTTCCGAATTTCAATATCAAAATCGCTTATTGAGGCATGAAAAACTCATTAAAAACTAAGTCAAAAACTAAAAAAAAATGATTTTAAATGTTGACTCATATCACTTAAAGCGTATTTGTGTATATACACATGTATGTATGTGTGCACATGCACACGCGCTACTGTCAAATGTATCCTGCACACCCTTTTCTTACATTTTCGTCCTGCCTTAATGTCTTAATTTGTGTGTGCAGTCATTAAATTTACGGCAACGACGAAATTTTTATGCCTTAAACGTGTGCAATGATTCCAACTCGAGCTCGACAGACCAAAGGGACACACTGTCCTTGAAGTCGAATTGTTACGCTAAGTGAATTTGAGCAAAGCACTCGCGAAAATGTTGTACAACGTAAACGGATATGCGTCGTAAATTTTATGAACGGAAATGGTTAAGTCGAAAAGTAGAAACAGTAAAAAAGAAATAGTCAAAGAATGCCAGCACAGAAATAGAAATCATACACTTGTTCATAAATGGAAAAGGAAAATCATAAATGGTTTTATTATGTCAATTGTGCCATAATTGAAAAGGATTGCAAAGTTGCGATTAACGGTTTTAAGCGTTTTTAGTTTCCAATAAAATAATGGTTACACTGAAAATAGAAGGAGCAGAGAAAAACAAGCAATTGTTATCATTTATAGTCTAAATTTGCTTATCTAAATCAGATCCAGTGTCTCAAAAAGTCATTCTGTTTTTGTCACACTAACAAAAAGATTGCAAAGAGCATACAAGTATTTTCATGGCAAATCTCTGAGCAATCATTTCTCTTCTAGTCGGAAAAATAAACCAACCCAACTCACACAAAATACGTTCATTTAGCAAACATTCTGTTGCCAACAATCTACATAATGTTTTATAAAATATCAAATCGAATCAAATCAATTTCGCCCACTCTATTGCCCAATCAAACCAAATAAGTAAGATTGGAATTTCAAGAATGCTCGCATTACGTACCGCAACATGAAAAATTCATTCATAGTGAAAAAATAAACAAACAAAAAAAAAAACTTACACAAATAATTCAATTGTTTATAGTTTTTAACGCGTGTTATTTATGGGCACAACAATAACAACAACACAAGCCACGCTACTTGGTTTTGTTTATAGATGGACAACCAGACAGGTTTAAACCATTCACGGTGATGCTACTCATTGTTATTATTATTCTTGTTGTTGTGCACATAGCTGTTTCAGCCATTATTATTTTTTTTTTTGTATTTCAAGTGCTCGACACGATCGTCGATCAACGACCAAACGTGTACATTGAACGTCATTGACATGGCGACTGACAATTCAACGTTTCGTCGTTGAGATGCCTTCTTCGCTTTGCTTTGCTCGCATCGAATGCACAATAAAATCAATTTGTTAACTAATTGAATAAACAATCTGCCACAAGTATTACTTTAAAACTAAACAACGATGAAAAAGGCAAGCGCAGCTGTGATATAACAAAGAAATGCCGTGCACAACTTTGTTTGAGGCAGGGCATGATGACTGGCCTGATGGGGGCTGTGTTTGGCATGCCCGGAATGCGGTTTGTATTTGTGAAAAAAATTTTATAAAATAAATTGCATATATTTATATATTTTCTTTTTGTTTTTCTCAACAATTGAATTTTTTTAGTAGTCTAATGTTTAAACTAAGTTCGCCCGAAACTACGTTCATCACTCACATTATTTACGCTTTTTGCCCTTTCCTTTGCTCGCCATTTGTGGACGTTGTGATTTACGCATGCTACGCTTACGATTCTCTGCTTTTCGCGCTGCATTCTCCTCATTGCGTTTCTTGATGAACTCCAGTCGCATACGCGCCTTAACAATCTGTTCGGGGTGACGCAATTCCTTATCGCCGCCCGCTGCGCCACCCATGCGTTTCTTTAGCTCAATTTTTTGGTTGTGTCGCGCATGTCGGCTAACCGGATAGCGTTGTGCATGTGAGAGCGGTTTAAAGCTATCATCATCACTGCCTGCCTCACGTTGCAACTGCTCCTCAATCTTCGATTTTTCCTTCCATTCGTTATAACGACCTGTCTTGAAAGAGGCCGGTATCCAAGCTCCCGATTCTGTGCGTATTTTGTTCGAACGTGGATCTTGTACCGATACCATTTTCTTCTTTATACGATCCCACTTCTTCATGCCAGGCTTATGTTGCACTTCGGTTGTGGTGCGATCAACAACTGAGAATTCGGCTTTCATGGCCTGACGCTCGAAGGAATTGATAGCAAGACCGTCTTCAGTGTGTTTATCCGCCGATTGATAAGGTATGTAATGCTCATCATCTTTGGTATTCATCTTACGCTTTTTGTTTTTCGACTTTGTTTTGTCCTTGTAGAGTGCATCCATGTTTTGACGTTTCTTGGGCGCAACAACCTTGTTGAAAGCACTGCTGATGGTCTCGTCATCGACATTTTCCGTCTGCGATTTTTTCGCTTCTTCGGCTATCTTGTTTGCCTCCTCCTGATCAAGTTCGACACGCTGCTGTCGGAATTTTTCAATAACTTCAGCATGTTTTTCGCGTTTCTCTTTCATCACAACAAAGGGCACCGACTTTTGTGTATTGTTCAACTCGAAAATTGTCTGTAAGCAAAAATATTGTTATGAACATGAATAATTTGTTTATACCTCATTTGCAAACTTACGCCGCCTGGCCTAAAGTTACGCATTGCGACGAGTATATCATGTTTATTCTCCTGCAATTTGCGTTCCTCTATGGCAAGATCCTCCTGCGTCTTGCCAGCTTCACCGCCATTTGCTTGTGCTGACTGCGACAAAACATGTTCTGATCGTAAAAAGTCTTCCAATGATTTTAACGCAAAGAATTTAATCTTTTTAACGCGCGCATTTGCGTCGGTGGACGCAACTGGCCGTGAACTAAGATACTTTTTATAAGCATTCTCACTTGTACGTAGCACACCAGCCTAGAAATTAATGTAAGATACTTTACAATGTCATGTACAATGTCATTAATCAGAATGGCTTACAATATGATGGCTCTTTTTGATTTCCGTCACTGTTAAATGTTCCTCTTCTAGCAGGTCCTGCGGTATTGTGCCGATTGCATTGTTGTCATTTATATTGAACGGACGATTCAAGAACAAATGCAAATCGAGCAAGTGCGCTGTATCATCCGTGGAGAAGATGGAATAGGCAGTGCCCGTGCGACCGGCGCGCGCACAACGACCAACGCGATGAACAAACAGCTTTGGTTTCCCGGGAAAATGTAGATTAACGACATAATCAAGACTAGGTATGTCAATACCACGCGCCGCCACATCGGTGACAATGAGCACAGAAACCTTCTTGTTCACAAACTTGGCCGTGTTGATTTTGCGCGCAGACGGATCCAAGCTGGAGTACACAGAAGTGTTTGTGATGCCCGCTTGTGTAAGTATCTGTAAATGCTTGCATATATAAAAATGAAATCAAGACGTTAACCTTAAATGACTTACAAATGAAATGAGTTCGACATGATGTTGTGTGCCTGCGAAAACAACCGTTTGTGCATTCTGTGGTATGACATATTTCAGCAACACTATGAGTGCCGTATAACGATCATCAGGACGGCAATAAAGAAACTTAAGCACTAAAGCATCTGGCAATTTGGATTCGACATCCAAACGTATCAGCACCGGGTCGCTTAGACCGGCACGAGCAAAGTCGACCAAGAGTTTGGGCAACGTAGCCGAAAACATAACCATCTGACGTGAGGCAGGCAGACGATGCAGCGTCTCATTCAACTGTTCACCGAAGCCCATTTCAAAGAGACGATCGGCTTCATCAAAGACAACATACTCTGTAAACATAATTTTGTTAGTAATTAAATATTTAATTTATCAAAAATAAGATAACAGACCAATTGAGTTCAATTTCAAATCCATTTCAACACAAAGATGAAGAAAACGACCTGGCGTGGCCACTATCACGTCAGGACATGTGTGTATTGCCGAGAACTGTGAGTCCATAGAGTCACCGCCCAGCACAAGTATAGTCTTCAATTCCATAAACCGACCCAATTCTTTGATGAATTTATATGTCTGCACGGCCAATTCACGTGTCGGCGACAATATCAAAGCGCGTGCACCTTTTGTCGGTTCACGGCGTTTCAGTTTCTCAAACATGGGAATAAGAAAACAGGCAGTTTTGCCGGAGCCAGTCTTGGCCATGGCAACTACATCTCGTCCTTCAAGTATGAGCGGTATGGTTTTTCGTTGTATAGGCGTCGGCACTTTGTAGCCACGTTTCGTTATACCTTTTATTACCTCGAAATTCAGACCCATTGACTGAAAACCGCCACTTTTCTTTGATTTGGCGCTCGTTTTCCTTCCAAATTCATTCACATCATCGTTGTCGCCGCCACCACCAGTTGCATTAAGCGATGGGAACCCAGGTATTTCCTCAACCTGTTTTTTACGCTGTAAGTTTTGTAAATCTTAATAATGTTAACCTAATTCACAAAAACTATATTAACTTACCATTTTAAAATTTAATAAACAAAATCTTCAGAAGCCACTAACACGTGCGCTGTAGCTAGCAAAAACAAAACAAGTAGTATGTTAGATAACAGTCGGTATTTCTGTTATTGACAGAGGCGAGAAAGAGACGGGGCTTGAAAGAGCGAAAGAAAACATAGAAAAACGCCGCCTAAAATGTTGCCCAAAACGGGCAATAACAGAGCTGTTAAGTCTTACAGTGGCAGTCACTTGACGTATGTTCGCGACAAATGTCAAGTGACATGAGTTGGTACACCTGCAAGTCTCTAGGTACATGACCGATTGTCTGAAGTCTAATTTACTCATCTCTTAGTAACGAATTTCGGATTTGAATGCGGCAGAGATTTTTGGGAAAAAATTTCGAATGTGCGAAAACAGACGAAATGCAACTTTTAGCGCAAATTTTATATTATATTGTTTAATTATTTATCTCTCAAATTTACGATGAAGCTAGCAAAAACAAAACAATATATGCGGCACCAGCGTTGCCACACAATTTTTTCTGTATGTTTTTTTTTTTTTTTTTCCTTTAACCGTCTCCTTGTACGGCTGCTTAGTCCACTCAGGATCTAAGACTGTGTATGGCAGGCCGATGAGGCCTATATTGCCAGGGTATCTGATACAAGCGTGACGCGCGCAGCAATCACACTATGCTGGGTTGCGAGTAGGTTGTGTAGTGCGATGACTACTCCAGGCGTAGTATGTTTTCTAATGCAGCACATACTGGCGTCCCCGCTAGAAATAACTGGCAACACCGAGCACAGTGGTATGAACACTTACAATGAGGTATCGATTCACTGCAGAATTTTTTAAAAAATATTATTTATTTAGTATTGCTCTTGCATTGAAAATGTTATAAAAAATGTTGCACACTTAAAAATATATATGTTTTCGATCTGTTCTTACAATGTACATAATAACCGTTAACAAATGCGCAATAATATATATATATATCTTCATATATATAACCTGAACTCTATGATACATTTTTTCCATAAAATTTATAATGTACCATTCTGCTTAGATATAATTTCAACATCATTATATAGAAAAACATTTGTGTACTTTCGTTTTTTTTATCTTTCATCACTTATAAACTTACGCAAATTGCTAACAGCAAAAATAGGCCAAGGCGGGAAGAAGTTTGTTTGTTTGGGAGTATGTTTGTTTGAGTGTGTGTGTGTATGTCGGTTTGTATCTGAACTGAAACTTAAAAACTAAAATAGAGAATTTTTCGTTTTTCTAACAAAAAAGAATTAAATATGCATCCTGCAAACAGATGTAGATAAAAAGAAATGTTGATGATATTATTTATGTAATATGTATGTATATAAGAACAACAACAAACAACGTCTTAACTATTTACAGTGTCGACATTTACGATTGTATGTTTGTTTGCCTATCTGTCTGTATGTATGAATGTGTACCGTGTTGTGTATGCTCCTACAGTTCTATATATAAATATATATATATATATATTATAGTAATATATATATACATATCATTATAATAATAATTATCACCTAAAAATACGCAACTTAAACAACTAGGATTCATTTTGAGTTGTTGTGAACTCATCTTGTTTCGCCAACACCAATTCTTCCAATTGTTCCAGACGCTGACGCAGCTCCTCCTTTTCGATTTGCGCAACTTCAAATTTACGACGCAAATCTTCATTCTGACGACGCAACTCCAATAGTTGGCGACAGATTTCTGACGTTGTTAGCAATGGCATAACATTCGGCGTCTTTGTTGTCGTTGATGTTGTTGTTGATAATGTTGATGAATCGCCATGACTGTTGCTGCGCGTCTGAACACGTTGCTGCTGATGCTGCTGTTGTATGCTGCCGATTGTACCAATGGAATTATTCACTTTGTTTGATGCTAACGGACGCAACTGTAATGTTTGCACCGGACACATTTGTTTCGTATAGTAGGGACGCGGAGTGCTTATGGCTGCTGCTGTTGCGGCTGCTGTTGATGGTGTTGTTGCTGCCGCAGTTGTTGTTGTCGACGCTGTATTGGTGGCATTGATACGTTTAATTTCATCGCTTGACTCTGAGTGCTCTTCAATAATCATCTCGTCATCTTTGTAACTCTTTTCGAATGCTACGTCATTTATGCTTGGCAAACGTAACTGCAAATAAGAGTAGAATGCATAAATTAAACAAAACTTAGTTTGTGTTTGTTTGAGTGCGTCGACAAAGCGCGAACTTAAAAACAAAACTAAAGCTTATCAGAAAAGTACATAAGGAAACGAAAAAAGTGACCGCAACCGCGTGCAAAAACAAACCTTGCGTGACTGCAACTGACGCATGTTGACAAGCTTTGTGCCATCCGGCAGCTGACGCACAACACCGGAACTGTGAATATAAGTAATATCGAACAGGAAAAAACAATAGAAAAAAAAAGCATTATTAGTATTTCTTTCGCCAAATTTGTTTAAAAAGGCCAAAGCAAAAGTCACCATTCGTCCCTTACCTCGCCAGAGATGATGGAATTTTTTGTATCGCATTTGGTTTTTTATCGGCACAAAGCTTCTTGAAATCATTCAATGATATAATGCGTATGTTCTAAGAGAGTGAAAAGTATATAGTTTACAAAATGAAAACATTGTTTACTTTACTAAATAAAGCCAACCTTATTCTTAGACACGGCACCAATCTGCGCAGCAGAGTTATCCCTTTGCTTGATGACATTCATTCGTACTTTCGTTGAAGCTGTGCTGCCAACGGCGCTGACACCATCCATTTCTATATGATCATTATCATTGTTGTTGTAGTTATTGTTGTTATTTGTATTTGTACCTTGTTTCATGTTACGCTGCGTTTCATGCAACAACATGATACCGCCTTCAGACAACACCAATTGGCGGCCATTCTTAAGCGCCTTATTTAACATTTCCTTTGAGGTATCATCATCTTCGGTCATCATAGCGATGCCATGATCCTTTAACATATTCAATGTTGAGGCGTTGTACGGTTCTTTAATTAAAAGAAATTTGTTCATTACTTTTATGACGCTGTGACTAAAAACAGTTTCACTTTACGATTTACCCTCTTTGATGCCATCTAAGGCAGTCATCTTAACTGCAAAATCTATACTTTCTCCTTCCACCAAGTCATTCTCCCGTTCATCAATGCGACGCGTCGTTTCAGGTTCATCAATAATTGAATTGATTGCTTCACTGGTTTCTTTCTGCGAATCAAGATGCGTGGTATGATTAAAAGCACACTAAAAACAGTTACAGAACGCACAGCCAAATGTTCTTGTCATTTTTGTTTTACTTATAGCTATTTATATGCCCAACAATTGATTCATATTGGACACATAAACATTATTTTAGTTTTAGGTACATACTTTTCTCATTAGCGTATCCTGACGACGTTTGTTTGCGTTAATGCAGCGCAGTCGCGTTGTTGTGTGTGGTTTAATTAAGATAGATATGAATTATAATTAAATTAATTGTTAATTATAATTAGAACCATGCGCTCTACTATTATTACTACTACTAGCAGTTCTATTTAACTAGTTCTATTAAACTAAACAGACGACGTTTACTCACTTCGGTCTCCTCGGTTAATTTGCTTTTTGCTTGCAACTGACGTGCCGCCTCCAGTTCAGTTAGCAGATCGGCTTGTTCGGTGAGCACGGCAAGCGCTAATGGGGTCTTGCCGAATTTCGAGACCGCCGTTACATCTGCATTGTGTTTAAGCAAAAGACGTACAATTGTTTTGTGTTGCTTTTCAACGGCCCAATGAAGCGGCGTCATGCGCAGCTGTGGTAGGCAAGTGTAAGGCGTTGATTAATAGTTTGTAAATGCGTTATTAACTTTCAAATGTTAAAGTCTCACCATGTCAATGGCATTGACAGTGCATTTTTTCGACAGCAGCAACTGCACAATCCTCTCGTGCCCATAAAAACAGGCCAAATGCAACGGCGTTCGATCGACCTTTGTTCTTGCATCCTTGTTGACGCCACCGTGTAATAATATTTCACATATTTCCAAATCATTGTTCATGGCAGCAAAGTGCATAGCAGACATGCCCAACTGCAAGTCATAAAAAAAAATGTTCACAATCGGAAGTGAAAGTTGTGTTGCACGCAACCTGTTGCTAACGCACAGTCGACATGCAACATTCGCAACTTACCCAATCGGCCGCAAATGGTGCGCCACGTGCCATCATCTGCTGAACACCAAGGACATCACCGTCGCGGGCATATTGCAACAGCTGCTTGCCCATATCGACAACGGTCGGCCCAGCAATGCTGTTGCTGCTGCTGTTGTTGTTGTTCTGTGACTTGTACAGCAATTCACTTTCGGTTTTCTACAACAATTTGAAATTTCATAACGCGCAACTATAACATTTTATTCAATTTCTTACAATTTTATAGTTGAGCAAATTGGCAACTTGTCGTATCGGTGACGACGACGCTTCCTCCTTTGGATAAACGACATTGCCGTCCCGCCGCAGTGTGGCCACAACTTTCTGGCCACCACCGCTGTGCATTTTTGCGTTCGTTTCTTCTTGCGCCCACTCACATTCACTTATTCCGCACACACAATTCTTCAACTCAACAATAAACAACACAATTAAATAAAAATATATGGAAACCGTGAAAATTTGTTAATAATTGTTTTTCTTCTTCTTCTTCTTTCACCGCATACGCAGTGTTGCCAAATCATCCTTTTTTAAACTCTGCGAAACCTCTGAAAATGAAGTATTTCGAATTGAAATGACTCATAACACATGCCATTCAACTGAACATATGCTAAAACTATATGTGTGTAGTCTATTTGTTTTTAACAGAATTCTGTTGAAGTGCTGTCTAATCACCAGCTTGGTCATCAGTTCGATGCAATGAAACGATGGAATTGTGGAGTGGTTGGACCAATTTGGAAATACAGTAGAAACTCGATTATACGGATCAATTAAAACTAGGGATATTCCGTATAAACTAAAATACAGCTAATCGATTTCATAGTCAAATTATGTCGTATAAGTCCTAAGCCATATATTTCGGTCAAGTTGGGGGCCATTCATTAATTTAAGTAAGACTATTTTTGCCTGTTGGATCTGCCTAATAAATATATTAAAACAGTTCACGGTTTATGAGAGTTGGCTGTTTTTTCAATATTTTTATTCGAAGCCTTGTTGCAGCTGAGGCTGAAAGAGATAGAATTTCGCTATCGACAACTCGTATGACTGTCGCCTTTTTAACACTACCAGGGCTACTTCGACGAAAGACAGTATGGTGGTGTAAGAAGGGGACAGCTAGACGATCGTCCTGGTGGTTGTTGTACCAACGGGATCCTCGATGGAGAGTCTCCAGAAGTTCGAAAGAGGGCTCCATGTGTGCGAAAAAAAAGAAAGAAAAGGGAGTCGAGTTGCAATTGTAAAGTTAAAAAAAGATAACATAGAATTAAAATCTGACAAAAACAAAACAATACCGGCGAAAACTGTTTAACGATAAAACCAAAACAATTTAAGAACGCATGAATAAAAAAAGACACGAAGATAAAAAACCAAAACATGATAATAACGAAGAGCAAATCGCTTAAAATTAAGCCCCGTGCTTACGCGGTGGCACAGGTTTTCCGCCAATTGGCATATATCCCCCCCAGCATTACTTTATTAATATAAAAAGAAATTTAAAACCAGTAAGGACGCTATAGTCGAGTATAGTCGACAATATAATACCCTGCACATACGGTAGGTGGTGCCACACCCCAAGTCTAGAAAAAAATATTGATCTGACGTCGCCCTTTCAAATAGGGTTCAAAACATCAAGAAAATCGTTCAAAATGTGTGGAATTTACAAAAAATTTGAGTTTGTAGGTCTTTGAGGGGTAACCATAAAAGAGAGGTGAAATTTGTTGTATGCAGTTTTAAAGATGTATATTTACTGAGCTTGTATACGAAATTTCAGGTTCGTACCTTCAATACTTTTGAAGATATAGCAATTTCAAGAAAAACACTGGGGGAGGAAAAATTGTGATATGCAGTCTACGCATACTGAGTCTACATACCGATTTTTATGTTTCTATGTTTTCGAGTTATAGCACTTTAAAAAAGTAGGAGGTGCTCGATGGGCGGGAAGGAGTGGTCGTGGCAAAAAATCCTTCAAACTTGTTCTAATGCCAAGCATCACGATTCTATCTTCCAAATTTCAAGTCTCTAGCTTTTATAATTTCCGACAACCATTGGTGAATACGGACGTACGGACAGAACGACAGGGCTTAATCAATATCTCTTGACGTCCTTATCAAGAATATATATATTATAGGGTCCCCCTCTGCTCCTTTTGTACGTTACATACATTTCGTTCAAACAAACTTAATATACCTCGATACACAGTATGTGTACAGGGTATAAAAAATAATAAAAAGTTAAATTAAAATTTAGACTATATTTTTGCTTATTCGTGTGTAAGCCTAAAAGGGGACGTCCATAAATTGCGTGAGGTTTTTTTCTAGAAATTTAGACACCTCCCCCCCTCTTGGTTAGATGTTTTGTCTCGATTGATTTTTGAAATATTATGTGGTCGAAAGGACATCCTCTTCCTACGAGCTCGTAAGTCGGTAGGTATTATTTTAATTAGTTTGAGTAATTATTTCTTGGCCTATTACATACGGCTCCTTTAAGATGTGTGATCAGACCAATTTGGTTTTTTTTTTTGTCCTTTTGGACCAACCACATTTGATACTGTTGTTTTTTTTTTTTTTTTTTTTGTAATACATATATGTACATATATATTCATATATATATCGTATATATATTGTGTAAAAAAAAATGTAATAATTGAATGTGATTGAGATTTTTTTGTTACTTATTTTAAGTAAAAAATTCGTTAAAAGTCGAAATTTAATGGGGGGTGTTCGGTCGGCACAAAAGTTGATTTCTAATTAGACGTTGACTTATGGGGGCTGCGCACAAAATAAATACGAAAGTGCAGTCCATGGACGGTGGGGGCACGAAGAGATTTCTCCATCTAGGATTCCACATCATTTGTCGTCGTAATAGTTGTGTTTAAAATGTTTGCTATGAAGTGAGCAAAAAAATATATATTTCGAAATGCTAGCCCTCGATAGTTAGAGTGTTTGATCGGAACTCTGACCCTGAGCCGAATCCAACAAAAGCTTCTTACCAATATATAAAATCAAAAGTGCAGAGACAAACAATTTTTCATGTTTTTTTTTTTTAAGAAAATACCTAACTCCCATTGAAAATAAAATACATATAATTAAAAAAAAACACACACACACACTAAATTGTACCTCTATTAACCGGAAAATCGATTATCCAAAATAATTCCGGCCCCAACCATCCTCAATAATCGACATGTAGAGTTCAGACCTTTCTAAAATATGTACAGGTGGTCAATAAAAACTCTAACAAATACTCATATATTTACGAACCGAAAATGATGATTAAGAATCAAGTATCGCAATGAAAAATGCATTCAGCAACTTGGATAAATATATTTATTTGGCATATTCGTATATGATTTTCTTGTTGTTCCATATGTGTGTGGTATGTGTGAATCTGATTCTATATAACTTTTAAATGTACATAATACAGATCTCATGTCTTAGATTTTTCCATTCAGCATGAATGTTCTTCAATCAGTCATTTGCATGCTCTTGTCATTACGACATTTATTTTTCGCATAACAAACCAATTCCGGAATCAATTCTAATCATGCTGTCGTTTCGTCTTTTCCGTTTTCTTAACTTTTTTGTTATTACTAATTACTACAAATACCGTTACCACAAATTAATATGCGCATTATTATTGTGTTTATGCAATTGATTTAAACATAATCTTTTTCTTTCTTTGTTGTGTTTTTCTCTGCTTCTTCTTTAATTGTTGTCTTAACTATTTGATAGTACTTTTTTATAATTTTTTTCAAAAATGTCTGTTGTCATTTTTAATAAATAGTTGTTTATCTTGTTTTTGTATTAGTTACACAAAATTTAAAATTGGCGTCTGAATAACATTTACAAAAGTCAACAAATCATTTTTTGCTCGGCTATTTTGCGCCATTTTGTTCTTTTGTTTCAATTTACCACAAAAAGTCTATTAAATAGAAAATTGCTTAAATAATTTTCAACGAACTAAGTTTTAGATCATTAAAATATTTTTTTTTTGTTGGCTTTTCTTTTTTCATTTTTATTTTTAAATTAATTATAAGTAATTAATTTATTTCTTCAATTAAATCTAAAGGGAAGTTTTTAGAAAAATTAAATTCGCTCATTGTTGTTGTTTTTTTTATAATAGTTAATGTTTTTTTTTTTTTTTTGTTAATTTATTTATACCTTTTTCTGTTACTAAATTGACAAGGAACAAATTCCGAAAAGTCTGCAACAAATCGAAACTTTTGAATTCAACTCAGTTGTCTCTTTTCTTGGCATTATTATATAATACTTGTGTTTTTTTATGTTTCTTTGTGGAATCTTACAACTTTTTCAACTTCTACATAGTTCAGATACTTTTTTTTTTGTCAACTACATTTTTGTGCTTGGCTACTTAAATATTTTCTGTTTCATTAATTTGTGGCTGATTTTCATCTTCCTAATTTCTTTCATTCTTTGTTTAAAACTTGTTTTATATTTTAGTCATATTTCAAGGGATTTTAAAGGTCTAGCGTAGAAAATGTCTATTTATTTGTTTGTTCTTGTTTAGTCGAAAAGTACTCGGTTTTTTTTTGGTATGTATGACATAATTCTACATGTGTGGGTGTGTGCGTTAGGAAGTCTTAAAACTTCAATGAAGCTTTCAAGCAAATTTCTTCAACAGCAACAACAATAAGAACTACAACAGTTCAACTGCAATTATTGCCACAATGTGCTTAATTATTATCGAATGTGAACGGTTCTTCACTTTTTTATATCTGCTCCATAAAATACTTAAATATACCGATATTAATTGTATATGCCTGCTCTATGTCTTTGTAACTACTTCGCCTTATTAATTGGACAGTTTACAATAAAATTCAATGGCATTGCATAATATTAGCCAGTTTGTTATATAGTTTTTTTTTTGGTTATGTAATATCTGTGGGTAGTTTTCTATTCATTTAGGTGCACAATTGTGTGTATCAGAACAGAACAGAAAGCAAACTTAAAAATGTGTATATATATTTATATATAAAAAAGTATTTTTAAAAATATAGAATCAACAATTGTGTACGAAAAAATAAATACTTAAAAAAATACAAAAATCATTTAAACAAACAATATATTTATTAATATACATAAAAAATAAACTTAAAACAAATAATTAAATTGTTAATTGTAGATTAAAAATATTATGTAATTAAAAATATTTACAGCAGACTTTTAGGCAATATGCTGGAAACTACAAATGTAATTATGAATACACATAAATATCTATTTTTAATTTGGTTTCATTTAAGAATAAACAAAAAACTTAGTTTGTAAATAAATTAATAAACAAAAAAGGTCAAAACCGGTTTGTTGTTTGCGGTAAGATTTAATTTTTAAGCGAAACAAAAGGAAAAGAAAAAACAAAATATAAGTAGACAAAACTTAAAAAATATTATGATCATTATTAAGGAATAAATTAATTACATAAATGCAAAATACAACAATTGTATTTTTTTTTCCTTCACATATATATATTTAAGAATCTTTTTTATTAATTGACACAAAGAGGGCGTATGTGTTTGTGTGAGAGACAGAGAGAGTGTGAGAGATGCGAACATGACATTAATTCTTTTCTCATTTTATTTTCTTCAGCTTTGGCACTTTTAGTACGCTAAACAACAACAACAACAGCTATTTCAGCTTGCATTGAGTAAGGAGATTCCTAGGATAATAAAATAACAAAAAAAAAAAAACAAAACACAAAAGTTTGACCTCTTTCCGGCAACACTTCAAGCTGACGTAGTCTCTGTGAGTTCGGCTGCCAGGACAACCGCTTCCAGCTCGGCAGCAGCGGCGGCTGTCAGTGTCACATCGCCGCCATCGTAGCCTTGCTTGTGCGTAGGCGATTGACTAGGCGTGCAATTTGTGCTCTTCGGCTTTCGGAACCAATTGCCCAACCGACGACGACCTAACGAACCAGTCGACTGTTGCTGTTGTTGTTGCTGCTGCTGCTGTTGTGCATCGACGGTGGCAATGCCATCGCGTGATTGCGATTTCTTTGGCAAAGTGTCACAATAACGATAACTTGATTTTGCTGGCGATTCCGGCACAGAGCTTTCACCACTTGCTGATGTTGTTGCGCCACCATCATAGTCACGTACACGTAGTGAGGCATTACCACCAAAGCCAAACGTTTCACCGTCGGGGATATTCTCATAATCCGATTGATCAGAATAATCACGTTCCTCATAGTTATACTCGAAGCCGGTCATCTCGGAGACATAAAGCGCTTTGCCGCCAAACTGTCGCTCCAGCGCGAGCGTGTTGAGAAATCGATGCTTACGATTTGCCGAGCGAAAGCTGAAGTCATACCATTTGTCGCGTGCCTCACAAAAGATGCGCAACGAATTCTTGATCGTGTGTCCGAACATTTTGCCGTCGCGCACATTGACCACACGACAACGATCCAGGAAAATGCGACCCTTGTAGACGAAGTGATTACGCTTGATTATGTCGCGTTTGCAGTAAACGAGTTGGTTATCGAATAGAAAGAGCGTATAGCTGCTATTCCAGAGATTTTGCTTCTGTCGCGTCGCATCGATTTGCAGAAAGAAACGTGTACTGTGCAAGTGGAGTGGCGGTCCCTTGAATGCCTGAAAGCTGGCCTGATGACGTGCAATGGTCTCACTGTGACGTTTGCCCTCATTCACTGCCTCCGTGATGCTCTTCATGGCGTTCAGTGCATGTGTGACCCTTTCGTGTGTGTCGGGCACATCAAGTTGACTCACATCGAGTTGTTCGTAATCGGTTGTTTCATTCGGTTTCGTACTGATGTGCTGATCATCATTAACATCGCAGCTATCAACAACATCAATGTCAGCATCAGTGTCGTTTGTGTTTGTCGACGTTGTCATGTCATTATCGCTGCATTTGTTGTGTTGCTTGGCTGTCTTAATGATTTCGGCAAGATGCAATGGATAGCGGCAAATCCGTTGAACAGGCGCTAGCAAATGTGCTGAGAGCGGCAACTCGGCGAGATTTTCCGATTCACGGCAACTAAGAAAATAAAAAATTATAATAAAAACTGTCTACGTCAAATTGTATGTGCTTGTTATTTACTTCTCCAGTATGGTGCGCGCATCTTTGATGCGATCATAGGACTCTAGCTCGATGAGCGCACGTGGATAGGCATTGCAGTAGGTCGAATAACAAAGGAAGCCTTTATGCTGTGCAAAAATAAGGAAATATGATTAATAGTGAACATGCCATCGATTTAAATGAAGATTGCTTACCATTTTCAAAAACACCTTAGCTATTTGATTCTGTTCGATGCCACGGCGCAAAGCATCCAAGAATTTCTTTTGAAACTTATAAATTGCGGCAATATTCGAGAAGATCAATCTGATGCTATTCGGCGAGAAGATATCAATGCGTTTGCTCATTGCGGGCAAGTAACTGTAAATTGAAAAGAGGAAACTCACATCTGACTTCTCATACACATTCAGCAAGTGCGTACTCACCCCTCGCAAATAGCGGCCAACAGTTTGACATAATTGACTTCGGTCTCGAGCAATTCACGTATGGCGCTACGATGAAGCACATCTGCATTGTCCAACATGACATTAACGCTGCGTGCGCTCAAAGGCGGCGTGGGCAACGATGTTGTTGTTGCTGTCTGCGCTAATGACGACGGTGATTCAATAACAATTGTTGTTATATTACTCTGATCGATAATCATTGTGGTCTCAGTTTCATCGTTGGCATTTCCGGCATTGCCAAAATCAACGACTGGCACCGGCACCTCAGCAGCATCGCTGTTTGCGGCAGGATCTTGTTGTTGCGTCGTTGATATGCATTTGCGTTGTGGCATTTGTGCCAGAAAGAATGCATCCGCTTCGGGACATTGGATCACGCGTACAAACTCTTTGGGAAACCAACCCAATTCCGGATCGAGTATTTCCTCAACCAAACTGGCATCCTCCTTTTTAATGCGTCCAAACCACCAGGGGCCAACTTCCTTGCGTAAGATCTCAATGAGTGTGCCACGCTCGAGGCCAAGCTCTTGCGGACCGCCGGCAGTGAAATTGTACAATACTTCCGCATAGATTGGATAATAAGCTGAAGTTGATGCTGTGGCGGAGAAAGCGAGAAGAAGAAATAGTTGGTAAGTGAATGTGTGTGCGAGGAAAATGTAAAGAGTTGAATTTAAATAAGCATGTAGAAATCAGTGCGTGCATGAGTCTTCGTTGTTGTTGTTGTTGTTCAGTTGCCACCGTCTGCGCACTCAATTGAAGTTAATTGCATTGAACGCAATGACTGCGTTGTTCGACATCGACATCGTTGTTGTTGAACTCAAAACAAATCTGTGCTTTTGGCTTGTAAATCATTTGCAACCTACCTTCATCATGCGATGCCACACTGTCACTGTCGCTATCCTCCAGATCACCACGTCCATTGCTGCCGGCACCGTAACCAACGATGCCGTATGTCTCCAAACCGTTTGGTTGACTGAGCGAACGTGTGGGCAGCGATTCCGGTGCTTGACGCTCGTGCAATTCCATCTTGCGCAATACCTTCGCTTTGGCATTCAAGGCAGTGCCGCTGCAGCTGCTCATCACATTGCCCGCCGATTGTTCTGTTATGCTGCTCGCTTTCGCCGAATTCGTGCGTCTTATTGCCGTAGCATTTGTTGCTGCCGCCGTCGCATTCATGGTTCCATCACTGCCGCCGCCGCCGACTGCTGCGCTTGCACCTGTGCCTGTGGTAAGTACACGTGCAAATTGCTCATCATTCTCCAATTCGATTTGTATGCCTGAATCGCCAGAGTTGCATTTATCGCGACGATTGAATTTCGTTTTGCGACGTTCCTTCGATGAACGCCAAATTAACGGGCCGAAGCGATAAATGCCAGAGTTGCCATCACCACTGCCACCACCACTTGCATTGCTGTCCTCATTGGTGGCATTTATTTCATTTGAGGCGACGGCTGTTGTTGTGCTTGTCGTAATAACTGTTACCGTTGGCATTGTTGTTGTTGTTGCGGCTGCTGCTGCTGTGGTGGATGCTTGACGCTCATTAGCGCCAGCAGTTGCAGTGGCTGTTAGTGTTTGCTGTTGTTGTTGTTGTTGTTGACTGATTTGCAATTGATGATTTGGATTTTTATTGAAATTTGTCAATGTTCGTTTGAATTTTTGAAGAACGCCGACAGTCTGACTTCGATTGCTATTGTTGCTGCCATTGCTGATGTTACTATTGTTACTGCCGTTATTTATTATTGCATTTGCTGTTGTTTTTGCTGGAGATGTCATAGTTGTTGTATCGTTTGCCTCGGAGGCCTCCTTCGGTTTACATTGTTGGTGCTGTTGAGGCATAATTTCCGTCAATGAGGGGCTTGAAACGGCACGCATTTGTTGAGACTGCAATGAGTGTATGACAGAGAAGGAAGAGAATGTGTGAATAAAGAAAACTCTATTGTGTGATCTTATTCTAAATAGTATCATATAACAAATAAATTAATAAAGAAATGTTTGCTTATTTATTTTTGCTTACACATTTTCGCATTTTGTTTTTGTTGTTCTGTAACCACAATTTTATCATTTTTCTTTACAATCACCAACAAAAAAAACAAGAATTTTGAACAATTATACATTAAATAAGACTAAATAAAAAATAAATAAAATATACACAAACAAAAATATTTTTAATAAAAAAAGGCACATTGAGTTAGGCATTTGTTAGAAGAAACGAAGGCATAGCAACAGCGAAATATGATGATAAATATTTTAAATAATAAACATATAGAATTTTGAATTGCCAAAGTACAAAGTTTGTAGTTTTATCGCAACTTTAGGTTTTTTTTTGTCAACAGAAAATGGTTTTCTGTGCAGGAAGTTAATGAGTTTTTGTGAAATTTGAAATTAAGCTCTCAATTATTGCGTATTTTTACCTTTTTTTTTAAATTATCAAAAAAAAAAACCACACACCAATCTATCAAAAAACCGTAATTGAAAAAAATCTTTTAAACGTTCAAAACATACAGTCCAAAATTTCCCCTAACAATTGAAATGTTTGATTTGCTTTAAAACAATAAATTATTTATGCAATTCAATTAACAAATTAGCAAAGAATATCAAGTTTGTCAACAATTCACAACAATAATACCAACGACATTCTGCTCATAAATAGTTTATTTTGATAATAATAACTCACTTATCTAACAAGCATTGTGAAACCCAAACAAACGCTGACTAAGCCCGAAATGTCACCATTTCAACATTCCAAACCGAAAATAATAATAACAATGCCAAAATCGATTGATTTATCACCTGCAATAATCTTGAGTGTTTCAAACGTAGCCATGTACCCGGCACTTCAACGAAATCCATTCTAGATTTCTCATTAGAAGTGCCAGTGGAAGAAGTCTTAGCCGTAACGCTACGTAAGTTACCACCATCCGGAGTGCCCTCATCGAAATTCCAGAATTTAATCAGACCGTAAGTATCCATAAGCGTGGGTATGATTAACTTTTTCATGATTGTTGATGACGACGTCAACTCAACAATAGCAAAAACAATAAAAAATCACGATAATATATATGTATTTTTGCTTAGTCTTTCCGTTGATATTAGCGGCATTTCTCACAAAATGTCGAAGCAAAGAAAAATAAACCGTTTAAGTTCAAAGGTATGCGGTTAACGACTAGGTTCGATAAGCCCGAGCAGGTGTCAACAAGTGAAACGATAAATATTAACTGATTGAGAATTTTTTTCTTCATATCACTGGCAACGATTTGCTCGCCAAAATGCGCCCATGCCGATGTGTGTGTGTGTGTGTGTGTGTGTATTTCTGCCCTTTCTTCTGTGTCTGTATCTGTCTGTGTGTGTGAGTTGGGAGTGCGTTCGATAGTCAGCGTGCACTGAGAAAACAAGAGAAAGAACTCAAAACCACAAACAATGCGCTCATATGCACAAACCTTCTCCAACCTACCATACCCACCACACCACACACTGATACATAATCACCAACACTAGTACTCGAGCGTAATATTGCGGCACAAATACAAGCGCTTTTCTTTTTCTTCAACGCTGATTTGATTAGATTACACTCATTCGTTCGTTCGTTTGTTCTGTCGTCCATACGTTCGTCCGTTCAATGCAGTTCAGTGTGGTTTAATGCATTGCAATGTGTGTGCGCTCTCTTTTGTGCATATTTAATTGGCAATAGCAAACAACGTGGGTCAAGTGCGCTTACGCTCCCCTTTTCGTACAACGACAAGAACAAGTGTAGCAACAACAATAAGTCGTATAACAATAGCGACGACTATCACTCAAATTCAACACAACATGGGCGCCTTTTGTTAGGCTACAAAACAATGTTGTACAATGCACAACAACAAATGTCAACTTTCTGTGCTTCGTGTTTTTGTTTTATGCCATTTCCGTGTGCAGCAAGCTTCAATGTCGTGACATTGTCCTTATCTACGAAGGAACGAAGCAACACTTATTATGCCACACTTGATTAGTTTTTGCAAATGGGAAGTTTGTCTGTCCAGCCATTCAACAGGAACAGACAGACAGACAGACAGACAAACAAACATCAAGTGTTGCTTAGACCAACAATTTTCAATTTCCGTGCCACTTATAAAATAACAAAAAAAAAAAAATATTGTAAATGAAAAAAAGGAAATAACGTAAGATAAAAGGATTACCAGTCACTTCAATCAAGTGTTCCCGATCAAATACAATTAAAAATGCGCACTAAACAACATGAAAAATCAATTAATTTACGTCAATTCCTAATCGAGAGAAGTTCTCTACCAAACCAAACCCGCCGTCGCCATCGCCGTTTTGATTAATGTTTAATTCACCTCTTTGGGCCTTTTTTTTTTCTTTTTGTTTTGTGCATTGGCCGAGTCGTTCATTAATCATTGATGTTGCTGGTGGTCGAATTTGTTGTTTGAAAAAACAGGAACAAATAAAAAAAAAATAGCCATGTCAAAACTAAAGTATTTCGAAATCATAGCAATCGGCATTTTACAGCTTTTTTTCATTGTTTCATTTACGAAATATTTTACTTGCACTTTCAACAGCACAGCACAACTTGAACTTCAAAGTTCCGCGCTCTCAACATAATTGGTCTATAAACTATTTTTAGTGCTTGTAAAAAAAACAACAACAAAAAAAACAATTTTTTATTTCGCTATCAACAAAGCTTACAAATGTAGAAATATGTTACTAAAAGAAAGAAAAAGACTCAAAAAAAAAAATTTATTTGTAAATGATTTTGTTTTTATATGCACATAAAGACGTGACAATGTCCATACATGTATCGCTGAACAAAATGAAGTTGCTCAGAGTCATGTTAGCTGAAAACAAGCTGAAGAACAAGCAGCGACAGCAAACGATGCTCTTGATCTTACATGCATCACAACATCAATCAAATGCTATTAATATACATAAAATGCCAATGCATAATGAATTGTAGTGAGTGAGATGTTTATAGCATAGATACAGGCACACAAGACTGTTTTTATAGCTCAAAAGATCGACAACGAACGACAACCTCAACTCGTTTCAATTCAACATGACATTTCATTTGCTTCCTTCGACATTCAACTTGAACTTTTTAACTTCTCAACCACACCGTTCTCTTTCTAACACTCACATCAAACAACAAACATTTTCTGAAGTTTTCTTCTTACATTTTTTTCTTCTAAAGCTAATAAAAACTTTATAGGCCCAAAACAACATGAATTTCCAATGCGCCGCGCAATCAAACACGTTCGCAGCATTAAAATCATTGCTTCTTTAAAAGCTTTCATAAATATTTGTTACAAATTTGAGATGCGAACAACTTAATGAACTCATTTTCTAAAGAAATCAACAATTGAATGCAACAACTTTAAACTGATCGAATGATCGTTGAGTTCATTAGCCAAAGTGTCATTACAAGTCAAAGACTTCTTTCCACGATTCATAAAAAAAGCAGATATAAAATACCTCAAAATAAAACTCTTTATATAATCCATGAACTAACTGAACGATCTCTAATTACAAACGCATAAAGTATCTTTGCATCTATAAGTTGGGCGTACATTCAAGTGCTTCCTGCAAGAGTCAAATGTGTATTGTTGCGGCTGGAAAGGAAAAACCATTTTGCAGATTGAATTGCAAAAGTTTTATGACAATTGATCTATGAATGAAAAAATGTTGGCATGCATGAGTTCATCTACTTGGCTCTTGTTTTTGGTTTGTTATTGTTGTTGTTGTTGCGTTGTTTGTGTCTCAACCGCAATTCCATTGTTTTTGTTTTGCTTTTTGTGCTTTTGCCATGCATGATTTGTGGTAAGGCTTCAGCCAAAGTTATCATTAACAACACATAATCATCTTTATTACAATCACACCAACGACGTGAATGAACCTGAAATATGAGCGCTTGTCATATAATGCGTGGCATTTCATTTATTTTTATGTATTTCTTTTTTTTTAAACAGCTTTTTGTTGGTGTTGCTGTATTTTTTATTCAGCTTTTTTTTTGTTCCGACAAATGCCACACTTTGCTTGCTGCTTTTGACCAAGTTTTTAAAAGCTTTTTGGCGGTCTCATTCTTTGGTCGCATCAACAGCTGCAAACAAACACTTAAAGCAGCTGTTTTCACTTTGGTCACTTAGAGTTCCTGCAAATGCTTTGTTTTGGGCACAAAAGCAACAAAAACAATTTGTGTACATGAGTCAGCATAAAAAACGAAGAAAAAGTATGTGAAATCTTCAGGTTTCTGTTTTAATTAACTGCTTCATTAAGCAAATGCCGCCTGCACACAACATTAGCAAAAAGTTTTTATAAAAAATCCTCTGAGGACGTAAAGAAATTCTTGTTAAAGGCGCTAAAATACTTCTCGCCTTAAAGGCAAACATGTGTTGTGATTTACTTTCATGGTTCTTTGTGAATTTAAGTGATATATGTAATTTCTTTTTGCTCACTCCTTTTTTTGGGTTTCTCTCTTTGGCACTTGAATGAAAACGCCAATTAATTTCAAAACGAAATCCTTAATGCGTCAAATATGCAAATGTTTAGACAAGCAAGACTTCTGAGCTCTTCAGTGCTCTTCACCTTTTTTTTATACGTGCACTCTATGCATTTTAAAAATAGTCAAAGTTGGAAGAACAAACAAGACCAAACCAAACAAAAAATACAAAAAATCAGAAACATTTTGATAACAAACCATTTCCGCTTGCAAGTAACTCACGTTTCTTCTCCGTCTCAGTCCTCGTCAGTCAGTCAGTTAGTCAGTCTGGCATTATGTTTACTATAGCTGAGAAATCCAAGAGCAGACGCGTCATAAATTATCGGTAAAAATAATGTTTTAACATTACACACACATGCACACAACAGGAGTTCAACACTTAGTCATGTTGAGCATGAGCAGACAGCCAGAGCAAGAAGCATTAGAGAAAAAGTGCTCTTGCCGGCGTATCGTGAAGCGAAACAGACTCGCCGCGGATCGGGATTTGGTACTAACACAACGTGTTTAGTGTTAATGCCTGAGCGTGTGTAATAAGTAGCGAGTAGCAAACAAAAAATTAATCCTCTTATCTAAAGTTAATGCGACTTGCATGGACTTGGCTAAAACAACATTATTTGTACTGAAAATAGTTTGTTCTTTAAAATAATACAAATTTACAATCAAAAGACAAAACATCTTTATTATTTGGCACTTAAATGAAAAGAGAAAGAAGATGGAAAAGAGGACAAACTATTTGTACAAAGGCAAGTTAAAAATAGAACAAAAAAAAAATATAAAAGCATGGCTTGTGACACGCAGCTGTTGTACAACAAACACTTCGAATAAATCAAATCTAATGCACGAAATAAATTCCAGACAAGCATTTGAAATTCGATCTTTTTTTCGTTTTGTCTCGTTCTCAAGTAGGAGTTCTTCAATACTTCACAATAACGAAAAACGGAAGCGACAAAAAGGAAAGCAATGGAAAAAGTGAAGTGAAGGCGGCAACTGACGTGAAGCAAACTATGCGCTCCTCAAGTAACTGTAATCAAAGCTCAAATGAACCGCGACATTGATTCAAAGCCATCAACGTTCTGCTTGCTTAGCTATTCGACCTGATGATGGTTATTCTATGGCGTTCTGTGTCAATCAATTTCGCTGAAATGTCACTCGGGTAATTTCCAAAGGCAAAAAACATTTGACTTTGTTGGACATAAAAGAAAACAGAAAAAAATTATAAATTTGCTATACAAGTCAAGCTTTTGAATTTCCCACCATTTATGCATGAGTCTTTTGAAAGAACGTAAAGTCATTGACATCTGTTGGGCTTGTCTGGGCTTATGTTTGCCATGTTGGTTCGAGAGTGTCGGGGTTCGTGATTTGTTAAGGATTAAATTACATGATAAAGTGTTGAAATTGTTTTTTAGACTTAATAAAGCATTTACATACACACACAGAAACGGACACACACATATGTCTTAAAAGAAATATGTCAAAAATTCATGTTGTTGTCAAGTTGGCGCCAATGTCAAAAGTAAATAATCATATATGCTTAAATAAAATTGTATGTCACCTTATCAACAATGAGTTTATAAAGATAATAAAAGCATTATTACAAAAACAAAAAACTAACAAACTAAGACTACACAACATGCAAACTAATTAAACGCATAATTTTCAACAGCAACAACAACAAATTGAAGTGCGCAACTTGTGCTGAAAAGTTAACAAGTTTGTAATTGTAAGCCAAACAACAACAAAAACAAACACAATTACAGCAACAAAACAAAACAAAACAAAACAACTCAACTCCACTCAATATCAAAGGCCAAAATGATAAAGTTTAAATATTTACTTTGATTACTGCAAGTTTGTCTGTGTGTGCGTGTGTGTGAGCGAGCGAGACAGCAAGTGCATGAAGCAAGCGGCAAACATTGAATTTCATGTAATTTTGAGGCTTGACAAGCGTCATTTTCTCGTTTACATTTCGAGCTGTTCAAGGTAATTATTCTAACCTCCTTTGGTCGTTTATCAATTATGCAATTATAATACTTTGTACTTTTTTGTATTTGTTTCTGCCACCAAATTTTACACAAATAGTTTACAAACTATTTTATTCAAGCGTATTTTCATATTTTATTCAAGCTTGTTGCAAGTCTATTTTGCAAGAGGAAATATTTGCACTTTTCACTTTTTCTTTTTCGGTACTTTTCATTGATTTATTTCTGTTTTTTTCAGACAATGTAATTGGCGAAATTTTGCGTTGCAAATTGTTATAAATATTTGTGCTTGTGCATTACTTAATTGCTCGCATTTCGAAATTGTTTGCCGATTGCTTTATTTGCCAATTTGTTTTATTTTATTTGCTTGCGTGCTTTTTGGCGCTTTTCAACAAATCATTCATTCGCCTGTGCTGTAATATTTGCTTAGTGTAAATGTTCCACACATGTACATAGTCAAAAATATGTACCATGCATGAGTGTTCATAATTGGTTGTATTCGTAGCTGTAGGTAATTTATTATTGTTGATATACTACATGTGTGTACTTTGCGTTTAGATACAAGTGTATCTTTTATGCATTCAGCGGATTTAAAGCGAATTTTAAAGCAAAAAATACATGTTTACATACAATCTAACAGCAAAGGCGAGAAAAGCCCATATTTTAGTTGTAGATGTAAATTTATCTATTGTGCATTGTGTTCATAAATACAATTTTAAGCGTGCAATATATGTTTTCACACAAACAAATAGCAAAATAAATAGAATTGCTTAAAAACTCTTTGCTTAATCTAACCCAGGCTCGAGAATATTAAAATTCTCAAAAAACTACTTACCAAATTCATTGGATGATAACCGTTACGAATGCCAATAATGCTAACGCCATCATTCGTTGTTGTTGTTGTCGCTGTTGTTGAACGTGGAAAACTGCAAAAGAAGAATTTACCATTAATAAGAGAAGACTAACAAAAACTGAAGTAAAGTTGCAATAAGTTAATGAGTTGAAATTCTAAGAATTGCAAAATCTCACACATAAAACAGAAGTCAAATGCAATAAAATAATTGTGCAAATTTTAGCGCCATCCCAGTGAGAGAAGGCAGCGGCAAACAACAATGTAAAGACCTTTGTGATGTGAGTGAGAGAGACAGCGAGGGAAGGTGTGAGAGGTAAATTACTTTGTGGACAAAAGCAATTGCAGAAAATTACGTGGCTTATTGCGAAAATTACGCGAGTTTTCTTAGCGTGCGAAAGACAGGTAGCGCGGTGTGTCGGGAAGGGTCGCGGCCAATTTGCCGGAACCGCGAGGACAATATGAGTGATGGGCATATAAATTTTATGAGCGGCTCATAAACTATGGAAATGAAAGGACAACAGAGCCGAAAGTGTTTGTTTAAGTGAATGGCAAAAACAAATGTTAGTTTTACAAGCTCAACATAGAAAAATGAAAGCAAATTGCCGACAATAAAATAAGACAAAAACGAAAAAAAGTTGGCAAAAAGAATGAAATTTTACTGCGCAAGCAAATGCAAACAACAGTGACATAAAAGTAGCACGAAAAAAGAAGAATGCAAGAAAAAAGAGGAAGTTGCATTGCGGCAAAAGCATACGAAAAATTACCCAGTATCCTTGTGAGTGTGAAAATGCGGCGAGCGAACAAGTGCGAAAAAGTGTTGAGGCACAGGTAAGGGTAACGTTAATGACAGGATACGTTACGTTATTACAAGGACATGCGTAAAACAACAAATAAGCAAAATGGCTTAAAACAAAATCCAAAAGAAATATTAGGGAATCGTGCTAAGCCAACATGTTAAAACAATTCGTATTCAAAAACCAAGAAAGCTTGTCAATACGTCTTGGTTAACCCACACAGATGCGCAACGTCGAGACTTAAGGACACTAAAGAATCTAAGCAAACAGTCTATGTCTTGTCAGGCGTCTCTTCTTTCAAAATGTACGCATTTATTTTCTATACAACATCGCCTGCACAGCTCATCTTTGCTTATTGTAAGTGAGCAAGCAAACCCAATGAAGACGAAGTAATTCCAGGAAATTCTTGTAAAAGGAATTTAAACTCAACAGGATATTTTACTTGCTCGACTACAATAAACATTTGGCTAAGCAGTGAGCAGTAAGCATTGAGATAATTATGCTCCTTTGCTCTGGGCAACATTTGGCTATGAGATACTTCTTGTTGTTGTAATAGTTTTTCCGCTTTTTGTATTGCTTTGTTTTCTATAGATTTGTATGACCAAAGAAAAGAAATAACAGGAGAAAAAAAGAAAAAAGGACATGCTGAACAAAAAACGGATTAAATCCGTCAAGCGTGAAGGTATGCTTAGGAAAGAAGATGTGCGATAGCGCACGTACAATTTCGAGTTCGAATTCAGAATGATAGAAAATTGTATCGACAGATATTTGGAGGTTAAAGGCATGGCATCTGCTGTGTTTGATTTACAGGTGAGTGATGCGTAGCTGAAGCGATAAAGATCTTTTAGATGTATCTGTTCTGAAAAGGTTTTCATAATTACGTAAATTGATTGGTTTGAGAGCATTAAAATAGTTAAAATTTTTGTTTATTTGTTGTTTTTTATGTTTGTTTTAATAAGAATCAATGAGCAATGACTGGTGTGTGTGGTCAAATAACAAGAAAGATGAAAAGGCAAGGCTGAAATATTTGTGTTGAGTAAAAGTTATGTAAGAAAGGGCGGGAAGGGCAGTGAAAATGTCGGTTGATCATATCAATTAACGTTTTGAGGCTTGGATTTGTTTTGATTTGAGTGTAAGAAGAGGTACAAGGTATTCTCACAAAGAGGGGTCTCTCTTTGATTTCCACAGTCTCAGTCCTCTTTTATGTCTTGTCATTGATCACACTTTCATTGAAGTACATATGATTTAAAGCTATAACGTCCTATATTTTATTACAAAAAGTCAATTACATTTAAAATCAATCAGAAATATTGAATTCTTGGACAAAAATCAATTTATGTCACGCATAATTGTCAATTAGGGTTGCCATGCTAAAGTCGGCAACACTGCCTGTGTGCCAGGGCGTTCACATTCACCCAACTCACCTCCTCTTTGCGCTTGGCGCTGAATTTGTGCGCATTACACTTTTACGCGTTGACATATTCTTCTGATTCGTTGAAATGTTTTTCATATTGAATGTTTTAATTTTATTGAAATGTTTATTGCTCGCACGACGTGTTGCACTTTTAAGGTTAACGCCGCTGTCAATAACAACAACCACAAAACTGTTATTATTACTACTACTATTTTCAGCAACGACGTTGGCAACACTGGACGGCGACGACGCGGTCGACGACAAAGCGGTTAAACGAAACTGACGTAAAGTTATGCGCTCCCGATATGTAACCATAATTTTAAATAAATAAATAATTTAATGTTGTATTTCTTTAAAATGCTTCTGACTCATTTGGCACACTTATTTAGTTTTGTTTGTAACACTTTTTTCATTCCTTTACTTTCCGGTTTTTATTTATTTTTATTAATATTTCTTGTTCTTATTTCGTTTCGCACTGTTTTTTTCGGTCATTGCTGATTGCGTTCTAAAATACGAATGACTGAATTCCGTTGCCGTCTTTTGCTGCTGCGTCATCATTATCATTGTTGTCGTTGTCTCTGCGCTCTCTACCAACTGCTTAGGATCATGCATTACGCTCTCACACTCTTTCTGCGCTCCTTTTTGTGTGTCACATATTCACACCGCTCTCTCAACGCTCGTTGCCTGTTGCCAGTTGAGTTGAATACTGATTATGCATTGTGTTAGGTAGAATGAGTAAGGGAAGCACAGGGAGAGAGCAAAGACAACTTCACTCGAGTCGTGTCCGACCTGCATCTGAGCCAGGAAGCGGCACATGCATAGCACCAAAGCGCTTGTCAAGCAAATGAGGGTTCATATTTGACAGACAGCAAATGGAACAACAACAAGCAAAGTAATACAAAGTCAGATTCATAGAGGGAGTTCCAGATACTTTTTTCCACAGTCAAAGGCTCTTCTGTAGCCATGATTATACATCAACGTGACAGCTGCTCTTTACGCTTAAATGAATTGTGTTGTTTATGTTGCCTGCACAGTTTTTGTTTTTGTTATTTTCCTTCTTTCTGTTTTTAATGATGACTGCGCTGTTTGTTTCTATCAAGGATATAAGCTAAAGTTGCATATCATAGCACAGTGCAAACGCTTTTCAACACAAACTCAATGAAACTTCAACGAAAGCAACGTGCACACAGCAGAGCCTTTATTCATGTCATATCATATCATAAATACAGCCGACATTCTCAGACGTTGCACCTTTGCTGTTGACTGTTCTTGTTGTTTCAAGGACTTGTTAACCTTTGCTGAACTTGCAGTGCAAGTCAAGGCAGTCAGGCGGACAGACAGACAGACACGAGCACAGATATGAATCTGTTTAAAAGCAGCTGCTAACTTCAGTGGAACAGCACCTCACTTCACTTGCTGAGCTAAATCAGCTGTTTATATACGAAAAGTAAATGTTTCTCCAAAAAGGACTTAAAAGCACTCAAATGTTCGAGCAAAACACTCAAAGAGGCGCACATTTAAGGAAAAAAAAATAATAAACCTCGAAAAGAAAAACATCTGTGCTTCGTCGAGTTCAGTCGGTGTATTTTTTAATTTTCTTTATCCTCTTTGTGTGTGTGTGTGTGTGTGGTGCACAATTAACGCAGGACTCATGCCGGCTGCTGTGCTCGCTATTTCTGTATATCCTTCTCCATCTCTTTTACTCTTTTGCACCTATAAGATTCAACAACAAGCAATGCTCCCTATTTTCTACAACTGCTTTGGCCCTTTTCAATGTCTTGTTTTTTCCGTTCAGCATAAATCCTCTTTTGTATTCATCTGCTCATCGGCGTGGCGTGTGCTCTTTAAGCAAACAATAAAAATACGTTTATGCTACCATTAAGCGTACATAAGATACAAAGATACAACATGCCATACATTTGAACCCAACGTGCTGTATCTGCGCATACTTGCACTTTGGAATTCGATTGGTATATGAAAATACTTATGTTCATATGTACTTTCCTCCTCATATGTGCGTTCATGTATGAAGCATCAGGAGTAGCATGTAGCACTTTAAGTAACAACGAAGATACATTTTTATTAGTAGCAAAGTGCAAAGGTCACAAATAACTCAGAGTATCGTTGAGTAGCGTTGAATACGAAGCCAAAGCAAAGACTTTAAAAGAGTTGCAAATGCTTCACTTGAGCATTTCGCTGGAATTATGAAAGATCTTAGCTATGTGGCAAGCATGTACATCATTTAAGCTAAGCAGCTGTTATTATAGCTAGTTGTGATTACTTTTTTTCGACGTCACACACATGTGTTGCATGTCTGTGGCTCTGTGTGTGATTTGTCATGGTGTTGCTTTTTGTTGTTAATTCGTTATTTATGCTAATTATAGGAAACGCCTGAAGCGCATTTTCGTTGAAGGCTTGAGAGGGGGGGGGGGGGGGGGCAGGATATACGTGCTCTGACCTTGACTGTTTGGCCACACAGTTTTCATTCAAGTTGAACTCGCTTTTGAGCGCTCAAACTAATGACAAAGAGAACTATTTCAGTAGAAGCAAAAGACTTCGGAAATATTTTCTTATTTTTTAGGAAGAAAAACAAAAATTGAAATACGATATTGATGTCAAAGGAAGTAAGTTTTGGCAACAGGATATGCTGTCATTGCTCAATGCATTTTATAGATATAGCTTGTCTATTGTCAATGCAGGTGCCTTCTTTACACAACTGCCATTGGCGGCATGTAAAATGATAGGCAAAAAATTCTCAAGTAGTGAGGAAGTATTTGCATTGGCGGCACTTAGCGAGCACTTAAGCTGAACAGATACTACGAATAACATATGAAAATTTCGACAGTGTTTGTTTTTTTTTTATTTGTGTTTTCTAAGGAGAAGATAATTTCAGCTGTGTAAAAAAAGATGTGCTAAAAATTGTTTGGATTTGCCATGTTTGTAAACAAGTAGAAATATAAGATAATAAAAATACTATTAGAGTTTTTTTTGGGAAAAGTGCTAAAAGGTTTTGTCCCATAAAATACTTTAAATATAATCGAAAGCAGAAGTAAATACTCAAACCAATCTGTTCATCTGTTATTTAATAAACTCTTTAAAATAAACGTTTTACAATTACAAACATTAACGAAATCAAAAGTGAACTCATCAAAAATCATACTTGCTGATTATCTTGTTATTCAAGGCTATCTTATAAACAATTATTTCTCTATAAGTTGCCCAACAAGCGCAGCCCAACTGAAGTATCTCACGCACTTCAAGCATCTTGCGCGCTGCCGTTTGATTAAACAATTCAGTCTGGCTGCTGCAAACAGCAGACAATTAAATGCGCCTGCCTTGATTCACAGACAGCGTGTAATGTGTGGCATTTAAGCCTTGGTTCGATATTACACTACAGCATGCAACACAACTGATAAGCGGGCATTTGTAGTATGCGAAAATTGGCGGCATTCTCTGAACGGCAAAAAACGAAAAAAGAATAAAAAACATTTATTGCAATTTAGCTTATTTGAGCAAGCAGCAGGTATGCCAGGGACAGAGCCAAAGCCAAAGCGACAACAGCACAAGAGGCCCAAAGGAACACCAATGAGCTGCGAGTCGTGCGCAGACAACAACACCGCACAGGCAAGGAGAAGTAGAAGAAGAAGAGCGACGACTATGGCAAAAAATTACACTTGCAGAAGGGCTTGCTGCTTGAAACTGGTTTGAGGAGCATTTTGTAAATTGCAGTAAACGTGCTGCAAAAACGACAATGAAATAAATTAATACTGAAACAGGTAGTTTGCACACAGGTTGGCAGCACTGGACAGAGGCAACGGCAATGGTCAAGCGCAAATGTTTGTTGGCCAAAGAATGTGCGTGTGTGTATGTGTGTGAGCCGTTTAGTTGGGTCAGATGCACAGGTAGTTTAGACTCTGCCACACCCGTACACACTCTGTAGGAACAGCGACGTAGGGCGGCGATTTGCACGTTCAGACAGACACACCGACGGACGGACGGATGCAAGTTGATTGCAAAATACGCGCCAAAGAACAACGAGCATTGTGCGACAGCCTGTGGTGTGACTGCACTTTTTCTTTCATCTCTCTTACACTTCTCCCTTTGCTGCGCTGCCTCATTTTGCAACTATTTGCTCTTCTCATAGTATTCTTCTACACATTTTGCTTGCCCAGCAAATGTGATAACCACATAGAGCGTCTAAAATTGCTTAATCCTTGTGCTTATGGTAGTTTGGCCAACGATCGCCGCCTGCGTGTTCAACCGTAAACTAAGACTGCTTTCTGGCCTCAAAATTAGCGGCAAAAAAAGCAAGTAAGAATGGTATTAGTCGAGTATACTGGACAATATAATACCCTGCACACTCGGTAGGAAAAATATCAAGAAAATCAGTCAAAAAATGTGTAATTTAGGAAAAACTTGAGTTTGCTGGTCTTTGAGAGGTGATCATGGGGTAGAGGGGTATTTTGTGGTATGTAGTTTTAAAGATGTATATTTACTGAGCCTGTACACAAAGTATCAGGTTCGTACGTTTTATAGTTTTGGAGATATGGCAATTTTCAGAAAAACACTTTTTGAGGGGGAAATGAGGTGAAGGGGTAAGGTTTGTGTTATACAGTTTTGTAGGTCTACACATACTAAGTCTACAGACTCCTGTTTCTATCGCTTTTTGTGTTCGAGTTATAGCACAAAACAGTTCAAACTTGATCTACTGTCAGCATCACGACTCTACACTCCAAATTTCCAAGTCTCTAGCTCATATAGTTCCTGAGAACTATTGGTGAGGACGGACTGACGTTGCTCAATTAATTGTCATCCTGATACGTTACATACAAACTGTTCGTATCAAACAAACTCAATATACCCTAACTCATTATATGTGCAGGGTATAAAAACAGTACCGGAAAAGAAGTGAAATACTTTAGTGTGAAATTTTTGTTGGCCCAACTGTGCACGTCCTACGTGTACATAGTAAGGCGAGTGTGTCAAGGTGTGTCACAAAATTTAGTGCAAGCAAAAGTAAATAAATTAGGTAAAAAAAATTGCAAAAGAAACAAAAACAAAATCGCCACAAAACATTTTTTACGGCATGTCACTTGTTTCTTTTTTTTATTTAAAAGTTTATCAACAAGTTGTAAAGTTTTTCATTACTATTGCATAAATCACATAAAAAAGCAACAAATAATAAAAGAAAAAAAAACGGAGTCAGACAGCAAACAAAGTTTTATTGCCTCTTTTTCACGGCATTTTTGTTTATCAACACTTTCAGCAGTCATTTTGTCGTAAACTATAAAAAATGGAAAACTTTTGCCTTCCTTTTTGCCGTTTTTCTTTGTCTTGTTTAAAGCACATCCTTATATTTTATAGTTGAAAAGCATGTTGTGCGAGGACTTGCCTCAGTTTAATGACCTTTTTTTATTTTTACTTTACTTTACTACTGAAGTAGAAACTATTTTAGATACAGTCTCAATTTGTATGCCGCGCACAGTAATTTTTTAATAAAAAGCAACAAAATATCTCGAATAACGTAAAACTTTTCAGCGCAAACTGTTAAGCACACATGTGAGAACGTTGTGGCAGCCTGGCTCAGCACCGAACAGTAGCTCGAGCAACGCTCAAATGGACCATAAAAAGCTAAAGTAGCTGAGAAAAAAAAAAACTTTAGCAAACTCCTAACGACGAGTAGGCGAATAAAGGCATACGGATAAGCGGGTGGGGGCGTGTGCTTGCTGTCTGGGTGGTCGTTATAAGCAAGTTTAGATTTAGACTGCGCTAAACAACCTCTCTTTCTCACACACATACAGGGAATCGTTGTAAAGACATTAAACATCAAATTGTGTCTAGTCTAAAGCATTTTCAAAAGTGTTTATGACCAAGTCTTAATGGCTTTTCGCCTGTGATGTGTCGTCAGATCATTCTATGTTGATACTTTAAAAATGTTGAAAGAAGTTTACGCTTTCTTAAACTTTAATTTTATTTATTGTTTTTAGGCCATGAAGACACGGAAGTTGCCACCGGCTTGATTGTTGCAAATATTATTATAGTAATATGCATTATAGGTATTATCGATAGCATCTTATATCCATAGTGATGATAGTTTTTCATAATTTTGTCATTTTGTTGAGCATTTTTATTAATGTTAAGCATTTTTAATTTGACCTGAATTAGCAAACAATTTTTCATAAAATAGTTCATCAATCTCTAATTGTATACTGTGTTGATTCCAATTAAACTTTGAATGTGAAATAAAGCGAAGATGAAGAAAAAAGTGTATTTCATTCTTTAGCATAAATAACACAAAATGCTGAAAGTTGAACCTAATGAATTTTGCTTGTAAGCGTTATTAGACCACACAAATGCGCTAAATGCAGATGCATGTCTAACTGTTTGTCTGTCCGTCTGTCTGTCTGTCCATCTGTTTGTCAGGCATGCTGTTTGTTGGTTTAGAGCATGCCAACATTTCATAACATCATGTAGACTGATACACATGCACATATTTAGATACACTCATTCATTCATAACTAATCAAGCCACAATGCGACGTTGAGCTGTGTTGAGTCAATGTGCTGATGTTGATGTTGGCAGCTGGCGCCAGACTAGGGTCTGCAAACAGCACAGCCTCAGCACATCGGCATCAACATCAGCATCAGCATAGCCATTGGCAGCAGTGGCATCAACAGCATCAACACAAAATAACAGTCAACACTTTTCGCACGCGAATCTGTGCAATCACACAGAATGACCTCGTTTACAAGTACAGACCCAGACCCCAGACAAAGACCAGAGAGAGCGTCCATATAGAAAACGAGTGTGAGAGGAGTGTGTGAAGAGGTTATGGTCCCAGAATAGAATCAAAACCAAACCAAAACATACAAAATTGTTAAGTACTGAACAGAACATTGAATGGCTCAGTTCATTTTAACACATTCAGGCGTGCAATGCGATGCGTTGACAGCTCAGCTCAGCTCAGTTCAGCTCAACTCATGTGAGGCTCGTTGCCAGACATTGTTGACGCCGCCGCCGCGTTGATTTTACACTGACTACTCATCATGTAATACAATATTATAGCCGAGCAAGTACGGGAAGCCAAAGCCGGAGCAAAGCATGAAAGCATCATCAGAAATCAGGCTTTAAACGCACCAGTGCAAAACGGCAGTCAGTCAAGCAAACAGGCAAAGCAACTATGTGTTTGTGTGTGTGAGCCAAGTTAAGACAAGTCGAGTATTAAACAAACATGCTCGGCTTGGCTTGGTTTGTTTTTGCTCATATGAGAGCTTTGTTTCGAAGCTCATATTTGAAGTATGCAATGTAAGTTATGACTTGGCTGATGTGTTTGTTAATGAAGCCACTTTTGTTGTTGTTGTTACTGTTATTGCTAACTGAATGTGGCATAATTATAACTTGCTAGCCATTGCCGAAGCGGCTTCTTCATATCAATTTACTGCAATTACGCAGCAAGTTCAGCCAGCATACAATAAGACAAACAGCATCACTTAATTAGAACAATGTACAACTTTTGGGCTTGCATCAAGCTTAAAAGAAAAACAAATGTTTGGCGATATATTTGTAATACAACAACATTGCTAATGACTCAATGTCTGGCCAAATTGTGATTGATGATAAGTCTTGTAGGTTGGACAACACACCTTCAACGCGTTTTGGTATACCATTCATTTAAGAATCTTGCGTTCTTGACGCACCTCTAACTAAAATCACATTTAATAAGATACAATATATGTACAATGCCCACGCCGAAAAGAAAAACAATGAGATCTCTTTTGCATGCTGTTATCAATAAATTCAATTACGTTGAGTACTTTTCCATCAATGCTGAACAAAAAGGCACATGTCAATTTGCTATTAAAATGTCAGCTGTGTTGCGACTTATAACTAATGTGGGTAGAAAATCTAACAAAGTAAAACAAACACAAACAAAAGCAAAAAATAGAAAAGTACACAAAATTATGCAAATCGATGTGTCTCTGCGACCGAAAATGAGAGTAAAAATTTTCCAAAATAACTTTATTGACATGCGCCGCCAAAATGTTGTAGGCTGCATAACAACAAATGAGCATTAACGGCATTTGTTAGACAAACAAAGCAACAAAATAACATTCTAGTTGCCAAATGCTATCTTAGAGATACTTTACGCTCGAGGCTCGTTGACAGTGTTATTTTTTGCAAGCCACTTTGCCTCTCGTAAAAAGATTTATTAGGCAAACAAAATGACATTTGACATGATAAAGTAAAAAAACAAAAAACTCGACCAACCGACACCCAACCAATTTATGCTTCTATCGCGCTACAAATTTATCTAACATCCATCTATCTATCTATGTATATATCTGGCTAACGAACTTTTGCTCAATGTGTCTCAATAAGCGCATATACTAAAAATTTTTGTTATAAATAAGATACTTGCAGTGCAAAGTGTGACTATAAATAACAGGACAGAACAACAGACGGAATAGTATCGAACAGAAGAGAACTGCAAGGCAAGGCTGTGTAAGAGCATTCTTAGATAAGAACACTTTCTGCACACTTACGACATTGTCGCTTTATTTTATGGCGTTTGCTATTGTTGTTGTCACTATATGGGTTGCCGATTTTTTTTTTTTTATCAACTATTTTTTTATTTTCTTACCGTGTACGCATTTTTTTGTTTTGTGCACTTGCCTGACGACACACACACACAGTTGCATTTCAAGGCAAGGCACAAAGCAGTGTTGCAAAATCTCATGCACATAAAATGGATTTTTATGGCTTTGACAGTTATTTGATGCCAATAGCAGTTCAAGATTTATGCACTGAACAGCAGCGTGAAGTCAGCAAACTTCATTTATGCTAGTTGCTAGTGCGCTTAGTTGAAAGTACTCGGAAAACGAGAAGTTTTTATGCGATTTTTAAATTGAAATTTCCGTTTGACATTTGAGCTTTTGCTTTTATTTTCAACGTTTTGATTTTTTTTTTAACAGTTGAAGCAACACTTCTGCTTGAAAAAGGCTTAAATACAATCTATGCTTTTTGCAAGTGAAAAAAATATCTTTCGGTTTTATTTAAACAAATTTCGCTTGTTGAATTACTTGTTTGCGTCACAACAATTTCCATAACGTAAATTCTTTTACATTTCCATGTCAAATGTGTCATTTTTCCTCGTTTTGCCCTGGCATATTTTCCACGTCAATTGTCAATCAAATGACAAACACAGACCAAAAAAGTTAATATTATCGTTGCGCAAAAAAAATTGATTTCCGTTACACAAATGAATTGAATAATAAATGAACAAATGTTTTCACATTCGGATCGATCGAATAGAAGACTTCCAACACTGTTTGCGTTTGACATGATCAAGAACATTTCGTTGCACAACCGAAATAGTTTTGTTTTATTTTTAAAATAATGTGGATAAGGCAAAAGTTTAAGTTTTTATCACATTCGAAGTAATTTGGAATTTTTTTTTAATATTTATTCCATTTAATATGAAAATATTGAATTTGGCAGGCATGCGAGAGAAGTGAGTGGGTTGGAATGTGTACCAAGTCAATACAACAATGCAAAACCTCAAAACGCCAACAGCAACAACAACAATAAATTTTAATTAAATCAAGAACAAAGCGCATTGCAGCAGTTGTGAAAAAAAAGAAAGAGAGAAAAGTCAGCACAGCAAAAAACATTTGAAATATGTGCTAAAATTATGACAATAAAATTCATGAACTGAAAGTCGGAAGCGCTGTGTGTATGTGTGAGGCTTTGTGGTAGTTGTTGGCCAACACGTGTGAGTGTGAGTGATTCATGTCATTCACAGTGAAACTACTCTTGCAAGCTGCGATATTGAAGAATGCAGTAAAGTGTTAGCAGAGCGAAAGAGTGTTAAGCGATGAGAAGGAGAAGAAGAATGAGAGCGAGAGAGCGAGCGGCTAAGCGAAATTCTGTTTTCATTATTGAATAACAGTAAAAGTTATGTGAAAATGAAGAAGAATGGGAACAATAACAAAAAACAATCAAGCAGTAAAAAACAATAGTTGATTTTTTTCTTCTTCCTTTTCTCTTCTGACCCGTTTTGTTGTAATTCTTCTGCCCGCCTTTTCTTTTAAGGCGCTTAACTTGACTAATTGACACTTGACTGACATTTCAGCATACGGTTGAGTGAATAAGTGACTCAGTGTCCGTGTGCTTGTGCGGCCTGATCATGGGCAAACAACCCACACACACGCACACACACACACATATTATAGAAGCTGATAAAGGTTTTATATACGACTTTAATAACAATTAGGAAATTTAACAGGAATTGTTCAACGCATAGGACGACATTTACGAAAACATACTAAACAAGGACAACAATTGACAACATTATATCCATTCAGTCGCCATTATCATCGCCACCCAGAGTATGCCGCCAAAGTATTGTCAAACAACTGACAACTGTTGAACAAAAACAGAAAGAATGAAAAAAAAAAAAAAACATTTCGGACCATTTGCCAATGAAATTGTTCATTGAACTCAACGTTGGCGGCATGTCACTGCTCAGCGGGATGAAAATGTTGTTTTTCATAGAGGACGCAAAAACAACATTACTAAAAAGCATATAAAACTCAATCAAAAACTCTCTCAACTTGTCTATAAATCAAGTTTAAGTTGGTCGACGTATTAGAGGCCAAGTTATGTTCGGGGTATGCGTCGTCGTGCGGAGGCTTTGAAGCCATGCTCTGTCTTTTACTCATTCCCGCTTTCCCCGCTTGTCTTTAAGCCAGGACCACCAACAAAACGAACACAAGTGACACTCATTCATTTAACTGACAACTGCTTTAAAGTATTATGTGTTATAACAACAACAAGCTATGAGAAAAATAAAATTGAAAATTAAGTCAGACTTCGGACAAGAAAAAAAAAGAAACATTAAAAAAATTCGAGCAAAATGTCTCACGAGACAAGACAGAAAATTTTCTGATGCCAGACAAATGATAAGTAAAATTTTCTTAAGGTCAAAAAGAAAAAAAAAAACAAACTGTCATTTAAACAATTTAATAAAGCCTGAAATAAAATCGATTTAACAAAATTCATATTATTATATTGTATTCTCTACAAAAACAACAAACACATTTTTTTAGTGGTGAGTCGCATGTTGAGGGGAGGGATCGCTCGCTTTATGCGTCTTTAATTTGATTACGCGTTATATTTTCGGTGGTGTTATAATTATTGTTGTTGTTGTTGTTGTTGTCGCTGCTGCTGGTTATCAGTCGTCCATCCGTTCAAAGTCTGTTCAATAAATATTTGCTGAAATACTGCGGGTTCAATTCATCATTAGCAAGCAAGCAAGCGAGCAAACGGGAAAGCCATTCAGCCAATTAACTTGAATTATGTGCGCTCTTTTTAACTAAAATGGGTAAATAAGAAAATTGAACGCCGGACCGGCGCTTTGTACCCATGATGGTGCAAGCAGAGACGAGTATCATAATTTTAAGTAAATATGGGAAAATTATTTGTACTGCTATACTTGAGCTGTGCAAACTTAATTGTTTGATTTATGCGCCGCAGGTGTGCCAAAGTGTTTGAGCTTAAAGTGAGCAAGACATACGAACGCACATCTTAAAGTTGTTTGTGTGAGATTTTGCAATTGATTTTTTAATAATTTGTTTCGAAGAAAATCAATGCACAAATTACCATGAAGAGAAATGGAACAAGCAAGTGTTCTTATAAGTTTTTACTTATGGGTATAATGTAATAATACAAATAAACCAGTAAGGGAGCTATTTTCAGTTTTGCTGAAACTTATATACTCTTGCAAGCATTTGGAAAATCCGTTTTATAGTTTTTCCAATAAGAATCTTATAAGTTTATAAAGATAAAGGGGCGTAACCCCGCCCATTTTAAAATTTTTTTTAAGAATACAATGCAAACATTCCACACTTTATTTTACCATTTTCTGTCTCGTCTGCTTATAGATAAATCACATTTTTAAGTTTTTCTTTATATGGGCGGTGCCACGCCCTTATGTCCGATTCTTATGAAACTTTGTAATATGGTCAAGGATTCTTAACAACGTGTAACTGCAAAGTTTCATCTGTTTATAGTTGAGAACAAAAAAGTTTTTCTAACAAAAACCGAATTTTTGGCCGATTGTTCCTATGGGAGCTATATGCTATATTTATCCGATCTTCACCATTTTTACAGTGTGCCTTGACTTACATCCAAGATGTTCTTGTGCAAAAAATTGAGGCGATAGCTTAAAAATCAAAGAGTTTATTGAGCAAAAACCTCATTTTTAACCGATCGTTCCTATGGCAGCTATATGCTATAGTATTCCGATCAAGCTGGTTTCTACATATAAACTGCCTGCAAGGAAAAGAAAATTTTCTGCGTTTAAATTTTTTTGCTAACTTGAAAATTGCGGGAGGAGTTCGCATTGAAACAGATAGACAGACGGACAGACGGACATGGCTATATGAACTCGTCTCGTCGTGCTGATCAAGAATATATATACTTTATATAGTCGGAGATGTCTCCTTCTCTGCGTTGCAAACTTCACGACAAAGTTAATATACTCTTGCAAGAGTATAAAAATTAAGGAAATTTTGGCTTCATAGCTGTTTGTGTGTAAACCAAAAAATAAACCACAAATAGTTGTATTATATGTTTCATTTTGTTGGGAAAGTTATAAATTAAATCTTTACTTGAACGGTTTCCAAAATTTATCAAAGGATTCTTTTCCCTTCAAGCCATAAACAATTTACTGTTTGTTGCATTATTTCCAATGATTACACAAGTGAAAATTGTAACTTTTTCAATATTTTCCACAAGCAAAAATTTGAATTATTTTTCATTTGCATTCATGTGAACCTCTGTACTTGTATGTATGTATGTGTGTAAGCAATAACTGTCAAAAAGCTGCTTTGAGTGCAATTTCATGGAAATGCAATTTATTTAACTCAAGCTCAGATTTTCGAACTCAAAGCTACGACGAAAATTGCACATTCCTTTTACAATTAAGAACTGCTGGCGAAACAGAGCGACACACACACTCACGTATGCATGTATGTACTTATTAAGACACCCACAAAAACACGAGCATAATGAACAAAGCATTATTTTCGTACATGTGTTTGTGTGAATTCGTTTGACTTCATGCAAATGACATTGAATAATTGTACAAAAGGAAGCAAAGCCATCGATCGAATGCTTTGATGCAACAAGAGTAATGACAACGCCGTTGGAGGAGAAGTTCAGGAATGGGACAACGACAACTACAACGACAATTATGAAGGGCTGTCGGAGAAAAAAATCGCAAAAAAAAATTTAAATGAAACCGAACCCGATGCAAGCTTTGAAATTTTGCAAATCATGCAACTTGTAGTGCCAGCAAACACAACAACAACAACAACAACAACAACAGCCACACTTAGCAACTTGTTCGTTGTCGTTATTGTCGGTGGAGTTGTCCGTCTCTCCGTCTGCCTGCCTGTCTGTCTGTCTGTCTGTTTCTCAATCTGTTTGACAGCACCCCAACACACCACCCCATCCCGCTCTTGTTTTAGATTCGCCTTGATTGTCGTCTGTCAATTGCATTCTTTTAAATGCAACTCATTCAACGACATCCCTCCCCTTTAACCAAACCAACTTCTTCAGTTTCAATGGCTGAAGTGCGAGTGCATTTTTGATTATGTTTATGCAAAAATGAAGACGATTTTGCATTGCTTTCGCATATGCAGGAAATGCATAAAGGATGCTACGCAACGACAATCACAAAAGCGACGACAGCCATTGATGTTGCTGTTGTTGTTGTTGCTGCTGCAGTTGATGATGATGATGATGGCAAAGATGTGGCATGAATGCATGCAAAGTGCATAATGACAATTGCAAATGCAATGCTTGCGAAAATTGAAGTTGTCATGCGTTGCATGCCACATGTTGAAATAATGCAAAATTAATGATAGATGAACGCAACCGAACGAACGAATGAATGAATGAATGAATGAGTGCGGTTTATATTTAAACATGATTTTTGCACGTGGGCGTAACTGCATCCGTGTGTGTGTGTGTGTGTGTGTGTTGCAAGTGCATGAAGACACCAAGTTGCATCAATTCTGCTAAAACATTAAATGCAACTAATTTGTTATGACACACACACTCACACACACACACACACATAGGCAGACACCCACTACAGCGTCTGCGTCTGGACTACCTGACGGCAGCCGAGGCGGCACATGATCTTATCAATGCCCAATTGAGGCGTGGCAAATTGCTGCCGCCGTGGCTGCAATCTAACAGCATACATCAAAGGCACGTGCAACAAAGTTCGCCTTCAGCTTTTGTTTTTATGTATCTTTGAAAACAAAATTCTTCATTGTCGTCGTCGTTGTTGTTGTTGTTGTTGTTATCGTTGTTGTCGTGAAGACACGCGAGCCTTCGTCGCCAATTTTGCTGTTGGTGTTGCAGCCAAGCAAGTCTAAAAGTAGAACCATGACGACAACAACGATGAAGACGCCATCGACCACGTTGTGTTAGAAGAGGTAGAAGAAGAAGAGGAAGCAAATGCTGTTGATATCATGATGAAGTGGGTTTTTGTTACGTTTTCTGAATGCATAATGTCTGACAAAGTGCATTGCATTATCAACATTGACGATGATGAGGGGTAAGCGAGCGGCAGAGGTGTTCAAGAAGAAGCAGAAAGGTAAGCGAGGTAATGTTGTTAGCGGCATGCCTCAAGTGGCATGTCAGTAACAATGAATGAGTGTGTGTGTGTGTGTGTCGCTGACGTGAGTACATTATGCATGTATGTGTGTGTGTGTGCATAATAATCACATATACTCTACTTGAAATTCGTAATTAATTGTAGGCAAGCATGCAACACACACACACACATACACAGGCAAACATGAGCAATGCGCCGGAAAAAAGCGCATTTGGCTGCTCATTATTTTTGTATCTCAGTACGTGTGTGTGTGTGTGTGTGTGTGTATGTCACAATTAAAAACATCACAAAGACGACACAAGCAACAACAACAAAAAATTCAAGAAGTATGCGCATTGTGCGTCATAGTTTTAACGATTCCGGGAAATTATGTTTGGTCACAGAAGTTTTCAGATACAAACACACACACACACACACATATGCACACATGACACAAACACATGAGTTTGTTGAACTCATTTAATTAATTCTTCCTCATCTTCAACGCCTTGCAACCCAACAAATTTATTTCTTTTGCTACATTTCAGGCCACAAATCTTGTCGCTCGGCGACCACCGCAATGTTGTTGTCAACACATGAAAAATGTAAATTTTTGATGCAAAAAACTGACAACAACATCATTAGTTGCTTACAACAACAACAACGACAACAACGCCTACACAAAGTTCTAGTCTTAGACCAACTTGCTTGCCACTTCAATGTGCCACACACGTGCCTTTGAGCTCTTGTTTTGCCATAGTGTTGTTGTTGTTACAATCTTAGTTGTATTGCAGCTTCTTAACTATTGCCGCCAGCATGGCTAACATGTTGTAGCAGCGCTTGAAAGAGTCAACAGTGTCAACATGACATGAACAACATCAACGGCCATCAGACTTCACAGCAACAACTCAAGTTCATTTGCTTTGCATTGTGTGAACTCGCAGCGACATCTACCGCTGAGTAGACACAATGAAGCTAATATGCGAGTTGAAATAACTGACATGTCCATTAAAAGTAATGCGACTGAACTATAGAAAAAGTAGGATTTCTTTCCATACAATTTTAAATACTTCTAAAAGCGCCATCTATGCGTTGACTATGTATGAAATCTTTTGTCATTGACTCAGCTATTTGCTTGCTTTTTTTCATACTTTTGACGGCTTCAGTCAAATAAGCACAACAGAATATGACAGTTGCCTGCTAATGACGACGGTTAAATATTGTAACTTCATTTGTGGGCGTTGTCTTCAGCGAAAACAACTAAAGTCAAAGCAAGTCAAGGCAAAGAAGATGATTCTGACAACTGCAAACAGCGCAAACTTCAAGCAAGAAACTCACAAAAAAAAAACATTTGCAAAACACTTAAGCAAACACATAGAGCAACAACAACAGCAACAACTATTATTGTGACTTGTGATACTTGCATATTTCACAAAAGTACACAACATATTTTGTTGCACTATGAAGTGCCGACAATGGCGGACAATCGGACCGACAGACATGCATACAAAAAATAAAAGTAGATAAAAAAGAAGAGGCTGCAAGTGAAGACTTATGATGTTGATGTTGATGAAGATGTCTTACAGCTGAGTTTGCAGACTCATCACAGCGTTTCTCGGAGGCAAAAGGCAAAACAAAATAGCCTGACAAGCTTTTGCCGGAGGCGAGGCTGACGGTGCTGAGGAGTGGGAAGCGAAAGAGTTATGCGAAATACAAAAAATTTAACTAGTAAAGTTATATTGCTTGTTGACATACGTGCATGTCGAAAGGAAGGCAAAGGTAGCGTTCAAGTGCGACTGGAAGGGAAAGCGAGCTGGGAACGATGGAGTTAAAAAATTAGCGCAATTAGACAAAAAGCAAAGTCTCGAGCGCAAAACAAAATCAAACAACAACAAAAACACGGCAAACAAAGTATCTTTTTTTGAAAAATAAGGCATGGACAGACATGTGGCAGTCAAGACAAGTCAAGCTGCATGGGTGAAAAACAAAGGAAACGCCAAAGTTGACAGAGCGCTTGAATTCGTTTGGCTTAACTTTGAGAAATTGTCGACTAACTAATAACTCAAAGGCTTTTGTAGTTGTTGAAAAATGACAACAAACGACAACACCATAAATAAATGTGGCTTTTGTTATAAGACAACACTATTTTTGTTGTTGTTTGCTGTCAACAAGCAGAAGATGCAAAAGACCAAGCTGTGAAAAGGAGTTAACTTTGATGTTCGCATTGAAAAGACGTCTTTGAGAGAATTTAATGAAGCGGTTAACCGCATTTTCTAATTAAAACTTATTAAACGAAAACTGTTATTTATCGAAAAAAAAAATGCATTTTTCACTTTTAAAGTGTCATGCGGCATGTGGCAAGTTGAGTTGTGTTAGGTGCGAGCGTTGTTCATGAATAGCGAAAAAAAAGACAAGTTGACAGTCAGATTTGTTGCAAACACTTATAGTGAGCTAGTGAGAGTGGCTGTGGGTGAAAGGGAGCCAGAGGAGGAGGGAGAGATGGTTGGAAAGATAGCTTTCTCAGCTTACGCTGCTTGACATTAATTTTTCAAGTAGTCAACTTGACATGTGCATAACAACAAATAACATCGTATTTTATGTTTTATTTATACACTGTTTTGTAGTTGTTGTTGTTGTTAACTAAAGTATCTATGCTGCAAATAGTGACAAGAGTAAAGGCAAAATGTAACTAAAGCTCAAAGTAAATTGTTCCTAGCGCGAGTGCTCATTAAAGCAAAATTGTTCATCTCAAATTTAAAGTTTAATTTTCCAATTTTGCACATAACTTTGCAGCTTAAACGGCAGACTAGCATTAAAGAACGAATTTTGAGTGCAAGTATGCCGTATGTGCTATGTGGCTTTATGTAACATAGGAATATTTTATTTAATTTCCTTATATTAATCAAGAAACTTTAATAAAATCTCTTGCTAAATGTGTATGAATCACCAAGCTTCCGGTCAAGTAAATAAAAGTGCTTTGAATTAAATTGCTTTCTTTTTTTCATAGAAAATTTTAAAAAGTAATTGCAACTGTTTAAACAATTCAATAAATACTTAAATGAATAATTTATGTGTGTGACTTCATTAAAAAAACATTTCAATTGAAATTCATGTTTATTTATTTATTTAAGCAATAACAAAAAAATAAATAGAATAAAAAGAAAACTTTACAAAAAAACAAAACGCTTTCATATGAAATTTGATAGCTTGAAGCGTTGAAAAGCGTTATTAGAAACAACAAAAACAATTGTAAAACGTGAGTATTTCATAGTTTTTTTTTTCTTTACAACTTTTATTAATGCCGACAATCAATCAGCAAATAAATGAATGCGTAAAATTTGTATTAAGTAAATGAGTTTGAGGCTTTTAATGCTTTACGGCTTAAAATAAGGCAATTAAAAGCTAAGAAAGTCGTTTCTTTTAAATGAAAATAGAAAAAGAGAATAAAAAACATAATGAAGAAAAAGTCAAAAGCAGTCAAGGGCAAAAAGATGAATCTGTAGTAAAGAAATTTATTAAAAAAAATAATGAAGAAAAATCAAAAACACATTAAAAAATCTTTTAAGGCATTTTCAAAAAATTGATTTGGCGGCGCAAAGCAATCAAAAGAACATAATAAAAAACACTATTTATTATTTTTTTGACTTGACTGCTAAACAATTTGATTATACTTAAGCGATAATGTATATTATTGTTATTATACAAAATTAATTTTTTATTAAAAAAATAGAAAAATTATTCAAAAAGGCATTTAATTTGTGCGCCAAAGTCAATTGAAGTCAAAGTCAATGACACACGGCTTGCATGCAACACTTTTGTGCGCTTTCTTTCTTTTTTCCTTCAGTTTTAGCTTTTTCCTCGAAGCATAGCAAAGCATAGCGACGCAAAGACATTTGCTCAATGTTGACTTTCCCACAATTACAACAACGGAAGTCAAGTCACTGCATGCGTAACTAATTTTTGAAACCATAATAAGTAAGCAAGCAAGCCAGAGAAGGGGCAGAGAGTGCATGTGGGCGTGCATGGAGGGCAGAATGTATCAAATTGCATTTGCACTCTATGAAAATTGCATAATAATTAACACATTTTGAAAAAAGAAAAAAAAAAAAAAACAACAAGAAAAGCGCGTCGGCCCTCAACATTCGTTGCTATTGTTGTTGTAATTGTTGTTGTCATAATATCGACTTTCATTTCTCGCACATCGATTGAAATTATTTTAATGTGTATGTACGACGAAAGAAATGTATTTTTTTTTTGGTTGTCTTTATAAGTTTTCCACTTTTTTGCATTTCATTGAGTTGTAATTATGCAATGCGTTGCAATAACAATTCATACAGCAACAACTATTACAAGTGGTCATAATAATTACAAACATTTAAATTCGGCTTTCGAATGCATGAATGAGTGAACTTTATGAACATTTCTTTCTGAAAATGGCACGCAATCATTAATGCGTCTCACTTGTAGAGCCGTCAGCCTGCTTACTTATTTTAATTGATTGGCTTATATCGAAAAAATTACAACACAAATTATCGAAGTGATTAAAACAAGAAAAAAAGATTTGTTCACTCATGTTGTAATTTTTATTGGCTTTAATAAAATTAAAATTAAATTAAAGGAAAATCACGAAAGTATGTGAAAAAGAGAGCTATCGAAATGACAAAAAGTGGCGAGATCTCATCATGTTATATTTTTTAACATTAATCGATCTATCAGTCTATAAGCAATGCGTTGCCACTCTGGAGTTTTCTCAGAAACTAAAAGCGGAAAGAGAGGAAGATCGACAGTCTATGATTTAAATACGAAGGCCAATCTATGATAAGAAAACCGCCAATCACCAACAACGCTTCAGTGATTCTTTCAAAATGATTAAATTTCTTAAATTCCTTATAAATGAGACTTGTGGTTGGAAAAAATACACGCACAATTTTTGATAAGGTCTCTGCGCAATTAATCAACGCACAAACCAAATCGCCCCGACTTAAATCAACTCAACTCAACTCAGCTGAGCTAAGCTCTCAGCTTTACATACAACTGATTGCAAATGTTAAGGTCAAACACTTGACTGCCGTGCCGCTAATGCTGACATAATCAGACAGTTGTGATAAGCCGCAGAAATAACAACAACTAAGAGACCAAAAGTAAATAAAAAAGAGACTTCGCCTCAACTGAAATATTAAATGAAACATCATTAGAATACGCACAGAGGCGGCACAAAGTGGCTTGAAAGACGGATACGAAACAAACTACAAAAACAAAAAAGAGAAAGAATAAGAGGAAATAGTAAAGAAAAGCGTCCATGACAAAGTGCTTTGAGTACATTCACCTGTAATAAAAAGTGGTAAAAAAAAGAAACGAAACAAAAAACCCAAAAAATTCAACGATTACCAAAGAAATTAGAAGAAATGAGCAAACGAAATACGCCCAAACGAGTACAATTTGTGTAATAGTTTGGTAAAGTAGCGTTACAAGGCAACAGAAACACGGTCAAATTTGCCAGAAATGATCACACATGGGACCGGCTTTGAATTCGTCGGTGTCTACTCATAAGGTACGAGGGTCGTTCAGTATGTACTGATACACTTGTAAAGACACAACGAAATCTTGAGGTTACATATTAATACTAATGTCAAAAATATATCAGATCGATTTGCTAACCAAGAAAGTATATGGGTGCCATAAGAATGTAAGGGTTACTATGCTGTAGAAGTGTTGTCTTTGAGCAAAACTGCAAGTACAACTTTTTTTTTTGAATGAAAGTTCTATTCTATCTAACCTAACCTAAAGAAATTGTTGATATTAACGATTGAGAAATGAACGATTATTTGGCTTATTAAGCTGATTCGAAATCGTCGGCAACAAATATGCATTTGGCTAACAAAAATTATTACTTATGTATAAATCGACCCTCGTATTTTACTTTACAGAAATAAAAATCAGCAAGTCATGAAAATGTCCAAAAAGAAATGATGTGAAATTTATTAGGCAATGACCTGCTTATGTAACTTCTTTCTTTTTTCATAATTAGAAAAATATGAAGAAAGAAGAAGAAGAAAAAGCAACAACAACAAAGCATATGTGAAAAACATAAAATTATATCAGTTGATTAGTACAAAGAAAATGAGTTACAGTTGAGCAGAGAAGTTGAAGAAAAATACGCCTTGTTACCTTTTTTTCATTTCTTCTATTGTGTAGAACAACAATAACAACAACAACAATAATAGTGCGTAAATTGAAACTTGTTTGTCGGCGCATGAAGCAAGACAGCTCTGCACAAGTTGAAAGGGGGGAAAAAGGCAACATTTGTTAATAAACCAGACGCCTGTCAAACTAACCTAAAATTAACAACAAAACCAACAACAGCAACAACAAATCAAACAAAGCTGCTGCATTTGTTGCTGACGAAAGATTTGTTTATCAAAACGCATTGCAATAGTCAAATTTTTGTTGTTGTTGTTGTTTTCTTTCGTACGGTTGCAGTCTTTGGTTGCAATTGCTGCAAGGCAAGGTTCTAATTGTTGCAAGGCGTGTATCTGTGTGAGTGTGTGTTGCTTGCACTTTACGTCGTCGTCGTCAATGTCTTTTATGGTGTTCTCTTGTTGACTTGTTTGTACAACGGCAACATGCATGCAGCTGACAGTTAAACAAAGTGCATGCATGCATGTACATATCTATGTATCTTATGCAATGTATCTACATGCCTGTGAATGCCGCTTGTCGCTTTGATAGTAAGCCAACATAGTCAACAGCCAACTAGACATAACAATAACAAAATAGCCGCCAGAAAATTTCTTACATTTTCTGTTTACTTGCGTATCTTGACGGGGAGGTGTGCCTGTTTGTACTTACACATACACACGTGTGTTTGAGGGGCGGTTGCTGGTGTGTATTAACTGAGCTTGTTTAACATACCAAAAAATGTATTTATACTTGATGATTTATGCGTGACACTTACCTGTAAAGAAAGAGAGGGAGAATAATAGCGGTTAGAAAAGGTGTTATTGTATAGAAAAGAAATATTTATTTGGCTTTTATTAAAAGAATAAAAAATATAAATAACTCAAGACTTTTAAATATGTAAAGTTTAATGACACAAAGTCAACGGGCAGTCGTTCAATAAACAAGACACGGAAAATATACTTTTTGGCAACAATTCAAGCATAAAATTTGGCGCGATAAACTGAAATTAAGTATAACAGTTATGTGCAAAAACACAAAATTATTTGCAGAAGTTGGCAACGCGCCAACATGTAAAAAAGAAGCGATTTTAGTAAAAAAAAAAATGCTTTAAAAAGCAACAAAAAATGTTTCTCATTTAATTTTGTTTTGTTTTTTCCCCATTTTTTGAAAAAATAATTACATTTGAAGCTATGAAAAATACTAAAAGATATTTTGTTTTGTTTTTTCCCCATTTTTTTAAAAAATAATTACATTTGAAGCTATGAAAAATACTAAAAGATTAAAAAATAATTAAGTTGCTACAGAAATCCGGCAAATATTTTTCGCACGCTTCGCACGAGCGACACAAATGAGCATGAAATGAGTTATGTGCGTTATTAGAGTAGAGCAGGAAGAGAGTGAGACAACAAGCGAGTGATTGAAAGAGCGGAATAAGTGTGAAGGAAGTAAAATGACAATCAAGTACACAATTAAAATGACATTTTAATTGAATTCTTATGCTATAAATGACATAAAAAGAAAAAAAAATACGAATCACGGAGAAGAAGCAGAAAAACGACAGTAGCAGACGACTGTGACAACAACAGATGATGACAACATTTTCATTTCTTCTTCATATTATGTCAGCTGCTGCAGCACTTTTTCAACCAATTGTCATACCAAGTGTCTGTCCGTCTGTCCCACTGTCACTCGGTTGGTCTGTGATTCTGTGTTTCAAGCTACACATTTATGTCTCTAATTAGTTCTACGTTTTTGGCATAAAATAAGAAAAACAAAAAATAGCAACAAATTAAAAACTTGTTTAATTCTCAGACACTCAAAGCAGTCGACGGAAATTATTTTTATACAAAACAAAAAACAAACGAAATGTACAAAAATATAATACCAAAAAACAAAAATGAAAAAATGAAAGAAGATTTATTTTTGTTATAATGAAAAGCAGCTATAGCAACAACAACAAAAAAACTTGAACTACAACTAGAAAATGAAAGTCAAATCAAATCTTTAATTCTTGTCGCTCTTTGATTTGAGTAAATGTTAAAAAAATGAAGCTAAACAAAATGTTGCTGTCATGAATGATAATTTGATTGCTGTTTGTTTGTTAGTAGAGTGTAAAAAAGCGTCATTATGAAGTCGTGCTTTGAAAATGACAAAACTTCCTGCTATAATTCGTTGAAATTCTTATTTTACTTTAAACTTGTTTGCCGTTCGCTGAACGACAACATTATTGTTGGGCAATATTCTTGAAATGATAAATGAGCGTGTTGTTTGAAAGATTTTTCTTAAATCAAGACCGAATCTAATCAAAATGGCGATTAGAATATTATAATTGAAATCATTAAATTTTATAAAATAGTTTCAAAAATAAAATTATGGACTGAAAGCACGATCAGACACCTAAAATCTCTTGCGAGAGGTCCAGATGACTTGATAAACAATTTAGAAGACGCATTTGCCGCGAAGATTATGATTGAGAGGTATTTATTTGAAAAAGGGACATTTATTAGTTATGTGTATTGGATTTCTAGTCATGTTGACCAGCCTCTCATTCATTTGGTGAGAATTCCAAAGTGCGTTGGGATTTACATATTTATTAAATAAGATGTGTGATTTTCAATGACTTCTTATCACTTTTTAAATGAGTTTTAATTTTTTTTTCTAGATTCTCCACACTTTTTCGCTTGCGTGTTAAATTGTTGTTGTGCCATTAGTAAGCCAATAAACAACTTCTTAAAAAATGCCTTCACTTTTTTTTATGACCAAACTATTTGATTTCCATAATTCATTTTAACAACTTTACAAAAACTCATTTCTCATTGCATTTTTGTAACAAGTTTTTCACTTCAACGCCATTAACGACAACTGTTTGCAAAGTATTTTAAATTCCTTACGCAAAAATCACACACAAATATGCGTAAATTGGTGCAACACAGCCAACGCACAACAACAAACGGGTTGGAAGAAAAAAAGAAAAACGTTAACTCAATCATGGCCAATTAAAGTGTAAATATTAACCAAGTTAATAGCAAAATGTTGCCAACCAACAAACAAAAGCATAAATTTTAACGCACATGAAGATTTGCCAAACATAAACAACTTTTAAAGTTGTTCAAGAAATACTCGTAAATAGAAAAAAATAAAAATAAATACAACAACTTTAATTGCTAAATCAACAATGGCAATTGGCACGACTGTTCAAAGTTGATTTTGTTGAGTTTTTCTTGTAATCATGTTGGCAAATTATAACATTTTTCCCATATGCAACAACGATAATAATGACACGCAAGCAGCTAGCAAGTGCATGGTCAATAGCAAAAGTCTAAGTCAGTGCGAAAGACTAGAAGAGTGATAGAGATAGAAAATATATTTAGTTAAATTATAGTGCAAGACAGGCGATGTACAACACAAACAAAAATAGCAATAGCAACAACAACCATAATATAAGAAAAAAATATCAATGCGCCAAATCAGCATGACAGCTGAGAATGCAGTTTTGTATCTCGTCTTTCTGTGATTTTCTTTGGCTTTACCTTCTTCTTCTTATGTAGCTTTACTGCCCCTCTTTCACCCTCACATACACACACACACACGTACATACGACTCCACACGTATTTTCATTTGGCATTGTGCCAATAATGTGCAACATCATCGTTGTCTTATCTTCTTCTTCTTCGGTTGCTGCTTCAGATGCTATTGTATCTTATGGCGTGCTAGATTTTTGATATATACGCCTTTTATTTGTTTCTTATTATGCGTGTATTAGTTTCTCTTACTTCTTCTTCTTCTTCTAAACTTATTACACTTAAATTTGCTATATTTGCGGCTCTTGGTAATTTTCTTTCGGGCATTCATTAGAAACAATAACATCGACATTTCTCAACAGCTTCGAATTTATAGGCTTTCTTCTGTGTGTTTTTCACGCGCTACTTGAGCATCATTAATGTGAAATTATAAGTGAAATTGGGTGTGTGTGTGTGGGTCGCATATTAATGACTCATAAGTAAACTAGATCAGTTCAGTTGAGTTTATCGAATTTTCATAAGCTTAAAGAAATTTTTCTATTTTTCTGGCCAAGTGTTTTGTGCCTCATAAGTTATATCATAAATATGAGCTTTCAATAAATAAGTGTTATTGTTTGCTTAGTGAAAAATCACATGATTTTTTGTGTTCTGTTCTGTTTATCGTCATATCGTGTCAAGTAGTTCGATCGCATGAATGGCTTTGGGTCAAATTCAAACTTTCGCAATCTGTATTAAATTCTTTGCGCTGCTGAAGCTTTGATTCACTTTCAGTTCTAGTTACGCCTAGCCTTAATGCCCTTCAATAACCTTCAACTTTAATTTAGGCCGAGATTGACTGAAATTAAATAATTACGGCCTTAAAATGATGCTGTTTGGCCTACTTTGGCACATAAGCGCTGAAAATCAATGAGCCACAAATGAAATGCACAGATTTTGTCATTAATACCGCAAACGACCGACCGACAGTTCGTCCGACTGACTGAGTGACTGAAGCTTGCAACGATGTCTGCGCCAATTAAATTGTCAAATTAACAAATCACAGACAAAATGTAAATAAATCACAAGCAATAACAACAACAACAATCAATCAAGTCAATTAATTAACGTATTGCGTCAATGAGAAAAAAAGAAATAGAAACTGAAAAGAAAGAAAATAAATACGCGAAAACTCAATTTACATAAAACGAAAATTATGTTAAACACAACAATCGATAAATAAAAAAAAAAATTGCGCCATCAAAATAAAAGAAATTGGAAAGAAATGTTCGTTTATATGTCTGTAAGTAGTAGAAGAAAACATGACCAAAATACAAAAAACAGACGAAAAGTTTGAAAATATTTTACTGTGGCATCGTTCATCATCAAACAGAATGAAAGTTAATTTAAATGAATGCAGTCTCACACACACACACAGACACACACAACGAGCGTAATTAAAAATGAGTTAACAGCTCATAAGCGAACGGACAGACCAATTGAGCGCCGAAGAGTGTGAAAGGGCTCAAGATACCAAAGGCTTGAACAAGTTGTAGGCCAACTTTTGTCGCAAGTGTGGCATGAAATTAACATAGGCATTTCAAAGAGATGAACACAAACGAGAAAGGGGGCGTGGAGGAGGGGGAAGGGGCTAACGTTTGTCAACATATAAATAACATCCGATCGCCTACACAAATTTTGTTTACAAAAGATTTTTAAAAAGAAACAAATCTTTGATAATTAGTCAAAACTGAAGTTGCCACATGCAACTCAATCTTGAAGTTACTTTCGTTCAATTAATTAAAGATAAAAAACGAAACACAACAAAAGAAAAATTACTTGAAGAAGTTTGTCGCGCTTTGTTAAGGTATTAAAGAGCTCAAAGTGTGCCCACCAACATTGTTTTTGTTTTTGTTTCCATTTTACGTCTCAACTCTTTTTTCTTTCTTTTTTTTTCATGCTGTTGAAGTTGCAATCCAACAACAACAACAAAAAAAGTTGAGTTATCACCAAACTGTCATCAATGAAGAAAGACTTTCGCTTTTCTATGGAAATTTTCGTTTCTCATTTTGTATGACGCAGCAAAGAAAACGGAAGCACGCTGCAATCAAAATGACACGCGTACATTCATAAGCTATAAAACAAAAAAAACTTCACACACACACACATGTGCAGATGCCATAAATGATTGTATCTTTATAAGTAAGTTGCTGCATATGCGTACATGAATATGAGTCAACTTCAACTTGTTCGATTTGCGGACCAAACTAAAAGTTTATCATCATAAAAAAACTGAAAAAAAAAAATATTCATGTTGTTGTTATTGATGAAAATGTTGTTGTTGCTGTTATTGTTGTAAATTATGTTTTTATTGCACGCATAAAAATCGCTTTTATTTTACAATTTCCATTTCATTTTCATGTTGTTACTTTTCTTTTCGTCTGCCATCAACATCGACCAACATCATTGAATGACAACGACAACGACAACGATTGTCGCCAACATTGATGACAACAAATTAAATGACAATTTTTTTGTGTTTTTTTTTTTTACTAAATGTGTGAAATATCTTTTCGCAACAATTTCTAAGTGAAATTTTAATTGCATTTTCGTTTTGCAAAACCAAACATTTTTATGCAAAATTTCCATGTTTATTACAAGTTTGTTTCAGACGAAATGCATGTACGGCAGAGAAGGAGGGGAAGGGTGACCTCATAGAGTATATACATACATGTATGCATTCTTGATCAGGATAACAAAAATATCAATGGTCGTCCGACTACTACGTCTACGGTAGACTCTCTCCCTCTCCTCATTTTTTAACAAATTATAATTATATAAAAAAAAATATAGTTATCTCCTCCATCATTAGAGATGCTTAACTTAAAACTCAGGCTCATAATAACTACAATAAAACTGAATTTAAAAAAAATCACATTTTTTGATTGATTTTTTTTTCAATTTCGCACACTATTTAAATGGCCAATGTGAGTTACACAATTTTGTTGGGCGTGGCTCTTTCTATGGTGTGTGCAGGGTATGCTATTATAGAGTATACTCGACTATATTTACTATTATTTTTGTTTTTCCTCTGTCAAAGTCTTGATTAAAGTTTTAATAGCTTAAATTAGGAGGAACAAAAAAAAAAAAAAAACACTAATAAATCTTTTCAAGAATAATTGATTTGCCTTTAAAGCATTTTTCACACCATCTGGCAACCAAATGTGCCACAAAAACAACACAAAGCACAAACAAAAAATACAAATTGAATTTCCAAAAAACAGAAAAATAGCATAGAAGCACAAAAATAAAGAAAAAACTCCCACACTCTCACAAAACACCCCAAGACTGAGACTGAGAAAGAAAATGCAAGCATCAAATCAAGTGCAACAGCATTTTTTCTAAATAAAAATGCTCCTACAGCTGCAACAACTTTTTCTGCAGACTAAACAAAAGCGAAAAATAAAAGAAGACGACAATTTGACTTCGATGATTTTTCAAAGTCTGCAGGCGCACTTCATAAACTTGTCATTAATGTTCGCTTTGACATCGCTCAGGCAATAAGACATAGAGAGAGAAAGAGAGAGACACAAATGACGTTCTGTGAAACCGAAATTAAATTGTTGCAACGCCACAATTTTGACAGATTTAGGTGAAGTGGCGGGTAGGAGGAGAGGCGCAGGGACGGACGTTGAAAAGCATTGCAACTTGCTAAGTTTTGTGAGATAGTTATCTCTCTATCTCTCTCTCTCTCTTTGCAAGTGTGCGTGTGAGTTGATGCGTTCGTTCTACATTCATGTCTAGTTGGTTGTCAGTTTGACACTTCTGTGGCATAATTTTATTAATTATACAAGAATAGAACCTTTTTTCTTTTTTAGTCTTTTTGATTTTCAGTCAAGTTGAACGAACTGAAGTATTAAAGTATTTAAGTTGTTCGGGAAAGTTCAAGCGTGCAAATGTGCTTTTATATATTCTGTATGAATTAAAATTTACATAGGAACAAGAAAAGTTTTAGTTTCATGTATTAAATTAACTTCGTTAAGTTTTGGTTGCCATTAAATTTGCACAAAATGTTGACAACAAAACACGTAAGACCCTGACTCGGAATAATCCTTAAAAAAACCGTGGGAAATTTAACTCCATTTTAAAAACCATTCCGTTGAAATTATCTCTTTTCTACCTGCTTTTCTTCATGACCAACTGATTTAGTTCTTTAGTGAAAGTGTTCATAATTGACCAAACGACTTCTGTTCTTATCCAACCTAATTTGAGCACTTGTCGGTAATAATCTAAGCAATTTACTGTCAATATAATAATCATAATATTTATGATTGATCCAAATTAATTATTTCCGCTTCATTTTACGGACAACAACAAGAATTTTCCCATTTGTTTTCTAGTCAAGAACGAAGTCAACAACAACAAAAACTAAACGTTTATATTTTCTCAATAATTTATGTAAGTGTTTAATTTGTGACCCCTTTTTTTCTCAAATGACAATAACACCAACAACAACAACAACATGCAATATCAAAGCATTGTCACCATGATTACTTAAACGATAGTCTCGCTCTTGTAGACTTAACTCGATTGGCTATGATATGCAATAGTAGAAGTACAACAACAACAATGACAACAATCCAACCTTGCTTATCAGTTTTCAATTGAAAGAAAGCTAAAACATAAAAATACAGTAGAAGACAAATTGTTGTTGTTTTGTAGCTACGTGACTCAAATTCCAGTTGAGGTATTTGTTTGTATCTAACAGATACTTTTGAACTAAATCACACTTAGCAGTGCGACAACGACAACGACAACAACATTTGAGTTACGAAATACGAACATTTTGTTTTATCTTTACGAGAATACGAAATTACTTTTCATTTGGGCAGACACAATTTGATAAAACGCAGCAATGCGTGCCTCGTTGTCGGCAAATGTAGATATCATGCTGACGATGACGGTGACGATGATGTCCATGATCATGTTGTATGTGTTGATGATGGTGGTGTTGGTGGTGTTGGAAATGGTGCTGCCGACGACGCACAGAGGGGCCTTAGATACATTCAGCTGGCAAAAATCAAAAATTTCATGAACGCTTTTGATAAAACAAATATATGTGCCTGATAGAGAATTTTCCAGAGATTAAGGAAATATTAACCTTAAAGAAATCGAAATTATAGTTTGAAAGTTATCGCCAGTCAAAGTTGACTCTTTTTTCAACTTTTAATAACATACTACATTTTTTGTAAATTCGCCATCTTTGAGTTGGAATAGCAACGCAATTATAACAGGAATCATTATCGAATTAATTTATATTTTTAGGTAGCCGTATTATAGTGTTATAACATAAATATGAAGCCTTTGGCAGTTGTAGTTTTTTTAAGGGAGCTGTTTTTCGAACTATCTATTTTTTGGGTATTTTTGAACTTTGGTGGACAATTAAAAAAAACCTCATTTTATTTCACCTTCCAAATTTTAAACATATGTTATTTAGATATTCCTTTACCTAATTCAAAAAAGGTTATACCCCTTTGGATCCATTTAAGGCTGATTTTTATTAGAAAACGGTCGCAACCTCGCACAAAAATATGCAAAAAACTCGCTGCCGCAGCTATAAGAAGAAGAAAGCAAAGTAAATAGTTTCTCTGTAACAGCTTTAAAATGTTTCTAAAGTCAACAAATGTTGTCATAGGAAGCAACCTGTTGTATTTTACAATTTTGCTGGTGCGTAAAATTGATCGAAGACGGTGAAAGGGGGGGTAAAATGTCTTAATTTCCTACATTTTGTATGGCATGTGCCAGTTCCAGTGGTTCGATCATAATGATACTAATAGGCAATTGGCCTGAGTACGTAGGAAGACTACATTTTAAATTTCAGCTCTCTATGTTGAAAATCAAAAAAGTTTTCCATACAACGACTTAAATCTGCTTCTCTTCCTCTTCTTCATTTTGTATGGCAGGTACCAGTTCCAGTTGCCCGATCTCAATGAAACTTTCAGGCATTGTGTCAGACTATGTAAAACTTCTAGGTGTGAAATTTCAGTCGTCTATCTTCAAAAACAAAAAAGTTTTCTATACAACGAATCAAGTTTTGTTCATTTTTCTTCTTCTTTTCGTATGGGGGCTACCAGTTCTAATAGCCCGATCATGCCGATTCCGACATATGAGTTGATCGCACAGAAAAGAAGACTCTGTGCAAAATTTCAGGTCGATAACTTTAAAATTGTGGGAGATATTGTATAAATACTGATAGACGTACATACGGACGGACGAAAATGGCTATATCAACTCGTCTTGTCATACTGGTCAAGAATATATATACTGTGTATAGTCGCAAATTTCTAAGTTTATAAATAATGGAAAACTAGCCATTTTCTGACGCTAAAGCTGCACCGGAAACAAATTCTGACTTTGACAACCTACTATGCCGCTCCTAGATATCGTAGCGTATTGAACGATAGCTTCTTTTAAAGCTTAAGGAATTCCCTTTCAAACAAAACTTATTTCATGCAATTATCTTTATTCGTTCAGAAGATATGATTTTTGCAATGGAAAAACTCAGAAGGCCCCACTGTGCGACGTTGATAATGGTGATGATGAGGTTGTGGGCGAAAGGCAAAAAGTATCGCAGCGCTTTGTAATGTGCCAAAGTATACAAATAGCTGCATAATTAGCCATTAAAGTAAAAGGCTAACGAAAAAAAGTGTTTGCAAAATAAAAAAAATATACAATATTTTTATTTTTTTGAAATTTGTTTATGCAAAAACATTATGCGCGCAGACACTTTCATTTGCGTAGAGTTTCGTTTGTTTTTTGTTTAATTTTCGTTGCCAACTTTCGTTTGCATATGACAAAACAAAAAATGCATTTTGAAATGCAAAAGAAAGTATGTGTAAATTAACTCATTTGTTTAAAAAATAAAGAAGAAACAAAATTAGATTTCAGCTAGACATGTAATTATGACAAATACATACATACATACATGTTTCAAACAAAGTTATCATAAGCAAAATTTATGTTATTAAATTTATTAGACACTTTGTTGTGTTCGAGAAGGAGGAGTGACGAATGAGATGGCAACAAATAATTGCTTCCTGCAAGTAAGCAACAAACTTGTTTCAATCTCGTCAAAGCAACAGCAACAACAACAGCAACAAAGCTGATTGCTTAAGCATTGCTTGACAAACTGTTTGTGGAAATCTTTGTGCTTATTGAATGTTTTTATTGTTGTTGTAATTTAGCTTGTTTTTGTGCAATGAGCGACACTTCGCGGTTTCACACATGCCACATAAAATTACATCGAATAATGATGATGACGATGATGACGATGCAGCAATATGCTGCGGTTGCCAATTTGAGCTTGTGGCCAAAATGTTGGCTTTCATCTTATTATTTAAGCTTCCTGATGCGTGTATGATGATTTTGATTGCATGTGTTAATTCATTTGTGATTTTGTTGATAAGCTTGATTAGTTGCAAAGAATCAACATGTTATGAAAAAAATAAAAAATAAAGACGCCTAATCAGATACACGTTAATCAGCTTGATTACTTTGCTAAGTTGGGAACGACTTGAAGGCACTGAAAATTAGATGACACAGCCCATGATTTATTAGAATTCAAAAATTTAAAAAGATTTTTTTTTTATGAGTAACTACAACTTTCAACACCCAAAGGAATTTGTATGGAAAATTCCTTGAAATTTTTGCGCATTACTTTTCTTTCATGAAATTCAAGTTAAACTACTTATGGTAAGCTCAAATTGCTCAATAAGCTTTCCTTTACTTCAAAGCGTAGATAAACAAGCAGCAACCTTCTACCTTTAAAAATCAATTTTTAAAAAAGGTTTTGATTTTTTTTTTAAATCCAAGAAAATCCTTGATTTGAGATAGCACATAAAGATCACAAAAAAAAAGGGAGGGGGAAAAAAGGAACCAAATTCCTTTCGGTTTCTTATTGACTACACAAACAAGCAAACACAACCAGAGACATAAAACTTGTTGCTTATTTTGCTGTGGGCGTCGTTGACAGTAAGGCGAGCAAGTCTCGGCAGCATGAAAGTACTTTGCATCAGGAGATAAGACGCGAAATGGGCGAAGTATTAAACTAAACAAAAAACAAAAGAAAAAAAAAACAGTAAGCCAAATAGCAGAAGACAACAATTGAGTGGGGGACAGAGCGAGAGAGACGGCTTAGCATAAAGTGGAGCAAAGTAAAGTAAACTTTACCAAAAAAAAAAAACAAAAATCAAAAAAAAAAGCAATTCAAAGAAAAAATTACTCTCAGTGCGCAAAGAAAACATACACATTTGCTTTGCTTCGCGGGGTGTGTGCGTGTGTGTTGTTGTTGGATGCCTGCCAAGCCTGATGGCAAACGCAAAAGCATCAACAACAACTTAGAAAAAAGAGAGCAAAGGTAGCATTAAATGGGAGCACGCGAGAGTGTTAAATAATGGATGACGCCGGTATTTGGCCTCGTTTGTTGTTGTTGTTATTGTTGCCTGTGCTCAATGTTGATAATGATGCTCATAATGAGAGAATAAATGATGAGGAAAAAATTAAAGGCAAAAAAAAAAGGAATAGAGACTTAGAACTTCGCATTGTTGCGTGTGTGAGCGGTAATGAGGCGCTCATAATGTACTCATTGGATTTTAGTGTTGTTAACTGTTAATAAACACGAACAAACAAAATCAAAAACAATTGCCAAAAACAAAGCCACTTTTACATGTTTCAGTCGAGCGTTAAGTGTAAGCGTCAATAAGAAAGTAAGTAAACGACTTTGATAAAGTCAAGTTAAGACACAAAAACCATTTAAAGTCCTTTTAGTTGTCTAAGTAAAGCAAGCGATAATGTTTCGGTTGGTTTTATGTGTGTTTATAAGCACAAATGAAAACGCTTAATTGCTGTTGTTGGCGGCGTGCGTCGTAACGCTGAGCATTTGCTTTTATATTAGTGACTGCGCGAAAGGTAACTTAATTAAAGTGCTAAAACATTTTAGGAGCACCTGTTTATGTACATCTTTATAACTACATATACATACATACATATATAAAAGCATAGCAAAACTTGCTTAAGCTTTAAGTTTTACGTCGCTTATATGAAAAATTTCTGCACTGCTGAAAATTCATAATTATTGAGAATGAAAGTTTACATACTCTTATGTTTCACAGCGCCACACATTGCATACGTTCATCTTGCATTCAAATACATATTTAGCACTTGACCTATGTGGAAATTGTGGGCCTATGTCATATAAGAGTTTATAATATTATAGCAATATTCATGTCCTTCACGTACTTTCTATGCTAAACACATGAAATGTCGCCAGCAGTTGAAGCACGTTAATCTCAAGCGTCTAAAATGTGTTAACGAAGTGAAACTAAATCGCCGATTAAAGCTGTGAAAACACGCCACGTGCACAAACCACAACAATGCAGACAAACAGACAAAAGAATGGCATTATCAATCGCTTGTAAGCCCGCATTACATTAAACAGGACATGCAGCAAGCACTTGAGTAAGGGTAGGAACAAACAAGTGGCATACATTTTTATTTTAAAGGATTTTATTTCATTTTGTTCATTCAGGTTATTTTGAATAAAGTAACAACGTGTGTGCACGTATACAGGATATTGTATTATGTAACATAATTGAAGATTTCCGCTGCAGCTTGTCCAAAGTGAATTATGGTCGAAAAAATTTGACGCAAGCTTGGCGGACGTAGTCAAGAGAGAGAGAGAGAGAAAAGAAGGCAGGCAGAAAGAGAGAGATAGAAAGAAATCGTTTTTTGCCATTTCTTCTTTATATGTAAGTACTTGTTGTCCTGTACAAAGTTATATAACTACGACCGAAAGTAAAAGTTTCTGTTTTTTACTGCTAATTACATACGCCAAAATGTCACTAAAATAATCCAAAAAAAAAAGGGGAAGCGAAAATCAGAAAGTTTTAATTTATTACAGTAAATTATATATGTCGTAAAAATCACGGCAAATACACACACACACGCACACACACAACTTGACTCTGACCATAAATGACATCTGCAAACGCAAAGGGGCTCCAAAAGGGGAGTGGGCGACGATGACGACAATGACGGTTATTGCAAGTGGTTGGTGGTCGTCGATGGTTGACTCTGCAATCATTACAAATGCAGCTCACATGCCGCCAATTACTGACAGCGGCAGTGGCAGCGAAGGCTCATCGTACTTGCCATCAGTCAAGTCAACATTCAAGTGACAACCGACACTATTAACTACACCAAAAGCGAAAAGTTGCACAAAGTTTGTTGCATGAAGTAATGCAACTAATTTTTTTATTTTGTTTGCTTTTGTTGGAATGTCTCCAAAGTCATTACTTTGCAACGTGCTTCGTTAACAAGTTTCAAGTCTAATTTCTAATCATGACACTCATAAAATTCAAATATTTCTTTTGCACACTTTTTTTTAGCATTATTGTTGTTGTCGTTGCCAGTTTTGAAGTGCTTCCTTTGGGAAATTAATGACTCATTGCAAAGTTGCTACAAAATTTCAATAAGTTCATACAAGAAGCAACGCTCTAAAATTTATAGTGTAACTTTTAATAAGATTTTTAAGGACTTCTCAAAGTGTCAAATGGCGAGGAAAAACTTCCTTGGCAGGCATACAAAAGACATATTCATACATTTAATAAGAGCTTAATCGCCCAAAACTCAAAGAAAAGTGTCATTAACTATAAGCTGTTTCTCAAAATATAAATGTCAAGGGTTAAACAACTTGAACCAACTTGGCACGTTAATCTTTGCTCATCATTTCAATCAATTTATTTTAATTATGCCCATCATCATCATAAACATAAACAAAAAACCAGAAAGAGAGTTATTTTCGACTTTGCCGAAACTTATATACTCTTGCGAAAGTTTTCCCAATTATTCTTATAGGGAAGTCTTTCTCATAGTTTTTCCAATAAGAATCATTTGTAATTTATCTTAAAGAAAGCAATGCAACCATTTTGCAATCTTCTATCTCATTTACTTAAAGAGAAATCTCATTTTTAAGTATTAGTTTATAAGGGCGGTGCCACGCCTTCATGTCTGAGTCTTTTAAAACTTTGGAATATAGTCAAGTTTTAATAAGAACACGCAATTACACAGTTTCGTCTATTTATAGGAGCTATATACTGGGTCATCCGATCTTCACCAATCTCACACACGATCTCCATATACATCCAACAAATTTTTGTGCATTGTGTCGATTTCGAAACTCCAATAACATAGGTTTTTTTCATGCAAAACCAAAATTTTCGAAGGACAATTCCTATTACGGTCATATGATCCCCATAGAGATGTACAAGGAATTTCAGAGTTTACAAAACGTTAGGAGGACTTTGCACTGAAACAGACAGACAAGCGGACAGACGGACATGGCTGTATGAACTCGTCTCGTCGTGATGATCAAGATTTTTTCTTCTCCTTCTCTGCGTTGCAAACTTCATGACAAAATGAATATGCTCTTTTTGCAAGAGTAGGGAATAATCTCATTGTGGTGTCCAAAAATTGCCAAAGATAAATGACGCCTAACCATAAAACTTTTTGTTCAAAATAAACAAAATGTCAATGTGACCAAACAAATTTTTTCTCGCATTTGCCAAAATACAAATATTCAAATATAACTATATGACGAATAATGCGAGTAAAAGACAAAAACCAGTACTTATATCATATGAAAAATCAAACAAAAAGAAATTATATGAGGCAAGTTGGGTGGACGTTGAGCCAACTGCTGGCGTCAATTACATTGAGCAAACAAATGAATAAGAAAACGACGACAAGACAAGCAATACAACAACACAAGTAGAAGCAGCAGCAAACAGCAACAAGAACACAATTCAAAGCTGATGCTGCTGCTGCTGCTGCCGACGCTGGCGCTTTCAGTTGACCGTAAACAGCTACGAGTCGAAGATGATAACTCATGCAAAAAAAAACAAATAAAACAACAACAACAAAGAGAGAGTAAACACGTGAGCGGCGATAATTGAATGATGATGAAACAAGAAACACACGCAGAGGGAGAGAAGAAAGAGTGGGATCTGGCAATGAGTAGTAAGGCCAAGGCGAACATGTGAGCGAATAAGACATGAAGGAAACCAGCCAAGCGAACCTGTTACATAGCTGTGCGAATGAGAAGCATGTGAACAGTACTACATTTATGCAAGTGTGTGTGTGTGTTAAATGCCAATAAGAAGAAAATTATTCACAGATCATTTAATCAATAAAGGAAGACATGCACACCCACAAACATGAATTAACAACGCAGTGTCTATGTGTGTGTGTGTGATAGTAAATGCGTCGAAATTAACAAATAAAAGTCAAGTGTGATGAGCTGTGCGTATATAAAGTCAAAGCGAAAGGAAGCAACAAACCGCACAAATGTCAGGAAGGAAGTGGCTGTGAATTCACCAATACTGACAACAACAACAACAAATAGCAGCAACAACTGTTTGAAAAATTATCAACGAAATCAGCCATGAAATTGGGAAAAAGAACATTTGTGGTTGAGTGGTTGGTGGTTTTGGTCATTTATATTCAGCGGGCAAAGTGCGAGGGGAGGATAGTTGGCAAACATTGCCATTGTGGTTGATTTACGTTGAAATTTTTGGTTTAGCAAACAAAAAAACATCGCTTAAATAAATTAAAAAAACCGTGAGGAAATGAGAATACATTTGCAGATGTGCAAAAGTTGAAATTAAGCGGATAAGGGCAGTAAAGAAAAATATGAAAAATTGAAGTTTGTTAATTTTTAACATTTGATAGGGGTTGATTTTTATTTGAGATGCAACGAAGTTGTTGTTAGTGCTGTTTATGAACGACATATGCAAAACCAAACGAAATGATACTGTCTCATAAAGATTAGCCAAAGGAAATGAATTTATGTGCGCGACTACAAGAAATATTGAGAGTGTTGAGTGAAAGAGGGACGATCCCAACATATGTCAAAAGTTGCGATACGTTTAATGAATAAGAAACACGAATTTGTTTATTTTGATCTTGTTAGACGCTTCTGTAGTACCACAAAAACTGAAGAAGGCATTAATAATAAACAATAATAATAAAAATTGATTTTATTTTCAGTCATGTGTTTAATTTCTCAGAGTAATTGTTATTAAAATATGAGCACTTACATTGAACTTTTGCTTAATGCCTGACAATTATCCTCGTAAATGACTTCGCCGCTGCCACCGTCGCCGCCATTAATCATTAAACTTGTTGTCACTTTGTATGCATTATTCGCGCACAAGGTCGTTGCTTTACCTACAGCCGTTTCGCCCACAAGATTGCCTTCACCTTTGACTTTTGCACATACATTTTTATCTGGCAAAAGTATCAACTGCTCTCCATCCACGGCGACAGTATTTATTGTCATTTCGCTAGGCTTAAGATACCACTTTGTTTGTGAGCCGCTGCTCGCATAAAATTCATTTTTATTGTTGCCGTTATTTGCTTCTGTGCATTGTTTTTTGCTTAATTGCTCAATGCTTTCGTTGCCATCTCCACCGCCAATAATGCCGACTATTTCGCTTGCAATTGTCGTTGTTGTTGTCGTTAATGTTTCATCCAAGGAGCTATCAAATTCATTTACCGAAGCACGCCCACTATCAGCGCCACCATTACCGCCCACGGCAGCTGTTGCCGAGTAAAATTGTTCTTCGTTTTTATCCTGCTCCGGCTGCTTCTCTTGTTGTTCTCGTTGTTCCAGTTGTTGCTGTTGTTGTTGTCCGCCCACAATGCACACGACGAGCAAATCCTGTGCCGCTTGTGAGAGTATTCGTTGTTGTGTTTGTTGCTGCAGTCCATCGTCCTGACTATTCGTAGTTGTTGTTGCCATGTTCGGCATCGTTGTTTTTGTTGTCGCTGCTGTTGTGTCACTCGTCGTTGGCACACTTATTGTTGTAGACATTTTATTTTATTTCGTAACAACACTTTTTTTTTGGAATTATTAGTTGTTTTTGTTGGTTTTTACAGTTTCAACGCTCAACTATGTATTGATATTCTTTTAAGTTTGAAAATATATTAAATACACTTTTACACACATTTCATTTATATTTTTTTTCTGCTTCTTTTCATTTTTTATTTCCTATTACGTTTGTTTTGCATTGCATTTCGTGTGCTCATTCAAGAAGACCGGTGCCGAAAATGCATAAAAAACAGAATCGGTAAGAACCTTTGACATATACACAAGATGTTGGCCAAACCAAAAGCTGTTCAAATGCACGCAAAATATCAAACACTTATATATTTGTTGAAACACACTGTGAATGAAAACGTATAAAGTATAAGATTGTTCCTTTTCCTTCTTTCCAATTTACCGCCGACGCGCGCGTATATAAAATATAACAAACACTCTTTACGTCCGCTGAACACAACCGTTTCGTTTGAAAAAAGTACAAAAAATGAGCGGCGAGCAAACGGCGCTGCCAACCGACTACGAAACGAAAAGCGCAACTGCACATTTTGTTGCGTGTGGTTATGTTTTGTGCTGAACTTTGCCGTAGAGTGTGCGAATTTCACTTAAATGTGTATATGAATACATAATAAAATGGAATATATAAGTGACACTTGCTTTAGTTGTGTTTTTGATGAAATAACAATTTTTTGGCATACAAGTTGGCAGCACGCCATTTGCATGTACCAAACACAAGTGCGAGCGAGCGCGCATGTGCTTACAGTATATTGAGAGTATGAGAGAGACAGGTTGAGTTGGCGAGTATATGTGTTTGGTTGCTCAATTGCCCATAGATGGCGCTGAATACTTCAGATGGCGTTGCGAAGCAATTAGAACTATGCACGGATTTTTTATACTCATGCACTTAAATAAGTTAAGCACAAATTGCATACTTTTTGGCTGCGACAATAAATTTAACGAAATTAAAAAATAAGAAATTATTTTCTTAAATTAAGAGCTTTCAAAAGACAGATGAACGTTTAAAATGAAATATTTGCTAAAATTAATTCTGAATAAAAATAAAAAAACAGACAATCAACTCAGAGTGTAAAAATAGAGCATGTAAGGAAAAGTTTTTGAAGTGAAACAACTTTATTTATTAATGTAATGCAGGTAGGCAAAAGTTAAAATTAATTGAAAATAAAACTTTGAGTGATTAACTTTCTAAAAGTCATGTTAAGACTAATTAACTGTTTTTTGAGACGTTTTATATGCGACACGTGTGTTGTTCTTTGTCCTTTGTTCGCAACTTTAAAACAATTGAACATACATATCAACGTAGGAGGCACAGGTTGTCACTGACAGTTCTTTTCAACAAAAAATCAAAATAAAAGTATTTGCGCTTGTTTACCTTATTTTTCTTAGGGCATTTGAGTTCAGGACTTTCGTCAACTTGTTTGTTATTTTGATAGCGCAAGGAAGCCGAGCTCATCTTTGACGATTCGTTCATGTGGAAAATTATTTGTTTAGCCATTAGCACACAAACAAGGTAAAATAAAAGAGCAGAAACAAAGCCAAACATTGAACAGAAAACAAAAAAAATTGAGGAAAATACATAAATAAGTAAGAGCAACAGAAAACAAGCAAAAGTTTGACATCTCACCAACCACAACAATAAATAAGCCATAAAACATAAAAAACAAAAAAGAAGCAACAAAAAAAAACAGTTCAAGGGCGCAACAAATGCAAAAACACGCACATTCAAACACGCATACGCACAGCGGCTCGCAATAATTTGAGTCGGAAACAAACGAATCATAAAGTATATGAAAATGTTTAATAAAGGACAACGAATAAAGGCAAACAGCAAAGCACAAAAAACGAATAAAAAAAGCATAAAAAATGGGCAAATAGGGTGCAAAAATTGTGGCCTATGTCGAAAAGTATGCTACACGCTTGAGTTCAACATCTGACCTTCACACACGGTGCATGTGTTTATGTGTGAATTAGGTGTGTGCGTGTGTGTGAGCTGCTTTTGTTGATATGCGCCACATTTTGATTACTTGTCACTAAGACAATTGCATGAATTTTTCATGTGCCTTTACGGATTTCCTTTCCGTTTCTTCTTCTGCACCTTCTATCTTCTATTTTTCAGTGTTTCATTTCAATTTCATCAGTTGAGTTGGCACAACTGTCAGGTGTCTTTGTCAGTTGTGCAGTAATTTAAGCCAAGCAATTATTAAAAGTCTTTGTTCATTTGCCTCGTCTTCGGTTTGGTTCATTTCAGCTTCATTTGCCACAACATTAAGCAAAATTTTTGCGGTTATGCTTATTAGCAGGCCAGCTCTCTGGCTCGCTTGCTCTCTTGATGGGGATAACCTCGTTTCAGTGCGCCAGCAAGTATGCTGCGGTTTTTTGGTCAACAGCGGTCATTACTAATTAAATTTCAGATGGAAATGACGTAAGGAAGTTGCAAGCGCCTTAAGATATGCTTTAAGTTTTATCAATTTCAGTGAATTTTCTTTTCCAACTAGGAACAGCAAGGAAAAGTAAACGGAACTAAACACCGGATGCAGACGCCCTAAGATATGCTTTGAGTTGAGAATTTGTAGAAATTCAAAGAATTCCTGCGCAAAAATATAAAAAAAGAAATAGTGTAATAAGAAATTCAGCAGAAAAATTGCTTGTACGCCAAATAGAAAGAAATTAAGTTATGCTTTCTTTGTTGACAAAAAAAAAATGATAAACTTTTAGTTAAGCAATAATAGTAATAACAAATAAGTAATAACAAATAAGACGCCCTACATTATGCTTTGCGTTTTGTATTGCAGTGGAAGCCATCGAATTGTTTTCGGCCGTTATTGGAACGTTCGTTATTGAAGCTTTATTGAGTGCAACAAATTTAAAAAATTTATATATAACTCTAAAGTCAGAATTGAATCCAATTTCACTTTTAGCGCATAGGTCCTTTAATAATTTCATTTGATTGATTTGGCGCCAATATAATATCAATAAATAGAAATAAATCAAATTCACAACAAATAAACATTTTCATATTCATCAAATGTAAAGCAAATATCCGGGCCCTGCAGCAGTTTCTCACACGCTCCAATATGCTAGCAGCTATTTTGAAAGTATTTTTCTATTAGTATTATTGAACGTTTTTACCAGATATATTAGAATATGAGTATTGTAAATAAATCTAAGATAACGTAGGATATTAAAGAAATACAAAATGCTTGAGAACAAATAAACGAGTAGAAAATATGAAAATGTCGCAAAAAACTCAACTTCTTTGAGAAAAATATTCTTATCTTTGCGCCTGTTAGACATATAACTTCATAACTCGAACAAACAGCAAAGTCAAAGCCTTCGCCAACAGAAAAAGGCACAAAAGGCCTTCGAATTGTGTTGTTGACACTAATTAGAACATCATGCATCTCATGCGTGTTAACATACTTCCCACTTGGCTGCGCTTTTAATAAAAAATTTCCTTTTCCTTTAATATCTCTTTTTTTTTTGTTTTTAATTTGAATTTTCATTTCTTGAAGCTTTGTGAATTGAACTGAGCCGCTCACGCATATAAAGAGCAAGCAAATTGTAGCATACTTTCAAGCATTTGCCTTGCTTTGATTTCAGTGTTTGAGTGCGTATTCGCCTATTCTATATTCCAAGTCTATCTTCTAAGCTGTGCTGCGCTGTGCATGCCAAGAGCAAATTAAGTCAGCTACTTGAGTTGAGCCGAATTGAGTTGGGTAAGACAACACGCACCGACATCAATCATTGCTCATGTCTTTGGCGACATTTTCTGTCGTGAAGAAAACGCCAAACGAAAATAAATAGAAATGTTTTACAGCTGTTGTCAATTTTACGCTAATTTGCTTAATTTCTTTTTAAATGCGCGCTTTGGTTTCTATTTAGTGTTGTTGTTGTTGTTCGCACGTCTTGCTTTGCTCGAACGTCACCTTTTTGTGAAATGAAATATTTTAAAGTATAATTTTACGCAGCAAATTGCTATTAAACGCTCACGGCGCGTTGTTGGCGTTTGCGGCTCTGGTGCGGGCCAGGAAAAAGCAATCTTTTTGTGCTCGCCTGCAGCTAGATGACAATTTAAAAACGTTTTGTATGCCATTTCTTTTATTTTGACGGCACATCGTCGTTGTCGGCGTCGTTGCCGTCGTCCTTTCTATGATTGCATGTTGCCTTTCCCGTACTTTGCCGTTGCTGGTTTTCGCTCGCACACACAAATGTAAAAAATGACGACGCGCAAATAAAACTGAAGTTTACCTACGGTTGTGTGTCGTAAAGTATCTATGTATCTACAATGTTGTCTACTTTTTTTGACTATTGCTCATACATACACCTTTTACAGGCTTTGCTTTTAGCCATTTTCTTCGCTTTGCGCTACAAGTCCTGACGCACATCGCTCAAATTGTGACCCAAGTGGTGTCCCATTTTCATTCTTTTTTGTTTCCTATACCCAACACTTGACCATCGGTCAAAAGTTGACTAAATTTTTCATATTCATTGCTGTTCATATTAAAAATGACTTTGGCAATGTCGTAAATCACAAGCTTCGAGGGCATTTTAAATTGCTTATGACTATAAAATGTTAAAATATGCAACAGTTTATGGTCTCATATAGTAAGTGTATTTGCTATCCGGTTTGTCCACTTGATGCACAGTTCTGAAGTGCGCAAAATATGTGCAAAGCACTTTGAGACATTTAATATTTCCACAAGTAAAGAAAAGAATTTAAAAAACTTGTTTTATACGCGAAGGCGTCTGTTTTATGTCTTCATGCAAAAGTCTTGAAAACGGCAACTTTTCAAGGAAAAGCACTTAAAAAAAGAAATTTGTAAACTCGAGAAAATTTTATGGGCGATGTTTGTCAAAGTGCATGATACTCAATGTTGGTCACCGAAGACAAAATGGCGGCACAAATAGTTAAACATTAATGCAAACGGTGGAAAAAATGAGACAGTGTCCGCGTCATCGTCAAGGAAAATCAAACAGTCGCTGCACAAACAAAATTCTTCTTTTGCTTCCTTATTTGCTCAAAGTCAAGTCAAGTCGAGTCAAGTTATTCTTGCTGCCATTCATTCATCCTTCCGGCCTGTCTGGTTGCAACTAAATGCCATGACTAAGTCATAAAGCAGAATAAGAAAAATTGCCACATGGCCAAGCCCACGCCTCACCTGCAGGCTGCAGCCCAGCTATTTTAGCCATCACATTTTAGTTACTTTTCATTGTGCGACACAATAAAGCTGAAGTGTGCAAGTATGCGAGTTAAGCAATGAATAGAAATTACGACTGAATGTCTCTGTATGAATAGAAGCATTTTGCAGAAGAAGGAGCAGCAGCAGCAGCGGCAGCGGCAGCAGCAAAGTGCAGCATTGTATCTGAGAATAGAAAAGATGTTGTCGTCGTTGTCTGAAGTGCAGTCGTTCAGTAGGGCACTGAACCTCTCGCATGAGTGTCCTTTTTGTTATTCACACACATACATTACGTATGCACATGTAAGTATGCATTGAGTGGTGTCAGATTTATGATCTATATGCATTTTTTTGATACATTTTTTTTTGTGTTTCAGTTTTTTGCAACAAAAATTGTTAAAATAACCCTGTCAAAAGGTTGCTAACCTGCGTCAAGAAGCTCATTAAAAGAAGGAAAAAAATGAAGTGAAAACAAACTAAAAGAAGGAAATATGCGAAACCAAAAAAGCATAAAAAGCTCATCAAAGTTTTCCTTCCTGCACTTTGGGCTCTGTGTTCAAATGCTTCAAGCATAACGAGAGTGCAACAGCTGCGAAACTCTGTTCACTTCAGTTCAGTTCAGCTCAGCGAAGCAACTCAACTTAACTCAAGTCTCGACTCCACTCCACTCGACTCGACTCGACTCAACTCGACTCCACTCAACTCGCTTCAAGTTTCCTGTACAAACTGTTGCAAAAATAATTGTAATTTATTGATTTTACATCAAAATGTATTTGTGTGCGTGTTTTTCATTATTTTTTATTGGCTTCTTTTTTTTCTTTGGCCCCTTTGAGCTTTATTTAAGCCGCGTAAATGTCAATGCCACAGAGGCAAAAGCAGCCAACACAACTAATGATGTTGCTGATGATGAGGGTCGTCGCATCAAAGTCAAGCGTGTACCTGGCGCACCGTTAAAAGAATTAAAGAAAATTGTTGTATGTTGCATGCAACAGTTATTTACACACCAAAGACTCGTTCTGCTATCTGTTCGTTGGCATAAAGACATGAGCGTAAGCATCCTTCAAAGGCATTGATGCACAAACTTTCTATGATAGTTTCAAACTTAATTTTTTTTTGCTTCTTTTGTGCAATGAATTGTTTTATAAATTTTTAAATAAAATTCTCTAAACAATCTACTTTTTTTTCAACACCTTTGCAGTTCATTGTCTGCGTTGTTCGCTTGCCTGTATGTGTGTGTGTGTGAATGAGAAAAGTTTTATAAATTTTTTTTTTTTTTTTTTTGCAACTTTTTCATTACTGTCGCCATTTTGTTAATGTGTGCATATTTAACGATCATTCTATCTCGCTCACGCGGTAATTGGCTCTCTCACCAGTTCAAACATTAGTTTGTTAGTTTCTATAACAAGTCTGTTGTTGTTTCACATTTGATGTTGCTTTAATGAAGACCAGTAAAATAAAAATAAATAAATTTTCATAGGATTTACTTGCATTGCAGCCGTTGTTGCCTCTATTAACAAATATCTTTTTAACAGCATATTAATTAGCTGTTACTTTGCATTCCAATTTACATCGTTGGTAGTAATTGTAATTTCTTATGTTATGTTGAAGTTTAACATAACATAAGGAATTACGATTGCTAGGATGGATGGAATAGAAATTATATATACATATAGCCTTTATATATACATATACAAATTTCAACAAACCTATTAAATTAAATAGAGTTGCCAGAATAGGAACTACTAACAGTCTACTAACAGTCTCACATAGTGAAAATCATTACCCTAAAATCTATGCTATAAAAGACAATTTGTATAGCCATTTGCATAGCTCGCAAATAACTCTCAACCGTTTTTCGCTTTGCGGTCTACGCACTAACATAACCGAAAAAAACATGCACGTTTGCTTTCGCTCTGAGCAGAACCCTTCGTTTTTCTTCGTTTTAGTTTTCGGTCGAGTCTTCTCAGTTGAGCTATTATTGTTTCGTTCTTTCAAAAACAACTTATAGTGAGCGATCCGGTTGAGTGCTCGCACAATGAGTGTCAGCAGATGAGCAAAAAAATGAAAGGCTCATCGCAAACGGTCTTTAATACTTTAATTGTTGTTGTTGTGCCTTGCTGTTGTTGTGTACAAAGCAAGACTCAAGTCAAAGTAGACGTCTGACACGCATACAAATGCAAAAGACTTTTATTTTCTTCGCTCGCCACAAAACGGTCAGCGAATGACCAGAGCAAAAAGAAAACACGAAATTGGTTTTTGGTTGAGCACAGACCGATTTATTGAAGAGACGATGTGAACGGTTCATTATTGAGCGATTGCTCAAAGTGTCCGTAAATGAGAGTTATTTTAGGACAACGAAAAACGGTCAACTGATATTTGCGAGCTCTGGCCATTTGCATGAGGACATAATGAGCTGAGTAGTCGTAGAAGAAGAAAAGGCAGCAACAATTGAAGACTTGCCAAGTGTAAGTAAAACAATATCAAATCAAATAAAACAAATGTTCAAACAAATAAAGTACAACGTGAAGGGGGACGGGAAGATGAAGCAGAAAAGTTCAGTCACAGTCGTTGAGTTGCTCAACTTTACGTTAATTTATGTAAAAGCATGCAAACAACATTGACGCTGACTTCCGGCGAAATTCGCACTCGCTTACGTTTGTTTTTTTCGCGGGAATACGAAATTTTTGCATTATAATCAGTTTACATTTTAACAAAAGTACAACACCAACAAAAGTAACAACAAAACTGTAAAAGTGTCAGCGCATATGTTTATTTTAGCAGACACCCACGCGTTCACACAACTCACCACTCAGTCCGTCTGACCGTCTCTCTGCCTGTCAGTCTGTCTGTCTGTTGGTTCGTTTGCCCATCCGTCAACCCAAGCATTCGTTCTGCTGCCCATGTAATTCAGTATGCGCGGCTCGGTAATAAAACAACAACGCTTATCATTGCAATGCCAGCAGTAAGTAAATATTTTTGCAATGAAAGCGTTAAAAAGGCTCTAGAATGAGTTTTCTTCTTCTTCTTTTTCGTCTTTTTCACTTACTTCCATCTACAGTGTTGTTCAGCTGTGATGATTTTAGCTTTCTTAATTGAATTCCCTTTTGCTGCTAATTGAAGCAACAAACTTTAAGTTGAAGTTGGTCTCTGGACATCTCTTTTAGTCTCTATTATTTAAAGTACTTCTATTAACGGTTGAAGATCCTTAGTCCAATGCAATAATCGCTGAGTCAGCGCCTTCGCGTATACTATTATATTTTTGGTTTCTTTTATTCGTTTAAATCATTGCTGACTATTTAAAAAAATAAAGAAAGATTCAATTCGAGCACTCGCGAAATTAATAAAAAAAAATATTCTAATAGTCTTTCCTTGCCTTGCCTGCCCAACTCCTCTTTCGCTACTTCATTCCCGCACTATATTACTGCCGCGCAGGTCGTAATGCGACGCGAGCTTCACTAAATAATGCAGCCGTCAACACAGCAAATCGTTTAATTCGTTTAACAAAAGTAACAAAATGGTTGGGCGGAAGTGAGCGGTGGAAAAATTGCTGACGCTCTGAAATCTGTAGCATTTTGCCAGTGTTGTTAAGCGCGTTACGAATGCTTCAGGCACACCCTTCGCCACAGCGTTCCCTCGACTAATATCGCTTACTTGCTGTGCTCTACTTAGCAATGCCGTTGTGCCTATCATCGGCTTCCGCATTTCAGTGCGTCTCAACTTTTCCTTACCCTCTTACGACGGGCTCTTCATCAGCTTACTCTTTCTCGGGCACACCCTTCGCCGACCGACTCTTTATGAGCATGAAGCAATTTGCGCGCCATGTTCAAGTGGAAAATCGCTTTTTGATGCGTCTAATAAGAATCTTGACTTGCGGCAATGGCCGACGTCGGCGTCGGAGTCGACAATGTCTATGACGACGTCGGCGACTGTGCCGTCGAAGAAGCCGAGGCAGAAGAAGACGTAGAAAATGATGATGTTGAAAACAAACGAAACGGCAAAATACTTAATACAATTTTTGAATAATTTTCATTTGCAGTTTCTGTTGTTGTGCTTGTTATTGTTTGTGTTGTTGTTGCTTGCGTTGCCATAGTTAAGGCTTTTTAAGTAATTTTGGTTTTGTTTGGCTCTTCTTAAATCAAGTATCTCGGCACTTTTGCGTCTTGCGGCTTAAAAGGATTCACGCCTTGCGTGGCTGTTGCTTTGGGCCATAAACCGACACAACGACAAGGACAACGATGTTGTTGCTGCTGCTGTTGTTGTTGTGGTTGTTGTTACTGACAATGATAGTGTGTTGTCCTTTAATAACTTAAAATCTAAAAAGCCTTTTTACCCCAAACCCCCCCTCACTTCCACCCAATAGACAAACTTTAACACAAACGTTTCTACTTACCACATAAATTGTATATACAGATTCGGCATTGAATCACTGCGTGGGCGTTGTTGTTGCTGATATTGTTGTTGTGGCTGCTTCCGTTTGCCGCTAATGTCATCGACCATATTGTTGTTGTTAGTTGTCGGCCATGTTGTCGTTATTGTTGTATTGCTATCAACATTGTTCGCATTTTGTTGTTGCTGTTGCCATTTTTGTACAATAAACTTTTTGTTTGCGCTTGTCATTTGTTTCGTGCTCTGCTTCTGCTTCTTCTTCAGCTTCAGCTCCTCACTAAATTGCGTTTTCACATAAAGAAAAAAGATAGATAGAAAGAAGGAAGTTGCATGCAAAAAATTGTGAGAGATGCCAACAAATAGGGACATTTGTGAAGTGAGATAGCAAAATGGTATGCGTTTCGCTGTCGACCAACATTTAAGGCCGCAAAATGTGTCATTGATAGTGCCACAAGTTGTTTGCCAAAAGTTGTGCCTGTTGTTGTTGTTGCTATTGCTGCTGCTGCTGATGTTTTCACGTAATGTTAAAAGCTTGAAATTTGAGTGGTTTTCGTTACTTATTATTTTTTTTGTTGCTGTGACACGCTGCGTCATTTCTACTCGGCACAAAGTGTCCATCAGTTGTATGCCCACTTTTCAGTGTCGTCATTAACTGACATTCAGTTGATGCGCACACTAATAGCCTTACATAAAGCCTGACAAATTTTATTTTTATACTACACTCAAACCAATCAAATTTTTCGCCTTCATTATAGCTCAGACTCAGGCTCAGACTTACCTGCTTTCGTAAATGGTCGCGCTTGACGCTGCCGTCTTTAGACGTTTGTTGTTGCCAGTGTCAATGTCATAATCTCGTGTCATCGCCATTTTCGTTAAGGGCATCTCACAATCGCCAAGAAAGACGAGCGAAGTCGCTGTTAAGGGTATAACGCGTGCTCTGACAGCTCCTGTCACTTGCTCATGCCGTTGCTCAACCTTTGGTTCATCGTTCGGCACTTGTTGTTGTCGCTTCAATGCTATTTGCTGTTGTTTTTGTTTTTGTTGTTGCTGCGCCGCATTGGGTTTTACAGGTGGTCGTTTTTGAAGCGCTGTTAATGAGCCGTTAGCGCCAGTGTTGCCGCTTGTCAAGAGCGTCCATTGTGTTGTTGCTTTTTTTGGTGATATTGTTGCTGTTGTTGTTGTTGTTGAACTCACTTGAGAATTTTTTGTTTGGTCTGCATTAATGCCATTCATATTAACACAAATATCTGCCTCTCGTTTTTCGTCATTTTCGTTTTTTTCTTCGTCTTCCTCCACTTTGTTGGTGGCTCTCACATACTTTGCTCCGCTCACACACGTTGCTGCGCTCTTACATTTTTCAAGTACATTTGTCTTACGTTTACGTCGCATTGAACTGCTGCTGCTACGTAGAAGTTGTGCTGTTGTGCTTACGTCAAATGTTTGCGTTTCGTTGTCGCGTTTGCATGAATCATGATTTTGTGAGTCACTTGTTGTTGCTGTTGTCAATTTATGTGTGTCTAAAACAGCAGCCGTGTCATTACAGGCACCGCAACGTGGCCAAAAGCCGCAAGTGACTGTAAATTTATCATTTATGCAATGATGACTGTAAACGTAAAACGTTAAAGTTGGAGATGAATGTGTCAAAAATTCATACAAGTATATGCAAGAACTGTCAAACAATGTTATGTTCTTCATATTGTTAGTTAATATTGTTGGTTAGCTGTTGTTGTTTTTATTGTTATTGTTGCTCTTACACTTATTGTTACTACTCGGATTATGTGATTTGATAAATTTCACTGATTGTTTTGTCTGCTTCTTCTTGTCTTGTCAGATCGTGTTCGTCCTTGTCTTAAGAAAAAGGAACAGGTGACATTTCTCAAGCACTTATTTCACTTATTCATGCTGTTGCTTGCTCGCTTAATTTATAGTTGTCTCTTTTTTTTGTTTTCTTTGGTCTTGTCAGTGTTGTTCTGCTTCTGCTTCATCTTCTTCTGAATCTGCTTGGTGTTTTTATTCTTCTTTGTTTTTAGTTTTATTGTTTAGTACATATTTCATGGCTATTTGACAGTTGATTGACATGCTGTCAGCGCAACGAAATGTCAGTTCATTCACAACATTCAGGCGGGGTTGGCAGGTCTGTTGTGCTTAGCTTTGCTTTGCGTAAGTGTGGTTAATTTTGCAGGTTACTATTTTGTGGTGAGTTGATTTGCAAGTGTTGTGTTAATGATGAAGCGTGGTTTCTTTTTTTTTTGTTTTGGTGTTTTTTTTCACTACTTTAACACATGATTTTTCAACAATTATTTTTTTTTGTTGTGTCGTTTCAGTAAGTTTTTCGTTAATTACTTTAAAAGTTAATTACACTTAGTTGAGCTATATTTTTTTCTTTTAAATATTTGTTTTTTTTTTTTTTGCTTTTTTGTTTATTATCATTACACTTAGTTAAGAAGTACACACACGTACAATAAAAAGGTTAGTGTGGTGAAGTTGGGTATCAAGCAGTCTTCGTTTTTTGTTTTATTTTTTTAATTTTTAATTTTGTTTTTGTTTTCTAAACAACAAATTATGCAAATTTTGCAGAGGCAAAAATGTTCGTATTCTTATTGGTGCTTTTTGAAGGTTTTTAGTTGTTAATTTTAAATGTTAATTTTGTTTTTTTTTTATTTTTTAAAGATTAGTTAAATTTAGTTTACTTTAAGTTGTTGTTGTTAGCACAAGAGTTTAATTGGGTAAGTGGTGGTAGTAGATTGGTAATGATGTTACTTTGGTGCACTTTGATGTTAGTTGGTGCTCTCTGCTATGAACTATATTAGTTGACGCCAGTTAAAGGTTAAACCATGCCACGTTAATTATTCATATTCATAGTCGTCACTGTTTTAATACCTGCTACGATTGCCGGCACTGCTGCCGCCGCCGCCGCCAATGCGTGACTCACGGTGCTGCGGTTGACGATAGATGTAATCGCCGCCCACGCCCACACTCTCAAGCGCAATGTCGTCGCGCGTTGACACATTCTGCATGCGTTCCAGGCGCTCAGCGTATTGCTCACTGGGGCTTTGTGTGTGCCGCAGCGAGCGTTGCGGCTTCAAGACGGTCGTCGGATGCTCGTAGATGCGCGTCTCATTGCTCATGAAGTTCAGTTCGCTGTTGCCGCCCGAATTGATGGTCTCACGGTTGCGCAACAGGCTCGCCGGCAATTCGTATTCGCTGCTGTCGCCGCGTCGAAAGTCCATGATGGGCGAACGATCGAGCGATTTGCGCAACATGTCGTAGGTCAGCTCGTGGTCGCACAGACGAGTGCCATAATTCTGCGGACTGGTCGATTGGCGCGGCAAGTGAAGATTGTTCGACGAGGAGCCCGACGACTGTGGCGAGCGTGTATTGCGCTCCGCTGACACAGGCGACGTTTTGCGCATGTGTCGTGACGTGTTGTGTGTAACGTGAGTTGTTGTTGTGTTGCCAGTGTTGCCACCATCGGCACTCGCTTGCAAGTAACGCATGCTGTTGTTGTTGCTGTTTGTTGCAGCGGTGAGCGTCTCTCGATAGTCATCGTCGAACGAACGACTCTTATCAAAATCGAGTCGCAGCGGCAGGATGCTTATGTTTTGATTGCTGCCGCTGTCGGCGCCGCTGCCGCTATGCGAATGTGTTTGACTGACGCTGCCGCCAACGCCACCAGCGCCGACAACGGTATTGCGGTTGTAGTTGTTGTAATCGAAATCGAATGAGCGACTCTTATCGATATCACTGTTGCGCATGCGTGAGCCGTTAGGCACGCCCCCACCGCCACCGCCGGCGCCGCTGCCATTGGTTGTTGGCAGCAGCGACTGTGGCTTGCTGCTGCCCCGAATTGTGGGTGGAAAGTTTGTGCCGTTGTTACGCATACTCGTTTGCTGATAGCTGGGCGTGACATTGTGCGTTTGTGTGAGTGTTTGACCAACGCAAACAATTGATTTGTGCGCCCGATTCGGCGAACGTTCTGTCAGTTGCAGTGATCTAACATAATTGAGATAGCATGTGATTATAATTATTAGATTGTATGAAGAAGAGCGGAAAAATGGAAGAGTGTTGAAGGTGTGGGACATTTTCTTTCTGAAACTCACCTCGAGCGCCTGATGCGATGCTCCTCCGCCTGCTTGGCGCTTCTGCCCAATGAACGGCGATGTTGTGCTGTAACAATTCCCCCACCACCGCCACTGACCAAGCCCACCTCGTGTGGGATCTCACCGCCGCCCCCACCGCTGTAACTCGAACTGGACGAACTGCGCGAAATGTTCGCTTGTGTTTTATCCTCCAAACGATGTTTGCGTTCGAGCGTGTTGCTGCGCGAGCTTGAGTTCTGTCTGGAGCCCATCAACGACACCTGTGAGCCTTTCTTGCGTCGCTCCTCGGGCGTGAGTGAACGTGATTCGGGCGTGAGCGAACGTTGCTTACGCAGACTGCTCGACGAACTGTGCGATTCATTGCGATCGGGCGTGAGCGAACGCTGGCGTTGAGTCTTGAACGGCGAAGTCATCGTTGATGTTGGTGTTGTTGCCAAATTGTGGTGATAGTTGCCAGTCGAGAGGAATTCCGTTGAGCCGCCATCATCATCGTCTTCGTTATCCAGCTCGTCATTCGAGAGATCTGCAGGAGTTAAATAAGAATCATAGAAATACATATATGAGTGAAATTAGAAGTTGTGATGATGAGATCTAATATAACAGATTCTCTGACAAACACTCCGGGTCATTGAAAATGTCTCATTTCGTTACAAATGTGTTTAAAACATTATTTATTTTTATGTTATATTCATTAGGGATCATTTCCATGTCATGCAACATCAAATTCTCTTCCGTACATCGTTTGTATAAATCTCTGCGGTATTTTTTCTTTTGCTCATAAAGAAGTGTGAAAGAGCAGACACATCACTTCAAATTAATTAGAAATATGCGCGTTAATTTGTTGAAAATAATTTTAAATTATTATAGCAAATGCGCGTCCATTATGAATATTTCAAGATAATCTCAACACATTTGTATATTTTTTTCGTTTTCTTCGGCCAGGTCCAGACTGTCGCTTTATCAGGCACTTAACAGCGTTGTGCGAGCCAAGCCAAGTTGGCTGCGGTTTGTCTGTTCTATCCAAAAGCAGAGAGCAAGAGAAGCGAGCGAAAATAGCCAAAGTTTTTATCGCTCGACATTTGCAGAGATTAGTTGTCGGCAATGGCGGTCAAAAAAAAAAAAAAATAGAAGCAACAAAAATCAAGCAAAAAAGTTGAAAGACAGTTTTGTGTCTCTTTTCTTGTTTTGGGACATTGTTTTCCTTGTCCTTGTCGCATAGGTCCTTCTGGGTCTTGTATGTGTATGTGTGTGCGTGTGTCTTGTATAAGGCTTAAATTGACTTTGAAAATGTTGCATTGTTGTTACACTTCTGAATTGCTGTAAATCAAATACGAACTTGCCAAGTCCCAACTCAAATTACATGCTTAAATAGTTTGCAGCAGAAGTCTTCGTTGGACATGTTTTGACAGAAATGAATTTCGGTCTGTCTGTCCGTTTGTCTGTGTGTCTCTTGACTGTTTGTCTCTCCGTTTGTCCGCCAGTTAGTCTGTAGTAAATGTTTGGTATAAGTGAAATTTATTTAAATAGAATTGTCATGACAAAAGGACGCTCAGGACACAAAAAAATACAAACTTATGTTGGAGCTTGTGCTAAACGAGCTGCGACTTATTGGCTTGAATGGTCAATTTATGAAAATGTGTGTGTCTTTAATCCTTGCACAATTTGTGCTTGTCATTGTCAGATGATATTCAGTTGCTCTCTCTCTCGCTCCCCCTCTTTCTATCTCTCATTATGTACTTGAGTCTTATTTGATAAGGGTGTTGGTTAAATAACAGTTGAAGCAAATGTCAAGATGAAAGCAGCTGACAATCAAGTTGCAATTAACTCTTTTTGTCAGATTTCAAAAAGAGAAAATCTTGACATGTTTCTATTTAATTAAAGCAACTTGAAAGTCATCCGTCATTTGATTAAAGTTTAAAATGTTGCAAAACTCAAACATGTTCATTACTTGATTCAATTTTCATTCACACATACGGCTGTCTCTTTACTAAGTCCAAAAACTAAAGTACTTTATGTGATGTGTAAGCCAATGTAACATAAGAGCATGCAATGTTGGCAATGACTCAATGTGGAAATATCACACGCCTTCCCTTTTTAGGGGTTAACAAGAATTCTTGTGTTGCTCGAAATTAAATATTCTTATATGAAGGAAAATTATATCTTTATCCTATAACCACCTTATTCTGGCAACTCTATCTAAAAAATGTTAAGAGTTCATTTAATAGGATTGTTAATAGGAAAATAGATAGATGTCTCAATCCAGGCACTTTGCATTCCAATTCCATCGCTCGCCGCTCGCAACAACAGCTGTCCTAAATATGAGACGCCATTAAAATCCTATTTACAGCCATTTGATAGAATTTTCTTATTAATAGACTAGTCAGAATAGGGGAGTTAGTCCTCAAAAACGAATTTTTTTTCAAATTTCAAACAATTTTATCACTTTTACTCACCTGATCTTGCGCCGCTGTCACACGAGTTTAGGCGTTGGCTTATTGTCGTATCGAAGCTGCGAAAACGTGACATGGCCGTCGTTGGCGGCGGGCCTCCAACGCCGCCACTACCGCCGCCACCAGTAGCGCCACTGCTGCTCATACGATTGAATTGAGACTTGCGTGAGCGACCCAACACATTTTGACTCTTGGACCGTTCAAATGAGCGCTCGTGGCGTGCACGCGGCGAATATTTGTGATTGTTGCTGCCGCTATTGGCATTCGCTGCGATGGCGACGCTATAAGCGGGCGGCGCCTCCTTCACGGATGTATTCAAGTAAGCGGTCGTCTGTTGTTGCGGTTGTTGTTGCTGCTGCTGCTGTTGATATTTGGGCGAATTGTCGCGACTGCGCAGCGAACTGCTGCTGCCGCCACCACATTCCCGCTTTGTCAAATAATTCGGTGAGTTGCCCGTGAGCGTGCTGAAGTTCGGCGAACGATCACGTTGCGGCATCATCATCATGACTTGCGGATGACGGCGTAACTGATGTTGCTGCAGTTGTTGTTGTTGTTGCTGCAACATGGGCGGCAGTGGTGGTCGTTCCGATAGATTTCCATCGAAGCTGCGTGAGAATGTCTCCACATATGAGTCCGTGGGCGTCGGTCGACGTGTGTCATACTCGAAGCTGCGTGAAAAGACCATGCCCTTGCTGCCGCTGCCTGTATTACTGTGCATGCTCAGGCTTATGCTTGGCTGTTGTTGTTGCTGTAGTTGGTGTTGTTGTTGTTGTTGTGTTACACGCAATGTTTGCTGGCGACTCGGCATCGATTTGCGTTGACGCTCAAAGCTACGCATCGGCTTCACATTGGCGCTGTTGTCCTGAAACGCCGGCGGCGGCGATAAAATCGGCGTTATGGGCGGCGGCGATTCCAAATCATTCATGCTCTTAACGGGCAGAAAGCCGGGACGTTCATTCAGTATGCTCGCCAGCTGCGGATCAAGAATTCGATAGCCCGGCCGCAGCGCTGTATCGCGACCGGCATGATTGAGTCGTGCCTCATTGCGTTGTATGAGCTCTTCGACCTTGCTACCGACGAATTTGGGCGTGGCATAGACGCCGTCGAACGAGGCGATCGTGTGTTGGTGTTGCAACAATGCCTGGCGTGGCATCAGCTCCGTCGAGCGGCCACGTGTCGTATGCGCGTTCGCATTATCGATTTGCACAACACGTATTGTATTCCTTGGCGTATTTTCCATGTGTAAGCCGTTTTGTTGTTGCTGCTGCTGCTGTTGTTGTTGTGCGTAATTCATGCCAATGCGTCGATAACCAAGACGATTCTCATCATTGCCATGTCGCTTGGTATTCACTTGCACCCAACCGGATTTGTTTAAATAAATCTCCTCTTTGTTGCCGCTCGGTGATGTCTTACGTTGCATGCCACCACCGCCACCGCCTCCGCCTCCTCCGTGCACATAATGCTCGCCAAAGAGATATGTTGGCACGCCGCTGCCGCCACCACCGCCGGCGCCACCGCCAGTTGCTGCACCACTGCCGCTGCCGCCCATATGATAATGCATTCTACGTGCCTCCAGTTTCTCGTTGAAACAACGCGTCGAAGCCTCCAGACTTTCACGACGTTTGGCAACGTATTGTTGAAACGCTGAAAGTTGCTCAGTGGCTCCGCTTGATGTTGTTGCTGTTGTGTTTAGTGTGTTCTTGGTGTCCTTATTGTGTGGTTGTTGCAGTTGCTGTTGTTGTTGCTCTTCACAGCGCTCATTGCGTTGATGTTGTTGCCGTTGCTGTAGGTGTTGTTGCTGCTGCTGTTGCTGTTGGTGGTGATGATGCTTCGATGGACTGGCCCGCGAGCGTGTTCGTCGTCTTTTCGGTGGCAACGCGGGCAATGGCAACGTGCTCAAATCAATTTTATCATGTGTCGACGATGAGAGCTCGTCGTTTTGTGACTCGCGTGTTATTGAATCGCGCGTTAGGTGACTATCGTCCGATTGTGCCTCGCTTGAATCGAGACAGGAATAGTCCTGGCGTTGCAGTGATGGACGTTGCTTGTTGTTCGCTGTTGATGTTGTTGTTATTGTGCTGTAAGTGGCAAAAATTAAATATGCATGAAAACAAAACTTAGAAAAAATTTAAAAATCGCGAAAAAATAAATTTTGGCTTAAAAATTTTGTGTTGTCAATTCAATTTATGCTCTCACGCACGCAAGCGTGAGTGTACGAGATTTTTTATGACATTTTTGTTCTTGTTTTTATGTTTTGATTTCAATATTAAATTTTATTGAAAATGTTCAATGATTCTTCTCTTTGCTATTCTTCAAATTTATATAAAGGCATAATATTATTTTCATTTGCGTTTGTTTCTATGCACGCGCACTTTGAAGAGCTCTTCATGCGATTTGCGTTATCAATCGTGCGCTTATGCATTCGTTCATTTGTTCGTTGAAATGCTTTGCGTTTCGATGAACGGCAACGTGTCGTATTATTTATTTTATTTTCGAAAAACTATACGTATAAAACTGAAAGCTGCATAGAAATTAAATCAAATATTATGCACTCAACTCATGTTTGCCTCAATTTGGTGAGCTGTTGTTAAGGCCTGCACTTTTTTTCATGATTTCGCATGCTGTGTAGGTGAAAAACAAAAGCAGTTCTGCCAATAAAATAAAAATAAAATAAATTCAATATTAAAGCTTTTATGCAAATAACCCACGTACACACACTGAGTGCCGATCAGGCATGGCTAAACATTTAAATTCAACTGATTGTTCAATTTATTTGATTTTAGTTCTTGTCAAACTTTTTTTTTAAATTTTTTAAAATTTATAATCTTATTGTAGATGTTGTCATGTTATCTATAAATATACTCGTACCGCATTTGACAGCTGTCAATAGATTTCTCGAAAGTTGGCAGTACTTTTTTTTCATTGGTTGATTTTTTTTTATAAATTTTTCAATAACGTATTTTTTTTGTTTTTTATTTGTTAAACCAGTAAGGACGCTATAGTCGAGTATACTCGACAATATAATACCCTGCCCACACAGTAGGTGGTGCAACACCCTAAATCTACAAAAAAAAAAATGTTGATTTGACATCGCCCGATCGAATAGTGTTCAAAATATCAAGTAAATTGGTCAAAAAAAGTGGAATTTATGAAAATTTTGAGTTTGTTGGTCATTAGGGGGTAACTTTCGAACAGAGGGGAATTTTGTGGTATGCAGTTTTAAAGATATATATTTACTGAGCTTGTATACAAAATCTCATGTTCATATCTATATTAGTTTTGGAGATATTGCTTTTTAGAGAAAACAACTGAGGGAGGGGAAATCAAGGGGAAGGGGGAAAAATTGTGGTATGCAGTTTTGTAGAGCTCTTCATGCTGAGTCTACATACCGAATGTCATATTTCTATCTCTTCGGGTGTTCGAGATACAACGTTTTAAAAAAGTGGGCGGTGCTGGTTGGGCGGGAAGAAGTGGGCGTGGCACAAAACCGTTTAAACTTGATGTAGTGCCAAGCATCACGAGTCTACGCTCCAAATTTCAAGTCTCTAGCTTTTACAGTTTCCGAGAACCATTGATGAATACAGACGGACGGACTGACGGACAGACGGACAGGGCTCAATCGATTTCTCTTGTCATCCTGATCAAGAATATATATACTTTATGGGGTCCCCCTCCACTCCTTCTGTGCGTTACATACATTTCGTTCAAACAAACTTAATATACCCTGACACACTGTATGTGCAGGGTATAAAAAAATATGACAATGCAGAACATCGTACTGGATGATGAGTTGTTTATGTAATTGAAACAGTAAATAAATATCTGTAACGGTACTGTTTATAATGCAGAATCTCCACACATTTTTAGCTTATATTTTTATGTTCAAAATAGATTTCACATGAATTCCTCATCTGAGTGTCAGGAGCGATGGCTTCTATAAGGCATAACGGATCTGAGAGTATGAGTTTGGCGTCATATACAGAATGTTTTCCAGACATTAAAAACGCTTTTAGGCACAAGCCCCAATTAATCGTACAAGTGCTGATCTGAAAATCGTTCCCCAAATTTTTGGTTATGTCCTGAGGCGCGGCAGCCTTTGAGCATACTTGTGTTTTGAATATTAGAGTTTAAGTGAGCCTACAGTGAAATGACAAACTTTTGGTGAGGCTGTCATGTATGCACACAACACGGCAACACAAAATCGCCTTAAAACATTTTGCACGTAAGCCCACTAATAGTGTCACAACATCTGACAATTGTAAGCCATTTTCTGTTGCTGTTGCTATCGTAATTGTCATTTTTGTTTTTGTTTTTGAGTTTTGCGCACAACTTTAAATAAATATCGAACATTTGGATGCGATTTCAATACAAGGGTTCGATTTGTTTCGTATCGTTGCAGTTGATTTAATGTCAAGTGGTGTCAAGTTGTTACTGTTGTTGTTGAGTCTGCTGGCATACATGATTTTGCACTCGCACATATGTATATACAAACGCACGCACGCACACAGAAGCAAAACGTTGTTAAATATGGCAATGCCATTTCGTACTTTGCCGCTTGTTTGTTTGTTGTTGTTGTTGGATTGACAATGAAACTGTTTCAGGAGACTTAATACTTGAAGTCGATTTAGTTGTTTTTATTATTGTTACTTAAATGGCGACTCGTTTCTATACAAAAAAAGGGTAAAACTTAAAAAAATAAGCTTTAAAGACTGACCATTTTGCATACCAGGCGTATACGTAATATTAATAACAGTTGAAGGATACATAGCGTTGCACATAAGGATATTACAGTTTTTTCAATACTGAATACTCAGGCTATCTATTAAAAGGAATATCTCTTCTGGTCTAACGCTGTTTATTGAATAATTGTTTTTCAAACTTTTTCATTTGAGCACTAATTATTACAACCATTCACACAATACATACAATATTTTCCATCGAATATGAGGGAATTCTATGAAAATGAGAGTGTGAAAAGGTGGAAGGTTTTACTGCTGTGTCGGATGCTTAAGAGTCTAATGAATATTACCCACCAACCAGAAAACATTTTCATGTGTATTGTAAAAAATTTTCATGTGTACGGTAAATAAAATTGTAATGTTTCCGAAATTATAAGATTTTTCCCCCACTTTTCCTTGCCACTAAACTTCAACAAAACTAAAATTATATTCTCATATAATAACTCAGTTGTAAAGCTCATTAAGACTAAGCTGAACTCTGTAGATTTGCATATTAATATTATTAGTTATAAGAATGTTTTGGGTTAATAAAGGATTGAATTGAATTTGATCCTGCAGCCACATACACAGTCTTAATAAATATACCTCTTAAAAACTACATACCACAAAATATCACTCTTTCCGCATTGTTGCTATCAAAGGCAATCAAACTTATAAAATTTTTGGACTTGGAGCATGGCAACATTCACCATGTTATATGTTGTCGAATATATTCGATCAATCCGCATTTATTGTTTTTTTTTAATTTGGGCATCTTTTAGATTGAATTACCATGTTCAACGAAAATAATAATTCTAAACGTTCCAATGGAATTTCGAATTCATTCGTTGCGCTTAGAACATTCTATCATTCTATTTCATTTTCACAAAATTCGCAACACTTTCGAATTCAACATCATTCCCATTCAAAAAAACTCATTTCATTATGTGCATCTCACTCATTCAATTGGAAAACATTCGAATTAATTCTATGGAAATCCAATTTTGGATTAAGTCATGCAGACCTCTAGTGCGTTGTTATAAGTTTGGCGAGTGGATCTTTATGTGCATCTGTTAAGAGTGTTTTTGAAAAAAAAATTCTTGAATATTGGATAGTCGTGGTCTTTGTATAGATTTTGCTGGGAATAAACGTATTTTATTGTGTCGGATTGTTTTAAAATTTTCAATTCTTTTTTTTTTCTCTTATTTATAGCATGGAAAACCTTTTTTTTGACTAAAAAAATCGGTAAATAAATCAAACTTCAAAACAAAGCGCACAATTCTTTGCGAAAATCACACAAAAGTCGTTAACCGCTTTTTTGTTTTGGCTTTTTGTTTGCTACTCATTTTTTGTTGTTGTTTAGTGTTTTGTTTGCTCAAACGCTGCTTAATATTGCAGTGGATAAGTCAATCAAATGCCATAATTCAGGATTGTAACGAATGGGTCTTGCATATTATATCTCAGTGTATTGTGCAAGAATTTGAATGTGAAAAATCGTCAGAACAAAAAGTGTCAACAAACAATAACAAAAGCAAACAAAGACACATGTGCGAAAGTTAACCCTGACCTTTGGACAACCAACAACAACAACTATGTCATACAAAACAACAATGCAATCAAGCATTTGTGTGATTTGTGGGCGTCTCATTAAATTTCAATAATTTTTTTTTTTTTTTGCATTTAAATCAACTTTGCTCAATTCAATTAAGGCCCACGCGCTATTTTAGCTTTAAAATCAATACGAACGAAATTTCAAATATTCTTCATTTAACGCATTTTTGTTTGCTTGCATCAAAAGCAGCTGCAGGAAAGTTTAAGCAAATATTTAAACAATAATAAATTTTGATATTAAAATAATTCCGTTTTGTTTTTTTTTTTTTTTGTCTGTTTGTTAGTCGGTCTGACAGACAGACAGACAGACGGCTTTTGTGGCCAGAAGTTAAACAGAGAGGAATACAATTTCATAAATGCATTTTAATAAATTATATGCGCGCAGCTGAGTTGAGTAACATTTTATTTGTTTTTTTTTTTTGCTTTTATTTGACAGTTAAACTTTAAGTTTTAAAGGCAATGTCAATGACATTTCAAAGCATACACACACATCGTTCTACACCCACACATAACCATATGTACGCTCACGCTCACGCTCACTTACTCATTCGCTTGCTTGCTTGCTTACTCACGCACGCAGCGAAGCATAAACTTTTATTTCTGCTTCGTTCATTTTGAAAAGCCAACAACAGCGAAACTGATGCTGATGCTGATGCTGACGGTGAGGCTGAGGCTGATACTGATGACGACGATGGCGGTGTAAAAAAATTTTACTAAATTTTGTTGTTTGTGTTATTATACATACATAGTTGTTGTTGTTGTTGTTGTTAGACTTGAGCGCCGCACAGGTTATGACAATCGTAGTTTCTGTATCACAATTTGTGGCAGGCAGCAGGCAACTTACTTGCCACCATCCTCATGCCCGGCAGGCGAAGTGTCGCAAAGTGTCTCAACTTGGCTATACACACACACTCTCACACACACACGCATACAAGCATTTACTTCCACTGTGCTGCTCACGGTCTCATGTGCCTCAACGTTGCACTCAACTATACACACATGCCAGCCACGCCTTCCTTTTTGGTTTGGGTTTTTTGCCATTTGCATTAACCTTTTTTTTATTTCATATTTTTTTATCATTTATAGAGTTAACAGCTTTAAAACGTTGTATTTTTTTTCGAAAAAATGTCGCTTTGCTATGTTCTGTTTGTTGTTGTTGCTTTTGATATTGTTGTCTGCAGCGTAGTTGAAAGGATTTTATGCTATGCGTTGTACGGCGGAAATACGACAGTTTATTGAGTGGAATCCTTATTTTATTTTTTGGGAATTTTATGCGAAAAAATGATGAATCGTTTGAAAAGGTCGATCAAACGCTTAGTTAAAGGTTAGCAAAGGCATAAAGCATCGAATATCGAATGGAATGCTGCGTTGTTAACACAAAGGAGAAAGCAATGTTAAAAATAAGTAAAGCGAATTTTGAGTAAAGTAACTCAATCAAATTTTATTTTGTTCAAAGTGCTTAAACATAAATTGAAACACGAAAAACCAATGAGCGCGAGTGAGACAACTGCAGAAGTTGAGTTTAATGTTGTCTTACCGTCGCTTGTGATTGAAAAATATCTGCGGTTGTCGTGTTGTTCATTTAATTTAATAAAACATGCTATCAATTTCACAAAATATACAACCAAAAATTTTCAACTATTTTCAATTTGAGGTAACATTTTTGTTTATAACAAAAAAAAAAAAAAAAACATAATTTTAAGCTTTAAAGTCTTTCAAGATGCTTTAATGTTGCTTCAGGTGCAAAATTTCGAAGCTTTCACATTAATTAAATGCAACCTCTTCTTCTTCATTTAAGCATTTCAACACAACTGAGTTTAAAAGCTATTCAAATATTCATGAATCTACAAATAAATATTTTCACAGCCATAAATTTTAATGACGTTGATGACAGCAGCGGCGTTGACGTTGACGTCGACAGCAATGATTGCTGCTTGTTTCGTATGATGAATCTTTATTAAATGTGCATGTGGTTAGAAGCTTTGCCACAATCAATCAAGCCGCCTGACAATTGTTGATTGACAAATAAAAAAATCACGACGCTGATTATCTCTCTCTCTTCCTCTCCCTCTCCTTCTCTCAGACGCATTCACACGTTAATGACCTTTAATAAACATAACAACTTTGGTTGGCATATTAAGCATGTTAGCAACATGCCTGCAATGCTGATGACAACATTACGCTTGGTCATGCTTCAACAACTGACAGATTTATATGCACAAGATACATTTGTGACGCCTTTGGCAAATTACCTTTTGGTCATTCACAGTTGAAAGTATTCGCTTGCATGTTCAACTCACTTTACGGGCACAAGAAAACAGAAATTGCTGCTAACGCAACTCTTCAAACTCTTTGAGTTTGACTTTCGCTGGCCGTGTTAAATTGTTTGCTTAAGCGCACATTAGGCGGCTTGCACAACCAACAACAACAGCAGCAAAAACATGAACTACGCAAAACTATTAGTTAATAGGTGTCATTAAATGACTTTGCTAATGCAAATTACACAAGTAATTGCATACGTAAAACACCCGCAAATAAAGTTATGCACACTTATTGATGAGCGGGGCATCACTGGATGCATGTGCAAGGCAATGTGCACGCGAGTGAGTGAATAAGCGTGTAAGAGAGCTCCTACTCGCTGCTACTGCTGGTTGAGTGACTCGCTAATTTCACGCGCACTCGTTCAATAGCTTGCTTGCATGAATTATGTTGTATCAAAATGTATTATTATGTGAAAGGATTTTTTAATGCTTTTTTGTCTATGATCAAATGCGGAACTACGACCAAAGCGCAATGCACTTGAAAGCGAAAATTTGCAGGAAGCTTAAATGAAGCAGGTTGGCAGCTTGTTTAAATTGCTTGCTTCCGCGCTCCTTCGCTCTTGTTCGCTCACTCACTCGCTTAGCTACTCGTTTGTTTGCCTTTGATTGCGCTTTGACAATCACTTAAGTGCGTACATACAATCATGCGTGCGTATATTAATGTGTGTGTGCGTTAATTGGGATCAGTTATGCGAAGCGCATAAACGTGTTTCTCATGCGTCTTGTGCCTTTTAGCCTGCGCCGTTTGTTTTTGTTGCCTTGCGCTTTTTCTTTTGATACATGTTGCCGACAAGCCTCACTTTTATACACAAAATTTCGCATTAATACCAACAACGACTGAAATTTGTAATTATTTATTTACTGATATTTTCATTTTTGTTGTATACGTAAAGTAATAAAAAGTTTTACTTCATTCATAAGAAATTGAAATTTGCTGTATAAACTTTTTTCGCAATCTTTTTAACAATTTTCGAAATTTATGCACAACTTGTTGATTAATTTACTGTGTGTGTGTGTGTGTGTGTGTGTGACAAACGCGTTTTTTGAATGCGTTTAAATGAGGCGTATACGCAATTAAAATGGCGAAAAGCCAAAAATTGAATTTGTATGTCATTTGCTTTCAAGAGTCATTCAGTTTAATTAAAGACAACTCATTGAGACTCATGTCATGAAAACTTCATTTGACACTTTTTTTTTTTTGCTTTTCCAAAGTTTTAAAATTTCAACTAAAAAATCAAGCAACAAAGTCAACACTCTACAAGCTGGCAGCATAAAACTTTTTAGTTCCTTAAAAAAAAAAACAACAATAAAAACACGAAAAAAGTTAAGCAATGAAATAAAAGAAAGAAATAGCTCTGCAATATGTAAAAATTTTAAGGCAAACAACTTTTTCAAACATTTTCTTAAGATTACCAAAAATGAAAAGAACGTAAAAGACAAATCCACACACACACATACACACCCATATATATATTTACAAAAACAGGAAATAATTTAAATGAATTTCAAAACTTTGCTTTAACTACCAACATTCGCAGAAATTCGAGTTCACTCTGGTTCACTTCGACTCAATTGAATTCAACTGAACTGAACTGAGAACTTGTGGCACGCCGCCCATTCTTGTTGTCGAGTTACCTTATTAGGCTTCTACTTGTGCGTTTGTTCATCGCGTCTTCGACTTCTTGCCCGGCTATTGTGAAAATCTTAGCGATTTAAATCAAAACAATTTCCGCATTTAAATAAAAGAAAGATAAAGAAACAAAAAAGAAAAGGTGTGGTTTTGAATTAAGTGAAATGCACAGACACAGATACGCATACCAAGATACAAATACAGATACAGAAAGACAACAAAGGTGAGAAGTTTCTTTGGCTGTTGTTGGCATTGTTATAAGAAAACAAGACACGACCAGACAAGTCAAGACAAAAGCAAAAGAAATTATGCTAAAAATAAAATAATTTTATGAAGAAAATTTTAGCAAAAAGTACGAAATTAGTTAATGCAAAGGCAGGCAAAGGCAGGCAGGTAATCAAGCGGATGTACAGGAGTGAGGCAGGAGATGCGACTACGGTATGAAGACCACAGCACTTTTGCTCAAGTGTTGAAAGTAGAACAGCAACCATAAAGGAAAGAACAAAAATGTCTTCAAGTATTTGGGCGAAGCAAACAAGAAAGTAAACTGATGTCAAGCAACGCCCACCTGTGTATATGTGTGTGCGTGTGTGTGTGTATTGTTGATGTGCGTGCGTGTGTGTGGGTGTGCGACTTGTAATTGAAATATTCGAAAATTGATTATTTGCAAAATTTATTATTGATGAGTTTCGCTTCACAGCATATGTGTTGTTGTAATTGCTGTTGTGTTGTTGTTGTTTCACTTTCAAAGCGCACAAAATTTGATCAATCATTTTTGTACAATGACAGCTTAAGAAAAGTTTTACTTCTTTTTTTTCGTTGTTGTTTTTGCATCGTTTTTTGACATAATTTCAGCTTTCATGTATATGTGTGAGTAATTGAACATGTTAATTAAGTCTGTGTGCGTGTGCTTGCTTGTGTATTGAAAATTTCGGCAATAAATAAAAATAAATCGTATTTCTTTTTGTTCTTTCTATGCTTGACAAGCAAAGCAACGCGCTCATTTATCTTAGAAATCAAGTTAGTCAAGCGGCAGTGGGAAAGAGAAAGAAATTGATAACTTGAAATCACATGTTTCATTTACATAGAAATACAGTACAAGAACAAGAACAATAACAACAACAGCAACAATAATAATAAGGCTTGAATACCAAATAAGTGTGTAGCAAAAAAAGGGGCGTCGTTGTACAAGCATATTAGTAGTAGATGGGCGTGTCTGCCGCCTTATTGACAGCTTTCTGCCGCTGCTCATGTCTAACGGCCTGCAATGTCCTTGCTCCTCTTCATGCTCGTTTAAGTCACCTACTGGGCACAAGATCACTTTAATTTGTATTTTACTACAACAACTGTTGGCTTTTTATTGCAGTTGTTATTGTTGTTGTTACTACTTTGCTTTCAGTTGCACTTTTTTGTTTGTAACATTGCCTTTGGTTCTGCTCGTTTATTCATGTCAGTCGTCGGCAAAAAAATTTTTGTTTGCATGAAGAGATTTTGTGGTAGAAAAAAAAATAACATTTGCACAAATATTCAACTAACATAGCAACTTTTTGCAAAACTAAAAAGTAAATACAATTTAATAAAACAAAAAACAAACAGTTTGAAATATCAGATTTGCAATGAACGCAAATATTTATGCACAAATATAATAGAATTAATTTCGGTTTATATTAAAAAAGCCAAAAAAGCAAAACACAAAAAACCTTTAATTTTTTTTTTTTTAAATTAAAAGTTTTTTCGTTAATATTTATTGCTAAATTCAACAGTCAAATGAAGATATTTGTGTGTGCACATTTTTGAATTTGGTGTTTGTTTCGAAAAAAACTTTGTTGCAAAACTTTCCAAATATTTAGTTTTAAAAAGTTGTTAATTCAATTTTATTATTATAAATGTATAAATTTCAATTTAAAAATATTTTTAATTAAAAACCAAATAAATTTTGATGTATTTTTAACACAAAAACATTCAAATAAAACAATTGATATTTTTAATACAAAGTTGACTCGTGTTTGTTGTAAAGTTATTATTTAGCAGAATTTAACATAAGCTCCCATAATAGTCTGTAAATTTTAATTAATTAACCTAACCTATTTGACATTAGTCACTAAAAGTCATAAGTCTGTCAGAAACATAATGAGTCTCAAGCGTCATTTTGTGATTCATTGATGCCTTGAGCAATTCTGATCACAAAAAATGAGTCTCAAAAAGTCAGAAGTAGCGAGGAGTTGATTTCCTATGCCTTATGTCATTTATCATGATCATTTTTGATGTTGTTTAATTATTTTTTAGCAAAAATTATCGATTCACAAAAAGATATTACCAGGCCGTCGTATGTGTTGACTGGCCATATCAGTAGGTGTTTCTAACTTTCATCTGTGAGTCTGTAATCGTGAAGTCATGATTGAGTTTGAATAAAAGAAGAGATCATTTAAGATAAAAATTTTGATCTATTTTGTATGCCTTGCTTTTTTATCTTTATTTTTATACATCGACATACAATTGTACATGAATTTCAATTACATTCACATGACAATTTAATCGGCTTAAAATGAAACGTGTAAATTCACACAACCACCGCTGGGCGCCAACATAATGAGGTCGTTGAGGGGCGGCATGGAGTGAGCAAAGGCAAAATGCGTGTAAATGCGAAAATTGATCAATTTAATTGCGGTTCTGTTACGTAAATAATTAATATAACATATTAAACTGCAATAAATGGGCAATTCATTCTTCAACCAACACCAACATTGTCCGCTCGACCATTTTTATACGTGTACATTTCTCTTGGTGTATTTGTGGGTGTGCTGCTGGCGCTGTTTCTTAGAGAGGATTAGCCGCATTTAACATGATAGCAAAAATAATTAAGCTAAATTGCTCTGATTGCATTGACTTGCAAGACAAACAGACGACAGATGGCAAATACAGTGGACCAGTGTTTACAGTGGACACATGTTAGGTTCATTTCAACAATTTTTAGAATTTATTCAATCATTTATCAAATAGAAAAGCATCTTTAAGACATGTGTGGGCGACAAAAGTATTCAGCCACAAGTTGACCTCAACATAAGACATTTTTACGAATAAATACACAAAAGCGCGCCAAAGTAAACAATTACAACATTTAAACGCACAAAATTTCAAAACCAAATACAAAAAGCCAACAATGAAAGAATAAAAAAACAAAGCCAACAATAAAACGTCAAGAGGCGCCCACGTTGGCCTAAAGCATGCACAAATTAACACGCTAACAATTTATGAATGAATAAGTGAATAAATGAATGAATGAATGATTGAGTGACTGCATGAATAAACGAAATAAAAACAACAACAATAACCAATCAAGTGTCTGAGTGTCAACTCTAAATGGAAAATGTACATTTTCAGGCCAAATAAAAAACAAGACAACAAAAACGACAACAAATGCAAAAACGTGTTAATAAAAATCAAGTTTTAATACCAAAGAGCTAAAAAAAGGCGAAAATGGTTACTGACAAGTATCTAAATATGGCAAAAAGTGTCAACATGTGGTCAACATAAAGAACATGACTGGCCTTTGTTTTGGCCTCAAGTTGTCTTAACCAACAACAAAGAGAAGAAGCACATTGTGGTAAAATATATTTATGGGCTTATGCAAGTATTGTCGTATGCATACTTTTGATAGACAGTGTAGGCACTCAAAGTTCATAGTAGGGGAGCCCAAGCGGGGATTTTCGTAGTTACTCCTGCGTGTCAGATTAGAATATGGAAGATAGCTTATACTCTATTGAGTAGATTCCCCAAGTATAAGATTTCTAAGTGGTGACGCGCGTGTATGGCAGACCATTGATTCTGTAAAATCGGCTGATTTACTCCTGCGTGGCAGATTAAGATAAGGTAGGTTTATTACATGCTTATAAGTCTCCATTTCGCTAATCAGCCATTTTGAGAAAGTCGTAAGGGAATAGGAGGGTTTCAAACTTGCGTGCGTATGTTTTTCATACAGGTGGCTTTTAAATTATTTAATCTTCAAAATGCAACCACTCCCAACGACACAGGAGTAAATCACGTTTTAGCATCGTCGGCTCCCCAACTATCAGGAGAGCAAAGATTTTGATTTATTTTTCAACTTCTGTTTTTATTTAAAAGTATGGAAATTTTGCTAAAAATGAGCACATTGCTGCCCAATCAGCTTGATAATAATAAGTCTGAATTAAAAATAGAATATTTTTGATATTTTGTGACACAAGATAGAAAGACAGGCAGACAGATATGCTGTAGAGCCTCAGGTGTTCCTGTGAATTATGTCTCTCTCCTATAATATCTTTCTTTCTTTCTTTTTTTGCTCTGATTTTTCCTTAAGGATATTTTTTGTTTGAACCATGGGCGGCGTCCACTTGATTTTGTTTTTTCAATACATAACGAAGCCATGTTGCAACGTGAGTCAAGCCAACAAGAACAAACTTTGAGCAAAAACTAACTAAAAGGTAGAAAATCAACAGCAAAAAAAATATCTTATTGTTGTGTATGCATGCTGTGTACTTTTATATGCGTGAGTTTGCTTTGGTCTGCACAATCATAAATTGTAAAATACTAAAGTTAGGCTGACATGGCAACCGCCCGTTTACTTCAATTGAGCTGAATTGAATTGACTTGACGTAACAGGACATGTTAGCACACACACACACACATAAGCACGAAAATGGAAGGCCATAGCGCTGTTGGAAATGTAATGAAAAAGATGAAAAAACTATTGAAAACCCACAAAAAGAAGCTGAAAAAAGTGTGCAAAAGTGAAACACTAAAATGCCCGAATGCATTGCACAAACCGCAGTCGCCGTTGGCATCGCTGGTCGCAAAGCCGTTGTGCGATTTACCGTTAGACAGACGAGTTAGACCAGTCATGCTGTCAATATTGAAATATTGTGTAAAGCTTGACAAAAGGCAGACATAAAAGTAACTAAGGGAAACGTTGAACCTTTTACTGATTTCATTGAGAATGGAGTGGAAAACCGAATAGTTTTCGAGGATCGTAGATGACTGAATATGCGTGTTTGTGTGTGATAACTCTATGACATTATGAAAATTCTGAGTCGCTAACTCAGTCAGTTAGTCAATCAGTAATATGTAGTTGTAGCCACAAGCCACGCCCATAGATGGGATTGTTGTCAATGCAATTATTTTCTTTTCTACTCTGGTATTTTGTTGTTTCATTTTTGTATATCACTCGACTGGCCTGAGTTTTGCTTATGCACAACGAGAAGTTTGTCCACGTGCACATGCATGTTCTTGTAGCATTTCTCATACAACACAGCAAACGAACAACAAAAGCATTGAAAAATATTTTCATATATTGCAATTGTGCGCCATTTTTTTTTTTTTGTTCGTTTTTGCTGTTACACACACACTTTTACAATATAAAATTTTCTTTTTACTATTTTTCAAACGGAAATTGCTGTCCAACAATGTGTGTGCGCACACACTTACATACACAGTTGCCAATGAAAACGATACTTTGGCTTCCGTTTTGCAGTCAAGATTTTATACTCGTTTGCTGTTGCCATTTCCACACACACTCACACTCACACACATAGTCAAACATACAATGTAATGCTTCCCCAACCTTAAAAAAGCTTTTCAGCTCTTTTCTTTTTGCCAACCCGAGCATTGAAATCGCATTTCGTTTGGCTTCACTAAGCGTTAATAAGATTTTTTCCAACATAAGCTTTCAATTTGTGGCTTAAAAATGTTGCTTTGCTTTTGGTCATTTTTGTATTAATTTTATGTTTCTCTCTTTTCCGCCTACGTTCGACATAAGTGGCAAAACAAAAAACCAAAAAAAAAAAGCACGCAATGCAATGAATTGACAATTTTTTTCTCAAAATTTTTGTATTTTTTTATGGAAAAATCAACTCGAGCGTGTTTTGCACGCACAAAATTATACGACGACTGGTTTCTGGATCTGAGGCACCTACGCAGCTTAGCCGAGTGCTCTTAAAAAGCAGCTGTCAGTTGAATGAGTGTCCAAGCGTAGAATCGAAATAAGTAAATCGTCGGCAAAGACAAAACTCAAGTCAAATTATTTGACAGAAAATGATTTTAAATGCTTTTAAAATATTATTTCCGCTTGCCAAATGCGTTCAAAGTGCGTAAGTGTTGCTCAACAAAAGGATGAGTTTAATACGTTTGGCGTCTCAAAAGCTGAACAGATTTAAAATTATTGAAATGTGATTTCATCATGAGTCTTCTTAGCAATGTTTTAGAAAATTACGTTTAATAATGTATTGGCAAATGTTACCTTTGCTCAAATGGCACATAAATCGTTTTGCACTTCTAACTTGTGTCGAAGGTTTTTAAAATTTTCAATGTGAGTGTGTGTGTGTGACTAACTGTGTGCGCTTTATCTATGCTGACATATCATTATTTGAGCTTTCTTGTTATTTTTAATAAAAATGCTGTCTTCTTCGTAACAATTCAATGAAAAATTGTGTAAGCTACGAAAATATCGTAGACAACATGTTTAACCTGTGTTTTTTTTAATGTCATGTGTGTTAAAACAAATCGCTTCAATCTCACAGAACAATTTATTTTTCTTTAGAATTTCTTTTTATTAAAAGTTATCTGTTATCATTTAATACTAACAAAAGACACACCGAAACAGATATTCAATCTTCATCACGTCGCGCTCACTCTCTGCCTTCCACTGTCACTCGGCGACTTCAAAAAGTGCGCAATGTGCAAACTAATGAACAAACAGAAATCAATTCACACGTAAAATTAAATTACTTTAAATCCGCTTAAAAAGTCAACTTGCACTTTGGAAGCGAAAACAATTTTTAAGTCAAAACTCTTAAAAAATTGTATGGAAAAATAAAGGAAATTGTTGTGCTTATTTTACAAAAAAAAAAAAAAAAAATATAAAAAAAGTCAAAAAACTTTGTGCACTTCTTGGTATGACAAACAAATAACAAAAAGCAGAATAAAATTGCAACAAGTTGTGCGCACTCAGCATACATATATGTATGTACTCATATATAGGAAGAAGAAACCGAATAAAAACAACTAGAAGTGCAAAAAGGATGTGAAACGCATAGCTCAAGGAAATGGAAAAGTATATCATAGCAAAGCAGCGCAACGCATGTATAAAGTATCTAAAAGGATTCTTTTTACTTCTGCAAGACATTAAATAACGCTAAGTTGATGAGACGACACTGCGCTGTTGTGCCACTTAAATGTGGCAAGCATGACTCAACATGCTTCAACACGAATTGTCTTGCATTGAGTTGAGTCAAGTAGAGTTGAGCTGAGCTGAGCTGAGCTGAGCTGAGTTAGTATGTGCTGTTTGTTCATCTGTCGTACGCTTGTTCATCTGCCATGAGTTGCAGTTATTTTTTAAGCTTTTAGCGTGATTAAAACTGTTATCCTTTGGCTTCACTTTATTTACAACCTCGACTTCAAACACATCATTTGTGCCCAAATGTATTATTGCCACTTGGTCGCCTTGTTGTTGTCATTAAAAATGAATTAAAATAATATGTTTTGCACTTTTGTGTGTTCACTTTGCAGACACAAAAATTAACTGCAAAACATTAAACCACAAAAAAATGAAAAAAAAAAATGCAGCATACTTTGCAGTGCTCAATTGTGGCTCCTAATTAGCTAAGTAGTTTGTGTCGCTCTAGTCTGTTCTGTTCTATTCTGCTCTCTCTGTCTGCGTTTAAGTGTATTAAAATGACCAACTTTTTTTGGTTTAGTTGCTTATGACCAAAAGCAAACGAAATGTACAATTTTATGAATATGCGAAGTGCCAAAAAATAAAATTAAATTCTCTGCAACCAAACAAAGGATACACAACTAAAAATTTATGGCGACCTTTTCGTTCTTACTTTACATCCTTACATTTATTTACATTGTTGTGTTTTGTTTTTTTATATACACACGTTTATATGTTTTTGTCTTCCATGACATTTTGTGTAAATATTTCAATCGAGTTGTATTTAGGCTATGTTTTTTGTATCTTTTAGATGCTTAAGTGAAAACTTTTGTCAATTTGTTGTTGTGTTTTAATCTGAGCCTACTTTCAAGCCTCTTTGCAACACTTCACTTGTTTACACAAAAAGTACCATTTTCATTTGCTTTTTTTCAAACCAAAAGTGACCTCAGCTTTTCTTCTCATCTTCAACTGTTGCCAGTTGCCTACTCCTACTCCTCTCCTACACACACTCGCACACTTTTAATAGCTAAGCTAAGTTATTTTCATTTTCATAATAATAAATGCGCAAAATTAAACGCAACGTTACTGAATATTCCATTAAATATCATAAATATGTATATATATATGTGTGTGTGTGTGCGTGTGTCCGTTAAAGGAATTCTTTCTTGTTTCGTTTTTTTCGATTCGATTTATGAAACTCTTACACACAGACACATATAAACTCTTCCTCTTCCTTTGCCAATACACATTTGGGAACAAGAATTTGACCTTTTTAGTTATGTATTTATAAATGGTAAACATTGTTATTATAACTTTCGTATATGTCTTCTTTCGTTACAACTTTAGTTATTTTGACATTACTCACACACACACACACACATACACACTCACACATATACGGTTTCTCTTTCCGCTTTGCTTGCAGGCACAACATGTGTTATACGCAATATGATTATTATTATATTTCAATTGCTAGCAGACGGCCAATGCCTTCACTACCGTAGGCCATCAGAAGCATATTTATGTATACACACACGTGTCCCAACACACAACATGAGATAAAAACAAAAATTTGATTTTCAGATAGAATTTCAGCAGCTTTTATATCTTCTTCATGTTGGTTCGTTGGTCTCTTTTTGTTCTACTTCCGCTTCCTTACTTTGTTGTACTCATGTACTTTTTGTTAGTTATTTATAAAATTATATTTTCAGATACTCAAAGCCATTTGCTTTGATTGCTATTGATTTTCAATTAATACACACACACACACATATACATACACACGTGTGACCAAAGCTCATTAGTGTTGCGTGTTGTTTAGTGTAAATGCATAAAACTTCTTTAACATTCAGCGACGTACACAAAATGTAAAATTTTGATTGATAAGCGCAGAACAGCAATGAACGCAAAGAAGGAAAGAAAACCATTGCTAATTAATATGAATGATGCTCATTAGTGTGGTCACAATTTGGCTAATTAGCGACACAAAATTCAAAAGCAACAACAACAACGACAACAACAGCAACAGCAATAACTATCAATCAAAATTCGTTGGCCAAATCAAACGCGCACACTTGAATGAACAGAAGCGCGTAACGAAGCGAACGCTTAGCAGTTCATTAAAAGTGTTCGTCAGCGGTTTCTTTTTTTTTTTGTTTTTTCCATTTTTGTTCAATTTTCGGTTTTATACATTTTAGCCAAAAAACACAAAAGGCTCTGTTAGCGAGCAAATCAAATGAAACGGAGCTGAAATTGAAATCATGGTCAAAGCTTACAATTGAAATTGAAATCAGAGCGTTGCGCAGTCACTCAGTGAAGTCTAGTCAATTGATTGGCATTGGCATGCAATGTAAGCACAAAACAGCGCAAAAATTTGTTGCAATTTGGAAATTATGAAGTAAAAAAGAAGAAGATGAAAAAAAAATACATAAGCGTAGAAAATGCAATAATGATGTGGATGATGACGACGATGGCGGCGGCGGCGGCGTTGCAGAAACGACTTAGGCAGCAACAACAACCACAACCACAACACTAATAAGCTGAAGCACAGCATGCCAATAAATGAAGACTTGCAACAAATTGTGGCAGGCAACGGCAGTGGCAGCTTGTGGCCGCACTAAGTTAGCCATTAAAGGTAAAACGAGTTTCGTTTACTCAACACAAGCCATTGGTCATTGCCTCGCAGTGTGTATGCCGTTTGCGCCGCTGCCGCGTTGTTAATGTTGGCCAATGTTGAAAGCAAACAAGTTGCCAACAAGCAACAACGTCGCGTTTGCCTTGACTCAAAGTTATGCATGCGAAAGTGCAAGTGGAAATGTGAGCACAAGTGTGGCTGACTGGCTGGCGGTCTGAACGATGATGGTGCGGCAAATATTGGCAAATGAAGCAAGCAAAACGCAGGCAACTTAGTAGCTCAACTCAGGCAACTCAGCGCAAACGAATGCAGTGCATTTTATTTCAACAACAACAACTGCAACAACGGCAATAACAATATCATAGCAACAACAAAAGCGCAGCCAAACCTGCTTGACGTTGAAGACGGTTTATGTTCATGTTTGTTTTTTGTATTTTTTTATTATTATTATTATTTTTTTTTTTGGTTGTCTTTTATGGTTAGCAAAGTTATTTTGATTGCTTTAAGCGCAGAGCTTTTTTTCCGTTATTTACTAAAATTATGTGGGAAAGAATTTTGTATTTTACCTTTAAAGAAATATTTTTGTTTCTTTACTTAATTGTTAAATTTTGTGTATTGGTTAACTTTAACATTTTGCTTATGCTTTTTTTTTTGTGGTTTTTTTATGTAATTTTTATTTATTTTATCTTTTTTTCTGCTCATGCAACAAAAAGTCAAAATGGCACACATCAACCACGAACATGACCAGAACGAGCACAGCGCAGCTGCTACAAGCGCTCGTACACTATTAACCACATACACACACACACACACAGACACACAGACAGACAAGACACCTCTTTTACACATGTCCAAACCACAATGTCAACATTTATCTGACTGTGCTGAACTGAACTGAGCTCTGAGACTCGACTCGCCTCAACTCGCCTCGACTGCTGCCAAAGGACGAACCAAATTGTCGATTTTGTTGTTGATAATTTTTCGTTGCTGTAAAGAGAAAATTCTCAAATGCATTTTTATATACACACATATATATTTTCTTCCGTTTGCTATTCGCACGTACAAGTTACAAAACTATTTTATGCTATGCTTTCGAATTATTATAACATTTTTTTAAATATTTTTTTTGCATTTCATTTCTTTTTGCCTGCTCCGTCTAAACGGCAACACGTGTCGAGTGAAAAACGAGCTTGCAAGACGTGTCTGAAGGGCGTTGCCACGCCTCTTCTTTCTATACATTGCATAATTGCAACAAATTTGTTGTTTTGGTTTTTCGCTTTGTAATAAATTAAATATTTGCGCAAGTTTTGTCTTTATTTGTTGCTACTCAATTAATTTGCCGAAGCATTGAAATCTGTACAACCAATAAGGAAAAGTTTTCTTGTTAAACACTTTTCATAGCAACAACAGCACGAAAAAAGTGGCTAAGCAGCAATTTGGCCATTAACTTTATATTGAAGTTGAAGTTTTTGTTGTTGTTGTTGCCCTGCAAGTCAAGTAAAACATTTCGTTGTTTGTCAGAATTCTTGTAAAATTTTATCAAACAAACTTCTTCTAAGTGCAAAAGTTAAATTAATTTGTAAATGTGTTTAATTGAAAAGTGCAACTGTTATGATATGCAGCTGTTAGGACGGGCTTACACATGTTGTGCAACTACCGAAAATTTTGAGTTTTAAAATTTTTTAATGAATATGCTTGTTGTACTTATTTGTGTAATCATTTAAGAATTTTGCTTTATTTATATTTAGCAAGTTGAAAACTCGGATCATGTCTGCTGAATGATAATTTCTTAAAGCTTAAAAAGTTATCCCCAATTAAAATATTTCAAAAAAATCGATATTTTTTTGCATTTTAGTAATATCTTGAAAATATTTTCAAGAGGATCCGACGCATAATTTTCGAGTTATTCAACAATGAATGGCGGATACGTAAAACGTGTTTCTTTTTTCATTCACTCTATATATAATTGTTTTTATTTTATAGCCGACAATGTGTGAAAAGTTAAGGTCAATTACAGTTTGAGTTTTGACATCTGCCATTTTGTAAAGAATAAAAATTTTTCACAACCCTTTGCTTATCCGGAGCATTTCACAAATGTGTATTTTGGTTCTTGAAGGTTTTTAAAGTCTAAAACGTTGAAAATCAATTCGGAAGTATAACAAAATCAAATTTCAGCGATTAATTGTAAAAAAGTGTTTTATTTTTTTTGCAAAAAATATTTCTCTTGTGATGTTCTGACTATGTCGATATTTAAAAATTTATAATTTTGCATAACGTATAAGTTATTTCAGAAATCACACATTTGAATTCGTACGATTTTTTTAAAACGTAAATTGCAAAAGGAAATGAAAATGGAAGCGGGGACAATTATTTATTTTTCCGTTATCATTTTTTACGCTTGAAGCCATGCCCAACTAATTGAATTAATTAAATAAACACTCAATGAAAATGTTGCGTTTTTTTATACTATAAATGGTTTTGTGGAAAAAATGCCAAAAGTTAAAAAAGAATATGAGTTTAAAAGAAAAAGATAGACAAACAAAAATGTCAAAAGGAAAACCGCAACATTTTTCGTAGAAATGTAAACGAGAAGTCAACGAAAAAAAGTCAAAAAGTAAAGGTTAAATTTAGAGAGCATTCATGCATAAGACAGCAAACAAACTCACCAAAGGTGTTAGTGAGAAATTTACAGTTAACCAAACCTAAATAGTTTGCATACATAGGGGACAGAAAGTGACAGACACATGTGGTATAGAGAAAGGGAGATACATGCATGCAAAACCGCACGCGTGAACTGAGATAAACACACTGGTCATGTTACTGGGAAATGCATGTACTTGTAGTCGTTAATGTTATTGTTATTGTTGCTGTTGTTGCTATTTTTGGTGTTACTGTTGTTTTTGACATGTTTCCGGACACAATCAAAACAATGTAGCTGAAAGTAATCGCAGGGGAGAAAGTATAACTAAGCAAATGAGAGAGAGAGGGAGAGATAGAAAAGGAAGGAGATTGAATAATGTATGCAATAGTCAAAAATAAAACCTAGAGGTATGTTGAGCGAGAAAGAGTACAAGAAACAATTCTTATTTCACGCTTAGCCAAACATATATTAAGCAAGAAAGAGAGAAAAATATTTTTCACCGAAAAAAAACAATCAAAGATATTTTAAAATAATCATGAGGGGGAGGGGTATTTTGTGGTATGCATTTTTAATAATAAATATTTACTCGACTACAAACGGGAAGGAGTGGGCGTGACACAAAACCGGTCAAACTCGATCTGCTGCAAATTTCAAGACCATTGGTGAATACGGACAGACGGAGAAGACTCAATCGATTTTTCTTGTCGTCCTGAATAAGAATATGTATATTTTATGGGGTCTCCCTCCGCTCCTTCTAATATACCCTGACCACTGTATGTGGGGGGTATAAAAAATGAAGAAAATAAATAAAATGAAAAATTGTATTCTTGTATAAAGTTAAATGGTAAAAAGTAAGCAAAAATGTGAATATTTCAAAATGTTTACTCGTTTGCTCAGCACGAAGTATGTCGTCTCATTGTCGTTCTTATTGTTATTATTGTAGTTGTTGTTGTTATTGCCAACGTCATTTTTTGCTGACTTACAATTGAAAAAAGCCACAAAACACAAAAGCATAAACATACAAACAAAACAAATAAATAAAATTCAATAAAACACACGTACATATTTACTTACAATCACACATACAAATACACACACACACACACACACACACACACACACACACATAAACACAACAAACAAGAACACACATTCAATGCAAGCCGATAACAATGAAATCTCGTTAAACAAATACAAAACTGATTTATATGCCTTAAGCCAACATTGAAAATATTGAAATTATTACTGATTGCCAACAATGAATGAACAACAGAAAGAAGGGAACAAGAAAAAACAAGCACAAACCAAACAAAAAAGGTCGCAAAAAAAGAAACACGCAAAACACAAAAGAAATTAATATAAATAAAATATTACAGTCATATCACTCATGCTGCGCTAAGGCATGCGCCTGCAAGTAGGCAACACAAAATTTCTCAAATGTCAAAAACGTTTTATTTTTAGCTTTGTTGTTGTTATTGTTGTTGCTGCTAACAAAATGCTCGCAGGCCAATTTGAAATCATTTAAATAATTCAATATTTGTAAGAGTTGCCGCAATTTGCGTGTCTTCATATCCTCAACTCTGTCCGCCGTCTGTCCGTCTGCCTGCCTGCCTGTCTGTTTGTCTATCAATCTGTGTCTGTTTGTGCGGCATTGCTGACCAAATTTCATTTGACCTGAGAGCTGTTTGTCTGCTTGTCTGTATTGATGCCTAACTATCTTCATAACTGTGCAACTAACTGTGTGTCTGCCACAAATCGATAGTTTTGCTTATGAAATACCCCACACACATACACTCACACACACTACTGATACAAAGCTACTTTGTTTGGGAAAGAGAAAGCAATGTAAACCGCCTAAAAGCACTCAATCTAAGTGCAAGTGCAGCATTTTCGTCGTCCTGCTCCTGCTGCTTCTTCTTCTGCTTCTGCTTCTGCTCTATATAATTTTACGTTTCATTACATTTCACACAGCGTTGATTTAATGCATTACCGAGATTAGCTGTTGCTGATGCTGCTTTGGACATATGCAAATAGTATATATTTCATGGATTTATGTAAATGGCATCAACTAAGCAAATGAGAAAATGTCGTTGTTGTTGTTGTTGTAGTTGTGTGCATTTTCGGTTGTTGTAGGTGAGCAAACGCATTGCGAAGAGAAGTGGTGAAGAGTAGCAAAATTTAAGCTTTAAAGCAAATCGTGCGCCAAAAAATATGCAATTGTGCAGAGTAGATAGAATGAAGAACCTTTTTTTTTTTTTGCAACGATATGTAGGGAGATAAAATTGTCGCCATGATACCAACGTGTCCTTGAAACTAACTGCCACTTTTACAAATATTAGCATACGTAAATATATTTTGTTGCATACTTTTGTGATAACAAGCTGAACAAGCATGCCAACTAAATGCAGAAACGATGGAAAGACTCCTGTCGAGTACGACAATTCGCAAAATGATTAGCATTCAAAACTACAAACTCACACGTAGAAATTCACAAACTTCAAAAGGAAGCACACACATACACTCATACACACAACAATAGCACACAAATTGGCAACTGCAAGTGTCAAGGGAGCACAGAATGAAATGAAATGAAATTCAGTGCATATTTTTTGGCGTCGCTCATCGTTGTCCTTAGTAAGAGCTATCCTCCTCTACATATACATATGCACGTGTAACAATAACAACAAAAACAACACCAACAACAGTGGTAGAAAATTTGACGCTAGTTTAGCGTTGTTGTCGTTGTTTTTGTTGCACACTTAAAAATGTGAACGAGCAATTCGAGCTTAAGAAAATGCTTTCATACTCATCGCATGTGCCATCGCTGCTGAGATAACAAGTCAAACATATAAAATAAACGAAAAGAAAACCATAAAAAAGCAACAACAACAATAAGCACAAAAGCAACATCAGCTTAATTAATTGCATAGTCCGTTTATAAGCAAACCATCCTCTCTTCTTTCTCGTCCTCGTTCTCGTTCTGCCATTTGCTTTTTAATTTTATTTGCATATTTTAATGATTATTTCGTTTGCTTTTCGTTTTGCGTCTGAGTGTGTATGTGTGTGTGTGTGTGTATGTCTGTTTTTCATTATTGTTGTTGTATTATTGTTATTATGAGCTTCGTTTTGTATGCGCTTGTTGTAAGTTGAAAGCCCGGCGTGTATTTTAAACGTGCTCTCGCGTTTGTTTTTAACTTACACGTGACACCGAAAGCGGCACGCGCAACAACAAAAAAGTATATACAATTATATATTTACTTAACCTTTTTTTATTGACACACTGGGATTTTTCACTCGTATCTCTTTTTAGCCTTTTTTTCCTGTTGTTTTATAAGCATTTTTTTTTATTTATTTATTTATTTGTTTACTTTATAAAATGCGCGATTTTGAGTGACAGCTTGTTTGACATTTTTAACGCGTCGCTTGTATTGATTTATATATAAGTATGTATATATCTATATATAAAATATATACTTTGTTGTTGTATTGTTGCATTTTGTCACGCACTTTATATTTCTTGTAGCATACGTCGCGGCGCCCTGCTCAGCGTTTGCATTAACAGCACAGTTGTTTAGCAGCATTTTTGACATAATTTGCTTTGCTTTTCAGATTTTCTTTTTCCTTCTCTTTGTTCGTCTTACACTTATTTCACTTCTTCGCTGCTGCCGCAATTATAATGGCATCACCTTTAAGCTCATAAAAATCAGGCTTATACCCACGCTTAAATCTTATGTCTGCGGCTGACAGTTAACCTACACCTGAGTCTGCCTCATTGCCTCACTGGCTCACTGGCTGACTGCCGGAGCTTGACGACCCGGCACGGCCACTGTTAATCCCTGCTCAAGTGCGACATTTTGTGATTAATCGCGGTGCTTTGCTCAGCGCGAGTCCTGCTACAGTTGCTACCGTTGCCTGCCTCCCAGCCAGCCAGCCAGCCTGCTGTGATTTGTTTCATTTCTCTCTTTTTGCTCTTTGCTTTCCTCTACTTTCGCCCAGCATCGATAACACAACGCTTGTTGTTCCTTTTGGCGCTTCATCTGCGCATTATTTCACATACTTTATGCACGCTCCCTCAGCAAAGTATTTGTTCGCCGCTGTTGATGTTGTCTGGCAACACATTAACAATACTCACGTGCATGTGCGTGCATATGTGTGCGTGTGTGAGTGTGTTTCACTTATTTTGTGCTGGTTTTCAATCAGTCATTGAGGCGAGAGACGTTGCTCTTCATTGGTTGTTGCATTCGACTCGCTTTGGTTTAAGCACTTGAGTCAACATGATCATCATTAACGTTGAATACTGCACATCGACTCTGGCCTCAGTCACAGTTATAGCCACTACCGCATCCTTATTAGTGTCCTTGTTTTTCTTTTGGTTTTTGTGAATTGTGTGTTTTTTTAAGTGTCGACTTTATATACCCTACAGTAATGTGTTGAAACCATTTTGTAGTTTGTAACCAGATGGCTTTGGTTGTCACTCATGTTCGCATCCATGCAGTTGACTTTTTTCTCAATTATTTCATATTGTTTTCTTAATTACTTGAGTGCTCATTTTATTATCGGCTACACACACACACACACACACAGACATACAGTGAGGCATGAGCAAGTGCTTGCTCAAGGATTATGCACATTCGACACTTGACGTTGCAAGCCACACTTCATTTTGTTGCTCTTATCTTCCACATTTGGGTTAATGCACTTGAGTGCCTCATTGGCTTTTCGAACGTTTTTATTTTTTGATATATTTATACTGTGCTTTTATATTTGTGGTTTAATTTGTTTTTGCATGAAATTATTTAAATTATTATTAGTTAATTCACTTAATCTGCTCTGTTTTGTTTTTGTTCTTTGTTTTTTATAAAAAACCCTTACACTAAATTAATTATCAGCGCATTTCGTGACCTAAGCCAATAGGAAATATTGTACAAAAGTTCAACTTCACACACACACACTCACACACACATACACATACACAAACACAGATGCCACAGTTTAAGCTTTTATTGTGCGCCTAAAAACCACGGATCCTGTCATTAATTTATAGCTAATGTCGACACTCTGCGCTGCGGCTTCACTTCCTCCACTCCCTCTGTCTTGTCAACGCGCGTGTGTGTGTGTGTGCGTGGGTGTGTGTCGGCGTTTACCACAGAATGTTGTCGCTGTTTGTTGTCGACTTCAATAAATCTTTTATGTTACTGTAAAATGACTGACTCACTGACTGTCTGAATGTTTGTACGTGCAAAGAGCGTGTGTGTGTGTGTGTGCGTGTTTGTGTTGTTACGCGGAAGAACGAAAGGCTATATTGTTTATGCATATTGGCTTGAAATTTTATGATTAAAATTAAATTAATATTCGTGGTTTAATAATTTATTTGTTGTTGGTTTTTTATTGTTTTACTTCGGTGTTTGTGTTTACCCGCAATTTAGGTGAATATTCTTTTCATTTAATACATCTTTGAGCTTTTACGGTTCAGTTCAGTTCGTTGAATAATTCGATTCGATTGTATGTAAGGCTTTGTCGCCTTCAACTCGTGGCCCTTTCAACATTCCTTTGCTCGTTACGTGTGATTTGCTGACCACGGACTATAATAATATTTTTCCAGTTTTTATTTTCAGTGGTTTTTTTTGTTTTATTACCATAACGAAAATCCAATGATTAAATTTTTCATGTGAATATTTTTCACTTTTTATTTTCTTTACGTTTTACATATTTTATTACTTGTATTTTAAAGTGATTTTTCGGAACAATTTTTTTGTTGAGCGCAAACAAGGCGCGACGGTGAAAACCACAAACTTTAAATTTTACCACTTTTTAGTACTCTTCTTCAATTCATTCTCGTTTAACGTTTTTCATAATACATGAAGCCAATCAAATAAAGAAAAAATTAAAAAAAATACGTGTTTATTGATTTACATGAAAAGTTCTGCAAAACGGAGACAAAAAGACTATAATTGCAGAAACAATGTTATTGTAAAATTAAGTAAACAAGCAAAAAAAAAAATTCCATTTATTAACTTGATGCAAATGTGAAAGTCTTCTCTGAAAAATAAATTCATTTGGCTTCGATCATGAAATTTCATTGCATTGTAATTAAGTTTACTGAATGAACTTTCAACAAACAAATTTTACAAATTACTTCGATATGTTTTCATCTGTATGGATTTAAATTGAATTCTGTTGAAAAAGTACTTACGAATTAATATTAACAAGCTTTGATATATTAAGTATTTAATATGGAAATCTTCAACATTTTTTTATAAAATCTTTGCAAAGCCCTATGTAAGATAAGAGAAATGATGATTACGATTTATTAATTTTTCAAGACTTAAAAGTTGAAAAAAAATGTTTCTTTTTTTTTTGCATTTTCTGAATAAACCATATTTCTAAGAATTCTGTGAAAATTTCAAACAACTTGGTCTATTATTTATGAATATGAACTGAATCTAGTACATAAAACTTTAAGCTCGAAACTATGTATTCGAAGTCGGTGTTTATTGTTACTTAGGAACGGTTTTTCAAATCACTTTAAAAATCGAAATTTGTATTTAGTCTATACATAAGTAATTGTCCTCCAAATGAACAAAGCATTTTTTTGACCACTTTTCTTATATTTGAAAATGTGAGTAAAAATTTCGGGAAATACACAAATTTGAGTTTCAAAATCTGAGATTTTCAGAAAAATCAAAATTTTACAATTCGTTCTCTTATCCGAAACATTATGTCATTACCTATTAATCTTTTCTAATTTTCTATAATATTTGTTTTTAATTATTTTAATGTGTGTCCAAAAGAATCCAGAAGAATCTACGTCTAACCTCTTAATTTTTTTTTAAATTAATTTAATATTAGTCTTTTAAATGGTTACTCTAAATAAATTGAGCAGATAAATGCGGCAATCAAAGCACTTTATTGCACACAATGACTTAATTTCTAAAAAAAAGTTCAAGAAAATGAGACAAATTGAATTCAATAACTTTTCAAGTCGTTCATGTTTGTCACGACAAATATTGCAAACCACAAGCCACATAACTTGTTTAATTATTTATTTCAATCGCAGCAATGCGCGGCTCATTTAATAATAAAAGCAAGAAGAAAAATGCAACCACTTAAGCAACATTTTTCAGTTAATTAGACATGTGCAGCACCCACCTTGCGTTGGTTCAACTGCTTGGCTGTCGCGCCTGACGCTCACTCACTTCTGCGCTCACTTCTATTTATGCAAGTATGTAAGTATGTATGTACGTTTGTTTGTTTATTTGTTTGTTTGTTGGCACGTTACGAGTATAATGACGGCCAATGTCAAGCGCAGATATTCAATTTCACTTTCAATAGTTGGCACAATAATAATATTAATATTAAAATGAATGCGAAGTGCTATGAAAAGGCGACGTTTGTAATATGTCACTTAACACAAACACGAACACAAAGTCACACAAGCACACAAGCACACAAAACCACAAATACACAAATACACGCACACAAATGTCAGCAACAAAGATTAATCATACAAAAAAACATTTTTTGTCAACGGTTCACGTTTTGCTCTTCTCTACTCATCTCTTTTTGCGCGGCGCTTTGTTGGGTCGACGGCGTTAGTGTGAATGAAAATCCAAAGCCGACATCGCACTTTAATCAAAAATATCGAATTTAAGCCGCTTGAAATTTCAGCATTAATGCTTACTTAATATTGCACACTTGCTTGCAAATAATATGCAATAACATTTTTGTTTTATGTTTTTAAGCATAAGCATAACATGCTTTTAATTCAATTTCACAATTAATCAGCGACTCCAATCAGTTTAACGGCACTTAGTGCAAAAACAAAGAGTGCAACAACGCTGAAAAGTACAACACGCACTCACTCATACTACACTCGTATGTATGTACATACATACGTTCATTTACAAACGCGTTCGCCTAAGCATTCTTCTTCTTTGCAATTTTTCCACTTTTGCATATGTTAATGGACAACAAGTGTCTCCACTTATGTATATGGTATATTTTTTTTACCCGCTGCACTTTAAAGTATGAGCAGTTAAGACTTACAACCGCAAAAAAACGTATTCACAGTTAATCGTGTAAGAAGAAGAATATGAAGTAAATAATAAAAACACATGCACGCGTACCTTTGTGCCAAAGACGATGCGTCTAGCACGATATCCGATTTACAACTGATGAACGAGTTGGCCACACTGGCAGCAACAGCTTCATTTGGTGTGATGGTGACCGCGTCGTCGTCGTCGTTGTCGTTAGCATCGGCATCGGCATCGACTTCGGCGTCGGCAACTACAACGACATCGTTGTTGTTGAGTTGTTGCGCGTCGACATCGTTGTCGTCAGCATTGTGTACAACTTCAAGCGTCGCTGCTGCGGTTGCGACTGCTGGCGCTGCTTCTGCTTGTTGATTGGTGTTGTTGCTGGCAGCGATACTGTTGATTGGTGTTGTTTGAAGAGTTGTTGTAGTTGAAGTTGCATGCGTTGGTGTATTTGTTGTTGATGTTGATAAACATTTTGTTTGTTTCTCCTCTGCTGTATTATTGTTGCTAGCAACATGTTGTTCAGCACGTTTTGCGCAGGTCTCAGTTATTGTTGTTGTTGCTGTTGATAACGTAGTTGTAGTAGTAGGCGTAGTTGTAGTTGTCGTCGTTGTTGTTGTTGTCATTGTTGTTGTAATATGCATATTTTCGTCTTTTGTTTTGCTCGCTTTTTCGTTTTTATGATTTGTTTTTGTTTTTGATGTCGTCGCCATTTTCTCAACATGTTCCACCGTCGCGACTGTTTTGCCATCGTTCTCTTGTTGTGCGCTCATCTCGAGTTGGCAACATGTATCGCAACTTATTTTTGCCGTTGACTTTTGTTGCTCAATTTCTTTGCGTTGCTTTTGCTTTGCTTCGCTTCTATTATTACTATGTGGCTTTGCATTCTCAGTGTGTTTGACTTTTATTGTTTGTTGTTGTTGTTGCAGTGTCGCATCGCTGTTATTTTCAGGCATTTGAAGAAGTGTGTTTTTCACATTATCAGCATCGTCATTATTATCGTCAATGGGCGTCATTACTGGTGTGTTTGCTGTTGTAGTAGTTGTTGTTGTTGCTGATGTTGTTCGTGGCGTTGGTGTATCCTTTTTGTTGCTGCTTTTGACGCTTTTGTTTGGCGTCGATTGCTGCTTTTCATTCATCAATTGCTCAGTTTCATGCGCTGTTTTGGCCTTGATCTGCCGTTCATTATTATCCTTTGACATGGGTTGTGGTTCTTGCTGCAATTGTCCTTCTTCTTCTTCTGGCTGTGGCTGTTGTTGCTTGCTCACTTGACGCACATCCTATGAATGAAAATTTATACTTGAAATCATTTGCATTCACTATGAATTGCCTCATAAGTAACATTTTTGTAAGAGTGTGTGTGTGTGTGCTGTCATTCAATCTTTACATAGCTGTCAATTATAATTTGTGGGACCTTGAATATTCGTTTGATACATAGACGTTGTTTTCATCAACATTGTTGTTGTTGAAATACTTTTGAAAAATAGTATATTAACTTAGTCATGAAGTTTTCAATGCAGAAAAGGAATCATATATATGAATATTCTTCACTCGAGTTGATTTTGCCATGTTCGTCTCTCTGTCTGGTATGTCGGTATGTTACATTGCAAAGTCCTCCCAGAGTTTTTGAGATAAAACCAGTAAGGGAGCTATTTTCAGCTTTGCTGAAACTTTTATACTCTTGCAAGCATTTTCTCAAGTATTTTTATTGGTAAATCTGTCTTACACTTTTTCCAATAAGAATCATATACGTTTATAAAGATAAAGGGGCGTAGCCCCGCCCATTTTTTAATTTTCTTAACAAATACATTGCAATCATTGTACACTTTATTTTGCGATCTTATATCTCATCGACTTACAGAGAAATCACATTTTTAAGTTTTTCTCTACATGGGCGGTGCCACGCCCTTATGTCCGATTTTTACGAAACTTTGAAATATGATCAAGGATTCATAAAAACGAGTAACTGCAAAGTTTTATCTGTTTATATTTAAGAACAAAAAAGTTTTTCTAACAAAAACCAAATTTTTGGCCGATTGTTCCTATGGGAGCTATATGCTATATTTATCCGATCATGCTGGATTTTACATACAAGCTGCGTGCAAAGAAAAGAAAATTTTCTGCATTTAAATTTTTTTGATATCTTTAAAACTCTAGGAGGAGTTCGCAACAGACAGACGGACATGGCTATATGAACTCGTCTCGTCGAGCTGATCAAGAATATATATACTTTATATAGTCGGAAATGTCTCCTTCTCTGCATTGCATACTTCATGACAAAGTCACTATACTCTTGCAAGAGTATAAAAATTTAAACGCAAAAATTATTAGTATATGTGATCGGACCACTGAAGCATATAGCTGCCATAGGAATAATCATTCTAAAGTTAGCTTTTTGCTCGAAAAATGGAACGACCGCTAAAAAATAAGGTTAGTTAGAAAATTTGGTTGGTCTTCAATATAAACGGACGAAACTTTGGAATTACATATTTTTATTAATGCTTGCCTATATTCCAAAGTTTTATAAGTTTCGTAGATAAGGGCATGGTACCAACCATATAGAGAAAAATTTTAAAATGAGCTTTCTCCGTAAGCCGACGAGATAGAAGATTGTAAAACGGATTCTTGTTGGAAAAAAGTAGGACTTTCCAATTAGAATAATTGGAAAATGCTTGCAAGAGTATATAAGTTTCCACAAAGCCGAAAAAAGCTTCCTTTCAGAACATGTTCCTTTATTCTTTCACTTTACACTGCTCATGCTTTTGTAATAAATTAAACGGGTTACTTGAATGCTTTAAGCTGACTACCAATTTGCTCAAGCGTATAAATGCAGATAAAATAGTTGTTTTCCTTTTTTCATTTGGTTGCTCGATTGGCAGAACTTCATCTTTTATCACAAACACAGAAAAGGACAGACAGACAGAAAGACATTCGTTGGCGCAGGATGTGCGCTTCCCTGACGCTTTTGTGTATTTTCATTCGATCTTGTTTGAATGTTGCATTGCACAAACAAAAGCGCACTTCAATTCAACTTTAAGCTAAATGGTTTTTCGTTTTTTTTTCTTTTCTTCATACACTAAAATTATCGCAACGAATACTGAAATTTCAAATGGTTGCTTGATGCAGTCAAGTGCAAATGGCTGAGTAATGCGCAGGCCTTGAGCGCACTTAACGGACCCACACACACACACCCACACACACACACATGTGTATATGTCACTTAAACATTGTTGAGATACCAATTAAAATTGCATGCTTACCTTGGTTCGTTGTTTGTGCGACTGTTGTTGTTGCTGACGTCTGTTGTTGTCGTTGTTGTTGTTACTGTTTCCGTTGCCGTTGCCGTTGCCATTTCCGCCATCAACTTTGCCACCATTACCTGCAACTTTGCCAGAACAAGTTGCCACAATTTGCGCACTTGCCGAGTCCTCGCTCCGTGCATCATAGAAGACTTCATCATCGTCTTCCGTTTCAAAGTTTGTCGAGTTGACGGCGGCAGAATTGCCAACAGCGGCGCCAGTAACATTTCCTGTCAAGTTGCTGCTTGTGCTTTTGACAGCAGGCAAGGCAGCTGTGTTGCTTGAGCTCATCTTCGTCGTTGTTGTTGCTGTCACTGCTGCTGCTGATCCTGTTGTTGTTATCATTGTTGCTGCCACACATGACTTGTTCGCTTTGTGCTCATTTTTTAACATATGCGTTGACTCAATCATGTTGCTTTCAAGTGTTGTTGTGCTCGTTTTTGTTGTTGTTGCTGTTGTTGCATTTAATTTTATATTCAACTCACACCGCTCATTAGCATTCGTGTTAGCTTTGACCGCATCAGTAGCGGTTTCAGCCATCGACATTGACAGCGCTGCCGCCGACATTTTGGCTGCGGCCATGCTTGTGGTTGCCAAGTTTGCGGTTTCGCTCGTTTCACTCTCCAGCGAACGCGACTTCGTATCGTCCTGCAAGCCTTCCATATTCGCTTTGAGCTCTTGTAAATCGGAGTAAGTGGCCGGCGATGGCGGCGGTGGCGCTGGTATGTCCTTGCGGCGCATAATGACTGGCCCACTGCCACCGCTCGAGGCGCCGCCACCACCAGCAGCACCACCTCCACCACCACCGCTACCAGAAGCGCTTCCCTTGTGCGCTGAGCTGGCGCGATGATGCCGCTTACCGTGGCCGGCAACATCGCCAGCGCCCGCATGCAAGTAACGGGCACGTTCCCTCTCGCGTCTGGGCGCATTACTGCCGCCGCCCGCCTCATGCTTCGTGTGGCGCTGCGTCTCCAACTGTGCCGTAGCCAACAACATCACATCTTTGCTCTCAGCCGGCACGCGTCGATTCTTCGTTGGACTTTTGGCTTTGTCGGCAATTTTCTGCTTCATCACCTCGGCGGTGGGACTGCCGTCCTTCGTGTGTCGCTCACGCTGACCGGCGTTGTTGGCGCTGCTCTTGGGTATGGCGCCTGTGGTCGCAGCCACTAAGCGATCCAGCGACGGATATTCACGTCTTTCGCTTGCTTGCGGTTTGCGTTGACTTGCTTTCGGTTGTTGTTGTTGTTGTTGTTGCTCCAAGCTTGTCGCTGCGCTGCTCCGGCCATCATTTGCCGTCGACGTCATCGTCATCGTTGGCTGTAAGCTTGTGCGTGGCGCTGGCGTTGGCTTACGCTCAACTTCGGCCAACACAACTTTGCTGCTTGTGCGTCCTTTCGCCAAAGGCAATGTCGTTATAACTGGTTCCGGTTGTATTGTTGCTGCTGTTGTGGCTGCTGCATGCTTGGGACTGCCACTTGCCTTACCCGCGCCATGCATGCGCCTGCCAGACTCCAAGCTATTGTTGCGCTGCATCTCAGATTGATAAATGCTCCGCTTCACATCGTTGACATGCTTGAAGAAGTCCTGCGCATATTTATTCTGTTTCAGATCCAATTGTTGTTGTTGTTGCTGCTGTTCTTGTCGCTCATAATCCTCGGGCTGCGTGCTCGAAGGCAATGTGCCGGCCGCGGTCTTGCGTGGTATGCCACTGCCGCCGCCGCCGGCCACAGTGCCATACATGTCATCGAAGTCCGATGAGAAGTAACTCGATGAGCAATCGCAATTACGACACTCATAGCGACATGTGTCCGAGTAGCTGCACTTGTCAACACCCATGCCGATGCCAACGATGTTGTGACCACTGCCCACCATGCTCATGACGCCGCCATCCAAGCTGCAACGTCGACAATCGAAACCGAAACGACAGCTCTCCGTGCTGCCAAAGTAGCGACGCTGTCCGGCATGCTGATAGCTCGAAAAGAGCGAATCGCCCAGGCTCGAATCACTGACCTGACCACCACCGCCGCCAGCGCCGCTGCCATAACGCCCATGCCGGCCGTGCGTGTAGCGTGCATAGCGTTGCGAATTATCGCTGCTGCGCAACGAGTACTCACTGAGTATTGAAGCACGTGAGTCGCTCTTGTACATCTGCGGTGGCGGCTCATATGGATCGACGAGTATTTGTGAGCCGCCAATTGGTCGGCTGGCGGCGTACATAAGCGGATGCAATGGCTGGTGCTGTTGATGGTGTTGTTGTTGTTGTTGTTGACCAGTGCCAGCAATGCTTGCCGCAGGGCCGAAGCCCGCGTAATACAGTTCAGCGGCATTTGTTGATGGATTTGTGGCAAAAACGTTTGTCATTGTGTTGTATTTGTGCTGCTGCTGCTGCTGCTGCTGTTGTTGTTGTTGCTGTGCATGCATCTGCTGCTGTTGTTGTTGTTGTTGCTGATGATGATGATGTTGATGCTGATGATACTGTAATGAGTCACTTGAGGATGAAGATTTTGTATTCATTCGTTGCATTGAGGGTATTGCGCCATTTTGATAGTTAACAATAAAGTGTTGTTGTTGTTGCTGCTGTTGCTGTTGCTGTTGTTGTCGTGGCGCTTGTGTCAACAGCAAACCAGCGCCAGCATACTGATTATTCAATGGCAGAAATGCGGCGGTTTGCGTTAGTGGTTTCTGTGGCAAATGATAGTGCAAGGCATGACCTTGTTGTTGCTGCTGTTGTTGCTGCTGCTGTTGTTGTTGATAGTGTTGCTGCAGAAGCGTCTGTTGCTGCTGCTGCTGCTGCTGCTGTTGGTCACTGGGCGTTGTTGTTGCCGTTGAAGTTGATGAATTTGTCGTCTGTTGAAATTGCAATATAGGATTGTATTCACCCGTGATGGCGACGGGCGTTGTCTCAATTTTATAAACACCCGGATTGTTTGGATTGTACGATTGAAATTCAAGTATGTGTGCAGCAGGCAATGTTGCATTGTTGCTGGCCATATCGTTGTTGTTACTTTGCTGGAGTTGTTGTTGCTGTTGTTGTTGGTGTTGCTGTTGCTGTTGTAAAATGTTCGCATTACTTGCATGCACAAGTTGAGCTTGATTAATGCCAAACTGTTGCTGTTGCTGTTGCCCCATTTGTGTTGCACGTTTTACACCTGTGCCACGCTGGCTGCCTTGCAACTCATGCTGCTGTTGTTGTTGTTGTTGTTGTTGTTGCTGTTTCTGGTGTTGCTGCTGTGCTGTCAGACAATAGTCGCAATTATCCTTCGAGCATTGCTGCATGCAAAGCTCACAATCCGCATAGATGCCTTCCTCGCCACCTTCTGTGCTGCATTGTGAGAGCGGTGTGCTTATATGCTCAACATGTTGTTGTTGTTGTTGTTGTGGCTGCTGCTGCAGCTGTGACAAATTGTGATTCTGATTCTCTTCATCGGAGCCCGCCATTGTTGCCGCAGCTGCTGTTGTTGTTGTTGTCGTTGTTGATGTTGTCTCTTTAAAGAAAATCTCCTCATATATATTTTCCTCACTGCGCGATTGTAACTTTTTCATATTATTTGTGCTCGCAGCAGCACCACCACCACTGCCGCCGCTGCCGCTGCCACTACCGCCGCCCGCCAAGCCGACGGTCAATGTATTGCGTTGTTTTTCGACAAACTTTTTGGAGCTCTTTAAGCCCTCTTTCAGCAGATAGTAATTGAAGCTCTTAATACCGATTTCGCCACGCAGAAAGCGTCGACCGATTTGTAACTTTGTTGAGCCGCTCGTTGTTGCTGTTGCCGACGCAGCTTGCCGTCCGGTGGCCCTGCTGCTGCTGCCACTGCTTATAGGCAATGTGATGGCCGAATCCTTCGATGAACTGCGCAACGAATAACTTTCATCCTGTTCGCTTGCTAAGCCGCGAGGATTTTCCATGGCACTCGCTGATGTCGTCGACGCCGTTGTCTGCCAGAGTTCACTGCCATCGCTGTAGCTGTGCGCCTTCGACTGCGACTTTGAATGACGCTTGTGTGCGCCGCGTTCTATGCTGCGCGCCTCGTACTCGTTCACTGTCTGCTGTTGGGTCTGTTTCTCTTGATTGCTATCCAAACTGAGATTACGCTTCTGCTTTGAACTACGTTTCTGCTTCTTCTGTTGCTGCTGCTGCTGCTGCTGCTGTTGATATTCACACTTCTCGGCCAAGCTGCGTTCAAGACTGCGACCACGTCGTTGCATGCTGCCTGCTTTTATTAACTCGAACTGTTCATCGCTTGAACTTGTGCTATCGCCCACACGTTCAAAGCCGCCGATAATGCCGCTAGCAACGCCACCACCACCACCACCAACGCTGCTAGACGCACCCCTCAGCTTATGTTGCTTACTCGCGTATTGTAGAAACTCCTTGGTCAGTTTGCTTCGTTTACCCAACGAGCTGCTGCCGGTTGTTGCACTCAGCAGGCTGCTGCCACCACCACCACCGCCGCCAGCGCCGCCAGCGCCACCCACGCCCTCGGCCAATGTCGCATGGCTGCCTTTGTCAATGACTTCACCGCTGATGGCAGACTTGCCGCCGGAACAACTATTGCGACGTAACGGATTTGCCAGATGGCTGATATCATCGGTGTATGCAGGATCGTCATAGATGCGTTCACGCACAGAGGTCGTTGAACGTTCTTTGGTCTGGAAAAAAATCAAAAAAGAAGCAGAAACAAATTGTTACAAAGACAATATGAGCGAGCAAGGGAGCGAAGGAGATGAAACGTTGTTGCGCATAAGTTTGCTAAGCGGAAATGTGTGTGGAAATGAAAATGTGCTGAAACGAAAACTAACTGTCAACTGATAACGTTACGGATTACGTAATGTAACATGACGTTACGTCAGATAATGAAATGCATAATAGCGCACATTTCATTCTATTTTTTATTCATTTCTGTCTGTCTGCCTCAACTTGTGGCACCTTGAGTGAGTTTGCTGCTGAGCAAAGCGTTTGACTTCTTAAATGAGCCTCAGATTTAAGCTGCTTTGCATCAATTACGCAAGCAAACGGCCAAGAAGAACAACTGTTTACACTTTGTATAAAAAGCGGAACAAAAAAAATTACTCTGCCACGCCTACTGCTCCTGCTTCGCCCATCGAGTCATTTCCTTATTCCACTTGTACTTTAAAATTGTTTTTTTGTATCTTTTTTTTCATTTTAGTTAATTGAAGCCGCGATCTTTTATTCTTAGTCGCACCAAGAGCACCTACAGTATCAACCGTAGTTGCGTTCGCATAAAAACCCACCTTAATTAAAAATTCTACAAGCTAATTGAAGCGTAATGTTTGCCCCGACAGCGAAATTGGCTTTTCTTTAACTTTTTATTCACCAACAAATTATTTTGTATTTTTTTTTTATTTTTTCAGACTACGTCACTCGATGCCACTCGGCAGTAGTGTGGAAAACAAGTAAGGTTGACAGAGCGGAAACAGGTAAGCTCGGTGCTATTTATTTTTTTGTTCGGCGTTAGCGAAAGCAGCAGTCAACAATCAACTGTCTGCCCTGACATTGCGTCATGTGTCAGATTGCCTGCCTGGCTGGCTGGCTCCACATGGCAACGTGTTGCCAATGTTGTTTATAAAGTTCATAGGAATTTTATTATACAGACAGACTTGATGCTTTAATCTAATAAACAAAATAAAAAAAAAACAAGTAAAAAACATAAAAGACACAAACAAATTAAATTGAATGTCATTAAAGATTGTTTTCTATGTCACATACCTTGACTTTTGTTTTCTTGCGACTGCGATGCGGTATTGTAACATCGGTGAGCTTTAATAGCTTTGGTCGTATGGGACGCTTTGCGCCCTTGGCGCGTTCGTAAGTTAAATCGAGATAGGTTTCGGTTGTCATTACCTTGTATCGGGAGATGTTTATTGTTTAAGAAATTTGTCGCTGTTGTTGCTGTTGTTGTACGTTTGCTGTAAATGAAAAATCATAAAAAAGTCAATTTCGATTGAAAATTTCATTGAAGCCTATAAGTAGGCAGCAAAAAATTTAAAATTACTTTCAAAGATTTAACGCATTTAAGAACAAAGGCATTTCGTTAAAGCTTCAAGCAATTTATCTTTTAAGAAATCTATAAGCGCCCTAAAAATATAACGTATACGTCAGTTATAGCTCCAAAATGTATGCAAAACATTTTCGCTTATAAATATCGCAATTTAATGTCCTAGAATATATTTATTTTTTTATTTTGCAGTTGTAAAAAATATCACTTTTTTAATAATCGTCATTAAAATTACGTTAACGGCATAAATGTCCCTTAAAGCTTCCAATATATATTTAAATAAAAAAAATTCGTACTTTGAATGTTTTTTCGTAAACAACAAACAACAAAAATTTAATACAAGTAAAGTCTGTATAGTTGAGTATACTCGACATTATAATACGCTGTACATTAGGTAAGTTAGGTGACAATCGAAATCTATCAAAAAATGTATATTTAGCGTTGGCCATTTATTTATTGGAGAAAATCCATGTAGGGAAAAGATATTTTGTGGTATGCAGTTTTAAAGATGTGTAGTAAATAGCTTACAGTTTTGGAGATATAGCAATTTTAAGAAAATTTAATGAAACGGGATATATAATCTTCTATGCGTCACATACTTTTGCTCTCAATCAAACACAAGACACATACATATGTACCCTGATATACAGTATACCATAGAAGTTATAAAAAATGAATTTTATGTTGAATGCTATTAAAATATTTGTATGACAGCGCATGAAAGATATTTTTTTTTTTTTTTGGCTTTTCAATAAATTTAATAAAATTCAATTTATGATAATATTTATGTCATCACTTTTTATATAAAAATGAGCGCGAGCTAAAATTTGCAATGAAAAATTTACGAATAATAAAATTACTTTGAAATTTAAACTTCAAAGAACAGAAAGGAATGGAAAGAAATATTCGTAGCTATCAATTACAAAGATAAACAACTGGTGCCTAAAATTATGCCACAAATATTTGTTTGCATTTTAAAGTTCGCTTCAAGTTAAAAAGAGTCATTAAAAATAAGAGTGGGTGAGTGTGTGTGTGTGTGTATGTGTGTGTGGGTGAAGATATCATGATAATTTCTAACATTATTATGGAACTCGGCAAAAAACGGTAAAGGATGAAAAAGCAAAAACGAGCTTGTCATTTCGCAACACTTAACATGTTAACCTAGTTTCAGAGACAACAACAATAACAAAAGCAATAACAACAAGGGCAGTAAGTAAAAGTTTTGCCAGCTCAAGCAACAAAATAGCAAACGATATCATTTTTCGCACACTCGTAAATATGTATCGCACACTTAGGCATAGCATACACACACACACACACTCACACACACACACAGCGTCATGCATTTAAACGTCTTTCATTATGAGGTGGGTGTGTAGGAAAAAAAAAACCGAGCAAAGAAAAAAAATTAAGACAAAAAGATGAAAAGTCTCGTTCTATTAACTGCCTTCAACATTAAGCTGTACAAAAATCAAGTAAAAGCAGCACCTCGAGAACAACACACAAAAAAAAAAAAAAAAAACAACAACAACAAGAGGCATAAAAATAACAAGTACAAAAAGTGACAAGGAATACTGCAGAAATAAACATACAAAAGTGCCCCAAAGAGACACTTAAAACGACCTCGAATGTAAGCTCAAGTCAATGCACGCCGAATCAAGGCACGGCGGGCGTTCCATGTCGGCAATGTGTCGCTAAGCTTAGATGCTGACACCCACTGCCTTACTGCCTAACTGACTGCCTTGCCACACTCTGCCTTGCCTCACTTAGTATCTAACAAACAGTCAAGGCACGTAGCAGCAAAACCATTTGCCGTGGCGTGAAAAATTAGTATCGCATGGCACACAGTATAGGAGCCAAGACAGCGCCAAAACGTCAGTGCCGCAACCATTTATGTTTTTGCTTTCTTTTACTTTGTTTTTTATTTTTCCTTTTTCCGTGTTCCTTGTTCCTTTAAGCCTTGTTGCTTTAAGCTTAAAGCATTGCAATAGTGTCGGCGTTGAGTTCTTTGGGATATGCTTTCTTCCGTTTCTCTTCTGTTCGCCTACAAAAGTCACTCAAGTTAGTCAGAGGAGACTGACCAACTAAGTCAGTCATTTAGACTGTTCGACACTGTATGCGTGACTCGCATATTTAATTATTATTACGAACTTTGCTTACCTTATTATGGTTGTTGTTGATAGAGTACATTTTATTTTATTTTTTTTGCCAATTCATTGCCGAAATTTATTTTGATAGACTTTCATTTACTACAACTTGTCCATCAATAAGGCTACGGGCGCATTTACTTAATTAATAATTTGTCGAAACTTCCGCAAAATCATGTTGACTTTCTATAAACTTTACATTCAAAGTTGACGCTGTAATTTCAATAAGACTTGTTTCGCTGTGTATCGGTTTAATTAAGTAGAAAATGTTTAATCAAATCATTGGCTTGTTTATTTTATAATTAAATTCCTATTTTTTGTCTAAGAAAAAACATATGGCAAAAACATGAAAGGTTTAAACTTAAAGGCTCACATAATATGCGTCTGTCGCAGCTGTTCATGCTTATTTTAATAGTTTCATTTGAATTCCAATTCAAAATGAAGGTATTATGCGGAATCAGTGCGTCTCTGTGTGTGTAAATTCAATGTACATATATTCATTGGTTTCTTTTTATGACATTATGAACTTTTACTGCCGTAAGTTTTGACTGCAGCACGGAGCAGAATTGCCGTTCATACTGATTCCCATTTTGAAGCACAGTAATAATGACATTTATGATTTTTTTATTGGTTTACGAGTTTAAGCAAAGAAGCTGTGTGGATGAACTCAAATGTAAATGTTTATTGAAAGCCCGATAAGAAAAAGGTTATAAAGAAATGAGTTCAAAACTTGTTTGAACAAACCAAGTGAAGTGTACTGAACTTTGTTGATTAGTGTAGTTAACTTTATTTATTTTTATATACATAGATACTAAAGTATCCTGCAAACTGAAACGAGTTCGAACTCGATGATACAACTTCATTGGCCACCGAATGGAACCCGGAACCAAACCATTTTCTAAAATGAATGTTCAGTTTAGTGTAATGTCGTTTAATATTTTCTCTTTAAGACTTTTACAGCAACTATTATTGTTTTTGAAGCTAAAAAAAAAAACATTTTTTTTAAATTCAAGCTGATCAAATTACAAACTTTGTTTAGAGATACAAAAGGCCAATGTACACCTAAAATATTTAATATTAATAACATGACGCTGTTTCCCTTTTGCTCCTTCCACATTCACTCAATAAATATTACACAAAATTATTTGAAACATTCATGCTATTTTTTTGCCTACAGCCATTTTCTTCGTCTACTCACAGTCACAACAACATTTAGCAACAAGCTGAGTCCTTTTTTCCTGCTTCATGAACAACATTTTTGCATAGACCAAGATAAAAGCGAATATATAAAATTTTGATGCCATCATAGGCAGGCAGTCTGTAATGTGACTTATGTTGCGGCCTACGAACGAAAAAAAAATATAAATAAAAAGGGAAAAGTCAAAAGCAGAATGCGAGTGATACAAGCAGCCGCCGAACTGAGCGGAGCAACACGGCGTATGCGTAATAATTATAATGCGAGTCACGTTATTGTCATCAGTTCTTGTTTTTCCATGTTTCCGTTGCCGGTTTGCCCATTTTGTTTTCATGCTACTTCGCAATGCGACTTTTGTCTCGATGCGTTTTTAATTCAAACAACTTTTGTTGGTAATTTTTGAAAGCCCTCATTCAAATAAGCATTTACATATGTCTTTGTGCTGTCTGTTTGGCTTTCAGTCGGTAGGCTTTGCTTTCTATGAGTGTGTGAGTGTGTGTGTTTGTGTGGTTTTGTGTATGTCTCCTGTTGGCGTTATCAGTTCTGCAGCAAAATGTCGCCATTTCAAAATGGCTGTTCTCATCCGACGCCCAACGTTGAAGCAAACCGCGCATATTTCAGTTCAACGTTTCAACATTTTTCAAATGATTTTTGTTTGCCAATTTTTTATGTTGTTGTCGTTGTTTCCATTGACGTTTTTTTTTATTTATTGTATGTATTTATTTTTTTCTTTCTATTAAATGTTTGTCGACATTTTCAATTTACTTGCAACTCATTTTTCAAGCCAACTTCGAGGTCTGCCACCAACTGCTTCGTGCTGCCATCATTTGTTTTTCTATGCGATGTTTACTCGTTGTTTCTTTTTGTTTACCGATTATTTTATGGTTTTCTGGTATGTTTTTCCAATGCTTTTTCGTCGTTGTCATTGTCGTCATTGTTGTTCTTTTTCTTCTTGTTGCCGTTATATATTTGCCTAAGTGTAATTATTCAATGCTGTCTGACTTCGCATTCTTCTTTTTTCCGTTTCTATTCCATCGGTTCGGTTACTTCAATGCCGGCGATACGCTTATTTACTTACTCTTCCGTCTGTCTTTATGTTCGCATCTGAGTTCATGGTCTACTACTTTGTACATTATTTGACTTATTATGCCCGACATTATTGAAAACTTGCCGCCATTCAAAATTGAAAACGCTTATTTCTTTTCTATTCATTGTCAAATCGCCTGTTTGTCTTGTTTCGTTTCCTTTCATTTCTATTCTTTTCCACTTCTACTTATCTTTATCTCTTATTTATTTTTTTTCTGCATTCTTCGCTTTGCAATTTGGCTTAAGTTCGACAAGTAATCCACCCTTAGTAAAGTAAAGCAAAAAAGAGGCTCTAATTTATACAAAGGCATATGCAAATCTTTCAAGCCGTCAAATAACCGCAAATAATACAAAAAAGTTTTTCATTTCCGTTTCCGTCAGTCTGAGTCTGAGTTTGTTGCGTCGGTCGTCGGTACTCGGTCGTCGTTCGCCGGTTGTCAACATTTGTTAAGTATTTATGTAAGCTTGTCTAGGCCCACACACAGCTGCACAAAAAAACAGACAGACATATTTATAGATATCCTTATATAGTCTCTGTCAGTCAAAAAGAAATCATCTTAAGCTCATTTCCTTTATGCCTGCTTATTTCTTGCCAATTTCAACTGCTTATCGCCAAAGTGAAGTAAGAGAAAAACGAGCAAACAAGAAAAGAAAAACAATGTGAAAAGCAAAAAGGAAAGGAAAAGGGAAAACAAGCAAAGCGTCGCAAAATTGTCTCGTTGCTTTTGCTATTTTCATTTCCTGTTACAAGCAGAAAGAGCGTGTGTTGGCATAGGCAAAGGATGCGTTTGCTCGCAATAAGCAAGGACCAAGCATAATTTCAATTGTTGTTGTATTTTGTCTTGCCACTTTTTGATTTATTTATTTAGTCAAGCTGAAGCTCTAGTGAAATCTGCTTTCTTCCTGTACTCTTTTTCTCCCTGTCTCTTCACGGTTTGCCATTCTTACTCTATCACAATAGCAGCAACAAAAACAACAACAAAACGCTTCTAATTCATTGCACATTGCCAATATCTTTGCACTCAAGTCCTTTTGTTGTATTTGCACAGTTGTCTCGGCGTCTATTTTCGCAACCTCTTTGCCGATGCCAACCGCTCTGACTCTCCATTATGCAGCCACTTCTACCGAAATTGCCTACAGTATGCCTACAGAATGTGTTTGCCTGTTTGCCTATTTGTTTGACGAGTTCTTCGCCATCTTATTCTTGGCATATCATTTTGTTGCAAACAAACTACTTTTCAAATTTATTTGCTGTCTAACTTCAACTTCGACCTTTTGCATCTCTCTTTAGCTTATCTCAAGTATACATAACTGCTCTAGCAACCAATCAGTCGGCACAATTCACTTTACATATTCTTTTTTTTTTCTTAAATATTTGCAAAGGACATTCTAATATCCTGTACGTGCCCTTTGCCCTCACTGACACAATTACTGTTTTTGTTGGCGTTGGGAACATTATAAATGACATGATGTACTCAGATGTCGAATAAAAACAATGATAATAATAAATAATGTGAAAGGCATCAAAAAAGCTTTTAAATTGAAAAATATGCCAAAAAAAAAATGTTGACTTTTGGCTTCGCAAAGAGACTTCTTGTAATTCATTCTACGCCATATTGTTTTCTAGTCTTCTTCTTCGTATTCTGTAACTTTTTCGCTACGGTTTTGGTGTTGTTGTAACGCCTACGTGGCTGTGAAATTAATTATGAGCTGTCTTCATTGCAATTGCCAAAAATATGTTAGCATAACTTTAGGCGTTGGTTGTAGTTAAAGGCTGCACACACATACCTTTATATATATGGCATTTGTATGTGAGTGAGTGTGTGTTTTTTTTTTGTTTACGATACATAAATTTACCGTGAACATAATTGATTTCCTGCTTATATATTTGATGCCCTCTTCTGCTGCGCCATCTTCATCCATCACTTCTATTCATTTTTTTTGGCTACATCATCAAGTTTGATGGAAAAAAACTTTGTTAAGCCTTTACAAATACACTTTAGGGATTTCTCGTTTGTTATGTGTAAGCATGTGTGTGCATTTGTGTATCTTTGCAAATACACTTCACACATCAAGCATTCTACTTGCTTCTTCTTCTTCTCTTTCTTGTATATTTATTTAATTTTTTCCATTTATTTATTTTCTTGCCTTCGCTGCTTTCAATGCCGCTCTGACCTCACTGACCCTTGCACTTCACACAGTCGACTTGTCCCAGTGGATTTCCTTATTCTTCATCTTTCATGCGCCATTTTTATTTATTTTCTAAATTCTTGTTTTTGTTTTTGTTAAATGAACATTTTAATAAATGGCAAGCAGCCACAAAAACACTCAAGACAGACTGTGAGAACATAAAAACAAGCAAAAAAGAAGAGAAAAAATATCCAAACAGCAACTCAAATATTTATTCAATAAATAATAATAACAAAGATTACAATAAATGCAAAGCTTTTGCTTCTCTGCTTTGAAGAAAATTATGCAACAAACTTTAATAAATAAATTTACACATATTTTTATGCTAGAAACATTTTCATGGTCTTATAAGAAAGCAATAAAAAAATCAAGTTAAAACACAAAAAATAAAGTAAACAAAAAACAGAGACAAACAAATAATGCATGAAGCGCGCGCCTCAAAGTAGACAATAAAATTCACACAAAATCAGAAGAGCAACGAAATTCATTAGTTTTAGTGTATCGCTTTCATGGGCACGCCCACACAGCCCACTTTTACACAACAAATCAGCACGTGTCGCTTCGCATGAACTTGTTTTCTGTGTGTGTGTGTTTTTTTTTTTTGTGTCTTGGCCATAAAACTAAAACGCACTTAGCCAACTTCGATGAAAGCAAAACTTTTGTCGAGAAAAGAAAAACAAAAAAAAATATGTTTGTATGTACATATTAAAAAGCAAAGTGAAATATATGAACTGACATACATACACTCATATACACACTCAGAAGCAAGATATGCTCGAACACAGTCAGAGTCGCAGTCCTTCACTGAGCATGATCAAATGTACATATATATGGGAGTATATGAATGTGTATGCGAGTGTGTGTATACATATGTGTGTGTGCATAGACACACGTATATTTGTTAGTTGCGTGTATGTTTATAGATGCGTGATGAAGCGTTTAAGCAAAACCATTGACAGATGCCCATAAAAATATTGTAAGTCGCTAAGTGGCGAAGAAAGAACGAACGCAAAAGAAAAATAAACTGCGATTGGCATATTTATTGTATATATGGTACATACATACATGTATATAAAAGTGTGTGTTTAAGTGGGGATTCTGAGCCTGCTTGTAAAGTTGGATGTCGTCATTTCTGTCGTCGCCTTGCATAACTGAAAGCGAAGACGAATGACGTGCAAAATGTTTTCGCCACACTTGAAGAAATGCCGCAGAAGAGCAGCGTAGGGCAACCGGATGGCAGTTCGCCATGTCGTAGATTGCCATACAGAAATCGATAATGCTAACAAAAGGTTTTCGATTGACTTTTTTGCGGTAATAGAGGATGGAAAGGACACTACAGTTTCCACTTGGCAATGTAGTCGTCCTCTCACTCCAAAAATAGTCAATCGGCAATCCTTTGAGAGTGAAAGGACGAGGACTTAAGAAACTTTAAAACTTAAACAAAATAAAAAATTTTATTTCAAACACAAAGAAGAACCAGTAAGGACGCTATCTTCAGCAAGGCTGAAGCTTATATACTTTTCACGCACTTTCTTGTGCCACGCCCATTTTTTTGACTGAATCTATTTTCTATTTATCTAATTAGCCTATATACCAATTTTTTGTTTTTGCTCATTGGGTATCGGAGACATGGAAATTATTGATTTTGGCTAAAAGTGGGCGTAGCCATGCCCATTTTTTGGTCAAAATAGTTTTCATGCCTCCCTAAGAACATATGTGTTAAGTTTCAAGTCAATTTATTAAGAAACAAAAAAGGTTTCCATACAACGACATCAATCTTACTTCTCTTCCTCTTCTTCATTTTGTATGGCAGGTACCAATGAAACTTTCTGGCATTTAATCGGACTATGTAAAACTACTATGTTTAAAGTTTCAGTCCTCTATCATACAAAACAAAAAAGTTTTCTTTACAACGATTAAAATTTGTTTTTCTTTCGTATTGGGAGCTACCATTTTCAGTAATCCGATATGGCCGGTTCCGACGAATGATTCATCGTAATAAATTCTAAAACTCTGTGCAAAATTTAAGCTTGATAGCTTCAAAACTGAGGGACTAGACCGACAGACAGGCGGACGGACATGACTAAATGAACTCGTCTTGTCGTCCTGATCAAGAATACATATATATACTTTATATAGTCGGAAATGAATATTTCGATCAGTTACAAACTCCGTGACAAAGTTATAATACTATTCACATACATCAAGAGTATAAAAATAAATTGTAGCCAAGTTGCACTGTACGTATTATGTAAAACACGTGAGCAGAGAAATTTGTCGTCTGACAACTGCTAACTTTGTGTTGGAAATGCGAGTAAGCCACAATTACAAGTATAACAACGTCTGTATGCTTGTGTCCTTGTGCAAATACACGTATGCAATGTAAGCAATGTTGCGCTGTCATCTGAATAAAGTTCGCTGGCAGCCCTAAACGTGAAGTGTCTGCGACTGCTCAGCGTGAAAGGCAAGCCATATGTATTAAATAACTCGACAACGTGACATAAAATATGCTTAAAGAAAATGTCAAAAAGGAAATTTAAAAAATATTTAAATATAAGCATTGCGCAAATATCACACATCATGTTTAGCAAAAGATAAATGAATGCGTGCGTAAAGTGAGCCAAAACATAAAAAAAAACATAAAAGTGACCTTATTTAACATATGACAACTCATTATTAAACAAGGGGTAAGGCTTTTTACCATTTAAATTAAATTTATTTATTTAAAAATTTTAATTTTTTTTTAACAATTTTCTGTGGTTTTTTGTCTGAGAATTCAAAAATTAACTCTCTGAGTTTTGTTAATTTAAAAAAAAAAAAAAACAAAAACCATTAAATTACTAGATTTTAAAATTTTAATGATTTCCGGAGAAGTTATAACGGTCACCGTAAAGGACCAATTTATTGAACCACAGGGCGGAAATATATAACTGTAAATTTTTATACAGGTTATATTATTTTTTTAATTTGGGTAAAATTGTTTTTTCGTGCCTCTGAGTGGGTCTAACTCCTTACAACATAGTTAACAATACTTCAGTTAAGTCTACTATCAAAACAAGTAAAGTTCAGTTGAGTTTAGGGCTGTCAACTATCAAAACAAGTAAAGTTCAGTTGAGTTTAGGGCTGTCAACTGACACTGACAGATACACAGCTGCCCAAACACACGCATAAAACTTGTAAATTCCTCATTTCTTCGTCGGACATTAGAAGTGAAGTTTTCAAATCGAAACTGTCAAAGCAACACGTTCCGAAAAAGTTAGCTTTGCCCCCAAAGTCTTTAGCAAATTAAATTTATTAAAGGAGAGTTCAAGAAAGTGCAAAGAGTGATAGAAAAGGAAATGTCAACAATAACCGATCGTTTGCCAATATATGCAACGCGTGGCTCCTTAACATTGATGCAAGGACGTCTTGCCAGCGCACTCAAAGGCCACATGCTGTTAAAGAAGAAGTCGGACGTTCTGCAATTGCGCTTTCGCAATATTCTCGTGCGCATCATTGATGCCAAGACGCGTCTGAGTGACGTTATGCGTGGCGCTGCCATTTCGTTGGCCGAGGCAAAATTCACAGCGGGCAATTTCACGCAAACTGTTTTGGAAAATGTCAAGGATGCACAATTCAAACTCGTCAGTCGCATCGAAAACATTGCCGGCATCTCGTTGCCGGTCTATGAGGTGCATGAGGTCGGCCGTGATACGTACGTGTATGCGGGCCTCGCTGCAGGCGGTCAGAAACTGTCCGAAGTAAAAAAGAATTACCAAAATGCGCTCAAATTGCTCGTTGAATTGGCATCGCTGCAAACGTCCTTTGTATCCGTTGACGAGGCCCTCAAGCTGGCAAAGCGTCGTGTCAATTCGATTGAGCATGTTGTCGTCCCGCGTCTTGAATGCACAATCAAATATATTAACGCCGAATTAGATGAATTGGAACGTGAGGAATTCTATCGTTTGAAAAAGATACAAGAGAAGAAGCACGTGACAAATATGCTTGCTGATAAGAAACGGGCTGAATTATTGCAAAAGAAACAGTGTCAGCAGCAGAAGGCCAAAGATATACTGAAGCTTGATACCGATGAAGATATACTTTTTTAGTAACGCAAATGCCAACTTTCTTATTTTTTTGCTTATTCAGCATTGAATAAAATTTTAAGCGCAAATTGTCACACATCAAATTCAATGGCAGACATTCTCCGAATATCTTGTTGCAATTTCTTCTTTTTCTTTTCTTTCTTTAAACTTTTTCTGTGACTTCAAAAGATACTGGGTAAAGAAAGCTCTTAGCAATATGTGTGGCAACATGCCACTTGCAGCAAATGTCAAAGAGCGCTAAGACAAAAAAGTAGAACAAGAGGAAGCTAAGCAGCGCTGTGACCAAGACTCTTTTGTAGCTTAAGTTCAAAAAGTTTACACAACATTTTTCATCATTTTACATCAAAAGCTTAAAGACTAAAAACTTACAAGAAAGTGTCTTGAGATTTATACTTCACTCCCAATAGACTCTCAAAGATATCAAATGTAGCATTAAAGACACCCGCACACATATCTATACATACTTATAATAATATGTATCTGCGAGTTTGAGCATGTACATATCTGCAGTTGTCAATATGATGCTGATGACGACGTAATAAAAAGAAAATTACGATGATGACAAATGTTTATGCACAGTAATTATGTTAATCAACATTAACACACACACACTTCAACACACGCACGCTCATACACACACACACACACACACACATTGACACACCCTCATAAATAAATAGAAAATTATGAAAGTGCTTAAGTTCCCTTATGATTCTCCCGCTCATCAAGTCTTGTGCTGCTTAGCCTACGCTCACTGTGAGTGAACTTGCTCACGCACTTAAGCGGCTTAAAAATAACGCCAAGAAAGTCAATTAAAACCGTAAGCAATTATGACAGGCAATCGCATGACGGAACTGTCTAAGATTAATTTGTGTCTCCATCTCAATTTGTATTCATATGAGTTCTTGAACTTTAAGCTTTGTTTTAGACTCGCTACTTGCAAAATATGTAAATTGTTGGGTGAAATGAAGGTCACTGTGTACTTATTCGATCCTCTGTGCTTCAATTGATTGAAAATGTTGCACCAAATTAATGACTTTTGATAATTAAAGCATAGCAGAAAAAAAACACTCTGGTTAATCGCATTAAAAGCCGCCCTGTAATGATTATTCAATGAAACGATTTTACATTTTATTTATTCCTCATTATGGCAACGAGTTAATACTTTTCTCATTATGGTTGCATTAACGAGTAAAAAATCACAATTATTGCCGCCAATCTTTCGTTCATTATTTTCATTTACTTTTCTCATTCACTGCCACACCTCCGCCACCGCAGTATTATCGTCAAATGTGCGACATCTTCAACGGCAAATGCGCCTATAAAACTTATCTTTTCTTGCCATTTCATTAAGATCAAATATTAAAAACATTTTGAACGGAAACCACAAAAGTAAAACGACGACGGAAGTACTGTTGCCCAATTCCCAGCCTCCTATCCGTTTTTCTCTCTTCACTTCCTATTTCAGGCCTCACGTACTGAATAAGTACTTTGGCGCGCTGGTAACTGCTTTTGGCCTTGAGCGTTGCGTAAAAAGCCTATTACTTGCCTTGGACAGCTTGTAGAACTTGATTTTTCTTGTGATTATTTTTTTTTGAACTTTTATTATTTTTATTTTAGATTTCATTTGGGGATTACTACAGAAATCTTTTCGTGCTTATTTCGCTAATGATTTTTTTAATTTTTTTTTCATATTAATGTTATTTATTTATTTATATTTTTTTTTGCTACAAAATTTCTGCTTATCGCTTTCATGTTTGAGTACTTAAACGCTGTATTAAAAAATAATAAAATAATCTATTTAGTCACAAAATAATAAATTAGCTTAAAGCGGTTCAAGGCAACATAATTGAGTTTGATTTGAAAAAAATTAAAGAGCTTTCAAAATAAAATTTATATTTTTAAGCTTGTTATTAAATCAAGTTTATGTTTACTGACATTAGCGACTAGCTAAAATATGCACTAAAGACCGCTGAGCTTTTCGCTACACATTTTAAAATGCAGTAAAAGCACTCACAGACGAACCAGCGTCAACATGTTTTTTGGTCTCTTTGTGCCAAAGGGCAACCAAACACACCGGAAGTCTTACTGTCTTTGGAAAATGTGCGGCCGTGTGTGCTTCGCTCCTTTAGCGTTTTTACTGTACCAACTTTTGTAGTACATTTTGTGCATGTTTACGCATTCAATGTTGTTCTTAACACGCTCATAAATTTACATAAAACAAATACATTTTTGTTTAAATCATTTTGAGGCGCACATGACGTATACGCAACATTTCGTTTGTTGTCTTTATGCATATTACTCATACGTTAGGTAGTACCAACGAGAACATAAAACGACAACAGATAATACACAACAACAAAAGTCGAAGTAATAACTTATTTTTTCTTGTACTGTAAAACTTTTGCAATTAATTTAGCAACTTTTCTTATTTGAGTTTTGGGCGCGTTTCATCGAATGTGTCTGTGTGTGTGTGTGTGTGTGTGTGTGTGTGTATTTGTGCCTTTTGCTGAATTTGCATATTTTTCATCATTTCGCCCTAAGTTATGCCACAAAATTTACTTAAGTGACGACCACAAATATGACATGGCAGCAATAGTAGAGGCATAAGAAACAGCAGCAGCAGCAGCAGCAGCAGCTGAACGTGCCGATGCTAGGTTGGCTCAATGGTTGGATGGTTGAATTGATGGTTAGTTCGTTTGTTGGTTGGTTGGTTGGGATTGAAAGATACATGTTAGGGTCTACGCTTGACTTATACTTGTGCTGTGTGCTCAATTCTATTATATTCGATTCTGTTCGGTTGCTTGCTCATACTCTTGTTATTTTGTTGCTACGTTGGTTCGTTATTCATTCATTCATTGATTGATGCTCTTAAGCGATTAAACAGATTACGAGACTGTGGACTGACAACAGATAACAACAACAGCAACAATACAAAAACAATGAAAAAGAGCTCAACAAGAGTGAACAAAACAGAATTGAATTGAGTTAAGCTGAGCAACGCGCAGGCACTTGACAATATCGAAAAGGACGGCAACTACAAAAAGCGTGCTTAATTGGCGTTTAGTGGTGCGATTTGTGAGTGAGCGAGATAGCAATGCAATGAATGTAAGCAGCAAAAATGAGAAAGAAATGCTGAGGTTGCTGTATATATTTGTGGCTTTTGTTGTTGTTGTTGTTGTTGTTGTTGTTTTTGTTGTTGTTGTTGTTGTTGTTGTTGTTGTTGTTGTTGTTGTTGTTGCTAATGACAACAACAACGACGATATCAGTGACAATGGCTTCGCGCAACTTGAGACTTTAGCATCTTTTTGCCTGCGCTCAAGGACTTTGCTTTGATTGTAATTAACGACTATTGTTTGGTGAAAATTTTTGGCAAATTTTTATGAGTTTGCCAAAGTTCGAGCACATTGTTTGTGGTCTTGTTGCCCCGCACATGGCAGACGGTAGCTCGTTGAGCGCCTAGGCAAGCTCTAAGAATGCCTAACAGGTGAATACTGACAAATGGCTTTTTCCCCTATTTTGTTGGCCAACGAGTCGGCTTGAGAATGAAAAAGGAAAATTTAATAATTTATGCGTTAATTTGCACAAGCGCATCACAGACGGCTATCTATAAATATTTATCAATAAGCTTTTCTAGTTTGAAAGTCTATTTTGAGGATTTTATTTCGAGCTTGGCTGAATGAAACTTGAACACACTTAATTTTTGAAATGTGTTAAAGCCAAGCTGAAGCCACTTAACCTTTCTCTCGCTTGCTAATTCTGCGCATTTTGATTTAATTTAGCAGAAATTCAGACGAAATTTTGTTCCCTGTCATTCACAAAACATATATTTTTTATCACGTTCGGTTTTATGTTTATTTGATAATGGAAAAACCATGAAAACCACAGCTCAGCACAATTTGCATATCAAAAAAAAAAAAATAAATAGGGATGTGTTTGCTTTCGTGTGCATTTGCGCGCAAGCAAATTTGATGAAATATATATGAAAAGGCAGACAGAACACACACACATGCTAATGTTGCTTCAAAGTATTCGCACGCTCTCACACACACACACACACACGCACTTGCATACACGCGCAAAACCAGTCACATGAAACTTCATTAAAAAGTTTTTGACTTTTCAACTTGTGCTTTTATATTCTTTGATATTTTTTAAATTTTTTTTTTTTTTTTGTATAATAACCAAAAACATCGTTGCCTCACCACCCTTTTTTGTTCCTCTTTTTTTTTTTTGCTGTGTTAAACCTTTTTGCCCTTAATTCAGTTTAAAATTTTTTTACGGTCACTGGTTAAATCTTTTAGGTTGCTTGTTCAGTGAAAAAATTGAAATTTATCAAAAAAGAACTCAACATTTTTCTGTCATAATTACCGTTTTTTTTCTTTTTTTTGGTTTCCTTTTTGTTGGTCGCACAAACTTTTCAACAGCTGAGCAGCAACGTGTCGCAGCGCTCATTATTAAGCATAACGGCAACAAAATTTAGCGCCATTTTGTTCGCATTCATAACGGTTGTGCTTATGTGTGCGTGTGCTTGTGTGTGTGTGTGCGTGTGGTTTCTGTTTGTTAGTTAGCAACAATGCTAAAGCCGTTGACAAAGGACAAAATTCAAACTCGCACTCTTTCTCTCCATGCCACGCTTCTAAATAACCGTCATCATTCAATTGTGGCGGCAACAGTGCAAAGGGTGTCGGACTATGACCAGCTTGAAAGTATGCTCCGTTCTGTAGCAGCTGTTCATACTACTTTCACGGTTGTTGTTTTTTTGATGTTGTTGTTGTTGTTACACTCGTGGCTCGTTACTGTCATATAGTCGGACGAAATGACAAAAATAAAACAGTCGACCAAGCGGTGTGAAAGTCAGCATCAACGCAGTCACGCACGCACGCCAGAAAAAAAAAGTTTCCAGCCGTACTTGTTTATCGTTCACAATGTTGTTGTTCTTATTGTGGCTGTTGTTGTTATTATTATTATTATTGTTGCTTTTTTATTATATTTTTATTTTTCACTTTTTCTCGTTTACTGCTTTTGGTTTCCTTTTTTTTTTCTTCTTTCGCTTTTTATAATTTAATTCTTGCGCTTCACTTTCTTCGCTACTGAAGGCTGAGCGCGTTTTGATGTGCTTTATTATTATAACATTCTTGAACAATTCCTTTATAGCATTTTATTTATTTTATTTTATCTTTTCTTTTTTGTTTTATTTCACCTTTCCCTTTTGATAAGAGGCATTTTGTACACTAAATTAATTTATGCTTTTGTAGTCACATTCCAATGCATCGCACCGTGCACATGTGTTTGTGTGTGTGTTTCTGTTTGCGGCTGTGCTTGTGTCTGACTGCGTTTAATTTTACGTTTTGGGTGTGGCAGTTTAACATTTAATTCGATTTTTTCTAAATATTATTACACATTTTCATGCAAATTAATTTGCAGTTTAACGTTCATGTCAAATAATTTGTAGCATGCTTTTAGGCACGTTAGTATTCGAAAAAATACTTCTGGAATGTTCTACAAACATTTGTAACTAATTTGCAAAAGTCATGCTTGCAACATTTTGTTGCACATGCACCGAAAGCAGTTATTCCTTGCATATATTTTATATATTTTATACTGCATAATATAAGGCGCCAGTCGTTGTACAACGTCTGTGTTTCTGTCTGTTTGTTTGTCCCTTTCGATACGGCCTCTCTCAGCCCCCGCTCTTCACTGCTAATGATGAAAGTTTTGATAGTTCCGCCTGAATGCATACTTAATGAGCAGCAGTCTATTCTGTTTTGCTTCTACTCCGCCCAATTTTGTGTTGCTACTTGTAAAAATAAAAGCGGCATCATTAAGACCAATTTATATGATGAAGGCGCGACGCCTTCGACCTACAAAAAAAATAAAACAAGAAAATTCACGAAACTCATGTATCTTTTTCTTATTTGTTGAACTTTCAAGCGAATTTAACTTTATTTGGCTGCTTGTAAAGCACACAGACACACCAAGGCTAAGCCCTGCATACATATGTCCTTTTCCTGCAAGCAATTTGTTCTTTAGCGCCGCAAACATGACCACTTAATTTATTTCAATTTTTATGTTTCACTACAAAAAAGCAAAAGCAAAAACATATTTTTGGGCAATCATAAAACACAAACACACACACACATTCACATGAGAAATAATGTATCGCTTGAATTTTTTTTATTTTTTAGTACAGTTTTTTTTATATGATTATTAAAAAAAAAAAAGAAACATTTAACACTAAAAATTTTGTTATTTGTGTTGTTGTTTGGCAGCGAGTATGTTGGCAAGCGGCTTATAACGCTTTTTGGGGGGTGGAGTGAAAAACGCCTCACTTGTAGTACTACAAAACCACTTGAAAACACAAACACACGCACACGCACAACATACAATTATAACAACACGCCTATGTGTGTGTATTGCAGCCAAAGTGACTGTGCGTGAAATTCTTTTTTGTTAATTTTTGTTTTATTAATAAAAAAAATGCTTAATTTACACTTGTATTTTTTGCAAGTTGATTTTGTTTTTTGGTTGTTTTATTGTAATAGTTTTTTTTTTTTTTTTGTTATTTTAACATTTCTTATGGTATTTTTTTCGTAGTATTTTCAGAAAGACCCGAAACGCGACACACAAACGCAACGAACGCAGTCAAAACTAAACTGAATTTTTGCTGCTGCTGCGTTAAAAGCTTTTGCCACAGATTTCCTTTATACGCAAAGCTTCAACGTTATATAGCGCACAAGCAACAAAAACTAAGTTACAAACAAAAAAGAAACAAAGCAACAAAACCCAACAAAAAAGCAAGAGAGAACGCAATGCGAAAATGCTTAAAGAAGAAGCAGAAGCAGAAGAGCAGGATGCTGCACAGCATGCGAAACGAGATGAGATGAGATGAGATTGAGAAGCTTCTTTACCGTCTTGTTTTCACATGACATTTCGCAAATGGCATGTTTGCTAAAGTGAAAGTTATGCTCAATAATTGTTGCAAGAGCGCAACTGACAGCCTGCCGAGAGAGTGAGAGAGCGCACAATGTGCAAGAGCAATGCGCATGTTTGAGCCATCATTTTTGACATTTGCTCGCAGCATAATTTTTCGTTGTTGCTCTTACTGTTGTTGTTGTTGTTGTTAATCTTATCATCGTCTGCATTTCTACGCATTTTTAGCATGCTCTTTGTTTTATTGCATAAACACAATTCGTCCTCTTTCTTTTGTTACGTGCCATTCTCAATTTCATACTCCTTCCACGCTCTTCAGCAGTCATGTTGCTCTACAACTGCTGCCGCCATGCCTCTTCCGCCGCGCTCCATTCAGTGCTGCCTATGCTTTCTTTGGGCTGGACTCGCGCCACGTTTTACTTGTTGAAAACATGCAGAAGACATGCGTTGATTGAAATTTAAATATTTATGCAAATTATTTATTATTACAACTTCGACATTCATCTTAATTATGCAGCAGCAAACACACATAAGCGCTCATCAAAACATAAGATTATTATTTTTTTTGATTATTTGTCGTTGAATTTGGTCAATTTGCTTGGATTGGAATTAAATCATTATATTTCTAAATATTATAGCTCAAGTGTTAATTTAAATTTTGTAATTTTTGGTAAGCCAACACTGCGTATGCGTAATGTCTGAAAGTAAGCATCGAACTTTTGCCAGTCGACCAAATAACTTTAATCGCATCAATTCACTTTAAAAATTATTGCAATTTTTCATTTTTTAACGATGATTTCCAACACCATAAAAAATACAAAAATCCCACAACAAATGCTACAAATCATGTTTTCTTTTCTTGTTGTTGCTCAAAGCGGACATTAAACTTTCACAATAGTGCGCCCAACTCACGCCATTTCTAATTATATCCTAATTATTAGCACAAAAAGCATCTTTATCGAGCATGAATTATTCAAGTCAGCCAATCGTCAAAGTCCCCAAACAAAACACACAAAAAAAAAGGGTTTCATAAATCAAACAAACAACGATGATGCCCAAGACTCATTTGTCGGCGCAAAAGTTGCAAAAAAAAGGAATACAATCACCAAAGGCAAGCAAACAACTTATTTAAAGCACTAATGGCGCAAATAAAACGAAAGAACGAAGAAAATAAAAAGGACGACGAGCGCAAACAAGCGCAACAAAAAACCAAACGAAAATCGGATGAAATGTTCCTTAGTTAATGCAAAAAATTGAATAAGAAATTTATTTGGAAAAACAGTCAAACAAATAAATTCATCTCTCGACGTTTAATTTTTTTCGACCGCTTGTCTGTTTGTCTGTCTGACTGTCTCTTGGGTTAAGTAGTACGAACACATCTTCTCTTTCTGTTTGTCAAAATGCTAATATTTCAGGCAACATTTTCACAGTAATTGTGCTAAATTGCATTCAACCATGTATTGTTGATGCTGGTCAAATGTCCACACACACACACACATATGAGAAAATATTTACACGCACAGCCAAATCTAAACAATGTTATGGTGTGTGTTAACAAGCGCAGCTGCTGGCATCATGCATGATTTATTTCAACTTCAAATATGTTTTATATATGTTACAATTACTTGCACTTACAGCCACTGTACTCGCTATTGTTATTGTTGTTGTTATTACGAAATTGGCTGCTAATAAGCATACAAGTGCTAATAAACACAAAATCGAAATTGGTTACAAGCAAACAAGGACAATTTTGTTTGTGAATTTTTCGAATTTATATGATGAAAATGTGCGACTTAACTTTGAGTGTGTGGGTACTTGTGTGCCAATATGTATTATACATCTACACATACACACATTAATATACTAAGAAGTCCATTGCAACACGCACAACCAGTGACAAGTTCAATTTGCTCAACTTCAAGTAGAACAAGTGCAGTTACATTCTTTTCATTATTAAATATGAAAATAGCTACAACATTTCAAGTCGATTCTGTTTAATTCTTTCACCAAAATTGTCACTAAATCAAGAGATGAGGCTCCTTAACACATTTTTTCGGTCCCATAAATGATGATAATAACTTCAACGTTTTTAAAAATTGAACCAACATTTTATAGGTATATATCATCATTTGTAGCACCAGAATAACGGTCTTAAGGACCCTCATCTTCAAAATTAGAATGTAACCTCTCGCGAATATTCTATAGCATACATTTTTGTAGTTTCATACGAAACAAAAATACTTTTACTCATAATTTTTCAATTAAAACTTGAAACTTACGCGGCCAAACTTGAAGAACTCATTAATTTAATGCTTTAAGCATCTGTTTGTTTTTGTTTTTTAGTTTGTCTGTCTCAGTTTTACACTTTCACTCTCCATCTCTAGATCACACGCACACACATACTTTTTACACTCAACGCACTGCTTCCTTGCTTTAACTTCTTCTTTTTGCTTTACGGCTTACGCTCAACCTTTTTCGACCTTGTGCTCTCTACCTCACATCGTTTGGCATATCGTCAAAGAAAACTTCTTAAATTTGTAATTTAGATGACCCAGCCAAAAGTTTTTTACTCTGTTTGTCTGTCTGTCCATCTCTCTGTCTGCTCGTCAGAGTTTCAAGCCTTCCCATTTCTTTTCTTGTATGTTATAAGATTCGGAAAAGTCTTAACGCACATCAGGTGCAAAAATATAGTGCTCTTCGGAACGCTCACCTGTCTTATGTCTCACCGTCACTTATATCTTCTTTTTGTGACACACATACACACATTCCTTGCCATCGTTCATTATAGTACATACTAAGCCAGCCTCAATGTCAAATGCTTTATTTAGCCATTGACCAAGCAAATGCCAAAGGCGCACATGGGGCCGGAAGTGTGTATGCGAGTGTGTATGTTCGTTTGTGTAGCCTAACTAACCTCGTTTAGCCGGCACATAAAAAATAAAAGAAAAAGGTTCAAAAATACTAAATTAAATTCAATTGAGTTTACCTGTAAAGTGCTTTTTAGTGCTTTAGTGAACCAATTTTGATTTATGTTATTTAGCACAAATGCGCTTAAATTTGTTCAATTAATAGGATTATATGAATTTGATTTAAATTTTTTTTTTTTTCTTTTTTTGTGCAAAAACACAATAATTATTTGCGCTCCAAAGCCATCATGCAACATTTAAAAACATTTTTTTATACCATAAAATATTCAAAATGTTTAACAACAAAACGTTCGGTACAACCAAATTACCCCTTAAATGTTGCAGAAACCAAGAAATTCAGCACTGAACATGTACCTAACTGAAATGTTGCTTGTTATATGATGTTGCAAGCTTTCAAATATTCAATGTAATAAAATGCAACTTTGTTTAAAATGTTGCTAAGAAAAAGGCAAAGTTTTTGGAACACATTTTATTTCATGTCTTCATTTTAGATAATTAGTCAGGAGGAATTCTTTATCTGTGTTGTTATGGAGCCGGATTTAATTTTCAACTATTCTTCTAAAATGTTGTTGCTTCGTAAATTTGTTGCTTCTTCTAAGCAACATGTTGTTTAATGTTGCTAATTTTCACAAATGTTGCTAATAAAATTTCCCCGCATTTCGGCTTCAAACGCGCATGACAACTAAAGCGCCGTTGTTGATTGTTGAATTGTTGATCGTTGTTGAGAGGTAATTGTTGTTGTTGCCAGCACTTCCGCATTTACTTATGTTTGGTTGTGTTGAAGCCCACGTGTTCGTCGGCAACTTTTTCTGCCACGTTTATTTCCTATCCCTTGCCTTACCTTTCCTTTGTTTCTGTTTAATACTTTTTGTTGTTTTTTTATTTATTTATTTATACATATATTTATTTATTCAATGTTTTCTATGTTGTTTTTTTTTTTTTTTGTGCGTCAAATCAACTTCTGTGTTTGCATATTAACATTATGGCTTTTGACGGCCCATCATCATCATTATCAACACATTGGCATCAACACACGCTCCATTTGTTTTTTTTTTTTCACAAATTTTTTTCTTGTCTTTCTGGCTGACGCCAACATTTGGCCTTGGTGTGTCGGCAATGAGCATCGAGCCTTATTTGTATTTGGTAGCAGCAACAGTTTGCGTATTATGTAAGCCAAGAATATGATAAATGAATTAAGGACAAAGGAACTCAATTTTCAACATTTCATTTTCATATTTTTTTTTAACATAAAAAAAATCAAGCAAAAATTAAGTTGCAAAAGAAAGCAATGGTCAAATGAAAATAAGGAAATGTTTACTTCCCTCACTCAACACTCTCTTATTGAATCATTGAAGTCAACATATCCGCTTTTCCGCTGACTCACACACGCTCCCTCACAAGCCTTTCCTTGTCAATATCAATGCAAGCACTTCCTTTACTGTTGTCGTCATGAATTTTTCCAATGATGTTGTGTCGCATTAAACAGGAAATTGTCGTACAACAACACGTGTGTGTGTGTGTGTGTGTGTCAGTGTGTGAGTGAATGTGACATGCATGACAGCAAAATTTTTCCTGCCAAGCTAATTAAATGCGCCAAAAAAAAAAACCGAAATTGCCTTGATAATAAGCGATGATAAACAGTTTTATTGTAAGCAATTTCCGCATTTCGAATGAAATCAAATAAGTATTAAAATTAAATTAAAATCATAAAAAAAACATGAATAAAACGGAACGAGAAAGTAGTAGAAAAAGTCAACACAAAAACGTCGCGAGGGCAAAAAACATGGCAATAAAAAAGTGCGGCCTACTTTTAGGAGCAGCAAAGACGAACGGTAAATTCAGGCGACCTCAAAGTGAACTTTAAATGTTTTGGTGTCGCTTACAGTATTTTTTTTTTTCGCCTTTTTTCCAATTCTTTATATTTTTTTGTTAGCCACACGCATGTGTGCGTACAACTCGTACACACACAGTGGCATGCATACATGTGTAAGCATTTACTTAAGCGTTTTGGGTTGTTCTTTTTTCCTTTTTTTTGGTTTCTGCTTGCTTACTTCATTTCTCTCTTTTTTTTTATTTCGCATTTAATGTCCTCAAAATAACAGCGTCAAAAAATGACAAAAATCTGTTTTTCTCTGCTTCTTTTCCCAGCATTCGTTTTTCGCTTGTGTTCGTTGTTGTTGTAGTTGTTGTTATTGCTGTGATCGCATAAAAGTCTCGTTTGTACATTTAGAACACGTTTTACAGCAAAACGTTAAAAAAAAAAATAAAATAAATCGACACAAAAAGAAATGTCCTTATATCAGTGATATCCTTTTTTCATTTCAAGCAATGAATCAGCAGATGAATTGGATTTTTCTTTTGGCTTATGTTTTCAATACTTTCTTAAAGTCTTTAAGCAACCCAAACTGTCATCTAAATTTAATTAAAATTCTATTTTTATAAAGGGTGTTTCATAATTTGTGAAAGTTTCGAGTTCTTCTGAAAAATCAGCATTATTTATGCGATATTATATGATGTGTTGGTCTTAAAAATGTTTCTATTGTTTATTGAAAAAAATTTACAAAATGTATAATGAAGCGAAGATTAATAATTTCAACATTCTTGGGACACCCTTCAGAGGGAAATACACTTTAAATAAGTAAAAAGATTTTTCACTTTAATATGAGAAGTGCTTAATGCGACCGAGATATATGTATAAATGGTGACAGACAATTGTCTTGTGTTGAGTCTTAAAGAAAGCAGCGGATAGCTGAGAGTTTAGCCTTTTTAGCAATGTCAGTGTAAAGACTATTTATATGTTTGTATATGTGTGTAGGTATATACATTAGGGTGTCCCTTATTTTGCAAGGTTCTTATTTTTTAACGCATATGGGCTAGTTTTGTTCAGTCCACTCTAAAACACTCCGATGATGGACTTGCCGACTTGCGTTCAAAACTTGCAAGTTACACCTGAGCCTTTAATGTAACATTGGAAAACTTTCTCAAGCAAATTACACCGGCAACTATGGTGTAACATACGAGTACGTTATTTTGTTGTCATTTTGTTTCGAATTTGTTGGACAAACAATACGCACAATGTCTTTGGAACTTAAAAGCAATACAAAAACTATATTTTTGATTGGTGAGATAAACCTCCAAATAACGGGTGTTAAGTTACCATCTATCCGCCAAGTTCTCGCAGTTTAATTTTTTAATATCCGCGAAGTGAAATATAATGAGTTAACGCTCAAATCAAATTGTAAAAAAGATACCTTGAAAAGGAAGTGTCCTGATTAGTATTATATAAAGTTGATCTCTTTGGTAATAAAACGCAACACTTAAATTTGTCTTTTTAATAATATTCAATTAAAATTAAATTATTTGCTGTCCCCCAGTTGTATTTAAAAAAACATCTAAAATCTTCTTTCATAAAATTTCAGGGCTCAGTCGGCACGGGTTAGAATTAACTTAGGAAGCTGAAATTTTGTATTTAGGTTAAGTTAAGGATACTGAACAAAAATAGCGGGTATGCGTTTTCGAAAATGCAAAAAAAAAAATCGACCAAATAAGGGACACCCTAATATACATATATTAATAAATGTATATGTTTATAAATATTGCTTGTTATTTGTGCGTTGAAATCTGTCATTGTCATAAGCACACACAGACACACATACAAACAGAGACAGAGACATATAAGTACAGTAAGCCACACGAGTGTCACTGAAAAATAACTAAGAAAATAAATATAAAACCAGTTGCGATACAATTGAAGAAAATCACAAATATGGATGTATGTGTGTGATAAATGCAACAGAGGCAGCATATTCGGTTTGGCGTCAACGCTCATGCATATAGAAATGCTTGCTAGATAAGCCACACACACTTAGCCATAGTAACATTCATTCAAGCTACTACGAAAATAACAAAAGACATTCATCAGTTGTTTGGCCATAGTTAACAACAACACCAACAACACCAACACCGAACACTCTTAGCACAGTTGTGTGACCTCTCACATGCTGTGCGTATAGTGCATGCAGTGTAGTGTAGTGTAAGTGTTGTCGACCCATCATCATTATCATCATGATCATCATTGTTGTTGTCTTCGTCGTCGTTGTCGTTGCCGTTGTCATCGTCATTGTTGGCAGCGTTGTTCTCATCACTTCTGACAGCCAACATGTGAATTGTGCTCAGTTATGCATTTTGAGGTTTTTGGTTCATGTTACCATGTTTACCATCTGTGCATGGCAGCAAGCATAAACTTAGCGCACATACTATATCAACATATATTTTTGTAAGAAGTCATTTTTTATGAATGTAATATGTTGAGAATGTTATGTTGACGCCTTAAATTATGCTGCAATTTGCTTATTTTTTTAAAACTTAATAATTATGTTCCAAATTATGCAAAAGTTTGTGCTTCTTCGAAATAATAGATTTTTCAATATGCTGTCACATCCTTAAAACTTCCACTGCAATTAATGCACAAATCAATAGCATACTTTCAGCCAGGTTGAACAAAAATAACTTTAACAGGATTTTTCATTAGAAAAAATGTTTTAATTTTATTTTTAATCTCAACTTTTAACATTACATTAAGTTGCGTGGCAAGAAAAGAAAAGTTCAATAAAGTTATATGAATATTTTACTGATGGCGCAAAAAGGAAACTTTCTCCACAAAATTTTGGATTATGAATGCGTACAGAAAGCTACAACAATAAAAGGAAATAAAAGAAAAAGCTTAGCACGACACAATCACAATTTGCTTAACGTAAAAATGTCCAGGAACTTAACTTTTTTCTTTATCGTGACAATTTCCAACACTTTAACACAAGGCATTTGCGTTGTTGAACAGTGTAATGATAACTGACCAAGCAACGCCAGAAAACAAAGTGGAATTCATTCGAATTCACGAAAAACGTACAGCAAATCATGTAAAATCATTTATAAGTGCGCATGCAATACATAAATACACATTAAAAATTCACATATTTTATTCATGACGATCGCGCTGCCGCCTGCCAACCGTCGAAAGTAGCGCTGCCTAAGGCAACAACCACAACAGCAAAAGCAGGACGAACATCAAGGTCTTTATGCATAATTTGACGCAGAAAACAGCTTCTTTTAGGCGTTGGGAAATGAACAATAGTCAAGCGCGCCCTGTGCGTCCTATGCCTTTTGCTACCGACAACTTGTTCCCTCCTCTTTCTGTGCTTTGTGCTCCACGACTAAAACTTCATGCTCTTGTAACTTCTGAAAGCAACTCACTTACAATGGCGTCTCGCCTGTGAGCGTCTTGACGCATCAATGTGATTTACATAATAAAACGTTTAACAAAGCGTTAGCACAAGCGTTAAATTTATAACTATACCTATGCCTGTGTTTGTATCGGTGTGTTTGTGCTCATGTATCTGTGAAAATATGATAGCGTCAAACATTGAGCGTTAAGTTTGGCTCATGATCCTTTGTATGATTATTTTATGCTCGGCTGTGTGCTAATGGCATTTGCACATCAATTAAAGTATACATGCTCTAGCAATAGCAAAGCAGCAAACAGACGGACACTTGGGTGACGGCGCGAAACGTTAAGAGGCTTTGGGCTTTTGTCTTGAGATGCAGCAACGTGTGCTAAGTCTAAGGAAACTACAGAAATTAATACGAAAACTACTTAGGTGCGAAAAAATGGGAGACACCAAAGCAAAAATATGTACGTAAAGAGGAGAGAAACTAACAAGCAATGCCATTAAACAAATTAGTAATCGATGTAAGTGTGTGCGTGTGCGTGTGCGTGTGCTCGCGTGCTAAGTCTTTATGTGTGTGAATTATTTTAATTGTTTTGCTTTTGCGGTTTATTGATTTGCGATTAGCAAACATGAAATCTTCTTTAACTTTTCGCTGATTGCGAACTTGAACACGCAGCAGCACTTAGCGAACTAATAGACAGCAGATGTTGGGGGGGCAGGGTAATGTGCTGCTATGTGCCATGAATGCAGGTGGAAAAAACAGCAAAGCGTTAGCGCATTATTTATTTAATTAATTATGTTTTGATTGGCATTTTTTTTCTTTTTTGTTGCTTCGCTTATACATGCAGGAGTATTAAAAGTTTTCATCAACCGCAAATAAACAACGATAACAGCACCAAGTATCATTTTTCCAGCAATTAAAGATGTTTATAAAAAAACATACAAAACAAAAAGAAATGTTCTACAATTGCAACGCATTGTAAATGTAATAAATGGATGCGCCTTTAATTATGCTATAAAATAATTATGTGTCATTTATTTCCGCACTTTTTTATTATTATTTTAATTGAATTTAATAAAAGGTTTTTGTTTTTTTGTTGATTTAAATGCTGAATCAAGAATAAAATGTATTTAAAAAAAAAGTTAAAAAACCAAATCAAAATTAAAGCACACTCAAATGACCAACTTCATTAGCAGTAAAAAAACGCATTAAATATATAAAACGAAAAGTCAATGACACTTTTTGTGCAGGCAGACAATGACAATAAGTGCAAAAGTAGCTTAACTTAGCACACTAAAGCACACACACTCTCGTGCACATGCACATAGATTACACAAGCTTGGCAACAAACATGAAAGTGCTTTTAGCCATGAAATGATGTAAGCTGAGCGCAGTTGTTGCAATTTGTATAGCTAAATGTAAACGCACACAGACAAACAACCAGGCAGACATTTCAGTGAAGTATGTGCATGAGTGTGTGCTTAGTCTGCTTGTGGATAAACGCATTAAAATTGTATTTAGTTGTGCGCTTTTGCCTTACAATTTTCACAGCAAAGTAATTGAAATCGACGCTGACAAAATGATAAAGCCAATTAAAGCAAAACATGCAAGATACGTTTTCTTTTCTTTCCTTCTTTCTATCGTTCTATTTATTGTCGCTTGTTGAAGAAGGCTTATTTGTGTACGCTTTAATGCCAACTCGAACACATGTTTTGAAAAGTAGAAATCCAAAGCAACGGAAACACAAATATAAACAAAAACAAAACAGAGTAAGACAAGTAAAAGTAACCAGAAAAAAAGTAAAGTCTAAAAGATTCTCAGTAAATGCTTCAAAGGAAAGTTTATGCGTTACGCATACGTAACGTAATATAACGTAGCTGATGCACACACACACACATGCAAATACACATTGAAAGCAATTTTTTCTACTCGGTCTGCGCACATTCGTTTACGATTTGATTTGTATGCCTTATGTCCTATCCAAAATTCAACAATTTTTGTTTTTATTTTTATTTTGCTTTTCTCGAAAACATCAACAGAATCCACAACAATAACAACAACGATTGACCGAGTTGCAAGGCTTATAAAAACTTTTTAAGCAGCTTATAAACACACACACACACACACACACACACACAGAGGCAACAAATTTTGGTCGGTGTCGCATTTGGTGAATTCATGACAAGGACGATGAGTTATATACTTGTAGTTCATTAAAAAACATATCGTTTTGAAATATATGTACATAACTTTAAATCAACAGTAATCTTGTTCTGATATAAAAATACAAAGAATTATACGTAAAAAAATAATTACGTTAATTGCAAAATCTTTAAGCTTCATTTGCCGCCTTTTGTTTGCCATTTACCGTTAACAAATTATCAAATTACCAAATTTTAATTGGTTGTGACTAAATATCGATAACCAAAAACTTCATTAAAAGCTTAATTAAGCCACAGAAACGCTAAGAGGTTTTTGCCTTGGCAACGAATAATTGTTGGATTTTAATAATTTTCATATTTTAGTTTTTTTAATTGCTATTTTTTGTTTGTTTTCAAAAGCATTTGCACAATTTTAATTAAGTAGCCGAAAAAATTCCAACGAAATTTAGGCAAAGCTTTATGCATTTGCATTTTAGCATTCAGAATGCACAAAAAACAACGAATAAATAAAGCTATTGTTAAGTTAAATTGGAACTATTTACTTATTTTTTATTTTTTTTTTGTAATGGTTGCTAAATAAAAGTTTAAGCTAAATAATTATTTGTTATACAAATTGAAAGCACAAGGCAGTAAAGCAAAAGCAAACAAAAAGAGTAACAGCAACCAAAAAAAAAAAAAAAACGCAAACAACAAATTAAGGAATCTGCAAAAGTCCAAAAAAAAACTGAAATTGCATAATTGAAAAGTTTATTAATAATAAATTAAGCGTACAAAGGAAAATGGCCACAAAGGAAATGCATTGAAAAGCAATCGGTAAATGTGCAGCAGCAGCAGCAACAACAACAATATGAACAACGACGACCACGATGGCGATGACGACGGCGACAACAAAGACAGCAACCAGCATGAGCATGACCAGCGGGGAAGATGAAATGTAGAGGCAAAATAAGAGAACAAAGAAGAGTTGTGGTAATGCGATTCATGCTGTTTTTGCTTCTTTGCTTATTTGTTGTTGTTGTTGTTGTTTTTGTCGCTTGTATATTCTGATTGCAGAGCTGCAGGCGCAATGAAGTGAAAGAGTATGAACGAATGAAATAAGCCAACATCAAAGAAAGATCGGAGGTTGTAAGGAAGTTATTTCACATTGCTGGTCAACCTCGTGGCTAGCGTACATTAATGCCCATTAAACAACTAAAAGAAAAATTAATAAAAAAGAATTTGCATAAAGAACATTTTAAATAAGTCATGGTCAGCCTGCAGTGAAATTGAAAATGTCAGAAGACAGACAAGAGTAAAGAGAACTTGAATAAAAAAATGAAAAGAAACCAACTACGTCTGAGTTAAAGGCATTAACATGCATATAAGTCAAGCCGCGATACAAAGGTCAAAGTGCCAAGATAAACAGGCCAGGAAAGGGTGTTTCAAGATGCACAAACGATAACTCAATTAAACAGAAGTTACAATACGTCGTATGTACATTATTTACAATATAAATATACGATTTTTCAGCCGATACTATCACACTTTTTTTCTTTATTCAGGAATTTTAGAATACCCTTTAATAAAAACTCGAAACTGTAAAAAAAAAAGAAAGCAACAACAAATCTTTAAAAAATTAGATACTCATTAGCTGCACTTGAATTCCGTTCTTAACTCAAATCTTTACTACTTAACACAGCAGCCAACAAAATGGTCAGCTTATCTGGCTTGCTTTCACATCGACTTTTCTGGTTTCCGCTTGCGTGTTCTGCCATAAAATTGCACGCATAAATATAATTATACACTAAGTAGCCGAGAACATTGAGTTACATGCAAGCACCACTTACGACATAGACAACAACTAAGTTACTTAACGCTACACACGCTTCCTTCCTGACTTCCTGCCTGCCTGCCTGCCTTCATGTCATCCGCACACTTCGAACTGTTGGTGTCGACGACACACTACCGGTGTTCTTTGCTTTGCGCTCCGTTTAGTGTTGTCTCAAGATGGCACACAAGCACAGTTTCGAAGCAAGTGACACTTTCCAATGATATTTTTAAAGCGTTCGTGATTAAGTGTTTCTGGTTGTTCTCAAAAAGTGCGCACACACACACAGCGATATTGAAGTGCCAACTTTGCCAATCAAAGCGACACCATTAATGCTGTTCTTTTTAGTTTAGCGCCGTCTTTTAATTTAATATTTCTTGTCAAAGCTTTCATGGTGCTTAAGCAGCGGCTCAGCAGGTTAATGTGCGCTTGATTGGAAAAGTGTTTGCTGTTTCCGTGTATGTGTATGTGCCTGTGTTGATTTATTTAACACGTTTCTTATGCGCATCTCAATTCTGAAATTTTGCTGGCTATATTTTAATTTACGAACAATTTTTTTGATTTTAATTTTGAGTGAACATGAACGATTTGACTTAAAGCATTAATATTTCTCACGAAAAACAAATTTATCATGTTTAGCCGAGACCTTAAAGCCATTTCTCATGCATTAACCTTGAAGAAGAAGAGCTTGTAGAACTGCCTCAACTGCCTCAACTGCTGCTGTCTGCATTACAACTGATTATTGATGATAAGCTGGCCACACTGGCAAGGCCAAATGGCAGGAACAAACGCGCGTGTCTTTGCCGAAAAGGAGAAACAATTTTGGCATTGTTGTGTTGCTTGTTGAGTTGTAACCAATTTTTTGGTTGCATGTTGAAGTCAATGAAAAAAACGCAAACTAAATGTTCTGCAACATTTCGGGAGAAATGATTGTTGCTAGCGCAAGCAACTTGTGTTTATAAAAATAATGAGCATCTCAACATGTTGCTTAGTATTTTCTTTCTCCACAAAAATGCAGTTAGTAGATTGATGTGTGGTCAGTAGCGTAACAATAGGGGTGGCAGACTGCGCAAAATGGCACAACCGCCAAGCTCAAGAGGAAAGCGACAGAGCGAATTGGCCAAATTGAACTAACTTCATGCGCATATCAAACTTTCATCATCGAACGGATGAAAGCAACTGATCTTGTGGCGAAAAACAGTCCGACGTTATTGGGCGAGGACAAAAATATTGTGGCAGGTCTAATAAAGATATCGCACATTAAAAAAAAAAAGTACTTTATTTATTGTTTTAAATTCGCTTTATTCGCTTCAATAAGCATTTATTTATTTTTTTTCATTGAATTTTTTATTGATGAAAACAAAAAATCTTTAGCAATCTTTAACTGTTAAAATTTTCGCCAACGTTTTTCTAATTATACAAAAAATATGTCAACGAAATTCAAAAATTTTTAAGTTTCAATACAATTGATCCAGGGGTCGTAACATTTGGGAGTTTTATTCATTTTTAACTATTATTTTTGGGTTTTTTATAACTGTTATTGAAGATTTTTACAATTAAAGTCGTTAAGAACCTCTTATTTTATGAAATCAGAAATAAAAATCATTCAAAGACTCTTATTTTTCAATTTTAATATAAAAATCTTCAAAAGACTTTTATTTTTCAAATCTAAAATTAGCATATCTCGAAGCTCTTACATGATGTCTATTAAGTAAGAATTTTCACCTTTGAGCAATTAATGTGCAAAAGGAGAGCATGCCATCCAAATTTGGATTTTCTATAATTCAAGCCTTCAAGCTATGCTCAAAAGACTTTTATTTTAGTTTTGAAAAATAAAAGTCTTTTGAAGACTTTGAATGATTTCCATTTCTGACTTTTATTTAAAAAATCATAAATAACTTTTTTTTTAAATTTACAAAAAAAAAAAATCCAAAATAACTTTTATTTTTGGGAGCTAAACAAAAAATTTAAAACTAATTTTTATTTTTGCCTAATATTATAAAAATTAAAAATAACAGTTTTTTATAAAGTTTTTTCAATAAAAGTTGCAAAAAAAAAAGTTTATCGCGTATTTGCATAGGTGGAGTAATAACAAACATTTTGGTGTTTTCAAAAATATTGTAGCTTATATCCTTAGTTGTGATTTTTATACCCTGCACATGCAGTGTGTCAGGGTATATTAAGTTTGTTTGAACGAAGTGTATGTAACGCACAGAAGGAGGGTAGGGGACCCATAAAGTATATATATTCTTGATCAGGACGACAAGAGAAATTGATTGAGCCATGTCCGTCTGTCCGTCCGTCCGTCTGTATTCACCAATGGTTCTCGGAAACTGTAAGAGCTAGAAACTTGAAATTTGGAGGATAGACTCGTGATGCTTGGCAGCAGATCAAGTTTATTTTTTTTTGTGCCACGTCCACTCCTTCCCGTCCAGCCAGCACCAACCACTTCTTTAAAACGATATAACTTGAACACCCAAAGAGATAGAAACCGACTTTCATGGTATATAGACTCAGTACTAGAGCTCTACAAAACTGCATACCACAATTTTTCCCCTCCCCTTTATTTCCCTTTCCCCAATTTGTTTTCTTAAAATCGCTGTATCTCCAAAACTATTGAAGGTACGAACCTGAATTTTTGTATTCAAACTAACTTTTTATATACCTTTTAAAACTGCATACCATAAAATTCCCCTTTCATAGTTACCCCTCAATGATCTACTAACTCAAATTTTTCGTAAATTACACTTTTTTTGACAAATTTACTTGATATTTTCAACACTATTTGATCGGGCGATGTCAAATCAAAATTTTTTTTGGAGAATTGGGGTGTGGCATCGCCTACTATGTGTGCAGTGTATTATATTGTCGAGTATACTCGACTATACCGCTCTTAGTGGTTTTACTTTATTTATTTATTTGACCAATGTATACGCCCTTAATCATGCTTCCTGTATCTACTGCCAAGAAGACTCTACATATAAAAACAAGATCCTACAATCTACGAAATCAAGATAATACATATGACCTAAGTTTTGTCATAAATTCAAATCTTTCTTGACTTGTTATGGTTGTCACAACATTTATATAATTTGGCGCTCTGCACAATGTAAAAATATATGTGTCTAAATTTAAAATGAATACATAAATGACATTCCAGTTATCCATATTTGTAAGTGTAGGTGCATTGTTGAGTTTTTCAGAACACCTCTGATTGTATTTTGAAGTAGTTGGATTTTGATTTGTTATCTTTATTATTGTATGTTTCTGTTATAATTTTTTTATCATACTCATACAATAATATTCAAATAGACTGATTTTATCGTCACAAAATCTGTTTATGAGGTCATGGTTTACCAAAGATATCGATATATGTGTCGATACCGCCTTCTAGACGACTGCTTAAATGAAATTGTGCGTAAGTGTAGCCTGGACCACCTGCTGTCAAAGAGCTTGAGTTAAACACCTTTAATTCATCATATATGTACACCGCCGTGATGATTTTGGTGTTTGTTTCATTCATAAGCTAATTGAGATTTGACAATAATTTACTCATTCAGTGTTGTTTTTTAATACATTTACCACATTAGGGAAGTAATCCTTAACAAAATGATAAGTATTATACTGTGGAGCACGCAGGATGACCTTTCTTATGAGATGCTTATCACCTGGACTACGAACACCATAAACAGCGTCGTCGGCGAAGGCCCCGGACAAGGCGAAGAGAAATACACAGCCAACAAATAATTTCATTTTTTTTTAACAATATAATACTACCAAGCACGTTTTACTTACTATTCGCTCTGCTTTGAGTTATATTACTTTTATACCGCAACACGCAGAAATCGTTATTATCTTTAGAGCTATAAATTCAAAGATTAATTTAATTCAATTCGTCTGAATCATGTACATAATCAAATCCACGTGCAAAGTACAGAGAGATAAAGGTGCTTATCAATAGCGAAATCATGTCATTCAAATATCTAACGTTTAAGGGGGTATTCTAGTCTAGAAGCCTCAATTTTAGTCGCTTTTCATCGTACTTATAATAAAAAAAATGAAAACGTTTTTAGTATCCAGTTTTTTACAAAATATTTATTGATATTTAAAAAATACAAGAAAATTTTCCCAAAAAAAAATGTAATTTCATCGATGTCGTGAACTGACTTGTTATAAAAGAGATGTCATGGTTGACATGATTCCAATCCTTGTAGTGTCCAGTAAAAAAAAAAACAAAAGAAGTCGCTATTGTTCCTACCTCAGGTAAAAAAACTAAAATTTTTTCACAAAAAATTAATTCGATGGTGAGATCTCAAGTGAGCAAGTCACGTTTCTGCATAGCTCTGTGTAAATTTTTTTTTATATTTTCTTAACAAGTTCTAATCAGAAGTGTGATTTAATATACCTGTATCTAAGTGCTTTATTTAACTGCTGATTTGTATGGCATAGTTGGTTGTGCATAATTAGTGTGTTTATTAAATTGTTTTCAAAAGAATAATTGCATATATATTTCTTTTTTCTCTTCATTTGGGTGAGATATCGTTTTTTGTTTCTCTTTTTTATTTTATTTGGTTTTCTCTTTGAAATACTTTTTTTGTTCGTGTAATAACAACAGTGTATTTGAATTATTCGACCTGTGTTCAGTGGCCTATTGTTTTTGTTATTGCGCGAACATCTGTTTTGGTTTTTGTTCTTTTTTTGAGACAACGCTTTTTGTTTTTGCTCTGGTTGTCTTTCGTCACTTTGGAGTCACTTGTTGTTTTGTAAATAACAATAGTGTAACTGCATTTTTCGGACGGCGTTTAGTGGCCTTTAGTATTGTTGTTGCGTGCACATCTGTTTTGCTTAAACTGATTTGTTGTGACATTCTCTCTTTTGAGTGCGGTGTACTGTTCACACAAATTTCATTTTCGCACACGGTGTTTACACTTATTTCGTTTTTTGTAGCCTTATTAATACTTTTATTTATATTTTTATTTAACATCTTTGACTGCGTATTTTTCAAAATGAAGTGCTGTTATGAGGCATGTAAAAATAAAAAAAAATTTGATGTGGATTCACAACGAGCAGTTTGTTGCTGGTTATGTGATAACATCTGCCACATGAAATGTGCGGGTATTAATGGGCGTGACCATGATAGGTTAAACAGTCGGTCGAAAACCGTCTGTGGCAACTATACGTGGTCTTGTTCGTCATGCTATAAGCGTCAGCTTGACTTTTCGTCAATGTACGGTAGTATCCGTGACGCGTTCCTTAAACTGAATAGAGCTGTTAAGCAACTATCAGTGGACTTCGAGTCGGGAGTGGACTTGCTGAGCAATTACGACCTTGGGCCGCCTCCACCCCTTCTTTTGTTGTCGCCTTTGCCGGTTACTAACCTTTCCACACCACCTGCTCCTACATCAATCACTGCCCCTCACCCTAATCAACCCACTTCTCCCGCTCCCCCTGTTTTACAGGTAGTTAATGTTCCTATCCCCACCGTTCCTTCAACACCTATCCCTCCAGTAGTTCCCGTGACTGCTCTTGCCCCTCCTGTTTTACAGGAAGTCCCTACTACGTCATCAAAGCGATCTCGACAGCCCTCACCTCTCTCGTCAAACACGATTGATGACAATATAGCCAATGTTGCCACCAATTGTGCGTCACCGCCTACTTCGTCGGTACCTAAACGGTCGAAACGGACATCACCCACATCTGAGCGTGCGTCTGCACCGTCGCCAATCACCCCTGCACGGTCGCTGCCACTTCCTACGTTATCACTGAACGATAATCTATGCGTGGCCAGTAATAACAACCCGCCGCCGTCTTTGTCTGTTGTGGCACCTCGGAGACAGATATTTATTTCAAGACTGTCTTCTGATACTACCTGCGAGGATATTATTAAATATATTTCCCATAGGTGTGAAGATAAAGTTGGCGTGCAAAAATTCACTTTTGCACAACCCAGAGATATTGCCTCATTCAAATTGAGTGTTCCTTCTGAAGTATTTCATAAGGTGTGCAATGCTGAATTTTGGCCAGACAATATGATTGTGCATGAATTCAAACCTAATAATAGGTCTAGACAGAATTCGATTAGAAATTCACAGTTGTCACATAACAACCAGGCTTCCTCTACCAGCACGGCTTCAAAAAACTAGTTCCTGATCCGGAGCATGTCTCTATACTTTATCAAAACGTAAGAGGGCTTCTGTCCAAACTTAATAGACTGTATAGGGACAGTTTTTCTTTTGAAGCTGGTATTATTGTGTTTTCCGAGACATGGCTAACACCATTGATTCTCGATAACGAAGTCCTCTGTAATAAATTCATGACATATAGACTGGATCGTCAGATGCGTCGTGGTGGTGGTGTCCTTATTGCGGTTGACGCATGTTGGCGCTCTGAGGTTATTCAATCGGTCTTGCCAGCCGGCATTGAATTCTTGAGTGTTAGAGTAAGTTTTCCCCATCAGTCGATATTTGTTACCTGTTCCTACATTCCCCCGGGGTCTAGTATGGTAATTTACATGCAGCATTTTGAAGCTATCGCATCAGTTTCTAACCTTGTTCGTTCTCGTGATATTCTGGTTGTGCTAGGTGATTTTAACTTGCCTAACATTTCTTGGTCTGGTCATGGAAATTTAAATTATCTTGTGCCTTCTGGTCAACACGAGTTCATCGATAATTTACTTGATATACCTATCTTCCAAGTAAATCCTATAGCCAACCATCTTCACAAGTCCTTGGATTTAGTGTGGACGAATGATTATTGTTCGACAGTGGTTTCAAGAACCAACCCATTATCTTCACCTGAAGATTTGTACCATCCTACTTTAGATGTATGTCTCTGCCTTATGACATCTCCTTCGACAAGGTCTTTATCTCCTCTTCGCTGTCTTTGGTTTAGGAAGGCAAACTTCGTTCTTCTCGATACCTTAATATCTCAATACGACTGGTCTTTTTTGTATAGTTGTAATGATATTGCTGTCGCTACCAATTTTTTCTATGATTCTTTGAAATCACTCTTTGCTGAATGCATCCCTTTTAAAGAGACTGTAAAATCGGCTTATAAACCTCCCTGGTTTACTTGTCAACTCTCCAACGTGAAGAATGTAATGTCCAGATTACATAAAAAATATAAAACATGCAGATCTGCCCATTATTTTGAAAGATATTGTGTAGCTCGCTCCAGGTTTCTTATACTTAATAGTCGCTGCTACCAAAATTATCTTACTCGTTGTAGGTTACAGTTTAGTGATAATCCTCGGCAGTTTTATAATTTTGTGAACGCAAAGCGTAAATCTGCTGTATATCCTTCCACTTTTTTCTTGAATAATGTACATGCTTTTGACGATTCTGGTATAGTTGATCTATTCGCTAATTTCTTCCAATCAACGTATTCTTCAGGTAACTTTTCAGGAGGCGGATACCCCTATCAAGTTAGTTCAATTAATCATTTCAGCTCTTTTGATATTGATCAGGATGACCTTCTTCTGAAGCTAAAATCTTTGAAGTTATGCTATTCTCCAGGTCCTGATAATGTACCTAGCTGTATTTTAATTCGTTGTGCTACTTCATTGTGCAAACCATTGTTAAAACTTTTTAACTTATCTCTTCACCAAGCATCATTCCCATCTATCTGGAAGGAGTCATTCATTATCCCTCTTCATAAGAAAGGAAATAAGTCTGACATCTCGAACTATAGGGGTATATCAAAATTATCTGCCATTCCAAAATTATTTGAAAAAATAGTGGTTTCGAACTTACAGCACTACTGTAAATCTATTATATCTCCATCGCAGCATGGCTTTATGAAAATGAGGTCTGCCACCACTAACCTCCTCGAATTTACTTCATTAGTTGGTCACGGTTTTCTAAATCACTCTCAAACTGACGTTATTTACACTGATTTTAGTAAGGCCTTTGACTCTGTGAACAATGAGTTGCTGTTGTACAAGTTAGGCCTTATGGGTTTTCCACCGAATACTCTATGTTGGATTGAATCGTATTTAAAAAATAGATCTCAAAGAGTGTTGTTCAAGCTTTCATTGTCAAAACCAGTGCATGTCACCTCTGGTGTTCCTCAGGGCAGCCATTTAGGTCCACTGTTTTTCAATCTTTTTATAAATGATCTTCCTCTCAGTATCTCATATGCTCGTGTGGTTATGTATGCTGATGATGTGAAGCTCTGTCTCTCGCTTAACGACGCTACTGATCATTTTAGGCTTCAAAGTGATCTTAACGCAATGCATTCTTGGTGCACAATTAATCTATTGTATCTTAATAGCTCTAAATGTAAATTTATGACATATCATCGAAGTAAACCACTTTTGTTTACTTACACGATAGATAATGTCCTATTAGAGCGTGTATCCACATTTAACGACCTCGGTGTTCTTTTTGATTCAAAACTTTGCTTCAATCAGCACGTTTCTAGGGTCGTTAATAAAGCAAAGGGTGTTTTTGGTTTCATTAAACGTTGGTCTAAAGAATTCAATGACCCCTATACTACAAAGATTTTATTTACATCTCTTGTGCGTCCACTGATTGAATATTGTTCTTGTGTTTGGTCCCCACAATATAAAAAGCATCAAGATCGTATTGAGTCTGTTCAAAAGCAATTCCTTTTGTTTGCTCTTCGTGGACTAAATTGGGACATTAATTCGCGCCTTCCATCTTACTCAGCTAGGCTGCTTCTTATAAACCATCATTCCATCATTAGGACATCGCAGGATTGCTCTCGGGGCTTCTTTTCTCCATAAACTGATTTGTGGGGCTATAGACTCTCCTAATCTTTTATCTCAACTGAGGTTCTGCATTCCTAGACGTATTACCAGAAACTTTGTTCCTTTATCTCTAAATAGATGCACAACTAACTATGCTTTACATGATCCTCTTCGAGTTTTATGCGATAATTATAATAAGCTTTGGAACGTACTCTCGCCTGAGATCTCACCCGCTTCGATCAATACTATCATTCTTCGTCATCTGCGTGATGAATGAACTGCTGACAAGAGGGACTAACTGGACTCCGTCTAGACAGGATTCTTCTAGCTACCTTCAACCTGTCTTTTTATGTACCTCTGACCACTCATGGCTGTGAGAAGGGGCACAGCTAGCTGTTTGCAAATAAAATACCCCCAACGGGTCAGAGACATCTAATTATAAGAGCTAGATTTAAATATTTCTAAGTTAATTTATATCTTTTCGTATTTTTTTTCTGTTTTTTTTTTTTTTGTTTTTTGTATATAATCTTTAAGTAGACAGTAATTTGTCATATTTTTTAAAATAAATAAATAAATAAATAAAATACGTTTCTTTACCACTTTTTTTTCCTTTTTTTAAATAGTAAATCTAATTATTTTTCGATATCCGAGGTCATAGAGGAGTATCAAGGAGCTTCCCGTAAAATTTAAAGTGAATCGGATGATTAGATCTGAAGATATCATGTCAACCCGGTCGAAAAAAGTAGTAAAGCGATACTACTTACATCACATAAACGGCTACAGCTCCGAAAATTCTTCTTATTTTGAAAAACAAGGAACATATTTTTAAGGGTTTACTCTTAAGAATATGTAAAAAAAATCGATTTTTTCAAAATCTTAGATTAGAATACCCCCCTTTATCTAATTTTTGGGACTTTATTAACCTGTTTTTAAGTATTCTATTTTTTGCATTTCTGAGAAAAAGTATAAATAATAAAAACAATAAGCGTCAGATGAGTTTATTTTGACTATGTGAGTGCAAACTAAATCTTACAAAGAATAACATATGTATCTTGGTTGTAGAGAATAAGTTTTTTTTTTTTTTGTTATTCAAATCGCAGTTTGGCCAAACAACCAATTGCAAGACTATGAAAATTAATAATAGGTGGCGCACTATAGCCAAACCGGAAATTAAATAGCAATGATGTGTTTCTGTTGTTTTTCACGCCATCTATAAATGAGAAAATTGTGGGTATGTCCACAATTGAATTGTGTTTCACACGCATGCGGACAATTCCTTGCTTTTTGCCAAATTTCGCTTCTTTTTATGTTTTTTTACTTAAATGGTAAAAACAAGTTAGCTCCGAGACCCATTCTATAAATGAATTTTTAAAGAAGGGGTTTTTTAATGATTTTGCGAATTGAATGAAAATGTAGCAAATTTTCGACGTTTGGGAGTCGCTTACGCAAAAAGGTGAATTCCTGCGCCTTGCGTTTATTGGTCGGCGCAAGATCGCCGCAGCTCAATACAACACATACGACACTTTAATACTGATCATTTTCAATTGAGCGTGCCAGTACTGCACCGCAATTTCGTTTGGGTCAGATTTGTGTCCTTTTTCGAACTCAAATTTCTTTGGTATTGCGTCTTTTTTCACACTAAGTCATTTAATTTCTGTTTTGTTATCTTCAATTCAATACGAAATATGTATGCTTCTGCCAAAATAAATTATAAAAAAACCAAGGCAAATTTTGGTCGACACATGGCTGCACTTTCCACATTTTATCACTGAGCGAATTTTTTGGCTCTCTGAGAGTAATGTACCGTTCGAAAGCAAATAATTGGAGAAATATCAGTTAACAGCAAGTTAACATAAGGCGAATTCGTCTGTTGCGCTCCGGTTTTTCCTTTTTTTTTTCTCTTCGAAATAAAAAACACAAAACGAACGCAAAATGTCCCCGAGAACCTAATTAGAATGATCAGCGCTTAATTCAGCTCACTTCCCCATTTTCAGCTCACTTTTTTTCAAAAAAAAGCAAGAATCGAGCGCTTTTTGAGTCTGTGAATGTCGCCATACAACGCTTCAGGTCATAGGGCACTTGAATCCCAAAAAAAAAAAAAAAAAGCTGCCGTTCGTTTTTTGAGAATCGTAAAAAAGAGAGCGCTTTTTTCCGCTTAAACTCTTTTAAATTTTACGATATATCTTAAATCTCTCATCAGTTTCTTAAGAGTGCGCAACACTCTCAACGTTATAGAGCCGCATGTCTGGGATGTTTGCTTCAAGTTTTGCGTCTGGCCACACGAAACTTGAAGCAAACTAACTTTGTGATCAGTCGACGGGCGACTGTGGTTGGGAATGATTGTGTGCTCGGATGTTGACGGATTTCGTCCATCCCTGCAAATGCCACGTTTTACGTAATTGTCAACAAAAATTAAACGATTTCAACAAATTTTCCCATAATTTACAATTTATACATATAAAAACTGCGGTGAAAATTTGTGCACGGAATGAGTCCGGATAATCGAAGATCTCTATAATCAAGGTCCGGTTAATCGAGTTTCTACTGTATGTCAGTACATAAGGTTTGTGCCAATCTGTTAGTCCATCCACTACACTGTTTTTCAGAAACGGTGGCGTCCAAGAATACACGACCATACTGACCTTAATTTTTCTTTTTTTTATAGAAATATTATAATATATAAACACAACAACAAAATCAATGAAGATGTCTATTCAATTAAATTTTAACAAAGAAATGCACTTGGAAATGTAATCACAAAAAAGCAACATTTGACACGATAATTCTCATTTCGCTTTGCACAACATCTTAATTATTATTCGTTACCTTTTGAGCTTGGTCGATCCATGTTCTGCCTCAGTCTAACTAGCTGCTTCCTTCCATTTTAGTCCCTCTTCCTTCCATATTTAACCACTGTCGTTTAGCATGTCGGCGGTGGCTGCAATGCCGGTGTGGATGCCGCAAAGCCACGTGACCATTTCTTTACAATTGGTTTCGAACGACTTTTAATCTGTTGTTCACGCTCTTCCATTTGCTCCATAAGACGTTTTTGATTTTCACGGAATTGCATAATTGGATCATTGAACTGTTTGTAGTAGTTGAGCACTTCGCGCACATCGTCCACATCGCTGTTGCCGAGCACGCCAAGAAATGAGATGAGATCGTAGAGCGTTGTGTCGTCATCGTTACCATTCCAACGTGGAATGGCAAAACAATTTTCAGGATGCATCTTTGTCGCATTTTTATCCCAATCTATGACAATAACACGTTTTAGATCACGATTCAAATTGTCGAGATTCTTGACATGATGACCGTCAACAAAATGCGTTGAATCGCGCACGAGACGATACATTATATAACCATTCGGATCAAGCGAATCAAGTAGCGGAAAAACAGTGATACCTTGCTCAGCAGTAAAGACAACCACCTCAAAGTATTTGGCACATTCACGCAGAAATATATCAACGCCAGGGCGCTTTTTGAAACGCCAACCGGTCTCATATGTCCAATCGGGATGTATAAGCAGATCCTTTAGTTCAAGTACAAGCGTGTAAGGCGGTTGTATGTACGGCGGCTTGAGCGGATCGGGCAGTAGTTTCATACTTGACGGTTCCTGTATGAAACGCTGAAGACTATTGATAGACGTCCATGTACGCCAAGCGTATTGCTGAGTTACAGGCAGGTCGCTGAACTCGTCACGCAATTCATTGCCGTCTTCGTCATATTGCGGTCGACCAAAGTAGTACAGTGACCAAACGGATGCTATAATACCGCCAATGCCAAAGGCACCAAAACCAAATTTCATGCGTGTCCAAGCGCGTTCCAATTCCTGCTGCTCTTCTTCTTCCTCTTTACGACGACGTTCGCGTGCCTCCTCGTTGTCCAAATCCAAAGAGGTCTGCGGAAACAGCTTAGAAAGTATCTGTGTCGATGTTGAAGAAGTAACGCTGGTTATATCATTGGCTTCATCAGGTTGTATTGTCGGTGGCGTCACTGTGCTTTTTACGACTTTGATATTTTCACGTGTTGACGTCGTGTTGCTGCTGCTGCCAGGATTTGCAGTATCTACTTTGTCGTACGTGGTATAACGTCGGCTCGCAAGACATGCCAACGTCAACTGTTTCTCAAGGTAACTCACAAGCGTTCGCGTTTGTTGTGAGCCACAAGGCCATTCAGTGCACTGAGTTCGCTGTCGCACCTTCATTGTACACCACAATCCCGACGTGAGTGCCCGCGATGTGTTTATTAACTCCGACCGCCTCACGACTTCACTGCCAATTGACGTCGACGAAGACAACAAAAATATCGCCCGGGAGGCCGCGGATTTACGCCGTGACAGTGGCCAAACGACAAGCTGACGCACCAAACGAAATAATAATTTTGCTTTAGACATTTTGCAATTTGTTTCTTCTTACTTTTCTCCTTAGTTATTGTACTTAGTTCTAATGAAAATTTATTTATTCAACGAATAGACACTATTGAATTTGTCATGTTTATTTTGCGGAAAAGATTTGTGCAACTTCTTCGAAACTGTCGAAATTTGTTAGTATTGTTGTATTAGATGATTTTTTTATGCGTTTGATTTATTTTTCTTAACAACGTGCCCTTCAACAACGAACACAAAGCCAACCACGTTTAAATTGAATACATGTACTTTAAATATAACAACAAAAAACTAAGTTACTTTACACGCAATTTTAAATAACGATCGTTTACTAATTACATTTAAAGTTTAATTTGCCGCAAGTATAACAAGTCCAAACAAGAACTTGCGGTAAATTACTACGTCCCAGTTTATTTATGACAACTGGCCACACTGGCGTAAATGCCTGCTAAAGGCAAAGTAACGGGAGAAGAATTTGAACTTTTATTTTTATACAGTTCCCGACATAAAATCAAAAAATTTTTCAAAATTTTAAAAGAAACAGTTCACTTTTTTATCAATAAGTTCATCAGACAATATTAAAATTTTTACTTACTTTGTCAGTGAACGCGACATCAAACTTAGAGCGAAAATTGCGCCATGTACTAGGAGCCTTTTCGTTAGAGATTCTGAAAACTTGCTGTCGTTGAAACAAATTTCATCGAGAAAATGTAAGCTAACATAAAATAAATAATATTTTCAAAGCGCTTGTGGCTGTTGCGAAAGTTGATTGATATGTAGCCTGATAGAGTTAGTTGATACCCCGCCTAATATTTGGGACATCCCTAAAAGGCTGGGAAAAAAGCCGGAAGGTCATTTCCGTTCATTAATATTCTTCTGCTTCTCGACTTCCGATCTTGACAAAATACTGCGCATGAGCGCTAACGATCTCGATATTTTATAATCTCTAAAATTAAGTAAAATCTTTGTATAAGTTGCTTAAGTGAAATAAATAACCAATATACAAATTAGCTACACCGCACACCCTGACTTTTATTTTTGCAATTGTACTGACTTTCCTAAATATTCCCTGTTTTTGTGGGAATTCTTATGACTACATACAACAATTAATAACATACTCTAACATAGCTCGAGACACCGCGTTTAAATTGGGTGTATCCATAGAGTAATCATAAAGAGTGAAAAATGAGCGTATGTTGTTAGGAATTGTGTGTATACATCAATACAAATAGCGTGGGTTTTTGGTATTCTATGGAAATTAGACTCGCTGAAAAAGGATCTAACTCAACCTTGGGATGGGAATTTTTAATGAGTTCTCTGGCATTATACTTTTTTTTAGCGTCTCGTTAAAGCGGCAATGCTTAAAGTTGTGAGTTATTCTTAAGCTGAATATCAAATAAATTAATTTATGTGCGTAATTCAGTTTCTAGGAGGGAAATATGTTTATTTGAACATAAATAGTTAACTAATTGTAGTAAAATTGTCCACAGACGTAGGTCTTAACGGAAGCATTGAGTGACAAAATCAACAACATTTTGATGCAAAAGTTGTATGTGTAGTGTGATTACTTCTAAAATGCGAGTAATCGTTACAAAAGTAATAATATTGAGTGAATTTGATAATGCAATGGTCTATGTTGCATAAGGTGGTCCAATAACGTACTTCATTTTAATAATAAAGTAATCCGAAAGTACAGCCACTTTTTCAAAGAAAATAACTAAAATTTGCCATTTTATACTTTTCAACAAGTTGGCCCGAGATTAACGAATCAAACGTGCCTCGGGGTCTATGAATTTCTTTATTAATTCCTTTTTTAATTTAGTTAATCACTAAAAAACACCTAAACACCGAATGCAACGCTGGGTCAAAAATGTAAACAAACTGCTTCTTCTTCTGGTCTGCTTTGACTCTGTTATGAAACCGCAAGTCCATATTGGCTTGGCGTATGTGACGGTGCACTCCATGCTATATGTGGCATTACCAGAAAAAATTGTAAATTCGAAAAAAGGAAGAAGAGATGTTTTGTCTCATTTTCATACGGACTGTCCTTGTCTTTGCTGGTGCTAACAGTGTCTTGCCTCTGTTAATAACAGACATTGTAACATACTACATTCAGCGAACGAGTAAAACCGAGGGAACCCGAACAATTGTTAATCATAATCACACACAAAATTTTTTAAACTTTTATCCGCTTAAATTGAATTAATTTCATCAATATTTTCGAGAGAAAAGCACTCCTTTTTTAATAGTAAGATTAGTTTTAAGAGGGAAGAGAATGGTTTTCTAATCACCGATTAATATCGCCATTACCGCCGCTAATTTTTGATGAACAAACGAAAACTATATTGCAACGCAAAAATATATTAGGCATTGTACAATGACAAACTAAACATTATGGGAATGGTATCAGTTCACACGGATGCAACCAATCACAAAACAGAAGCTGTAGTGGAAGTATTATAAAACGGGACAACAGCGAAGGTGCGTTAATTTTGACGTGGCCGCGGTGAGTAGTTTATCAAGTTGTCCTCAAAGCAGAACACATTATTAATAATATGCCTACACATACACACACACACACACCTTATCACAAAACAGCTGCCACAACGCTAACGACTTCAAATCAAGCCTCACCAGTCTCGTCTCGTGCCGACGTCACCGTTGTTATTGGCAACTTTATTCATTGTCGTCAAATCAACATGTATTGTCTGCAATGTCTATTGCCGGTGCTTCTCATACCGAAGCCAACGAATCCGGCCTTAATGGAAACGCATGTAATGTTCATCGTACTGTATCTGATCGGTTTCTTTTTGGAACGCAAGCCGTGCACAATTTGCAGTCTCGTATTCCTCACCGCTGTCTTTCTCATTTGCTACAGTGGCGTTGGCAACTGCATTTTCTGGGGCAATTGTGAGGGTCATCAATGTGAAAATGGATAGGGCTCTACAAATGACAACATATAACCATTAGCAGCAACAACAAAAACAAACAGAACGAAGGGCGGGATTTGAGAGAAGTTATCGTCTTTTTAAAAATGCTGCTAGTAAAAATTTTATACGTTTCATTAACGAAATTAGTTTACACACAATATGACTACGACAACATCAATATCTACTTGACATGACTCACAACTTCGATAACGCGAAATTCTAAACAATTTGACAACGATTCTATGTATTTTCCCTATCCAAAAGAAACATCATTTGGTTGAGCCAAATTGTCTGTAACCACCAAACAAATAAAAACAAGGAAACACAAAAAAAAAAAAACAACAAAACGAAGATAAACGCAACATTTAAACATATTTGATGCTGTATTATATATAATGGTATTCAATTAGCCTAATTATGTATGAAAATAGCAACGATTCTGTATTGTTAGCGTACGCGCCAATGCAAAACTTAGTCATACAAAACAAAAAAAATTAAGTAAAGTTCATTATGAATGAATGCGGTTCTTTTATATCTCATGCATGTTCATGAAAGCATTGTAATTGTATATAACCCCCATTTTGAGGCAATCAGCAGCTAAATTTGTAAAAATAATAAACCAAAACCAGTAAATGGTTCAAGAAGATTATGTTTATTAAAAATATATTTAAATAAAATGCAACAAAACTAACTGAAATGTTGAATGTTTCAATTATAAATTACTAAAATCTAAGATCCATATCACCACATGTACCCTTATAACATATCCCTTCGTTAGTATTCGAAGGTTAACTAGGTATCAGATTATATTTCTGTAAGAACTTGTTTGTTTCCATTGGATTGGTAATCAAAATATGTGCTTCCGTATCTTTCTGTTTGCCAATTAACCAGCTAGTCACATACATATAAAGTACAGTAAAACCAGTGTACCAAACATCTACCATAATCCAACATTTGTTGCCACGTCGATTGGTATTTGTGAAGAATAGAATTTGGTGTACGTACACGCCAAGTCTCGAAAAATTCTCGGGAAGGAATAATTAGATTCAAACAATCATGTCATCGCTTTGGCGAAACAATTTTCGTCGTACCTTCTCATGCTTGTTGCATTAGTAATGATATGGCTGATAATCAAAATTATATTGAAGATGTTGACAATAATACGATTATTGATTATGTTGATGTCACATCGACTAATATTGACAGATTATTTGTAAACCACTCTCGTTTTTTCATACCTGGAATCAGATTTGGAGTTGTTAACCTAAGGAAGCAGCTACATATGTATGTACATATGTACATATATGAGGTGGCTAAAGCGAAAATACAGAACCAGTTTAAAGATGAAAAAATTTATAAATGAAATTTTGAAAACAGAAATAAAAATGTTCAATGACAAATTTCCAATTATCCACAATTTGTTTTATTCATTTTCAAATATGCATAATTAATTTATACAGAAAAAAATTTTTAATTAAGTTTTTATCGTTTTTGTTTTTCGCTTATGTCGCTAATAACTACTTCGTTAAAAAATAAAATACAATAATTTATATACAATATTTTCAATTTTATTTTTGTTGTTGTGTGTGAAAATAAAAAATAAACAAGGACGCTTCAACAAATGTATACAAATAGAACAAAAAATAAAGAGAAAATACCATTTCGGTTAAAAACGAACATTATGAAAAAATACAAAAGTTCACAAGACCGATCGGATTGATGTTTTTGTTGTTATTGTTATTGCATACAAACAAAAATATACAAAATTAATAAAGATTAATCCAAATGTTGCACAATTCAGTGTTGATTGGATCGCCGCATTTATTATAAATTTAGGCATTTTTTTTTTTGATTAATTTTTTTTTTACTTTTTTAGGCTGCTTTTTTATATGAATTCACAGATTTATTTTTCTTCTGAGCAGAGATTCAATTTATTTTGTTGTAGCAGCAATCACAGGAGTTGTTGTTGTGCTTTAAACGGAACGTGGCTGAACGACTGCAAAAGTGATTAGAATTTTACGAATAAGAAAGAAAGGAAGAAGGAAGTTTCAGTTAAGACTTACAATGCGGACGCTCCGAAGCAGGCAACGAGGCGGAGGCGGCGACGCCGTTTGTTGTGGCCGACGATTCGTCTTGCATTTGTTGCTGAGCCTGAGCCACCATCATGGGTACGGGAATGCTCACCGGTTGAGCCAAGCTGCGACCATAAGCGACGCGGCCGTACTGCAGCGGCAATTGCTGAGCGGGCTGATCGGGCATGGGTGGGGTCATGGTGTCGCGTGGCTGTTCGGGCAATGGCTGCAAGATCAGACGCTGAATGGGCAGACGCTCGGGCTGTTCGGGCAATTGTTGTTGTTGTTGGGGCGCTGGTGGCGTCAATTCAGTTTCTTGTTGTTGTTGCTCGCGTTCACGTTGTTGTTGTTGTTCGCGTTGTTGTTGTTGTTGCTGACGCTGCTGTTGCACTTGTCTGACCAACTGTTCGTTCAAGACTGGACTTTCGGCATTATCATCTTCCTCTGAACTGGCGCTTGAGCTGGAACTCTCTGCAGATTCGGCGGCCTCTTCGACAGCAAGTCGACGCAACTCATCGGTGATGCGTTCCTCGGCCATGCGTTGAATGTTACGCAAATCATCAGCGGTGATGCCAGCACGTTGGAGCGCAACGCCCAATGGCAAACGTTGAATCTAATCGTTAGGGAGTGAGAGAGTTCAAGATGGTCTAACAATAATTGCGCTTTGAAGCTTACCTGGAATTGTGGCGTCTGTTCGACAGCGCGCTGTGACTGCTCCTGTGGCATTATCTGTACGGGCACATCATCGGCTACATGGATTTCCCTGAATGGAATCTGTTGTACGTGTATGCGCACGGTTTGTGGGTGTGGCATTTCCGATTGCTGCAGTTCCATGCGTGGCGCTTGCATTACCTGTGGCGGCATGGGTGGGCGCATTGCGAGCGGCAATTGTTGGAATGTTGGCGCAAATGAACGCAAAAATGGCGGCAATTGTTGCTCTGACTGTTGTTGTTGGTGTTGTGGTTGTTGTTGTGGCAACTGATGTTGTTGGGGCTGCACTGGCGGCATCATGCGTTGTGGCATGTGCGTCAAGGGGAACTGTTGTGGCATACGACCAAATGGTATGGGCACACGTTGGAAGGGAATGAACATGGGACGCAACGGCTCGACATCGTCATCATTATCATCGTCATCTTCGCGCATATGATGCTTAGCTTGTTGCTCATGTTGTTGTTCGCGACTGTCGTTGTCACCGCCATCGCAGTAAATGGAAATGCGTTCGCCGGTAATGCGTGCCTTCTTCGGATCGGTGGTCAGGTTAACGCCGAACGGCAGAACGACCGTCTTGGATGGGGCATCGACAATTTCCTCAGCATGTTTACGCTCGACGACGCAATTCATGCGGGATCTGTATCGTATTGAATCTTAGAATACATCTACTAAAACACGCTTGGCTCAACTTACTTTTTGTTGTTGCGCAGTATGGCGGCCGCCAAGTCGCTCAGGTCCAATTCGAGTGGCATTTTGCCGGGATACTTCGAGAACTCTTCGGTCTCATCGCTGTCCGAGTAATTGTTATCGGCATCGCTGACATTGTTGGTCGTTTCTTCGTCTTCAGCGGGTGGCGCCATCTGTGCAACTTTGATTTCGACTTTCTTGACAGGTTCATCCTTTTCGATGTTCTGCAAATCAGCTTCGTCATTATTCTCTTTGCCCAAGAGTGCCTCGGCGCGTGGTAATTCCTATAAAACACAAACAATGTAGTTAGGCATTATGACTCATTTGAAGTTTTTCACAGCAACAGGTTTCTTGCAACTTGAGGAAGTCATTCATTTCAATTTTTTTGTATTATTTTTTGTCTCTTAGTTAAAGGTCACTATATGAAATATTCGGAAAAAGAAGAATACAAAAAATCGTTTTTTTTTTAATTTGTTTTTCTGCTGAGCGCAACAAAGCGCTGTAAGTTGCGCTCACACATGACCCCAACCTACATTGCAACTGAAACTAAAAGTAAAGTAGCGTAAAATAACCTTTCGTACGAAAAAATACAACAATAAAAAAAATACTGACAATTACATAAATAAATAAACACACACACACATGCTTGTATACAAGAGTATCTGTGTTTATATACATGTCTATATGTATGTCAGTGAGCTTGTTGCGGCTTCGCTCAAGCATGCTTCACGCCACAGCACAAACGTTAATTTACATTAAATAACGAAAGCGAAAAAATAAACCTGCTCATCTCATTAAAACGTCTGTCTGTCTGTCTGCCCGTCCGTCCGTCTGTGTGACGGTCGGCAGCGCCACTTGTGCATTGTCGTTTGTTGGCGTTTGTAGCAACAAAATCACTCAGTTATTGGCATCATGTGATTTTTCTTCGATGCTAACGTCGTAATTTGTGTAACCACAAAAAAAGCTACTATATGAGATACAATAATGAACGTAATATTTGCCAAAACTGGTTGTAAAAAGCAAAAATATGAATATGTATTTAGTTTGTGTCTTTTTACGTGTGTCTCATGGTGAAAAAGTGATTGTGGGTGCGCTCATCTTCACACTATTAAACACAGACAACTTGTTTTTTATTAATACTAAAGCAGCTATTTTTTTATTTCTCTGTCTTTGTTTCATTTTTTGTGAAAGCTTTGCAAATTTGCCAAACTTCGCGATTTGCGCATTAGAAAAAACTTTCCGTTCATGCAAGTTCCGGCTTCTTTGCTAATTTGTTGCGGTGGTTTTTGTTCTAGAAAAGATTTGTTTCTTCAAAGCTATATGTAGGTATGTCTCAAGTTTGAAATCGTTTATTCAAATTGCAGACATTTTATTACATTTCATGAACAGCTAAAAAAACTTGTCATGCAACAAAGCTGATTCATTCATTTGACAGATGTTTTGCTAGAAAAATGTAAATTTCACCGATAACTCCTTTGAAATCGTATCTGAATTGTTATTGTTTTTGCTTTCAATACTGTTTTGGCGTTTGGTGTTTGTATTCGTTTGGCTGATTCAGTTCACTGTCCGTCGCTATTACTTCAAAACACTTTTATTGCTTGGAAATTGTAATTTGAGCATTCGCTTTTATGGCTAAAGATAAACTCGAACAATGTCTAAGTGCAACACATAAAACTCTTGTTGAGATAATAAACAAATTGAAATTAAAGTAATTTGTGTTGTTATCGTTGTTTGAAAACTCTCACATGTCGACACATAAGCTTCTAACAATTTTGTTCATAAAAGCAAGCGATCACTCTATTTTATTCTAGAAATACAATTTTTTAATAGTAAACAATCGACTGAATACGAGAGCTTTTATTATTATTTATATATAACTACAAATGAATTTAAAAAAAAAACAAACAGATATTAACTCAAGACAAAGAAAAACAAATTCCAAATAAAACCCAATCAAATATTTTGTCTAAAAACTTCAAAAGCGAAACACTTTTTGTTGCATGCGATTATTTTTTTGAATTCTAAATCAAATTTGTACTTGTTTGTGTTTTTTTCTTCAGTTGACAGATTTGCGAACAATGCATAATTAAGCAGCCGCGCTATTAGTCGCCACAAGGCCACGTAGGAGCAATTCTACTTTGTAGACTTTATTTTTATATATTTATTTATTTTATTTTTTTTTATTTGTTTATCTAAAGACTATAAAATAGCATCTATTTCAGCGTCTGAGGCGTCGACAAGCACGTACATCTTGAGTGGCAACGAGTAGCTGAGAGAACATTTGGAAGCTTATCAAGATGACAATTAAAATGCTTATTAATTGGCTATGCCCGACGCGCTTTACGAGCACAAAAACAGGCAAGAAGAAGAACAAAAAATAGACAAGAAAATGGCAATCAAAGCGTAAGCTGTATTATATAAAAAATAAATTGACGTCATTCGCAAAAAAAGGGCAAGCGAATTCGCTACTCATTTTTTCGTTTGTTCATTCATTATTATTATTATTATTTATTAAGAAAATGTGATAAACAATAACAATAAATTGAAGGCAATTAGGCATTCATGCAGTGTGAGCTCTAACATTTCTGGCATTTTGCTTGCCTTAACTGCCTATGGTTTATATGGTAGGCGACTGTGTGTGTGTGTGTCTATATATATATGTATGTATGTATGATTACATAATCATAAAACAACGTGCTGGTACTGTTTGATTGTCTGCCAGTCAGGCAGTCAAAAGAAGCGCATACATACATTTAAACATACAAAGACTTTTCGCTGTTTGCACAAAAAACGAAAGACTTAAGCAACAAACTTGCTTTTGGTACGCTTAAGAAACGTCGGTTTGCCATAAACGGCATCAGGCGTCAAATGATGTTTCATTACGTTTCGCTTGAGTGTTTTGTTGGTTGTTAGACTTGTTAGTTGTTTGTACTCGTACCATGCACCGTTGTGCACCGACTGTACAACAGCAACACCAACAACAACAACAACAACAACAACGCACAACAAGATGAAACAACTTTAAGCTATGCAATTTTTTTTTTTTGTGTTTGTTTTATTTTTTCTGCTTTGCGCTTCATTTTTAAGTCTGCTTTTCCTTTTGCGTTGATCTCTGGCATTTGGCCTACCAACCGACCGCATGTCACCGCACACGCCTCCGCGCACGCCCACCGCAATGCAACACCGTGCTGCGCTTCATTGCCTCGTTCATTTCAATTCGGCTTGCTTCGTTTCGATTTTAGTTTGTTAGCTATTCTCACATTTGTAGTTGCTTTTGTGCGCCTTCTCCACCGATGCTGATGCATTGCAACATGTTGCTTTGTTGCTTTGTTGATTGTTGGTGCTGATGATGTTTTTTTTTCTCTTTTTTAATATTTTTTTTATTGTTTTTGTTTCATTCTCTTATTTCTGCTTTTGCTGCTTTCACTTTGACAGCATTGTTGTATTTGCTGTGCATGTGACTTGAGTGTGCAGAGGTGGGGCGTCAAACAAAATGTATCCACCAAAGTTATAACTCAAAAAAGAAACGAAAAATAAAAAATGTCGTATATTTTTTTCGTCAACGGTGATTTACAATTGTTTGGCCAACACCAACGCCACCAACCGCCGCTGTTGCTGCTCCTACCGCTGTTAGTAATGATGATGATCATGATGATGCTCACGCTGATTATGTCGCAAGTTACGCTGCCACGGCGACGGCTTCAGCTGCTGCTGCTGCTGCCATTATGGTGTCCACTTAAGCGGCAAATTATGGGAATTTCGCTTGATTGAATTTTTCTACAATCTGCAACAACGACTTTTTGTTCGGCTTATAAAGCCGTTTACATAAGCCATTTTCACTCAAGTTGAACAACCTCAAACAAAAAGGAAAACCGTCATAGAGCGCCTAAGCCATAATTTATAGCCAAGTTGTTGCAATTGATTTTTTTTATGTTTTTTGCAGTTTTTCTCAATTTTTCTTCGTTTTATTTTCAATCGTTATTGCAGTTTGCTTTGTGTGCCTAATCAAAGCGCGTCTTATTGCAACAATTTGTGTATAATTGATTATAGACGAGTGCGCTGACGAGTCGACTCAAGCCGAGCGCTTCATTAAAATTAAATGTCTTTGCATGCGAATTCATTTAACTTTTATGACTTGAACATGTAATTGCATTTATTATCATATAATCAATTTTTATATTTTTTTTTTTTAATTTTTATTATTGTATTTTAATTTAACTTTTGTTTTTGATTATTTGTTTTTCAACTTTCATTGTTTGCTAATTGCACTTTCAAAAAAATGCAAATCACTGTGAAAATTTCAGCGCTCACAAGGAAGTCAAAGTACAACGTTTTCACAAACACACACATTTCATTTTTTTCACAGTGTACATTCATTGTTGTTGCTAAGCTATTAAAATATACTTTCGTGTTTGGTTTTTCGTTGTTGTTGTTGCTGTTTTTTGTATATAATTTTCCTGTAATTATTAATAATTTGACCGAAAACATTTTAACGTGTGCAGTGAACGTATCAAATTCACAACAAAACGTCATTAGCTTAGCTCACACACACACACACACACACATATCGATTTGATTTAAATTTTTTAAATCTTCTTTATTTGTTTGTTCGTTATTAGCTTCACTTTTTTGTACTTTGCACTCACCTTGTTGACTTGTTGCAGCGTTTCGAGCATCAACTCCTTCTCCAGCACAGAGTCGAGCGCCTGCACTTGGTCGCAGGACGCCTTTGCCTGCAGATACGATGAGGCCAAAATAAATGCGCCCAATATGAAGGACGAGACTATTATGGTGAATGCGGTGATCTTGGCGATCTTAACTGAGTTCGCCTGACGCTTGTAAGCCTTTGAAATATAAATAAAAGCAATTAAAATAAAGCAACACGAATTTTAAATAAGAAATAAAAATGAACGTGCTCTGTTGAATTGAGTGAAAAGTAGACCAAAATAAGAATAACAATGAAAAAAACAGACAAGAAAAAATAAGCAAAAAAACTAATAATAAAATAATTATAAAAAAAGCAAACAAACAGCGTGACCTTGATAAAGAAAGTTTTGCTAAGTTTGCGCTAAAATAACACGTACTTCGTCTTTCGAGCATTCCATCACTCATTCACTTTGCTTTGCTTTGCTTTGCAGCGAGTCAATGTCAAGCTCAGCTTTAATGCAGATTCAGCAATGTACATGAGTGTTGCATAAGGTCTAATCAAATTTGTTTTCGGCTTATGCGTGAAAATGCAAAATGAAGCATGAAAACTCATTAAAAAAAGGGAGCAAAAATTATTACGACAACTTTTTTGTAATTCAAAGCAAAAATCAAAGCCAAAAGCAAAGAGGCAACGTACTTGGCTGAAGTTGCTATTTATTGCATGAAATTGGCTTGAAAATTTACTAATTGTTATTATTTATTTATTTTTATTGTTTTTTTTACACAATTTCAATCGTTAGTTTCGTAAATCTTATCATTTATAATAGTTATGCCTTTCTTTGTTGTCGAACCTTTCTTGACTTTCGCGACTCATTGGCAAAACAAATGTTATAAGCACGAAAGTAAATAAACTTATGCAAATATGATACATGTATGAGTCAGGAACGTTCGAGAGCCTTCAAACACGTCAAACGATTTAAAGACTTTCAACACTTTTGTTTGTCTTTGCGAATTTGAGTATTGCGCAATATGCATGAAAAGCAAAGAAATAACAACAACAACAGCACAAAAATTGAGTACAATAAATAAACAAATAAATAAAAAATGTGCGAAAATCACAATTTCTTGGCGGAAAGAAAGAAAAATAAAAAACGTTTTAAAATAATAAAAAAAATCACAAATAAAAAAATCAAAATGGCGGCGACGCATGTGCTTACGCAACGCACACATGCAGAAAAAACGCCACCGAATCCAAAACGAAAGACTTAAAGAACGAACTCACGAACATACAATTTGGTAGACGGACAGACAGTAAGAAATAATAAATAAATAAACGTTTATTAGAGAAAAAATGTTAACTGCTTTTAGTATGTGCGCAAAACTGTCTGTCTGTCCATGTATGTGTGTATGCACGCGTGTGAGTGTGTGTGCTCATTTATTAAACATTGTGCAAAAAGGCAAAAAATGTAGTATGCGAGGCGTTGGCGTACAGCTTGTGAAATTATAGGCGTCGCAGTTGGTTGGTATGAATGACGGAAAGCCTGAAGACAGCAAATGTTTGCTTGCATATTTTCTTTTTTTTTTTTTCTTGCTGACTGACTGAGTGAGTGAGTTAGTGAGTGAGTGCAGATTCGTGACTGTGGGCGTTTTTAAGTGCAAGCGAAAATTGTTTTTTGTTATGTTTTACAATTAAATCTTTCACTTAATACATTTTTTTTATTTTCATTACGTTTTCAGACATTTTATTGTTTCAGCAATGCATTATTATTGCGAAAGTGACGAGAGTTGAGAAGTTGAAGATTTTTTGAGTTTGAGTTTGAGTTTGTAAGGTGAAGTCAGGTGAAGTGAAATGAAATCAACTCAACTCGTGACAAGTCAAGTCAAAAGTTGTTAAAGACAAAATAACTAATGTGCAACCGAAGGAAATAAAGAAAGAAAGAGATAGGGTTAAATGCTATGTGCGTGAGTAATACAACAAAAGACTTGAACAACAAACCTGATGATTAAAATTAAACAATCCAAGCTGTGCGCTCAACGAACAAAAGAAGGAGAAATTTATTGTTTTGTATGTTTTTGAAGTGTTTTTTGTTTGTTTGTTTGATTTAGAGTTGATAAGTTTTCAGATCATTTGTCAAGCATTTTGTGCGAGGATTGTTCAGATTTTTGTTGCATGAATTGGCATGTTTTTTTTTTTTTTTTGTGGAAGAAACAGAGAAACACATAATGAGAAAAAATATAAAGAAAACAAAACATAAAAAATTTGAAGAAAAAAAAAAATATGAAAAAATAAAAGTCATTAAAATTAATGGCAAATGCAGCAGCAACAACACTTGTCTGACATGCCAAGCTCTGCTTGCAATTTGCGAAGCATTCAATAAAACAAAAAACGTAATAAAGAAAAAATCATAAAAATATTTATGCAAATCAGCGGCGAACAACAATAAAACTCATTAGATTGCAGTTGCACCCTACGCCAACGCCAATCGATATTGCCGTCGACAAACAACAAACGACTAACGTCAAAGACAAGAGCTTTAAAGTGCATTCAACGATGTAGGCTGCGATCATAAAAAACGAGGGTCGTTCAATAAGTAGTCGCTTTTTGATGGCATAAATGATTTATGGCACAAGACGAGCAAATCACAGAAAAGAAGTTGGAAACAGGTTTTTTTTATCGACATCTTATGTATGATAAATTCAGTCTGATAGAATTGTCGAGCACAGTTTTTTAATGTTTGTCAGACGATCAAGGACTTTTTGAAGATAAGATCGATTCGACAAGAGATTGCAAATGGAGCGATGTCATTTTAGTACTTTATGATCGACCCTCGTATAAATAAATACACATATGTATGTATATTTCCTATATGAAACTTGAGCTAACAAGCAAATAAGCGTTAAAAACAACAAAGAGTTATTCAAGTTGGCAAACGCAAATGATCTTCAACAGCAAAATGGCGTATTTCATATATGTATTTCTTATTGTTGCCTTTGCCGTTGCTGTGGTTGTTGTTTCTCTCTATTTAACTTTGCCATTAATAAACAAAGTTGTACTTTTAGCGTTCAGCTCGTGACTTTTGCATTAGAGCAAAGCAAAGCTGTAAGTTTGACATTCGCGCAACAATTTTGTATCAAACTCAATCTCATCGATCGCTTTAGCCAACCAACACAGCACGACTTGTTGTAAATCAGTCTGTCAGTCTGTCTGTCTATCTGTCTGTTTATGTGTCGTCGAAATGAGTTCAGATCTTTTCACACTATGCTGAGAATTACTCGTTGTCGTTATATGTTTCCGACTTGGGTTGATTAGCGTCTATCCTAAAATAGGAATTTGGTATTCAATGAAGATTTGATATTTCATAAATGTCAAAGCACTGAAAATGCCAAAAACAAAAAATATGTGTGAGTTGACTAAACTCAAATGTCGTTGTATTGCATATAATTTACATGAGTTATGTACCAAATGAAGCTTGAAGTTCGATCGATAAAATTTTAATGAAGAAAGTCATTATTGATCACATTTGCAGTTGGCATTTAAACGTTTTGCCTTAAATAATTTCCATCTCAATTGTTTTGGTCATTTGTGAGTCGACTATTAAATTATTTAACTTGATTTTAATGATTATGTGAAGAGGAGCTGAGTGGAAGACTTGCATCCCCTTTGTTTACAGAAAGGATTTTGAGAGATTAATTGGAAACAAGGAAAGTTCGATTTGCAGATTTAAAGAAAAGCAGCAAATTTCTGTTTTTCATTTAACTTTCAAATAAAATCTTGGCAGTTGAAAAACGCCAATTATAAGTATTTCACATGAGGACATTGGGTAACTTCAAGACTAATGTAATATCTTCAACCCAACAAAAATTCCAAACTTCCTACAAACTCACTTTGTTCGATTTCACGAACAGTCCGCCCGCTCTCGGCTACGGTCGGCTACAACTGCCAAGGATGCCGATGCCAACAATAGCTAAGTTTCTTTGTCTCTCTTCAATTAAACTCTCTTAAAAGTCATCAACCACAGCCATTCGTCAAAGGGCAGTGCACACTGTAGCCATTGGAAGCACCTCAACTGTTTTTCATTTGCACCAAAAATCAAACTACTTACAAAATGAAGCCAACAACAAAAACAGGTTAAACTAAAAAGCGAATTTCTGCGCAACGTTGACGAATGACGGACATGCGAAATGAACAAAACTTGTTCATTTGTTAACTGGCAACGAGTTGACATACAATGGAAATTACCACCAACAACAACGACGAAAAAATAATGCAAAAAATTGCATTGCATACAATCAACGTGCATCTTTTCATGCATATTGCAGTGACCAAAAACAGATTTCAATTCATTTTTAAAATTACTTATGCAGTCGTCGCCAGAAAATGATTGCGACAACAGCACATTAAGTGCACGAAAGAGCGTTGTATGAGATACAACACTGCAAAAATCAAATTAAGCAATATTAACTAAAATGGTCACGTTTGGCGAATGCGTGCGTCAGTCAGACAAACAGACAGACAGAGCGACAGACAGACATTGAGTACCGAGTATTGACGCCAACTTGGACAGTGGCAGTGTAGCGACATCTGCATAAGAATGAGCCTCAATGTATCTTCAAGACCATAAATATTGTATCTCATTGTTTGTTTTTGTGTAGATACTTGTAGATTTAATGCGCATATCCGCTGTAAATGATTGAACGAAATAACGAACAAACAAACGAATGAATGAATAAGTAAATGAACGTCATGACCCTGGCATTTTACAAGCTGTGCTGAGCGCTCTGAGCCGAGCGCTTTCTGTGGGCTGATGAAATCTCAAAGTCTTACTGTAAGTTAGTTTGTGTCTTTTGGTCTAAAGTCGAGCTAATGAGCACAGTAACCCAGATTTTTGCGCAACTGTAGCCAAAAGTGGCTGAGGCTTTGAGTGCGACTGCGACTACGACTCTGATTGCGATTGCGAGAACATTTAGTAAGTTGGCTCGCTGACTTACTGACTTGGCTGGCTGAGCTTGGAAATGTTGCTTGGTCAAGTCGAGTCTTGTGTGCTTGGCAACTTTTGTCTTTGTTTGTTTGCTTGTTTGCTTATTTTGTGTGTCGTTTTGAATTGAAATCAAGTGTAAAAATATTTTGCCAATTTGTAGCATTTAAATTGAAATTCGTTACGCTGAATGATTTTATGCAACAAATATTTTTAAAATATCATTTAAGAACAAATTAAAAATTTTTTTAATTTAATTTTTTTTTTTTGCCAAATTCTTTGATTTTGCTACTCACCGGTGGCGGCTCACTGGCCGTGCTGTACACCTCGCTGGCCGCATAGTCAGGCTTCATTTGTACGGTGGCCATTGAAACGTTATCCTTGTCGGTCATCTAGCTTCGCTTATCCACTAGAAGAAGTAGCAAAGTAGAAAATTTTTTTTTTGCAATCGAATTATTAAACACTTTGGTTTTTTTTAGTTTTATTTTTTTTTTTTTATACACATTTATTATACACCAATGCATGCATTTTATCAGTCATATTAGATTATTTGAAAAAATATTTTTTCTTAAATAAATTTTCACTTTTACACTTACGTTGTTGTTGTTGTTAAAAAATTGATTAATTAAAAGCGTTCAAACACAGAAAAGTAAAAGGAATATAATTTCGTAGTTGCTTGATTGGTGTAATTTATTTTGTTTATTTTTTTGTTTTCAAGTCTTGTATTTAAATTTTTTTTTTTTTAGAAAAGTTGTCTGGACAACTTTTTTGTGTTTTTGCTTTGAATTTCAGTTGCGTTGTGTTGTGTTGGCTTCAGGTTTTAGTGCGCAAGTAGTATGAGATACGTCTGTATAGTACAACTGCCACTCGCCGTCTGAGCCAACAGTCGCATTTGTTTTCAGATTTTTCTATCAGATTTAAAACCTTTTTCGTGTGCTGGCAGCAGCGACGTCGACGTCCAAAGCAACAGCGGCAGCAGCAGCTGAAACGACGTCGATTGCCGACAGCGCGCAACAAGTACGAATATGAAAAATTGAAGTAAAAATGAAAAACAACAAAATAAAAGAAACAACAAAGCATAAACGTACGTAGTAATATAAAACAGAAACAACAATACAATAAAAGCCGACACAAACAATCTCAAGCTAAGCTTCAGCGGCGAATATCAAAAAAAGAGTTTAATGAATCATTGCTTTTACGGCGACTTTTGTAGGCGCTACAGCGAAGGGATTTAGATCTGAGTGAGACAGCATGCATTGCTAAGGCTTTAATATCAATAGATGTGAAGCGTTTGCGTTCCACACATGTATAAAAATGCATCAAAAGATGTGAAGCATCTAATAAGTGTATTAAAATGTTCAATTAAAGTTGTAGCGCATTGAAAAACTTAAAAGACAAAAAATAATACAGCGAAAAAGCAAATCCGCAAACCTGTCGTTGTTGTTGCTGTCGTAGTTACCTGCTGTTGTCTGTATTGCTCCACTCACTCACTCATACATTCATATTGTGCACTTACATGTTTAGCTGCAAACACACTCAAACACACACATGCACGTACAACTTAATCAAAAGCCGCTGAGCTTTGCTCGCTGCTGCGATGCTGCCGCTGTACTGCGCTTAGTTGTTATTGTGGTTGTTGTTGCTTACTGAGTTGACTTTTGCCTGACTTGCACACGCACACACAGACAACGCAACAGAAAAAAATCACTTAAAAAATGCAACGAATTATCATCATTAAACATGATTTTAGATGCTGTCGCACAGTGGCACATTTTTTGTGTTCTTCTCTTTTTTTCTAGAACGAATTAAGTACTAAAGGCTCAAAACAGATAAATTGATTAAACGCCTAAGAATACAAAAACAAAATAAAAATAAATAAATAAATACAAATAAAATTAATTAATACATTTTAATTTGATAAAAAGTAAAACGCAAAATAAATGCTTGTTTTTTTTTGTTTTCGTTTTTGATTAGACTCTTTGATTTTATTAAACTGTTTTTGAATTACGAAAAATTCTTTACGTGTGACACACTGTCGCACAAAATTGTGGTTTTCCACTTAGCCAAGTTTTGCACAAAATTGTTCAATTGGAACCAGATTTTTCTAGTTTTCTTACTGTACACTCACTGTCTGCCTATCTCCGTCTCGTTTCAACGTGACTTTAAGATTACGTATACGCCAGCTCAGCCTGGCGGTGTAATGATGTGCGAGCCGCCCTTTGCTTTAGCGCTTTGGTACGAAAAAATTTGCGTAAATGTTTAACAAAAAAGTCCAAAATCTTGTCATTGTTTTTATTGCTGTTGTTGTTGGTGGTGATGATTTTGTTACTGCTCAGCACGCTGGTGTGCATAATTAGCTACCAGTTTTTTCGGCGTTTGATTAACTTTTTATACCCTGCAAATACAGTGTGTCAGGGTATATTATGTTTGTTTCACACGAAATGTAACACATAGAAGCAGCAGAGTAACACGCCACAAAGTATATACATTCTTGATCAGGATGACAAAAGTGATCGATCTACCCATGTCCGGCCGTCCGTCTGTCCTCACTAATGGTTCTCGGAAACTATAATAACTACAAGTTTGATGTAATTTTTGTCAAGTCCACACTTTCCTAGCTAACCAGTATCTCCCCCCTTTTTCAAAACGTTTTAGTTTGAAAGCAGGATGTGTTAGAAACATTAAAATCGGCCCTACAAAATGACGTCCTCCAAATTTTAACCCGTATAACAAACTTGAGGAATAATGTTCTGATTAGCGACAGTACTGTGCTGCAGTACTGCGTTTTGCAAACCTTTTGCTGTGTCATCAAAGAGATCGATACATACTACGCCCCTACCCCTACTATAAAAGCACTGCATTAACGTTAATTCATATTGGCACTGCTTTATCATTATTATAACTGCAGCACAGCTTTATCTATTGTGTAAGCCCTATTTTAGCAACGAGTTTAAGCCAAATTTAAATTAGCAAAACCAAATGTAAAATATTTCTTAGATTCTGAGTTTGGTACCGCCCACACCGTGTGCAGGGTGTTATATTGTCGAGCATACTCGACTACACCGCCCTTACTGGTTTCAGACTCTTTCTTTTTTGTTTTTGTCTAACTTTGGTTTTTGTTTTGTTTTTTTTTTTGTGGTTTCTTACCTTTGTTTTGTTTACTTTTCCCATAAGCTCTTATTTAGTCTTCGTGCTGTTATTTAATAATATTAATACATAAGAAAATAACAATAACAAAACTTAATTTATTCATTTCTTTAATGTATTTTGTTGGTTGCTCTTTTGATTTGGCTGACTTAATGTTATATGGCATGCGAGACAATCATTTGTTCGTCTATGACTGACCCAAAGGCAACAACAACAAATAATAATAATCATAAATTATGCAATCGTCTGCTGCAACATTTTTGTTGCTGTTGTTGATGTATTTTATGAAGCTGTATGCAGATGTCACAGCAAAAAAAAACAGTTTCAAATTTATTATTATATAATAAAAGACAAAAACTAAAAAAAAAATGTATATGAAATGACATTGTCGTCGTTGTTGTTGTGCTTGTTGTTTTTGTCGGCCAAAAGTTACATGCAATTAAAAATGATATATTATTTCAATTAAATATTAGAAATTTCATTAAAAATGCATTGAAGCAAACAATTTTGCACGATTTCGTGCCTCAAAAAATATGTGAGGGAAATTTCAAAAAAAAATAAAAAATAAAACAAAATGAAGAATGAAAGAAAAATGTTATAAAACAGATTTATTATAAAATAATATAAAAAAAAGAAACAAAATAAAATTAAACAAAAGATAATCAAAAAAACGACATGTGCATTTGAACAAGAAAAAAATTAACTTTTTTGTAAGCAAATTTGAAGGCATTTATTTATTAGCGACTAAAGATGCTCTCAGCTTAACTTGTAAACTAAGCCCGTTCCGTCTCAGTCTTGTTCTCTATCACTATCACAATCGCTGGCTCTGTCGCCGTCACCGTCGCTGTCTCTGTCCCAGCCTCAGTCAAGGTACCAGTTTCGACGTGGCACCACAGTGTAGTGTGGAGTGTCGGCACACAACTTATGGCGCTGCGGGTGTATCTCTGTGTGTGTGAGTGTGTGTAAGTAACCAAAGTCGTAGTAAATGTACAGATGTGTAAAACAGCATTCAAAAATAACTAAAAGCAAATAAAACAAAATAATAGAAAAAAAAACAAGAAATACATTGTTAGCGAGCGTAGCCATTTTGACTTATCTAAAATTAGTAAAGCTCTTAGCCGACGTTAAGGGTAGAGGGAGTACAGAGCAACAGAGGCAACAACACCGAAGTCGTTGAAATATAATTCCAAAAATTAAGTAAACACGCGAAATGTGAGAAAAAAATGTAGTTGTATATACATATTAATATAGCAAAACAGAAACAAAAAAACGACACAAATGATAATGCCATGAAGCAAATATGAGCAGCTGAGCTGATGAAAACAGCGGCAGAGCGGTTATGAGAATGATTGCGTTGAATCTAAAACTGACTTACAGTCAATCAAAATAGTTAGATTGAGAGACAGAGGATCGGACAGAGAGTCAAAAATCAATGCGATAACTTAGAGAGAATTTAAAAGTCTGATAAGAAATGTCGAAATCAATGACAGTTCTATTTTCCAAATTTAAATTTGGATTTGCACTGCAAATAAGAACTTTTTGAGATGATATGAATTATTTGGTATAATTTTTTGGTATAATATTTAACTTAAGTTATTATATTAGTTTCATTTCAAATGAAAATGATTCAGCGAAAAAAAATTCAAGGGAAAATAGTATGAATTATTGAATACTAAGAAATGTCTTTTTGAATGTCTTTTTATAAAACAGTCTGCCCATAAATAGAATAAACTATCTTGCTTACTTTATGGTATACCATTAGCGTATATTTGTACTTATGTATTACTATCACATTTAATATCCTCCTCTTAAAAATTGAGGTAAATTGTGAATCAATGTTTGAACCGCCTCAACTAGAAACCGTCAGTTGTCTAGAACTGGAACCTTGTCACGTAACCCATGTCAGCCGTGCTGCTGACGCCATAATCGCTTCTGCTGCTGTTATGTTGTTGCGAATAATTTTCACTGCGTTTAACTTTCTAGTTCAGTGTCTGAGTGCCCTCAGCCTAGAATGTTAATGATTCAGCGCATTTGGTGACCAACAGAGTCAACGCCCTCAATAGGCCATGAAGCGTTGAACGATTTAAAAAAAATTTTACTAATTAACAAAATCAAGATTCTGTGATAGATTCAACACACGAACACTGTAATAATAGTTTGTGGATCATCATCCTGACTTAAAGTGGACAAAAAAATAAAAAATAAATTATATGAAATTCAAACGTAAAAAGGCATTCTTACACAGATTAGCACAACAAATGCAAAGCGTTAAAAATAATGATCAAGTTGAGGTCAAAGGCATTCGCACATTGGTGTAAAAATTAACAAATTGCTTTTTTGAGGCCTTCAAAAAAATTAAGTGCTGTACAATAGACGCAATTGTAGATGCCTCTGGATGCCTGCCTCCATAAACCAACACCAATACAACAACAATGCAGTTTTAAAATGAATATACAACGTGTGACATTCAAGCGCGTGTTGATTATGACGGATAAGCCAAAAAGTAAAGCAACTAAACAGCAAGAAAAAGAGGCAACAAAAAAAAAAGCATTAAATAAACTTCAAATGCATTAACGACGAAGAAAGTACGTATGTAAGACTTGACGATGACGGTGTCGGCAGGAAGCAGCGAGGCGCAGAATGTATACTGGTGAAGGGAGACAGAGACAGCAAGGTTAACAAAGTACGCCACAAATTAATTTGCACCTTTCGCCGCATGTCACACAAAATGTCTTTAGATGATCTCAATGATGATCATGCTGTTGTTGATGTTGTCGCTGTCTGACAGACCAGAAACTACAACAACCACAAACACGAGCACGAAATTTGTATGGAAAAAAAAACCATTGCAACGAATGGCAATATTATTGCCACGCAGCATACTCAAGTGCAATTGGTGAAAGTTGCTGAGCATGCAAATACAAACAGCAAAAAAGAAACAACAACACAAATATTTAAACCGCAACATAACAACAAAAAAAAAAAAAAACTAAAATCAACTCTTGCTGAAAAGTGTTGTTAGTTGGATGCATTTTAATGTCGCCTGACTGCATGCTGCAGCAGCACACTCTCACACACACACACACACAAAAGCACACACACTTTGGCCTGGCCGAGTGGCAGCTGGTTTCATTTTGTTACACTTTTTGTAGTGCTTTTTGATATTATTATCTGTTGTTGTTAGTGGCAATAGCCTCTGTGATTTGATGCCCTTTTTCCGTTATGTTACAAAGAAAAAACTATTGCACGTTTGAAGTTTTTATAATCACGGCCCTGTCGATTCATGAGTTGTTTCATCTTATTGTTGTTGCAGTTGGCATTATGTGTGTTGTTTATGTTAAGGTCTATGATTGATTTCCTCATAGTGTATGACGCTGTTTCTGCTATTGTTATTGTCACCAACTGCGCCAAAGTTATGCACTTCGTTGTTGCCTTTGGCTTAGGAAGCGGAAGTAGTACAAGTTTATTCAAAAGCAGTTTTATTATGTTTTATTTTTCAATTTTGAGTTAATGTTAAAAAGCTTTATTAAACAATAAGGAAAATATAAATTTGGTTGCACAAGCACAAGCACTATTTTTAAGACTTTTTAAATACAACATATCAAACCTTTATTATGTGTAAAAAAGAACCAAACGAAAAGTCATTCAATATTTATTACATTTAAAAACAAATAAGTACCAGTGATAATAAAAATAGTGCAACTTGAACAACAATAATTTTCCATTTGGAGTATTCTCCCCACTAAAAATTTAAATGGTTGCATGTAGCTTGTGTGTTTCGTATACATATGCGGTAAAATGTTTCGCTGGGACACACCTAGCGAATGAATTTGAAATCTAATCTGTCTTAAGCTTGAACCGGCATCATCGACACTTAAGTTATTGACTTACATTTAATGGTTGAAGGACCCGAGAAGTCGGACAACTACCACATTAAATTATAATTTTCTGTTAAACGTTTTTTGGTCGCAAAATCAAGTTTCCAGTTTGTCAACAAACGGAGCATTTCCGAAATATTCAGTAAAATTTAAAAACCAAAGCTATCGCTAGTATTCGACTTGATTCTGAGCATATACGTGCAAATTTTTATATACTTGGTTAGTCAAAAGAAAGACATCCTGACGGCAATTTAGGTTAGTTTTCCGTTTAGGGGTTATTCTCATGTGAGCACATGTATTTTACCTATTTCCAGAACATTTTTTTTATAAGATAATAAAATTTAATCGGTTTAGATTTTTTATATGATTTTATTTAAACCCTAAACTATGTAAAAAAACCTTTTACTGTTCACGCCCTTTCTTGTGCCACTCCTATTTTTTTTAATGAATTTATTTTCTATTCATCTTATTAGCCTATTTAAAAATTTTCATTGTTTTTGCTTATTGGGTACCGGAGATATACAAATTATTGATTTTTGCTATAAGTGGGCGTAACCATACCCATTTTTCGGTCAAAGTCAATTGATTAAGAAACATAATTTTCAAGCATTTAGTCGGACTACGTAAAGCTACTATGTTTGAAATTTCCTCTATCTTCGAAAACAAAAAAGTTTTCCATACAACGATTCAAGTTTTGTTCATTTTTCTTCTTCTTTTCGTATGGGGGCTACCAGTTCCAGTGCTTCGATATTGCCGGTTCCGACAAATAAGTTAATCGCACAATAAAGAAGTCTCTGTGCATAACTTTAATCTGTGGGAGGAGATCGTATATGTACAGACAGACGGACATGGCTGAATCAACTCATGTTATCGTCTTGATCAAGTCGGAAACGAATATTTCTATGTGTTACAAACATCAGCACAAACTTTTAATATTATTCACTGCGTAAAGAGTATAAAAATTACGAAAATCGCGGTGTTTTGTTCAAAATTGCTTTAAAAAAGTAGGAAAATATATAATATTTAAAAAAAAAGGTTTTGATACGGACGATACCCTTTAATATGTAACATATGTAGAAGAACTCTGCCGAATTGGGAAGCAATCGGTCGAATAGTTTTTTCTCTAGGACAACGACCGTTTTAGTTTCAAAAGCAAGAGGCTGTGACTTTTTTATTACCTACTATAGAAATATGAAATAAAAACCAAAAATAAATTTGTCAAAAATGGGTCACGTAATTTGGGTACGTTCCCTAACTCGTTTGCTGTTTCAAATGCATTCGTGCGAGTCTAATACACAGTTATTAGTCAGCGCTTTAATTTTTAGTTAATATTAGTTTTGTAAACATTTCTAACTCTATTAAATAAATAAATAATACTCAGTCACCATTTCCATGATGGTCGTTTTATCAGTGGCTATGAAGCGTATTTTGTTAGGTGTTGTATGCAAACATGAGAATTTGTTAAAAAATTGCCGGGGCTTGTCGAGGGGGGTTTCAGCAATATCGATAAATCGTTAAAACAGACGACACACAGAGGAGTATTTCAACTCAAAAGCTGCTCAAAAGTCAACGAGTGCATGGCTTCTCGTTGTTTTTAACGCTCTTATAGAAACACAACTTTTTGATTCGATATTTGAGTGGTTATATAGTAACAACACATAAATGAACAATGACAAATATACCGCCCTTACTAGTAATTAATTGATTTTATTCTACATAGTCTTGTTAAAACTAACAAAATATTTTTGATCAAATGTTCCTCTGTGCAACAGCCGTATTTTTCAAACAAATGCTCGAAACATTCTTAAAAATTCCAAATTGCCAAAATTCTGCCTGTCGAATTTGAAAAATATCCAGAAAATGGTTGGTTTGGCAACACTGGTGTTTGTGGATGGTCCCAAGTCTTAAAAAAAACCAACGGGAAGAATGCTGATTTGGCAGTACCGACTATGCTTCTTCTTCTGTTTAAATGATTCTGTTATGACTCCACAACTCTATATTGGTATGACCTATGTCGCGGTGCACTCCATGGTATATGACCCTTACCTTGCTGACAATGTAATTTTCTCTCACTCTTCGGACTTGATTTCGCTTATGTCGCGATTAAATCGCTTTAGACAAGTGCGTTCCCAATTCTTGCTTTTCGTTCCACGAATAGCGACCTATGTCGCTGTATGTTCGCTCCTGACAAGGGAGATATTCCCATTTTGGTGACCTGACCAAGATCTCCTCAAACTGTAAACCAAAGAGGGTTGAACACTCAACGCGCAGAGAAGATTACTCACGTTAAAGCAAGTTTTCGAGTGGTGGAGCAAGTGACTTTCCCCATCATCTAGCTTTGGTAGTCATATATGTATATATGTATATATCCGCATGGGCTTTTAATAGAATACTTAAATAAAGTTCGCGCCAGTTGCCCGCCAAACACTCGGCCTTTTAACGGCACGCCTATGTTGCCTTGCGAAACACAGTACATAAGCGAATGCTGGCCGAGTCATTTTAATTCTTCTTCTTCTCTGACTCTGTTATGAGCCGCAAGTGCAGTATTGTCTCAGCGTATGTTGCGGTACATTTGATGGGGATTTGGCTCACTTCACGCCATCCGTCGTTTCTTCTTCTTTTGTTCTTGAACTCCTTTACGCCAATTTGACACTTTTGCGAAATTGTGACACCAATTTCCGACAACAGCCGACCAAAAACGAGTGAACCCGACGAGGCAAATTACAAAAACTACAACAACAACTGATGGACAATTTGGTTCAAATTGAAAAAAAGTGTGGAAAAAAGCAAAAACAATAATAAATGAATTAGGAAAGCAGGCGTGAAACAGACACCAAATAAAAAGCCGTCTCCAAACGGCTAATAAATCATTTGGAGTTAATGTACGCGCCGCGCAAGGAAAACGTTTAACAAAACGAAGGAGACAAACACGAAGTTCAAAGAGGTGTTTTTGTGAGGGGCAGAGAAGGGAGAGCTGCAAATGGCCATGATGCGATGCATTGATTATTATTGAATTATTTTGTATGTTGTTTGAATGAGAAATAAAAGTGCAGCGACAGAAACAAGAGCAACATCTGGAACATTAGCAACAACTAGCAAAGAGTGTGTGTTATTTTAAGTGTCGCTGCACTAATTATTACAAAACGTAGCAGTTCTAATTTTCCACAATGCCTGGCGAATTGAGCAATGAAAATGCAACGGGAAACACACCCACTCCGAAAACAGTGGCGTTGACGGACCCAATGACGACAACAACGGGAGGTGACAGCGTTTGTAAGTTAACTTTTAATGTAATGGAGGAGTTGCAGGGCGATAACAGTTTGGAACCTGGAGAGGTTATAACGCCACCACATGGCAGCCATACGTCCAAAGATACTGCAACGGACACAGTGGTGAGCACAAAGAAAGTGCTAAAAGATGCGCTGAATAAAACAATGAAAAAACCAACGCAAATCAATACTGCAACTAATTTGGTTGAACAAACGGAGTCAAAGGCTGTATGCAGTGAAAAATTGGGTAAATAAGAAAAAATATATGTACATACTTTTATTATTTTAAGTTAGTTACATATTGATTACGAAACTTCTATTTTTAGTGGAAAATAGGAAACTTGCGACTGGAAATAACGAAGACGTTGCTGCTAGAGAGGAAGATGATAGTGAAGGTCTTTATTCTGGTTCCGATTCGTCAAGTGATGAACAAAAAATCGATAAGAACGCTGTACGTTATGAATTGCATCCAAAACTAGCGACACAACCGTTGCAGCCGCCACCCGCTGATAAATTCAATACAAACTTAATGCCAGGGCATTTTAATAACTTTATGCCACGTATGCCACATTTTATGCCCCGAGGAGCGTTGCAACCGCGTGGTAATATGCGCGGGGGTTTCTTTCGACCGTCATCGTTTCATGGACATCTACGACCTTACGGCAATACTATGGTTATTCCACGTCAACATATACCCAAGCCACACACACCGCCACCATTACGCGGTCATTCACCAATCAGAGCGCCAAAATCAAGTAGTAAAAACAGCAATGCTGCTGGCAATAGTACACTTTCGCAAACGACTCCTTTAGTGAATGCTGTAATGAGAACGACGCGAACTGGCGAAACTACAAACCAACGCTCACCCAAGGAACATTTACTGTAGATACATTTTTTTTTTTTTTTTGTACTGTGATCAATTGGTAATTTTTGTTTTATTGCAGGTGGACATCTGTTGGTAAAACTTCAATAAATTGGAGTTTGGGAACAAAGCTTAGGAATCGTATCGATGACATATACCGTGAATATAACGAAGATTTTAAAAGCAAAAAAAAAAACCGTGAAATAACGGGAAAATCAGAAGAGAAAATTACAAATAAACAAGAAGATAAAACTAGAAATCGTAGTCATAGATCACACAGTGACGAAAGATCGGCAAAAAAAAAAGTAGAGAAAAAGAAGAGTGAAACACATATTGAAAGTGTTGTCGATAAAAGCAGAGATAAACTGGGAGAATCTAAAGTAGATGAAGAAACGACAAAACACGACAAGAAAGCGTTTGACATATTTGCCGAATCTCCACCAAGACTGAGTGCACCAACTGTCTCGGAAACAAAGGGTATATCATTGCAGAAAATTAAACTAGAAAAGTTATTACCAAAGGAGAAGTCTAAACGAAAGGAAGAAACTAGAACACGGGATAAACGTAGCCGAACACCACCGCTCACAGATTTAATTGACGAAAAGGCAAAAGTGCCATTGATGGAAGCAATCGCAGTACAAACCCGGATTGATAAATTGCTACAAGATAGCGATTTGGAATTGGAGGCACTTTTAGCTAACAAAGATAAATTTCTGCGTAAAACAAAAGAGCTTAAAAAACATTCAAATACAGGAAAACAGAACAAAAGTAAAAGAGAATATGTTGATTTGAAAAAAGAAACAACAATGCACCATAGCCCGATAACAGGTTATACCCCCGAAGGCCTTACGGAAAGTACCGGAGAGTTGGTGCGTATTAAAACAGAACCATTGGATTCAAACAAAAACAACAAAAATCGAAAGATTGATGATAGTATCGAAATAACACATGATTTAAATAGACCAATAAAGCGTGAGTCTTCTCCTTGGGAAGAGGAAGAAACAATTAAAGTAAAACGAATTACGCGTTCACCATTAAACACAGTCATTAAATGTGAAAAATCACCATGGGAAGTTGAAGATCCGATGACAGTTACAAAAATTGAAACCAAATCATTTGAAAATGCCACAACAAAGCAGGAAAACCCTTTTAAACAAACAGTATTAAGTGAACATGAGCAACGTATGAATAAAAGCACTGAAAGGTACACAAAAGGCTTTCATGCACGCGTAGACATTAAAAATAAATCAAGATCAAGGTCGCCCCGTAATCAAATGGATGTGGAAATGAATCCGCTCAAGTCACCCAGTTCGAAATTAGTACAAACAAATCACTTAGATGCAACATGTGACTCATTGTCAAAATCAACAAATGGCAGTAAGACGGCGCATAGTCCCGATACCGACGATTATATTGACAACTGGGAGAATGATGATTCGACAGCTGCCTGTGATGGCTCAACGACCAAAGTGTTTACAGCAATTGTCGAGGATGGAAGTTCTTCGAATAATTTTTGGAATCCAACAAGTACGCCGCCAACAACATTGACAACAGTTAATAAGTCAACAACGCCAACGGCAACGCCGCCACAGAAAATGGTCAAACAGATTATCGATATGCAAGACATGTACGATAAATTCTTAAAAAGCATAAAAATGAATACAGGTGAAGTTACTGCGGATGCTGTAGGAACACCAATTGCTAAAAAGTCAGAAAGTCCTGCGTCTACGGATACTACAGACAGCAGCAATTCATCAATACGGGAAGCTGGGACAGATATTAAAAGCGCAACGCAAGCACAGGTAAAGATAGAAGTCACAACAGACAAGATCAAACCGATTGAAGAGGTAAAGAAACCACCAGAGAGCGAACAACAAGTCAAAAATAATGTCAGTAAAGATCTGAAACGACTAAAGACTCTTGAAGGTAATCTGGCGCGTATACAAATGATGCGCGAGAACTATGATTCGGGGGATGAACTCTGCGAAGAGTTGGTTAAGATGGAGTCTCTATTTTTGGCAGAGAAGAGCGCTATTATGGAGAAGTATAAGAAAAACGATCTTAAATTAGGTGGCTCTAGTAAAAAGTTAGACACATCTGAGACAGATGAGTATTCGGAAATTATGTTGAATTCGCCTAAACCGGAAACTGTGCCAAATAAAATATTTGATGCCAATCGCGAGGCCATCAAATTAAAGTTATCACCTATGAAGCTCACACGTAAAGCGGCAATATTTGAGAAAGACGATGGCGAAACGACTATTCGGCCAACAACACATACCGAAAATGAACCATTAGAGAAATTTGTTAAACCTGCCAAAGAGATTGCTATTGTTAAGCCGATTATGGATACCAAATCGAAACGACAAGCAAGTCCGCCGCGGCGTGTACGACGACGTTCAAGCTCTCGGAATCGCAGAAGTAACAGTCACAGCAAGGGTCATTCACTGAGTCCACGTCGTCGTCGGCCATTTTCACCGGCACGCAGTCGCTTGCGTTTTCGCAATAGCAGCGGCGGCGGTGGTGGCATTGGTATCGCACGGAGGAGTCGTAGTCGCAGTTACACACCCAAACGTAGTTTCAGCCGTAGTCACAGCCGAAGTCGAAGTCCAAATCGTCGACGACGTCCAAAATTTGTTCGGAAGCGTAACTCATATTCACCCCCACCACCTGCCTCCGTTGGACCACGTTCACCGCCATTGCCATCGCGTAGAAGGTCATACAGTCGCGAACGATACTCACGATCACCCCTGCCTTTTAAACCACCATCGCCGCCAATGCGCCGTAGTTGTTCATCTTCACCATCGCATTCGCCCCGTCGCACACGTTTGTCGCGATCACGTTCGCGTTCACCCTACACGCCATACTACAATCACAACAGTCAGGATGCGGCATCGTATTATTATGACATGCCACATAATCAAATCGCTTTGGATACACATATCAATATAGTTTTAAATAATACACAAAATGCTCCAAATCCTGATGGTAGCTATGGTGGGGACTATGCCAGCTACAGTTCATATATGGAGTCGGCGTATATAAACAATGAAACTGAAGGCTATTATTCGGATCAGTATCACGATCAATTCTATTCAAACATGCCTACGACTGTGCAATCTACTGAATCCATGCCGCCGGACATTTATTACAATGGTTTTGATGAAACACATGGTTTGGAGTGCACGGGTGCTGATCCAACAGTATTGAAAGAACTGCCAAAGGCACCAATGCCGCCAGTAGCTGTGCAAAAGGGTAATGTACTAGAAATTGTGCCCTCAAGTGAATTACCAATTGAAACAGTAACAGTTGCCCCAACAACTTCGTCGTCAGCAACGGTGCCTGCGTTGAAACCATCACTAGCGGACAAAACTGCTAAAATAGAGGCAAAGCTGCAGAAGAAGGAGGCAAAGCGACTTAAAAAGCTTGAACGCAAGAAAGCAATTGAGCTGGCTGCGTAAGTTCACACAATAATTCGAATAATTCATGATTACTTAAAATTTTACATTACAGAAAATCCGGCAAAAAGAAAGTAAACTTTGAGGACCGCATTAATACAAACAATGCAAGTGACGATGAAGATCAAAATATCATTGAACGTGCCGTACAACGTGCAATAAAGAAGTATCAAGCACACAGTCAAAAACCGGAGGCCAAACAATCACGATGCATTGCCAAAGCGCTCCAAGCCGGACCACTACCATTGCCACCACCTGTCAAGCCTGGCACCCAACTCGTGCAACCGAAATATTTGATTAAAAAACCGGTCATACGTTACTATCACTTCGATACCAATATGGGCATAATGTATTTTTCCTATAATCGCATACACAAACCACTACGCTTCGATCCCAAATGCATGCCAATGTTTTTCAACGCAGGCAAATATAGTGGACCGCCGCCACCGAACAATGTCGCAGCAGCGCTTAAAATTAATGGTGCAATGACGAAAGAAATCATAATACCATCTCATCCACCGCCACCGTTGGGTCATCCAATAACGAGTGTCAAGGGTCAGCCGCATGTACTAACGCCCGCTGGTTTACGTACTCAAATACCACAAACAGCATCGGCACCTATAGGTCTCTACAGCATGCGTATTAATAATTACATGCGTGTGCGACAACCTCATTTTGTTCGTGCCCACGAGGCGCATCCAATACCTGTACTTGGTTTAAGTTACAATTTGCCGCCAACGGGTACACCAGCATCACGCATGTTAATGACGCCGCCACCGCTACACTCACAACAACAGCAACATCATCATCCACAGCAGCAACACCATCACCCGCAGCAGCAACAACAATCACAGCAGCATGATTATACAGTAATGTCAGTGCCCCCGCCAGCGATAACACCAACAAGAACGCCGAGCTACATAGCAGCACAGCAACCAACACCGCCGTACATACAACCAATCGTGCAACCGGAATATCTAACAACGCCGCCGGACCCAATGCTAACCAATACAACAATTTCAGCAATACCACCTATACCTCACTTTAATGTGACACCCATACCGACTATCACCGAAATTAAACCAGTCGAAATGTTGCCTGCCACTTTGTGTGAAAGCGTCCTCCCAGATCCTGTTGTTATGCAAAAAAATGAAATTGGATTGAACTCAATAACAGTAGCCACGACAACTAAAGCGGTGCGTAATCAAACCGAATTGAGTGCTTTGCATACACCGACAACATCTCAATCACAGCCACAATCTACATCTGCGTTATCGCTGGTGAAAACCTAACCTCAAATATAACATGACACGACGCCGTAGCATAATGCGTTCAGCTTTAAGCAACAAAACGAACCAGCAAATATGGTTAAACAAATGTCTGATATTAATGTATATTGGTTTTAAATGTTCAACAAAAATTATTTACATATATACCATGAAGAAAAAGAATCCACATCAATTTTACGTAATGACCGCATGCAAACAAGATTCTACATAACCTAAAAATTTGCATTTATACTGTGTAAATAAAAAAATTGTTCCTAGTTTCTAAGTTTAGTGTAGTTTTAGGTTTTCGTTTATTTTAATTACAATTTTTCTTATGTATCATTAATGGTTATGAACTTTCCTTTAAAAGCAAATGATTGTTGTAAATAATGTCGATTTAAGCGAAATTGAGATTTTTGCATATTATCATACGTACATATGAACATATGTGAAATGCTTTTTTACTTTTCTGATGAATATAATTCTTTAAAAGAAGTGTAATTTTTTATTGGTGGGTAAAAAAGTCATCAAGAGGAAGTACTACGCTTAGTAAAATTTGGTATCTTTCCTTCTACAAATTTGGTCACGTAATTTGGGTACGTTCCCTAACATGTGTATGTGCATTGTTTTATGAATAGCCCGCAATGAAAGTTGTATAAGTTCTCAAACGATGTGCACTTCAAAAAATATCGCTCGTCGAATTCCTTATGCCAACGTTTGAGTCAACCCCGGATATATTCAAGGATGATGAACAAAAAAGACTAAAAAGCAATGTAACATTAACAATGTAGTCATTAAAAAATAACGAAATACGAAAACAAAAAATGTTTTGTGTTTCATTTTTTAATTTTATTTCTCTGGATATTTTACTTAATTATTGCTAAATCTGCACATTCGCATTTCGTTACATAAATTTGTAATTGGCATAAACAACTTATACAATCAACTGTTAAATTTCTAAGATTCATTTACACAAGACAAGTCAATGATAGAGTGCACAGCAGAAGGTATAGATTTGAAATAAAAGTTATTAGAAACGAATATATGTTAAAAAATAAAACTAATGGTGATAAATAATCGTTACACAAAGAAAAAACTATTTAGAGCACAATAATGTATTCGTAAATATTTTTTTAGTCTATTTTAACATTGGAATAGATTTTGCGCACAAAGAAACTCGTGCCGACATAGCCAACTGTGCCACAAATAATACCCAAAGCTCCACTGAACAAAGCCATATAGCCAAAGTAGAAGGCAGTTTGGAATAAGCCATACATTCTGTAAGGAAAATAATTTGTTAAAACAATTTCATAAAAATCGATCAAATGGGCATACTTACTTTGTCTTAAAAAAGAAATAATAGAAGGAATATGCATAAACATAAATCGACGTTGATGCCGCTGACATGAAGCTTGTCCAGTGCCATCGGTAATCCTCGGCGTTAAGCAAGAAATACGTGCACACAATAGTAACACAAACGGTTACCACAGTCAAAATGGTAAAGACGAGCAACATAAAGCCGTAAACGTAATAAATTTTGTAGGCCCAGAAGGACGTAAAAATGAAGTACCTAAATAGCAATTCAAAATTTAAATAAAAACAAAGACAATTTGTATGAATATGCCAATGCTTACATTTCGATAAAGATCGAACCAAAGGGCAGCACACCTCCTAATAGTATAATGATGAGAGGCTCCATGAACCACTTCTTCTCCGGTATTGGTCGCGGTACAGCATTTACGCGGCATGGAAAGTCTGGCTGACCGTCCAAATTACGACCGACAACGGTGCCCACTAAAGTAAGCGGCAGTATGACAAAAAGGCAAATACAGGTGACTGCCACCATTGTACCAAAAGGTATTGCACGTGACGCATGGTAGCCGATGGCAATAAAATTAATAAAGAAAGCTGTGCCACATACAGCCACGGGCACCATAAAGGCAGAGACAAGCATTTGGCGTATCCACAAACGACCGCCAAGGCGCGCATACAATGACCCACCAAAGTAACCATTAATGGGCGAGGTCGCCGCATAGACAAATATGGCAGTGGATAGCATTGAACCGCGTCTGTAAATATTGTGTAATTTATATAATGAGTCAAGGGATTGACAGATTTTACTTACTCTGTGTACAATTCGCCGACAATAGCGAACATAATCACACAGAAGACCACTGAAATTAGTTGATAACCGGCGCCAATGAGGGCAGAGAAAACCAATCCGCTCTGTGGTGACCGAAATACATCGCCATGAACCTGTTTCCAGCCATATTCATCGCCCAGATCACGTTCCATGTCATCGATTTCCTCATCTTTGCTATAGCGTGCATAATCCTTACGCAACGTGCGCATTAAAATCATTGAAACGAGTCCAACAAGAAAAATTACCATCATAAAACTGTTGAAGATGCTGAACCAATGGATCTACAAATATTTTGTCTTTATAGAGCATATGAATTAACTGACAACAACACTTACACGATGCTGGAAAAAATTGGGATCCAGATATTTATCAAAACGATTTTTAAATTCCGTTTTGCTTGGTTTCCAATTAACCTCATAAGAAAAGCTAATTTTCGCATCCGTTACTAGTTCTTCTTTAACATCCGTCGTCAGATTCATATCCACAATCTGTTGTCCATTGTAGCCGATATCGAGTTTTTTGTGCGTATAAATATAAAATTTACCATCGGCATCACGTTCGCCCACCTTACCCCATATGGGCAAACCATCGATGTACATTTGATACCAGTATTCATTCATGACAGCATATTTGAATGCTTTTGTATTCTCTTCGGAAAGTGTGACCATACATATGACTGAGCGTGGACCATCAACTTTGAATTCGATGTTATAACCACTAAACTCCAACTCTACGCCTTGCAACGCTTCACTCAGCGTTTCATGGTAATGAGAGATGCTCGACTTAGGCCCACTGCAGAAAGGTAGCGAGAAATAGGCGTAGGTCTCTTGCCGGTTATGGTAAGGACCAACAGTGTTCATCCATAGCACAACCTCTTCGCGGTCGTTGTACTATTGTTGCATAGAGGATAGTCATGAAAAGCATTATTTTATCGATTACGATTATATATATATATATATATATATATATACGTATGTTCGTGGTGGTAATGCATTTGAGCAAATATTTACCTTGTGTGTGTGTTCGTCAGCGTGCGACACGTAGCTGCCGGCGACCAGGCATAAACAGATCAGAAACACCTGCTTCAGCCACATCTTGCCTCCCACCGTCACCTCAATAGATCTTGACAATTTTTTTTCTTTTTTTTTATCACTATCGACGACTTTAGCTTCGTGCACAATATTTTGTTTTGTAGCGCTGGCGTTTTTTGTTGGTGCTCTGCTCTTTCCGCCTGCTCAAAATGTATGTGACTATTGTTTAAATATGGCAGACAGCTCAGCGCATGTTTGTTCAGCCTAGCACTCGGTAATCTTTCTGCACCAAGTTAATTTTTAATTATTTATAAACAATTCCAAGTCTTGAAGTCGGAATAGCGACAAAAAGCTGGTTAAATTTAGTGCCGCGTCGTTGCGAGAAACGCAAACGATCTTAATTTGCTCAAAAGAGTCACCTTGGCGCAAAAGTGTCCGCGACAAGATGAAGAAGTACGACAAAAAAAAATACCGTTCAATGGAGGAATAAGACACATACCCAGGGAATACGCCGCGACATAAGACAAGCCAATACTGAACTTGCGGTTCATAACAGAGTCATCAGACCATATGTACCAAATATTTTTTAGAAATTGTAACATCAATTGAATAAGAATTTGCACATTTACTATTTTAATTATTACCCACCAGTTCTAAAAAAAAATTAAATGAAAGTGCCAACTAGGTCGGCTTCAGTGCTGCCGAATTTTCAGTAGCAAAAACAATGGTGTGGTGGAAGTAAACTGACGTATGTTAGCTTCAAAAGTCAAAGGGTGCCAGTCAGTACATTTGCAAATTTTTAGTTTCGGAGCTGGCAATGCACTAGCGATGGGCTGAAAACAAGCTGACGTATGTGTAACTGAAATGCATGTGATATGAGTCAGTTCAATTAAGAATAAGCTTTTAAAAGATTTTACAGAATTCAAAACATCGCATGGCTGCCAACTTAGGGATTTCCCCCCTAAATTTAGGGAGATTTTAAGTTGAATGGGTTCTTTTTAGGGGTGCTATATTTTTAGGGGTATTTTTAGGGTTTTCTTCTTAAGCTTTGTTATTATTATAATTAAGATGTTCACGCACAACTCGGTGAGGGGCCATTCATTAATTTAGGGAGCGTCCATAAATACGTGAGGTTTTCTCTAGAAATTTAGACCCTCCCTCCCTCTGAGATTTGGATAAAAACTAACTTTATTTTTATATAATATATATATACATAGCTGCATCGCATGTTTATATAGCCGCTATACGACAGGCAGCATTTTTATATTAAGAAAGTGTTTTTGATCATTGGAAAGCATATATTCGAACTCTGGTAAATTTAATATTTTGTCCTAAAAGGAGAGTCTGTGGTACGTTAACATACACTTACAGAGTGTTAGCAGCAGATTTACAGTAAAGCAAAGTCTCTAGTTTCTAATCGATAACCTGTCGAACACATGACGATACGGTCATGTGCATGTGCAGAGTTCATATCGATATACCTTAACGTATGTTTGCTTGAAATCCAAAGTGTCGTGAGTCAGTTCAATCGAAAATTCTTAAATTTCAGAGCTAGCAGAGTATTTACAGATTTTAGAAAATCGTATAAAAAGTACGGTAAAAATGTTAAAACTGCAGTCGGCTCTCAAAAGCCAACTTTAGGGTTTCCCCCTAAATTTAGTGGTTAAAGGGTCGAATGGGATTTTTTAGGAGTATTTTTGTCAACTTTATAAATAAAATGAATGAAATCGTACGTTAAAAATCCCAATTGACAATTTGAATTAACATTACATTAACATAGGGCGAGAAACGCAAATGGGCCAAATTGACACAAAAGTGTCGACAAAAGTGGAAGAAGAAGCATGAATTACCCTAGATCGTGGGTAGGGGAAATAGCGCAGGCGGCTGCACCGCACATACGCTTATTCAATACCCCTGTGCCATGTCACGAAAAACAATTGAGCGAACATCAATCTGCTCTCAATCTGATTTTCACCGCGTTACTTGACTTATGTTTTCATATCGAAGCCCGTCACTTGAACGATTATGAGAGTGAGTGAGTGTGTGAAGAAACTGGCAAAAATTTAAAAAGATTTTTGAATTGAAATTGTATCTGAATTTTAGATCAATCAAAATCATCAAAAAACAAATTTCTGGAGTTCAGAAAATGTGGATTCCCAACAAACCATTCGAAAAAAAAGCTTTTGTGGTTTATGGCACACTTTCTTATTTGATTTGATAGTTTTACAAAGTCAATATCATCTTAATTATAAACTTATAAAATTAAAGAGATAAAACAGTCATTAAAAAATCATTACAATAAACGACGAGAGCAAACGTTGTTATGTTAAACTAATTCAAATTCATCGAAAATTTTGTGAAACTAAGTCTGATGCACCTCTAAAATAACCGACTATTCTAACTTCAACATATAAATGATATCAATATTGAAATTATTGTTATGTTTTTTTTTTGCAACAAAATCAATGAATTCAGGCCAAAGAGCGCGATTACTCAGCGGTGCTCCAAACAAAATGTGGTGTGGTGGTAGTATCAGCGCTATTAGATCGAAGAATGGCATTGAAGTGGCAACCAAGTTCATAGGACAGCCTTAACGGGGGGGTATCCATTGCTTTAAGTATTTTTCCGATTTTTTCCTTGTATTCTTATTTGGAAATATTTTTAGTGAGCTGGCCGGCATTTTATGGTTTGGTGTTTTTGCAAAACGCGTCGATTTTTTTAATTTTATGAATTTTTCAATTGCTTGGACGAATCTAACTTAGAAAAATTAAATAAAATTTATAATAAAAAGCGCGAACCAGGCACAGTGTGATTGACGCGCGCGTCACGCTTGTCATCGACACCCTTGCATTATAGGCATGATTTGCCTGCCATCCAGATTCTCAGCTCTTGAGCGGATTGAGCAGCCGTGCATTAAGACAGCTAAAGTACAAAAACAAAAAAATAGAAAGTGCGCAGAAAAGCGAAGGATTGGCGAAATGCTGTGTGGGCCATGCGTTGATGGTACAAGTTGTTATTTAGTGTAGAATGATTTGGAAACATTTTTAGGGTGAAAGCTGTGAAACGCGAGGTGCGTCATTGGCACAATTTAAAAGACTGGAAATGTTTCTGCCTTTTCTAAGCGATCCACACAACTGTTTGTAAAACACAAAAAATGGTGGGTAAGGGGGTATTCTAGTCTAGTATTTTGAACAAATCAATTTTTTTTTACATATTCTTAGGGCATGCGCACACAGAGAGCGTGTGCGCGTGCCCTTAAGGGTCAAATATACGGTCAAGAATATGTGCCTAAAAGGGTTTTTCAAAATTCGAAATATTTTTGTAGTCATAAAGGCTTTTGTGATTTAAGGTACTAGTGTCGCTTTAAGCTGTACAAAACTTTAAACGCGATTTTCTCGAAACTACTTTTTTCGACCTGGTTGGCATGTCATCTCCATTTCTAATCATCTTTTTGACTCAAAATTTTAGGGGAATAATACATCCCTCTATCGTCTAGTTTTACTATTAAAAAAAAATCCATGAAGGTAAAATAATGGATAAAAACAATTTTTCATTTTTAAATCGTCGCCATTTTGTGAATTTTTTTTTTAGTTTTTTACCTGAGATTGGGACGATAAAGACGTCTTTCCTACTCAACAAGGATTCACGTCAACCAACCCTTGGCCTCCACATCGCAACATAACTCGATGAATTGAACTTTTTTTTTTTCTTCTATTCTTAAAATATGAATAAATATTTTGTAAACCAGTAAGGACGCTATCTTCAGCAAGGCTGAAGCTTATATACTCTTCACGCACTTTCTTGTGCCACGCCCATTTTTTTGACTTATGAAACATTCGGGCATTTAGTCGGACCATGTAAAACTACTATGTTTTCCTTACAACGATTCAAATTTGGTTTTCTTCTACTTTTCGTATGGGAGCTACCAGGAAGGCTTCTACACTAGAATACCCCCTTAAATAAAGTCGTCAATAAAGTACACTTGTGGATTTTCAAACAACATCAAACTGGATCAAGAGCAATGGGGATTGCTATTTGACTTCCCATGTGCCTTTGAGGCCATAGACTGAACACATGTTGCAATTCAGAAACCACCAAATTATGTCGATGAATACAATGCAATTGGCCAAGATAAGTGCACGATATCCGGGTTTTAAAGCGATCTCGTATATTTACGTATATGAATGAATGACAGAGCAGCGATATAATAATTTTGGGCTATATCAGTTATGGCATTTGAAAATCCAAAGGATGTACAGGAAAAAAAGTACTACAAAACTCACGCCAATAGTCGGGTAGGAATTAAGCGTTAGATAGTTAAGGAGGCGATTCCCAATTCTGCAATTCAAAATATGTGTTGATCTGGAAAAACTTCCATCAGTAATTACACTAAGCAAAAAAATTAAGGGAGAAAAAAATCTAATTTGGACTGATTTTTGACAGTCTGTAGCTTTGTGGGTGTTGGTCGTATCGACAAACTCTGAAACAAGATTTTGAAGCTTGTAACTTCTAGTTTTTGAATTTTTTACCAAAAAAAAATTTTATAAGTAACGGTGTTAATGCAATCCTTAAAACTAGGAAAAAAACAGTTTTTTTGTCTGGTTTGTTTAAAGTTGAAAAAAAAATTAAACCATCAAAATTCACACTTTTAAACATTAGTTCTGTTCACTCACTATGTGATGCAAAAATGCAATTTTACTTTTGTGCAAAGCAAACAACAACAAAATACTCAGAACAAAAATTATACAAAATTACAAAAACAGAATTATTAACAGAACAGAAAATAACGTTAGGTGACCATAACTTTTATGGGTTTTGTTTTGGTATAATTAAGTAATACAAGTGTGAAGTGAGAGTGAAACAGGAAATTAAACAACTGGTTTTCCATTCAAAATTTTTTAGCCACCAAAATTTACTAAACTGGATTAGTTAAATAATATACTTTTCCTTTCTAGGTTTCCACCCAAAAAAACGCATTTAAATAGCATTCTGCTCTTATCTTTTTTTATCACAGAAATAATAAACAAAGTTATAATACTATTCACATACGTGTTCCTCTGATTCACTACTTCCAGAGGAAGGCAATTTTTTTAATTTTTCAAACTACAGTCTAACCAAAACTGTTGCAAGTTGCAAATCAATGGGCATTTGCCTGTTAAAATCAGTTTTGAACACCCCGTTCTCTTTTATTAAGCCCAGCGATTTGCAAAATTGTCTTTGAGAGCAAATTCGTTAGTCGTCAAATGAGCTTGTGATTTGTTCAGAGAAATGAAACCTCGTGGTTCATCAATTCCACAGTATTTTGTGACTCCAAACTCTTTCTCTGAACATTATAGTGTACTTGTTGATCGGCGCCGATTTTAAAATTGAAAATAATTTAACAAAACAAATGTCACACATTTTAAATTTACTTTATTTATTATAAGCACTTATTAAATATTTTCAGACCATTTACTGGCTCAAAATTCTTATTATAGATACTTATTAAATATTTTCAGACCACCCCTCAAGCATTTTCTGTATAAGGCCAAAACATGAGAACAACTAGTTCTTTGGAATCGTTTAACGCGTTGCTAGGACGAAAGTTACAGAAGCATGGCAGATGTTTTCGATTTCAGGTTTCAGCACAGAATGAGTATATAAAGGCTCGAATTGATTAAGTCAGTTTGACACGTTTCCCAAAGCCATTTAGATTTAGGCTACGAGCCTTATTTCACATTTCTCGTGGGCGTTATTTCACTTTTGAGAGTGCAATAAGACCCTTGGGCGTTATTGCACTTTTGAGGGTGAAATAACGCCCATGGGCGTTATTGCACTGGGCGTTATTGCATGCACCCTCAAAAATGCTTTGGGATAAAAAATAGTATAAGCTAAATTGTCTTCTAAAATTGTATGGCTGTAGAATGGGTTTCCGTTATACTTGGATATCCCATATTCAGCCATGAACTCCTATTTCTGGAAAAGTAGTTTTGTTTCGATTGGTGTTTTAGGGTTTTTCGACATTCCATTATTGCGAATATTAAAAAGCTGTCGCCATATTTTGGGAAACTGCAACAACGACGCAGTATCCCCAGCATTCTGACACTCTTCGTCAAAAATATCTTTCACACCTTTCCTCTTCAATCCTTTTTGTTCGCACTTTTCTTTAACTGCAATAATTAACTGCAATTTTGAAATAAGATCTTTTGGAGCATCATGATTGTGGCTATTTCCTTTAAGCTCTCTGCATATTCCTTCCGTCGAGCTGACATTAACATTGCAATTTTCAACGTAGCAATCGTATTTTAGTTAGTTTGTTACATTTCCCAAAAAAAGTATCGATATTTTTGAAAATAACAACAGGCCAAATTACACTTAAACAAACAATTAAGGGAACAATAAAAAATCGAATTTTGGACCTTTTTTTGACGGTCTGTAACTTTGTAGGTATTGGTTGTATAAACGATTATATCGACCAGAAAGCTTGTTGATTCAGCGATAAATTGCATTTTTCCATCCTTGCGACGGTTTTTTGGTGGTGTGGAAAACTTTTTTGATTTACTACATAGAGAGCAGAAATTTAAAAGGTAGTCTTCCTACGTTTTCAAGCCAATTGCGTATAAATATCATTGAGATCGAACCACTGGAACTGGCACCAGCCATACAAAACATAGAAAATTGAAACATTTTACCCCTCCTTTACACCGCCTACGATCAATTTTACCGACCACCTGCATTATATATGTACATGAAATAAAGATAAAGGAATATATAATAAACATATTTTGAAAATTTGGCGGTGACCATTTGTTTGAAAAACAGCTCCCTCTAAAAAACTACGAATGCAAAAGACCCGATATTTACTATAAAACACTGTAATATGACTACCTACTAATAGAAATTAATGTGATTTACTTTTCTACTGCTCGTCTGCATTCAAAGGATGGAGTTTGTAAAATAATTGATAAAATCAACTTTTTGAATTATAATTTTCAGCAACGAAACACCCCCAACCATGCTTAAGCCTTCTAAAGACTTAAGTGCATGTTAATTTAACAAAAAAATAAATCTTGCACTATTGCAATCGACTAGCACTAATCCAACTAAACGCGTTTTAGTTTTATTTAGTATAAGTCTTTAGTCTTAAAGTTTTTTTTACTCTTAACTTTTGTCTTTTGTATTGTATTAATAAGTTATAAGAATGCTTTGGGTTAAAAAAGAATTGAATATATTACAATTGCGTTGTTATTCCAACTCAAAGATGCTGAATTAAAAAAAAAAAAAATTAGGGAGTTATTGAAAGTTGAAAAAAAGGTCAACTTTGAGTGCGCATAACTATAAAACATTTCCTTAATCTCTGGAAAATTCTCTATCAGACACATATGTTTGTTTTTTTAAATTTAACAAGTTACCGAATCTAATGAGTCGGGATTGATGGAAAAGGTAATCATTGACAATGTATTTTGTTGCTGGATTTTCATCAGTTATCAGTTTATCAACTACTGCATACCACATAGTAGTAAAGACTCACTCGGTCCATTAACTGTTTGTGAATTATAAAGTCTTGAATAAACTTTGTTGAACAATTCACACAATCTATTTAAAATTCGACTACGTCATACCAGGGATTCGGTAAAATGTCGGTATATCAGTGTGTTGATATTGTTTTTATTACAGTGATTTTTGGATTAAATTAATGTTTCGATGTATCGACTTAATAAGAATGAAAACATCGAAAGTTTTATGGCTTTTAATAATATGTAATATTGGCATGCAACAATTCTTGCAACTTTTATCGTTATCCGTTACCTTATTCAAATAAGTTTTGTGCAAACTGTGTTGGATAAATGAAGGAGTGAAGTGTATATGAAGTGTATATGAGTTTTTTACACATTTTATTTGTAGAACCGAAAAGCCTAGTAATAAAAAAAGGTTTTCACTTTTTTTTTTGTCAAATTTATTTATATTTATTTAGTGTTGATAATTATGTTTCGAAAAAAAAAGATATACAAAAATATAATAAATAATTCCATTTGTGATTGCCTTTCGGTCGGTTGCTTTGATTCGATCAATAAGTGTTCCGAGTTGCAAGTTCAGTGTTATCGGATTTGAAGCCACTAAATGCGCTTCAATATTTATGTAAATTTTAATATCGGCTTGAAATATAAAAAAAATACATGTGTGTGCCCCTTTTCGTTTTGATTTGTTGTTATATTTTTTTTTTATTTGTTTTTGTATATAATATAATAATGTGTAAAAATAAATGTAATTTTATGTATATTGTATATGATGTCGTAATGTAAAAAAATGTATATATGTATAATACAGAAGTCGTGTTTACCATGAAAGCATGGTTCCTTTTCGTCCGTGGCTGTGAATCAATAACCCGTTGATCGGAAGTTATGTAGGTAATCGATATTTAAAAGTAATTATAAATAGTTTCATTAAAAATGATCGTTTTGTTATTTTAAACTTTATTTTGAATACCATTTCTCATACAAACTAATTACTAATCATTATAAAATTTATTAACTACTATTTTTTGTTGATTTGTTAACAAACCTATAATAATTATAATTCTTGCCTGAAAGCCCTTTCTTTAGATTTGCCTCACTTCCTACACATCTTCGTAATAATGTAAATATCGGATTTGTTTATTTATTTATTTATTTTTTTTTTTTGTTTAAATGCTAACTACTTAATGAAACTAATTTTAAACGATTGATTTGTTCCAATTGGATAACAATCAATAATTTGATTTGTTAATTCATGCACTAAATATAAATTTCTAATTCTAAATATGAAATTCTCGCAAAACGAAAAAGAAGATAACGAAAAAAAAAGCTACCCAAACGAACCTATAATCGGTGAATGACTACATTTATTTATGGACTACAAGCATTGCGCTAAAAGTTTAATAAGTTTTAAAAAAGAAAACTATAAAAGATCTATAACAGATAAGCGAGATAAATAAGGAAATCAGAAGCTTAAAAATCATAAATAAACAGTGCGAAAAGAAACGTTTGGGAAAATGATAAACTACAAAAATTTTTGCATAAAACTGAAAATAATAAGTGCTTGGTGCGCTTAAAATTAAATACAAATATGAAACGAGAAAAGAAAATAATAATCAAAAATAAAAAATAATAATAAACTAAAATTATCTTAATAAAAATGTAAGATTTCGTTTGTCGATTTCGTCTACTGTAAACGATTCATCTTCGCATTAACCAACTGGTTTGTTTTGTTAAAACTTAAAAAATTTGGGTTTTATATATATTGACACGGAGCTCACACCACCAGCATTTTTGGATTTCCAGGCGGTACTTCTGATATTTGCAGATTCTGATGTGCATCATTCGAACGTACCAAAATTGTAAGCACTTAAGAGGGATACTCTTCATGCACTGAATTCGATTGCGAATCTTCGTCAAGCATACTGGCCACAGCTTCTTGTGTATCTGTTTTTGCTGGTGGAGACGCATGATTGAGAAGATTTGGTATATATTCAACTGTCTCATATTCGGTTTTTGTCGGCTCTGGGACAAGAGTATCCTCAGCTGTGGCCAATGTCGGTAATTTAGGCATTGCATCTTCAGAATCCTCTACTTTGCTGGGCTCGAATTCGCCCTGTACTGTACGTTCCTCGATGTTCAGGACAACCGGTGGAATTTCCGTTTGCGACTTGGGTGTTGTAGTTGTTGTTGTCGTTGTCGTAGGTGCTGTTGTTGTTAGCATTTGAATCTCGGTGTCGGCGTTAATTTCAAGTGTTTCGTTATTTTGCGCTGTCAACGTACTGGGCGGAACTGTTGTTGTTGTTGTTGTTGTGGTGCTAGTAGATGTTGTTGTCGTCATTTTGTTAACTACCGGAGGTGTTATGATCAACGGATTGATTAGTGGCTGTCCAAGTGTAGCTATTAGCGGTGGCAATAACTCATCCTGCCCATTTTTAATTATAATAGGTGAGGGTACAATCACTTGTACGACTGGTTTTGAAATCGCTTGTTCTGTATTTATGAATTTTTGCTGAATCAAAATGGGCAAATTGTCTATCTTGATGGGTGAGAAAAGCATAGGTAGCACTGTGCATATTTCCTGATCGTTCTCAAAGCACTGTGAACGGCCACGTATGCGCGCCTCCTGTGCCAACATAATCGAGCAAAGTTCATTGAGACTTTCGTCACACATTATTGGATTGTCTATAAAAATAACAAAATACCCATTGCCAGTATAACAGGTTTAATGTTGTTAGACAAGACCAAGAACTTACCATCCAAATGTATCTCAAGTTTACCGTGTACATTATGATTCTTGCATCTCGTTTTCGAAACAAGTTCGGGTGAAATCGAAGAGATGAGGTTATTTGTCATATTCACTTGACACAGTACCGGTAGCCCATGGAAGTCTTTGTCGAGCTTAGTCAGATTGTTAAAGGCCACCTTGAGAACTTTTAAGCTGGGCAAGTTTGTCTGTAATTTAGAAGGAGAAATCAATTTAATTTTCAAACAAAAAAAGCTATAAAAAAATTTACCGTTTCCATTGCCTTCAAATCCTTCAATTCATTACCAGTCAAATCGAGTATTTCCAAACGTTCCATGCCATCGAAATCACCTGGAAGTATTGTCTGGATTTTGTTATATGCCAAGCTTAAAATCGTCAAACTTCTGAGACTCGTCAATGCCGCATCGAGCGATACAATTTGGTTGTGACTTAATTTCAAGTCAATAAGTATTAAATCGTGTATATCCTTGAGACTTGGACGCAAAATTCTTATGCGATTATTGGATAAATCCAGTTGCCGAAGTGAACGCAAACCATATAATTCATCCATTGCAAACTCTTCGATATCGTTAAATGAGAAATTGGCGTTTATCAATTTATGCATGGGCAGTAACGACGAGTTCACCGACTTAATATGATTCAATGCTAAATCCAATTGTTCGAGCTGATGACAGTTTTGAAATTCATCCTGGGAAAGATACTCGATTTCATTATCGAAGGCGAACAGTTCATTGAGAACCTCAGCATTCTTTAAAACGCCACCGAATGTTTTGAGACGATTATATTGCAAATGAAATGTTTCCAATTTAGTCATACCGCTCATGCTCTCCGGCAATCGTTCAAGACGATTGTTATGCGCCATAAATGATTTGAGAATGTTCGATTCTGGTAATTCTCCCTCTAGGTCAGTTATGCTATTTGCATTTATAAAGAGCGTTTCGAGTTTATTGAGATCGCGCAACGATCCGTTAAGCGATTCGATTGGATTACGTCCAAGATGTAATATAGTCAAACTGGGTGGAAAAGCGCCTTTTTCGAGGCGTGTGATATTGTTGGACGGCAAAATCAGATTCGTCACCGTTTGAATGCCCTTGAAATCGTCTTGTAGAACTGAACGTATTCGACATCGCCCCATATCGAGTGTTTTCACGTTCGACATATGATTCAAAACATGCTTTGGAACCTCTTCGAGTTCATTGTCGGCAATACTCAGGTAATTAACTTTTGATAACCCACGAAACGGTAGTTCAGGCAATGATCTAAAAATAGAAAAACGTTATTTTTTATTATATTAAATGTCTTCAGGCTTTGTTCCAAAAATGCGAAAAAAAAATAAAAAAATAATATAAACAAAAGCTGCAAAAAAAATAAAAAGGTAAAATAAAAAATAAATAAAAGGTCTCTGCAGCCAGTGCCCTTATCTCACGATCTGTTAAGACTTTTTAAGCTTTAGCAGATCTCGTAATAAAGAAATAAAATAAATTTAAAAAAATAAAAATAATTAGGCTACCTACTTGACAATATGATACTTAACACACATTGTGAACAGTGCCCCGCCCCAAACACAATCAAAGAAATACTCATCTATCATTTCCGTTTAAATGTTCAATGCTCAAAATTTTATGAAAATCGGTCGGAAAATGGAAATTTTCATGTTCCTAACACTTCTGATGTATTCTTTAAAAGAGATTCTGATAGCATGTGGGTGAAAACGATGCTTGAAGTAGTGAATGGGGACACGAGTTTACCCTCCGAATTTTCGATCGATCGATTCTATTATGTGTTTATGTTTTTGATAAGATTGTGTATTTATTGCAATTCAAAAACTGCACAGTTTGAAGATTTTCATTAGTCAATTTAACATAATTGCTAAGTCAATAAATTTTTAGGTATTCATGTACTACTCATATAGTATTTACTTATAAAAATGATTTGTTATTGCTTAGTGAACCACATTTTATAAGTTCATCTACCATTAATGCTTAATAATGTGGCTAAATTATCAATAATATTTTGTCTGCTTCATGTCTGACAACTATGTATGACATATTCAAAGTAATCTCGTGATTGATTCATGAATGGAATATTCCTCACGTTGTGTTGTCTGTAGCTTAGGGCAGATTCGGTTCAGCTTATTCGGAGCTCCTACATAGTGCGTGGTACTGACATATGTATATACATAGATATCATGTGCAGCGAAAGATTACAATTTATGAGTATGCGCTATTAAGTAACAGGTTAAACAACTTTAACATCATCGAAAATGAAACAAGCTTTCAACAACAGCAGCTTCAATATAAGCAAAGATCGAAGTACAATATAAAGATCTGCTAGTAAAATAAGCACTTTATAAAGACGTGTTGATAACAATTTGACATTTTTTTTTTTTTTTTTTGTATTCATTCTGTGTTGTTTTTTGAACAACACGACGTTTTTACGACTGGCGCCAAAGTCGTAATATGATTTTTATGAAGATTTTTACGATTGTTTAATGATTGTCGCTCAGCTTGTTTATACGTTCATTCACTATTGCAACAAGTTTTTTGTTTTTTTTTTGTTTTTAATTCTGTTTACAGCATATGGTTGTTGTTCTTATTGATGATGTTTATGTTGATTGCTGATAAGTGCAGACATTTTGATATGATTTCAATGCGATGCTTTTTAATGAGGCATGTTGTTGGCACGCACTAGCTTGTCTACGTTGATAAGCCAACAAGTGAACATTCAGACTCTTATGGCCATGTACATATGTGTGTTGTAAGGACATTGAGAATGATAACGACAACTACAAACGACATAACAGTACTCTTAAGGCATGGACCATGCAATGCATTTGTTGTATTCGTGAGAATTATTTTTGTCCTACGTTACTTTTACTTTGGGTTTTTTGTTTTTCCCAGACTGATAAGCGTTCAATAATTCTACCCTAGGTATAGGCTGTAATAATATGTTCAATGATCACTCGATTTGCTTATTAATGTTTCTTAACTAGCAGTATCAAAGACTTTTTAAATCTACAACCCTGAGAAAGAAAAGGTGACGTGTGTCGATGAGCAATTATCATATTAAACGTATAAATAACACAATTTGAATATGTAAATGTGAATTATGGAATATTACCAGAATGTGCACCATCCATATCACCAGCGTAGTACGAATGCGTAACCAAAATAAAAAACATAAATAAAAACAACTGAGGAAACAACCAAAAAATAAAATCAATTTTATAAAACAGTAAACAAATAAGTTCACAAACGGAATATTGTTTTGTTGAAAAAAAAAAGATGAAACAAGCGACTGCGAAAAAGAACAACAAGTTAAACGCATTTTCTTCGTAAAGACTATAATTTCAATGAAAGACTTTGTTTGAATACACCATCATTTTCATACTGAACAGCAACAGTACTCGTTGAGGTCACAATCTCTCGCAGAAAGACGTAAGCAAATGTTACTCACTCAATTGAATTTTATTATTACGTTCAATCAATGATCAGAAAGGTCAGTTTAGGTCGTGCGACAATTATAAGAATGTCAGAATAAAAAACGAATAAACTCACGTACACACGCAAATACACACATGTAAAACTGATCAGTAAACGTTGTTTGTCATCATAAAAAAAAAACAACAAGATTTCCTTCCCCAAAGTCATCCTTGACTGCACTTTCGTGGCGTGTTTCATTACATAATCGTCATGTCGAAGCTGCCTTGTCGTGGTCCGCCTTCCTTTAAAATAAAAGTCGTTCAACAACATGTACAATGATCTTATGCTAAAAATAGTTTGCAGTAGAAGAATGAAAAAACCAAACGTTGTCAATCATTTGAGACAGATGTGAAGGATGGAAGGTTGGCCAATTGACTGGCATCTCTATTGCTATAACGGACACGCCACTGTGCATGCTTTGTCTCAGCAAGGATCATTATCATCGTTAAAGATGTTGTCGCCATTGTCGTTGATTGATGCTGTGCTACCAATCATCATCTTGATCATCAATAATCGTTGCAGTAGCAGCAAATTTGTCTGACATTTTGGCTGTGCTCATGACGTGGCATGTTGTTTTGCAACAATTCCCATAATGAATTATTGATGACCATTCCAGGCTGGCGCCTGTATGGAATGTCTGCACGGCGTCAGCGACAATTTAATAATTAATGCAATACAACGTGTCTGATGTTATGTGCAAGGTGATGAAGTGCCTACGATGATCATGATTTTGACGTCTGGCTTGTTGTGTATGCTTTAAAGGATGATTGGCAAATCGATGGAGTTATTTTTGGAAATGACTATTGAACTTGCCATAGATTTATTGATTATTACTTTCATTTACATAAAAAACTTCATGCTTCCTGTCTTTTGGGTTTTGTGTTCGTTAAATGACAGGGAGACTTCTCAGATCTGTTTAAAATCAGTTCAACTTTTAAACTCAAAGAAAACAGTCAGTGCATTATGATTCCCCAGAACATCATCTTCTTACCAATTTTTACAATAGCCTACACATTATGCATATCGTTTCAGCTTGTTTAAATCTTTTAAAATTAATATATTTTCCACTGAATTGGACCAGACACCAAATGACAACGATATTAAGGCAATAGGTCAATTGTTATAAATTGGCATCAATGTAAAAAATTATTAGATATACGTCCAACCGTCCGTTTGGCGCATACATGACAAGAGGCGCATGCATAAAACTGATTTGATTAAATATACGTATGTAATTTTTTTTTTTTTTTAAATAAGAGCGCGATATAAAAACCTGTCAATAATTTATGTTGCAGTGTGTAATATTTTTGTAATAATGATTACTTTTTATTCAGTAAATGGCGCAAAAAACATATAACTATGAATATAGTCGTCCAGAAAACGTGCAACATCTCAGGCTCAACTTGCAATTATCAATTTTTTATATCAACAGTTCTATAGTATTAATTTTGTTTTCTATTTTTTTCTTTTTCATTTTTTGAATTATAAATTTGATAAGAAACGTAAATCGGTAAAAAAAAAAACAAAATATATTGTCATATATATATTTTAAAAAAACATAATTTATTTAGTGGGTACGCCATGAAAGAGCGTGGGTTCGAGAGAATTAGAGATTAGTTGATAATGTTAAAATTGAAATTTAAAATGAAAAAACAAAATTTATTACAGTAGTGAAAAAACAAAAAAAAAAAGAAAATTATCTATAGGTATTTTGAAGAATATAGAAATAATTTAATCTAATTTGTATCAATCTACGCGTCCATAATTGAGTTCTACACATACACAAACATACACATACTAACACCCAAGCATTGAAAGGGGATTTCCTAATTAACTAATGAAATGATTTACATATGTATGTAAGACGTATTTTGCTTTCGAGTAATTGATATTTCTCTTGTGAGTTGTCGATGCTGTTGTTGTAATTAGCCGGCTTGTAAATGATCTTCCTTGTTTATGTACTTTACAATTTGGCTCAATTTATTTGCTAATTATACGAAAATATAAATGAGTGTCTTAAACAAATTTATACTTCATTTTGCATAAGTAATTTGTTTTCTTTTACTACTTTCAGATGTACTGTTTTGATCCTCCGGATGCACTTTAAGGGTAAGTGATTGTAAAATGTTTATTATAGTTGAAATTTTCCCCAAAACATGTTATTCTATAAATTTCAGTTGTATCGTTCAGAATTTAATAAGTTTTCAAAACTGTCCATAGCTGTTGTTGAGTTATGTTAGATCAGCGTGCACAAAGTTATGTAATTTTTTTTTTACTTCATATGATTTTTGAATATTACACGTACCTTAGTTCATTTTGGGGCATACGTAATTTGTACACATTCATATTCATATCCATAAATGATCTCATCTCCAAATCCTCTAGTTGAGAATGTGTAATTGTTAATTCTATATTTACATCCGCTTTAAACTTGTTCGAAAGCACATCGACGATTTGATTGAAGGAAACCACTTTTTCGCAAATTAGTGAAACATGATTGGCGGCAGTCATGGGCTCACAGGTACACGGCGAAATCTCCGGACGAACGGCGCAGTGGACCGACGCAATGCTGAAGACAGTGTACACAAATGAAGCCATGCTGAAGTATTTAAAGTCTCAATTTTGGTTTTGCTTTTCAAATATATATATGTATATATATTTTTTTTGTTTCGAGTGTATAATGATTTGTGTCGATGACACGAGGTTTGCGAAATCGCTTTTTGTTTTAATTCGGCACGATTTTTTTGTTCTTATTCGTAGAATGGCACACACAATAAGTACTATTGATAATTCTTTGGGTTAAAAACGTATAAACTTTGAATTTGATGTTTCCTTTTTTTATAAAAATTCGAAATAGAAATTTTTCAACTGTGCTCTCATATGTCACGCACAGAGATTCAAACTGACTGACAATTGTTAATTTCAGACATTGAAGATTGCAGTCTTTTCGAAAAAAATTTATTTATTTTTATTTTTGGGAAAAACACACACATAAAACACATCACACTTCAACATATGTTTGGGAGTTTCCAGCATTTCTAGTAAAACGGTATACGCTGCCACTCAACACAACTTAAGCACTTTTATTTATCTAAGTGCATTCAGATTTAAGATGTTTCACACGCACGCACTCAAACACAAAACACACAACAAATTTAGTATTGAAATGTAAAAAAAATACTACAAATTTTTGTCTTTATGTGTTTTTTTTTCTTTTGTTTAAATTTTTCAACTCGAAATCGGTAAGAAACTCACGATTGGACTTGAGTTAAGTCGACTCAGTTCGATGTGATTCAATTTGGTTTGATTCGGCGTTGATATGCAATGCCTTTACGAACTGCTCGCTCTCGATTTCGCTCTACACTCGCGCCAGTTAACCTCTGACACTTATTTATTACTTTTATTAATCTATTAGAATTTCTTTTTTAAAAAAAAATAAATAATTATAATAAATGTATATATATTTTTGGTTGTGAATTTTTTTTTAAACGTTTGTTTTTAGTGTCGGTGTTCCTTTTTTTATTGTTGTTGGATTTCAAAACTGCGAGTATTGAAAGTATCTTTGCACAAATATTATCAATCTTAAGATGAGCAGTTCAGAGAATGATTCTGTGTGTAGTTGTTTCTTGATTTTGATTTCGATTGTATGTGTTTTTTTTTATTTTTTTAATATTTCTTATCGTCAATTTTTCTTTTGAATTATCATATTTTTATATTTAGTTCGGTTTTTACGATCTACCACGTCTTTATGCCAACACGAACCGTTTGAGACTGGGAAATCATTTTACTCGGTCTGAGGATCGCAGTCCCAAAGATCTGATTTAATTCGTTGTTGCTGTTACTGCTGCTGCTGCGTCCGCTTGAGTTTTTACTGCCAACGTTGATGATTGCTACATATTGTTGTTGTAGTTGGCTGTTGACGTTGGTATTCTCTATCTTCTGGTACTCTCCCAAGTTTGTTGTTGTTTTGAGTGTGTTTAATGTGAAATTTTACTCAAAATGTTACTCGCATATGAGTAATCTGAACCAGAATGTTTGATCAGTTTTTAGTTTGAGTAAGTAGCTTCATGTGCTATTGAGCAGGAAGCATTCGTACATTAATGCTACAACATACAGAGAACATACTAAGATGATTCACAAGTAGCTATTGATGACAGGTGGGTTTAATGTTTGTCCTCTTGTCTGATATTCTCCGTAGAGCAGAGTTAGATTGATCAGTTAAAGGAGAATTTAAATAGTTAGTCATATTAAACGAGACTTTTAGTAATAAAATACCTATTTTTATTGTTGTGTTAAGAACTGGATGACCAATCAAATAAATAATTACATACATATGTATGTATATTATAAGTGCTTCGAATAAAATAAAAAGTTCATAAATATTGCAAAAAAATCGATAATTAAAATATAATATACATAGTAAAACAATATTTGTCATCTACTGCATATCAACTGATCACCGTGATGATTGCTGATAGCAAAACTGATGATACATATTCAAGTCAGGCTGTCGACGTTGCTGAATGAACTTTTTGCCCCCTACGAATAACTGAGAATTGCTCAATGAGTATTTAGAAACGCATGTGTTGTCGACGCTGTCATTGTTGTTGTTGCCATCAATTTGAATGCATTTAAAAATGCAATGTCGGACAGGCAAGCAAGAAATTAGTTAGTTCTTAAGTCAGTCAGTTTGTCTTATAGTCAACATCATCGATCACATGTCATTATCTATGTATGGGGGCAATTGTTATTACTTATGTTACACATTTCATGTCAGTTGATAATGTATGTACATCCTTTCAGTAAATACAACTGTTTTTAATTATGAGATTTCTTTGGAGAAGTAATCTTGCCATGGTCGATGTCAAAAAATCCATGACTGCAACTTGTTGTGTCGTGTCTGGGCTGAGTAATTTACATATGTATATTTTTTTACTTATCAATAAAAAAAATTATAATGTGATAACTATTTAAAACAGCGAGCTTGTTAAGATATTTGCTTAGGCCGTATTTATTTTTAAGGAATAATTTAAAAGTTGTATGAAATGAGTTGATTTGTATCAATTCGAAACTGTGGCAATCGATTTAATTATCATTAAAATCTCAAGAACAATTTGCAATAAGTAAATACTAAGTAAGCAAATGTACCGATTTGAGTTTTTGTAGTGTGCAAAAAGGGCAAAATACCCAAACCAGAAATTCGCGCCCAATGAGGCGCCACCAATTCTTGGTCACATGCAAGTTGAACCGAAATGCAAACGGAATAAAAATACAGATTCTTTTCGTTCTCACCCTTCTGGCTTTTCGTCCGCATCGTTGATGTTTTTGCACGCGTAATGCGTAATTTACAAAATGTCGCCGCACTGCCACACTGCACTGCAATTCGCAACCCATCCAGCATATTTTACTCAAAACTTGCATGCTCCCCATCATTAACAACGACATTAACAACGTCGTCAACAACATCATCATTATCATCAGCAATAATAAAAAGAACAACAATTATGCGTACATACATATACATGCATATATCATCGGACCAACGGGCAAGCATTCCAAGCATTCATGGCAGTGCGCGTGCCAAGCTGTTGTCGTTGTCGTTTCCTTTGCCTTGCCGTAGTTGTTGTTGTAGTCGCCACGATGATGCACCGTCGATGTTGCATGTCATTTGAAAATCAATTCGCCACGTTGTTCTTGATGCTGCGAATTGAGATCGGTTATCAGTTTGTGGTGCTTCTGTTGTATTCTGACGTCTGTCCACTCAACCGATCTTTATTTCATTCTTTTCTAAACACATAAGTCATCTTCGTTCCTCGTTTTCATCTTGTTCGTGGCAATTTCTTGATTATCATGTAAAAAATTTGACAGACGGTTATTGCATTAAGTTGGTGTTGGTTCATCACACGTATTCCATGTTGAAATTTTTGATAATTTTATTTTGCATAACTATAAGCACTAATCATGTGATATATGAAATTGGACAAGCCTCTTTTGCGACGTTATAATCGGAATATTTATTTTAGGCAGAAACTATTTAAGTTTTGCAATGGATTCAACTAATATATTTAAGCCGACATTTGGATACGCTTTCGAAAGATATCTAAGAGAAATTTTTTGAATACATAAAATTTTTGTAAAGAAGTTTCGAATTGAAGTCGCTTAAAAAACGTATTAACATTGAAATATTTTATCAGTACTTTCAAAAGAACATGGATTACTTCGAAATTGTCTAATGTTATAAAAAGTATCATACTTGTATAAAGAGTGTTTATTACAGACATAACTTCAGTATATCTTTTTCTTTTCAAAATCATGATAGACAACTTTGATAACTGATGTTTGCAGGGCATAAGATTTAAAATTCCAAGAAAATATACTGACAATTTTAATGATTGCGTAGCAACCTATTTTTAAAATCTCGTCAACACCTCCATCATCATTACGCTAATAAAAATAAGAAATCTGCTATATAAAAATATTAATATTATTTATATTTTTGTGTTGCTGTTATTGCTATTTTTGCGAATCACAAAAATATAATTTTCCTTTTTTTGTGATTTAATTAATGTGACATATATTTCTTGTTGTTGTTATTATTGCTACAACTCGTTAAAATTCTTTACATAATATTGAACTCTGCTCAATCATATCGATGGCCCGTGGCTCGTGTTTGTTCTTGTCATTACGTGTGGGTTGGATTGGTTTGAAAATAAGGACTGTTTGAAAGAATACGGGAATATTTTAATTTACGAAAATGGATTTCGTTGACGTCATCTGTTGCAATCGTTTATTTTTTGCACACGTCGAATGAATCTTTTAAAAATTATTTTTTTAGTTTTGGTTCTTGTAACAAAGTTGCCGGCCGGTATTTTTTAATTAAATTTTGCTTGCGTCGAAAGTCGCATTCTTGGAACACTCGAAATTCCAAATATTTTAATGCCGACGCACGTCAATTGTGGTAATTTACCATAGTGGCGCCATTGACGACGTCAAAACAAATTGCGGCAAATTGCTTTCAAATCGAATATTTGATTCGGTGCTGTCGTCATACTGCTCAACTATAGGCAATAAAAAACATAATGTGTGGCCTGGCCTGGTCTTATCTATGGCTTATTTCATTCATAAATTAAAATTGCAGATAGAGAAATTTGAATAAAAACTAAATACTAATTTCAACCAGCAGATTTTTCATGTCTTTGATATTAATTAGTTTTAAAATTATTTATTTTTCTTTTTATTTTTATTTAATCCATTTTACGTTTTTTTGCATTAGTTTACAACTATACAATTATGTGTGTATGCCTTTTTTTTTATTTATAATTTTGTTTTGCGCTACTTATATGTTTTAATATCATAAATAAAATTTAATAACTCCTTCACTTAGAGCGCATTTTTTGTGTGTTGGTGTTAATCATGTTGAACGCTTCAACATTTAATAATTACTGCACATATGTCTATGCGTGTGTGTATAATAGTGTATTTTTAAAGCGGCAAAATAATAGCAACAAATCTCACGGTTCACATATATAAAAAAACAAGGCGCTTTAAAATAAATTAATTATATAAAATAATAACTTGTTTTTCCTCTCTCTTTTTTATATAACAAGCAGAAATTGGTGTTCTTTTTTTACTGACTGATGACTCAGTGTCGCCAGTTCCTCACGCGTTTCTGTAATTTGCTGTCACTCATTATCAAGACTTACTGTTTTAACTAGTCTAGCCTAGTATGATGTTTTCTCTATACTAGTGGGTTGGTATTTTTAAATATTTTTTTTATTTTGCGGTCTGTGGGTTCTATTTGTTCAAATAGTTAACGTTTCTACTTGTTGTTAATAAATTTAGATGTCTGTGGATATTTATCCTTTTTATAGTCGGGATCTGTCTTTAGTCTTTCGCGTACACTGTTGCGCACCGCTTCTGTATATGAGGATTGTACGGCGCTGTCATGCGCAATTGAACTTGTGACCGCATCAGCGCTAAGTGTTTCATTCGAAGTGGTTGAAGCGCTAATGCCATTCACTTGCATAGCTCGCCGCACACTGGCCGCGATCAGTGAATCGACATTTGTTGGCGGTTTGTTACTCTGTATGATTTTTCGACGTTTAGCAGACATGCCCGAAATGTAGGCTTCCGAATAGGGCGGTTGATTAATCGGACGCTGTAATATCAAAGTAAATTAGAATGTTTTCAGAATTTCTTTTTAAACTTCGACTTACCTCACTTTGAGTACGCAAATCACGTGTAATGACAGGCAACCAATCATTGGGGAAGGGACAATGCCAATGCTCTGACCCAGGGACGACAATTGGCAGGGCGACTTCAGTTTCATCGGCTTCTGTTCCGCTTTCTTGTGTTGCATGACTGTCTGAGGTGCTAGCAACTTCAGCCATTTCAATATCACCGTCCGAGGATTGCTGTGGCTGTAAATGTTCCATTGTGATTGTTATAAGTCACATACAATACACTGATTTATTTTAATGACTTACATCACTGACTTCTGCATTAATATCGATCCCATTAGTGCTGATGGCATCGCTACTGTTGCTCCTTCGCAGCACAAGAAACTGTTCTGCATCGGCGGTGTCTGTGTTTGCTGGAATTGTTGGATTTAAGTAGATGCATAAGAATTGCAATGCTTCGTTGCGAAAATCTGAAAGTAGAGAAAGAATTAGAAAACAACAAAACCAAAATGGAACACTGTTCGAAAGGACGAATACTTACGTGATTCCAATGGTACGAGCAGTAAACGCATTAGTTGTCCCCAATAAAGTTCAGCGTTTGAGCTTCCTACGCATACGATGAGCACACTGTATAAACGTGTTCGAAATTGTTCACAGATTTGTCGCAGTCGTTCTACAAATTGTACGCTCGAGTCATGCACGTTGCTGCACAATTTTATAATAAGTGTCAATGTTGCACGCAAAATATTGCATACAGAATCACGGGAATTGTATTCAGGTTTCTCATATTGCGGTAAATATAGAAGACTTTCTCCAAACCAGCTCAGTGCACGATTCACAGCGAATGGTATTGTTTGATCATTAATTGGTGCACCTTCAAATACAATTATACTAAGGAAATTGCGTAATTGTGTACGCAAATTGTCGGTATTCAGTGATTGGGCTGATGACGTCGCGGCGGTGTTACTTGGGTCCTGACGATTGTTGGTGCGTGTTCCCTCTGTCATTGTTGTTGCGTTAACACGTTCCGTTGACTGCGTACTCCGATTGACACGCGATACTGGACGCGTTCCATTAGCTGCAGCAGCACGATTAGTTAAATTAGCTAGCAAATCAGTTAAGTCAATATGATTTCTATTGCCAAGTGATGATAGACGACTAGTATTGGTACCGGTACTAGTCGTGTGGGTGGTGCCGGTGTTATGATAATAGCGATTGCCAAATGTTAATAGGCGACGTTCAGGTCCGGCCCACTCTGGTGCCGGACCACTACCGCTGCTACCGCCAACGCCACCACTGCCCCCATTACTGTTGCTGACGCCGCCGCTGCCACCACCGCCACCAGGACCGGAAACAGCACCATTGCCTGAGTTATCTGTTGAATTGTTGTTGTTGGTCATTGTAGAACCGACGCCTAAGCCTGCACGGTGTTGTAGTCGACGACGCAGCATTGGTATAAGATTGGTGGGAGTATACGTGACTAACATGGCGGATAGTAGAATGCATATTAAGTGTGTTACGTGGTTGTGATGTTGGGTAGTATTGTAAATAGTAGTGGTAGCAGTAAGTAGTAATAGTGTTAGTAGTTACTAATAAGTCTGTATTTCTTGCAGTAGAAGAAATACATGAGCGTACGGTGTATGATGACCTATAGATCAGCCAAGTACCCAGTCGAATTCATGCATTTACGCTGCAAGCGTTTGTGTGTGTGTACGGATGTATGCGTATGATTCATATGTGTATTTCGTCCAAGTTGATTTGATGATTTGTGCTACAAACTAATTGCTTTACTCGACTTATGTACTTACCGAGGTCGACGACGTCTCGAGGGGCATCCCTGACAGACGGTTGGTTATTGTTGCTTGCGTGCACATGATCAGGCTCCCGTATATGATGGCTGTTGCAAGGCAGAAAACGATCAAAGGCGGTGTTGGGCATAAAACGTCCATTCCAATTATTATTAGCGCCAATCTGTATTTGCGGACGTGAAGTTGAACGTGTCTGAGTTGAGGTTGTAGGCAACGTGATGGCACTTACGCCGATTGGTGTATCATTACTGCCAGCTGCTGCTGAAGTTGCTTCTACTGTTGCTGCGCTAGAAGGAGCATTGTTGATGCCACTGCTGCTGTTTTCATTAGCATTGTTAGTCTCAGCATTGCCTGCTCCGGCATTGGCAGCAGCCACTGGAGGTCCGGTAGTTATGACTGGCACATTAATTGAGACCATATTGGGTGGACTTATTTGTAGACGCAGCTCAGCATCATTTGTAGTCGAATTGAAGGCCGCTTGTATGAGGCGCGCCAAGTGCGCTTGTGGATTGTCTATAAGATAACTTTTGCTATTAGTCATTGTTGCATTCTTCGATGATTAGAAAAACAAAAAAAAAAAGGGGGGAAAGTCGTACAACGTTAATCGGTGTTAATCAAATGTAAGGCATAAAAAATGCAAAGTGCGTTTGGTTAAATTTTTCGCATAAAGCAAAAATGTTATTGTAGTAATAACAAAATAACGCCCAATTAAAAATAACGAAATACTCGAAAGAAAACCTACAGGGCACATATAAGCGAAATCTTGGTGGATCACTTAGACGTAGTACTGGTGTATCTAGAAGAGTGGTCATAAACGTAAAATCAAATCAAATATGCACAAAGAAAAGAGATTCAAATTATTGTAAAAATAATGTAACACAGAGCAAAAAAAAAAAAGATCGTAATTTAACAATTACCTGCAGTTGTATTCTGTGCATTAGCGGAACCACTACTACGACGACCATTTGGTGGCACATTTGGCGTCACATCAGGATCATCGACTGGTTCATCTAAAGCCTGAACACTCTGCCTACTAACGCTATCGTTCGCTGGAGCTGCGGTTCGTGCCACTGATTGTGCAACAGCGTCAGCAATGCCACTGGCCTGTGCAGCAGTTACAGCCGCACTTGCGGCAGCCTCAGCTGCACTGGCAGCTATTTCGGCAGCATTCGCCGCAGCTATGACTGCTGTAGCCGCATTGTTGCGTACGGCCGCTGTCTGTTGTTGACCACCGGCTGGTGGTCGTAGATGAGCGGTCATGATGTTTGGTGAGAGGATATTGTTGGAACGAATGTAACCGCTCTGTTCGACGAGTATCGGGCGACAGGTAAGATAACGCGGTGCTGGCTGCGACAAGTCTAACATTAAATCAGATATGGCATGCTGTGCATGTGAGAGATAATGAAAAGCCTCGGAAACACGATCAAAGACACGTTGAGCGCTCTCACGTGCAGCGGTGTCCTGAATTCATAAAAAAACCAAGTTATTTGTCAATCAGAAAATGCTGTACGAAGTACTTACAGTTTCCTCAAAGCTTGGCTCATTGCGTAACATTTCACGATATTGCGAAATAAATGGATTCAAGCGTGTTTGGACTTCAAGATATTGATCCATTACTTCGGAAAGCACAATTGTGCCGGTACGTCGACGATTAGTGCCACCGTCAGCTTGATTAGGGCCGGCTGGGCTGCCATTGGCATCATTAACGCCATTGCTGTTATCATTAGTGTTACTAAGCAAGTTACGAGCCGCTGCTGCAATACTCTCAGCCAGTCCCTCACGTGCCATTTGAGCTTCGGGATCAGAACTTTCGCTGGTATTACCATTGCCTGTTAACACTCCATCTTCGGTCTCAATGACGTCCTCAATAATAACAGCAGCGGCAGCTGTCGGTCCATCGTCGAGATCAACAACGCCTGGATCACTCTGAGTATCCGAAGTGTTATTAGCATTAGCACGTGCAGCAGCATCAGAGCCACTGACACGGCCCAGAGCACCATCATCGCTAGCATAAACTGAGGGCAATTGTACAACCGTATAGTTACGACCGGGATTATTGCGACTAAGTGCTGCGGTAACGGCACCTTGCACCATGTCCATAAGATTTTGATTACGTGGTAACTCGGCGGCTGAGACGCCTACCTCAACAACCGTGGATTCCATGGTCCATCGGCCACGTTCAAGTATATCCAATGAGGGATTATTCAGGCCCACCTCAGGATTTTCTAAATAAGCAGCAATATTATTGGCACAATTGATCATGTGACGTGCAACTGTTATCCGATTCATGCAGAATGATGAAGAACTGGCAAAGGTGCCATTAGCGCCATTAGTGATTGGAGCCTGTAAAACGGACAAAGCTTTAGTATTTCTTTTAATGAATAGTGTTTTGTTCAACCCACCGGTCCTGGTGCATTCACCGGTATGGTCATTGTGCCTACAAGCATGCCATCGAGTGCACGAAAGAACGGTGAATTACGCATGTTACCAGTGCCAGCGGTACGGGTATTACGTGGAACCCTTGGGTCGTCATTGCTGCGTGGATTACGTGCCAGTCTTGGATCGCGTTGCGAGAATGGTGGACGTTCCGCGACATGCAACACTTTGCCATCGACATCTGTTTGGATGGAATAATAATAATTAAATATGATTGATGAAAAAAATTATTACACATACCATATTCCTTTATTTGTTTTTCGTCAGCTAGAACGCGACCTTGATAAATCAAACGTTGATTATCGGCCGAAATATTTGTCTTCTCAGCTATTTTGTCCTTAAATTCTCGTACTGTTATCTAAAAACAAATTTTAACGGAAACAGTAGGAGACCCAGAATTATTATTGGCACTTATGTATCTTTTTGTTTACATCATTACTCACATCATTGTCAATGCTGAATTCATGCGTTCGAGCATCCAAAGTTTTTACTTTTAAATTTATTAACATTTTGCGTTTTTACGTTGCAAACAACGAAAACGAGAACGGGAAGAACAGTAGTCTACAGTAGGACGATTTGCTTTATAGTTGGTGATGATGATTTCAACAGCAGGTTAAACTCAAACGAACAGGTGTTGGACGAACGGGACGATCAAAGGGCGACGATGTTGATAGCAGCAGCGGCAGCAATTACGTCCGTCACCTTCCTAATATATGTGTGGGTGTGTTTAAATTGGCGTTAGCGCGTGTTTGTGTATGTATATTTGTCTGTGTGAGTCTGAATATTCGATATGCCAAATATTCCAAGTTTTGTATCGAACTTGCTTTGTGTGACGCTGAAATTATATTTTATGAAAGAAAATTCTACAGTAATTAGATTAATCAAAATTTAGACAAATTGATAACAAGTTTGTTTCACAAATAATTTTGTTCGTTTTGCTGGGCAACTGACAGTTTTTGGCAAAGTAAGCGGAAAGAATCGAAGAAAATAGAAGGAAAATGTATGACGAAGCACGAAGAAAAAAAAAATAGAAGACGTCTGCGACGGCGACGTCGTACTGAATTGCATTCAAACTTACTCTTGTTTAAACGCGTGAACGTTTAAAATACATTCGCAATTGTTTCCGAATCATGCAGTTGTTTCCTTTTATTAATAATATTTATTTTACGTTATCTTTTTTGATTATGAAAATTCAGACCGCACACAGCACAAAAAAAAATTCGCATTAATCGCACGCACGCACTGATTGGATTGGGTTTGCAATGTCAAAATAGTAGCAAAAGTGTCAAAATGACGCAAAAGTGTCAAAATAAGACCAAAAGAGTCAAAATTGGCGCAAAAGCGTCTACGACAAGAAAAAGAAGATAGACGGAAAAATTTCTGCGAAATGGAGGCACAGGAATTATACTATTCGAATACCCCACGACATATGTCAAACCAATACTGCATTTGCGGTTCAATTAGATCAGAAGAAGAAGAAAGAAGAGCTGCGAAATGAATATTAAAAAGACTCAATATCCGGACTATTTCAAGCGAACATATGCGCATATAACGACACAATGACAGGGTCTGCTTTCGCTTATATGCTGTGGCGTCGGTTTGGCGGGCAACTGGCTCGATCTTTGAATCTTCCCAGAATTATCAAAAGAACATGAACGCACACATACAGGGACTCCAACGCATAAGCGGCAAGAGTTTGCTTAGTATAAATGTCCTCTAAAATTGGAAAACTTATATGAAAGGTATATCTTTTTTTCGCTCTCTGTCTCTCTGAAACAAAAAAAAACCAGTAAGGGCGGTATAGTCGAGTAAACTCGACAATATAATACCCTGCACACATGGTAGGCGGTGCCACACCCTCAATCTACAATAACATATTGATCTGACGTCGCCTATTCAAATAATGTTCAAAATATCAAAAAAATCGGTCAAAAAATGTGGATTTTACGAAAAATTTAAGTTTGTAGGCCTCTGAGGGGTAGCCATCAAAGAGAGGGGAAATTTGTGGTATGCAGTTTTTAAGATGTATCATCACTGAGCTTGTATACAAAATTTCATACCTTTGTTAGTTTTGGAGATATTGCTTTTTATGGAAAACAACTGGGTGAGGGGAAATCAAGGGGAGGGGGGAAATTTTTGGTATGCAGTTTTGTAGAGTTACTCATACTGAGTCTACATACCGACTTTAATGTTTCTATCTTTTTGGATGTTCGAGTTATAGCGTTTTCAAAAAGTGGGCGGTGCTGGATGGGCGGGAAGGAGTGGGCGTGGCACAAAACCATTCAAACTTGATCTGCTGCCGAGCATCACGAGTCTACCCACCAAATTTCAAGTCTCTAGCTCTTATAGTTTCCGAGAACCATCGGTGAGGACGGACGGACAGACGGACGGACATGGCCTAATCAACTTCTCTTGTCATCCCGATCAAGAATATATATACTTTATGGGGTCCCCCGACCCTCCTTCTATGCGTTACATACATTTGGCTTTTGCACAAACACAATATACCCTGATACACAGTATGTGTACAGGGTATAAATATATATATACTTCTTCATGATAACTGTTAATATAAAACAAAAATAACTCATTTTTTTGCGCTCTACGAATAACCGGACAAAGCAAAGTACCAATATAAAACGCCGTTATTTTTCTAGCATGAACTTTAAAGTTCTGTGTTTTTTTCATCACATTCATTTAAATGAATTTAAATAATTCTATTATGGCTCCAAAAGGAATGCAAACCTCAGTTGAACTTAGGCAGTTAGTAACAAAATTGAATTTGGATTTACCCTCCTACTATACGAGAAATCGCCGAGTTGGTTGGAAGAGGTAAATCTACTGTCCAGAACGTATTAAAGAGGTTCCGCGATGAGTTTAGGCTGGAAAATAAAAGAAGAGAAGGCCAAGGAAAAATATTAAATGAGCGAGAAGAGCGTTCAATAGTTGAGGAAATAAAACGAGACCCTTTCAAAACAGCTAAAGAACTTAAAATCGGAAGAGAAGTTTGCCTAAACACTGTGCGTAACACATTACATATCGCTTGCTTACTGCAAGACTGTCATAACTCGAAAAATGCGATTTTTGAGTTAATTATGCAGAAATGATCATTAACTAAAGCTTTATATTGTGTCAAAATTTCATGTTTGTATTGTTAATAGTTTCTGAGTTATGCAATTTTTAGTTTTTCATTCTTTATGGAAGTAAGTGCAACTTCAAAACTTTAAACGCGTTTTTCTCGAAACGGCAAATTTTGAGTTATGCCGGTCTTGCAGTAAGCAAGCGATATGTAAGTATGACTATCATGAAAGAGTTGCCAGAAAAAAGCCATTTATAAGCCCTAAAAACAAAAAAAGTGTTTATTAAAAACAGAAGAGTTTTGGAATAAGCTAATATCATACATTAAAGTAGTATGTTTTCTTTAAATCATGATTTTAATTCATTATTTTAAGGTTTTATTTACTGGCGAAAGTTAATTTAATCTACAAGGATCTGATGGTAAAAAGTTTGTGTGCCGAAAACCAAATGCCGAGTTTGATCCTAAAAATACCATCGCTACTGTAAAACATGGAGGAGGTTATGTTGTGGTTTGGGGCTGTATGTCGAGTGCTGGAGTAGGCACTTTGCATTTTATTGATGGTAAAATGGACAAGTTTGTGTACCTCAATATTTTAAAGCAAAGTGCAGAGAAGTTGGGTATCGCAAACAACTTTGGCTTTTACCAAGACAACGACCCAAAGCACACATCTGGCGTTGCAAAGCTTTGGTTGATACACAATTGTCCTAAACTTATACAGACGCCTGCACAGAGCCCCGATCTTAGCGTTATTGAGCATCATTGGGAAGAATTGGCAAGGAGAGTGTACCAAAAGAAATTCAACATGTTAAACCAGTTAAAAGAAGCTTTACAATAACCATGGAACTCCATAGAGCCCGAAGTATGCGAAAACTTAGTAGAATCTATTCCAAAGAGCTTGCAGGCTGTTCTGGATAACAAAGGATATGCGACTAAATATTGATTATTAACTTTTTGTATTGTCAGTTTGCTTTGTCCGGTTATTCGTTGAACGCAAAAAAATGAGTTATTTTTGTTTTATATTAAAAGTTATCATGAAGAAGTATATATATTAGTGTGTCCCTTATTTTGCAAGGTTCTTATTTTTTAACGCATATGGGCTAGTTTTGTTCCGTCTACTCTAAAACACTCCCATGATATATATATATTTTTTTTTTGGAGCCGTGAACCCGGCCGACTTGCGTTCAAAACATGCAAGTTACACCTGCGTCTTTAATGTAACACTTTCTCAAGCAAGTTACACCGGCACCTATGGTGTAACATTCGAGTACTTTATTTGGTTTTCATTTCGTTTCGAATTTGTTGGACAAACAATACGCATAATGTCTGTGGAACTTAAAAGCATTACAAAAACTATATTTTTGATGGGTGAGACAAATCACCAAATAACTCGTTCTCGCAGTTTCATTTTTTAATATACGCGAACTGAAATTAAATGAGTTAAAGCTCAAATCAAATTGTAAAAAAGAAACCATGAAAAGGAAATATTCTGATTAGTATTATATATATTATTTAAATTTGTCTTTTCAATAATATTCAATTAAAATTTAATTATTTGGCGTCCCGAGTTGTGTTTAAAAAAAACATCTAAAATCTACTTTCATAAAACTTCAGGGCTCAGTCGGCACGGGTTAGAATTAACTTAGGAAGCTGAAATTTTGTATAAAGGTTAAGTTAAGGATACTGAACAGAAATAGCGGGTATGCGTTTTCAAAAATGCAAAAACAAAAAAAAAAAAAAAATCGACCAAATAAGATATACCTTGCATATAAGTTTTCCAATTTTAGAGGACATTTATACTAAGCCAACTCTTGTCCGGTTATGCGTTGGAGTCACTGCATGTCACATCGAAAATTTGCTATAAAGTAAACGCAAAATATTCTCAGATAATATAATCAGATACTCTACGTGGGAAAGTTACGCTTCAAGCACCTTTTTCCAATAATCATTGTTGTAGAATGCATGTAAATACAATTATTTATAGCAATCACGAAAGTATCAATATGAATAGTACGGTTTTATGGGTGAAGTAACCGCTAAATACACCAACGCCATGGCTGAGAACAGTAATAGAGGAGCCCAAGCGGGTATTTTCGTAGTTACTCCTGCGTGGCGTATTAGAATATGGAAGAAAGCTTATACTCTATTGAGTAGATTCCCCAAGTATAACATTTCTAGGTGGTGACGCGCGTGTAGGGCAGACCATTGATTCTGTAAAAACGGCGGATTTACTCCTGCGTAGCAAATTAAGATAAGGTGGGTTTATTACATGCTTATAAGTCTCCATTTCGCTAATCAGCCAGTTTGAGTAAGACGTAAGAGAATGGGAGGGTTTATTACATGCTTATAAGTCTCCATTTCGCTAATCAGCCAGTTTGAGTAAGACGTAAGAGAATGGGAGGGTTTCAAACTTGCCAACTAAAACCGTCAAACGCCTTATGGCGGTCGAACCCACCGCTAAATGAAAAAATTTCATAGAATATTTTCTACTATAAATTATTTAATCTTTAAAATGCAACCACTCCCAACGAGGGACCGTAACTGTTATGAGTTTTATTCATAAAAATCATTTTCAATAATTATTTTCTTGATTTTTTTTATGTCAGTCGAAAATAACTATTATAAATAATTTTTACTTTTTTTTATTTTTATAATAATCAAAAATATCAGTTATTTTTAAATTTTTTGATAAAAGTTGAAAAAAAAAGTTTATCGCGTGTTTGCATAGGTTGAATAATAACAAACATTTTGGTGTTTTCAAAAACATTGTAGCTTATCTCCTAAGTTGTGATTTTTTTACATTTAATTTTGCCGATAACAGTTATTTTCGGTCACGTTTTAGCATCGTCGGCTCCCCGACTACAGCGTTGATGTCCCTCTAGATGATATACGCCGTGTTGAACGCAATTGTCCACCACCCGATGTGGGTCTCTTGTGTGAACGCTAGTCGGATCCACAAACGAGGACCAACAGAGCGCAGCGTGGACCAAACGTTTCAGAAGCATTCAACACAATAAAGAGCAACTTTAAGTCGTTTGAGACTGTAGTGGTAATTATAAACTTACGTCTAGTTATTCTGGCGAAGCAGAATGACATTGTAGTGTGATCGACGGTGGTAGGATAATCTTAGTGGTGGGAATTCAGATATTTCCTCCGAATTGAACAAGTTAATCGGTGCTATAAATTAAATTTTAATAGTTCATATTTATACATTCATATAGTAAATGCTCACAAAAGAAACTTACTTGACTCATAGCAATAAATTTCAATAGGTCGACTATAAATTTCTGATATAGCTTTTACTTCAATATGATTACCCTGCGTATTGTTGCGGCGTTTACGCGCTTTGTACTTATTCATGTCTTCAGTGATAAACTTGCTGAATTTTTCGCAATTATTGTCCTGTAATTGGCGTAATTGTAATTAAAATGTTGTACATTACGTAAATTAACAACTTACTATATAATCTATTGTATGTTGTCGTACAATGTAATGCAAATCTTCATTTCCGTAAATCTGTAATGCGATTGATCGAAATAGATAAGCGCCATCCCCCGCTATAGTTTTAATGTCATATCCTTTTTCTTGCATACACTTGGCAAACTTCTTGTCTCGTGTTTGCCATCTCTTCATGGTTATGTTGCTTTTTGAAGTGAAACTTCTTTAGCATGGGTGTGATTTGAAACTTGATGAAACGACATGAGAAAGAGACAAACTATATATTTATATGATTTAGCCTGCGAGAAAATGAAATAAAATATTGAATGACAGTTTGTAGTCATAAACTGGGTAGTCATAAAAAAACTAACAACAACATCATGCTTAGTTGTAATTTTCGCATTCCTCTTCAATCGTCATTTTCGCCATCTGGCGTATATGCAACAACAACTAACCTGGCTTGTTTACTCCAAATATTACAACAACTCTTGTTGTTGTTATTTTCGGCATAAGCATGCACCGTTAGGTCGGACAGTGTGGTTGTTGCTACCTATGACACTGAGCGTATACATTGTGATTGTTGTTGCCCGCTACTTAGCGTCAACGTCACTAATCAACTACATAATATGTATGTGAGCCGCGAGTTCATCTCCAATTCGCTATTATGTTGAAGCCATGATACAATTATACAAGGTAGTCTCGTCGGCAAAATTTGGTACCTCTACAATCATAACAATAAGTGCGAGTGAGAGGGAGGATAAGCCCCTAAAGAAGTAAGTGCGAGCGAAACGCCAATAGAGTGTGTGTTCATTTTTGAAAAATTCGTCCGCAGACAACCTTTTCCATCAAAAAACGAACACGCACTGACCAAAACCCGAACGTTTCGGCAGCCGACGAGACTACCTTGTATAATTGTATCATGGTTGAAGCCCGTTCAATTTTGCAATTGACAATTACCCTTTCCTTTGCTGTGCTTAGCAAATGAAAACAATTAACTTACAAATTCAAAATACTTCAAAAGTGAAGACGAATAATAAATTATATGTGGAATAAATAAAGTCAAGTAGATTCTACACATTGGAGCGTTCGTAGTTAATTTTCCTCTGTTCTTCGGGAGACCCTCTGCACATTTGAATTAATTCTCCTTTTTCGCACTTATGCATTCAAAACTGTACACATTCCAACTTGCCCAAATATCATGGTTGGTACACACATATTTTTGTAAAATTTACTATTTTTACGAGTTTTTTTTTAACCATTTCAAATATAACTTTAGAATTTTATTTAAAATTATAAATAATTATAAAATTTAATTCGAATGTACTTCTCAATCTTCGAAAATAGATAACAGCAGATTGATTGTTTTCCAGCTCAAAAAATTGGGTTGATTTGGGAAGGGTAAAGGTTTTTTTAATGCAGATTTATTAATGAAAACATGTAAAATATTGAATTGTTTTAATGCAGATTAATGTTTTTGTTTCTTAATCAATTGACTAGAAACTTCACAGTTAGAGAGGCATAAAAAATATTTTCATAAAAAATTGGGCATGGCAACGCCCACTTATAGCAAAAATTGATAATTTGCATATCTCAGGTACGCAATGAGCTAAAATAATGAAAATTAGTGTATAGGATATTAAGATAAAGAGAAATTCAATCCAGAAAATGGGAGTGGCAAGGCTGAAGATAGCGTCCTTACTGGTTTTTTGGGTCTTTTAAAGAAAGTTTCACTTCGAACACGTGTACTGTGTTGCACGCGATTTTTTTATGTAGGTGCTCGTCATCGCTGTTGTAACCCGAAGTTGCATTTTTCAGTCAGGCAGTCGTCGTCATGAATCAAGTGTTCTCCAGAACTGACAACTGTAGCATCTCAAACAGCAGTAGAATAATAAGGACTCGATACGACGCGACAACCTACAACGACAGATTAATATTTAATGGGGATTATGTAAATGTAAGGTTAAACTTACGGTCTTCATCGATAAATTTGATACTTTCGACATTTGACATGTCCATCATAATTACATCATGATTTTCTTCATTGCTTCTAATACATCATTTGACATTTCGTACCAACCGCAATTACCGCCGTTCCGTTTTAATCCATATCTGAAAGAAAAGGATATTTATATATCTAATTATTAAAATTTTAGCATTGTACTTACTTAACCCTCTAAGACCCAATTGAAGAAATGTTGAAAAAAACTATGTTGGATAATATTTTTTGGGATAAATTGTATCTTTTAAGTTCAAAAATGACCTCAAAAAGTGTGTACTAATTGTAGTTTACCTGTAAAGCGATCAAAAGTAAATAAGTGCCTCAAGGCACTCTTGGGGCTTTTAGTCAATTTTTACATGTTTGAGTTTATTTTTATTTTTGATTATGATACTCAAAGAAACAATTTTTATTTGCCGTACAGCATAAGTGCAGATTACATTTTGTGCACATATATTGTGTTTGGGATTTCTTATATTGCTTGCACCATCTTTTGCCACTGTCTCGACTCATCCAAACAGGAAAATGGTTGACTTCATCAAACCGAATATCCGAAATGCTTTGATTTTCACCAACTGTGAGCGGTGGCTTTGAAGATCTCGGCGTGGATGGAGATTGCATTGTCCAACCTGGTTGTGCAGTTCGCTGGGATGATGGTGACGGAGATGGGCGACCGCGTTTATGCTTGCTTTGATGTGTCACTAAACCAGCAGTAATTGATTCCCGAAACTCCGGAAGCTCCAACAAGTTGTCTGTGCTCTTGTTTTTTTTTATCATTTTGCATTTTATTCCTCCACTCTGTTTTAGTTGCGTTCATTACGCTGAATGCTCCCTCTAATGAGTTGTTCGACATCGGAACGCAAAGTATACTCTTCCCGAATTCTGTCAATTCGAAAAAAGGTTTCGTGCCTTTCTCATTTTCATATTTGCCAACTTCCGACCAAAATTTGCCATCATTTTCTCCATGCTTCCATCGCATTTTTCTAATTTCCAGGAGTGGTTCCTTTATCATTAGCCGCAATCAAAATGATTGAGTGTGTCCTCAATATTGGGGACCTCACGACCTAATACTGATTTCGCGGAAAATTTTTCAAACAACTCAGCGTTGTTTGCGGTGACCCTAAAAAAAATGAAAATTAAATTAATTTAAATAATTCATATAAAACTAATAATTCTTACCTGCTCTTCAATTCCATTACAAAAGTGACGACTAAGTTCACACAGATTTCTCGGATGCGAAGGATCGTTTCGTCGTTCAATGGAAGGCCGAAAATTGAATTTTCGAATTCTGGAGTCAAGCCGAGATTATTATTCATTGATTTTACATAACCAATGGTAATAATCTCGGCTGTGTACTGTGTACTGATGTTGAGCTGTGTACTGTGTACTGAGGAATGCAGATGATTTCTTTAACAACTTTGAACTGTTGTCTTCTTCTCTTAGTTTTGCCATGTGATTTAAAATTGGCACCAAAAAAACTAACAAGGCGGAGTTCGAGGCGTCATTAAAATATGATCATTAGACCTAAGTCGTCATCGTCGTTAATTTTGTCATCGGCATTAAAGAATTTTTTTAGATCCGACCATTGGCCCAATATTCGTTGCGCTACCTTCGCTATGGTCAGCCATCTAGTTTTCGCGATACTTGGTATTACTAACGGATCCTGAAAATAAATAATAATCAGAAATATGTTTATTTTGGTTGCAAATCAAAGACTTACCTTATAGTTGTGTTGGTTCTGGGCTTGTAAAAATTCCTTATAAGGCTGGCTTGAATTGATGTTAAACCACATCGGGGTCATCCACAGAAGTGATTGCAGTTTTTTTGGCAAAAAGTTTTTGCAAGCCATCTTTGCTACCATGTTTAATGTGTGGCTAACGCATTTAACTAGAATGGCATGTTTTGCGTTTTTTTTCAACTGTGCAAATACACCGGTATACTGTCCCGTCATTGTATTTGCATTATCCGTGTCGATGGCTATGATATCGTCCATAGCGAGCGTCCAATGAAAAAGCTCATTCTGAATGGCAACAACAATTTCGTCAGCTTTTCCTGACGGGACTGGGACGACGCTTAACCAAGTGTTGACGACTTGTCGCTTGGTTTCGCTACAATATATTATCCTTATTCCTCGAAATAGTAATTAAATAAAATAACGAATGTCAAGACTTCGTTTCACTAAGCTTTCCGAGCACTCTATAGTCGGAGACATCGACTGATTCTTCCAACAGCAAGCTATACTTGCTGATGCCGATACCAGTTCTTAAATCCTCGCGGAAGTGCCGACCCAATATGTCTACCATAACTTTTCTTGTTTTTTGGCTCGACAATTTTGAATGAGTGTGGAACTTTTCTCGACAGAATTTGGACAGGTCTTTCGATGAATCAATTGAGAAGTTGAGGACCACCATGAACGTGTATATGGCAGCTTCCTGCTGCAACTGTTCAAAGTCGTTGCTGCTCGGTATGGGTGTAGTGGTGGGTGGGGGTGTAGTGGATGGTGGTGTTGTTATGGGTGTGGGTGTAGGTGGAAGAAGCTTTTCTAAGCTTCTATGTTTCATCGACATGGAATGAGGTCCTAAATGGTCCTTCCTTCCTCAACTTGTTGCAAATAATGCATTTTATCAATGTTGTTCCTGTCTCTCTCACAGCCCAGCTAATTTCATTGATATAATCAAAGAATTTTATTTTTTGGATATTTGGAAAATCATTTCAAGTTTAATTTGCAAGTTGTGCAGATTTTAAAATGGCGTCTTAATGGTGTGGATTTGCAATGTCAAAATAGGCGCAAAAGTGTCAAAATGCCGCAAAAGTGTCAAAATTTGCGCAAAAGCATCCACGACCAGAAGAAGAAAATCGGCGGAAAAAAATTTCGCGAAGTGGAGGAACAAGACTCGTCACAAAGAAACAGCGCGACATATGCCAAGCCAATACTGCATTGTTCATGACACATCATAGACTCATAACTCAACTCCAAAAAATTTTAAAAATTAAATTAATTAGGAAAACTGCAATGAATAATGAAGAGGAGACATTTAATTTATTTTGCCGATTTAACAAAAAATTCGCTTAAAAGTGACAAATTGCCTCAAAAGCGTCCACGACCACAAGAGGAAGACATCACGAAAAGGTTGCATTGAATGCACCGCGTCATACGCCAAAACAATGCTCATATGCAGTTTCATAACAAAGTCAATTAGACCAGAAGAAGAAGCAGTTTATTTCGATTTTTGACCCAGCGTTGCATTCGTGGGGCTGAACTTGGCAGTGTTACCCACTTTCAAAAATTTTCTCCCTAAACGCTGATTATGTTTCTTGATACTTTTTACGTAAGATCACAATTGTCTAAACAATTGAAAAATGCAGAAACAAAAAAAGTCGGTGCGTATTGCAATAACACCACACCATAAAATGCCGGCTCTTCGGCTTTTGAGAGCCGACAACTGTTTTTTTCATAATTAAATGTAGATATTTTTAAAAACGTAGATAGTATCGATAAATGGTATTGATTATTTGTCAGCTCTAATTTGATAAAGATATTACTACCAGTGCTGCCATTTCTTTAATGTCAATAAAAAAATCTTACAAAAAAAAGATTGAATTGTTTGTTGAGCAGTACTATTAATAGAGATTCCCAACAGAAAAAAGCCTTATTCGATCAAAATTTCTGTTAATCTCAATGGAAAATAAATTTTAAAATCGCCCTTTCTCAAGGTAAATTTTAGTAACTGATAAGTGCTACCAAGCAATTTGCGTTTTACAGCACTGTCTGTACAAAAAGGGTTCAATTTAAAAAACATTTTGATTTGTTTTATTTGTTTTTATTTTCAGTTATTTTTATTAACATGACATATTCGTTGTTGAGTAACTTGTGTAGAAATGATGTTGATGACTTTGTTGTTTATTTTTCCACTGCTGCAGGCACAGCGACATAAACACAACATAATATTGCGTTTGCGAGTGTTTGTTCGTGTTGAGCTTGCGCGCCTTTAAATTCGTTATCATACATAATATCATTCCATCTTTCCTTCATTCGTCCTTATTATCGTGTATCCTTTTACTTACGCATTACTTTTGCGTTGCCAACTGGCAGACTGTAATAATCATGTGCTGATATGCATAAATTTACATCACAAAGCAATGACAATCAAACATGGTAGACCTTGAAAAAAAAAATACTTTGCACAAAGGAACATTCTTGAATCGAACAATCGCGGTTAACAGTAAACACTAGCCGTTCTTAAAGTCGTTAAAATGGAGTTTTTGATGTGTAATTTTTATACTCTTCATTATAGTGAATAATTGGTCAGGAAGTTTGAAACAACTAGAAGTAGACATCTCCGATTATACAAAGTATATGTATTCTAGATTAGCTCAACAAGACAAATTGATATAGTCATGTCCGTCTGTCTGTATGTATGCTATCTCCATAAATCATTAGTCAGAGCCAGCATGATCAGACCAGTGGAACTGGTAGCCCCCTTTCGAAAAGAAAAAGAAAAATTAATAAAATTTACAAGGTTGTATCAGAAACTTTTTTGGTTTGTAATGTAGAAGGGTGAAATACGAATCTGAAAGTTTCCTTGAGATCGGACTACTGGAACTGGTACCTAATATACAAAATGAAGAAGAGGAAGAGAAGATAATTTACTTCGTTGTATAGAAAACTTTTTTGTTTCTTAACCAAATAACTTGAAACTTCAAACTTATGTTCTTAGGGAGGCATGAAAACTATTGATCAAAAATCAATAATTTGCGTAACTCTGGTACCCAATTAACAAAAACAATGAAAATTGGTATATGGACTACTAAGATAAAGAGAAATAATATTCAATTGAAAAAATAGGCGATGCCGCCACGCAGAAGGTCGAGATCGAAGATAGTTCAGTATTATGGAAGGGCACTGTCATCTTCTCAGTCCAGTCACTTGTAAATTCAAATGCCTGTTCATTTTTTTATGAAAAGTACACATACACACATACACTCTTTTGACAACCAGAAAAAAACAAAAAATAAAGTACAAACATTCACGTTTTCCGCAACTTTACTGTTTTTGCATGGTTTTTGCTTTGAGCGGTTTTCTTTTCGCTTGCCAGCTTACAAATCAAAGCCGGCCCTGTTTATACAGATTATTTTTCGTACATGTTGTTCATGAACCAATTACGCATGAGTTGCTAACTCATGCAACTGTTGCGTAATTGGTGGGATGAGTTATGATGCAGAAATTGTTTCACTATTAAATATCAAAAAATTGCATTTGATATATAAACCAAAAAAAAAAAATGCATAAACAGGGTAAGACTTGCACATAACTTCTTAGCTGAGTTAAACTTCTCGTGCTCCGTTCTTGTTGTTGCTGGTGCTGCTTTGATGCAATCGCAACCACAGAATTGCCTTAAACTAATATGATTAAGCATTTTCCCGTGAGTTTTCTTGGCACTTTTCCCATACAAACACACACGCAAGACAAGCTATAAAAAACATGAAAAAGTGCGCCACAGTTTCTCACATCCGTTGGGACTTTTCGCACACAGCGCGTATGAGTGGCGTCGCACAGAGGGGCCTCAGATACATTCAGCTTGCAAAAATCAAAAAATGCATGAACGCTTTTGGTAAAACAAATAAATGGGTCTGATAGAGAATTTTCCAGAGATTAAGGAAATATTAACTTTAAAGAAATCGGAATTATAGTTTGGAAGATATCGCCAGTCAAAGTTGACCCTCTTTCCAACTTTTAATAACATACTAAATTTTTTGCAAATTCGGCATCTTTGAGTTGGAATAGCAACGAAACTATAACAGGAATCATTATCGAATTAATTTATATTGTTAGGTAGCCATATTATAGTGTTAAATCATAAACATCAAGTCTTTTGCACGTGTAGTTTTTTAGTGGGAGTTGTTTTTCAAACTATCTATTTTTAAGGTGTTTTTCAACTTTAGTGGACAATAAAAAAAATATACCCAAAAATACCTCTCCCAAATTTTCAAAATATCTTTATTATATATTATTTTACCTATGTTCAAAATTTCATATCCTACTTCGTCCGGATTCGGTTTTTATAATAAAAAAACTGTCGCAACCTCGCACAAAAATCAACAAAAAAGGGTATAAGAAGAAGAATGCTTAGTAGAAAGATTCGGTGTTACAGCTTTAATATGTTAATAAAGTGAACAAATTTTGTTAAAACAAGCAACCTGTTGTATTTTGCAATGCTGCTGGTGGGTAAAATTGATCGTAGACGGTGTAAAGGGGGGCAAAATGTCTAAATTTCCTACATTTTGTATGACAGGTGCCAGTTCCAGTGGTTCGATCTCAATGATACTCATAGACAATTGGCCTGAGTACGTTGGAAGACTACCTTTTAAATTTCAGCCCTCTATGTTGAAAATCAAAAAAGTTTTCCATACAACGACTTAAATCTGCTTCTCTTCCTCTTCTTCATTTCGTATTGCAGGTACCAGTTCCAGTTGCCCTATCTCAATGAAACTTTCAGGCATTGTGTCGGACTATGTGAAAGTACTATATTTCAGCCCTTTATCTTCAAAAACAAAAAAGTTTTCTATACAACGAATCAAGTTTTGTTCATTTTTCTTCTTCTTTTCGTATAGGGGCTACCAGTTCCAATAGTCCGATCATGCCGATTCCGACATATGAAAAGAAGACTCTGTGCAAAATTTCAGGTCGATAACTTCAAAATTGTGGGAGATATTGTTTAAGTACTGATAAACATGCAGACGGACGGACGGACATGGCTATATCAACTCGTCTTGTCATACTGATAAAGAATATATATACTATGTACAGTTGCAAATTTCTATGTTTACAAAAAATGGAAAACTAGCCATTTTCTGACGCTAAAGCTACACCGGAAACAAATTCTGACTTTGACAACCTACAATGCCGCTCCCAGATATCGTAGCGTATTGAACGATAGCTTAAAGAATTATCTTTTAAATAAAACTTATTTCATGCAATTATCTTTATTCGTTCAGAAGATATGATTTTTGCAATCGAAAAACTCAGAAGGCCCCACAGTGCGTCGGGTAAGCAAAACCAGGACAAAAGCAGAGTTGTACAAGGGGCGTGCAGTCAGTGTGCACAAAGGTGAATGAATGAAAAAAACTTTTCGTTTGAATATTTAAATGCACCGTTTTGCGAAAAAGAGAATAAAAAAAACGGAGTAAGGATGAAAAGTTTTGTTAAGAAATCAACGCCAGTAACATGCAAAATAGCACAAGTTGAGGTTATGTCAAATTATGTGCGAAAATTTGATTTAAATAAAAGGTTAAGACAGTTTTGCACTCCTCCTCCTCTTCATCCTTATTTTACTTTTAAGTATTTTTGATACGTTTGAAACTCTTGATTTGTCGTTGTTTAAGAAACTTCATGTGGTCCATTTGAAATATTATTCATCTGCTGACAGGAAAAAAAAACGAAAATATTAAGTGAAAAAAATAACGTTGCCTTGAAACAAATAAATTAATATATTTTCTGTACGCTCCTCGCACAAGTTTTACAATTTACAAATTGCTTTTAAATGGGCTGTGAAAAAGTTTTAATGAGTTTTCCAAAGCACCAACACTGTAAAAAATACTCGAAACGCGCTCAAATTCATGACTGTTTCTAAGCAGCGTTTATGCATTTTCATTGTGATTATTTTCTGTTATGTTTTGTTACAAATAAAAAAAAAATTGTATTTTTATACCCTGTACACATACTGTGTATCAGGGTATATTGTGTTTGTTTGAGCGAAATGTATGTAACGCACAGAAGGAGGGCAGGGGGACCCTATAAAGTATATATATTCTTGATCAGGACGTCAAGAGAAATTGATTAAGCTATGTCCGTCCGTCTGTCCGTCCGTCCGTCCGTATTCACCAATGGTTCTCAGAAACTATAATAGCTAGAGACTTGAAATTTGGAGGGTAGACTCGTGATGCTTGGCAGCAGATCAAGTTTGAACGGTTTTGTGCCACGCCCACTCCTTCCCGCCCATCCAGCACCGCCCACTATAACTATAACGCTATAACTCGAACCAGTGCTGCAAAATGAAATTTTTTTTTATACGTAGCTTGAACTAAAAATCTACGTATTTTTACGTAGCCAAAATTTGGTCAAATACGTAGATCTACGTATTTTTTTTAAAGTCAAACAAAGCCAATTATAAAGGGTATTTTAATTATATATATGCCATATTTGTTTACATATAAGTTTTTATTAATAAAATTAACATTGATCTTCTGCCACTTGTCCAGTAACATGTGTTATAATATCATGAGCTTTACCACGTCCGAATTGTAATTTTGCAGCTATTTTTGAGTCCTTGTCGATACTTTGAATAAGATCTTGTAAATCGGTGGCCAAGGAAAATGGCAAATTATGCTTTGCCAAAAATAAAGACATTTTTATTTCGGCGCTCTTTATGTTGTTTTTAAAAGTAGGTAAAGCTGTGTCAGGCAACATAGATAAAATTGTTGGTTGATACATACTTCTCTCGTTGTTCTTATGTTTTGTACAATTAACGTGATTATCTAGAACTCTTGTACCTGCACCACATTTTAAGTCTATTTTGCAAATTTTGCAAAAGAAAAAATTGCAACCTTTGACGCTTCTTTTCAGCCAGCCGCAATATTTTTTGTCGTGCTCCCAACTATCCGAATATTTCATGTCATAGTGGCGTTTCCGTTTCTTTGTGGAAGTGGTGGATTGCTCCTTATCGCTTTCACTGCTTATAGAAGAGTAGTTTTCCATTTGAGATCAATATAAAAACAACCAAACTTTAGGAACTTTTTATCGCGACAAAAATTTACATGTGCTGCACAGCTGAGAATAATGAATATCGTTGCCAGCCTGTTCTTTCTGGCAACATTAGGCAACATCTTGACTAAAGCCTGCTGCTAGCACACTGTTAGTGTTGGTAAATTGCAAATTAGTCGTTTACTTTTAAATTAAACATTTAAATTCTTGTTTATATCTAAAAAAAATTTGCTAAATTTTTTTTTTGTACAATTTAAAAAAAATACGTAGATTTGGGAGCTCTATACGTAGATACGTAGATCGGGGCTGAAAATACGTAGATCTACGTAAAAATACGTAGATTTTGCAGCACTGACTCGAACATCGAAAGAGATAGAAACATGAAAGTCGGTATGTAGACTCAGTATAAGTAGCTTTACAAAACTGCATACCACAATATTCCCCTCTTTTTGACGGTTACCCCTCAATGACCTACAAACTGAAATTTTTTGTGAATTCCACATTTTTTGACCGATTTACTTGATATTTGGAACACTATTTGATCGGGCGATGTCAAATCAACATTTTTTTTGTAGATTTGGGGTGTTGCACTGCCTACTGTGTGTGCAGGGTATTATATTGTCGAGTATACTCGACTATAGCGTCCTTACTGGTTTTACTTCGTATTACAATAAAAAACAAAACTTTCTTGTACACGAAATGCGACGGAAATGAGTCGCACTTTCATGGGACCAGCGGGGGTTGATAATAATGATGATGTTATGATGGTGTTAATGATGATGTTGATGGCGATGGAAATTTGCATTTATGAAAATGTCACCGAGTAGAAAAACAGGCATGAACAATTATATTGGAAAGTTAACAAAAAACAGTTAAGAAAACAAAAATATAAAAATAAATAAAAAATTTTCGAAGTATAAGGCCAGGAAATGAAATGTAATAAAAGCTTGTAAAAGTTGTTAATGAAATTATAACGAAGGCGAAGGGTCGCAAGACCGAAAGTGATTGTCGCTTCAACTGAGCAGGACATCTGGCAAATGAGTTTCACTTTTAATAAATTTTTTTTTTTATAACGAAGAAAATGAATTTTTTTAAAGCAAATATAAATGTTGTATGAATGAGCAATCTTTGAATTTTAGTTTACGGACAATCATTTTTTCTTATTACAAAATTTTTAATTCAATTCGTTAACAGTTTTAGGTTGTCCGATTTTGGCCATGTTTCAGATAATGCGTATTACAAAATTTCAATTCAGGAGAACAGTTGCTTTAATTCCACGCCGTTTTGATTCGAAAAAGTGTGGTAAAGGTGAGTTAGAATATATAAAAGGATTATAAAAACAAACAAATACATATGTACACATGTGTGTATGTTTATGTTAAGAAAACCTGCCTACGAAACCAAATTGTGAAAAAAAGGAGGACAAAAACTCTTGCGACAAACTTAAGAAGCCTGATCCGTGTAAAAAAGAAGAAACCGAAAAGAAAAATGAAGGTTCTGAAAAAAAGGACAGCAAAGATCCTTGCGACAAACTTAAGAAGCCTGATCCGTGTAAAAAAGAAGAAACCGAAAAGAAAAATGAAGGTTCTGAAAAAAAGGACAGCAAAGATCCTTGCGACAAACTTAAGAAGCCTGATCCGTGTAAAAAAGACGACACCGAAAAGAAAAATGAAGGTTCTGAAAAAAAGGACAGCAAAGATCCTTGCGACAAACTGAAGAAGCCTGATCCGTGTAAAAAAGAAGACACTGAAAAGAAATGAGGAGATTCTTGCGAGAAATAATTGACGTTCTATTAGTAAAAAATGTTCATATTATTAAAGGTTTTTTTTTATTTTACATAAAGGGAAATTTAAAATTTTCGAAATAAATTTTTCATGCTCATGTTAGGAAAAACTATTTTTTTCTTATACATGTATTCATATCTGGGTGTGTTTTTTTTTTCCTTCCTTTATTTATTTTTCAAGGGGTTTATATTTTAACGCAAGTTCTAGTTTCGTCTATTCTACTCTAAAACATTCCCAAGGTATTTTTGTTTTTGGAGGACTGGAACACTTCTGTTGAAAACGTGTTCATGTATGTTAGTTACACCGACTCGTACGGTGTAATATGCGAGTACTTCCTTTGTTTGTCATTTCGTTTCCTTTCCTTCGAAGGAAGAGATGTCTACCTCTTTGTATTGTACAATTGCCAAAATTTATTTTCGCGTTTAAAAAATTACAGCAATTTCCTCCAACTTCATGGAATGTAAATGCAGCCTTTATATATAAATAAAAAAATCTCTAAAATCTGCTATTCATAAAACTTAAAGAAGAGATATCAACCTCTTTGTATTGCAAAAATGTTGTTTATACTAATAATTATTTAATTTATTCAGTTTGTATTTCTAATACTAATTGAACTTATTGTTCTAGGGAAATCTTTATCTGATTTTGTGTCTATCAAGAGCAAACATTTATTTTCGCGTTTAAAAATTTACACCAAATTCCTCCTTATAGAATGAAAATGCAGCCTTTATATATGGACAAAAATCCTCTAAAATCTGCTATTCATAAAAATTAAGGAATCTATCGTCACGGGTTAAAATAAACTTAGGAAGCTGAAATTTTATACTTAGGTTAAGCTTAGTATATTAAAAAGCAGGATGCGTTTCATAAATGCAAATAATAAAAAAACCAACAATATAAGGGACACCCTAATACATACATATAATTTACTTCAATTTATATTGACTGAGAAATGTCTGATTATTACGTTTTTCATCTTTGTCTTTGCGCTTAGAAGGACTCAGCTTATTTTGGACAGCCTTTGTAATTTCACACATACAACCATGAACCAAACTAAGTCTCACGTCAAATTAAATCAAGCTGTAATATTGTATGAAGGAAATTGAAGTGAAGTCCCGCTTGTGCTATAAAGCAAACCAAGAAATCGAGTTACATGCCAAGCAGGCAGACAGTGAAGAACGGTGGAGGTGGTTGTTGACCAGCATAGTGAAAATGAAGCCAGTTGATTGTCAGACAAAGCTGCAGAAAGGATATATGCGGAGTATATGTATGTATGTGAAAAAGGAAGTCGATTTTCATTGCTAGAAAAAGTGCTGAAAATGAGCAGCTGCAATGCACGTAAAAGATGATGCGTTAAAACCTAAATTAAAGTTTGAACAATAGAAAAATAAAGGACGAATCGAAAGAAAAAGAAAATAATTATAAATGCTTCTGTTAAAAGTCAAGACGCAATAAATTTAAACATTTGCGGTAAGTCAATAAGAAGGACTTTTCAATATGTTGTATTGGCTGGGAGCAAATTTTTATTGCATACGTTGGCTTGCTATGCACACGCACATACATACACTTGCAATTGTTTATGATCGCCCGTTCCTTACTTTTGCTTTCTCACACATTAGGCGAAAAAAAATTATTGCCAACAGTTAATCTTTGCTGTCAATACAACTACACATTGCAACTACAAGAATAACTAACATTTTATGTTAGAAATTACGATACTCTATAAACGCGCAAATTGCAGTGCGGACATGTTACGTACACATTTTTACTATGCTACGTAATGTAGCATTACGTTACGTATTCACATGTGTGTGTGTGTGTGTGTGTGTGTGTGTTGAGTGTATAAGTACTTGGGCCATTTGTACGTGTTTCTGTTTCCGACTTTTAATTTATGTTTCAATTCCAATTAGCTAAGAAAAGCGCATTTTCTATAGATGTGTGTGTGTGTGTGCTCGGTCAATTGCACATGGCATTAAATGCAAGAGAACGATGAAGAGCCAGAGGGGGAGAATGTTAAAAAAAGGAGACGAATTGAGGAACATTTTGTAAGGATTCTTGTAATTGACTTTTGCCATTGTGTAAGCATCATTTGTAATCGGATACAAAAATAACAATAAAATGGCGTTGCTAACAGACATGTGAGGAAATACACATATAAAAATGTTAAAGGCCTTTTGAGACTGCTGCGTAATAAGTTGATGATTACTTTGTAAGTGGCGTGACGTGAATTAAACTTTGTCTTAGTTATACAATTTGTGTTTGTGGCCAAAAATTAAGTCTATAAAAATGTTGTACAAAAATACTTCATGAACTGAAAGAAATGGTTTGACGCGTTACAAGACCACGTTACTTTAATTTACTTTAAAGTGTGATAAAGTAATGTATTATGCTGTTTCACTTTAAGCTCAAGAATAAAAATCGAAAATTCACTTAATCGACATAAAAGGACAAAAGCCAATATAACTGTCAAGAGTCACAAGCGTATAATTTTATAGAGTGTGGGTGAGCAAGAAGGTGACAGAGGAGCTGAAAACAATCGAGCAAACACACACACACACCTAAACACATACTTGAACACAATCGAAATGTAATAGACCAACAAACGGAAACGGAAATAAAATCAAGCATAAATGCAATAATACAATTTATGGGAGAGAAATTTCATAAATACTATAAGGACAAATACACTATAAAAAAAGGAAAAAAAAACATATAACGAGGCACAATTGACCACCGTGTACATATGTGTATACATATATAAGAACACGTGTGTGCTGTGTTTGTGTTAATCCAACAAGCGTCGCAATAAAAGCCAAGAAATCAGCAAAGCCAACAAGACAGAGAATCGAGCACAAACAAAGGTGACTACGCCATCGATAATCACATTATTATGTTTGTGTGCAATTCTCGTGCATGAACTTATGAGCATACAAAGATACAGACTACAGTTTAAGATGCTTTTCTTGAGTCATCATGCAACAATGTTGAAATGACAAAAAACAAGAAACAAATTTCCAAGCACACATGACAAAACAACATTGAAGAAGCTGGAGAATTGAACTCAAAGAAAGTTAAGCACAAAGAAAATGGAAAAAAATAAAAAATAATAAAAGAAAAGTATTTCGATGAAGAAAGAAGAAAGAAGAATCTAGTTAAGTCGTAACAGAATTTGCGATACATTTACGAATTGCATTATAACTCAATTGTATTTTGAGATTTTATTGCCGAAGCGCACAATTGAACGAATGGGCAGCAACACAGGCAGAAGCAGCAGCGCAGGGCAGACAAGGACATAGCCAGATACAATTTGAGTTCGCAAACTTTTCAAGTGCTGAACTGAACCGAACCGAACCGAACTGAAGTGAAACGGAAATTGTAACGAATTCAACTCTACGATGTTATTGTTGCTGTTGTAAAAGGTGAAATACAATTGTGCCAAGTTGTTTGAGCATGGTATGATGCTGTTGTTGTTGTTGGCGCCAAATTGATTGAGTGGACATTGAGCGCGCATTGTGAAGTGTTCACTTTTGTAGATACATTTACACACACGCACACATGAGGGCTGTTTTTATGTATCTGAGTCTTGAGCGCCGGCAAGAAGGCAGACTGACTTCAAATATGTTGGTATAAATAAAAATAAGAATGCATTAAAAATTCGGCATTTGGCTTTTGTCAGCTTTAATGCATCTCAAATGTGCGATAAATTTCACTGCCTTACACTCTTTTTTCGAAATATACTTCTTCTTCTGTTGTTGCTATTAAATTTTTGTTGTTTTTGTTTACTTTTCGTGTATATAGTCAAATGTAATTATTTTGTTGTTTGCTGTTTGCAGTTCAATTGTACGTACATTTTTTGGCGTACAAAGAAAAAAATGTAATATGGGCTTGCGATACAAATTGAAAGGGCGCCACTTAATGGTCGTTTTGGTGTTCACTTGTGTCATTGATATTAAAGGAAGTCGTCTATCATTTCTGTGTGTTCTCTAAGCGGAAGGGGAAAATGTTTTTCTGGTCCACAGATAAAACAGAATATTTGTAGGTTTCTTCTCTAAATTGCGGTTGAAGTAAACTCACACATTCAAGCACTTCGCTCATCTACATAACAGTTTTTTTTTATCAGTCTGTAATTCCTTAAATATGTAATTATTTAATAAGCCACATTTAATGTTCACATTCGACAGGTATTGTTTCAAACACTTCAATTGAACTTTTTTTTCATTTTTGGTGCTCCATTTATCAAAACTGTCGTCCCAGAGTATTTCGAGTGTATCGCATAAGTATTATGCAATTTTGACAAACTTGAAATGATTTTGACCAGTCAGTTCAAGTCAATTCATTATATGAGAAAGTGAAACATACAAAATACAAAAAAAAAATATCGCAAATGGCACACACCCACAGCACGCTTAGTTTGCTTCAACACTTGCTTCAACGCACACACACACACACAAACTGAGACCAATTTTGCAAGCAACAAACAAAAAGCGAAAAAAGTAAATCAAACAAAGCAAAAGACAACAACAACAACAACTACAACACAACAACACATAACAATTGAAGGCGGGCACACGCACTTTGAGAGATTTTAATAGCCGTGACCATTTACAAAATTGATTTGCTACAAACGAGCAAAAGCCAAGATTGATTTTGATAACTGGAAACGAAAACACATGAAATTAAATTACAATAATCGTTGATCCATTTTGGCTTTTAAGTCTGTTCAGATGTAGCAAAAGGGAAATGTAGAAATGCCAGCAAAAGCGCTGTTGAATAAAATCTTCGATACATAAAAGCAACAACTCTTTGATATGTTACCAAAACCCCAAAAAAAAAAAACAACAAAAATTTACGCTTTGAATAATGTTTTTTATGTCAGCAAAGTGATTCATAAAAGTCATGCCAAAGTGTAAAGCGTGCCGTGGCAAATCCGCGAGTTTAAAACACAAAACAAAACACATAACAATAGAAAAATGTTTGTGCTGCAATTACAAATCAAATTTAATATTACGATCAATTGAGTTAACATTGAGCGGCAAAACGTAAACAAAAAAAAGAAACCAAATTCAAAAATTTTGAAGCCACACAATTGAGCTGAAGAAAAAGTGTATAAAGTCTCGTCTGCGCGCCTCAAACGGCAACAGTTTCAATACAAACCTCATAGAAGCAACAACGAACAACGGCAAAATGGCATTCAAATTTGTTTTATTCGCTGCACTTTTGGCCATCGGTCAGGCTGGTCTAATTGCCGGACCCACACATACCTTGGCCATTGCCAATCCAGCTGTGGACGCCGTCGCAGCCACACATCAGAATGTTGTGCGCTCCTTTGGCGGCACTGTTTCTCAATACTCAAAGTCAGTGGAGACGCCCTACTCGAGCGTACGCAAAGAGGATACACGCATCAACAATAACGTATATACGCCAGCGATCGCCAAAACTTTGAGCTATGCTGCGCCAACTGCTGCCGTTTACACTCACTCTGCGCCAGCGGCCACAGTTCAGTATCATCAACAGCAATTGCAACATGAAGTTGCACCCACTGTGCACTATCAACAGCATGAGGTTGCACCCACTGTGCATTACCAGCAGCATCATGAGGTGGCACCCACGCCAATCTACACGCATGCTGCCCCCTCTGCTGTTGTGAAGAGCGTTGCCACACCTATTTATCAGCATGCTGCCCCCGCTGCTGTTGTGAAGAACGTTGCCACGCCCATTTATGAGCACGCCGCGCCTGTCTACCATCATCAACAGCCCGCTGTTGCTACGACCACATACAACCATGGCCCAGCTGCCTCCACCTATAGTCACAATGCGCCAGGCGTAGCCGCCTACGGTACTAGCCAAACCGTTCACTACTCACCCGCTGAGACCGTTTCGCACATGAGTTTCGATGGCTTTGGCACTCATTGGGGCTTCTAAGTTAAAAGTTGTTTTCTTGCAGACGTCTCATTACTCATTTTGTTGTACTCAATAATCTCATTGATAATTGTTATGTATTTTAATCAGCAAAGCAAATAAAATAAATTAAAAAAGAAAAATATTATTGAATTTTTATTGTGTATTTAATTATTATTATGTACTATCTATCAAATCTATCCTATCTTACCTATCTATCATATATATTTTAGTTCTTTTTTTATTTTTTAAGCTGCTTGTCGACTTTAATCATCAAGAATTGCGCTTTAGCCACGTTTATAACATTTTGGCCATGCTTATTAGCCACTTATGTCATGTCAGGCTTCATAAAAATCCACTATGCCCTTAGTCATGATTCAATGCCACAAAATAAACATAAACAAATCATAAAACAGCAAACAAAGCACACACAAAGTGCACTACAAAATGCCTTAAGTACAACATTATCCATGCCAATTCGAGTGCCTTCGGGCCGAGCGAGTGGGTTGCTTTCACTCAGCGGGGTGTGTGTTTGTGTTTTTGTGTATTTGTGGGGCTTAATGTAATTTTAAGTTCGTGCGAAACCTATAATCCGAAGGAAAGACATCGGAACATATTGTATGAGCAGCGATGAGTTTTGGTCCTGGCGAAAGAAGAGAAGTGTATTGCGAAGGGGTTGTGCTTGTAGTCAAGAAGACTACGTGATTTTTGCAGAACAAAGTTAAAAATCGGACATGAAGCGTTACGTGACTTGAATTGAGCAATGAAAGGCGTGAGTCTATGATAAGTTGAGGCAAGTTGTTGCAGCTGTAATATAATAATAAAGATGTTGACAATGATGATGACGACGTTGACGATAATGATGATGATGACATTTGGGCGAAGTTATTACAAGAAAGTCATTCGAGTAGTCAATGTTGAATTTGGACATTTTCACAAATTATTTTGTCGAAAACGAAAAAAAGGCCATAATACTTTTTAAATGGAAAACAGTCCCATTTGTGCATCATTAATTTTGCATTTATTTCATTTGAATGACATTTTGAGTGCACATTGGTAATAATTCATCCACGAGTAACACTCGAACGTGCTTCATTGCATTGAATCTTATCAGATTTAAATGGAAAATCGATGCAGTTGATTGGGCAGCTAAAATGGCTTCCAGTTTTGTGTTATTGTTGTGGAGTCCCAAAGTGCACCTATGCATTTTGGCATGAGCTACCAGGCGGCAGAAAAAAAAAACATTAAAAAGGACACAAGCAGCGTTGAAAAGAAGCCATTATAGCTAATTCGAGAAATGTCGGCACAAATTTTGTATGTTAGTTACATGGAATATCAAAGCAACCACTGACAGGAGCACCAGTGGCAAGGCAAAGGAGCGAACTAAGTGAAAAATTGAAAAAATTGTTTGGTGGAAAAATGTGAAAATCAGCAGAAAAACGCTGTTGGTGAAAAAGCGTTAAAATATGAGCTGCAGAGTTTGTTTATTGCACCAAGAGGCGGCAAGAAAAGGAGCACTGGCGCAACAGTTATGCAAAGCGGATGGGCGGCAAAGGACGACAGCACGAAGGAGTCTGTAGTAAAGAAAATGATAAAATATATTTGCAGGCCATGGCAAGTAAATTGTGCAAAAACATAGTAAAAAAAAAAAAATAAATATCATAAGCGAAGGAAGAAAGGCAGGAAGCTAAGGCACATCTATGCTGTTGGCAATGTTGATGATGATGTTGCCACAGGACGACGCCGGACATCGCTGAAGACTTGTGACGCTGGCGTTGACTAAAAGAAAGACGTATTTATCAACATAATTACATTTTTAATGGCTTTTTAAACCGCAAAATGCCGGCAAACTTGTTGAGAGCAAATGCACATAAAAAACAGCAGAGGCGAGTGGCTCCTTTTTTGCTGGTCTTGCAACGGACATGGCAACAAATAATTCATATCCTTAGCGATTTATGTGCGCTCAGCATGCATAATAGGCTAGAAGTGATGCTTTTGCTTGTCATTGTCAAATCAAATTTAACTCATTTTTTCTCCTTTATAATTTCAATATTTTGTTTGTTCTTCTTTTTATGAAATGAATTCCTTGCCATTTTTTTAATGTATTCCTTACCATTGATTTTGCATATCCTTTGAGTGCGAATGTCCATTAACAATGTAATTTATATCAATTTTTTCGGCTTGTTTCATCGTGCAGTACAATTAAATATTATTTTTAAATCCCAAACGCAAACACAGGCCATCTACGGATACACAATGCACTTACAGAGATACACAGATACACACAAAGATACAACATTGCCTGCCCATCATACGTATTCACGTACGCATACATACATACATATAAAACTGGAATTTTTATTTTTACAAATTTATATTATCTTTTGCAATGGATTATTATGCATTACGTACTTATATATGACGAGGGATATTTTTACAGGCGTGTTCAATTGGATTGGATTGGCATGCACTGACACACACACATACATACACAAATATCTATATTCATATGTACATACACATGCTGGCGATACATTTCATGATAAGCAATTAATGGTACAAATTGCATTTTTAATATGCAAAATTAATACGAACGAAAATCTTTTTTCAATTTCATACGTAATTTATATAATTTGTAGTACTCTCAATGCTCATTTTTATTTAAATTTACTTAAATGCACAAATTGAAATTGTTTGCTTTGCAAATGTGGCAATTGAATAATTTTACTTTTGAATATGCTTTTTCTCTACTTTTTAATTTTTTTTGTTTTTATTATACCCTGTACACACACTGTGTATCAGGGTATACTAAGTTTGTTTGAGACGGTTTGTATGTAACGCATAGAAGGAGGGTAGGGGGACCCTATAAAGTATATATATTCTTGATCAGGATGACGGGACGAATTGATATAACCCCGTCTGTCCGTCCGTCCGTCCTCACCAATGGTTCTCGAAAACTATAAGAGCTAGAGACTTGAAATTTGGAAGATAGACTCGTGTGGTCGAACACAAGATCAAGTTTGAAGGAAGTTTTGTCACGCCCATTCCTTCCCGCCCATCGAGCACAACAAAAGGTAATTTTTTTCTTAGAATTGCTGTATCTCCTAAAGTGTAAAGAATACAATGCTGAAATTTGGTATGCAAACTCAGGTAACATACCTTTTTAAAACTGCATACAACAAACTACCACTTTCCCCGCAAAGACCAACACACTAAAATTTTGCAGCAATGCTTTGTAACAAAATCCGTACTAAAGCGCCATCTACTGGCAACATTGCACTGTGAGCCCTGCCTTACCTTAGCAAATACACAAACCATATCGTGGTAGACTGCTTTTGCTGTCGGCGAATGTTTAACGTGTTATCAACATAGGTGTGTGTACAGGGTATTATATAGTTGAGAATACTCAACTATACCGCCCTTACTGGTTTTGTTTGTTTATTTTAAATTTTTGTATAATAATTTGTGTTTTTATTTCATCATTGGTTGCATGCTTGGCTGTGTCAAGTTGCTTTGCCGGTGTCAGGAAATTAAATAAGTAACTAAATGGCAATTGCAACAAGAATCGGAGCTGGGGTGAGCAGCTCAAAGTGATGAGTATAAAGAGCTTGAAGTCAAAGTTGGCTGTCATTAGCAAAGCACACTGGCGTATTTACTATATAACTATTGAGCAAGACAACGCCTGCGACCAACACAGAAAGGCGTTCCGTGAGCTAAGAGCAAGATATATTGACTCGATTAGCAGCATTGTCAGAATATAAATTTATTCGGGTGACTTCAATGAAATCTGTAACAAATACATGTATGTGAATACAAGCGACTTGAACCGCTCCTGTGCTCAAGTTTGTGTTAATTAGTTTTTTTTTCAAATGAACAAATGACTGACTGACTCTGTTGTCCTTCGTTATATTCCAACGTCCTTTGGTAGCACTTTTTATACTGGTTGTTGTTGTTGGCGAAGCCGTCGTTGCAGCTGTTGTCACTGTTCTTTGTCTATTTTAACTGTTTTAATTTCCGCATGAGTTTCTCAAACGGAAATGACTGAGAAAAATCGCTTATAATGGTTATTAAAATATACTTTTTTTTTTATTATTATTTTTGTTTTTTGTTCTTTGTGAATGTTGTAATGTAAATGTTGATAATTTTTACAATATTCTTTTATTTAACTTAAAATTTACAAGTGTCGAATCCAGTAGTTTTAACATTTTCATTTCTATTGTTTAAATTGTTTATTGGTGTACTTTGAATACACTTTATGACTTCAGAAAAAAGATTACTTTCGTCAAACATTTTAAGCTCTTAGCCAGAAAGCTATAAATATTTAATCAATTCACTTTTTGTTGTCATTTGCGTTTGCACTTTCATTGTGCCTGATAACAATATGTATATGCATTGGAACTTAACAGTGCTGTCGCTTATTCAAGCTTATCGAATAAGACAATGAAGAAAGCTTAGCAATAGCTAAATTATAAAATTTTAAGTATATTACTTTTATTGTCGCTAACATACATAATTGACCATTTGCAAACAACGAGTGGTTGCGATTAAAATGACCAAACAGATAAGAAATATTTCGGCTTCTCACGCATAGATTAAAAACGATTGGCTTCAGTCAGTTTCGTACAATTCTGCAGTGCACTTGTATCGATTGTAGTGATTGAGATGTATTTCGAACTTATATTCGCGTTTTTGTTTGCGTTGATGTTCCTCAGCCATCATGCCAATCGAAATCGACGCAATGCTGTAAAAAACTTACCAGGACCATTTTGTGTGCCCGCCATTGGTGTCGTGCATTTATTCTTTGCCCTTAATCCAAAAAGTAAGTGGAAATACATTGTTTTTTTCGTGAAATGAGACTTTATATTCAATAATTTAAAAGATTTTCTTGTCCAGATGGAAAATCAAGTCGTGAAATTCGGCAATGTTGCCCGTTATTGGATCTTTAATCGTTTGTTAATCTTTTCATCCGATGTGGAACTAAATGAACAACTTTTGGCCAGTTCACAACACATTGTGAAACATCCTTTATATAAAGTACTTGGTATGTGGCTGGCCAACGGCTTACTTATTAGTGACGGTAAAAAATGGCATCAGCGTCGTAAGATCACCACGCCTGCATTCCATTTTAAGATACTGGAAAAATTTGTCGAAGTTTTCGATCAGCAAACTACAATTTGTCTAAAACGTTTGGCATCGCAAGCTGATGAAAAGACCCCGCTTGATGTTTACCCTTACATTTGTTCGGCGGCATTGGATATTATAGCGGAAACATCAATGGGCACAAAGGTCTACGCTCAGAGTGCGAAGAGCACAGACTATGCAAATGCCGTAAATGAGTAAATATCAATTGAAATTAATTGAAATGGAACCTTTAAGATAACCTACCTATATTTGAATTTCTAGACTAACAACAATACTTGCCAATCGCTTTTTGTCCGTGCACTTGAATGTGGAATGGATTTTTACACTGTTATGTCCTCTACTTAAGCTGCGACAGACGAAATTGATTCGCATTTTGCATAACTTCACCATAAATGTCATCGAAAAGCGACGCAATGAGCTGATATCGACACAGTCCGAAACTGCAACTCAAAGTCAGCCTGATAACGAAGACTTCGATTTGGGCAACAAAAAGCGGATGGCTTTGCTCGATGTTCTGCTTCAGGCCACAGTCGATGGAGAGCCGCTCACCAACGAAGAAATACGCGAGGAAGTTGACACGTTTATGTTTGAAGGACATGACACAACGACTTCAGCGATTTCACATGCACTATATTTGCTTTCCAGACATGAGAGGGTCCAGGAAAAACTGAGAGAAGAAGTGCTTGAAGTTTTGGGTGATGATCGCGCAAAATCAATCACAATGCGAGAATTGTCTGAGCTGAAATACTTGGAGTGCATAATTAAGGAAACTTTGCGTTTATATCCTTCGGTACCGATAATTGCGCGCAAAATTGAGCAAGACTTTAAGTACAGTAAGTAAGAGATTATTCTTTAGACTCTGGACATTATTCATATTGGTAGAATTTCTTTCAATTAGCGCACTCTAAGTACGGTAACGGAGTCATTCCAGCTGGCTCCGAGTTTGTTATTGTTATAAGGAATCAAAATATTGATCCTAAAAGCTTCAAGGAACCCACTAAGTTCATACCGGAGCGTCATGAGAATAACGAAATTTCAGGAGCTTTTGCCATGATACCTTTCAGCGCGGGACCAAGAAATTGCATTGGACAAAAGTTTGCAATGCTTGAGATGAAGACAATGTTGGCAAAAATTGTCAGAGAATATTATTTGCTGCCATTGGGCGAGGAAATTAAACCAGAAGTGAATATTGTCTTACGATCGGGCACCGGTTTTCAGTTGGGTTTGAAAAAGCGGTTAAGTTAATTTCGTGTTGGTAATAAGCTTATCAATTAATAACTATATTTCCTCACAGTTGTTATCTGTAACTTACAATTTAAAGTGTTTTATTCGCCAAAGCAATAATAAAAAGCGTTAGCGGTATTTTGAGTTAATCTTTTAACTTAAATAAATTATTTATGGCTTACTTATATCATCTTTTAGTGTTAACAACTTGTATGCTTTGGTGGCACTTTTTCTTTTAGTGGCAATACTCAATATTTTCAAGATCATTTAAATATAGTATCAAGCTGTGATCTTATTCTCATTTGCTTGTTCATAGCACGTGTGTACTTGCCCTATTACACACAAAGCTTTTATTGCAGCTTGTCAATCATGTTCTACGTCAATTTAATTATTTGTTCGGTTACTACGCAACGGAACTCTTTACACATTGCGATAGGGAAATGACTATTTTTAACAAACGTTACTTCATACTAGTTTTTCCATAACTGACTAAAGTAAATCACTGGCAACGCTTAGCTGAGAATCAGAAACAAAGTTTTGTCGTAAATTACATGAAATGTTAATGTGAAATAAAGTATTGAATGAGCTATGTATATACAAAGTACAAAGTGTATATGTTGGATCTTTATACAGATAGTAAGTATAGATTTCTGTAAGCAAGATTGGAAGTCAACAAGTTTCAGTTGATTTCGGAACGTCTTGTAGTACAGTTGTACGAGTAATCGGATCTCAAATGTTTGTCGAGATTATACTTGCAGTTTTGTTGGGCTTGGCTTTTCTTAGTCATTTCTCAAATCGACATCGACGCAATGCTGTAAAAAATATTCCTGGACCTTTTTGCGTGCCGGCTATTGGTGTTATTCATTTATTCTTTTCCCTCAACCCAAAAAGTAAGTTCATAAAAAACAAAATAATAATATATAAATAAGTTTATAACAACATTGCAAGGCGAGAGATTTAAATCAGTATTTCAGCTTCTTAAAGATTGTTGAATGGAAATTAACTCTCTCAATGCAATAGTTGTTGTAGCAACAATTGACATACACTACTATTTTTGTTTACAAATACCTAAAATCAGAAGACCGTCGGCCAAAGATTTTTTGTATGAGTTTGTTGTGTTTAAAAATTGTTTTCTTTTTATAAGATTTACTAGACCAGAACGTAATCGCAATTGCTAAATACGGCAATGTAGCACGTTATTGGGCATTTCATCGATTGATAATTTTCTCAGCCGATGTGGAACTAAATGAACAACTTTTGGCCAGTTCACAACACATTGTGAAACATCCTTTATATAAAGTACTTGGTATGTGGCTGGCCAATGGATTGCTTATTAGTGACGGTAAAAAATGGCATCAGCGTCGTAAGATCACCACGCCTGCATTCCACTTTAAGATACTGGAAAAATTTGTCGAAGTCTTCGATCGGCAAACTACAATTTGTCTAAAACGTTTGGCATCGCAAGCTGATGAAAAGACCCCGTTTGATGTTTACCCTTACATTTGTTCGGCGGCATTGGATATTATAGCGGAAACATCAATGGGCACAAAGGTCTACGCTCAGAGTGCGAAGAGCACAGACTATGCAAATGCCGTAAATGAGTAAATATCAATTGAAATTAATTGAAATGGAACCTTTAAGATAACCTACCTATATTTGAATTTCTAGACTAACAACAATACTTGCCAATCGCTTTTTGTCCGTGCACTTGAATGTGGAATGGATTTTTACTCTGTTATGTCCTCTACTTAAGCTGCGACAGACGAAATTGATTCGCATTTTGCATAACTTCACCATAAATGTCATCGAAAAGCGACGCAACGAGCTGATATCGACACGGTCCGAAACTGCAACTGAAAGTCAGCCTGATAACGAAGACTTTGATTTGGGCACAAAAAAGCGGATGGCTTTGCTCGATGTTCTGCTTCAGGCCACAGTCGATGGAGAGCCGCTCACCAACGAAGAAATACGCGAGGAAGTTGACACGTTTATGTTTGAAGGACATGACACAACGACTTCAGCGATTTCACATGCACTATATTTGCTTTCCAGACATGAGAGGGTCCAGGAAAAACTGAGAGAAGAAGTGCTTGAAGTTTTGGGTGATGATCGCGCAAAATCAATCACAATGCGAGAATTGTCTGAGTTGAAATACTTGGAGTGCATAATTAAGGAAACTTTGCGTTTATATCCTTCGGTACCGTTAATTGCGCGCAAGATCGAAGAAGACTTTACGTACAGTAAGTAAGAGATTATTCTTTAGACTCTGGACATTATTCATACTGGTAGAATTTCTTCCAATTAGCGCACTCTAAGTACGGTAATGGAGTCATTCCAGCTGGCTCCGAGTTTGTTATGGTTATAAGGGGTCAAAATATTGATCCCAAAAGCTTCAAGGATCCGACTAAGTTCATACCGGAGCGTCATGAGAATAACGAAATATCAGGAGCTTTTGCCATGATACCTTTTAGCGCGGGACCAAGAAATTGCATTGGACAAAAGTTTGCAATGCTTGAGATGAAGACAATGCTGGCAAAAATTGTCAGAGCATTCTATTTGCTGCCATTGGGCGAAGAAATTAAACCGGAAGTGAATATTGTCTTACGATCGGGCACCGGCTTTCAGATGGGTTTGAAAAAGCGGTTAAGTCTATTTGATGTTGATAATTTTATATAAGTATGTTATATCTATGTTAGTTGTTATTTATAACATAGAGTTTGTTTCATTTACAACAAAAATAAAAATTTTTCAATAGTATATTACTGCAACATTTTATTTTTGTATTTTTATGTGCATTGCGTTTAGTTTGCTTAAGAGGAGATGTTTGACATGACATACGATATTGGAAGCAAGGCGTTTGGCTGATAGAAAAATAAATCATACAGCTCTGTATGAATTCATATTTTTATATGTACTCATACATATTTTTTTATACCCTGTACACACACTGTGTATCAGGGTATATTAAGTTTGTTTGAGACGGTTTGTATGTAACGCATAGAAGGAGGGGAGGGGGACCCTATAAAGTATATATATTCTTGATCAGGATGACAAGACGAATTGATATAGCCCTGTCTGTCCGTCCGTCCGTCCTCACCAATGGTTCTCGAAAACTATTAGAGCTAGAGACTTGAAATTTGGAGGATAGACTCGTGAGGTCAAACGCTAGATCAAGTTTGAAGGAATTTTTGCCACGCCCACTCCTTCCCGCCCATCGAGCTCGACCCATTTTTTCAAAAGGCTGTAGCTCGAAAACCTGATGAGTTAGAAACATGAAAATGAGTATGTAGACTCAGTATGTATAGCTCTACAAAACTGCATACCACATTTTTCCCCCTCCCCTTCGTTTTCCCTCAAAAAGTTGTTTTCTTAAAATTGCTGTATCTCCTAAACTATAATAGATACAATGCTGTATGCAAACTCAGTAAACATACCTTTACAAAACTGCATACCACAAACTTTCATTTTGACGCTGTGTGACAACACAAAGCCAAACAAGTGGAAATTTGGCATAAATTGCTCTTTGAACACTGCTTTATCCTATTTGTAACAAAAACCGTACTTAACTTTGCGAAAACTATTAAAGCTAGAGACTTGAAATTTGGAAGATAGACTCGTGTGGTCGAACACTGAATCAAGTTTGAAGGAATTTTTGCCACGCCCATTCCTTCCCGCCCATCGAGCACAACAAAAGGTAATTTTTTTCTTAAAATTGCTGTATCTCCTAAAGTATCAAGAATACAATGCTGAAATTTTGTATGCTAACTCAGATAACATACCTTTTTAAAACTGCATTCAACAAACTACCACTTTCCCCGCAAAGATCAACACACTAAAATTTTGCAGCAATGCTTTGTAACAAAATCCGTACTAAAGCGCCATCTAATGGCAACATTGCACTGTGAGCCCTGCCTCACCTTAGCAAATACACAAACCATATCGTGGTACACTGCTTTTGCTGTCGGCGAATGTTTAACGTGTTATCAACATAGGTGTGTGTACAGGGTATTATATAGTTGAGAATACTCAACTATACCGCCCTTACTGGTTCAAACTGAAATAAATCACAATTGTTTAAAAATACCGACTATGGATTGCTGCTTGCAAGTTCATTTAGTTCTGCAGCTGTTTTTTTGGGGTGACATTAATCAGTTCCAGTCCGATGTGAACTCTTTACTCAATATTGTTCATATCACTCTATTTATTTAAATGTTATTGTTGATGATACGTTTTATACTGCACGTAAATTGGCTCTCTTACACAAAAATATTCTTTCGCAGCTTGCCAATCGTAATCAATTTAATTTTATTTTATACAAACAATTACTGCGGCATCAAAACACTTGAGAGATTGTAATAGAGAAGTGACAATCTCTCACCATAGTTGGTATAAACCAGATTATGCATAACTGATTAAAATAAAATAATTTCATCGAGAATTTCTTATCAGGCGATACTGCATGATTTGATTGAAAGTCGAAAAGTTTCAGTCGATATTATAATTTCCTATAGAACAGTTCGTGATTTAAATGTATCTCGAGCTTATATTTGCTTTCTTGCTAGCCTTGGCTTTTCTTAGCCATCATTTAAATCGACATCGACGTTCTGGTGTGAGGAATTTGCCTGGACCGTTTTGTGTGCCTGCCATTGGTAACATTCATTTATTCTTTTCTCTTAATCCAAAAAGTAAGTATGGTAATAAGTAAATGTTTATATTTATTTATTTATTGTTATACTCTTCACGCAGTGAATAGTATAATAACTTTGTGTTGAAGTTTGTAACAGATCGAAATATACGTTTCCGACTACACAAAGTATATATATTCTTGAAGAGGGCGACAAGACTACTCGATATAGCCATGTCCGTCTATCTGTATATATGCAATCTCCTCCCGCAGTTTTAAACTTACCGAGCTGAAATTTTGCATAGAGTCTTCTTTTTTGTGCGATCAACTCATTTGTCGGAAGCGGCATGATCGGACTACTGGAACTGTATACGAAAAGAAGAAGAAAAATTAACAAAACTTGAAACGTTGTATCGAAAAGATTTTTGTTTTGCAAGATAAAGGGTTGAAATTTCAACTTGTAGTTCTAGGTTCCCATGCTAAATGCCTGAATGTTTCATTGAGATCAGACCACTGGAACTAGTAGCCCCAAAACGAAATGAAGAAGGGCAAATTTACCACGTTGTGTGAAAAACTTTTTTGTTCCAATCGACTTGAAACTTTATACTTATGTCCTTAGCGAGGCATGAAAACGATTTTGATCAAAAAGTGAGCATGGCTTCGCCCACTTATAGCCAAAATTAATAATTTGCATATCTCTAATGAGATAAAAATAAGATGCAGTAAAACAAATTGGCGTGGTACAAAAAAGGGCGTGAAGAGTATACAATCTTCAGCAATGCTGAAGATAGCGTCCTTACTGGTTTCTAATTAAAAATTTAAAAGATTTTCTAGAACGGAATGAAATTGCAAATGCTAAATACGGCAATGTAGCACGTTATTGGGTATTTCATCGATTGATAATCTTCTCGTCCGATGTCCAATTGAATGAGCAACTTTTGGCTAGTTCACAGCATATTGTAAAACATCCTTCTTATAAAGTACTTGGTATGTGGCTGGCCAATGGATTGCTTATCAGTGACGGTAAAAAATGGCATCAGCGTCGTAAAATCACCACGCCTGCATTCCATTTTAAGATACTGGAACAATTTATCGAAGTCTTCGATCAGCAAACTACAATTTGTCTAAAACGTTTGGCATCGCAAGCTGATGAAAAGACCCCGCTTGATGTTTACCCTTACATTTGTTCGGCGGCATTGGATATTATAGCGGAAACATCAATGGGCACAAAGGTCTACGCTCAGAGTGCGAAGAGCACAGACTATGCAAATGCCGTAAATGAGTAAATATCAATTGAAATTAATTGAAATGGAACCTTTAAGATAACCTACCTATATTTGAATTTCTAGACTAACAACAATACTTGCCAATCGCTTTTTGTCCGTGCACTTGAATGTGGAATGGATTTTTACACTGTTATGTCCTCTACTTAAGCTGCGACAGACGAAATTGATTCGCATTTTGCATAACTTCACCATAAATGTCATCGAAAAGCGACGCAATGAGCTGATATCGACACAGTCCGAAACTGCAACTCAAAGTCAGCCTGATAACGAAGACTTTGATTTGGGCACAAAAAAGCGGATGGCTTTGCTCGATGTTCTGCTTCAGGCCACAGTCGATGGAGAGCCGCTCACCAACGAAGAAATACGCGAGGAAGTTGACACGTTTATGTTTGAAGGACATGACACAACGACTTCAGCGATTTCACATGCACTATATTTGCTTTCCAGACATGAGAGGGTCCAGGAAAAACTGAGAGAAGAAGTGCTTGAAGTATTGGGTAATGATCGAACAAAACCAATCACAATGCGAGAATTGTCTGAGTTGAAATACTTGGAGTGCATAATTAAGGAAACTTTGCGTTTATATCCTTCAGTTCCTATGATTGCGCGCAAAATTGAGCAAGACTTTATGTACAGTAAGTAAGAGATTATTCTTTAGACTCTGGACATTATTCATACTGGAAGAATTTCTTTCATTAGCGCATTCTAAGTACGGTAATGGAGTCATTCCTGCTGGCTCAGAGTTCCTTATTATTATAGCGGGTCAAAATAATGATCCCAAAAGCTTCAAGGATCCGACTAAGTTCATACCGGAGCGTCATGAGAATAACGAAATATCAGGAGCTTTTGCCATGATACCTTTTAGCGCGGGACCAAGAAATTGCATTGGACAAAAGTTTGCAATGCTTGAGATGAAAACAATGTTGGCAAAAATTGTCAGAGAATTCTATTTGCTGCCATTGGGCGAAGATATTAAACCAGAGATGAATGTTATACTACGATCTGGCACCGGCTTTCAGTTGGGTTTGAAAAAGCATTGGAGCTAGTGTGCTCTTTATTTTTGTATACTTTGTTCTTAAAATATATGTGTAGTCAATAGTATTTTAATTTTTGTATGAACTTTGTAATACATAATAAAGTTTTGAGTGTATTCAGTTAATTTAGAAACGACTGAGTTTCTATGTACATACAATCTAGCTTGCCGGTTTTGAAGCTAGTGATCTAAAATTGTTTATCCACCATACAAGATCGAACTTACCTACTTTGATACCAAAGATTTTGATATGATATTTGATTTTATAATTGGTTGGCTATTGTTATGTATGACGTCACAACTGCTACGATGAGTCACACCACAATATTCAATTCCATAGTTTCCCAGGCTCTTATTTAACACTATTATGTCTTCTCAACACTGTCTTTTATTATGTATCCTATAGCTTATAAGATCACTTCTACTTTTAACTTCAATGAATAAAGTCATAAACATAATAGCTATCAAAAATGCAAATTGGAATCATATTTGCATTATTCATAGTTTCAATCGCAATTAAAAACATCTGAAAAAATAAGAACTCAAATAATTCCATTTTAAAACAACTGGTTTTAAGTGAAATTCAATAGTTTATTTTTTCAATAAGATTTTTTATTGTTACAGCCAACAACGTGCATGCATAAATTACGATTCATTTAGTTTCAATTGATTTTCTACTTGACTATAGTGCAGTTCTATTCAATAACAATGTATCTCGCGTTTGTATTTGCTTTTTTGGTTTTACTGGCTTCTTTTAGTCATTACTTAAATCGACGTCGACGCTTTGCTGTGAGAAATTTGCCAGGACCATTTTGTGTGCCTGCCATTGGTGCTGTATCTTATTTTTTTACGATTAATCCAAAAAGTATGTGTGTCAGTTTTCATTGTTCAAAGTGGTAATAAAATCCAAAATTTTAAAAGATTTTGTAAAAAAATATGCTCTTGAAGTCACTCAATATGGGAATGTAACGCGCTATTGGGCCTTCAATCGTTTGATAATCATGTCGTCGGATGTAGAATTGAATGAACAATTGTTGGCCAGTTCACAACACATTGTAAAACATTCTTTCTACAACATTCTTGGCAAATGGTTAGGAAACGGGTTGTTACTGAGTAATGGCAAAAAGTGGCATCAGCGTCGAAAAATCATTACGCCCGCATTCCATTTTAAGATACTTGAACAATTTATAAAGATTTTCGATCAGCAAGCAACAATTTGCCTACAACGTTTGGCAAAGAAAGCAAATGAAGCCATTCCGTTTGATGTATATCCCTATATTTGCTTGGCGGCTTTGGATATCATAGCGGAGACGTCAATGGGCACAAAGGTTCACGCTCAGGGTGTCGAGAACACAGACTATGCATCTGCCGTAAATGAGTAAAAATCAATTGCAATTGTTTGGAACATCTTCTATAATATTAGTAATATTTCAATTACTAGACTGTCAACAATAATTGCCAACCGCTTGATGTCAATACATTTGAATGTGGAATGGATTTTTACACTGTTGTGTCCTCTACTTAAGCTGCGACAGACGAAGTTGATTCGCATTTTGCATAACTTCACCATAAATGTCATCGAAAAGCGACGCAACGAGTTGTTATCGAAAAGCTTTGATAGTCAAACTCAAAATCAGACTGATAACGATGACTTTAAACTGTCCACTAAGAAGCAGATGGCTTTACTCGATGTCCTGTTACAGGCCACAGTCGATGGAGAGCCGCTCACAAACGAAGAGATACGCGAGGAAGTTGATACGTTCATGGTTGAAGGACATGACACAACGACTTCAGCGATTTCACATGCACTTTATTTGCTTTCAAGACATGAGAGGGTACAAGAAAAACTGAGAGAGGAAGTGCTGCATGTCTTGGGTGATGATCAAGCAAAACCAATCACAATTCGAGAATTGTCTGAGTTGAAATACTTAGAGTGCATAATTAAAGAAACCTTACGCATGTATCCTTCAGTGCCCGTAATTGCGCGCAAAGTCAAAGAAGACTTTATGTACAGTAAGTAAGATTCTATAGATTTTGGATATTTATCATGCTCTAAATCTTTACTCCACAAGCTCATTCGAAGTTCGGGAATGGCATCATACCTTCAGGCTCAGAGTTTATTATTGTTATTATGTCTCAAAATAATGATCCCAAAAATTTTAAGGAACCCACTAGTTTTATTCCGGAGCGTCATGAGCATGCTGAGATCGGAGGAGCTTTCGTCATGATACCATTCAGCGCGGGACCAAGAAATTGCATTGGCCAAAAGTTTGCAATGCTTGAGATGAAAACAATGTTGGCGAAAATTGTCAGAGAATTCTATTTGCTGCCATTGGGTGATGATATTAAGTCGGAGGTCAATCTTATTCTGCGTTCAGGTAGTGGTTTTCATTTGGGATTGAAAAAACGGCTTAGTTGATTTGGATTTTTCAACATGCGTTATAACATTGCCACATTACAACATTGCTTATATTAAAAAGTTGTTCACTTGTTTTGTAATACTAATAATATATAAGAAGTAAATGTTTTTTAGCTTAACGTTTTCGTCAGCTAATTTTTTGAATACGATGTTGATGAAACAATGTACTTAAGCTTCATGTTGCTAATGTGTACTTACGTTCCACAACATCGGGCAACATGTTGCATTAAGTTATTTTGGGTCTAGAACAAAAAGTATTTATAAAATTTTAACTAAAATGAAGATTGCGTGTTTAGAATTTTATGCAATTTAAAAAATTATCTTGTTCGTTTAATATTTGTAGATGTAAAGTTAATGATTTTTATATACTATTTATAAGAAAAGTGAAAGCGTGTCGTCAATTTAGTGACATCGAACTAACTTCATGCGCAAACACAACCTTCCACCACCGACTTCTGATCCTTGTGAGAACCACCACCAGCTCGTTATTGGACGACGTTTTAATTGCTAAGATCAAAGTGTTCAACACAGCACTTACGACACTTTAGTGTTGATAAAAATATATGAACTCTCAAACCGGGGAGTCCAGACGATTTTGCGAAGTGAATGAAAAATCTTCGTGTAATTGTAGTAAATTTTCGTCGTTTGGGGTCGCTTACAGAAAACGGTGAATTCTTGGGGCTTGCGATAATTGGTCGATGCAAGATCGCCTATTTTACGCAGCTCGACACAGCACATGAGACACTTTAATACTGATCATTGTACTGCACCACGATATTGTGTCTTTTTCTGTCTGCTTTATTATTTTCAATTCAATACGAAATAATTATGCTTCCGCCGAAATTAAATATAAAAAAACCAGGGCAAAATTTTCGATCGACACAAGGCTGCACTTTCCGTCTATTTTCACTGAGCGGATTTTTGGGCTCTCTGAGAAGAAAGTACCGTTTGAACGTAAATAATTGGAGAAATGCCAGTTAACAGCGGTATAACATTTGTGGAACTCGTCTGTTGCGCTCTGATTTCTCCATTTTTTTCTCTTCCAAGTAAAACACACAAAACGACAGCAAAATGCCCCGCGAACCTAACTAGAATGATCAGCACTGAATTCCGCTTACTTCCCCATTTTCAGCTCACTTTAAAAAAAAAAACCAAAATCGAGCACTTTTTGTGCCGTTCGTTTATTGAGTATCGTAAAAAAGAGAGTGCTTTTCCCCCCTGAAACTCTCTTAAGTCTTACGATATTCCTTATATCTCTCACCAGTTTCTTAAGAGTGCAAGACACCCTCAAAGTTATGTACCCGCATGTCTGGGATGTTTGTTTGAAGTTTTGCGTCCTGGCCAGGCGAAACTTCAAGCAATTTAGTTTTGTGATCAGTCGACGGGCGACTAAGGTTGGGAATGGTTGTGTGCACGGATTTCGTCCATTCTTGCAAATGCCACGTTTACGTAAATGTCAACAAAAATTAAACGATTTCAACAATTTACGTTTAATATTTATAGAAGTAAAGTTAATGATTATTATATACTATTTATAAACAGATCAATTACATATTGAAAACAACTATATAGTTTGATTTACTTAAAGATAAAATTTCTCGCGCAAATGTAAATCGTGATTTTTTTAATATTAACTAAAATTAATTATATAATCATACATAATATTTTAACTAGACACAAAAAAGCTAGCAAATTCATGATTGGCCAAGACACAAATTGCCAATACACACAAAAGGAGTGGTAATAGCGAAGCTCATATTTCCCCCCTAAATGATGTGCTCACAAAGCCACGCACATACACTCTAATACTAATACATAGACAAGAAAATACGCACATGCCAATAGCAACAAGCTAAAGCAGCTGAACTGAGCAGAATTGAGAGGTTGTGCAGACGAAGTAAAGCAAATACAACAAGAACAAATTTACAAGACATTTTGTTATACCCAAAATTTCATTCGCTCCCTACAAAAAGCTCCACCCCATGACCTCCTACCATCCCTAAAGTTTGGTTTTTATCTATAGAGCTTACTACAACAAAAATACACAGTACTTTATTTCATCAATATTTAAATACGTTTATAAAATTTAATTTGACAAAAAAATAAAAAATAAAAATAAAATAAAATCATTTACAACTATTAAACACATAAAAAGTGCTTCAACCCATTTGGCAGCGCATTCAGTGCGTGTATATGTGTGTGTGTGTGTGTGTGTGTGTAATCCCAATGAGGGCCCGGGGCTGGGTTATGGTTAAACAAAGTGGCAGCTGTCTCAATTCTAATGCAATACTTACGTGTCCGTGCGATTGTCCTCGAGCGTTGCTTGTCGTGGTATTGAAAAATTTTTATTTTTGCTGTTTTGGTTTTACGTCTTTGGTTGCTGATGCTGGACAATCAAATAACATGTTGCTCTGCACATTTAAACCCTTCAGTGTCGTCGTTCCTACATTTGTTCGCTCTTCGTCTCGCATACTTCGGCCTGCTGATGCGACTATGTCTTCACTTCACTTCGTTTCAGTTTGGTTTCAACTGTCAAAAGTACATTTGCCTTGGTTACGCCACAAAACGGAGTTGAGGCATTTGTGTTTTGGGTTGTGGCGTATCCTTGAAGCGTATAATGACAAGTGGCATGATTCCTTTTGTTGTCCATACCGTCAACAGCGTCGTTGTCGTCTTCAGCCTTTGTGCCGCTTGCCATGCCAAGCGCCTGGGGGGCACAAATGATTTGCTTTGGTTTTCGTTTGGTTTTGAATTTAGTTTGGGTTGTATTTTGGATTCTGGTTTCCCAACTGATGAGTGAAAATTGCTTATCCTTTTTGGCTATTTTCGTCGTTTTGTCCTTGATGAAACTTTAATGACACGCAAGCAAATTGCAAATGTCGCAGAAAAACGTTGTCTTCTAAACAATTTGTTTGGCTTGTGTTTTATGATTCTTAAACTAAGGTCTTTGTGCTCCTTTGTGGCTCATTTGCATGTACGAGTGTATCATATTATAGCATGTCAATGTCATGGTCCGCAAATGAAAAGTGCAATGTTCTCATAAAACGAACTGCCTTAGTAATTTTTGTTTTTTTTTCCAACAATGAATAAAAAACAAAGCGTTCAAGCGTGTGGACTAAAAAGCATATAAGACTATAAGAACTGTTGGGATTTCCATGGACAAAGTGTGACAAAAAGTGTTACAAATGATGATTGTTGTTGTGTTAATTTTGTTGTACGTCTCTATGCCAGTTTTCAGTTTTCGCATGAAAATGGCGTTAAAAATAACAACCAGAGGCTTAAAACAAACAAAAAAAAAAAAGGGGGTGCTGGATTCAAATACATACAAACAACAATGAAAACTAAGCAAAAATGTCTGCACAATCAAACTGTAGAAAAAATGGCACAAAAAACGGACTCAAAAATATCGCTTGCGGTTTCCATGCATTGTGACTATGAGTCCTGACTACATGGCAAAACATAACAAATCCTTTTTGAATCCTTGCTCATACTGTCATTTTAGTTTTTCTCTTCTTGCAGGCTGCCTGCCTGCCTGCCTACCACTAACTTTCAGCTAGAATACAAAATTAAAACAAAGACATAAAAAACAATTCATATTGCTATTGTTTCCTCAGTCCAAAGTCGTCCAACAGTCGTCCTCATCGTCGACGCCATCGTCATCGTCACCGTCGATGTTGTCGCTTGTATCCTGCTGCCTTGTATCGTGTCCAACGATGAATGTGTTGAGTTGAGTGCGCGGCACATGCACAGAAAAAAATTCATACGTTTATAAATTGCAAATGCACTTGGACAGCAGCAGCTGCAACTTCAGTGGTAGAAGTGACAGGAACAGAGGCAGCAGCAGCAGCAGTAGTATTTTAACACAAAAAACAATAACAATAACAACAAGACAAGGCAGCCAGCCAGGAAGCGTTTTGCATGAAATGCCCATAAAAATGATATTCACATCAACGCCAACTCAGTCCTGTCTGTGTTTGATATCAATGGCGCGATAACCGACTAAAAATTTGCTTACCAATGCTTTTGTTTTGTTTCTTTGTTTTTTAATTTTTATTTTTGATTTTTTTTTGCGGCTGAAAAAATAAAAGCATTTGACGTATGAAATCGAAGCCGCTTTTGACAAATTCACTTCGTTAGTTGGCATTTGTCGCATTGTTTGTACGCTAAAAAGAACCAAACTCCTTCCATTTAAGTTGTGTGGAAATTCATAAAACTTTAATGTTTTTGAATGAATATTAAGCCGCATAACTTTATCATAGTCAACACGTGTTATTTTGGTTCGGGCATTCTCAAATCTCAAGCGTGTCTTCACTAAAACTTTCTCATATTAGTTACTTCTCTGTGTTTGGCTACTTCATTTCATTAACTATTTTCATCAGTCCACATTGCAGTGAAAATGTTTCTTACACTAAGTAAGAGGCACACACACACTCACACAGAGATACATTTTGAGCACATTATGCCGCCATTATCCTGGCAATCTGACGTCTCGCCTCGTGTTTACTGTGCTTCTTAATTCCCAAATGTCATATGTCAAGCGTGGATAATGACACACGCTGATGAGCGTGTTATGATTACTGTCACATTCACAACTCGAAAAGTTGACGCATGCTGCTTATGTGTTTATGTATGTGGGTGTGAGTGCGTAAAAACTCTTTGTATAAGCGACAGTGGTACGAGAAGGCATATTGAAGAAAGAAAATCGTAGTCCTACAGTCAAGTAAATGAATATCGTGTGGTATTGTCGACTTGCATATTGCGTCACTTGATGTTCCATGATAAATATTGTAATATGTTCTATATTAAATGACGGTCAGTTATGTATAACTTACTGTGTATCGGGGTATATTAGGATTTTTTCAGACCAAAAGTATGTAACACCAAGAAGGAGAGAAGGGGGACCCTACAAAGTATATATATTCTTGATCAGGATGACAAGACGAGTTGATATAGCAATGCCCGTCCGTCCGTAGAGACTCCTTCCTGCCCATCCCACTTTTTTTAAAATGCTGTAACTCGAACACCCGAAGAGATAGAAACATAAAAGTAGGTCTGTAGACTCAGTTTGTGTAGCCCTACAATAATAAATACCTTCCCCAGTTGTATTCTTTAAATTGCTGTATCTCCAAAACTATTAAAGGTTCGAACCAGAAATTTTGTATACAAGCTCAGTGAATATATATCCTTAAAACTGCATACCACAGAATTCCTTTTTATTTGATTACCCCTAAAAGCTAACATTTTTCGTTAATTCCACTTTATTTTTTACCTATTTTGATGAAAAGGCGATGTGAGATCAATAATTTTTTGTAGATTTGTGGTGTGGCACCACCTACCGTGTGTGCAGGGTGTTATATTGTGGAGTATACTCTACTATCCTTCCTGGTTTTGATTTAAAAAATCAATATTTATATCCAACAGTTACGAATGCACAGTCAATTATTGGTCTGCCGTTATCGTATGTACTTACTGTATGGAATGCAGCCCACTGTGCCAACATCGCTTTATCGCTGCCTCGCAAGAAATGATAAAGAAGCGTCACTAGCAACGTCGACGTTGCAGCTTATTTACGGTTGTGTGTTGTCGTCTGTGTATATATGTGTGTGCTAAGTAAAGGTGCTGCGAGTTGGCAACTAAGTGACTTACTGAATGCCTGGCTGCTTGACTAAAGTAAAGCGCACTATTCATCACAGACGATTTAACAGCTTAAGTGGCTTCATTTGCTGTTGCGCCATTGCCTTTGCTACTGTTTAGGTCACATTTCATAAATGAAAAGCGAACATTTATATTTACCCAATATTACTTAACTATTGCATGTGCGAGTATGTGTGTGCGTAAGCCAATATCATTTAAGCCAAACGAACCATTGCTGTGTGGCTTGTACGAAATATTGGCAGTCAGTTTTTAGTCATGCTCGTTGACAGCCAACCAGCCAAGCTGCCAAGCAGTCGGACAGCCGACAGTTAACGCCATTTATTTGTACACAATCTGTTTGACTGCATCGCCGCAAGGCTTAAAATCGACATTTGCATAAACGTATAAACTGAAACTGAAATTGAAACGAAACGAAACGAATCGAATTGAATTGAATCTGTTTTATGTACGAAGGGTATTTTGTTTTAATTGAAGGCAGCGACTGAGCCAAGCCCAAGCGGCAAGTCAAAAAATATTGCAAAAAATTGCATGAAATTGATTTTTATGCAAATGCGTTGTGATTTTTACGTATTTCGAAATGGAATTTATGCCTATTTTATTAAATTAATTCTTAAAGATTTTTAATAATATAATTTCATTTCTGCTTTATGCCTAATAAGCTTGATTTTTGGAAGTAATAAATGAAAACGTTTTTAATATAACGGAAATAGTTGTAGACATTTAAAGACAAAAATCGAAAACTTAAAGAAATTTGCGCTGAAAGCAGCGCGAAATGAATGCATGGGCCATCTAACTGACTGACTGTCTGGCTGGCTGTTGTTGGCTGTTGAAATGAATGTATGAATGAGAGCATGAGTGAATCAAATGAATGAAATCGGCTTTCAAAAAATCGCATCAGAGTGCAAATTCATGTTTTGTTTGACAAAATCCGTATAAATCTAAAAAGGCTTTGCATACATACTCACATGGATACACACACACACACACACAGGCTGACACAAAAAGCGTTATATAAGAAGAAAAAATAAGTTGAATTGAAAGCAAGTTGCTTTATTTTCAAATTTACGCATACATACATGTGCGTTGATGGCAAAGATAAGTTGCTTTACATCCTTTGAGTCCTTTTCATTCTTGCATGCTACACATCAAATGGGATTAGCCATCAAAAAGTCAATGACTATTCAAAAGAAAAACCGAAAAAAATAAAGTTAAGTAAAGAGAAAATGTTATCAAACAGAAAAAAAAAAAATGAAATGAAAATGTTGCGACTTTTATGCAAATGATTCTCATGCCACAGAGGACTTAACTTAAATACGTTGTAAAACAATTTTCACGCTCATTACAAATTTTCATAATTATGAATGGAAATAAAGCAACGCGAGCGCAGAAGAGCAGCGCAGTTGGCTGACAGGTTTGACGCAAGCGATGGCAGCGACAGTGGCTGCGGCAGCCAAGCCTCATTAGCGCTGCTTATCTCATCAACGTGGCGTATACATAATTTTATATTATAATAGCTGTGTAGTTGACACCCTGTCGATTTAGTATGCTGCCACCTATGTTTGCCACTTGCCTCATTTTAATTGAGCCTGGTTAAATTTATGCAGCAAGAAAATTATCAATTATATTTTTCAGCTTTTTTTTGTAATGGCTTTACTTGTTGAGCGTAACAAAAAAGTTTTCAATTATTTCTGTTAAAGTTAAAACAAAAACAATTTGCACTTTTTGTTTTTTGCAATGAAAAACAATTAAATAATATGCCGCAAGTAAATAAACAGGATAATGATGCTAATCCTTAAAGCCACACACGGCAATGTGCAGTCAAAACACAAAAAAAAAAAAAAACCAAAATAATAAAATGGCGGCGTAAAAATGTTTTAAAAACCAAAATGTTATCAATTTTCATTGTGTGCAGCTCATTAGCGATGGGCAAATAGTTTTTTGCCTTTTTACAGAAATTAATTAAAATGAAAAAAGCAAATACTTGACTGGGGGGCAAATGATATGCCGTGTGGTTTTGGTTGCATGCTATTTGTTGCAAAATATTTAACATTTAATGGCAGCTAAGTATGATAAATGTTTTGACTGCTTTTACAACGTTTGTAAAATATTAAATGTCAACATTATTAAGCGCATAAAAATTTCAAATGCACATGTAGCCGTTCGTGAAGTTAAAAATGACGCTTAATTAAATAAATGCGCTTCAGGAACTGAAAAGAGTGCAGATTCAATTGTGTGATATTTTGTAATGATTTCCTGTATGTTGACTGCAAATAAAGTGAAGGTAAAGAAGAAAAAAATTGTATTATACTTAAGCTAAGGTAATGTAACTTATATAATACAGAGTTTAGTTTGAATAGAAACTGTACAACTGAAATATACAATTAAGATTTAACAATTTTGATTGAGTAGTTTACTGAGGAAAAGGGGAGAAACAAAAAAACCTCAAAGGGGGTATATTAAAAAACTTACATGACTATTTAAAAGCTACGAGACTGGTTCTCAAACATACTAAACTAACATTTAGTAGTAAAAAGCTCCAGTCAGCACAGGGATTGTGCAATATTTATATTTTTTAAGTTGAAGGCCGACTTTGCCAATGTGACTTAATCAGTAATCATTTTAACACCTACCTTATCGTGGAGTAGGAAGATTGGGTAATAATGGGGAAGGTTTAAAATCATTTTCAACAGCTTGTTTTATGCAATTTGAAGTTTTGATATGTGGGTACGTTGATGACGATAAGTAGAACGATATTTCAAAGACATACATATATTTGAGAGGTGCTCTCATGGTATCTCAATAACCGGAGCATTACCTAGACTCTGCATAGGGCTTCAAAAGTATATAATTTCATTACCTTGAATCTGATTAAAAAGATGTTGCCAGTACGGCTAACCAGATGATGGGTCTGTGAAGATCTTTAAAGGTACACTTGTGAAGGTTTGAATCTATCAATTTGATTTTAAAATTCAACCTGATAAAACCGCTTGCAGCGCTATTACTCACTGAAGCGTCTGTTGAAATCGTATTAAAATAATTACTTTATAAAATTCGATGTTGAAAATCAAATTATTGAAAACAGGCAAAAACAACAAAACAGCGTCACTTAAATAATTCAAATTCAAAACTTGTCTACCATTTTCAAACTGATTTTGTGCGTCAATGTCTTTTTTCAGCTGCTTCGTTTTACACACTCTGCGCTACGAAATATTTTCATTTTATTTTAATGTCGAACAAGCGCAACCGGAAATGCGCAAAACGTGAGCAAAGTCAAGTGTTGCTACTTTTGAATTTTTTTTATCTTCTTTGCTTATACGTTTCAACTTTTCTTCTTCCATATTTTTTTTAAAAGCAGATTAAATAAGTATTACAAATGTTAAGCTGCCAAAGTCAAACATGAAAAATCAATTTTAAGAACAATATTTTTTCTTTTGACACTTCGGGAAAAATTGTAAATTTGCTTTTGAACAACTTTTTTTATTTTGATAAAAAAAACACTGTTTTATCTTTATTTGTTTTTTTTTTTTTTTATGAGACTGAAATAAGCGAATTATGAATGCTAAGTGTAAGAGAAAATAAACCATCAAATTAGTTGCGTACTCATTTAAGCTTCAGGCACATTTTTGTAAACTTTGAAAACAGCTACTTAAAAACTACTTTTCATAAAGTTTTATAGCACAACAACACTAACAACAACACTAACAACAACACCACAATCACCAGCAAACATGAAGCCGTTTATATTCAGTGAGTTTCACTTTTCGCGCTTAACTTGAGTTGAGCAGTAAAGCAACAACAAGAAAAAAAAATGTGTTTGTGGCTAAAATTTATGTTTTCAGTTGAACAGTTATTTCAAGCATAGCAACATGGTTGGTAAGAAAGAAAACAAAAAAATAGCAAGAGCAAACAATAATAAAAACAATGAAAGAAAAGTAAGCGGAACACAATGGCCAAGTAAGCGCTGCCTAAGCGGTATGGCTGAAGCCATGCGAGCGTTGAAAACTTTTGTAACTATTAAAATATTAAGTTGAAGTTGTGTACTTGTCGAACAATAACAAAACAATTGTATAAGTAATGCAATAAATGCAACTGCAAGACCAAGACTACTCAAGAACAAGAGGCACAGCCACTTTGAAGTGCCGGTCAGCTGCTGTTCGACACATATTTCGAGTATAGCCTGCTGGCTTAGCTTGAAACTTTTCCGCGCTAAGCATCTAATAAGCGCTGCATCAACTTTTTGTGGCTGTGAGATCAGTGAGTCAGGCTTAGAACGAACGCTTGCGTTGGAGAAGATTGTCATTGTCATAGAGTCGTAAGATGATGCTTATTGACAGCACGAAGGAAAGCAGGGAAAACACAAAGCTAAGCAGAAGTACAAAAATCGCTTTTGATAAATGGAAAACTTAACTTTTCAAGCATATGATATATGTAAGTGTGTGCTGTGTGTAGACTGCCGTTGAAGACGCACCTTTAAATCAATGTTGACAAAACTTTTATTGGATAAGTTTGTTTTACAAACAAGCAGCAATGGTGTGAGTGGCAGCAACGAAATAAAAAAAAGTATGTGAAAAAAAATACAAATAAAAAGTTGAAAAATCAAATTCAGCAAAAGTTTCAATGCAGTTACTTTTAGCATTAGTTAAGCTGATGGCTTTTAAGCAAGAGCGAAGGCGAAGGCGATGGCGACTATGGGCAAAGTTTCATAGCAAACGAATTTCAAAGTGCATAGAGCACTGAGCGGCTAAAAGGCAAAGATGAAGTAAAAGACTTCAAGTTGTAATTGTAATTTGATTTGTGCTTAAATGTGCGTCATTGATTGGTAATTGGCTCTAAGGAAAGTCAAGGCTAGACGGCAAAGTTATTAGTGAGTTTTGTTGTTGCTGTTGTTGTCTTCTTTGAATAAGCGTTTTTAATGTGCTAACAACGCTTATCATGCGCAAGTGATTTTTATTTTTTTTGTATTTTCCGTGTGTCTCTATTCGGGCATTGGCACGTTGCCACACATCCTGTTGCACACAAATGCGCCTGGTTTGGCTGTGCGGCAATACGTTGGCATTTGTGGCACATTCATAGTCACCGAGCTGCCGCTGCTGCTGCTACGGCTGATGTGGCTTTGAATTTGCTGTGCCACAATGCGTTTTTCATGCTGCCAACGTTGTTGCCACAAAATTCTGCTGTTTAATATGCTGTAAAATTACATAAAATTTTGAGCAGCAGCATGCCAAGGCCAAACACGTTCATTTTTCTTTTCTTTTGTTTTTTTTTTTTGTTTTTCTTCTTTGGTTGCTTCGCTTGGTTGCTTCATGCTACGTGCCTTGTGTGCTTGCCGCTTGCCAATGCTGCCAACTTGTAGATAAGCGCATTAGCAGTGCTGTGCACATATGTGTGCATATTTTGGTGTGTTTTTCTTTTGCTTTCGGTTTCTTAATTATTTAAATATTTAATTTTAATAAAATTTTACTTTGGCGTTTAATCAAACATAATAATAAGTTCAACCGTGTGTGTTTTATGGAATTTACATTCTTAAAGAAACCACAACAGCACACATACATTTATTTAAATTAATTTACTCACACACAAATACAAATAAATGACATGCAATTATTTCGTTACATTTTGCACAACATTGAAAAATCATTGCATACCCGCAGGCGCTGCTTGCTTTGCCATTTGTTCGTTTGCTTTTATATTGCTGCACAGGTAGAACAAAGTGTGCTGCTTGTAGTGCATTTAAAATGCAATAACCGGATTAGATTGTTATTGTTATCATTGTTGTTGTTTTCCTTGTTAAAGGTGTTGTTGTTGCTGGTTTGGTTGTTGGTTTGTTTGTTGCTACGGTTATAGTCATTGTTGTGTTGTTGGCGTTGTTTTATGTTACTCTGTTATTTATAGAGTTTTAACGCAATCACTACACCAGTTGACATTACGCTTGTTGTTGGATTTTGTTGGAGCTTGTTGCTGCCACCTTACAACTAGTTGTCCTTGCATTTCCTGTATTACTGCCAATGCACTTCGCTCTTTTTGCTCTACCATTCTATGGCCATTGTTGCCGTCGTCAATACTGGTCGACATCACTTTGTCATGGGTTTATTAAAAATGCATTTCGTTGTGTTTGAGGCTTGGCTAACACACACAGCCACACACACACAGCTCACCGCACTTTACTGTCAATGCAAACGAATGGCTTCAGTTGCAATTTCATCTTTAAATAAATTAACTTGTTAAAAGTTTGAAATGTTCATGAAATTGAGCCACAAGTATCATGTTTACTAAGCTACAACTGTGATTTGTTCTTGCTTAGGAATTGGTTGGTTTTACGTTATTGTTTACTTTGCATTAATCAATCATTACGACAATCAATGTTTCTCTTTTTTTATTTTATATGTTAAAACATCTGCCTAAAGTATTATTTATTTATTTTTTTTTTTGTCATTAATCAATAAACTGTCAGCTGCGCGCACCTGTGGCATTCTTTGATTATCTACACCGCAGCAAGCCACAAAATTAATGCAAATAAGACGATTTGCTTAAATATAAAAAATATAAAAAAACAAATGAGTACCAATCAAAGTGATATAAGCCAAGGCAATCAAGACGAAATATTGATGAGGCTTATGTGCAAGTTTTATTCATGACAATGTTTGTTTAAGAAGGATATGCCAACAGAGTAATAAAAATATTACGCCCAATTCGTTCGTGCCACACATTCACACTCAGACTCCCACTCACACTCTTGTTTTTTGACGCTGTCACACACACATCATTGCCTTTGCCGTTGTTGTTGCTGCGCTGCTTTGAGTGCTAAGTTATTCTTCTTTGTCTGCTCAGACGCGTGCGTGCTCGACTTCGTTTAGCATTTAACCAAAAAAAAGAAAAAAAAAACACTGAAAAAAAGTTCATTGTTTATTTTTTATTTATTGCTCAAAGTGTTGAAGCAGTTTTGAATGTGTCTTTCGAGGACACATGTTCTTTGCGTGTGTGTGTGTCTGTGTGTGTTTGCCCTTTCACCTTGTCTTCACCCTCACCCATTGCCGAGCTTCTTTTGATGCTTCTCGCTTAGTCTTTGTAATTCAAGCGTTTGTCTTCGAGTTCAGCTTTGTAGTTTTCGTTGCTTGTATTTCTTCTGTTTGTGTATGTTTTTTTATGCCAACGAGTTGCTTATTTTTTTAAGCGTATTGTTTTCTTTTTCTGTTCTTTGTACTCATCCACATTGTCCCTGTGCTTTTGTTATTTATTTTTGTTTTTCTTGTTGTGTTTTTTTTTAACACTTCTTTGTAAAGAAACTCGCTTGTCAAAACGAAATAGCAAAGAAACCCTAAAGATAAATAAAAACTTGTCACGTGATAAGTTGTTTTCTTAGTGTGCGTGTGCTTACATATGTGCATGTGTGTGTGAAAATACATTTTTCATATTAAGGAAATTTCCATTATTAAATTCCTTTGTCGCTCCAATTAAATACTTCAAAATCAATGCATTCTGTTACTTCCAAAAGCAAATGCCAAGTAAAATCCAAGCCAATTCAATCCGAAATTATGCACATTCCACTATGAAAATGCTGAGCACGTCCACAGCCACTTCAGTTTCACGTTTCGTTCATTTTTCGCCGACGAATTTTAACTATTTTCATCTCATATAATATTTTTTTTTTGGTGGCGCGTTAGTTTTTTTTCTTCTGACTCTTAAGCCAATTTTTGCACCTTCTTCCGCCATGACCAATTCATGCTTGCATTTGGCTTTCGGTTCTGTTCGTTTATGTCCGATATTTTAAGAATTATGAATGCCACGTGACGCGCGTGCGACATGATTTGTAAATAAGGCTCAAAGTGATTTAGTGGCACAAATGGCATTCGGTGCCAAGTTGAGCGCAAAGTGAAAAAAGCAAAAAAAAGATTGCAAAGCAGCTGTTTGAGCATTAAATTATAACACGTTGCTTTAAGTTCACTTCAGGTCGTTTAGTTTGTCGCTCGTGCTTTGCGTCTTTTGCGTCTTTTACTATGCCATCATATTGCTTGCCGTGTCCTTTTGCACTTTTCGACGTGTCAATGTCAGCGGCATTTAATTTATTTCATTTGTATCTTGTTTTTCGTGGCAAAGGTGAAAAAGGCGCATAAAAATCCAAACGGTTCGAAGTTCAGTCGAAGTGGAAGCGCGTTGATTATACACACATACACACACACACACACACATGCCCAGGTATACATACATATACACAGCCAAAACCACTCAAACCAAACGTGACAATAGTCAGCATACTTCCTCTCATGGTTGTCGTTGTTGTTGTTTTTGTTATTGCAATTTGTGCTATTGGTGCTGTTGACCATTAAAGCATTTTTGTCACACATTCGTTTTGGTTTTCTTTCCGTTTTTTTTTTGGCTTTGCGAGCATTTTCCAAGTCAGGTTCATTCATTCATTTGTGGCTGCCATTGCAAATTGTTTCCATGTTTGTTAGCTGTGATTTTTTTCGCCACACTGAATTTGCTTTTATTACTCATGCAATTTTTCGAAGATAAAAAAACATTTCGCACAAAACCAATTTGTAATAAAGACGCTACGCAAAAATTCCCGCCAACAACATAATGACTATGAATTCCAAGGCAGAGGCAGAGAGCGAAAAAAGAATGGCAAATCAATTTCAGTTGCCTTGAATTTTTGCTATTGCCAAATGCAATGTCTTCTGATATATTATATTAGTTAGCTTAATATATTTCACTCTTGACATTTTCCGTTACTAACGCAACATTTATTCAACAAGCCATCAAATTCAGCTGCTACAAGTTTCATAATTAACAAAGCTGATTGCATAATTCGTGAAAACAACAGCACAACAACTGAAAAAAAGAATAGTAAGACAATTGAGTGTAACATGCACTTCAAAAACCATGCCACACGCCCACGGACATGAACAAAAGTTACAACATTTAGCTACTCAACTAAGTGCGAAAGCCTTCAAGCGCTCAATTCAGCACAACGTAAAACTTGCGCCTGCAAATATGCAACTGAAAAAAAAAGGAAAAGAAGTGAGAAAAACGAGTGAACAATTACAAGTGCAACTACAAACACTTTAAAACTAAAGGGAAAGAACAGAAAAAGCAGAAAATGAGAGAAATGACAAGAGTGAGAACGTTTGAAATAAATATAACGAAACATTGTGAAACAGTAAATTACAAAAGTAACGCAGTTGTGGTGGTAGCGAAGGAAGGAGCAGAATCAGCAGCAGCAGCAGAAGGAGCGAAAACAGTGGTAAAGGCGGAAATTGCATTATCAGCGTCAAAAGGCAACGACGCGCCGCACACACTCACACACACATACACACAAACAAAGAGCAACAACAAAACGCGCTTTGATTGCCTTAAGCGTTGCAACTACAACGACAGCGAAGGGCGATAGTCAGCATTGTGAAGGAGTAATGAGGAGTGATGAAATGACATGGAGAAATGTTAGCAGACGAGACAATGAATGAGTTGTGAGTCGGCGAGTGAGTGAGAGAGTGAATGTTGTGGATAGTTTCTTTATGCGAAGCGCATAATTACAAAATGTTTGTTGATAGCGTTGATACGATGGGATTGGTGGGTCGAGCGAGTGTGCGCTACTGTCCCGCCATTTACAAGACCGCTGCAAGACTGATGAGCAAGTTATGACTTGACGCTTTTTCTTTGCCTTTCGCTCTGTTCGCTTTTCCGCTTAGCGCGTCATGACACTATTTTGATATTATTATCCTTTTTCGCTTTGCTGCTACTGTATTTTCTTTGACATTTAGCGCTTAGTGAGCGTATAAATAACAGTTAATAATGGTGATAGACACGGTAGCGTTCGTTGCCAGTAGCTTCAAGGAACTTTTAAAGAAAACAAGTTCATTGTTAAACATTTGCCTTCAACTATGAAATATTTTTTATTGTTGTAAGTCTTATTTAAACCGAAATGAAACATTAATGAATCAAAAACTTCCGCTTGACAGTTGCTAATAATGGAATTTCTTTCTTAGACACACTCACATAGCCTCATGTTATTTACGGTGAGCACATGTGTCGAAAGTATAGGAAAAAATATTGCAAAACCATTATCAATATGCGTACTTTGAACATGTAATGCATACGTTTACGTATTTACGTTAACGTACGCATTACGCGTTACGCTTACGTTTCCAATAAAGTTGAGTGCCTTGAAATGGAAATTTGTTTTGAGAGGCAAAGCAAAAATGACACTTTTAAAGTGAAATGAAGCTTGGCTATGAAATCACTTTATTATGCATGCGTGCCAATGGCTTACAACGCACGTCCTCGGCGCTGCCTCTCACAGCCCTTCAACCACTAATGTCGAAAAGGTCGCATTTGCTTGGTTGTCTTAAATGAGCAGCAAAGCATTGACTTGTAAGAAAGTGAGGAAAAAAAAAAAAGAAGACATGAACGATAAAAATGTTCATACATGCTTTAATCATGATATATTTTTATACATATTTATATGTGTCCGCATACATCGATAAAAAGTCACAGCACTCAGCGTTGACAAGCGTATAATTTTATATTTTTTTTGCTCTGCATACTAGCAGAGGACGTGAGTGAGCGTCAACTAAGTGAGAAGAGCAAAAAATGAGTTGTGCATAAAATTTCGATTAAATTAAAATTTTAAAAGCTGTTGTCAGCAAATGGTTTGCGGTGCACACCCACACACAGACACTCTGGCACGCACGTCTCACTTTTGGCATAGCAAATGTCATGTTAAATGTCGAAAAGCGGAAATCTACAACTTTTGACATAACCAGCAGCAGCGACGGCGGCGGCAGCCCAAAAACAGCTGCTGAATTTCTTGGCCCTCAAGTAGCAGAAAACTTTTACCAATGAAGAAGACAAAAAAGTTTTCTTCGATGTGTTTATTTTTGTTTTTTTTTTTGGTCTTTTTTTCGGTTCTTGACTCATGCAATCATCATGGGCACGCATATTGTTAGAAAGATTCATGCAACTTCTCCCTCACTTGGCCGAGAATTTCTAAGACGACAACACATAAGCATCCCTTGCAAGCTGAAGACATGCTTGCATTGTCTTGCTATTACAAGGACGTCGTCGACGACAATGAAGCTAGCGTTGCTACTGTTTTCTAAGTCTGTGTGTGTGTGTGTGTGTCTCGGTGTCCTGTGCGCTCGCTGCTTACTTTGACTGTAATAGATTTTAATCAGCCGCAGGCGGAATATGACGCCATGCTGTGTTACTTACAACTGTCTGTGGGGACAGTTCACCCTCAAAACATCAACGCCATAACCACCGACCGCCTGCGTCACGCCCACCTTTTCAATTGTTATTTGTACTCAGTGCGCGCTGACAAAAAAACTTCTTTCAAATTGTGCGCAAATTAAAAACGCTTCTAGCGCCTTGAAGGCGACTTTAATTACACCGATACTAAGACGCTTTTTTTTTGTCTTATTAATTCTAATATCAATTAATAGTTCGCCAACAATTATGGCTGCTTTTTTGTAGCTCAACTGAATATCTTCTTCTGCTTATTAGCATTGTTGCTCATCATTATCATGTATTTTTCCAACCAATTTACTCGACAATACTTGACTCGCTGAGAATGCTGAGTGCGTTGCACACCTTGGGGGGTCTGAAACACTTATGCGCTAATGAGCCACTCAGCATTTGACTGAGTGAGTTTTTTTTTCATACTTCATACATATTTCGACTCAAGTGATTTTTGCTGTGCGTGCATGTGTATGTGTGTGCTCATGTCCTGCCGGCGTATATTTTTAGCCTGCTGTGTTTTTTTTATTGTTTGTTGGATTTTGTGCTCGTTTGTGGTTTTCTAACACTTCAACACGTACGTGGTCGGTTTTGTTTTTCTTCTCATATAATGATTTTTCAACATATTTTTTGAATAAATGTTTTAATGTTCGCAAGCAATGAAACTAAAGTCATCATCTTCAACATCTTTTCTCTAATCATCATCATTAACGTTTCGCTGCTTTTGCATATAAATTTTCACGCTCAACACTACAATTTTTTATAGCATATATTTTAGGGCGAAAAGAAGAGAATAGATAACCGATTGCACTCAATGACGCAAACGCAACGCAATCAGACAAACATAAAAATGTTGCTGCGACACTTCTCCTCAAAAAGAATGACAAGTCGGTTACAGTGGCGGCCAATAAAAGTGTCCGAGCCATTTCCGCACGCAGCGCTGTTGCCCATTTCCGGTGATAATATGGCGGGAAAACGAAAACGAGAAGAGAAAATGTAAAATATCATTATTTCGTGCAACATTAAATTTCATTTAAAGCGTATGAAACGATGGCCAAAATGTGTTGGCATATAAATTTCAAGAGCTGTGCACACGACTTTTATCGCCTTTATCTTTATTGGTTTGTCGTTGTCGTTTACTTTGTAAATGTATTTGTGTGTGTGTGTGTGTGTGTATGTGTGTCTGTTTGAGCATATCCTGCGGGTGACCATAATTTTGTAATTTGATTACCACAAAAGCCGAGCACAAATTGTAACGACAAATAAGCACAAACGATAGTCCAATGATGATGTTGATGCTGATGATAATGATGAAGAAGAGTATAACTTACGATGCCAACATCAATTGCAATTGATTTTCTATTGCGTTAGTTTGTTGCTTTGTTAAAGTTATGCTGGTGAATTGTCTTGTTGTTAAGTACAATTTAAGCTTTATTTTATTATTGCCGTCAATGCATCTCATCATGCCAAGGGGGCTAACTTTCAGCATAGCTTTCAATAACAGATGTCTGTAAGTTTATGAGCATGAGTGTTGCGAGCAACGCTAAAACAGACTAAAATAATCTTAAATTAAAGAAAATATATGTTCTTTTGTTTTATACTCAACTTACGCCTATTAAAAAATTACAGCGAAATATTGTCGTCTGGATAAGCGCAAAGGCGCCCCGCAGGAGTAAACAACCAGGACGAACATTCGTTGCTGTTTTTGTTGTCTTCGTTTTGTGTATAATTTTTGAATTGTTTGCATGGCAATGAGAAGGTACAGGCTCTTCGCTATGCGTATAATCAGCATCGCCAAAGCGACCGCAACACTTGAACTAATAGTAGAAATTATTAAAATCAGTTGCAAATACAGTCGAACTTTCACATAACAAACGTCAACTCAACGAAATTGTATTTAATTATATCAAACTGATTTCAAATACTCAGATTTTTTCTTATCTTTTCACAATTTCTGTCTCAAGTGTTTTTAATGTAAAGAACTAATTTTTGATCCCGTCAGAAATATGTATAGAGGGAAGCTCAACTGTTTAGAGAATTTCATGCTACTTACACGATGCTCATAAGCTGTCATTTCGGGTTGAAGCCACTTTCTATCCAACCATTCCGGTGTGGCCATAAAGAGGCCAATGAAAAACCAGGCAAGTGTGCGCAGTGCCAGCAACGCAAGCAAACAGAGTACAAACTGCTGGATTAAGCATGCTTATTATATAAGAATAAACTTGGCAAAAAACGCACTTTTTGCAATTTCCGGATATTGTATCTGTATAACAAAACCGTGAAGCCATAGCTTATTAACAGAAAAGTGATAACTTCAAGCACTACAAGTGGTACCAGTAGAAAAAATGCATATAACATATCATGATCAAGCTGTGCCAAGTCGCCCAACGCTGCACTGAATTCCAACAAGTTACAAATCTACAAATTTTATTAATTAGGAATTAAAGAGAAATCACGTTTAATTTACCAAGAAGGCAGCAAGCACAATTAGAGTCGTACCGAAGAGCACGCGTGGCATTCGAAGACACATTGAAGATTGATTTGAATTATTCAATAAAAAAAGAAATGTAAAGGAAAAACACAAAAGATATTCCAAAATATATTTCAAAGCTTTATTGATGGACATATTGAGACCTAGTTGGATTAATTGACACTCAGTTGTTTTTAGAAAATATCACGTTCGAAAGAAACGTCCTCAAGGCGACAATAGTAGAGCGATGTGCAGAATACCACAAGTACCTGGAAGGTTGTTTAAATTATAAAAGTGTCACAGAAATCTCTAATTGGCGATTTCATTGTAAAAACAATCAAAAGCGAAATTTAGATGTCAATGAAATCTCTAATTAGCGATTTCGCGGAGATTTCCTTCAATTATGTCTTATCTTAAGTTGTTGTTAATAATTAATTCTCAAGAAATAAACTTTATGGTTTTCCTAAGTGTTCTCCATTTAAATAATTCGATGTTTCACATGTTTGCTAAAACGAAATCTCGGAGATTTCGTCTTTGAAAATAACTAGAGATTTCTGTGTCAACCCTGATTTAAAGAAAAATGCAATTGAATTCAAACGACGAAATTACCGGAAAGACAACTTGCAAAATCATTAAATGCTCCTGAGCGTCGACATCTTCCGCGTTGAGGGAAACAATAATAAACCAGATAAACAGTTTGGTTAACATGAACACTAGCACGCTTACAATGAACTGTAAATGTAAACATTTCATATAACTGTTTATACCATTTCATTAAACATCCAACAAACCCTTTGCAAAAGTGTGACGCACGATTTGATTATGCCACAGAGACCGTACAGGGCGAGCAGCAAGCCCAAAGCGGCTAAGCAGAAATCTAGGGCTTTGACTATTTGACGACTTGGTTCTGCCCAATGTTGCATCACATACGTGTTCATATGAAAAGACATTGCATAAATGTTGATGCACTGCAATGTAATGTAGTATTAAAAAATAGACAAAAAAATAAATTTAAAACGAATTTACCAAAAATATAATAATTAGCAAAAAGGACTTGAAGCGCAACGCCAAAGTTGGACAGAAACACATTTTTGATTTGTTTGCTTTTTTTGTGTTTTTTTTTTTTATAGATTTAAACAATAATTGCTATTTTTCACAAAAGTTACTTGATTTATTGATTTAAAAAATAAAATAAATAGATTATGCAGGACATAATTTTTTATGCATGTATTTTTGTTTATTTTTTTTTTTAATTTTTTTTTTAAGCTTTTGCGTATCGATAACGATTGACGGCATTGTTTGTACGCTGGCGATAAGCTGGCAACATCGTTGTTATTCTTGTTTTAACTGACGGTAATTAACATGCTAAAGCCTGATGAGGCTCGGCAAGCATTGCATTAATTACTTTAATTACATTGATGACGACAAATATGCAAAAGTCAGAAATGCATGGCTGACAGTGCCGGAATAATGCGGAAAATGTGAAAAAATGATTGTACAAGCTTGATAAGTTGACTGCTTAAGTAATGCTTGTGACAACAACAACAACAACAACAAAAACAACTATTATACAAAATAATTTTTATGATTACAACACATGCAACATCAACTTATCTTGTATGTGTATATGTGTGTGTGTGTGTGTGTAACTGACGCACACACACTTAATACTAGCCTTTGGGCTTACGTTTGTATCTAAGAAAATGTCAACATTGTTGACAATTTCCAGTTGAAATAAACACAAAGACAAAATCACAAGAGCAAACGACGTAAGACGTAAGACGAAAGGCGAAAGACATAAGCGACCGTGCTGATGCCAAAGGACATTGAAGCAAGCAAGTGAGTAACAGCTAATGGCTGCTCACGTTCTTTACGTTGTGGCTTCCTGTGCACTTTAGCAAAATAAACGCCGCAATAATCTGTCAACGACAGATGTTCATGTCATAAAAACCTTTTGAAGATGTAAAGATGTTGTTCTATAGCAACAAGGATAACAACAAAAAACAGACAGCGAGAACGACAATACAAACAAACAAGCTAATGATAATTTGCCACAATTTACACCAACACACACACACATACACACACACACAAGCATCAATGTTTGCCATTGCCACCCTTCGATGAATTTGTCAGAAAGCCAGTCAAGTTAAGCCAAGCCAAGCAGACCGAAGCCAAACCATTATGACCGGTGATAAAATCATTGATGAAGCCAAAGCTAATTGAATGTTAATCGTTTGGCATTGACTTTGAAACACACACACACACGGAGAGACTCTCATGGACAGATGTGAACGAGTCCTTGTTATATAAAAAAAGCTTTTTTGTTTCTATACTTGAGGTGAAATAGCAAAAGAGCAACAACATTTTGCATAGGCATAAATCTTCAAAAGTAACTCAAATGTATTTTCGTTTTTACTTATAGCATTTTCATCACTTTTATATTTAATTAAAGTGAGCCGCAAGAAATTTAATTTCCTAAGGTCGAGTTGACCTTCAATGCTGCTCGGTCGGGCGAACAAATTTCAGCTTAACATTTATTTATTTATCATTTCTCAACACGCGCCGTGAGCAAAAGCTCTTGGAAAACAAAAAAGCGCATGAAGAAAAATACAAACAAAGCTTTAAATTAAAAATTAAATTTTAATCAGCAATGCAGTGCGGTTGGTCTGGAGGGAGGCCTTTGTGTGTATTTACGTGTATATTTTGTGTGGATGACAGCTGTGCATTTCTTTTGATTTTTGTCTGTCTGCTTCTTGTCTCGATTATCATTTCTTTTCTACTTCTGCTTGAGCGAATTGGCTTTGGCTTGGGCTTTCTTTGACTTCTTTTGACTGTTTGCGTTTTATCGCATTAGCATATAAAGAACGTAATTGTTTGCTGCTTGGCATGCTTTATAGAGAGTTTTATTTTTCCAGCTTTTGTCTATTGAAGTATGAGTTGTTTTTTCAGCGCTTGTCGCGCTGCATAAAATTATTTGTGAACAAAATATTAAGTATTAATTTCAGTTAATATTTCCGAGTCTTTGGGTTACTGTTTTATGGAAAACTCAGCCGTGTTCTGACTTTTGGTTTGTCCTTTTTGTTTATTTCCATAATTTGAATGTACTTTTCGTTGCCGAACATGGTTCGATATGAGTTTTTTCCTATTCACAATGAAAATTAGAAAATAAAACAATATTTCCAGAAACATTTTCGACCATTTGCCCTTCTACACTCTTTTATGAAAAGATACAAACACTTGAAAGTAGTATCTGTTTCAATTGTAAATATTGCAATGCCATGCTATGCAGAGTTTTTCAATTGGCACTCAATGCCTTAACTGTGTGCGTGAGTGTGCCTTGTGTTGTAAATGACAATCTGTCGCTGACAGCGCATAAAACACCAATGAATGTCGTTAATGATTCGTTTGGGTTAAACCCTTTCGAAGTTAAAACACAGAATACAAATACAAACACAGAGCCAGAAACAGAGACAAATGCAAACGAAACTGCATCGATGTAGCATACACAAGGCTCAACATTGTGCTCATTGAATTTTGCAAAGTTTGTTATGCAATCAAATGTAAATACATCAATTGTCAAATTGGAAGCCAGCCGGACATGTCAGAATGCCAAAAGGACATGTACAACAATGAAAAGGGTATGAAAAAGATGCAAGCTACACTGCAATATGCTGACCTGCCAGTCAAAATAAAGACATGAGCATATGTCTGCAAAACCGAATCAAGAGTGACATTTTGGCTTTGACATACAGTTTGAGTTACCTCAAATGTGGCCTCAGTGCACAACTCACTCGCCTCACCTCACTTATCTTCTTGACGGAGGGTCCTCTGCACTGAACAGCCGAGCATTTATAGACGATGTCGCTCTCGCTCATTGTCTGCTGTCTCGTTGCATGTCTAGTTGCGCCTGAGTCGCCGTTTGGGTAGGTAAATTTGATTTATGACTTATTATGCGTCTTATGTCCTTTCATAATTTAATTATACGACTGTGAACATTGAAGAAATTTTTTGTGTCTGAGTCTGTGTCTGTCTCCACAACAAGGCCAAAAACAACAACAAAAACGACAACGACAACAAAATAGACAGAATGTTATTTAAATCATGAAAATTAGTTTAGGCAAATTGCTTCAGCAATTGTTTGCGCTCCGTTGCATGCGAAAGCAGTTTTTCATAAGCAAACAAAAGTCGACATAGATACAAAGATACACAAGTACAGACACACTCACACACACTCCCACATACTCCCACACTCATATGCATATTTATGTAATGCACGTAGATCATTTTTGAATTGCAACTGTTGTAAGTTGTTTAACCATCGTATGTGTGTGTGTGTGTGTGTGTCTCATGTCTATGGGTTGTGTGAGTGTGCATTTGGCATGTGCAATGAAATTGAAATGAATTATTGACTAATTGTCATAGCAAAATTTCGTTGTCATATTTCAGTGCAGTAAAAGAGTCGCTCAAACCTTCGCCCCAGAACGGACAATTGCAGCTAATTTATATATTAGCCATTTTTCTTCCCCCCCTTGGCCGTCTTTGCGGACACGTTTTGATTTGATTGTCTTTGTTTTATGTTGTCTGCTGGGAAATTACAAAATTTGTTATTTGTCACATTAGCGTCGAACAAAACAAAAGAATCTCCAACTCAGAGCAATTAAGTCAAATTGAGATCTTTAAGCAAGCCAGCGCACATGACAGTAAATGTCGTAAATAAGTAAAAAGCAGTAACAAATTCAGATTATTTCGACAATCGTTGCTGTGATTTGCAAAAATAAAAGACCTTGCTTGAATTTGTTACACTGACGAACTCCCAAAAAGACATGCTTTTTGTCAACGAAACTGCTAGAAAATAATTGAAAGACAACAACAACAATGACATTTCTTTAACATTTTTTTCGCCTATAAAAGCCGTCATTTTGGACACATTCGACAACAGTTTCTCAACGCAATTCTCAATTAAACAACATGGCTTTCAAGTACGTGCTCGCGCTCTGCTCATTGGTCGCCTACGCTCAGGCTGGCGCCCTCTTCACACCCGCGGTAGCCATCGCTAATCCTGCCGTTGATGCCGTCGCCGCCACACAGCAGAATGTTGTGCGCTCCTTTGGTGGCACTGTTTCGAGCTACTCGAAGGCCGTCGATACGCCCTACTCGAGCGTCAGGAAGTCTGATACACGCATTAGCAATAATGTGTACACACCGGCGGTTGCCAAGACTTTGACTTACGCCGCACCGGCACCTGTGCTGGCCAAGACCGTGTACTCCGCTCCAGCTCCAGTGCTGACCAAGACTCTGTACTCCGCTCCAGCACCCGTGTACTCGGCTCCCGTTGCTGTAGCTAAGCCCTTGGCTTATGCTGCTCCCGCTCCATCTCCTCTTGTCTACTCTCATCCAGCACCCGCTGTCGTTGCCGCTGCTCCGGGACTCGTCAAGCAAGCCATTGCCTACTCACCTGCCGCAACCGTTGCTCATGTCACCTTCGATGGCTTCGGCTCGCACTGGGGCTACTAAGCACAATTTGTTGTTGCTCGTTGTTGATTTACATTGAATAAACTATAATAATTATATAATTAATTGCGTTTTCCTATGTCCAAAACACGTGTACTTATTTCACCCAAATCACACACAGTTCAACGCCCACGCATGGAGGTTGCCACAATTATGGCTTTAAAAAGTTGTTAATTAACTCGGCTGAAAGTAATAAAATCCAAAAAATTTGCCAAATTGTAACAAGTGCAAAATGAGCTTAAGTCAATGAAAGAAAATGACATTGGCTGTACTCATAAAAAAGTACAATACACAAATAACCTTAGGGCCTAAAAAAAAAAAAAAACGAGAAAAAGAAAAAGAAACGGCGCCCGAACCGCAAAAAGCAATATATTAAATCCAATTAAGCATTAAGCCAAATCATAATGAGCAACACGCCCTGAACGAGTTCGATTCAGCACACTTTGCCTCCCCGCGCCGAACTGAAAGCTGCCCAAGTGGAGAGGCCAAATTGACTCGTGTGTAGCAAGTGTAGATAAAGTTATCAATTGTTGGCGCGTTAAAATCAGCTTATAGCAAACAATAAAACAAGAAACAGAAACAGAAAGAGAAAAAGAAAGAAACCGCAAAAAACGCCCGCAACTTTTGAAGGCCGCTGCTTGAACATGAGACGGCAAGAAAAAGAGCTGTGGAAAAAGTGATATGAATTTGATACACTTAACGCTCAACTTGAGGCGAAGCCAATTATTGTTATGAGCGCTGAGCATTAACTGCTTATTGTGATAACTTATTTTGAAAGCAATTTGCGAATTACATATATGCATTTTTTATTGTTTTTTTTTTTTTGATAATGATTTTTGCAATAATAAATCAAGGTTTTTTTATTTTAAGGGAGCTGCTAATTTTAAGAGTATTGAAGTTCATATCATTTGACTTCGTTAATTGTATTTTGAATTTTTTTTTGGAACCATAGATATAATATTGAAATCTCCCACCCAAATGCTCTTGTTGTAACCCACACAAGTTAACAAATACGAAGAAGACTGAAAAGGGTTCATCCAAATGATCTTCAAACGTTATTTGCGACTACTTAATTCAGTTGTTTTAATTTAACTCTAAATTTTCTTTATCATTGCTGATATTAATTATCACTAACGCCATTAGCCAGTATCTTTATATGAATGTTTTATAGCCCTCGATTAATTAATGTAATAAGAAAACATGTATTGAGTTTTTATATGACTTTATTAAAAAAGGCTAACAGAAAGAAACATTAACAAACTTTGTATTTTTAACAAGTAACTGAACAATCTTAAGCTGAGTTTAGCTTAAAATCCCCAATGAGTGCCAAAGCCATCGAAGCTCATGTGCGAGACTGCCTCGGCGGGTGAGTAGTGCACGGTCTGGCTGGTGCCGTAGCCGGAGACACCCGGAGCATTATGTGTGTACGTGGTGGCGGCTGAGCCGTGGCTGATGTTGGTGGTGGCCAGAGTGGGTGCGGCGTAGACAGTCTTGGCGACGGCGGGCGCAGCGGCATAAGTGTGTACAGTGGGTGCGGCATAGGCAAGTGGCTTGGCCACGACATGAGCAGCAGGAGCGGCGTAAGCGATTGGCTTGGCCACGACATGATGAACTGGCGCAGCATAAGCGACTGGCTTGGCCACGACATGAGCAGCAGGAGCGGCATAGGTGATCGTCTTTGTCAAAGCGGGCGCGGAGTAAACAGCTGGCGCAGCATAAGAGAAGGACTTGGTCACAGCCGGCTGAATGTCAATTGACTTCTCCACGACGGGCGCTGGGGCTGTTGCGTAGATCGTCTTGGTGTGCACGGGCGCTGCATAGCTGATCGACTTGGCGATGGTCGGTGTGTAAACGTTGTTATTGATGCGTGTATCAATTTTACGAACACTTGAGTAGGGCGTGTCCACAGACTTTGAGTATTGCGAGACAGTGCCATCGAAGGAGCGCACGACGTTCTGGTGGGTGGCAGCGACAGCATCCAACGCCGGATTGGCAGCGTACGAGATCAAGCCGGCGTTGGCCACGGCCAGCAGAGCGCTCAAAGTGAATGCGAATTTGAATGCCATATCGATTGATGTTTCTGTTTTTGCTGAATGCTCGAAACTGTTGCTTTTTGCAATGTTCGGCGTTACTTTTATAGGCGATAGACGCGTTGGCCGTACCAAAGCGTCTTGACAACGCAGTTTTCGACTTGATCATTCAGCTCGATTTGTGAAGCTTTGATTTGGCACTTGTCTCAACTTGCAATAAACAAATGTGTATTAGTATTTGTTTTGAATGCTTTAATTATGAAAATGCCACAAATATTTATCTAACTCACATACATTTTTATGATAAAATTGGAACACTAATCTGTACAAATAGCAATGAAATTTCATCTCTTTGTTGGTGTCATTCATACTAAACAACTTTAGAAGACTTTCACTCTCTCTCCTTGCCCACCGGCAAGCTAGAATTTTTCGCTCCCCACTGTGAAATTAATAACAATTTGCCTTCTCTGGCTGTCTGCCCGACACGACACTCAAGTCAGAGTCACTCAGAAATTAAGTCTTAAGACTCCCACAAGTTTTTCCTACAATTCAATTTGCTTGCAAACAAGAATATTCTTTTTCCATTTTTGTTTTCTTATTGTTTTTTTTAGCAAACTTTTGGTAATTTCAATAAATATTCATCATCATACTATAGCAAAAGAAATCAACAGCAATGAATGAAAGAAGGAATGAAAGAAAGAAAACAAAAGCAACGAATGCAAAATTTATACGAAAAAGTTACAAAATAACAAAAATCATAAACAAAAAGTCACAAAACTCTCACACACACACACATATATACAGAGGATCCTACGAAACAACAAAAACAAAGTTGACAGTCAATGATGCGCTTGAGAGACGTGGGTGAATTGTTCAGTTTAGCTGAGGCAGACGGGGAGGTGTGAAGAACAGGACAGAAAAAGTGAACGTGCGGCATATTTCCGGCTTGAGTTGAGCTCAATTTAATGGAAAAATATGTTTTCTTTTTATATAATTTCATTTCACAAAAACAAAAAGTGTAAGCAAATAAAAAGTTTTCTTCGAGTTGGCCAAAATTTACGAGCAGTTTTCTTGGCGCATTCAAAGTCGCGTGTGAAAGTTTTTATTTTTGTGTTTGAAAGTAGTCAAGCAATTGATTTATACAGAGAACAGTTTGGCTTAAGAGTGGGAGCGTCAATCAATATTGAAAAATTAGCATCTTACTTTTCGGCTGAGCGGCGCTGAAAGCTTAAGAATGGCTTAGATAATGGCATTGTGTATGATAAAGGTGACAAAACAAAATCGAGCATAATGGCAAATCACTTACAGCCTTATTATTACATAATGCAAGTCATTGAGGGCAAACACTTATGAGTTGAATTTACTTCGGTTTGCTACCTGAGCTGTGCGAGCTGCGCACCTGACACCGAGGCACGTTGACACGCTGAACCAGTTCCGCGAGCCGACACACTTGTTAGGCCTAAGCTGTGTCAAAAAGCTCAACAATTGATTTGTTTTGCTTTTGGTTACTTTACAATTAGTGTTGACCATGAAATGCGATTAAGACAAACATTGGTTAAAGTTTGCAAAAAAATGAAATTGAATTAGCAAAAATTTTGGTATAAAAGCCAAACATGTCAAAGCAAATGATATCAGTTACCGAAGCAACTTAAACAACTTCAAACAACAACCAACATGGCATTCAAATTCGTGCTCACCTTCTGCGCTGTGCTCGCTGCTGCCAACGCCGGCTTCGTGCAACCCGCCGCCACCTATCATCATGCCGCCATTGGCACGCCAGTGATCGCCAAGGTAGCCCAGCCCTCGATTGACGCTGTTGCCGCCACTCAGCAGAATGTTGTGCGCTCATTTGGCGGCACTGTCTCCACGTACTCAAAGAACGTGGTTACTCCATACTCGAGCGTCAGCAAGGTTGACTCACGCATCACGAATAACGTCTACCAGCCAGCTGTGGCCAAAACTCTGGCCTATGCCGCACCAGTGCCCACAGTGGCCGCCTACACTGCCGCCGCTCCAGTTGTTGCCAAGACTGTGTACTCCGCACCAGCACCCGTTCTGACCAAGACCGTGTACTCCGCTCCAGCTCCAGTGCTGACCAAGACTCTGTACTCCGCTCCAGCACCCGTGTACTCGGCTCCCGTTGCTGTAGCTAAGCCTTTGGCTTATGCTGCTCCCGCTCCATCTCCTCTTGTCTACTCTCATCCAGCACCCGCTGTCGTTGCCGCTGCTCCGGGACTCGTCAAGCAAGCCATTGCCTACTCACCTGCCGCAACCGTTGCTCATGTCACCTTCGATGGCTTCGGCTCGCACTGGGGCTACTAAGGAAGTTGTTTAGTTGATTAACTTGTTGTTGCTTGAAAACAATACATTTTTGTTGTCTTCATTCAGTTATACTTACAATAAAAACTTGTTTTTGCTTTTACTGAAAAGGTGACTGTATTTTTAATTAATTATTGTAAAAGCGAACAATTTTCGGTTTTCGCTACGAAATGGCACTGTCAACATTGTGCTCATGTTTGCTGCTCTCTCAAGCTAATGAACGCTTCGAACCAAAGAGTGCGTACTGTATGCCATGAACAACGGAAGTGCATACTTTTCGGCACACACACACACACACACACACGCAAACATATTGTGACAAATGCTGTTGATGACAGTGTTGACAAAAAACAGCGAAAAAGGACAACGGCATAAATATAACGTACTAAAATTATGATAATAGCATTTGTTTTAAAGGGAAGGAGGGGAGTTGTGTCAGAGAGGCAGACACGGTTGACATTGGGGTCAGGAATGGTTGTGTGTTGTTGTTTGGGGCGTCTTTTTTTGCAGTTTTTTTTTTGTTGTTTTTGAGAACTCCCAATGCGTGCTCACATTAGCAAAGAAGTAACAAAAACAAAATGGTTCAAGTAAAAAAAAATTATAAATTAAGCGCAAGTTAAATGTTCAGTAGAGAGTCATGTGTGTGTGTGTGTGTGTTGCCGTGAGTCTGTCCGTCTGGGCCACCCCTAAAGGTGCTTTTAGCAGTGCTGGAAGGACGATGCGGTAAATATGTGTGAAAATATGCGTTTGGGGTAACATTTGTCTAACACTTAATGGGGCGTATGAGTGACATAATATTGCTGTGTGTCTATTTTTTTCGCACAACCTTTGCCTTTAAAAAAGATGTGCGCTGATGATGGCAAAAGCAAAAAAAAAAAAAAAAATACAAAAATATTTAATAAAAACTTTTCCACGCTTGGAAAAAGTTTTGTTCATGAAGTTTAATGAGGCAAATAACCCTTTTCATGTTGGTTTTTCTAATGGCCTGCAACATTGACCAAAATCGTTGTTGTTATTGTTTTTGTTGCCACGCTGATCCTTGCCACACTTGGCCTTGTGGTTGTTATGTAGTTGGTGTTGATGTTGACGTTGTTGGCGTGGGCAGTAATGCGACGTCAAAGTTCGCAAAACGCGTGAAACTGGAAAAAAATTATTTCTTTTTTATTTGCTCAAAACTATTTGGCAATAAAAAAGTTTTTTTTTCTTAGTTTTCTACCAAAAAGGATGAAAAAAGTGTGCCAGAAAATTGTTTCGAAACAAAATTTAATGTTGACAACTATGCAATTTATTGTTTTGGTAATAAAATCAAGCTGGGCGAGAATGTCCATGCAAACATGTCCTTAAATGCATGCTAAGCTTCACTATATTTTTGCTTCCCTTTCGATTTTTGTTATGGAAATTCAATAGCAGAAAAAAAGAACAAAAAAATCAAAAAGAAAGTCGCTGCTATGCAAAATTGTTGCGTCGTGCTTTGTTGGCAGTGATGCTGATTTCTTTATTGGCAAAGAAAATCAAAGCAAATAAATTCTCATGCATATGCAATGCAGGACAATCACGCTTGTTATCCTTTACAAGTGTTTATTGCCATTGATGTGAATTTATGTAGATATATAAATGTGTGTGTATGTGTGTGTATGTGTGTGTAGAAAGGAAATGTAATTGAATAAGCACGAAAACTGCTGCTGACCGAATCAATTTACTTTGGACATCCTTTGAGGAGCCCTATTGATGTCTGCATCAATTTCAACTTTGCCGTATGATTGTAGGAAAAGCACTTAAAGTTGCTTCGAATCTGTAAAAAGTAAATACGCCTTAAGTTTAAAAAAAAAAAGAAAAAAATATAATTTCTAACTTACCCAGTATTATATCTAATATTAGCTGAAGATACTGTTATCTTTTCAAGCTGTGATTATGTCCAGACCAGCAATTTATGACAAAGCTATTCTCTAGATTCTCTGTATAATATGTATTGATCAATTAAGCTAATTTCACACTCACATATTAACCCTACGTTAACTGGTCCCAAGCTCAAGCTCAATTTCAATTTCCAATCTATTTTTATACTTGTGAAGCAACATCAACAACAAAAACTGTGTGGATTGTGAAAAAATGTCAAATAAAGGACTTCTCTAAATAAAATAAGTACGCACGCCAAACGGCACCTTGATCAACTTTCCCGTCACATTCAGAGCTGACACTTTATGCACGAACATGCAGCCGTATTTATAGACTTCCTATGAAAAAATGATCTCTGAATTTGATTTCTCATCGTTCAGAAAACTGACATTGCTTACATTTTGTGAATTGTCATTTATGTAACAGCTACGCGGTAAACTTTTCTTGTGGTTGAGATAGTCGTTTGGTCCCAATTTACCGCAACATTTGTACTGCAAGTATGAAGGGTCCTTAATGTGTTTCTTAAATTATAGTCAGATAACGTTCACCTTTTCTTCATACTCGTGCATTTCCGGCGTGTTCCATGCTTTGTGCACATTACGGGTAATTGGATATCGTATCATATACGTTAATAAAGTCAAACCTTGCACGAGCGTAAACAGTGTCAATGAAATGAAGACCTACTTTCCATATGTTGATGGTAATCTGCCCAAATATTTCGTTTGCCCAACTCACCAAATAGAATTTGCTTAGCTCTTTTTTCAGCACCACCAAACAAGTGTAGGCCAGCGTGGCAATTAGTGCCACATTGCTTATGAGCAGAAAGGCTTCAAAATTCCAGAAGTAACAACAATTGCAGTCGCTATATATAAATGCCATGGCACCATTTTCTTTAACATCGAGAAAGTCGTATATCTAAAATGAGTTTGTATAAATTTTTAAGTCGCTGGGTCATTGCACTTACAAGCAACATGCAGATGAGTAAAAGAATTATCGCTATTCTATTTGCCATTTGAGATTTACTTTCCGCTCTTTGACTTTTTATTTTGATACTTTGACATTTTTTTTTTTTTGTTATTGTCAATTTGTAAGTTTTGTTTTGTTGTAGCTCAAGTAAAGTAAATATAAAATTAAATGAAATCTTCTTGTGGTCGGGTAGTTGACAATTTCACGCAAAATTAACAACATTTGCATATATTTTAAAGTACATAAGTACTAAAATGTTTAAATAATGCAAATTGTATTGAATAGTGACAATCAAAAGTCAACCAGAAGAGAGTAATGAAAAGCTTTAAGGTCATGAATGACAAAAGATGCGCTTCACAGAGAAGGCAAAATGGAAAAGCTTACAGAAGACAGTAAAGCCGGCATGATGTGGGCGACGAAAATGGGTATGTGAAAAAATAAGTTAGAAAAGAAGAAAGGAGAGTAAAATTTGAAATTGAAACCGCCGTAAGATGGCGCACCAAATCACGTCTTAGCAGCGCACAGCAAGCGAGAAATAAAACAAGTGACGACCAGCGAACGATCTATGCAGGAATTTTTTAATCAAATATTTTGCCATTAATTACTGATGAAAATTCCCTTTTCAGCAACATAGCAGACATTTTTTCGGCGCTGGTAAATGGGAGATGCGATGCGATGCGCGCCATCAACAATGTCAAGCCAAAGCCACACTTCACCAGTAAGCGCATGAATGTGATGCCAAATGAATGAAGCAATGCATGAATGAATGAATGAGTGAATGAATAAATGAATGAATGACAGCATGAAAGTAAACTGCGGTGTGAGTGTGTGTATGTGTATGTGTGTGTGAAGAAAGCGTGTTGAACAGCGCAAAGAATTTATATGTGCAGCGGCGAATTTAAAGAGAAAGAAAAAATAGCAACCACAAACGCGCCACAAAACAAAGAAAACAAAAAAAAAAAAGAAAAAAATTTATAAAAAGGCAGCCAAGTTGAGTAAAAATCAAATTAGGTGCAAACGAGCAGTTGCCAAGAAGAAGAGCGGCAATGCGAATGTGCAGCGGGACAAAAGAGCCAGAGGCAGAGGGAGAGGCAGGTGGGGTGCTGAGGTGGGCGGCAAAGGAGTTTTGTACAAAGAAAACAACACGCTGTAATGAATAATTTATAATGTGCTCCTTTTGTTGTTGTTGCTGTTGTGTTGTTGCTGTCCGTTGAAAAGGCGCACGTTTTACGCTTTTAGTGAAAATTAAAATTTTGTGGTTTTTCTTTAGCGGTTTGATTAAGCTTAACGTTGAATCTGAAACTTATACATTTTGCATTCGAAAAATATGAAATGCTAACAAAATAACTTCAAACAACTTGCTTAAGCAGTTAAAGAGCAAATCCTTGCCAATGACTTGACATTTGAACTTGTACGCTTCCTTTGGTGTACGTATCTCTGTGTGTGTATGAGTGTCTGTGTGTGTTTGTGTGTGTTTGTGTCAAGTGCAAACTCATTTTGCGCTGAACGCAAGAATTCAATTTTATACGCAAACTGATTTATTGAAGCAAACTTCTTTCTATTCTCTTTTTTTTTACTTCCAACACAAATGCTCAAACACACACACACACATGCAATACCAAGGCTTGTGCGTCACTTCCGTTTGGTTGAAGTCAGCAGCAGTTCCGGCACTCGATAAAAAATTAGACATATATCGTGCCTCTGTCGGTATGTTGCATGTCGTACAAACGAGCTCGTCACAGAGCATTTGCGCTCTAACAAGGTTAATTTTATGCGATCGCAGACTCATTGTCATTTATCTTCGCTGTCATGACTGAGGCGTCTGCCCATGTACGTTTGATACTGAGACTGGCGCGAGGGCACAAGTCGTGTTGAGCAGCACAATGAAGTTTATTGAAAAATGAAGCGTTGTTGAATGATGAAAATAAAGTAAGTAAGAAAACAGGGCGAAAAAAATATAGAGAAGCCGACAAAGGCACACTAATTTAAATTTAACAAGCTGCGCTGTTAGTTGATGGTCGTGGCACGGAACTACGATGATGTTGATGACGAAGATGTGCAAACAGGATGTGGCAGCGCTGTTGATATTGCACGATGGCAAAGGCAAAGCCAATGGCAGCATGCGTGTGAATCTATCAGCGAGTCAGGCAGAGAACACAGTTTGAAAATTAAAAATTTATTGCCAAATGTCAAAAGTTGTTGTTGCTCGGCTGCTGTTATCGAGTCATTGAGCACATGCGTGCTGCATAGTGGTTTGCAATGTGAATACGAAGCGCTGAAAGATATTTATTGTGTATCATTATCATTTTTTACGGCAATAAAAAATGCATCTATTAAAGTCAATCATTTCGGATCTCTAGCTGTTGAAAATATCAAGTTGAATGTGATAGAAATGATGTTGATTAACTGGATATTCTCATCATCTGTTTCATCACAAAACGGTCTTCGTATAATTCTCTTATTTTTGTTCCAATATTTCATTGATATCGTGCCATGTGACTGACAGACTATCCTGCAATGCGCTCATTCAATCCTCACTCAATCATACGTTTCCCTCACTTCCTTCGTACTTTATTCCACTCTTCTTCCTGTTACCACAACTCATGTTCAGATTCGCAATGATTTCTATCGCTTTTAACTTGTTACCATATCAATTCAATTGTCGCTTCATGCGCGCACTCAATTGCAAGTGACACTTTGGATTTTTTTTTGTTTTTTTCAGTTTGCAACTTTTTTCTTTTTGACACATGTTCTCACAATCACAGCCATCATGTTCGACCATGCATTGGTTTTGTCATCTATTCTTTTTTGCAACAACCACGCTCAATGTCAATTTGTTGCCATCGCTAGTCTTTTTTTCTCCAATTCATTTGTGGCATGTTCGAACCCTTTTTTTTTTGGAAATGTAAGCACTAATAAATTTTCAATTGTTCGCTCCTATATCAACGCCATGGTCAACATCAATTGCAAAGTGTTGGAGTTATTGACAGACGCTGTCCGTTGTCAATTGACAATTGTCCTCGGCGCCCATCAAATATGCTTAATTAAGAAATTGTTGGGCAAATTACAAAAAAAATTCAAATGACATACTTTATGCACTTTGCGTTTAGATTTTGATTGTTTTTCTGTTTGTGTGTGGAATGAAAAAGTGCTTGCCAAATATTTAATCATTCCGAGAAATTAGCTAAAAATCATTTTGTTGGTTTAAGCGTTTGAAAATAAAATTTTATTGCATACTGCAGAGGGCAACAAAATTTTCTGGAGTGCCAGTACCATTTGGATGGTCAGTCGTATGGTTCGTGGCTTTATGCTGAACTTACACACAAAGTCACACACTCGCTCACACACTCACACACAAGCACATACATAGAGAACGAAATTTATCTAACAACAGACCGGAAATAACGCAGACCGCAGCATTGCAACTCTTGGACGCGTCATCATTTGGCATATTAGTTTTCATTTGTTGTTGGTGTTGTTGTTTTTATTGTAAGCCTTAAAGTGGCCACTGCCACGATGTGAGTGCTCTAGCAACACAATGGCATTTGCTTTGCTTGCGCTCCACTGCCGCTCGCTTCATCCTCAAGCCGTGAGTTGGCGCGCTCATTCGCATTCGCTTTGAGTAAATATTTGATTTCTGCATTAAAGTCAATTTGCTTTCATGATTCTGTAATTCATTGTTTACTTGCGCTAACTTTTACATCCGTTGCCAGTTGCTGCCCCACCCCCTACACGCCCCTTCGCCATCTCTGTGTTGTCGTCTCTTTCGCATTGTCGAAGCTTTGCGCTTTTCTTTAGCGTCTGTTGCTGCTTGCCTTCAACTCCGTTACGTGTTTTGTTCTCATGCTTGTGTTATTTTAATTTTCTTCATGCGCGCTTTTCACTCCGGTTTCCTCACTTGCTGCTATTTTAGAGATTATTGTTTAATCTTTTACGCCCATTCAGAAATTCAACCCAGCATCATATCAACACCACCGACAACAACAACAACAACAACAGCAACAGCAACAAAACCATCACATCGTAGCACGCCTTACCGCAGTATGCCGGATAAACGAATTTCCGTTGCATTTCCCGCCGTAAGCTGTAAGCTAAAGCAATAGCAATGATATTCCTGCTCTGGCACGCAGCATTCTTTTCACACACACACACACACACAATCACTACCCCAAATCACTTCCTGCACGCTTATGTTGTTGCTTTCCACTTCTACTTCATGTTCATTGCCTCTGCGTTTGTTTGCCTTTTGTCTGTTACGCCTTCACTCACACCAACAGACCCAAGCGCAATTTCCAGTCTCATCTCAGCCCAGCCCAGCCCAGCTCAGACTCTCCTCGTGCCTGTTTTAATATGCGCACTCAGCGTTAGAAATTAAATCTGGCGCTCAAAATGTTATTTGCGCTTTCATTTATTCATTTATTTATTTATTTGTTTGTTTGCTGCTCTCGTTTTGTTGTTTTTTTTTTTTTTGCTTGTGTGCGTGTAGCATACTTCTTGGCTTCAGCATCAAAATCATCAAGTGTGCGTTTGGTTTTTATCTGTCCGTCTGTCTGCCTGTCCGTTTGTCGGTCTTGGCTTGGCTTGTGTTCTTTCATTAAGTAATGCATAATATTTTTTATTTTTTAGATTTAATTTATTTGCTTATTGTTTCCTTTTTTTGTATTTTAACTTCGAGCAACATCATAAAATTATGCTTGCATTTATTATATACATATGCTTGCAACGCTTTGCACGTCCTTCACAAATCATTATATCGCATAACACGCGTCTCATGACGCTCGGCAATGCGCTATGTTCGAATTATTATTGAGCAGCAACTTATTATTATTTGATGGCAATCTTCAAATTGCGTGTCAATTTTAACGAGCGTCGCGCCTCCGGCACATGCCACAGTGTCAACACCGCAAGCATGAATGGTCTGCTTTTTTAGACGACAAGCCCAATTTATATGTTGCAGTCGGCTTGTCCTCACTGTCGCTGTGTGTGACGACATTTTATCGCCTTGCAAATTGCTTATACGCTATCGTTCTAATCGAAAACGGATATGGCATACACGAAGGACATGTTCTGCTCAGCTTACTTTGCTTGCTCGTCAGACGCACTGAGCGGCATCAAAATTCACATTTGCTATGAAAGAAAAAAAAAAAAGAAATCGGAATCTAATTTATTTCGCGGCTTGCATACAAATGTCTTTGGTCTACTGCGTGTGTGCGTGTTGGTTCATGTTCTTTTCTAACACTCCTTTTCTTCAGTTTTCTCCCTCCTTCCATTTGATTATGATTAACTTATTGCATTGTCTGATTTTAAATTCGATTTTATTGCATTTAATATATGATTATTTGAGTTGTTTTTGGTTTTGAAACCAATTCATTCAACAAGCACAACTTCATTTATGACATTGCCAAGTAATTGAGTAAAACTTTGCTGAAAACAAAGATTTCAAATCAAGTGTTCACTAATTCATGCCAAACGACTTGCAAACTTTTTAATGACTTTCAAAACTATGCGCACAAAATGTCTCTGACTGCCTCAAAACGACCGACCCAGTATGCCTTCTAACTAAATGAGTTGAGCACGGCGCTGCCACTGAGATGCCTAAGCCCACGCCCACGCCCACGATAACGTCCACGCCCACACTGACGACGCGACGTCAAGCATTAGACACAGAATTGAGCTCAGCACCTGTACAAGTTTGACTACAGCAAATTCAAATATCAATTGCAGCTCTCACATACACACACACACACACAGAGACACTCGCATGCGCAACATTGCACAAAACAAATCACAAACCGCTAATCGCGTTACACAAAAGTTTTCCGGCAGCGCTTTTCTTTTGGTTGTCTGGCTTAGCTTTTGGGCTTTTGTGTGTGGCAAAGTGGCAGAGGTGCAGGTGTGCAGGTGTGCTACGCCACGAACTGCTTGACTTGACTTGCGTCAATTGGCAGCACACACACAACCTGGCGATGCCACATGCCAGCACACGGCATGTTGATATCGTGTTGCCAACATGCGAGTTGTGAGTTGTGTGCGCGCGTCGACAACTCTGACGGCATTCAAGTCATTTCCGGTTAAGAAGAGCTTGCTATGCGACTTGAAAAATCAGACAGCGCGCGTCGTTGCAACTTATGTTTTTGTCTATGTCTCTGTCGCTGTGTGTGTGTGTGTGTTGGTGTTTGTATTTGTCCGTTTTCAAGACTAGTAAAAGAAAAAACAAAGCAAACATAAATACAAACAAATATGGCGGCGTTGTTTTCGACTCGAAACATTTTAAACCGGAAACCGGAAATTTAAGGCTACCAAGCAAATGGAGGCAAAGTCGTTATTGCTGTTGCTGTTGTTGTCGTTAAGCCGCTATTGCTTACAACATTTTGTCGCTGTTTGCATGTCTGCAGTTCACTGTGCTGCAATCTGCCGTGCCATGCCACACTGACACACGCTGCGCGGTGAGGCGTGGCACTTTGAAGGCGACTTTTCAAAGCTTCATTTCTTCGTTTCAGGTAATTTGAAACTTTGGCTTGTTGTAACTCAAAAGTTCAGACATCGTTTTGTGTATTTAAAAAGTTTTTCATTTCTATGTGTGTGTGTGTGTTTTGTTAGTTGCTCGCGTAAAGTTTAATTACATTCTCTTCGCAATAAACTTTTATTTAGCTCCGTATTGATTTGCATTGCAGATGTGAACATTTTTCCATTCCATTTTTTTGTATTTTCCTGCTCACTTTTTTTGATTCTTTTTCTTTTTTTTTGCCTTCATTTACTTAGTCAGTTGGCTGTCACTTGTCATGCGATTTTACAATGTATTATGTCAGCGCAAATGATGCGAAGCAACAACTTGCTTTTAGTCCTTAATAGCTGATTTTTTACGCTCGACATGTTGTGGCTCACACACACACACACACACACACACACACACAGCTGTTTCGTCAATAAAGTGTTCTTCTTTTATTATTATTATTTGTTTTTTTTTTTCTTTGGCCGCGCCTGTTGGCGTGAAATGTAGTCAGCCATCAATATAAAATTGTCATAAATTCATTTTTATATGCATATATCACAAATTGATATGCACGAATGCAAAAGTGGCAAAGTGCATGCACACACAGAAGCAAATCAGGCTGTTACACAGAACGCTTTTATGCCTGCACTCAATGCTAACTGACTGACGGACGGACGGACGGACTGACGCTCGCTGACTGGCAAAATGTGCAAATGTGAAAAGCGTCATGAAAAAAGAGGAACAAATACGTACGTGCCACATATGTATATGTATGTATGTGTGCACACACACCCACACGAGCATTTGGGCGGGGGCATATTTTAAATGCATGTGTCTGCGTGCATGAAAATTTTATTAGGTATGCAAATGTGTCAACTTTATTTTCAATATTCCGACACATTTCGACACTTGTTGCCAATAATGAACTCAACAACATGTTCGCATTTATTCGTTTGCTTTGCATTGTTGTTAAGTGTGTGTGTGTGTTTTCGAGCATGTGTGTTGCTTTTGTAGGCGTTTCAACGTCGACAAGTTTGACACATGCAACTGTTGCATTGCGAATGCAAATTGCAGCAGAAATGCACTTGACATTAAATTAATATTTTTCGATTTTTTTACAAATGAAAAGTGTAACTGTTGCATACATTTGTGCGCTAAGTGATTTGTAACGCAGCTAATTAAAGCGCTGCAACTTCCAATAGCTGAAATTAAACGATTTCCTATCTGAGAAGTATTGTTTGATTTAAATAAGTTTTTTTCAAATTTCAAATTTTACGTACTTTGCCAATAAAGCCGATAAGTTGTATAAGTAATCAGTAAGGACGTTATCTTCAGCTTTACTGATGATTATATACTCTCCTCTTTATCTTAATAGCCAATATACCAATTTAGTTGCTTTTACTTTGCACTTAAAACTTGAAATTTCAGCAGTCTATCTTTCAAAACAAACAAGTTCTCCATACGATTTAAGTTTTAAAAATTTTTCTTCTTCTTTTCGTATGGGGGCTACCAGTTCCAGTGGCCCGATCATGCCGGTTCCGACAAATGATTCATCGTAATAACATTGAAGACTCTGTGCAAAATTTTAGGTCGATAGCTTCAAAACTTCTTGTTGTACTGATCAAGAATATATATACTTTGTATAGTTGGAGATGTCTCCTTCTGGTTATTACAAACTCCGTGACAAAATTATAATAATATTCATATATGTAAGTGAAGAGTAAAAAATGTTGAAAAAAGTTAAATATTAACTTGAAACAATAAAGAATTTTTTTTACATCAATCAATTCGCAATAACAATAATTAACAATTATTTGCTTACTTACTTTCAACCATGAGAACCAACAGTATATAATTGCAGTATGAACCACAATTGAAAAATAAAAATGCTTTAGCAAACACTTGAAAGAGTTTGCACAACCTATAAAACTTTTAGCACACAAACAGACTCACATGCAAATACGCCATGCGCCTTTCCGCCTGCTACACATAAGAACAACTTTTATCATTGCAAGCGCTCGAGGCGTGCATAAATTGCTGCGATTGTTTAAATATTTGCCAACATAATTAACTTAATTCAATTGGATTTCCATTAGTGAAGAACTGAGGCTATGAGCGACGACAGTTGATGAAACGTTTGCAACATTTTGCTATTTAAACACTTCAACGATAGCAAACTAAATATTCTATTATAACATAAAATGTTTGCACAATCGAAGGTAGCAACTGCAACCAACACTCATGCAGACAACTCAATGCGACGCTGAAGACAACTTGACTCAAGCGCTCAAATGTGAGATTAGCATGACTTTGCTCAACAAATCAAATCAAATCAAAGACTTGTCCAAATTGTATTGCATGCAAGACGCTAGTGATGCATAACATGTAAGTAAGTAAGTGAGTACAGAAGAGAGACTCACACCAACGCTATCAAGACAAACAGTCAGCCAGACTGCTGGACTGATGGAAACATTTGCCAAGACTATTGTTGACTTTTGTTAAACGAAGCCTTGAATTGACTCGATTCAAATGCGTATGCACACAATAAAATAATTGATTTGTTGCCATTGCGAACGCATGTAGAATAAAATTGTTTTAACTTCTAAGAAAATGCACTGTTAAGCAAAGAAGAACTCGACAATGATGATGGTATTGGTGGCGACAAAACTGCTGATGTTGAACTTTACCTTAAAGTTGCTTGAAAATTTATTTATTCGGCACATTTTGCAGATTTAACATTTAACACATTACAAATTTGAGTATCATGAAGTGGAAAAAATTCAAATTAAACTTGTTTCATCAACATGCACAGCCTTAAGCTTGCTTAGCAGAGTGGGCAGCATGTGAAAGTTCCTTGCGCGTTTTTCTGCGCATGCGTAAATTTGAGATTAAACGCACCGTGCAAAAGTAGACGAGCTCCACAATGCTGAGCGTTGAGACACCCATGAAGAGGCCAAGCAAGCCGCCACAATTAGCCAGAAAGTCTGTGGTGCCGTACAGCTCAGAACGTTTCGATGTCAGAAACTGAGCCTCTTTGAAGAAGATGGAAATGCGTGCCATTTTGTTGCTGTTAGATTTGAAAAACATTTTTATATAATTTTAATGAATTTAGTATTCCTGCCGCGCCTCTTTAAACTCACCCTTCCTGTGATATATCTTTGCCGTTCTTTAAATTATTCGATATTGACTTATAATCGAAATCAGCTTGTGATATTTCGGCCTCATAGGCAATCGATGTGCATGATGGCAAACAATTGCAATCTGTTTGGCCGCGATAGTTTTCTTTTGACGTCTGCATGCCTTGATTGAATTCCTTCAGGAGCAGTTGATCCTCAGCCTCATTGAAGCATTGAATACTTGCGGGGCCACAAACGGGCGTGTTGGCGGTGCCTTTGTAAATTAAAAAAAAATATATACAAAAACACGTTGTTTAAGTCGAGAGTAAACTTACGAGGCATTGAGAACTTTACACAACCGCAATGTGAGAGCGTATAATTGGCCAAGCACTCCAGCTCACAGTTGCTTTGTGTGTAAATATTGAAATAACGCAAGTAGCGTTCCTTTTGAAAGTAACATTGACGTCTTGTCGTTGAAATTAAAAACTGAGAATTATATATCTTTAGACAATAACAAAAATGGCATACCTATGCGGCTCATAGTGCTTTAGACCAGTTGAAGTTGTTATTATTTTTGGTTTAATAGAGATTAAGACTTCCTGATCGAATGGTATGCGAAAATATTGCTTTGAGATTTGTGGCAATTCGCCCGGCGTTGTGAAAAGTATCTAAAGCAATAAACAGGCATTTTTTAATGACCAGTCATTTGTACTTGAACATGACTCACCTTAAAACCCTGCACTGGGCCACGACACATATTATCGAAATCAATTTCAGCACCTTTGAGAAACAAATACAAACCCGCCTTGGCGCCTGGTCCGAGTACACGATTCGGATAGGTCTCTGTGGCTGCGGAGCTTTTATAACCTTCTTCAACATTCCAATCTGTGGCAATGCGGTTCTCCTCGCGAAATATAAAGTCTGAGATGAGACTGTCATTTCGATGGTAATAATTCGATGGCTTGTATGAAAATCTCTAAACTAACTCACCCCTCGGTACGAAAGATCTCTGCCGGACTCAATGAATTGAAACTGTAACATTCGCCTTCTTCGGTGATAAATTTACGAAAGATGTCTCCGCACTGCACGGCCGTATTTCGCCACTTACAGTCGTTGTAGGTGTCAGTGAATGTCGGCGAGACAGCTTCAAGCGCATCGATCAGCTCAATGCCTTTCTTTGTTTTATTGCCAAAATCGGGGCTGGCTAAATGAGGCTCACACACTTGCATAATGGCGGACATTTTGAATTTTCTAACCAATAAAATCTTCTCCATAAAAAAAATTCTAATGCTTTTATAAAAGAAACTCACTCATCGGGCGTCAAGTCTGGTAAACTTTTGTTGGCCTTATGATCTTCCAATTTCCAATGTAAGTCGGTAAAATTAAACACGGTTTGACGGGCTTTCGTTTCGGGGCAGACGGTAACTGCGGGAAATGGTATTTCCCACACGGGTGTAGATTTCTCAGCAAAGCTGACAATAACAGGATTATTATTCCACTTATCCCAAATGTTCATGATCAGCATGGCGCAGGTGTAAATCGAAGCAAGGAACACGCTAACCCAGAAGAGGCTGGAAGAATTACATTTGTCAATAAAGAAACCTGAATATAATTTTCTCTTGTCCGGCGCATTTACCGCTCCAAACAGGGACGCTTCTTTTCGCCCAAGTATCTGATGCCATGTATTGTGCTGTAATCACAGTACTCATGTATGATAGCGCGTGCTGCCTGCAAGCCGCTGCCATATTTAATCTGTTGTTTCGTGTCGACTTCTTCATCGCTCTCATCCGAAATGGTATCCTTAAAGGCGCTCACGGTTTTTGCCATCAGCGCCGCACGTTTCCTGTTGAAGTTTTTCGATTATAACATTATTTTTCTTGCTTGCTTGAATGCATTTTTCAACTGACCATTGTATTGTCGCTGGCAAAGCGTTCGTGCGCGGCTTTGAATCGAGCTCTGGATTGGTATCGTAAGGCGCAATTGTATCCATTTTTTAGTTTATATTTAATAGCACCTTAAACACTTTGAAAAGTCGGCCAGGCGCCGTTGTGGTCGTCCGATGGACTGACTGATTGACTTTCTAAAGAGAAGCCTTTACAATTTACCGTCAAATTTGCTAGCTCACGGACCGTTCACGTTCACATCAGAGGCACAAGTCAGGCGTGTGCCGCCTGCAACATCGCTTTATATATGCTCGCGTGTGCAGGTGTGGTTCCCGGTCGATGTGCGTGGTTTTATTATACACCCGGGAACGTTGGAGCGCCACCGCCATGGTACCCTATAGATTTACGCTTTTGCGGCAACTTCACGCGTATTTTGAATAATTCCACACAATTCGTGGCAACTTATTCAAACAACTTGCTCCATTTTTCGAATTTTTTTACTTTCGTTTATAGCCCTTTGCCAATTGTTGTTGACAAACTCACTTTGTTTTGCATTTAATTATAGTTGATGGTGGTCTCGTTGTTGTTGTTTTTGTCACTTTTACCATGGTTGTACACTTTAATTATTAGCGTAATTTGCAGTTGTCTAGTCAAGATCCTTGCGGACTTGTAATTGTCAAATGCATGTGTAACTGTCACCTATGCGTCCTCAGCTTTGGTATTTCTTTTTTTTTTTTTGGGTTTGGCCTTTCTGTGCCATTAACAACTTTAAATTGGAAAGCCTTAAAGCGTAGAACAAATTTAAGTTTTTATTAACATTAACAAATAAAAAATAAAATCCGGTAAGGAATTGCCGTCAAGAGCCTGTACATTAATTTGTAACGACTGTTTTAGGACGTTGCCGTGCCCACTTTATAATCGAAGCAGATTGAATTTTCCTTCAATATCATACACACCAATTTTTACTCTTGTGCGTGACTTGGGCATTATGATTGAATCTGAATCTTGTCTCTATCCCAATATCATACACAGCAAATGTCATTCCTGAAAATTATATGGTTCACGAGATATAAGCATTTTAAATTTGTATTATATGCGGGCGTGGCCACGCCCATTTTCTACTCTGTCTTTTTGAGTTCAAGTCAGCTATATACACTCCAAATTTGATGTTCCTATCTCAAAAGACAACCGAGAAAATACGGCTTTTATAATATTTTACCCGAGGTACTTTCAGTTAGTTGCCCTTCACCCTAAACTAAGTCTGAGAGGGGCAAAAAAAAAAAATAATCTTGATCTGCGCAATGAATAACAGAATCGACCTGCGAAACAATTTTGGCTCTATCTATTATAGTTTCCGAGATCGACGCGTTCATACTGACACACGGACGGACTGGCAGACGAACGTGGCTAGATTGATTTCTCTTTCGATACTGATCAAGAATATGTATACTTTGTATAGACAGAAATGTCTTCTTTTGGATGTTACATACATTTTTGATGTACACAAAACTAATATACCATAAGGTACAGGGTATAAAAAGGAAAATATCAAAATTGGGGATCAAAATATTCTTCACTCCATATATTCACTGTGTATCTCGATAGACTTCTAGAGACAAGTCGCAATCTGCAGTTTCTAAGCTATATCGTATATGAAAACTAAACGACCAGAGTCTTCAATCGACATATAACTTTAAACCGAAAACAAACGGTTTGTTATCTTGCTGCAAGCGCAATTTCATGCTGATTATGTTGCTAACTTAACCGTGTCCTTGCTGCAGTTATGCATCGGTGTTGTTGCTATTCTGCATTTTCACGCAATGGTTGCCTCGGCCGCGGTCTCATCTACCGCAGGCATTTAACTCAACGACCTCGCATAGAATCATGCGGCAATTGCAACGAGTATAATCGCAGCACGTCTCTACCAACAATGGCGTACCATGTTTGGCGCTTGCTTACGGCAAGGACACAAGGACACACAGGCAGGCTCGTGTTGTGGCCCAATGAAAACAATTTTTGTTTGGATTTGTTAATAAAGTTAACTGCATTTCTGGCTTGTCTGCCGCTCCGAAAATTTTCATTTTCGGTTTTCTGCTTCTGTGCGTGGTTTGAGTTCGGCACACGTTTAAGCGCACACCTTTGTCATGTTGTTATTGTTGCTGCTGTCGCTGCTGTTGTTCTCCTTGTATCCTTGTTTTGTCGTTGTTGCACAAACATGTTCATTGTCTAACTTTCTGTTTTTTTTCTCATTTTTTTTTTCGCCATGCTAACAGTTTAACTTTAAAATACTCACTTTAGCTTTTGATCCTATTTTAGTCCTTTTCGTTTGTTGTTCTTCCTTATATGTGTCTGTGCCTTGATCATTTATTTTAATGAGCTTGGAAATAGAATTTTCAATGTGCTTTTTCGTTAGTTTATCCAAGTTTTCCTGCAACTTTACGCAGTTTGGACCTGAAGTTTGTTTAGTATAAATTATTTAAATGAAGGAGTCTTGCTTTTGGCTTTAAATACTTTTTATTTCATTTTTATTACATTTTTATTACACTTTACACAATAATAATTTTTCAAATGTATTTTTTTTTTTTTGGAGGACATTGAATTGGCTTTTAAATATTTCCTGTGTACATGCTAATAATAATAAATATTTACAAATAATTAGTACTTTAATTATAATTTTTTTTTTTTTCAATTTATGAATTTTTGCAATACAGTTTCTTGCAAGATGCGTACATATTATTAGTTCGATTTGTTTTATTTTTGGTTTTAACTTTAATTAATCATTTGTTTTTTGTGAGATTATATCATTGTTTTTTTGTTTTTTAATTTATGTTTTTTATTTTATCATAATATTTATTTATTTATTTTTTATTATAATATGCATACTTTCTATAAGTTATTATCAAAAATGTAGGCACGAAGCTTTGAAAGTGCATTTGATACGTGCCCATTTTGAAGCTGCCTACCTCGATTTTTTTATTTGTTTTTACTTTAACTAATTGTTTGTTGTTTTGTATTTTTTCTTTCCAGCTTTTGTTTTTGAAACACCATGTTGCCATTGCATCGATTAAGTACAAGTAAGTACAATATTTCATTTAATACTATTTTAACGTTGCTAACTAAAATACTTTCTACTTTTTAATATATTTTTTTATATACAAAGCTCATTTACGGTGTTTTTTTTTTTATTTCTTTTTTTTTATTTGTTGTATATATTTCTATTTATTATTAATTTTAATTTTGGAAGTACAGATGAAATTGGGTGGCTTAAAGATTGATTTAATTTTTATTTTTGGATTTATAATGATAAAGTGAGTAATTGTCTTCAATGCAAAATATCAGAGCTTATTTATACAGAAATTTTAAGGGAAGATTTGAAAGCATCAAAGATTGAATAATTTTGAAAACACATTGTGTATTTTGAAGAAGTCTTAATTTTAAATTGAACAGTAAAATCAATTTTATAAAAACATAATATAAAAATTTCCAAAATAACATTTTGAAACAAAGCGTCTCCGACAATATACTAGAACCGATTTCTATGGTTTAAATACTAAATGACTAGTTTAGATACTAGTTAAGTTGCAAGCTTACATATCAGCATAATTTAAAAGGTCATTTGCAGCAGCTAATTTAAAATGATATGTATGTATGTAGATTTTTCTCAATTACTTTTTCATCTCATGTTTGTGTACATTGTCATACTTGACTAGCATACGAAAACAATACTGTAAATCGCACTTATGCACTTCGCTTATTTTAAATAATTTTTGATTTTTGAAAAGAAATACAAAGCAATATTGAATACTGCATGTTCCGGGCTTTTCATAATAAATAAATAAATAAATTATTATTTGATGCTTAAATTAAACGATTATTTAAATTCACTTACGAATTAGAAACATTTTTATGCTTGAATGTTTATCATGGTATAAATTGTTTTATTCTCGTTTTTGATTATGATCATGCTTAAATGTAATGCGCTCCACTCACTGAAATGACCTTACAAGTACGCTTTTGGCTGACCAATTTTCTGCTCAACGCTTTTTTTCCTCTACTGTGGGCCAATTGCTTGCACCGCGCCATTTGTAAGACTCAAACTCAGACCGTTTGACATCATGCCTAAAGCTGCGGCGCCTGTTGTTGCCACGCCAGCGCTTGAAGCTTCCTGCAAATAATGAAGAGTTTGAAGAGTAGAGTTTAAGAACATTTCTTCGTCGTTTTCATGTCACCTACAATGCTCAAAGTGCGCACAATGCAGGCACGCGTTGCCGGCTGCGTCGACTGTTGCTCCTCAGCCTCTAGGCCAGGTGAGCTGCCACGAGACGACGAAACCGATGAACCAATGCCATTCAACAGTTTAAGATCGTCGGAGTGATGTGTTTGCGATGAAATTGACATGCGTCCGTCTAATGAGACATCATCGCGTTGTTGGTCCTGTTAGTGCACGCGAAATACAGCATTAATGTCATTAAAATTGGCCTATGCATTATGCCCAAAACAATGACCCTCTCCCCACCACGCTCACTTACCTCTTTGGAGCCACTTGGACTTGTGCAAATGTCAAATTTGATTTCCATGCAATGCGTTTCCAAATCGCTGACATTGCAATCGCCGGCAATGCCATTGTTGAAGCTATTATTGCCACCAACAATGTCATTTGTAGCAGCAGCACTAGCAGCAGAAGCGTCGGCAGCGGCAGCGGCAGCAACATCATTTGTCGCCTCAGTTGTTGTCGGCATTTTGTCTTTATCGTTGTTGTTTGGTTCGGGTGACATTTGTCCATTGTCATTGTTGTTGTTGTTGTTGCTATTGTTATTGTTGTTGTTGTTATGGCTAATTTTGTTATTGTTATTTGGTTCCTTGTTAAGTGTTGCTGACGTTGCTTGCATGTCCTTCGATGCAATTGCAGTAACAGCATTTGTCTCATTGTTGCCATTGGCATGGCTTGTTATCTCTTCCTCCTTCTGCTGTTGTTGTTGCTGTTGCTGTTGTTGCTGCTGCTTTTGCTCCTCATCATCACCCAACTCGTAAATGTTAACCATGTGCGCCGTTTGTGCATGAACCATCAAATCCCAGGGATTTGTGAATGCATCCTTACAAACGGCACAAAGCAATTTGGCGCTTGTTGTTGGCGTCGTCTCTGTTGAGATACAAGCAAGCAATACGTTTATTAGTGCGTTTATTATAGTAGACAGTAGCACACACAGACACACACACACACACACACATACATGCCCAGTTAGGCACAAGTAAATAACTCAATTTTAAAAGCGCTTCACTCTCGCACTTCAAAGTGGCCACAAAGCATTTTGTGGCAACATATGCGTCGCTCCGACTGCAAATGCCAAAGTCAAAAATAAGCGTCTTACAGCCACACGCAAAAACTGTTTAACAATCATAAATTTAAAAACGCATACACAAGTTCCACCAGCCAGACATTAGAGCAAACAATGCGCAGACGGACAAGAAAGTTGCACAAAAATGGTCACACAAACAAACAAACAAACACACACATACGTACACAGCTGTAATAGTATGTAATAAATAAAGTGTGGGTTGAACTTACTTGCAGCTATTGCAACATCCTGGCACTTGCATGTAAATCTAAGCTTGCAATAACTTCGCTTGTGGTCTAATAACTCAGACAGCTCGTTGAAACATTCTCGACAATTGCCGCAAATTAATGTATCTGGATTGCCTGCAAAAGAGTTAAACAGAAATAAGTATAACAGAAAAATGAATAAGCTACAAAAATACTTAAAATTCTCTTATGTTAGAAAGTGTCAAAAAAAAATCGTTTTATTTTAAGCTTACAAAAAATATAAATAATCATGAACATGTCGACAAAGATATAAATAACTTTTAACAATACAATTTGAACTCAGTCAAACTAAGAGCATTTCTTTCAACGTGATCCCCATAAGTTATATTTTCCCAAACAACTATTTCAATATGTTGAAATGGATCGCTCCACTACTAAGTGTCTGGGCCGCTTTGCTGCCCACATTGGCCGCATTGTGATTGCGTTTGCGTTTTCGTCGCGCACGCTTCTGGCGGCCATCACTTCGGCGCTCTCTCAGCTCTGCCATTCGCTTCTTGTTTTTGCAATCGATCAGCATCTGAATGGCATTAATGCGCAAATGTATCTGATCGTTATTGAGCGTGTTTTCGTTCACTTTCGTCTTGCTTTTACCACTCCTTCGGAAATAATCATGCTGTGCACTACTATTCCTTTTTCGTTTTGTCTCTTTACCAAAATAAGAACTTCCTTCTTCACCGGTTTCAGGTGCAACATTCTCGTTTCGTTTATGAGTTCTCCTCCATTTATTTCGATTTTCATTTTTTCTCCGCACATATCTTCTATGCATAGCTATTTTGGCAGGGCGTTTTTTTAATTGTGGACCTTCGAAAAAATTGTCAGCAGTTCGATTTCTTTTCTTTATGTTCGATTTTTTAAAATTCTTGATGATATCTTGCAAGTTTTTGTACTTGTTTTCCTTCGTTTCTCCTGCCGATTTTTCTTCTTTGTTTTCTTTCGTTTGATCTGTTTCTTTTTCTTTTACTTTTGTATTTCTGTTTTCCATATTTTGCAAGGCATTCAGATTCCTTTCGTACGTTCTTTCTGCGTCCTTTGATTCCTTTTCTTTTTCATCTTTAGCTTCAAGTGCTCTGGCTTCAGCTTCAGCCTTAAGTTTTCTATTCAATCTATTCTCATCTTGCCTTTCAAATGTATTCAGGACGTTTGTTAGGGTTTTGTATTTTTGATCTCTCGCATCTTTACTAAGGTTCTCATCATTGTCTTTCTTTGCCTCGGCTTCGGTTCCAACATTACCACTTATATTTGTTTCAGTCCCTTGGACTCTCCTCCAAGCATTTAGACTTTGTTGAAATTGATTTTTCGCTGCATCTTTTGCTAATTCTTCGATTTCACTATCAACACTTCCGTTTGTTTTAGTTTGCTCTAAGTTTTTATAAGAATTTAGGAGGTCTTTCAAGCTACTATACTTTTCGTCCTTAACATATCTCGCGTAATCTTCTTTTTTGTTTTTCTCAGTGAGAACTGCATTGATTTCATTTGAATTCAGCTCATTTTCCTGCAAAGCTTTTCCACTTTCATTCTTTTTCTTTGTTTTGCCATTCTTTTTACCTTTACCTCTACTTGCATGTATTCTCTTAGGCGTATCGGCGACTTCAGTTGTATTCTCATATTTGCTTGGATCTTCTTCTTTTACAACATCCTCTTCTTCGTCTTTCTTTGCTTCAACTGAATCATCGATTTCACTTGAATTCTTCTCTTGCATCTTTTTCCAAAGAAACATATTCTTTGCCATTTTTGGATCATTCTCAACCTCAGCATCTTCATTATCTTTGTGCTTATAGTTGCCTTTACCGTTTGCTTTAAATGTATATTTCAATTCTTCATGCGCCTTTTGTGCATTATATCTACCACCCGTTCGCAGGAATTTTGTACGTTCCTTAAGCGCGCCCAGACGTTCACTGTAGTACTCATAGCGATCTTGAAATGTGTCATTTGACCTACGATTAACAGCTGACTTAAGTTTGCTAAGAACAGAGCGAGTTCTTGCCTTATTGTAACTAGTTTTCTTGCGATTCAACCATTCACGCTTTGCTTTTGCACCCAGACGGTTTGATTGGATCACTTCGCTCTCATCGGCCTCTTGTGCACCACCATCAAAGGGCAAAGTGAAGATTATCACACTTTGCTGAGCATCACGTGCCACATTTTTGTTTAGGCCGGCCACTCCCGCTGCCATTGGTGGCACAACCGCTTTTGTTTGCCGCGCCGTCAATGCAACAGGTGCCGCTTGTATGACCAACTCGTCCGCCGGCGGTGGCGCCAGCACGGGTGGTTCAATTGGCGCTTCCGTGCCGCTTTCTATTTGATCTAGCAATGGCATTTCGCTTTCGTTCTCTTCATCTGTGTCAAATTCAAACAGCAAAGGCATGTCTGGCAGAGTCTCCTTTTGTGCATCCTTCTGCGGCACTGCCGGACATTTTGTGGGCTTGGCTGTTGTTGGCATTTGTGTTATTGTTGTTGTTGAAGCTGCTGCGGGCGCCGGGCATTTTGTCTCAGGCGTTGTTGGTTTTGGAGTTGTAATGATAAGTTTCGGACATTCCGTTTCATTTTCGCGAAATTGCGTTTCATCATCTAAGCAATCTCTTGCAACTTCTGGCGGCGCCTCTTTAATTGCGGCTGTTGTTGTTTCTATCTTCGGTATGGGTTCACATTGATCCATATCGCTTTTGAAGATAACGAGAGGGTTGCTGGCTTTACTGTTACTGGGCGCAAATGGACTGTAGCAGCCGGGCTTGGCCGCGTAGCCCAAGTTCTCTTTGCAGAGACATGGACGACTGCGTTCGCTGAGCATGTTGTCTGACTTACCGAAGTTGGTAGCAAAATTATAGAGCTTATTCGGTGTCTTCTCCGTGTTCTCAGTCTGAATTCTAGCCTCCGTGCCCGAAAAATCGTCGAGGCTTGGCTCTGTAGCCGAAAATTCATCCTGATTTGATTCTGTGTCAGAAAGGTCTTGTTGCTTTGGCAACGGTTTGGACACTGGTTCGTGGAAAAGTTCAGATTCTGGCTTCGATTTGTCGCTGAAATAAACCGGCTTATAGTGATGTTTCTTAAAATTTGACAATCTGCCAACAAAGCGATTTGGCGGTGGTTTTCGCAAAGGCGAATTCGGCTCGAACAGTTTGAAATGCTTGTCCTCATGTTTATATGCTTCATGATCATCAACATCAGTATATCGATTTGATGGCGGTATTCTGAAAGGCGAATTTTTGTCCTTGAGCACTTTAAGATTAAATACCTCATCATCATCATCGGACTTCTTCACGCCCTTTGCATAGAAATCAAGTTTTCGTAGCTCATAAGCGGGATCTTCGACGTCGCTGCGATCCTTTTGATAAAAATAATTTGCAAATTTTCGCGTCGATGCTGGACTTTGATAATTGGACTCTTTCTGTTTGGAATTTTCTTTTAGAACTTCCGATGCGTAATCAAAATTTCGCGCTGCATTTGTCGGATTGGCCATCTCCGAGGCCAATGAGTTGTACAGCACATTTTCAAAGTCTTTGTATTCGTAAGGTGATTCAATCGTATGCGTGATAATGCGTCCCTTCAAATTCAACATACCGTTGATATAGTCATGCCTCAGTGCGGTCGATGAATGACTGCTGCCGCTCTCAGGATAGTTTTCCGCACTTGTTGACTGCAACATGAGCGCCATGAGTAGGATTTTTAGTGAAATCGTTGCCGCTCTTGTCGCGCTGAGCAGACACATTTCACATTTGGACTATGTTTGTATGCCAGAATATTGTTCGTACATATTTTTTGATTGGAAAATCATTGAAAGTTTTTTTTTTTCTGTCACAATTTCACTTTGAGTGTACTCAAAAATCAATACTTACTGTAAACTTTGAATGGACCCCATTGCTGATGCACGTTTAATTGCTCGGCTTGCATTGCTTGTTGTGACTGTTGTTGTAGTTGTTGTTGCTGCTGCAGCTGCTGTTGTTGCTGTTGCTGTTGCTGCGGTGACAATGCCAAAGTCAATGGCTGCATAAGGCAGCCAAGTGTTTGCTGTGTCTGTCCGGTTGACTGCAATTGCTGTTGTTGTGTCTGCTGGTGCTGGTGCTGCTGCTGTTGTTGTTGTTGACCAAAGGACATTGGCTCAGCGATATTGGCTGTTGTTGCTGCTGCCAGACCTACGCCATTTGTGAGCGTTGTTTGATTAGCCGCAGCTGCAGCAGCCGCCGCAGCGGCGGCAGCAGCAATAATTGCTGATTTTGCATTTTGCGGCGAGGTCGTTGAATTTGCGGAATTTTTCAATTGATAGCTTGTAGCAGCGGCGGCAAATTGTTGTTGTTGCTGTTGTTGATGTTCTTGTTTGAAATGTTGTTGTTGTTGTTGCTGCTGTTGCTGCTGTTGTAGAAAAACATTGAGCGGCGTTGTGGCAGCTGTTGTCGCTGCTGCTGCTGCTGCTGACGACGCATTATTAGCGTTTGACAAGAGTTGTTGTTGATGCAACAACAATTGTTGTTGTGGCAGCAAATTTGCCATGGCTGCCATTGCAACTGCAGCAACTTGCTGTTGATGATGATTATGATGATGTTGTTGGTGTTGGTGTTGATGTTGATTATGATGTTGTTGCTGCTGCTGCTGCTGTTGATGATGTGCTGCAGCTGCTGCTGCTGCAGCAACTGCAAATTGTTGCTGCTGGTGTTGTGTCGTTTGTGGCAATTGTTGTTGTTGCTGTTGTTGCTGCTGCTGCTGATGTTGTTGCTGTGCAACTGCTGCGACCAAACTGTTGCTGTCCGTGAGCAAACGTGACGTTGTGGTCATCAAACGTTTGCGCTTCTTGGGCCGTATGCCATTAGTGGTGCGTAACAGCGTCGATGAGCAATAGCTATCGTAGAAGTAGTCCCTGTATTGTTGTTGGAGAGGAAAAAAAGAGGCAAATTGATGTCATTAATCAATGTAAATAGCAAATATTGTGTAGCGTAATTGAAATGTCAATTTGTCTGTGTGTGCCAACAGCAAAAAAAAAATAGCTCAGCGAAGAAAAAAAGAAGTATGTGCGCTGCACAAATAAATGACTTATGTTGTTGCGCCATTTAACGTTTACATTGTTTGCAAATTATCCATGACATTGACTGTTTGACAACATTCAAAAACGGAGGGTGAAAAAATGTGGCCAAAAAAAAAAAAAAAAACAAACAAATATATCCTGTAGACCTCTTCATAGTCAATTTGGCAAAAAAAAAGGAAGCATTTCGTTCACACGCCAAGTCAGAAGCGAAAGTAAAAAAGGCAACAAATTGTTGTCGTCAACTGTTGCCAATGAGTCAATATTTGTTTAGGTTTACTCACACCAACATTCTCCTTAACCAAACCCATGCTCAACTCTCACACACCCTCTCACACATAACGAATTGTTTGCTCTTTTCAATTGACATTTGCCAATTATATAAACCGTCGCCACCCCTTTTGGCATTGGGGGCGCTCATTCAAGTAGCCTGGCAGGCCGTCAAGCTCATTGTCAGTGATTGATACAAATTCGTAGTCATTCATTGCAATACACACACGCAAACACACCGTAACCCTTGTACATTCCAACACAAACAGCCGTGACAAAAACCCTCCTGCACACTCACACACACACACACACACCCACAGCCAAATACAGAAACACGTTTTCATTAGTGGTCAAGTACTGAGGCAGACCTCAAACTCGACTCCAGCTCAACCTCAGCCAACCGACCCCCCACCGCTCCAAACACCCCTCACCCGCAGCCACGTATTTATGCGCCACTTGCGGTTGTTGTTGTTGTTGTGGCTTTTTGCGGTTAATTTTTGGTCAATTTTATGTTTGCTGCTGAAGCGTTATTTGCATTAAATATCAACTCTATCGCACAGCCATTTTAATTACAATTATTATGTTGCTTATTGGTTACACGTATGCCTTGATTTTGATTTAATGTCATTTAATGTCATGTCCATTTTAATACAATTTTCACGGCATGGCAATGTCATGAAATTAAATATTTCCACATGAATGAAAACACCGACATTGTGTGTGTGTGTTCGTGTGTGTTTCTGAGCTGCCAAATAAATTCAGACGATCTGAGAAAAAGTCGGTCTTTTTTTTGTTGTGAGAACAAGCGAGCCAAAACAACTGCAGACAGCAACAGCAACAGCAACAGCAAGAACAACGACGTTCAGTCATCATTATCCTGACCATCAACTGCACATGTCAACGTCATGCGAGTATTGTCGTCATTCTCATCGTCGGCGACGTCGCCGTACATTGTTTCGTTTCCTCTCCTATCCTTCCCTGCCACACACATACAAACATACACACACCATGACATTGTCCATGCATTTCGAGTGTTGACAGAACACTCGAACAAACACGTTTGCCTTAATTCAACTCAACTCATTTCGACTGAACCGAACTCAGGCAAGGAACTTCTCTACCGAACTCGAACTGAAATGACTCAACGGCGACGACAAGCAAGAAATATTTTTAGCAGCAAAATATATGTGTGTCTGTTGTTTTTTATATACACAAGTAGTTTACGAGTATTTCACGTCGTCGTCGTCGTAGTCATCGTCGTCATTCTCGACACTCAACTTGAAACAAAGGCACGTAAAATGGCAACAAAAATGAAAAAAGGGACATGTCGTTGATGAATTGGGCGACACTTTATTTATTGTATTGTAGTTTGTTGAAGGCAGGCCGAAATATTTTTGTGTTGCACAGTCTCAGGGTCGCTTTTGATTAAACAAATGTTAAATGATATGTAAATAAAGTCACATACACACAACGCATTTCATTTATACACTCATACAAATGCGCACAAAATAATATTGTTAAATTGTCTAAGAGAAAGTTTGACAAATTTGTGCATTAAAAAACATAATGTGCAAACCCAAAATAATTTATATTAATTTAAAACTTAAATTTCATTCAGCAAGGCACATCTTGTGTGAAATTGTTGTTTTGGGCTTCGTTACTTGTGTACTTATGCAAGGCACTTACCAATCATTGCCCGTTTTCGAGACATTCTGACGCTTTCGGCCGATTTGATGCGCCTTTGGCTCGGCGACCATGTTCACATCTGCAAAATAAAGCGTGGAGTATTTTAATTATTTTGTTTGTAACAAAAAACAAAAGAGTTTTCAAAGAAAGCGAAAGTATTTTTGTTTATTAAGCGCACAAAGACAATAACGTAATGCAAAAACAACAACAATAACAATGACAATAAAGCGTCTGCATTGTCTTTGATGTTTTGTTTGTTCTTGTTTTTGTTTTTGTTTATTTTTTGTTCGCTCTTTTATTACAAATGCCAAAACTGCTTATAATGCACAATAGTTGCATAGCATGAAAGACTTTGCCGTCGCTTTTGTTTTAATGCGAGAATCTTTTTTTGTTTTTTTTTTTTGCTTCAAATGGCCAAAGTAAATTTCCGTGTATTTTAAAATGATTAAAGTCGTCTAAAGATTAAAAAAGAAAAGAAAAATTATATAAATATTAACGCTGACAAACGCACTGCAAAAGTCATTAATCTTAATAAAATGCAGGCGCAAAATTGAACATGTTTAAACAAAACAAAATTAAAAAATAAAGAGAATCTGCAAAAATAGATTCATGTCAGTGTTTTTTTCATTCTGTGGCGCAAAAATCGGCGGCGACATGGATTCGTTCGTTCATTCATTCATTTTCAATGAAAAGGGTGCGACAGCAACAGGCGGCAACAGGAGTTGCCTACTTTTGAGCGCACGCTTGTGTAGTAGTCGCTGGCAAAAGCAACAACAGCAACAACAACAACAACAATTGCAGCTGCCTCAAGCTCGTTCATCATAATTCATGACAAAGTTTGAAGTGCGTGCACACGCCCAACTGTCTTTCGTCCCTTCTATGTCCGCTCACACTTCTCTTGTTCGTAACCTTTTTCAATCACATTCACTTCACTTCGTCCTTTTCGCCAACGAATAGAAATATTCAAAATCAGTCAGTTTTTCTCATACTTCATGCTCATCTTTAGCGCTTACGGCCTGCAAATCTTTCATGCTCGTAGTCAAGCAGCCAAGCAGTGAATAAAAACAAGAAGAAGAAGACGACTTTGTGGCACTTATACAAACACAAATTACCACTGAGCCAGACCACTTTTTTTTCTACAACTTCCACCACCAACACGACCACATTTTTTTTTTTTTTCATTCTTTTCATTTATCCCAACTTTCTCACTCTTCGCTGCCAACGCCTTGTCTGTGCCACGCTGGCATGTCCTTAGCTCTGTCTTGCTATAATTAAGATTAAGGCTGAAAGCATAAGCAGGATTTCCGAGTTTTAAGACTGAACACAAAAACCAAACGAAATCGGTTTAAATGTGGCGGCATTAAGCATTAAAAGTGGCTGAAGTATTTTTTGCGCTTTTCGTTCTCTGCTCGCTCGACCAATTCAAGCCGCCGCAACTTGACTTAAAAGTCAATGGCGCATGTAGCAATGAAATATTGCCAAGGCTTGTCGCATTTACTTAGACAACTGCTAATCAAGAAATTAGCATTTACATTTGCATAGTAACTTAAATAAATACAAAGCGGAGAGATTCTTTATAAAATTCATTGCAATGTGATTTAAGTCACTTGTCTCCTTCGCACCCACACAACAACACACACACACATTGCTGTGTGAGTATGAGCAATGTGCGTATGAGGAAAATGATATATGATTTATTTTTATTTTTCCCCTCCGCTGACAACGCGCGCTAAGTGCATTAAGTTGTTTTTCCATGCTACTGTGAAATTGCCATGACGTTACTCACGCAAGCGGCAGGGAGCACAGCGCGCAGAGAAAACGCATTTTATGCTGCATGCTTTTCGGGGCGTATTGAAAATTCAACGATATCCTGTGTGTCTTCCAATGTGTCGATGTCTGCATATGACAGACAAGCCAAAACAAAAATAAAAAGTAACTCAAATATTTTTTAAACGCGTTGTCTGTCTGTCTGCCGTCTGTCTGTCGTCTGTTTGGCAAAGGCAAAGGAGCAAAAGTGTCGGCATAAAATTTCATTAAACACTTTCATGTATGCATAAAGCAACTCAGGCGACTCAGGTTGAGTGCCAATGAATATCCGCGGGCATGTTTGTGTGCCGGCGTGTGTGAGACATGAGAATTTCATTAACGTTAAGATTTATTTAATATTTGCGGCATAAGCAACTTGAAATTTTAAATGTCTGCAAGATAAGTGAGCAAAGGGAACAACAAATAAAATGCAGTGCGGTCGCATTGACAGACGACAGGCGAGCTCAACGTCAGCAACAAGAAGCCGACAAACCAACAGAAAAAAAATAAAAAAGGAAACAAAGGAAAAGGACAACGACGACAACAACAGCGTTGAAGACATTAAACAAGCACGCCGAACCGCTCACTATTTGCGGCCACTTGCATGTATGCAATGTTGCCTGTCGTTCTTGTCGTTGCTGCTGTTTTTATACCTTTTTTCCTTTTTTTGTACTTGCCAAGCTTCGATTTTGTGTTACGCTGCCGTTTTGGCGGCCATTAACCCGGAAGTATGCAACGAATGAACGGATGTGGCGCACAATTGAGGGTTAAGGACGTGAGTTGTAGTCAAGTTGCCGGCATGCATTCATGCACACTTACCCAAAGTCTGACTTAGCACCGTTTTGCCGTCCTCGCCGTGGCAGGCGTTGCGCGCGTCGAAAGGATTCGTGAACTGAACGAACGCGTAGCCTTTGTGCATGGAAATGCCTGCAAAGAAATTGGTTAGAAAGAAAAACGTAAAAAGGCGTAAACACGTTGTTGAATAAAGGAAGTGAGGACGTAATATTAAGCACCGTTTAAGTCAGAAATCAGAGCGGCGGTTTGTCTTTAATTAATACCTGCAAGTCTGCCATAGATCTGAAACATTCGTTCGACATCCGTTTTCGAGCATTGAAATGTATTCAGGTTGCCAACAAAGATGCGCGAGTTGACCGCCTGCGGATCCTGCGAGTTGGTCTGATTGGACAATTTAGACAGCTTCATGATGTCGTTGTTGCCGTTGTTGTTGTTGTTATGGCTGCCGCTGCCGCTGCCGTCCAAAGAGTAATGCTTAAAGATGTCGTAAGCCGGCGGCGTGCTCGATGACGCTGCCAGGCTGGTTTTGAGCAAGTGCTCAGGTGCAAAATATAAAAACGCAATGTTGACGGATTTTTTTGTACGCCGCGTTGTTGTTGTTTATTGTTGTTTTGCGTATCAACGCAATTGTCTAGTATTGTTGAAGGCTTGTTTGTCTGTTCTGTTGATCCTGTTGATTTTTTGCTGTTCCTTTGCGAGTGCGCGTGTCCTCTTTTTTTGCTGTCTGCGTTGCGTATTAATTTTTGTGGCTTACAACGTTCTGGGCTTGGTTTGTCGTGGATTTAAACAAACACAGCAACAATTGTTGAAGCCCCTAGTTTGCAATCGTTTTTTATTTACGGTGTTATTGCATTGTTTTAGGCGTTCAATCACAATGTGTAGGGGTATGTGTGAGTTTTTAAGCCGCCGTTAACGAATTTTTCGTTTTAAGTCTGCAAAGAGAAGAAAATAGCACATAATGAAATAAGTTCAACGCAAAAAAATAGATGAAAATTTACGAAAATTGCAAAAAATCATTGCTGACAATGAAAGCGAAACAAAAAATTGCAATTAAAATGCAAAAATATTTGTCAATTCCATTTGTTGTAAATAAGATATGAAACAAAAAACTATAAAAAATTCAAATTATTTTTACGCAATCCAGCAAAACGAACCCACTATTCCAGCTAGTACTCCGAATAAATGAAACATGCCACAAACTATCCAAAACTAATCCGAAATTCCAAGTACACTTAAAAACTTTTAGAAGTTAGCATTATTCAAGAGATTAAAACATTCAAACTTTAAGTAAATCAAGAAATTCTCCTCAATCATATTAAAATACCAAAACACAGACACACGTACACATTGAAAGCTATTTTCGGCATGTGTTCCAATTACTTGCATACTTCTCGGTGCTTAACACATTTAAACACTTTGTAGGGTAATTAAAAAGTAGCAAACAACATGGCCTAATTTCAGACGCATTCATAAGTCAAGACTACGAAGAAGACGAAGAAGAAGAAGAAAAGGAGAAGCTGAGCAGTTAAAATGTAAGTAAGAAAAGAGTTTGTTAAGGTTGAAGCTGAAATTGCTGCTCAAAGTGAATGTCGAACTGATGTTGGCGTTGAAGTCTCTTCAGATTTCCATTAAAAGCGGAGTGTTGAATATAAAAAGCAACACACACACACACATGGAAACGCACTTAAAAAGCTGTTTGTATGTGTGTGTGTGTGTGTATGTGAGAGAGTATGTGTTTTCACTTAATATTAAATTAAATAAGTTTTTAAATGGCAGCCATGCGAGCGCATAAAAATTGTACATTTTTCAAGTACAACTGACAGCCGCACAAACACACACACGCGCATATTAATGCTGTTGTATATGTGTGAAAAGTGAAAAATTAAGCGTTTTTATTGCGTCATCTTGTCGAAGTTGTTGTTGGCGGTGTTGTTGTTGCCTTCCGCTACGCTCTTGCTCTTATAAAAGACTTGTTGGCAACATGTGCTATAAATGCCTGCCTTTCGTATGTCTGTGTGCCTGTCTATATGAATGTGTACAACTTTTGCATGCATAAAATACAAATAAAACATGTAGCAATAAAAATAAAATACTTGTAGCAATTGTTAATGTGATTTTTATGCAATTTGTACGAACGCGTACGTTAAAAGCATCATGCACACACACGCACACACATGCAGAGACACATACACATGTTTCGCTCGAATCACGTACAACCGTGTTGGCCATTTTTATTATTAGAAGTCAAGGTTGTCAATGCGGCATAGAATTTATTGCATATTTATGGTTATACGCTTGTTGTTGTTGCTCTAAACAGGTGGCCTTAATTGTTGTGTATGCTACAAGCAACTTCACTTTAATCAGGCTACAATCGAAGTGAATCACTTTAAAAATTAGGTTGAACGTAACACAGTTATGACATATTTACATACATTATTCACACTTTGGCTTAAAATTCTTAATTCAGGCCGAGTTTGTTGCATCAGTGAGCTTGCAACCCTCGTTTAATGTAAATATATATTTTAATGGCATACAAATAAATGACATGGAAGCGCATCCCTCATACAATCATGATTTTATGCCCATTTTCATTACATTTTTTTGCTTCTTCTGATTTTTGCATTCAATTGAAGTGACAGTGATGTTGTTGTTGCTGCTCCATTGTCCTTGCAATGAATGCATTGTTGTGTTAGTTTTTTTTGTTTTTGCTTCTGCTATTGTTACTAAAATTTTCTACTCTTTGTTGTTATTGTTGTTATTATTGTTGCATATTTATGCATTGCTTTCATAAGTGCTTCATCGTTCTTGCTTGTAATCGAAGCCGATTCGAATACAATGCAAGCAACAACAACCACAACAACAACAAGAACTAAAAATGTATTGAATATGCTAACAGCTTTGCATCAAAGCAGAGTATCTCATCGCAACGCAGACTGCTTGCATATTAAACGTTTTGTGGCCTATATTCATTGTTTGTTTATTGAAGTGCTTTCAACACTTATGATTTTAATGAACGCACAACACAAACTTGACAGTTTGGCATTAATTTTCTATCGAAATGAAGGTCTTTAAAATACAAATGAATATTGCTTTCTGCAACATAAACTGTTATCGAAATTGAAAACGATATTAATAAAGATTTGAATATAAAAAAAAAAATATATAAATGTATAACAAGAATTAAGTTCAGGCTTGGTCTTAGTTCAACTAGTTTAACCCTATTATTCTGGCAACTTTATCAAAAAATGTTTATAGGATTGTTGATAGTGAAATATATATGTAGGTACCTTATTCCAATTCTATCGTTCCTATTGTAATTCTTTATGTTATCTTGAACTTCAAGGTAACATAAGGAATTACGATTACTAGCAACGATGGAAATGGCAAAACTAACATGACCTAAGAACTAGCTGTAAAAATTGTGTTTATTGATAGAGGACGACCAGCTGGTAACGCTTCCCTTAATAAGACACGCTGTTAACATTCTATCTACAATTATTTGATAGAATTTTATTTTTAACAGTGGCTAATAGAGTTGCCAGAATAAGTAGGTAAGATTCTATATAAGAAACATGTTCTTAAAGTTGGCTCACTTAGTGAAAAGTTTAACAACTTATTGAAGGTTCGACTTAGCACGAGAAATTCCACAAGTTCGTTGCCGCATTGCCATTTGAAGTCGTTGGCAGTAATCGGAGCAGCAGTTGCGGAAATAAGCAAAGTGTGAACTGCAAGTGGCATAAGTGGTTATTTAACTTGGCTTAATTATAATTAACTACACTTGAGTGAGCGCGGCAGCGTAGACAAGCGTAAACAGCTCTGCCTAGGAAAGAGGATAGGCAATGGAAGCTGCAACCTGAGCAAAGTCACTGTGACTTCAAAACGACTTTACACTTTGTTTGCTGCAAAGTATGCTGCACACTCTTAGGCTTTTTGTTGTTGTTGTAGTTGTTGTGTGTGTGTGCGTTTAAAACATGTGAGTATGTAAGTCAAGATTGCAGTAACGGAAGTTGCGGCAAATGGGTTGATCTTTTTTTTTTCATTTTCATTTTCTTTCTTACAAATGAGCACTTTTCCACTCGTATTTTTTTTCGACTGCCGCCGTGGTTAGCGCGCACACACAAACATTATTTTATGCCTGCCTGCTTGCAAAAGTAAATTAAGCGCTAAAACAAACTCAACTTTGTTGGCATGTTTGACTTTGGCAGTTGCTATGTGTGGAATTTCATTTTTTTCTCCTTACTTTTACTTCTTATTTTTGCTAACCGACAGTTAAACTTTGTAATTGAGTGTTGAAGTCGAGTCGAGTTGAGCTCTTCTGAGCGTAGGCGGAATAGCGCGTTAATAATGTGCCATTGTCTTAAAACTGACAGATTTAATTTTTGTTTTCCTCTAAATTTCAAGCTGAACTTCCTATCCTGATTAAACGTAAGAGCAAAGGCAAATTGAAAGCTGCTTTTCAGCGCTTTGTCAAGTCAAAACTGTTGCATTTGTTTGTCCCTTAAATAATGCAAAAAGCCATTAAAGCTTACAATGACAAATACGAGCACAGCCTTTTTATACACTCCATTCACTCAGTCACTCACATGCAGTCAGTCATTTATACAGACATTCATGCAGTCATTTACACATCAACGCGTTGGACAGTAAATGCTTTACGCATTATTATCGCCGCAATGCGATCAAATGTCAAAGGACACATTTTTTTTCTGTTTCGTATTGCACTGCCGACGTGCATGTTTTTTTTTTTTGCTTATTTTGTTGCTTACTTTTGTGTGCATTGGCAAAAATAGGCGCCCATTTTGCGCAATGATGAATCGCACAAAGACGCAAACATTGAAGGATAAAAATCGAAAAAAATAAAATGAAATGTATAAAAAACAAGCATGAATGGTTGCTATTGAAAGCCTAAAAGTCAACAGTAGGAAATGCCAATGGAAAAAACCCTGAAAGGACATGTTTGCAAAAAGATGTGACTATGTTATGTATGAAGAAGCTGAGAAGCATAGAAATTTGCACAAGTCTGAAAAAGATAAGGCAGTAAAGCAATAGCAAAGGCAAAGCCAAAGACACAGAACATCATCATCAACATTTTTTCGCTTTTTAGATTATTTTTATTTTCTGTTTTTTTTTTTTCTTTGTCTATTGCTTATCAAGTGCACATAGACAAATAACCCCAATTGAATGTCTTCATGATGCTGGCATAAATTGCGAGCCATCTTGTTGTTTACATTGACAGCCGTCGTGTGTATGTATGGCGAGCGTGTGTGTGTGTGTTGTGGCGCGGGGTGTGAGGGAGAGAGTGGATTAAGTTCAACAGACACGTGACATGCTCATTGCATAGATGAGTGTATGCTTGTATTCATAACGTGAAATGCCCTCAAAAGATGACTGCACGTCGCAATGTGATAATTTAGCAGAGTTTATTGTGTGCACGCCTGAAAGTATGCAATGCAATGTTTGACAAGCTTTAAACTGATGATTTTTGTTATGTTGCTGGTCAAGAAACCGCACCCGAAAAACAAACACAAATTGATTTTAAAAAAAATTGAGCCTTTCTTTAAAACGTTACTTATACATGTTTGAATGCATTAACTGCCGTTTCACAGTGACTGTCAATGTGACAATTTATTGCAGCGAATTTAACGTGCATATTAAGTGCAAATTATTTACATAAATAACAAGAAATTAATAACAAACAGGCGGCGAAGTCGACAACGGCAGAATAAAAAAAAAGTAAGCAAAAGTTAATAATTACGATATGTCAGCGCCAGAATGTGTGGCATACATACAGGCGCGTAATGAAAAAATACGCTGCCATATACAAGTCAATTTAGTGAGTCAGAGTTGAGTCGGAGTCAGAGTCGGAGTCAGAGTCGGAGTCAGAGGCGAGTTGAGTTGAGTTGAGTTGAGTTGAGTTCCATAATGACGTTTATCACTTGACAATAAATGCATTTTATTGCTTTCGCTTCGGCATGGCATCGCTCATTAAATAAATTAAATTGCAAAATGTGAAAAAAAAAAAACAATCACAAAAAAAAATATTTTTAAATGCCATGAAAGTATTTAAATAAACAGCGTTGCTCATTGGCAATTGTAACTTGTGAAAAAAGACAGAAAAAAAAACAACAAATCCGCATGTAATTGGCAAAAATTACTACAGTCGTAGTTGATCTGCTGTCGACATTTATTACGCATACGGCATGTTGGCAGCGTCGGTCAACGATTGAAATGAAATAAAATAAAATAAAAAAGGATACTTAAAAATGGCAAATGACAATGGCGGCGCGCAATCCATTTGTGTGCATGTGTGTGTGTGTGAGTGTGTGTGTGTGAGTGTGTGTTTGCATAACTGTTAAAGTGTTAAATTTATTATTGCTGTTGTTGTTGTTGGTGGTGGTTTTTGGTTATTCTTGTTACTGTTTTTGTTGGTTTTGCGTTTGTGTGCTCATGTATTTCACAGTGTTACTGCGGTTCCTTTTTGGAATTTACGCATTTCAATGACTTTTTTTCCGTGTTAAGTCCAAACAACAAATACAAAAACAACAAGCAAAAAAATCATATATATTACACTTTGTTAAGCATTTTTACCATGCGTATGAATAACTACACACAATTGCAATAATAGCGGGCCTGTGTGGGTGTGTGTGTGTATAGCATTATGCTCATATTTTATTTTACCAATTAAAAGGCAAGCAGTTAAAACTCTTCACTACAGTAATAAAATAATTGTTGCATATTTTTAATTATTTGCATAATATTGCATTAAGTGTGTCTGCCTTTTTGTTGTTGTTGTTGTAATTGAAGTTGTTGTTACTTTTGTAATTACTGTTAATATATCATGTGTTTTTTACGCCTTCATGATGAGTTTTATTCTGTTTTTATTTTTTATTAATAAATCTCTTGCATACTTTTAGGTGTTGTTTAAATCAAATAAAATGCGGCGTGGTAAAAACACAAAAATTACAAAAATGTTGTAATTGATATGCTTTACAAATGATCGATAAATTAAACAAAATGGGGAAAAAATATGTTTTTTTTTCCTATTTAAACATTAAATAATAGGAGTAAAAGTAGACTACAAATAAATTTATTTTAATTTTTTTTTTTATTTTTTATAAATTTTTTTTAAGAAAGTCTTTAAAACAAAGCATTACAAATACAACTTTCGAGACCAAATTCAAATACCCGATCAACTTGACTGTATTTTTATACTTTTTTTTTTATTCATGCCTAAAATTATGCAACACTAAATCTGGCTTGCAACTAAGTGAAAAAGCCTCAAGCAAAATCTAATATTCAATATTAAATATAAAATACTTAAAAATAAAACCGCTCTTGCAATCAATTTTCATGCCATTATGGAATATTTTACACACACACTATTTTTCCAGTTGAACGCTTTTAGCAGCTAACAAACACACACTCATACGCAAAGGCAATAAACCTATCAGTAATAAAAAATAAACTAAAATAAAACTCATAATTGCGCGTAAATAAATAAATGAAAAAAAAATCCATTGTTTGCATTATTAAGTTGCATATTTTCATTTGAGTGTTTGTATAAACAAGAATTTTCGTGTGCCACAATATTTAATTATCCAATTACAGCAAATCAACTCTAATGATTGGAAAAATCGAGGAAAATCGAGCAACGCATTTTCGTATAAAATTCCACAAATTCCACAAAATCGCCGCATTGGCAAAAAAAACTCAACAAAATATTATTAAATATTCTTGTTATTGATGATTTGGATTTATTTTTCAGTTGTTGTTTTTTTTTTTTTTTTTGTTTTTGTTAATATTTTCATATTTATTTATTTCCAAAACGCAAAAATGATTTTGGCATTTAAAAATGCGACGTTTAATATTACACAAAAATGCAAAGTTGACAAAGAGCTAAAAGCCAAGCGAAAGTTAACAAAGGTGTTGGTGTGGTCAGCTGGTGGGGGGAGCCGGTGTGGAATGTGTGGCAGCACTTAATGGAAAAATGTATCACTTTTCAACGCAATGGAGATGGTACGGCAAAATGGTCATTATCAATGGCATCGTCAACAACATTGTGTCTAGCGTTAATTTTTGCAGCGCACGCATTTTTGTGGTTCATTAAAACAAAAACAATAACAACAGCAACAGAAACAGAAACAGCAACAGCAACAATGACTAACCGACAAACATGATTATGTTGTTGTGCATGTTTGTATGTTGCCCAATAATGATTGTGATACACGTTTGGCTTTTATTGTCGATGGTGCTGCTGATGTTGTTGCTGCTGTTGTTGCCTAACAAATTTTGTGGAAATTTTCATTCAAGTTGCACTTGAAAATGACCAAAACCGTTGAGGCGTTTAACACGCCCACAGTCGACCAATGCAGCGGGCTGGCACTAACAATGCCAGGCCAATGTTGAGCGAGCAAAAAACAAAAACAGGAGAATCGTTGATTAAAACCGCGAAGTTTTGCACAGCTTAGCAAAATGACAAACATGCAAGCGAGTTTTATATACAAAATCGCATGCGAGATTTAAAATGAAACGCATTTTCTCGCATGCAATAATAAAACACAACACATCATGCACCCCGACATGCGAGTAGAAGATAATGTAAGTGTAGACAAAGAGGTTGGGGGGCTGGTATACATTCAACGTCGTCGTATGACAGAAAAACTCAACGCAAAATATAACAGCAGCGAAAAGTTACAACAACAACAAGCTCTGTCGCTTCTATTTGCAGCGAGTGTCGCTTCTTTTTGAAGAGAGTGTTGCTTCTTTTAGAAGCGAATGTGGAAAATTCAATGCATGCCGCAAAGCGGACATCGCCCGTATAAACGCTATCGGAAATTAGAAGAAATCGGAAGACATGCTCCATTCTAAAGAAGGCAGCCATAAGGCAGTTAGAAGGCGTATTGCGTCCCGTTGGGAACACAAACGGTTCAGTGGAAGAGGTCAAGTGCTGTTAGCAAGTGTAGCAAGAGTGAAGTGATTACAAAAACTACAACAACAACATTATTGACGTCACTAATATGAGTGAGTCACACGCAGAGAGCATGATCAAGTGTAAGTACGAAAGAGCAATAATAAAAAGTTATTGAGAGCATTTCAGAGAGAGCACGTTTTTTGTTTACGCTCTCGCTAAAATTAAAATGATCATCTGTGAGTGTGTGTGTGCTTGTGTGAGCGTGATGGCAATATCAAAACATGCGCACCTAACATAACGAAATGTGGTAAATGTAAGTGCGACAGCAACAAAATCATTCGTCGTTTAAGTAAGAGCAGGACAACTAGAGTTTGTTTAGCTCTATTATTGTGCAAACTATCTGAGAGATACATTTTCCATATGTTCGTCGTAGTTTTCGCGTTGATTTCGTGTATTTTGTGTATATTTGATAATTTCAACTAATATTAAAATTGGGAGAAATACAAAAGAGCCAAATTCACGCAAAAGTGTCGGCAGAGTGTTGGCAGAAGTGGAAGAAGAAGAAAAGTAAAACCGAGGTCTAAAAACGTTCCCGATTGGAGATGTGGCTAAAATCGCCAGCGGAGGCAGCGCAACATGCGCCTTATCATTGTCAAATGTGTCCGTGATACAAAAGTGACACAACAGAGTAAAAATTCTCTCTCTACTCTCACGACGCAGAGTTGTCTAATCACCGTTCAGCGTATATTCTGCATTGTTTTACGTATTTTTACGGGATTTCCCTCGTAGTTTTATTTGGAAATATTTTTAGTGAGCTTCTTTTCACCTCTTTCGTATGTTTACAATAATATTTATTTAGGGGTTTTTGGTTGGAGTTTAGGGTAAACCAGTTTCGAAAGTTGGTAACACTGATCGTAAGTACTTTGAGATCATTCGAACAGAGCGGCGTAGGTTGACGACACAAACTCAGTGCCCAGAATAATTCGAGAACTGCTTTCGCGGCGCGCAGATGTAGCACGGAATAAAAACTGCAAAAATAAAAAAACACTGTTCGTCGTAGTTTTCGCGTTGATTTCAAAGAGTTTGGTTGTTATTAACCGCTTCAGCGAGCAACAGCATATAATCAAAAAAGAAAAAAACAAGCCGTAAATCGAAACGCGTCAGCACAAAAAATAAAACGACTAATTAAATCATAAAAAAGACGAAACGCAGCCAACAAAGCAACAGCGTTAATTGCGAAAAGAAAGCAAAAATATATGAAGCATAGAAATCAAAACGCGTACGTGAAAAAATAATTTTGTGTCAAATATAAAATTTGATAAAAAAAAGGCAAAAACTAATAATAATAATAAACTTGAGTGCACTTGTATAATCGCGTTCAATAAGGTCCCCCCAAAAAAAAGAGACTTAGAAACGAACTTGTTGAACTCGTACACGAACCTCCCGCACCGCAACACAAGTGAAATTCTTGGAATTCACGACAAGGCAGCAGCAGCAACAACAATAGTTCTCTCTTCTATATTACTCCCACTTCGTGCGACGCCCTTGTATCTTCTTCAGTGAACGTTCGACGTTGTCAACCATGCAGGCAATTAAATGTGTTGTTGTTGGCGATGGCGCCGTGGGTAAGACTTGTCTGCTCATCTCCTATACGACGAATGCCTTTCCCGGCGAATACATACCGACCGTTTTCGACAACTATTCGGCCAATGTGATGGTCGATGCAAAACCGATCAATCTCGGTCTCTGGGATACAGCTGGTCAAGAGGATTACGATCGTCTACGTCCGCTCTCGTACCCCCAAACAGATGTATTTCTCATTTGTTTCTCATTGGTGAATCCAGCCTCGTTTGAGAACGTACGCGCCAAATGGTATCCCGAAGTGCGTCACCACTGTCCAAATGTGCCGATTATACTTGTGGGCACCAAACTGGATTTACGCGATGATAAAGCAACGATTGAAAAGCTCAAGGATAAGAAATTATCACCGATCACTTATCCACAGGGCTTGGCAATGGCTAAGGAAATTGGCGCTGTTAAATATCTCGAGTGTTCAGCATTGACGCAGAAAGGTCTGAAGACAGTATTCGATGAGGCAATACGCTCGGTGCTTTGTCCCGTTATACCAAAACGTAGACCAGGCGGCAAGTGTAGATTATTGTAGGTCGATAAACATGACGGCGTGATGAAAGAGGAAATGGCAGTGGCAGTGTAGGGTGACAAAGACGTCACCAGCGAACGAATTCATATGTACTCATCTACAAAGTGAGCGAACACAGCGGAAAGGAACAAAAAGTATGATGTTGATATTGATGCTAATGTTAATAATGATGTTGCCGATGCGAATAATGTTGACGTCGATTTGGAGCATGCAATGCGGGTTAGTTTTTTGTATTTTTGTACAGAGAGCAAACAAGAAAGATAGTTAGTGTAAGAACAAGGGACGGCGAGTGAGAGAGAGAGCGCGAGGGAGTGTGTGTGTATCTGTATGTCGCAGGCGGGTCAAATTAATGTTCAGCATAGCAGAACAAACAAAGCGAGCAAAAATTGTTAGCGAAATTCTTTTGGAATTTGTTTTTTTTTTTTTCTTTTTTTTATTTAATTTTCTATATTTCGTTTTTGTTAAATTTATGCATATTAATTTTGCATACTTGTGTGAGTTCAAGTGTGTGCGTTATTAGTTGAATGAATGTGTGCGTGTGTGTGTGTGAGACTGTATGCTTAAAAAAAACAACAACACGCAACGCAAAGTATTTTTGTTTTATGATATTTTATTGTCTGCTTCGTCTTACTATTGCTTCTTATTCTGCTTCTTCTTCTTCTTCTTGATCAACACGCCTCAACATATGTGGGGGCATACAATACAGCATTGAACATGAGCGGTTTGTTTTTTTTATGTTCTTTATTTATTTATTCTTTTTTTTCGTGTGGGGGGCAACAATTTTATGAAATGACAAAACCAACTCAATAGAGCAGAATTGAGCGCATGGAAAAGAGCGTGTGAATGAAAAATACAGAGAGAGAGAGAGAGGTAGAATCAGTGAGAGGGTGATAGAGAGAGAGAGAGAAAATTACTTTGTTCAAAGTTCACAAAGTAATAAAAATTAAACTTATTTAGCAAAAATAAAACGAACGAAGAGAAAGAAGAAGAAGCCTAAACGCACTCTAAAACACCTTCAATTAATCAAATACATATATACAATATTTTTCTAAAGAAATACAAATTTGTTTATCGCAAATAAATAATTTATTAAATACATTAAACAACTGATAAAGTATGACAAATAATGGCTAAGTAACAGCAAATAAAAAAAAAGGAAGGGCGCGTAAAAGTCGAACATATACGGCATAGATAATACGCTGCATTTATAAGCTACACCGACAAATGTGCACCAAAAATCTTCCACAGCCTTATTAATAAATGTTCGAAAGCAAAGACCGCAGGAGTCTGCACAACTTTTTCTCTGTACAAACTTAATGTGCCCCTTATTTGTCACAGGCGTCATGGGGGGTATAATATTAGTTTAGAATACATGAAAATTAAACGAATTAAACTAATATTTTTATGTAAGCATTATTAACATTAAGTAGTGTTGTTTTATTTGTTGTTCATGACTTGAAAAAAAAAAAACAAAAATTAAAATATCAAAGAAGCTATAAATATGACAGACAACATACAAAAATTATATAATAATAATAATTATTTTAATAATTGTCTTCCATATTTGTGCAAAGAACAATTGCAATAATTGCATTTCGACTTAAATTAAACACTTTACTTTTTATGAAAGCGTTGCGTGAGTTGAGTTTTTATTTTTTAATTGATTGATTTTTGCAAAACTTGTAATTAATTTAATTTTAATGTTAAATAAACAAACAAAAACAAATAAAACAAACATTTATTGTATTCTTTACGCCAAAATGTGCTTTACACGTATTCAATATGTTATTTATATATAATTATTAATAAATATAATTTTGACATTTATTTATAAATAATTAACAAGATTGTGTATTTTGAATAAAAAAAACCGAAAAGCCAACACCAAAATTGTTTGTGTTTTTAAGAAAACAAACATTTTATGAGAACCCAAAAAAAAAGCCATGTGTAAATATAAATATTTATTTTTTATTCTTTTTTTTTCAATTAAATTAATTTGAATTTTTTCACAGCACTGCATTTCGTCAGCAAATTTCTCAGAATGTCTTGCAAAAATAAACCAATCATTTATACAAATATCTTGCACATAACTGACATTCGCAGACGCTCCCAAACGCATACAGATACAGATACATACATACATTCATAAACAAAAGAACGCGTACAGATACAGTTACAAATTTACTGCAATTTAATGTCCAAGTCAGACTGACAGTCAGCCAAGCCGGCAGGCGACAACGAAACTGTTGATGGCATATGCAAATATGCGACCAAGATTTATGCATAAATGAAAATTATTATCAACGGGGTGACAATGATGATAACGACGACGTTGGCGATGATGATGATGATGGTGATGATCAGAAAGCAACAACGGCACACAACGACAACAAAAACAAATGCTACTAATTTATTATCAACGCCAACAACAAATCCGAAACAATTTGCTGCAAATAACTGACACACACATTTGATTGCATACTTTCAGGCATGCCTCGAATTAGTCATACGGCGCCTATCAGTATTAGCATTTAATCAGCTGTAAGCCGCTTTAGTGTGACTTTTTTCTATTAATATCTTTACTGCTAACGTTATCAAAAGTTTCTTGAGTTATGACGCTTTTTTCTGTTACTTCTGCATGTGTCGGTGTTTTTTTACGAACGTAATTACTTCCGTTGCTGAGCAAAGTAGTTCGATAGTTCGAATACTCAATCAAACGCACAAAACTCACACAACATTGTCGACTTTTGGTCAATTCTCAAACAAATGACACTTAATGCGTGTGTGAGTTTCTTTTTTTTCTTTTCTATTATTATTTTTTGCGTTTAGTATTATACATATTTTTTGATGTCATTGAGGTCTTCAATCGTTCGCAGACGAATTGTCGAAGCTGTCATAATGACAACGCACAGCTGCTGATTGATTGCCAATGTTCTGTGAGGTTGTTGCTCGTTAGTCGTCAAAGTATTTGACAAATACCGAAGAAGCAATTATGCGACACACCCTGACGTGCTTGCATGTGTGAGTGCGCGTTTGTGTGTGTGTGTTGAGTGAGTGTGTAAGGCAGCAGGTGCCAATTTCAATGCCAGTAACAAGTCCAAAATCTATAGAATAATCAACAGCAATTTGTAGACCGCCCATGAATGCCCATCATAGATACACACACATACACACAGAAACGTTGACGCCTCTTGATGCATGCGTCGCGACAAATCGCATAATTGACCTAAATTTCAACATCATCAGCACAAATACAAGCGACAACTACAAGTACAACATGCTACAAGCAACAATAAAACATCACCGCATGTTTTTGGCGCTGCCCTTTGCTTTTGGCTTCTGCCTCATACGACCGCCAGCGCTTGCCACACACACACACTCAGACAGTCGGCAAGTTTATCTTCTCATTTTAATTAGCAAATGAAATTGTTGTAATGCGCTCGATGTTTTTTGTTTTTGTCACTGTTTTTATATTAATTATTTTTGTTTGTTTTTAATAATTTTTTTATCAACATGTTTTGGCTACCTTTTGGCGCTGCTGAATGAGCTGCTGCTGACAAGCGTGAAATTTCCGCTTTGATGTTGTTGTGTTTGCTATGCACAACGAATTCTCAAAAAAATGAAAAAAAAACGTTGCGAATGCAATGAAATATTTTTGAATGAGATTTAAATTTCTGATTTGAAAATTAAGGCAGAATAAAATTTTCAAAATATTTAGAGTAACTTGTACGCTTCGAATTGAATATTAAAAATCTTTAAAAAAATCAATCAGAAAGAAAATAATTCAAATAAATTTATAATCATTTATATTTATTATTATTGGACACCCAGCGTATGTTTCAAATGAACAAACCGCACATACGGCAGTCTAATACTCAACGTGAAATTGGGTACAACAGCAACAATGCTTGAATGCAATTTCTGTAAAAATTGCTCGAAACACAAAAATGAAATGAGTTCAAAGCTCATTAAGAATATCTTTAGTTGCCGCCACTGATTAATTTAGCACGTTCACTCGGATAATTATTTTCAATAATTTAATAACACAAAATAATTTAAAATTCAAAACAGTGAATAATTTTTTCACTGCCACGCAACTAATTAAAGTTGTTCGGCTCGCTTATTGTCGACTATTCAAGCCACTAATCAACTTCAACTGCCAAACGAATTTCACGCAGTTTACAACAAACTAAATGAATTACGCCAAAATTGACTAAACTAATTTTACGCAAATCACGCGAAAAATCAAACAAAAATGTCAAATGCCTAAATGAACCAACTCTTGCCCCTGGTGGCGTCGCTGTCGACGGCTTCGCTTGTTCGCTACGTGATGCGACACAGAGCCAAAAATTCGAATGGTAACAACAAATATTTTAGAGCCGCCAACACTCCATGCGCTGGGACATAAAACTGAACACGTCATTGATGAATTACATAACTAAAATACGAAATAATAAAAAATTCAAAAGCCAAACCGGCCGACCAGCAAATTGTTGAAGCGCAAAGCAAAGAAATGTAATTAGTTTGAAAATGTTGTGTGAAAAATTGTCACTTGACGCTGGCCAACGATCAACGAGCATTGATGATGATATATGAATTTTAATTGGAATTCGTTCACTCGAACAGCTGTGCGCTGATTGACGAAAGCGCCGAGGGAACTTCATTTGGCGCCCGAATTCTGCGAACTCCAACAGTTTTATAAATTTTCAATAGCATTTCTGTTTATGATTTGTTTCTATTTTCCGCAACGCTTTTCCTTCTGTTGATTATAATAAAATATAAAAACAAAAAAAAAAAACACTAAATTAATTAAAAGACCTTCGCACAGCATGTGAAATAACAAAGTAATTTTTCGTAAAACCAAAAAATGCCAAATAAAAAGAAAAAAAAAAAAACTTTTCGTATAAACCAAATGGCAAAAAAGAATGCCAATAAAATTTCAACGCTGAAAATACCAATGAAATACCATTTGAAAATGCCATCAAGCGTCAAAAAATTCCATCCGTTTCGGTTGTGTGAGAAGTGCGAGATGCTTTGCCCTTGTCTCTACCACCTTGCCACAAGACCCACACACACAGCCACACGCACATTAACAGGATATGCTCATCGTCGCCGTTGCTGTCGTTTAGTTCGTCTTTCATTTGCACTAAACTGTAAAGTAGAAGGACTTCGTCGTGCTCGTTCATCGTTGCAAATTATGATTATAGTTATGCACATATTTTTAGCAACAAGTATATGTAAGTGAACATTTTTCGTACGCTTTGCCGCCCTTGACTTGTCGCAAAGTATGGCAGGCTGGCTGGCAGGCTGCCTGACGATCAGACAGGGTAATCATGCAACACACATGCTGACACCGGCCTGACACCTTTTTTCCACGCCGTACTTTTGCTTTCCTGTTCATTGTGTGCTGTCAAGTGAGGAAAGGATTCGAGTTCCAGTTCTTGACTTGACTTGACTTTACTCTACTTTAGCTTAGTTTTGTAGTTGTTTGGGTCTTGACTCTGTCTTAGTCTCTGTATCAGTCATGTTCTGCTTCTAGGGTTATGTCGTTGTCTGCTTGACTGCCGCATGAACAAAAAAAAGGCTAGAAAGAGATAGCGACATGTGGCAATAACAATTTAACGTTCAATCGATGAGTCGAAGATGCCATAGAAATGTTTATCGTTTAATTTAAAACATAAACAAAGTGTAGCGAAATGTTGTAGTTGCTAGACTGCTCACCAGTTTGAGGTGTGTCGCAATTGTGCTGGGGGGGTTTCAGTTGAGGCAAATCAACTTTGAAAGACAGTCTTAAGTTGATTATGATATGTTGGTTTGAATTTATATATTACTCATGTGTGTGTATTTCAGTTAAGAGCTTTCTTAGTCTTTGCTTAGACATGTACTTTTAGGGTAGCATTTTATTCTTGTTACTTAAGTTTTGTGAGAGGGTTAAGCGCTTAATATGCTAATTGGATTCAGTTACCTGGTGCCAGCGTAATGAGGGGGTGACTTAATGAGCGCCTTGTCTAATTAATATTGGCTTGAAATTGGAGCTTGGATATTTGAAGAAGTTAAGACTAGAATAATGCTTCAGACAAAGTCTTACTTAGTGAGAAATTTTACCTTTTATACTCTTGCAAGAGTATATTAACTCATGTAGTTTGCAACGCAGAAAAGGAGACATCTTCGACTATATAAAGTATACATATTCTCGATCAGCACGACGAGACGAATCTATATAACCATGTACATACGTCTGTCTGTTTGTCCGTCTGTCTGTCCGTCTGTTGCTAAACTCCTCCTAAAATTTTAAAGTCAGCCAAAAAATTTAAACGCAGAAAATGTTCTTTTCCTTGCAGGCAGTTTTCATGTAAAAACCAGCTTGATCGAATCACGATAGCATTTAGCTATACTATGACAGATCGGTCAAAAATTAGGTTTTTGTTCAAAAAATGCTTTGATTTTAAAGCTATCATCTTAAGATCACATGAGCATCTTAAACGTCAATAAAAACACACTGTGAATTGGGTGAAGTTCGGAAAATTATAGCATATATGTATGTAGATCCCATAGGAATTTTAACAACTTTTACAATTACGCGTTTTTATATATCCTCGACCGTATTTCAAAGTTTCATAAGAATCGGTCATAAGAGCGTAGCACATCCCATATAGAGATTTCTCTATAAGCCTACGATATAGAAGATCGCAAAATGAAGTGTAGAGAGACTGCAATGTATTCTTAAAAAAAAAAAAATAGAAAATGGGTGGGGTAACGCCCCTTTATCTTTATAAACTTATATGGTTTTTATTGTAAAAAATATAAGACAGATCTTCCAATAAGAATAATTGGGCGAATGCTTGCAAGAGTATATAAGTTTCAGCAAAGCTGAAAATAGCTTCTTTACTGATTTTTTTGCTCGATTTGCTCATATTTATTCAAAAATTCCTACAACTCATTTCATAAAGTCATGTATCTCACCAAAGTAGTTGCAACAACACTTACGCACGTTCAACAAGTTTTCCAACAAACTTTAAAAAGAAATATAGAATGCACAAAAAAAGATAAGTACTTGAAGAAGGAAACGTGAAACTTCAAGCATAAGAAAAGCTGCTCATGCTTCATGACTGCCAATAACCGCAACAAATCTCAGGCAGACGCAAAAGTTGACGATAACGTGCAACACACACGGATGCTGTCGTTGTTGTTGTCGATGTCGATGTCGTTGCTTGTTATTGATAATCGCTATCGTGTGGCAACGTCATCAAACTGGACAGTAACATGCTGCTGCATGATGCGTGCTGCAAGGCAGCGTAGCAACAAACATGCGTGTCACTGACTGACTGCCTTCCTGCCGTCCTGCAGCAGGACGTGCATTGACTGCAAGTGAAGTGCTCAGACAAAAACAAAGAAAGAAAAACAAAAAATACTACATGAAAAGTCAGTGTCCAATATGGATAGTTGCAGTTAGCAGACACCAAGAGGCATATGGCAAGCAAAGCATGGAGTAATGAACTCCAATGTGGCTGACTCAATGCCAAAGCAAAACGGCTGCCATTGAGTGTATTAAAAACAAAGTAGCAACGACAACACAGAAGCAAACACAGACACACCCAGACAGGGAACTCGAACAAACAAAAAACGGCCACAGAGGACAACACGCGGCTGAAAAATGTAGAGTTGCAAGGAACTGCAGCAGGATGAGAATGAAGTTGAGGAGGGCGTAAGAGGTGTCGACTGCTGTGGTAACTAAAGTCAATGAACACTCGCTTAGAATGGAGGCTGTTGCATGTGTGTGTGTGTGTGTACGTGCGACAGGATATGATGCCTGAGACAGCTTTGAATTTAATGTTGCATGGCGGCAACTTTAGCACAATTAGCAATGCTGCTCTGCTCCTGCCTCTGCCGCTGTCTCAGCATCGAGGCCTGTCTCCGTGTTCTGCAACTCCCAACGCAATAAAAAGTATTTAAGTTGTCGTCTGCATTACATTTTAAATATTTATTAACAAAAAGTATCTTTTTATTTAAATGTTTTGTTAGCACTTTTAACTTGTTTCAATGCTTGAAGTTGCTTTGAATGTGCACACATTTCCGCCATTTTGTTGCAGCAACTTGTTGCATGACATGCTGAAATTTCCGCTTGTCGCACTGTGGAAAATTGGAAATTCCCACACACACACAGAGACATTCAACACCTGACAATTCTGCGTCTCAGTCAGTCGTGAATTGTCTGAGTTTTTGTTCACACGTTTGCATGTGTGTGTGTGTGTGTTTGTGTCATTCAATGCTTTTTGTTGTTATTAATAATGGTAATAAGCATAAATTCTGCTAAAAATAGTTTGTCATTTGCGCTGTCGACGCTTACTGCCGCTGCCGATGCCGCTGCTGTCACAGTCATAGTCACAGATGCTTTCATTTGTTGCTTTATTTTGCCTCCTTTCGATCTCCGCCGATTTTCTGGCCACTTTGCTCATTCAACGAGTGCACTTCCCTTTAATTACTCGTCAACAGATTTTTTCAATATTTTTTTTTCTGTCTCAATTTTTTTTCGTGTTTGTGTAATTTTCTATTTTAAGCCGCAGAACGCCTTTCTTTTCTGTTAGCGGTTTTATACACGTTGAATTATTTATGCTTTTCTATAATGAATTTAAATTATAACAAAAATTTTCAATTCAATTTTATTTGAGAGAATTTTTCTAAATAAATGCAAACTCGGACAATTTCATGTTGGCACTGGCACCATGGCCCAAATTGTTTGGTAAGTAAATACATTTTAATTTTATTTGCACTTTAATAAACTAAACCAAATACAATTAAAGGTGAAAAAATTGACAGTAATTGATTTAATTGTGGTCGTTGTTGTTAATGAGTAATTAAGCAGGCATCGCGCATCGGCCAAGGAAATCGAATTGGAAAGGTGCTAAAGCAAAAAATGTGAAAGAAATTAAACAGAAAAAATTAACGTTGAAGGTCACTTTGAAAAGTTTGTGATGATTGCAAGCGTGAAAAACGTCTCAAACAATTCGATCCAACTTATCTGCCAAACTGAGCCAACTTTATAACAATTCTTTTGGCAAAATTTCATATGAAATTCGTTTAATAATACATAATTACTCACATAATAAATCTGTTTTATTCTAAGACCAATGCCGACTAACTAAATATCACGCAAATGCACTAAATTTAAAAACAAAAATAAAATTGAATATGAAACAATACGTAAGCACTTCATCAAATGCATTAAGTTTGCTATAATTTGCCGAATTTTACACATTTTATCACAGACTTGTCGCAAAGCCTTTGGGACCTCAACTGCCACCGCCTCCGGCACACCGCGCCACTGCTCGAAACGCCAAGGGCTAAAGAACTGTCGCGACAACGTCTGTCACAGACACGACTGACGCCCGAAAATGTTTCAAAATTATTGTTGCGACTTGTGATTTTGCATTTGAGTGAGTGTGTGTGTGAGTGAGTGAGTGCGAATGTGTTTCAATTCATACTAAGTGGTTTTATTTTAAGTATTACACGTACTCGAAAGCGTGAAAATGTGCGCGTATAAATCACCGACAGACAGAACAACTCAGATGACATTGAGAGAAAGCAACAAGAAGTTGGAAAAGGATGAAAAAAAAAGACAAAAATACGCAGAGGAGGACGAAGAACAACAAGTTGCTTTTAAAAACTCAACTTAAAAAACAAAATACTGTTGAAGTTCTGTTGTCACATGGAGTCGTGTACACTTCTCAAATATTAGTTACATAACAAAATTATAACTGAGTTCTTTTGCTTTTGTTTAACAGTGTTTTGTAGATGTCAGTCTTCATTTGTCACTCGCAGTTGTAGCAGCGAAACAGAAGCCGCCAACAAGAATCGTCGCTTTGCTTTGACTGTGGCATGCAACAGTGGCAATAACAATACACAACAACAGCAACAACACTTAAGTGCCTTAGTTGAAGCTGACGTTTGGCCTGTCAGATTTGCGCCAGTTCATTATGCAGACAGACAGACAGCCGGACAGACGGACGGAGAGATTGTTGGACGGCACAAATGATATGAAATATAGTCGACAACAAATCGCAGCATCAGCCTCGGCGACTTTGAGCTAAGCCATCACTTCTGCTCTGCTCTGCTCCGCGCAGCGTTTTGACTTGGCAGACATTCACGCTGCTTTCATTTTCGCTGTTTTCATTTGCAGTTTCTCCATCACCGCTCTCCGCCTCGTTCTTTCACTTTTCATAAACATCCTGCGCCTTACACATACAAATGCGTTTCAAGTTACGTGCTCTTGACACAAATGTTGTACAATTTTTTTTCTGTGTTTTTCATTTCCTTATTCTTGTTGCTTTTCGCACTCATTGCTGACGCTGACATTTCATTATTGATGGACGTTTAAATTGCTGCCGCAGACAATTGAAGAAAAAATAAAAATAAATTTCCACAAAAACAAATTTAAGCACTGAGCTCACTTACAATTCAACTTTAGCTCGCAATATCAATAAATGTTTATTCATTATTGCATTTTCAAGGATTTCACGCTGTCGTCCTTTATTAATTGACAACATCGATTTTTTTGTTTGCCGTTGTTGATTTATCAAGGCTTCGCATTTGCGGATTTCGCTCTGCACGAAAGACTTGAGAACATGCTATATATGAATTTATTATGCCATAATGTGCTAATTATTTGCACTAAATACAAAAACAAACAAAAAACGAATAACAATGAAGACCAAAAAAAATTCGAAAAAGCAAAAAGCAAAAAAATCATGTGAAGGTTGCACAAAATTCGAAACCTGTTTAAGCTAACAACAAAATGCAATAAATCATTATTGTCTGGCAAGGAAACAAAATCCGCTCAACTTGAAATTAAACACGAAAACTATTAAAATTCATACAAGAAAAACAACAGCAAAAAATATAATAAAAAAATAAAAAAAAAAACAGAAAATATTTCACGAGCATTTAAAAGAAACTCGTGCCACATATGCCGCACACCAAAGTGAATATGGACGGAGCGCCAAAAATCAATGCAAAAAATAAAAAGCAAAAAAAAAAAAATATTATTTCTGAGTGGTTTTTGAGAAATGATTTCCGAGCAAAGCAGAACCGAACGTCGAAAAAAGAAGAAGAGAATTATATCAATTTACAGCTCATAAATGAAATAAAAAGATATTGGCACATAACAAGACCGGAAAGAGGAAATGCGCGCACTTATATACTCTACAAGACATATGGCGATTGAGTCGAGTGAACGTACCGACAAAGAAGAAGATGAAGAAGGAGAAGAGGTGAAAATATAAACCAGAAACAAAAGCGGACGCCGATACACGAAGCGTATACGCAATATTTGAGCTCAATTATTTATAATATGTGTGGGGGCCTTGCCTTTTACAACTGATTGAATATCAAATTATTTTCTGTTCTCATGTATTGAATTTTTTTCTTTAAGAAATCCTTTTTTTAATTAAAAAAAAAAAAAGAATTATGCAAACAAAGTGCAAAGTAAAATGCAAATGAGCGCAAAAAACATTTGCAAAGCCTTTGACGAATACTTAAAGGCTTTGAAAGGACTTAATTGTTCGCCAGTTGAGGCATGCAAATTCATTTGTGGCCTTTTTTTTATTTGTGGTGTTAATGATTTTCATTTTTCAATTGTCATTGTGCATGTGTGAGCATGTGTGTGTGAGCGTCGTCAATGAAATGATAATTGGAGCGTAAAAATTGGTTTAGTTTGAAACGTGTTTTTCTTGTTGTTTAATTGAGCGTTGATAAAGGAGCGAACGCGTCAAGGAAAATTGGCAAATGAAAAGCGAAAGGAGTATTGAATGCTTTAAAATAAATATATGAAAAAAAGATGATATTGAAAGAATACTGAGCGAGTGAGGTGAAAGTAGTCATGTTATAAAATGGATAGCAACGTCCTATTGTCATATAAATATGTTAAGCTTGAGAACCTCAACTTCAACTCAAGAAAGATTATATCTGTCCTACTTTCTGTTTATTTCCAAGCTCTTCGACACTTCAATGCCATTGATTTAAAAACAGTCTGGCGAACGCCCCCACATACGCTATGAAAAATTACACAAAACAAAAGCAATCTTGTAATTATCAAATAATAGCAAAACCATTACGTCTAACCAGAGTGAGCACATGTCATAAATTAGCAGATGGTAATGACTCTATTGAAAATCGCACTGAATAAAATGAATGAATGCAATTCAAGCAAACTACCAAATGTTTAAACAACTCAACTCAAAGCACAAACACATTGATAAAAACTATGCCGATGCAATAACTTATTAAGATGCTTTACTCAGCCGAATAGAAATACTGAGAAATAGAAAAAAGAATCTTCCAAACTTATAAACACATTTTGTTTCGCCACATGAATTAAAACAGCTCAATTTCGACGAAAAAAAATGCATATTTATGATTTCTTTTGTACTTTCGGATTCTTTTGTTTTTGTTTTTGCTTTTGTTTTTTTATGGTCTTTACTTTTGGTTTTGTATCTTTTGATAGTTTTTCTATTGATCGACGGAAATCTTCTCGCTATGGCAAAAATTCATTACAAAACTTTGATTTAGTATTGATTGCGGTCGAAAGTCGGTCGGCATTTGGCATTTGACGTGTAATTATTTTAACTGCAGCGCGCGAAAATGTTTCTTTTGTTATTTACGCAAATGTTTACATTATTAAATAAGCCAAAAACAAAAAGGAGGAAAGAAATTAATCGACGAAAAAAAATTATAAATTATAATAATATTAAAGCAGCGAACTAATTGTGGCGGAAGAGCAGGCGGCAGGCGTAATTGTTTTGAAATTTATATGAATGCCTTTGTAATTAGGACAAAGTGCAGCGGCAACAACAGTAATGGCAGCAACAGCAACAAGAACAGCAGCAGCAGCAGCAGCGGCGTCAACGGCAACTGCGAAATTGCCCAATGCCAGATAAATTTTCGCACTCACACATGGCCAATAGATATGTGAGTGCGATATACGCATATGAGATACTTTTATAAATTATGCGCTCGTGAACAAATAAACAAATTGTGTGAAATAATTTTAAGCGTTAAGCATTTTGTATTGCTAACTTTGTGGTTAGTTTCAGTGGCAGTGAATCAGCGACACTTAAAACGCAATTAATTGCCAGATGGCGTACTTAGACATACATATACCATAAATATATATTTTTTAATTTTGAGTAACTCAGCAATATTAATTCTTCGATATCGTATACTCAAATAGATCATATCATTCCAATTCATTTAACATTCGTCGAAAGTGTCCAATGTGATTATCATTATCCAATAACTGCCAATCATTCAAGATACTCAGGGTTGGTTGGGTTTTTTCCATTTTTTCAAAATTTGTGGGATATTTTGAGAATATCGTGTACATTTTAGGTTGATCCGAAAAAAAATGTGGAACACAGGTTGTTATACTCTTGCAAGAGTATATTAACTTTGTCGTGAAGTTTGCAACGCAGAGAAGGAGACATTTCCGACTATATAAAGTATATATATTCTTGATCAGTACGACGAGACGAGTTGATATAGCCATGTCCGTCTGTCCGTCTGTTTCAATGCGAACTCCTCCCAGAGTTTTGAAGTTAGCAAAAAAATTTAAGCGCAGAAAATTTTCTTTTCCTTGCAGGCAGTTTATATGTAGAAACCAGCCTGATCGGAATACTATAGCATATAGCTGCCATAGGAACGATCGGTAAAAAATGAGGTTTTTGCTCAATAAACTCTTTGTTTTTCAAGTTATCGCCCCAATTTTTTGCACAAGAACATCCTGGACGTAAATTAAGATACACTACAAAATTGGTGAAGATCGGATAAATATAGCATATAGCTCCCATAGGAACAATCGGTTAAAAATTCGGTTTTTGTTAGAAAAACTTTTTTGTTCTTAAATATAATCAGATAAAACTTTGCAGTTACGCGTTTTTATAAATCCTTGACCATATTACAAAGTTTCAAAAGAATCGGACATAAGGCCGTGGCACCGCCCATATAGAGAAAAACTTAAAAATGTGATTTATCTATAAGCAGACGAGATAGAAAATAGTAAAATGAAGTGTAGAATGATTGCATTGTATTCTTTAAAAAAAGTAGAAAATGGGCGGGGTTACGCCCCTTTATCTTTGTACACTTATAAGATTCTTATTTGCAAAACTATAAAACGGATTTTCCAAATGCTTGCAAGAGTATATAAGTTTCAGCAAAGCTGAAAATAGCTCCCTTACTGGTTTTTAGTTACGATTCCTCGTAAGCGGCTTATAGCGCAGTGTTAAACTTAAAGTTAATTTTCCCACAACTTGTGTTTTCAAAGTCGATGATCACTCTTTTAAATTAAACACACTCTCTCTACACATAATATGCGAGGTCCTGACGTCAAGGTTTTTTTCTTAGTTTCACGTATTTTTTATAGCAGCTTGAATGTTGATTTTTTTTATTTGACAAATAAATGAAATCTCGAAGTCAGTCCCTAGAAAAACTTATCAACTAAAATCATTTTATTACATTATCGATGATCCAGTCAAAAGTTATGATGGTCACCGCAAAATACCAAATAAGTTCCCATTTAAAAAAAATAATATATTTATGTTCGCCGTTGCTCAAAAAAAAATCACAAAATTTCAATTTGTAAGTAGCTTCATTGTTATAGAAACCTTTGATAAAGGTTAGATCTTTGAACATAATAGAACTTTATGTATTTCGGCTGTTTTATATCATAATCGTTTCCTTAAATAACACCTTATTTATCAAAACAAATGATCAAGTGTTTCTATAAAGTATAAAAAGACGGTTTATCAAAAGTACAACTACAATTATATAAAAGGTTTGATTTTCTTCATTCTTTGGTTACTCTCTTTGAGTTACTTTTCTGGAATTTACTTGTCTGAAACACTATGAGATAGTATACTTATATATTATTTTTTTTCCCGTTAACACTTTATAATCTGTTGACATTTGGTTTATAGATTTACCATAACAAATGTATTTAACTCGTCTCTTTCCTAATAAAGCAATAATATTAATAAGTCTAGACGAAAAATTTGTCAAAAAATAAAAAAGAAACCATTTTCTTAATGAGATTATGAACTAATAAAAACGACTAAAAGGTAATAAAAATGTTATAGCACTTATTTCGGCGCAATAACAAAGACAGTCAATCACAACAACAATTGCCGAATGCTCGCGTGTCTGACATATGTCAAATTTGATTTTAATAAAATGTCATAAAAAAAATAAATAAAATTACGAAGTACTTGATTTTTTTCCGCTTACAATTGCCTGCGATAATAATGTCGAAGATGATAATGATGGCAGACAATCATTGACGCTCAGTTGCGCCAGTTTGTATGCTATGAAAATTGTGCACTCAATGAATACAATTCGAAATGCACAACTGAATTGCTTTAAATGTGAAATGTTAAAAAAAAAAAAACAAAAAATGTTACCACATTTTGTTGTCGCATTCGATACGCTGACGTATCCTTTTGTCATTATCCTGTTTACACATAATAACATGATTTAAGTTGCGGTTAACCGCGCTTCGTTTATGTTCCATTCAATCGAAATAAGTATAAATATTTCATATTGTGCGCGCCCCAACAAGCCCCTTGCCACAAACTGTTGAACATGTTGCGTGCTTACAGGCGCAATCACCGCATTTTCAACTATCAACTTCACTTTTATGCCTAAAAGTTTACTTGTTGTTATTGTTGCTGTTGCTGTTGTGTGTTGCTTGTTCGACATTTTCAACATTCGTCGCGCAATGTAAACGATTTTGTTTTGTCAATTATTTTGTTAGCGAACATGCAAAATTTTATAGTTTTTTTCCACGTTGCTGTGCCGCCGCTTCTTTCTGTCTGATAACATCAAAACAAGTTTGCCAGTCGGGCTGCACCGCCTACCGGTGCTCTACAATGCTGTTACGTTGGTTTGCCGGTGAGTCGACTTTATTGGTTAATTTCATAGGCGTGCGGCGCAGGAAATTGCCAAACTTAACTCTTTTCGTTGTTAATTTCTTCTAGTTTTTTTATGTGCCCATAAACTGTGCAAAATTTGCGTTCACTGATTAAGTTATTTAGTCGCTTAAACTTGCATTTGGACTTTGAAATTTCTGCACTACTTTTGTATGAAGAAGACTTTGACTTGTTAAATTCAAAGCGTCAAACTCTTTAGTTCATAAATTCATTGCACTCAATACAGTTCAGTGATGGCGTATTTTTTTTATTGTTGTATTACGAAATCTTGCAAAAAATTAAGATAAAAAATAAAATGAGTATAAAAATTTATAAACAAAGTCAGCTCATTTGATGCTTTGCAGCTGCTCTACATTGTTTAATTTACTACTGCGCTTCGCGGCTCTGTTCGACGCTGCTCCGCTCAAGTATCGACAATCGACCGATCCAGCAATCCGCCAATTTAATGAAGTGCCTGACGAACTGTTGGCGCCGCATTTTCTAATTTGATTGTTTCATAGTAATGAATTTGTTTATGCTGCTTTTCGAATAAATACCAATTGAGTATAGTAATTTTTCACACAAAAAACACTTGTATATTGTTTACTGCATAACACTTTTTTCTCATTTTTTTTTTTTTTATTTTATTTTCCCTTTTGTTTAACTTCTGTTTTATTTTTTAGTTATTCAAACATCTGTGCAAATAATTTGTTTTTTATTATTTAAGCGGGCATAATTTCAATATTTGAGTATTTGAGCGTTGACTTTCAATTAAAATTAATGCATTTCAGTGAACAACAAATGACAACGTGCAAAAAAAAAGGCAAAATAAGCAAACAACAACAAAAACATACCGAAAAAAAGCAATGTTTATAAAAATAACATTTTTGCCATTTTCATGTCTTCCACGCTGTGAAAATTGAATGATGGATGGGTTAGCATTTTTACGTCTCCTTTTTTGTTTTACTGTGTTTTTTGTTTATTGTGCACTGCAATAATTAACATGAACATGGATTTTGGTTTTTTTATGTGAGAACATTTTCTAAATTTGTTGAATTTTACGTCATTTAAAGAATTTCTCTTTTTGGTAAAGAGCAACTTATTTTTAGTTGACTGAAGATCATATCAATCATACATATGAATTTAAAAATCTTTCGGCTTTCGTACAATTGAACTTATTTAAGAATAGATTGGTCAATAATTAGAAACAGACTTAAATAAGTGAAAAGCTACATCCACAATTGCAACAAACACACTTTCGACTGATCAGCAGTCAATTTATGCTCAGGAAGTCTTCAATTTTTCTCAAATCCTTGACGCAATTTTAACAAGTTTGTATTAGACAAAGATACATAAATTCAAATCCGATACAATACAATTGAAGTAAAAAAATGAAATTAAATTCCACCATTTATTTAGCAAGTATTTTTAAAAATTTATATTTCCTTTACCTTTTCCGTTCTATTTACTTTGCTTTTGTTGATTTTCAATAAATGTTTGCCTGTTAGCTTTTATTTTTGGCTTACTTTATGCTTCAATAAACAAACGCACAACTTTCAATAAAATACTAGCATAAAATCACTGATCTTCACTGCACTTTAAGCGATCAACTTTCGCTTTGAAATTGCACGATTTGCAACTTTTTTTCATAAATCCTATTTTTTTCTTTTTTTCCGCTTATTTTCAAATTATTCAAGTTTTGGGTTTTTATTTTTAAAAAATTATTTAATGCGTTTGCTTCATGCTGTGTTTCAACACACTTTTCCAAATTCAACTCAGAAAAAATCGTATGCGTTTTAAAATGTTCCGCCTCTCAGATACTTTCTGTCTGCTAAACACGTCCGAACACGTCCGATTACGAGCGTCAGTCGTTGCCAACTGAATTGTTGAGTTGCCAATAAGACCCACGAAGCTATTCGGCTCAGCGCAATCGGCAGGCAAGCGCTTCGTATATTCGCTCGGCTGTAAGCCGAACGAAAGCCGGCAAACTGTAAACAAATGTGTTGTTGGTGTGAACGAGGGCAGGGCGCGTGGGTGAAGCATGTGCAGTGCCGGCATTTACCACGAACGTAGCTTTTCATGATTTTCAGCTTTACAGATTTTCCGCATTTACAATGCTGCCTTGTTTGCGTTGTGGCTTTATTGTTGGCAAATGGTCAACGGGTACGGAATGGTAGCGCTCATGCTGTTGTTGTTATTGTTGCGACTGTGGCGACTTCGTGGGTTGCTGTAGGTTTTTAGTTCGTCTTTTCCGTTGTTGTTGCTCTGTCATGTTCGTGTGTTTACAGTTCGGGTTTACGCAATTGGCGGGAAATACTCAACAACATGCATACAAAGCAAACATGTTGACGAGCGTTAGCATTGCAGCAATGTGCCTAAGCACATGTTGATACCAGCATGTTGCTATATACATGTTTTGTGGATTCCATGTGAGACAACCCCAGTCGGCAATGCTGACGCGTGTGTGCGAGTGAGACCAAACGAACAAGATATGGCAAATGTTGAGCAACATGCTTGATAAATCGCCGTTAAGCAATAGCAACATTTGACATGCGCTTTAAACGTTAATAGATTTTTTTTTCTTGCTTTGGGTTGCCGCCTGCCCCGCGAGTTCTTTCAAGTGACAATCTTCCAGTTTTAACGTCCTTTTACACACTGTATATATGTTTGTGTGTATATATGTGTGTATGTAAATAATGTAACAGTAAATTAGCGTGTTTGACACGCTGTGGGCGTGGCCTTCTATGTGTGCGTGCTTCAAATCTCGTATTTCTTTTTTTCTTCTCTTTGTTTGCGCTGGATGTTGCTGCTTTCAATCAAACAAACTAATTTGACATTAATTTAAATTTGGCAAAGCAACAAAATTAAGTTGTTTAATACAAAATTGCAATTATCAGATAATATGTCATGCGCGATTATCTCAAATGATTAATTTGATTGATATTCAAATTAACTTGACAGAAAAGGCATTTGATTTATAGATTTATAATTTTGTTTTTGCATAACATTTTATTTCAAAGGTTTAAAACATCTATTAACAACTTAAATAAAAGATATGGAAAATTTGGGTAAAATTAATTTACACAAAAATAGTAATATTGCAGATGCTACAGGTCATTCTTTAGTGATCCTTGCCTGTCTAAGTTTTATATTTCTTACAGTAAGTTCCAACCTTTCCATTCCGAATTTATTAAAACATGGTTTATCGCCAAACCAAAATCGTTGATAAATTGCGAAGTCAACTGTTGTCCAATGGGGTTTTCTTATTGCATTTTCCTAAAGTAAAATATTTCAAAAATATTCTCTGTAAATGTCAGACAAATCGCATAATTTCTTTGGAGATTTATGTCTTTCAGTTGGTTTCAAAACTTAAAATGCGTCTTTCTCGAAACCATGTTTTCATAGTCGATATTCATTACAAACTGAGAATTTATTCGCCGATCAGTTTGTTTGTATACTCTTGCAAGAGTATATTAACTTTGTCATGAAGTTTGCAACGCAGAGAAGGAGATATTTCCGACTATAATAAGTATATATATTCGGGATCAGCTCGAAAAGACGAGCCGTCTGTTGCGATGCGAACTCCTAGAGTTTTCAAGATGTCCAAAAAATTTAAATGCAGAAAATTTTCGGACAACTATAGCAAACACATAGCTGCCACAGGAACGATTGGTCAAAAAAGAGGTTTTTGCTCAATAAACGCTCTGATTTTAAAGATATCGCCTCAATTTTTGGCATCTTAAACGTCGGTTAAGACACACTGTAAATTTGGTGAAGATAGAATAACTATAGCATATAGCTTCCATAGGAACATTCGGTCGAAAATTCGATATTTGTTAGAAAAACTTTTTTGTTCTTAAATATAAACAGACGAAGCTTTGCAATTATGCGTTTTTATAAATCCTTGACCATATGCGTTTATAGAACAAAACTTAAAAATGCGATTTTTCTATAAACCGTCGAGATCTTTTTTTGAACGATTTTTTTTTTTAATGTGAGTGAACAATTTTATTTTTCAAATCCCTTTTTTCATTCGTATCATTGTGGAATTACCTGTCCATCTTTTTTTAATTTTTTAAATTCCGTTGAACCAGTGAAGTGTTAAGTAGTCAAAACACTTTTCTTATGGACTCCTCGCAAATTTGATGTATCTCTAGTGTTTCTCAATATTTAGTAATATAACATTACATCTTATTATTTTAATCTTTATATTGAGAAATATTTATTATTTATGTATTATATTAATGTGCGATAAAACAAAAAATCATAAACAGGTATTTTTTACAAGTTCCATTTGAGACTTAAAGCGTACTTAGCACATAAACATTTTCTAGGCCTAACCAACTGATCTTAAGTCATATTGTTCAATAATTCATACAATTTCTTTGATGAATAATATTCTTGCTTCTTTAGTTTGATCATAACTTTAAAAAAAGAGGCACAAAAAAATACTAATTAAACATAAATTAATCATTTCAAGGAGCCTATTTTATTAAAGAAACAAAGCCAACAATTTTTCGCTAGTTAATTGAAATTACAACGAAATCGATTACGCATTCCATAAATTAATGTGTCTACCAAAACTTCAAGAGGTCTATTTTTTTCTTTTATTTTTTTTAATTTATTCTTGCTTGCTTGTTTTATTACTAAACGAGTATTTATTCCGAAAATGAAAATAGTTTTCAAACTGCCAAACAAAGTGAAGTGAAAATGAAAATGAAGCTGGAAAAAATGCTGATCAGAGCATTTTCACACCTGACCAAATTAGTTTTCATTGCGTAGACCGAAAAAAAAAAAAATAAAAAAAACAACAAAATGGAAATTATTTGTATTATTTTGTCGGTCTTTCGTGCGTTCGTTCAGGTACTTTGGTGAACTGCCAAAATGTCTGCGCCGATTATGCAAAGCTTTTGTGCGTGTTGTTGTTTTCTTTAATTTATTTACTTTCTATAAGTAGAAAGCCTGCCTCACTGCAAAGCAGACACCCTTGGCCTCACCCGCCAAAAGCCAATGGGGTGGTAAATTTAACAGCAACAACAACAATAGCAACATTGTTGGCGCTTTTTGCCACTTGAAAATTATTGTCTGCTTTGCTTTTGTTGTTTTGATTATTTTTCTTTTGGCTTTTTCGTTTAATTACATTTGACTTAACCTGTAAATATCACCGGACACACACACACACACAGACACGCGTACACACACATGTGCTGCCACATGTCTCTTGTTACTTGCATAAATCTGTCTTTTAGTCTTTGCCGCCACTGCCAATTAATTCACTTGCGGCCTTGTTGCGATTATTTTGTTGTTGCTGTTATTGTTGTAGCACTTTTTACACTCTTGGGACTTTATTTCACTCAGTGCCATTTGAATTGCGCCCCAGGGGCGCGGCTGCCTCATGTTTTCACCTGCAAACGCGCCTGTCGTTTATCTTTGCTGTCCGCCGCTGCCGCTGCCGCCGCCGCTTGCTGCAACCCCTTTAAGTGTCTTTCTTAATTTAAAAAAAGCATGTTTTTTTTTCTTTATTTGTAGATTTATGCATTTTGCATATATACATATGTACATATTTATGCCACTTGTGTAATTTACTTTTGCCACTTGCATAAAAATGCGAAATATTTCATTAAAAGTTCTTTTCGCTCATTTCGTGTTCTCTTGTTTATGTTGTTGCAATTTGTGGCGTTGATATATTGTCATGGTGGCATAGATACAATAACAAAAACAAAAAAAAAAAAGAAAAACAATTCAAAATAATAAAGTTGAGCATGTTAACATTCTCATTATTCTAATAAGCAGAACACAATTTTTTCTTTTGTTTCTTTGTTTTTTTGCGTTACTAGATAGTTTTGTTTCTAGATACTTTTGTTACTTTGTTTGTGACACGCATAAAAACGCAACACAACGCTTAAGGAAAACGGATATATCACTTACGAGAGTCATTCAAAATAATTGCATAATGAATAGGCATGAACCATGCTGTGCAGGCCCACCAAAGCATATCATGCCCAACACACACACACACACACACACACACACACACGAACACTTACAATGATGGCAGGTTAAGCTGCGTGTGGTTAATCAGCACGATTAATCTACCAACGCCGAAACAATTCGACTCAAGGCGACTGAAGTGAAGTCAACAAACTACAAATGTTAATTTACACGTCCAACTCCGTTACAGTAAAAATATATACATACATATATCTGTGTATCACACACACAGGGCGGTCCTGCGTGTCACGATAATGCCAAAGATGTTAAGCAGCAGCAGAAGAAGAAGAGAACCTGCAATTAATTTACTCCTGCAAGGCATGCGAGCGAGCGACCGAGCGACCGAGCGAACGAACACACGCTGCGCTGAGCTGCTCTGCTCTGCGTGCCTCATTTGATTGACAGTCTTTGCCCTTGCGGGTGCAAAGTGGATCGCTGTCAGGCAAAACTGTAGGTAGATTCATTTGAGCAGCTGAAGGAAATGCATTACTATTCTACGTTTTACCGACGTGACCATTCTTGAGTTCAGCAAGTTTTATAATCAGCGAAAAGACAATAAAAAATATAACAAAATGTTGCCACAGAAACATGTTCAGTGAATTTATGGCAAACGTCAAAGGCTTCTGTTTAACCTATTCCAGCATGCCCTTTTTCCCCTTAACCAATGCATAGGACACATGTCAAACTGCTTGAGTCAGCTTCTTCGTACGTTTCAACAACTTACACCTTTTTGCTTTGCCTAACACAAGATCTTTCTGCTCTGCCAAATTCAATAAATTTTCATAAACGTTTTTATTTATTAACTACGGAAATTTCAATTAGTTTGCCATCAACACATCTTCAATATTTCTTCATCTTCCTACCACACTTGTACATTTTTCTTCTCCCTCTCTCTCTCCACGGATTTGACTCGATTTTGTTGATGAAATATGCGCAAATGTCAGGCAAAAAATTTCACAAGCTTTTACGCCACTAATCATGTGCTTATTACAACATAATTTCAGCGCTGTCACTGTCGGCATCGCCGACCCTTCCCACCTTGCTACTTCACCTTGCATTCATTCATTCATTCATTTATTCGTCGCATTGATTGTTGTTTCTTTGCTTATGCATTTTTGCTCAGCGCGATTTTCTCAAGCGGAAGTCGCTGCTGTCATTTGGCATTGTATTTGCCGTATTTTGACGAATTACGCGCGATTTTAATAACGAAAATTTTATATTTTTAGTGATTTCTCTTCGAAAACTATTTTTAAATGCGTTTTTCCCGCACTGATTCAGTAGTCGATGATGCCAAAGCTATGAGTCACATTTTCTTCGATACAATTTGAAAGCATTTTTAATTAGTCAATTGTTTTTTTCAGCATAATGTGAACGGGTGAGGCCCAATACTTGATGTAAATATCAAGTGATCACGTGTATGATATTTCGAGAAAAGTTATATAAAATCACAAAAATTTTCTTCAATATTATTCAATTAATTTTCTTCACTTCTTTATTATTAGTAGCCATTTTAATAAAAGAACGGTTTATTGCCAAATAATCGCTCCCGTCTGGCGATATGGAATACATTGCGGTATTGCGCAAAAACGAACCGGCGTAGGATTCAAGTCCTTCAAAACTACGTTTTGCGCAAAATCACGGAATGCCCTTGGTATGTTTGCAACTCCTCACTACATCGTGACTTAAATATTATGACAATCGATTATCAGATCGGCTTTTTTCAAGCCGGTATAATGATCGGCTTGCTACTCATCAAAACCGCTTGGCAAGACGCTTAATTCAGGCGTGACCTATCTGCCGGCTTAAGAGAAGACATTTTGGTCATTTATGCCATTAATATTATTTACTATCTTTTTTATTTTTTTTTGTTATTTAGTTTTAAGTTCATTTAATTATAACGTTTGTATATCACAAACCAGGCGATTCTAAATTGAAATCAAGCACCTTATAGGGTATTTGCTCCCTGATTGGTGCTTTATAAAATATAAAAAAAAATATTATTCAAGATATTTTAGCAATTGTTTATTTGCCAAATTAAATTTTATTCAACATTTTAATACTTTCATTATCTTTTAGTTATAAACTGATTTTACAGATCGTCCGTTATCCTCTATGTAGTGTAGAACAGACAAAAGATGCAAACCAATTTATTTTTCAATGGACGAACTTGTTTTTTTTTTTTGGACAAAATGTCTACTTGGTGTCGAGTAACTGATCATTCCGACTACGTGTTCCTCTGATTGTGAAAGCTTTTCTTTTGATTACATGCGCGGTTTTCCACATTACAATTTTGTTTGCAGTTTGAAAAACACAAATCCAAAAAACACACCACAAATTCATAAACAAACTGCCACACACTCTCACACATCGCACAAAATGAATTTTGTGGTGCCACGCAAGACAAAAAGAAAGGCACGCAGAGCACAAAACACAAAATTTTACAGCAACATTAAAATTGAAGTGAAGAAAAACGAGTTGGCAGAAAATTAAAAGGCAACGAAAAGAAGACACACACAAATGACTAACAAAAAATACAAGTAAACAACAGCACTCACACACACATGTGCACAAAATCCAAGTAATTCATGCAAATACATTCAACATAACTGACAGCCACACCCACTTGCACAACACCCTCCCTGCCAACGCCTCACACGCTGCCACCGCAGCCCTCGACTGAGACAATTAGATGTGCTTGGCTTTGGTTATTATTGTTGTTGTTGTCTAATGCTTTTGTTGTTGTTGTTGAGTTTTTCTTAAGCTTTGTGCTTCACCGTTGTGCCGCATGACTTTTTACATTTGATGATTCCTTTCCGGCTTATTCACTTTTCATGCGTGTTTGTTCGTGTTTTTATTTAATTTTCTTTTTCTTTTGTTTGTTGCTTTTGTATTTTGATGTTGAGGTGCGGCAATAAAATGAAATTAAATAAAAACTGGCATACTTTCAGGCGTTGTGGCTTCATGCGAAATTTAATTTTCTTGCGCTGAGAATACATTTTAAAATGCAAATGACTTGAACAGGTATTTGTTGTTGTTGCTTTTCTGTTGTTTTGAAATTACTGCCTGCTTTTATAAGCCAAGCCATTTACTTTTATTTAAAAGATGTATTAGAGCCTATTAAATTGGCTGCAGCAGAAGGCGAAGAAATAATAAAGTTGACTTGAAGTCACTGCCACTTAAACGAAGTGTGATAAATTATACGCATATATGTACATACGAACGTCTTGGCCTTGTCATACATGCAAGCTGCCGTGGCACAACTAATATTTCAGCTGAGCGTTGAGTAAGGTGAATTACTTTTCGTCTTAGGCCGACAAATGAATTAATGAATCGAAGGTAAAAGGTTACTCAAGCCACACACGTTTAACATGTCCGTACGCATGTGCGTTTGTGTGTGTGTATGTGTGTCTCCAACCCCAACTGTCGATTGCCACAATTCAAACCCACTCCCAACCCAAACTAACATGCCTTTGCGCTCTAATCGAATTAGTGAAATTAATTTTTGATGATATTGAAATTAGTTGCAGACACATGAAAAAATACTTTGTCTTTTGTTGTGTTTGTGTTTGTATTCTCAGAGCTCTCAAATCGACTCAACTCGTATCGACTTAAGACAAGTCAACTTGCGTCGTGGGTGCATAAATTTTCCATTTGACAGTCGTCGTGCTTGACATTTCATGAGGTTTTTGGCGACGACAATGCCAACGTCTCGGCCACCCGACCGCCAACTCCGTCGCCGTCCTCATGCCACAACTAGTGCACCCCTGCTGACAAGTTGAGCAGTACAAGAAGCGCCTGTCAACTTTAATTTCTGCATCGATTTCGACTATTTTTCCTTGTCTCTCACACCGTGCAAGCTTCAAGTTAGTTGGAATTTTTCGGTTTTTGGTCTCTGGCTTTGACTTTGACTTGCTTTATTATTAATGACTTTTCGACATGTTTTTTTTTTTTTTTCATTGCTTTGCAAAGGGCGTATCAGCACATGTCCAAATCGTTTTTGGCGCTGAAAAGCGTCTTTTTGTATTATTTAATTTGTTTGCTTTTTACAAGTACAAAAATTGCTTTATGTTATTATTTATTACGTGGCAGCAAATTAAATGCCAAGAGAGAAAAAACGAAACACGAATCAAATATGAGAACAAAAGAAAAACAACTAAAAATAATGATTGATTTTTTGAGTTCGCTTTTCACATCACTTCATTTAAGCGGCTTAAAGTCAAAGTTGGCTAGTTGAAAATGAAAAAGACTTCCTAAAAATAGGCTATAAAACATACGCGAAATTTAGCTGTCTGCCTTTCTGCTGACTCTGGCGTCGCCGTCGTGGTGACTACTTTGTCCTTGTCCTTGGTGTTAGCGTTGGTGAGACACAAGTCCAGAAAAAAAATGGCTACGGCACACCCATGTAGCAAACCATAAAGTTGAAGACAGGCAAGACAAACAAGGCATACAGGCTGACTGAGACTGACTTCTAGCATTCATGACGCTGACAACAGGAAAAAAAACACCAAAGTAGCAAATTTCGTAATGCTAACGAAAAGTGTTTGCATGTTAGCGTGTAATAAGCAGCAGAGCCATTATAGTTCTGCCAGTTATGTTGGCGAACCCAAACGGCCGCAGACCCCTCAGTGTCGCCTTCACAAACTACTAACACTTTTAAGTGAAAATTTTTGCTATCTTCGACTTTGTATTTTTGTTTTTTCTTCTGTGTTTTTTCTTAACCAGCCTCGAATGCTACTTTAAGCAAATGCCAGGCTTGAGTAGCTCACTGCAAGCAACTTTTTACAACATCTTTGTAGCACAACATGGCAGAGAGAAAGAGGGAGAGGCAGTCGTGAAGCGATGAAGTGGGCACGAGAACGAAGGAAGCTTTCCGCGGCTGCAGTTGAATTGCTTTAAGTGCGATGCCGACAACGGCGCCGGTGGCAATTTTCCTTCATGTACCCCACCCCACCCATATTGTCAGCGTCACCAGCGCTCTTTTGCGCGCTCCTTCTATGACTTGCTATACAGTCATAAATGTTTGTGGACATTAACGGGTAATTTTCTTGCAATTTTGTAGTCGTTAGCGTTTTGTGGCTGCAAAAATAGGCGAACGTTGCAATAAACGCCAAACAAGATGGTATTTAAAATTTTCGTAGACAATTTTTCGTTGGATACTTTTACACAGCTGTGCTATGCTGACTTTTAAAGCAAACAAAATACTACACAATTCTTCAAATATTTAAAAAATGAGAAAAAAAAGACTACCAAAATGTAACGAACTAAAAATGTTGAAATCCATTTACGTTTTTAATTTGCTGTCGGACAAATTTGTAATTTCCGCTCTTTAATAAAAATCACAAACATGCACGCAGTCACACATGACAGAACTTTGCACTCTCAGTGCTACTGTCTCTGTGTGTGTGTGTGGCTGTGTGTATGAGCGATTGCAAGAGTGACCAACGAGTCGAGCGGAGTCGTGTCGAATGAGGCGTGGCAGACTCTTATATGTAATTTCGTTGACGTTACTCATTTAGCACTCGTGTTTTTTTTTTTTTTTGTTAATTTTATTTTATTTTCTTGTTTTTACATCAACACAAGTCACACTTCACAATAACTCACACTCCTTGTGAACTCACATACACACATACTCATACACACTCATATACCCTTACCCGCTTAGGTCAAATGTTTATGGTCATTTGTCCGCGCCCGTTTTGTATGCTCTTTGCATGATAAAAATCACATACACTCCTTAAATTTTCGAGCACGCGATTCGTGTGCCTGATTATCCTTGAACTGAAACAAAAATAAAAGACGACAACACGGCACACACCAACCATGGAAAGCAGAACGGAAGCCGAGCCAAGCCAAGCCAAGCCAAACGCAAATGTTTTTAGTTATCCTTGTGCCGCTTACGGTATTTCCTTTTTTGTATTCTTTCGCCGCTGTCTGCATGTCTTCGCTACACGCTTATTATCTGCTTTTGCCTGCGCTTGGCGTCTCATCGCAGTCAACAATCACGTGTTCTGGGCGGTTTCAGCAACCTTTTGACTTTTAGCACAAGTCAAGCTACGAATTAATGCGCTGCCAACATCTTTTCGCATTAAAATTTACGTAATAAAATTTTATATCTATTCGCTTCTTCTTCTTCTCTCTTTTTTTTTTTTTGTTTTGGTTTCGTATGTGCGAACGCGTTTTATTTGCCATTGTCATGCGATTTCATGCCACAATCTTAAAGTGTGTTGCACTTATGGGTGTGCGCGCCCAGCACTCATTTGTGCTTGTTAATTAAAGTCAAACATGCTTTAGCAACTCAAAATAGCAACAAAAAAAAAAAAATGAAAACATAACAAATAATTTCCAACAAACTTAAAGTAATAAAATTATAAGTTATAGGGACAATTCCATTGGGAGCAAGAATTTTATGTGTTCGAATTTAATGAAATTCCATAAATCCGAAAAGGTTGAGTTGATGAGCAGCCCAAAGCAATTGCACAAAATAGGCACATTTATCACCTGACAATCATAAAAGTGACCGCTGATGTTGTGGAATAAATTATTAAATAGCCAGTCTGTCGGTCGTCTAAAGTTATGCACAGAAGCTGTTGAGGTTTGAGTGAAGCACATGTGTTAGAAATCAACGCTTTGCAGATGTCTTACGTACTTCCATTTCCACCGCCATAATACATAATGCTAAAGCCAACCAGGCTGGCTGTGTCAGGTCCTGCCAGGTTGGCTTGCCTAGGCTTACCGAGCTGAGCGTTCATTGTTCTCGTGACGCATCCGTTTTAAAGTTAGTTTAATTTACATTTATCCCTTTGCTTAACTTTGGCTTTAGTTGGCACAGCATTTACATACATACAGACCGGCTGGCAGGCTAGCAGGCAGGCAGTTAGAAAGACATTCAGTTAGGCAGTGAGGCAGTCAAGCTGGCTGGCAGTGAACAGTCCCACAGGCACAGTCCCAAAAGGCTTTTCGTGGCAGCGTGTGCCATGTGCAAAAACGGAAACGGAAGTTACTGACACGATACAAAATGTTAAACACTTTGCCTGCAAGTTGTGATCGAGTTGAATTCGTTGTTGTTGCTGTTGCTGTAGATGTTGTTGTTGTTAGTGACTGCCACCCTGACTGCGTTTGCGAACATTTGCGGTCTAACAAACGCAATGCAACAACAACAACGACAATAATAACTCCAACATCGCAACAAAAGTCACAAAGGACAATGGAGCCAGTTACAGTCAACTTCTACTTGCACCTTTACACACTTACCACGTCTCTCCTTCTCTATATCACACATATATACACACACTCACACACAACAATACTGGAAATGAAATGCGCAAAGGCAAAAGGCATAAGGCAAGTAGTTGGGAAAAAAAATTAAAAAGTTGTTAAGCAAACTGACTGCATTCTACTAACAAAACCCTTTTCACTCTGTTCTTTCCCACCGCGCTCTGCACTCTTCGTTTGACCTACTCTTCAACTCGTTTGTAGCTAAACCACTTCTTAGCCCATAGAACTCACATTGTTGGTTTGTCGGTCCTTGGATCGTTTGGTCGTCATGGTGAATCCTCAGGTGTTTTGCCCAGTTTAGTACGTTTTCCATTTAACCACTCTTGCACACGTGCCTGTGGGCAACAGCACTGACACCGACAGCAACAGCAACAACAGCAACAATACCTAGAGCAACACCAACAGCTGCCTTAGTCATGTAGTCAGTTGTGTGAGTGAGTCTCTGCAATTGTTTGTATTTGCGGTAAGAGCAGCAACACTAAGCAAACACACATACACACAGACAGACAGACAGACACATGCTTGCACTCAAATACAGCGTCACATTGTTGGCATAATTAAAAATTCACATAAATTTAGCTTAGCGCCTGACATACACATTCTAATTGGGTTAATTATGTGTCGGACTTGGACTTTAAAAATGTCACACGTTGTTGTCCATTGTTTGTCCTTTTTGTTTCTCAACTCACTGTATTTGTCTGTGTGTGTGTGTGTTCGCTTGACTGCTGTCCTGCAGTACATTATCAACAAATTATGTTGTCACATAGCAACAGCGACAACGCGCATACTTTTTCCACTGTATGTGTTTTGTTGTTTTTTTTTTCTTTTTGCAACATATTTTTTCTATTCTTTTCATACCTTTTCTTAAAAATCTTCATACCTTATTTTGTGGTATTTTGTCTGCATATTTATGCCATTTTAAAAGCCATTTGATGTACATTCATACTAATTGCGCATACGTCATGTTATACATACCTTCTTAAAGCATTTATTTTTTCTGCTTTTCTCACAACGAATTCAAGCCACACCCCAACACATAAACAACCTTGGTTTTAAGCCTGCATTTCCTTAAGTTTTCTTTTTTTCGCTTGCCTACTAAGCGTAAGTTTTATGGCGTCTATCTTATCTCATAATTTATGCAAGAGGCAATTTCATTTAACTTTGCTTGGCCAACAGCAACAACATTTTACGAGCCGCACACATGCAAAGCAATGTGCCCAACATGTATGCCCATAGACAACTTCATTTAGGGTCTACACACATACAAACATGACTCTGAGGAGTTGACCAATGCCCGCAGCACATTAAGTTAGCCAATAGAAAAAACCCTTCTGTAACTTACAAGCTTAATCTAAAACTAAACCAGCACTGTAATAAAACTGATTTGCACCAAAATTACAAATCATTAAATTATTTGTACCTAAAAAGTTTTCCTTTACTTTTTCCTATTGTTGATACTATAATTCGATTAAAATGTCATAGCTAGTCGCAAACATTGCTAAACTTCTTCTTCGTTTTGACATAAATCGCATGGCGGCATTCAACGCAACCACGAAACGAAAACGCCAGCCCAAAAGTATGCAACACGTAATGGTAAATGTCAACGATAGTCAAGCAAACCAAAAAATACGTTGATGGCAACGGCAACGGCACTGGCAGCATTATTTGCTAGACAAAATTAATTACTTCGCCGTAGAAATGTAATTACGAAAATATTTTGGTAGAATGTTAAACCCACTCCTCACACAACTTCCTTCATCTTCATTCTACCAGCACCAGCAGCAAGTCAGAGTCAAGAGTAAATACGAATTGTCAAGCCAAATGTTTCTTCTAAACAAAAGTATTTGCTCAGGATTTTGTTTTTTTTCATTGGTTTTTGTTGATATGCCAAAATATTGTAGATTTGTGCGGTTTTATTTGTGGCTTGTTGTTGCGGCTTGAAATGTGCGTTTTAATTACAACTTTGGCTTTTGTACGCCCCAACATCGGCAATGAATGAATGAAACAAATTGTGTACGCACGTCAGACACTCATAAATGCAATAATTAATGATTTATGCGCTACACTAATTAATCATTGCATTTATAATAAACAAAACTATTTGGTATGTTTTAATTGTATGCGTGTTTTGATAAATGATTAATCTTGTCTGCTTTGCTTTCGGTGATGCATGAATTCCAGCGGAAGAACTATCATTCCGTACTCTCGTACCTTTCAATTGCCTATTAAATAGTTTCACATGATCACTTTTGTTAGTTTTGCCACTCTGAGAAAACCTTATTCGCCTAAATTACAATTCCGTTGCTGATTGCATGCCAAAGCAAAAATATTCACGCCTCTTGGTATGCAATAAAAACCAAAAAAAAACCAACTACGCTTAACTATTTTGCATTAGCGCTCGTACAGAGCAATAACAATGAAAACTGTTATCCTTAGTTGCATTCATTGCGCTCAGATAAAAGTATAATGAACAAACAGTGCAGCACAGTCGAAGGCGTTGAGGCAAAGGATACGCTGCATAAGGATAACGCATAAGGCACAAAGAGGCGAGGCACAGAAGGCTAAGCGTTTTTTAGTGCTGCCCGATGCCTTTTGGCATGAATTTATATTCATCAGCAGCAAATTGCAAAGCAAGAAATTGTATATCAAGGCATGAGTAACGGGCTTGCGAAGGGCGTGGGGCGTGGGGCAGCGCGGTGTAGTGAATTGCTTTAGTAGCTGCACAAAACAAATTACCGTTAGCGCGTTACACATAGCATTTCTTTGTTGTCTTGCATTGCTTTTTGCTTTACGCTTGTTGTTATTGTCTTTCCTATTTTTTTGTCTTGTTTTATTTAGCATTGCATTGCTACGAACTTCCGACAGTTAAATTAAAGTTATAACGCTTTTTGTTGTGCTCTGCATGTTGTTGTTGTTGTTGTTGTAAAGGTTGTTGTTGGAGTTGTTGCGGTAGCAGTGCAACGCCGCATAACAAAACAATTGCCGCTTGACGCAACACAAAATTGTTCGCCCCAAAAAGTATGCCACACAAAAAAATAAAACAAAACAAAGGAACGGAACGGAACGGAAAGGAAAGCACATAAGCACCAACATTTTTGCTTTAACGCGTTTTCGGCCTAACTTTCGCCTCAATGCTGTTGATAAGTGCGTTTTATATGCAAAAGTCTGACACGCACAGTGGCTTACAATTACACAGTAGCGCATAAAATAAACGCAAGTTTCTATTTAACATAATTTAACAGTTTGTATGTATGTAAGTATGTGGAAAAGTTGTGAGATTCTACATTTTTAAAGCACAGACTGTGCACATTTTGTTGCTGTTGCTGTTGTTGTTGTAGTTTTGCAGCGATAATGAGTGCAGACGACTTGAAAATTGCATTCATTACGAACACATCAGACAAACAAGCAAACTGTAGGCCACCAATATACACACACACACACACACACACACACAACACAAATGGCATAGTTGTAAGAAATTAAGCAGCAGCAGAAGAAGAAGAAAAATGAAGAGAAAAGCGTCCAAGAAAAACCAACATGCAAAACGGATGTGTAAATAATTTAGATGAGTTGCCACTGCCGACATTTTGTATGAGTGCGCGTATTTCCTGCCGCTGAGTGTACACGTCCGTGTGCATGTCTATGTGCGTGTGTGTGTGTGTGTGTATCATTAAAAATAGGAAGGCAGCAATGGCAACAAACAAGAAAAATAGGAAAAACAAGCGGGAAATGTGCCATTTGTAAAAACAACAACACAGAAGCGAAACAAATTGCAAAACTGCAACAACAAAAACAACATTCTATGTTTGCATGTGTGAAAATATTGTAGAATAATTATGCACAAAACAAATACACACACACACGCATAGGGACAGGAAAAAGCAGCGCCTCTATTTTTTTTTTTTTTTTTTTGACATGTGCACGAAATTAAACAGACACAGTTGAACCAAAAAACACGAATGGAGATAGAGAGACAAGCACAGATACACGCTTTCATGCAACGCGCAACTAAGTAAATTATATATACATATATACATACATATATGTATATCTTTTTTTGCTTTAACTGCAAAAGAACGAAGAAGAAGCACAAAAATTACACAATGTAAAGGATTAAAAACCAAAGCTTTGCTGTTCTTGTTGTTATTGTTGTTGCTGTTGTTTCTGTTGTTTCTGTTTCTGTGGTCTGCGGTATGTCAGTGTTACATATTGCAACTTTTTCTTCTTCTCACACAACGTTTGCCATTACAATTCTACATTTGCATATAATCAGGCGTATCACGCGCATTAGTTGAGTTAAGTGCAATTCGGCATTGGCTAGCAGTCAAATAGACACTCACACACACACCCACACAACATAACAAAAAAAAATATAAAAATATAAATTTTAAGCATTCAAAATCAATAAATTCAACCATGACTTTCGATCATTTTTCAATGTACATTGAGTCAATGCATATCGGACATGCCACAAAGTCAACCAAGAGTCTATGAGCATTCAGAAAAAAAATGCGTCAACCCAAAAATAAAACAGATATAAAACGGAGTATGTCGCAGAGCCATAAATTCCAAAATGCTTCTCGTCTCGACTCGAATCGACTCGCTTGACTCGACAATTCAGCTCAGCTCAACTTGACTCTCTGCCTGAGTTCATTTGATACCACATATGAATGTACATATATTTTGTATGTCTGCATATTATCGATGCCAGCCGTATGGTACTTTCGTCTGCTATTTGCTATCTCACTTACACTTGGTGTGTTCATCGAACATGTCTGTTCACTTCGTTATACAATTAGACACTTTTGAACACATAATTTTGATTGATGACCAAATAATTGCGGTGATTTATCATATTTGCATGTCGACAGCACTCGAAAATCTCGTTTTCCTTTTGTTTCTATGGAAAAATAAAAATAAGGAGCGAAGAGAGAAAGAATATTTGTTAAAGGGTTGTCTTGAAAGAACTTAAAATATAAAATTCAGTTTAATAAATTTAAGTCTTGCCTCTCAAAAAGCAATAAAAAAACAACAACAACCTTTTGTCTCTCCTTCTCTCTTTAATGTTATATTTAACTGCAGAGCAAATCGCTCATACAAATATTTTTGACATTTGAATTTTAAATATTTGTCAATATTTGAACACACTAAATTCTATAAAAAATCGCGTTTGAAAGGCAAACAGCTGCTAATTGGTTTAATGCACTACACAACATTACAAACTACACAATAAGAGTAGAAGAAAGAAAGAAAGAAAGAAAGCAAAAAGGCTGACACACTTTCAGCCAACAACAACTGAAAATACACCAACACCTTTGCTATCAATAACAAATTCCATTCCCATTTCCAACATCATCATGATGATGGGGATGATCAACATCAAATGCGTTGTGTTGACAACAAAAGTGCTTTAACTCATTTCCAGTTGTCATCAAGCATTGCCTGTTACTTTTACCAAGCCAACGTCACTCATGGCGTATACGCAATATTTTTTTTTCTTATTTTTTGGTGCACTTTTTTTATACACATGTATGTCTGTCTATGAGAGCCACGTTTTTGTTTGCTATAAAATCCGGATTAAGCGCGAAGCGAGTTGCACATGAATTTTTACCCATTGTCGGCTGAGTGAGTCGAGTAGGTGGCAAGAGAAAAGGTTGGTGCGTGAAGATGGACGTGTATGTTTTTGTTGCACATACACAACTGTACATGTATGTGCGTATGTCTGTGGGTTTTGTATTTGCACAACAATTTGTTGAAAGCGTACACACAGCCAGACACACACTCATGTACGTACATATGTATGTATAAGTGGGTCGCCATAGTAAACGTCATCTTCTTGCCTCTTTGGCGCTGCCGCTTTGCAGGTAAACACTCAAATCCAATTAAATTTAATACGACTTACTTGGTTTTCGTTATTGTTATTGTTGTTGTTGGTGTTTTTCTTTTTGGTCTTTTGTGATGCCGCAAAAGCGCTCTCCGCTAGTCATACACACTTGCACTACCTATCGCCCTTCTCTTTCTAGCAAACGAACAAAGACTATTCTCAGTTTTTTTTTTCTTTTTAATTTTTATTATTTTATTTAAAGATTCTTTTTTTTTTATTATACTTATTTTTACTTCAGTTCATTTTTGTCGTCTTCATTTCTACTTATTTAACGTTATTACTTTTGTCGCAGTCAACTTGCAGCTCAAAACTGTCTCTGTCTCGCTCGCTCTTGCGCTTTCCGTCTATCCTTTTGAAGCACACGCTTTTGTGCCACAAAGTTGGCTTAATTAAAGCTTAATTTTGTAAATAAATTCTATGCTGAAAATGAGCTTAAGCAAAGAGTGAATGAAATTGTGTGATTGTGGGAGAAGTGATGGGAACAGAAGAGTAGTAAGAGCAAAGTAAGTGACAACAACAACAAATGAAAAGGTAATTAAGTTTACTTGATTATTTCTTGTTTTTTTTTTTCTCTCTCTCTCTTTTGATTTCTGGTTTAACTTTTTTCATACTGTATAAGGTTATTAACTTAAGTATGCGAGGGGCGCTCGAAGTTTGCCGTATAGATTATATAATGCCAAGTGCGCAGCTCAAACAAAAGCGTCCAAAAGTTCATGCAACTGTTAATGCACGCGGGGCCGCAAACATTTTTGGATATTTTTTTAATACTTTTAACAATTTGTGAATTTGTTTTTTCAATATTTTTTGAGTGTTTGATTGTTTTTTGCTCGTTTCGCATTAATTTATGCGTTCAATCAACTTTTGTGCTGGTAACAAAAACACGTTTCCGGTATTGTGATATTGTATATTGACAATAACAACAACAGCAACACCAACAACAATGATGACTACGTCAATAACAATAACAATAACAACAACAACAACACCTGACAACAGCAAATCATATTCATCGGCAGTTGAATTTAGTTAAGTTGATATGAGAAACGCTTTCTTTACATTGCTCCGCTTTGCTTTGTTTGATAATCGAGAAATTCTTGTTATTTTTGCATACTTTTGAATATTTATGCTCAGTGTACATGTGGGCGTATTGCATAATCAAAGTGGGTTTGTTTTAATTATACATTGTTGATAAGAACCTCAAGTCGTCTGCAGTTTTCTGAGTCAGCGTGTCAAATGGAAATTTTCTTATAAAAAAAAAAATAAAAATAAAAATTCTTCTATGTAAATTTTGTTATCTTTTTATTTTTCTTTTGCCTTTGATGAAACATTTCAATGATTGCGCTTAGTCTACATGATTTTTTTTTGTGTTGGATTCGATACTTGTGCCTTAACCCAAGCCGCGCAAATTATTAATATCCTCTCTGAAGACTTTCGGTTCCTGCGGCTTCTCTGCCGTCACGTCTTCTTCGTTGACTACACGAAAACGCGAGCTGCCATCAACTTTCCTAACATTCTCGATATTCCAATCCAATTCGTATTCATCGGCCATTGCCGCTTGTTGCCACAGCACCAACAGCAACAAAACAATCACGCTGGTTTTAAGAATGAGACTCATTTTGTACGCTCGACTTTCAATCTTGACTTGTCACTTGCAATTTTGATACTAAGTTCAAATGCAGCGTGAGCGTTCGTTTTATATTTTTAACTCAAAGGAACTTTTATAAAAAAAATTTGTTTTTTTTTTCGTTATTTTCCGGTTTTTATTCTGTTTGAACTGCAAACACTTTTCACGGAACAACAAACTGGTGACGTTTTTATTTCTGATTGTTTTAATTGAACTACGTTCATTGCTTTTGTTATTAAATTTAATTCATGCTAAGTTTTTAAGCAATTAATTTTGTAATTTTACTCAAAAAGAGTTTAACTGTTTTATTTTACAGACGGCGCTTGTCATATTTGGAAAGGTTAAGGAATGAAAAGTGAGTGAGAAATTATAATTTTTTTTGTAAGATTCTTTGACTTCTCTAAAGTCTTTACATATTGAGAATATTTCCCTTGGTGATGTTTTCTTATAAATAATACATTGTTTTAAACCCGGCCGACTTGCGTTCAAAACATGCAAGTTACACCTGAGTCTTTAATGTAACAATGGAACACTTTCTCAAGCAAATTACACCGGCAACTATGGTGTAACATACGAGTACGTCATTTTGTTGTCATTTCGCTTCGAATTTGTTGGACAAACAATACGCACAATGTCTGTGGAACTTAAAAGCAATACAAAAACTATATTTTTGATTGGTGAGATAAACCACCAAATAACGGATGTTAAGTTACCATCTATCCGCCAAGTTCTCGCAGTTTTATTTTTTAATATCCGCGAAGTGAAATAAAATGAGCTAAAGCTCAAATCAAATTGTGAAAAAGATACCTTGAAAAGGAAGTATCCTGATTAGTATCATATAAAGTTTATCTCTTTGGTAATAAAACGCAATACTTAAATTTGTCTTTTCAATAATATTCAATTAAAATTTAATTATTTGCTGTCCCCCAGTTGTATTAAAAAAAAACATCTAAAATCTTCTTTCATAAAACTTCAGGACTCAGTCGGCACGGGTTAGAATTAACTTAGGAAGCTGAAATTTTGTATTTAGGTTATATTAAGGATACTGAACAAAAATAGCGGGTATGCGTTTTCGAAAATGCAAAAAAAAAAAATCGACCAAATAAGGGACACCCTAATGTATATATTACCATTTGTATTAAGAAGTAGCAATTTTTTTTTGCTTTTTTAAACTCCATGCTCTGTCCATTGACCACAATATTGTATTGACCACAACTATTTATACATAACATATTTTAGTTTTTCGCTTCATGATAATATGACATCTTAATTGAACATATCGATTTATCGATTAATTTTTTGAATTAATTGCAATCAATCATTTTTTGGTCAAAACAATCATCTAATTTTTTAATCGATTACTCATTTTTTTTACCATCACTACTCATATTAAAGTGTTTCCCCACAATTGACGTCCTTTGTCGACCTCAAAACTCCCTCAGAGACAATTTATTAATAACTTCACTCATTTACAGCAAACAAAGAACTTGTTACATCATCAGAACTTTTTTTAAACGATCACCAAGAATAAAAAAAAAAGACTTTATACCAAAATTTACATCTAATTAATATACAAAGATTTTCCATCAAACAAAAATAAACGAAACAAAGCGACATCAAAGTCACTTTTGTGGAAGCTTAAGTTGAACACAAACGAAGAAGCAACGCCTCAGGACTTACCTTATTTAAATTGTTTGAACACTGAATTTTACGAGAGACATTAACACCTTCAACAAAAACAATAACAACACCAATGCTATTTATACACCTTAATTGTTGTTTAATTAGAAAAGTCTCGTCAGAAACACCAACAAATTTAATAAATTGTAAATAAATTTTTGACACCATCAACGCTTCAGCATTTAACCTTAATCAAAGGCAGACATTATGGCAAGATGAGTGTTGAAAGAGCCGAAGTTCAAGTGGTGTTTTTGTTGTTACCACCGCCAAAGTTGTCTTGGCTGTCATTGTGGTAATCCGCAGTAGTAGTAGTGGCAACAACAACAACAACCAACCAACAATAGACTCAGCTCAATTTACAACTTCCGATTCGGGCAGACGCCCAACATGAGTAATCAAGTTTCATTGCCTGTGCCACGGCAGTCGCTCCACTGCCCCTCAGCTGCTTTTCTTCTATGTCAACTGAACAAACCTGCCAAGCACAACCATCAAAGTCGAAGACCAAACACTGTGTCTTAGAAGTCCAACCCCGTAGACATTTTCACGCCACTACGCCAGCCGCCACATCTTTAACACAACTCCCTCGCGCCCTGATCCAAGCATGAGCATGGCTTCAATTACTTTCGTCGATTTGATTTTACATTTAACGATTTTTCGCACTTAATTAGAAGTGAGCAGGCGAATGAATAAATGAAGGCGAGATGAACATAAGGACGAAGACGACTGTAAAATCATGATTTGATTAAATGTGAAGATGAATTTTAATTAAAATCCATTGAAGGAGTTAATTTTTGTTTTTGCTGAAAGTGTTGTTTAGTGCTTGACATTGAGACCCGCAAGTTATGCCAGCAACCTTTACTTAATGGCTACTTTATGAGTGGCGATATCCTTTTGGCATTAATGCCATTTCATTGTTTTATAATTTATGCAAAAGGCTTAAGCAGGCAACGCATGGCGCTTTTAATGAATTTCGAATGTTTGTTCAACTATTTTAATAAAGCAATAATGAAAATTCTTTTCCAAAGCATTAAAGAAAAATTCGCCTTTGTTCTACGGACAAATTCGAAATAAATTCAAAAACAGTGCCACAAACTAAATACAAACAAAACAGAACAAAAAGAAAATTACAGATTATTTCTTTATAAACTTCATTTTTGTTTGCAGTCACGTGCAATTGAAAACCATTCATAAAAACAACTATTTTGCCCGCGCTCAATGCCAACTGCACAGGCGACATGCTGCCCACTTTTTCATTGTGTTACAGCGCCAGTTTATAAATAATATTTTTCCTTTTTTCTTATTATTAATATAAAAGCTCATATGCCATATTACGTCACTTCCGTCCAAATGCTCTTCTCGCCCGCACACACTTCAATAAAAAACTGCCCTCTGGCTGCCTACGTTTGCTGCCACCGCCGTCAACATTTGTTGAAAATTACTGAAAATTTTCCACACAATTTTTGTCATTTCCCAAAATTTTACTGTGTACAACACAGTTCCGTATTCAAAGTAGCAAATTCCCCGCGCTTCTCTTTTAAAGTTAAAGCGTATTTAAAATGTAAAGGAAACGCAATAATTAATATTTTATAGAACATGATATCCCGTTATGATATACTCTGATCTATAAAGTTTGCTTGTCATAATTTTCTTTTCATTTAACACTCGATTTAAGGGCCCCTTGACAAAATTTGTTACGGGTCCGCCGCTGGCTTAATCCAGCACTGGTACAACAACAACAATGAGAGCAACAATAGTCATTGTCAGCTTTTTAAGTAAGTTTTCTACATTGTTTTGTCTATTTGTATGCCCTTTTTTGTTTTGTTTTGTTATTTTTTTTGTTTTTGTTTGTTCGTTCGTTGAAAAGTTTTACAGCTTTGCCTACAAAACGCAGACAAATAGTGAAACGCATGAAATGCAATAAATTTTCAAATATATTTCGTTGTCCTTGTTTTTTTTCTTTTTTCACCATCCTTTTTTTGTTTAGCGTAAATTTTCATGTGGCTTCGGCACAACTCATATGCAAAAGTTTTGCACAGTTTTTTTCCGCCGCCATTTTTGCATTGTCTCGTGTGTCTGTCCGTGTGTATTTTGTTTTGAGTGTGTGGTCCATTTTTGGTTTTAGATTGTTTAAGAGATTGTTTTTAATACATTTCTTGGTTTTGACATACTTTTTTGTACTTTTGGTTGTTTCAAAGAATGAAACTCGAAAACAGTTAAGCAATAAAATTTAATTGTTTTTTAGCAAACAACTTATGTGAAAAAAAAAACAATTGCAAATAAGTTTTGCATAAAAAAAAATACTAATTGCTTAGAACGAAAGCCAGCGAAGACGAGACAATCAGCTTTCTGTATATTATAGACACTCTTAAATTTATTTGGGCAAAACCAATTAGATAACAATATATCACACTCATTTAAAAATGTTTTCAATACCCATTTTCTTTTAACTGATAATGCTCAGACACTGATTTAAAAAAGTTACTGATAGGTTTATGGTGAAGGATTTATAACCAGAAAATTCTTGTTGATTGCAAAACTTTGCAACGTAGTTGCAATCACATGAGTAGAAGATAACTGAAAGAAACTCAAATAACAATTTGTTTACAGACTTGTTACAAAGCGAGGCATCGCTATTGACTAACTAATGGATTACTAATGTTAATTGGAATTTAGTTAATCAATTTAATTTGTAAATTTCGAACAACAAACAACAATAACAAAGATTTACAACATTTTCAGTATTTGTAAGACAAACGTAAGAATTGTCAAATCGTTTAAACTATCATAAATTTAAAAAAAAAAGGTTTTCAAACACTCACACGTCGGCTTTGTCGATGTTGATAAAGAATCAGAGCGATAAAATTCATCATCAACGACATCGAATTTTTGGTGGAGAACAAAGCGATACGGGCGCGTTTGATAGTACTGCAACGCCAGTCGGACTCTCAACGTTTTTGGCGTGTGTCAACGACGGTGGCGGCAGCGGTGATGACGCGGATATTTATCAGAGCGTCAACTATTGCTATAAAAGTGCGAACAATTGCCGTTAGCAGTCAATAGACTGACTGACGTTCTAATAGTGCTTAGACTCAGAACAGTCTGTGTGGGAGAAAGTTGAAAAAAAAAAAGAAAATGTTTCTTAAAATCGTTTTCAGTTTGTTGTTTTGTGGCGTTGCGCTCGGCGCGCTAACCAACTACGATGGGTGAGTGGTAGGCGCTGGGCAAAGTTGTGAACAAAATCAAATATTATGTATTCACAGTTACAAAGTCTATGACATCTATACGGAAAATGCATTCCAGAAGACTCTGCTCTTGGGCATGTCCGAGAATCCCGACTATGATTTCTTCAGTCTGTCGCGTACGATCAACGAACCGGCTCGTGTAATGATACCGCCTCAGGATCAAAGTCAATTTGAGCAAGTGTTGCAGAAATACAACATCAACTTTGCGATCGTCAATGAGAACTTTGGTGAGTCGTTGGCAGCACAGCAAGAAGAAAATCAACTGTTGCTGCGTCAGCGTGCCACGCGTGACATCGACTTTAAAGCCTTCTATCGCTTTGATGTTATCAATGCTTATTTGGATGAATTGGCACTTAAGTATCCAAGTCGTGTTACGGTCAAGACTGTTGGTTTGTCGTATGAGAAACGTGATCTTAAAACAATCACCATCACCAATGGTGACGGACGCACCAATAAGAATGTCATCTTCTTGGATGCCGGCATTCATGCACGCGAATGGATCGCACCTGCTGGCGCCCTCTATGTCATTCAGCAATTGGTTGAGAATTTCGTTGCTAACTCCCACCTGTTGAAAAACTACGATTGGATTATTTTGCCGGTTGTCAATCCCGATGGTTATGAATATACGCACACAAACACTCGCATGTGGCGTAAGACGCGCAAACCTGTTACGGGCTCATGCACTGGCACCGATGCCAACCGCAACTTTGACTTCCACTGGGGTGAGGTGGGCGCTTCGAGCTACTCATGCGCTGATACCTACAAGGGTCAACAAGCATTCTCTGAGCCGGAAACTCAACTCGTACGCGATTTGCTATTATCATTGACGGGTCGTGGTAAATTCTACTTGACTCTCCATTCGTACGGCAACTATTTGCTCTATCCATGGGGCTGGACTTCGTAAGTAAATGGAACTTTAATATTGATACTAGCATCTCCAGCACTTTCTTCCTTCTTCTATCCAACAGTAATCTACCCGACACATGGCGTGACATTGATGAGGTCGCACAGGCTGGCGCGCAGGCCATCAAATCTGCCACTGGCACCAAATACACCGTGGGCAGTTCCACTAATGTGCTCTACGCAGCCGCCGGTGGCAGTGATGATTATGCTTTTGGCGTTGCCAAATTCCCAATCTCGATTACAATGGAATTGCCAGCTGGCGGCACTGGTTTTGATCCTACCACTGCTCAGATTGAGCCTTTCGTCTCGGAGACATGGGTTGGCATTAAAGCTATGGCGGAGAAGGTCATCGATAAATATTAATAAAAAGACTCAATGACAATGTTTTGCAAATAAACTTGTATATTTGGATTTGTTTCAAAGCGTTTAAGTGTATGTGTCTACTGTTAATTCTGATAAGCAATTTACCCACCGTAGCGTTGACACCAATTTTATTGCATTAGCAATTTGTATGTTTGTTTGTGGTCTATGATTATTGAACAAGCGAGACATTGAGACTCTTTACACAGTGTGCCGGCCAGTTGGCGGTGAACAACTGAAGCACTCGACATAATCTTAATTAGCTAGAAAAGTTGCGTTCTCTTTGATAAAAGCATATAATAAGTTGTTGAGCTAAACTTGTAGTTTTATTCTGGACAAATACAATTTAACACTCAATCATTTTAGCAATACAAACTCAACTGTCTGTAAAAATAATGAAAAATGAATAAGACAATAAAAGAGCTTGTTATAGGCAATCCGGCCGCTTTTATCCAACCAAGCACACTGGAAAAAAAATAAATTCAATAACACAAGTGTCGCTGTGCTGCATACTAACCCACCTGAAATCATCTGGATAGAATTCAAAGGGCTCTATAGGTATTTCACCACAGTTTGATATCACCACTGGTTCAATGGGAAAATCATCTGTGTCGGTTTTGACATCCTCGATCGCTGAAACCGTGTCCATGCCATCCATCACCTTGCCAAAGACTGTGTGCTTGCCATTGAGCCAATGCGCCGCCACTGTCGATATATAAAACTGACAGCCGTTTGTGTTTGGACCACGATTAGCCATGCCCAAATAGCCGGGTCTGTTGTGCTCAACCGCTAGGCCTTTGTTCTCATCATCGAAATACTCGCCATAAATGCTTGATGAGCCCGTGCCATCACCGTTGATAATATCACCGCCCTGTATGAGAAAACGATTGACGACTCGGTGGAATTTTGAGCCGACATAGGTCGTGCCGTTGATGCCACGCAAGCAGATGTGTCGAAAGTTGGCTACCGTCTTGGGCGCCAACTTGCCGAAGAGACCGAATGTGATGCGACCAAGGGGCTTCTTCTGATGCTTAATGTCCACAAAGATTTGCGAAGTTACAGTGAAGCTGAGCGCTTCGGCGAACGCACTCAGCGCAAATACATGCAAAAATATACCTATCAGACGCATTTTTTATTAAACAAACTATTTTTAAAAAAATCTGATTTTTCTGTCAATTTTAATTATTTTTGTTTCGTTCTACGACACGCTATTAATGACGCAATTTTGTCTACTGTTGGTCTCGCTGTGTTTCAAAGGTGCTCAGTGCTCAGAGCATGCCAACGGAAGCCGTAAAAGTTTTAGGTGAAGTGCAATGTACCAACGACCGCAAATAATTAAACGAAGAAATTGATTTTTATTTCCGTTTTGTATTACATTTTTCTTTCATTTTCGTATTCTTTCACCAGCAACCACATGAATGTCGAAAAGACGTCTTGGCTTTTGTGCCGCAAAGTTCTTTCTAGAACGTATCTTAAGACACAAACAAGCAGTAAGCATGCGCAGCATTTTGTGGCAAATAGTTTGAAAGCTCTTTAAATTAATCAATCAATTATCAATTATTCAAATGTGTCTTCATATTGAAATTATCTTAATTAAGTGTGAGTTGATCTTAGTCCAAGCCAGAAGAAGCCAAACTATTACGAAGAATCTACATCAAATAATTCTAGAGATTAATATTATTATTTTTTATTTTATTTCAAGAAACTGCCAATAAAATTGGTGATACTCATACTTAAAAGTAAGCAACACTTTGATCAACTCTATGAATATCAATGATTATTTACCAACATCACCGAAAATTCTTATCTAATCAAAACTTCATTAATTTTCAAAAATTTCTATGAAAATCAAGTGTAGTTGACTACACTCACGTTATTCTATTTGACAACATCTACAAGCAAACAACAATTAAATGCTTCCGCTTGATTTAATTGCAACGAACTCGGCTTGTTTGAGCGGATACTTTTCAACAACTTTTACAGCCATTGCGCGTATGCCAGCCCACGTTTCCTTTACCAATTTATCAATACTCGAAGCTGGAGGATCGAAGCCATGGACACCCTCGCCGGGCAGCTCCATGGTGAATGATATAGGAAAACCAGCATCGAAGGCATAATCATCACTAGCGCCTGCAGCAGCATAAAGCACCTGTGTCGACGAACCAATCGTGTACTCTCGCCCAGTTTCCGCTTTTATGGCCAACTGACCAGCAAGTGCAACCTCATGTAGATCGTCAACGGTGTCGGGCAATATGCTGTAGGCACAAAAATAATTACTGGAACATAATTTCTATAAAAACGTTACCACTTACTTGGCATAACCCCAAGGGTAGAGTATCATGCTGCCGTACGAGTGTATTGTCAAATAAAATTGACCACGCGTCGCAAAAGTGTGTAGAAGATCGCGTACGACAACAGCTTCCGGTTCGGAAAAAGCGTGTGGACCAGCATATGTCTCCGCACAAGGATTTTCCGAAGCACCTGATTCGCCCCAATGAAAGCCGAAATTACGATTCGGATCAGTGCCAATGCAATCGGTTCCTATACTGGGTTGTCTTGTCTTACGCCACAGACGCGTATCCGCCGAAAGCTGTGTATACTCGTAGCCATCCGCATTGACCACGGGCAATATCACCCAATCATAATCTTCCAATAGTTCAGCATTATCCTCAAAGTGTTCCACAAGCTGCTCAATTGCATAGATCACAGCCGCTGGTGAGATCCACTCACGTGCATGAAAGCCGCCATCCATGAAAATTACATTCTTATTCGGTCGACCGTCGCCATTCGTTATGGTTATTGTTTTAAGCCAACGTCCCTCATAGGTTTTGCCAACAGTTTTGATAAACACACGACGTGGATATTCCTTTGCCAACTGCTCGATATACGCATTAATTTCGTCGTGCGAGTAATAACGCTCCGTGCCAAGACGTCCATTGAATGGATGCAAATTGCGTAGACGATGGTTCATAGCGTATTCATGTTGCAGCGTTAGGCCGACATCTTGATTCAACACATCATAGTTGATCGCCTGAGCGGCAAGCAGATCCATGAAGTTGTCCTGTTCGGCGGGTCCGACCATTACGTGCATTGGGCGACTCTGCGCAAAGAAGTCAAACTGTGTTGCGTTCTTGGCCAGATTGACGATTGCTTCGGTAGCAGCACGTGATTTTGATTTGATTTCGTAGATTTTATAGCTTCAGTGGATAGAGAATAGTTATAAGAAAATGAAGAACATAGAATAATTCTCATCTTACCCATCATATTTATTGGCACGTGCAAAGGTGCACAAAATCAAAACCAACAAAATTTTCATGTTTTAACTGTGGAACATAAGAACCAACTGAAAGACACGTTACGTTTGCTAAAATCTTGAGTAGTTATCAGAATTTATTGTGTTTATCGAAATCTAATCAGTTAAAATTTTAGTAATAAAAAAATAATTATGATTGCTGTTCAAAAGACGACTAAGGCTGCCTCTACACGACGCATTAATATTTCTCTGTGACTTTGACTGCCATTGCGCGTATGCCAATCCAAGTCTCGGTCACAAGTTCATGAATACGCGTAGCTGGCGGATCGAAGCCCATCACACCGCCGGCTGGCAGTTCCATGGTAATGGAGATAGGAAAGCCAGCAAAGAAACCATAATCATCACTAGCGCCGGCGGCTATGTAGAGCACATTGGTAGATGAGCCATAGGTGTACTCAGTGCCAGTTGCCTCACGTATGGCATCGGCACCAGTCCGTGCAACCTCATCGAGATCCTCCCATGTATCGGGCAGATCACTACAAACCAAAATAAAACATTTACAAAGTTGAGCTTCCTGCAAAATATTTGTGTGTGTATGTTGACAAACCTTGTCCAACCCCATGGATACAACAAATAATTGCCATATGAATGCAATGTCAAATACATAATGCCTCGCCCCTTTAGCGTATGCATTAGATCACGCACAACAATTGTCTCCGGTTCTGAGAACGCTGTTGGTCCAGCAAAAGTATCAGCGCATGGATTCGACGAGGCACCCTCTTCATTCCAATGGAAATCAAAGTTGCGATTTGGATCTGCACCATAGCAAACACGACTGCCGGAGTTATAAGGCTGCCGGGTCTTACGCCAATATCGTGCTAGAGTGCCCGTCTGTGTATGCTCATAGCCATCGGGATTGACCATTGGCAAAATAACCCAGTCATAATCTTTTAGTAATTCTTCATTTGCCTCGAAATTCTCCACCAACTGATCGATAACATAAAGCACCGCTGCGGGCGAAATCCATTCTCGCGCATGGAAGCCACCATCCATAAATATTACCTTCTTATTCGCCTTACCATCGCCATTAGTAATAGTTATAGTTTTTAGGGCACGACGCTCATACGACCAACCGACTTGCTTGACAAACACACGCTTGGGATAACGCGCTGCCAGATCATCGATATAGTTGATGATCTCTGCGTGATTATAATAACGCTCCGTGCTGAGGCGACCTTTCCCCGTGATGGGTGACAGCCGACGTTGCAATTGTGTCAAACGATATTCCTCCGCCAATGTGGCGGCTACATTAGTATTGATCAACTCATGCGTTATGCTATTGTTGCTGAGAAACGCTAGGAAACTCGACTCCAATTCGGGACGCAGCATGACACGTGCCGGTTTGCCAGGCAGGCGACTAAGCGTAAAGAAATCATAGTCCGAGGGCGCTGATATAGCGAGTGTGTGCAGTGAATCACACTGAGCCGTGTTGGAAGGCAACAATTCATAGATTTTAAAGCTTTTTTGTACAAACGAAAAACATCAAATTAGGCTCCTCAACCATAATGTTTTAGTTCAATGCTCACCCTTCGAAACTCGCCCGTGCACCGCTCAGCACAAGTGCTGTTAATACCAAACTACACCACATTTTGTCCATGACTGAGTGCTCACAGCATGGGCTTCAGACATTTTAAGCAGCGTGATACGCCATGTTTAAATGTTATCAAAATGGCATAAATTTAAAGCAAAGCGACGCTTCGGCGAATCCCAAATCAGTGCCAAACTACTTGATAGCGCTAATGTGACTTTATTTATGATCCAATGATAGTACAAAATGCAATAATTTTTTATCATTCTTAGTTTCAATAAATCAATAAGTTTCAACTACTTTCGTGGCCATGGCTAGTATGCCCACCCAAGTTTCCTTGACCATATCCTCAATTTGACGCACAAATACATCGAAACCATAAAAACCGCCAGCTGGCAACTCCATTGTCATAGCAATTGGTACGTTAAGTGAGCCAACAGCATAATCTGCAGTGTCACCCGAGGTCTCGTAGAGTACATGAGCACCGCTGCCATAACTGTAAATACTGTTAGTGGCATGAAGAATCGCCATGGCGCCAGCATCCGTGACTTCCATCATAGCATTGTAGTTCTCTGCTAGCGTTCTAAAAATACGTGTGCTTAGAACCAAAATCGACTTATTTCATCACTGTCACTTACTTGGTATAGCCCCAAGGCAATAAAATATATCTGCCATACGAATGCAGCGATAAATAATATTTCAAACGACCCTCGTAGTTCAACATTACGTCTCTCAATACAATTGCTTCCGGCTCGGAGAATGGCCTACTACCACGATAGATCTCTTCACACGGATCAGCCGATGAACCTTCATCCAAGCCCCATTTATAACCGAAATTTCGATTTAAATCTGTGCCTACGCAACTAGCATTTTTCGTTGGCTTACGCGTCTTTCGCCAGAAGCGTTCATCAGTGTGCGTATATTCATAGCCATCCGCATTGACCACGGGCATTATGACCCAATCGTAATCCTCTAGTAGGTAGTCATGTGCCTCGTAATTCTCGAGCAGTTCTTTGATTATGAACAGAGCCATCGAGGTTCCTATCCACTCGCGGGCATGCACAGTCGCATCGATCAAGATGACTTTCTTGCCGCTTCGTCCATCGCCCTTGGTTATCGTTATGATCTTCAACTCACGTTTTTCATAAGTCCGTCCGAATGTTTTAACAAAAGCACGCCTTGGATATGCTTTAGCTAAACTATCTAAGTACTCATTGATCTCAGCGTGCGTGTAGAAGGCGGCGAAGACATCAAGCTGTGGTGTTATGCTCTGCACTTTGGCTCTGGCCTCTTGATGTTCATTACGATATATTGTGAAAAGTGGTGCCACGTCTTTGACCAAAAGATTGTATTGCAGTTCAGCAGATTTGATGTGTGTTAGCAGTTTTTGAACGTGAGAGGGCGCTACCATGACACGCGCTGTGCTATTCGATACCGATCTGTGCACGCCTAAGAAGTCATAATACTTCGTTTGCTGTGACAAGGTCAACAGCTGCGCTTGTTGCATTTCACTGTTTGCTGTTAATTCAAATACTTGATAGTTTTTGTAATCCTTGTAAGCTGCCATTGCCATGCTTTGAAAAGGGATCAACAATAAACATTTTAACGCAAGCAAAGGTAGCGACGACGACATCTTGGAATAAACTTTTTATGAAGACTAAGTACATTTTTCCTGCAGAAATGATATTTTCTTTATTTAGACTTTGACAATAAACTAAAATATCGGGTTTTATCAATTTATTAGATGGCGCGGTAGATAAACTTTACAACCAAAACACGCTGAAGTAGCCCAGTCATAGCTTCATTATGACTGAGGTCGTAACGTTACCAACAGAGCGCATTGGCATAACAGTGCACAAGCATTCATTTTATCTAACTGTAAGCAACAGCAAGTATTTGCAGAATATTTAAAATTGTAGTTAAACCACCGCATGCTTTTTGAAAAAATCAGTTTAATGACTTTCAATTCAATTAAGCTGATGTGAACTCAGCTGAATTGTGATTCATGTGACTTTAATTTCTTATTGAGCATTTGTTCAACCGAAATGATTCATTTATATTTCAATATATTGAAGAATCATCATTCAAATTACTCTTGATTTTAGTCATGTAGGTTTCTAGTGCAAAATGAGTTTAAATACTTACAACTTCTTGTTGTACAAAATGTTTATTTACTTATTTAACAAATTTAAAAATAAATTCAATTGTGAAAATTTTAACTTACAAACGAGCGCAACATATTATAAAAAAAAATAAAAAGAAAATGTCCTAAAGAATTTGCTAATACAGCGCAACATGGCGTATGAACTCAATGAAACCGGCGAAAGTCTCTTTGCAGACGTGTATAATGTCATAGGTGGGCACCTGGAATTCCTCACCGGGCAACTCGACCGTGTAGGACAACGGAATGCCCAAGTTGCCATAAGCAAAGTCATCGAGACTGCCAGATGCCTCGTAAAGGATGCCGGCCGACGTGCCGATGGTATAGCGAGTGCCGCGATATTTTGTGATTTGGTTGGCAGCGCGCTGAGCGACCGAGCGCAGCGTATTCACCGTCGGTGGCAAAGCATTCCTGCAAATGAATGTGAGAAACATGAAAACATGGAAAATGGAATTTAAATGGCACAAAGACCAAAAATTTGTTTTTAATTGCTTTTTTTGCTAGGCGCAAATAATTGGAAAAGTAAATTGAATTGCAAACAAACAAAAACAAAACAAAGCAACCAAAATGTTGTTATGTGTTGTCTGTGACTTGTTAAGCTTTTCTACATACTTTGCATAGCCATAAGGATAAAAAATGAATTTGCCAAATGAGTGAACATCCAAGGCGAGCTTTACACGTTGACGATTGTACTCCAAATAGCGCACAACGGCGGCCGTCTCCGGTTCGGAATTTGGCGACGTGCCCGAATAGACTTCAGAGCAGAGCTGTACAACAATATTAAAGAAATTGAGACAAAAAAAGACAAAACCATTAGTGAAAGTACAAATGAAAGTAATTATTAGAAAGTGTTACGTACATTTTGACTTGCGCCTTGATAATTCCAATGATTTCCAAAATTACGATTTATATCAACGCCCGTACAACTGCGACCGGGATAATGATGACGGTTCTTGCGCCAAAAGCGATCCTTAAGAAACAGAAAAATATGAAATCTTTCAAATAAATGTATTGCCTTATGATTACTTACTGTTGTGTGTGTGTACTCATAGCCATCAGGATTGACCAAAGGCACCAAATACACTTCGGTATCGTAGAGAATGCGTTGAAAAGCGCGAATATTGCTCAACAGCTCATTGGCCAAATACAAAACCGTTTGCGGTGTTATCCACTCACGACCGTGTGTGGCCGCCTGTATGTAGGCAACACGACGCGCACGGATACGTGGATTCAACGAAATCGAGAGACCAGCAATGTGCCGACCTTCAAAGGAACGACCAAGTGACTCATAGCGACAATATTGCGGGTAACGAGCTGCCAGCGCGCTCAAATAGTTGAGTATCTTTGTAAAGAAATGATTTCATTTCAAATATCAAAAAAATCACTTCTCTGCTTGTCTTCGACTTACCTCGGAATAACGGGGGAAATGGGAGAAAAAACCACGCGCTTGACGTCTTGTGCGCCTCTTAGCGCCATTTGCGCCTTCAGTCGCTGTCTCATTGCCATTGCCATTGAGTGCGGCCATGAGGTCCATAAGTGGTTGTGCTTCATATTGCACGCCCAATTCCTTCAGGCGTGACTCGAAGGCAGGCTGTGACTTTGGACCGACCGAGACTACAGACGTGTTGGGCGCAAGCAACCAAAAATCGAGTTGTGTGGCATCCGTTTGCAGGTCAATCATGTACTTGTAGACATCATCACGATCATATGACACGGTGTATTTATTATAACTGAAATGAGTCAAAAATGAAAAAAGAGAAGAGGGAAATATTAATGCAAAAATTTTACAATTTATCAGAAAAAAGAAGAGTTTATGATGTATGCACACCACACGTGAAGTGCTCATTTTGAAAAAGTTGCTCAAATGCAAATGCAAAATGTTTGAAAAACTGACACATCAATACTTTATGCAAGCCGTCAACCGACTGTGGGACTACCGCAATGCGTGCTTGCATGCATGCGTGCGTGAATCATGCGGTGATGTGTGTGAAACACGACGCCCTAAAAGCAAATCAACGAAATCGGCAAACATTTTGCTCTACAAATTTATGCTAAATGCTCATTTTTCAGTTAAGATGGGAAAAAAATAAATAAAAAATTATAAAAAATGCTATTTGGCGCGCTGCCACTTTAATTATTTCGTTTTTGTGCAATCTATCATTTTGTTAAATTCCTCAGTGAAGATAAGGCAAAGCAGCTAATAAGCAAAAATCTTTAACAAATTTATGAAAATGTTTTAGCATTAATTATGTGCAACAACAGCAGCGGTTACCGAAGGGAAACGGCGGCACCTCAGAGCTATGAATGCATATTTTATATTAATTAATAAGCCGTCTTGGCGGGACAGGTCTGAAAATATGTAAAAATTATGTGCGCTCTTGTCGACGACTTTGATAAAGTTGATGATGATGATGACGACGACGACGACGATGATGTTAAAGTAGTTGTTGATTTAGTCATAGTGTAAAGATGTTGAAGGCGCTCACGGGTCAAAACGAAGTGCGAAGCAAAGACAACGCCGCAGAATATATGAAGGAAAATTAGCGTGGCGCGGCGGCTTTGTTAGGGTCAAATTTGTAAGCTTTATTTTCGCTTAATGAAGAGTGAAGAGGAAATCTTGAATGAAATTAATCTTCAAAGAATTCATATCATTTTAAATAAATAATTTTCAGCATCATTTGCAATCGAAGTAACCATTTATTTTTTTTTTTTTGTTAAATTACACTTTTGATTTGAAAAAATAACTAAATTAATGCAAAATGTAAAAGTTTATTTGATAACATTTTGAAAAAGTTTGTGTAGAAATTTACTTTGAACGAATTTCTTTCTATTTTCCTTTAATTCAAAGCATCGAAATCAATGCAAAAGACTTAATGGCATGAAACTTTAATCGACGTACAACCGGGCAAGACTTCATGCTAGCATAAGCAAACGGTTTATATAAAATTTTTTTGTTGTTGTTGTTTTTATTTATGATTACGATTTTTGTTAATCTTTTTTACTTTGATTTTTTTAAGCTCATCTTGTTTTGTCTTAAATGAAATCAGCGAATCCATTGTTAATTGATCGTCGGTGATGACCTTCTGCGGTCTCACAAACAAATATTTTTCTTCTCTACTTTTGTTTTCTATTCATCATACACACAAATATTAAACATTAAGACAAATCAAAGGCAGAATCTAAAAAACAGAAATAATTTGGTTCATTAAAGTCACAACAGCTGCCACAGAAGACGGAAGGAAGCGCTTAACCAAAGCATTTAACATATTCATTTCTGCCTTATTTTTTTTTTTGGTTTTTTTTTTGTTTTGTTGCTAATTAAAATGAGTTAACTGTATTAAAATGGCTTGCACGCGTTGGGAATACGACGATCTGATTGTACATGATTTTGAACCGCTTTCGTGGACACATAAGTTCAACAATGCGCATACGCCGCGTTGCTCAATGGCAACGATTTTAAAACTGACAATATAATTTTATAATTATATTTAAATGCGATAAACAAAAATTGATTTTTTTTTATTATTTTTTGCACATATTCTAACATATAAACGAGTCACTGACTTGGCCATCAACACGTTTGGCCAACTTCATTCATGCATTTGCCATCCGCCCGTCTGACTGAACGTCTGACTGTCTGTCTATGCGGCCATCTGTGTGTGCCGATTCATTGAGCGCGCCATGCAAATTAAACGCAAACAACATTAAGCCGCAAAGTGTTAATCTTCAAGACAAATTTTGTATTTCAATTTTCAGCTCATTCAGATTTAACCGGTATTTATGTCAATTAATTCGTCATTGTTCGTTGCCTTCATGCACAATTGTAAATCAACAACAACGTACTTCAATTGGTATCGTAAAAAACACATAGTAGGCATCTCAAGCAATCTTTATCGACTGTCAGCTGCCAACATTGAATCATCAGTAGAAAAATCTCACATCAGTCTGTGAGACAAATAAAATTATTAAAAAAGAAAAAAGAAAATGCCCACTTTTGATCGGGCTCTTGAATTGGTTTGCAAAATTTTCGGCTGCTTGACGCTGTTGGCTGTGCTTTTAATACCATATTTGTGCATACGCGCCAAAGAGGAAGAACTCAACACCGGAGATACGACGCTGATGATGGGCACATTGATCTTGGTTGCCGCAACATTTTCGCTGTATGATTACAAGCGCAAACGTGATCGACAGCACAAGAAGCTGATGTAAGCCCTTCCACGGTGGAAGTGAGTTGGGTTTGCTAAGGTGGACTGAACTGGTGTTGAAGGAGCAAGAGAAAGAAATTTATTGACGAAAGTAGAGTGAGACACGGTATAATAAATAATAATAGTATGCAAAATGCAAGTGATAATAGCGATTATAAAATACAACAATAATGCGGAAGATTCTTTAGGATGCGCATTAAAATAAAAACTAGATAGGGTGAAAGGCAAAATCTTAAACAAAAATAAAAAAATAAAAAAAAAGTGCAAAAGAAGTATAAAAAGAATAAATACTACAAAAATTATAACAAAAAAAAATATAAAAAAGAAAAAAAGTTAAAAAAAATTGTTGGAAAAGCTTGTTTAAAACATTGTCTACATCTGAAAAGGATGTACTTAATATGCTCTGTTTTTTTTGTTTTGTTATTAATAAATTTAATTGTTAACTGCGAAAAAATAAAAAAAAATGGATTTCAATTTAGAAGACATTAAGTGACAAACCGAAATAGCGCATTTATGTAAGGCCATGACAGCTTTGCTCATAATTCTGCTTGCGTCGCACAGACCCTTGAACTTGACCAATGCAACTCAAAATTCACATAATGCATACCAACATTAATTAATGCAAATGACTTTTGATTTAATGCACGAATCTAATTTCAATTTAAAAATACCTTAACTTGAAATGCAAAAAAAAAAAGATAAAAATAAAAATTGTGCTTAAAGTTTATATGACAACCGTAATTATAAATTTTTTGCATGTCGTACACATTTCAATGAATTATGGTTTTTTTTCTTTTTCAAAATTAATTTTAACAAAACTGTTTCAATTAAATAATTTACCCTTCATAACCAGCCAAATTATCGCTTGCGGCTAATCCAAGTAACGTCGTTATGAGGAATGCAAAATTCAGCAACATTTTTATGCGATTTTTTGCTTTTATTTTTCGTTTGTTTAATTTTTTCTTTGCACGTTTTAACAAATATGTTACTTGTTAACTTTTTACTATTGTTGTTGTTTTTTACAAACAACAAAATTAAATGCAAAAACTTATTAATAATTCATGTAGATAAAAACAATTAAGATGCACAAACACAGACACACGATTTTTTTCTCCTTTCATACACTTTTTTTTTGTATTATTATTATTATTATTTTACATTGGCTAATAATAAAATAAAGAAATTAAAGTTCGTTGCTAATGTTGCTGCCGCTTGCATGTGGCTAAGCTCTTCTTCACTGCTTCACACTTGTTGTTGTTCGTGATTTGTGAAAAATATTAATATTTCATTAACCAAGAAGACAAGCTGCTTTTATGTGCTCACTGCATTGCCACTTTTTCCTTAATTTTACTTTTTCGTATAAAGTTATTTAGCACAATTAATTTTTGAACATATTATTTAATATTGGTTTCGACTAGACTGAACTGAACCGAGCCAACGAACGAACGATTTTATTTCCGTCCGCAATGCTTTCGATTTCGCCAAAGACTGACAAGCGATACAAATCTTGGCTTAGAAAGAAGACGTTACCAAATGACGCTTTGGACGCTATTTAATAAAAAAAGAAGAAAAAAAACTTATATAAAACAACAACATGACAAGACGTTCGTGTTTAGAAAAGTGAGTGTCAAGGTTAGCCTCAGCGACAGCATAACAACAACAGTATCTGTATATTATTCTCTTTAATAGTATACACTGTGTTGAGCACGCTCAAGTTTTTGAGTTGTACTGCTCGTCCGTGATCGGACGCATCTTTATTTAAAGCAATTTCTGCGCTGAGTTACAGCGCAGCAGGAAGTTTAATCTTAACTTCTAATTTTAGATTTACACTTAGTTTTAGTTATCTTATGCTAACACTGCGTTTGTCGAACGGCTGTGTAAACTAACCCTTGTGACCTGCTGTAGCGGCCGCACAAACAACCGCTGCTTACACCCGTTCGTCTTATCTGCCGCCTGCTGCGTAGGTCGCATGAATCACTATCTGCGACCTTCGACCCGTTGATCTTGTCAAACGGTTGCAGCTGTCGATCATAACGCGTTTATTAGTTTCTTATTTCTAAATATAAGATTACTTATCTACTAAACTCGCTGTTCCATGTTCATCCATGAACATTCTGCGGGCGGTCAGTCAGGTTGACTCGAATCATTTCTCGAGACTTGCATTGTCGGTATGCACACATCACCAGAAGTACCACGATAGTTATCATGCAAAGCGTCAGAGACAGGTAGCCGCTGTAGTGGTGAAACTGCAATTCCTTCAATGGCAGCTTTTCGTTGCGCAGCCCAGCTAGTTTATCTTCCAGTTGCTTGAAGTCCTGGTCGTAATTTGGCTGGGTAATATTCATCCGGGATATTTTGTCCTCTGGAATGACCTTTATGATTGCCACTATTGGATCTGGTAGGTCGCTGATCCTTTTTTCGGCCTCAAATTTCTGAAGACTGGTCAGTATTACGCCCTTGGCTTGAGGTTTTTCACGCCATTTCCTCCAAAGTTTATACCTCAGTGTTTCGCATCTGTCCATCTGATTGAAGATGGATTCGTTTTCCTCGATTTGTTTTGGTGGACTGTAGTTGTCATTGATTCGCTTTTCATTTTTCATTCCTGATTTCAATATATCTTCCTCAAGAGATCTTCCCAGGGGGAAATGCTGGCAATTGTCAGCGTACTCCGTTCTTATTTTAACGGTATTTAATAACTCGTCCATGCTTTCTGCTTCTTCTTTTTCGACGACAGCATCCTTCGCATCAACTTCCGCAATGCCTGTTTCAACTGTGGATAGATTCACTGCCTCAACTTCTTCTAATTTGGCTTTTACTCCGCCCTCGTCATGTTGATTTACATCATGCTCATTTGCATCCTCTTGAAAACCAGATTCTTCGTCGGTTATTTCTTCGTTCAGCTGTTTAGTTTCCAACTGAACTTTGTTTCTATGATTGAAGACTTCTCCAGACTCCAATAATGTCTTCTCAAAAAAACGACTTCTTTGCCTGGATGCCTCTACACTCCGTCTAGCCTGAGCCACAAGCCTCTCAGTTCTCACTATTTCTTCAAATGTTCGTTTTCTTAATGTGATAAACCCATCCCGTCTATACACCTCGGCCTCTAAACCTTCATACTTCTCCCTGATCTCGTCAACCAAATCGTAGCCTTTGTTGCATACGTTGTCCACTTCTCTGGTAAGTATGTAGTTGCCGTAGGTACTTTCCAACGTGTCAAGGATCTGCTCAGTGTCCTTCAGCAGCATGCTCAATTCAGCTTTGCACCGAACAACTTCTGCACTAACACCATGTGCCATGTGTTCGCGGATTTCCGTGATTTGTTGCTCTACTCGCATTGTCAATCTCAATGCCTTCTCCAACTGATATTGTTCGTCCATGTCTTTTGATGACAACATATTCGCTGGATTCGCACTCATCTCCATGTAAACTCAATGTTTGATTTGCAATTCTGTACTCTTTTTTATACAGAACCACTGTTTATCTGTTGTTAAAAGCCACAGATAACGCTTTTCAACCTGGAACTATGCAGTTGAACCGTTGGAGGTATTTTTGTTTTGGTCGCCTTGTTGACCGTGTTGTGCCTCGACTCACAACCTGGATTCGTTCAACTGCAATGTATCCAACAAACGAGAAAATGTCCTTTTGCACTTCTCGTCGTGATTTTTAGCAGAACACAAAATCCAATGTTTTTGCTTCCGTTTTTTTTTTCTCTTTTCCGTTCTAGTCTCACAAACGACTTTTTCGGATTTTTATTTTTATTTTTTATTTTATTTTCCTTTTTAGTCTCACAAACGACTTTTTCGGATTTTTGTATTTTTTTTTTTATTTTCCTTTTTAGTCTCACAAACGACTTTTTCGGGAAAAAAAAATTTTTTACTTTTGCACTTTCTGCACTTTAAACAATTTGTTCGTTGATCGTCCTAAACTGAACTTTAAACAATTTACGATCACGAATCCGGCTCGAAGGACCAAAAATGTATATTATTCTCTTTAATAGTATACACTGTGTTGAGCACGCTCAAGTTTTTGAGTTGTACTGCTCGTCCGTGATCGGACGCATCTTTATTTAAAGCAATTTCTGCGCTGAGTTACAGCGCAGCAGGAAGTTTAATCTTAACTTCTAATTTTAGATTTACACTTAGTTTTAGTTATCTTATGCTAACACTGCGTTTGTCGAACGGCTGTGTAAACTAACCCTTGTGACCTGCTGTAGCGGCCGCACAAACAACCGCTGCTTACACCCGTTCGTCTTATCTGCCGCCTGCTGCGTAGGTCGCATGAATCACTATCTGCGACCTTCGACCCGTTGATCTTGTCAAACGGTTGCAGCTGTCGATCATAACGCGTTTATTAGTTTCTTATTTCTAAATATAAGATTACTTATCTACTAAACTCGCTGTTCCATGTTCATCCATGAACAGTATCAATAACAACAACAAAGATGTAGTCGACGTCGATGATGACGATGCCGTTGCCGTTACCGATGCTGCTGTTGATGACGCTTCGTGTTTACTCGTGTTTTCAATTCGTTTATATTCGGAATTTTTGTTGTTGTTTTTTGTTTGTCTTACTCGAGCCTCGTTCAAGCAAGACGCGCACGCGTTTCAGTTGATTTTAATGTTCTCACCGCTAAGCTTCTTTTTTGACAACTTTTTCTTCTTTGCTTAGCTCATTAATAGAATTTAAAGCATTTTTGCATTGATTTCTTCACGTGAGCCTAATTTAAATATTTATAAATATTTATTTATTTTTTCTTTCATACTTGTTTGTTTTAACTTATTCCAGTTTTAAAAGATTTTTTAGAATTCCGCATGAGCAAAACTTGTTCTATTTTTTCCTTCTTCACTTCTTCGCCATATATTTAATTTGGTTTGGACACGCAAATGTATAATCGAAAAGTGAGTTTTGTTCTTTTTTTGTGGCGTTTTTGCATCCGCTTTTCAAAAGCGGCTTAAATTGATTCTGAATCTGTTCAAAGTAATTGTTCTGGTTTTTTAATATCAAACGCAAACAAACGTTTATAAATGTTCATTGTCTTGACATGGCAACATTTCGTTGTTAACAAGAAGTGTCGCCGTTTTCGGTTCTTGAGACATTAACCGCTGATGGCGCGTCATCGATCGATTGTGCGATGTTAATGAACCATTAATAAAAGCAAAACAAAATTTTTTTTAATCAATTTTATTGATACAAAATTTCGTGCGAGGATTCATTTCGGTTTTAGTTTATGTTCTTATGGAGGTAAATGATTCCAAAGCAGACAATGCGGCATTTTTAATAGGAACGATGACGGAAACTTTTTATTTATTTGGCAAGACGTGTTCGAACTAATCTATGCAAGTCAACAAAGTTGAAATTCGACTTTAAAGTTATATGAAATGTGCTTTTAAATGTCAAACTTTCAGATTTGAATTCGTATTCTTGTTGAAAGATTAAATGAATTTGAAGACCGCAACAAGACTCTCCATTTTGTCATTCAGATATTATTTTATTTTATGAAACTTTTATATAATATTAACATAGAAGCATCAATCGAAAGCAGCTTATTGAGCAACTTGACTTAAAACAGCTATTTGAAATCAGCTGATCTCAAATCAAGTCAACCGCTGATTTCCTTGAGCTTCAAACCGTAGTCTTGCGCCAAACATTTTGCCAAACTCTTATAGAAATTTCAAACTAATGATTAACTTTGTCACCCACAAATAATCCCAAGCATTCCCTAATAGAAAAAACCCAAAACCGGAAGTCAAATGCAAATGTTAATCAAACACTACAATGTTGACCGGTTTAACCCACTCAATTCTTCAAGTGTTACAGTTACCACTCGAACAAATCAACATAATCATTATCGGACTCAAAATGCCAAACACAAATAATCACTTCATTTGAAACGATCCAAAGTTATTACAATAAACATAAAAAATGGACATAAATATACATTTCAGCGCAGTCTCTTTCATAAACAAATTGAAAAGTCAGATTGAGTTCATTAAAACTTCAAGAGTGGCGCAAATATAAAAAAAAACCGATACAACAAAATGATGAACTGAAGTAGCCAAAGACAACAATAACAACAACAACGAACTGATCTGCATTTGCTTTTTTTATTAGTTGAGTTTTTTATTTATTTGTTACTTTTTTTTCGATCGATATGTTTTCGAGTTGTTGATTTTTAGCGCTTCCGGTTCGCGCTCAACTATTTATTTTTTTCCTTCGATAAAGATGAATAATTTTGCCCTCAAAAGGTGATCGTTCTGCCTAATTTGGTTTCGTAATCAAAGCAAAAAGTGAACGTAAAGAACCTCTTAGCCAAGAACTCAACTTAAAACTTCATCTGCCAAAAAAAAAATGTTAAATTTCCGGTTGCCACATGCCTTAGTCTTCTTCTCCTTCTGCTTCTGCTTCTTCGCTTGAAGATTCCCTAATTTGCATAAATTGTTATTAAAAATATTTAAATGCTTTTATTTCCTTGCTGATTGACTTGATTGGTGTTTGTTTGTTAAATTTAAATGCTAAGAATTGTTGGCAACATTTTCGTACATTCACCTTTTTTTCGGTTATTTTGTAATTTACTCAAGAATAACTTTCAAAATCAATTTTGAAAAGCATCAATTTTAGTTATTGAGACATTGATTGCTCTTCGGACTCTATTAAGGCGTATTGTGTATTTGTGTAGGTATTTGTTTTTAGTTAGCGGATTTTTCTATTGTAATCTTGATTGAAACACGCGTCCAATTAGCATACGAAAGACTTATTATGTCTTTGTTGTTTGACCTTAACCATGAAAAATGGCGTATTGAACATGGTTTTTGAAAAGAGGAGTAAATAAAAACTTGTTGTTTTGTTGACATGTGCGAATTTGACACATGATTTTGATGATATTAAAATTTAATTTATGCGATCTTATGACGTCCGACAATTAAAAATAATTTGTGCCAAATTACATAGTTAATTTGATGTTCTTGAGAAGGAATAAGGTCTAGTAAATTTTGGGAATTGAAAATCTCACGATTGCTGTTTTTTTTAAATGTAGTTAAGTAAATTTCATAATCGCCGAATCTTTTGCCTAAAAACTTATTTCAACTTAATAATTCTCTCAAATATACCAAATAAATCTACACTAATTATAAACATTACCGAAAAACGTTTAAAATTCTTGCTCTCGAAAACGACTAAAACAATCAACTCAAAGCCCAAAACATTCTTGCAGGCTTACAACTTTTCGAACACATTAAATTGCACGAAAACAATGCCAAAGTTGTAAAAAAAATGAGTCAAAAACTTTATCCTTGTTAGTCGTTCATTCATTCAATGGCGATGACTGCGATGACTGCAACTGCGACGATTTGTAAATGGTAACATGCATTTTTTTATCAGACCAAAACACCGAAAGGAAGTCATAGACCGCCCCCAACCACGTGAACAGCTGTTCACAACATTGTTTTAGCAACAGTTATTTCTTATTTCCTTTCCTCTATTTTTTTTACTCTACCAAAGCGAAAAATAATTGTTAATTTGTTACTCATTGTGTCAGAACGAAAAGTAGCAGGATATGCGCACAAAAGTCATACATTTCTCTGTCCGTCCGTCCGCAGTCAGACGCTATTTGCATGCCTTTGACTTTGGCGCTCAAAAAAAAAAACAAAAGTAAAGAAAACAAAACGAAATTCAGGAACGCTCATGTCGTCTGTTTCTGCTTGATATAGTTTTGTACTAATGACATAATATGCGCACTTCAACAGCAAGCCAACAAACCGCTGCCACGCCCACATATATTGTTTGCATAAGTTTTGCATGTCATTTAATAGTTGCTCAGAAAAAAAAAACAATAAGGGGAAGCAAGAAGAAGAAAAAACATGCTGCTGGCACACAAATTTATATGGCATACACTGTGTCAGGAAGTTGACTTAAAAGACCGTTAAATGAAAGTCAACACGAACATGTTTAAATCAACTGGTTGAATGCGTTCGTAAGCTCACCTCTCACCTCACCTCACCGCAACCCCATTGCCGCTTTCAACCGACGCGCTCAAAAAAACTTTTGCATTTTGCGTTGACATGACGTTTTTGGCGGAAAATTAATGTTTGTGCGAATGAGTGTGCCACGACTGTGCCACAGTGTCGACGAAAAACATAGGCATTGCTAATGAAATTGGTATGAAATTTATTAAGTATACGTGAGAACATTTTTTTTTTTTGGTTTTCATAATTTTTAATACTTTTCTTTTAATTAATTTGATATTTATTTTATGGCTGTATGATTTTGCTTACAACCACTGTTGGGCACATTTTTCAACAGCGGCGTGTGACATGGTACAAAAAGACAAATATGAACTGCGAATCTGCACAGTATTTCAATATTTGTAAAACGATTAAAAGTTTAGTAAAACTTCAATGTTACCCGCCCAACTTATTCTCTGCTCTCCGCCGAGTATTCAGTATGCGCGTTTGATCCTTGTTGTCGCTCGCATGTCGCCGTATTTGCACAGCAGACGAGTTGATTTGACTTCAGTCAAATTGAGTTGAGTTGAGGCGAGGTGAGTCAGCCAGCCAGCCAGCCAGCCAGTCAGCCAGTGTGCCTATTTGATTATTCGACTTTTCATTCATGACCTGCACCAGCGTCACCGCACGCTACCACCACCACTAACAACGCACGCCCGCCCGCCCGCTCAACCGACCACCAACATTGTCAGACCACGGCAGACAAACGGCATAGCGTTTAGCATATTTGCGTCATCGTGTAGGAGCCGGCGGCAGCATGAATCCATGTGCCTCTAGGTCTGCTTCTTGCGTCTTTGAGCATTTGCTGCCGCAAGTCTTCATGCTCGAGTAGCATAGCCAACTTATTAAACGTTGTCGTTGTCCCATTTACAAAATGCGAACTCTTTTTGGTGTGTTCCTTTTTTTGTTAATTTTTCTAGGCGCACGCCCACGCTCTGCTCAGCACGCTCATAAGCCATTTTTATGTTTTTTTTCTGCCTTTTTTTTTGTTTATTTGTGAGTCTTTTTGTGTGTTTGTTCAACTTTTCCTATCTGGTCTCAGTCACTCGCACGAAACATATCGAAAATGTCGAACAGTCGAACATATTCGTTCTTTCAGGACACTTCGCCAGCATGATTGCTATGATGATGATAAGTCGCAACGCTGCCAGTTGCGAATTTATGGTGAAAGCAGAAGAATCGAAAAGGAACCTACAATTGTTACAGCGCAAAGAGAAGAAAATATCAGAATTAGACGCCATTGACTTTTAAATAAATAATAAGGCAGTCGTTAAAATTTGTTGTTTTACTCTGTCAAATTCTGATTTTATTACATTTTGTTTTTTATTTATATTATTATTGAATGAACCGTGGCAAAATATTAGCAAAATTTATTTGTAAAGAAATTCATCAAAGAAACGAAAACGGAAAAAAATAAGAACAACAAAAATCATGAGCAAACGCGCAAAAAAAGGAGCCAACACCGCCATGAAACGCGAGGGCACTGCCGGAAGAGCTGCCGCTGGTGCTTCTGCTGCGCCCAAAAACATGCGAAAACATGTCATACCGCGTCCGAATATACTACACAGTTATCTCGATCATCAACAGATTAATCAGTATCTCGACTATTTGGCGAATCGTTATGGACACTTTGTGAAATTGCATAATTTAGGACACTCACATGAGCGACGCGAACTGCGTGGCATCGAAATCGATTGGATGAACGCCGACAACATGGAGTTGCCGGCGCAGCAACGCATGCGTTCATCGCCGTTGAATACGACAGATGATAATGAAGCACACTCGCCGCCGACCATGGGCTCCTGCATCATGGATGGTGATCGCGGCCGTAATATAGTCTTTATTGAGGCGGGTACGCATGCACGTGAGTGGATTACGGTGACGACAGCGCTGAATTGTATTTACCAGCTGACTGAGCGCTACACACGCAATGTGGAAGTGTTGCGCAAATTACGCTTCTTTATTGTGCCACTGGTCAATCCCGATGGTTATGAGTATTCACGCATTAAGGTAAGTGTGTCAAATCAAAAAAAAAACAAACCATGCAACATAACCTCATGCCCATCTGTGCTGGACGCTGAATAGAATCGTCAATGGCGTAAAAATCGACGGCCACACAAGCAGACGAAATTTGTTGGCACAGATTGCAATCGCAATTACGACATCTACTGGGAGTCGGGTCCGACTCGAGCCCATCGCGTAACATACAAAGGCGAGAAACCGTTCTCGGAGCCGGAGACGCGTGCTGTACGCAACATACTGGAGAAGCTGAAAACGAATTTGCTTTTCTTTTTGTCGCTGCACTCGTATGGGCAGAGCATCATGTACCCCTGGGCATACTCAAGGTGCGCACTGAACTGGCACATTGTAAAGCTACAATTCATTTCATTTCTACTTCCATCTCCCTCACTCTTTCACTCGTATACGATACACATCTAGAGAGCCTATTGAGTGCCATCGTGAACTGAATTTACTGGCCTGTGTCGGCCGTGCCGCTATTAAATCGTACAATGGTCGTGAATATCGCACGGGCAGCATTTCAGGTCTAACAAAACGTACCATTGCCGGCTCAGTGGTGGACTATGTCTATGGTGTTCTTAAAACGCCGATGGCGTTGGTCATGGAGCTGCCATCGCAATCGTTGGGCTTTCAACCGCCCGTCGAGATGATCAGTCAAATTGGTCATGAAAGTTGGTTTGGTATTCGTGAGATGTGCAAGCGCGCCTTTGATTTGCGTGGGCAAATACACCCGGACACACAAAGACCTTTGCCACTGCCAACGCTGGTAACGGAACGACGCGTCTCTGGTGGAGGCGATGATGTTGCTTTTGCAAAAAAACCAAAGCCTGCCGATCATATACCGCACCATATTAGTGGACGAGGTGACGAAACCAAAGTCACACCAACAAAAAAGACAAAACGCCGCATAAAGAAGACAAAGTCGACAAACGATGGTAAAATGCCTTCGTTGGTCAAGCGCAGCACGGCCACAAACAGTCGCTTGAGTGGTGGCAGCAAAAAAAAAAGTACCAGTGCCAAGAGACGCCCAAATGACGACGCTAATCGTGCCGCTTCCGCACCAATAGCCATCGTATCTCCTGGTTTGCGGAAAAAAGTGGAAATACCACCAACAAGACTGAAAACTGCTACGACTTCTAAAACAACTGAAACTTCTGATACTGCCACCACTGCATCTGTCACTGACACAGCTGCAGCCGCCATTGATACCCCCGATGCCGCTGACAGCAACGATGGACCAAGGTTGAGAGTATTGAGTGAACTCAAGGCCCTCAGCGCCTTCATTTCCAGCAAGTACTAAATTTCTGTGTCATTTGTTTGGCTAAGCCAACATTTTACTTTTGTATCGGTCTCTTTTTTAGCTTTATTTTTTGTTAAATAAAAGGAGAGAATTTTTTCTTTCGTGTAGTGGAGAAGTGTTGCAGAAACCTTTGGGATATTTTTTTGGTTTATTTTAACTCTTTTCACGATTTTTGCTTTATGTGTTTCTTCTTTTTTGCTCTTGGTTGAAGGAAATGAAAAAGTTTAAAAATTCTTAAAATCATCCAATTTATTGGAAGTGTACTAATAATGTGTGTATGTGTGTGTGAAAATGAAAACACATACATGTGTGTTTATGGGATCTTCGTATATGATTTAACACTAAAGCCTAAACTGCTTATAAACGATATCATTAACATATTTTTTAAGGGCTAACGACGATGTAGTGATCGCTTACGATTTGACCGAGTTTACATTATCTTTACCATTATTATTTTTGTGTAATGTTGCTTAATTTGTGTTATCAGTACGTGGAGCAGCGTATTTCTCACGTAGTTTTTCGTAGACCTTCCGATCTTGTGTACTGACCGAAGGCCGAAACGACACTATAGCCGCTTCAAAATCCTTTTTGCGCACACATAAATCTTCAAGTTTCTGTTCGGGGTCTATCAATGAAGCACGCAATGCCAACATGGAAGCCTGCTTAACGAGACCGGCAAGATCAGCACCTGTATAACCATCGGTTTTGGCAGCTAAAGCACTGAGCTCAACATCATCAGCCAAATTGGGACGTGTGCCATTCTGAAAATAAAAAAAAATGTTAATTTGAGAAATCCACAAACGTTGCTTCAAAATTGTAAAAAAAACAAACCTTTGTCGTAGCTTTCAGTATCTCTTCGCGGTCTTTTTCCTGTGGCAAGCCCACATACAAAATAGTATCCAAACGACCGGGACGCAGTATGGCTGGATCGATAATATCTGGTCGATTGGTTGCGGCCAATATGTAGACACCTTTACGATCCTCAACGCCATCCATTTCAGTAAGCAACTGATTCACAATTCGAGTGCCCGAGCCGCTCTCATTTCCATCTGAACGTTTGGGACATAGCGAATCAAATTCATCAAAGAAGATGACACATGGCGCCGAGTTGCGCGCACGTTGGAAACAGGCACGCACAGCGCGTTCGCTTTCGCCAACATACTACAATTACAAATGGATATATTAGCAACATACTTAATGCCAAAATAAACTGAATTTACCATGTTCATTAGTTCAGGACCCTTAACTGAGATAAAGTTAATGCCTGCCTCATTGGCAATAGCCTTGGCGAGCAATGTTTTGCCACAGCCAGGTGGACCACAAAGCAAAACGCCTGATGGCGTTGTCAAACCAAGGCGTGCAAGTCTCTCGGGATATTTGACGGGTGCCAACACAGCTAACTTTAATTCATCGCGGATATCCTGCAGTGAACCGATATCATCCCAAGTGACATCTGGTACAGTGATAAAACCTTCACGCTTGGCTGATGGTTGAACCACTTTTACAGCAGCTACAAAGTCTGCGAACGTTATACAGAAATCTGGGTCACTTAATTCATCTGGAGGATTTTCCAACCAATTGGTGAGTTGTAGCAAAGTCGGTTCATGCACTTCATTAGTAGCCGACTCCTCGTCTTCTTTGTCGTCTTTGTTCGCAGTATCGACTTTTCCCTCCTCACTGCTTTGCAGCTCCTTGCCTTTCTCTTCCTCTTTGTCCTGTTCTTTGCCTTCTTTATTACCATCATCAACATCAACATCCACTTCCATGTTATTCACTTCATTTGTTTTGTCCGTCGTTTTCTTAGCTTCAGCTTCGGCATTCTGGTCATTGCTTGACTCTGGTTTTGGTGAATTTTTGTTATCATTTTTATCCTCATCAGGCTTAGTGACCGATTCCGGTGTTTCAGCGGCATTTGATGCATTCTTCGTTAGCGTAGATTCGTTCTCATCATCATCCAATTCAACAATATCCATGATACGTGTTGCTTTGGCTTCCAAGTTGCGGAAATTTTGTGTACATCTGTAAAAAGTAATGAATATTGTAGTAGTAAAACAGAAACAAATAAAGAATTTCATAAAAATGGACATACTTTCGCTTAACAGCAATTGAAGCGGCGCGTGTGAGTAGAGCAAGTAAATCAGCGCCAACGTAACCCGGTGTCAGCTCAGCGATCTTATCAAAATCCAGACCTGTCTCAATAGACATACCACGACTCAGTATCATTAGTATATCCTTGCGACCTTTACGAGATGGTATTGAGATCTGAATTTCATGATCGAATCTACCAAAACGTCGCAAAGCCGGATCCAACACATCAGGACGTGTTGTCGCTCCAATTACTAGCACCGACTGACCACCATCGGAATTCTTTAAATCGTCCAAACTGCTTATCAATTGTGACACAACACGACGTTCCATGTCTTTTTGAGCCATTGAACGATTCGATGAAATTGTATCAATCTCATCGATAAAGAGCACACATGGTGAGCAATCGGCAGCCTGTTCAAAAATGTCACGTATGCGCTCTTCTGATTCACCGGATACGCCGGCGATAAGCTCTGTGGCCGCCACCTCAATGAACGGCAATCGTAGTTGCTGTAAACGTAAACAAAATAAGTGTGAATATTAAATCATGTTGAATTACTTCAATTTACGTACACCTGCTATAGCCTCTGCCAGTAGATTTTTGCCACAACCAGTCGGACCATGCAACAAAATACCACGCGGCGGTAGTAAACCCAATTGAAAATAAATGTCCGGCGACTTGATGTTTATCAAAAGTTCACACAACTCCTTCAGTGTGCTTTCCATGCCGCCAATTTCCTCGAAACGATGTTCCGGCTTCCGAACGGTTATCTCTTTTTTGTAAGCACGGTTAGCGCGACGTAACCGACTGCCAAGACTAACATTACTAGCCGAATCTTCATCGCTGTTATCATTGTACATGGTGCCGTGAATTTGTTGTTTGCGATGTGCCTCGTGACCTGTACGTGAATTTTGAACATTTGGTGGAATTGTTGGTTGATCCAATTTGACTGCAAATGTTTAACAAAAACAAATACAGCAAATGTTTCAACTATTGAATTTGATATAAACTCACGTTTCTTTGTGTTTTGATTCGGACCGAAGTTTGCAGTACGCTTTTGTGCAATACCAGAAACAGAAACAGCTACAGCAGGAGCAGCATCTACTCTAGGCAAAGGACCGATAGCGGCTACTCCGCCGCCATTACCATCGGCATTCATACCATTCCCATTGGCTTTGGGTGTCTCACTGTCGCTTTCGTCGCTACTCAGAATGTTAATTGATTCCGGTGGTACACTTTTTGGTAAGCCATCCGCTTTAGGTTTGTTGTACAAAGTGTTCATCATGCCACTCATTAAATTGTTTCTTGGCTCCTCGCGCACCGGTATTAAGTCAACGTTGGATTCACCTGCTGCACTGTATGTATTCTTTTGATCAAGACCGTAACTCTTCGATATAATATGGAATGCTAAACGTATGTAAACAAATTATATATTTCGAATAACCTTGGATTCCAACAAACTCACCTTCGAGAACAAGTTTGCAAAATGGTGCAAATTTACGTCGATGATAATCGGGGTAACGACGCATTAAATCTCTGGTCATGCGACCCACATTTACATTTGTTTGGTCCACATTTTGTTCCAGATACTGTCACAAGCAGAGAGAGGCACAATTATACTAAAGTTTGTACATGCATTTAAGCAAACCTAACCCAACTTTTTTAATGCATCGACGGCGGCGGCGGCGGCAGCTTTAACGTCGTATCTTTGAAACGTTTCCACGCCGCATCGCGCGCCCTTTGCCGGCGTCGTAGATTTCACAAATTCCCCACCATTTCACGTTTGATTATCAGTTGTGTGCGGTTATTTTACTTACCAATTTAACACGATTGATTATTTGTTTATCATGAAGCAGCGGTTTGTTGCTCTTCATATTCTATCCTACATTCAATTCCACAAATGTCGGACGCACGAATCGACTAATTCCCACGATTTTTGGTCTCAATTCGGATGCAAAAAATTTCAATGTGTGTTCAGTGTTCAGAATTCCACAGTTCCTGGAACATTTTAATTACGTTATATTCCGTTCCAATTTTTTCGTTTGTTTCTTTAATTAGTTTGGTTTTATTCATTTCATTGAACGCGAATGCGTCGGAAATAAAAAAGAAGAGACGGCAATACAATCATTGAAAATCCCATATACCCATCGTCGCCTTTTTGCCTTCTATGAAATAAAACATCTTCGAATGAAGCCTTCAAGACTGCAAGATCATTTGAATAAAATGCATCCAAATAAGAAACACAAAAATTTAGCATATTTTCAAGACCTAGAGAAGAAGCATAATACTCAGCCCAGTGTAGCAGAACTATTTTCGGCGACTGCTAAGCAAGATAATTTGTTAATTGCTCAAAAAGGCAAACCACATAACATCGGAGAAGAGTTAATTTTGCCAGCAATAAAGGAAGTAATAACTACTGTGCTTCATAAACCGGCTACAGATATTATCTAAAAAATTTCTTTCAATAATAATTCTGTGCAAAGACGAATTGATGAAATGGCTGAAAACATTGAAGGATCACCTGCGATCACCTGAGGACAAGTCAATTCATTTCAAGTTAACTCTTGCGAGTTATGGTAAAAGTCTCGTTTAGAATTAATGTTTAATCTCCGCTAATATAGCTCACAATAATTGATTAATTTAATCTGAAGTTATAGTGGGTTTTAAGTAGGTGAAAAAATTGATTCTCAAAGTGGGTAGACAAAATAAGTTTGGGAACCCCTGCTCTAATAGGAACCATGTTCCTGGCACTTCTTGTGTCTATTCCAACGTTCCTAACAATTGTAATTCATGTTGTTATGTTGAACTTCAACGTAACATAAGGAATTACGGTTACTAGCAACGATGGAAATTGAGCTAAAGCACGCCACTTGATAGAATTAACATTAAATTGCCGTATGTGCTGTGTATCGCAATGAAACTTAGGAGTACCTTGCTTGCAACATAAGAGAAAACGTTATTAACAAACTGACATGGGAGTTAAATTGCAAATGAAATGGCCTATGTTGAGAAAGTTTACGGAGTAACTTACGACATTGTAATAAACTATGGTGAAAGTACAGCCACTTTTTATTAAAAAATAACTCTTTTTTTTTTAACCAGTTGGACCCTCGATTTAAGCATTTGAAACTTTA